>OX411810.1:7315272-10227064 GCA_948253155.1 Leucoma salicis
TTTAGTTGGGTCATGGGAGGTAAGATAGTCAGGCGCTGCGTGTACAGCTGGACCAGCTAAAAGCGAACAAATCCAAAGCCGACCTCAGTAAAAAATGGGATAAAGCTAGGGAGATGATGATATAAATATGCCTAGCATACTCACTCGTTGTTTGAGTTTGCAGATCACTGCATTGCATCAAACTAAAAAATTATATATGTTCAATGGCGACGTCTCTGTTCACAGTCTAACTGTGTATTAAGTACCTTACTACTTAGTTAGGTATCTTCTGTCTAGTTGATTAGCACGCTTTTTTTTATTGCTTGTAGTGGCAGACGAGCCATGGCCCATCTGATGGTAAATAGTAACCGTCGCTGATGGACTCAACTATACTGAGAGTATTGTCAAGCCGCTGCTCACCATTTCATGTAACCGATATGAAATGAAAGAATAAACGGCTATCTCCTGCTACAGCCAAAACGCAACGATGTGCTTCATGGCCGGTCACACGGGAGTAAATAACAACTGTTCAACTCTCTGAATAATAACAACTGGGGGGTTAGGCAGAATCTCATATCTCAAATGTCGATCGTATCGTCTCACTTGTACGATCACCGTGAATGGCCCATGGATTATTGTGACATCACGCGTCGGTTTCTCAACCAATCACAGTGATCTCGATACGGTCGACACGTGAAATATGACATTCTGCCTCAGGGGGCTGTTCAACTCTCTGAATAATAACAGCTGTTCAACTCTCTGAATAATAACAACTGTTCAACTCTCTGAATAATAACAACTGGGGGGTTAGGCAGAATCTCATATCTCACATGTCGATCGTATCGTCTCACTTGTACGATCACCGTGAATGGCCCATGGATTGTTGTGACATCACGCGTCGGTTTCTCAACCAATCACAGTGATCTCGATACGGTCGACACGTGAAATATGACATTCTGCCTCAGGGGGCTGTTCAACTCTCTGAATAATAACAGCTGTTCAACTCTCTGAATAATAACAACTGTTCAACTCTCTGAATAATAACAACTGGGGGGTTAGGCAGAATCTCATATCTCACATGTCGATCGTATCGTCTCACTTGTACGATCACCGTGATTGGCCCATGGATTATTGTGACATCACGCGTCGGTTTCTCAACCAATCACAGTGATCTCGATACGGTCGACACGTGAAATATGACATTCTGCCTCAGGGGGCTGTTCAACTCTCTGAATAATAACAGCTGTTCAACTCTCTGAATAATAACAACTGTTCAACTCTCTGAATAATAACAACTGTTCAACTCTCTGAATAATAACAACTGTTCAACTCTCTGAATAATAACAACTGTTCAACTCTGAATAATAACAACTGCTCAACTCTCTAAATAATAATAACTGTTCAACTCTCTGAATAATAACAACTGTTCACCGAGCGATGAAACAGGCAACTGACTAAACACTGAATTTGATTTTTAAAAATATTTTTCAGCAAATATTTAAGGCTCATTTCTACGTAAGAAATATCTTTGTGAAGTATAGTAGAAATGGGTCCTGATACTTTAAGCCAGCATTTGATTACTCTCACTTGGTACCCAGCCATACCTCCAGTAATGCAATAAGCATTGATTTATTATTTATATATCAATGGCAATAAGTGATAATTACTTACTTAAGTTTTTTTTTATACGAGACCCATTCGCTGGAAAGCGATTGGTTCTCACAACAGGGGCAGTGCAGCGGGCCAGGCAGTGATCGGATGATCCTAAAGGAGCACCAACCACCACCCGGTATCCATGTGGATTTGAAGTCAGCAGAAGGTCCAACAAGGAGGGCTCATGACTCTCAATATCTGGGACACGGGTAGGCTGTGTTACCAGTTGAGAGAGACCATAGGCCGAAGCCATATTGAAGAGCTGCCGACCCGGGAGGTCAGTGGTCCGGGACCCAAGCCACTCTATGTGGTGAGCATTGAAGTCACCAAGGACCACCACCTCCGCAGATGGAAACTGCTCCAATATTTTGTCTATCCCCCGTTCGACGTTCTCGAAAAGATGAGTTGACCAAAATCACTGCCATGGAACCTGTAAAGGCACGCGTAGATGCGGTCTGTTCCACCATATTCTACGCGTAGCCATAAAATAGACAGTTCGCCATGTTCAAGGCCCCGAAGGCGGTTACAGCAGACATCACTCCGAACGAATACGCACACCCCGGCTTTACGATGGAAGGAATGCTCCAGTTCGTAGCCGGGGTATTTAAGGTACGAAATGTCATCCGGAGCGCCTATCTGCGTCTCCGTCAAAAAGAGTAAGGCAGGCCGCGCCGTCTCGAGATGGTGATGGATGGCGTCGAGATTACTGTGAAGACCCCTGATGTTGCAAAACTCCACTGATGATGTGGATAGGGAGTCCGCCGTAAAACACTTACTCTTTTTATTTTTCTTTATGGCCATGATTTGTGAAGAGTTTGGAGGATATGGGCACGCGCACAATACCGGTGACACTCGGAAAAAATGGGTGGTGACACTTGGCGCATGGCTAGACAATGGGTTTGTGAGGAGCTGACACGAAACACGGAAGGGCCCCCAGTGCCCTCCCATGAGTCACCGTCGGGTCCACACCGGTCTCCTACTCCGGCACAACGGCAACTCCACGGGATTTTCGCCGGTTCGCGGGACAGCCTCCCGAGGTAGGATTTCCCCGGGTTCGGGTCCCCTACTGACCGGCAGGTGGCCGGCGAACCATTCCCACCGGGTCTCCCTGTACCCCGCATCAGCCCCTCACGCCCAATGCACAAGCCATGACCCTTATCAATGCCCGTTCCGAGCATCACCGAAACCCACCATGCGCTCAGGAAGGGAAAATGGATAGGGGCGGCAATCTCCCACTACAACCAAAACACACCTAAGTGCTTCATGGCCGGTCACACGGGAGACGGTGGTACTGACCCGCTCGGGCCCGATGCCAAATAAGTAACCCAACTTGGCATCACACCCTACCACCAGTAATGCAGAAAAGTGATAATTGCTTACTTCCCTTAGTCGCCTTTTACGACACCCGCGGGAAAGAATGGGGTGGCGACATCTGTATTCTTAATCCGTCACCACACGTTATACGCCTTACTACTTTCTGGTTATACGCCTACTACTCCTGACACCGATACTTTTGCATTGATCCTTCGGGCAGTTTCATTCGTGTTCATTACAAGGTCGTTCCATGGGTCGTTCGGTCGTTCCATGTTACGTATTGTCATGATGTGAGTGACAAAGACAACTATTGGTATTTATACTAATAATAATATTCACGGATATTTCACACAACGTCCTCTGGTCCCAAACTAAGCTTAACGCTTGTGCTATGGGTACCAGATTACGGATATAATACATATATTACTTTTTTTTTGTAAATAGGTACTACATATAATATACAGAAAACACCCAGACGCAGTACAAATATCTGTGTTTATCACCGCTGGCAACCCTTTTTTTTTTGTTACGGCGGGAAAAAATGTACCTATCCGCACACGCAGTCGCTCGGGGCAACGAACTAGGTAGTGTGATATTCATTATTTACGACAGACCTTGTATATCGTGGAATATCACCAACGACATCCTCTACAAGGAAGTTTTTTTATGAATCTCGTCAATTTGTTAAGACTCATAAGCATTCCTGCTGGTGCCGTAATGGAAATATCTTTATGCGAAAGAATCCTGAAGATACACCGACTCTAATTAGAGTCGATAAATGTTAACACCCATATATATGTTAACAGGTACTTACTATATTATCACGGTTTATTAAACTTACTTTTCAAAGACTGGTATCATCTAAGAATATTATGTACTAGCCTTTGCCCGCGGCTTCGCCGAGTCTAAAGCTAGTTTTGGGGTTATATCACAGGTGTCTGATATAGTAGCGGAATAAAATATATACCAGTTGTTAAGCCTAATCAAGAGCTATCAAATAAAAAAAAATTCATCAAAATCCGTTCAGTAGTTTTTGCGTGATGTACGAACCCCTAAGCTACAGCGCCTCGATCCGCCTGACCACCTCCGCGGTTCCTGAGGTGGCCAGCGTTGCCGCCTCCTCGAGGGTCCCCCCCCGGGCTGTGACGAGCGTATCGTCTGCGTAGCAAATTACGCCCAGCCCGGGGGGGAGCCGGCCACGGAGGACCCAGTCGTAGCCGATGTCCCACAGGAGCGGCCCTAGAACCGAACCCTGCGGGACGCCGCACGACATAGCCCTCCTTACAACGCCCCCTTCCCGGTCCACGAAGAGGACGCTGCGGCCGTCGAGGTAGTCCGCCACCAGCCGCCTTAGGTAGAGGGGCACTCCATGGTACCGGAGTGCCTCCTTGATGCAGCCGAATGGCAGACTATTGAAGGCGTTGGCGATGTTGAGTGACACCGCCAACAGCACCTCCCTCGAGGTGACGGCCTCCGCAGCCGCGGCCTTCAAGCGCAGGATGGCGTCGACCGTAGACCGACCCGCCCAAAATCCGAACTGGGCATCGGACAGGTTGGGGCTGACCGCACCTAGGTGCCGGGGGGACCTGGGCGCGGAGCTTGTTAAGCGCCGCGCAGTACGGGCGTTCCCAGGGGTCACGCTCGAGACCCTCCAGCATCTCCTGCCTTTTCGCGTCTTTAGCGCGACAGATGGCCAGCTTAAATACGGCACGCGCACTGTTGTGCGCCGCATACAGCCGGCCCTCCCGCTCTTCATCGTGGATTCGGCGACGTCGGCTGCGGGTGTAGGACCTCCAGGCACGAATACAGGCCGCACGGAGGTCCGCCAGCTCCGGGGACCACCTACTTGTGTTCCGTCGGGGCGGGCGCCGCACGCGGGGCATGGCCGCATCGCAGATCTGCGTAAGCATGCCGCGAATGCGGCCAGCCTCGGCGCCCACGTCTTCCGTCAGGGAGGGAGGCAGCTAAGATTGAAAAATGGCCGCCTCCACCAGCAGCTCCCGGTCGAGCCTACCCACAGCCCATCGCGGAAAAGCGGGAGTTCTGTCCGCCGCGTGACCCCTGCTGGCGCCCTGAAGGGTCCGGGTGACCTCTATCTGAATGTATCTGTGGTCAGATAGGGTCTCGACCTCCTCCAGGACTCGCCAGCTCCTTACACGTGCGGCGACACCGGGGCTAGCGAACGAAAGGTCTACTATCGACCCGCCCCCGCGCCGCACGCACGTTAGGGCGGACCCTCGGTTTAGCAACACGAGGACCGCCGCACCTCGGGCGTCCGTCCTGGGGGACCCCCACGCCGTTGATTTGGCGTTGAAGTCCCCCATCACGAGCACAGGGCTCGGTGCCATACGCCATATCGAGGTCTCCAGGCTGTGCAGGAAGACCTCGAAAGCCGCCAGACTACGATTGGGGGAGAAGTACACGCCATACAGCGTGACCCCTCCCCATTCAGCGGCCACATATCCCGTGCCCTTGTCCTTGACTGATAAGGGTGGGGAATGCGGCGCCGCCGACCCGACGACCACCACGGAGCCATCCCCGCTACCCGCCCAATTGGGGCGATCGGGGACTATGTAGGGCTCCGCGGCAACGGCAACACCGATCGACCGCTCCGCCATGGATTGCAGGAAGAGGTCCTGCGCCCTGGCGGAGCGGCTGAGATTCCCTTGGAGGAGGATAGAGTCGTGGTCCATAAACTAGACCACGATATCCTCCTCCATGCGCTGCGGCGGTCCAGCCGCGCTAGGTTGGGCAGCCGGGGCCGATTGGCTGCCCACCCCCCTCTTAGGGCCTGACTTGGCCGGAGGCCGGCACCCCACCCGCCCCATGCAGTGGTTGGCGGGGCGGTTGCCCGCCGCACATGCGGGGCAGTGTGGGGTGGCAGTACAGGTCGCCGCCTGGTGCCCTGCCTGACCGCAGCGGAAGCAAAGCCCGCTGCAGTCGAAGCAGTTGGTGCACAGCGGCCGGGTGTGACCGACCGCCATGCATTTGTAGCACCTGGCAGGCCGGGGCTCCAACGCGATTACCCGCGCGGCGCTCCAGCCCACCAGAAGTCTACCGGCGGCGACCAAATCCCTGGCCGCCGCGACAGGGCACGAGACCCAGACGGCACCCACACCACCTGGACCTGGGCGAATGGTGCCCACCCGGACGGCGCTGCTGGGAGACCCGGTTTTCGAGGCAATTGCCTCCCGGATCTCTTCCGCCGTCACAGAGTCGTCCAGCCCGGAAATGCGCAGTTCGGCGCACTTCACGGGTCTGGCGACCCGGACACCACTCTCAGCCGGGAACAGGCCCAGCAGCCTCGCGGCCATTGTGTCGGCCGTCTTGGCGCCCTCTGGCCCCAGGTACTCAAATATCCGAGCACCCGTCCGAGCTTGGCGGGAGCGAGCGGAAACGTCCCCGAGGTCGGAGACGTTTATCTCCCGCCGGGCACGTTTCAAGACGGCCTCATATGTCAGGCCCTTTTCCTTGGCCTCAGGCAGCAGTGTGATAACAACCGCTGCTGTCTTCGGCACTTTCAATTTCCGCGACCTGCGCGACCTCTTTTTCTTATTTTGTTCGCCACCGGACACACCCCTAGAAGGAGCAATAGGCGCCGCATCTCGGGTTGCGGCGCCGTTGCACTTTTTTCCCCGGGAATTTCGCCCGCCGCCCACAGTCTGCCAGCCCTCTTCAGGGGCACAGCGGTGCGGGGGGCAGAAGGTGGGTCCCGGGATGCAGCTGCTTGAGCCTGCGAGGTCCCGGCAGTACCGGGCAGGGCCGGGAATTCTTCCCGACTTCTTAGGCTTGGCGTTAGTTGGCTGCCCAGCCTTGGCGCCCTTTTTTGGTTTCGGGGTGCGTTCCAGTGGCGGCGCCGCCGCTGCCGCAGAGTATGAGGCCACGCGCCCACCCTGACATGGAAGCGGCGCTGGCGCCGAGGGTGCCGCGGCTCTTCTCTTATCTGCGGCGAGCGGCGGACGAACACGCGGCTCCGGTGGCAGCCGGGCGTTGAGGGCGCTGAACCGCGGGTCATAGACCGCTGCAACGCGGTCAATCACCCGACGGAACAGCTCCTCTGACGATTCGTCTGGTGGCGAGACAGCACTCGAAGTGGCAGCCGAGGCCCTCAGGGAGCCCCAACTCGGCTCTCATACTGGCCATCTCAAGACGCATTTCCTCCACAGTTGCCTCGAGGTGCAGATTCCGCGTCCCGAGCTCAGCCACCTCCGCCTCCAGGCGCTCATTTCGCGCCACCAGCCGCTCCACCACGTCGGACAGCTCCGTGGCGGCATTCTTTAGGCACCTTATGAAGGTGCCTTTTAAATTTCTAGAGCCCGTGGCCACCGTGGTTATGATGGCCACGTTGTCCGTGGCTCTCTCAGCGATTTGGGCCGCTGACGGTGGCCCATTCTGGTCAATTGGGAGGCGGAGCTTGTCCGAGAGAACCGCTAAACGTTCCTCAGCCGTTTGCTCCGCCTCTATCCTTCTTAAAATCAGCGTCTCGGCTCTGTTTGCCGAGACAGCACGAGGGACCGGCGTAACCGGTCTGTTTTTGCCTCGACCCCTTAGTGAAGATGTTATCTTCGGGGGAGGCATCTCCGTCGAGCTCCCATCGGACTCCGACGCAGCGCCCCCCTGAGACAGGGTGCGCTTGCGCCAGAACCGCGATGGGAGCGGCTCCACCACAACCGCGGCCTCTACCAGCCGCGGTGTCAAAGTTGTGGCACCTTCACTTAGGCCACCCTCCTCGCGGCAGACATCTCGGCGGCTGATGTGCCAGCCGAGCTGCCCGTCGCCAAGTAGTCCCTGGATGACTGGGACCCAGTCTTCTTGCCCTTGCGGGACTTTTTGCCGCCGCGCGTTTTACGCGCAGCTGCACTAGTAGGGGCCGCATTTTCACCCAACTCTGTCGGTTTTATATTTTTTAAACAATTGTCCATGTTGTTCCCACGAGTGTGGGAGAAAGGAGGTCCACCCGGGCAGAGCTCCCAGTACCCGGGTAAGCGTACATTTGTAACCCAACATAGGGGGACCGCAGGTACCCTGGCTGGGGGCGCGCTCGAGACTGAACTACCCATCAGCCATGCATCTCCTCGCCGCGCGCCAGAACTTGAGATTCGGGGTAATTTTCGGAACCCGAAACCTTTTGTTTTGCAAAATTGCCTTTCAAATGACTCTCATTGACAAACAATTTTATGTTATAGAGGTTGTGGAAACATTTCTTTAAGTTACTGAGGGCCAATACAGAGATTATTTATTGAAGTTATAGAGGTTGCGTATTTTAAGTTATTGAGGTTTTGGGCTCTGATGCGAAGGGAACATATTATTTTTTGAAGTTATAGAGGTTTTTAGTTACGGAGGTTTGAGTTATCGAGGTTCTACTGTATTAGAACTCTAGCCAAGTCAGACCTTAGGCTTCAATATAATATTATCCTAAGATATAAGAAGAAATGATATTTTGAGTTGTTATAGAATATGTTATGTTGTTATAAATAAAGGAGAATGCCGATTTTTCTATGAGAGTTGGGCTATTGGTGCGTCTTAACCTAATTAATACCAGTACATAACACGTTATCGGCAATACAAATTTCAAATCATGACAAATTGTCAATCAAATTCAAATCAATAAGGGTTGCTAGTAAAATAACAATATATAACCTAAAATATTTTTAGAAATAGATAATAAATGTTATTATATTTTGAATTTATAAACAAAACTTCATAATTATGATTTCATAAAATAATCTTCGACTAAGTATTATAATAGGAGCTCATGTGGGTTTTCTTTTTTTTATTTCATATCAATATTCTTACTATTTGGCTTTAACCCGCGGCTCATAGATGTGAACCTAAGAGACCACTGTCATATATTTCTTGTTTTTTCTCTATCGGCATGGACGTAGTAACGTTATCAATTTACTTAGTCGATTTACAATGAAACAGACTAAATTTCTACCACAATATTTATACTGTGGACACAAAACTGTTTTGTGTCCACAGTCTGTGTAGACAGAAACAAAATCTTTTTTTATAACTTTAAAACCCCACTTCGCGTAGCACGACGGGCACAAAATCGCCTGGTTTTCGGCATTCCTTTTTCAGGACTGACCATAGAACTTGGCACCCATTTAGATCTCACTTCTTTTGTCACAGAAGTCAACAACCAAGGCATATAATTATTATAATATTGAACTTGGCTCTCATTTCACATTTATGTTTTTGATGAGATGATATTATTTTCTGGAGTAATTCCACGAAGAAAAATGTTTCTAGAGCGCAAAAGAAATGTTTACCTACGGGCAATGTGTAACATAAAACCAACTGAAAGTTGCAGGCCATGGGCATGGTTTAAAAAATGGGGTATATTAACTTTGTTTATATATTTTTAAAGTAGTTTTATTTTTACGTAAAAATTTGCATTTATTTAGAAATTTAAACAGTAAAAGACGGAATCTATAATTGTGTGTACACCAAAATAGAACATCTATGTTAAATAAAAATATTTTCTGTATGGCTTGTTACGGGGAATCCCTAATAATTCAAAATAATAAACGAAATCAAAATTACAATTTAATATAATCAAAATAAAAAAATCCTTTAACAAAAAATAATTAATTAAAATAATATGGAAAATTAAAATATTTAGAGATGAGAAAATCAGTGGAGGGTTCGCAACTCAGGAGTATTCCCCAAGACCGTCACCTACAGGGTACTCAACGGGGACTTGCGCGTTGTAGCCGAAGATCTCGCTGGCACCGCTGCGGGCTGGCGTATCCGACCGATGAGCTGGCCTTGACGCTCAGGATACGCGCAGTATCGAGTCCTCGGGAGTAATGAAGGCCGGAAATAGGTGGAAGTTGGAGCAAGAAGTTGCCGGACCAAGGAAGTCACCGGAACAAGGAAGTCGCCGGCACAAGGAACCCCCAGGAGCTGGAAAACACAGTTCAGCACGTCTCAACTCCTGGGGACGCTACACTGATCCTCCCCGCCGAGCCCGCGTACCTGAACTAGGTACAGGTCCGAGGGTGTCGGCCGACCATTACAGCACGCAAATATTATCCTCACGGAATGGGGAGGGGGGATCCCAAATATAAGACACGGTTAAGTTTTAGTAAAAAACTAAATCAGTGCCCCCCCTACATTCTGCCGGTATAAAACTAACACAAAATTAAATAATTTCATAATATATGACTTCCCCTTTTTTTTGTTTAGACGGTAAAAAATGTTCCTGACCGCACACCCTGTCGTTCGGGGCAACGAACAGGGTAGTGTGGGGCCTGCACCCACTAAAGAAACCCGCCGTGTGCCATCTCTCCGCCTTTATTGGCGGGCCACTGGAACTATGTTACATTCCTTCTGTGGATATGATTTCCCCCTAAGGGTGACGGCGGGATGATAAACAACATCTAAGCGGGTCAAATTTATGTTGCCAGTTTTCATTATACAGATACGTACAGACACCAGGACAGGTAAAACAAAATAACTACTACAAACCTTTATAAATTTGGTCGGTTGGTAAAACCATAATATTAATTAAAAATAAAGATGATTTCATGGAACAATAATGTAGGGAAAAATATCTAATTATATTAATATTGTATATGGGACTATTAAAATAGATTTGTAGTCTGCGAAGCTTCATTAGGGATAACAGTTTTGTGTAATAAAATGTATCGCAATATTTTAATAGTGTTTATTGCATTTACAATAAGTTTTTTAGGTTAGTTTCTTATATTATAGAATATTATTCGTTTTATAATTGTATAGTGTCTACGCACTTTCGATATAAATATTCCATATCCAAATACAAATGTAAAAATGATGCCGCTCACAGCAGGCAAGCCGATGAGCACGACAGGTCTGCTGTGTTCAGATGACAATATAATTGTCTCGTGGCTGAGCCATCAAAAATATAGCTAGATCTTACTGATATATTATTTTTCCTTTCCATAACAATGCTCATAACTATAATGTTATTGTTACAGATACAAGCAAAACTGATGCTGCGACCCCTAACCCTGTGATAACCGTGAGTAAACTTATCTACAGAATTTTATGTGGTTGACATAAGCGAGGTGCTTATGTTTCTAAACGTTTTTACGGGATTTATACCATGTAAATTTTTACTTACGAGTTTCCGATATTTCGGCACTGTTGCAAGCGCCAAGATCATGGAGCAACTGAAGTCCTTGCGGGTGGGAATAGTTTTTATTATTCTGCGGTTAGAAATATCTGTCTACCCGCTTTCTCACTCATTTATGACACGCAACACTATCTATGGAACCACTACCACTGGTCTCACTCACGTATCGAGCTCGATCACGACACACAACACTTACGGTGTCGACCCTGGTTTCTGAGGTATTTTTCTTCTTCTTTGTACATAGACGAATCACGGGACGCCAGGTGCTAGATAATTGAAAACCATCTTCACGGTTGAAATTTTTGTATTTTCGTGATCTTGGCGCTTGCAACAGTGCCGAAATATCGGAAACTCGTAAGTAAAAATTTACATGGTATAAATCCCGTAAAAACGTTTAGAATTATATGAGGTGCTTATGTGGCTTATTAACAGTTGATATGGACTTGTCAGTATCGTAGCCATATCATAGAATTGGTAACTGACCGATACTTGCAAGAACTGGTTCTATTTCATAATAACTAAAACTGGCCATATCATTTATAAGTCAACGTTTGTAAAAATATAGTTACATATTAGTGTTTTTAGTAGGTACATACATACATCTAAAATATCGTGGCTGCGCGCTTGCATATAAAATGTTATGATAGTATTAGTAAATTTGCCTTAGGAAACAAACTTTTATTTAGAATAATACAAAATAGTATTTTGTATTGTATATGTCGCATGTTCTAGTTTTCAAACGTGATCTTCTCTAAAGTTCTCATAATGTTTTGTAACCATACACAAACTTGTGAGTTTATAATTGTTTGTTCTGTGTAACAATTTCTACAAACATGCAAACAGTCTGAAAAGGTGTTTTAGCCTAACATTATAAAATTAATATTATCATTGTTTCCCCTAGTTTGTTAACGCTGGGTGAGACTTTTATGTATTCTATTACCTAATAAAGAATATTCAAACAAACAAACGTATGAAAGAGAGTATTGGTGTAAAGATGCGAAAGGGAATGCTGCGATGGTTCGGACATGTAAAGAATGCCGGATGTGCGACTGGTTAATTAGATATACAATGCGAAAGTTGAAGGATGTAGGTGTACAGGGGGAGACCGAGACGAGACCTAGACCAAATTCGGTCATGTATTGAAGGAAGTTGGAGTCAGGAGTCTCCGAAAGCGGCGAACATATATGAAGAGAATTATGAATGCTGAAGAAGCGAGCGATGTATGCAAGAATAGAGCCTTTTGGCACTCTGTTCCTCTCTGCCTACCCCGCAAGGGAGAAGGCGTGATGATTAGTAAGTAAAGTAAGTAAGTCTAAGTGAAATGAAATGGTGAGCAGCGGCTTGACAATACTCTTATATATAGTGTAGTTTAGTAGGGTGGATCCATGAGGGATGGTTTCCATTTACCATCAGGTGCACCTTTTTTTTTGTTTAGGGTAAAAAATGTTCCTAACCGCACATCCCGTCATTCGGGGCAACAAACTGGGTAATGTGGGGCCCTCAGCCACTAAAGAAACCCGCCGTGTGCCGTCCCTCCGCCTTTATTGGTGAGCCACTGGAACTATGTTACATTCCTTCGGTGGTACCATCAGGTGCACCTAACACATTAAAATAAAATAAAAAATATGAAAGAAGTACAAGTAGAACTGTGTAACTATCTGTTATGATAATGAGTCTAACGCTTTAATTTATTTATTTCAGCGAGCTCGGCAAGCGATTCGTGATTCTTATGATCATATGATGCGAGATATGTCTAATATGTCTAAAGCTAACCGGTAAGTTAAAACAATAGACTGTTATTTAGTAGACTAAACATGGTGTACATATTTAACGGATTTATGGCACACTTAGATTAGAGCTTACCCCACAGTCATAAGCGTGGACCTGTCGATGCCGGCCGTCGCGCGAATGATGGTTGGCAGTGACAGAGGCTGTCATCTCGCGGAAGGAGGCGGCGGAGAGGGCCTGGGAGGAATCCTCCTTGGCGGACCCGATTCGCCGCCGGCGTGCGGGGTGGCGAGCCTGCGGACGGTGGGGTCGGGGATTGTCCTGCTGTCCGCGGAAGCCTACCGCGAAGGTGTCACGCCCACGTGCGCGGGGCGTCGTGCAAGAGAGGGTGCCCGAAGGTGCTGGCCAGAGGGCGCACGGTGGGTTTATAGTGGGTGAGAGCCCCACACCACCCGGTTGTCTCCCCGGGCAGCGGGGTGTGCGGTAGGATATTTTTGCCCACCTAAAAAAAAAAAGAGCGTACCCCACAGTTATGATATCGTCGGTGGTTACGATGTGAAAGTATACAGGATCTGCTGCAAAAATGTCAAGTAAACATATATGTATTTTTTTTTTATTTTATTCGTTCATTCGGTCACAATTTCAACAAAGTAATTATGTACTTGCTTTTTTTTTGTATTTGACTCCTGGATACTTGTATTATTTTATTAGATCAATATATTAGACATTATTAATGTAAAATATTGTCAAAATTCAGATTTTAAGCATTTTGTAAATTATTTCTTTTCTTTGTCAAAATTTGATCATTGACTATGAAAAAAGTAAGTACTAGGCTACTAGCTGCCCATTTTATTAAAAAAGCCTAGATTATGTAGATTCTAAAAAAAATATCATGCATGCATTCTTTACAAGCAATATTAGTTAAAAAAACGAAAGAACTTAGCAAGGTTAAAATTTTGATTTCGAGAAATGTGTCAAATCACAATGATTTAGTCTCCTAAGCTTCACCACCAAAGGAATATAACATAGTTCAAGTGGCCCGCCAATAAAGGCGGAGAGACGGCACACAGCGGGTTTCTTTAGTGGGTGAAGGTCCCACAAGTTCTTTCGCTCGTGCAGCTAATATTGCTTGTAAAGTACGCATGTATGATACCTTTTTAAAATCTACATAACCTAGGCATATTTTAAGATATTTTTTTTCAAAATTAATATTGAAATTTTTACAAGTTAATTTTAAAATGTTAAATTTGACAATTAAAAACACTAATAATGTCTAAAATATTAATCTACTAAAATAATACAAGTATTGTCGAGTCAGAAAAAAGAACATAAAAATAAGTTAGGTACTTTGTTCAAATGGTGACCGAATGAATGAACCAAGTTAAATTTAAAAAAACACAAATATGTTTACAATTTTCACAACATTGGCAACCCTAAAATAAAAAGACAATTTTCTTTCAGCTTGACATCAGGGCTACTTCAATTAACGGGTTATCCATTATTTACGACAGACCCTGTATAGTAATATAGGGTCTGTCGTAAATAATGGTAGCTAACCCGACAGGCCTGTTCGAACATTGGCGTTTCGTTTGGATAGAGTCATTTATTTTTGCTACCAAGGGTTAATTTCATAAAAAAGTAGGGTTGTTGGCGTGGGAAATTTTGTTGTTAGGTAGGTAGGTATATGTTATTACATTAGAATAAATTGAAGAAAAAATCCTGAAATCCTATTATGGTGACACCTACCGGGTACTAATGTGAATCTAAACCATCTCGGTACTTACTCAAATATAAACAAAAAATTTCATCAAAATCGGTCCAACCGTTTAGGAGGAGTTCAATAACTAACACACGGACACAAAATCTAATAAATAAAATTCTCGTGTCGCGGTGTTTGTGGTTTAACTCCTCCGAAACGGCTTAACCGATTCTCATGAAATTTTGTGTGCATATTGGGTAGGTCTGAGAATCGAACAGCATCTATTTTTCATCCCTCTAAATGTTAAGGGTAGTCCACCCCTAATTTTTTTTTTAATTTTTAGATAATTTTTTATTTTTTTATGATACAGCATTAAAAAAAATTTTTGGCAAGATTTTTATTCTTATTTTGTTACGACTTAGTAATATAAAAAAAAAATATTCTGTCGATTTTCCACCCCTCTACGATCAACCCCTATTTTTCCATCGTGATTTTTATTTTTTTTATTTTTTATTATTTCCTTTGATTATGATTTTTTTCTCAATTCAATTTGATCTTCCGCCTTCACCGGTCGATAACTGATCAACTATCAATCGATCAGTTATCCCCGCTAGATGTCTACCGTTGTCACCTCTCATCCAGCAAATATCACGGAGTAAGGATGAGAACGAAGCCGGTCTCCTGTCTTACTCTTTTTTTGGTTTTATTTGTGTATTGATCGTAGCAGTGACTGTTATACGTATTATTTTAATTTTTCTGTGGAACTCATGTTAATTTTACTCTCATCGTAAATTTATTATTAATTTCCAGTGCAATAATTATTTATTCGCAATTTATTAATAACTGATAAAGACAGTTTTAACTATTAGTTAATTAAGTGATCTCATGTAAATAAACACGTGTTGTGAGCTCCCGCCAACAACGGCCATTACCGTACCTGTATATATTGTACTTGACATTTTTTGGAAATAGTTCTAAATCAAAACGAAAACGTGTACGTGTTTGATAAATGTACTGTGAAGAAATAAAACTACTCCTGCAGTAACGCTAGTATATTTTCATCATTCCTCCAACTTACCAGGTAACCAGATATAATTATACTTTACTTATGTACTATAATTACTGTCTCATTAATATATTATAACAGCTAGATTAACACGTCTGAACTCAGATGAGCGGCCCGGCCGAATAATCACTTTTTGAAACAGTCGGTCTTAACAGCTATTTTATTTTTAAATTAATTACTAAAATTATGACATTCAGCCATCCGATAATGTGCCGTCTCCTGACGCACACTCCACTATAATGAACACAGTTTAATTCATAAATATAAATTATTATAGAGACTTATTCTAACTTAATTAAATTTAATTATGGCATCATGCCATCAGCTTATAAGTCGTTAGTAACATCATTTACAACGTAAACGAAATCATGACACTCGGCCATCTGATAACACGTGCTCTTTCCCGACGCAAACCATAACAATGAATATAACTGAACTCATACAATCATATAAATAGGAGATTCTAACCCAATTACATTTGATTATGGTAAAATGATCTAACTTATAGTCGTAAGTTACATTATCTACAACTTAAATGAAATCATGACATTCGGTAGTTATTGTAACAAATTAATCTCCACTATTGTATACGCTTCAAATTTATTTATCCATGTTTACAGTAATCTCTATTCATGGATTTAGGCTTTGATTTAGCAGACCAGGTAAAGTTAAATTAATCAGATATTTAGATTTAGTTTTGTAAGATATATATACAAATAAATCCTAACATAAAATCAACTCGCCTACTGAAATCGGTACTAATACTAGTATATCTATTACAGAACACATTTTAACATTTGTATCATCTTCAAACCCTGTACAAAACAAAATTCTTCTTACAAAAACAGTTTTAGGTGTCAAACCATAATGTTAACTATGTTATCAAATTATTGGAGTGTAATAAGAATCTTTTCATTATTGGAGTAACGTCCCTAAAGTTATACCTTTTTTTTGAATAGGAAACCGAATATTAAAGATGGCGTTATCAGAAATGCTACACTGAGTCAATATCCGCAATAAATGTCTATCAATCAATTATACCTACATAATCACAGGCATAATATGAGATCCATAGGTAGGTACCAAGGTAGCATAATTATCTCCAACCCAGTGATTAGATAAATACTCACATTGTCACCCTATAAATAACTTCAGCTGACAGTAATACGTACAACAATTTAATAGAGTAGACAATGTACTATTCTTTTAAAACTAAGTTACATTTATAATTAACAACCCTTTGTTCAATTTATGACTATACTATATACCCATACTTATTACATATAAGTCTATGTAATTATCCTTCTCAAACCCAGTGAAAAACAGTCATGCCAAGACTACAGACTCCAATTCTGTTATTTCCCAACATTTTTGTCTAGGTCTAAGTTCTCTCGAAAGTCGAGAACTGCTGGATCGATCGTAATAAAAACTGACGTGTAGCTAGAACGTCTAATTGGGATGAAAACCATAGGCTATTTATAAATCCCTCAGTCCAAGAACTCGGATCATCAGACCCCACGTCTACAGCTGAGCAACAACATCTTAGAGATTGAGCAGTGATCCTTGAAATCATTTATCCGCTAGACCAGTCTAGTCAGTTACTTACACGACTAATTAAATGAAAAAATATGATTATAGCCTAATAATTTAAATAATATACATGTATATATATATAATTTGTTTTCTCTCAATGACATTATGATTTTGATTCTGTAATTATTTTACAACCAAAGACAATTATATTGCTTATTATTATTCTATTATTGACATTTAAACAATTTACATAAATCGATGTTAATTTAATACCTATAAGTTCGACTAACATTTTGTACGCCTTTTAAGGCAGAATTTTGACGGAAGATATAATACGAGATACTAACACCTCGGCAATGTTGTTTACCAAAATTCTTGCAATTTAACTTATTTCATTTCATTTAATTTCATTTCATGAAAATTACAAATCGCCTTTCCCAAGGCACCTACCGATCCAAACCATGCGTCCCAGATTTATCACTTTACGCTTACAACACTAAAAAAGTAATACTACTGAAAGCTATAGGTACCCTATTCACTTTATATTGAGACAGCATGTAAACAAAACAACCAATGTTTCTCAAGGAGTCCAAATTAACTTATGTTTAAAACTACAAAAATACCAACGTAACAAAAATATTTAACACAACTAAACACATCAAAATAAGAAACGACCAAATTTAATGGTTATAACATGAAATCACTGAAAATATTTAGAAAGAACTCATTTTACATCCGATTAGCCGGCCGTGTTTGCCTAAAGTTAGTACCTACCTATAATCAATTTTTTTTTAAACATTGTTAGGTTATTTTTAAATCTGAATTACATTTTCGGAATTGATTTAGAAATTATCAAGATCGGTTTTAATACTATTAGTTATATTATAATAAATCTAGAAAAAATCAGATGGTTATGTTATTTAAGAAAAAAGCTTTTTGATCTAACGATTGGTACAGTTAATATTATGTTAATAGATGTCACTGCTTTAATTAGACTTTAAATTCTCCTTCTGATTCCATTTTAATAATAACATAACAGACAATTATCTTTATTGTATTATATAAAATGAATAGTTTAAATATTTCTAAATTTGAAACACGTAAAAATTTAGTAGAGTACTCTAGCGTTGGAAATACGCAACTTTGAGATTATAATTCAATTAAATTGTAAACTATGACAAGAGAATAGTGAAGTACCAATCTACTTGCATATATCATTTGAACACTTTGAATCGTAAAGCCACACCAGGCTACCACAACTGATCTGGCTACCAATACGCTGGCATTCATTATAGAACGAAGACATTAAAATACTTATACCCATTAACCACAAAGTGGAAACTAAGCATGTTAAATGCTAAAAATATATATAAAAATTTCTAAATACTTATACACAATCATATATAACATGTATATATCTATACTAATATTATAAAGAGGAAATATTTGATTATAGGTTCCGAACTAGTGGACCCGATGTGTGGAAAAAATATTTCACCATTAGAATCCTACATTATCCTTAATGAACATAGGTGGTAGAATATTTTCAAAAAAAGTTTAGGATGCGTATGAAAACATGTAATCCAACGTGTGAAAAAAATACCAAAAAGGAATCCTTTTATCGCGTACGCTGCGGAAATAATTGACAATACGAGTAGAGCAAAGTGACGTTCTTACAGTTTTATAGAAGATATCAATACCCACAAAAATCCGTAATATAATACGTCTACTGTAACAGTTAACACAATAACTATTTTTTCATGTTATAATATTATGCAATAGTAACGCCGATACAAACTAATATTATAAAGAGGAAAGATTTGCATTTGTGTATGTATTCAAATGACATTAAACAATATTTTCTACTGACCTTGTTTTAGTCTTACCACCATTTCGATTTTGAAATATCCTCTCGATTCCATTTTTATTTTCAACTACCTTTTAGTTGCCTTTTGTAACAAAACCGTACTTCTAAAGCTGCATCCAATGTCCAATTCTTTATACACTGCATTCAGAAAGTGGATATCTACACAAAACATAAGTACATAATTATATCCTGTAAGCACACATAGCTTACTCAAAAATCCGACGAAAGTATACAGCTCACTCGACACACAAGTGGCACACATAACCACTCGATATGCCTGCGAGCCCGCATACCCCGCCCATTACTCATTATCCAGCGGACATCATAGTCCACTCAAAATCCGACGAAAGTACACAGCCCACTCGACACACAAGTAGCCCACATAACCACTGTATGCCTGCGAGCATGCATACCTCGTCCACTAATCATTATCCAGCGGACATACATAGTCCACTCAATCCAGCAAAGCAATTCATAGCTCGCTCCCATGAACTGTCCAGCGGGCATACATAGTCCACTCAATCCAGCAAAGCAATCCATAGCCTGCTCCAATGAACTGTCCAGCGGACATACATAGTCCACTCAATCCATAAAACCAATGCCTAATCTAAAACACAACAGATATCCAATGAGCAAATATAATCGTCCAGCGGTCACACAGCAAGTAGATACTTCGTTTTTAGTTATTTATTTTTACTTGTTATTTAAATAACTTTAAAATCCTGTAATTACTTTGATTAACATGGCAAAAGCTTCATTACATCGTAATATAACTTAGGAACAAGATTTATGTAGGTAGGCAAAACATAGTGTGTCAGAGGATAGGTGTTATAAATTAAAATTTTTAATAAATCCAGTGCGTAATACCCAACTCACCCGATCCACTTGACAAACAGTCAACTCATCAATTTATCATTCTTAAATCCATTATAGAAAAATTATTGGCATACTTACAAAACAAATACGGTAAAATGTTATTCGGAGGATATTAAATAAAAAAACATAGGATCATCCTGTATTCCCCGAAGGGGTAGGCAGAGGTGTATTACACACCCACGACTCGCCAGCTATGTTAAAGTCCCACGTAATAGGGGGCGAGCCTATTGAAGTCTACCGGGCACATTTCCAAACTCCGGGCTGCTACCGAGAATTTTTCTTGTTAGGAAAAAGCTCAATAACATTGCCCGACCCGGGGATCGAACCCGAGACCTCATGATTAGCAGTCGCTTACACTACCGCTACACCACCGAGGCAGTCAAAGGATATTAAATAGATAATCATTTTAAAATCAAATGAATTCAGCCGGTGAACCTAACTCGTTTCATCCAGTCAGCAAATATAGCCAACTCAGTAATCCGAAGACTAGTAATCATAAACAGTATCCAAAGGGACATGCACCCAAATAATCCAGAAAACAAATTAGTACGCCCATTAATGTATACACACGCAGGCTCCATTTCTAATAAATTGTCAGTACAGTCTGAATCATAAAATATAATAAATTTAGTAATTTTTTTTTATTCTTTCATATCATCAAGCCACATCCACCTGGGGGTAGGCAGAGAGAACAGTGTGCCAAAAAGACTATTTTTGCATACATCTCTCCACCCCATGTAAATCTGTTCATTATTTCACAAAGATTATAATACCTTATTTGCCATTGTTGCTGTAGGTACCTTACAATTCAATAAAATAAACATTTATTACTTTATGTACTTGTACGTCTACGTCGAATATAAATACAATTGATTTAGCCTATGTGTAATTCTGTTCATTATTTCATAATGATTATAACACCTTATTTGCCATTACTTTTATTATAACTTACAATTCAATAAAATAAAATAAATTATCACTTTTTGAAAGTACAATTAATGAAGGTAGAAATATGATTAGGGTAGACATAATTATGCAGCATAATAGACAAATACTTCGGCATGAAGCACGTTAGTAGCTATCAGAGTAAACCTGATCCAGCAACGATACGACTCAATGCGTGATTTTGTACAGAGTTGCCCTGGCCAAGTACGTGTGCAACCCGAGCATTCATTTAACATACACACCATATCGTCAGAGAGTTATCCTGACGTGATGTACCAGCTCTACGTTAAGTATCGTGAAAGATGCATAATAATCTTTACAAATAATTTTTAAAGCATATACTTATGCGATTCAACAGAACATTCATTGTACCAAGTTACTTGGCAAATCAAATATTTAAAACGATTACTTTTACATACCTCTTGGTTTTTTATCCCGCTTCTGAAATGTGAAGAAATAAAACCACTCCTGCAGTAACGCTAGTATATTTTCATCATTCCTCCAACTTACCAGGTAACCAGATATAATTATACTTTATACTTATGTACTATAATTACTGTCTCCTTAATACATTATAACAGCTAGATTAACACACGTCTGAACTCAGATGAGCGGCCCGGCCGAATAATCACTTTTTGAAACAGTCGGTCTTAACAGCTATTTTATTTTTAAATTCATTGCTAAAATTATGATATTTCCGGTAGAAAACAGGAAGTAACAATGTTGCAATTTTATTTTTAAATTAATTACTAAAATCATGACAGTACCTGTTTTATTATTGTGAAAAGTAAGTCAAATAATAAGCAAACGAATACAATATTAATTCACTGTTTTTGACCAATAAATATTTTTTTACATTCAATAAAAACTTATTTGGGAATAAAGTACATCCTAAATAAAGCATACTTTCATTGTCTACAACGCTTTCGATTATAAGTAAATCCCCGCACGCTTATAGTAGATAGTTATTTTTATTGAACTAAAAAAATGTTTCCTAGAAATTAATATACATGGCAAAACAACGTTTGCCGGGTCAGCTAGTATACCTATAATATAACTAGTGGACCCAACAGACGTTGTCCTGTCCAAACATAGGCGTTTTGTTTGGATTCATTAGATAGTTATATCTTTTACATTAGAAAAAATTTAAGATAAGGTCCTGAAATCCTATTGTGGCGCCATCTACCGGGTCCAAATGTGAATCTTAACCATCCCGGTACTTACTCAAACATTCACAAATAAATAGAAGAAAAAGTCCTGAAATCCTATTGTGGCGCCAAATATGAATGTAAACCATCCAGGGAGCCACCCAAACGCATGCAAAAAAATTCATTCAAATCGATCCAGACGTTTAGGAGGAGTTCAGTGACATACACACTTACAGTAGAATTATATATATAAAGATAGAATAAAGGTATACAGTGTATATAAGTACCTGTACAATAGTAGGTCCGCTAAGATTTTCCACCATAATTTATAATCTTAACCGCGTTAAAGGCGGAGAGACTGCACAGCGGGTTTATTTAGTGGGTGAGCGCTCCACACTACCCTGTTCATCAGTCCTGGATTAGCCAATAAGCTATATAAGCAATTGCTTAGGGCATCCCGTCTAGGGGGGCACCAAAGACGACCGAGAAAAGAAACGAAATTATTTTGAAATAAATAAAAACTGCCTTCAAAATACATTCAGGAACTAAAAAGCAAAAAATAATCGGTATACTATTTAACTTCGATCAATAATGCAATAGATATCGTGTCGGCCCAAAAATCCGTCACGGCAATTAAGAGCCCGCTTGAGAAGTGAGCTTGATTTTACAGTAAATGTTATTTGTCTTTAACTGCCTCGGTGGTGCAACGGTAGTGTGTGCGACTGCTAATCATGAGTTCTCGGGTTCGATCCCCAGGTCGGGCAATGTTATTGAGCTTTTTCGTAAAAAGAAAAATTCTCAGTAGCAGTCCGGGGTTGGGAAATGTGCCCGGTAGATGGCAATAGGCTCGCGCCCTAACGCGCCTCGTACCTGGGACCTAAGCATAGCTGGCGAATCGTGGGTGTGTAATATACCTCTGCCTACCCCTTCGAGGAATATAAGCTTGATGCTATGTATTGTGTTATTTGCCTTTTCACTTTTATGTGGCAGTAAATCAATTATTGCTTTGCTCATTTTTTGTGACGGATGATCGTAAATGTAAGATAATATTTTCAAGATTTGTGACTTTATTAAGCCCATGATTGTAATTACGTTGAACTTAAAACTGTTTTAAAACCTTTGTCTCAGTAAACAGACGTATGATGAGCGAGAATGATGCATACGGTATGTGGTCAGCAGACTGCGGACTCTTCTATCCAAGGCGTCAAGTTCAGTCTGAGTCCACTTGAGTATGCCGAAAGAGTACATAAGAATTGGCATAACCCAACCGTTGCAAGCGCGCACCTTATTGCCACCTGATAGAAGACTATTCAGTACTTTTTTCAGGCGGCCAAAGAAACGCTCCCGCAGCGATTGTTTCATGTCCACCTCATTAATGCCCAAAGCTTGCGACATACCCAAGTATTTATAGGTGTCAGTTACGAGGAGTGATCGTAAATGAGTAGAATCCGAGATTTGAATTCCCTCGGATTCCACTACCCTTCCCTGTTTTACATGCATGACCGCACATTTATCCACACCAAATTCTATCCCGATGGAATTACTAAAGGACTTGGTTAACTTTAGTAACTCCATTAGTTGCAATCTGGTGGCGGCAAACAACTTAAGATCATCCATGTAAAAGAGGTGGGATATTTTTTGACCATCACCTCGTAACCTATAGCCAAGCCCTGAACCCTCTAATAAGGTACTAAGAGGGTTCATGGCCAAACAAAACCACAAAGAACTCAGACTATCGCCTTGAAATATACCCCGCTCAATCCTTACAAGCTCACCGCAACAATTCGGGGTCTGCCGATACACTGGATAGCAAAGAGCTGTTTGCCAGTGCCCCATACATGACTTCAGGAAGGTGCATAAAGTTTCGTTAACTTTATACAACTCCAGCACCCTCAAGAGTCACGTATGTGGCACAGAGTCAAAAGCTTTTTTATAATCTATCCAGCATGTCATCAGATCTTTTTTCTTACGACGAGCATGTTGACTAATGGCCGTATCAATAAGGAGAAGCTCCTTAGTACCACGGCCCCCACTCCTACATCCATTCTGAGAGGTAGACATGACCGAATTAGTTTCAATATGTTTAGCAATTTTGGTTCTCAGAATAGTTGTAAGGAGCTTATAGACTGATGGTAAACATGTTATAGGTCTATAATTACTTGGTTCCATGGTACTGCCAGATTTGTGGAGCAAATAAGTGACGCCAGTCGTCATAAAATCCGGCAACATCCCTGATTCAACAGCTGATTGGAACTGAGATGCTAAACGGGTGTGTGAGCTTCGTAGCCACTTAAGCCAGAAATTATGCAGTCCGTCCGGTCTTTGAGATTTCCAATTTACCATCGAACGAACTGCATAGGCTACGTCTTCTTGTTTAATTTGAATATTATCCATTATTGGGATTTTATCACAAGCTCGTTTAACTTATCACACACATAGAGGGCGATTGGATTAGGGATGTGACTTCTCATTTTTTTGAAATACGCGATTCATAGTATAACGATCCATACGCTTTTTGTATCTACGGACTCGATTAGCCCACGCATAGAGTTTTTGCTTCAGGAGGTCGATGCGCTCCGTAACACGGAACATAAAATCTTGAGGCCTGATTCCAGTCCCCGAGAATGCCCGTTTTACGAAGCGCATCACTCGTGGGCGTGTATTACCAATCCTGAAGCAGTTAAGTTTACCAATCAGCACCCTTGTCTCGGCGATACGACACTCAATTCTGCACTGCTATGCCGGTTTTGCGTTCAGCGGCCGCATAGCAGAATCTTTTTTTTTTTAATGTGAGTTCAGCTATACCGCCGGCCGCAACCGCTGCGCAGTACAAGATAGAGTGTGTATCGGCAAGATTGTTACTAGAGTCTAAGTAATTAGACAGAAGCGAGTCAAGGGTGTTAACTAGCAACATATTTCTCTTATGCATGGATAATTGAGGCAGATGTAGTCTAAATTCGAATGGTTTGGATTTATACTCATGAATCGCACATTCCAATGCGTCTCTTACCTCCTCACGGTACTGAGCGTTAACAGAAACAGTCTCATTACCCCTATCCGCGTATGACCTCTGTGGCACGGATGTTATAGTTGTTGTTTGCAAAGGAACAGGGGTAACACGACTAATCTGTATAAACTCCGAGCGTAGCCGATCAAGCATGGTGTCATCCAACATGTGAGATCGTTGAATGGCCCGTACTTGGTCCGATAGTCGTTGAGCCGAGACGATAATGGTTGGTTCCAGGTTCTGAAACAGAAGCAGCATGCGGTCACGGTACGCAGTAAGGTTAGTTCCCCCCTCTGTGGTCCCAAAATATGCGCGCATGACATTTTCATTTATGGTTCTTGTCCACTTCATGCGCCGCACATAACCACTGGCAGTGGGGACCCCGTATGAGGCCGGTGGGTCTCGAGATCCCAAGCTGGTCGATGGCTGGCCTCTCTCTCGCCAACGTACAGGTAGTGGCGACGTCGGCGGAGAGAAATACTCGTCACTGGAACTAGAGCTCGACGCGTGCGTTGTGACCGGTTCCGGGCATGCGGTCACCGGTGGCTTCGACGCGGAGCTGTGTGACGAGTCCGGGGCTAAAAGGTGTGCTGCTTTTGTCTTCGATCTCGTAATCATTTTTATTTACATTTCGTTGTGTTTATTGTAAGTAATTGGTATTTTCATCTTGACGTGTACGTCAAATGTCATAATGCTGTATTTGTAGTAGGTATTGTAGATTTCTTGATATAAATAAGGATTATTTTACATAATAAATATAACTTTCAGTGTTCAAATATTTGAATTATACGGAAATTATTTGAATATTATATATATATACAAGATGAAATAATATATTTATTAGAGTACGTTTGAAAACACAACTGTCCTTTTAGTGTTGCCAGCAAAGAGTAATACGTATAACCAGAAAGTTGCCAGATATTATTTTATTATAATAATAAAACTGTAGAAAGGTCAATTCTGTTCATTGAGTATATATTCAAAATTGATATTGGGGGATGAATGGTGATCGATACTGATGCCAAAAATGTAATCAGTAAATGTTTTGTCTGTCTGTCTATCTGTCTGTATATGCACGCATGGGTCAAAAACTACTGAAGGGATTTTAACCAAACTTGGTACGATTGTAGTCTATACTCCTGGGCAGGTTATAAGCTATATAACATAACGCTAAGACACATAGGAGCTGAGCAGTGACGATAAATTTGTAGCAAGTCGGATGAAAATGCGCTTTCGAGCTCTTATCCTCGCATAAGTTGATCATACACCAAAAGTATGTATTACAAAGATGATGGTCTTCAAAAGATCTATAAAAAAGTTCTCAATAGTATACATATATCTATCTTTTATAAATTAGCCACCATAACGTGTTTCATCGTTAGGCATTTCTTCAAAACATTAAATACATAAATATATTGTATTTCACATATATATATGTTTATCAAACTCCCATATTCAAAAAGCACACTTTAATATCTATTTAAAAAAATATATAGAAATCGATTTATAAACACACAAGATATAGATGAAATAAAACTTCCAAATCTCGCTGCGCCAGTATGGGTACGGCTTTACGGTTGATTTTTGTTTAACGCGCGAAACAGCCATCCGCTGCATCTATAAAAAAGAGAGGGCGCTCACGCACCGACTTCAAATCATAAACGTGGGAAATCCCACTTTGCCAGCAACAGCCCGATCCGAGGTCCTTACCCCACAGGGGGTGCCCTCGGGTAGCGTTGCCTAAATATTGGTTTGAGAGCCCTCTGCGCTCACCAATTGTCCGGGTAAGGTTGTCATAGCCATCTGAGGCTAACAACAAACGTCACACACAAAAAAAAAACGCGCCGACTTCACTCACATTGTCACATCTTAATGCGAACGGACGTGGTTCTTATTGACTCTTCTCGGAATAAGCGCGTTTTAGATTTAAAAAATACATAGATAGGTACGTAGTTTTTAGATATAAGTTTAAAGTAGGTATTAGATAATAATATAATCAGTTTGTTTAGTGTTTTTGTTTGTTTCTCCTTCTTTTCTTTATATATTATAGTTGTTAAGCTAAACGTTGTAAAGTTAAGTATAAATTTCAATTAAGTAAGTATACATTTTTTCTTTTTGTGTTTTTACCTTATTAGGTTTTTTTTTATTCCGTAGATATATATTTTTTCTTTTTGTGTATTTATCTTATTAGGTTCTTTTTATTCCACCTACGATGCCACCTAAAAAATGGTCTTCCTTATCTCGAAATTCGAGAAATGCCAGAAGAATGAGAGATGCGCGTTCTCAGGAATCGTCAGAGGTAAGAGCGCATCGTTTAAACTCTATGAGAGTTAATAATTCAACTGCACGAGCACATGAACGCAGTTATGAGAGAGAGATGCGATTAACTTCTGATAGGGAAAGAAGAACAGTCAATGAGTTTTTAAGAAGAGATTTTGGTATTATTAGGCATATTGATACGTTGCAGAAAACAATACTAAATGAAATGAGTGCAGGAAAGCGTAATCTGCACTAATTTATAGTGTACACTTTTAGTGCCTCATTGTGGATTTTCTGTTTTATACTTCAACTGCCTCTGTAGTGCAGAGGTAGTGTAAGTGACTGCTGATCATGAGGTCTCATGTTCGATTCCCGGGTCGGGCAATGTTATTGAGCTTTTTCGTAAATAGAAAAATTCTCAGTAGCCGCCCGGAGTTTTTAAATGTGCCTGGTAGACGGCAATAGGACTTAAACATAGCTGGTGAATTGTGGGTGTGTAATACACCTCTGCCTACCCCTTTGGGAAATACAGGCGTGTTGCTATGTTTTTGTTTATACATCAATGCTTATAACACATAATTATACTAGGCTGTACGGCTTGATGGTGAGTAAGACGGTAAGTTTGCCACCCCATGAGTGGTTGGCGTGGCAGCCTATAGACCAAAAGCAACCTTCGCGAGTAATCCACCCCAAGAAAAGCTATAGGACATGAAGAGGAATGATGATATAGAGGAGATGAGGAAGTGGTCAGGTAAAATAATAAGAAGGAAATGTGGGGGTGGTTTGGTAGGTTTCTAATTAGGAGATAGAAACACACATATTTGATCTTTTTAGAATTAAGAATGTTAAATTTAATTTTATATTTGATACTACCTGACCCGGCGAACTTCGTACCACTAATATAAATATGTATTTTTTCATGAATAAATATTGCAATTATAAATTGAGATATAAATTATCCTATCTCTTAAGTTGGAACAAGACACACATTTTAAAAAAATCGGGTCAGTAATTTCGAAATTCATCCCGGACAAACATCGTGACACTGGAATTATATATAATAGATGGGATACACATACATTTCAATGGTTTTATAAAATCGCCGGTAAAATAGCGGTCGAATTTAGAAAGTAAAACTTTAACGCTGACGAAGTCGCGGTTATCAGCTATTTTCAATAAATCAAAATAAAATTGGAGTTTATTGCTTGAAACATACAACTGTTATAGTTTACCCTATTTTTGGGCAATGTGACTCGTATTTTTTATCCTCACACAAAAAGGGGGGTGTTATGTTATAAGTTTGACCTGTCTGTATGGTGTCTGTGTGCGTGAGTGTCTGTTTGTTACATCTTGACTTCTAAAAGAATGGACCGATTTTGATGCAGTTCTTTTTTGTTTAAAAGCTGACGTGAGCGATCGAACGATTGGTCTTCATATAGAAAAAATGTTGGTGGTACTGGTGACTCAAAATTTTGATTTGTGTTATTACTTCAATTAATGTATTTTTGCACGCCTCATAAGCGAAGCGTTGAGGTGTGTTCTACTCCCGGTTGACACGGCACAGCTGATTTTTCAAATTCAAAATGTCTCTATTTTTATCATATATTGCACTTGTAAAATAATATCTACACACACATATAAAGAACAAACACTATTTTTAACACTCATGATATTTTTGATGCCATTTTTGTTATTTAAACTAGTTAAAAAACTGTTTGAAAAACATCTGGCTTGGACGTCCGTGAGTTGTAGGTAATGTATGTTAACACGATAACGACCAAAATACTTTACTAATCGAGTCTTTTTTTTTCGTTTACGAATTATTATGACTAGGAATAGAGCCCTATTACTTTTCACGTTCTGATTCGATGTGGTTTAATTGTTATTAAATAAACAAAAAAAATACTGAATATTTACGGCATTTACGCTCGACGCGACACTCAAACCAGCGCCTTTCATGAGAACTACCTACCTTTTTACGTACGCATAGCCACCGGTGGTTTTACTATCGTCAACAGAACAGAACGCCGTTGGCCCGGCCGGTACATTGTTTTTTGTTAAAAGAAAGTTTTTACCTTTGCTTGACGAACTGATGATATTTGTCAAGTATAATAACTATTTTATCCATAACAATAATTAAAAACACTAAACACACGTAAATAATAACACACCAACGTTATAAAACACGAAAAAAGCATATTTTACATTCCACAACTTTTTTTGCGTGGCCTTGGCGTCACGGTTTTTTCACTTAGAACAAAGTATAAAATATAAGGCAACCAAGTTAGGAAGATAAATGGTTTAGAGATTTCTTGTTGAATTCATTGATTTTTAAGTAAGTCATATAATATTGTCCAAAGTTGCAATTTTCTATTGATAGATGTCGCTGTTTTAAAGTAAAAGAGATATTGACAAATGCAGCCCTAGATGTCGCAAGTGGCAATTTTAGATGTATTCAGTTGCTGTTGTATATATAGAACCACAATATTGTTTTTTTGTAAGGAAACTAGCGATGTCTTTTTGTTTTCTTAAATTGTTTTTGTTTACAGTTTAATAAATTATTCAATTTTTCATGTTTATATATATTATATGCACTTATGCAGGTATATATGTAAACTCATGGATTATTGTTCTTACTAATTGCCAGATGGCGCCTTGCAAAATGACAGAGGTAGACCAATACCCCTTCCCCCCTGATCTCTGTGACGATCAGACGTGTTTTAAGCAAAAGTGTAAAATATTTATTTTATAAATTAAATACAGTTTAAATATAATATATGCAGTTTAAACAGTGTAAAGTACTAGGAGCGCACACGAACTAGGAGCTTTGACGGTGCGCCTGCCACACCTCTCCTACTACCGTCGCTGTTGGACACGCCCACCACTGCTACTCCAGGTTTCTTGGAGGCGGTGTAAATAACCTGCCAATTGCTGCGCACTCGCACGTCGTTTTATCCTCCACCCAACACTTACACGTATAAGGAGATTTTAAAGGCGTTTACACGAGTTGATACTTTATGACCCGTTGCGATTGTGCAGTTTGCATCTAAGTAAAACCGAGGTAATCAAATTGATTTTCTTTAAGTTTTATTATGCCACTTAAAAGGACCCTGCCTGTAACACCACAAGGAAAAATTACAATGGAGCCTAGTCAGAACTCAGCGCCGGTTACCGACACAGATAATGAGAGTTCCAGTAATGTTGCCACCAGACCTAGGGCACGCAAGCGTCAACATGACGACGAGGTGTCTGCCGTTATTTTAGACATTAAAAACTCCCTTGAAACCTTTAAAAAACAGCAAAATACAATACAGGAATCCATTATAGATATACAAAAGCAAAACTCTGATATAATTAAATTAATTTAATTTATATCCAAGCAGTACGAAGAAATGCGAGACAAACTTATATCGTTGGAAACTGAGAAAAAGACACATTTGGCATATATACAGACTAGAATCTAAAATTGAAAACCTTGAAAGATCACAAAAACAGACTTGCATAGAAATAAGAAATATTCCTGTACAAAAAAGTGAATCTATGGAGTGCTTGGTAAATTTAGTTAATAAAGTTGCATTGGCCACCAAAACCAGTATGGAACAGACCCAGATTAGAGATGTATTTCGCCTAAATGCGGATAAAACCGGAAACAGAACTATAATAGTGGATTTTTCTTCTGTAATCCTCAAGGAGAAGATATTAACATCTGTGAAGACCCACAATCGGACAAACCGAGATAATAAATTGAATACTACTCATCTACAAGTAACTGGCGAACCACAACCGGTTTATGTCACGGAATGCCTTACCCAAAAATCACGTAAATTATTTTATTTAGCTCGTGAGTTCTATAAGAAATACAACTATGATTTCTGTTGGACGGCCCATGGTAAGGTTTTTCTACGACAGAAGACTGGTGCTCCATCCCACCGGATTGATAATTAATGTGACTTGGAGAAGCTATACCTTCACTACGCTACGCTTCAGCTGTGACTGGGAAGCCTTGTGTGGTTTTTCAGTTTAATTTATTGCATGATTCTACCAATATTATATAACATATTCATTATTTGTCTCAGTTACCGATTGCCACAAGCTCCTATACAAAAGTCGTTATATAACACAACATCCCACACACTGTACAAGTTAATTAACACAACATCTCACACACTTTACAACACACACACACACACACACCAGAAAATTACTAAGCCACACGCACCTACATACTCAAATATAAATAATATTTCATCTGTCTTAAAAAATCTTGCTCACACATTAAATTACTATTTTATGAACAATCATAATTTAAGTGATATTCAATTAAGCACTCTTGTAATTTCTGTATTTAAGGGTGTTATTTCTAGATAGGATGTCACTGGATATTGATATGGCTCAAGTATCCAGTTCAATTATCTGCTCGCCTGAATCATTAAGCAATCATATTGATATCACTCGAACTGAACTAACAGTAATGCGCACAAATATTCGTAGTGTAACATGTAATTTCGACGCCTTAGTTATTCTTCTAAAACGTATCTGTATACAATGCGATGTTCTCGTGTTAACTGAATGTTGGCTTAGTAAAGCCTTGATTCCACCTGAGATTGACGGTTATACGTCATATTCGTCTGAATATCAAAATCAAAATGATGGCGTTCTTATTTATATTAAAACTGAGATAAGTCATTGCATAAAAACACCCACATTTTCAGAAGCAAACTGCCTAATATTACAATATGACAATGAATATGCTATTGTAGCTATTTACCGCTCGCCTTCACAATGTAATATAAATATTTTCTGTGATAGTCTTGACCTATGTTTGTCATCATTAAAGTCTGTTAAATTTGTAGTCATGATAGGTGATACTAATATAAATATTTCCCCTGATAGTAATAACCCAAATAGTTGCCATTACTTGGACTTACTGGCATATCACGGTTTTTTACCGGCACATGTATTTCCTACTCGTAAAACAAGCTGCATCGATCACGTGATGCTAAGAACTGATAAATATGCGGCTACCTATGTCCTTGATACTTTTATAACAGATCACGCACCTTTAGTTTTTTGTTTGGATTGTAGACTGAAAAGAAATATTGCTAACACTACGATGTTAAAGGTTGACTATCGATCACTTGTCCAAAAACTTTCTAATACTGATTTTAGTACTGTATTTAATACTAGGGATACTCATGTTGCAACAACCAATCTAATTAATATAATTTCGAATGCCATTAATGTTCATTTCAAGCAAATTATTATTCCTCATCGCAAACGTGTAATTAAGCCTTTTTTTTTTTTTTTTTTTTTATTTTAGGTGGGCAAAAATGCCCTACCGCACACCCCGCTGCCCGGGGAGACAACGGGGTGAATGGGGCTCTCACCCACTAAAAACCCACCGTGCGCCTCCACCCGCCCTGCTATGGCGGATCACGGGTACCGCGTCGTTACGACCGCGATCCGCAGGCGGCAGCCCCTACGGGCACCCTCTCTTGAGCGACGCCTCGCGCACTTGGGCGTCGCACCTTCGCGGTAGGCTTCCGCGGACGGCAGGGTACTCCCCGACCCCACCGTCCGCAGCCTCGGCTAGGGCGGCATCAGGCGCAAGTAAGCGCGCGCACGCCGCCCCTCGCGCCGGCGGCGAATCGGGTCCGCGAAGGAGGATTCCTCACGGGCCCTCTCCGCCACCTCCTTCCGCGAGATGACAGCCTCGCAGAAGGCGGCGACCGCGGTCCAGGCCCTGTCACTGCCAACCATCGCTCGCGCAACGGCCGGCAGCGACAGGTCCACGCCTATGACTGCAACGAGTTCCCGGCGCTGCACATCCCAGGCCGGGCACGACTCGAGCGTGTGCTGCGCCGAGTCCTCGTCGCAGTCGCAGTGGTGACAGCCTGGGGTCGTCTCCCTCCTTGCGATCGTGTGCAGGTATTTGCCGAAGCAACCATGCCCCGACAAAACCTGCACCAACCGGAAGGTGAGGACCCCGTGCTGCCGCCCTGCCCATTCTTCCAAGATCGGCCGGAGCGCCCCAACGGTCCAGAGACCGGCCCGGGGCGTCTCCAGCCGAGACTTCCACTTTAGGACAGTGGCGCGGCGGGCATCTTCGCGCCACGATGACATTGCGCTCGGCGAGGGGCGGTTGCCCCCCGCCCGCGCCGTCGACGCCCGCCGATAGACGTCGGCGAGCACCTCCGCCTCCAGATCCCACGGGGGGGTTCCGGCCAACGCGCAGGCTGCATCGGTCGAGACCGTGCGGTACCCGCGTATTGCCCTGACCGCTACGACCCTCTGTGGACGCCACAGAAGGGCCCTATTGCGAGCAGCCAGGGACTCCGCCCACACGGGCGCGCCGTACAGTGCCATCGACCGTACTACCCCCGCGTAGAGTCGTCGACACGCAAGACTCGGTCCGCCCAAATTCGGCATAAGTCGCCCGAGGGCGGACGCCGTGTCGACGAGCCCTGGCGCAAGACGGCGGAAGTGCTCGTCAAAGTGCCACCGTCCATCCAATACCAGGCCCAGATATTTGATGTGGGCCTGGATTGGGAAGCCCACACCATTGACCGTTATCGAGGCGCTGGCGGGCGGGCCCCGTCGGCGCCCATGGAAGAGTAGGGCCTCCGACTTTTCAAGGGCCACCCTAAGCCCCAGCGCCTCGATCCGCCTGACCACCTCCGCGGCACCTGAGGTGGCCAGCGTTGCCGCCTCCTCGAGGGTCCTGCCCCGGGCTGTGACGAGCGTATCGTCTGCGTAGCAAATTACGCCCAGCCCGGGGGGGAGCCGGCCACGGAGGACCCAGTCGTAGCCGATGTCCCACAGGAGCGGCCCAAGAACCGAACCCTGCGGGACGCCGCACGACATAGCCCTCCTTACAACGTCCCCTTCCCGGTCCACGAAGAGGACGCTGCGGCCGTCCAGGTAGTCTGCCACCAGCCGCCTTAGGTAGAGGGGCACTCCATGGTACCGGAGTGCCTCCTTGATGCAGCCGAATGGCAGACTATTGAAGGCGTTGGCGACGTCGAGCGACACCGCCAACAGCACTTCCCTCGAGGTGACGGCTTCCGCAGCCGACGTGTAATTAAGCCTTGGCTAACACCTGGACTGATAAGATGCATAAGGCATAGAGATAAATTGCATAAGCAAGCTAAATTTCACACAAATAACGCTGTGTTACAAGTGTCTTACACCAGGTACCGCAATTTTTGTAACAATCCCTTGAAAAAGCTTAAAAATGATTATGTAAAAGCAGAGTTTAACAAGAATAAATTAAATCCAAAAGGAATGTTGAAAACAATTAATAAAATAGACACCCTTAAGAGCTCCACTCCTCCTCCAGTTGAGCTATTACATGTAACTCAAAACCCAAACGAGTCCATTAACTTAGTAAATGACTATTTTGCCGGTATTGGTGAAACTTTTGCTAACACCATATTGAATCAAAGAGGTACAATCCAACGAGAATTATATGCTGCTTCTTCTGATTGCCAGGCTCTCCGAGATTCTATGGTATTACTTGATACATACGACAAAGAGATTGATAATATTATTGTTGGTTTAAAAACAGATTGTGCAATAGGTCTTGACAACGTCCCTACTCTGGCAATAAAAAATGCGAAGGCTAGTCTAATCTCTCCTCTAACCCATGTGTGTAATGTATGCTTACATAGTGGAGTCTTTCCTAATGATCTGAAGCAGGCATTGATACATCCCATTCATAAGGGCGGTGATAGAGATAGTGTTGGAAACTACAGACCGATTTCGGTATTAACTGTCATATCCAAAATATTAGGAAATGTTCTAAATTCTAGACTTATAAATTACCTACATCATAAAAAAATTATAGTGGACAATCAATTTGGCTTTATGAAAGCTAAATCAACTGAAGATGCAACTTTATTATTAACTGAACTCATTACTAGAAATCTTGACAAAAAATGAAAGTTCTAGGAGTGTTTCTCGACTTATCAAAGGCGTTCGACACTATATCTATCCCCCTACTACTCTCTAAAATGGAATCGATAGGTCTGCGTGGCATCGTTTTGCAAATGTTTCGTTCTTATCTCTCAAATCGAAGCCAATGTGTTAAAATACGTACCTTTATTAGCGAGCAAAGATTACTCTCTTTTGGTGTACCACAAGGTAGCGTGCTCGGTCCCACTCTCTTCCTCTTATATATCAATGCCTTGTGTAAGAAGTCGATACCAAACTGCGACATTGTTGCATATGCAGATGATACAGCATTGATTGTAAATGGTGATGATTGGAAAGAGGTTCGACATTATGCCGAAAATGCACTCAAAATTATAATGAAATGGTTAAATATAAATCTTCTTACCCTTAATGTTGAAAAGACAAAATATATCACCTTTACCCATCGTATTAATACTCAGCCGTCAGCTGATTTCAAACTTACTGCACATTATTGTAATGCACTGGATCACTGCAGCTGCCCCAAATTAACTCGTAAGAACACTATAAAATATCTAGGTATAACTCTAGACAGCCGCCTTAACTGGACAACACATATAAGCCAACTAACATCGCGAATTAGAAAACTTATCCCTGTGTTTAGAAAACTTAGACATTCCGCTGATTACGATAGTCTGCTATGTGTCTATTATGCGCTTGCTCAAAATCTACTAAAGTATTGTGTAGTTGTCTGGGGGGGTACTGGCAAGACTACTCTTCTTTCACTCGAACGTGCCCAAAGAGATATACTGAAAGTCATACTTGGAAAACCACGTAGATACAGTACAGATGATTTATATCGCGAATGTTCTGTCTTAACTGTTAGACAAATTTTTATACTGTCTACTGTACTTAGAAAACATAAAAGTATTGCTTCCAGACCTATTTTAAAGCGTGACAAAACAAAAGTTTGCTCAGTGCCACCTCACAGAACGACTCTGGCTGGACACCATTATTATGTCATTGGTAACAATCTTTATAATGTCATCAATAGAGCAAATAATATATATGCATTGCCGTTGAACATATGTAAAAATACAGTACAGAGCTGGCTCCTTCAACAAGTCTATGCTGAAACAGAGGAACTTTTAAAAAACTAACATAACGAAGTCGTACACAGTCGTATATATACGTACAACACACACACACATATACACATGCTTCACACAAACGTACTACACTCACATACACACACACACATACTAAACACACACACACACACACACACGCACACACACACACACACACACACACACATACTACACACAATCACACACTAACTGATAGTTTTCTGTGGTAATCAATCTTTTGTAATTTCCTCATTTATTATTTTATTTTACTTTATATAATTTATTTTTTTGTTACTTAGATATTTTTATATATATTTTTAGCATTTGACAGGATTCGAACCTGCTCGTGACTGTTATTTTCGACTTCACATTTTTCACTTTGTGTTTAATGTATGTTGCTAAGCATGTCAAATGCTAAAAATATATATAAAAATATCTAAGTATTTATAGGGTTTGCGTCATTATTAGGTAAAAGTCTTAATTGTAAAATTAAGCTTACCTGGTCGGTATAATGTATGAAAAATACTTCCGACAGATGGTGCAGGCGTCGCCCAAAAACGTTAAGTATGAATGTGTTATCGAGATTAGCAGTCAGGAGCACGGGTCGCGATGGCTGAATTGGCAAAAGCATCCGGACGGTATCCAGGAGATGCAGGTTCGAATCCTGCTCCTGACTGTTATTTTCGATTTCACGTTTTTCACTTTGTGTTCTTTTTTTGTTTTTTTTTGTTTTAGTTCTCCTTTGAACTAGTATTTCTTGGTTTATTTTTAAATATACAAATCAAATAATCCCAAAGAAGCTTAGAACAATGTATATTTTGTAGTGTTTCTTTAGGGTGGAAGACGCTGGCGATTGTGGCACAGTTTATACTAGTACAATCGTCAACACAACCTCTTTAGAAAATGCATCTTTGTTTGCTCCTGTATAATTTTAGACTAAGAGAATTTTTGTAACTTTATTTAGTGAATAAATATTATTATTACCTCTTTATTTACATATATCTTACAACTAAATACATTTTTAAATATATGTATTATGAAAAATAATAAAATATTTAAAAATATAAAAAGTGTGTAGACCCACCGGCAGCGGGCACAAGGGCCAAACTGCCAGTGGTTAGGGCCCCAGAGACAGGAACTTCCTCACGATGCGTGCCGTGTCCAGAAGTACCGCTTTCTGTATCAAACCCTTGATCCAAATACCCAACGTGAGCCTCTTAAGATGTTGGTTGAGGCTCTTGGCTATGAGTCCGTTAATTGAAACCACTATCGGTACAATGATTGCTGAATCTACATCCCACGTGTCAACAATCTCGTGAGCCAAGTCCAGATACTTAATCTGTTTATCTTTCTCGGCCTTTACAAGATTCTCGTCATGTGGGATGGTGATATCAACTATCATTGCCCGGCGCTCAGATCGATCAACCAACACAATATCAGGTTTGTTGGCCACAACAGTCCTGTCCGTGATGATTGATCGATCCCAATACAGTGTGATACAACCATTTTCGAGAACTGGCTCAGCTACATACCTGTAGTAAGGCACCTCTACGTCCACAAGGCTGTATTTCAGAGCAATTTGTTGGTGGATGATCCTGGCCACTTGGTTATGCCTGTGCAAGTAGTCGCCGTTAGCAAGACGAGAACAACCAGAGACAATATGTCTAAGGGACTCACCAGGATGGTGGCAGGCACGGCATATGTCAGCCGTACCATCCCTCAGGATATGTCTCCGGTAGTTGTTCGTCATGATAACTTCGTCAGCAATTGCACAGATAAAACCTTCGGTTTCCCCAAATAGGTTACCGAAACGTAGCCAGGCCACGGAAGCCATGAAATCTACGTCCGGCCCATGTAAGGCCCGGTAAAACCTTCCGTGGAGTTCCTTGCTCTGCCATACACCCCTGCGATCGTCAGTACCAAGTACCACAGGTCTGCGCCAATTCTCCTTAGCCAAGGAGAGCGGAGTGAGTCCGTAATCTACAGCGACCACATCACGATGTATATCCTTATCAGTATGCAGGAAATATTCCCTAAGGTTGTACACCTCACGATTGTGCAAGGTCTTGGCATTTAAGAAACCCCGACCTCCACACTTTCGTGGGATGTACAGCCTCATTACCGATGAGCGAGGATGATGCATACGATATGCGGTCAATAAACTGCGGACTCTTCTATCCAGAGCGTCAAGTTCAGTCTGAGTCCACTTGAGTATGCCGAAGGAGTACATCAGAAGTGGCATAACCCAACCGTTGTAGGCGCGCACCTTGTTGCCACCTGATAGAAGACTATTCAGTACTTTTTTCAGGCGGCCAAAGAAACGCTCCCGCAACGATTGCTTCATGTCCACCTCATTAATGCCCAGAGCTTGCAACATACCCAAGTATTTATATGTGTCAGTTACGAGGAGTGATCGCAAATGAGTACAATCCGAGAGTTGAACTTCCTCGGATTCCACTACCCTTCCTCGTTTTACATGCATGATCGCACATTTATCCACACCAAATTTCATCCCAATGGAATTACTAAAGGATTCGGTTAACTTTAGTAACTCCATTAGTTGAAATCTGGTAGGGGCAAACAATTTGAGATCATCCATGTAATACAGGTGGAATATTTTGCAACCATCTCCTCGCAACCTATAGCCTAGTCCTGAACCCTCTAATAAGGTACTAAGAGGGTTCATGGCTAAACAGAACCATAAAGGACTCAGACTGTCGCCCTAAAATATACCCGCTCAATCCTTACAAGCTCACCATGACAATCCGGGGTCCTCCGACATACTGGATAGCAAAGAGCTGTCCTCCAATGCCCCATACAAGACTTCAGGAAGGTGCATAAAGTTTCGTTAACTTTATATAACTCTAGCACCCTCAAGAGCCATGTATGTGGCACAGAGTCAAAAGCTTTTTTATAGTCTATCCAGCATGTCATCAGATCCCTTTTCCTACGGCGAGCCTGTTGGCTTATGGCCGCATCAATAAGGAGGAGCTCCTTAGTACCACGGCCCCCCTTCCTACATCCATTCTGAGAGTTGGACATGATCGAATAAGTATCAATATGTTTAGTAATTTTGGTTCTCAGGATGGATGTAAGAAGCTTATAGAGTGAATATTATTATTATTATTATTAATATAGAAGTACTTCTTAAAATTAGCGCTAGATGGCGTATAAGACATGAAACCCACATTAGTACTTTTTGAAATTAGCGCTATCTATGTGATTTATTGAAAACTACTTAGTAAAATCAATACATTATTAGTTTCTTATCAAATAATCAATTTTATTGTGAAAAATTAAGATTATGAGGCGTGCAGTTTGGATTTTCCAAAGTATTTATTTTTTATTGCGTATGGTAACCTTCGCTTATGGACTACTATACCTGGAGTATTGTGAAGCCGCTGCTCACCATTTCATGTCACAGATATGAAATGAAAGAATAAACGGCATCTTCTGCTACAACCAAAACACACTGATGTGCTTTTTACTTACTCGTTCGCGCGGGCCCGATAGCAATTACGGGTACTCCCAATTGGTAGCCAGCCCTACCACCAGTCATGCAATGGATGATAATTGCTTATTTCCCTTAGTCGCCTCATACGACACCTGTGGGAAAGAATGGGGTGGTGACACTTGTATTCTTAATCCGTCACCACACGGAATACAATCGCTTGTCGTAATAGTTGCTCCGAGGATGCCAGCGAGTTAGCTAGTTGCGAGGATGTGGAGCGGCAAAACACGTGTAGAGAGAAGTAACGGTATAAATGTGTAATTGGTGTGTGTTGTTGCACCGCTTCTGCATATTGCATTAAATTACAGGGGAACAGCGGTGCACTTGACTGTCTTGCAAAGCATACCATCATTTGTGTGAAACAACAGGGCAATAACCAGGTTTTTATTAATTTAGAGATAAACACGAATATGCTGGGCACGAACATAAAATTAATTTAATACGGTGCGTTACTGAGAAATATCTAAGCATTAGGTTCCACCATATTGCTAAGTTAGAAACAATTTCCAAATCGATTGAAAGTAAGAGGCAATGTGCCCCAAAATGTCTAGCATGAATGGGCTAGCTCGATCGGGGAAATATCACTCTCTCACAAAAATCACGGTGAAACAATGGTATGGGCTTAGATTAAATATTTATCTAGATGGAGTGTCACTCCTATAAACGTTATAAAAATCAGGCGGGAATTATTATGCTATAGTACGTGATAACTGTCATTACGCTTGTGCAATTTTTGTTGATGCGCGTGCGTAATGATACCAGTTTCAGTGGTAGTATTAAATGAGAAAATTATATTATCATAGATGCAAGACATTCTTAAACTACAAAATGTTTCGTAGGTATTTAGTCAATTATCTCTTTCTATTTACTCTCATAATCTTAATATAACAATATATAAAAAAATATATACTATATATAACCTCTTCTTTAATGACAATACTACTACTATAACCCACGATAATTACAAATTTAAAAATGTAAACAATCATCTTCATCATTAAAATAAATAATAATATTACAAATAGTAATATTGTAATTAATTCCGAAAATGACGACTGTGCAGCTTTATGGATCCATTAAAAACGCTAATAATTATGTTAGGTAATGTTTCTATTACTCTCTATCTTTAAAATATCATCAACTTTGCAAGATTACGCGGGAAATTTAAGTTCATAAACTGGTATCACATAAAAAAATACAAACTAAAATTAATTTATTTTCGGAATATTTAAATGACTTATTTAGCCAGTTATTATATGAAATAATGTTACTAGCCAATGATAAGAGATATCTTTAGTGCTCATTTTTAGATTTTTGTAGTTTCGGCAGACTTTCATTACACACGTTGACATTTTAAATGACACACTATTGCTCCTGGATATGACCTTGTCAAGTGACGTCACGATTGACACTAACAGCATTGGGGCGAAAAGTTCTCCCCAATTTTTTTTGACGCGTTTACAACGCCGAGGGTCCATCTAGATATATCAATAATCTAAGGGTATGGGTATCTACCGTTGTGTTTCGTATGGTGAGTGAGAGTGCTGGAGGCCCAAACCCTAAACGGAAAATAAGGAGAGGAGAGGATAGGGTTCCTCTCTTCTCCTTATTATCCTTCCTATCCTCTCCTTAGTATCCTACCTATTCTCTATTTAATATACCTACTTCCTAAGCAACACCTATCTCTTTACTTGGAGATGGCGACACGGCGCACAAAACATAAGAAAAAATGTTGATAGTCTTATGCTGGAGGAATCCTCATTTAGGCTAACCGAAAAATAATACCTAATTTTACCAACCAGTGTGATTTTGCATTGCATTTGTGTTCTAAATGCAGTGACTAAGCAGTTCACTAATTTCCAGGCCTTGCTACAATAAAACAGCAGAGTTTAATAATAAAGTGCAAGATTATATAAAGCTAGTAAAGAAACTGAATAACGTAGAGATCAAACCAAATGAAGTACAAATGCAAATAATAATTACGATAGTATGCCAGAATTATTCAGGTACGTACTAATATGACAATAATTAATTCCATCAAAAACATAAATGTGAAATGAGAGCCAAGTTCAATATTACGATAGTATGCCAGAATTATTCAGGTACGTATTAATATGACAATAATTAATTCCATCAAAAACATAAATGTGAAATGAGAGCCAAGTTCAATATTACGATAGTATGCCAGAATTATTCAGGCACGTACTAATATGACAGTAATTTATTCTATCAAAAACATAAATGTGAAATAAGAGCCAAGTTCAATATTACGATAGTATGCCAGAATTATTCAGGTACGTACTAATATGACAATAATTAAGTCCATCAAAAACATAAATGTGAAATGAGAGCCAAGTTCAATATTACGATAGTATACCAGAATTATTCAGGTACGTACTAATATGCCAATAATTAATTCCATCAAAAACATAAATGTGAAATGAGAGCCAAGTTTAATATTATGATATATGCCTTGGTTGTTGACTTCAACGACAAAATAAGTGAGATCTAAATGGGTGGGTGCCAAGTTCAATGGTTAGTCCTGAAATTTATTTATAACAACATAAAATACTTTATAACAACTTAAAATATCATTTCATCTTATAGCTTAGGATAATATATTAAAGCATCGGTCTGATTTGGCTAGTTTTCATAATATACGAATTATATTATAAGCCTTCGCAAGTTCGTTCTACGAGTTCTTATTTTATTATTCTGAAAATTTGGCTTGCTGGTAGGAACTAGCCGTTGAACATAGGGTTCTTCCATGACTATTTTAGTAGGAAATAGTTTTTGAGATATGAGGGGGTCACAAGTGGCTCCAATTGGTTCATGTAATTAGGTATTAATTACACGCTCGCCAATTCTTTAGCTTGAACTTGGCTTGACACGCTACCCGTGTATAGATACGACCAATAATACCCTTTAAAAATGTTCCTATGTGTCACCTCTACTGAGCGACGCATCCGCACACGGAGCGTCGCAACTTCGCGGGAGGCCTTGCGGGTGGCGGACGTTCCCCAGTCCATCCACCTGCAGCCTCAGCTAGCATGAGGCGCAATTTAAGTACCAGCGCGTGCGCCGCCCCGGTCGCTGGTGGCGGTTAGGGTCAACGGAAGAATCCTCCTCCCTCGCCCTCTCCGCCGCTTCCTTCCGCGAGATGACCTCCTTGCAGAAGGCAGCGATCACGGCCCAATTCCTGTCGCTGCCAAGCATCGCTCTGACGACGCTCGGTAGCGAGAGGTCCCCCCCTATTGCCGCGAAGAGTTCACGGCGCTGCTCGGCCCAAGCCGGGCACGACTCGAGCGTGTGCTGCGCCGTGTCCTCGTTGCAGCCGCAATGGTGACAGCCCGGAGTCGCTTCCCTCCTTGCGACTATGTGCAGATATCTGCCGAAGCAACCGTGCCCCGACACCTGCACCAGTCGGAAGGTAAGGACTCCGTGCCGTCGCCCTGCCCACTCTTCCAGCACTGGCTGGAGCGCCCCTACGGTCCGAAGACTGGCCCGGGGCGCCTCCAGCCGCGCCCTCCAGCTGGCCATGGCAGCTCGGCGGGCGTCGCCCTGCCATCTGGCCACCATGCTGGGTGGGAAACGTCCACCACCCTCCCGCTCTTGTGACGCCCGCCGATACACCTCGGCGAGCACCTCCGCCTCCAAGTCCCATGGAGGGTTTCCGGCCAAGACCAATAAATACCCTAACAGTGAATATAAGTGTACAAAGTATAAGTACCTAGTAGGTACTACCTACTAGTCCTAACTATTATAAAGCTGGAACAGAGCTGTGTCTGTACATTTAATTTGAGAAAAATTACTGTATCAGGCTATATAGGCGTGTCTGACAACAAAACATATTTTTTGTATATTTGTCTGTTTTTTGTACGCGCATCACGCAAATGCTACTGAACGGATTTTGATGCATCTTTATTTTATAGCTCTTGATTAGACTAGCTAGACTTAAAAACTGGTATAAATTTTATCCCGCTCTATTCAGGAACCTAAGATATAACCTAAAAACTATTTAATAATAATATTTATTATAAATTCCTTCATTTCCCATCTGAGAAATAAAATTAAATAATAATCTTTACTAATATTATAAATGCGAAAGTAACTCTGTCTGTCTGTCACGCTTTCACGCCAAAACTACTGAACCGATTTAAATAAAATTTGGTACACAAAGAGTCTAGAGCCTGGGAAAGGACATAGGTTACTTTTTAATGCGAAAAAATGGTTGTAAGGAGTTGAAAGGGGGGATGAAAAGTTGTATGGAAGTATCGTCATTTTTAGAGCTAGAAGCATGAAACTTATTTTTTGGAAACGCGGCGTGGTACGGCGCGGTGCAGGTAGGGAAATATGCCTAAGTGTGCTTAACTTTTTAGGTGGGCAAAAATGTCCTACCGCACACCCCACTGCCCGGGGCGACAGCGGGGTAGTGTGGGGCTCTCACCCACAAAAACCCACCGTGCGCCCTTGCCCGCCCTTACTACGGCGGATCACGGGTGCCGCGTCGTATCGACCGCGATCCGCAGGCGACAGCCCCTTTAGGCACCCTCTCTTGTGCGACGCCCCGCGCACTTGGGCGTCACACCTTCGCAGTAGACTTCCGCGGACGGCAGGGTAATCCAAGTGTGGTTACCCAAACGAACGGGCATACACGTGAGGGTAGACGACTATGCCAGCCGCATGCAAATACTGATTCTTTCCGCTGCAAAATGATTATTATTCACTGCAATTATTATTCTAAGATTACGATTAGATTTGCTTATACGATTTTTTGTTTATTTAATTATTAGCTGTTTCCCGCGGCTTCGCTCACGCAAATAAACGAATATTGAAATAGGAACGATTTTGTTAAAAAATACTGTCTCTAAATGAAATTAAACTATTAAGATTAACAAAATATGCTACTGGAAAGATACAGCTAAAAAAACTAATACTAAATATAAAAAAGGAGTTCACAGAGCTGCAGTAATTAATTATCAATAAAACCATCTACAGGTACACAGAATAGCTGTAATTAATTACCTGAATAACCACCCGGATGTTCACAAAGCAGCCGTTTGTAGGTACGAAGAGAATTATCTAGAAAGACAATCGAAACGGCATTTTCTGGTATGAAGTATGATTCTAGGATAGTTTAGGAAACGTATAGACATCTAAAAGCAATTAGGAAATGGAGTTTGGGAGTTGCCGTCGGTGACTGCGATGGCTTAGCGCTCTAAATCACTTCCCCAGATTGGAATGGACGCAGGTTAGAATCCCGCTCGCAGTAAAGTTCTCTTTTTCCACTTTCAATGTATAATTTGTTATTATAAGTAGGTACCGAGCTGAGCATGTCAAATGCTAAAATACAGATCAAAATACTTTACCTAAATGATAAATCCGTTTTGTAGAGCACAATGAGTTAGGAATACGTAAATTGGAACCCCCTTTAAGTGCCTGGTATATAGTTAGTGACTGTGTTTCTCACTAGAAACTCTTAAATTTGGATCACCAGTAATGTTATTAAGAAATTATAATCACCTAAATTGTTCAAAGGAACAAAGTTACAAATCAAAGCTCTTTATAAAAACGTCGTAGGAGCCACAGTAATTACCGAACGTGGTGAAGGAAATGTTTTCATTCTAAGAATACCGTTTAATTCCATCGGTGTATCCCGAACAAATTAAAATAACACAAAAAATACAGATCCCTCTTAATGTGTGTTTTGCTATAACAATTAACAAGTGCCTAGGCCAGTCACTGAAAATGACTGGCATCGATTTAAGTAAGGACTGCTTTTCACACGGAGAGATTTTTGTTGCATGCTCGAGAGTGAGTTTTAGACGCAAAAGGAAACACTGTATATGTCGTTTACAAAGAGGTACTTACTATAGCAATTAAACCTAAAATTTTTATGAATACTAATAGTTTAATTTCATTTAGAGACAGTATTATTTAACAAAACCGTTCCTATTTAAATATTAATTTATGTGCGCGAGCGAAGCCGCGGGAAACCACTATTAATAATATAAATGTAATATGGCAATACTCGATAATAATAATAGACACGGTCGTTAAGTCGAAAATTAAAACTGTCATAACGGACATCATAGTGCTCCAGTCTTTTTATTTATTCACTAGTGTAATTATAGTCATATCTTGCTATAAGTGACGAATGTGTGAAGAAAACAGTACAGTGCTTGAGATTCTCATATCATTGTGCATAATTATTAGCCCTAGTGAATGTTATGTCTAAAAATTTATTCACAAATTCACAAACTATTTTACTATTACGCTTATGTCAATAGATCTGTCATAATCTTGAAGTTTTTTTTTGGGAGCTTTTAAAAACAAGGTCTTTTGAGTATTATAATAGACGTCGTGTTGTCACCAGCAAATTATTGTCTTGGCATTGGTGTCATTATTTACATTGATGGTGCTTGTTTGCTTAAATAAGAATATTAAATTAACAGTCTAGCGCCATCACTGAAATACCTGTACACAGTCATAATGACCAAATTTTCCGATAGTCCCATTTCGTGGGGATGCTGTACACAAGGCACTAAGGAAGACCCTCAGTTAAGGTGCTCAAAATGCAAAAAAAAACATTTCATTACCTGTGTTTATCTATTGCTGAAGGATCCATTTCTCCTCAAAAATGGAAGTGCCCTGCATGTAAACCGAAATCGAGCAAAAATGATAAAACTCCAATACGCAACGTGACTATCTCTAGAGGTAGCAAAAAATCAGCTCTTACCCCTCCGTCGCAAATTGATTTGGACAAAGCTTTTAATGAGGATACTATCAGAAAAATTATCGAAGAAACTATGGCAGAGGAATTAAGCAAGATGGTTGTTAAATTGAATACCTCAATAATGGAGTCGATAAACAGGGAACTAAAGCCATTCAAAGATAATATTTCCGAAATTAGTGAGTCACTAAACTTTCTGAATAGAAGCTATGAGGAAATGATTAAGGAACGTGAGAAATCTGATAGGATTATTAAAGAACTTCAAAAGGAAAATCTATATTTGAAATCAACTGTAATCGAACTTACGTCCCGTACCAACCAACTGGAACAGCAAGCCCGGTCATGCAATATTGAACTTCAATGTGTTCCCGAAAAGAATAATGAAAATCTATACCATATAGCTTCAAATCTTGGAGAAGTGATTGGATGTGAAATCAAAACTGTTAATATACATCAATACACGCGCATCGCCAAACTTAATCGCACCAACCCACGCCCACGTTCTATAGTCATTCAGTTTAGCTCCCCAAGAATTAGAAATGAGATTCTCGCCTCAACTATTAACTTTAATAAAAAAAAAACAGATAATAAACTTAACACTACACTTCTTGGCTTTTCGGGCATTAAAAGTCCCGTTTACGTAATGGAACATCTATCGCCTGCTTATAAATCACTTCATGCTGCTGCAAGGCTCAAAGCTAAGCAAAAGGGCTATAGATATGTCTGAGTGCGAAACGGAAGAATATTTATAAAAAAAACTGACGATTCTGAACACATATTAGTAAAGCATGCTGAAATGCTTGATAAATTATCATAAATAGTTTCTTTTCTCAATTGTGATTGCAATTGTTTTAAATTCTTCCACATTCAATCAATTAAAGATTTATTATCAAAATACGCGAAGCTTGCGAACTAAAACTCACATGTTTTATAGTCAACTTTGTGCTGCAGACTATGATATTGTTGTTCTAACGGAGACGTGGCTGAATAGCAATATTCTGAGCAGCGAGCTTTTTGACGACAGATATACTATTTACAGAAGAGATAGGGAAGACTAGTTTCAGTAACACAAAAGACGGAGGAGTTGTTTTAATTGCTATTGATAAAAAAAACAAATCGGAACTTGTACGCAATTGGAACAGTAAGTGTGAAGATTTATGGGTCATTATAAACATCTCAACTGCTCAAAATGTATGCCGTGTTGCACTTTGTGCAGTTTATTTGCCACCTCCGGTGACTCATAAAATATTAGAAAACTTAATAGACAACTGTAATGTCATTTGTGAACAAAAAGATTTAGATACGTGTATAATTAGTGATTTTAACTTAAGTAACGTGGATTGGATCTTGCTAAATGATGATACCAATGATTATGTGGTACCCAGTATAAGTCAACCGCTTATTGATTTCATTCATTTAAATAATCTCATGCAAAAAAAAATATGTTGTAAACAAAAGCAAGCGACTTCTTGATTTGATACTAACAAATTTACAAACTAGCGATGTAAGCCAGGCTGATAACGTTTTAGTCAATATAGATCCTTTTCGTCCTCCTCTAGAAATTAACATTCCTATAACTAAAGAACTAAAACTTACCTATAACACCAATATTTCAATATATAACTATCATAAAGCAGACTATGAACTAATTCGAGAATACTTAGCTAAATTAGATTGGAAAGTAATTTTTGATCCACTCGATAACGTTAATGATATGACCAGGGTCTTGTATGATATCATTCGAACGGCTATAGCCAATTATGTACCAAAGCGTGTCGCTAAACGAAGCCACTATCCGCCGTGGTTCAATCAGACTTTGATTAAGTTGCTAAAACAAAAGTACAAACGAAGATGTCGTTTCAAGAAGTATAAAAATCCAATAGACGAGATAGAACTGAAGATATTACGAAAGCAATGTTCCACTATGACCAGCTTTTGTTATAATCAATATGTTAAGAGATTAGAATCTAATATCACAAAAAAAGGTAAAGCACTTTTGGAGATACATAAAATCAAAACGAAATGGTTCTAGCTCTTACCCAGCTTCAATGTCATATGACCACGAAACAACTTCTGATGGGTCGCGCATCTGTGAAATGTTCGCGACATACTTCTCATCGGTTTACGATGACAATAATAATACTAGTATTAGGGGTTTTGTTTCTGACTACTTGGTAAATATGGACAAATTCAGTTTAAAATAAACCCCTCCTGTTATAGAGTATAATAGTTTAATATTGAAATTGAATAGCATAATGCATGTCATTGACATTAACAATTATGTTAATAAGCGTTATCATTATTTGACAGAAGATAGATATTATCTTTGTAAATATTTTAAACAACAGGTAGCTGCTTCGCTATCATATTTTTTTTATACATCAGCCAAGAACTTGGCTAACAACTTTGCTTCTATTGAGCAATCTAATGTTGACATTTGTAATTTAAATGATGACATTTATAGTAATAAAAATAATGACATTTCATATACTAATTTAAATTACAATACGAGACAATAGAGATATCCTCTTGCTTAAAAAATAGTTTATCAAGTAATTATAATTTAATAAAGACAAAAGAGACACCCTCTTGCTCTAGTAATAATAAGAAATTAAAGCCAATCAACCTGGTACATCAGAATATTCAAGGTATCCTTGGTAAAGAATTGGAAATAGAATTATTTATTAATGATTGTGTTGTAGATATTCTTTGTATTACAGAACATTGGCTGAAAAATAATCAATACATGTTCAATTTTCCCAATCACCAGGTTGCTTGCTCATTCAACAGAGGCATTAGTATACGGGGTGGTGCCCTAATTATTATAGATAATAAAATGAAATATAAAGTACGTAATGATATAGTCAGCCTCTCTGTTGAACGGGTTATTGAAATTGCTTGTATTGAGTCTGAGCAGTTCATTATCGCATGTGTTTATAGACCCCCATGTTCACCATATGATGATTTTGAAAGAAACTTAGAGGACATTTTATTTAAAACCTCTAGTTCAAATAAAACAATTGTGATCTGTGGAGATTTTAATATAAATTTACTTGAAAATAGTACTATCACTCAAAAATTTATAACTATTATGAAATCTTATAACATGTACAATGTTTTTTTGGAACCTACTAGGATTACTTCTTTGAGCGCAACTTGTATAGATAATATATTTACTAATGCAAAACCAATCAATAAATCTATCATAAATAAACTAGAATCTGATCATTGTGGACAACTGGTGGTATTTCCTGGAACTAGTAGGGTCCATAAAGAAAAGGTTACCTTTGTTCCAATGAATTCTAGCCGCTTAGAGCTTTTTAAATGTAATCTATCTGAGAAAGTACCGCGGTTGCCTTTTCATGACAACCCTAACGATTTGTATACTGCTTTATTTCAGTTGATCAATAATGAATTCAACAAGAAGTTTAAACCTAAAACTGTAACTATTGGCGCTCGCGCGGGCTTTAGGCAATGGGCAACCTGTGGTATTTATAAAAGCAGACTGAGGTTGTATGAACTTTATAACGAAAAATCATATAATCATAACCCAATATTTTTAGAATATGTAAAAAAATATTCCAAAACGTTCAAACGAGCCTGTTACTGTGCTAAATCACTATATTTGAAAAATAAAATCAAAGAATCCGGCGATATTATTAAAATGACTTGGAAGGTGATAAACAGTGAAACCGGTCGAGAAACAGTGCGCAAGAGGGACTTTAACTTGACATCTATTTGATGACAAAAATGTAAGAGCGAATCGAGAAGTGGCAACGGCATTTGAAAATTACTTTACTAATATTCCTGTTTTAACAACAAAACATCTGACGTTGTCTCCTACTGCAGCCGAATCGCTCCTTAGGCAATGTGTTCCGATATGTAATACTTCCTTTAAATTTTCGGATGTCAATGTAAACAGTGTTATAAATAACTTTAAAAGTCTCAATATTAAAAAAACGGCGGATTTATGGGGTATGTCTGTTAAGTTAGTTAACTCAATCATTCATATTATTGCTCCCCAATTGACATCTGTATTTAACGGTTGTTTTGTTAATGGTGTATTCCCCGACCTTCTGAAGTTTAGTAGAGTAATTCCTTTGTTTAAATCTGGTAGTACCTCAGAACTTAATAATTTTCGTCCAATTTCTGTACTACCGACACTAAGTAAAGTATTTGAGAAGCTTATTCTCAAACAAATGCTTAATCATTTTGACAATCATAAAATTTTCCATAAAAACCAGTTCGGCTTCACAAAGAATCGCTCTACTACTGATGCAGGTATAGAATTGTTAAAAACCATATTTAGAGCCTGGGAAGATTCGCATGATGCGTTAGGCGTATTTTGCGATTTGTCTAAGGCATTTGACTGTGTACATCATGAAACCCTCATTAAAAAGTTATACCATTACGGAATCAGGAACAGGGCTCTCGAGCTTTTGACTTCTTATTTGAGCAATAGAATTCAAAGGGTCGATGTTAATGGTACGTTATCGCTTGGGTCTGTCATGACAATGGGTGTGCCACAGGGGTCTATTTTAGGGCCATTTCTGTTTCTAGTCTATATTAATGACCTACCATACTACGTAGGAGATAATCGAAGTATTGTGTTGTTCGCAGATGATACATCTTTATTATTTAAACTAAGAAGGCAACTGCTTAATTATGACGATGTGAACAACGCACTATCTAAAGTTGTTCATTGGTTCAATACTAATAACCTAGTTTTAAGTGAAAATAAAACTAAATGTATAAAATTTACTACACCCAATGTAAGGCATGTAGAAACCAATGTACAATTGAATGGCGTTAAACTGGACCTTGTGGAGTCCACGGTTTTCCTAGGTATCACTATAGATAACAAACTCCAATGGGGCCCCCATATTAAAAAATTGTCAGGTAGGTTAAGCTCAGCGGCATATGCGGTAAAAAAAATTAGATTATTGACTGATGTTGAAACGGCTAGAATAGTTTATTTCAATTATTTTCATAGTATTATGTCCTATGGCATACTGCTATGGGGATGTTCCGCCGATTTAAATTCCATATTTGTACTTCAGAAAAGGGCTGTTCGTGCAATCTATAATCTGGGCCCGAGAGTTTCCCTTAGACAGAAATTCAAAGAAATGAATATTCTAACTGTTGTGTCTCAATTTATATACGAAAATCTGTTGTATGTCAAGAAAAACATCGGATGTTTTGATAAGTATAGCGATGTTCATCACATTAATACTAGGAACAAAGGCAATCTTATTGCACACAGTACTCGTCTCCACAGAATTAGTAGATCTTTTATGGGGCAATGTATATGCTTTTACAATAAGATTCCTGAAAATGTCCGAAACATGCCACTAAATAAGTTTAAGAAAGCCATAAAAATTAGACTTTGTAATCAAGGTTATTACACTGTTTCGGATTATCTTGAGGACAAAACAAAATGGGCTTGAGCTGCTCCTCATTCATTATTTTTCAAAATTGTTTTGTATGATATAATGTCATTTTAGTTATAAAGATTATATTAAATTGTAATAAATTGGCAATTTAAAAAAGTGGCCCATGAGTTTCTTGCCGGGTTCTTCTCATGAAAGGCTTTACTTCGGAATCCGGCCGCTTGTGGCGATTGCAATCGCCACTTTGTTATTGCGGATGCACTCGCCTCAGGCGCTCGTGTTGATTATTAGTGTATTCTTGACGATTTTAAGTGCTAATTAATAGGCCTATAAAATAAAGATATTTTTGAATTTGAATTTGAATTTGAGCTTAGACTGTAATAACGGAGCAGGTGCAGATGGGATACCGCCAATATTTATCAAAAGATGTGCTAAAGTTCTTACTGAGCCTTTGTTATTAATTTTTAACAAATCTTTAACTACTGGAATTTTCCCCATTAAATGGAAAGTAACTAAAATCGTGCCCGTTCATAAATCTGAAAACGATGTTGCTATCATTATTTATATACATATCTCGATTTTGTCAACCTTTGCTAAAATCTTTGAATCTCTAGTGTATCAGCACATACTAAAACATTTCAAACATTACGTCAGTGACAGCCATCATGGATTTATTACTTCTAGGTCAACTAGTACAAATTTGGTTGCCTTTTCGGAGAGCGTTGCTGAAGCCATGGATTCTGGCTAACAATTTGATGCTATATATACTGACCTTAGCAAGGCCTTTGACTGAGTCCCACATAAAATACTACTTCGTAAGTAATCTATGTATGGTATAACAGGTTCCTTGTTGGAGTGGTTGCAGTCGTATCTTGATGGGCATACATTTTTTGTTGTTGTAAGCGGTTACCAGTCAACTATTCGCACTGTAACATCTGGCGTGCCACAGTGTTCCCACATTGGTCCATTGCTATTTAATATTTTTATAAATGATCTCACCACATGCTTCTCTTTTACCAAGAATTTCATGTACGCAGATGATCTGAAATTTGGCAGAGTAGTTGAATCTTCTAACGATGCTTTGATGTTACAAGAAGATATAAACAAGTTAGTATTATGGTGTGATCAAAATAAAATGCAACTTAATATCAAAAAATGTTATCACACAAAATTTTCTAGAAAAACTAGCTTATTTTGTGACAATTGCATGCAGAAGATTCAAGAAGTAGATAAAATAAAAGACCTTGGTGAGATATTTGATAATAAGCTAAACTTTCTTCAACGTGTGGAAAGTATTGTCTAAAAGGCCTCCAGAATGCTGGGATTTGTAATACGAAACGTAAAGGTTTTTCGTAACTCCAGCAATAAACTACTTTTATATAATAGCCTGGTACGGAGTATATAGTAATACAGTAGCGTAGTTTGGAGGCCACATTTTGCCGTCCATGCCCTTCGTCTAGAGCGTATTCAGAAAATATTCATGTGGCTTCTATCGTTTAAACAATATAAAATAAAAAAACGGATGTCATACCATAAAAAGCTAAAACACTTTGATATGTTTACTTTGGAAGATCGCAGGAATCTTAATGATAGTGTTTTTATGTATAAAATTTTAAACAATATCATCAACTGCCCACAGATATTAAGCAAAATTAATATTCGTGTTCCAGCACCTCTCCTTTCTACCCTCCACTACGTAGGATAGTTTTCGGAACTAATTCACCAATCCCAAGGCTCTCTAAATTGGCAAATGAGTATAGTACTATTGTAGATATTTACGCAGACTCACTTAGCAAGTTTCGATCTTCACTTATTAGCTATTATATAGATAAATATAAATAAAATAAAACTAAAAATTATCCCTTTATAAAATCTTTATTATGTTAAACAGTTTTAATTTACAAAGCGTGTTGTTTGCCTATATATATAATTTGTTAAATTTATCAAAATAATTATACAATTAATAATTATTACGTTTTCTTTTGTTAATTAGTTTAATTTAAGTTTTGTCCGTACAAAGCATGTTGTATTTGCCTATAATTATTTGTTACACTTTGTCAGATATTTAATAATGTTGCTTCTCTATATATGTAATAGTGTAAGCAAATGTTGGCAATTCTAAATAAATAAATTAAATGACTATAAAAATTAAAACGAAACTACAATCAGCTAAATCAGTCCAGTCGCTCTCAACTTCAAGTGATAATCGATCATACACGTGTCAATTGATTTTTATTAATATCTATATATTGTTACAGATTTAAAGAAGCAATCAGGGTCTATAACAGAAGGCATACAAAAATGTGAGCAATTTTTTGGAAAATATTCTGTCCAAAAAGCTAATCCAGTTACAGAAATGAATAACATAAATAATGTAACTACAATAAAATCTTCTACAGGAAATTCTAAAAACACTACAAGGCCTTTCAAAGATCAAAAAAGTCCAAAGAAAAAGAATATTATTAGAATATTGTTTCAGAAAACAATGTCTGTAAGTATCTAACTGAAAATATAAAACTACAATTCCCGTGGTTTCAGCCAAAGAGTTATAATGAAGTACGTAGTATATTATAACCCAATGGTTTCACCCGCCTTTTAGTTTAAGAGATATCCGATTTAGTACATTGAAAAGTTACATTTAGGGTTGCTTTTTTCAGAAGACATATTTTTTTTCATGTGTAGGGCTTTAGTATAAACTTAAGTTCAAGTTTGTGGGGTCGCCACCCTTGTCCCCCAGCCCCCATCTTGGACATAGGGGCGCAAAGGGTTTTCGCACTGTATCTCGTAAACTAGCAACCCTACAGAAAATTTTGTATTTGTAGCAAATTAAATTGTCTACAACGTTACTCCAATTACTTTTATCGTAAAATAGAAAATAAAACTAAACATCGCGGGATGTCTAGCAGATGTGAAAACATCGAAATTATTAGGTAGAAATAAAATTATCATAACTTGACAAAGTACTCCTCAAGACGAATCAAACGAGTATAAACTCGATAGGGTTCGTTTCATTACAGAGTTATTGTGGCCACCTTCCAGCTCCATCGTCAAACCCTGGATACCATCTAGACACAAAGTACTCGGCAAGACGAATCATACGAGCCCAAACTCGATGAGGTTGAGCCATTTCATTTATAGAGTTCCTATGTCCAACTTCCAGCTCCATCATCAAATCAGTTTCATGTCATCATAATATTGCATTGTCACGCGATATACACACGCGTATAAAATTTTAGCTTAGTCGGAAACCGGGAAGTGTGTCAAATTTAACTTGCAAGATTTGAACGGGACAAGTCAAATAAAAGCGTCGCCACGCTAACAATCGATTTTACCCTCCCTCCGCATTAGATGTTTCACATCAAAAAGTTATAAACAAATGTAACTGAAAACTTTGAACAAATTTTCTTTTGGGCGTTATAACTTTTTTCCTGGTCATTTTACAATAAAATGACATCAGATCAATCTTATAGAGGGTTTTTCAACAAATAATTTCCACTACAAACTTTAATTTCATTAATTTATCTGGGTTTGATAGCGCCCCGAAGTTAAACAGGTCTTGAATACTCGCAGTAAGGGCGGGTGAGGGCGCACGGTGGGTTTTTAGGTCTTGAATATTCGTAAGTATACGATAAAAAACCGGCCAAGTGCGAGTCGGACTCGCGCACGAAGGGTTCCGTACCATTGACTAGGTAAACAACATTACACTGTTTTAACTCTCTGTAACCATGGTGTTTGGCTGTTACCAAATTTTGCAAGTAAAATTTGACTCATTTCGTGGTTTTCAACTTAGACTTAGATGCGCATAACGAAACAGTTTTAAATGTAAGGAATTATGTTACCAGTGAATATTTCAAGCGTCTACCTGTTGCCGTTATCAATAGCGAGCAAAAAAGGCCAAAAAATCACGTTTGTTGTATGGGAGCCCCCCTTAAATATTGTTTTCTTTTGTTTTTAGTATTTGTTGTTATAGCGCCAACATAAATATATCATTTGTGAAAATTTCAACTGCCTAGCTATCGCCGTTCTTAAGATACAGCCCGGTGACAGACGGACGGACAGACAGACGTTGTATGGGAGCCCCCTTAAATATTTTTTTTTGTTTTTAGTTTTTTGTTGTTATAGCGGCAACAGAAATACATCATTTGTGAAAATTTCAACTGTCTAGTTATTGCCGTTCTTGAGATACAGCCTGGTGACAGACGGATGGACAGACAGACGTTGTGTGGGAGCCCCCCTTAAATATTATTATTTTTTGTTTTTAGTATTTGTTGTTATAGCGGCAACAGAAATACATCATTTGTGAAAATTTTAACTGTCTAGCTATCGCCGTTCTTGAGATACCGCCTGGTGACAGATGGACGGACAGAAAGACGTTGTGTGGGAGCCCCCCTTAAATATTATTATTTTTTTGTTTTAGTATTTTTTGTTATAGCGGCAACAGAAATACATCATTTGTGAAAATTTCAACTGTCTAGTTATTGCCGTTCTTGAGATACAGCCTGGTGACAGACGGACGGACAGACAGACGTTGTGTGGGAGCCCCTCTTAAATATTATTATTTTTTTGTTTTTAGTATTTGTTGTTGTAGCGGCAACAGAAATACATCATTTGTGAAAATTTCAACTGTCTAGCTATCGCTGTTCTTGAGATACAGCCTGGCGACAGACGGATGGACAGACAGACAGCGAAGTCTTAGTAATAGGGTCCCGTTTTGACCCATCGGGTACGGAACCCTAAAAAGGCTTAGTTTTCTATTAGGAATATATTATTTTATTCATATAATTTATCCTTTACTTAACATTCCTATGTTATAACCCCCACTACACATCAAAAAAATAAAATTACGTCCTCTGAAAAACGCACGCTAAGGCCTAAAAAATGTAACATTTCAATGGACTAATTATTTAAAAGTAAATGCTTTATAACGCATCTTGCGGGCTATTTGTTAGTCATTGTCTACATTTTACATTTGACAGACGCATTTGTCATTTGACTTGGGCGGTACTTATGAGGACCACAGGAAGCCGTCAGATCTGCAAATGACGCTTGATCAATCGTGTTAACTTTCAGATCAGATTAAGGAAATAGTGTGTGCGCTAGTCTCTGCGCACACACTTGGCACTATAATATATCATGTACAGTTGGATAGTGTCCGTTAAAAATTGGCATCCGTGGCCGAAACTGGACTAAAAGACTTGTGAAACCATTGAGCCAGTGACGTAGACTATGGTTTTACTCAAAATCAAATGTTTCAGGAATTTCCTCAAACAGAAATGATCAACTGTCTCAAAGGTATACAGTTTCTTAAAGACGTAATGGAGGATGTTTCGATTAAATCTCCAAAAAAGCCTTCAACGTCAATACCTGTAGCAAAGGTAATTTTAAATATTTTCTAATTGAATTTTTTAAGTTCCTTTACATTTCTTATATAAGTTATTATCATGCCCTTAGCTTTTTATCACAAAGTCATGGTTGACTTAGTTACTTTTTACTCAGGATCCTTGAGGAGGCGGCAACGCTGGCCACCTCAGGTACTGCAGAGGTGGTCAGGAGGATCGAGGCGCTGTGGCTTAGGGTGGCCCTTGAAAAGTCGGAGGCCCTTCTCTTTCATGGGCCCCGACGCGGCCCATCCGCCAGCGCCTCGATAACGGTCAATAAAGTAGGTGTTCCGATCCAGGCCCACATGAAGTATCTGGGCCTGGTATTGAATGAACGGTGGCACTTCAACGAGCACTTTCGCCGTCTTGTGCCTAGTCTCGTCAGCACCGCATCCGCCCTCGGGCGCTTGATGCCGAATCTGGGCGGACCGAGTCTCGCGTGTCGACGTCTCTACGCGGGGGTAGTACGGTCAATGTCACTGTACGTTGCACCGCTGTTGGCTCGGCTGGAGACGCCCCGGGCCTGTCACTGGACCATAGCGGCGCTCCAACCGATCTTGGCTGAAAGGGCAGGGTGGAAGCACTGGGTCTTCACCTTCCGGTTGGTGCAGGTTTTGTCGGGGCATGGTTGCTTTGGCAAATACCTGCACACGATCGCAACGAGGGTGACGACGCGAGCTGTCACCACTGCGACTGCGGCGAGGACTCGGCGTAGCACACGCTTGAGTCGTACCTGGCCTGGGACGAGCAGCGCCGAGAACTTGCTGCAGTCATAAGCGTGGACCTGTCGCTGCCGGCCGTTGCGCGAGCGATGGTTGGCAGTGACAGGGCCTGGACCGCGGTCGCCGCCTTCTGCGAGGCTGTCATCTCGTGGAAGGAGGTGGTGGAGAGGGCCCGGGAGGAATCTTTCTTCGTGGACCCGATTCGCCGCTATGTGCGGGGCGGCGTGGACGCGCTTATCGGCGCCTGATGCCGCCCTAACCGAGGCGGACGGTGGGGTCGGGGAATACCCTGCCGTTCGCGGAAGCCCACTGCGAAGGTGTGATGCCCAAGTGCGCGGGGCATCGATACGACGCAGTACCCGAGATCCGCCGTAGCAAGGGCGGGTGAAGGCGCACGGTGGGTTTTTAGTGGGTGTAAGTCCTACACTACCCCGTTGTCTCCCCGGACAGCGGGATGTGCGGTAGGAAATATTTGCTCACCTTAAAAAAAGTTACTTTTTACTAACCTAACCTAAGCGGAATGCAGGGAATAAAGGGCAGCCATTAATTATAGAGCAACTGCCGTCAGATCGCTAACGAACTATAGGAGAGGGCCAGAAAAATCACGAGCAGTTCTCCTAGTCAAACCTTAAAGCAAGCTGTAGCGGTTTTGGGTTGATCTGTGACCCCGTAAATAAAAAAATACATAAACCGATTACGTATAGATTTTTAACCGACTACAGTGAAGACGAAAGAGGGTTATGATTTTTAGTAGCTTGTCCACTGTGGCCCTAAATCAGCTTCAGTAAACCACTGCATCAGATGATATCTTCATCTGATAACAGTATTCCAAAGTTCAAGCAACTCATAATATTATGCCCCGGGTGGGACCTTCAATAAGGCGGAGTTGCTGAACTCCTCGGGTACCGTGGAGGTGGTCAGACGTATCGAGGCGGTGGGGCTTAGGGTGGCCTTCAAAAAGTCACCTCGACTACCGTAAATGGTGTGAGGGTAGGGGAATCCAGTCCCATATTAAATACCTATCTGGATCTGGTTCTCAGCGGGCGATACCAAGTGTCATACGAGGCCGCATACGCATTGGCCAGAACACTCAACATTTCTTGACTGACTGTTGAGTTATATTTTCTTGACTGACTATTGAGTTTTAAGTTCAACCTAATTACAATCATGGCACTTAGTAATAAAGTCACAAATCTTTAAAATTATTATCTTACATTTACGATCATTCGTCACAAAAATTGAGCAAATCAATATAATTTATACTAAGTACTGCCACTTAAAAGTGAAAAGAAAAATAACATTTACTGTGAAATCAAGCTTAAAGAGCAACAAACAAAGTACTTTTTTGAAATAACCAAAATAAGAGCTCACTTTTAACCGAGATTCTTATTTACCGAGATGGATTTTTGAGCCGATGCGAAATCTGTTGCATTTTGGATCGAAGATTTACAATCATTTTTCTTATACTGTAAATATGTTTAAAATCTCTAAATCACAATAAATCTATCATAAAACCTTGAAGGAGATGTGCCAAATGCCCATACATTCTCGGCCTGGAAAAGATATACATAAAACAATGTTTTTTGAAAACAAATGAGTATCCTATTGTCCTGTGTATTTCTTTTCACACTAAAACTTTTGGATGATGAGATAAAAGATATCCTGAGATGGATATAATTTTGAAATTGAAATACCTCAAAATCGAATATTTGATTAAAAATAACACCATAATTATAAATAAATAAAATAATATCTGTATATATAAACAAATAATGAGGCTTAATATCACTAAATATATAACTGTCACCCATAAAATCACAATACAATATTCACGACACACAACACACAACAACAACAGTAGATGAGTAGCACAAAACAATACACAAAACAATAGTACTCCTAGCGGAGGAACAATAGTACTCCTAGCGGAGGAAAAATAGTACTCCTAGCGGAGGAACAATAGTACTCCTAGCGGAGGAACAATGGTACTCCTAGCGGACGAACAACAGTACTCCTAGCGGAGATGAAGAATCCATGGACCTAGAATCATAGTAGAATGACATGACATGACAGATATAAAATGTTTTGCCAATATTTTGAATCATGAATGCTACCTACTCTTGATTAGGAATAATATCAGTTTTCACCTAATAATTATAAAAAACATTTTATTAAATAGGCATATTACTGTTCACACGAAATTATTTAAGAAATAACTACGTAATATTGTTTTGTAATATATAATAGTAGCAAAGTTTTTAATGTTGTCAATTCAGCGTAGCGGCAATATCCTATTTGATTGTCAACAGATAACAATCATCCACCAATAACCATTACGATAAAGTACAAATTCAAAATAATAGTTTTAAACTATATATATCTTAGGTATATATATCTTTTTCTAAAGTTCTATCAAGAAAAGAAAACCATTAACGGATTTTATAAACTATTAGTTTAATTTTAAATATTGAAAACATTATGGCCGCCTCTGGCCGTAAGGGGCCATCCATTAATTACGTCACACGTTAAGGGGGAGGGAGGGGGTGACATTGAGTGACAAGGGGCGGAGAGGGGTCCCAAATTTTCTGACATACATTTTTCCAAATATAATATTTACTACTTTTCAGAAGTTTTACTTCTGCCGTGTGTGAATTGCACACATGGGTTTCTTTTCTGTTTTGTTAATTTTCATGTCTATGTTTGATTTGATGTTGATTTTATTGAAAAAAAAATGTAAATGGAAATAAAACTTATAATAAATTTTATTGAAAAAGAATTAAAATTTCTAAATGTAAAACCCCAGTGACCAGCTGTGGCAAGGACGGAGGAGAGGTCAAAAAATCGTGAAATTCGTGTGATGTAATTTATGGATGACCCCTAAATGGCACGTCCTTCAACACTAAAAACCCCCCAAAAAATGGGCAGTAGCTCTCGTAACGGTAAAGTGTTACCGTAGCTAACCTAAACTCATACACTGCTAGTGGCGCCGCCAAGCGGATTTAATGAAATAACAACAAAGACTAGTTTATTTCGTAAACCTTATTCTCCAATAATATACTACTCTATCAAGAAAGTACCGGGAAAAGATCAATAATACACAAAATGTTTGTTATTCATCCAAATTTATTTTATCACCTTCAAAGTATGCTCCTTCAGAAACGATAGACTTACGCCAACGAATAATCCAAACATCAAAACCTTTTTTAAACGCTGTTTACGGAATTGAGTTCCGTTCTCGCCGCGAATTCTCCTTTATGTCTTCTACCGACTGAAAACGGGTAATTTTAGTTTAGGAAAAAGAAAGAAGTAGGCTGGAGCCATATCTAGTGAATATGGTGGTTGCTCAATGGTATTTGTAGAGTGTTTGGACAAAAATTCATTCGAGCCATATCTAGTGAATATGGTGGTTGCTCAATGGTATTTGTAGAGTGTTTGGACAAAAATTCATTCACAATGATGGCCTTGTGCGAAGACGTATTATCGTGGTGCAAAATTCAAGAATTTTCTTTTCACAAATCTGGCCTTTTTCGTCGAATTTGCTCTCTTAAACGCCGCGTAACGCTCAAATAATATTCTTCATTTACCGTTTGACCTTCTGGCAAGAATTCCGAGTGCACAACACCGCGATAGTCAAAGAACACAGTCAACATGACTTTGACTTTTGATCGACTTTGGCGTGGTTTTTTCGGTTTCGGTTCAGTTGGAAGTCGCCACTCCGAAGCTTGTTGTCTAGTTTGCATGTCAAACTCATAAACCCACGTCTCGTCACCAGTAGTAACAATGCATTTCATGAATGTTGGGTCGGAATTGACTCGTTCTAGCATGTCCTCAGCGACTCTCATGCGATTGAGTTTTTGGAGAAAATTCAGGTCTTTTGGGACTAGCCGAGCGGAAACATGGTTCATACCCTAGTGATTATTTAAAATGGCACAGATCGACTCGTGAGACACAGAAAGTTCGTTGGCTATCTCTATCAAAGTTGAATGAGGATTTTCAGTCACTATTTCCTTCACTTTTGCAATGTTAACTTCAGTTGCAGACGTTGATAGCCATCACATCTCGACCGCTTTTAAACGCTTTGTACCACTCATAAGCACGTGTTTTTGATAAAGTCGATCACCGTAAGCCTTCTGTAACATTTTCAGTGACTCCGAACACGAAATTCCATTGGCGATGCAAAATTTAAGACAAACTCTTTGTTAGATGTTTTTGTCCATTATGAAATTCGCAATACACACTAGATATGATATAACTAAAAACAGCACTGTATTTAATATAAATAACAGATGCAACTCAAACTCCGCGCCAAAATGGATAACAGTTGTGCCAATCTAAAAACAACAAAAAAACAAAAGTTTTAATTTGGAACCATAAATAAATCATCCATTCCCGGTACTTTATTGACAGAATAGTATATGAATGCCATGAATGCTATCTTATCATACTCTGTTTATTACTACGCTATTCATTTAATCATTTGTTCGTTGCTAACAACACTATTAACTCGAGTTGAATTGACAAAAAAATAGCCCCCATCGTTACAAGAATTGTACTTCGAGGACTAGTGAAGTCATTCGAATCAAGCATAAAGTTTTCCATCTTTATCTATATATTATATAACTGATATACCTGTGTGCTGTTATATAAATCATTAAATTATTTTACAGGTAAGCGCTTGGGTGTACATCGGGATAGCCATGTTAATTGTTATTGGAATAATATCAGGTGCTGTCATTGCATTTCGTCGCAAAATTCTGTTATGTTTATCTGAATCTAGGCAAACTTATATAAATATGTAATTTAGAAAAATCTAAAAATGCACATGTCTAAGATTTAAGATAAAAAATAGTATCCAACCCATATAATTAGCTTGTTTTTAATTGTTACTAATTCAATCTGAAAAACAGCTTCAGCTTTTATTTGAATATAGTACCTAAGCGACATAATTTATCATATATGTCGAAAATAATTATTTAAAATCCAGTTAATTCTTCTGTGTATGATGAGAAGATACTAAAGATAAAAGAGAAAAAAAGAGTTCGCTTTCTGCTTAAAAACAGGCAATAAAAATGCCGACCATTAATATATAAATACTGGGTAATTTTTTAACCAGTGCGCAAATTTTGAGAGAATAAACTTAAGCAAATTTTATTAAACACGTATTTTTTATTTTGATATGTCTTAGTACTAAAAAATAAAGTTATCGCTAACGAAAGTTTTACTTTTGAAACAGATTTTATTGTCACACGCGCGCACTTCAGCAGGTATACCTACATCGGCGCTTTGGTCAATGCGCTGTCGCGTAGGTATCTATGCGGGTTACTGACCGCTAATTTTATCAGGTTCGAAATAAACTTTTTAAGTTTAGGTCGTGACCTGAAGTTATTTGTAAGAGTAGTTCCAATTTTTCCTTTATACTTTCATGGGCTTAGGACCATCAAAATGCAGAAAATAACGCTTCTAGCTGGTCGTAAGATTGGTGTCCATATTTTACTGATTTCAAGTCGGATAAAAAATAAAATACTTTGGAAAATCCAAAACTGCATGCCTCATAATCTTCATTTTTCACAATAAAGTTGATTGTTTGATAAGTAACTAATAATGTATTGGTCTTACTAAGTAGTTTTCAATAAATCACATAGATAGCGCTAATTTCAAAAAGTACTAATGTGGGTTTCATGTCTTATGGCGCATCTAGCGCTAATTTTAAGAAGTAGTTCTATATTGGTCTACCTCTCAGTTCCGGGCCGCGCACACGCCAAGGCCACGCAAAAAAAGCTGCGCCGCTAAAAATATTCCGTTGGTGTGTTATTATTTACGTGTGTTTAGTGTTTTTAATTATTGTTATGGATAAAATAGTTATTATACTTGACAAATATCATCAGTTCGTCAAGCAAAGGTAAGAACTTTCTTTTAACAAAAAACAATGTACCGGCCGAGCGAACGGCGTTCTATTGACAGAATAAATCTTTATTTGTAGATCATAGGTACCTACGTTAGATGTTACAATATTATAATTTTAAGTACGCTGCCCGGTGGGATGCCAGAGTTATTAATTTTATAATCGGATTGATATAACTAATCTCGTCTACATCATTTATATTTCTAATTTCTGTACACTACTTTCTATTCCGTAAGAACGTTTCTATCCAAGTCAGAGCAGTTCCACGAATACAGTATCTTTTTTAATTTATTAGAAAATATTATGTAATAAATAATGTTTAGTAATATATTATGTGATATAAAATTAAATGCTTTCGTACATATCGAAAAAAACTACTGTTGTATCATTACCTTTATCTATACTATCCGTAACTTGGCTCGTGAGGCTATAACAAGGCAAGGTTATTTCCAAATAATCTTATATTATTCCCGCCCCCATCGGTACGAACAATGGCAGATGCGGCAATGGCGGCCGCCACCCATATCGCCTTGCCCAGTTAGGCGAGTTGAGGGGAGCAGTGTCGAGTAGACACGTGGAATGTAAGAGGTGGTGTGGAAGGTAAGTTACACGAGCTGGTAACCGTCATGTCACACAAACAACTTGATGTGCTCTGTGTAACAGAGACCAAGCGAAAGGGCAGCGACGCCTGTGATCTTCCTGGTGGCGGTATGGCTCTGTGGTCTGGTGTACCGCAGAGCGATCGGGCCAGCATGGGAGTGCGGGTGTTGCTGGACAACTCGCTTGGCCTCAGGTGTGAAAGACTACGTAATGTTTGATCCCAGACTTCTATGGGTCCGAATAAAACTAGGTGTCACCAGGGTCTTCATGGTCGCAGCTTATGCTCCCGTAGGTTCTTCGGTGGCATCGGATCTAAAGAAGTTCTAGAATAATGTTAGAAAAGTTCTGGATTTGGCAGAAGCCAGTGAACGCGTGATCGTATACGGAGACATGAATGGATGGGTTGGGACCAAGCGTCCAAACTTCGAGGACGTGCTTGGTTCCTTTGGTGATAAGAGAGTGAACGATGCAGGTAGGCTCATTGCGGATGTATGTATGGAGAGAAACCTTATTTTGTCAAACACATTTTTATGTACGAGTTTACTACTCTCACCATCTAGAAGCGGCAACGAAGTAATACATAGAGGTTCTCAACCAAATTTATCCAACATACATAAAGATGGTACCTCCTAAGTTCTTACGCGAAATAAAAGAAAAATTAATCGATGACAATGACTTGATCAAAACAGATTTACTTGAATTACGTTACTCCACTACTTCAGTTACCCAGTAGTAAATGCAACTAATAAACACAGCGATACGTATGGCCTGGCATCAACAAGGACTGTCACGGATAGACAAAACTATGTCACTCTTGCCAGACCAACAAGATCACACACTCGGCAATTATCGTTTAGCAAGCGAACGCTTCCGATACATTCATTTAGATCATAGTTGGGGCACTTCCACGTTCACACGGTTTACGCCATTGTCTTACAGCAATTGATAGATATACCAGATATCTGAAGAAAAACCAATAGCCGATCTAACTGCTGAAACGGTCGCGAAAGCATTCTTTGCTCATTGGATAGCTAGATACGGATGCCCAGTGGAAGTAGTAACTGATCGTGGCAAGCAATTTGAGTCAGATTTGATGAAACAGCTCGCTAATCTGGCTGGTTGCCGCAGAAACAGGACCACTGCATACCACCCTGCCAGTAATTGAATGGTTGAGAGGATGCACAGACAACTGTAAACAACAATACAATGTCATGGAAATCGAAACTGGACTAAGAACTTACCAATTATATGCTAGGGGTGCGAACAGCCTTCAAACAAGACATTCAAGCATCATCCGCTGAACTCCTGTATGGTGAGACCTTGAGGTTATCCGCCGACTTGTTTGAGCCCTGTAAAAACACACACACTAGAGATATTGTTGATTTCACGGCACGGCTCCGCTCGATGATGAATAAACTCTGTCCTCTAATCTTAAAGTTTAGTCACACATTTTTATTTTATTTTTTATCATTTTTCATTACTGTATATAAACTTTCACATGTAGTTAATATAGTTTAACAAGTCTAATGTTTTTGTTTCAGAACCGCCTAATAATAAACATTGATGTAATAATAAACAACTAAATTCCAAATAAAATAATAGGTACTGTTCGCTGCTGTTAACTAACGTGAAGCTGGCAATAATGTTATGAAACTCTAGACGGAGATACAGTTCACGTACACGGGCTTTAAATATGTCACGACTTGTAGCCATCCTGATCTCCAGAGGCAACGCATTCCAAAGAAGGATAGCCTGTACATTAAAAGAAGAATGCACAAGACTTGAAGAATGAGATGGACAGTGTAGAAGAAGGTTATTAGAGGAACGAAGATTTCGGTCATGGGTGGTAGATAGAAATTCCAAATGAGGCTTTAAGTAAGTATGAGCGTTAGGGGAGTATAAGAGGGAATATAAAAGTGAGAGCACCCGATAACTACGCCTTTGTCGGATGGGCAACCAATTTAGTTGAGAGCGAAATTTGGAAATATGATCGAATTTACGAAGATTAAAAACGAATCGAATGCAATTGTTGAGAAGTCGGTCAAGTTTATTGAGCAGATCTGCATTCAGGTCGAGGTAGCACACATCAGCATAGTCGATGATAGGGAAAACCAAGGTCTGAATCAGCATTGCCTTGGTCTCAATGGGAAGAAAATTCTTAAGTCGATAAAGAGAGCGAAGAATTCCCGTAACTCTCTGACTGATAATTGTAATTTGAGTCCTCCACTCTAGCGTACTGTCCACAAATAGACCAAGGTTCTTGACGACTTTACTGTATGGAATGATAGATCCACTGTAGAAAATTAGTGGCAGACTGGTAACATTAGATCTACTGAGTATACAAGAGCTACTGATTAATATGGACTGGCATTTGTGCGGATTTATATTCAAGCTAAACCTTACGGTCCAATCCTTAATCGCTGCAAGGTCATGGTTAATTGCAGCAATTGCCAGGTGGAGATCTCCTGACTTGGCTTGAGTGTATATTTGCAGGTCATCGGCATACAAATGATACGAGCATTGAAGGTTAAGCATGGGTTATAAGATTGATAAAAAGAGAGAAAAGAAGAGAAGAAAGTATACCGCCTTGAGGGACACCAGAATCTAAGTCCTTCCAACTGGACGATGACTCATTAACGCGGACAGACTGCTGGCGCCCCTGAATATAAGACGAGAACCAATCCAGAGCATCTGATGAGATCATAAGATGGGAGAGGATGGATAGCAGGATATCATGGTCGATAGCATTAAAGGCGTTTGTGAAGTCTACCAACACCAGTACTGTGATGCTGGTATCCTCCATGCCCACCTTAATGTCACCAGTACCACCTTTAGGAGAGCTGAGACTGTGCTACATCCAGGCCTGAAACCAGACTGAAAGTCACTCAGGAGGTTATTGGAAAAGACAAACTTGCATAATTGTTTGTGGACGCAGAGCTCGAGTAATTTGGAAAGGAAAGGGAGGATGCAGATAGGACGGTAATCATTAGGAACAATGGGGTTAGATATTTTGGGCAAGGGACGGACATATGCTTTACGCCATAGAGTGGGAAAGACACTACACTCAAGAGAAAAGTTTAGCATATGTGTGATGGGATGCAATAGGACATCAAGGATATTTATAATCATCCGGCGGCTGACTTCATCGTAGCCAACTGCTTTAGATTTAATGGAGAGGGAAATCTTTTTAACCTCATCAGGTGTCACGGGAGAAAATTTAAAAGGAAAAATATCAGGACGTTGTAAATTGGCAATATAATCTAGGGTTTGACATTTAGTGGTGTCGTCTAGAGACACTGTAGAGCTGAAAAAAGTGTTAAGGTCATCTAGATTGACGTTGTTTGTTACTTCTGATTGTTGCGTCTTACCAATGCCAAATTTACCAAGGAGCTTCCAAACGTCAGAAGAAGATGATGAAGAGATAGAGTTAAGGATATATCGGCGTTTAGCATTACGTATCATTTGATTACACCGATTCCTAGCAGTCTTGTAAAGGTCCCAGTTGGTATCACAACGCTCTTTTCTGTGTTTACGAAAGGCAACGTCCCTACGTCGCATTGCCTTACGTATAACATCTGACATCCAAGGTGCGGGTGGACGTTTTAGCCTAGTTTTCACTACAGGGGCATGACTGTCGTAGAGGCTAATGATGGTTTTATTAAAAATGTTGACTTTCTCGTCCATTGTGCTAGCGTCCAGCAGCGGTTGCCAATCAAGCGCTGAGGCTTGAGTACGCAGATGGTCGAAATTCGTTCGCGAAAACAACGCAATTTCAGTACCTTAGGTTTAGTTTTTGGAGGTTTAAGGAAGTAAGAAAGGAAAATGAGATCGTGATGGGAGAAACAGGGAGCAGGATGCTGGCCATGGGAGGTAACAAGGGAAGGGGAGGAAGTGACAATGATATCAAGCCATGTGTCTTCCCCTAAGGTATTGTGGTGAGTGGCTTGCAAGGGAAACACGTGGAGGCTTGAGGATTGGATAATATTTAAGAGTTTAAGGGAACGAGAGGAAGAGGAAGCAAGGAGATCGGTATTGAAATCATCCATTATGATGTGATGTGCATAGTCAGACCCCAAAGATTCTAAAACTGCTTCTAAGTCAGTGAAATAGTCAGTAGAAGGAGGACAATAGACCACACCCATAACCGATTTAACACCTTGGATACAAACCTTCAGAAAAAGAAACTCAGCTGAGACCGGCTGGTGAGCAAGTGAGGATGCGATAATTTTAAAAGGAAAATCATTACGAAGGTAAATAGCTACCCCTCCTCCCCTTCGGTCTACTCGATCATTACGGATAAGAGCAAAGCCGGGAAGAGGGTACATGGTAGAAGGAAAATGAAGTTTGAGCCAGCTCTCAGAGATCAGGAGGGCATGAACATTTGCACCACTAAAGACGTCATACAAGTCACTGTGATGGCTGGGAATACTTTGTGCATTTACATGGCATATATTTAATAACTGTCTAGATTGATGATTAAACAATTGACGAATAGTGTCACCAAGGGATTCCGTTACTGAGCCAAAACTGTCAAGAGAAGAAAACGAACTAATGGCAGAGTGAAAAGAGTCATTATCGGAAAATACCATTTATACTAAAATATATATATATAATAGAATTAAATACTATAAGTTACACAGATAAATACATTTTACGGGTTTACGTGCAGATAAATTCCTGCACCACCCACCAGCCAAGTGAATAACAATGTACAGAAATAATAATAACAACAAATTATGAAAACACAAAGAACAAGTGTTATACAAATTCTAGACATAAATAGTAGTCAATGGATAAATTTCCGAACGCAACATTTCAAGTGACAATTTGGCAAATAAACACAGATAGTACACGGAATGTAGTCTGTTTCCCTGTCTCATCAAAGATCAATATACATACTTAGTCTATGCTTTACTATAAGAATATAGTCTACAAAATTACCCAAAGAAAATCACCACAGAGCACCTTGAAATTACGACGTATTACAAAAATACAAAACAATAATAAAATATTGTATCTACCTTGAAATATTGTGATAAATAATTATTGTAGTACCATTTCAGTTCACCAAAAATTACAAATTACTTGATGGGTAAAATATGCGAAGTAATAGTTATATAATATTGAAAGTTAAGAAAAAGGAAATTCAAACAATATACGCTCAATAGAAGGGGAAGCCTAGAGACTAAAACCATCCAAATGCCACGAATATTAAAAGAAATAAAACATACAGTATTGGACTATCATAACAACACAAATAGCAACTTTAGGCCTTACATGTGGGTCCAGCTTTTGTGGGTTCTTTGCTTGATGTCGCTGGATACTTCCGCAGTAAAGGCTCGAGTTCAACCATACACGTAACTCTATGCCGAGCACCATCAGAAGTCTTGATAACGATAACACCTTCTTGCGTCCAACAGCTACGTATCCCGAAATGAAGACGGGCCTTAGTAAATACCATCTGTCGGGTCTTCGTTAAAAATTCTCGGACTGATATGGATGAACCCCTCAACGACTTTTTTGCCTTCCAAACAGCTGACTTAATTTCAGTACTAGTGAATCGGACCAGCATAGGGCGATGTAGACCACTTTTAGAGCTCCCTAGTCGATGGCTCACCTTGACGGCACTGGCCTGGATGTTACTCATAGCCATCTTGTCATGAAGAACATTTAAGATTACTTGTGAGCAATTCTCCTTTTCATTCTCTGGGACGCCTAGGAAAATAAGAGCTTTTCTACGCTGCCTGGTTTCAATGAAGTCGATACTTCTGGCGCATTCATTAATCTGGTTCCGAAGCAACCCAAGCATACTATACATGAGCTCCCTGAACATCCGGAACTCCTTTGCAACCTTAGCTACGGTATCTTTCGAAGTCAGCTACTCTGTAGTTGACCTTGCAACTCTTCCATTTTCTGCATGAACCGCTCCTCAAGGTTCTTTTGAGCAACTTCAATATCATGAATTTGTGACATACTTAAAAGTGCAAACTAAAATTGATCAGCTGGTAGGTGGTAGCTTGGTAAGTGTCTATATAGTTACATACAGTTCACAAATGTGAGTACACCTTAGATAGTGATTAATGTAGTCAAACCAAGCTTAAAAAAGGTATATTATTTAAATAAATTAATTAAATTACAGGGAATGTATTCTAGTAAGTGTTAAAAAAAATATGCTAATCTGTTTGATCTCCTCCGGGGGATACAGTCGGGGTAGTCTCCTATGAAACATGACCGCCTGGCTCTTCTCGGGGTTGATCTCTATTCTCCACTTGCTAAACCACGTACTGAGGGCAGTGGCCGCGGATTGGAGTTTCCTATGCACTGTGATAGGGTTAAACCCTGCATAATAAATGGCTGTATCGTCTGCAAAAAGTGCTGTCTGCACTTTCCGATGCTGAGGCATGTCGCTGGTGTACAGCGAGAAGAGGATCGGTGAGAGGACGGAGCCCTGTGGGGCCCCGGCAAGTAGGGGGAGGGGGGAGGATAGTGTCCCTTTCCACTTTATAGCGGAAACTGCGATTAGATAGAAAGTCTCGTATGATGAGTACGAGATACCGTGGTACTCCTAAGTGGAGTAGCTTGTATACTAGGCCGTTGCGCCAAACTTTGTCGAAAGCTTTCACTACATCGAAGAAGAGTGCACCTGTGAAAAGGTTGTTTTGTTGCATTTTTGAGTAGGTATACTCTACGATGCGGTGGACTTGTTGCACACTGGAGTGCTTGGCTCTAAAGCCGAATCGGTGGTGGAGGATGAGGTTATTAGCATCGGCGTATGCTTTCAGCCTACACAAAACTAATCGCTCGTAAATCTTACCTAAACCTTTAAGCAGACTTATCGGTCTATAACTAGATGCTTCGGATCGCTTTTTGCCGGGTTTGTAGATTACAATTACCACGGCCAAATGGGAATACAAAGTCTAGTCCTGGGAGTACTTCGTGGATGAATCTTTGGAATGTTTGACCAGCATTCTTCAGTCCTGGGCACATACGAGAAAATTCATATAGTCCCATCGGTGTAATGATGGCAGTTTTCTCGATATCCTCGTCTCTGATGCTAATTTGTTGGTAGGCGCGGTTGAGGTCTATTGTTGAGAATACAGTCTTCCCTGATAGGTGATGAGTGAAATCTTTGACTCGGGGTACTGGATAGCGATCGGACTTTGTTACGGCGTTAAGACGGCGATAGTCTCCGCAGACTCTTAAATCACCGTTTTTCTTCGGAACAATGTGCAGAGGTGATGACCATGGACTCTTACTTGGTCTGCATAGTCCTTTTTCGATCATGTTTTCGAATTCTTTTTTGACCATTTCAAAACGATGTGGTGGTATTGGACGTGCTCGACTGTAGATGGGTGGTCCTGTCGTCTCTATGTAATGTTCGACGTTGATGTTCGATTTTAAGTGCATTGATGATAATCTTGTAACAACGGGGAATTCTGCCAAGATATCGTGATATGCTTGTGACATGTCGATACTGTGAATTGTAGGTACATTCGATGTTCGAAGCAGAGCATTGACCTTGATTTGAGTGACACCGTCAATTAATCTTCGATTTTGTAGGTCAACAATTAGTTGGTGGTGCTTGAGAAAATCGGCTCCGAGTATTGGTTTTGAGACATCGGCCACGATAAATTTCCACTTGTATGGACGTCAAAGGTTCAAGTCGAGGCATAAGGTTTTTTCACCGTATGTTGCAATCTTAGTGTTGTTTGCAGCGTATAACTTGAATGGTAATGATGTTGCGACTTGTCCTTTCTTCCTAGGTAGCATAGATACAATGGCTCCCGTGTCGACCAGGAAAGATAGATTGGAGTTTCTGTCGGTGACATGTAGGCGGTAGGATAGGAGGAGGAGGCCTCCGCCAACGTCCTTTCTAGTTTTCCAATGGATTATGTTGCTGTATATTTTTCTTGAATGCACAGGGTGAAGTACAACGTCTTGCTTGTTCTTTGAAACGGCGGTGATAGTAACAGTATGGCGATGGCGAGTTGTCTCTGCTTACCATCAGGCGGGACGTATATTTTTGCCACCTGTACCTATAGTAGATACAAAAAAATATATATAGTTGTCTGTAAAATCAGTTTACGGACGATAATTTTACGTGATAACGTCATATATGTTTTCTGAAAGTTTCACAAAATGTAATACTGATAGTAATCTAATAGTACATATAAAATGGTACGATCGCGCATGCTGCTATACAATAATTGAGATACGTGTGTTGCCCGGGACGCGTTCGGGCGAAGAATGTGATGTCGGTCGGTGACGCCTGCCTCCCGCAGCCGCTCTTCAGCCCGCGGCTCTCTTGTGGGCGCGAATATCAAACAATGCTTCGGTCGCCACACTTTTTTCAAAACGTGAGACTTTTCGTTCATTTTTCGTCGTCTTGAATTTTGTTGAATGCGACGGTAATTTTGTGTCTTCAAATCGGCAACTTCTAGTGTTAATTTTCTTATTTCGTTGATGAGGTATTGATTATCCGCCTGGTTTGAAGATGATGGTGATGATGTGGCAGGCGACTGGATGGCTGCTACTTCCGTTGCTGCTGTTTGTTCTAGCATCTTGTCGGCAAGTAGTGCGAGTTCTTCTAATGTGGCTTTGCTGCTGAAGATATCACTGACGGCAAGTACAGAGCGTATGTGTGGTGGACAGGTGATTGGTCCACATTAGTTGCAGTGTAGAGTCGGGTACTTTGTCTCGAGCTAGATTTCGCATGCGACGGAGTAACTGTATTGGCTTCTGATCGCCGAGTTCCATCTCAGACAGTAGTTTCTGGAATTGGCGGCTGTCTTATTCTTCGTAAGCTGATATTAGTCTTTCCTTTATTGCGTCGTACTGGGTTACCTGTGGTGGGTTGTACAGGAGGTCCATTATTTGCTCGATGTCTTGTCTCTCGAGTTGAGCGATCACCATTTGGGCGAGCTGGGACTGGCCTTTCTTCAAGTCGTTGGTTGCGGCTTCGAAACTGATTAACCACAGCCTGGGTCTGTCACGCCAGAAGGGTGGTATACGCATGGTGAGCGATATACCAGCAGCTTGTTTTGACAGCGAGTGCGATGCTTCAGTGCTCAGGTTACTGTTCTGGTGATCTTCCATTGTTGTGAATCGGGCAGAGGTTCGGTGATCTTGAATTTATTTCTTGATAATTTCTTTTTTAATTTTTTTTATTCTTGATTTTTCGAGCAGGGATTTCAGCTTCTTGATGGTACTGATGAGGAGCGTTTCTTCTTCATCGGGTCACCACTTTGGAGAGACTTTGGAGGTATCAGCTTAAATGAAACTCGGTAACCGTAGTGTAGGCACTGAATTACTGAATGATTTTATTTACACATCCTGCTCAATTTATATTATTTGGTTAATGTACTATGACCAATAGGATTGCATATAATTTGCGCACGACACTATTCTACACGTGGATCGCGTAGACTCTGCCCCGCGCGCGCCGCACCCTTCCTCAGGTCGAATAAAACTGCGTGCGGAGAATTTCGCGATGCAATAGCAGGGGCCGGACAATGCCAAACTTGACCTATGGTTCGAGTTTATTACAAAGAAAACGTCGCCATCTTATAAAACACGCGCGTAAATAAACGAGCATTTAGTATCCTAAACTGATGTAGAGGTCACTGTTTTAAATTTTATAAGTGTCATTTTTACTATGGACGTAGTGTGTTTGATAAATGGAGGACAGACCAGTAATCCTTCATAGTCAGTTATAAAATAAAAAAAATATATAAAACAATAATACTGACATTACTATAAAAAATAATTGTAACAAGAAATTTCACAAAATTGAAAATGGCTCCAATATATACAATATTCATTGATTTATTAAGACAATATTATATAAATTATACTATAATACCTAGCCATTGTGCTATAGCATGTACGCCAACTAGTTAGTATCGTTTTCTAGTTCTACTGTAATTATGACTTTTACAATGTAAAGTTACTATATATGATGAGTGACTGAAAAACAAATTAAAAACCACACTTTTCTTTACTGCGGGTTTCTTACGAGGCGTAAAGAATTACGAAGATTTTACTACTGCGAAAACTCGAAGCTATATCCTTTACCAAATCATGTAGCCAGAGTTGTACTATAATATTAGAATTATAATACTCCTTTGGGGTAAAAAGCTCATGGCATGTCCGACAGTGAGATTTATAAAGTCTAAAAGAAAAAGTATTGTGTGTGTCTGCACCGATCCATAACTGAAGTCTACTCCTTAAAATATTCAATAAACAAGGACTGAATATTTTATAATATTGAAAGTATGTATTCAAATTTTTTATATTGATTTAATAAAATATTAACATCAATCATGTTCATGCAATGGAGTGGTGACATTAGTCCTTTACTTTTTCTGCGAAATGGGGTGGTATCATTATTCTGTTACTCTGTAAGCAATGGGGTGATGCTATTATTCTGTTTCCCATTATTGTTTATTTTTTCCTTTATTAATCCATATTCTTCCTTATTTCTTTTACATATCATCAGCTGGAGAATCGTGGGTGTGTAATACACCTCTGCCTACCCCTTCGGGGAATACAGGCGTGATACAATTTTTTTTTGTTTATGTAAGTGTCGGATAGGTGGCGCTGGTGACAATGATTTTTATCTTTTGAACCATAGGTTGATTTGATATGAAATATTGTACGTATTAAAAATGGTAGATTTTTTAGGTGAAGTGCAGCGCACCGGGCAACAGCTATTTATACTATATATCTAAACAAATAAATAATAGGTGTCTGTTCGTAATGTTAAATAACAACTTTTTACTAATTACTTATGAAAGTATATACATACATAGAGCAAAAATACCAAATTTTTGAGATTTGGATAGGTCTTACTGACAGATAGCTCATCTTATAAGGAATAAATTAGGCCATTTAAAATAACTAAATTTCACGTAGACAAGTTGTGGGTAGCAACAAAATAAAACTTAAATTGTTTACAATGCTAAGCTGACTGGTAACCTATACTTAAACTTAATTTTGCAGAGGATGTACTTCATGTGTTTCCAAACCCAGTCAAGTTCCCTGAGCAATGCTTGGCTTCAAGTTATAAGTGGCCACGAAAAAAATATTTTGACTATAAAAAGATGAGAATATGTGAAAGACACGTCACAGATAGTTAAATGCACTAACAGTGCCTTCTCTATTTTTGCATGGGGAGTAAAAGCAGCTCAATTTTAATTATAATAAATATCCCTGAAGTAGCATTGTCTCTATTTGAATACTTCAAATTTTTATTTATCTCATGTTCCTTTAAAGAAGCACAGACACAGATTTCGCGTATGCCACTTAGTCCCATGACGGGGCGACCCATCATTTACCATCAGGGGCACTTCCAGATAGTTTTCAGACAGAAAAACTCACTTTCACTCTGTGCTGTTTGCCTACCCCGCAAAGAAAATGGCGTAATGATAAGTTAGTTAGTTAGTTTTATGATAACACCCTCGTTCAAAGAAAATAGATTGGTGGTGATTGTGTCCTGACATAATAATTGCTTTTTGCAGGTCTGATTAACGAAAATGCTTTGTAAGCATGAAAAAAAATGTAACAAGACAACAATATAACAATTAATGTAATTGTATATAGTTGGTGGAGGCCAATAAACTGGATTTTAGCAGGAAGTCTTTCATATGATGGTGATAATGAATTAAAAATATGTGCCCAAAAATATTTTAATAAATATTGATATAATTAGTAAAATAGATGGGCTCATTTTTTTCAAATATGTAACAATATTTTATTTAGTTTTTTTTACTACATGGGTGGCGAACTAGCATACACCCAACCTGATGGTAAGTGGTTACCGTAGCCTATTGACTTTAGCAACACCAAAGGCATCACTCGCGCGTCGTCATCTTCAAGGAAAGGAATAGGTGGTGGATAGGAAGGATAATAAGGAGAGGATAGGAAGGATGATAAGGAGAGAATAGGAAGGATAATAAGGAGAGGATAGGAAGGATGATAAGGAGAGGATAGGAAGGATAATAAGGAGAGGATAGGAAGGATGATAAGGAGAGGATTAATACAATTGATGGACGGTTAAACCAACTACTTTTATTACTAAAATATTTTTTTGCCGTGATAGAGCCATTATTTTCGCAACCATTATAATTCAAAAGTGTTTTTACATGTTTGCAGTTTTTATATTGTTGAGACAATTTTTTTTTATTGTGTATGGTAGCAGTCGAGTCACAGCCCACCTGATGGTAAATAGTAACCATCGCTCATGGACTCAACTATAACGAGAGTATTGTCAAGCCGCTACTCACCATTTCATTTCGCAGATATGAAACGAAAGAAGACTGCTATCTCCTGCTACAACCAAAACACACAGATGTGCTTCATGGCTTACACGGGAAATGGTGGTACAAACCCGCTTTGCCCCGATAGCGAGTTCCCCTACTTAGGACCCAGCCCTACCACCAGTCTTGCATGGTGATAATTGCTTACTTTCCTTAGTCGCTTCGTAAGACGCCCGTGGGAAGGAATGGGGTGGTGACACTTGCATTCTTGGTCACCACGCGGAACGAAACATTCATTCAGGATACACACAACTTGCCTCTGACCAAAATAATTTGGAATTGTCTAATTGCTAAGTCTTATCTCTTAGAACTGATGACTGATGTTACCGATGGAAAATACAATTTATTTTCCATCGGTAACATCAGTTATTGTAGAATTATTTACTTTAACATAGTGCACTATATACAAACTGCAATTTGTAAAAACTATTATTAACTCCTACAAATGTTTTTTTTTAATAATTAGGTAAATCGGGATTACAAAGTAATATAATAAAATGGATGGAATAGTCTAAAAACATTGCCATTACTATTTATAAGTTTTCTAAAACTAATCACGTTTTAAGTAGTGGAATTGTAATAGCACTAAATATATATGGGTGACACCCACGATAAGCAGGTATTTTGTCAGTGTTAAGTATTTTAATATATTAAATTACACAATATCACAATTATTTAATGAAGACTCCTAATAAAATAATATGGATATAAATGTTAAACGACATATATGATGCACATAAAAAACGAGCCCATTTATTTTCAATAATACTGTAAAATAATGTAAGCTAGTTATTATTACCTACGTAATGTACTGAGTATGAGTTGTTGTTATTATAGTATGAGTTGGCAAATTATAACGATTATTTCTATATATTTTTTCTACTAGCATGGCCTATATTTTACAAATAATGTGAATGCAATGTCAATTAAAAAATATAATACTTATAATAAAATTTAGTAAATATCGTCATGATGAGTAAAATAAAGGAGATCTATAATTACCTAGTAGTAAAAAAACTGCAAAAAAAAAAGGTACCTAGTAGAAAAAAAGGCATCAAGTCAAAAAAGTTCCCATACAGTAAAAAAAAAAAGTAGTTTAAGGGATATGCTATCAGACGGCGACACCATTCAATGTGGGTGACAAAAATGTCGAGATTGGGGTCTCTTTCTTTTTTAAATTATTCTACTCTTTGTGCAATAGGTCGATGTTACGTCACGCTGTCAACACGTCGCGCTATGTCGCGCGGGTCCCTTATAGAGCTCGATGCGCGGGTCACGCCGTGCGTCGATGTCGTGAAGCTGAAGATGCATTTTACAGTGAACATAATGAAGATATAGTGAACATATGAAGATATATATATATTGCAGAGAAGATATGAAGGTGTGACGTGTTGATGGCTTGATGATTATTTCTATTATGGCACTGAAAATATCTGAACAACAGTTCTTTTCAGAACTATTCATATTTCTATTTGCACAGAAGAATCATGCGTTTCGTCATTGCTCCCTGTCGGCTACAGGTAGATAAGGAAGTGTGGAAGTGAGATGGGCATATACGAAATACCTAAGAAAATAGAAACAAAGTATGGTATTTTCTGTCTCATATGACGTGCCGGTTTTTCAACTAGCGAACTTTAAATAGTTCACCATAGAAGTGCTATCACGCAATGGCAACCCCCATTAAAAGGAAAATTTGTTGTCGTAGAATTTGAAAAAATGCTGTTTAATTTATTTAAAAATTAGACTTTCGCACCTAATTCCATAATTGTTCCTATACTTACAGTGATTAAAAAGAAGGGTTCCGTACAAAATCTATAAAAATATGCCAGATAACCAAACTTTATTTGAACTTAACTAAATGCGTATATCTACTCTTTGGTGTGACCATCTTAAAACTATAGATCCTGCCTTACTTTGGTTATAAATCTGTCAAATCCTGCCAATGTCCAGGAGGTGCGGATTCAAATCCTGCTCGTGACTTTTATTTTCGGTATCACATTTTTCACTTTGTGTTTAATGTAGAGCACTATTTTATCAATAAGTAGGTAGGTATGTGCATTGTAAAGTTATTGATATTATATTTATGTACAATGTATAGTATCTATAATAAAATTGTAAGTTGTAAAAGAAGACAGAATTTACTCTCGTTCTCGTAATAAATAACAAAATGTGACCTTTTAATACCTAAATATTATCTTAGTGATTCTGAAAATGTATGCCTAAAAAGTAAATAATAAGTAGGTAAAGTATTAGCGGGTAGCGATTTTAATGGTATTATAAACCATTAAAATCACTGGGTTTCTGAACTTTAGCTTATTTTGCAAGTTACAGAAACTTGTAGTCATTTCACCCACGAAAGTATAATAACAATGGTAAACGTAACCACAAACACGCTAGCATGAAACACGTTAGATTGACAGTTTAGAACAGCTTCAAAACTGACCTAGCCGCGTTATGAAACTTGATAATTTGCATAGTGAATACAATTTTAGACTTCCACACAGACATTGTCAACTCGCCACGTAACGTTCTTCTTTAACCATAGCAAATCAAGGCCCTGTTTCGGTGACGAAATCAGAAGGAAGATGGACACTGAAAAGCTAATTATGTTAGTACGTGAAAAGTGTTTTTTATACGATGCGAAGGATAACGATTATAAAAACCGAGGAAAAGCAGCAGAAGCATGGTTGGAAATAGCCAGAGAAATGGGGACCGAAAATGGTGTCATAAAATGGTTTTTTGTGTAACATGTATTTTTTTTTTTGCCATTATTTCAAAAACTGCCAATTTAAATTTTTTAAGAAAATAGAAATACCTATATAATTATGGTATTTAGATATATTTTTAGCATTTTACATACTTAGCACTATACATTAAACACAAAGCGAAAAATGTGAAATCGAAAATAAATAATATCCTGCTCGTGACTTATTTTCGATTTCAAATTTTTCGCTTTGTGTTTAATATATAATTACTTAAAGGGCAACTAATTGTTAGCAAATAAAAAAATAACTAGACAGCAATTAATTATTTTGGCGACTGTTGTATTAGGTACGCTCCAAAACTGGGCCATTTTAAGAATTGAATAATGGCAGTTACTTTACGGTAGCGAATTTACTATTAATCACATCAATTGAAATTATAGGCGAGGATCTATAAATAATGTCTTGGTGACTAATATTATTAGAGGGACGGCATAGATTGTATTTTATCAACTATTGGTTTCAGGTCAATTTGGCTAGGTTAGATTATGTCAGTATAAATTTATAGTATAAAAGGAGTCCCGCGGGGAGAGTACGGAGACTTGAGTTTTATATACAAGTTTGATAATGTATTTTTCATACTTGTTTAAGGACTGATATTTTATTTTTCGTTACATAATAATATATATAATAACAGGACTATCGTCAAAAAACGTTGTGACAAGAGTGGTACCGCGTTCACCGTCCAACAGCGGGGTTCGTGAGAAATTGCACGCTCGAACGCAAAACTGACCTCTTGAACGCTTGACCGCGTGACCGCTCTCTATCTGATAGGTCCCTTAAACACAGATTTATTTATTCCATTTAAAATATCTTTGGTTGATTTGGATGCAGCGCAATCTCCATGCTCACCAATGCCTTCTAAATTAACCACTAGAATATGACGAAATATTATTAACTTTATACACTAACTATTACCCCGGCGGTACACACTCGTCTATTTGTCTCGCGAACCTCTTGTACACTCTCGTCTCGTAGAAGCTCGACACGAGAGCACACCAGGTACACGCTCGTTGTTCAATTGCGGCGTTTATGTTTTTTATTAGTTATTGTAATTTTTAATCATTTACCATAAAAAATATATGAAACCATGGCGAAAAAGAACTTTTTAACTATTCAACAGGAATATATATTTTTATAGGGGATATCAAAATCGTTGTTTATCCGCAACCAAGCGTCGTGTAATTGTTGCTTATCCTTGTACCTGACATTCTTAGGATTTCATAATAGTGATTGCCTTTGGTAGGCTTCTAAAAAGCGTTAGAACACATCGTTTTCGCACGCAGAAAGCACGTCTTTATGCAAACGCAGTTGGCGGACAACTAAGCGAACAAGTGTGTACAGGCGCGGTCTCGTTTAATCGCGAGACTCACCGAGACCCTTTGACTCGTGCACAAAAATCCGACACTCTTCCGAGACATAGCGAGAGCCCCGAGACGAGACGAGGCTACCATGTACTCACTCGCCCTCGGCCTGTCTCGTTGTGTCTCGACGAGTGTGTACAGCCGCCGTTAAGTATTAAAGTTTTAATTGAATATGATACAAACATAATACGATAATATCAGGAAAATCCCCCACAAGCTGGCGAAGTACCAAGTAAGTAGTGTTGCCAAATTCAGCATTTTAAGTTGTCATAATGAAATTTATTTTCAATGCCCCAATACTGCCAAACACTGCTTTTATAAAACGTCAACCGATCATGCCACAGCTTAGACAAAGAATATTATAGACAAGCTATCAGCGTATGCAGTTTTAAGATAGCAATAGTTTGACATAATTATGATAACCGGAATAATTTTAAAAGATAACCATGATTAAAACTTTGTTGAATAAAAATTATCATTCGCTATCCGCTCTGATGAAAAAGTAATATTATATTTGTTGGGATGATGGACCAGATTTACTTCTACTGCAAAACTTAATAGCGTAGTTAGTCCGTAGCATAGATTTAATATATGTACTAAATCTATGGTCCGTAGAGAGTACTATTGGTCATTGGTCAGTAGCACACTTAGACTAAGAATATTATATTCTCGTCATCATCGTATGCGGTGTCGAGATAGCGATAGTTTGACAAAACTAGATGTACCATAGCTATGAGCCAATAATATACCATACTTTAACTTGTACCCCCTTTAACGGGTAAATTTTACTATTGCGTATTTCAATTTCCCTTAGTTTAGTTTGTAGCAATTACTTACACCATACGAGAAAATAAAAACAAAGCCAATTTCTGCAAATTTTATTTCGTTCATCATAATATAAATGATGAGCATTATGAGTATATGAATGATGAGCATTCATCTAGCCATCCATCAGCCTTTTGACGTCCACTGCTGGACATTGGCCTCCAATCCCGGCACAAGAGCGCACGACAACTGGACATTGGCCTCCAATCCCGGCACAAGAGCGCACCACAACTAGCGGTTCTGTACTGACTGCATCCAACGGCTCCCTGCGGCTTTGTCCAGATCGTCGGTCGATCTGCTCTAATCCATCCTACGCTGCGCTGTTCGATACGTGGTCCACCACTCGAGAACCTTTTTTCCATCCAACGACTGGCCTGCATACTGCCATTATAGCATGCCAACCCGTCGGGCTATATCAGTCACTCCCGTTCTTCTACTCCGTATCCGGATCTCCGTATTACGAATTTAATTACGTGGAGAAGTATCGAGTGGGAGTGAACTATCCGCTTCATGACACGTTGAGTAACTTTGAGCCTTGATGCAAGGCCAACATTCAGAGACCATGTAGCTGATCTCTAATGTTTTTTTTTTGTTTTTGTAAAAATTAAGTGTGTTGTAGTGTTGCGAGAGTTTTATGGGAAACCTCTCAGCTACAGACGAGGTGTACAGGGTACAGGGTGACGCCTGCGACAGATGGCGCAGGCGTCACCCAAAGACGTTAAGTATGATGTGTTATCGAAATTAGCAGTCGGGAGCAATTGTCAGGATGGCTGAATTGGCAAAGCATCTGGCAGGTATCCAGGAGATGCAGGTTCAAATCCTGCTCCTGACTGTTATTTTCGATTTCACATTTTTCACTTTGTGTTTAATGTATAGTGCTAAGCATGTCAAATGCTAAAAATATATATAAAAATATCTAAATAAATTGTAAACATCGTATCATCTTGCACTACAATAATGCTAAATCTTATACGCCCAGATAATTTTCAAAATTGATTTAATCGTATGAAAAAAAGCATTTACTCTAAAGGAGAAAATTTTGAGAAACAATAAATTCATTGTTGACCATTCATAGTATTTAATTGTTTCTTTATTCTAAACTTTAAAAGCTAATAGAGTAGTAAAATAGGCTAATAGAAGTAAAATAGGACTCATTTAATGTTTTACAATAATAATTAACTAATTTAAAGAAAGCGGGTTTAAATATGGCATTTCAGCAAGGTCCCGTAGAATACGAGACGGTTGGTCACCTTATTGTTTGAACCCAGTTGAATTGGGTCCAAATAAAAATACCGCATACGCGATAAGGATGAAAAACTTATACATGTGTCTCGCTCACTCTTGCTACAAAGTAATATGTACTTCCTTTTCTTCATGCTTAGTGTCAAAATAGTAAATAAAAATAAATAAATATTCACGGACATTTTTCACACAACGTCCTCTGGTCCTAAACTAAGCTTAAAGCTTGTGCTATGGGTATCAGATTACGGATATAATACATAAATATATTACCTTTTTTTTGTAAATACATACATATAATAGATGAAAACACCCAGACGCAGTACAAATATCTGTGTTGATCACAGAAATATTTGACTACGCCACGAGGCCCGTCAAAGTGAGTAGCGAGTCGAGTTTGCGGTAGGCGGCGGCTTGGCAGTGCCCCTGGTGTTGCTAAAGTCCATGAGCGGCTGGTACCACTTACCATCGGGTGGGCCGCTAGCTCGCCTGCCACCGTTGGCAATAAAAAAAAATCTATCATATTCTTTAGCACAGAACATTCTTACTCTATGATATTTTTTAAATTTCTTTAAGGCAGAACCATCAGCCCAACAGTAACATAAACATCGTAGGTATTCTCTGATCACAGGTAAGTTTAATTCATCAAACAAGTCGTAGTTGAAGTCAGTCATATAAAGTCAGTCAAGTCAAAGTCCCGCTCCAGTAAAACGATGGTGATCTTATTGAAGCTTCTATGGAGTTTTGGAAACAACAGGAAAAACACGTTATGTCGCATTACATCACTTGCCAACACTTAAGCACATACACAAATAGTTAATTTGCAAAAGGCCACCACTTTTACACATTAATACTTGAATAACACAATTTTAACAAAATAATGCAGAGCGACGACATGATCTTCTTCGTGTTCTCGCCAAAACTCGTACTCTACGAGGTCAGTAGCAAACATAGATATAGTAATTTATATATAGATCACCTGACAGCTCGATAACGCGTAACCAATTTTGATTTGTCAATGTGTGCGTTGGATAGTGATGTAAGTTTTAAGAGTTAGACTGACTATCGATAAAATGATAAAACAAATCAGTTTCTTTATCGAACTCACTCATTCAAATAATGATCTTCAACTAATGAAACATAACAGACATAGGTAATAATTTAAAACATATTGCATAATTAATTTGTTTTTATTTATTTCACCAGCAACGTCAATCAACGATATTATGCATTTTATAAGGGAATTATACACTCAGCATTTAGCAATATAAACCTACTTATAATTTTTAAATTAACTAAATCGACTTGACTGACAATATCTGCTGTAGAACTTTTATTGCATTTTTTCCGAGAAAAGGTTCCAAACATTTAGGATAAATATCGACAATATACCTTGTCGATAAAGTCAAGCCCTACTGTATTGATACGTACCTAAAAACTTTTCTACTAATATCTTGGAAATATTTAACAATGCGACATATTTCTATGCAAAATATAAACAGTAACAATGAAATTGAAATTAATCCGTAACTGAAACAGAAAATATCAGTAATTATGACTTAAAATAAAATCATTTAAGTTGTAATAACATCCTGAGAACTTACCTGTGAAACGTGCAATTATCGGGATTGTTTGCATGATTTACATCACAGGCACTCACGGAACAAACAACCATTGTATTTAATAGTTATAATCATATAATAAACAAGATTTATAACACAAATAAATCAAAAAACCGCGAAGCTAATTTCAAGCTAGAAGACTGTAGACTACCTGTCATTCAAATGGTTTGCAATTAGGGATTGCAATCCGGCGTCATTTTTAGTCGGACCGGATCCGGCCGCAGTGATCAAATCAGGATGATTTTGGATTTTCGGTTCAAAATGAACTGTTAGTAAGTTAATCAAGTGTCATTGTTGTTGAGGTACAGCCCCTTTGATGCAATGTATAATCAATCAATCTTCTTGTTTAATGACAATGTATAAGACCATAAAGAAAATTTAGCTGTAGGAATTTTTTATGAAGTGTGTTTGTCAGTCAATAAAAAAGCAATAAAAAACAGTTTTATCTTCTGATGTTATCTTTTTATTTCCATTAAATGTTTTAATGAAAGGTAATTCCGATTTTTATCCATGTGGTGACGGATTAAGAATACAAGTGTCACCACCCCATTCTTTCCCACGGGTGTCGTATGAGGCGACTAGGGGAAGTAAGCAATTATCATCCATAGCAAAACTGGTGGTAGGGCTCGGTACCAAGTGGAAGTACTCACTTGGTATCCGGCCCGAGCGGGTTGGTACCACCATCTCCCGTGTGATCGGCCATGAAGCTCATTGTTGCATTTTGGCTGTAGCAGGAGATAGCCGTTTATATTTCATTTCATCTGTGAAATGAATTGGTAAGCAGCGGCTTGACAATACTCTCGGTATAGTTGAGTCCATGGGCGACGGTTACCATTTACCATCAGATGGACCGAAGCCGTCTGCCACTACAGATAATAAAAAAATAAAAAAAAAATTCGATCTTTAGGAAAAGGTTCGATTCTAATGAAAACGAAGACGAGAACTTTCGCAATGAAAAACGTGTGGTACGTTCCGAAAATTACGAAGAATCTTTTTTCTATACTTTCAGCGCATGATGCAAATACAGATAGTATTTTTGAATCACGAGGCACAACATGTTCATTGAGAATTAATGGAGAATTGTGTGTGACAGGTAGTAGACATAAACATGGTGGTCTGTTTAAGCTAAATTAAGCCCAGAGCTAATGTGATGGTAATGTAATTGATAGTTTGCAAAGGAGATGTACCAAATGCCCATACATTCTCGGCCTGGAAAGACATACATAAAACAATATGTTTTTTGAAGATAAATGACTACCCTATTGCCCTGTGTATTTCTTTTCACACTAAAACTTTTGGATGTTGCGATAAAAGATATCTAAGATGGATATAATTTTGAAATTGAAATACCTCAAAATCGAATATTTGATCAAAAATAACACCATAATTATAAATAAATAAAATAATATCCACATATATAAAAAAATAATGAGGCTTAAAATCACTAAATATATAGCTTATACTCATAAAACCACAATACAATATTCACGATACACAATAACAACAGTAGACGAGTAGAATGTTTTTTTTTTATATTTGTTTTAAGGCATTGGCAGAACCATCAGCCTAACAGTAACTTATAAACATCATTATTCTCCAAACTAGATTAATTCATCAAACAAGTCGTAGTTGAAGTCAGTCATATAAAGTCAGTCAAGTCAAAGTCACGCTACAGTAAAACGATGGCGACCTTACTGAAGCTTCTAAGGAGTTTTGGAAACAACAGGAAAAAACACGTTATGTCGCATTACATCACTTGCCAGCACTTATGCACATACACAAATAGTTAATAAGCAAAACGCCACCACTTTTAAACATTAATACTTGAAATAACACAAGTTTAGGAAAATAATGCAGAGCGACGACATGATCTTCGTGTTCCCGCCAAAACTCACGAGTAGAATGACATGACATGACAGATGTAAAATGTTTTGCCAATATTTTGAATCATAATTGCTACTCTTGATTAGAAATAATATCAGTTTTCACCAAATAAATATAAAAAATATTTTCTTAAATATTTACTTTACTGTTCTCACGAAATTATTTAAGTAATAACTACGTAATATTGTTTTGTAATATAATAGTACCAAAGTTTTTAATGTTGTCAATTCAGCGTAGTGGCAATGTCCTATTTGATTGTCAACAGATAACAATAATTCACCAATAACCATTACGATAAAGTACAAATTCAAAATAATAGCTTTTTAAATAAAATTTTTCTGAAGTTCTATCAAGAAAAGAAAACCACTGACGGATTTTATAAATTATTAGTTTAATTTTAAATATTGAAAACATTATGGCCGCCACAGGCCGTAAATGGTACATGTCCTTTATCATGAACGCATGGGCCACCAAGATAAACGTCATGTGAAAAAAGTTATAGATCGAGAATTTAATATAAAGAGTAAAGACGGTGGGAGTCTTTGTGAAGGATGTATTTTTGGAAAGACGCACAGGCGAAAATTTGGTATTCGTGATAAGGCTGTCAGTCCAGGAGAACGCATACATTCGGATGTTTGTGGTCCATTTCCGCTGAGTTTCTCCAAATCTCGATATTTTGATCTATTCAAGGATGAATTCTCTAACTATCGTTATGTCTATATAATGAAAAATAAGTCAGAGGTACCTGAGTTATTGAATCTAATGTTAGCTGAAACTAAGACAGCAGGTCACACAATTAAGGAATTTCTCAGCGATAATGGCGGTGAATTTGATAATGAGAAAGTTCGTAGAGTATTAGTTAAGCATAGAATAAAGCAACGTCTAGTTATGCCCTATACTCCAGAGCAGAATGGTTGTAGCGAAAGAGAGAACCGTACAATTGTTGAGATGGTTAGAGCAATAATGCATGCACATGAAGAGCTTCCTCAAGTTTTATGGGCAGAGTTAGTACAGACTGCAACTTATATATTAAATAGAACAGGACCGACTTAAGTAGAAGGAAAGTCTCCATTTGAGTTATGGTTTCAGAGGAAACCGCAAATAAAACATTTGAGAATTATTGGCTCAACTTGCTACGTGCATATTCCTAAACAAAAAAGGAAGAAGATGCAGAAGAAAGCAAAGAAGTGCATTCTAATTGGCTAAGATAATGATGAAGGTTATAGATTGTGGCACAGAGAAACTAGCTGTCTTGTGCGATCCAGAGATGTCACTTTTGATGAAAGACCTCTACAATCAAAAATAGATATTGACGATTCTGAAGTGCTTAAAGAAGTCACTGAAACGGAGATTCCTATAAATTTAGATAAGGAATATCAGGAGAAACCAGTTTTTGACGCTATTGAGGTGAGTAAAAATACACCTATTGAAAGGCATAACGAACGTAATGTTGAGGACAATGAAGAGGTAGTTGAGTTTCCTGTCACTGGCAGTGACGAGGCAGAGTTTGAAGACACATTACTAGAACAACACCAATCTATTGAATTAGATGGGGAATATGTAGAGAGCCATGGAGAAAATGATAGCGCAGTCATAGAACAATTAGCAAGGCATGGTATGCAGTTAAGGGACCGCTCACTCCTTAGACGTCCAACCAAATTCAATGATTGTGTGTCTTATCTTGGAACTCAATCTTGTGTAGAACCTAGTTCGTATAAGGAAGCAATAGCCTGCACTGATAAGGAGTTATGGAATGAGGCTATGGAGAGTGAAATTAAATTCTTAAAAGAGAATGGTACTTGGATTTTAGTAAAGCTACCCAAGAACCGGAAAGCGATTCCATGTAAATGGGTATACCGAGTGAAGTTGAACCCTGACGAAACTATTAATAAATATAAAGCTAGGTTGGTCATAAAAGGGCTTAGACAAAGAAAGGGAGAGGAATATGACCAGACTTTTAACCCTGTAGCAAAGATAGTTCGAGCTTTAATAAGTATAGCAGCGAATGAAGGTATGAAGTTGAGTCATTTCGATATTTCAACAGCTTTCTTATATGGTTCTTTATCTGACGAAGAGATATATATGAAGCAACCTGAAGGTTATTATGATGGAACAGGTCGAGTTTGCTTCCTAAAGAAAGGGCTTTACGGCTTAAAGCAAGCTCCTCGTTGCTGGAATAAGACTATAGTGGATTTTTTTAAGGAGATTGGATTCAAAGTGAGTGAAGCAGATCCTTGCCTATTTAAAAGAGAGAAGGCCAATGGAAAGCTTATTGTGGCCCTCTACGTGGACGATGGTTTAATTGCTGGATCAAGTAATGAGGTAATTGAGGAGTTCTTTGATCATTTAAAACAAAGGTTCAAAATTACGACGAAATCAGTCTCGTATTACTTGGGGAGTAGAGATTGAAACAAGAGATGGCGGTGATATCAGAGTTCATCAGACAGCCTACGCAAACAAAATTTTGAAGAAGTTTGGAATGCAAGAGTGCAGACCGATTACCACTCCAATTGTGGAGGAAGACTTAGTTCAAAAAACAGAGAAGGTAGAAGATTACTTTCTTACTAACTATAGGCAGGTGGTTGGAGCTCTTGCATACTTAATAGTTGCTACAAGACCTAATATTGCGTATGCCGTGAGTGTGGTATCCAGAGCCTTGAGAATCCATCTCAAGCAGATTGCGTGAAGCTGAAGCGCATTCTTTGATATTTGCAATATACGCCTGATATGGGCATCTTTTATAAAAGGAGTTATAGACAGGGTATTATAGAATGCTATAGTGATGCCGATGACGGTGGGGATATTACTACTGGTAGATCAACTGCTGGTGTTTTGTGCATGTATGCTGGTGGAGCAATATCGTGGCTCAGTCAGAGACAGCAGAGTGTAGCCATCTCTATAACAGAAGCTGAATTAGTGGCAGCTAGCGAAGCAGCAAGAGAAAGTGTTTGGGTTACTCGTCTCATTGCTGAATTTGTAAAGATAGATGGTCTACCAGTCTTACATGTTGATAATGAGGCAGCTGTACGGTTAGCAGAAAATCCTGAGTTCCATAGAAGAACGAAGCACAAACGCATTCGTCATTTCTTTGTGCGTGAATTAGTGACGAATAGTGAACTTATTGTAAAAAGGATCGGCACTGAACTGTAGTTAACCGATATTTTCACAAAACCACTACCCAGACCAAGATTTTAACAGCTAATTAGTCAGTTAGGTCTAAAGGTCTAAACATCGAGAGAAGGTGTTGAGGTACAATCTCTTTGATACAATGTATTAGACCATAAAGAAAATTTAGCTCTAGGATTTTTTTATGAAGTGTGTTTGTCAGTCAATAAAAAATCAATAAAAAACAGTTTTATCTTCTGATTCTTTCTTTCTATCTTCATCATCTTTTTATTTCCATTAAATGTTTTGAGAAATAATTCAATAATATATTTACGCAAACGCTGACCATCTATGCGTTATAAAAATTGTACCTACTTAATTTATATACTACGTGAATCATATATACATACATATAGAAGTAGGTAGGTAGGTTTTGCAATCACACCACTAAAGGAAAAGTTCAATGTGCCGTCCTTCCCTTTCAATACATAATTCGGCTCGGCGAGCTACGGACCGCGTCGCATTCCAGAACATTTGTGAGGAGACTGTGCTAGAAGCAGAAATAATTTTATCACGCATTTCTTGGACAGTTTCACACTTGAAACTGTGCCACCGCGGCCTATCCACATCGTAAATCGGCGATCCAGGTATTCTCGGACACCATGGGCGTAATGCGCCGGCGCGCCGTCCTGTTGCAGCACTATGTCCCGGTACAAACTTACTGGCAATTCTTCCAATGGAAACAGGAGTATGAAGGAAGCCTCCTATTCTGGTACCGACGGTGGTACAATTCGCGGGCGGCAAGCAGATTGCTATTCCTCACAGCACCGACACACAATATCATGTTGTAACATTCATTGTTTCCATAATCTGCCATGATTATCACACGAAGTCACTGTAATCCAAAATAGTCCAAAGCGACGAACTAACAAGTATGACAGCAGGAAGACTACTAAATTTATTTTGGTAAAGCAGGTAATTATCCTTTGAAATTGCGACATAATTCAGGTGTATGCACACTAGACCGAGCCACACAAGAGCGAATAATACGGAAAGGCATGCACGTGGCTTGTGTTTATGTAAGTATTTCACATACAATTACAATAACACTTCTCGTTATTGAGTAACAGTATGACAAATAAACAAAATAAGGAACTACATAACATAGCATAGTTTCACGCCTGTATTCCTGAAGGGTCAGCATAGGTGTATTTTTTGCCACCCACGGTTCGCCAACTATATTTACGTCCCACGTAATAGGGGGCCAGCCTATTGCCGTCTGCCGGGAACATTTCCAAAAAACCCAATAACTATTTTTGCCCGGTCCGGCAATCGAACCTGAGACCTCGTGATCAGCAGTCACATACGCTAGCCAATACGCCACAGAGGCAATAATAACTAACCGTAATAATTGTAGGTAAATAAGATTCGAATCTACAATAACCCTCCTTTTTACTTCGCGTAGTCGGGTAAAAATAAAGCTGTATAGTGACCTAGCTATTACTGACACGAGGATGGTCAAAGATATCCATTTCCAACTAAATTTATCCGTGAAGAACAGTAACTTAATAGGAGCCTATTAAAATTATCTTTATTGGGTAATTAGGTACTTTACGAAAGTAAATACAAATTTAGAATGATTTTCAATGTCAGCTAAAGAAAATTTCAGATAATCCTACATTAGAGTACTTATCAAAAATGTGAACTGAATTCATTTCCAAAATAACAAAAAGATGTTGGATTTAAAATGGTGCAGTGTACATTATGCTTTAGGTGTCGGCATCTTTTGTACAATGTTTCAAAAGAAATCGGTGTCACTGTCGGCTTTTAATAAAGATTCTCGATTAGTCTATTAGGTAGCCAAACCGATAGGCGTGTCAAAATAATATCCAATCACGCAACTAATAAATGTTGGATTCTAAAGAGTATTAGGCAGACAGGCCGATCTTTTTAACCTAAATGCATAACATAACATAGATTCATGCCTGTATCCCCGAAGGGTTAGGCAGAGGTGTATTTTTTTTCACCTGCGGTTGGCCAACTATGTTTAATGTCCACGTAATAGGAGGCGAGCCTGTTGCCGTCTACCGGGCACATTTCTAAACTCCGGGTAGCTACTAAGAAACTTCTAAAGAAAATCCCAAATAGCACTTTTTGCCTGGCCCGGGATCAACGCCAAGACCTCGTGATCAGCAGTCGCATACACTAGCCAATACGCCATGGAGGCAATATGAACTAACTGCAATAATTGTAGGTACATAAGCTTTAAAAGTAAATACAAATAAAAAAAGTAAAAATAAGTAAATAAAAAAATAAAAGTAATAAAGTAAATACACATTTGGAATGATTTTCAATGTCAGCTAAAGAAAATGCACATACAAAATAAGTTCGTCTACATGGCAAAATGGGATCAAAGTTAGGCATTTTACTATGATCTGATACTATGTCACATCTACATTATTAATCTTTATTAGGTCAAAGAAAGTTCAGAAAAACAGCTGATTAGGGTTGCGGGACGCATAACTTTTGCGAAAACTTAGCACATCAAAATCGTATTAAAATATATTATAATGCAAATGAATTTCTGACTTCACATAGTCATTAGTGATGACCTAAATAATCTCTGGTTTCGATGTATAGTATATGCATAAAGTTTCGAATTGTATGCGCAGTTTATAAAAAATAAAACTTAAATATATATAAAATCAACTTTATTTCCAAGCTAATGTTACGATTAGGCAACGAGCAAACAATTAAAATCTAGTAGTGTAGGTAACTAGTAAAATTTTAATGATGTAACGAGTAGCTCAGTCGTCCTAGATTTCCTTCTTAGATAGAATTATTTTAGTATCTCTCTCTATTTTCTGAGATGAGATCACAATAATTTAAGTATTTGAGAATGCTAACAAATGAGTCTTATATTTATGACAGACACCCATTGATACATGGGCTATTTATAGACCAATGCCATTGATTTGATGGCCCTCAGATGGGTTTTTTATAGATCAATGCAGATGGTTTTGATAAAACTGTCTAATAAATGGCACAATTATATATATATTGACTTTGTATTATAATTATAACTCTTTAGTTTAATCAACTTACTATAAATAATTTTTGAAGTAGAATTTTAAGTAATAAATTGTCTTAGTATTCGTTATATATTATAAGAACATCTATTTTGATTTTGAGAAAAGGATCGTAGAAAACAAAATTAGTGTTAATTGTGTCATCTGCTAGTCGACTTATAGTGGAGCTGCAAATATAGCCTGCGGCCAAAAAGGCCCTTTCAGCTTCTACACAGGCTTTATTATCAGCAAATAATCATGACAAGTATAATCCTCAAACTCCGTCACTTGCAAATGTAGTCATTGCCTTTTTTAGTACATTATCAAAATCTTTCTCTTTTTTAGTATGTATGGCTATAACAAGTGGTTTCTTGCTGGATTTGTAATTGCAATTCTTCCTGTAATCTCAAATCTTTTTTTCGAATCTAAGTTCTATTCTACTATTTCTTCCATGTTTAAAAACACATCAGAAGAAAAAAAAGCAAAAATCGCATCACCGATATCGGTCATAAGAACCAAGTTTGCGTATTCTTAAATTTTTATAACCTGATATCGGTTCAAAACGGACTGATATGCGTTACACGAATGGCTCGCACGTATGTACACCACGCGCAACGCATACCAGTACCTACTCATGCAACAGTTCTACTATTTTTCCAAAAAAGGCTATCACCGGATCCGGTCGCCGGATCCGGTCTATTGGTACCTGATCCGGTAAACGTTTAATGATGACGTATTCGCCGGATTACCGGATCCGTTTTTCCTGATTGCAATCCCTATTTGCAATGACATTAGATTTGCCTGCCTCTTCCATCTTGCTATGTTGCCGTATAAGATTATCTTCTCGCTCACATGCTTTGGTGATTTATACGTTATACTATATCTATGGTAGCAAAGAGTAAAGTAACACAGTCACTCACTACCTACTGTCATGTCCATAGACTTAGGAAATCATCTATGGTCATGTCAGAGTCAGTGTCAGCAGTAATGGTCCTAATGGTGTCAGTAGCCTCACAGTCTGTGACAAAGAGTCTGTGAATAATTGCCATGTGCCGGCAGTAACGTAAATTATATTTTAATAGTGTTTGTAATTTCTGTGCCAATATCGTGATTAGTACATTTTGCTTAGTTTTATATTGCATTCAACATGGCCTGGGTTTATATAATTTTAACCTCTATAATATGTAAGTATAGAAAACCAATTCTATTTACTCAAAAAATAAAATATCTTCCTAACTACATGTCGTGACAAGTATATTTATCTGTTGACTAACATTAGATGATTTGCTTTATTTAAATAGAATTTCTCTAATGAATTCAGCTTACTCTAACCAAGATACGAAAATGAAAACCAATAATTAAAAAAAAATCTATTCCAGTGTAGAAGTGAAATAAATAGTACTTAATAACTATGACGCTATTTTACGAAACTTTGTACGCAACATTTAGAAATACCACAGCTTAGTATTGTTTATGCAAATCAGTTTTAACTACAAAGATATTATATTTAAGTACAATGTAATCACATAATTTTAAAGAAATTATTACTTATGTAGGTATCTCAATCGTCACCCAAGACGTTAAGAATGAATATGTTATCGAAATTAACAGTTCTCTTTATTGTCATTTTCACACTTTGTGTTAATTTAGGTATCTCAAATTAAAAAAATAAACAGAATATTAAGCTGTTGGCAATCTCTTTGGAAGTTTTTTCTAAGTACTTAAGTAGGTACTTACTTCATATTGTGATATTTAGACAAGTATATCAACTTTTTGGTGATTCAAATATGCACCTTCTGGCTGCATGGTACTAATACCTTGAACCAGTCTGTTCTTTTATTAAGTACTTAAATTCTCAGTCACAACAACATCTGGATTTATGCTTAGTATGCAACAATTTAGCAGTGATAGCGGTAAAACTAAGGTCTGCAGACTGGTATTGAGCTTCATCTAAAGTCCAAGGTACAGACCTCATACGGCACACACTTCTGACTTTTTCAATTATGTGTATATTAGTTCACAATTTATCACTGCTCAGTGAAGGAAAACATTGAGAGGAAACCTGCATGCCTGAGACATTTTCTCAACAGCAATGAGAGGACACCCGTGTCAAATAGCCGGACCGAAGGGGTTGGAAAAAAAATACACCCATAGACTCCTTATTTATTATGTTGTTTTAAAGTTGTATTTTCAAACTAACAGTTTTCCCTTGGTATCCAACCCAACCTCGGTGATAATTGCTTACTTCCTTTAGTTGCCTCATACAACACTCGCAGAATAGAACACCATTCACATGACACGTGTATCCTTAGTCTCACCACACAGATAAATTATTTGTATTTTTTTATTAATTAGTAAATTTAATTAATATTATCTATATTTAACTATTTAATTTCTGTAAAAATAAATTTTTTGGTAGAACATAAACTTCTTTGAGTAAAATTTTCATTAAAAAAATATCCTGGTGAACTGCCCCTTTATATTACTTGTAGGTTAGGGTTAATAATTTATTTTTTATTAGTGCAGATTGCAATTTATAACATATAAAGTACACCTAGACTCAGAACAACCATTTGTGGATTGAAGCGTTGTCCTGTGTGGGAATCAACCCCACAACACTTTGGGGCCCGTATCTAAACCCTTAATAAACCATATAATAATTATTTACAATGTATGTTTATTGTTACAAATTGGATATGCAAATGCATATACCACCTCGATATAAGCACTATTACAGTTTTTTAGACCTTTTTCCCAATTGTGAATAAATGTAGATATTTCATGATTACCCCTTAGATAGCAACTAATGTAATAGTGATAATGATTAAAAAATAAATGTTGATGATGATTAAAAAAATAGTTTTTAATAAGTTCTACATTTGAACACAAAATAACTACTTGGTTATGTTAGGTATTGTATTACGAAAAGTCGGGGACCCTGCTCTTTCATGGGCCTCGACGTGGCTCACCCGCCAGCGCCTCGATAACGGATAATGGATGGGACGAGCAACTTGCGACAAATTTGCATTGTCCAGCACTTGCGCGACGTCGGGCCCGACTTGTCGGACGCCCAGTTCGGTTTGTCGAGCTGGTCGTTCGACAGTCGGCACGATCATGCGTCTGAGGGCCGCGGCCGCGGCGGTCGTCACCGGTGGGGTAATGCTGTTGGCGGTGTCGCTTGACATCGCCAACGCATTTAATAGTCTGCCATTCAACTGCGTCAGGGAGGAGCTCCGGTATCACGGGGGGCCTGTATACCTGAGGCGGCTGGTGGCGGACTATTTAGAGGGCCGCAGCGTCATCTATGAGAGCCGCATAGGGGACGTTGTGAGGAGACCCATGTCGTGCGGTGTCCCACAGGGTTCGGTCCTGGGGCCGGTCCTGTGGGACATCGGTTACGACTGGGTGTTGCGCTGTTGGCTTCCTCCCGGGCTGGCGGTCATCTGCTATGCGGATGACACGCTGGTCCTGGCCCGGGGTGTAAACTTCAAGGAAGCGGCGTTCCTGGCCACCTTAGGGACCTCGGAGGTGGTCAGGAGAATCGGGGCGCTGGGGCTTAGGGTGGCCCTGGACCAGTTGGAGGCCCTAATTTTCCATGGGCTCCGACGTCGGCCACCTGCTGGCGCCTTGATCACAGTGGACGGGGTCCAGATTGAGGTGCAGATTAAGTATTTGGGCCCGGTGCTGGACGGACGGTGGCGCATTCGCGAGCACTTCCGCCAACTGTCCCCGAGGCTAGTCGGCGCAGCGTCCGCCCTTGCACGGCTCATGCTGAATATGGGCGAACCCAATAATGCGTACCGACGGTTTTACGCGGGGGTGGTCCGGTCGATGGCGCTGTACGGCGCACCTGTGTGGGCGGGATCCCTGGACGCACTGAACTCTTCTGTGGACACCACAGAGAGTCGTTGCGTCCAGGGTCATACGTGGATACCGCACGGTGTCGACGGAGGCGGCCTACGCTTTGGTCGGAATCCCCCCGCCCCAGACTTGGAGGCGTAGGTGCTCGCCGAGGTGTATCGACGGGCGTCGCAAAAGCGGGAGGGGGGCGGACGCCCCCTACCCAGGGAGGTGGCCAGGTGGCAGGGCAACGCCCGTCGAGCTGCCATGGCCAGATGGAGGGCGCGGTTGGAGGCGCCCCGGGCCGGTCTTTGGACCGTAGGGGCGCTCCAGCTGGTGCTGGAGGAGTGGGCGGGGCTACGGCACGGAGTCCTTACCTTCCGACTGGTGCAGATGCTGTTAGGGCACGGTTGCTTCGGCAGATATCTGCACATAGTCGCAAGGAGGGAAGCGACTTCAGGCTGTTACCACTACGGCTGTGACGAGGACACGGCGCGGCACACGCTCGAGTCGTGCCCGGCTTGGGCCGAGCAGTACCGTGAACTCGTCTCGGAAATAGGGAGGACCTCTCGCTGCCGAGGAATTGGGCTGCGGTCGCTGCCTTCTGCGAGGAGGTTATTTCGCGGAAGGAAGCGGCGGAAAGGGTCAGGGAGGAGGATTCTTCCGCTGACCCAAACCGCCGCCAGCGACTGGGGCGGCGAAGGCGCAGGTAGCTGCGCCTCATGCCACCCTAGCTGAGGCTGCGGAACGTCCGCCACCCGCGAAGGTGCGACGCCCCATGTGCGGATGCGTCGCTCAGTAGAGGGTACCCGAAAGGGTAAGCCGCCGGCGGACCACCGAAGGAATGTAACATAGTTCCAGTAGCCCGCCAATAAAGGCGGAGAGACGGCACACGGCGGGTTTCTTTAGTGGGTGAAGGCCCCACACTACCCTGTTCGTTGCCCTGAACGACGGGGTGTGCGGTTAGGAACATTTTTTCCCGATTTAACAAAAAAAGGGGGGGCTCGTACGGGTAATTGCTTTTCTTTATAGGTACATTTAGCTGCGTCATACCTTTTTAAATTGGTACGGCACTCTCTTAGTAAAGCCAATGTGCATTGATATAACATTAAAATAGCCGTATAAATGTCAGCAACAAAGATTATGGCCTAAAATATTCACTGAACGCGGGCACCGAATGGCTAACTTATAACTCACAATATCATAACCAATCGCGCGCTCCTAACGATGACCCCATTCCCTGCGTTTCGCTTGATAACCAAAGAGACCTAAAAACGATTTCTACGCGTCTAGCGAAAATTGCTAAGATGATTGTTGGTAACTATACCAAAGTGTAGGACCCAACATATATTTAAATAAATGGGATGTTGTTTGAACACAGGTATTGGGTATTCCCTACATGACCAATAATTTCGACATGTCAAAAGCTATTAAGTACTTACGCATAATCGCTAAAATGAGAATTACACGTTATTTTTTTCAGATGTAGTATCAGCGCAGACTGAGGACTCTACGGCGGTCTCCATAACACTGCCACCAGATCTACAAAAGTTATATAATGAAGCTGGGATAGATAATACCAAAGACAAGTATATGGAAATGTTTAAGAAAAAATGTGAGAAAAATGGACATCCCGAAGCTTTTGATAAATTCCAGGTTGGTTTATCAATATTGCATTAATGTTTATTTCATATAATAGGTGCGCGGCAAATTTGACTCGGAACAATCACACATGTTTGTGTCCCATGCAGAATTCAAAGCTAAAATACTAATTAAAATGAAGGTTTATAAAAATGAAACATGTAAGAACAAAATATACCTAACATTATTTAAACGTCAAACACGTTGTTCCTTTTGCGAACATCCTTCTCATTAGCTTAAATGTGATAAGATCAGCAAAAAATAATATTATTTTGTAGAAGATAACTGGTTGTTTACGAGGGTAAATATTACCTTTTCTTAGATATGGTGATTAAGTAAAATTAAACAGACACTACTGCGGAAAAACATAAACCCTATGCTGACCTATCTCTGAGTACACATCTAAGTAAATTTTAACAAAATTTCAGAGAAAAGCCAGTTTCGAACCTCCTCGTGCCTAAGCAATTAGGCATGAGAGGCTCAAAACTTAGTCCAGTCATTCTGTCCGAAAATACGCCCAGAATTGGAAAGTGAAGCGAGATAAACAAATTAACAAATTCTCCACGACTCCCTAGTCGGGACAGCCTAATTTAAACTTTTCGGTCTAAATCCCCATGTCGGTTTCCGCCATCTTGAAAACATGGGGATTTTTATTCTCTACAATGTCATATAACTTTTTTCACCTGGCATCGACCGTTCTTGAGATATCGGCAAAAATAAGAAAAAAATTGGGGTACAAATATTTATTTATATTTATATTCTCTATCGTCACACAGCGAAAAAATTACTTATCAAACTTGTACAGCGCGTTTGTACCTTAAATGATATATTTTTGTTTCCCCCCATCTTCTTGTATTTAAAATACCTACCAAAAAAAAATAATTTACAAAATTAAATTTTATACAAGATTTATATTAAAATATTTATACAAGACTTATATTAATTTTTTTTTTTTATAACTGCACTTAATCACTGCCGGTAATTCTGGTTTCACGGCGCTGATTATTGTCTTAAACTGTCCGCTGTTAAAAGCCCTTATTTTTAATACCAAATTTGCACATAGATCTTATATAGTTTTTTCAAAAGTTTAGTTTCAGTTATAAGTCGTCGATTTTCGAAACAAATGGCACCCTTATTTTTAAGATGGTGGAAAACATCATGCCCCCATGGCGTTCAGCCTGAAAACTTAAAATTAAGCTGTCCTGAAAAACATCGTATACAAAAATTGGCTTCCTCGGTTCACTATACAATTCAAATGTATACCAATTTTCGATCATCAATACCAACAAGATACAGTGTCACGAACAAAATCAAGCTAAAAACTGTCCATGTGAATAATATACCCGGCCGTGTGGGACCGGCATTAGAATTGTCCCACCGCTCTCTACCCACTGGAGTCGTAAGAGCCGACTGAGGGAATCCCGGGGGAGTGGGCAGCAGCACTCTCTCGAGTATTAACAACATACACTGCGATCGCCAACCCGCCTGCCAAGCGTGGCGATCACGGCATTATCCCCCATGACGGGACCGCTAGTTGTGGCGTTCTCTTGGGGAGGCCTATGTCCAGCAGTGGACGTTGAAAGGCTGATGGATGGAATATATACCTACTTATACAGCTACATCTGTTTATTAACGAACTGAGGCAAAGGTTTTAAAGCAGTTTTAAGTTCAATCTAATTACAATCATGCTACTTAGTAATAAAGTCACAAATCCTTAAAATATTATCTTACATTTACGATCTTTCGTCACAAAAGACGAGCAAAGCAATAATTTACTACTGCCACTTAAAAGTGAAAAGATAAAATAACATTTATTGTGAAAAGCTTTAATAGCAACAAATAAAATACAAAAAGAAAACATAGCATCACGCCTGTATTCCCTGAAGGGGTAGGCAGAGGTGTATATTACACACCCACGACTCGCCAGCTATGTTTAAGTCCCACGTAATAGGGGGCAAGCCTATTGACGTCTACCGGGCACATTTCCAAACTCCGGGCTACTACTGAGAATTTTTCTTTTTAGGAAAAAGAAAAATTATCAATAGAAAAAAATACATTTTGAACTAAACGAAATAAGAGCTCACTTCTCAAGTGTGCTGTTATCTACCGAGACGGATTTTTTGGGCCGACGCGATATTTATTGCATTATTGATAGAAGCCTATAATGAATAGAAACTCAGCAATTTGAAGTATGGGGGCTGTTAAGAAAAGTAACCGTGAAAGTATGAATAGTAATTTCAAACTCATTTATTTGGAACGACTTATTATTAGCATGCAGCAATTATTATCACATTAGGTAATGGGATTCGATTGTCATTGTAATTAATACTTTATGACCGTGGCCAAGTTTTGTTATCTGTTGTTATGCTCGATATCGGGTAGATACCTAAATACCACTTGCTTATAGATATAGCTCTCGATTGATTACGTGGCTGAAGTGAATGACGCCGAGCGTATGTTGGAATGCCCAGGGGTGGAGGAATACCGGGCACGATACCACTCCCAAAATTCGTCGGCAACATCAAGGGTCTGCTAGGCTTCTTGGTAGAGTTGGGTTGGCTAGAGTAGTGCCACCAATCCGTCACGCAAAATAGGCGCATTGGAAGACGTCGAGTTGCGGCAAACACGCCCGTGTATCACTTAGAGTGAGGCAGTTTTATGTCATGTCTGTTGCTATGCGTTTCCATAGGTTTAGCCTTTTTACATGTAAAAACCTTGCGTTCTAATCGACTACCTCGGTGGGATACAATTAGATGTCATACATCTATTGGCAAAAAGTCATTCCAATTTATGGGACCATATATCTAGAATAAGCTAGTAAGAATTCTAAAAATAGTAAATCTACCGAAGAAACCATCCAGAAATAAGATTTTATCATGGATGTTTGGATTACACAAGCACTGAAGAATTACTAAATAGCACTCAATATATTCATTTTATTTATTTTCAAAATGAAATATTATTTCCATAATATTTTGTTTTAATGAAATAATCTTACATATTTCAGCAACATAGTAGCAAGATGAAATCTATACTTTTACCAATTTTTAAGTCTAATCAGGAGCTATGAAACAAAAAGTTTTATTAACATAAGTCAAGTCATTTTGAAGTGATGCACGAACAAACAAATAAAAATTCTAAAACAATATTTTGGGTTTAGATGCGCCTTTTTTTATGTTAAGGCGGGAAAAAATGTTGCTAACCGCACACCCCGGCAACGAACAGGGTAGTGTGGGGCCCTCACCCACTAATGAAACCCGTCGTGTGCCGTCTCTCCGCCTTTATTGGCGGGCCACCGGAACCATATTACATTCCTGCAGTGGTGGGCTTAGATACGCCTACATAATCTAATAGTTATTTTTTTCTCAAATGTATCGCTAGTGCTAGAGCTTTTCTTATCCCAGCATGCATGGGCGGGCTCGAACGGGGAAGTACCACCGTCTCACAAAAGACCAGCGTGAAACAACATTGCGGGGACCTACCGTTGTGTTCCGTATGGTGAGTGAGAGTGCCGGAAGCTCAAACCCACTCCCTATGGTCTCTTTGTTATCCTTCTTATTCTCTCCTTACCTAGTATCCTACATATCCTCTCTTTTTTTTATTTGGAGATGGCGACGCGCGAATGATGCCTCTGGTGTTGTTACCGACCTATAGGCTACGGCAACCGCTTACCATCATGTATGCTTGTTTGCCATCCACGTAGTATAAAAACCTACTGATTTATAATAGTATAAATAAATAGTTTTGCATCTTAGCTAAACGATATAAAAATTATAAAATCTAACTGGTTCTTAACACCTGACCTTCAACAATACATACAGCGATTCCAAAGTACACGTTTAATAATGATTTAGAGGTTAATTTTTACGTTATAGAATTATTACAGCCTTTTTTTTTGTTTAGGCGGGTAAAAATGTACCTAACCGCACACCCCGTCGCTCGGGGCAACGAACAGGGTAGTGTGGGCCCCTCACCCACTAAATAAACCCGCCGTGTTCCGTCTCTTCGTCTTTATTGGCCACTGGAACTATGTTACAATGCTTCAGCGGTCCGGCGGCAAAATTATTTCAGCCTACCTTACGTAATTCACTAGTCAGTTTATTTAAACATGACACTTCGACTTAGGAAATGAGCTCTGCCGTGGTATACTTAAGAAACATACATACAAAATTCACCTAAACTCAAAACAATAGTTTATGGTTCGCGCCGTTTCCTGCTCTGTGTGAAAATACAGCATAGACATAATACTCGTCACGGGTGGTTGGTCCAGCACTATCTGTGCAGTTGTAGTTATATGTAATATCATTGACACATCACCGTATTTATTCATGGACTATTGTATCCAAGACATTTTAATAATAACTTAAAGATTCGCAAATAGTACACATAGGTATTTTAAAGTAACACGCGATATAATCGCGTATAAATTAGGTAAAATTTTTAACTACGATTAGCCCGATGTTTCAACCGCGTTGCAGCAGTCGTGGTCACGGGACTACTAGGCTAAAAGTAGTTAAAAACTGACCTAATTTATACGTGAAATAAGACTCGTTTGCGTAACTTTAAACATTTTAAAAATTTGTAGATTTTTAAAGTCATAATCCCATCGGATTCATCACATGCTACGGAAAACGATAACATTAGATTTGACATTTAATGTTTAGATTAATATAGAATAAAAACTACATACGCCTGTATCCCAGAAGGTAGGCAGAGAAAGGATTGGGGCTTGTCATAAAAACTCCACTACATTCCCACGGGATATAATAAAAACTAAGAGAAACATCAAGGCAGCCACAATCAAAGCATACTTGAATTAGATACCTATGCCATGACTGATTAATTTGATACTGCTCACGAAGCAAAAACTACAATATTTACTTACCTATTTAAGTAAATATTATAGTATAAAATTTTATTGCGCGTCCTCAGCTCCGGATTCCTCCACTTCGGATCTATCTACGTCATCTTGTGATGACGACATCAGGTTAAAATTATTAAGACTAACCGGTTCCTACAAACAAGGAAAATATAAAATTTTATAATTCTTATAGAACAGCGAATCACTCCAGCCGGCAGCGCTTCACGAAACAAGTTAAACAACATTTAGCAGTAGTTCCCAGTGCCTTTAATTTTAGAGATATCGCTATACTTTATTTAGATAAGGGTCATGTGTCCAAGAAATATAATTTTGAAAACAATTGAAATATAACTGGTAGATTTTTCGTGATGCGCGCACAACGGCATACTTCCATCATTCTATTGTATATTTTAGTAGGATTACATTTGAAGGTGGATTTGATGAAATATTTATAGCCAGAGAAACTATTACTCAGCTAAAGGGCATGATTTATTAAACAGACTTCTAATTACGTTCAGAAATAGAGATTCATGCGGTTTTAAGGTTTCCTCATAATGATTACCCTGTGGTTGCAATAATTAAATCTTAATTGACCATTAAAGCTATATCGTAACATCGAGACATGAATATAATATATTATTGTTTTTATGCCCTTTTAATACATAAGTACCACGCGGTTTGAACCACGTTAAAGTCACTGGAACAGAAAAATTATTTAACGATGCGATAAGTGCGTATTATAATTATGCGTGACGCGTAAAGGAACCCGTTCCGTTGCGCTCGATCGATGAAAATCGGTTAAGTTGCACTCGAGCTATTAAAATCGGTTCAGTAGTTTCAGTTTATATGTGTATGCTGTTAAAGGAGCTGTCTATATATTTAAGATATTTGAAAAAAAAAACCAGTATTAGGCCTCTCAGTTCTCAGCACAAATCATTTTGTTTTTATAATTGTCGTCTCATTTGACGTTTGATTCTGCTATTATATCCGGAACTCGAGATAAGTACAACTTAAAACCAAAGCTTGTGTGCGGTTGCCATGCATCACGCAAAAACTACGGAACTGATTTAGATGTATCTTTTTTCTTTAATAGCTTTTGATGAGTATTAAAACTGGTATACATTTTCAAAAGTTCGTTCACTAGCTGACTGTGCGCGTTTCTCCTGGCATCTAATTAAAATGAAATATGTTTTAAGTAGGTATTTAAAATAATACCTACTCAAAATAAATTAGGTTCAATAAATTTACAAAAATCAAAATGAAGTATATTTTACATTGAAATGATTGTAATTTATGTGGCAACAAAACATTTGCCTATTGAACACTTTTCGGTAATGAATTTTAGAAGAAATGGCTTGATAAGAATTAATTAAATCAAATTCAACTGTAACAACCGTCAAAATCTGAATAAAAATTGGTGACACCTTATGTGGCGTACGTCTGCACAAATCAGCTGTTATAGGACAACACGTTCATTTTTGTTTCTGTAATTTATGAGAGATTTTCTTGAGAAACTTCTCGAGGCCGAGACAAAAAAAAATACTTTGGAAAATCCAAAACTGCAATGTATTGGTAATTTATTGGTAGTTTTCAATAAATCACATAGATAGCGCTAATTTCAAAAAGTACTAATGTGGGTTTCATGTCTTATGGCGCATCTAGCGCTAATTTTAAGAAGTAGTTCTATATTGGTCTACCTCTCAGTTCCGGGCCGCGCACACGCCAAGGCCACGCAAAAAAAAAAAGCTGCGCCGCTAAAAATATTCCGTTGGTGTGTGTTTAGTGTTTTTAATTATTTTTATGGATAAAATAGTTATTGACAAATATCATCAGTTCGTCCAGCAAAGGTAAGAACTTTCTTTTAACAAAAAATAATTTACCGGCCGGGCGAACGGCGTTCTGTTGACGATTGAAAAACCACCGGTGGCTATGCGTACGTAAAAAGATAGTTCTCATGAAAGGCGCTGGTTTTAGTGTCGCGTCGAGCGTAAATATTCAGCATTTTTTTCGTTTATTACACACAACAACAACGTTTAACAATTAAACCACATCGAATCAATGATGATAAATACATTTTAAGTTTGAAAAATCAGTTGTTCCGTGTAAAGCGGGAGTAGAACCCACCTCAATGCTTCGCTTATGAGGCTTGCAATATATAAGTAATTGACTGCGAGAAAAAAAATATTTCGTGATTTTTTCCATTTATTTTATTATTCTGCTATTCCGGGCGGACACAAATCCAATAAACCAAATATCATAAAAATAGGTTTAGCCGTTCTTGAGTTACAAAATAAATGGTGGTACTAACCCGACTTTGTTTCCATCTATCTATAGATAAAAGAATATCTATCCATCCATCCATTAGCCTTTCAACGTCCACTGCTGGACATAGGCCTCCTCAAGAGAACGCCACAACGAGCGGTCCCGTCATGGGGGATAATGCCGTAATCGCCACGCTTGGCAGGTGGGTTGGCGATCGCAGTGGATATTGTTAATAGTCAGGGGAGTGCTGCTGCCCGCTCCCCCGGTATTCCATCAGTCGGCTCTTACGACTCCCGTGGGTAGAGAGGGGTGGGACAATTCTAAAACCGGCCCCACACGGCCTATCTATAGATACATGGAAATAGATATAATAATACTATAGATAGATTGGAAATGGTCAAAATAATACTTTGTGACGACGCTGTGGGATAATTTATACAGCATACGTCAGTTTTATGTGAACGGAAATTTCCCAGACATTTCTTGAGTATAATATAGGTACCTCTGTCAAGAAAGTACCGGGAAAAGATCAATAATACACAAAATTTTTGTTATTCATCTAAATTTATTTTATCACTTTCAAAGTATGCTCCTTCAGAAACGATAGACTTACGCCAACGAATAATCCAATCATCAAAACATTTCTTAAACGCTGTTTCCGGAATTGAGTTCAGTTCTCGCCGCGAATTCTCCTTTGTGTCTTCTACCGATTGGAAACGGGTGCCACGGTGTGGTAATTTGAGTTTAGGAAAAAGAAAGAATTCGGCTGGAGCCATATCTGGTGAATATGGTGGTTGCTCGACGATATTTGTTGAGTGTTTGGACAAAAATTCATTCACAATGATGGCCTTGTACGAAGGCGCATTATCGTGGTGCAAAATCCAAGAATTTTCTTTCCACAAATCTGGCGTATTTCCTCGAATTTGCTCTCTTAAACGCCGCATAACGCTCAAATAATATTCTTTATTTACCGTTTGACCTTCTGGCAAAAAATCCGAGTGCACAACACCGCGATAGTCAAAGAAAACAGTCAACATGACTGACTTTTGATCGACTTTGGCGTGGTTTTTTCGGTTTCGGTTCAGTTGGTGCCACTCCGAAGCTTGTTGACTAGTTGGCATGTCAAACTCGTAAACTGACGTCTCGTCACCAGTAATAATGCGTTTCATGAATGTTGGGTCGGAATTGACTCGTTCTAGTATGTCCTCAGCGACTCTCATGCGATTGAGTTTTTGGAGTAAATTCACGTCTTTTGGGACTATAGCCGAGCGCAAACATGTTTCATAACCAAGTGATTATTTAAAATGGTACGGATCAACTCGTGAGACACGGAAAGTTCGGCGGCTATCTCTCTCAAAGTTGAATGAGACTTTTCAGTCACTATTTCCTTCACTGTTGCAATGTTAACAGACGTTGATGGCCTACCAGAGCGAGGCAAATCTTCCATCACATCTCGACCGCTTTTAAACGCTTTGTACCACTCATAAGCACGTGTTTTTGATAAAGTCGATTCACCGAAAGCCTTCTGTAACATTTTCAGTGACTCCGAACACGAAATTCCATTCGCGATGCAAAATTTAAGACAAACCCTTTGTTCAATGTTATAGTACATTATGAAATTCGCAATACACACTAGATTTGATACAACTAAAAACAGCACTGTATTTAATATAAATAACAGATGCAACTCAAACTTCGCGCCAAAATGGATAACAGTTGTGCCAATCTAACAACAATAAAATAATAACATTTTAATTTGGAACCATAAACAAATCATCCATTCCCGGTACTTTCTTGACAGAGTAGTACAGTGTTTTTAAGTATGTTTTTCAATGACTTATGCATGAAGGATTTCTCCACAATTATTTTTTTACATTTCCTCATTAAAGGAATAACTGCTGTTTTGCAGTGGGCAAACGTTCAATTAAAAGATAAGGCTGTATTATATAGTTGTTTAGGTATTATTTACTACTGAAGGAATGTAATATGTATCCGGTGGCCCGCCAACAAAGGCGGAGAGAAGGCACACGGCGTGTTTCTTTAGTGGGTGAGGGCCCCACACTACCCTGTTCGTTGCGAACGTAATAGGATGACTCCGATAAAAAGGTATGGAAGTTATTTGACCTGTGAATGAATTAGGGTTGTAACGGAGGCCTCCTTAGCAGAGGCGGAGGCGGATGCGGGGGTGACCAGCTTCGCCTCCGCGGATGCGGACGTTAAAGTGGCAGTGGAAAAATATTAATTCACAATTTATTAAAGTAACATAGTCAAAAATCTTTATTTCAAATAATATACAACGCATGTATTAATGTATACCATAAGTACTAGTAATCAAAATCAATAAAAGGCAAATTATATTTCAAACAACAGTTTTGCAGCTTCGTCACCTTCCAAACGATTTCTTAGGGGTCCATAAACTAAACATGGGGTCATAAGCTGAACTAAATAATTGTTCACTTGGCACTGAACTTGCTGGCGCCGATAAGTAATTGCGGTTTGCACGGAGAAACAAAAATTTTATATTTAGTGTTATATCTCCACCGTAATAAAGGATCTCAGCATCACGCCTGTATTCCCCGAAAGGGTAGGCAGAGGTGTATTACACACCCACGACTCGCCAGCTATGTTTAAGTCCCACGTAATAGGGGGCGAGCCTATTGGCGTCTACCGGGCACATTTCCAAACTCCGGGCTGCTACTGAGAACTTTTCTTTTTAGGAAAAAGCTCAATAACATTGCCTGACCCGGGGATCGAACCCGAGACCTCATGATTAGCTGTCGCATACACTACCGCTACACCACCGAGGCAGTTTTAATGATTTCCATATCATATGGTTGCTATTGGTAACCATGCTGTGATTTTCTATTGCCGAGCAGCCGCGTCGCCCAGTATCGCTCCTCGCGATTTGTATGTCAACGACGTAAATATACCTCTGTTACAACTCCGCTATTTTTTGCGGAAGCGGAGGTAGAATTTCTTGCGGAAGTTCTGCAGTTGCGGAGGCGGAAGCGGAGCTCCGTTACAACCCTAGAATGAATGTTCGATTCCCAGCAACGATCGACCTACGGTCGTATCGACGACGTTTATATTCTGTATTGTGAGATGTTTTAAGAATACTGTACTTATTTATTTATTTTATTTATTTACTGTACTTGATTATACACAACTAAGTACATATATATATAAACACATAATAATATTTTTTTATTCTTTCCTTTGATAATAAACCCGTTATGATTAACGGGTTTATTTAATACGTAGATAAACAAGTTTCTTTAATTGTTGATATATTAGCATTTGTTTAATATTAATATACTATTTTAAATTATTTGATTTAATTATTCCAATAGTGGTTCTACTGCGTATTAAAGAATATTACTTATGTGTCAAAATAAATAAACGAACCGAAAGGTTATGTATTGGAGTCTCTGGGATAGGTATCCATAGTTCCTACGCTTTTTGCACGCCAAATAAGCGAAGCGTTGAGGTGGGTACTATTCCCGTTTTGCACGGAACAACTGATTTCTCAAAAGTAAATGTCTCTATTTATCATATATTGCACTTGCAAAATAATATATACACACACATATATCAAGAAAAAACACAATTTTTAACACTCATGATATTTTTATGCCATTTTTGTTATTTAAACTAGTTAAAAAACTGTTTAAAAAAGTTCTGTTTTGGACGTCCGTTTGTTTGAGTCCTTTTTTTTTGTCGTTTTATTTTAGTAGTTTTGTCCGTGTGGTGACGGATTAAGAATACAAGTGTCGCCACCCCATTCTTTCCCACGGGTGTCGTATGAGGCGACTAAGGGAAGTAAGCAATTATCATCCATTGCATGACTGGTGGTAGGGCTGGGTACCAAGTGGGAGTACTCACTTGGTATCGGGCCCAAGCGGGTTGGTGACCGGCCATGAAGCACATTGTTGCGTTTTGGCTGTAGCAGGAGATAGCCGTTTATATTTCATTTCATCTGTGAAATGAATTGGTGAGCAGCGGCTTGACAATACTCTCAGTATAGTCGAGTCCATGGGCGACGGTTACCATTTACCATCTGATGGACCGTGGCTCGTCTGCCACTACATGCAATAAAAAAAAAATTGTATAACTACGAATAGAGCCCTATTACTTTTCACGGTCTGCTTCGATGTGGTTTAATTGTTATTAAATAAACAAAAAAAATACTGAATATTTACGCTCGACGCGACACTAAAACCAGCGCCTTTCATGACTACTATTTCTGTAGACCAATATATAAGTACTTCTTAAAATTAGCGCTAGATGGCGTATAAGACATGAAACCCACATTAGTAGTACTTTGTGAAATTAGCGCTATCTATGTGATTTATTGAAAACTACTTAGTAAGATCAATACATTATTAGTTACTTATCAAATAATCAATTTTATTGTAAAAAATTAAGATTATTAGGCGTGCAGTTTTGGATTTTCCAAAGTACTTTGAAATTAGCGCTATCTATGTGATTTATTGAAAACTACTTAGTAAGACCAATACATTATTAGTTACTTTTCAAATAATCGATTTTATTATGAAAATGAAGATTATGAAGCGTGCACTTTTGGATTTTCCAAAGTATTTTTGATTTCAGGTACAAACAAAAAAGACTAACAACACAATTTACTCTAAAAAATATACAATTATGTATTTTCTATTAATTAAAATTGATTAATAATTAACGCTCTACTTTTGCAATGTGTTAGAATAGTACCTATACATTTTAGGATAAGAAAAATATTAAATACTAACCTTTGCCTGCATCTCCGCAACAGACAAAAGCTAGTTGTTAGGGTATATCTCCGGTTCCCGATCTATTAGCAGGATATAAAGTATACCAGTTTTTAAGTCTGATCAAGGGCTATCGAATAAAACAAGTTCAATGAAAATCCATTCAGCAGTTTTTGCATAAACGATCCAACAAACAGAAAAAAAAATAAAAAAAAATGTTTTGTGCTCAGACATCCCTATGTAGCCTAATGCATTAAACACAAAGTAAAAATGTGAAATCGAAAATAACAGTCAGGAGTAGTCCTGACTGATATATAAATATCTAAATAGCCTAATACAGTATTTATTTCTCAAATATCTTAATTGTACGAGACATTAGTAGAGGGGAATGTGTTATAGACATTAATAGTTCGAAACAACTGTCCTTCAGTATCTAGTGCCTTGTTTATCCCAGCACGAATGGGCCGGATCGATCTGGGATGCAAAAGATCAGCGTGTAACAACGGTAGTTACTCCGACCGTTGTGTTTCGTATGGTGAGTGAGAGTGCTGGAGGTCCACATCCCCTACCTATCCTCTCCTTAGTTTCCTATCTATCCTTTCTTTATTATCCTTCCTATCCACCTTCTATTCTTTCCTTGGAGATGGCGACGCACCAGTGATGCCTCTGATGTTGCTAGCGTCTATATAGGCTACGATAACCGTTTACCATCATATAGGCCGTATGCTTGTTCGCCACATATGTAGTATCAAAAAAGAAACGGAGGTTTAAATCCTGCTCGTGGATTTTATTTTCTATTTCACATTTTCGTATTTGTGATATGGTTTTCCTGATAGGTTTCGTCGCCATAACAGCTTAAGAACCGTTGATCTGGTCTTGCATATAAATCATAGGACACATTTAAAATCTCAACGAAAGCGTGGCAGCGGTGGTATGTGGTTCACTTTTTAAATGCTGTTTGCATCCTAAGCATAATACATATATTATGAACATTTAATAGTCGATTATATCATAAGGGAGCAAAATAATATTTTTACGGCGAGGGCGCTTTTTTGAACCCAGAGCGTAGCAAGGGATTCTTTAGTAGAATCATGAACGTAGCGATAAGTACGTGGGCTGAACCAAAAATATATTTTTCGTCCGAGTGATAAACTCTACTTTTCATCACCCACTATGAGAAAATAAAAAGCGCCTCATATTTTATTGCGTTCAATTTCTTTGGCACTGAACACTAAGATGTTCCAAATTCAAATAGTGCGCAGCAAAGATACTTGCGGCGCACTTATAGAGGATTAAAAACTCATTACTGCCCGCTAAAAGTTTCTTATAGGAAACACCACCTTTAGCTGCACTTAAAGGCGAACCAAGTCGTCCTTTTCGAATAGATGGGATGAAAATAATATATACATATTATCCTTTTTATATGTTTGCAAATCTACTATAGTCGAGTCGGTCACAAACAAAAACAAAGCTGTTTATTTCTGGTATGGAACTTGTTTATCACATTGCTGGTTCTTAGACTGTGACATTACCTACTTATTGCAACGTGATTAGTTGAGATCAAAGGCCACGAGTGCATGGCGTTGTCGACTACACTAGATAGCAATAAATTTATTTATATAAACATTAGATTTCATGCTATTTTATTACTTACACAATAATAGTTCAGCTATTTTGAATCGATTTCAAATATTATATTCTTTCATTAGAAAAGTTATTGTTCTTATGTTTGAACGGATTTTACGCAATCGTATTTGTCGACGGTAATGTAATTCCTTTGAAATGTCTTTAAAATGAATTAGAAGGATTTCTCATTAAATTCATAAAATTTTAAGGAGAACGTAGGCGCGGTACAGCCTGTACCTATATTCGTATTATTACAATACTTACTAATTATTATTCTTGATTATTTAAAACTAGATTCGGCCCGCTTGAGTAAAAATTACTGTCTTCTTCTTAATCGGGATCTTCATTACTGAAGGTCGTGTCTAGTCTGAAGTGTTGTGCTGATCGCTCGATGCAAGCTATGGTCTTCCACGTGTATCTGTACTCGACGGTCTTAATGAATTTTGTTATTGGCAGTGAGTGTTTTTACTGTATCTGACCATCGGGTAGGTGAGCGACCGCATGGTCTTTTTCCGTCGACCTGTATTATAAAAATGACTATTGTAGGCTATATGGGGGGTCTGAACATGTTTTTTTTAGATTATTTGTCTGTTTGTTTGTTCGCGCATTATGCAATAACTACTGAACGGATTTTGATGCAACTTTTTGATGTGAAACATCTAATGCGGCGGGAGGGTAAAATCGGCTGTCGGCTGGCGACGCTTTTAATATACTAGTCCCGTTCAAATCTAAATTTGACACACTTCCCGGTTTCCGATTGCACTGAAATTTTACACGCATACGTATATCGCGTGACAATGCAATATTATGATGACATGGAGCTGATCTGATGATGGAGCTGGAAGGTGGACATAGCAACTCTATAATGAAACGACGCAACCCCTAGAGGGGTGCGTCGTTTCATCACTTTGGACTCATTTGATTCGCCTAGATGAGTACTTTGTCTTTAGGTGGTAGGTATTCAGGGTCTGATGATGGCACTGGAAGGTGGCCATGAGAACTCTTTAATTAAATAGCGCAACTTCATCGAGTTAGGGCTCGTTTGAATTGTCTTGGCTAGTACTGTCCTAGATAATATCAAGGATCTGATGATGGAGCTGGAAGGTGGCCATAGGACTCCGTTAAAAAAAGACATAACCCCATCGAGTTTGGGCTCGTGTGATTCATCTTGACGAGTACTTTCTTTGTAGATGGTATCCAAGGTCTGATTATGGAGCTGGAAGGTGACCACAGTAACTCTGTAATGAAATGACGAAACCCCATCGAGTTTGGAATCGTTTGATTCGTCTTGGCGAGTACTTTGTCTTAAGACGATATCCAGAGTCTGATGATGAAGCTAGAAGGTGGCTATAGGAACTTCGTTATATAACGACATAACCCCATCGAGTTTGGGCTCGTATGATTCGTCTTGACGAGTACTTAGGTCTCTAGATGGTATTCAGAGTCTGATGATAGAGCTGGAAAGTGGCCATGGGTACTCGGCAATTAAACATCGTAACCCATCGATTTAGGGCTAGATTTATTTATCTTGAATAGTAACATAGTCCTAGATGATATTCAGGGTGTGATAAGTAATGGACCCGGATGGCCATGGGCACTATGCTATAAAACGCCGCAATCCCATCAACTTTGGAATCGTTTGATTCGTTTTGACAAGTTATTCAGTCGTAGATGATATCCAGGGCCTGATGATGATGATTTATGTCCATTTCCATTATTATTTTACACGTCATAATTTTATACAAGCACATTGAAAAAGTTATGATCATTTTATTTCTAGGTACTTACACATTATTTCTACAAAATAATTTCGATGTTTTCACATCTGGTAGACGTCCCGCGACGTCTAATTTTATTTTATAACTCTTGATTAGACTTAAACTGGTATAAGTACATTTTATCCCGCTAGTGTATCGGGAACCTGAGATATAACCTAAAAATTAGTAATATAAATGTATGTTTGAATGATTGTTACTCAATCACGAAAACTACTGATTTGAGTGATATTTGACACAAAGATAGCTTATTACCTGGATTAACACATAGGATATATGTACTTTTATTCCTGAAAAATGTTAGCTTCCTGTATGCCACAGGCTATTATTGCATTGAGATATTAATATCCCATAGAATGAAGTACTTAATATAACTTATGTAAGTATGTAGAATACATCCGGTTTTTAGACTATTATCTGAATATATCGCATCGATACGGCTCTGACCCCAATTACGGAGCCTCGGCACAAACTTTATCGCGATAGACGATATTTCAAAGTTAATCTTCATTTTATAGCATATTACTAGCTTGAGAATCGTACTGTTACAAAAAAATACTGATTTTGAAGTTATCAGCAGGGTGTTTTAAACTTCGCCGGCGGACCACTGAAGTAATCCAACACAGTACCAGTGGTCCGTCAAGACAGGCGGAGAGATGGCACACGGCGGGTATTTTTAGTGGGTGAAGGCCCCACACTACCCTGTTCGTTGCCCCGAACGACGGGGTGTGCGGCTAGGTATATTTTTTCCCGCCTAAACAAAAAAAAAGGGTGTTTTAAACTTAAAATAACGAAGCTGGAATATAAATGTACCAGTTTACGTATCACTACGTATTGTCATAGTTTTCAATTTAGTTAGATTATAATCCTAGAGTCGCGTATTTCCAACGCTAGATGATGCTCTATAAAATTTTTACTTGTTTCAAAAAATATTTTAACTATTCATTACAATAAAGATTAGATTACCGAGTTATTTTAATTCAGAATGACAATTTAAGTTTGTCTAATATTGAAATACTAAAAATTATCATGACTGTCCGATGCATCGTACAGGGCGAAAAATGGCATTGTCCTTTATATCTAGGCTGCTGATATAGTAGCGGAATAAAACGTATGCCAGGATTTTCCGGACTTAGCTTAGTAGCTTTTGCGTAATCTGCGAACAAATAGACAAAAATTTAAATAAAATGTTTTGTGTTCAGAGGCGCCTAAATATAAATTAATATTCACGGACATTTTCACACAACGTCCTCTGGTCCCAAACTAAGCTTAACGCTTGTGCTATGAGTACCAGATTTACGGATATAATACATATATTACTTTTTTTTTGTAAATACATCCATCCATCCGTCCATCAGCCTTTTAACGTCCGCTGCTGGACATTGGCCTCCCCAAGAATGGGGGATAGTGCCGTAATCGCCACGCTTGGCCCAACGCCTTTGGATCGCCAACCCGCCTGGGGTTGGCGATCGCAGTGGATGTTGTTAATACTTGAAGGAGTGCTACTGCCCACTCCCCCGGTATTCTCTCAGTCGGCTCTTACGACTCCCATGGGTGGAGAGGGGGAAGGGAAAATCTTAAGCCGGCCCCACACGGCAAAAAAATATATGTATGTATGTAAATACATACATATAATAGAAAACACCCAGACTTGGAACAAGTATCTTGTGTTCATCACACAAATAATTGTCCTGAGTGGGAATCGGACCCATGACCTCGTGCACGGAAGTCGGTTACACTACCGACTACGCCAGGCATTCATTCATTCTACAGTATTTTTCTTAAATATCTTAAATTTACAGACAGGTCTGCTACATTTTTATAGTACAGATGCCTGTATACCGATGATTCATGAGAGCAATGACATCCTCAATTACTAATTGCAATGGTGGTTTTCCTTGTTCTCGGATTTTCTTCAGTTAATTCCTTATAATAAATATGAACCAGAAATAATTTACTTTGAATTTCCTGTAATAATAATATTTCATACTTCTGAAAATAGGTCAACAGATACAAAGGATTTTAGACCGACCGGACCGCAAAAAGTTAAATGATGACTCCAAACTAATCATCAGGAAAAAACATGATAAATTTAGAAAATTCATTAACACGCCTTGGGCCTGTAGAATTGAACTCACTGAATCGTATCGACATCGCTCGCTTGTGATTGGTAGAGAAACCGACGAGTGATGTCGCAATAATCCCTCGACCAATCACAATGACACGATGCGATGTCGATATGATCGTGTGAGATCCATTCTAACCCCCCTGGTTATTAATTGTTAATTACATGTCTTACGTACGTTTTTACCAAATATTAACCAAAAATTGAACCTAATGTATGCATTTTTACGGATTTTAATGACAAACCTACTAGAAAAAGGTTTATGTGGAAATACCTGTAAAATTCAGATGTCCGGACGTAACGCGGGAAACAACACAAGGACACAAAGTACATCCAGACTACAAATATTTGTAGACCGCACAAATGTTTGTGCTGTACGAGAAGCAAACTGGGCTCGGGATTATCATCTTATTTGTTAGGCGACATAATAACCGTGGCATAAACATGAATTATTTCACCGTAATCGTGATTTTTCAGGTTAATATTCTATTTTTTATCTCGTGTGCGGGATCCCTGGTGGACATTGACACAATTCAAGAGGAGATCGAAGATGCGAAGCCCACCGGTAAAGTGGACGAGGTGTTTAAAAAGTAAGTTTATTTAATCGTAACAAGTCATATTGTATCTAATCACATTTTTTTATTGTGTATACCGCCGCAGCCGAGCCACGGCTCACCTGATGGTAAATGGTAACCGTCGTTCATGGATTCAACTATACCGGGAGTGTTCTCAAGCCGCTGCTCACATAAAATAGCTATCTCCTGCTACAACATGATTCACGGCCAGTTACATGGTAGATAACAAGTGAGTACTCCCACGCGGTACCCAGCCCTACCACCAGTAATGCAATGGGTTATAATTGCTTACTTCTCTTAGTCGCTTCGTACGAAACCCGTGGGAAAGAACGGGGTGGTGACACTTATATTCTTAGTCCGTCAAAACACGGACAAAGTAAAAAAAAAAAATTTTTGAATGTTTTTACACCGCGCAATAAGTCTATTCTATCAACATAAAACCCATGTTGAACTAGTCTGTAAATTAATCTGGTTATACTAAACTACCGGACTGACTCTAAGAATTATATTTATATTTTGCACCTTAATATACAAGGTAGTTTTTGGCTAATTTAACCTCTCACTGCATTGTGTAGGGGCTACGCAATTATCGAATAAGTGCAGGCTGTAAATGCCATTAACATTTTAAAAGTTATATATGTGTTTAATACCGTGGTGCCTTCGTCAACAATAATTGCCATTGAAGTACGAAAAAATAACACACTGATTAGCCATGGTGTGCTAGATATGGTCTACTTAGACAAGTCTTGTTGTCGTAAGTGTAAGTCTAAGGGCAGTTAGTTAAGTTAAATTGCAGGATATGGCAGATTCCTGAGCGGGTGAAGGAAAACTTGCAGATAACCATAATCTGTAATAATGCCGTGTGGGGCTGGCTTTAGAATTGTCCCGCCTTTTCTCCACCCATGGGAGTCGTAAGAGCCGAGCACTATCGAGTATTAACGACATCCACTGCGATCGACAACCCGCCTGCCAAGCGTGGCGATTACGGCACTTTCCCCCATATGAGCGAAACAGCAGAGGACCACTCGTTGTGGCCTTCTCTTGGGGAGGCCTATGTCCAGCAGTGGACTTCGAAAGGCTGATGGATCATGCCAGATGAGTCTAGTACTTACCAATGGAACGTATTGGTGGTAAAGGAATGACGCTAAAGATTACTAATATTCTTTAAAACAATATTTCCTTAAATTATTACGTTTAGTTGATTTTATTTTAGATACTGCAACAAGTCACCCGAATTCAAAACTTGTTTCTATAACCTGACCGAGTCAGTGAAGCCGTGCTTCTCGGTCGAAGAACAGAAGAACTTCAAGACTTTGTACAACGTTACCGATCAGCTTGTAGAATTCGTCTGTTATAAGGATGGAGATAGAATTGCGTGTAAGTTATTTTTTAACTATAAGAAGTTAAGTAATAAGGCTGGTGTTGTTACGATAGCGATCGTAATACCGGACTCATTAGTATGTAGTAGTGGCATCAATTCTGCGTTAACAACTGTACGCAAAGAAATAATTATGACAGAGAATGGGAAATTTCGTTTGAAGTCTGACTGCACAGATGGGAGTGTATTATTCAATGTTGGCCAATACTCAAGTTTCACATATTGATTATTTACGTTCTAAGATGATATTTCTTCCATTTCAGTGTTTATAGCCGAGGGTGGTGTAGAATGTTTCAAATCTAAGTCGGACGATATAATGAACTGTTTTAATCAAACATTCGACGTGCAAACACAAAACCAGCTTCAAAACATTACTATTGACGACTTTTTCAATTTGGAATTTAAGGTAAATATTAGCTAAACTATTTTTATTTCTTAAAATTATATCTAGTACAAGATTTTTGTAAAGGAGCACACCTACGCCTCGTCGTTCAGGGCAACGAACAGGGTAGCGTGGAGCACTCACACACTAAATAAACCCGCCGTGTGCTGTCTCTCCGCCTGTACCGATGGACCACTGGAACTGTTTGACATTACTGGAGTAGTATTATAGGATACTCCTAGGTATAAAATAATTCAAAATAAATAAAATAGAGTGTTGCTACATATCAGCGCCTATGTAGTGACCTCTAATGCTCTTTCAAAATTCATAGAGTGCAAATATTAGATAGCAATTATGCCTGGGCACTTTTTATGTCTACTCTAAACATCACTTCAATGTATATTTACTTAAAAAAGGATACACTTGATAGGCATTTTATGAGCTTTTTTTTATACAGGATGACTTTTTAACCAGTGCGCAAATTTTGAGAAAACGAACTTGAGCAAATTTTAATAAACACGTATTTTTTATTTTGATATGTTTTAGCACTAAAAAATAAAGTTATCGCTAATGATGGGTGTTTACTTTTGATACAAATTTTATGGTCACACGACTGTAGATCCTACGTCGGCGCTCATTCAATGCACCGATGCGTAGTATCTATGCAGGTTACTGACCGCAAATTTTATCAGGTACGAACTAAACTTTTTAAGTTTAGGTGGTGACCTGAAGTTATTTGTAAGAGTAGTTCCAATTTTTCCTTCACACTTTCATGGGCTTAGGACCATCAAAATGCAGAAAATAAGCTTCGAGCTGCTCGTAAGATTGGTGTCCATGTGTTACTGATTTCAAGGCGGATAAAAAATAACGCATTTAACAATTAATGGAAACGTGTTCTATTACTGATATAGAACCACCAAAAAAAAATTTGCGCTCTGGTTAAAAAATTACCCTGTATCGTTATACAACCAGGTGGCAAACAAGTGATAATCGGATACCGTTAGCCTGTAGAAGCTAGCAAAACGAGAGGCATCACTCACATGTCTGCAAACTGCAGCCTTTGCCCGCGACTTCGCCGCAGCCAAAAGCTAGTTTTTAGGCTATATCTCAGGTTCCCGATATAGTAGCGGGATAAAATGTTTACCAGTTTTTAAGTCTAATCAAGAGCTACCAAATAAAAAAAGTTGCATCAAAATTCGTTCAGTAGTTTTTGCGTGGTGCGCAAACAAACATACAGATAAAAAATCTAAAAAAAAATCGTTTAGACCTGCACGCGTAATAAAGTCATTTTTTTCTCTAAAATATTAAATGCACAGACACAGTTCTGTTACAGCTTTATAATAGTATAGATTTTAATGCACATGACGTATGGACCTGAATGAAACAATGCCATATAATATGAGACAGGTAGTGCGAGGTTATTTTTGTTTCGTGCTATACTACTGCTGACTGCTAACTTTGAAAAATATTATAATTCGATCATGATTTCACAGGAAAAACAATGTAACCAATTAACTTCGCTTCAAGGGTGCGTCGTTAACGTATTGGAAAAGTGTACCAAGCCTACTTCAGCCAATATTGTTGAATCACTCTTCAACTTCATCAGAAAGTCTACACCGTGCAAAAACATGAGTGTAAGTGTCCTAATTTCGTCGTATACATTATTGTTAAGACAAAGACGACAACATGTCGCAATGTAATTACGGGAGCCTTTGTTAGTTCCGAAGTATAATCAAGTTTTTTACATAAGGTAAAAAGACGTAAAACTTTTCTTGTTGCATATATGTATTAAAAACTAGCTTCTGTTCGTGACTTTACCTGCGCGGATTTTTAAATTTCCAGCCATTGAGTCGATTAGGCAAATCCCACAAGAACTCCTCATCCGGGTAACAAAAATCTATGTGTATGCCAAATTTCGTGCAAATCCGTTTAGCGGTTATGTAATTTGCGAAAAATAGCTATCCTGTAGGAGCTATAAATTTATAAATTGGTAATATGTTATGGGTAGCGTATATAATCTCGTATACGTTTAGTAAAAAGTAGTTATTTAAACATTAAATCGTGGATTCGATTCACAATCAGGACAATTATTTATGTGATGAACACAGATATTTGTACTGCGTTTGGGTATTTTCTATCTATTATATGTATGCATTTACAAAAAAATTTAAATATTATGTATTATATCCGTAATCTGGTACCCATAACACAAGCGTTGAGCTTAGTTTGGGACCAGAGGACATAGTGTGAAAATGTCCGTGGATACTTTTAAAGTACAAATTATTTGTGAATGAGGAAAAAGACCAACGCCATCTATCGGAACGCATTTACATGCTTTAATCCAATATAGTTCATAATATATTCTATTTGATGACGCGATTTTTTTCGTAAAGACAAATGTAATGAGGAGATTGGGATGACCGAAAGGTCGGTACAATAGCTCAGTGGCTAAAGAGCACTTCCCCGGATTGGAAGGGACGCGGGTTCGATTCCCGCTCGTACTAAAAAATCTCTTTTTCCTCATTCACAAATAATTTGTACTTTAAAAGTAGCTGAGCATGTCAAATGCTAAAAATATAGATCAAAAATGTTCGTGAATATTTATTTATTACAAACAGACACTTCAATTTTATTTATTTGCATAGATATGTCACTTTCATAATAATTAATTTCATTTAAAAGTGCTTGGAATCCAAAGATTGAATATTAGTTTTGACTATTGGTGACAGGTTTGATTTATTACGGTCTGTCTTGTGATCGTGCCACGTTGAAGGAAGCATGTAAATCCTCCACAATGGTTAAAACATCTTCCACACCAAACAGGGACACCGTTTGAATATGTCTCCCGTAAATATAAATAAAAAGTTTGGGTGTTGTTACTCAAGCATTTAAAAACAGCTGACCAGATTTGGATTAAGTTTGGCAAACATAGTTTACCTAGATTAAAACAAGATACATTTTACCCCGAAAAACGTCAAGTGCCTGCAGGATAGCAATTTATGCATGTAGATAATTAATGTTCTATACTTAACATAATTATGTTGAACAAAGTCGGAGGTCCCCATAGATGAATTCGCGGGCATCTGTTAGTAACTGTTGTCATAGTTACAAGACTATGTGTATATTTTTATAGTTTGAATATTTTAATTATGCATTTTCAACAGGTTAAGAAAAGCACGGCACCAGGTGCGGCGAGCGGTCTAGCAGTGACATCAGGGACTCTACTCATGGCCTTAGCGGCCGCAATTCTTGTATAAGCATTCCATAATATTGTATTTAAGCATGTCCACTAAATATGTTAAAAATAACACTGCATTGGGTTAATACTGTTTCACAATTTTTAGGTTAAAGATAATACACCATAAATTCAATTTAAAGTATTCTAAACAATACGTTTCTATCGAAATTGTTTTATTAGAAGCGGTTATTAAGGTTATTTTGAAAACTAGTGGTGGGAAGCAAATATGTTTAACTAAGTATACCACAGATTTTGCTACACTTATTTGTACTTCAGAAAGTTTGTAAGATTACTGTGCCAATGTTAGGCACACATGGTTCCCTCAAAAGTGTTTATAGATCGACGATTTTCAAACCTTTAGCCATAACACCTCATTTTAAAGCTTATCGTGCCGGCTAATGACGAAAAATAGACTTATGGTGTAAAACGTACCGTTTCTCTAAATTAAAATTTCAATCTAAGAGGTCCTTTCATGTATGCGTCGATTTTTCAATAGATATTGAATCTGATTCGATTAATATCGAACTGCGGAATTCCGCACGGGGAGACTAGTTCATAAATATATAACACTGATTTAAAACACTGTTTAAGCTGACACTGTCATTTTCTGTCAAATACTTATTCATTGTACACTTGGTTGAAAAGGGATAAAGCAGTATTTTAGTTAAAACAGTGCAGTTGTGTCAGTTTTTATAATTAAAAGGGTTAGTTTTTGTATAACGGGTCAGCTACGTTGTTTTGCCAGATATATTATTTCTAGAGATTTTTTAGGGAATTTCTAGTGTAGAAAAAAATAACTAACTTGTATCGGTATACATATAATCATAAAAAAATTGGTCTAAAAATCAAAAATATAGCTTTTGGGGTCGACCACCCTTATCAATTAGGGGCATGAAAAATAGTTTACATCCTTTTCTCAGACCTACTGAATATACACACAAAATTTCATAAGAATCAGTCAAGCAGTATCGAGGAGAATGACGACAACACTGTGACAACGAGAATTTTATATATTAAATCTAGGTATAGAAATTTCTTAAATATGTAGAAAAATATTTTGTAACAGTCTTGTGATCTCACTATCAGGTGTCTCCATTGTGTATTTTATATGTCGATGCTGCGAAATATTTAAAAATAGTCCCTAATTATTATGCGAATATTTATTTATACATACATTGATTTAATATATTTTGATGGTCATGTTTGTTACTGCCAAAATGTATGAAGTTTTTAATGTCATCGCATTATTAGTTAGAGTACTTATCAGTTTCCAAAGGGCGATAGCTTATTGCCTGTGAAATATTGGTGATAAAAGATTCTGACCTATAACGGAGGCATGCGATTGAACCCTACCACTATACTATCGATATAACCCATGATTCCAAAAATATTAACCCAGTGGGAGGGATTTAGTGCTGATCTTAGAATTGTATAAATTTGCTCAATTTTTAGTTTTTTATATATTATTTACAACATTCCAACGAATACAAACAAAACTAAATTGTCTTAGTTTATATAAAGAAAGTGTGATGGGAAATGATTGTTATATATTCCTTGAATAACTTAGCCATATTTGTGATAGTTTTTTATATATTTTTTTTTACTAAAATATACTTTTTATAAAGATTTATATTCTATATATTCCTTTATGGTACTTATCAAATAGGATTTAATTTTTAATGTTGCTATATTTAAGCTAAATTTTTATTTCATGGGGTTTTAAGTATAAAAAGTGATATCAATGTATACTACATATCGTAATAATGATAACATATTTGCCAAAAAGGTTGCCAACATATCCAATTTATATAAAGCTAAGCTTCTCTGAATTATATTTTAACTGTGGCAATTAAACTTTTGGTAGTTTTTATTTGGCGACTGGCGCGTCACTGTATTGTAGTGTGACCAGTATATATAATTATATAAATGTTGGTTCTGAATTATGTTGTCTAATTTTAGTCTAATATCCATGATAATGTTTCAAATAAATTCGGTGTAAGGGTATGTGTCATAATTATATTGTGATTGTATATGGTTATATTTAGATATATTATTTGCTTACGTCGCTCTTTACAAACCAATAAACCTAATTGTCCCACTACAGGACATTCCCTCATCTTATAATTCTTTCTATTGACCTCCAAATTATGATAAGGCTCCGTATAATCCTTGCTATCTGTCTACTATAGTCCCATCATTTGTCTCCACCTCACATTCCTTTCAAAGAAATGTTGTTTTTAAAATTAACAATAATAATTTAGTGTTTACTTTTAAATATGCTTCGATCATCAATAGTAACAAGTTACAGTGTCCCGAACAAAATCAAGCTAAAAACTGTCTGTGTAAATATATACTTATAAAGCTACATCTGTTGTTTGAGACAAAGGTTTTAAAACAGTTTTAAGTTCAACCTAATTACAGTCAAGGCACTTAGTAACAAAGTCACAAATCTTTATTTACGGTCATTCGTCACAAAAAGCAATAATTTTTTACTGCCACTTAAAAGTGAAAAGACAAATAACATTTACTGTGAAATGAAGCTTAAATAGCAACAAATAATTTTTTTTTTTGAACTAAACAAAATAAGACGAACGCCTTATTTTGTTTTTGAACTAAATAAAATAAGACGTATGCGACGTACGACGTGTTTTTCGGGTTGACGCGAAATCTATTGCATTTTTGATCGAAGTAAATATGCCTAAATAAATAAAGGGGTTGTGTATCTATACATAGCTTATTGATTATGGTGACCGTTTAGCTACCATCAGATCAGAGTTGTAGGTATATTTATTTGCTACCTTATAGTAGTCTAGCTAATGTGGGTAGTGTCATTTGCTTACAAGAAAATATCACTAAACTTCGCTTCATTGTTCCTCATTAAATGATTCATCCATCCATCCCTCAGCCTTTTGTCATCCACTGCTGGATACTAGTTTCGGCAAGAGGGTGCCACAATGAGCGATTCTGTTCCGATTCGAACGACTCCCCGCGGCTTTGACCAGATTATCGGCTTCAGGGGGTTACAATGTAAAACAAACACAATTTTTTCTGATATTTACGTGAATGTTACACATTTTGAAATAAAACTACGTTTACGGAATCTATCGCGTTTATTTGATTTTCTACTATCCCGACGATTCGAATACTTTACAACATTCATGATCACGGGTGGACTTAGATGGTAGATATCAGCCTTGGACGTCTACGTAGTTTTATTTCAAAAACATTCCGTAAACGTAGTTTTATTTCAAAACACAAAATTGTATAGTTATCACATCGTGCCATTGTGATTGGTCGAGGGATCATTGTGACTGAAGGAATATATCGAAGTCACGTATTGGTGTCTACCAACCGGTCCACACACACAGTCGATACGCTTGTGTGAATCACATTCTAAGGGGGCTGGCCTCCTAACCTAGCTGAAGGACCTGTCATACCCAGCGGTTTCCACTAGGTACGTAGCGTGTTAACTCGGTTTGCCTACCGATCTCCGTATTATGGATTCGATCACGTAGATAGTTTACTAGTATAGCCTGCTCCATTCATATTCGCTTCCATTTTACGCACCGTGACTTGGAGCTTCTTTAAGAGGCCAACATTCAATGATAATTTATTAAAAAATAGAATTTCTAATTTATAGTTCAAGGTTTTTATCAAGGTTCAGTCTAAATATTAGGATTATGATTTGATGGCGAATACCAAGACCCGGTTTTAAGTGTATTTTATTCAACTTTGAAAATCTCTTAGCATTGGGAAATATTAATCACTAGGTTTTCAGTTTGAAAATTAAAAATCTATGCTTTTGTGTTTTTTTACGAAAATCTCTTTCGGAACATGACTTTATAGTTTAAGTAACCTCTGCCGTAATTCATGACATGGTCATGTACAATGCTTAGTACCTAAACCTATCCATTAATTTAAAAAAAGTTGCTTAGTTGAATTTAATTTGCTAGATTTTCGAGATTTTCAATTGACATCGACAATATTATTTTGTTATTCATAACAATAGAAACTTTAATATGAGCCATAATGTGTTACATACACCACACCGCCATAGCGGTTAAAACTATAATATCTAAAAAGTGTATTAACCTTGATTATAATTCGACGTCCATACTATTTTGCCTATATAATTATTTGTGATTTTTACAGCATTTTCAAATAAATTGTGCATAATCAAATTTGTTTGTTTAACTCCCTGGTAAAAGTTAACTTAAATTAATAAAGGAATTAAGAGTAAGAAACGTTACGCCACGGCAGTGGCGAACATCACAGAATATAATCTTGGATTCCGTAACTTGCTCCCCCACGTCAATACCTATAAACCATTAATATGCTTAATAACGATCTCCAGCCAGTAAGTTCGATCACGACGGCAATTATCTGAAGACACTAGCCATGTCGTCACTCGTGATTTGCATTCTCATACACAACCGCTGGACCACCGAGGCAATTAGGTAAGTACATGACGCAGAGGACGTCATCTACCGCCGATAAGGCTCCGCTCGTCGTCTGCTCGTGATCACGGCTGGTGCACAGTGCCGGATTAAGGTAACTTGATGCCCTAAGCACTCTTCCCTTGTGGCCCCCCCTATCCTTAAGTGAACTACAAAGAAATAATAAATAAAAAAATGTTAATAAGTATCGTAGACACATACATATTATGTATGTATTGTTTCTCCTGCCCTTTTATCCCATGCTAGGTGGGTTCGGCACAACATGATTTCACATGTTTTCCTAAGATTTGGCTATATTTTTACGACCGGCCGCCTACCTGACGTCAACTCACCTCGGGAACATCTTACACAGGCAACATATGTGTTCATATTTAGATATTTTTATATATATTTTTAGCATTTGACATGCGCACTACACATTAGACACAAAGTGAAAAATGTGAAATCGAAAATAACAGTCACGAGTCGTACAAGGCGACTAAGGGAAGTAAGCAATTATCACCCATTGTGCTACTGGTGTTAGGGCTGGGTACCAAGTGAGAGTACTTACTTGCTATCAAGCCCGAACGGGTCAGTGCCACTGACTCCTGTGTGAAGAGAAGAATAAAGCAAGTCAGTGTGTTTTGGCTGTAGCAGAAGATAGCCGTTTATTCTTTCATTTCATATCTGAGAAATAAAAAGGTGCGCAGCGGCTTGACAATACCCTCGGTATAGTTGAGTCTATGAGCGACGGTTACCACTTACCATTAGGTGGGCCGTTGCTCGTCTGCCATCATAAGCAAGTAATACCATAGTAAGTATAACACATAGCATCACACCTGTATTCCCCGAAGGGGTAGGCAGAGGTGTATTACACACCCACGACTCGCCAGCTATGTTTAAGTCCCACGTAATAGGGGGCGAGCTTATCGACGTCTACCGGGCACATTTCCAAATTCCGGGCTGCTACTGAGAATTTTTATTTTTAGGAAAAAGCTCAATAACATTTCCCGACCCGGGAATCGAACCCGAGACCTTATGATAAGCAGTCGCATACACTACCGCTACACCACCGAGGCAATAAGTAGTAAGTATATACCATAGTAATACCATACCAGGAAATACCAAGTAGTACCATCATAAGGTAGTACCTATACTTTTCTTTGTCACCGACATGCTCGGAACATATGTTTGTGTATCTAGCTGGTTTCCAATATTCTTCGCTTCAATTAAGTCTGATTTGTTGTATCCCTCGCGCAGCAAAAATCGGATTTGATGGAAATCTAAAAACGAATATAAATAGATATTTTTTGATTCAGGGTAAATATTTTTTCTAGAGCTGGCAATATTTTGATTACAATTTAGTTTTCTGTTTAAATGAAAGAATGAAAATATTTATTTCTTACCACACAACCAAGTGTAAAATAAAACAAATTGTGAAGCTTAATTATAACCAAAAAATAAAAACAAATAATACTAAGTATCATTTTACTATAACCAAAAAAAAAATAGACTCAGCAATACAGTGGTAAGTGTGACAGAAAAAGGGCATAGCTCAGCTTGTTTTGTGATGGTTGCATCACAAAGCTGATTTTCAGCAATACCCCTCTTTCTTACGCATGGCATCAACCGTAAGCGGCTAGCTCACGTAAATAAAACAAAAAAAGTAATAAGCAGCAGAAGTACATACATACATATTTCACTCAATGTACAATTGATTGTGTACAAAATTAATCATTCCGATCACATACTTAAATGGCTGAAATAATATGACAAGAAAAAAAAAACATTTGGTACAATAACTTAAACGCCTTACGCACCATCCATCGTACTGTACGTCCCGCCAAGGACATGCACGATGCACTGTTATATGGATTCGGCCGAAGGCCTTTTTAAAAAACAGAATTAAAAAAATGAAATTATTTATGAGATGAATTACAATAAAACTGGGCTTGATTTGGGGCAAGTGTCACGCGCGCGGATGATGGATACGAACTGAACTGCTCTATATGGATAATTATAAAGAAAGCTCAAAAGTGCTGACTAGGTGAACTAGAATAGGGTTCCTTAGTACTTTTATATACGAGGACCATTTATAACAGCCCCGGGGCCAAGAGTAAACTTACCCCAAAAGGGTTAAGTTTATGAGAAAGATGTACGGAGTTTTGGTAATGGTATACTAGGTGAATCGGTGGTGACCTCTGAATTTTCTTCGATTTTATTTATTTTTAATTTAGTTTTAAATTTTAAAAGACGGTGACACGTGCCCGATTTTACAATTTTATAAAATACAACTAAAATGAAGATTATAATTACAATAGAAATGATAATGGTTGTATAGGAATAATATTCACCGTATAGAACAATGTGCGGCTTTTCATTAATTGTATCTAGACTTTTTATAATGTTACTTATCTCTGTATGTTGTTGTGAAGTGATAGAGTCAAGGTTAATATTAGACAAATTCAAGAAAGGCAATTTGGTCTTATGTAAAGTTATAGAATTACAGCAAGAGTCGTTTATAAGATTGAAATTAATTTGAATTGGTTGAAATTTAATTATTTTTGAATATTTTGGTATTAACCTCGAGTCTTTGTAAAATGCTATACAATGTATGGGGAGGTTTAAGATGCCTGTACCTGCTATTGTTATTTCTGTACTAGTTGAATCTTGACAATCTATGGAGAGCTTATATGGGTCGGTAATCACAAATATCCACCTATTGTTGGACAGTGGTTGCCAAATGTCTAGATGACTTCCGAGAAATTTAGTTTTACAAATATCGGGTACAGAATTTAAAGCTCTTGAAATGATTTCCGATTCGCAGATCGGGGCTGTAGAACTTGAATAGGCATCTAAATTTTCACAAATGTAATTTAAATTATATATTACCTTACAAGTAATTAGACTATTCAACTTACAATAATGGTTTCTATTTCTAGTGATGGCGATGTATTTAGTAGATGGAATAATTGTACTATATGTATTGTTAGTAATGGCTACAGGGTAAGGGATGCTATGATACAAATGATATTTTTTTGAATCGACAAGTGGTATTTTTAGAACAAATACAATTTTATTGTTATCATAATAGGTAGCGATTTCAGACACATTCATTAGCGTATAAATACTATCTAGTGATAAACTTATGGGGAATTGGTGATAATCAGCCAAAAATCGGTAATTGTCAACAAGTTCGGTAAACAATTGTTTCGGTGTTATTATAGACGGATATAAAATATTTGATTTGCTGAACATAATTGCATTAATAATATCTTCTAACTTAAATGATAGTGTTAGCAAACTGCTCTCTAAGACATTTAATATTTCATTTAGTTTTGACCTTTGTAATAGGCTGTCTGAAAGTAATGTCGAATTTTGTTGTGCAATCATTAGAGTATCAATTGCACTATTTAGCTGTTGTTCATTGATACTAATTTTATTTAGGGTGTCCCTAAAAGACGAAATGGTTGAAGTAGTGACAAGTATATTTTGTTTGAGTAATTTAGATAATTTAGTTTGGTCGTTTTCTATAACTTGAATGGCATTACTGTAGCGAATAGCGTCATCTTCATCCATTGTACCAAACAGATGCTTAGACAAGGTACCAACACCGCTAAACCAGGCCGACCTTTTAGATCTAATTTCAATTAAGTGTGATATTGATTCAAAGTCGCGAATTATGTCATTATATCTTATTGATAACGGTTGATGTAAGTTTAAACATTCAACATCAGTGTAGAGAGCATTTTGCCTACATAGAAATTTCGAGCTGCCTATCACACCGTTCAGGTTTATAATGTGTGGTTGTATGTACGAAATATCTACGGGGATTATTACGCTAAGATGTCCGTCTACTATTTTGAGTGACCCGATGGGGTCAAAATGTATACCAGATGTATTCATTGAGGGTTCAATGAATGTTTCGTGTGCAGAAGACAAGGAACTGCAAAGGAATAATATCTAATAACTAATTTTTATATAATTATCTTAAACTAATTATAAAACATGTATATGCTAACTAACAGTAGTTATCTATTAATATTTATTTAATTTATGTGCTCGTTTCCTTTTTAATTTTATTTAATATAATAGTGTAAATATATGATTAAAATTTAATTGTATATTATGATTAAAATTTAATTGTATATATCTTTAAAATTAGATTGTATATATGATTAAAATTAAATTGTAATAAACTAGGCGTTGTAACGACGAGCTAATTTTATTTCGTCAAAATGATGAATTACGTGGCGTCTATTTATCAGTAAGGTTAGACTATTCCTACCATTTAATTTGATTACTTTATAAGGGCCTTTCCAGATGGGTGAAAGAGCCTTACGCATTCTGAGATGGTTTTTTAAGTAGACATAGTCGCCAGCATGATAATTTATTGGGCGAGTATGGAGGTCGTAGTGAGCCTTGGAAGACTCTTTAGATTTTTGTATGCGTTTAATAGCATGGTCTCTAGTGACTTTTAGGCGATGTTGTAACATTCTAATGTAGTCAGGGTAAGTTGCATTTGAAGCTGGTTCATAAATAGAATTTGGCAGGATAGGTTTGTGACCGAAAATCAACTCATATGGGGTATAGTTAGTTGTAGAATGGATTGCTGTGTTATATGCCAACATAGCCGTATACACGTATCGCGGCCAGTTGTCTTGGTTTTCGGATACGTATGATTTTAAATACTCTTTTAGAGTGGAGTGGCTCCTTTCTAATGCACCTTGTGTTTGTGGGTGATAAGGAGAGGACCACAGCTGCTTGATTTTTAAAAACTTACATGTTTCTTTAAACATTTCTGAAGTAAAATTCGCACCCTGATCAGTAAGGATTGTTTTAGGAATGCCAAACAAGGAAATGAAATGGATAAGGCAGTCGCTGGTTTCTTCAGCGGTAGTACTGCGAATGGGATATGCTACTGAGTATTTAGTGAGATCGTCTTGGAGAGTGAGGATGTATTTAACTTTGGCTGTACCGGATTCGGGCAGAGGACCAACTATATCAAGGGACAATCTTTCAAAGGGAGCTGTCGAGGTTGTTGTTATTTGCATTGGAGCACGATTAATCTTCCTAAGTGCTTTATTTGTTTGGCATTGATTACAGTTTTTAACATAGTTTTCTATTTCGTTACGCATGTTTTTCCAATAGTACTGCTCGCGGATTTTATTGTACATTCTACTAGAACCGAGATGTCCAGCGACAGGTATGTCGTGATTTTCGCGCAGAATTTTTTGGACCTCGGTAGGACTAGGGTAGTATATTTTATTACGATAAATATTTATTTGGATATTGGTATTATGGAATAGATGTGCAAGCATGTTGTAAATTTTTATGTATGTATGTTTATCGAATGGGTTCTTAAAATCGGTGATACTTATTTGATCAATATTATTAGTTTCAACAATGAGATGATTACGAAGATTTTTTAACGATTCAAAGATTTCGTTATAAGTACAGGTATCGAAATGGTGTACTTTAGTAAATAAAAAGTAATAGCTTTTATCGTTAAGTGGAAGAGTTTTATACGAGAGTAAAGTTTTTTCTGAGTTTATGAATGATTCGGAGTCTGACGAGTTTGATAGAACTTCTAGAACGTAAGGGATTGATTCGTCGAGATCGAGAGATGTAGGTATAACTATGATTTTACTTTGACTTTTTAACAAACTATCATTGTGTTCAATTATAGCAGTATTGTAACGCGTAGTCAAGGGGATTTTTAAGAATTTCGTGTAAGTATCATCAAAGTCGGGTAAGACATGGCTTGGGGAATTTATTTCAGGGTGTGGATAGCGCAAAACTGGAGTTTCTTTACTTGTTGAAGGTTCAGGTTCAATTTGATTTTCAGGGTTAAGATTAACATTTTCAGGTACAAGTTCCGGATCAGGTGTAGCATCAGGTAAGTTTACTGGACTCGGAGGATTCAAGGGACTGAAGTCAGTAGCTTCGGCATCGAATGGACTTATATCTAATGGGCCTAAGTCTATTAGTTCAGAGTCAGGTAAGATTTCAGGATACACGGGATTAACAGGATAGCGAGAAAGAGCGTCAGCAGCTGAGTTAAGTTTCCCTTTTCTATATATTATTTCGTATTCAAACTCCTGGAGTTGAAGGCGCCAACGTTGTAGTTTACTGCTTGGATCAGTATGGTTAAATAGCCACTTTAAAGGACGATGATCTGTTACAATAGTAAATTTGCGGCCAAACAGATATGGTCTAAAGGTTTTACAACCCCAAACTATAGCTAACAACTCTTTTTCAGTTGTGCTATAATTAGTTTCGCATTTGTTTAGCGTTCTGGAAGCATAGGAAACGGGATGATCTTTGCCTATTGGACCTTGAGAAAGAATAGCGGATACTGCGTAGTTTGAGGCATCGCAGGTAAGGTTAAAAGGTTTTGTAAAATCTGGGTAGATAAGGACTGGAGCAGTGATTAGTTTGCTTTTTAGGTTTTCAAACGCGAGTTGCTGCTCGTTAGACCAATTGAAGGGGATATCTTTTTTCAGTAAGTTTGTGAGTGGTTTAGATAGTTTAGAAAATTCGGAAATGAAACGTCTGTAGTAGGATATCAGGCCTAAAAATGATTTAATATCTTTAGGGCATTTTGGTACAGGAAATTCTTGGACGGATTTAATTTTGTTTGGATCAGGTTTAAGACCGTTTTCGGTAATGATGTGCCCTAAGTAACCAACCTCCTTTCTTAGAAACTCACATTTGTCTGGTTGTAGTTTTAGATTGAAACAGCGGAGTTTTTGGAATACAGCCGTTAGATTTTGGATATGAGACGCCAAATCGAAGGAGTAGATAACTATATCATCTAGATATACGAAGCATCTTTCCCCTTGAAGACCAGTGAGAACATTGTTCATAAGACGTTGAAAAGTGGAAGGTGCGTTTTTTAAACCGAATGGCATTCGGGTAAATTCAAAGTGACCCTGGGGTACACTAAAGGCTGTTTTGCAAGCATCGTTGGGGGCCATTTTTATCTGATGGAACCCGGAAGCGAGATCGAGAGTTGAGAAATACTTAGAGTTACCTAGCTGATCCAGAATTTCGACTATGTTAGGAATAGGGTAAGTTTCACCGATAGTATTGTCATTCAATTTTCTGTAATCTATTACGATGCGCCATTTCTTTTGGCCAGAGGCATCGATTTTCTTCGGAACTATCCATATTGGAGAAGACCAGGGAGATAAGGAAGGCTGGATAATCTTTTGATCGAGCATTTTTTTAATTTGTGTATTTACTTCTTGCTTATGTATTTCAGGGAATCTGTAGGATTTGACATTAATGGGTTGATCAGAAGACGTTTGGATTTCATGTTGGATAGCATCGGTTGAGGTAAGTAAGTCTTCAGGTAGGTGAAATATATCAGAGTATTTAGAACATATGTCATAAAGGGATTCTGTTTCTTCGGAATTCAAATGTGAAACGCGGAGTAATTTAAGAACTTCATTAGTTCTTTCTAAACATGACTTATTAGTGCCACATGGCTGGCAAGATTCGTAATCGACTGGATACAAGGTAAGTCGAAGTTTGGAATTTATGATAGCGGGTTTTTCAGAAGTATTTAAGACAGTAAGATTCACGCGATTATTATTTTTTACTTTTACTAAGCAATTAGCGATGTATAGTGTATCACTAACGTGCTGATCAAGAATGAGACCTTCTCTTAGCTCAGGATTTGTGACTGAGCATTCTACGGTTACTTCGGATCGAGGAGGAATTTGGTAAGTAGGATCAGTGAAATTAAGTTTAATTTTATTTTTTTCTAGGTAAAGAATTTGGCGATTGTAGTCGATAGAGCACTGGAAGCGGGTAAGTAAATCTGTGCCTATTATTCCATCATAAGGTAAGTCTATCTTGTCTACTATGTGAAAGGTGAAAGGAATTGCTTCTTTACCAAATATAAGTTTAATGTCGAAATTACCAAGAGTGGGTATGGGGTCTTCAGTACTATCTATACCCTTTAATTTAATTATATTGTTCCTGAGTGGTATGTGCGAAAATGATTGGATGGATGTTTTCTTTATAAGGCATACGGAGGCTCCAGTGTCAACAAGAAGAGTAAGTGGTTTGGAGGATACGGATGTTGAAATGAGAACATGAGGTAAGGATACTTTACTAGAAATACAAGATAGTTCATATATTTTACTCTCGTTTTCTCTTGGAATTGGCTTTTCAAGGGCTTTGTGTTTTTGTTTGGATTCGGAATAAGCTTGGACACTTGCTTGGGGCTGGTTACCCGTGTGGTCCTTGGGAATTGAACTTGTTTGGGGCTGGCTACCCATGTGGTCCTTGGAAATTGAAATTTGGACACTTGCTTGGGGCTGGTTACCCGTGTGGTCCTTGGTAATTGAATTTTGGACACTTGCTTGGGGCTGGTTACCCGTGTGGTCCTTGGTAATTGAATTTTGGACACTTGTTTGGGGCTGGTTACCCATGTGGTCCTTGGGAATTGAACTATGGACACTTGTTTGGGGCTGGCTACCCGTGTGGTCCTTGGATATCGAAGAGGTGCCATTATCATTTAGGGGTTTTGCCTGAAATCGTTGTTTGGGTCTCACGAGACACCTCCGTGAGCCCACTAGTCGTTTAAATTTTGGCTAAGGTCGTTCTGTGGGTAATCAGTGCTAGTAGATGGTTGTGGTTCAGTTTCATCATAGTTGTAACCGTCGTCGACTAGACAGTTTACGCGACTGGAATTAGGTTTATTATTGTCTTGATTTGGGCGATGCTGGGAATACGAAGGCTGAGGTATTTTGAACCGATTGTTATTGTATTCGCGTTTCCTGCAGGTCTCGATTGTATGCCCTTGGGTTTTGCAGTAACGACAGTATTGACCTTGGTTGTTTTGGTTGTAAGGTCTCGGAATTTGGGGCCTAGCACTTCCGTTGAAGTTGATAGGTTTGGATGCTTGGTAGGGTCTTGGAGGTGGACGTTGTGGTATGGAAGAGTGGAAGTTAGTACGTTTGTTAAATAAGTTTAATATTTTTTCTTCGGAAATTGCTAAATTGATAGCGTCGTTAAGGTTTGATGGGTTCTTACCCCGGACTAAATTAGAGAGTTCAGGCTTAAGGCCAAGTAAAAACGTATGGAGTGCCAAGTCTTCCATGGCTGCTATGCGACCACTAAGCTCTGACTTCTTTTTATTGGATAGGGTTACTTCAGTTAATAATTTTGAAAGGCAAGTTTCTAAGCGTAATGCAAATTGGCTAACGGGTTCATTAATATTCTTTCGGCATTCTTGCAAATCAGTTAATAAGTGCGCGTAATGCTTTCTCTCTCCAAATTGAGTCTTTAAAAAGTCATAACTGGTCCCAACTATCGAATTCTTTTATTGAACAGGCTATCTCGGCTTTTCCCTCTAGTTGTGACAATATATATTTAAATAGAATTGATTGTTGTGGCCCTGACGCCAATTCAATAGCGTTGCTGCAGTTAGAAACAAACGAATTTAGTTTTTCACGTGTTCCGTCAAACGGTTTAATAAATTTAAATAATGTGGCAATGGGTACGCCATCCACCTTCTCGGATTTAAGTTGAGATTCCTTAAGAGACATGGCTAAAAGAAATTAAGACACACAAAAATAAAATAAAATTTAAATTAAATGAACAGTGAAGCTATACGGTGTAATAGGCAGCCACCCAAGTAACTTAATACTCGGATAGCGTCGAGTAGTTTGTGCAGTAATTTCTAAGAATTGACCCGTGAGACTATAATGTTGGAACAATAATGGTTACTTATAGATAATATTATAATTAAAACGATTATTTAAAAGTCTTAAATTCGTCAAACATAGATTTTCGGACCACGAATGATTCACTTCAATTACGCACTTGAATGTTTCGGCTTATATAGAACTGCACTTTCACTGTTAATTGGAAAATAAATTAACTTACAGGATCGCGCAGCAACAGAGGTACAGGAACATGACCAGTTCACCTTATTTTCTTTACAGGAAGCACCACACGCCTCGGGGATCCGCAGAACCACAGGAAATCTTCAGAATAGCAGGTAAGTTTTAACGATTCTTCCTTTCTTTTCAGGAACGTGACAACAACTTTCTTTGTTTTAGTAGGTAATTATTTTTTCAGGATGCAGATTTATTTCGGGGTAGAGACACAATATTCACCAGGATAACACGAAAGCTTTCAGCACGAAATAGTTCTTCAAAATTGGAATAGAGATGGATATGAGTTCGATGCACTTTTTGACACTCGCGGAAAGGTCACTTTTCAGCATTCACAAATTAATGAGCCCGAACGGAGACGTCCCAAGGATACCTTCACCATCGGTATCCCACCGCTGCCACCAAATTGTTATATGGATTCGGCCGAAGGCCTTTTTAAAAAACAGAATTAAAAAAATGAAATTATTTATTAGATGAATTACAATAAAACTGGGCTTGATTTGGGGCAAGTGTCACGCGCGCGGATGATGGATACGAACTGAACTGCTCTATATGGATAATTATAAAGAAAGCTCAAAAGTGCTGACTAGGTGAACTAGAATAGGGTTCCTTAGTACTTTTATATACGAGGACCATTTATAACAGCACGACGAAAAACGACAGTGAACAGTCTCGACGTACGTCAATAATTATTATTAATTGCTTGGACGTGCACGACCCATTTTGCATCCAGCAAGCATCCCCACCACTTCGAACGTCGTGCAGATGGACAGTGAATAGCGCAGACGTACGTCGAACCGATCGTGCATCGTGCGTGCTAGAGATCACAGAGTACATTCAATATATATGAAAACTAGAGATCTTAGCTAGATCTGCACGACGTTTGCAGTTGTGGGGGTGCTTGCTGGATGCAAAATGGGTCGTGCAAGTCCAGCAAGCAATTAATAATAATTATTGACGTACGTTGAAAGTATTCACTGTCGTTTTCGTTGTGCATCGTGCATGTCCTTGGCGGGACGTATAACAAAATGGAAGGTGCTTAAGCTTGTTGTCCAGCAGATTGATTCAGGATTTAGAGCTTGTGACAAATATAGGATAGCAAAAAATAACTAGATTTATTGAAAGATACAAGTGCTACAATTGTCTGTGAAATGTCTCCAGCACAAACTACAAAAACAACAAAAAAAAAAATTATATAAAGTCTCTTCTAATTTTTTCCTCTCTTCTGGTGTTTTCAACAACAACTCCCATTTTTTATCGTTTTCATAAAACTGGTGGCATTTAAACATGTAAATATGTACCTAAAACATGTGCGCTCAGTTTATTCATCGATTACATCCAGCACTAGGGTATTCACTAAATATCGATAAGTACCTATATTATCGAACTTATTCGATGTTGACCATACTATATATCGAATTGATGATGATTGATTGATGTTTTGACAATTATTTATTCTTTTTGATTAATCGATATATTTATTTATAGAAACATCATTCCTTTTTATGTTTTGCCAAATCTATTAAAAAATATATCGTACTAATAATTACAATAAAAAAAAAACGTTAATCGTAGACAGAGGATATTATAGACACGTTCTCAGCGTATGCATTACCGAGATAGCATCTGGACGGTATCCAGGAGATGCAGGTTCGAATCCTGCTCGTGACTTATTTTCGATTTCACATTTTTCACTTTGTGTTTAATGTATGTTGCTAAGCATGTCAAATGCTAAAAATATATATAAAAATATCTAAATATATATAGGGTTTGCGTCATTATTAGGTAAAATCTTAATTGTAAAATTAAGTTTACCTGGTCGGTATAATGTATGAAAATACTTCCGACAGATGGTGCAGGCGTCACCCAAAGACGTTAAGTATGAATGTGTTGTTGAAATTAGCAGTCAGGAGCAAGGGTCACGATGGCTGAATTGGCAAAGCATCTGGACGGTATCCAGGAGATGCAGGTTCGAATCCTGCTCGTGACTGTTATTTTCGATTTCATATTTTTCACTTTGTGTTTAATGTATGTTGCTAAGCATGTCAAATGCTAAAAATATATATAAAAACATCTAAATATTTATAAGGTTTGCGTCATTATTACGTAAAATCTTAATTGTAAAATTAAGTTTACCTGGTCGGTATAATGTATGAAAATACTTCCGACAGATGGTGCAGGCGTCACCCAAAGACGTTAAGTATGAATGTGTTGTCGAAATTAGCAGTCAGGAGCAAGGGTCACGATGGCTGAATTGGCAAACCATCTGGACGGTATCCAGGAGATGCAGGTTCGAATCCTGCTCGTGACTGTTATTTTCGATTTCACATTTTTCACTTTGTGTTTAACGGGAATAATTTTAAAAGATAACTGATATTAAACACAAAGTGGAAAATGTGAAATAATAGTCACGAGCAGGATTTGAACTTGCATCTCCTGGATACCGTTCAGATGTATTGCGAATTCAGCAATCGTGACAACTGCTCTCGACTGCTAATTTCGACAACAAATTCATACTTAACGTCTTGGGTGACGTGTCGTTTTACTTACAAACATATAATATAACTCATCACAGTCATCTCACTACTATCTTAGTAGTACAGTTCTATTCAAGTACCATGCGTATAAAACCTCTATCATTAGGTACACTACTCGTGTAGCTATGAAATTCTGATCTCTGATTCTACATTCACACATACGAAATCAAATACAGTAGCTAGCTTTTTGCGTTTGACTGGAGAAAGGTATCTAACGTTAAACTTTTATGGATAGTATTCGATATTGCAAAAAATACCGATGTTCTTCAAGCGATATATCAACAAATATCGATACAGGGATTAGATTTTTAAATCGTATATAAATATCGATATATTTTTCAAGTGGACAGCCCTCACGCTGGATGCTCGCACCCGCACAATGGTGCGTATGCTACGTCCAGCACCGCGGCCTTGAGCGGACGTACAGCGGGGATGGAAGGTGCGTGAGGCGCTTAACTATTAAAACAGATTATCCAGCAACATGTCGCCGATAGTTCGTTATAGTTTTAAAAATAATAGGCTTTTCCTAAAAATGATAATAGAGAGTTTTACCATAAAATAAAACTTACCTATTATTTTTTCATCAATATCCGGAATCCATATTGAGTCAAGCATCAGTCTTTCTATCTTGAAGTCAGCGATTTCCGGTTCTCTCTCCGTAATTAGCGCCCTCTATACTGACTTACCCTTTGCCGTTGAGCGCTTGTCGGGCGACTGACCGACTTTTAATCATTATGGCACTCATTATGCACCAGGTAGCCCTTACCTGGATTCCGGATATTGATGAAAAAATAATAGGCAAGTTTTATTTTATGGTAAAACTCTATTATTTGTTTTGTATCAATATCCGGAATCCATATTGAGTGACGTGTTTGTTATCTCCTGGTGCGCTTAACGCAAAGACGCTATAATGTGTAGGTAATTTTTATTGTTAACTAAAATTGATATGTATAATGAAATAATTAAACGGATTTAACACAGCTAAATGTAACTCAAGTATTTGCTGCGGATTCTATTCTGTACTTAAGTCTGACTCTGACTGTATTGATTGGACTGCACGAATATCGTTCTGAATGCTGTCCTCATCATACCAATTTTGGTTGGGGTACTTACGATCATCCGGCGCTAGTTGATCAGTATTTACACTGAGCCAATGCCTATCCGACCTTCACCATCCAACCAGGGAGCAACTGGCAACCTCTAAACTATATCCAATTTGTGTTTAGGATTCTGACAAGCTGTGACAACTGCTAGGACACTACTCAAGAGTCAGTACCCACGACTCGAAATGACGTCCGAAGCACTGCAAAGCCTAGTCTCATGGCCTCACGCCTGTATCCCCGAAGGAGTAGGCAGAGCTGTATTACACACCCACGGTTCGCCAACTGTGTTTATGTCCCACGTAACAGGGGTCGAGCCTATTGCCGTTTATAGGGCACATTTCCAATTTACGAAAAAGAACAATAACAATGCCCGACGAGGTTTGAACCAGAGACCTCATGATCGCACTACCGCCGAACCACCGAGGCGTTTGATCACTGAAAAGCATTCATCTCATGCCACAGGACGAAAGCTTCTGAACTTCGCCGCGTGCTTAAGTAACAAGTGCATAACTAAGATAGAAATAGATAGATTAATATTTTGGCAGTGACTTATGGCTAGGTGTATAATTGTATCATCGTCAATAATGTAAGAAGTAAATGACAACAGGGATGATAAAACCGAGCGATAGCTTGGGCTAGATAGCTTTGATAGAGATGCCCCTGCTAAGAATCAAGGTGGCAAGCAGCATGTCTCAAAGGCAAGTGGTTACAGAGACTCCATCAAGCCGTCGTTTATAGTGAAACAGCAATTATGCTTAGCGGGTGTTCGTTGCGCCCGAGTATTGTCGATGGCTAACATTCGTATTCGTTATCGTCTTAGAGCTCGTAAACAGAAATATTGCCATCGACAAAGCATTTGCAGTCAAACAATAACTAGATATTAGGAATCTGACGACCAGATAGACACTTGTGATCACAGTATCAAACGCGTCTCGATAGGTACTTGATAATATATACTTTAAATGTTAAGTGAGTAAAAGTTATGTCCCAAATAACGAGCTACTTGTTGAGCGTATTAACAATATCGCCGGCGATCGCCAACCCGCCTGCCAAGCGTGGCGATTACGGCACTATCCCCCATTCTTGGGGAGGCCTATGTCCAGCAGTGGACGTTAAGAGGCTGATGGATGGATGGATGACGTTGAGCGTTAGGGTATATAAAATTCAAAGAATAAATCTCACACCTTTTATCTGTTATAGGCAGGCGAGAAGGTAGAGATGTACTCTTAAAAGCTTTTTCAGATGGTCTTAAGTAGTTTCCACCCCACCACGCTCACTCCATTCCGAGAGCAAACTTGCCACCCAAAATCCATCATATTTCCTAGTGTAGTTCTCGACTCATGAAACTTATGGCAGATGTTTACTTGCTCTCGTATCTATATGATGGTATGGAGTTGGATTTGAATGTGATTTGGGGTTTAAAGATTGCGATGTTACATCATTACATCAGCTTCCCAAAATACCTTGTCAATTTTGAGTATAAGATGCGGGTAGTAGTAATAGCTCAGACTAGCCCGTATTGCTACCGATTTTAAAATCTTCACTATTGCTGACAGATGACACTCTAGATAGGGTTTACGAGAGAGTATTTCATCTATCCAGCCCTCTAAAATTCATTGAAGAGCCGTTTGTCACCTCTTTATTTATGGATGTCGGCTACTGTCCATTTGTCAGTCAGTAGAAGGTTCAGTGTTATCTTTCATCGATGCTGCTATCGTCAGGCATATTCTTTATACAGACAAAGCACTCCCGGGTTCTGAACAATCGTTTGAGGATCACAAAGAATTGTCCTGCGTGGGAATCAAACCCTCCACATTAAGCACTGGAGGTAAGTATGGTCACCCAAGGAATTGTCCTGTTTGGGAACCAAATCCTCGACACTGCCCTGGAAGTTTAGTACCTTAACCATTCTATGGCGTGGAAAGCATCTGTGGTTTTGTTAAGGCATTTAAGTGTTGGTATGGACCCTATTACCGCTTGAAATCACCATTCTCTTCCTGTCAGAACTAGGTAGGTAAATGCTTATATACCAATAGAGTTGCACTATGCCATATTACAGTCGACCTCTTCGATTAACAAATGTTACAATTTTGTGACTCCCGATAAGAGATCAGCGGTACTGTTTGCGAGACCACTTTATCTCGTACTACTGACGAAGTGCTTTGCTTTGCGTAGCGATAGGCACTTCGGCTCCGACAGGGACTTTGCGTTGCGCTTTGTGTCCCACACTTTTTATCAGAGTTAAAACACATATCTATCCAGTTGATAGTAATCGAGTATTATGCAGGATAATGTCATGACAGTTATGTCTTCTTACAAGTTACTTGATTCGACTAATACCTATATCTGAGAAAGACTAAGAGGAAAACTAGTGAGTGAGTTTAGTAGTGTTTCAGAGAATATGTGCTGTTCTCGAGCTGCCTTGAAGTGCTTTGTGTACTGGCACTTCGACTCCAACCAGGACTTTGCGTGGCGCGTTACGTCCCATGCTATGCCTAGAAACTCCAGGCACTGTATGCAGTCTGGCAGACTGATCGAAGTTAATATTCCAACAATTTCAAACACTTATTTCTCAAGCAATTGCTTGGAAGTGCTTTGCGTAGATTTGCTTAGAAACTCGAGACCTCGTTTCAGAATCAGCAGACTATTCGAAATTAATATTCCAAATTTCAGACAGTGTTTCTCTCGAGCTGTTACTTGAAGTGCTTTGCGTAGCGGTAGGCACTTCGACTCACACCGGGACTGCGTTGCGTTTTAAGTCCCTTGCTACGTCGAGAAACTCGAGGCATTATGTCGGAGTCAGCACAGACTTATCGAAGTTAATAGTTCAACTTTGCGTAGATTTGCTTAGAAACTCGAGACCTCGTTTCAGAATCAGCAGACTATTCGAAATTAATATTCCAACTTTCAGACAGTGTTTCTCTCGAGCTGTTACTTGAAGTGCTTTGCGTAGCGGTAGGTACTTCGACTCACACCGGGACTTTGTGTTGCGTTTTAGGTCCCTTGCTACGTCGAGAAACTCGAGGCATTATGTCGGAGTCAGCACAGACTTATCGAAGTTAATAGTTCAACAGAGTATTTTGCAGGATAAAAAAGCTATATCCTCCAACAATTGCTGATTTGACTGGTTTTTCAAAGAAAAAAAATCCAAATACCCCGGCATTGAAATTTTTAATGGTACAAAAGCCATTCGGGGCCGAAGAAAGGCCGAATTGTATCTAAACATGTAGCAGCAGCTGGTGTGGCTAGATGTTCCTCTTGTAAATAAATGAATCTCTGAACAATTATTATTATTTTTTGACGTGATAACGTCTTATAAATCGATGAACGCCGGCCACACGCACGAAAAAAGCGTCAAGTTCCGAAAAATGTATAGCGACCGATGCACTGTTTTTGAAACTCTCAGAAAACATAGGACGTTATTACGTAAAATGATCGTCCGTAAACAGACTTTACAGACAACCATATTTTTAAGCCATTTGTAGTTTTAAAATATTTGGTACACAGTGCGTAATTATTAAATGGTCGATATGATTTTGTATTATAGTTATTTATATTATTTTGATTTTTTCGTATTTTAGATTAAGTAGAGGTTGATAGGTATCTTGGAAGTGAATTCTGCATATTTAGGGATCCCTCTAACAACCATAGATTGCTCTTTATATCTATAAAGCTTTCTCTAAAATAGGTACGACACACTGATTAAGTTAATGATATTAATTTATCGCACCACCCACCCCCTCTCTTTTTAAAAGGAAGGTAGATATGAACTTTCTCATTGTTGAAAGGAATCCCGAAGCTAAGAAGAATATTAATATACATCGCGTTTCTACATTTGCATTTAACTATTAATTTCTCATTGGCATTAAAGCACACAAAACGAGTAGCGAAATATTACTTTTGTGTTTAAAAAAGTCAATTGTAATATTGTACCATTAATTCAACAATCTTGGAAGATAATTATCGTTTGATTTCAGAATTATAGTATCTATAACCGTTGCTCAACTGGTTTGACTAAAAATACGTACGTACGTACGTAGTTATTTAAAAAATGTAACAAACTAACCTCCAACATTTCTCGTTGTTATTCGAAGTGGTAAGTGCCGCTCACTGCGATTTAATTCAAAATGTGCATAACTTACCGCTAGTTTTCTGGTTTTACGTACTTTTTTAGGGCGCCTACCGTCACTTGTAGATAAGTCGCTATGTTCTCGGAGATCACCGACTGTGATGGTCAACGCGATGAAAGAGCGTAAATATTTCCCCGAATTGAATTCGTTCCTATTACTCTTATTAGTTTCCATCACTAACGGAGAGGTGAACCTCTATAACTACCTCGCAAACTACTTTAATATTTTTAAATTTAGATTTAAAATGTAATACTAAGGTAAATGGTAGTCTTTTTCGCAAGTTATTTACGCTGACTACTGTACGGCGCGAAAAACGACGCTATAATGATCAGTCAGGGTCAGTCGCCCGACAAGCGCTCAACGGCAAAGGGTAAGTCAGTATAGAGGGCGCTAATTACGGAGAGAGAACCGGAAATCGCTGACTTCAAGATAGAAAGACTGATGCTTGACTCAATATGGATTCCGGATATTGATACAAAACAAATAATACATTTAAATAATGTTCTTACATTTATTTATTAAAAGTTACATAACGTTTATTGGCACTTAAGTAATTATGATGAAGTTTCCGCTCTTGATAGGTACAGCAGTTTCAGTTTTTGTTTGCCTGCAATACAAATTACATCAAATAAATACATGTGTCTTAGATTATACTTAAATGTATGTAGATACCTATAAGTGATAAAACTACAAAGTCATTATATCGAGTTTGATCCCAATCCGAGATCTGAAATTTTCGAATCTATGCTCATCGTACGCGCAAAAACGGTTTTCCTTGAGAATCAGGCGCGCAGCACACCTATTGCCACTGTTCGAAAAGTAGGTAGGTAATAGGGTCAGAAAGCAAATATGCACTCAGTACTTTTAATGCGATTTTAAGGCTATTTGTCCGTGGGGTGACGGACTAAGAATACAAGTTTCCCTACCCCATTCTTTCCCAAGCGTGTCGTACGAGGCGACTAAGGGAAGTAAGCAATTACCACCCATTGCGTTACTGGTGGTAGGGCTGGGTACCAAGTGGGAGTATTCACTTGCTATCGGGCCCGAGCGGGTTGGTACCACCATATCCTGTTTGACCGGCCATGAAGCACATAGGTGTGTTTTGGTTGTATTAGGAGATAACCGTGAATTATTTCATTTCATATCTGTGAAATGAAATGATGAGCAGTGGCTTGACCAGTCCTGGATTAGCCAATAAGCTATATAAGCAATTGCTTAGGGCATCCCGTCTAGAGGGGCACCAAAGACAACCGAGAAAAAAAACCAGCACACGAAAGTTAATAAATTATTTTTAAATAAAAAAAATCCGACTTCAAAAGACACCCAGGAAATAAAAAGCAAAACATACTCATCACATTTGTCTAAACGACCAACGCCATCTATCGGAACGCATTTACATACATTAATTCAATATAGTAAGTTTAATTTTGCAATTAAAATTCATACTATTTGATGGCGTGATTTTTTTAAACATTTTGATCTATATTTTTAGCACTTTTAGCAATTGGGTATGACCGCAAGGTAGTACGGTAGCTCAGTGTATTAGAGCACTTCCCCGGATAGGAAGGGACGCAGGTTCGATTCCCGCTCGTACAAAAGTTCTCTTTTCCTCATTCACAAATAATAATGTGTACTCTAAAAGTAGCTGATGAGCATGTCAAGTGCTAAAAACTGGCGTTGTTTATTAAATGCCATAATTGTAATTACGTTGAACTTAAAACTGTTTTAAAACCTTTGTCTCAGTTCGTTAGTAAACAGACGTAGCTGTATAAGTATATATTCACACGGACAGTTTTTAGCTTGATTTTGTTCGTGACACTGTATCTTGGTATTGATGATAGAAGGTATTTACCTACATACGATGTCCGTGCTAGACACCTACTGATGTGTTTGAAGTCGACGCCAAAAATGATGTTAATGTTATTTATTTATATAAATATATATACAAGTACCTTTGCCATGTGGGGCCGGCTTTAGAATTGTCCCACCCCTCTCCACCCATGGGAATCGTAAGAGCCGACTGAGGGAATACCGGTGGAGTGGGCAGCAGCACTCCTTCGAGTATTAACAATATCCACTGCGATCGCCAACCCGCCTGCCAAGCGTGGTGACTACGGCACTATCCCCCATTCTTGGGGAGGCCTATGTTCAGCAGTGGACTTTAAAAGGCTGATGGATGGATGGATGGATACAAGTACATATTTTTTTTGGAGTATAAGTATTATATTTTAATTTTTGGACTAAGCACCGACTTCAAACACATCAATAGGTGTCTAGCACGGATATCGTATGTAATTACCAATTATCTTTTGCTTTTTAGTTACGGGGTATCTTTTAAATGTGTGTTTTTTTTTTATAAAATAATTTATTTTTTGCTTTTCAGTGGTTTTTTATAGGTTAGAGTAGGTGGTATATGATGGGGAGGCCTTCCTTAGGAGCATCTCGTATGAGAAATCGTCGAGCACAGGGGTATGAAAATGACAAAGATGAGCGCCTAAAGCGCATTAGAGAAAGAAATAGAGCACAGCGTCTCGGAGAGCCTTCCGAAGACTGTAAAGAAAGGCTTTATATACAAGACTAGCCATTGCCCGCGGCTCCGCCGCAGCCTAAAGTTAGTTTTTGGGTTATATCTTATGTTCCCGATGTAGTAGCGGGATAAAATATATACTTACCAGTTTTTAAGTCTTATCAAGAGCTATCAAATAAAAAAAGTTGCATCAAAATCCGTTCAGTAGTTTTTGCGTGATGCGCAAACAAACAAACAGACAAAAAATCTAAACAAAATCGTTTTGTACTCAGACAAGCCTATGTAGCCTACTACAATATTTTTTTCTCAAATATCTTAGATGTAGGTACAGACACAGCTCTGTTACAGCTTTATAGTAGTATAGAAAATGGGTACGCCAACTAAACGCACTGTTCCTATGAGACAGAGAGGTTTCAAAGTAAACGAAAAAAGATCATCAATGTAAATAACTTTTTAGTTTTTTGTTTAGTTTTTAAAAACCGCTCAATCGATTTTGATAAAATTTAAATGGGACCACTTCTGAAGTAGCATCTACCAAAAAAAAAATATAGAATCATTGAAATCGATTTATAATTGGCGGAATAATCGCGTAACAAACATACAAAAAAAATATACAGATGAATTGAGAACCTCCTCCTTTTGGAAGTCGTTTAAAAATTTAGCCGAATCTTAGGACAACACATCATGTTGTGCCGACCCCACTTAGCATGGGATAAGGGCAGGAGGAACAAAACATACATTTGCTACCTACGATACCTACGTATTAACATGTTTTTTTAATGAATTCTTTGTATTTTACTGAAGGATAGGGAAAGGGAAGATTTCTTAGGGCATCAAGTTACCTTATCTGGCACTGGGCTTTACAATATTCTCGGTATAGTTATCCATGAGCGACGGTTACCATTTAGCATCAGGTGGGCCTTGGCTCGTCTGCCACTATAGGCTATAAGAATATTAGAGCCATAATTATTTATAAATTGCGGAAACTCTTTAATAGACGGCGGAATGAATGAATAAATTTATTGACATCTAAATAAACATTGTTTTTAACTGATTGTCTTGTCTGTAGATCGTTTATATCATCGGCAACGCCGGGTAGTAACACTAGTTGTATTATATAGACTTACCGGGCACGGGCTACTTTTACGGATGTACTTCATAAGAGATTCGATCATGTTGGCAGGAGTTGGGGACGAGCAAGCTTCCAGTTTGTTAACAATGCAGGTGGTCAGCTCATCAAACTTAGTGCAACGTTCCTGTATCAGAAGAAGAAGTATCAAAATTGATTTCTACGGGACAATAGTTTATTTTATTTAAATAGCAAGGACCATAAGCGTTCCAGCAGGGGTTTGGGACATTGTTTGTTGCCAGCCGCGTGGACAGCAGATGTAATCCAAATTTTGTTTGACCTTCAACATCTTTGTGTGCTTACACACGACCTTACAGCGAGCGGATTCATTTTTACAACCGTCTGGCCAGCGGATTAAATCTTACCAAAGACAGTTGCGCTGTGACCGGCACCTTGCTGAAAGGTTTTCTTACATCTTGTTTAAAGCCGTGATGTAAACCGTGTTGCCGAAACACAATCCACTGGTGTCCCGACAAGGGCACCTTGCTTAAACGCTTACATCTTGCTTAAAGCCGTGCGGATCCCACTTAACTTACTTATCATCTCCTTTGCAGGGTAGGCAGATAGAACAGAGTGCCAAAAGGCTCTATTATTACATACATTTTTTGCTTCGTCAACATTCATAAGAAATTCTCTGCATACACGCTCGCCGGTTTCGGAGCCGCTCGCCGGTTTCTGAGCTCCTGGCTCCACCTTCCTTCAATACAATACATGACCGAATTGGTCTAACTAACCTACTACGACTATACCCTGTATATCAATAGTCGACGGCTAACATACAGACACGTAGAATGTTATACGAAAATCTGTAAAATTATAAGAGAAGACTCTCCACCAATGTTGCCACAGTTATTATAAGCTAGCATAATGTTTTATTTCGAGTGTATCTTCTGTAGTGGTATTGTTTAAGTTCTTGCAACACAAGTAGAAGAAAATAGAGTAGGTACCGCAGGATAATTCTAACTTTGTCATCGTCATCATGCAAAGAGTATTTTTTTCTTCCATTCGAGCAAATGTACTATAATGGCATCAAACGCGAGTAGCGCCTGATTCCGTTCTAGCTGAGGGTGCGGTTGGACAGTCCACCAAGGCCTCTCGCAAAGGTGCGACGATTTACACCAATCTCAGCATTATCAATTCAATTGTCGTTCATTAATTATAATTCTAACTTCCCTGATTAAAAAAACTAAGCATATTTCGATTGTCTACTGAAGCATAACTTACACTAAGTGTAAGGCTTTGAGCCTGTTCCACGGTTGATACGGAATTCTTAACATTCTCAAGGCAAGATTTAATCTCATTAGATTGCTCTTGGAAGCATTTCGGGCCTTCTTCTGCGATAAACACTGAAATAGAAATGACAGTTTTGAACATTTTTGTTTAATATTTTATAAGGTAACTTTTAAATAAATACTTCTGTTTGACGTATGATCTATTTGAGAGCATATTATGCAATATGATTGTTTGTATAATATTTAGTCCATCAATACACATAATTATTATACTTACATTCATATTTTGTATCAGTACTTATAATACAAAAGGAAGTCCTAATTATTTTTGTTCTTTCATTTCATATCGGCATAATGAAATAAAATAAGTGACGGTTACCATTTACCATCAGGTGGGTCGTGGCTCGTCTGCCACACATGTACACATTTGCGTGTCCATTTTACATATAAGAATATTATGTCTTTAACAAACAGCTTACTTTTAAAAATACTTACACGCAATTCTGTCACCATCTTTATAGCAAACGAAGTCTATGAGCTGGTCGGTGCCGTTCTTGAAAGATGATATCGAGTCTCGTGTACTGCTGTCCACACAAGGTGTGATTCCATCCAGCATCGTTTGAATACAAGTCTTTAGCTGCGGGGTCTTGGCGCAGTATCTAGAACATCAAAAATAAGCATTAATAATGTGCATCTATCTTCTATACAAAGAAATGGAGAGCCGGTTTTTTTGTTCGGTTATACTGAGAAAACTACTGAACCGATTGGAATAATACTTATACCATAAGATGTAGTGTGTTTCGGAGAAGGTTTTAGTATATGAAATGTTGGTGATTACTTATCCGGAACCTATATTTTTTATGTGAAACATCTTATGGGGAGGGAGGGTAAAACCAACTGTTAGCGTGGCGTTTTCATCGACAATACTATGACGCGAGCGAAGCCGCGGGGAATGTACTTGTATTATATATACTGTTTTAAATTTAAAGTATAGTCCTTTAGAGCTACTGATGCTGTTGGAGAGATTTATCTAGTAACAGAGAGAAGCCCATCCAAGACGCATTACTCCAGCATTATTTTTGTATATTCATATTTTCATAGGACGTAAATCATTTGTATAAACCCTCCTCTTCATCCCCTAGGTACTTATTATATTTTCTCTCCAACTACAATCCTTTTCGACGCGTAAGTGCCTGCTGTCGCTAGCGTCAATAGTTTACGTTAACCGCTTACTATCAGGTGGACCGTGTGTTTGTTTACCACACTCGTAGTAGAAAAAAAATATTCGATATTGAAATATCTGTATCCTTAAGCTTAAATGAACGCATATGGGCACTTACATACAAATCCGTCATTAATTTTGATTGGGCGAAAGTCCCGCTAAAATCGCTTTTTCGTAGCGTTAGCACACCATTGGAGCGTCATAAATTATTGCCAGTGGTGCTTCGATCAACAATGCAATAGATGTCGCGTCGGCCCAAAAATCCGTTCCGGTAAATATCACCGCACTTGAGAAGTGAGTCTTATTTTTTTTTAGTTCAACTTTATTTGTTGCTATTTAAACCTGTTTTCACAGTAAATGTTGTCTTTTCACTTTTAAGTGGCAGTAGTAAATTATTGCTGTGCTCGTTTTTTGTGACGAATGATCGTAAATCACAAAAACCTAAAGAAAGTCACTAATCTTTAAAAATATTAGGTATAATATTTTAAAGATTTGTGACTTTATTAATAAGTGCCATGATTGTAATTAGGTTGAACTTAAAACTGTTTTAAAACCTTTGTCTAAGTTCGTTAATAAACAGATGTATAATGTATAAGTATATATTCACACGGACTGTTTTTTGCTTGATTTTGTTCGTGACACTGTATCTTGTTTATTGATGATCGAAGCAGTGGTGTGCCTAATAAGCAACTTTAAGATGCGGGGGGATTTTAAAATGGCGTGCCGCTGAATTCAAAACTTTAGTGTTCCTATACTATTCAGCTGCTTATGCCATTTGTGCGCCCAAAGGATCGTCGGTCAATAAATAATATAGTATCGAGTTGGTATACCCGGTGGTCTACTGATTTTCAGTTTGATTTCGGCACCCCCCCATCATGGAGCCCTATGCATTACCATTACCACTATTTATTGTTTATAGGTAGTTATTTTAATCATATTTTGACCTTCTCATCAGGCTATCTTTGCTTCGGTCAACAATTAATCGCATGATATCTATTGTTGTTAGAATGCGGATAGTCTTATTGCTACTAGAGGAGAGAAGCTTGTCTTCCAGAGATACTTACTTCTTGAAAACCTCGTCCAGAGCGCCATTAGGCTTGGCGTCCTCGATCTCTTTCTTAATTGTGTTTACGTCAACAAGTCCCATTGCACATTCCGCGAATTGTCTTATAACGGTCTGAGGAAAAACAATTTTTTTATAAACATTTTGGATCTATTTCTTTTAGCAATTGACATGCTCCGCTACTTTTTAAAGTACAAATTATTTGTGAATAAAGAAAAAGAGATTTTTAGTAGGGGCGGGAATCGAACCACGCATCTTTTCCGATCCGGGGAAGTGCTCTTCTTTGGGATGATCGAAGGATCAGTAGGGTAGTTCAGTGGTTTAGAGCACTTCCCCGGATTGGAAAAGAGGCGTGGTTCGATTCCCACCCCAACTAAAAATCTCTTTTTCTTTATTCACAAATAATTTGTACTTTAATTTTTTTATATTTAAACGTTTTTTTTCTGGAAAAGCAGGGGCATCAACAATATTTCCTCTAATTATAAGTAACTTTCAGTTCTTCTGTCATTATTAAGTTTGCACGCCAAGAACTCCCCATTGTCGTCTACTATGCATAGCAATACGGCGGCTTTCTAGGCAGTGCTTCAAAATCGGATTTTGAGGTCTTCCTGATTCCCCCGCTCCAGGTCAGCTTGGTAGCCTACGTCCCTAAATCCCTCCCACAATGAGAGGCGATCCATGACCAATAAAGGGACATTAAAATTTGAAAAAAAAATACAGAGAGGGACTCCATGAAAAAGTCTGTATGTTCGGACTATATTTTTAACAGACCCCCCCATACTTAGGGGTGATCTGTCAAAGTATGGGTAGGTACATTAAAATAAAAAAATATCGATGACAAATTATTTGTGAAAGTGGATAAAGAAAGATTTACAGTAAGCAGAATCCCAACCTGCGTTCCTTCAACCCTTCCAAACCGCTAGTCGACCGCGGTGTCGTCCGATAGGGATCAGATGGAACGTCTCCTTATCATCCTTCCTATCCTCTCCTTATCATATTTCTATTCACCTCTTTTCCTTTAATATGGCGACGCTCGAGTGCTGCGTCTGTTGTTGCTGGCATCTATAAGCTACGGTAACCGCTTACCTATAATAACTTACACCACTTACTATATCAGGAAAACCGTAGGTACGTTGTTTGCCACGTAGTATAAAAGACAAAAAATAAAACATTGCGCCTCAGGACGAAAGAGAGAAAAGTAGATACTGTACTTTACGGTAACTAACCTCAACTTCGGTAGCCTTGTCTGCAGCGCCATTCTTTTCACATTGCTTCTTAAGCATATCCCTGAATTGTTCCCGACTCGAAGCAGTTATTTGGTATTCCTCTGCTATGACAGCTAAAAAGATCAGACACATTTATTATTTATTAACTTTTGTGACTAAACGAGTTCAAATTGGACCGGTTTTATTGTAGAGGCTGAAGATAATTATAACACAGGTGACTAGCTATAAACGACCATATAACGTTATAGCGTTACAATTTATATAATGCTAATTATAGATTTTTTTATTTAGCATACCTAAATGTTTAATTTTATTTGTCTCAAAATTTATTTTTTATTTTTAATGTATTTAATTTTCATGTTAACCTAATAGGTAATATATATAAATTAATAATATTACCTACTAATAATAATTCTAGGCATCGAAGAATAAATAACAAGAATAAATTACAGTTTTATACTATACTAGCCTTTGCCTGCGGCTCCGCCGCGGCCAAAAGCTAGTTTTTAGGTAATATCTCAGGTTCCCGATATATTATCGGGATAAAATTTATACCAGCATTTAAGCCTAATCAAGTGCTATCAAATAAAAAAAGTTTCATCAAAATCCGTTTAGTAGTTTTTGCTTGATGCGTGATCAAACAAACAGATCAGATTACTGAAGGAATGTAATATGGTTCCGGTGGCCCGCCAACAAAGGCGGAGAGACGGAACACGGCGGGTTTCTTTAGTGGGTGAGGGCCCCACACTACCCTGTTCGTTACCCCGAACGACGGGGTGTACGGTTCTAGTAGACTAGCTAAGTAGGTATAGGTATCCCTGTGAAATGCTAAAAATATAAATTACAAAACGTAATACAGTACTTTTTGGCCATTTCAGGATGCGCTAAACAGCCGGTATAATAGGTACTAATGCTCCAGGGCAACGATAAATTTGAAGTTACTGCTACCATTTAATGATAGCCAGTTATTGCCCTCAACGATTATAATGTTATCAGTCACCAAAAACAATAACAGCTTTAGGTAAGTACATTAATAGCAGTATACATCAAGTTAATTAACTTTATTTAAAAAAAATATTTGTTTTAGATAATGTTGTGTGATAACAACTAAGAGTTTGTATGACCTGAATTGACCTCCTTATTTAAACAAATCAAGCAAAATATGTATAAAAGACCCCTATTAACATGTAGTATCTATGTATAAGAAAGAAAATTATGATATTATCAACAGTTATTAATCTAGCAACACAACTTACTTACGTAATCTTAATTTCTAAGCAGTTAGCTATTCTAAGCTTTAATTTTCTTCTCTTTCTAATCAAATTATGATTACAGAATGAAGTACTCTGTAAAAATTTTCAGTTGAAAGGGGCTCTCTGATTCTATTTTTTTTTTATTTATAGGTACTTATTACTGATTGTTATCTGCTTTGCTATTAGTTATTCGGTTATATTTTAAACTTAATGAACATGGCTTCTTTGTTCGGGTCTATCAGAATATTCAAGGTATTATTTCCTTTCTTTTTTAAATAAGTAGGAGCTGAAGAATACATTTATAATTTTGTAATTTTACAAAATTAGAAATATGATTTTATTTATGATCTTATAATATGAAAACTTAGTGTTTGCCAGATTCCTGAAATCCTAAATAGTTTCTTAGTATGCCTATCATATCTGTCTCATTTAGTCTCCAGCACACAGCGGTCGAGTTGTCAAGGACTGGGTTCAAACGACGTTCTTGATCGAGTAAATTGGTAAATGGGACAAACGAGCACGCCGGAAAGGAGGGGACGAGTTGAGTGGCCATTCGGTTGAACATACATACACATAGTTGACAAAGTAACACACATTTTGAACAAGAAAAACTGACAAATGACAATTTTTTTTATATTTGGAAAACCATTTTTGGCAGTTTAGAATTAGATATAACAACCAGAATATAGTTCAAATTGTATTACATACCTATATTTAAATCCTTGTCAGCCGGATATAGGTGCATTGAGCGGTTAATCACCAGTAGTCTTCTTTTTTTTTAAATCGGTGCAGTGTTACCACTCAACTACCTCAAAACCGTATAAGACATATCTAGGTATTATTTCGGCTATGAATACTATTGTCAAGATTTTAAAACATGTTGCGGAGCACTTGTTCGCATTCCGGGCTTGTTCGCGCTACCGGCTAAGTGACCGAGTAAGTAGCATGATCTTGATCATGATTGGACTTTACTTGAAAAACTTAGGTATTACATTAAGTGAGTAGCTGATGCGTTTTGTATCAATATTAATCCACGACATTCTTATTTTAAGTTCTGAATAATATAGATTTACCTCACATATTCGCAGTTTATTTATAAACGTTCTAAAATCTTACCGCATGACAATATAATTCCCCGGAAAAAAATTATGAAATTATAGTCCCAATTGTTGTTAATTTGACAGACGACGGGAGTCTTCCACAAACTAATTGCTTATTACCTAGTTACCCAATTGTGTCAATGTTACTTTATCCATTTAAACAGACCGATACGACGATTACGAAGGTTCATCAACTTACCTTCACGCAACAAAAATTCAGGGCCCATCGTTCCATCCATCCATCCATCCATCAGCCTTGCAACGTCCACTGCTGGACATAGGCCTCCCCAAGAGAACGCCACAACGAGCGGTCCTGTGCGCTCATATGGGGGATAGTGCCGTAATCGACACGCTTAGCAGGCGGGTTGGCGATCGCAGTGGATGTTGTTAATACTCGAGGGAGTGCTGCTGCCCACTCCCCCAGTATTCCCTCAGTCGGCTCTTACGACTCCCATGGGTGGACAGGGGTGGGACAATTCTAAAGCCGGCCCACACGGCCCATTATTTAATAACATAGATTTTACTTTTTGAATTTCCTCATTAAGAAACTATTATATTAATAGTTATAATATGAATCATATGCTAGATACACGTTTATAAAAGGTATATGTACCTAAAAGCAGGAAAATATAGCATTTTTCCTATTACTCATGGTCTAATAGGCCAACATTTTTTGCAGGCACGACGAAATATAACAATAATGATTTTTTAAACATTTTGATCTATATTTTAGCACTTGACATGCTCGGCTACTCTTAAAGCACAAATTATAATTTGTGAATAAGGAAAAAGAGTATTATAGTACAGGCGGGAATCGAACCTGCGTCCCTTTCTATCCGGGGAACTGCTCTAATGCACTGAGCTACAGTACTATCTTTTAGACATACACAAACTCCTTATCACATTTGTCTTAACGACCAACGCCCTCTATCGGAACGCATTTACATGCATTAATCCAATATAGTAAGTTTAATTTTGCAATTAAAATTCATACTATTTGATGGCGTGATTTTTTAAACATTTTGATCTATATTTTAGCACTTGACATGCTCGGCTACTCTTAAAGTACAAATTATAATTTATGAATAAGGAAAAAGAGTATTTTAGTACAGGCGGGAATCGAACCTGCGTCCCTTCCTATCCGGGGAAGTGCTCTAATCCACTGAGCTACAGTACTATCTTTTAGACATACCCAAACTCCTTATCACATTTGTCTTAACGACCAACGCCCTCTATCGGAACGCATTTACATGCATTAATCCAATATAGTAAGTTTAATTACGCAATTAAAATAAAACACGTTTATAAATAAACTGCGAATATATGATGAGGTAAATCTATATTATTCAGAACTTAAAATAAGAATGTCGTGGATTAATATTGATACAAAACGCATCAGCTACTCACTTAATGTAATACCTAAGTTTTTCAAGTAAAGTCCAATCATGATCAAGATCATGCTACTTACTCGGTCACTTAGCCCGTAGCGCGAACAAGCCCGGAATGCGAACAAGTGCTCCGCAACATGTTTTAAAATCTTAACAATAGTATTCATAGCCATATAAAATGTTTAAAAAATCACACCATCACATAGTATGAATTTTAATTGCAAAATTAAACTTACTATATTGTATTAATGCATGTAAATGCGTTCCGATAGAGGGCGTTGGTCGTTAAGACAAATGTGATAAGGAGTTTGGGTATGTCTAAAAGATAGTACTGTAGCTCAGTGGATTAGAGCACTTCCCCCAAATTATAATTTGTACTTTAATAATGATTTTGCTTTATAATATGATACATTAAGACAGAATTTAACAGCACATAAACCTAACCTACTTTTATATCTTATGCCAAAAATGAAAAATATCAATCATTTTTCATTTGGCACTAATTTATTTTAATTTTCATGGATCAAAGTTATAGATTTCAAAGACACACAAATTGATATTTGTTTTTCATAAAGACAACACTAAAGACAAGCCAACGCTTTGGAATATCCTTGTATTGTGACTGAATATAATTATATAAGATTGATAACTACAACTATTTTTTACTTTGCATAAGTATAGGTAACTAATATCCGGTGTGGAAATTGAATTCACAATACTCGGCTTGGGAGGTCGACACTAAGGCACTAGGCATTCTATAAAATCGCGTCTTTGCTATTGGTATGCTTGATATAAAAAAAAATCGACATGTTAACAAATCATGAATCCAATAAACGTCGTCGTAGTCACATTTGAAAAATTTAAAAAGGCAGCCTCATTCTTTTTTTAATATTTAGCCGTTTGACATCAACATAAGAAAGGACAGAATAAACTATACCTATCTAATCTTCACTGATTTAATTATTAGAAATAGGATAAAAACGAGGATAAATGATGCAGGACGGCATATTGTGCCATTCTCTAAGGAAGACCTATAGCGAACAGTGATTCATAAAGTAGTAGATAAATAAAGAGGGGAATTATAAAAAAGAATTATCTCGTAGAACCTTGAAATTTCTGCGGAAAAAGGAAACGCTGGTGGATTGTCTTAACAATGTTAATAGGTGTACCTAGTAAGGAGGTTGGCGGACTACATGCAATGTCGTTAAGTCTATATTCATGTGCAGTTCCTTCGTGTTTATAAAACGTGTTAATTTAGTATTTATATTACACGAACTTAAACAGTATAATAGGTTCCCTAAAATTGGTATTCTGTGACGATATTTTTGGTTTTTGCCACAAGTGATACCTTGACTATACAAGACTCTTTTTCACTTTGTGTTTAATGTATACAAGACATAAAATACTAAAGTAAGTAGGGAGACACTTTTTTAATTGAAACTTTTTATAAATGATAGCCGCGAGCATTTTTGTTTCATATTTTTGTTTTGTGGTAAATTGCCGAGCATGTCAAGCTTAATAATCCTTACTAATATTATAAATGCGAAAGTGAGTTTGTTTATTTGTTAGGTTTTCCTGCCATAAGTACTGAACCAATCATCATGAAATATTACACCATATTAGTCTGGGCTACATTTTATCCCGGAAAGAGACCCCCTCTCTTTCCGGGATAAAATGTGTGGGATAAAGTGGAATAGCTATGAGAGGGGGGTCAAGTGGAATAGCTATTTTGCATACAGATAATTCATGTGACATATTGATATTTTGAAGTGCAATATAAAAATAATAAAATATGTAAGCTATTTTGTTTAAATTCTATGTAAATTAGGAAATACTTTTATCCATCCATCCATCCATCAGCCTTTCGAAGTCCATTGCTGGACATAGGCCTCCCCAAGAGAACGCCGCCCCAACATGTGTTTCGCTCATATGGGGGATAGTGCCGTAATCGCCATGCTTGGCAGGCGGGTTGGCGATCGCAGTGGATGTTGTTAATACTCGAGGGAGTGCTGCCCACTCCCCCGGTATACCCTCAGTCGGCTCCTTACGACTCCCATGGGTGAAGAGGGGTGGGAAAATTCTAAAGCCGGCCCCACTCGGCAATATACTTTTATACTGACTATGAATTACATATTTCAATTGTTAATTCATGATAATCGTAAAATACAATATCATTGTGAAGAAACCTGCCACGCCTGAGAGATTTTCTCGACGGCTTGTGAACTCTACCAACCCGCACTGATCCAGCGTGGTGGCCTACCTGGCCTCTCACTCTGAGACTATACCTGTGCCCACAGTGGGACAGGTGTAGTCATCTATTAAAAAAAAATATTATTATATACACGATAAATTATTATTTTGTGCTTACCGACAGCTAAAGCGGCGAAAATAAGTGATTTCAGCATGATGTTGTTAATTTCGCACCGTATAATAAATTCTGTTGTGGTTACTTGACCACCGTTGAACTTCAACTGCACTACGTCGCTACATGACTGCTTATATACACGTTGTATAAGGAACCCGGTTCACTTGCGCGAACACTATCACACATTATCCTTAGTAGACTATATTCGCTTCGAAGTTTATATTCGATAGGCTCTACAAATATAGATGCTTAAAAACTGTACCTAAATCCACACATGAGTTTTAGCAATCCCAGCTATATGTCCGTGTGGTGCCGGACTAATAATACAAGTGTCATCACCCCATTCTTTCCCACGGGTGTCATGCGAGGCGACTTACGGAAAACAAGCAATTATCACCATTTGCATTACTGGTGGTAGGGCTGGGTACCAAGTGGGAGTACTCACTTGGTATTGGGCCCGTGCGGGTTGGTACCACCATCTCCCGCGTGACCGGCCATGAAACACATCGGTGTGTTTTAGTCGTAGCAGGAGATAGCCGTTCATTCTTTCAATTCATATATGCTGCCCACCAAATATATATATATATATTTGTGAAATTAAATGGTGAGCAGCGGCTTGGCAATACTCTCAGTAATAGTTGAGTTCATGAGCGACTGTTACCAATTACCATCAGGTGGGCCGTGGCTCGCCACCATATGCAATGAACAAAAAAATGTATGTGTTCAAGCTATGGATCACCTGATAGGAAGTGATAACCACTGTCATGGACTTGTCAACACCAGAAGCACAGTTGAGGCGCTGCCCACTAGCAGAAGATCAACCACTATTTTGATAGAAGTGAATATATTTAGTTGATGGTGGAAAATTCTTCTTGCCCTAAAAATATTTCCTTTCGGGAAAAAGAAAATGATAATTAATAATTAATTCGAGACTTAACAAGACCAGCGGCGTGTCTATTGCTAAAGTCCATGTAGTTTACCACTTAGCATCTGACGGGGCTCGTCGGTGACCTTAGGCCCTATACAATAAAAAAAACAAATTAAAGATTCGAAAAATAATTCAAAGGAAATATAATGGAAGGGATAATAATTGTCTTATCGAACAATCACCGAAACTGAAACCACAATAATGATCTAGGGTACCTAAGTTGGTGACACTGATCTTATGTCACACAGTTCCAGTGGTCTGCCAATACAGGCGGAGAGACGGCACACGGCAGGTTTATTTAGGGCCTGAGGGCCCTATACTACATTGTTCGTTGCCCTGTACGACAGGGTGTGCGGATAGATCCATTTTGTCCACCTTATAAAAAAGGGGTAAGGTGACTTCAGAACCAAGTAAGTAGGTATAGTTTTGACACGTGAATCAAACATTTTTAATCGATATTTTTAAGCATTTGACATGCTCCGCCACTTTTTAAAGTACAAATTATAATGGTTTAATGCATGTAAATGCTTCCGATAGATGGCGTTGGTCGTAAAGACAAATGTGATAAGGAGATTGGGATGATCGAAAGATCTGTACTATAGCTCAGTGGCTTGGAGCACTTGCCCCGATTGGAAAAGACGCGGGTTCGATTCCAACTAGTACAAAAAATCTCTTTTTCCTTATTCACAAATAATTTGTACTTTAAAACGTGAATCAAATTTCATAATTAAACAAAATTCTTTGTACTCCTGACATTGTTACGCGCCTGTTAACTCTCACCCTTACGCGTCACGTCTTCAATATTAACCGACCGATCAACAATCATCAACAAGTTGTCGGTCACCAGATCAAGTGTGATAAATTAAATATATTTACTTATTACAATAGGAAATCAATGAATGGAATGTTTTAAAATCATTAGCTGGATCTCTGATGTAGGTAGGCAGGGCCGGATTTAAACTTAATGCCGCTCCTGGGCACCGAAAAAAAATCCACCCCAATACTGGACTTTTCCTTAAACTTATAGTTTATATATTTTATTTTTCATCAACATTTTTTTTAAATTCATTGATTGATTAAAGTTTTGAAAAATACAAAAAATAATTCCGAATTGTTTCAATTTTTCCAAAAAAGAAATACTAATTCATTGAATTTCTTTAATTCCAGAAAATATTAAAATAAATTATTATTTTACATCTCCAAGGAAATAAATTGATTAAATCATTTTGATTATTAATTTTTACTAAAAATGCTAAAATTATAATTCACAAATAATGGATGAAATGAATTTCTTGAATTATCAATTAAACAGAAAAATATTAATTAACCCTTAATTAGGCGCGTGGGGTCTCACCCCCCTTTTTTTTAGGTGGGCAAATGTCCTACCGCACATCCCGCTGCCCGGGGAGACTACGGGGTAGTGTGGGGCTCTCACCCACTAAATACCCACCGTGCACCCTCACCCACCCTTACTGCGGCGGACAAAGGGTACAGCGTCGTATCGACAACGATCCACAGGTGGCAGCCCCTTCAGGCACCCTCTCTTGTGCGACGCCCCGCGCACGTGGGCGTCACCCCTTCGCGGTAGGCTTCCGCGGACGGCAGGGCAATCCCCGACCTCACCGTCCGCAGCCTCGGCTAGGGCGGCATCAGGCGCAGGTAAGCGCGCGCACGCAGGTACACTCAGGTACACTCCAACGCAAGTTTCTAGGCTAATAACTTCATAAAATCTTAATTTAGGGCGCTGTTCTTCTAGGTAGCTTCCTAAGCACGTTTGACGTTTACAATTTAGTCGCGAACGGTGTTAGATCGTGAACGGTTAGGCTTAGAGAGCATGTTTGGGGTGCACGACACCCCAGGTGACTGTTTGTGTAGACAAAATTTCCCGGTAGGTGAATAATTGTTAACTATGTTATTTATGGTCTAAAACAAAGACTGGATGGACAAATGATTTGTGGAAGTGGAAAAAGAGAGCTTTACTGCGAGCAGGATCCAAACCTGCATCCCATCCAATCCGGGGAAGTGCTCTGAACCACTAAGCTATCGCAGTCACCTAATAGTGACACCCAATCTCCACTTCACATTTGTTTTAGATGTCTTTAAAATTGAATGCTCTAAGTGTCTAAACACGTGTGTAATGATCATATGATCGTAGTTTGTCAAAATTGTAACGTTTTACGTTAACTAGAATGAATCTAAACAAGTATTTATAAAAATTGCCTATTCTTTATTATTTAAAAATATATTAATAATATTAAAAAGGGGTTTAAATGTTGATTAATATGCAATTGAAATATTTTCATTAATTGAAGTCTAATTTTGCATTGATTTCTTATTTTATTTCAATAAACTACTTAGTTGTAGGGTGCTAGGTACACATCCCACGCGTCCACTTATGCTAATTTTAAGACGCGCCCAATTAAGGGTTAATAGAATTAATTAATTACCTATATTGAGCAATCTAGATAAGACTAAAAAAAATTTTTTTTTCTTTCAAAATTTTGCCGCCCAAAATAGTTTGCGCTGCCCTGGGCACTCGCCCCGACTGCCCCATAGTGTAAATCCACCACTGTAGGTAGGTATAGGTATATGATGGTTTGTCTTTTTAAATCTTTACCACGAGGCTAGCCAAGCCATTACTGTTCCAGTGTCTTCTCCATTGATTAAGAACCCACGATGTAGTCCTACTACTATAAATTCCTGCTTATTCCAGCATTAAAATACACTTTTTACCCACCTCGTCCGGCAGCACGATGGGTCTGAAGGCCCCGACCGAATCCGGTGTTCGCCCCGGCTTCGGCAGGAGTACCAGCTTCCCCTCCTTCCAGCAGTCAGGGAGCCGTCCGGATGCCAGGCACGCGTCGAACAGTCCCCTGAGGCGGGGCTCAAGGTGGTCCAGAGCCAGGGCCAGTACCCGGGCGGGTATACCGTCTGGGCCGGGGGCGGTGTTCTTGGAACGAATCCATGAAACAGCCGCCCCCATTTCCGACGCGGTGACGGGCGGTACACTGAGGTCGGCCTCCCGGTCGCTATCTGGCGGTGCCATGACCGGGGGCATGTGCTCCGCCTGTCGTGGGAATAGGCCCTCGACCACCTCGGTGAGGAGGCCAGGCTGAAGGGTCTCTGTGAGGGGAGGGGCCTGAGTACGGAGCTTGTTCAGCGCCGCACGGTACGGGCGACCCCAGGTGTCACGGTTGAGACCGTCCAGCATCTCCTGCCTTTTCTCTGTTTTGGCGCGGCAGATGATTTGAACGCGGCTCGCGAAGTGCGGTACGCCTCGTACAGCTGGCCCTCCCGCTCCCCATCGCGATTGCTCCGCCGACTGCGGGCGTAGGACCTCCGGGCTCGCATGCACGCCGCACGGATGTCCACCAGCTCCTGGGACCACCAGTAGAGCCCCTTCCTCGGAGGAGGACGTCAAACACGGGGCATGGCCGAGTCGCACACCTGCGTAATCACAGCGCGAAATCGGCCAGCCTCGTCATCCACCCCCTCGGACGGGGCTGGTGAATACAGCCACGATTGAACGATGGAACGTAAGGTACTCCTACATATCTATGTTTGTGAACATCTATCTCCTGCAAATAAGGCGATACATGCCGCAGCCAGACATGAAGCAAAAGAAAAGGGTTTTAAGTTTGTATGGGTCCGGAATGGTTTATTAAAAAAAGTGAAATTTCCCAACCTGTGTTTATAAAATATATTACTTCATTAGAAAATATACCTTAAGTTTTTAATTTTAATTTTTATACTTTATCATTGCATGCATTCTTTGCAAAATATAATTTATTTAGTTTAGTTTAATTTCTTTCCAAGTTTATTGACTTTAATAATGAATAAAATTCGATAATCTTTCTCTACAAAATTATATTGACACTTTCTCTGTTTCGGACTCGCTTAAATGTGACATTGATGATTGTCATACAGGATAGGTAACCCATGAGGTAACCCATCATATTTTATGAAATTGTTATGTCAAAACATTCGAAGTATATCACGTAACTTTACAGGACTTGAAACACAACTGGCAAGATCACGAACAAGTTGGGATAAATTGATCCTAACGGAGTGTTGGCTACAGGGTAGCTCTAGTTTATCTTCGCTTAGTGGTTATAATAATTTTAGTACAAAATTGAACTTATTACAAAACGATGGTGTGGCAGCTTACATTAAGGACTACATCTCTGTTGTAGTTGAGGAGCCGCAAGTTTTCGACGCTAACTGTCTTGCTATCAAAATTAACTCTAATATCATAATCATTGCAATTTATTGTTCCCCATCATATAGAGATATTTCGAAATTTTTACTTTCACTAAATAACATCCTCACTAAATACTCCAAATTTAAACAATAATATTAACAGGTGACATCAACCTTAATATTAAAGGTGAAACCTTAAATGATAATTCTTTGGACTATTTAAATCTTGCAGCATACCATGGCCTTCTTCCAGCCCACACCTTATCGACGCGAGGAAACAGTTGCCTTGATCACGTACTCCTTAAAACTAAATTCCAAGCTACAACTTCTGTTGCTCAAACGTCTTTAACTGACCATGAAACCGTCTTGTTTTTCTTAGAAACCAAACTTCATTTTAGCAAAAATACTAATAAAACTTCACTAATTATTGATCACAAAGGTCTTGCATCAAGCCTCGTTGAAACAATTTTAATCCTCTTTTTGAATCTAATGATGTTAATTTTGCTGCTAACTTCCTGATATCAGCTATTACTAATGCTACTAAATTAAATTCTAAGATAATTACCCGCGCTAGAAAAAATACTAATAAGTGGTTTTGTTTAAGAATTATTCTTCCATAATTGTTATCTAGATGCCTTTGTAGTAAAACACAACCTTTCTTTTGTTTTTGTTTAGGCGGGAACAAATGTACCTAACCGCACACCCCGTTGTTCGGGGCAACAAACAGGGTAGTGTGGGGCCCTCACCCACTAAATAAACCCGCCGTGTGCCGTCTCTCCGCCTTTATTGGCGGACCACTGGAACTATGTTACATTCCTTCGGTGGTCCGCCGGCAGCTTACCCTTTCGGGTACCCGCTACTGAGCGACGCACGCGCACACAGTGCGTCGCACCTTCGCGGGAGGCCTTGCGGGTGGCGGACGTTCCCCGGTCCATCCACCCGCAGCCTCAGCTAGGGCGGCATTAGGCGCAAATACTCACGCCTGCGCTGCCCCAGTCGCTGGCGGCGGTTCGGGTCTGCGGAAGGATCAGCCTCCCTGGCCCTCTCCGCCGCTTCCTTCCGCGAGATGACCTCGTCGCAGAAGGCAGCGACCGCGGCCCAATTCCTGTCGCTGCCAAGCATCGCTCTAACGACGCTCGGCAGCGAGAGGTCCCCCCTATTGCCGCAACGAGTTCACGGCGCTGCCCGCCCCAAGCCGGGCATGACTCGAGCGTGTGCTGCGCCGTGTCCTCGTCGCAGCCGCAATGGTGACAGCCCGGAGTCGCTTCCCTCCTTGTGACTATGTGCAAATATCTGCCGAAGCAACCGTGCCCCGACAGCACCTGCACCAGTCGGAAGATAAGGACTCCGTGCCGTCGCCCCGCCCACTCCTCCAGCACAGGCTGGAGCGCCCCTACGGTCCAGAGACCGGCTCGGGGCGCTTCCAGCCGTGTCCTCCATCTGGCCATGGCAGCTCGGCGGGCATCGCCCTGCCACCTGGCCACCTCCCTGGGTGAAGGACGACCTCCCACCTCTCGCTCTTGCGATGCCCGCCAATACACTTCGGCGAGCACCTCCGCCTCCAAGTCCCGCGGGGGGGTTCCGGCCAGCACGCAGGCCGCTTCCGTCGACACCGTGCGGTATCCGCGTATGAGCCTGGACGCGACGACTCTTTGTGGTCTCCACAGAAGAGCCCTGTTCGGCGCGTCCAGGCACTCCGCCCACACAGGTGCACCGTACAGTGCCATCGACCGGACAACCCCCGCATAAAGCCGTCGGCACGCATTGTTGGGTCCGCCCATATTCGGCAAAAGCCGTGCAAGGGCGGACGCTGCGCCGACGAGCCTCGGGTACAGTTGGCGGAAGTGCTCGCAAAAGCGCCACCGCCCATCCAGCACCAGGCCCAGATACTTGATCTCCTCTCTCTTGATCTCTATCTCTTGATCCGTGATACTGGAGCGCCTCCCTGATGCAGCTGAATGGCAAACTATTGAATGCGTTGGCAATGTCGAGCGACACCGCCAACAGCACTCCACCACCGGCGACGACCGCCGCGGCCGCGGCCCTCAGGCGCATAATCGCGCCGACCGTCGAACGACCAGCCCGAAAGCCAAACTGGGCATCCGACAAGTCGGGTCCGACGTCGCGCAGGTGCTGGACGATGCGGGCAGCGAGGATTCTCTCCAGCAGCTTACCCGCCTCGCCCAGCAGCACGATGGGCCTGAAGGCCCCGATCGAATCCGGCGTACGCCCCGGCTTCGGCAGGAGTACCAGCCTCCCCTCCTTCCAGCAGCCAGGAAACCGTCTGGACGCCAGGCACGCGTCGAACAGTCCCCTGAGGCGGGGCTCCAGGTGGTCCAGAGCCAGGGCAAGCACTCGGGCGGGTATCCCGTCCGGGCCGGGGGCGGTGTTCTTGGAACGAATCCGCGAAACAGCCGCCCCCATTTCCGACGCGGTGACGGGCGGTGCACTGAGGTCGGCCTCCCGGTCGCTACCTGGCATTGCCATGACCGGGGGCGTGTGCTCCGCCCGTCTAGGGAATAGGCCCTCGACCACCTCGGTGAGGAGGCTGGGCTGAAGGGTCTCTGTGACCCCTCACCCTGGGGCCCTGAGTGCGGAGCTTGTTCAGCGCCGCACGATATGGGTGACCCCAGGGGTCACAGTTGAGACCATCCAGCATCTCCTGCCTTTTCTCTGTTTTGGCGCGGCAGATGGCCAGCTTAAACGCGGCCCGCGATGTGCGGTACGCCTCGTACAGCTGGCCCTCCCGTTCCCGATCGCGGTTGCGCCGCCGACTGCGGGTGTAGGACCTCCGGGCACGAATGCACGCCGCACGGAGGTCCGCCAGCTCCTGGGACCACCAGTAGAGCCCCTTCCTCGGAGGAGGACGTCGCACACGGGGCATGGCCGAGTCGCACACCTGCGTAATCGCAGCGCGAAATCGGCCAGCCTCAGCGTCCACCCCCTCGGTCAGGGCCGGTGAGAACAGCCACGATTGAACAATGGCGGCCTCCGCCAGTAGATCCCTATCCAGCCTGCCCACAGCCCACCGCGGGAACGCGGGAGTTCTGCGCGCCGCGTGACCCCTACTGGGGCCCTGAAGGGACCGGGAGACCTCAATCCGGATGTACCGATGATCGGACAAGGTCTCAACCTCCTCCAGGACACACCAGCTCCTCACTTGTGCTGCGACGTCGGGGCTAGCGAACGAAAGGTCCACTATCGACCCGCCCCGTCGCCGCACGCACGTGTTGACGGAGCCTCTATTTAGCAAACAGAGGCCCGTCGACGCCGCCCACTCTACCACCGTTGCTCCACGGGCGTCCGTCGCAGGGGACCCCCACGCCGTGGATTTGGCGTTAAAGTCCCCCATGACCAGGACGTGGCTAGGTGCCAGTCGCCGTATCTAGGTCTCTAGGCTGTTAAGCCAGACCTCGAAACCAGCCAGACTCCGGTTGGGAGAGAAGTATACGCCATACAGCGTAACTCCCCCCCAGTCGGCCGCGACGTATCCCGTACCCCTGTCCCTGATCGACAAGGGCGGGGAACGAAGCGCCGCAGAGCTGATGATTGCCACGGAGCCATCGCGGCTGCCCACCCAATGAGGGCGGTCAGGAACACAATAAGGCTCCGCAGCTACGGCTAAGTAAAACACACCCTGCACTACGGAATAATCCTTGAATCGCGGGGAGCTATATAAACATACAATTTTAAGGTCACATTTGACACCTCACACTGGGAACAACCTTTTGTGGATTACACAAAGAGTTGTCCTGTGTGGGAATTGAACCCACAACACTCGGTCGGGAGCCCGGTATCTAAACCACTGCGCCATCAGAGCAGTATCTATACTATTATAAAGCTGTGACAGAGCTGTGTCTGTAAATTTAAGATATTTGAGAAAAAATACTGTGATAGACTATATAGGCATGTCTAAACATAAAACATTTTTTTTAGAATTTTTGTCTGTTTGTCTATTTATCTGTTTGTTTGTTTGCGCATCACACAAATACTACTGAACGGATTTTGATGCAACTTTTTTTATTTGAAAGGCCTAGATTAGACTTAAAAACTGGTATACATTTTATCCCGCTACTATATAGGGAACCTGAGATATAACCGAAAAACTAGCTATTGGCTGCGGCGAAGCCGCTGGCAAAGGCTAGTCTATATATTATTTCGGTTTAACTGTACATTCTCCCTTTGAAAGCCGGCTAATTCCGACTCAGGGTTCTATTTTATGGTGTGTTCTTCGTAGATATCGTAGCCATGGATTGTGAGTGGATTCTTAGTATCTTCTAAACTCTTATTCATTTCCGCCTGGTGATGGACTAAGAATACAGGTGTCACCACCCCATTCTTTCCCACGGGTGTCGTTTGAGGCGACTAAGGTAAAGTAAGCAATTATCATCCATTGCATGACTGGTGGTAGGGCTGGGTACCAAGTGGGAGTACTCACTTGGCATCAGGCCCGAGCGGGTTGGTACCACCATCTCCCGTGTGACCGGCCATGAAGCACATCGTTGCATTTTAGCTGTAGCAGGAGATAGCCGTTTATTCTTTCATTTCATATCGGTGAAATGAAATGGTGAGCAGCGGCTTGACAATACTCTAAGTATTGTTGAGTATGGATTCGCTCATGGGAGCGACGGTTACCATTTATCATCAGATGGGCCGGGGCTCGTCTGCCACTACATGCAATAAAAAAAAACATCTGATTCGTGGTATAAGAAAATCACAAACTTTATTTATAAGACTCTCATTTTGTTCATAAGACTGTCTCATAAATAATTTTCATATTCAAAGCGACAATCATGGTAGATAGCTGATAACTGTACATATAATGACTGTACGTATTTTTCTTTTTATTATCATTTTATTAATAAATTACGAAAGAGTACAGTTTGCATGTCAAGCGGTTGCCAAACGATTTGGTCCTTATCAATTACTAATTATTTACTATCATATACTCGTAGGATAAGATATGAACGAGTCCTCCCTGGAATAACTTTACCGCATCTTAGTAAAATATGTACAGACCTGAAGTGGTTGCTTGGCTATATGTATATAAATAGCTGTTGACTGTATGTTTTAGTGTACCTATGTACCTACTCTATTTCAACTTTCAACATGATTCTATATATTGGTTCCATGTGCAAATTTTCAATAAATATTATTATACACCTACCTATAGGTATATCAGGCCGTGTGGGGCCGGCTTTAGATTTGTCCCCTCTCCATCCATGGGAGTCATAAGAGCCGACTGAGGGAATACCGGGGGAGTGGGCAGCAGCACTCCCTCGAGTAGGTATTAACAGGCCCCAAAGTGGTTTAATTTTAAAAATAAAGATGGTCCTAAATTTCTCGGTTAATTATATATATTTTGTGATAATTAGTTACTTAATAGATTTCTAATTTAATAAAAAAACAATGGCGCTTTTCCATTTCAAGACCGATGTTTTAAAGTTGGTGATGGTGAACTTCTCCAAAGTCCGTTATGGCAGATTAGGGTGTGGGCGGTGGGTTTTTTTCGAACGATCTAATAGTGTTAGTTTACTATTTAAAAATCATTGACATAATTACATTTATGTTTGATTTGGAAAAGAGTATTGTGAATGGAATTTAGAATCATTGTTGAAAGCCCTGTCAAAAGTATCGAACAAATATTGGTTATTTTATTAACTTTATATAGGTACTGTTATCTATATAAATGACGTTTTAAAACGAACTATCGTATCAGAAACGAATATGTTTTAAGTACGTTAGCATTGATAGTTGTTGAGTGTTGTGCTATATACGTATACTATAACTTATCATTGCGTTAAGTTCGTGACTGTACCGAAACCTTCCTTAGGTATCACAATTTTCATTGGTGAAAACAGCATGAAAATTCTTTCGATAGTTTTTAGGTTACGTTCGGATAGACAAACAGAGGCAGCGAGCGACTTTATTTTATAACATGACTGCATAGTTAAATCATTAATTGATGGTAATACGCGCAATTGATTATTAACTTGGGTAACGTCGAGAACCAACTTCCTCCTGATTTGTAAAGAATGCATTACAAATGAATAGATTACATTACAAAGGCCTGATCACTTCATTGCCTTTATTCTAAGTTAACTGCATATTTTTATCCTTAACGAGATTTCAATACTACATATATTTACAAGTATTGCTTATTACAAGTCCGTAACCAACTTGATAATGTACTTTACTACTAATATTATAAAGACAGTTTCTTTGTTTATGTTTTTTACTAATCTTTGCCCGCGGCTCCACCACAGCCAAAAGCTAATTTTTAGATTACATATATCTCAGGATCCCGATATAGTAGCAGGATATAATGTATACCAGTTTTTAAGTCTAATCAAGGTCTTTTAAATAAAAGCAGTTGCATCAAAATTCTTTTAGTAGTTTTTGCTAGATACGCGAACGAACAAACAGACAAAAAATCTAAAAAAATGCCCGCGGCTCCAGCGCAGCCAAAAACTAGTTTTTTAGGTACCTATATCTTAGGTTTCCGATATAGTAGCGGGATAAAATGTGTACCAGTTGTTAAGTCTAATCAGCTATAGTAGTCTATAGAGCTATCAAACAAAAAAAGTTGCATCAAAATCCGTTCAGTAGTTTTTGCATGATGCGCGAACAAACAAACATAAACAGAAAAAAAAACGTTTTGTGTTTAGACACGCCTATATAGCCTGTTCCAGTATTTTTTTCTCAAATATCTTAAATATACAGACATAGCTATGTTACAGCTTTATAATAGTATAGACTAGCTGATACCGCAACTTCGTCCGCGTGGAATTTATTTGTTTTCTTTTTAGTGCAGTCCTAATTATTTTTCCAAATTAAAAGTTGTGATCCCCGTCCTGTAAGTCCCGTCCAAATCAGTGCAGCTCTTCAGGAGATTAGCCGTGGATGTATATTCGATGTAAGTATATATCTATTTGAATCGGTATTCATTCACAATTTCATGAGTTTTTTCAATTTCGCGGGGTACCCTAATTGTCTTTTGAAAATAAAAGTAGCTTAAATTACTCCTTATAACTACAGCTATTTGCTAGTAAAAGTCCAAATCAGTCCAGGCGTTCCGTTCATTCACAATTTCATAGGTTTTTTTTTTTACGCGGAAATATTTTTTTTTTTCAAAATAATAGTAGCCTAAGTTACGCGCTGTAATAGCAGCTATCTGCTAGTGAAAGTTCAAATCAGTGCAGCCGTTCCGCAGATTAACCGGAACAAACAGCCAGACAGACAGACAAAAACTTTAAAAATTGGTGTTTTGTTATAAGCAGCGTATACATTTAGTAAAAAGCTGTTATTTAGATATTACAAACAGACACTTCATTTATCTATACGTATAATATTATAGATAAATTTGATGTACCTATCATTTTCCTCCTCTACATATAAAATGATTGACGCACAACGATCTGCAGTTACGAGATACGAGTATCTAAAACAATTATAACAACTATACCTACATAAAAACAAGAGACCCTTATTTTGAAATAAAACTACGTTTACGGAATCTATCGCGTTTACTTGATTTTACTACTATCCCGACGTTTCGAATACTTTACAGCTGGCATGATCACGGGTGGACTTAGATGATAGACGTCCAAGGTTGATATGATCATATCAGGCAAATCATCTGGACGGTATCCAGGAGACGCAAGTTCAAATCCTGCTCGTGACTGTTATTTTCGATTTCACACTTTTCACTTTGTGTTTAACGTGACGATGAATCGCCAAGGAATAATACAAATAAACAACTGACTTTGTTTATTACAATTTGATGTGTCGTGTATTATCAACATCACGTGATGGGTATAAAAGGCATTGACCTTATGACCCCCAACTCACTAGTAAACGATAACTTTACAGAGGTCATAGTGAAAAATAATTCGATTAAATTATTAGTTCTCTCGTTTTAGTTTATACTTTTTAAAATTATTGATGACTTGGGCTTTTTCTCCGGTATTCTAAGCTCCAAAAGGGTACGTTAGTTAAGTATTTTATTAATTTAGGTAGCAGACGAGCCACTCATGGACTCAAAAATACTAAGAATACTGCGAAACCTCTGATCCTCATTTAATTTTGCATATGGGAAATTAATGCATGGCCGGCTATCTCCAGTGGCAACCAAAATACGCCGAGATGCTTTATGGTTGGTCACACGGTAGACGGCAGATGGTGGTACCGACCAGTTCAAGCCCGATGACTAAGTGTGTGCTCTCTCTTGGTACCCAGCCCTACCCTAAGTAGATAATATAGGTGACAACTGCTTCCTTCCTTTAGTCGCGTCGTACACGACACTTGCGGAGAAAATAAGCAAGGGCATGTAGAGGGTAATGACAGACCCTCACATTCCTCCTCTCCTCTCCAGTCTACAGACTAAAACTACCACGTTTACCTGCCTCACAACCCCTTGAAAGGGAATACCGAGAACGTGGGTTTGCGGCTCCGGTGACCCCAATGCGTCCGCTCTATAGCGCGATCACGGGAAGGGCAAGATGGACAAGTTCTCCCTGTATTACAAGCAAGAGATTGCTGGCACAGCGGATCTGTCTCTTATATCTAGCGATCGTACTTAAAGATGTGGACTCTTCTATGTCTAGATTAAAGCTTATCCACTCAAACCGCTCGTATACTTTTTATTGAATATAAAAGTAATAAATAGAACCTAAACAATTAGATATGCATTATGAACTCTTTTCTATTTTAATCGAGTAACAACATTTGAATTGGTCAGCACTAATCATAGGATTCTGTTACAATCCCCACTTCTTGCTCTGTGCCTAACTTCGGAGACAGAAAGATCCGTTGGGACTACTATACCTATTTAATATTCTTCTCAATATGTTTTAAAAGCAAAGGATTTAGTATGCCGTTTTCATTCGCACAATGGATAGTTTTACCGCTTCCTTGACGACCGAATGACTTCGTGACCACGGCTGGTAAAAAATTACCTGCCTGCTTACCATACCCTCGCATAATGTAGGTACGTACCTATACAAATAGACAAGACAAAACAATTGAGTACCGTGTTTCTCCCCATTATCAGATATTGTTTCGTTTCTTTGTGTAATAGCGAGCTTGTGGACATGTTTTGTAATTAGCATTTGACATCCTTATCTATTTTATAATAAATTTTAATGAAAAAACCTAGAAAGTGATGTTTGCTAATTGCTGCGATGGTTTCACGATCCAGAGCGTTCTCACCGGCGGCTAAACGTAGTGTTATATGCTCTTTGCCGGCGGTGGCTATGGGAGAGGATCTTCGTAAGCGTCTCTTATTCCACTTTTACAAAATGTTCCTTACACGCGTATAAACTCCTGCGTGACCGGCCATGAAGCACATCGGTGTGTTTTGGTTGTAGCAGGAGATAGCCATTAATTGTTTCATTTCATACACGTGAAATGAAGTGGTGGTGGATGGCTCGGTATAGTTGAATCCATGAGCAACGTTTACCATTTACCATCAAAGTGGGCCGTGGATCGCCTGCTACCATACGCAATAAAAAAAAACAAAATAATGTCTTATTATAAAAAAAATACTTAATTATGTGTGAAAATATGTTCGTTCACCAGACCACCGACCACCACCTAAGGACTATCATGGGATTAAATAAATGCAATAAATTGTGTTCTATTGTTATAATTTTATTTGAAACATTATTGAATATTAGTTGCAGTTTATAGAATTCTACTGAGTCAATGCATATTACATTAATTTAGTCGATTACGGCTTTTTTTAGGCGGGAAAGGGGACGAGCAATGATGACGATACTAATATATTACCTACATTGATACAAATGGCTTACTGTCAATATTAATTTGATATGATATTTCAGTTTATTATTATTGTATACGCTGAACATTATTTTTTCATACATATATATATAACAAAGCAATTAATAGCATATTTACTTATATGTTACTGACAATTTGTAGTGCAAGATGTCAATTAAAGCCTCACTATTTTACGAAAACCATTCAAATGTTCTTACAAAGAATCCAACTATTTCCATAGCTTCCCTTTTCAATCAACATCTTGCATATAAACATCTTAGATATAATGTTATATAGACATTATTTAAAGATTACAATAAATCATACATCAAGTCTCATCCATCTTGATTAACTACATTCCAGAACTCAACTCTAAATCAAAATAAGCTATATTTTTTCGTTCTGCTGTCAGTAGGTACCCCTAGTTAATTTTTTAAATCTTAGATGGGTTTGTAAACTGATTTTTTGAGCAATGCGTATCGCAATACTAACTTCGCTAGACTTTCGTTAAACATTAAGGAAACTTCCTTTAGTAACATTCAGTATTGTAATATTCAATTAGTAATTGTAAAGATCCATTTCTAGAGGACTATTTACAACAAAAAACTAAGTTTGTTTTTAATGCATTTGGTGGCAGACGAGCCACGGCCCATCTGATGGTAAATGGTAACCGTCGCTTATGGACTCAACTATACCCAGAGTATTGACAAGCCACTGCTCACCATTTCATTTCACCGATTTGAAATGAAAGAATAAACAGCTATCTCCCGCTAAAGCCAAAACGCAATGATGTGCTTCATGGCCGGTCACACCACACGTGAGATGGAGGTACCAACCCGCTTGCGCCCGATACCAAGTGGGTATTCCAAGTGGGTATTCCCACTTGGTACCCAGCCCTACCACCAGTCAAAAGTAAACAAAAAATAGGCGTGTGTAACGAATATCGACATCTACTTATTAAAAGAATGCGTGTCTGTATTTTTTATCGGTTTTAATTATACTAAGATAACTTTTTTAGCTTGAGTAAATTTTTTTACAAGTTCTTGACAAATATAGATGGACAAGGAATACTTTGTAGTTCTCAAAGAGATGTTTATTCGCCGTTATAATATATTTTATGTTTAAGCTACCTTAGAAAACATAGTAGCATATTGATAATACCACCTAAAGACCCAAAGACCAATTAAGTAACACTTGAAATATATTATGTTATTATTTTTATATATTTTTAAGCACTTGACATGCATTTTCACAAAGATTTAAATATAATTTTGTTTTAAACAACTAAAAGACACTAGGGGTACGGATATTGCGCATTTAAAATGTTAAATTATGAACTAACATTTAATAAAACGTGAATTGAAATATTCAATTTCTTGTCACACAAGAATAGTTACAATAAAATCACAGTAGGTATTTTTATCACTAAATGTATTGAAGTGCTTCTCTTTTAGAGAATCTCCAGTCCGTCTGTAAGACCTAGTCACAATTACAGAGGACGAGATTACTACACCGTACAACATAAAATAAAATAATTGTAGTAAAACAAACATACATTACATAAAAAAGACTTACAGAGCAAGAAATTTTGCATATTATCTATATTTTATCAAAATTCCAATCCAATTCGCAATCCTTCCAATGAGTTAATTTAATTTTGTCAGGTCACGTAGTTATAGGTACGCGTAGAAATTAGTCATATAAATAACTTATTTGATTAGTAGCTTCAACATTAACAATATTTAAATTGTACATAGTATGTATATCTTTATACCGCCTTTGCATGCATTCAAACTTTGTTATTTACATAGCAATTGAAATTGATTACTTAAGATATAGTCTTACCTACTGTCGTAAATTCATACACTGCAACAAAACTCCAAGCCACACCTATTTTAAGTGTTTATGTTATTCTTGTTATACTTGTACGAGTATTATGTAAGTTTTGCAAATCAGATTAATATTAATTAAATTGTGCGAAACGCACAATTTTGTGTCTTCGTACCTATATTTATTTAGTGTCTTCTCGTATCTTGCCCACGTAAGAATATTTACAATACAAAATTGTATAGAATCATAACATTTGGCACTATACAATTTGCCATTATTATAAAAACGTACATTTATATAAATATCAATATACTTACTACTTACTACTCTTTGAATTTTATAAACTCAAATTGGATTTGTAGAAATCTCTCCGCCTGATTTTATTAAAATCACGGAAGCACTTGATTTTTTACATTAATTTCGATTACAAAAAAATGAATATGAAAGAAAATGAACATCAATGTACGATATCAAATTTAAATAGGTGCAAATCAATAAACTATGACGTAATAATGTAACATTTACACAATATTAAAGCGATTATTATTTCTTTACAATATTAGATGAGAAATCGATTATTAGATTTATAATAAAAGTCAGGAATTAGTTTAGGTTTATGAGATTTTTCTGTTTATTTATCAATGCGTTGATGAGTTTGATCCTGGCCTTGACTGCTTTGTATCGAGAGTATTCATCCTCGTGACCTTTCTTATCATCTTTTTGAACCTTTCGACTGTTCTGTTGCTCGAAATTAACTTCGTACTCCTTTATGGAACGACGTAAGATCTAGAAAAAAAAACACATACAAAATGAATAGGTTCAATAATTACGGTTTCGTTATAAATTTTAAATTTTATAAATATTTATTTGATACTTTCTGATATTTAAGCGAATGTTACACATTATGAAATATAACAAAGTTTACAGCATACTTTAAAGCATTCATGTCCAAGTGAACATAGATGCCGTAAAGTATTCGTAGAAAATGAAATAAACACAACATATTTCAAAAACGTAGTTTTGTTTCATACTTACTTACTTATCATCACACCATTTCCCTTGCGGGGTAGGCAGAGAGAACAGAGTGCCATCTTCTTAACCAGTCGCTCGACCGGCATTCTTTCCACATGTCCAAACCATCGGAGCATTCCCTTTCGCATCTTTACACCAATACTCTCTTTCATACCTACTCGCTCTCTTACGTCGTCGTTACGAATGCGGTCAGTCAGCCTCACTCCACAGATTCTCCGCAGAGATCGCATTTCGACCGCATTGATTTTACTCTCATGCTCCTTTTTGCATACCCAACTCTCGCTTCCATATAATAACGTTGGGACAAGCACTGCGTTGTGTATTGCGACACGTGCCCTCTGGCTGAGGTGTTGACTGCCGAGAAGTTGTCCCAATGCTCCGTTCACTCTATTCTCCGCATTCACTCTATTCTCTACATCAGTGGTATACCTTCCATCCCGACTGAATCCACATCCAAGATATACAAATTCGTCCACTTGTTCTAGCACACCATTTCCTATTGCTACTCTAACATCTGTTCTGGCTTCTTCTCTTTCAAAAACCATTATTTTGGTTTTGCTCACATTCACACGCAGGCCCCTTTTCTTGCAATCTTCTGCCATTACGTCGACTAGGGTTTGCAGGTCAGTCGCGGACTGCGCTAATAAAACCGCATCGTTTGCATATAGCAGACAGTTAACCACTGAGTCGCCCATCTGAACTCCCACATTCATTTCTTTCAACCTTTGTAGACATTTATCCAGATATATGATAAACAGTCTGGCTGATAGAACGCAGCCCTGTTTAACTCCGATATTGACATCAAACTAGGGTGGCATTCCATCATCCAGCCGCACACAGGCTCTGCAGTCCATGTAGTTGGACTGCACCGCTTGTAGCAGTCTACCGTTAATACCATACTCCGGCAAAATGTTCCAAAGTTCCTTTCGTATAACCGTTTTGTTCCATAGTACAGTTACTTCATCTACCTTAGGAATTATTGAGACTGTCCTATTATTTAGATATTTTTATATATATATATTTTTAGCATTTGACATGCTTAGCACTAGGTATACCTACATTAAACACAAAGTGAAAAATGTGAAACGGTACAATGTATGAAAATACTTCCGACAAATGGCGCAGGCGTCACCCAAAGACGTTAAGTATGAATGTGTTATCGAAATTAGCAGACAGGAGCAATTGTCACGATGGCTGAATCGGCAAAGCATCTGGATGGTATCCAGAAGAGCAGGTTCAAATCCTGCTCTTGACTGTTATTTTCGATTTCACATTTTTCACTTTGTGTTTAATGTATAGTGCTAAGCATGTTAAATGCTAAAAATATATATAAAAATATCTAAATATTTATAGGGTTTGCGTCATTATTAGGTAATAATCTTAATTGTAAAATTAATTTTACCTGGTCGGTACAATGTATGAAAATACTTCCAACAGATGGCGTAGGCGTCACCCAAAGACGTTAAGTATGAATGTGTTATCGAAATTAGCAGTCAGGAGCAATTGTCAAGATGGCTGAATTGGCAAAGCATCTGGACGGTATCCAGGAGATGCAGGTTCAAATCCTGCTCGTGACTATTATTTTCGATTTCACATTTTTCACTTTGTGTTTACTGTCCTATTAATCTAGCAGCGATTTAAGGAACTTTTACTCCAGTTCAAATTCTGAGTCGGTCAAAATAATTATGTTATGTGATTATGTTCAGACAGAAGACGACGATAGAGCACTTACTTTCACGTGGGACTAAAAAACATAGTAAGTATATTACAAGTCTACCTATCGCTTTAATGGTGTCTCAAATAACAACAATCTTACCGACTATAAAATACTAGTTAAATTCGACCTAAAACCATAAAAAGTATTCATTAGAATGACAATATGGACGTAAAATAACTTTGTAATGGGGACAGCGCGCTTTGCTTCCAGAGTATTTTATAAATAAGAATATCTACTCACGGATTTGTGCATCTTTGCTTCTGTGAGTGCCTTAGTTAGTTCTTCAATGCTAAGACAGTGCAAGCCTTCGTTAGACGGAGCAAATTCGTCACTAGGTGCTGATTGTGCCGAGGACGCTGACGAAGGACCCTCCTCAACTAATGCAACTTCACGAATTGGTGGTGACTGGAGCGGCGTTTCTATTGTCTCCTAGAAATAAAATACGTTTTATAGCACTAACAAAACAGGCAGCTATTTTCAGGTCGAGCTCGAAATCGAATTTTCTCGCTTCCAAAACCTCGGCCAGCTCATTTTTTGTTGGTTAATTTTGCGGGCAACATCCAGCAGAAATACGTGTACAAAATAATTATGTTAGTATTAAGTACATATTTTTTATTTTCGTAATATAAAATTGAGTACATTTACATTATTTAGATATTTTTATATATATTTTTTTAGCATTTGACATGCTTAGCACTATATATTAAACACAAAGTGAAAAATGTGAAATCGAAAATAACAGTCAGGAGCAGGATTCGAACCTGCATCTCCTGGATACCGTCCAGATGCTTTACCAATTCAGCCATCCTGACAATTGCTCCTGACTGCTAATTTCGATAACACATTCATACTTAACGTCTTTGGGTGATGCCTGCACCATCTGTCGGAAGTATTTTCATACATTATACCGACCAGGTAAACTTAATTTTACAATTAAGATTTTACCTAATAATGACGCAAACCCTATAAATATTTAGATATTTTTATATATATTTTTTGCAGTCAGGAGCAATTGTCAGGATGGCTGAATTGGTAAAGCATCTGGACGGTATCCAGGAGATGCAGGTTCGAATCCTGCTCCTGACTGTTATTTTCGATTTCACATTTTTTCGCTTTGTGTTTAATACATTTACATTTTTATGAAATATTGTGTAAATGTATGTAAATGCTACCTGTGAAGATTCTGAAGGTACAGAGGGTTTCTCTTGAGAGTCGCTGGAACTGTCGATGCTGGTGTTAAACAACATCGCCTCATGTTCGTGTATGGTCTCCAACTCATAATTTGTGCCTCCGATGATCTGGAACCAATGTTGTACAGTTTAATGAACATTTATTGCCATCAAAATAGTTTTTATATTAAGTAGATAAGTAAATATGAGGTTTATTTATAAAAACATGTGTAAAGTATTAGGTAAACGAGTAGCCTATAATAAGACGCAGTGTTGCTAATCGCTGAAATTCACGAGAAAGTGAGAGGAACTGCGATAGAGATACTACAGTACTGAACTGACTATTTATTAGTCATCCATCCATCCATCCATTAGCGCCTTTTAACGTCCACTGCTGGACATAGGCCTCCCCAAGAATGGGGGATAGTGTCGTAATCGCCACGCTTGGCAGGCGGGTTGGCGATCGCAGTGGATGCTGTTAATACTCGAAGGAGTGCTGCTGCCCACTCCACCGGTATTCCCTCAGTCGGCTCTTACGATTCCCATGGGTGGAGAGGGGTGGGACAATTCTAAAGCCGGCCCCACACGGCAATTAACTACTTATTAGTAGTACTTATTAATCTTATGAGTTAGCCGTGTGGGGCCGGCTTTAGAATTGTCGCACCCCTCTCCACCCATAGGAGTCATAAGAGCCGACTGAGGGAATACCGGGGTAGTGGGCAGCAGCACTCCCTCGAGTATTAACAACATCCACTGCGATCGCCAACCCGCCTGCCAAGCGTGGCGATTATGGCACTATCCCTCATTTTGGGAAGGCCTATGTCCAGCAGTGGACATCGAAAGGCTGACGGATGGATGGATGGGTGAATTAATCTTATATAGGTATTTACATATTACGAACAAAGTGGGAAAAGGAAGTATTATAGTCACGGTTGACGCCTTATTTTCCAAGCGACTCGACATATTTGATCCTACGTTCCTCGAGAAGGTGTATAGGTACATCATGTAGGTACCTATACTCCTTCTCGAGGCCGACACACTACTCTTTAAAATATGCAATTTAATCAAATAGGTACCTACATCTTCAACTGTTGCAGCAGGGATTGCAAGCAATAGAAAAGACTCTCCAACGCAACTTATTCCGAAGAAATGGATAGTTCTCTTGGGATAACGTAATAATAACTGAGCCACAGCACACATTTTCTTTATGCAACTCAATTTTTTTTTTCTATAAAGACAACACCATACACTAAGTAAAAATTCTTATATCATGGAGGCCTTTACAAACATACAATCTAAAGGACATGAAATAAACAAAAATTATAACATTTGTGAATCACACAAAGACTTCTCCTGCGTGGGAATCAAACCCACAACATTCGGGCGGCAAGTTGATGTCTTCCTTAGTATTTCACATACCTTTATTATACCCTATACTTAGTTTCGTATTTGGAACGTGATTTTTTATTTGTAATATCCAGGGGTGTCTGTACATTTAAGATATTTGATAAAAAATTACTGAATTAGGCTATATAGGCTACTTTTTTTTAGATTTTTTGTCCGTTTGTCTATTTGTTTGTTCGCGCATCACGCAAAAACTACTGAACTAATTTTGATGCAACTTTTTTTATTTGATAGATCTCGATGAAACTTAAAAACTGGTGTACATTTTATCTAGCTACTACGAGTATATCGAGAACCTGAGATATAACCCAAAAACTAGCTTTTGGCTGTGGTGGAGCCGCGGGCAAAGGCTAGTATTGGAATATAAATAAACCACTCACCCCCCGTTACATTCCCAGCGGCTACGCTCGCGTCATAGTATTGTCGATGAAAAATCTATTTCGGATAGGATTTCTATTATTAGGTATAAGCGTCCGCATTAGATGTTTCACATCAAAAATATAGGTTCGGGATAAGTAATCACCAACATATCATATATTTAAACCTTCTCCGAAACACGCTGCATCTTATGGTATAAGTATTATTCCGATCGGCTCAATAGTTTTCACAGTATAACCGAACAAAAAAACCGGCTCTCCATTGATTAGTATAGATAAGATAAACCATGGCTTATAATAGTAAGTGTCCTCCTAGCCAGAACACTTTTATTATTTTTATCTACAAGACCGCTACTGTTTAAACTACAAAAGGATTCCTTACAGCATCAGGTCTAGTAGAAGCAAGAACTCTCTTAAACGCGCGGTAACGTTCGTACAAATGTCTCGCCGCACCGCGTTCCTTGGAGTGAGCTGGTGGTCGACCCCGTGCCGCTTCCAACCGCAGTAGGACTTTTTGTACCGCTAGTTTTTCTGCTGCTAATTGAGCTGATGTCCACGTAGATTCTGGGCATGCTCTTCCTTCGGCTTGACGACAACCTTCGAGCCACTGTCATGACATCATTCAATTATAAAAAAATGGGTATTATAGTGGGTCAAGGCGTCTTCTATAATGAACGAACTAAAAAATGCTACGCAAGTGGCTAAAAACTAGACCTGCACGCCACGCCTAGGGAAAAGTCCCCCAAACGTTGTGCGACTTCTAAACAAAACATAGTTTTTATAAAATGATTTTTAACTAACTGTCTTTAGTTTCTATAATCATATTTCATTAGAAGGACTCGCAGTTTCACTTAAGTATGCTTGGGCGATATTGTCATATTTATCATATTGACTCTGAAAATATATCGCGATCCTCATTGAAATCGCTAACGGGTATATCACGATAATAATTAAAAAAAATATGCCTTAATTGCTGGCTTCTTTAAATAAGGTACTGTTTGAAAAAATCCCACAAAATTTCAGTAAAATGTCAAATAACAATGTGTAGTTGTAACCAAATATCACGCCGAAACATAACTGATATCTTTTTGTTGTTTATATTATTATGTTGTTTATTTTATTATAATAAATAAACTCGCAGCTGAAACATAGATAGATCTGCACGAGATCATAAACATTGCCATTAATCGCCTTGTACGATGCCACATTAGATATTGGGGTTAATATAAATTGTAAGTATAAATATGAATAACAAAGTATAGGTAGCATAATGATAGGCAGCAAAAAAAAACATCTAGACAATCTGATGAGTACAGTTTTAATTTATTTAAGGCTACATAAAACAAAACTTTAGATGAGTTGCAGCTATTCGATAAAATTGTTAGGAACACTTACTTCCTCCATATCGTTGACGACCTCTGCCATAGATTTATCGCTCTTTAGTGAAGCTTCAAGTTTATTATCTCTCTCTTTCTGCAGTTTATTTGCTTGCATTTTCAGAGCATACTCCACGGGGTCTGCTTTAATAGAGCGCTTTTCGGCTTGTAAACGACGTAAAGACTCGTACATCCGAGTAAGGCTAACGTCAGTTATTCTATCAATAAGTGTCAGTGGATGACCATTCTTGGCTTCGAATTCAGATTCGTATTTAGAGATATTTTTCTTTAGCACGGTTATCTGAAAACACAATGTTTAAAGTTGACCGACATCGATCAACAATGCTACTGTTTATGCTCGCTCGCGAGAGAATGATGCGACTACATTCACATAATTAATTCTTGATTATGATATATTCACTTTCATTGGTCTGTTCTCTATTAATTCCACTATTAAACAGATTTCTTTTACTATTTGACGTCTTGTTCCACCTATCGAAATATCTTAGTAGGTATAGGGCATCGTTTTAAATGCTTCCCAAGCAGGTGTAAGTAACCTGATTAGTTTTATTGTGACGGATTTCGTACAAGGCAACTAAGGGAATTTTAGATACACGTCCAAATGTTCAGATAACTGTTAAATAGGGAACACTATCAGTTTATCTACCACCCTACTATTAAAGTCATGCAGCCAAAAGATATCGTTTATGTTCCAGCATGTTAATGGTTAAATAACATCTAATTTTGATGGATGGTATTGCCACTTATCATTAGGATTCCTCCATACATACATACATAGTATATAGTATACAAACATAAGTGTTCTTTTCGTGTTCACCAATCCAAAATGTCAAAATGTTAGTTGCTTTTGTAAATGCATAACGATATATATTCTTATATTATTCTTGAGATATCTTTTATTCCATCTCCGATGGGCATGAAAAAAGACTTAGTGTAATCGATTACTGGGAGGGAACGATATGGTAGCTCAGTTGGCAGTTAAAATAGGTTTTCAAAAGGGCCACGGGTTAAAGATCACCTGTATTCTTCTTTTTCTAATTCCCAATTAAATCCAAGTATTACCTTTTTTTGAATCTTATCAAGCCTACGATCAGGACTTGGCTGATCATGTCTTTTGACGTTTGGCGGGGCAGCACTGCGCTCGTCAGATCTTGCTCTTTCAGCGGCAGCACACAAGGCAGCCGGCACATCGTCCTCGTCGTTCGAACTGATACTTGGTATGCGACCAGCCACACGGTGAAGTGCAGCAGCATCCAGTGTCTCCGATTCCTCGAATACTGCAATAACCAGGCATGTGTATCGTCTGCTTGGATACGGAAACTGTTGGCATAGTAATGTTTTTAGGTACATAAATTTGCAATGTATTTCAGAAGAAAAACAATTTTCACGCGAAACGTCTTTAAAATCACACCAATGGCCCTTTTTTTTTTTTTTTTGTTAAGGCGGGAAATAATGTTCCTAACCGCACACCCCGTCGTTCGGGGCAACGAACAGGGTAGTGTGGGGCCCTCACCCACTAAAGAAACCCGCCGTGTGCCATCTCTCCGCCTTTATTGGCGGGCCACCGGAACTATATTACATTCCTTCAGTGGTCCGCCGGCGGCTTACCTTTTCGGGTACCCTCAACTTAGCGACACATGGAGCGTCGCACCTTCGCACACCAATGGCCCTAGCCAAGTTGCATTTTATGATCGCTAACGCTATAGAAAACTATTAAAATGTATGGGAATTTGACATCTTTAACAATATCTATAACGCTAAGTCACGTGACTGAACGTTAGATATGTCAAATTTCCATACATTTTAATAGTTTTATGAGATAGCGATCATAGAATGCAAATTGACTAAGCCCACTAGTTAGAAAACCAGACCACTGAAGTAATGTCACGTAGTTCCAGTGGACTGCCAATACAGGTGGAGAGACGGCACGCGGCGGGTTTATTTAGTGGGAGAGGGCCCTACACTACCCTATTCGTTGCCCCAAACGACGGAGTGTGCGGTTCAACAACAAAAAAATCAACCGACGACCGACCAACTACAAGGTATAAGAGGTGTACACATAACTCAGTGAAATCAGTGAGTGAATATGCAATCATCCCCTATTTTTCTACCCTTACGGTTAGAATTTTTGTAAAAAAAACATCTAAATTACTACTCTGTAAAAACTTATGCGTGTTCTAACATAAAAAAAAATATATAGGTATATATATATATATATATACGTGTCAAATTGAGAATCTCCTCCGTTTTATTCGTCAGTTAAAAATTAGCATGAAAGTATAAAACTCAAGCAACTTGCTGACATAGACGTTTCATTTTGAAACCTGCAGCTGTGGGACAACCCATAACCACATCCGCTTTTTTAAATTTGCAAGCTAACTAGCATTGTAACGACACTAAATATAAAGGTAGTAGGTATAACTTATTGCAATAGGTACATATATGATATTTGAATTGGAAAAATATTAACTGAATCATTATATATAATTCCAGTGTCACGATATTTGTCACGATATTTGTGAAACTACTGAACCGATTTTAACGTTTTTTTCTTTTTAAATGTGTGTTTTGTTCCAATTTAAGAGATAGGATACTTTATATTTTAATTTATAATTTCAATATTTATTCATGAAAAAATATATGGCGGTACGAAGTTCGCCGGGTCAGCTAGTAATCTATAAAAGATTTAGTTCTGAGTTCATAAAGTAAAACTTACTGAGTGGTCGCCGTATAGCATAATCAAAATTTGGTGGTGTGGAACATCTGATATCATCAGATGTGGTGAAGCAATCATTTCCTCGGGGGTGTTTGGGTATCTTGGGTAGTGGACGGCGACGTTTACCGCCAAACTGTGGGCGACGGGCACGAGAGAGGCGCTCAGCACGTCGTTCCGACTGTAACACAAACTCTTCATATTATACCTGATAAATATTTTTAACGCTTTTATTGACCCATTATTAGGCTCGGGTCCGATCTCCCAGTGAAAGGGCTGTTTTTTCGCGCATCACACAAAATCTACTGAATGGATTTTGATACAATTTTTTATTTGAAATGCCTTGGTTAGGCTTAAAATATGGTAGACATTTTATCCCGCTACTATATCGGGAACCTGAGATATAACCGAAAAACTAGCTTTTGGCTGCGGCGAAGCCGCTGGCAAAGGCTAGTATAACGATATAATTCTAAGGAATATTAGCCCGCCTTAGCAATCTCTACCATAAACAATGCGCGTACACGCGTTTTCATTTCAGGCCATCGTACCTATTGCTGGTTTTCTTACAACACTGGAGGAATGGATAGAATACGTGCAATACATAAAGGACTAACTTCTGTCCGCATAAGTTCGCCGTCTGCGTGGACTTCAAAATTCAATCCATACAGACGGTTAGGCATATCCCACAGGATAAACACAAACACACAGAATATCATATTTAGCGGCATTGAGGAACAATAGCCACTACTACTTTACTACAATTTTTTTCGAGATAAACAGTATCTTCCATGTTACTGTTATGTGTGGTAGTGGAACAGAGATGTAAGTTGGCCTTGTATCAAGGCTTAAAATCACTCAGCGTGTCCTGCAACGGCCTATGCTCGGTATTACGGAGATCCTTAAGATATCCGGAATAACCGACATAGCCCACCGGGTTGGCATGCTGAAGTGGCAATAGGCATGTCACATCGCTCGACGAACCTACAATCGTTGGGGAGAAAAGGTTGTTGAATGGCGACCATATATCCGATGGCGCAGCGAAGGCCTACTACGCCGCAGGGAGCCGTTGGATGCAATCAGCACAGGACGTCAAAAGGCGATGCATTGATGATGACAGATGGATATACTCGTATGTTAATTCAGTGTCTAATCTATCTGCATACCCTATTTCATCCGAATCCGCTCAGTCGTATAGACGTGATTGACAAATAAACATCCAAGCATTGCCAAAAACTTTAATACAATTTATAATGTTAGTAGGAAGTAGGATATTCTGTGTTACCTCAAGTCGGTTGTGGTCGTGCAGCGGCGGCGCGGGTGTCTGTGGTGCAGGCCGTTCCTCGCTAAGCGGGCGACGCTCCTTCCGCTCGTGTGCACAGCCCGAGTCACGACGCTCGCGTCGCTTGCGAGCCTCTCGCTCGCACTCAGGCGCTGCCATTTGTTCCGAAGACTTCTCTCGTTCAGAGCACTGCGCACGCCACCCGAGCCCAGAAATTACAACCCGTCGCTCGCTCGAGCGCTCAGTTTCCTGCCCGTAACCCTAACCATATTATGGATACGTTAATGTCAGTGTCATGTGCGTATGTTAAAGTTTCGGTGTTATAAAATAAGGTTGATATAATTGTGGGTGGGTTAAGCTGATGTTTGCGTCAAACAGTGAGGAGAATGAAAAGTGTTATCATGTGTGATATTATTTTTGTAGATATATAATTAGGTACATAATGTGGATAAATAAGGATACTCCTTGCTGTAAGCTAATATATGTAAATTGCTATTTTCTATCGAAGGACATGGGTTATTGAAGCATTGATATCTACGACACAGCTCTTAACCTACACATTTTACAGGGTCGAGAAGCAAATTAACTGAAGGCAACTAGTCATTATTATTCACTCTAATTTTTGGCATTATAATACAAATTGTTTGTCCAATATACCCATGTATATACGTAAATATTGCAAAGCGTTTAATAAGCTAGTTTATTATAATTATAAATCGAGACACTATTATAATTGTTTGGATACTAAAATGATTATGTGAAGCCCCATTATCTAATTTTCGAAATACCTGCAAAATCTCCAATTGTACCATTTTCGCTAACCCGGTAAATAAATCACCAAATTTCCAAAAGCTTTCAGCCGTTAATGGGACGATTCTGAAATTAAATCATGTTTTGGAACTAATGCAGCTGAACGCATCTAAAATAAGAAGCTTCATCGCCTGTGGCCAACTAAAACTTCTTAGACATAGCCTAACAGTATCCTTTGTGTAACATTCTACAGATAGAATTCTTAGAACTACTTAGCAATCTATACTTACAATGCAATATCTAGCAGCGTCAACTATGGAGTCCAAGATTCTGGATATGTTTTCTCGTGTACGGCTGGCCAGGGTCACTTTAGTGCCCGTTAAAGGGCAACACTTTTCCAATAAACCACAACTTAAACTCAACAACGGGGCTATTGCTTATCCTTTGATGTAAAATAAAATGAAATAAATAAAACGAAACGGCAGTGCGAATTCGGTCGCCGTTTTGACGGAAACTTTTACATTAAATTAAAACTAATGAAACAATTTCGATAAGCTCTATTTGATGATGTCACTGGTTTGCACCGACATGTCCCAATCACGACACATAGTTTTATATAACGGCACAAAAAGTCAATAGAGAGGTTCTTGTTCAACTATTTACGGCTGCTTCAAAAAATGCGTTGAAACAAGTCTGTAATTTAGCATTGATGGTCTGAATAGACTTTTAAGAGCTTAACTAGCTCTTCACTGTTGATGGGATTTACTCATCAACATAATGTGGCTTTTGGAAATATTTTAATGATTGATATAGCTTCAGTAGCGTCGCAAAGACACTGTGTCAATTTAAGTCTATTATCCTGCCCATCTTTTAAATTGTTTCCTTTGGAATTGCAACGAAAATATGTTGTCACTCTTGAACAGTTTGTATCTGAAAAAGAAAACATTTTATAATTTAGATTGTCATAGTTTCAAATCTTAATTTCACAGCATTTCAAGGTTTCTAAACAATGCCACACGCTCATATAAAAATATCATGCAGTTGTCTAAAATAGATATACGAAGTAGACAAATTCTACCAACTTTGTCCCATTTGTCTTATTGTTTCAAGTGGTAGGGCGTTGCTTCGCCCGGCATGAATGGGCGGGCCGGAGAACCAAACCATCTCCTTATCCTTTCCTTATTATCATTTCCCACCTGGTATCCCTTTCCTTGGGATTAACAACGTGCGAATCATGTCTCTGGTATTGCTAGCGTCTAACAGACTACGGTAAATGCTTTTCATCAGGTATTCGAACGTGCTGCCCGATTCGTTTCGATAACTATAAGAATTACCAATAGAAAAAAATATTTCAAAATGCAGAGCTAAAGAAATACTTCCCCCACCTATCATCGCTTATGATGACGTCGAATATGGGTTAAACTTAGTGATTATTCAACTATCTATCTTGCTCGGCATTGAACAAAAATAAAAAATAAAGTTTAAAAACTGTACATGGCTACGGAAATAAAATGACATATTTTTATGAAACATAACCCCTAAATGAGGGCCACATAAAGGGCCTAAAGTCGCGTAGTGTGTCGTGGGAGTGGGGCTTCCTCGACGTATATCTAAGCGATGCGTTTTAGCTGTAGCAAGAGATAGCCGTTTATTCTTTCATTTCATATCTGTGAAATGAAATGGTGAGCAGCAGCGCTTGACAATGCTCCCCATGAGCGACGGTTACCATTTACCATCAGAGGGGCCGTGGCTCGTCTGCCACTACATGCAATAAAAAAAAACTCACTTTTAATATTAGTGAGAAATGTTGTAAAGATAAACCGGATTAACAGATTAAAAAACTTTCCTTATACGAGTACATAGCGTAAGCTAAACAACTTAAAACGCATATCGAATCTTTACTTTGCTCCCCACAGTGAACACATAATAAAATTAAAAACTAATTAGCTTGAAACAATTCTATGTTAACGCTAATACCATAACAATTACAGTACTATAAAATTACTTATACTCGTATAACATTACAGAAGTGTGAGTCATACGATTATTATGTAATAGTTGTTCACACCTAACTGTGGCCCGAATCTTTCGCCATATTTTTATATAACACGCATTTACAGTTAATTTAAAAGTCTGAATCAATTAGTTTTAACCTGACTTAGACATACGAGTACTTGGCGGTCAAATCAAGTGCAACACTCGCCACGCAACACATTTTATTATAATAAATTTTCATTATATTTATATTGTTTGTTATTATATAGAAATTTGTGCACGAACATATTCTTTTACTCTCATAATCTGATGAAAGGGCAATCCAACACGAACAAATAGCGATCATAAGCAAGGCTTAAGGCTTTGTAATCCGAACTACTAATCATTCCCTGATGATGATGACTATTTGTTGTGTACCCAGGATTCGGTCCTGGGCCCTCATGATTATAATTCCAAACTTATGCCGTAATAACAAATAAATATTAACGTTCATATAACAACAAAGTATATCTATAGTGCAAAGAGAAGGGTCGGGACGAAAACAAACTACGCAGTTCATTCGTAGCAATGCGTAGCTTCACGAATTACGCCGCTACGCGGCCCTGGGCTTTGGAGTAGATGTAAGCTTTCATGTGTTTGTGACTATAGAACGTATAATGTTTTTTCCTACAAAATTATTCTACTGTTAGCTGTTAGAAGATTGATTATACGTTTGTGGTTCTTATTTTAGTGGTGCCATGCTCAGGCACTTACTCGAACAAATTTTGTGTATCATTTCCGGTGGAAAAGCTTTTAGACCATTAAAAAGACCATTAACGTTTTAGACAATCAGAATTATGGTACTCAAAATTTGAGGTCATTGGTCCGCTAAATTTAGTAGCCGTTATTATGTTTTTACTAGCTCAATATGGAGTCTCTTTATTAGGAATCTTGTAGTTCATCCAATTTAATAATCTGAATTCCTAGTTACATTTGGAAATGACTCTGGACAATGCTACCAAATAAAAGGGATGATGATAACGAAAAGAAATTAAATTAGTAAAAAAAACCAGAAGGCGGATTACATAACTACTTTCTAAAAATATGTCGTGATAAATCCTTATAATTTTAGTTCAGAACCTATGCTGAGTTATCATAGGTTTAGTAAGTAGCCAGTATTTTTTCTAATACATACATTAATTAGTAAAGTAAGAATAAAACCAAATATCAAACTGCCTCTGTAGTGCAGCGGTAGTGTAAGCGACTGCTGATCATGGGGTATCGGGTTCGATCACTGGGTTGGGGAGTGTTATTGAGCTTTTTCGTAAAAATAAAAATTCTCAGTAGCAGCCCGGAGTTTGGAAATGTGCCCGGTACACGGCAATAGGCTCGCCCCCCATTACGTGGGACTTAAACATAGCTGGCGAACCGTGGGTGTATAATACAACTCTGCCTACCCCTTCGGCGAATACAGGCATGATGCTATGTTATCATTCTACTAGTTTAGTAAAAAAAAATCCGTAGAATCCAATAAGTATTAAAAAAAAAATGGAATTTGCGAGAAAGCAAACTCATTGTTGTTTACGTAGAAATGGTAATATTTTTCGAAATAGCTCAAGGCTCATGCTGAGATAAAGCCTTAGAAGAGACAAAGAACATTTGTAATTGGGCAAACGCAAATTTTATATAAATTTAAAGCTCTCTCATCTTCTATATACTATTATAAAGCTGTAACAGAGCCATGTCTGTACATTTAAGATATTTGAGAAAAAAATACTAAATTAGGCTATATATGCGTCTAAACACAAAACGATTTTTTTTAGATTTTTTGTCTGTTTATCTGTTTGTTTGTTCGCGCATCACGCAAAAACTACTGAACGGATTTTGATGCAACTTTTTTTATTTGAAAGGCCTTGATTAGACTTAAAAAACTGGTATACATTTTATCCCGCTACTATATCGGGAACCTGAGATACAACCTAAAAACTAGCTTTTGGTTTTAAGCAAAGGCTTGTTATGATAATAATATTAAAAGACATGTATAACAATTCTATACAAACGTGACCTACTAATATAGTAACCAAAATTATATTGTGCAAACCACCTTAAATGCCTTTCATCTCGATTACTTACATCACAGATGCTTACGCTAATATGTTACTGACACAAAGTATGTATGTACACACAAGTAATAAATATCAAATAAAACTTTTTAAAAGTAATATATGTTTGTTATATGTTTTTAGTAATATATGTATTATATCCGTAATCTGGTACCCATAGCACAAGCGTTAAGCTTAGTTTGGGACCAGAGGACGTTGTGTGAAATGTAAAAAAGAAATATTGAACTTATAGAAGAAGTAAAGAAGCTCCTGTAGGATACGGCAGTAAAACAGGGAGTGCTGTAGCTCAGTAAAAGTGTTGATATGACATGTGTACTTTTCAAAAGTTAAAAAACAATTAAATATTTTGAAAACGCCCATGCTTGATATTGGTTAAATAAAACGGTTTTTTTTTCTTACGTTTCTTATTTCCCTTTAGTCGGGGGACTTTCAAAAAAGTTATTTAATCCTTTACCGGTTATGTTTTAATTAACATCCGGCTTGGGCTTTTTCAAAACATTAAATTATGCTTTTTATAGCCAGAAGATGATCTTGAGAGTATCCTGTTTGATATTCACTGTCACCTCTAGATATTAGGTTTATTATAAGTTCCAAAATGATTATAGTTTTTAGAAAAGATGTTGGTTTTAGAATCAGTAATCAGTTTAGTCCGTGTGGTGACGGACTAAGAATACAAGTGTCTCCACCCTATCCTTTCCCGCGGGTGTCGTACAAGGCGACTAAGGGAAGTGAGCAATTATCACCCATTGCATTACTGGTGATAGGGCTGGGTACCAAGTGAAAGTACTCATTTGCTATCGAGCCCGAATGAGTCGGTACCACCGTCTCCCGTGTGACCAGTATTGAAGCACGTCAGTGCGTTTTGACTCTAGCAGAAGATAGCCGTTTATTCTTTCATTTCATATTTAAGAAATGAAATCGTGCGCAGCTACTTGATTATCAAGCCAACTCTCGGTATAGTTGAGTCTATGAGCGACGGTTATCATTTACCATCAGAGGGGCGTTATTGTGTATAAGTAGTCCTCGTAGCGTCTATAGGCTACAGTAACTGCTTACCATCGGGCTGGGTGTATGCTTAATTACCGTCAAGTTTCTGTCCGTTGACGGACTAAGAATACAAGTATCACCACCCCATTCTTTCACACGGGTGTCGTATGAAGCGACTAAGGGATCAATTATCATCCATTGCATGAGTGGTGGTAGGGCTTGGTACCAAGTGGGAGTACTCACTCATCGTGCTCGAGTGGTTTGTTACCACCATCTCCCGTGTGACCGGCCATGAAGCACATCGTTGCGTTTTGGCTGTAGCAGGAGATAGCCGTTTATTCTTTCATTTCATATAGGTGAAATGAAATGGTGAGCAGCGGCTTGACAGTACTCTCGGTATAGTTGAGTCCATGAGCGACGGTTACCATTTACCATCAGATGGGCCGTGACTCGTCTGCCACTATATACAATAAAAAAAAAGTAGTAAATAAAAGAAACTCTATTTAGATGCCAAGACATGATGTTTCCGTTATCCTAAAATGACAATATCTAATCTAAAATGAAGTCGCGTCAATTATAAACACATTCCTTTATAGGCATAGCCTTTATTATTCCTATTATATTGGGATTGGTTTTATAGTCCAAAAAAAATTGTTTCTTTGTTCCTTTATTCTATTTTCCTTATCATAATAGTACAGTCGGACCTGATAGTTCGCATTCCGAGAAAATATGATAACGTTTTTCTGCTGCCGTGTTGACTTTTGGTCCGTAGTTCACGAGACGCATTCGCAGACGGAAGCTAGTTTTATTATAATTGCTTGTTAGGATTTAATTTATATTTACAAATCTATATCTATAATTGCCGTGTGGGGCCGGCTTTAGAATTGTCCCACCCCTCTCCACCCATGGGAGTCGTAAGAGCCGACTGAGGGAATACCGAGGGAGTAGACAGTTTCATGTATTAACAACATCCACTGCGATCGCAAACCCGCCTGCCAAGCGTGGCGATTACGGCACTAACCCCCATTCTTGAGGGAGGCCTATGTCCAGCAGTGGACTTCAAAAGGCTGATGGATGGATGGATGGATATCTATAATACGATTTTACACGACTCTGACAATGTTAATGTTATCGATAAACTTGAAGATGGGCACATTACAAATTGTGCACATCTATTCTATAAAAATATAATAAAGAGGCAAACTTTGTTTATATGTCGGTAATCCCTGCGATGACTGAACTTCCTCCCTATAATAGCCAAGAGGCATAAACGCTAGTAGAATAGAATAGAATAATCAATGTATGAGATGGACATAAGGTTACGACAATGTAAGCGTAACCGACCATTCTAGATTGCAAATATTGTTTCAGTTATATAAAGGTGCATTATTCCAGAGCCTCAAGAACGTGCGTGGTTTCAAATATTAGATACGATATAATCATAACGTACCTACACAGCTGGTAAAACTAATTTTCCATTAGTTCTCAGTAACATAATTATATTGCTTATGTTTATAAAATATTATTTTATATATCTTTGTTATGTTATCGGTTACTTATTAAAAAATAGGGAGTAAGTAAGTGTATTACGCAACACTTTCCCACAAAGCATACCTATCCTCCCCTCCTCTCCCAGAGTAAGAGGCAATACGACATCAACGAAAAAAATTAGATAGTTCAATTGGTACACAAAAGTGTCACTTAAACTCCAGATTGTTCAAGAGATGAGTTTAAGATTTATTTTTATATTGAAATAGAGATAGAAACATTATTAATTTTGGGGTGAAATTCATAAAAGGCTTAATGACTCAACAAAGGACTCTCCTCATAGTGTGGAAAATGTCGTAGCCACAGATCAGCTTGCTTGATATTAGTAGTTAGGTCATTAAAATAATATAATTTACGAAATTATATACTTAATATATTATTCAATTCCGTATTCGATTTTCGATGCAGTATCTAAAATATTATTAGAATAATAACCACATTTTATTTCCACGCAGACGTCATCTATAATTAAGTTGTGTATATGTATACAATATATGTAAATATTAATTACAGGGATTATTACATAACATCAGAGCTACAATATAGTGGTACATTGATGTTTGACCTGATTACAACTGGGTTCGTTGATCGCAAAGTGGGCGTGTCTGCTTGCCGTTCACTAGTATTGACTAATATTTTGAAAGGAATGGGATAAGATCTGACGTAATCGAGAGTCCATAATATTTACAAACCCGAACAAAAAACAAAAAAAAGGGGCGCTTTCATAATACTCAATATTATAATAATAAACTGCACAGTTCAGTTATCTTTTGTTTTTCTGTTATGCGATTATTGTAGTCCCATTTTGCATTTTAAATATGTATGATTTCTGTTTGAGCTATTATAGTAATTATACCTACTTTTAAATAACACATATATTTCTATATAATCAGGGCTATTTTATAATCATGAATTAACTTTCCAATGACCCTGTTACTCAACTGAAACTTATATTCATCTATATAATTTTGGCACACCTCTATACAAAGACTTATATACGCACTATTTTCCTGCATCACCTAGGTCAGTAATTCAAACAGACATATCAGCATAACAGTATACGTGCATACCTTTAACAACACGGACGTGAATTGTGCACTAAAAGTGTCATAATATATTTATGACAGTTTTTTGCAGAAATAGAACAATATCGGCTTTGAGATCGAAGTTCAACTAATTAAACGCTTTCAGTAAACAGAGTGCTTCTAAAATGAAATATACAGTTGAACTTACCCAAAAAATGAAAACGTCTTAGCGCTTGCGTATTCTTCTACAAGAATACTAACATACTATGAAGTAATAGAACTGTTTGCAGTGAATGGCGCCGCGTTCCTAAATGGTTATTGACGTGCATTCGCTAGCGCCTAGCGATACCAACTGAAGGCTGAAGGGGGCCGGGGATGTTGGGAGGTGCCGAGGCCTGATGAAGCAAATATTTTATCGATACTTTTACTTTAAGATAGGAAATAAGAAGTGATTATGCCCGAAGACAGCAGCAAATTTTTGATTATCATGCTAATAATTTATGCATTTATATAATCAAATAAGTTAACATAAATATACGAGTAGTAACAAACGCAATAAAACTCTAACAATTAAATGGCAATGTTTTATCTTCAAAAAAGATAGGTTAGTAATTTTCTATTCATAATAAAGATCAAAAATATAAGTTACGCTATATTGAATCTAATATTTGCCGCCGGCAATATAACCAATTCACCTTTGTTCTTGACCTATACCTTACCAATATACAATTACATTTTTCTTTTTTTATGTAAATACAATCTATTGATCTACTATTTTTAATAATACCAATCTAAGTGCCACTAGGATTAATCAATAGACGAAAAGGACCAAAAGCAAGACTGGCGTTGTTTCGGATGAGTAGCTAAGTGCTACGGCGTAGAAGCTCGTATCTCTACGCACACGATTTTTCAGATGTAAATAGAATGCTACGCAACATAATAAAGGAGAGTGCCAATTTCCCGTACATTCTCAGTCTGAAAAGGACTTACATAAAACAATGTTTTTTGAAGATAAATTGTCACTTTCGCATTAATAATTTAGCTGAATTTGAAGCCATAAGATTTATGATGTTGTTTTATCTCAAGCCTAGCAAAGTCGCTGCCTTAAAATTTCTAATTATGTAATAGAAAACAAGAATTTACGAATAGATGCATTGTTATTACAGCTGCTATTGTTAGTGTTTAGATGTTTACAAACAAAAAGATTGAATAACGAATATTTTTCCACTAGACAAAGATGCAAGACATGGCTCACAGTTACATCTCTTTCGCGTAGTCTGTCGATCGATGTGACCTTGGCAGTGGGTACCTAAGCTTAAACCCTAATAAATGGGAAGAACGGGGAAATATCAAGGGGATATAAATATGCTAATAGGATAGAATGAAGTAACAAATTGAATAACTAATAATATCTCACAACTGTCATTTAATAAACATACTCTTCTTCATATTTTTCTATGTTAAGTGATTCCACAATAATCAAAATTGTTAAATGTGCCTGTAATCTATACTATGATAAAAGTGTAACTGAGCTGTCTGAAGGTATTTGAGAAAAAGATCAATTTGTCTTTTTATCTGTTTGTTTGTACATCACGCAAAACTACTGAACAAATTTTCTAAAAAAATTTGTTTGATAGCTCTTGATTGGACTTAAAAACTGGTGTTTATTTTATCCCCCTACTATAAGGGGAACATGAGATATAACCTAAAACTAGTAAAGGGCAAAAGCTAGTTCTTCAATAAATAATTTCTTTCTTTCATCTTTCTTTATATGTATATATTTGTCAGTAGGTATACTTAGATTTAGGTACTAGAATATTGATTTCGTGGTAAAAAAATGTCTGTCAGCAGATTTAGACGCTACGATCATATCGCTATCTATCTAACTAGACATAAATAAACAATATTTTTACAAAAAAAAATATAAACACATAGTTGAAAAATTGATAGGTAAGTTAGTAATAAATTAGTGATATTATATTATGGTCTATATTTTAGCACTTGACATGCTCAGCTACTCTTAAAGTTCACATTATAATTTGTGAATAAAGAAAAAGAGTATTTTAGTACAGGCGGGAATCGAAAAATTGGATTAATGCATGTAAATGCGTTCCGAGGGCGTTGGTCGTTACGACAAATGTGATAAGGAGATTGGGTATGTCTAAAAGATAGTACTGTAGCTCAGTGGATTAGAGCACTTCCCCGGATAGGAAGGGACGCAGGTTCGATTCCCGCATGTACTAAAATACTCTTTTTCCTTATTCACAAATTATAATTTTGATATTATATTATATTAATAATAATAATACATTTTTATATCAGGCATAAAAAACCCATAATTACAAAAAAATACTAATGTTATAAAAACACTGTAAAGAGGTGATACAATATGTTTTTTAACCCTTTTTTTCTGTCCCACTATTGGGCACGGATCTCTTCTCATGGTGAGAGGGATTAGGGCATAGTCCACCACGGTGGCTCAGTTCGGGTTGGCAGACTTCAGAAATCATTGAGAAAATCTCTGAGGCATGCAGTTTTCCTCATGATTTTTTCCTTCACCTTTTTGCATATAATAATACAATTACAATAGAATTACACAAACACATACAAACAAATAATATTGGCATTATGTTAATTACCTACCTCATAAACATCGATTGGAGAAAAGAGAATCGATTATATATTGAACGAAATTAGCAATTGGCAACATTTTTTAGTTCATCTATCAACCAATGAATTCCGGATTTACCTAATTTCATTTTATCTTTCCAGCACCTTTTATTTGAGCAAAAATGTTGCAATCTTGTTTGGATATGGCTACCGCGAATAATAAACATAAAATAAAATATTTTTTGAACAAAAGTAAATTGTTGTGCCTCGCATGGCTTGACCTTTAGTGTACCAGCATCATCCATAATGTGAACAGTGACCCATTGCCTATACAGTGGTCTCCATAAGTCGTCAGATATTTGAATAAGTTAGCTTACTACCTACATCCGGTACGGGCTAATCTGTACTCTTTCTGCTTGATTGATATTAATAGAATTAGTTGGGAATAAAACGATACTTTGTCACTTAACGCGTATATTCGGCACATTTTGTTGCAATGACACGTGCTAGTTTCCTCGTGGTGTTTCCGATTTCATAGCGCGTGTTGTATTTTTCTTCACTTTTGCTGTGCTTGCAACGAATGTTCGGCCTGATTGTGTATGGTGCGTTTACACGCGCACCGCGCAGCCCGGCAAGCAGCTCGGGAAGCAGCTCAGGAAGCAGCTCAGCGCGCAGCCCACCATTCACCGCAATTATCCGTTCTCACGCTTGCATTCGATGTGAAATTAAACGGGCACGCGCACGAACACAAACGTGTGAACGGCTGCCCGGCTGCTTGTGCACGCTTGTCGTTGAATGGACTGAGTGTGTCGGTTTTTTGGCAAAGTTCAAAGGATTTTTTCACAAAGGGCGTTTACACGCGCGCCGCTCAGTCCGGCAAGCAGCTCGGGATGCACCTTGACGCGCAGCTTGTCGTGCGCTGCCAGGCCAAGCAAGCTGTTCACACGCTCGCGACACGTCAGTCAGTACAAGCATGGCGGACAATGCAGATGTTAATAATGTGACAGCTATTAGCGCCGGCCTCACTTATTTTTAATGGAAAAAAAAAACAAAATTATCGACGACGGTTAGAGCAAAGCGACCGCGCGCATGTGATCAGGCGCAAGCACATTCATCCTTTGAACTTTGCCAAAAAACCGACACTCATTCCGTTCAACGGCGAGCGCGTACACAAGCAGCCGGGCAACCACGGGCAGCCCGTTCACACGCTTGTGCCCGTTGAATGTCGCTTTGAATGCAAGCGTGTGAACGCACCATAAATGCTGATTGTAGGACCGTATTATGGTGAGCGCCACAGTACCTACACGTTTTACTTGAAATACAAGCCTTACCATTATGACAGTAAAGGCAATTTTCGCATACATTGAACTTGTTTTACAGTATTTGTATTCGAAATAATTTGATTTGTGTGAATAATTACTGTCTTCGCCCACGTCGCACTGCACAATTTGAGAGTTTGAAAGTCACTGACAATTATTGTTCTCACAACGTATTTTTTTTAAAGATAACTCCTTGCACTAAATAATAATCCTTGTATCACGGATGACTTTACACATACGATTTCACGGATACAAAGTACACCCAGACTCAGAACAAACATTTGTAGATCCCACAAAGAACTGTCCTGTGTGGGAATCGAACCCACAACACGGACGGGAGCTCGGTATCTAAACCACTCCACCATCTATGCAGTCAACGTGTATGAATAAATGTGATCTTGCTTCTATGATAATCTCTTGGGTGACTACTAACCAATTATAGTTACAACACGTCAAAGAGTCACTGATTGTCACTAGTTTCACCAAAAGTTATTGATATATGAATGTATCACCAATAGCTACTGATAGCTACGAGTATAAGCTCGAAGGACCATAAAGGATGTACGGACTAATCCGTACGCTTTTGCTTGATTGATGTTAATAGAATTAGTTGGGAATAAAACTATACTTTCTCACGTAACGCGTATTTTCGGCACTTGAGTAATGATAAAATGATAGTATGATTGCTATGAGTCGATACTGCAAACTGAGTATGTAAGTAATGAACCTGAAATTTCACATCAATAATATTGATGGTGGCGCAAATATACAATGTGCGACCGTACATATTGTTGCGGCTTAAGTTGAGTAAAATATATGAAATATATTTTTGGAAGGTATCCAGAAAGGGTATAATTGCTATCTACATGCTACTTTGATAGAATGTATAAATACATATATATATATATATATATATATATATATATATATATATATAGTACCTATACTTTTCTATTATCTATTATTATCTTACCTCGCTGCTATATCAGAAACTTGAGATATAACCAAAAAATTAGTTTTGCCTGTGGCGGGAATAGCTAGGTTAATAAAATACTACAACAATAAATTATATTAAAAAGTAAACTAATAACTTTTTCATTCAAATGATAGAGAGCGTTCAACCTTAATTCGAATGACAAAAGGTCAACTACAAAAATATGACGAGAACTAAAACAATCAAATATAATCATCAGTCATTTTCTTCAAACAATCAACTTGAACCTCTATTAATTACTTTTAATGGTCAAGGCTAGTTCATTTCAGTATTTTAATATTTGTATAGTGCACAACAATCTCCATTAGTCACACCTAGAATCCACAAACACAAAATGTACTTACATAATTACACACAATGGACCATTCACCTAAGAGCTTATAAAGTATTGTGAACTTGTAGCCTGAAATACAAAAGGTGGCGTGACGTGTGCTGTTTGTTTTCTTATTCAATTATTCTAAAGTACATTGGACTTAAAGTTGACCATGGCCTTAGACAATCTGTATTAATGAATAGAAGAGAAGAAAGTTAATCCATTCACCAATGACGTAGTGGTTAACATACCAAGCTCTAACCACGTGATGTGAGTTCGATGCGAGGCGAGGTGAAGGTTTTTTTATTAAATCAAAATATTGAAAATATTTGCAAAATTGTAGAGCGCTTTATGATTTAAAATAGTCGTCCCATTCAGCATTTAGTTTTCTCCTCTTAATATGACAGCATTGTTATATCTCGTAATAAGTAATTATCATCCCCAACAACAACAATGTAGTTATTATTTTTTATAAAACTGATACTATAGTTTATCATAATATTTCTTAACTACTTATAATGTATCCCTACTTTTCATTCTATCATCATGAAATTTTACATAAATTACATATATGTACATATGATACGGTCTACAGAAAAGGACATAAAATACCTGAACCAATGGATGGTTCATGTGGTGCTAAAACTATAAATTACAAAATTTAAAAAGCCCCCTACGCAATTACATCATTTTCGAAAAGAGCTGATACCCTTACACTGCTGGACCGATATTAACCAAACATTGCTAAGAACCACCGCAAGGAAGCTTGTTTTCAAATTAAAAATACCCCATCGAAATCGGTCCATCCGTTTGAGAGCTACGATACCACAGACACACACAGACAGACAGATATCGACGTCAAACTTATAACAAACTAAGCCACAGCAACGGGTTTGCTAGTTTTAAATAATGTATATGTCCATGTGCTAGGAGAGTACGTATAGGTATGTGACAGTGATACCCTTATATAAAATTTATGGAGCCCGCGTATTAATGTGGAAGCAAATATCGATAATAAAAATTGTAACGAAAAGTGTATGTTTATTGACTTAGATTTTAACATAAACAAATTGTATTGTCGAAGACACCCGGAGGTAAAAATTGCCGGAAACCTATACTAATACTAGCGGACCTGACAGACGTCCTGTCAACACATTGGGGTTTCGTTTAGACTCAGTAATTTATTTAAATACCTACTAATTCCTAAAAAAATGGGGCTGTTGGTGAGTGAAATTTTGTTGTTATGTACCTATATATTAAAGAATAAATGAAAAAAAAAATCCTGATTCATCCGCCAATATTTAGAACAGACTTTGAAGACTGTCATAGGCATTATATTAATCTCATAATATAAAAGTGCTTATGTGAAGACTAATTTTGCAACACGAATCGAACTGTTAAAATATGTTAATATTGTAGCGAAATTTAGACAAAGGATAAACATTGTTTTCTTTTCCATAAAAACAAAAGCAAAAGAAAAGAAAACTATAAATATTTCTAAAAGTAATTTCATTTTCTAGTTGTAACTTTCAAACGTTCTTCAGTGAAAGTTTTCGAATTGTTGTCGCAAGTCTGTGTTGAAATATTCTAGGTTCAAGTTGATATTACGTTATCTATCCTCTTATTCATGTCCTGGAAGCACTACATAGATATTTGGGAGTAGGGTGAGTAGTAACAGTCGATATGTTCGCGCTTGCGTTGTTGGAAGCAAATTTAATTCAAGCCTCAAAGTGGATCTTACTGTCCAATATGTAAGGTTGGAAATGTACGTATATTTTTAACCAAAAGACAAAGGAGTCTGGTTACTACGATCTAGGATAGCAAAGAAACGTCCGGAAAAGGCCTATTAGAGGTGGAGGATTTTTAAAACAAATTGAGCTTGTAGACAATAATGATATTCTGTTACATTTATAACGAATTACTTATATAAAAACGACATGCTATATTTAAAAAAAATAGAAATAGAAAGGCACCTTTAAAAGTGGCTACAGCATGTCAGGGTCCTTGATTAATAAAATTTGACTCCGGTCTTGTTCTAAGGTCGTTAGTTGTGTCCTTAATTGGGTTGTGGAGGCAGTGCTGTAACTAGCCTTTTATGAGCCCGGTGCGAGCTTCTATAACTGCGCCCTTATAAAATATTCTAATTTATCTGGCTCTGACAGTAAAATCTAATGTTGATAAAAATAAATCTATCATCTAAAACCGGGGTCTGCGCCCTGTGCCTGTGCACCTGCTGGCACCGCTCTAGTTACGTCACTGTGTTAGATAGCCAATCACTCCGTGTAGATATTGGTGAATCAGCTAAAATCAAACAGATCGAAAAGAGACCTCAACAAAGTTTGGGATAAGTGGGTCTAGCCAAGTTGCATTCTATGATCACTAACGCTAATAGAAAACTATTAAAATGTATGGAAATTTGACATCTCTAACGTTAAGTCACGTGACTTAGCGTTATAGATATTGTTAAAAGACTTAAATATAGGTTCTTTATCTAAGGTTAAAGATGTCAAATTCCCATACATTTAAATAGTTTTCTTTTAGCGTTAGCGATCATAGAATGCAACTTGGCTAGGCCCAAAGGCTAGAAAGATGATGAAGACCATTATTACTTTAGTTGCCATTCTGTTACCAATGATTTTCTATGTTCTTATATAAGAGAGAAAATTAATCGAGAAATATTGTAATTTATAAGGCATTAGTGTAATTTTTTAAATATGTAGAAACTAATGGACTAATACAAATTGGTTTATCAAGTAGTCCCGAGATTCACACGTTACTGTTTTAGCATGCAGGTTCGATTCCCGCTCGCACTTAAGTTCTTTTTTTCCTCATTCACAAATAATTTGTACTTTAAAGTAGCTGAGCATGTCAAATGGTAAAATACAGGTCAAAATGTTTTTTTTTTTGTAATTTAATCACATCTTAAAAACAGACATTATTGAATAGTATGTGTTATCTATATATCAAATTCGGGTTAGTTACACCATTTGTAACTCAAGAACGGCGAGACCATTTTTTATGATCTCTGATTTATTGGATTTTTGTCCGTCCGGAATAGCAGAATAACTATTAAAATAATGACAAAAAAACAAAGAAAGGTTGAAACATGACGGGCCTCGTGGCGTAGTCGGTAGTGTAACCGACTTCCGCGCACGAGGTCGTGGGTTCGATTCCCACCCAGGACAATTATTTGTGTGATGAACACAGATATTTGTACTGCATCTGGGTGTTTTCTATCTATTATATGTATGTATTTACAAAAAAAAAGTAATATATGTTTTTGATATACCTATATTTTAGCACTTGACATGCTCAGCTACTCTTAAAGTACAAATTATAATTTGTGAATAAGGAAAAAGAGTATTTTTAGTAAAGGCGGGAAAAAAAAATACTCTTTTTCCTTATTTAGATATTTATATATATATTTTTAGTATTTGACATGCTTAGTACTATACATTAAACACAAAGTGAAAAATGTGAAATCGAAAATAACAGGAGCAGGATTCGAACCTGCATCTCCTGGATACCGTCCAGAAGCTTTACCAATTCAGCCATCCTGACAATTGCTCCTGACTGCTCCTGACTGTTATTTTCGATTTCACATTTTTCACTTTGTGTTTAATGTATAGTGCTAAGCATGTCAAATGCTAAAAATATATATAAAAATATCTAAATATTTATAGGGTTTGCGTCATTATTAGGTAAAAATCTTAATTGTAAAATTAAGTTTACCTGGTCGGTATAATGTATGAAAATACTTCCGACAGATGGCGCAGGCGTCACCCAAAGACGTTAAGTGTGATGTGTACTCTTTTTCCTTATTCAAAAATTATAATTTGTACTTTAAGAGTAGCTGAGCATGTCAAGTGCTAAAATATATATCAAAAATGTTTAAAAAATCACGCCATCAAATAGTATGAATTTTAATTGCAAAATTAAACTTACTATATTGGATTAATGCATGTAAATGCGTTCCGATAGAGGCCGTTGGTCGTTAAGACAAATGTGATAAGGAGATTGGGTATGTCTAAAAGATAGTACTGTAGCTCAGTGGATTAGAGCACTTCCCCGGATAGGAAGGGATGCAGGTTCGTTTCCCGCCTGAACTAAAAATACTATTTTTCCTTATTCACAAATTATAATTTGTACTTTAAGTAATATATGTATTATATCCGTAATCTGGTACCCATAGCACAAGCGTTAAGCTTAGTTTGGGACCAGAGGACGTTGTGTGAAATGGCCGTGAACATTTATCTATTTATTATTATAAAAAAATATTTTTCTCAACAACTTTTGGGATGAAAATTTATTGATTCTGAGGCGGTACGAAGTTCGCTGATTCAGTTAGTTATATATAAAGAATACTACGTTCGTATGTTAATAGCATTAACGAACAGACGTGCCGTAGAGTTAGACAGACATTTTCAATTATTAATCCGATTTAGACAACTAAGCCGAACACGTGGATTGCGATACAGGGTTAACTTGGAGGGGTTCGAGGCAGCAAGGGCAGGTGGAGGCGCACGGTGAGTTCGAGGTGATCATTCAATATACTCACAGTACTTTTAAAACTATGATTTCCGAATTCCATTATGATTGGTACAGTCATTAAAGCGTCAAAGTGTAACAAACAAACTCACTTTCACACATTCCGGTTAATTATATTTCTTTATTTTAACATTTATATTAGGAAAAAAAAATCGTAAAAGATTTAGAAAAACTACCATATTACAACTATAAAAATCCGACGAAAAAAGAAAGGAACTATGTGACCTCACTGTCGTATGACTACCTATTATTTATATTGCTTAAATGAATAAGTTGCAGCGGTTAATCGATCGTTGCAGTCGACCTACTTGCAGGTCAAAGGAGCCCGGGCATCCATAAAATGCAGCCCAATACTAATTACTCTATGCACTTTTTAGAAGCTAAGGTGAAATTATATTTGCCTTCTCGGAAGACGTGAAATAGTTACTAAATACCTATACCTATATCAGTTCATTGTAGTTAGTTAAGACTGATATATTCTGCATATACGCTTGTGAGCTGCTTTTTCCCAGCAATTAGTTTTGGAATAGATACCTATACTCGTAATATGAAGCTAAACTAGCCAGTGCCTGCGGCACCGCCAAAAGCAAAAGCTGTTTTGTGGGTTATATCTCAGGTTCCCGTTATAATAGTGTTTTTTTTACACTACACGGATGGCATAAAAGCATACGGCCTACCTGATGGTAAGCGGGGTAGCCTAGAGATGCTAGCAACACCAGAGGCATTACACACGCGTCGCCGAAAAGCGATAGGTGGGGAGAAAGGATAATAAGGAGAAGATAAGTGTTTTGGGCCTCCAGCACTCACCGCACTTACAGCTTTATAATATTACTTATATATAGATATTATAATAACTTATGACGTTAATAGTTAATAGCGTAACGACTTACGAATAGATATTGTTGCAATTAAAGATGAGATGTTTTGTTGGTATACCAGGTAGATTTATTTGCGTAACAGTAATTTCAGGTTTTATGCAGGCATGTTTCAGTTTTGTCAAGTTGACAATAAGCAGCAGGCGATGTAGGTTTTATGATTGATCAAGGAACTTGTTACTTTTATGTGCCTGATAGAATCACAGACTACTTAAAAAATAAAATAATAATATCCATTGAATAAACTTACCACCTGGTTCAGTTTTAAGTACTTAGTGGTTCAGGTAGTAGCCTCCGTGCAGTGTTGTGGGTGTGATTTCCACGCAGGACAATTTCTCCAGGTTGTGCTGTCTGGATGTACTTATTGTCTATATATTAAATCTATGACTTAGTGTCCGTCAAATTGTATATTTTGTAAAAGTACCCGTATAGTTATTTATCTATGGTACCCCGTGATACATGCATTGTTTTTCATAGTACAGGAAAATACTGGTCATCTAGGAGACTATCTGTCTGAACCGCTGCATTGTTCTGTAGGATAGTATATTCAGTTCCTTCCGCTGTCGACCTCTCAGGAGCAACGAAAGATCCCGCTGATTATAACACAACCGTTATACCAAATTAAGATGATTCCCAACTACAAATATTTTTAAAATCTCAAAAGATTATTAGGGCAGGCCACGCCCCATGTGATAGTCAGCGGTTGTAATAAAGCAAACGAAATACCACAGGGACATTTCTAGCAATCGGTCACGACCATAGATAAAATAACTATAGGTACTCGGTCCCGACACAGGCGCCTTTTTTTTGTTAAGGCAGGAAAACCAGGTAAACCCGCCATGTGCCCTCTCTCCGCCTTTATTGGCGGGCCTCTGGAACTATGTTTGGGGGTGAGAGGAACAGGGTGTCCAAATCCTCCTCCGCGCGTCCTCATCCGCCACTGAAAGGGAGGATCCTCCGACCAGACGGGTGTTGTGTCTGGTGGGCTGGTGGTCAGGATGCCCGTAGTAGCCGTGGATGCTGGCTGGCTGTGTGACTCGCTGCTCGAAAGCTTGAGTTTGAAGTGATGATGACGTCACGATGACGTAGCTTTGCAAAGGCTGCGCTGACGATCACGTCGGGGTCACCAGTTTGGGGGTGAGAGGAACAGGGTGTAAAGTTCCTCATTCGCCACTGAAAAGGGAGGATCCTCCGACCAGACGGGTGTTGTCTGGTGGGCTAACTGCCCGACGGTTGTTTGTCGGGTTCTTGTATATTTGTACATCGCTCGGATAACTTTTAATATCGCTATGTAGGATACGTCAGTTCGTATGTGGCGAGATAGATGTCGCTACATATGTTACATTACTTCAGTGGTCACGACAGTGCTACCTACCTCACTGTTAGTACCAAATTTGGTTTTAATTCGAGTTTACCTTCTCTTGGAGTCGATAACTTCAATCCCATTTTGTATATTTATATTGTTATCTTTCTTTTCCATCTCTTATCCTTTCCATAGTTAGCGACGCGCGAGTCATGCGTCTGGCGTTGTGAGGCTCAGGTAGGCCGAATGCTGTTTACCATCCGCGTAGTAGAAAAAAACAATATATGAAGTCGTAGATTTTGAATAGCTTATTTTGAAAATTAATTATTGTATTCAGAAGGGAACCTCTGGTGGAGTGGTGGCTAACGTGTCAGTGGTCCCCCATTGCTTCCCTAGTACCTATTCAATGCAAGGTAAAATAGGATAATATAAAAACACAATACATCATTGTCTCAATATTTATTTAATCGCATTTAATAAAGAATCCTCATCTATTTTATTAAATAATGTGTTTGATAATGTAGGTGCTACGAAATAGTATATATATATATATATATAGTTATATATTATGTTTTAAGTTACAGAACCGCTTTTCACAGTAGTTCCCAATCACTCGCCTGTCTCACTCGCACTCATGAGCATGCATATGTAAAACTTAAAAAATATGTCTAGATGAGCTTTCCATAGCATATATCATTATTTATTAGTGCGGTAATAATATATATTATATATATATATATACCTATATAATAAGTTAAATTAACTAACATTTAGAGCAGTAAAATATACATAGTGGGAAAGCGGCTTTACGCAATGAGACGTAATATTTAATCTAAATCTATTAAACTTCTAATTATATTGTACAACTTAAATACGACAAATTATAAGATAACCGATTGTTAGTTATAATATATTAGGTACATTTTATGCTATCAACACAAAAGTATTGCATTTATTTATTATTTAAATTAGGTTTATTCTTAGTTTTATTAGCGGAAAATACAAAATACTACTCTTACAATAACTTTATTGATATTAGGCAGATAAGATTTATTTTATTTACTTTTTGAGTTTACACACTTTGGATTTTATACCCATTTATTTTCTCTCTATCTTATGTACTTATTAATTTATACACACATCATACATATATACTACGAGAAATCGTGCTAATGTGCCAGTGTTCAGTGACAAAAAATACTAGATCATGATATAAAATTATTTTTATGGATTTCATTCCTTCCGTTCGATAAGTTTTTATTATCGCAGCGATCCGAATACTTCTGTGGATGCATTACCACATGCTTATTTTAATGCTCACGCAAATAGAGAAACAATTTTTAATTAAATATACATTATAAATCTTTATTATCTTAGTATAATATATACAACAACATACTTAATTCTTCCTTATTTGTTAGCCGCTGCACTCCTCCTAAACGTCTGGACCGATATTAATGTTTTCTTTTGTTTGAGCGGGTCCCTGGATGGTTTAGATTCATAATATTGGACTAGTTAGACGTCGTTGCGATTTTAATCACAATGCTTGACGATAGTTTTTTATTATTTTATGATTTTTCGCATAGAACATATTATATAGCCACATATTACACCCTAAGCGTCGACCTGTCTACTGCCATCGAAAAAATAATACTAGAGCCACTAGTAGAAGGCAGACCATCGTTTAGGTATGACAACGACTGCTAGATATATTTTTGTTGGTACTAACAGCAGGCGGGCCAACGTTCAGATATGAAGGCCACTAGTTATAATTTTGTTGGTTTTACCAGACCTCATTTCAGGAGTCTCTTACGGCCGAATACTGAAACGTCACTCAAATATTTAACAGCTACTTAGGTACTTGAGTAGCTTCTAAACCCGAAATTCGCATTCTCAAAAGTCAAATTTAAGCATAATGTTAAAATATAAGTCCAACTTAACGCAAGCCCAACTTAAACACCACTCAGTGAAAAATACGTATACGTTGCTCAACGCCATTTTGCTGTCAAGTGAACTGTCAAATCGTTCTAAGTTGCCCTTAAATCTAAGTGTGGTCGCGACGTGTCTTCAATCTATTACATACTATTATTAAAATATTAAAAAATGTCTTTATCATCATATCGACTGGTTAAGAAGATATACAATGCGTAAGTGGAAGGATGTAGGTACAGGGGGAGACCGAGACTCACCTACCGAGACCAAATCGGTCATGTATTGAAGGAAGGTGTCACCAAGTTATTTATTTTGGTAACTGAGAACTTACTTTCTGGGAAGGTGTTGCCATGATGTAAACATCTGAGGCTTGCTTAGTTAATCACGGTTTCAAATTACTTGAGTGGCGTTTGTGTATACCAATTAAATTTGACGGACGCTTATATATAGGAGGCCTTTACTTAAGTGACGGAGTTGAGTAGCGTTTCAGTATTCGGCCGTTAGTAAGTTGTTATCTAAATATCGTAGCATAGCATATCATAACTTAGTCAAACTTATATACTGACGACGACTCAGCAAATCATGCGCCAATATTCACATATCTATTTGTTTAAAATTTATCTTATTGTATTATAAATATGCTGCATTCTAGAAAAAAATATATTGTTTCTATCTACCAATGCTACTTCCAATAGTAAAGGATCTGTTATCCTGACGACTTTTTTATTGCTTGTGGTGGCAAACGAGCCACGGTCTACCTGATGGTATGAGGTAACCACCGCTCATGGACTCAGCAATACAAAGAATATTATCTACCCGCTGCTCAATTTGAATTTCGCGGTTGGAAATTAATGTATGGACAGCTGTCTCCCGCTACAACCAACACACAATGAGGTGTTCCACAGTCGGTGGTATCGAGTATCGACCCGCTCAGGTCCGATAACAAGTGAGTACTCATCCCTACCACCGGTAAGTGTGATTTGTGCCTAATATCGATGTCTATTTGGATACATATTACTCTGCACGTTATTGGACTGTTGCACGGGATATCCTTGAGTGATGCTGCCAGGTTTCGCCGTCTAAGGAAAAATAAAAATATTAATATTCTTAGAAATAACAATTCAAAGCGTTTCTAAACTCTGTATTTCGTGTCTGGAAAACTTGCAAGCAGCAATAAGAACACCGGCAAAATTGATAAAAAAAATCTGGAAAACTGTTGGCCCTAAAGGCCATCTCTGTAACTTCCCGCTAATTTGATACTTAAGCGCTCAAAATTGCACTTACTACGTTTTATTGTATAATTTTCGTGTCATTTTGAGCTCTTCGAGCTCAAAGAGATAACTGTAGAACTGTAGAGTCGAACTCTAAAGCATAGAACAGTTATCTCTCTTCAAGCTCAAAAGTCTGATAGAAATTTAATAAAACACTAATCGTTGAATTTTCAAATCGCAATAACTTTTGAATGAATGAATCGATTTCAGAATGCAATATCTGAGTTTCTGGAAATTAACCTGAGCTCGAATGTTTGATAAAAAATTATTAAAACTGCATTTTTTGAATATTTAAATTGAAATAACTTTTTAATTAATGAATCGATTTTCTCTTAGTTAACGGCATTCAACGCAGTTTTTGACAAATCTTAAAGCTCAATCTGGTCAGACTGAAAATTTCATAGAAATTCTTAAAACAATATATATCTCACGAAAAAATCAGCCGATTTTGACTGGACTGGAGCCGATCGACGTGGTTTTTTGATGTTAAGAGCTGGGGGGTTATACGGAATCTCATATCTCACAATCGACATCGTGTCGACTCGCATGTGATTGGTTGAGAAACCGACGCGTGATGTTGCAATAATCCGTTGGCCAATTACGGTGATCTCTCAACCAATCACAGTGATCACGATACGATCGACATGTGAGATATGAGATTCCGTCCAACCCCCCTGATTAGTTTTTGGAATCGATCGGTAAAACCGTTTAAGTTATTCTAAAAAAAAAATTTGAAAAAAAAATTGTAGTTTTTTGAGATTTCTCAAGATCTACCGGTTCGATTCGGTCCTAATTGTATTCAAAATCTAAGTTTGGTCAAGTCCTTTCCAATGACGCCAACCGCGATGAAATCGGTCAAGCCGTTCAAAAGTTATGAGAGGTTTACATACGGCCACACACACGCACGCACGCACGCACGCACGCACGCACGCACGCTCGCACGCACACACACACAGACGTCATCGCGGAAACATTTGGGGAAGCTTCCTAGGACCTTAAAACTTCAACATCCGTTGAAAACTCGGTTTTTGAAAAAACGGGGTAAAACCAATAACTTCCTAACTTTTGAAAATTTTTAATTTTCTTAGAGGGAAGTTAAAAACTATATCATTTTTTATATAATTTTTATAAAGGAACAGAATAGAGACAAAGTGCGAAAAGGTGAAATCCAAAGTCACGAGCAGGATTTGAAGCTGCATCTTCTGGATAATCGTCCCGTATGTTTTGCCAATTCAGCCATTGTGATGTCCACATTCTTGCTTAATATTACAGGGGACGCCTGCGCCATTGTTGAGAGTTGCTGAATCAAGAGCGCGTGGTTACGCGTAGCCACGCCAATAGCCTATCGACCCAACGCGTTTGATGTTTGACATCAATAATTTGGTAGTTTGGAAAACTGTCAACGGTCAAATAAAGGTGTCGGTTTAAAAAGGCTATACCACAGTATAGATACTAGTCCTACGGACAGAAACATCACTTACGTTAAAACTTGTCCAAAATCTCTCTATAATAGCCTACAAAATCTTAATAATAATACCAATTGTTCGCAGCGAGAAGAAATTTACCTTATTTACACAGTTGAGATTGTTTTGCCCGCCGCATGATCCACGTGCAACCGCGTCATGAAGCGAATGCGCTATGATGATTTTACTTACTTACTTATCATCACGTCATGTAACGAATGCGTTATGATGATTTTACTTACTTACTTATCATCACGCTATCTCCCTTGTGGGGTAGGCAGCGAAAACAAAGTGCCAAAAGGCTCTATTCTTGCATACATCTCTCGCTTCCTCAACATTCATAATTCTCTTCAAACACGCTGGCCGGTTTCGGAGACTCCTGACTCGCACTGACCGCTTTTTTTTATTGCTTGTAGTGGCAGACGAGCCACGGCCCATGTGATGGTAAATGGTAACCGTCGCTCATCGACTCAACTATACCGAGTAGCTTCTATTTGATTAACTTTTATATCATTTTAAATGTTATTTTCAAGTCGGATTATTTTTTTATAAACAGCTTTTTTCATCATATATATGTTTGTTTTTTATTAAATTTTAGGCATAGGCACTTAACTCGGGGCATTGAGCGAATGATGGACGCCTGGCTATACTATACGTGACATACCTGCATGTTGTTATGTTGCGGTGAGGGATGTATGGCGAGGTGTCTCGAGACCGGAGGCTGCGCGTACGCACTGCTCACGGACGGGTGGTGCGCTTCGCTTAGACCGATTAATACTTGTGGCTAACGACAATACACAGTTTAAAAAATAACATTTGAATATTTTTTTTTGAAACAATAACATGCATATACCCTGCTTACCGGTGCCTCTTTCTTCTGTTCCTGATGCTGGGGCCCATCTCTTTTGAGCATATCAAGGTACACGTGCGGCGGCTGGGGCGCGGGCGCGTACATGAGGTTGGCGTGGTGCGGCGTGTGCGGCGTGTGCGGCGTGTGCGCGTGGTGCGCGTACAGCAGCGGGGGGGGGCGCTCGCCCACCACCCCCACCACGCCCGACGTCGGCATCGCGTAGTACGTAGACGCCACTTGCTGTCCGCCTACGTTCGACCCGTATTGCGACGGCTCTAAGCACAGATAATATAAATAAAGTTGACTCTACAGTATGAAAAAAAAAACACATAAATCAAATACGGGGAAATAAATGTCAGATAATTGTCAGCACACTCTTATTTTGGCAGCTATGTGCGTGTTAAAATTGTTAGCTATAATTCGTGCTTTAGCTGATTGAGCGGTCTCGGCTGTCATGAGAATGTATAACAATTAACATGACATTGGCCATAAATAGTCTTCTTTTTGTGGAGACCTAATATTCTGATTTTGGTTAGAATAGAAAGCTAATCCCAAAACAATTAGAAATAATAAGGACTAGCAGAGTATTTACTGGGTCCCATGTTTTCTTAGAAAAGGAAAAGTAGATAATAATAATGCAAAACAATTTCTCAAGATATATTCATGCCTGCATGTACCTCTGGAAAACTGTGTAAAGGTAATACAAAATAACTATTTTTTTTACTTCCTGTTAGAGCAAATCTCTGAAATTATTAAACGGATTCTAATCCAGTCTTCACGGGTAGATAGATCTTAGCATAGAGCGAAATATATAGAGCTATAGGAAGTCAAGAAAATAATTATTCTCATTTAAAGGTTAACAAGAACGAACACACGGACGATAGCTAATCTGCAATAAGAGACGGTGTTTACGGAAAAAGAAATTTTAATGGTCCTAATATTCGGGTATCTAAAAAACAAACGCTCACTGCGGCCCCCTTTTTCTACTGTCACAGATCACAGAGCAATCACAAGCTATTATTTTCCAATATACTTGCAATATAACAACATGTAGCAGCCCGGAGTTCGGAAATGTGCCCGGTAGACGTCAATAGGCTCGCCCCCTATTACGTGGGACTTAAACATAGCTGGCGAGTCGTGGGTGTGTAATACACCTCTGCCTACCCCTTCGGGGAATACAGGCGTGATGCTATGTTTTTTTAAAACAACAATAACCGATGCTGCGCTTAAGTTGATGGATTTTTTGTGCAAAATTTAGACAACGGTAATAAATGTCCAACTATTTTCTGTACTTAGCAAAAGCTTTCGATAAGGTCTCGATTCTCATCTTAACAAACAAACTGAATCATACTGGTGTAAGAGGTACTCAGCTCCAACCCTTTAAAAGTTATTTATTTAATAGATTCCAAAGGTAGCAATAGGGCAATATACAAGTTTTGTTGTTTCCGTGTTATGGGGCGTTCCTCTGGGTAGCACTTTAGGCCCTACTCTCTTTCTTATCTACATAAACTCTCTCTCTCTCTCTCTCTCTCTCTCTCTCTCTCTCTCTCTCTCTAAACAAAAATATAATGAAAATATAACAAGTCTTGTAGAATATTCTGAGCCTCCACGACAATTTTAGTGTTTTAACAAGCATGAATATATCGCAAGAATTTTTCAGGATTATTCTGTTAGTGCAACCAAAAAAAATACATGCATAGGTATTATAAATACAGAAACACTTTTAATCATATTAATTATGTATATTAAAATACGACAAAACTCAAACACTATAGGCTAACTTTTTCAATTGGATCTTGATCTTGACCGAAACGAATAACGGAGATCGATTGAAACAGTGTTGTGAGAAGTATTGTTGGAATTAGGTTCTGCGATGTTAGCTTGTGCAACCTTTGAATCTTGTCGTGTTGATTATATTTCTAGTTAGGTACTTATTGAAAACAAAATACATGAGCTCAAATATTGGTAGTAGTGATTTGAAAATGTGATAGAGGGTAGTCACAGATGACAATAAATCAAAAAGAATGTTAAATTAGAAAATAATAAAAATGAAACATGGATAAATAAAAGTGCAAGCATTCCAGAACTCTCCAAATTATTTACTCTTATGATAAATGTTTTTATGTTGAATCTAGGTTTACTAAGGTAAGCGAAGAAATAGGTTAGTTGAAACACGAAAAAAAAATATATTGTAAAGCATTTTGTGATTTGTAAATTCACATGATTAATTTATTTTATAATCTTTATTTCTATGGCTGCATTTTCTTTCAACATCTTAACGAGACCCATACATAATAGTGGTGCCCACTAAAAGATTGATGGCTCGGGAATTTTAAAAAATGCGCCTCTTTCTTTCTCATGAAAGTGTTATTACTTTTAGGTTCTATTTAACATTAAGGGCAGATAATGGGCACATAAATATTAAAATATTTATCTATCAAGAGTTAGAGTCAACGTTTGCGCAACTTTGAAGTTAGTTTTTCTGAACGCTACACTTTTATTAAAGGCAAAAGAGAGAGAAAAAAAGCGGGGTGATGACGTGAGAAGCGTGTGACGACACCTATCGTGAATTCAACTCACTGTTCCATAGTACTGCGCGAGCCATTTGACGGCCCATACGGCCATCTTCTACCTCTGTAAATATAAATAAACTTATATGTACAATACAAAAAATCTTCTGTAAATTTCAACTAATACACGTTTTGGCATGACCTTTAAACCATTTAGCTACACAATGAAACTGACCAGTTGTAAAAGGTATTTATTATATTACTTTTATTGACGTAGTTTTTGATAGAACGTATTCTTATTTTTTTATAAATGCATAGAATTTTTTTTGAATTATGTTGAAAATCGACTATTAAATGTAATTTGACTCACATCTGAAAGTGAATTCTAAAGATTAACATTCCTATTTTCCGGTATGACAATACGTTACTACCATCTAGATAGGAGTACCTATTGGCTTCTTGGCGAGATGTAATTTTGACCAGTTGAAATTCTGTCACAAAATCTAGATAACTTAAAATCTACAAAATTTAACTTATATAATAGTGTAGATTTCTATATTTCACTGACGTCTTGACTCGATGATGAAGGGTAATTCGTGTCTATATGTAGTACTATATTCTAGCTAGAGAGTACCTACTGTCTTGCCTGATGCAGAGAAAAAAAAACTTTTTTTTATGTATGTTATTTTAAATATATACCTATCTTCTGCCTAATCAAAGTATCAAATATATTTACTTCCTGTAACAATTACTGCTTTAAACTATCCACTATAGTCAGTTCTAAAATGTATAAATTAACCCCCAAGCTAATATACGAGGAGGGATCAAAAAGTTGTGAGAACGACATACTCCTTGGTAAGAAAAAAAATAAATACTGGCAGGCATAGCTCAGATACATATTCGTAATATTAATAAAGAAAAAAATCTTCGATTCTCTTTTGTTTCTTTCTGAATGTTGTCATTTGTTTGCTTCGTGTCGGAACGTGTTCTCGAAAATGGAGAAAAACTAAGTGCGAGCCGTTATTAAATACCTCTGTTTAAAAAAGTTAACGACGCAAGATATTCATTGCGATTTGGAGGCAACATTAGGAGAGCCTGCTCCGCCGTATTCCACTGATGCAAGGGGGGCTTCTCAATTTCGAGTAGGGAGAACGAGCACGGAAGACGAACATCGTTGCGGCCGTCCATCGACGTCAGTCACCCAAGAAAATGTTGCGAAAGTCGAGAAAATTGTATTGAGCGATCGAAGAACTACCATCCGATACTTAATTGAAGAAACGGGCATTTCATATGAAAGTATTCAATCCATATTGAAACAATCTTTGAATATGAAAAAGTCTCCGCAAGATGGGTACCTAGAATGTTAACCGACAGTCAGAAACAAAATCGACTTAACATTTCGAAGATATTGTTGGACAACTTTCAAGAAGATTCTGAAAACTTTTTGTCTCGTTTCGTAACAATGGACGAAACATGGGTCCATCATTTTGATCCCGAGACAAAACAGCAATTTTCTCAATGGAAATGGCCATCATCACCGACCCCGAAGAAGTTTCGTGCCGTGGCATCGGCTCGCAAGGTTATGGCCTCAATATTTTGGGACTCAGAAGGGATATTGTTCATTGATTACCTGGAGCGTGGAACCACTATTACAGGTCAATATTATGCAGCTTTAGTTCCCAAGTTGAGGAATGCCATCAAAGAGAAAAGGAAAGGGAAACTTCGAAGGAGCGTGCTATTTCATCACGACAACGCACCCGCGCACAGGTCGGCAGTTGCGATGGCTGCCATTCAGCAAGCTGGCTTCGAATTGGTTGACCACCCTCCTTATTCACCAGATCTGGCGCCTAGCGATTTTTATCTGTTCCCCAAATTGAAAGAATACTTAAGGGGAAACAGGTACGAAGACGATAACGAGGTGATGGATGCCGTGGAGAGCTTTTTGCAGGACCAAGACAAACCTTCTTTTTGAAAGGGATTGAAGCCTTTTAAAATCGCTGGATTCGGTGTGTAGAGAGACTCGGAGACTATGTAGAAAAATAAATTATTAAGTTATCAATAGTCATTATATTCTATCTCATTCTCACTACTTTTTGATCCCTCCTCGTATAAGGGCTAATATCTGGCATAGATTTAATATGTTTATAAATATTAAAACAAGTATGGCTTACTGTGATCCGAATATACAGGTTGATGTTTCATTGGCTGTTGATGCATCCGATGTGCATAGAGACCATAATTCGGCGACGGACTTCGTGGCCGTTTCACAGCGGACTGTATCGGACCTCGCACTATCGTCTGCTGTTGCGGAAACAACATGTTTGAGTGCTTATGCTTAAACAAACGAAAACAATACGATAATACGTGCAGGTAAGGTGCTAGAAGTTGTGATCAGGATATAAAATGTTACGTGCAGGTAGTGTTATTGGAATTAGGAACGTACAAGTTCTACAAAACACTGTGCCGATAAAAAATCTATGCATGCAAATACATTTAGCGAGGCTTTACACCTTTATGAAAATAGGGATGCATCGATACGCATCACGATGCCGATATTTATGTAAGTATAAAAAGTATCAATGATACCGACACGGACACACGCCCCCTTCCTATTCCCCTAACATCATTGCCCTTCATTTCTTTTACCTTTCACTAGTACTTCTAGAAGTAATAATAATAATATTTTGATGTTTTTATATATTTTTTAGCATTTGACATGCTTAACCATATAAATTAAAACAAAGTCTGAAAAAGTGAAATCGAAAATAAGTCACGAGGAGGATTTAAACCAGCATCTCCTGGATACCGTTGGTATAATGTATGCAAATACTTCAGACAGATGGCGCAGGCGTCACCCATGATGTTAAGAATGAATGTGTTATCGAAATTTGCATTCCAGTGTAATTGTCACGATTGATAGATCGGCAAAGCATCTGGACGGTATCCAGGAGATGCAGGTTCAAATCCTGTTTGTGACTGTTATTTTCCATTTCACATTTTCACACTTTGTGATAATTAATAATAATAATGTTCTCCAGACTAGAGGAGACTAGTAAACTACGCGGGAGATATTATAGTGTGTGTGGCAAGTGCTGAGTGCTCTTCCCTCGCTCTTATAGTCCGAAGGGATTGCTTTTCGACTGTCGTCAGACATTCGAGCATTCACAATGAATTGAAACAAACATTTTTCTAACATTTCGTTTTAGATTGTAATGGGGCAGGACACATGCATTCAACATAAAAACAATTTGTCATTCAACATTTAAAAATATATAAATAAAATTAAACCCATGCTCTCTACCTTTGCAAACATGCATACTAACTATTTTTATAAAATTTATTATTGTATATCTTAGAAAAAGAATATTATAGACAAGCTATTAGCGTATGCAGTGTCGAGATAGCAATAGTTTGACATAATAAATAATTTTAAAAGATAACTATGATTATAACTATGTTGACTGAAAATGTACTACCTCTTTTAGCCGGATACAAGAGTGACAGGACTAAAGAAATTGCAGTTATGCTTATATTTTGCTTAAAATGTATTAGAACATGTAACATTAGCGTATATAACGTGATTAATGAAGGTTTTTTTTACGTCAATACAAAAATAAGCTTACATACCGATGATGGGGACGGTTGGCCACCTTATTGTTTGGATCCGGTTGATTGGGTTCAAATACAAATAACGCATACGCGAAAAGGATAAAATACTTATACTTGTGTCTCTCTCACTCTTGCTAAAACCTAATATGTACATCCTTTTCTTCATCCTTAGTGTCAAAATAGTAGCGAGTCTATAATATTCTTTGTCTAAGTTGTATATTATACTAAATTGAAGCTCGCTTATCTGTAGATACTGAATAACCTGTTATTGGTTTGGGATTATACAACCTTCTTTGCAACCAATATACTTAGTTTAAATCAAGTCTCTTTCACGTTGGGAGAGAAACTAAGAAATTATATTATCTTGTTTGATCTACACTATTATAAAGCTGTAACAGAGCTGTGTCTGTACATTTACGATATTTGAGAAAAAAAATACTGTAATAGGCTATATAGGCGTGTCTAAACACAAAACATTTTTTTTTAAATTTTTATCCGTTTGCCTGTTTATGAATCCCCGCACATTATGGCCACCAATGGCCGCTACTAAACGCGACCACCAGTGGTTCAGTCAAACCACTCACGCCGCCACCAGTGGCAGCCACTGGTGCCTGAATGCGGTTTTCTGTGGCTGCCACTTGCGGCAGTTGTTCAAGTGTACCCGACAGAGGCGAATGTGTGTTTGTCAAAAATGGACGCACTCTTGATTTCGTTATTGTTGCTTATTATACTAAGACGTAGAAAACGTCGCAGAATTCAGAATTATTGACCTCCAATTCATCGGCGTTACTGGGTTCATCCTATTTTAACTTCACGCAATAAAAATGGCATGCCGTGTCGCTTTAGAATTGTCCCACCCATGGGAGTGGTAAGAGCCGACTGAGGGAATACCGGGGGAGTGGGCAGCAGCACTCCCTCGAGTATTAACAACATCCACTGCGATCGCCAACCCGCCTGCCAAGCGTGGCGATTACGGCACTATCCCCCATTCTTGGGGAGGTCTATGTCCAGCAGTGGACTTTAAAAGGCTGATGGATGGATGGAATAAAAATGGACAGCGCAAATCGCTTTTTGCCGGTCACAATACAACTCATGACTTTAAATCCCAAATAGCCGGGCGCTCTTCGATATCAGAAACAAAAACATCAACATAAAAATGAGGAATCGGATCCGTACACATCGTGTACGTTCATTCAGTACGCTGCTTACAAGAAACCTAAAACGCGGGAGCAGGGAAAAGCCGGCGACTGTGGCTGTTTGTGCGCGCGAGTCGAACGACAAACGCGGCCAAAAGTAGCGAGCGCGGTCGACTCCCGCAGCTTGTGGCTCGGACGCGACCACTCAAACGCTCGGTGTGCGCCGATGCTAAACAAAATGTATGGAGAAACGCGTCCGCAACTTGTGGCGGCCACTAGTCGTTCTAGTGTGGTCGCCTCTAGTGGCTCAATGTGCGCTCGCTCTATCTGTTTGTTTGTTCGCGCATCGTACAAAAACTACTGAACGGATTTTGATGCAACTTTTTCGTTCGATAGCTCTTGATTAAACTTAACAACTGATATACATTTTATCCCGTTACTATATCGGGAACTTGAGATATAACTTAAAAACTAGCTTTTGGTTGCGGCGGAGCCACAGGCAAAGGCTAGTAACTACATAAAATGGATTATAATGCACATAATATATAATGTGTAGGTATCGTAAGTCATTCTAAACGTTTTTACGGGATTTATACCATGTAAATTTTTACTTACGAGTTTCCGATATTTCGGCACTGTTGCAAGCGCCATGATCACGGGACAACTGAAGTCCTTGCGGGTGGGAATAGTTTTTATTATTCTGCGGTTAGAAATATAAAAAACCGCAGAATAATAAAAACTATTCCCACCCGCAAGGACTTCAGTTGTTCCGTGATCATGGTGCTTGCAACAGTGCCAAAATATCGGAAACTCGTAAGTAAAAATTTACATGGTATAAATCCCGTAAAAACGTTTAGAATTATAAGTGACCATGAAAGTTTGAAATTCTATATATCGTAAGTCATTTATTCCCGAGGCAAGGAGTGGTATTCTATATTTGATTTAACTTCCTTGATTGACTTCTACAACCCTCTTACGGGCTATGTTACTGTATATTAAACAAATAAACCTGCTAGATATTCATATTTTACCATACCTTGGGCATCAGATGAGAACTCAGTGGAGGTGGGCGGCCTTGAGATTGTTGAGGATCACCCTGACCAGTAGAACTGGGCATTGGAAACATTGGGCCAATTATGTTGCCCATTGGCATCTTCATTGATTGCATCTCACTGTAAATATCACTGTTTGATTTAATGGCTTTGTATGTTATTACACTTTACTGTTCAGGTAGATTAAAGCCTATTATTAATCCCTATAGTACTTTAGAACCATATGGTACACTTGAACTAATTATAAAAACGTTCGGTGTGGAGTACTAAATAAAATAGATATCTAGTATTTAACAACTAACTAGCAGCATTTAGCCTTTTTTTTTGTTAAGGCGTGTAAAAATGTGTCTAACCGCACCCGCGAACCCCGTCGTTCGGGGCAACAAGCAGGGTAGAGTGAGGCCCTCACCCACTAAATAAAGCCACCGTGTGCCGTATCTCTGCCTGTATTGACGGACCACTGGAACTATGTTACATTACTTCAGTGGTAATAGCAGCAATAACCTAGCGGTAAAACCAAAAACCGCAAAGACAAGAAAGTGGTATAAAGTTCAATCTAGAATCCAAGATTAAGATCACGTACGGCACACACTTCTGACATTTCAAGATTTTTCGAAATGATATGTGTATTTCTTTATAATTTATCACTGCTCGGTGAAGAAAAACATTGTGAGGAGACCTGCATGCCTGAGTTTTTACGATGGCTTGTGAAGTCTGCCAAACCATATTGTGGACTATGGCCTAATCCCTCTCACCATGAGCGGAGAACCGTGCCCAATATTGGGACAGAAAAATGTTTGAAAAAGAAATCATCTACTTATCTATACTTACTTAGTTTCCTTCTGCTGCTGTCTCTTTCTGATCTCATCTTCGTTTAATACTTTCTTAAGTTGCATGAATAGCTGTTGCTTTTCTTTTTCTAGTGACTTTAGTTTTTGGTCCAGCTGTTCTATTTGTTCTTTAGTCTCCTCTGAAATTTAGAAGATGCTCTTCTTATCAATCATTAAATAAAAAATAATAACACAATGAGGGAGCATTCAAATTTATTTATTTAGTGAAAGAGAGATTCATTTTTATATTATAGATAGATGAAAATAACTTTTGACTGCAGAATATTTAATTAAAAATCATAAACATTATAAAACACTATTACTTTAATAAATGATATCATAAGTTCCATTTTGAATAAGAAATCATAGTCATCATTAGTATTTTATTTACTCGCAAGTGGCGTACAGAGCAGACGTGTCATAAATTATTGTTAAATCAATCTACAACCAAATTACATTTCAATAACTTCACAGTGCTTGTTTTGTGAATGTTTTCGACGTTAGGCAGTGCAACACTTAAGACATTGAGCGAACAGCCTACCCGTCACCACTTCGAGCAAATAAGACAGGCTCTTTATTTTTCGTAGCCTACCTGCATCGCACGTAAGTCATTTTACATAGATAAAGATGAGTGTGGTACGCTCTCCTACTGGAAGTGGCAGTAATATAATGCGTAGTGACTCACAACCAAATTTAAGGAGTATCAATGACCAAGAATTGCCGAGTACGGCTAAAGTTACTTTACGTAGTAAGAGGAAGTATCGTGAACACCAATACCACATTAGCGATGAATTAAGTGAAATACGCATACAGATGTCAAAAATGATGGCCACGCTAACATCTATTGATACAAATCAAAAAGCTTTCAATGAAAAAGTTACGGATAATCTACTTACTTACTTACTTATCATCGCGCCATTTCCCTTGCGAGGTAGGCAGAGAGAACAGAGTGCCAAGAGGTTCTATTCTTGCATACATCTATCGCTTCCTCAACATTCATAACTCTCTTCATACACGCTCGCCGGTTTCGGAGACTCCTGACTCCACCTTCCTTCAATATATGACCAATTTGGTCTAGGTAGGTGAGTCTCGGTCTCCCCCTGTACCTACATCCTTCCACTTTCGCATTGTATATCTTCTTAACCAGTCGCTCGTCCGGCATTCTTTCCACATGTCCGAACCATCGGAGCATTCCCTTTCGCATCTTTACACCAATACTCTCTTTCATACCTACTCGCTCTCTTACGTCATCGTTACGAATGCGGTCAGTCAGCCTCACTCCACAGATTCTCCGCAGAGATCGCATTTCGACCGCATTGATTTTACTCTCATGCTCCTTTTTGCATACCCAAACGGATATACGGATGATCTAAATTCTATTAAAACCCAAATCAGTGACATAAAATCGACCATAACTAATATTACCACTGAACAGAAAACTATAAAAGCAAATATATTATCTTTAAATAATAAAAATATATACTTAGAAAATAAACTCGTCAGTTGAAAGTGTGCAATAATGTTAATAATGTTAATAACACAGTTATTTTATCATCGGCTGACTGACATAAAAGAAACAATTTTATCGGAAATAAGAGAACTGGAAATAAGAAACAAAATATAATACTTTTTGGAATACCAGAACTAAAAGTGACAAACAAAGATGAAAGAATAGCAGAAGAAAGGATTCAAGTTCTTAAAGTTTTAAATAAGATTTTTACGGGCTGTCCAGAACCCGAAAAAAATATTCGTTTAGGGAAATATAATCCTAAGAAAAACCGTCCAATTAAATTAACTTTTAAATCTAAAGAAACTGTCTCGGAGTTACTACGTAAAAACAAATATTTGGAAAGTGATGGCAAATATATTCTGATCAAACACCGCAGCATCAAAAATACTTAAAAAATGTACAAGTGCAATTAAAACGTGAACATGAAAATGGCAACATACATTTAACTATAAAATACATAAAAGGAGTACCTAAAATAATTGATCCATTATCAAAAAACTACGACAGTTAGGAGTTAATCCAGTCATTCATAACACTTCAGAAAGTAATGTTACTTACCAAATAAATTAACTCACATAAGAACATTGTTACAAGTAAAAAATCCATAAAATTTCTTTATACAAATGCACGCTGTATTGTTACACCTGGTAAAATGGATGAATTAAAATGTATAGTGCAGTCATTTTGTAACCCTCTAGATGTAATTGTTGTAACAGAAACTTGGATAAAATCGAAGGATGAAGCTAGTAGACTACAGATTTCCGCGTATGAACACTTTTTTTTTTTTTATTTTTTATTTTTTTTTTAAGGTGGGCAAAAATGTACATAGTTGTATATATATATTCTATAGATAGTGTGGGGCTCTCACCCACTAAAAACCCACCGTGCACCGTCACCCGCCCATACTTGGCGGACCACTGGTACTGCGTATATTCACTTCAGTGGTCCGCGCGGCGGCTAGCCCTGTTGGGCTTCCTCTCTGAGCGACGTCCCCACGCACCTGGGGTGTCGCACCTTCGCGGCAGGCTCTATGCGGGCGGAGGACAATCCCCGGTCCGACCGCCCGCAGCCTCGGCTAGGGCGGCATTAGACGCAGATATTCGCGCCCACGCCGCCCCGCGCGCCGGCGGCGAGTCGGGCCAGAGGAGAGATCAGCCTCCCTGGCCCTCTCCGCCACCTCCCGGCAAGACCGGCCCGAGGCGTTTCCAGCCGAACCCTCCAACGGGCGATGATGGCGCAGCGAGCGTCGCTCCGCCATGCGCTGATTTGGCTAGGCGGGAGGCGAGTGCCTCCCGCACGCACTGCTGACGCCCGCCGATAAACTTCAGCGAGCACCTCCGCCTCCAGGTCCCACGGGGGGGTTCCGGCCAATGCGCACGCGGCCTCGCACGACACCGTGCGGTAGCCGCGGATTGCTCTGACCGCCACGACTCTCTGTGGTCTCCACAGAAGAGCCCTATTGCGGGCGGTCAGTGACTCCGCCCACACGGGTGCGCCGTAAAGCGCCATCGACCGAACCACCCCCGCGTACAGCCGTCGGCACGCGATGCTGGGTCCGCCCAGGTTCGGTAACAGACGTCCAAGAGCGGAGGCCGTGCCGACGAGTCTCGGAGCGAGCTGGCGGAAGTGCTCGTCGAAATGCCACCGCCCGTCGAGGACCAGGCCCAGATATTTTATATGGCCCTGGATACTAACCCCTACACCATTTATTGTTATCGAGGCGCCGGCGGGTGGTCTGCACCGAGGCCCGTGAAATAGTAGGGCCTCTGACTTATTGAGGGCCACCCTAAGCCCCAGCGCCTCGAGACGTCTGACCACCTACGCGGTACCCGAGGTGGCCAGCTGCACCGCCTCCTCGAAGTTCCCTCCCCGGGCCGTGACAAGGGTATCGTCGGCATAACAAATTACGCCCAGCCCGGGGGGAAGCCGGCCACGTAGGACCCAGTCGTACCCGATGTCCCACAGGAGCGGTCCCAAGACAGATCCCTGTGGGACACCGCACGACATGGCCCTCCTCACAGCGTCCCCTTCCCGGCTTACGAAGAGGACGCTGCGGCCTTCGAGGTAGTCTGCCACCAGCCGCCTCAGGTAGGCGGGCACCCCGTGGAATCGGAGTGCCTCCCTGATGCAGCCGAATGGCAGACTGTTAAATGCGTTGGCGATGTCCAACGACACCGCCAACAGCACCCCTCGCTGAGCGACGGCCTCCATGGCCGCGGCCTTCAGCCGCAGAATTGCGTCGACCGTCGAACGCCCCGAACGAAAACCGAACTGAGCGTCCGACAGGTCGGGGCCCACCTCCACAAGGTGCCGGACGATACGGGCACCGATAATCCTCTCGAGTAGCTTACCCGCATCATCCAACAGCACGATGGGTCTAAAGGCCGCGACCGAATCCGGGGGCCGTCCCGGTTTTGGCAGGAGCACGAGCTTCCCCTCCTTCCAGCAGTCGTATGAACACTATTGTAACTATAGGAGCAAGGCACGAGGTGGTGGCGTTTCAATATTTGTACTTAAGAGCTTAAAACACTATTTGATTGAAGATAAGTGTTTTAATGGTGATCATTATTTATGGGTACACCTTAAAAACTATGCACTGGATATAGGAGCAATATACAGGAAGCCAACATCCACCAATGCTAAAACACTTCTCGAAACCTACAACTACCAACTAAGTAAAAGAAGTAGGGGTATTGTTTTTGGCGACTTTAATATCAATCTGCTGAGTTTAGATCGCCTGCATACCACATATAAAGAAATTTTACTTGAAAATGACTATACTATTCTAAATAAAATTGATCAAAATTACTGTACTCGAGAAACCAATACTACCAAAACCATAATTGTATGCTCAAACTTAAATGAAACAAAATTTCACTTTGCTATCATTAATACATCAATGTCAAACCATAAACATATATACTTCGAAATGAAAAGACAGGGCCTACAAACCGCAACCAAGGTTAAGTACGATGCAATTAACTATGATATGTTATACAAAACTTTGAAAGATAAGCAAAATAATTCGCAAAACTGTGACTAGAATTCTAGAAGATAAATTATTAACAAGTATTCATGAAAGCAAAATAAGCAAAATTAAAATACTAAACCCACCTAGACAAGAATGGATAAATAAAGATATAATATATGAAATAAATAACCGGAATATATTATGGCATCGACATAAAAGTAATCCCAATAATGAAACTAACAAAAAATTGTTTATAAAGAAAATAAATCAAGTATCACTACAAATACAGCTTACAAAGAGGTCTTACTATTTATCTGCGTTCAATAAGTGTATAAAAAAACCGAAAAAAATGTGGGACTTAATGAACAGGCTCTCTAGTAATAAAATGAAAGAAAACTTAGCTCCAAATAGGCTCCAAGTAATGGACAAAAGTGTTACCGAAGAGGGAGATATATGTGAATGTTTCAATGATTATTTCTCAAACATAGGGTCGGTCTTAGCTAATCAGATTCCTAAGCATTACCACCATAGTAATTCCATATACAGCGGGGAATATAAGTGGCGACCAACATCAACACTAACCAAACTGTCTTTAGCAAAAAAAGAAGAAGTAACAAAGATAATACATAACTTAAATTCTAATTCTAGCTTAGGTATCGATGGCTTAGATACAAAGTCTCTTAAATGTGTTTCAGATATAATAATGGAAGAGCTTACAAATTGTATTAATAAAAATCTGGAAGAAGGTGCTTTTCCAGAAAGTCTCAAAATTGCGAAATTCACTCCAATATATAAATCGGGAAATAAGGCTGAGCCTAATAATTACCGGCCTATTTCGGTTTTACCTGCTTTGTCTAAGGTTTTTGAACGCATATTATATAATCGTTTACATATATTCCTAACAAATGAAAACTTCTTTTATGAGAAACAGTATGGATTTAGGCCAAAATCTAACACACTTTCAGCAACCGTAGATCTAGTTACAAAAATAAAACTTAATATTGATAATAAACAAGTAGCTTTAGGTATATTTATTGATCTCAAGAAAGCATTCGATACAATTAGCCATAATCTCTTATTACAAAAATTAAGTGATATTGGAGTTCGCGATACTGCATTTAAGATGTTTAAATTATATATCACAAACAGATCGCAGCTAGTCAAAATCAATAACACGTCAAGTACAGTCAAAAATGTTATATATGGAATACTACAAGGTTCAATTTTGGGTCCGTTACTGTTCCTTGTTTATATAAATAGTATTTGCAGGATTGGCCTGAAAGGTGACATCACACTGTACGCTGATGATACCTGTTTATTCTATTTTGCAAACTCAATTGACACAATAACTAAAGATGCACAAGCCGATTTAGATCGTTTAAACGATTGGTTTAAATACAATCTCTTAACAATAAACATTGCAAAAACAAACTATATTATATTCATGGCTAAAAATAAAAAGATATCACACTATACACCCCTCACTATAGATAATCAATTAGTTAATATACCTACTATCTATCTACTTTAGATAAAGAAAAATATCTAGGCTTAATTCTGGACAACCATCTAACATGGAAACCAAATTAACTCTTACTGGAATGTTAAGAAATATCACAAAATGCTTCCCTAGCAAACTACGATACAATATATACAACTCACTAATAAAACCTCACTTAGATTACCTAATTGAAATCTGGGGTACAGCTGCCCCAACAAACTTAGCGCCATTACAAATTGCTCAAAATAAAGTGTTAAAAAAGCTGTTCCATTATGACTTCTTAACATCTACTATAAAAATATACAAAGACACCAAAATAATGAATATATCTCAAAGTTATTATTATTATAATTGCATATTAGTCCGAAAAATTTTAACTGGAGACATACATACACAAATACATCTCAGCAAAAAACAACAATTTCATAAAATTAAATTAAGACGAGCTAACAACATAAAATTACTAAAACCTCGTACAAATTATGGAAAAAGCAATATTATGCACGAACATGCTAAATTATACAACATGCTTCCAAGAAGTATAAAAAAAGCAAAAACAATGACCCAATTCAAAAAGTTACTACGATTACATGTTATCAATAACTCAAAAACATAAAGTAACTGACTCCGGCATCCCGCGGGTGTCACATCATTTAAGTCCGTAGCACATATGCTTTTTTTTTTCGCAAAATTTCATGAATTATATTTTGAAATCTATCTAAATATATTAACTTCTATTGATTAAAATTATATAAAAATGCATTCAATAGTTTTAAGTTTCTCGAAGAAACACAAAGTTATAGTTTGGCACAAAATCCTGATTAGCATTATGCAGTGATTATACTAAGATATATACCACTTCTAGTTACGCTCGATCCATGTATTTTTCAACGTCGAGATATTCACATATACCTACCCTCTATTTTGTAACATTTATTTTTGTACTAAACAAATTATAAATAAGATTGTTTTGTTTAAGTAATAGTGTATACTTGTTATGCCGCTTGTTAAATGCTGTTATATTTAATTGATTCTCATGTAAGTAGATTCATTCTTTTATGAGAATAAAGTATCTCTAAGGTTATTTATAGCAATATTTGTTTTAATCTACAAAACTGCCTAAATAACCACTTTGCAAATCTCATACACAAATAAGTAGTATAATTTACATATTTTTTAATAGAAACAAATACCTACCGAGAGTCATGACATCTTGCCTCTCTCTGGCCTCACGTTCTTTGCGTAACCTCTCTTCCTCCACTTCTGCTTCATATTCTAAAATCAAAATATTCACTCAAATATCTACTAGCAGTTTTAATTTCAAATTCATTCATCTCTACAAATAAATAAAGTTGAAATTGTAATGTTGATATAACAGCTTTGTACTAAATACATTATGATTTGTGAACCTAACTTAGCGTAATCATTTCATGAAATAGTTGGCCATTACATGAAGGGATCAGTTCTAAGATGTGGTCATGATATATAATACTTGTTGTAACCAGATCCTCCAAAACGGCTGAACCAATTTGGATGGGACTTTCACTGGCAGATAGCTGATGTTGACTAACTTAAGTTATTTTAGATCATTTCTTTTAGCAATTGACATGCTCCGCTACTTTTTAAAGTACAAAATATTTGTGAATAAACTATAATGGATGCATGTAATGCTTGCCAATAGATGGCGTTGGTGGTAAGACAAATGTGATTAAGAATTTGGGATGATCGAAAGATCAGTAGGATAGCTTAGTGGCTTAGAGCACTTCCCCGGATTGGAAAAGATGCGAGTTTGATTCCTGCTCATACCAAAAATCTCTTTTTCTTTATGTTTGTACTTTAACTTAAGTTACTTCAATTTTAGAAAAATATTTGGTACACAAAGAAATTAACTATTCCATGCAGATGAAATCACAGGTTGATTTATAAGTAATAGATTGAGGTAAGTATGTATACCACTATAGTAATATCCCACAATTTCAGTGGTCTTCCAATACAAGCGGCGACTGGGTTTATTTATTTGAGGGCCCCAAGCTAGCCTGTTATTGTCCCGAACTATAGTGTGTGCAGTTAGGAATATATTTGCCACTTTAACAAAATAATAAAGACTCATAATCATAGTAAGTAGCACTTTGATATAATTATGAATATTTTGAATGCTTTTATTTGAAAACTGCACTAACTCATTCACAATGCTTATTTATATACTTTGGGCTACTGGAAAAGCTATAAACCAAATACTCATAAACTAAGTCAGATACTAGGTACATTCTCTGCTGATGCTGTAAAGTCAAGCGAACTATTTTTTTTTTTTACGACTCTTATTACCTTCTTTCTTTCTTTGTCTTTCTCGTATAATATAACGCTTAAGAGCGTTCCACATCTTCTGATCTGCCTCATTTTGCTCCTCTGGTGTAATTGCTGATACAACAGGCATAGTGTACAAATTCGTGGTTGAAGGAAAAATCGCGCAGTTTACTAATCAAATGGGACTGTGTCAGTCCCACGGTTCAGCCGAGGTTTATACACACAGTATGGCTGCCAAATATAACTAAACTTTAACGTGATTATATTTCATTATACTTCAAGAATCATTTGTAGTTAGTAGGGCCAAAATATTTATTATTTCTCAATATTTGCACCAGACACGACTGACGACACGGCATCAGTGTTGCCAACCCCAGCATCACAGACAAATACTACTTCCCAGCATATAGCAAAACTGTAGATAATAGCATCTTTACCTTTATATTATATTTTGTATAATTTAATGACAGTAATGAATAGAATACATTATAGGTAGGGCATTAAAAACAAGAACTACAAGTAATTATCAAAGTTTTAATCAAATTAAATGTCATAATCAAAAGTATCTATGTTGCAATTTTTCCAGTGCCTACATGTTAGATAGTATCACTAGCTACTATTTCATTTTCAATTTGTAAGACTTCTTGATTTTCCGTTTCATCTTTACTTTTGTTGAAATCGTACATATTTTTTTTGAAATGGTCATTTTGTCACATTGAACTTGAAACAATTTTTAATTTCTGACTATGTGTGCCAGGTACCTTTTATTGTGGTCGTAGAGAGTTAGCTTAGTTTAGTTTTCATAACATTAATGCTCGAAAACAAGCGTTCTACCTTAGCGGTACTGTGTGTACGGACAAATAAAATAGATGACGATGACATCTTAGTAAGAGGCCTCGAAATCTACCTACAGTTAGTTTGTTTAGATGATCTTAAATAAAAAATGTAGATTTCGAGGCCTAAACTGAAAACTGCGAGAATTTCCGAAAAACTGTCGATCTACAGTTAAAACTGTAGGGTTGGCAACACTTCACGGCATAGAATCAAAATCTCATGTAAGCTCTCTCTTTGCTCAAATCAAAGATCATTGAGCTCTAAACAGGGGGAGAGGAAATAACTACAAATTTACCGAGCCAAGACTTTGAACACGAAAATGGCAGAAATTGCCTTAGCAAGCGTGTAAAAAATATCGATATCGATACTTCAGTCCTTCAAGTGATCTATAATTTTTGGGTGGACAAAGGTTTATTTAATTGCGTAAATCTTTATCTACCTGTACCTATAATTATATCTATGTGTTTCAAATTGCAACCCAATCCATTCAGTCATATGAACTTGTGGTTGATAGATCAATCAGGAATGCCTTCTTTTTAAACAAACAGAAAATAAAGGCATAACATTCGATTGAATAGATTGGGGTAGTAAAAAGCATAAAGAAATAAATAATAATTTAATCCTGGGTATAGACGTTCATTCTATGTCCAAACATACCAATATAGGTTTGTGGTGTGATGACATCAGGAGAAAAAGATTTGAAAGTGAAGTATTAAGATAACTAAAAACAAGTATAAAGTAATATTTTATTCCATCCATCGGTCATTCGACGTGCACTGCTGTACATAATAGGTCTCCCTAAGAGAACGCCACAACAAGCGGTCCTTTTTTTTGTTAACACGGTCCAAAATGCAAGTTTACGCACGTCACTGGGGTACCAATAGGATCCAGGGGGAGTGCCGGGCTTGATGTCATACAGGCTCGACTCTTGTGACGAGTCAATGAGCCACAATAACGACTAAAACATGACCGCGACGGCTTCTTCCGTCATAATGGAGTGTCATAGGATCGTCTAAAGACATTTCACATCGATGCTCTAGTGACTACATCCAAGGGCGCCTTGCGGTTTTGACCAGGTCGACAGTCCTTCCGGTGAAAGGCCATCTTATGCTGCGCCTTCCTGTGAAACATGTGAAACACCTAATGCGGAGGGAGGGTAAAACCGGGTGTTAGCGTGGCGACGCTTTTATTTTACTTGTCCCGTTCCATAAATCAATTGTTTGTTTACTAATTCCATCCACAATCCATCCACTAGCCTTTCAACGTCCACTGCTGGACATAGGCCTCCCCAAAAGAACGCCACAACGAGCGGTCCCATCATGGGGGATAATGCCGTAATCGCCACGCTTGGCAGGCGGGTTGGCGATCGCAGTGGATGTTGTTAATACTCGAGAGAGTGCTGCTGCCCACTCCCCCGGTATTCCCTCAGTCGGCTCTTACGACTCCCGTGGGTAGAGAGGGGTGGGACAATTCTAAAGCCGGCCCCACACGGCGCACGGCGGTGTTTACTAATTATTGACACCGTAACTCCTTAACCAACAATCATAATTATATAAAACTCTGGAGTACAGATTAGGACAAAGGCTACTAACAATTGTTTAAGTGGAGAAGGTGGATGTTTCCTGTGGGATGGCTATTTTTGTGTAGATTATTTTTATGCCAGAGCGTGACGAATTTAGATTGAAGAACTACACAGGAGTATGCTCGCTGTAAAATTGTTGGAAAGAAGGATCCTTTCAGATAATTTTATTTAATAATGAAGATAGACTATAACTAATAAGTTAAGTTGAAAGTTTATTGTAGGGCCAGCTGAAAATCAGTGTTTTGCAATTAGCACCACAAAAACTAAGCTGGCTACCTTTGTTACACTATTGGTATTTTATATTTGTTAGTTTTTGACGTGACAACGTCTTATAAATTGGTTTGCCGGGTGACACTTCAAGAAACTGCGTTACGCTCCGCTCACGTTATGCGCTCACAATGAGAGCGAGTGAGAGGCACGCGTCCCTTCCACTCGGGCATGGTTAGCCCGCCTAAGAGCGAGAGAGACGAAGAAATAAAATTTTGTTAATATGAAATTCAGTGCGAGATTCTTTGTATAAATTAATGTTTTAAATATAATTCTTTGTATAAATAAATGTTTTAAATTGTTACTATTATTTCATCCTTCTTCCTACTATACGAATGAATATTCACATTAAAATTATTTTACCACTCAAAGTCGTTGTCACGTAAAACTTTCGCCCGTATACCGACTTTACAGGCAACCAATTTTATTTTTTTTTATATTCTTCCTAATCTTGTGTAACAAAAGAAAATGTTTTGAATGCTAATAATAATACAATTCAAATAATTAATCGATTCGATAAATTAATAAAAATGAATATTTAATACTATGCTGCTAAGCCACTGCTCACCACTTCATTCCAAGCACACAAAATTAATAAATGGATGGCTTATTCCCACTATATGGAAACTTGTGACGAATAAGACAAATTATTAGTGGTGGATGCTAGGAGGTTGGAACCTAAATAGCGCAAATTAAATATTAAAAAAAAATTAAACGTCATGGGACGTCTATCAGATGTGAAACATCAAAATTACTTTGTAGAAATAAAATGATCATAACTTAACAAAGTACTCCTCAAGACGAATCAAACGAGTATAAACTCGATAGGGTTGCGTTGTTTCATTACAGAGTTACTGTGGCCACCTTCCAGCTCCATCATCAGACCTTGGATACCATCTAGAGACAAAGTACTCGTCAAGAGGAATCATACGAGCGAAACTTAATGGAGATATGTCGTTTTATAACGGATTTCCTATGGTCACTTTCTAGCTCCATCACAAGACCCGGGATACTATCTAAAGACAAAGTACTCGTCAAGACGAATCAAACGATTCCAAACTCGATGGGGTTGCGTCATTTCATTACAGAGTTACTGTGGCCACCTTCCAGCTCCATCATCAGGCCCTGGATATCATCTAGGACTGGAGTACTAGTCAAGACATTTCACACGAGCCCTAACTCGATGGAGTTGCGCCATTTAATTAAAGAGTTTCGCATGGCCACCTTCCAGCTCCATCATCAGACCCTGGATACCATCTAAAGACAAAGTACTCATCAAAGTGAATCAAACGAGTCCAAATTCGATGGAGTTGCGTCGTTTCATTATAGAGTTACTGTGGCCACCTTCCAGCTTCATCATCAGACCCTGGGTACCACCTAGATACAAAGTACTCGTCAAGATGAATCATACGAGCCCAAACTCGATGGGGTTGCGCCGTTTCATTATAGAGTTCCTATGTCCACCTTCCAGCTCCATCGTCAGATCAGTCCCATGTCATCATAATATTGCATTGTCACGCGATATAAGTAATAGCGATACAAGTAAAATAAAAGCGTTGCCACGCTAACAGCCGATTTTACCCTCCCTCCGCATTAGATGTTTCACATCAATAAAGGATATTTTCTGAGAGCCCGTGTGAGCAGTAATGTCATTTTCTCTATGCGAGTAATTAAGGGTTAGGCTGTGTAAAGCCATACCGCATGTAAGATGGTGGACGATAGTCGACACGTTTAGTAGGTACATGAAGATTATGGCGCCTCCTTCTGTTTCCTAGCTCAGTGAGAGAAACCTATAGTATAGTGCTTAGATAAATAAGTGTAATTTTCTTAACTTGTCCTAAGACGTAAACAAACCGTACTAGGTACGTAAATCATTAGTTTTGGCATCAATCAGAAACTTTACCTAAGTTATGAGCGTCTTGATTACTACCCTTGATATTACACACACATTACACTAAAAATTGCTTCAAATTAACCCTTCAAACAAAATCATTGATTTCATAAAATGTTTAAAATATCAGAATTTGGCATTTCTAAATCCTAGATTGTCTTTGGATCATAGGGATGCGAGAGTAAGTAAGTTTGAAAAAAATCGCGCCATCAAATAGTATGAATTTTAATTGTTAAATTAAACTTACTATATTGGATGCATGTAATGCTTGCCGGTAGATGGCGTTAGTCGTAAGACAAACGTGATTAAGAATTTGGGATGATCGAAAGGTCAGTAGGGTAACTCAGTGGCTTAGAGCACTTCCCCGGATTGGAAAAGATGCGTGGTTCGATTCCCGCCCCTCCTAAAAATCTCTTTTTCTTTATTTACAAATAATTTGTACTTTAAAAAATAGCGGAGCATGTCAATTGCTAAAAGAAATAGATCTAAAAAGTTTGAAAAAAATCGCGCCCTCAAATAGTATGAATTTTAATTGCAAAATTAAACTTACTATATTGGATGCATGTAATGCTTGCCGGTAGATGGCGTTAGTCGTAAGACAAACGTGATTAAGAATTTGGGATGATCGAAAGGTCAGTAGGGTAACTCAGTGGCTTAGAGCACTTCCCCAGATTGGAAAAGATGCGTGGTTCGATTCCCGCCCCTCCTAAAAATCTCTTTTTCTTTATTCACAAATAATTTGTACTTTAAAAGAAGATAGATAAATCGATGCAGCTTGACGGATTAATACATGCAACAGACGCACCGACCTCGAGTTTTATAATACACGTCGGATCAGAATTGAAAGACTCCTCTAGTGAAGGAACTAGTGACTCAAATTAATAAAAGAAAATAAAAATAACATGTCGTTTTATTTCTTTCTATAGGGCAAAGATGATTTTCAGGAATTATTTCTTTGATCATGATAGGGAAGGATATTCTGGCAGCTTACTACAAAAAAAGATATTATAATCGCTATTTATTCCCGAGGTTCCATTCCCAACTAAAATGAATTCAGAGGAAATACCGCATTATGAAAATCATTCTGTCACAAACTTTATTTGTTCACTTGTTCATTCGATAATGTCCTAATGCTATCAATTATCTTTGGTTACAGGACGCCATTTCTGTTTACGATTCAATTTTTTTTCTTGCCTTATTAAGACAAGAAAAAAAAATTGAAAAAAAAAATACACTTTATATTTATAATGGACCTATACATGTTACTTCCATGAGTATAATATTATCTATGATCAGAGACACGAAGGCACGCACGAGAAGTTTGGCGGGACGTCATGGTCAGTGGTTAAAATCCTATCACATACTCCAGATAATTTATTATAAGTTTACCTAAAGCCATTGACATACTGCGAAGCGTGGCGATTACGGCACTATCCCCCATTTCTTGGGGAGGCCTATGTCCAGCAGTGGACGTTGATAGGCTGATGGATGGATAGATGGAATTGACATACAGGTCAGATTTTTGCGATAGTAACATTGGTTAGGTACTGTCACTTTGACAGTGATAACTGACGTCTGACTTCTTGACTTTTGACATCTTTTGAGAAGAAAATGTGACACTTGAGAGGCAGATCACCGATTTCCGATTTGTCTTTAGATAAAGGGAATTTAAAATTGTCCCGGTTTCGAAATCTGTTCTCTATCGTAGAACAAACACTTAATTTAAACAGTAGTAAAATAAATTACTACTGCAGTTCTAAATTATCCATAATTATTATAGAAGTGAGAACGTTTACCTTTTCTATCAGTGATAAACTAAAATGTTATAAAATCTGTTTTTATGACTAAAACCTACACGTAAACACACTTTTTCTTAATAGCGTATGCGTGCCATAGTGCCAATTCATATACAAAATGGATGACACATCAGGACCCAAGAAGAAACTTAAAACCGTAAGTTGTTTCATTTTTCAATCTGCCAATCCCGGGCTGCTCGCCCGTGGGCAAATGTTGCTGCACCAAATAACTTCAACTACTACATTTAATAACTGGGAAAATACCTATTGTTTGTATTGCGGGTGACATTACTCACATGCAATTCAGCAGACCTAGATTACTAGAATGTAAATATTGTTATTCTATTGTCTAGACAATCTATACACGGTAAACTGGGGCAGTCTGCATGCAGAGATGTTTAATAAGTTTAACAGATATACTTTTTACCCTGGAAATATGTTAGGCTCCTGTTGGGCTCTTCATAGATAAGTCTTATGTTAGCTAGAAGCTATTATAAGGATAAAAATCTGCAGCTATATTGCCTATGTAATGTTAACAGTTGCAATATAAATTTATAAATTGAACTGTTCCATCCATCCATCCCGACCGCATCCAACGGCTCCCCGCGACTGACCAAATCATTAGGTAGGCCGTCCTACGCTGCACCGCCCAATACATGGTCTCCACTCGAGAACTTATTTTCCCCAATGGTTGTTGGTTCGTCGAGTGATGTTGCCTGCCCCTTTCCATGAGTGAGAGTATAGTTCGAGAGTTTATGAGTTCTAGTGAGACGGCTGGCCATGAAGCAGGTTGTACTCGACCTCGTGGACAGTTTGCACGAACTTGTTATTGACTTTTGTGCTAATATTCAAGATGGCCCTGACTAGTCGGTCATCACTCCCAGTTTTAATCCTGCTGGTCATTGAGACATCATGAATATGTATTGTTTGTCCGACAAGATGAAGTCAATCTCGTTTTTCACTGAACCATCAGTGCTAATCCAGGTCCATTTCCGCTGGGGCTACTTCCTGAAGAAGGATTTCATCATGTAGAGGCCTTCCTTCTCCAGAAAATCAACCAGCACCTGGCCCTTGTGGTTCCTCTGTCTAAATTCATATTGCCCCACTTTCAGCTTATTACTCGTCATCGGAGTGTGTCGAGGTCCATGCGTAAACTTGTATGACCTTCAACAAATAACGTTTGATTTTTCTGAGTATTAGGTACGCTACCCTATCCGGCACACTTTTAGTTCTCTCCACGTTGCCTACGAAAGAACTACGAATGCTAAACCGGACTCAGGCGCTCGTGTTAATTTAGTGTATTCTTGACGATTTTAAGTGCTACTTAATAGACCTATGAAATAAAGATATTTTTGAATTTTAATTTGACTGATGGTCGCCCTCCCGGTGGAAGAGCAAGTTCCCGGACTGAAGGATCGTCATGTCCTCACCCTCTCTTCGGATTTCTGACAACCCTATAATGTCCCAGTGGATCTTTTTATTTTTTATTGCATGTAGTGGCAGACGAGCCATGGTCCATCTGATGGTAAATGGTAACCGTCGCCCATGGACTCGACTATACCGAGAGTATTGTCAAGCCGCTGCTCACCCAATTCATTTCACAGATATGAAATGAAATATAAACGGCTATCTCCTGCTACAGCCAAAACGCAACGATGTGCTTCATGGCCGGTCACACGGGAGATGGTGGTACCAACCCGCTCGGGCCCGATACCAAGTGAGTACTCCCACTTGGTACCTATCCCTACCACCACTCATGCAATGAATGATAATTGCTTACTTCCCTTAGTCGCCTCATACGACACCCGTAGGAAAGAATGGGGTGGTGACACTTGTATTCTTAGTCCGTCACCACACGGCTAGAATCTTGCTCAATTCCTCTTCCAGCTCGGTGATTCTCTCGTCGGTCTTTATTTTTTTTTTTTTATTGCTTGTATTGGCAGACGACTTACGGTCCATCTGATGGTAAATGGTAACCGTCGCCCATAGACTCGACTATACCAAGAGAATTGTCAAGCCGCTGCTCACCAATTCATTTCACAGATATGAAATGAAATATAAACGGCTATCTTCTGCTACAGCCAAAACGCAACGATGTGCTTCATGGCCGGTCACACGGGAGATGGTGGTACCAACCCGCTCGGGCCTGATACCAAGTGAGTACTTCCACTTGGTATCCAGCCCTACCACCAGTTATGCAATAGATGATAATTTTCTACTTCCCTTAGTCGCCTCGTACGACACCCTCGGGAAGAAATGGGGTGGTGACACTTGTATTCTTAGTCCGTCACCACACGGACAAAAAAGTCCTGGTCCTAAGTGTCCGAACGTTGTGAGTTACCAGGGCTAGAGGTCGTTGTTTATGGTAGTCTTGCCGCGACTGGAGATTCTTCGCACCCCCTGCTCCGCCGTTACCAGGCCCCCTACCGTTATGCCACGGAATAGCGGAGCTGTTGTGACTGGGGGGCATTTTTTTTTGTGTGCTCATATTTGAGGGTATAGTGCCGTAATCGCCACGCTTGGCAGGCGGGTTGGAGATCGCAGTGGATGTTGTTAATACTCGAGGAATTGCTGCTACCCACTCCCCCGGTATTCCCTCAGTCGGCTCTTTCGACTCCCATGGGTGGAGAGGGGAGGGAAAATTCTAAAGCCGACCCCACACGGCCCGGTTGAACTGTTATATATATATATATATATCTAATATAGGTTGTGATTTGAGTGGTGTAATCAAAATGCAAACAATTGGCTTTTTTTTCTGGAAAAGTAAAACTAATTGGTTTATAGTATGTATGTGTACACTATAAAGTGTCTCATCTCGAACTTATATCGAAAGTACCAGATTTTGTATATGACCAAGGGTTCTCGGTTATATGGCGAGTAATTCTATTGGCAGTGATTAAATTTCCTCGCGGTTAGATGGACCAGGGAACATCCGCCACCCGCAAGGCCTCACGTGAAAGTGCGGGTAAGCTGTCGTGGAACCACTGAACTAATGTCACACAGTTCCAGTGGACCAAAAGCACAGGCGGAGAGATGGCACACGGTGGGATTATTTAGTGGGTGAGAGCCCCATACTACCCTGTTCGTTGCCTGAACGACGGAGGGGCTAAACTTCCTCTAGAAGAACTTAAGAGGTTGCCCAATACACTCCTTGAGCTGCTGAAACTCCACTCATCGCTAAATAAGACGCATCAGTAACGAGGGTAAATGCGAGTAATGCAGCATCGGCGAGGCTCTGCTTGCACTGGTTAATAACGACAAGTATCCACATCCACATAACCAGGTCACCTTGCTAACCCCGAACACGCATTTTGAAGAGTTGATCACGACGCCGTATTCCTTCATGCGCTCAAATCATCACAGCATTGGTAAATAAATCCTCCAGGTCAGTTCGTCACCGCAATCTTTGGAAAGTTTACTCAGCATTCCTTAGACCAAAAGAGAACTCGAACAAGCCGAATAGAGTTCTGTTATGATGGCCAATATCGGTATATGTTCTTAAAATACTGAAATTTGTTTGTAGGCTTTCACTAAGTTTATGGTTCTGAAAACCTTACATTCAGTTATAGAAGTAGATATGCCATATCCCCATATGCCATCTCGTATGGTCCGTGCATTCAACATAGGCTAATTTTGTTTCGGTGCGAGTTAAACAGGAGATACCCAGGCGCTCTCTGAGAGGCTTTACCCTTGGTTTTTGGTATTCGAAGTTTATCAGGATCGAGTCTGTGGGGAGTGCAAAATAAGAGAGGTCCAGGTGTGGTGTGAATGTGGTGTACTTTTTAGTCTTTCGGAGTCCTAGGCAAGGAAGGGCGAGTAGTTTCAGGATATTTACGCAATAGGACACCTAGTGTCTTCCATCAAAAGCTTTACCGTAGATACATTAGTCTTAGCAACAACAGCATTATATGACAAAGTAATAGTGTTATCAATTAATCTGTGATTGCGAATATCTATCATCTAATTATAGAAACTACAAATACTACAAAATCTACATTTTAATAGGCTTTAGTTACATTAATGATAGTAAAACATCAACAAAAGACATGTCTTAAACCTCTAAGATGCATATAACTATAAGTATCAATGTTTGTTCCTTTAGCCGCACACAATCGGAAGTCAGTAGAAAAATTGCACAAGTCACTGCCGGTACCTACCAAGAATAGGGTAGGCGTCCTGCTGTCGTTGACGAAGACTTGTGGAGGCTGGGCAATCGTTTGGCAGTTGTTATTAGCGACTGCCCGTGGTATTCCTGCCTTTTTGTAGGTGACTGAAAAGCATTTGGTCCAAACCTGAAGCGGTACCAGCAAATCGGACGTTTAAAATAACTGGAGTTTGACCTGGACTTCACGCTTATAGTTTTTTTTTGAAATTTGTATTTTGGATCTCGTTCAATCATGAAAGCAGGCGATTATCGCGCTTCTGTTGTTTGATTTTTAGCACGAGACGTTCCACCATTTTTCTCAGATCCGCGATTTTACTGGTTGCAACATAGTCTCATGCTAAATGCCAAGGGTTGACTTGATGTTAAAGTCTCGGCTACATTTGGGCGCGCCATAACCTTATTGATACGATCTAGGAGATCAACCAATTTGACTAAAGAGTGCGATGGTTGGGAAGTTAGCACTGTCTGAATGCTGATGGGCAATTGGTTACTCCAGATCTGCTTTACAATATCATGAGCCTCTGATGATATGGCTAATCCGTAACAACTACGAAGGCTTGCTCTTTTTAACTGCTTCTTGCTGCTTACTATTTCTTGGGTACAGACCAGCTGGTGCTTCACTTTAATTTCGTGTAATGCTGATAATCAACGGAGCAGCTCAGCTTTGATTTTCTCATAGTGGTTGATGGTAGAAGAAATGTCTTATACCGTATTCGCGTACTATATGTCAAGTTTTGTAGTGACAGTAGTAAACTTCACTGAATTATCTGTGAAGTTAAGGTTCTTGAACTGGTTTTACAGAAGCGCGTACCATAGCTCAGGGTTCTCGAGCGATGAAAACTTAGATACTATTAATTTTACTTTACCCTGTCCTTAGTATGGTAGTTAAAAGACGTTTTGGGAGAAGAAAGTTTATTACATTTACACAGCTCAAGCACAGAAGTAACAAGGAGAAAGAATGATAGAAAGTTGATAGCACATAACAATAAGCGAACCCGCGGATATCGGACTTGTCGCGTCGTGGTGAGACACAGATATCACTGCTAAAGGCTCAGAGGTGACTGAGGTCATGAAGGTCGGTTGCCCTGTCGTTTGTAGTTTGAGATCAAAACCGGTCCCGGCATGCACATCTCCATAACGCGATATGTTTGTAAACATTATATCGTATTGTATGTACCTATACAATATATTATCGGGGATTGCTTATAATTATTTTACATGTAACATTTTAAGTTACTACTTTGGGGTAAGAAATAAAAATATAAGTTTTATTACCCTGTTTACCTGCTACTCTCTTACATTTTACAGATTTTTCTATTAACTTCTGTATACCTTCGAAAAAAAAGCTATATACGCTGACACTGCATCCTTCACAACTTCATCACTTGAAAGTTTTTTCACACGAAGTTCTTTTTCTAAGTTCGGGAATAGGTAATAATCCCTGGGAGCAAGCCAGTACTGTTGGGTGTGCCAAAATTTCGAAATCCACCTACTGCAGAGCGGCCATCGCAGACATATTGTCGTGCACAACAAGGAGGACACCTCTGGTCAATTTTCCCCTTCTTTTTTCAACACACACACTTGACAGCTTCTTTTAACTGCTCTGTGACTGAAGCGTAGTATTCTCAGGTTATGGAGACGCCTTTATGGTTATAATCGATTAACAGAATCCATTCCTAGTCGCAAAAGACTGTCGCCATTATTTTCCCAGTCGACGGTAACATCTTAAATTACTTAGGAGGTGGTGGCCTACCACCGAAGGAATGTAACATAGTTCCAGTGGTCCGCCAATAAAGGCGGAGAGACGGCACACGGCGGGTTTATTTAGTGGGTGAGGGCCCCACACTACCCTGTTTGTTGCCCCGAACAACGGGGTGTGCGGTTAGGTACATTTTTTCCCGCCTAAACAAAAAAAAAAAAAAAAGGAGGTGGTGGTGGCCTTTTTTGTGCCATTGCATAGATTCCTGTTTGGACTCAAATTTATTGGGATGTCCCAAGATTCGTCTCCAGAGGCAATACTCCATCCTTGTCTTTACTACAGAGGTCCAAACACTCACGAGAACACTCCACGCTATGTTGTTTTTGTGCTGACGATAGTATTCCCAGCACCCAGCTAGTGCTGCCGTTAGTCATGCTAAAGTGATCGCGAAGGATTTTAAAAATGGTTGTATCTGATATTCCACTCGTTTCTGCGAGTTATTTCTTTTTCTGTTAAGCATCTTCCAATCAATAAATTTTAAACGCGTCCAAGAATCAAACAAAATATCTGGAATCAGTCCCGCTCACAAAATCTCCTATCTTCTTCTACTTTACGGTAGCTGTAGTTGAGTAATTAAGTTTACCTGGTGGTAATAAGGTATGCAAATACATTCGACATTAAGGAGGAATGTGTTATCAAAATTTGTAGTACCCAGCAGTTGTCTTGATGGCTGAATTAAGACAGGAGATGCAAGTTCAAGTCCTGCTCGTGACTATTATTATCGATTTCACAATTTCGTACTTTGTGTTTATCTATGTGACGAGGACAGGTGAAATGCTTACAAAATATGTAAAAAACATCAAACATATTTATATAAGTATTTTATGATTAGATGTGACTATAATTATGGACTAATTCGTAATAAAATACAATAGCATTTTTTTTGTATCGTACCTACGAAACACGTCCTATGTTTGTGTAGTGTACGAAAATATATTTTCCGGATTCAACACAATAGACAAGCTCAACAAGGCTAAGATATAATTCGAGCGCTATATCGTCCAATAAACAAAGCAATATTTACTTGCATTTTTTTTTATTAAATACAGATAATTTCAGTGTGCGCAGCGCCAGTCGAGTGTTAAGCGGCGTGTGCGACGTGCGTGTAGTCGTTACCTCAGCGTAATATCGTAGCATTATCGAACTTGGCGGGAAAGTTTTGTTTCAAATTGTTTTTTTTTTTTAATTTTTAACATGAGTCTGGAGCAAAGGAATAAGAAGGTTTCTGAAACCTTTGAAAAGTTTAAAATTGCAGATTGGGGCAACGGCTTACCAAGAACGGTTAGTGTTGGCTTTAAAATTTGTTAATAATCATGAACATCTTGTAATATCTAAGATAGATCCTACCTCTGATTGGCAGATGTGTTTTTTTTTTCAACATACACATTAGTACCATACCATTAGTGGTCAGTTAGAATTTTACTATATTACATCTATACAAATAAACAGAATTTGCGTGTTTATTTAAAATGTCTAAATTACAGCTTTTTACGAAATGCATTTAAAAGTATAATAAGTGCCTAGATAATACCTAGATACTACAAAAAACAAGCAATTTTAAAAAGCTTCGTCTATTAGTTCCGACTAATCTCCGAAACTTTGGGACTGATTTAAACGGAATTTTCATTGGCAGATAGCTGATGTTATAAGGAGTAACTTAGGCTACATTTATTTTGTCAAGAAATATTAGTCTTCCGCGTAGAAAAAATAAACATAATTTCACGCCAACGAAGTCTTGGGTAGCAGCTAGTATAATATTATATATGTGAAAGTTTGTATGATTGAATGTTTGATACTCAATCACGCAAAACGGCTGAACAGATTTGAATTCAATTTAACAGTTTATTACCTGGATTGACACATAGGATAGGTACCTACGTCGTTACATTGCGTTATACCGGAAAATTTTTAGGTTCCTGTGGGATTACTATATTTTCATAGATATAATTAAATTTACCATAGAGTAAGTAGTACTTCTATTATAATGACCATATTCTGAGATCCACGCAGACCAAGTCGCGAGGAATAGTCAAATAATAATTGTTGATAATGTTATAACATATTTCATTAGATCATATTACAAATTATTTGTGAATAAAGAAAAAGAGATTTTTAGTAGGGGCGGGAATCGAACCACGCATCTTTTCCAATCCGGGGAAGTGCTCTAAGCCACTGAGCTACCCTACCGACCTTTCGATCATCAGCACTTCCCAGATTGGAAAAGATGCGTGGTTCGATTCCCGCCCCTACTAAAAATCTCTTTTTCTTTATTCACAAATAATTTGTACTTTAAAAAGTAGCGGAGCATGTCAATTGCTAAAAGAAATAGATCTAAAATAGATCATATTATTTATAAAATATATTTTTTTAACACAACATTCTGTACTAAGGAATAATCTTTGTATCGCGGGAGACTTTACAAACATACAATTTGACGGACAAAAAGTACACCCAGACTCGGAACAGCCATTTGTGGATCACACAAAGAGTTGTGCTGTCTGGGCATCGAACCCACAACATTCGGGCGGGGGCCGGTATCTAAACCACTGCGCCATTTGTGTAGTCAGTGCCTAAATTAACAATGTCCATGTTTTATAAACTTAACTAAAATTGTAAAGAGATATTTCTAGTGGTAGAACCTTGCTAAGGCCGGCTCGATATTCCTACCGTTGGGTGCCGTATGGTGAGTGAGAGCGCCGGAGGCCCAAATCTCCTTATTATCTCTTTATTGTCCTACCTATCCTCTCATTATTATGATGCATATCCACCACCTATCCCTTTACTTGATGAGATGGGGATGCGTGAGTGAAGCCTCTGGTTTTATTTTTATATCCATTTTTTTTTGTTAAGGCGGGTTAAAATGTTCCTAACCGCGCATTCCATCGTTCGGGGCAACGAACAGGGTAGTGTAGGGCCTTCACCCACTAAAGAAACCCGCCGTGTGCCGTCTCTCCGTCTTTATTGGCGGGCCACTGGAACTATGTTACATTCTTTCGGTGGTTTATTTTTTTACCCTAACAAAGCTGTATATATATACTCGTAGATAGCATAATAGAAAATAATATGTGGTGTAACGGAACTGTATGAGGGGCAGAAACTGAACCCCTGGTACTAAGACTAATATGAACGGTAGTCACCATTTATCGTAAGACGGACCTTGACACGAATGGTCTAGCAACAAAAGCCTACCTATCTTTACCACGGACTAAATTGTGATAACGTGTATTAGTGAATAAATTAGTGTTCTGAAAATAATTTATTTAATGTTATCAATGCGAAAGTGAGTTTGTTTGTTTATTGCGCTGTCACGCTGTAACTACTAAAGCAGTGGTGATGAAATTTTGCATAAATATTAGAGATGGGCCGAATGTGATTTTAACCGAATACGAACTTCGGCCGAACATTCGGTAAATATACAAAATTCGGCCGAAGTTTGGCCGAACTTCAGTGTGTGCTTTCTCGGGAGTAACAATTCATATACTGTATGTATTTTTTTATAAAAGACAACGCCGTAAAGCAATAAAAAACAGTCGGTGTAAGAGTAACACCTTTTTTCAAATTATTGGGTGTATTGATTCAAAGACTCGGATTGTGAAAAAAACTAATTCATTTATACATTTTAATGTATCTATAATAATTATAGTTTAACAAACAACTGACCATGCTTAAATGACTTTAGAGTAGTGGTATATATGTGACTTATTTTGCAGCTATGACAGATGTCATTTCTCTAAATTTGAGTATAAACCTTACCTTTTTCTTATACCGAATGTTCGGCATTTAAAACCGAACTTCGGCCGAATGCCGAAGTTCGGTTCAAGCCACCGAAATTCGGTTAAACTTAATGTACAACGAACTTCGGCCCATCCCTAATAAATATATGTAGTTTGGAGCTCAGAAAAGGACAAGGCTATTTTTAATCATTCCGGAAACATAAATGGTTCCCGTAGGATAGCTATTTCTACATAGAGATAATTGGTGTGCTGTAGCGTTATATATTTATATTATGAAATCCACGCAGAGGGATCGCGGGCAATATCTAGTTTGTTAATAAATAGTCTTTTGGTGTCGTAAATAGGAATAGATAATATTATGTACGATTGCTTTCACTAAATGAATGTTGTAAAACTTCGGTTTCTTATCCGGTCTGCGAAGATCTGCGTTCATTTAAGATAAAACTATACTCTGGCCGCGACTTCGTCTGCTTGGATTTCAGAACAAGGTCAAATAATATAAAATACGTACTTTCATCTACGGCACATTAAATGTCTGTGTAAAAAAAATTCAATTTTTTTTTTACGTCTCCTGGCCGTCAATTTTTCCGAGATAAAAAGTAGGCTGTGCTTTTATGGGGTCTGGACTATTTTGTGTGCCAAATTGCGTGACAAACAAACGCACTTAGGCATTTGTAATATTAATTATGCTGAATAAGTATTATTGAACGTGTGATTAGTTATAGGCATTTTTTGTGGGGGCAACGGGGGCACGCAGTGCCTCCAAAGGAAATTTCTAAAATATAGAAAAATTGCTGAAAACACTGAAAAAATTTAAAAAAGAATACCCGAAAAATGGCCAAATAAAGTTGAAAAATACATTACACTTGGAGAAAAAGAGATTCGTACGTTGACAAACAAGTCCCATTTGAATGAACGAAATATTTTTTTATTGCCAACGGTGGCAGACGAGCAAACGGCCCACCTGAAAGTAAGTGTTAACTGCCGCTCAGGGACTGGCAACACCAGGGGCACAGCCATGCCGCCGTCTACGGTGAGAAAAGTGCTCTTCTCAAACCTCGTTTTAAAAGGGACAAGTCGTAACGCTGGGGAAACACCGCAGCAGGAAGTTCATTTCAGATCTTACACGTACGTGGTAGAAAGAAACGCTGAAAACGAGCGCTGGGCGAGATCGTCTCTAGATGATATGAGTATTCCCCATTGAAGAGTCACACAGAGAGACCCAAAGTCTCTCCACCACTCCAACGACTCCAGTTCATCCGTGAGATTGGGATCATCGACAATTCGAACGGCACGCCTTTGCAGGGAGTTAGGTTGGTCGAGCTGGTATTTTGGCGCGCCGATGGGTCTAGCCAAGTTGCATTCTATGATCGCTAACGCTAATAGAAAACTATTAAAATGTATGGAAATTTGACATCTCTAACGTCAAGTCACGTGACTTAGCGTTATAGATATTGTTAAAGACTTAGATTTCATTTCATATGCATTTCATTTAGATAAACATAGGTTCTGTATCTATGGTTAAAGATGTCAAATTCCCATACATTTAAATAGTTTTCTATTAGCGTTAGCGATCATAGAATGCAATTTGGCTAGGCCCACTGGCCAGAGATGTGAGCAGTACTTCACGTGAGGGCGGACTTTTATTTTATACAGCACAAGTCGCTGCCTCGGTGTGAAGTACCGCTTGGCTCTGTTCAGCCCAGTTTTTTGTTGTTTGTCGCCAACTTGGCTTTGTCCTCCAAATGACTCCCGAAATGAAATTAGCTGGATATGTTAATGCCGAAGATCCCAATACTCTCGGAGACCGGGAGAGTTACCCCTTACAACTGGGGCATCACGACAAATGCGTCCTAATTTGCAGTGAACGTGCAAACCTGTCTTTGTGGGGTTGAATTGAACCAAGTTCTTTTCTCCCTATTCCGAGGCCCGCCCCAAAGAGCGCTCGACTTCAGACACAAGTTGGATCCGTCTCCTCCAGCATGTTCCGAGGGACATTCTGATGGCCGGTATATTGTGCATCACCAGTACTGTCATCCGCATAGCAATGCATACTCTCTATCGAGAGCAAGTCATTGATATGCAGGATGAACAGCGATGGGGAGAGCACCGAGCCTTGAGGTACGAGGTTATCCGGGCATTTCGCGATTATTTAGTAGACAAAAAAGTACCAAAAAATGTATCTCCGCTCATCAATACTGTGCATACCATAGCAGTATCATCGAGCGAATGCGAGAGAGGATTTTCGCAGATGAACTTGATAATGACTCCACAAAGAACTTCTCGTTTAGTGAAAACAGTTTCATCGCCATTGCTTATCAATTTCAACGGTCCACGGCCACCACTAATTATCTTTGACCCTTTGGAGTATGTGGATTCATGGTTACTTAAAAATCATCAGTCTGCCACGGACCAAACCACCATTTAAGTTCGTAAGCGAGAACAGACTTATGACGAAAATGTGGTTAAAATTTGGGGACTATAAATATAAGTCACGTTTTATTTTCAAAGATATTATGTTTTTAAACAATTAAAAAATTATTAACTTCGATTTTTTCCTCAAAATACAGTATCAAGGGGTGGGGAGGGGGTACAAAAAATGATGGACTTAAGACTTTCGAGAATTAGCGTGCCCCTAAAAAAGAAGTGACAAAAAAGGCCTGGTTATAGGTAGTACCTATAATCTATTAAAATAGGTACTATAGGCATATAAGTTTGATTTTATTCGTTTTGTTATATATTACATCATCCAGTACCTCCTTGAAGTCAGGCTTGACTTGTCTGACGCCTAGTTCGGTTCCCGGGCTGGTCGTTGGACGGTCGGGACGATCATAGGCCCTTGTACCGCGGCCGCCGTGGTATCTGCGGGTGTGCAATCGTGTAGGAAGCATCGCTCAGAGAGGGTTACCCGAAAGGGTTAGCCGCTCTCGGATCATTGAAGTAGTATCACACAGTGGTCCGCCAATATAGACGGAGAGACGGCACACGGCGGGTTTATTGGTGGTGGGTGAGGGTCCATACTACCCTGTTCGTTGCCCGGAACGACAGGGTATGCGGTTAAATTCATTTTTCCTGTCTTAACAAAAAAGAAAAATGTATCTAATAAACTATCAGTGTGCAAATAATCATCATCCGAATCTATTTAGCCGTTTTTGCGTGATTAAGTACTTTTTTTTTTTAGTACGTGTAGGGGCAGTCAAGTCACGGCCCATCCGATGGTAAATGGTAACCGTCGCTCATGGACTCAACTATACTGAAAGAACCTATTGTCAAGCCGCTGCTCACAATTTCTTTTCACCGATATGAAATGAAATAATAAACGGCTATCTCCTGCTACAGCCAAAACGCAACGATGTGCTTCATGGCCGGTCACACGGAAGATGGTGGTACCAACCCGCTCGGGCCCGATACCAAGTGAGTACTCCCACTTGGTACCCAGCCTTACCACCAGGTGTGCAATGGCTGATAATTGCTTACTTCCCTTAGTCGCCTCATACGACACCCGTGGGAAAGAATGGGGTGGTGACACTTGTATTCTTAGTCAGTCACCATACGGAACAAGTACCTATATAATTATAAGTATCAAACATTCGAAAACAAAACTTTCACAAATATAATAAACTAGATTCTGCCCGTGACTTTGTCCGCGTGAACATCAGAATATAAATATGTCAATCTAGGATCTTCATGTAAAAATAGCTACTTATCCCACAGAATACATCCATTTTTCCCGGATATATTGCCTGCGTCCTTATGTAAGTAGCGCGGTTGTATGCGCGGCCTAACACTGTTCAGTAGTTACGGTGTGAAAGCGTAACAAACAAACTCACTATCTCATTTATACTATAGTATATCACATTAGTAAGGATAATAATTGTAGGGTTGCCAGTCGTTATACTTATTTGACAAACATTTCCATAACTTTCTACAACTAATCTATACAATATCTAATCTCTAATTGTGACATTTTATCAATCATAAAGTCACTTCAAGGATAAAGATTGTTATATTTGCCTGCTATCTTCATACGATCAGAACAGGTAAGCTTATATTTCCAAAGATAAACACATATCTACTATACCTATAAATATGTAGTAAGTAGTATCTAGGAGTGACTTAAGATAAAACCTATCACCAATATTAGTATAATCATGGTGATAGGCCGGGCTTTAAGATTCATATCTTCAATAACAATATGCCGGGGGGTTGGCAGGTTTTATGAGCTGTTGATAAAATATTTAGACATAGATACAGATTTACTCGCGAAATTTTATATTAGAGGGCAGTGATAATTTTTTTTGTATTCAAATTTCAACATTTAATACTTTTTCCAATCGCAATAAACTTAACAGCCTGAAGATGAACAGGAAATTATTTCTCCTATCTCCTCTCTCTCTCTCTCTCTCTCTCTCTCTCTCTCTCTCTCTCTCTCTCTCTCTCCTGTGCATCGCAAACTAACCAAAAAAACAACAAAAATGAAGTCGTTTGAGCTGTATTTTTAGCACTTGACATGCTCATCCGATCCCGCTCGCAGTAAAGCTTTGCTTTTTCATAATAATTTGTATTATTAAAAATTAAGTATTTTGTGGTAATGTTGTAAATTTTTAGTGTTAGGCGGCCCCTAGACCTACAATAACATTGTACAATACTTTATTGTACAATAAGATTGAAAGGCGCTTTGAATTCAAACGTTCAATTATATTGCACAATAATACGAACTGCGAAATGTTTTCGTGTTCAGTCGGAGAATAGTAGACTGAAAAATATTCAATACTGACCCTACACAATGCCATGGAAAAATATGGTGCAAAAAAAATTAAACTCGCTCAAACTTTCGTTTATCATTGCGCAATATTCAATATTAACCATATACGGTCAATAACCCCTCTCTACCCACGGGAGTCGTAAGAGCCGACTGAGGGCTAACCGGGGGAGTGGGCAGCAGCACTCCCTCGATTATTGACAACATCCACTGCGATCGCCAACCCGCCTGCCAAGCGTGGCGATTACGGCATTATCCCCCATGACGGGACCGCTCGTTGTGGCGTTCTCTTGGGGAGGCCTATGTTAATCCGGAAAGTGCACAAATCTCTTCCAGAAAGTGTGATTGTGATGATCCAGTGATTTCTGATCAATTAAGTCGAAACTAACTTTCATTTTAGTGCCACTCTTGATAAAAGTACTACAGCCATTATAGACCGTACTAGTATTTCTAGTGTACAAAAGAAGTGTAAAAAGTACTCTGTGATTGGTACTCAAGATTATTACTGAAAGGTGAAATGATAAGCAAGCGTTAATCCTATTTGTCCATATGACGACATCGACAGTCCCAGAACCATACTCGTAAAATTTAATTACTTTAAAATTTTCGCGGTTCTTCGTGAACCACGAAAACTTACACGCAAACCAAATAAATATGTCGATTAGAATGCATATATTTTAGTGGCATAAAAGCAGTCATTAGCTCATTAACGTGTACAAGATCACCATAACCACACGTTTTTTTAAGTGAAAATGTATGATTGATTCCGCTTTGCATTTTACAACATTAAACACAAAATAGAAAATGTGAAATCGAAAATAACAGTCACGAGCAGGATTTGAACCTGCATCTCCTGGATACCGTCCAGATGCTTTGCCAAAGCATCTGGACGGTATCCAGGAGATGCAGGTTCGAAGGAGCTGAATTGGCAAAGCATCTGGACGGTATCCAGGAGATGCAGGTTCAAATCCTGCTCGATTGCTGCTGAAATAGCAAAGCATCTGGACGGTATCCAGGAGATGCGGGTTCAAATCCTGCTCGTGACTGTTATTTTCGATTTCGCATTTTCCATTTTGTGTTTAATTTATATGGCTAAGATAAAGTCAAATGCTAAAATATATACAAAAAAATCTAAATTTTTACTCTCTATTAATATAAACCATAGATATAGTACATACGTATAGATCACCAAAGCGTGTGAGCAAGAAGGAAATCTTATACGGCAATATAGCACGATTGAAGAGGAAAGCGAATCTAATGTCATTGTAAGCTGTTTGAATGACAGGTAGTCTAAAGTCGACAAGCTTGAAATTAGCTTCGCGGTTTTTTGTTTTGGTTTTAAATCTTATTAATTATATGATTATAACTATTTAGATATTTTTATATATATTTTTAGCATTTGACATGCTTAGCACTATACATTAAACACAAAGTGAAAAATGTGAAATCGAAAATAACAGTCAGGAGCAGGATTTGAACCTGCATCTTCTGGATACCGTCCAGATGCTTTACCAATTCAGCCATCTTGAAAATTGCTCCTGACTGCTAACTTCGATAACACATCATACCTAACGTCTTTGGGTGACGCCTGCGCCATTTGTCGGAAGTATTTTCATACATTATACCGACCAGGTAAACTTAATTTTACAATTAAGATTTTACCTAATAATGACGCAAACCCTTTAAATATTTAGATATTTTTATATATATTTTTAGCATTTGACATGCTTAGTACTATACATTAAACACAAAGTGAAAAATGTGAAATCGAAAATAACAGTCAGGAGCAGGATTTGAACCTGCATCTTCTGGATACCGTCCAGATGCTTTACCAATTCAGCCATCTTGAAAATTGCTCCTGACTGCTAACTTCGATAACACATCATACCTAACGTCTTTGGGTGACGCCTGCGCCATTTGTCGGAAGTATTTTCATACATTATACCGACCAGGTAAACTTAATTTTACAATTAAGATTTTACCTAATAATGACGCAAACCCTTTAAATATTTAGATATTTTTATATATATTTTTAGCATTTGACATGCTTAGCACTATACATTAAACACAAAGTGAAAAATGTGAAATCGAAAATAAGGTATCCAGAAGATGCAGGTTCAAATCCTGCTCCTGACTGTTATTTTCGATTTCACATTTTTCACTTTGTGTTTAATGATTATAACTGTTAAATACAATGGTTGTTTGTTCCATGAGTGCCTGTGATGTAAATCATATAAACAATCCTGATAATTGCACGTTTTACAGGTAAGTTCTCAGGACGTCATCACTACTTAAATGCTTTTATTTTTGGTCGTAATTACTAATATTTTCTGTTTCAGTTACGGATTAATTTCGATCCCATTGGTACTATTTATATTTTACATAGAAATATGTCGCGTTGTTAATACGTATTTGCAAGATTTTAGTTGAAAAGTTTTTAGTTACATATACACTTAGACTTGACTTTATGGACAAGGTATACTATCGATATTTATCATAAATGTTTGGATTTTTTTCAACTAATGTTATACCTAATCGTCTAAAGAGTTAACATTTTCTCCTAACACATTAATGGAAAAAATGCAATTAAAGTTCTACATCAGATATTGCCAGTCAAGTCGATATAGTTAAATAGATAAATTAAAAATTATAAAAAATTGCTCGCCCCCTATTACGTGGGACTTAACATAGTTGGGGAATTGTGGGTGTGTAATACACCTCTGCCTACCCCTTTGGGAAATACAGGCGTGATGATATGTTATGTTAAAAATATAAGTAGGTTAATGCTTTTACTTGTAAATAGATATTTTCTTACAATATCACTTTCAATTCGAATTTGAACTCATTGCTTCGCAACAAAAGTGAAAAGCTGAGTGTATAATTCCGTTATAAAATGCATAATATCGTTGACTGACGTTGCTGGTGAAATAAATAAAAATGGATTGAATAAAGTTTGTTTTAATTTATTATGTCTGTTTTGTATTAGATATTATTTGAATGGGCGAGTTTGTTAAAGACACTGATTTGTTTTATCATTTTATCGATAGTAAGTCCAAGTCTTAAAACTTGCATCACTATCCAACGCACACATTGACAAATCAACATTGGTCACGCGTTTATCGAGCTGTCAGGTGATCTATACGTCAGTATTATACTACGTCTATGATATAAACTACCCATACATATTAAAACTCTTTAAAATAATTTTGGACATTTGGCTTGCAGAATGCAATTCTAAGGGAACCTCACTATAACAAGCTATGATGCTTTGACGCGGAATTAACTAAAAAGATGCTTCCGCTTCGAAATTCTGGTTTTGAACTAGCAACTAACGAAACATTCGTTTGTACTATGTTTGTACTCGTATTTATTAAACTCTCACGTTGATATATCAAATGTAATGAATGTTTGTAAACAAACACAAATTGCTAAGGTTATTTGCCTTTCTCTTGAACTGATAGATTTTGTGGACTATGATTGAGAACAGACAGTGTATGTGCTGGAAATATTTTATTGTAAAGTGACTAAAGATATTAAGTTAAAGCGAAGTTCTTCAGAATCGTATGTTTTCTTCCTTCATGACGTACAAAATACTGAAAGAGCCTTTTAACTAAGTTGTATAGTTAGGTAGAAGCCTATCCAACGTTTCTCTCTTGAGAATATAACTGTTAAGCATACGGCCTTATCTGGATTCAGTCTCAGGTCTATGTAGAGTTCTTAGCCATCAAAGAGCCGTATCTAGGACTGAAATGTACATATAAAAGGCCCTTTTTTTTGTTAAGGTGGGAAAAAATGTCCTTAGCCGCACACCCCGTCGTTCGGAGCAACGAACAGGGTAGTGGGGGGCCTGCACCCACTAAAGAATCCCGCCGTGTGCCGTCTCTCCGCCTTTATTGGCGGGCCACTGGAACTATGTTACATTCCTTCGATGGTCATATAATAGGCCCTTACATATGAAATTGGCGTTATGTATGGAAAAAGCAAAAAATTTTTTTTTCAAAATGTAAGTGTATACCCTTGTTATCTATGCACTTTCGCCATTTGATCGGTAGATCATTGATTCCTTTGCTGAAAAAATTGTGGGAGCGAGAGTCAATAAAATCTTTGAAGGCGGTTTTGACAGCCTCATCGGATTTTTTTTTCCTTGCAATAAGTTGTCCAAGTTCCGGAAAAAGTGGTAATCTATTGGAGCAAGGTCCCGGGAGTATGGTGGGTGTAGGAGACATTCCAATCGCAGCTCCTCTAATTTAGCGTCCATCTGTAATTTAGCGTCCGTCTGTTGTGCAGCGTGGGATCTAACGTAGTTCTGAAGCAGCTGTGGGCTAGAGCAATTGACCAGTCTCTGTTGTTAACTGGGTAGGTAGGCTAGCATCATCATCATGGTTTGCAATTGTTGACAATATAGATCTGTCGTAATCGTCTGGCCAGATCATAGGAGGCTGTAGTGGATGACGCATGCACTAGTCCACCAGACACTTACCAGTACATTTTTCTGAGTTAACTTTCGCTTGGGGCAGAATTGGGCGGGTTCCCTGGGTTCTACCATTGTGATGAGCGTTTCGATTATCGTACAGGATCCATTTTTCATCGCAAGTAAAGCTACGATTCATAATCCCCTCGTTATTGCGACGGTTGAGTTATGTAACGCAGCACTCGACTCGTGTTTGTTGGTTTGCTTCACTCAATTCATGCCGTACCCATTTTACGAGCTTTTCCACTTTTCCAGTTTGTTTCAAGTTAATTAAAATTGTTTAATCACTTACGCCGAAGCCTGCCACTAACTCTGACGTGATTTGCGATGGATCCGCTTCCACGATCCCTCTTAATTCCTCATTGTCAACTAGAGTCTCCGGCCGTCCACGGGGTTTGTTCTATAGGTAAAAATTTCCATAACGAAAACGTTGGAATCTAAAACGTACCGTGTTTTCTTTTACGGTAGCTTCCTCATCATACACGTCATTAATCCTTCGAGCTGTTTCTGCGGCGCTGGAACTCGTATTCGTAAATAACTCGATATTTTTAGTACTAGTTTTCATTTTGTGAACAGAACGATATCAAATAAAAATCAAAGGGCGCAAAAACAAATGAATCGCTATATTAGAAAGACAAATACATAATCCTAAATTTGAAGATATTTTGTTTTAAATTTGGAATTCCTAACTAAATGCCAGATATTTGAGATCAAAGTGGCCAGTTTGACAAAACACCAATTTCATATGTAAGGACCTAATATTTTGCACAATATTTTAACTGTTTGTCTTGACTTACTTTCTTCATATTCAAGTTTGGGCAGCATGTAAAAATAATTGAAATAAGATTTCCTGAACTATTTGTAGGTTAGGTATTATGGGCGCTTGTTGCTAGAATGATTACTGTAGGTACTTTTATGTATTTTGTTCAGTTTCCTTATCACAATGTTAGGTGTTACCTGTTCCTTCTACGTGAAACATTACGCAATATTAGGTCGTTTAAAATATCAAAAATACAGTTCAAAAACGTTTTTACTCAAGTTATGTTTTAATCGTTTCTACTATTATGATGTAAAAATGTGTATATCCTTATTAATACTATAAATGCGAAAGTGAGTTTCTTTGCTTGTTTGTTACCCTTTGATGCCCTAACTACTTATAATCAATTATTATGAAATGTTGCATTCATATAGTCGGGACATAGGCTTCTTTTCATCCTGAAAAAATGAAGGGTCCCGTGTGTTACCTATTTTTATACAGATATAAATTTAATTACCTCTCCACCCATGGGAGTGGTAAGAGCCGACTGAGGGAATACCGGGGGAGTGGGCAGCAGCACTCCCTCGAGTATTAACAACATCCACTGCGATCGCCAACCCGCCTGCCAAGCGTGGCGATTACGGCAGTATCCCCCATATGAGCGAAACACATGTTGTGGCGTTCTCTTGGGGAGGCCTATGTCCAGCAGTGGACTTCGAAAGGCTGATGGATGGACGGATGGATAAATTTAATGTGAGAGGTAATAATATCTATTTTCTGAAGTCCACGCGGGTGGAGTCGCGGCCACAATCTAGTTCATAAGCAAAACGTACAGATTGATTCGTATTTTAAAATATAAATACCAAAATCATCTCGACTATGTTTGATGGTAAGAAGTTTATTCGAGCCTACATTAAGGGCCGGTTGTTTCAAACGATTGATTATCGTCACATACGTACTTCAAAAAATAACGATTACGAACGATATTTAACGTACGTTAAATACAAAGCGTTGTTTCATTGCCTATAAAACCAGTCGTGAAATTTATTAGGGATGCCAGCACATAGCAACGTATTTTTAATAAAGATAGATATGAGAATTTTCTAGTATGCCAACATTTGCCCGTATACGTCAGTTTATCTTTTTTTATCATAGACAGATGTTATAGTCTATGTTTTTTTGGTTTTTGTCATGGAAGTAATATGTAATGTATATAAGTATATAATATATATACATATTACTTATTTATTTTACTATTTATGACGCGAATGACAAAACTTTTAATTATTCCTTTATTATTAGTTGTGAATTGTGACAATATTATTAGGTAATATAAAGAAAAATAATCTATTCATGCAGAATTCATTGCCGGTGGAGCAACCGAGGACTTCACGTCTTTTAAAGTTTGATTTGAAATCTAGCTATATTATAGAAGTCAGTTGCAACAGCCAATTTTTCTTCTTCTTTAGATGGAATGTTTATGTAATGAGGACGTCATTTATCGATAACCCCAGTCACTCGATGAATAATATGACCCACTGTTGATTTCTGCAAACCTGACACATGCCCAACACATCTCATAAGCGATCCTGAACCATAACATTGTAGAGTAGCAAGTATTTGACGTATAGGTAGGCTAGGTTTTACTGCCAAGTTTCTGAAATAATATATTGTAGACAAATAAATTTTAAATCAAAGTATTCTTATGAGAAATTCTACTTTTCTGTAACAAATTTTATATCGTTCGATACGACGTGTCAACAATAGAGCTATTTCCTTTATTAGGTACACGATAGTCTCACGATACCTTGCAATAAATGAATTCCAATATATGAATTCCTGCTCATCCCAAAAATTTAGGTTGTTAACAGGTGTTTTAAAGACATTTTTCTTCCTTTCTACATTGTTTGTTTTATCGCCAGATGAACAACTATCGTAGAATAAAGACGAATGCAAAAGAATCTCCATAATGTTGTAGGTACCTACCTACTGTTTGTTAGACGCATCCATATAGTACTTATATGCTTACAGTATATACTACTTATATCTATGGCTAGACGCACCGAAAGACACGTTAACCAGTGGGCGGGACATCTGTTACCGTAATCGTTATTATTTAACGTACGTTAGGGACCTCATTTCGTGAAACAACGCTTTTTTTAGTTTGACGATGGTTAACTCCATTTTTGACGTTTATGTGTGCGTCAAGTATAGCTGAAACAACCGGCCCTAAATGTAGGGTGAGTGCTTAACCTCGCCAAAGCTTCCTATGTAAACGCGAAAGGACCTCAACATTTCGATTGGCAGTTATATGACATAAGAGCTACACCATCAATCATTAATATTACTAATGGTCGTTTAATGGACAAATTCAAATTATGTTGGGCATTATATGCTGACCTCGAAACTAACAGACAGCGCTGACATTGCCCATATCTAGGGCACTGTATATTGGCGCTATAGTTGATTTGCTGGTTGTTGGTGGAACGAAATAACTTTAGTGAAGTAGTTTTATACCATGTTTATTATGTAAAATGGAAGTTCTTTTGCCTCCAGGCCTGTATATATAATACAAGCGTTAAGCTTAGTTTGGAAGCAGAGGACGTTGTGTGAAGATGTCCGTGAATATTTATTTATTTATTTTCTTTCATAGCAATCTCTAATAAATCATGTCATAGGCATGTTTTGGGCAGGCCTAGCTTTCAGCATACTTTTTTTTTTTTTGTTTTTTTTGTTTAGGCGGTAAAAAATGTACCTAACCGCACACCCCGTTGTTAGGGGCAACAAACAGGGTAGTGTGGGGCCCTCACCCACTAAATAAACCCGCCGTGTGCCGTCTCTCCGCCTTTATTGGCGGACCACTGGAACTATGTTACATTCCTTCGGTGGTGGCTTTCAGCATACCTAGCTCACACGCCTAGTCACTATTGCTAATTCATTGGAAATAACTAACCATACGATATACCATAATAGGTACTACTCGTGACTTGGGTTTACGTAAACATTCAACTTTCTCTGCATTTCACATGCGATACGCTTCTTAGGATTAAAACAACTATGATATTTATGTTCTTAATGCTCTAGCGGCTCAAGTTAATCCAAAGTATTTTTTTTTCTTAATAGTAGGTAATTACTAATTATGTACATATGATTTTACACGCAGTACCTACAATAAAGACTAGGAATTTTATTGGCATAGGTATAATAAATTATTGCATAGCATGCACATTTACTATAATTTACATGCAAAGGTATATTTAACTCAGTCGGACCCTTCACTGGTTATTTGAGTAATCTAAACATAATATGTATGTAGTCGATAGTTTGATTGGGATTAAACATTAAATTCATTTTATAAAAATAAATGTCAGGGTGACACATTTATACCACAGAAGGAATGCAACATAGTTCCAGTGGCCCGCCAATACGAGACAGAGAATAGAGACGGCACACGGCGGGTTTCTTTAGTGGGTGGGTGGGTGGTTCGTTGCCCCGAACGACGGGGTGTGTGGTTAGGAACATTTTTTGCCGCCTTAACAAAAAAAAAGGGTGACACATGTATCACTGAAGTACCATGCAATATAGTTCCAGTGGCCCGCCAACACAGGCGGAACCCGCGGTGGGTTTATTTAGTGAGTAAGGGCCCCAACACTACCCTCGGTCCGTTGCCTCGAACGACGGGGTGTGCGGTTAGGTATATTTTTTAAAGCCTTAATAAAATAAAAGGGTGACATGTAACTACTGAAGTAATGTCACGTAGTTCCAGTGGTCCGCCAGTACAAGCGAAGAGACGGTACACGGTGGGTTTATTTAGTAGGCGAGAGTCCCACACTACCCAGTTCGTTGCCCCGAATGAAGGGGTATGTACAGGTACATTACAAGTAGTACAAAAAAAGGATAGGCGCATGTTTTAGTTTAAAAGTAATTCTTTCTATGAGTAGGGTACGTACGGCACTGTAAAGTAAATCCCTAAACGGCGCACTATTACTGCTTAGGTGCTTGAAGCGCGTAAGTGGTTTAGTTGCATAGTGATTGTGATTACACACTGACTGCATTCTTGAAATAGGTACCACTCTAACATACTTGAATGAGTACTAGATGTTCTCAATTTCTACTGCGTATTATTATAATGTTATTATTAAATATTAATATGCATAAATTTTATGCAGGAATGACAGATCTTACCACTGAAGGAATGTAATATGGTTCTGGTGGCCCGCCAACAAACGGCAGGTTTATTTAGTGGGTGAGGGCCCCACACTACCCTGTTCGTTACCCCGAACGACGGCGTGTGCGGTTAGGGACATTTTTTCACGCCTAAACAAACAAAGAAAAGGGGATAACAGATCTTCAGTTGGACCTGCAAAGGCGTGCTATTCGAATTGATGATCCCGACCTCACGGAGGGTCTGGAGCCGTTGGAGTGGCGGAGAGACTTCGGGTCCCTCTGTGTGCTCTATCGGCTCTACAATGGGGAGTGCTCGGAGGAGCTGTTTGAGGTGGTACCAACATCACTATTTTACCACTGAACCACGAGACGTCGCGGTAGGGTTCATCCACATCACCTGGAAACTATTTCGTCAAAGACAGTTCGTTTGCAGCGTTCTTTTTTACCACGTACGTGTAAGCTCTGGAATGAACTACCTGTTACGGTGTTTCCCCTGTGCTACGACATGTCCCTCTTTAAACACGTGGTTTGAAAGGAGCACTTAAGTTGCGGTAGGCGGCGGCTTGGCTGTGCCCCTGGTGTTGCTAAAGTCTATGAGCGGCGGTTAACACTTACCATCAGGTGGGCCGCTTGCTCGTCTGCCACCGTTGGCAATAAAAAAAAACTCTTCTCTGCTGTATCCGTACTTCAGAAGGCACGAACAAAGCAAAAAGCAAAGCTCTAGTCTTATAATAGAAAAACAAAACACAGTAATATTTAACAAGTATAAACTAATATGTATAGAAATGTCAGCTGTGAGTGTAAAAACAGGTTTAAAGGTGTCGTATTCATGCTAGCCGATCTAATTCTGTTGTGATGCATAATAACAACTGTATGATAACTAAAATCTAAGTGCTATTTACAGTAGCTGTAAGCCAATGAACGTTGAGATCGATAGATTACTTGGTTTATTAATGGTTTCATAAACCATTAAAGTGTTTTGTTTTATAAGTCACGTATATTATTTAATTTAATGCTAATAGATTGCTATAAGTAGCAGGTTTATTTTTAGTTTATTTTACAAGCCGTTTTATTATTCGCGATGGTTACTAGATTAAAATCATAATAATAATTACAAATCATTCCGGCCACGTTGCTTGGCTGCGATAAACCAATGAACAAATTTTAATTAAATTTTGCACGCGGTTCAGTTTGGTCAAACTTGAGAGATAAGTTAGTTGTTATCCCGATAATTTCCTTTTTTATTGCAAAATTAATGCTTTTTATATCCTGAGATTCCGGAGAGAGAACCTGAGAAACGGTTACCCAATCAACAATATTAAGAACTTTTATGTATAGGTAAAAATCGAAAGAATTATAAGTGTACCACAGCAACGTGTGGCCGGGGCTGCTAGTCATATATAAATGCGTTTTATAAAAAACAAAAAAAAATGTTTCTAAATTAGCTGACTTTTGGAACCCGACGCCCCCCAATATGGACCTTGCCTCTGGAGGACGGTACATTTAATTTAATACGACGTTTCTTAATCTATGCGAGAATAGTGAATGCTGTTATTAAAGAGGACTGGCCACTAGGAAAATAACGTGAAGCATATCTCTCCAGAGGATTGAAGCGATTGGCTAATTGCATGGTAGGTACTCGCCTGAGGAAGTCCTGGGCATAAGCCAAAACTATAAATGCAATTGGTGCTAGGAGAGTTCATGAAATAGCTTTAGGTATTAATATTCTTAAATAAGTACCTGAATACCTGAGTTTACCTAACAACAATCCTATTCCAAAGAATAACCTGACTTTCCTGTGACAAATCAGAACTACTCAAGTACTTACATTTGAATCACATACGCCTCACCGCTGAAGTTTCTACAGTGTGGTGCTGGTCGTATTCTGGGTTAATTTCATAGAACCTACAGATGAACTTGATTAAAAAGTTTCACAGGTCGGCAATGACAGGGCTTCTAGTGAACAAGTAATCTTAGGAAATAAAAGATTTTGTTGGAGAAATCTACCTTTATGATTTTGCCACCTCTTGCATCGTCATACTGGTGAATGAAAATGATGTTTGATTGTCGTGATATATTACGAACAACGGTGAAGATTACTCAATGATTCGGTCGGTGATTTTATACGTAAAATATTATTATATCTGTATTTTATTTCTTATGCACTTGTCTAAGTAAAAGGTATAACAAATAAAATGTGAATTTGGATGTGAGCTGTATAATTATCACATTTGGATTCAATACAAAAAGACAAAAGTTTAATATTATTCCACAGCATTCGATTCCTTTAGTAGAACTTAGAAGATCACCTTGAACGCTCTTAAGTTTATCTGCCAACAACATTAGGTCGAGGATCATAATTTTAATCGACTTCAAACAGCACGAACTTTAGCTCCAAGGCTGATGGTATGGATTGATGGAACTCCATAACAACAAACACCAAAAGTGCACTTATGAAGTGAGACATACGAATAGGGAATGACGGACAAAGAAGGCCAATGCTGATTATTCTAGAAGATTATTACTACCTGATTAGGGTCTTTGAAGATCGATTTCGCTCATAACAACGTGTAGGTACAAATATTTACACAATTGCAGACATAAAATTATTGTTTATAGTGACTTATTGTGGTTGTAGGAAAGATGTCGCAGATTTGTAACATATTTTCCCTTCCTATCCTCTTCATAACCGTACATTCATTCGCACTCCGAGAACTCATGCTTACTTGGAAAGTTAATGACAAAATATGGTTATTTAGTTCATATTCTTGCTATTTATAGACCTCCGAGTAACAGTAAATACTTATTCATTAAGGAAATAAAGCAGTTATTTATAACGAACTCTTTACTAGCACGATCGGGCACCTATATTATAGGGGACATTAATATTGACTTAAAAGTCCAATGATGCCATTAGTAACTATTATCTAAGTCAGCGTCGCACTGTCCATATAGTCGAGGTGGCGTTAGCCAGCCAGGCCCCATCTTGCGCGGGCATACTCTGAGGGGTTTGCCGCAAGCCAGGCGGTAGGTAGGATAGGGGACTAGAACACAAAATCGAATCCAAACAAGGATGACGACAACAGCGGCTTTTACAATCGAGTTATTAACATCTTAGCTGAAACTGTTCTTTAGGTACTTATCTAATAATACATATCGTTGATAATTAATGATTTGTATATTTCATTATTTTCCGATGGTATCCTATCTACCATTATCCAGTCTCGGGCCCTAATGAGAGTCTCCTGGGCCCTTCCGGCCCAGTCCGACGCTGATCTCAGTTGCATGTCCGAGTGCGATCTAACGCATATGATATCGGGTAACACAAGAATAGAAAAACGCGGCAACTTAATCACAAGAAGTTTTATCGATCATATTCTTACTAAGTATTAGATCTGCGCTCGACCGCACTTGATACTTTTATTGCGGATCACCATGGTAATAGTATCGTGTGCAGGGATTGAAAAAAAAACATATACAGGCTGATATAATAAGATTAGGATGTATAGATAACAAAAAAATACAAATACCTACTTATGCAAGATAAACGATAGAATGAAGGCATAAATACAGGTTAACACAAAATAAATTAAAGGTAAACACAACAAATAATTATTAGGGAAGACGAACTTTTGCCTATATATACTATAATACCTACACGCATAAATGACACAATTAATAATATAAATTATAACAAATTTAATGCTTGTATGAAAAATATTCATTTGACACATTGAATTAAGGACTCCTACAAATATATAGTGTACTAGCTGACCCGGCGGACTTCGTACCGCCATATATTTAATTGAGATATAAAGTATCCTATCTCTTAAGTTGGAACAAAACACACATTTAAAAAAAAAAAAGTTAAAATCGGTCCAGTAGTTTCGGAGTTCATCCCGGACAGACATCGTGACACTGGAATTATTTATAATAGATATGTATATATATAAATATGTATGTGTAAATGTGTATATTATATTATTCAGATTCTAATTGATTCATAGTTTCACACTAAACAATACATCTAATTATACAGTTCTGTTATTTAATTGCACAGCCTGTATATGACTGGTTCGCCCGATCGTGGCAGATGCGGGCATTTTTTGTCTTCACTACCCTCTCTTATTCAAGGTAACATTCACATAGTATGAGATATTATAATGATAAAGATTTTCGCTACTTACCTACTTGCTTATTTTCTAAGTTTGTAATCTAAGGTTTTGATTTATTGTACATTAATTTCATTTTGCATAGAAAATTATTATAATAAACTAGTGGACCCAACAGACGTTGTCCTGTCTAAACATTGGCGTTTCGTTTGGATTCGTTAGATAGGTAAATCATTTTACATTAGAAAAAATTTAAGAAAAAATCCTGAAATCGTCGTGGCGCCATCTACCGGGTCCAAATGTGAATCTAAACCATCCCGGTACTTACTCAAACATTCACAAATAAATAGAAGAAAAAGGCCTGAAATCCTATTGTGGCGCCACCTACCGGGTCCAAATGTGAATCTAAACCATCCAGGGGGCCACCCAAATGTATACAAAAAAAATCATTCAAATCGGCCCAGTCGTTTAGGAGGAGTTCAGTGACATACACACGTACAGTAGAATTATATATATAAAGATAAATGTGCAAGCGGTACGCCGTCTGAGTGTCAGTAGATACCTTCTCAAACTTGTATTAGTTTTTAGGTACTATATTTGATAAGTGCAATCTTTCTTTAACTATGTAAATAAAAAAAAACCGTCATCAATTATTGTAAATTACTTTTTTATAATAATAATTATAGTTTGTCTATAACCAACCGTCTAAATGACGTGACTTTCATGCGATATTTATTTTCCAACATCAATATTCATTTGTTTTTTTTATGTTCATCTAATAAGTATAATAATATTGCTTATTTTATTTCCTTAAACAACATATGTGTATATGTAAATATTTATTATGATTTATGTGCACAAATAAACTCGATCCTTTACGGGTTGCGAAATTCCTTACATACATTTTTCCTATTTCCTAAACCATACAAGGTTTCCTCGTTTTTGTTAATGACAATGCGCTAATCGCGGCTAGCCATTAATTAATAAAAAAAGAATAAGTACCTACTCATAAGGCCAAATAAAATTTTAAATTCTTGGATGTGCGTGTATAGCTATTGAACAAAAACATAATTAAACGCAAACGCACACATCGAAGCACAATAGATTTAGTTGCTCTCGTTTATTTGAATTATAGCAGACTTATTCTATTGTTAACTAGAATTGTTTATGATATCTTATAATTGTGTTCCAATTTTGTGATTTTTTAGGTGTAGCTAAAATTTTAAAAAGCATTTATTCCATCTATAAATAGTTTGGAATAAGACGGTGGTTACCAGCTCACTACCACGAGGAAAACCATACATCTCAATCTTATCAATAATGTAATGTGGTAGGAAAACGAATTAAAATTTACAACTGTCAACCATTTTACTGTTATAAGTAACTGTTATTCTATAGTTCTTATAACAGTGTTCTAGACCTTGGACAAAATTATTAGACCATTCAATTTAAAAACTTTATTATATAATGGATACTATTTCCGGGTGTCTGTTTATTGATGCAATTATGTCTATAATAACAGTTAACGGTGTTGTTAATTTTAATCGATTTATTTTTTGATATAATACATGAATAAGACATTCTATTCATGCACGGTTTTCCGGTATTGTCATAAGATTTAATTCGTTTAACATTGATTATCGTGATCAACACAAAGCTGCGATTTATTTTTAAAACAACTTCTGTTACGGACATTTTTGAAAAAAAAAAACTTATTTATTTACTTAACCTCCGCGACGGCGTTCGCGGCAATGAAGAGGGTAGTATGAGCCCCTCACCCACTAAATAAACCCACCAAATGCCGTCTCTTGCCTATACTGTCCTACTACTGGAACTATGTGAAAGTTCAGTCGTTTAGTATACAAACTTAAGCAATGTAAGTTATATTGAGTACCTACTCACCCTAGTCTTTACTGTCTCAATAAAAGTGTAGAATAGAAGCAGCCACTGGAGTGGGGAGTTCATGAAAGCGTTATCAGAAATACAGATTAAGCCTCTCAGTTATATACGTTCCGCGAAAAAATTTCAACTTTTAGCACAGTTTCTACCTGCCACAATCTCTTATCAGCATGCTGGATTTGAGGTCGGTATAGTGGAATTGAAGTCATGTTTTTCTTATACCATTATGTTTTTAAAAATACTTTTAAATTACCGCGTCCGCAAGGGTAGTCTGTTTAATATAGTGTGAATCTTTTCGTAATCTTTATATCTTTTTGGGGTTCCGTACCACAAAAGGAAAAAAAAAACGGGACCTTTAAATAATTACTCATGTGTCTGTTTGTCCGCCCGTCCGTCTCTCCACGTGTCTGTCACAGCCAATTTGCTACGAAAGTACTGGACTGATTAAATTGAAATGTAATGTGCCAGTTACGTCCTGTAACGGACGTAATATTTTCAATAGTTAAAATTAAAGTATGTACTAATTTATAAAATCACTCGGTGGGTTTTTTTTCTTTATAGAACTTAGCAAAAAGATTATAGTTTAAAGAACTATTATTAACTTTGGTACTATTATACTATAAAACAATATTACGCAGTCATTTCTTAAATTATTTCATAAGAACAGTAATATGCCTATTTTATAAAACATTTTATATAAATATTTGGTGAAAATGAATATTATTTCTAAGTAGCCTTTGCCAGCGGCTCCGCTGCAACCAAAAGCTAGTTTTTAGGTTAAATTTCAGGTTCCCGATATAGTAGCGGGGTAAAATGTATACCAGTTATTAAGTCAAATCAAGAGCTAACAAACAAAAAAGTTGCATCAAAATCCGTTCAGTAGTTTTTGCGTGATGCGCGAATAAACAAACATACAAAAAATGTAAAAAAAAAATTGTGCTTAGACACGCCTATTACTGAATTAGACTATATAGGCGTGTAAACACAAAATATTTTTTTATACATGTTATTCCGCTACTATATCGGGAACCTGAGATATTTTCATGCCAAGAATGTACGCGTTACGGTTGTTAAGAGGATTAGGATTTATTAGGAGATAGAGGGAGAGGGTCTTCCCCCCCCCCCCTTATCACCGAAACTACTGGGCCTATACATTTTTTCTTTAGTATATCATATTCGGAACCCTCTCCACGCATCTGTCTCGCACCTAGACAATGTTTAGTTATTTGAGCAAGCTATTATAATGTATTGTTGTTTCAGTGTGCACAAGTGGCGACGAACGTTGTTGAACAAAAACATCAGGTGTCGAGAGCGAAACGTAGCCGTGCCCTTGGAAGCAGAGCGTTTAGAGGCAGCACAGTCTGGTTCACCGGTCTCAGTGGAGCTGGAAAGACTAGCATAGCATTCGCACTGGAAGCTTATTTAGTCTCAAAAGGTAATGAGGATTTTTTAACGAGACGATCAACTCAAATATGAGCTATTTTAGCCGTTTTCAGTGGCCAACTACAGAGGCTTCGGATACCGAATTGTGTGATTCTTAATTTAAACTTTACACTAATTTAGAGATTAGATAACTTGCTTGATTGCCCCATTTAATATCAACTGAAAAAAGTATAATTAATGGTTGAAGACAAGCAACACAAATAAGCGAGATGGAACCTCTCTTCATAGATTTGACGAGACAGGGACACAGCCTAACTATGTATGTATTATATCGCTACAATCAATAGTAGCCAGCCATAGTAATTTTAAAACTATATATATGCTGCCTACGTAATGGTGGCCCATCCAATCTGAAGCCTCTATAGAATCTTCTAAAGAAACAAACAATTGTTACTCATATTAAATCGTTTAGTCCTAAGACATATTGCACGCCTCATAAGCGAAGCGTTGAGGTTTACACGGAACAACTGATTTTTCAAACTTAAAATATCTCTATTTATCATATATTGCACTTGTGAAATAATATCTACACACACATATAAAGAACAAATACTATTTTTAACACTCATGATATTTTTGATGCCATTTTTGTTATTTAAACTAGTTAAAAAACTGTTTGAAAAAAATCTGGCTTTGACGTCTGTGAGTTGTAGGTAATGTATGTTAACACGATAATGACCAAAATACTTTACTAATCGAGTCTTTTTTTTTTAGTTTACGAATTATTATGATTAGTAATAGAGCCCTATTACTTTTCACGTTCTGATTCGATGTGGATTAATTGTTATTAAATAAACAAAAAAATACTGAATATTTACGCTTGACGCGACACTAAAACCAGCGCCTTTCATGAGAACTACCTTTTTACGTACGCATAGCCACCGGTGGTTTTACTATCGTCAACAGAACGCCGTTGGGCGAACGGCTGGTACATTGTTTTTTGTTAAAAGAAAGTTCTTACCTTTGCTTGACGAACTGATGATATTTGTCAAGTATAATAACTATTTTATCCATAAGAATAATTTAAAACACTAAACACACGTAAATAATAACACACCAACGTTATAAAACACGAAAAAAACATATTTTACATTCCAAAATTTTTTTTGCGTGGCTTTGACGTGAGTGCGGCCTGGAACTGAGAGTTAGACCAATATAGAAGTACCTACTTCTTAAAATTAGCGCTAGATAGCGTATAAGACATGCAACCCACATTAGTACTTTTTGAAATTAGCGCTATCTATGTGATTTATTGAAAACTACTTAGTAAGACCAATACATTATTAGTTACTTATCAAATAATCAATTTTATTGTGAAAAATTAGGATTATGAGGCGTGCAGTTTTGGATTTTCCAAAGTATTCATAAAATGAAGTCACAGAGGCGTTATCAAATACAATAAACAAATTTATTAGTTATGCTGATAATTTACTTGGATACTTTAAGATTTATGTATGCGATACGTCAATAGTAGTTATTTGTACTATGCATTGTTATGTGATCATATTATTATTTTAAAATTAACTGAGTATACGTAAAATAAATGATTATATTATTAAACTTACTTTATTTAAATTAGCTTACTTAAATAAGAGACTCCAAATTTATTATTTAAATTTGGAGTAACTTATAATTAATTGGGAAGTGAGATATTTATCTGACTTCCCAATTAATTATAAGTTAATAGTTACTTGCCAGGAAGAAACTAATTTCCACCTGTAAGATATTTTCGAGGTTTGTGATGTCTACCAAAACCCACTCATCCATGAAAACTCTATTGATAAACAATTAATTTGATGTTGTAAACATTTAATTTCAATAAATTGTAATTAATCCAAGGACGTTGCCAAAGGGCAGTAAGTAATAATCTTACTCCTCCAACTTCCCATTTATTTAGTTGTTAACACCTCATCTCGTTATTTTAGCGTTCCATTTAATGTTCCACTTTTAGGAACTACACATTCAACATTGGTCATAAGAATCGACAGACACAATGTCGTTTTGTCTCGACGATCTATAAACCTGTTAAATGCCATTATGCGATTTAAAACTCGTTACACTGAACATCTTAATTGATGATATATGTGTTTAAAAACCATAAAACTATTATGAAGGTTATTTAGTTCAAGAACATATTCTGACGTCTCCTTATAATGATTATATCACATCCACTTAATTTACACTGATTTGGTACTGGTGGATACATATTGGATTTTTTTTGAAAGACCACCATGTGGACTTCACAAACAATTTGTGGATCACAGCCCTCAACACTTGGACGGGAGGCAGATATCTAAACCACTCTGCCATCTGAGAATATCTGTGTGTCATTGTGAAAGCGACAATAAAGATGTTAATATGTAATCTACAAAGAATTAACGAGCATATAGTAGAATAAATCATTCAGTTTCATCGGCATGCATTATTTTACTCGTCGTCAGTTCTGCAAATAGATGAGCAACTAGTAAAAAGTTTTTCGAGGTTGTGTTACTCTTAGTAGTAATCGAGCCTCATTGAATGCTTTCAAATAAACTGAACCCGCTAAATAAGGCTCGAAGTCAGACTGGTGGCTGCTAAGAATATCTTCTTGCATAACCTTACACAGTAGTCCGTCCGCTCTTTGAATATCTCTAATATATAAAATTCTCGTGTCACAGTGTTTGTTGCCATTCTCCCCCGAACCGGCTTGACCGATTCTTGTGAAATTTTGTGTGTATATTCAGTAGGTCTGAGAATTAGATGTATTTTTCATACCTATAAGTGATAAGGATGGTCCACCACAAACATTTTTTTTTAATATTTTGAACCAAATATTTATTTTAATTTTGTTATGATTCGGCATTTAAGTTAGTTATATTTTTTTATACGCTAGAAATTCCCTAAAACTTCTCTAGAAATAATTTATATGTCAAAACAACGTTTGCTGGGTCAGCTAGTTTGTATATAATATGCATAGCAATGGTATATATATATATAATAAACGTAACAACAACAAAAAATGGATTTAGACTAACAACTGCTTGGCACGTTTACTCGATGCCCATATGGTTAAATAGTGATGATTTGTGAGTGAGTAATTTAAAACTGCAATTGGATACGCAAACAATTGCATTGTGTCATGCAAACTGTTTTATAGTACTACGATACAACGTAGAATTTAAGAGATCATATATTATTGTATTTTTCTATACAGAAACAAAATTTTAGGCGCAAATAGGTTTCCCAATTTACAATTCTACGAAATCTGGTACGTTATTGCGCTAAATTTTTTTTTCTTTGAGAGATTTAAATAAAGGGTTGATGCATATCTATTGATAGAGCCTTGCTTATCCCCTTATGACAAACAAACCTTTCAGGGTCACTTGAGTACCTACATAATAAACGTAGATATATGAACATATTACGTAGTTGAGATACTGAACAACTCTTTGATATGAATTACGCAAATAGAAAAATCCAAAACTGCACGCCTCATTATCTTCATTTTTCACAATAAAATTTATTATTTTATAAGTAACTAATAATGTATTGGTCTTACTAAGTAGTTTTCAATAAATCACATAGATAGCGCTAATTTCAAAAAGTACTAATGTGGGTTTCGTTGCTTAGACGCCATCTAGCGCTAATTTTAAGAAGTACTTCTGTATTCATCTATATAAATAGTTCTCATGAAAGGTATAGCGCTGGTTTTAGTGTCGAGTCGAGCGTAAATATTCAGTATTTTTTTGTTTATTTAATAACAATTAAACCACATCGAATCAGACCGTGAAAAGTAATAGGGCTCTATTCGTAGTTATACTCAAGTTAAAAGAAAAAGATTAGACTCGATTAGTAAAGTATTTCAGTTGTTATCGTGTTAAAATACATTTACCTACAATAAAAGGACGTCCAAGACAGAACATTTTTATACAGTTTTTTAACTAGTTTAAATAACAAAAATGGCATAAAGAATATCATGAGTGTCAAAAATAGTGTTTTTTCTGGACATGTGTGTGTATATATTGTTTTACAAGTGCAATATATAATAAATAGAGACATTTTAAGTTTGAAAAATCAGTTGTTCTGTGTAAAATTAAACGCTTATGAGGCGTGCAATATAAGTCCCTATTTTGTTAAGGCGGGAAAAAATTTACCTAACCGCGTCGTTCGAGGCAATAAAATAAACCGCCGTGTGGCGTTGCTCCGCCTATATTGCCAAACCAGTGACATTACTTCAGTGGTCTGCCGGAAATATAAAATATATAATAAGTCCCTAAACGACACCGTCGTCGATGAGGTTACATTAAGATTTGATGGACAGAAACGCCTTCATTAAGTTTTTTTTTATTATTTAATAGATAATGTCATATTTATTTTGTCATTTCTTCTGCAGGTATTCCGGCGTATGGCTTGGATGGTGATAACATAAGAACCGGATTAAACAAGAATCTGGGCTTCAGTAAAGAGGATCGTGAAGAAAATATAAGACGAGTCGCAGAAGTTGCCAAACTGTTTGCCGACAGCGGTGTCGTTTGTCTTTGCAGTTTTGTGTCGCCGTTTGCTGAGGTAAGATGTAGAAAAAAATTGTGGAAGACATTCTGATTTCGAATCTGTACCCACTTGTATTCCGTTACACAAATTTTAAATGGTTCAAGACCTTTTTATGTTTTTTTATCGCGTGTAGTGGCAGACGACCCACGGCCCATCTGATGATAAATGGTAACCGTCGCTCATGGACTCAACTATACCGAGAGTATTATCAAGCCGCTGCTCATCATTTCTTTTCAACGATATGAAATGAAAGAATAAACGGCTATCTCCTGCTACAGCCAAAACGCAACGATGTGCTTCATGGCCGGTCACACGGGAGATGGTGGTACCAACCCGCTCGGGCCCGATACCAAGTGAGTACTTGGTACCCAGCCAAAGCACCAGTCATGCAACGGATGATAATTGCTTACTTCCCTTAGTCGCCTCATACGACACCCGTGTGAAAGAATGGGGTGGTGTAACTTGTATTCTTAATTCGTCACCACACGGTTCAAGTTCCAAGTATTGTGGTTTTATTTCATCTTTCTGAATATAATAAGCCCTGTGATAATAGATACTTGTTTAATAGGATCGAGAGGTTGCCCGTCGTATCCACACAGACTCAGACCTGCCCTTCTTTGAAGTTTTCATCGACACACCACTCGAGGTGTGTGAGCAGAGAGACACCAAAGGACTCTACAAGAAAGCTAGAGAGGGACAAATAAAGGTAATATAATGTACTTATTACTTTTTCTGAGGCTTAGAGCACTTACCCGGATTGGAAAAGACGAGGGTTCGATTCCCGCTCGTACTATAAATCTCTTTTTCCGTATTCGCAAATAATTTGTACTTAAATAGTAGCGAAGCATGCCAATTGCCAAAAAATATAGCAAAAAAATGTTTAAAAAATCGCGCCATCAAATGGTATGAATTTTAGTTGCAAAATTAAACTTACTATATTGGATTAATGCATGTAAATGCATTTCGATAGATGGCGGTGGTCGTAAAGACAAATCTGATAAGGAGATTGGGATGGCTGAATAGGTCAGTACGATAGCTCAGTGGCTTAGAGCACTTCCCCGGATCGGAAAACACGTGGGTTCGATTCGCGCTCGTGCTAAAAATCTATTTTTCCTTATTCACAAATAAATTGTACTTATTACTTTTTAATTATTAGTACGATAGGGATGAATACGCAGTAAATAGGCTTATATCATTTCATAACAGTGGCAGATATCAATTTTGTCAATTCATCCTATGATATGAAAATATCTGAAATGTGATAAGAAAAAATCGGTTATTTTGCTCGTACTCTACCTTAATATTCTTACATAGATTATACTTAAAGTACCTATACCATCAAGTCTTTTCCTAATGTAAACAAATAATAATTAATGTATCTTTGTATGTTTGTCCTCTATGCATTCCTAAGTCTGCCATCCGATAGTGATGAAATTTTGGCGAGTTATTATTATTTTTTCGTGAATCTTGTCGTCCGAAAAAAACTGTCTGACGTATTTACTAGATGGAAAATTCAAAAAAAATTTAGGTATATCCAAGTCATCATATCCGCTAAGTATTCCGAAAAACAGATGTATAAAATCAGTTTTGTTGCCAGATATATACTTTTATATCTATACTACTTAAACACAATTAATAAATAAAACATAAAACATAGCATCACGCCTGTATTCCCCGAAGGGGTAGGCAGAGGTATATTACACATCCACGGTTCGCCAGCTATGTTGAAGTCCTATTGCGTGGCACGAATAAATAGCTATATGAAATAACATATCTATAATGCTAACACATAAAATACGTTCGATTGATCGGAATTTTGATAATGGCTACCCCCATTAGTTTATAATTAATTGCTTTGGTGTTAACGTTTTGGTCCATGATAATATCGAGTAATTAGCTTGAGATTATGATAAGATAACATTTACTCAGTAATATATAATATTATATAAGTATATTAACTAATTTATGTTATTTATGATATATATGTTTTCGAACACGCAAGAGATAGCTAATTGTTCTCTTATCTAGATATAATATGCAATAAAGTGGAGTCATAATCTAAACATAGGTACACATAACGGTGATTATTGGATAGATTGAGATATCATACGAGAGATACACCTTTTTAAATATACGAGTAGGCAACTCAACTCCGCTTCTGCAGCCTTATGCTATGTTACAAAAAATATGCATTTATTCGGATGCTAAATGCTAAATGAATGAAAGAAAGAAAGATAACTTTATTTTCATACCACATAAAAATTAGTAAAAACTAGAAAATAAAGGTATTCCCTCAGTCGGCTCTTACGACTCCCGTGGGTAGAGAGGGGTGGGACAATTCTAAAGCCGGCCCCACACGGACGGGGGGGTAATATGATTTAGATCTACTTAAATGTGAAGCGTACTGAATCTCTATCTTATTTTCCAAAATCCTTCCTAAAGTATAGGGTTTTTCAACAAGAACTTTGTTTTGTAAATCAAATTAAAACAATAAATTTAGACAATTATTCAAATTTTTATTGTATTAAGTAAGTAAAAAAGTAAGGATTGGCAATTATGAATGAAAAATTATATGTGATAAATATCCACCACGAACACGGTTACAGATGTAGATTCTTTCATCAAAGTTCTTAATCACTTTTTTGACAAAACGCATTGATAGATCTTGATTAGTATTAAAAACTGGTACTTATACATTTTATCCCGCTACTATTTCGGGAACCTGAGATGTAACCTAAAAACTAGCTTGGCTGTGGCGGAGCCGCGACCAAAGGCCAGTCTTAATATACGATTTCAAGTCGCAAAAAGATAACAAACTAGGCTTGTTTACACGGATACGTAGATAACAAAGGGGTAATTGATGTTAGTATTACTGGAATTATATTTGAAAATGTGTTTTATCTTAAGTGTGTATATACAAACTGTATCGTTAGTATGACTATGGAGATATCCCTTATAATCATCATACGCTGATGATAAGCTTAAATCCTTTTCTATAGTTTCTCGTCATTAGGGAGAGTATTTTGTTGATACTACGTGGATGGCAAACAAGCATACGGTCCACCTGATGGTAAGCGGTTACCGTAGCCTATAGACGCCAGCAACACCGGAGGCATTATTCGCGGGTCGCCATCTCCAAGGAAAAGGATAGGAGATGTATAGGAAAAATAACAAGGAGAGCATAGGAAGGATAATAAGGAAAGTAGGGGGGGGGGGGGGGGTTTTGTATGGGCCTCCGGCGGTAAGAGGAGTATCTACCGTTGTTTTACGCTGATCTTCTGTGAAAGACGGCGGTATTTCTCCGATCGAGCCGGCCCTTTCATGCTGGGATAAGCAGGACTCTACTACTAGAACTTTGTAGTGTATTAAAATCTGACGCTTGTGATTTGATTTAGTAATGATTCACAAACACAAAGAGGGCCTAATAAATACGACCGGTAAAGGATTAACTAATAGTCTAAGAGCCAGTGATTGATAGACCTCGTTATTTTATAAAAGCTGGGCCCATAGAATGTAACTCACTAAATCGTATCGACATCGTATCGTCTCGCTTGTGATTGGTAGAGAAACCGACGCGCGATGTCGCAATAATCCATCGGCCAATCACGGTTATCTCTCAACCAATCGCAATAACACGATGCGATGTCGATACGATTCAGTGATATACATTCTAACCCCTCTGAAAGTGTCTGCATGACCTACACAGATAGGAACGATTGACTACTGATGGAGTTCCAATTCCCTTTGTTATTGTATACTGTTTGAAAATGTCTGATGACAATGAAAGTACAATTTCTTTTTGTTAAGGCGGGATAAAATGTTCCTAACCGCACACCCCGTCGTTCGGGGCAACGAACAGGGTAGTGTGGGGCCTTCACCCACTAAAGAAACCCGCCGTGTGCCTTCTCTCTGCCTTTATTGGCGGGCCAATTGGAATTATGTTACATTCCTTCGGTGGTAAGGAAAGAACACCTTGGGAGTAGGTATATTTTAACAGATATGAATCTTTGATTGTGTAGTGGTATAAAGAACTAATCTAATCACCCTTATGTAACAAATCTTAATCTTGATAACGATGTGACGAATAATCTTGCTTTATCACCATTATTTGTTGTTTTTTTCTTATCACTATAATTGTTATTCCTGAAAAATTATTGCGCTTTGAAATTTTGGTAGATTTTTTTTTCTGCAATTATATACTTTTCTTGCACTAGATAAAATACTGAATTACTACGGCCTAATTCCCTCTCACTCTGAAAAGATCCGTGTCCAATAGTAGGTCAGTAAGGGTTTGAAAAAAAAATACTGGATACGTCACAGCCTCGGATAATAAGTTATTTTTGGACCCGCAACTGGTCCTTGTCGCTCTATGGCATGTTGCAAAATTATTGTATGATTAGTAAGCGAGCAACATTGTCTCTTTTCGGCTGATATACAACATAGGCTGAGGATTATACTATTAACTTCTTTTAAATTAAATTAAAATATTCTTTATCTAAACATTTTTGTTGTACTCATATATACCTACTACAAAATTAAAGAAAGAAAACATGTTTTTTTGACATACACACGCACACACATGCATGGCACATGACTTTATTTTATTTATTCGGGAAAACAAACTGTATCACACTATATAAAAAAAAGAAAATATTACTAATATCTATTATATAAAAGTGAGACCAACGACTATGTAATGATGATATATATCGGTAACAATACAACTACCTTACCTTGCCTATTATCACGCCATTTCCCTTGCGGGGTAGGCAGAGAGAACAGAGTGCCAAGAGGCTCTATTCTTGCATACATCTCTCGCTTCCTCAACATTCATAACTCTCTTCATACGCGCTCGCCGGTTTCGGAGACTCCTGACTCCACCTTCCTTCAATACCTGACCGATTTGGTCTAGGTAGGTGAGACTCGATCTCCCCCTGTACCTACATCCTTCCATTTTTGCATTGTATATCTTCATAAGCAGTCGCTCGACCGGCATTCTTTCCACATGTCCGAACCATCGCAGCATTCCCATTCACATCTTTACACCAATACTCTCTTTCATACCTACTCGCTCTCTACTCGTCGTTACGAATGCGGTCAGTCAGCCTCACTCCACGAATTCTCCGAAGAGATCGCATTTCGACCGCATTGACAACTAAAGTAGGTTTAATCTTATACCTATACCATTATAAAGCTGTAACAGAGCTGTGTCTGTACATTTAAGATATTTGAGAAAAAATGACTGCAATAGGCTATATAGGCGTGTTTAAGCACAAAACATTTTTTTTTAGAATTTTTGTCTGGTTGTTTGTTTATCTGTTTGTTTGTTCGCGCATCACACAAAAATAACTGAACGGATTTTGATGCAACTTTCTTTATTTGAAAGGCATTGATTAGACTTAAAAATTGGTATACATTTTATTCAGCTACTATATCGGGAACCTGACATATAACTACTAGATGGATTTAGACGCAACTTTTTTTATTTGAAAGGCCTTGACCTTTTTTTAATAACTGAACATTTGACTTAAAAACTGGTAGACATTTTATCCCGTTACTATATCCGGAACCTGAGATATAACTTAAAAAGCTAGCTTTTGGCTGCGACGAAGCCTCTGGCAAAGGCTAGTGTAATTATAAATATACACAAACAATATAAAAAGTGACAAAGGTACTAATCGGGGATCAATCGAGTTGTAATCCAAGATTTACTCATTCTTAGCATCCCGCTCGTGCTGCCACGCATCTGGTTTTATCTGGCTGTAAAGCAATATCTTATATAAAAAACAACTTTAAAATATAGATTTAAGTTAAAAACAATTCTTTAATAAGATTTGTGTGGTTTTGTTTGTACTACAGGGCTTCACCGGTATCACGCAAGAATATGAACGCCCCGAAGCGCCGGAGCTGGTCATACAGACAGTGGGACACTCCATCGAGGAGTCAACCATGCAAGTGGTGGAATTGCTCGAGTCGGAGGTACAGTTCGTTTAATAACTTAATTAATATAGACCTAATGTCGAACGTCACACGGTTCACTTCTACTTTTGTAACCAAAACAGTACGCATAAATATTGATTTAGTGTATTACATAGTTTGACGCCTGTATTCCTCGAAGGGGTAGTATTACACACCCACGATTCGCCAGCTATGTTTGAGTCCCACGTAATAGGGGGCGAGCCTATTGACGTCTACCGGGCACATTTCCGAACTCCGGGCTACTACTGAGAATTTTTCTTTTTTTTACGAAAAATCTCCATAACCCTGCCCGACCCGGGGATCTAACTCGAGACCTCATGATCAGCAGTCGCTTACACTACCGCTGCACCACAGAGGCAGTCATTATTAGTGTATTACAATTTCTTTATAGCAGTTATACTAGCAGCGAATTAACAATGGGAAATTTTATCGTTATTGTTAAAATGACTTTGTTTTATTATCAAGTGAATACAGTTTTAATTAATTTCTTGGTAAAATATAATTTTCTGACAATAAAAGAAATCGTGGAAACAAAACTATTCGCACGTTTAATCTGCCATTCAAATGTAAAAAGTTATTTTGACGGTGCGATTTCACTTGCATTTATTGTCTACTTTGTATGAAAATTGCAATATGGTACTGACCTTGATCATGCTTCCTGCCATTCCCCAGGCCTCGAATCCAGATGAATAGACCATTTAATTAATATTGAATTGTGATTGCATAAAACTAGTCATGTTTTATTTTATTTTCTGTTCAATGTCCGCTTCCTATTCAAGGCTTCAGAGAACTTAGTTACTGCAGCAATAGTCCCTTCTAATCGACGGAATTATGAACTTTATGTATCAATCATTTTTATATTAAGGGTTCTTTCATAGTATTAGTTTGGTGATCTATTACCACTACATTCGTCCAAATATTTACCGAGGAACGTGAACTTCGTTCTTCTCAACTCATACCACGGGTGTTCTCTCAGTGCAAGAGTGACTCAGGCCGGGCTAGCAGACTTCGCAAGCCTTATCATTAATATCATCAAGATACAATGTCACGAACAAAATCAAGCTAAAAACTGTCCGTGTGAATATATACTTATACAGCTACATCTGTTTACTAACGAACTGAGACAAAGGTTTTAAAACAGTTTTAAGTTCAACCTAATTACAATCATGGCACTTAGTAATAAAGTCACAAATCTTGTTTTTTTTTTTCTCTGCTATGCAGTTTGGCAGAAGTACATTAATATGTAAATCTATTATCTTTGTTCTGAATAAATACATTTTAATTTGATTTGATTAAAATATTATCTTACATTTATGATCATTCGTCACAAAAACGAGCACAGCAATATTTTACTACTGCCACTTAAAAGTGAAAATACAAATAACATTTACTGTGAAATCAAGCTTAACTAGCAACAAATAAAGTACTTTTTGAACGAAACATAACTCACTTCTCAAGTGCGCTCTTATTTACCGAGTGAATGATTGCATTGCTAATCGAAGTCGCAAGCCGTCGAGAATATCACTCAGGCATGCAGGCGTCCTCACGATGTTTTTCATCACCGAGCAGTTATAATTTGTAAACAACATCTAAATAAACTCGAATCAAACATGTTACTTCATATGAACACTTATATGTAAGATGCAGCTTATAATAATAATAAAAATTGACGGAAATTTTTCACACAACCCCCTATGGTCCCGAACTAAGCTTAACGCTTGTATGTTGTATGCGCTTGTGTACTATGGGTACCAGATTACGGATATAATACATATATTACTTTTTTTTTGTAAATACATACATATAATAGATAGAAAACACCCAGACGCAGTACAAATATCTGTGTTCATCACACAAATAATTGTCCTGAGTGGGAATCGAACCCACCACCCTGTGCACGGAAGTCGGTTACACTACCGACCACGCCACGAGGCTATTATATTTAAATAAAATATTGTTTAAAGGGTATCATACCCCGTTTCGAGAACCGTCGTGTTGGGGCTGAAGAGTTGTTCATCTATGGTAATAGGCTGACCAGTGCCATTGAAGAAGCTAATCGGTTACCGCAAATTGACATCAGCACTCTAGATCTGCAATGGGTGCAGGTGAGAACAGTTTTTTATTTTCTATTGTTTACTCGAAATGTATAAATGACATAACAACTAATAAATTGTATGCATTATATTTGTAGGTATATGAGGTTTCTAAAACATAACAGTTTTTCGTGTATTGTAAAGTATTTGAAACTTTGGTATAGTAATCATTATATCTGATAGTATAATCACAATAAAGCTCGTCACTAGCGCCAGCAGATACTGTGACGGTTAGCTAAAACTAACTGTGGCACCTGACTGTGGCATCATAGCTTACAAACGGCTGAACGGATTTTAAAATAGGTTTTTTGTTTTATTATTAACTCGATCGAGATTGTTTTATTTATGGCTAGATTTTGCCCGCGACTTCGAAGAGAACTTCAGAACATAAATACGTCATTTTAGATATATTTATATATATTTTTAGCATTTGACATGCTTAGCACTATACATTAAACACAAAGTGAAAAATGTGAAATCGAAAATAACAGTCAGGAGCAGGATTTGAACCTGCATCTTCTGGATACCGTCCAGATGCTTTACCAATTCAGCCATCCTGACAATTGCTCCTGACTGCTAATTTCGATAACACATCATAGTTAACGTCTTTGGGTGACGCCTGCGCCATCTGTCGGAAGTATTTTCATACATTATACCGACCAGGTAAACTTAATTTTACAATTAAGATTTTACCTAATAATGACGCAAACCCTTTAAATATTTTAGACATATTTATATATTTATTGTCAGGATGGCTGAATTGGTAAAGCATCTGGACGGTATCCAGAAGATGCAGGTTCAAATCCTGCTCCTGACTGTTATTTTCGATTTCACATTTTTCACTTTGTGTTTAATGTATAGTGCTAAGCATGTCAAATGCTAAAAATATATATAAATATATCTAAAATATTTAAAGGGTTTGCGTCATTATTAGGTAAAATCTTAATTGTAAAATTAAGTTTACCTGGTCGGTATAATGTATGAAAATACTTCCGACAGATGGCGCAGGCGTCACCCAAAGACGTTAACTATGATGTGTTATCGAAATTAGCAGTCAGGAGCAATTGTCAGGATGGCTGAATTGGTAAAGCATCTGGACGGTATCCAGAAGATGCAGGTTCAAATCCTGCTCCTGACTGTTATTTTCGATTTCACATTTTTCACTTTGTGTTTAATAAATACGTCACTTTACAACACGTAAATTATCTCTATGGAAAGGTAGTTATCCCACAGGAATTATTAGATTTTCGGGAATAAAAACCTGTCTTTTTCCGTGCTATATGTATGTATAATTTCAAGATGATTGATTCTGTAGTTCGGTGTGAAAAGTTAACAAAAACGTACTCAATTTTGCATTTATAATATTAGTAGGGTTTTAAAAAAATCTGTTCAGCCGTTTGAAGTCAGTTTCTTTGACCAACTTGTAGTATAGTCGTATCGTTATTAGGGTCATTGAATAGTTATTTTTTTCTTGTTATTTATGTCGTCAGCAGGCGCACTAGTTTCTTATATCTAATATGTTGCCGAACCCAGTTCGTTATCTTGTAAATAAGTTTAAGCGATTTAGTTATTATACTTTCTTATTCTTCAATAATTATGTTATATTTGTTTTACTATTTTTAATACGCGTTTTTCTGTTCATGTAGTATATTGTATTTTCTTTCTAATTTATAATAAGTAGGTAAGTATATATTTTTTTTAATTTCAGGTATTATCTGAAGGCTGGGCATATCCTCTCAAAGGTTTTATGCGTGAACATGAGTATTTATCTGTGAGTATAAGTTATAAAAATATTATACATCAAATCTTTTCTTTCTTTCAAATCAAATGGGACAGTAGGTATTTAGATGATTTTACGTTAGCTAAGATTTTTGTTGTTTATGAAGGCAGACGAACCACAGTTCCTGATGGTTAATGGTAAACATTATACAAATAGCAAAATTATTTTAGTTCATTCAAAAGCATTTTTGGAATCGATCTCGGAACATGGCAAGGGAACGATACGTAAAATTTGATAAAAGATTCTTCTATAATGTGTTATACTTATATATTATTGGATATTACTGATATATAATACAAAAAAAAAACACTATCTGTGTTCGTATTGTTTCTCCGCTTGCTTCTCCTAAACCGTACAGCGGAATTTGACAAGGTTGTTTTTATATTATATTTATATACTTTTAACAAGAGGTAGTAAAATATAAAATAAATTAATTAAAAATAATAATGTCTCAATAAAATTTCGCTTGAAAATTTTCTACCAAAGATATAGTTCCCCAAAAATCGTGGAGACATTTCTCATAAGTAAATTATTAAAAAAACTGGGGCGAGTTGCATCGTAAGACATAGGATACACAACTTTCAGCGCCGTGGTTGTTACTTGTACTACTTAGTTTGTGCTGAATTTATAGCCCTAAAAATAAACTTTCGTCGTGAGATAGTTTTGCGTCCATAATAAATAGTTGCCAGGCTTAAAAAATCTTTCATTAGTTAGATACATATACAACCTACTTGTTATTTTACCCACGAATTTATGTGTTTATTGTTTTAACCATGATAATTTCCACGTCTTGAATAAATTATAAATTATTCATATAAGTACTAATTTGCAATGTATGCAATTAAAATTAAATTAACGTGTATTTGTAATTGCTGTCTTATAAACTTACTTCTGTGGATCACGAAACATTAATAAACTCTATGATAAATTAGTTTTTATCGCATTTTTAATTGCATATAATTTACAAATATTTTAGTATAGACAACAAATATTCTAAGATCGGGTCTTTTTTGCTCGCCCACGCTTACTAGACAACGTAATTAGCCAATTTCTCCACTCCTAAGAATCGTAACTTGAGCATAGCCTAGATAGACAGTAAACAGATAATACTATATTTCTTAAACCTGTACGGTAGCTTAAAAGATAGGCGCTTGCAACTTAACCAAAAATATTCAAATGAGCAAATTACATTATAAACTCTTCGATTTCAGTATATTGCTATGAATAGTCTACATAAAAACCTGCATAGTAAATAGATACATAATAACGGAATCAGCACAGATTAAAATAAGCAAATGTATCTTTTCAGGCTCTCCATTCGAACTGCTTAATACTCTCCGACGGCTCAATAGTCAATCAATCCGTTCCAATAGTATTACCAGTCGAGACTGAAGTGAAGGATAGATTAGCAGGGGCAAATGGTATAGCTCTCACTTATAATGGGAAAGCCGTAGCCATTTTAAGGGCTCCCGAGTTTTACCCACACAAAAAGGAAGAAAGGTGTTCTAGACAGTTCGGCATTTATCATTCCGGACATCCTTATATCAAGGTAAGAAAACATTTTTTTCCACGAGCCATTACTTTTCTACTATTAGGCACAGGTCTCCACTTAGAGAGAGAGAGAGAGAGAGATAAAAATACTACGGAAATACAAGTAAAATTTAACAAAAAAATACCGACTTCAAGTTAAGACTTATATTATGGTTTTCTCATGAATGTAATCGTCAAAACTGGACCAAATCTAAATGGGACCACACGGGAAGTACCAGCTTTCAAATAAAAAAGAATCATCAAAATCGGTTCACAGAGGTAACAAACATAAAAAAATTAAACACAAAGTGAAAAATGTGAAATCGAAAATAACAGTCAGGAGCAAGATTTGAACCTGCATCTCCTGGATACCGTCCAGATGCTTTACGAATTCAGCCATCCTGACAATTGCTCCTGACTGCTAATTTCGATAACACATCACACAACTTAAACAATAAACTTAATTTAAAACTTAATTTTACAATTAAGATTTTTACATTATTAGGTAAAAATCTTAATTGTAAAATTAAGTTTACCCGGTCGGTATAATGTATGAAAATACTTCCGACAGATGGCGCAGGCGTCACCCAAAGACGTTGTGTGATGTGTTATCGAAATTAGCAGTCGGGAGCAATTGTCAGGATGGCTGAATTGGTAAAACATCTGGACGGTATCCAGGAGATGCAGGTTCAAATCCTGCTCCTGACTGTTATTTTCGATTTCACATTTTTCACTTTGTGTTTAATGTATAGTGCTAAGCATGTCAAATGCTAAAAATATATATAAAAATATCTAAATAAACATAAAAAAACATATATTCACAGAGGTAACAAACATTAAAAAAATACAGTGAAATTGAGAGACTCCTTAAAAAATGGTCACCAAAGGAATATAACATAGTTCTAGTGGGCCGCCAATAAAGGCGAAGAGACGGCACACACGGTTTCTTTAGTGGGTGAAGGCCCCACACTACCCTGTTCGTTGCCCCAAACGACGGGGTGTGCGGTTAGGAATATTTTTTCCCACCTTAACAAAAAAAAGGTATAAAAATGGTCAAGGTAGAGGAGCCATAGTCGCATGTTTATAATAAATATGCCATTATAATTTTGTAGGTATTTCAGGCACCTACATACGTAGACTGCTAAAATCATAACCCTTCCTTTTGGTTTCGCTGTAGTCGAGTAACAAGAGCGTAAGAATTATTTTTTTAATTTTCAGATGATTCAAGAAGCAGGTGACTGGCTGGTTGGTGGCAGTTTGGAAGTATTCGAGCGTATTCGCTGGAACGACGGTCTAGACTCGTATCGACTAACGCCTAACGAGCTTAGGCAGAAATTTAAGGAACTTAGAGCTGATGCCGTGTTCGCGTTCCAAGTAGGTGTTATAAACGACAGTAATTTAAGCAGTGAATTATAGGAATGACGGCTTACATCGAATTTAATGTTTTTAACAACGCTTGATTAATTGAAATCAAATTTAAAATTGTATCAACTTGTGAATGAAAATTAATATTTATATTTCAGCTCCGCAACCCAATTCATAATGGTCACGCTCTATTGATGCAAGACACGCATCGACAGCTTGTTGAAAGGGGTTTCAAAAAACCGGTACTACTTCTTCATCCACTTGGTAAATATAATCTAGTTTTTTCTATACTAATAGGTTCTAATAAATATGATAGGCACAATATCTATTTTACGAGTCAGTGCTTGCATCCTAATGGCTCTCGCTTCTACGTACGTATTATACATCCAGCTGTTACACACACTTAGCGGTGTGTGTTAGCTTACTATATATCGATATTCATGGAGTTTTGTTTCGAGTTTTCCTGGGCTTTGGCAGTATTGTTTTTTTATACAACGTAAATGGAAAACAAGCATACGGCCCATCTGATGGTAAGCTAAAGGTAAGGCTTCCGTAGCCTATAGACGCCAGCATCACTCACAGGAAGGGAGAGGAAGGGTCATAAGGAGAGGGTAGGGAAGGGATTTGGGCCTCCGGCGCTCTCACTCACCATACGAAACACAACGGTAGGAGTACCTATCGTTGTTTCTCCTGTGAGAGTTAGGCACTTCCCCGGTCAAGCCGACCCATTTATGCCCGGACAAGCAAGGTTCGACCACTAGCACCCGGGCTGTGATAATGATAAATTATAAATATCATTTTTTCAATGTTTTACTGTCTGACTTGCCGTGTGGGGCCGGCACCAAGAATAGCTCCACCCCGTCTCTTCCTATGGGAGTCGTAAAAGCCGACGAAGGGATTACCAGAGGACCGGGCAGCAGCGTTCCCCTGTGTACTAAAAACATACACAGCGATCGCCAACCCGCCTGCCAAGCGTGGCGTTTATGATAAAACCCCCCTTTTTGGGGAGGCCTATGTCCAGCAGTGGACGATGAAAGGCTGATGGATGGATGGATGGACTGTCTGACTATTGGCCATGGATCTCCTCTTAGAGTGAGAGGGCGTAGTCCATCACGCTGGCCCAATGCAGCATGGCAGACTTCACATGCCATCGTGAAAATCTCTGCCACGCATGCTTGCTCGCGATATTTTTCTGTACCAGGGAATAATAAATTGTAATTAATTCAATACAATTCTTGATTTAATGGCGTTGTTAGACTTATAGACACAACTTTGCCAATGTCGCGTAGAGATATCGAATAGACCGTCATATGGTAATAAATTGTAAATAAATTAATTAGTGGAATTAGTATTACGTAAATTACGATTAAACCTGTGATAGTGTTCGTGTCTTGTTAAGGTGGTTGGACAAAAGACGACGACGTGCCACTAGAAGTCCGGATAAACCAACACAAGGCGGTACTGAATGAAGGAGTTTTGGATCCGCAGTCCACCGTACTCGCAATATTTCCTTCGCCTATGATGTACGCCGGACCCACCGAGGTAAGAATTTTTGAAGCATTCTAGTTACGTGCAAATTGTTTAGTGGATACATAAGAGCCGACTGAGGGAATACCGGGGGAGGGGGCAGCAGCACTCCCTCGAGTATTAACAACATCCACTGCGATCGCCAACCCGCCTGCCAAGCGTGGCGATTACGGCATTATCCCCCATGACGGGACCGCTCGTTGTGGCGTTCTCTTGGGGAGGCCTATGTCCAGCAGTGGACGTAGAAAGGCTGATGGATGGGATACTGACATTTAATGAGCAAATGTTTACTCTAATGGATGTTTATTTACTATGAAAATAATATGATCAAATAGCTTAGGTAGTTGTTAAACCAAACTTCTGTGAAATCGAAAGCCCAATCCGAAGTCCTTGCACGGCATTAACTTTTGAGGTTTCGAGATGTTTCTAAATTATATGTATATTTGTTAACAAATGCCACTAAATTGCTCGTTGTAGAAAAACATTGTAAGGAAAACTGCCTAAGATTTTTCAGAATCATGAAGTCTGCCAACTCGCACTGGGCCAGCGTGGTGGACTATGGTCTAAATCTCTCTCACTCTGAGAGGAATTTAGATGTGCCCAACAGTGGGACAGCAATGGAATGAAAAAATATATTGTATTAAAATTATAATTCCCTTAGGCTATAAAAATCACTGTGGACATAAATATATTGTATAGTATTATAAAAACCCCAAGAGTTAGCGTATATCGTAATTCGTACATTGAACATACTATATCTACACTATTATAAAGCTGTACCAGAGCTACACAGGAAGGGATCGTTGTCGTGTGTGGCTGGCTTCAGAATTCTCCCACCCCTCTCTACCCACGGGTGTCGTAAGAGCCGACTGAGGGATACCGGGGGAGTGGGCAGCAGCACTCCTTCGAGTATTAACAACATCCACTGCGATCGCCAACCCGCCTGCCAAGCGTGGCGATTACGGCATTATCTATCCCCCATGACGGGACCGCTCGTTGTGGCGTTCTCTTGGGGAGGCCTATGTCCAGCAGTGGACTTTGAAAGGCTGATGGATGGATGGATGGATGGAACAGAGCTACGTCTGTACATTTAAGATATTTGAGAACAAATGACTGTATTAGGATAGCCTGTATTGGCCTATATAGATAGGCTATATTTTGATTAGACTTAAAATCTGATATACATTTTATCTCGCTACGATATCGGGAACTTGAGAGCCTAGATTTTGGCTGCGGCGGAGTCGCGGGCAACGACATGTAATATTATAAAGCTGTAACAGAGCTATGTCTGTACAATGAAGATATATTTGAAAAAAAAGCATGTATTAGGCTATGTCTATTTACAACTGAAGGAATGTAATATGGTTATAGTGGCCCGCCAACAAAGGCGGAGAGACGGCACACGGCGGGTTTATTTAGTGGGTGCCCCACACTACCCTATTCGTTGCCCCGAACGACGGGGTGTGCGGTTAGGAACATTTTTTCCCGCCTTAACAAAAACAAAGGCTATGTCTATTTGTTTGTACGGGCTTCACGCAAAAATTACAACTGTGATTAAAAACTGGTATACGTTTTCCCGCTACTATATTGGGAACCTGAGATGTAACATAAAATGTTAAAGAAGTTGGATTAATATCCACCAATGAATGTTTTCAGATACTCACATATTTAGTTAAACAATAAACATTTATTTTTATTTTATAGGTGCAATGGCACGCTAAGAGTAGGATGAACGCAGGGGCCAATCACTATATAGTTGGTCGTGACCCCGCCGGACTACCCCACCCTGCCGGTGGCGGGGATTTGTATGATCCACGTCACGGCGGTATTGTACTGAAGCAGGCACCGGGACTTAACGAGCTTGAGGTAATCATTAAATAATATATTATCTGAAATAGATCGCAGTTATTAAGTAAAACATTCATAAAACTCATGTATTTCTCCTAGAGGAGTGTAGAGACAACATATTACTAATTATCATAAAGCAGCCTTCCGCTGCTTCGTGGTAATGAGTATTTTAACTCATTTCGAGATCGAAGGAATATAATTCAAATAGGTTGAAGAAAAATATCGCTGAGAATATACATAAAAAATATTCAGATGAATTGAGAACCTCCTTTATGATGTCGAATAGAATGACGTAGGACTTGATTCTATTTGAATAATCGGTGTTTCTATGTTGCCAAATTATTCACAATCTAATACAATACAACTACGAGGCGCGTCATGAAATATTTTAGTACACAAAGTGCGAAAATGTGAAATAGAAAATGATAGCTACGAGCGAAGGTTGTATCCGCACTTTCTGAATACCGTTAAGACATTCCGCCAATTGAGTAATTCTACGTCACATATTTTGATCAAACGAATAATGTCATAAATATCATTGGTTTTAAATTACTAAACGGTTCTTAAAATTAAATAAATAATTCAACTCTAAGTATAACTTATTATGACATATTACTTATAACTTATAACTGCGCTTGGAAGTTTTAATCTTAGAAAAAGACTGGCGGCTATAATTGAGGAGGGTCTTTTCAAAAGATCTTATTTCTTATTTAGATATTTTTATATATATTTTTAGCATTTGACATGCTTAGCACTATACATTAAACACAAAGTGAAAAATGTGTAATCGAAAATCCTGCTCGTGACTGTTATTTTCGATTTCACATTTTTCACTGTGTTTAATCTTATTTTTTGTTTTGGAAAACACTTTTTTCTTTATCGCAATTTGATCCCAACTCCATATTCTTTTTAATTATATTATGGTGTTTTATAACAGCTTATGAAACAAACAGCATCACGCCTATATTCCCCGAAGGAGAGAAGGCAGAGGTGTATTACACACCCACGGTTTGCCAGCTGTTTAAGTCCCACGCAATATGGGGCAAGCCTGTTGCCGTCTACCGGGCACATATCCAAACACCGGGCTGCTACTGAGATTTTTTCTTATTACGCTTAGCTAGCTTAATAACACTACCCGACCCGGGGATCGAACTCGAGACCTCATGATCAGCAGTAGCTCACACTACCGCTGCACCACAGAGGCAGTTAAGCAGCTTATTTCCTGTAGAAATATATCTCCAAAAAAGCATCAAAAGTTTTTAATGACCTACCTACCTCCTAATTTTTTTTGGCCTTTCCATCCACCTAAACATTGATGAAGAATTGTTTTGTAAACACACTGCATTATTCATTTTGTTATTCTGTATTAGTCTATGTTGATGATGCATGGGTTAGCTTTCTATGGATGTCGAAACAGGCGATAATTGATCATAAGTAGAATTTTTTAAAGTACAAATTATTTGTGAATAAGAAAAAAGAGATTTTTTGTACTAGCGGGAATCGAACCCGCGCCTTTTCCAATCCGGGGAAGTTAACTTACTATATTGGTTTAATGCATGTAAATACTTCCGATAGATGGCGTTGGTCGTAAAGACAAAATGTGATAAGTAGATGGGATGATCGAAAGATCTGTACTATAGCTCAGTGGTTCAGAGCACTTCCCCGGATTGGAAAAGGCGCGGGTTCGATTCCCGCTAGTACAAAAAATCTCTTTTTCCTTATTCACAAATAATTTGTACTTTCAAAAGTGGCGGAGCATGTCAAATGCTAACAAATATAGATCAAAAATGATTAGAATTTTTTAGTTGACGCAATAACCTTTTGTCTGCAGATCATCCCGTTCCGTGTGGCGGCTTATGACACCTCTGTTGGTAAGATGGCGTTCTTTGATCCAACACGCAAAGAAGATTTCGACTTTATTTCTGGAACCAGAATGAGGGGTAAATATATAAATATTATAATTTACACATACATGATAGATAGTTAACTCTTTATTAAAAACCATTATATGAAGATACTTAAAGATAACTTAATGCTAACAGGCTTTTAATTGGCGGCCTTATCGCTCAAAGCGATCTCTTCGAGGCAACCATGCACGGAAAGAATTTAGATTAACACAAACAGAAGTCCTTATAAATATGAATTCCCAATAGTAAAACGTAATACAAACATACATCTAATATATAAAATTCTTGTGTCGCGGTGTTTGTGGTTGAACTCCTCCGAAACGGCTTAACCGATTCTCATGAAATTTTGTGTGCATATTGGATAGGTCTGAGAATCGGACATCTATTTTTCATCCCTCTAAATGTTAAGGGGAGTACACTCATTTTTTTTTTTAAATAATTTTTTATTTTTTTATGATACAGCATTAAATACATACAACCCTAAATTTTCAATCCTCTACGATCAACCCCTATTTTTTATTTGTTAATTATTAACTAATTTATTTGGCAATATTTTTATTTTTATTTTGTCATAACTTAGAATAAAAAATAATATATTAAATTTTGTATTACCCTAAATTTTTCACCCCTCTACGATCAACCCCTATTTTTTATTTGTTAATTATAAACTTTAATTTTTTTTCATGATTCTATTTTTATTTTGTTGGCAGAATAAAAAATATTATATTAAATTTTATATTACTCTAAATTTTTCACCCCTCTACGATCAACCCCTATTTTTTATTTGTTAATTATAAACTTTAATTTTTTTTTGGCAAGATTTTTATTCTTATTTTGTCATGACTTAGAATAAAAAAGAAATATATTACTCTCGATTTTGCACCCCTCTACGATCAACTCCTTATTTTTCCATCGCGATTTTTTATTTTTTTTTATTTTTAATATTTTCCTTTAATTATGATTTTTTTCTCAATTGAATGTGATCTTCCGCCTTCACCGGTCGATAACTATCAATCGATCAGTTATCCCCGCTAGATGTCTACCGTTGTCACCTCTCATCCAGCAAACATCACGGAGTAGGGATGAGAACGAAACCGGTCTCCTGTCTTACTCACTATACAGTTTTGAACATTTTTTTTTTGGTTTTATTTGTGTATCGATCGTAGCAGTGACTGTTATACGTATTATTTTAATTTTTCTGTGCAACTCTCATGTTAATTTTACTCTCATCGTAAATTTATTATTAATTTCCAGTGCAATAATTATTTATTCGCAATTTATTAATAACTGATAAAGACAGTTTTAAGTATTAGATAATTAAGTGATCTCATGTAAATAAACACGTGTTGTGAGCTCCCGCCAACAACGGCCATTACCGTACCTGTATATATTGTACTTAACATTTTTTGGGAATAGTTTTAAATCAAAACGAAAACGTGTACGTGTTATTATAGCAAATATGCAATTCAATCCATTAGCCCTTATTTGTTTAGTTTTTATTTTAATTGAATAAACATTTTGATCTGTATTTTATCACTTGACATGCTCAGCTACTTAAAAGAACAAATTATTTGTGAATATAGAAAAAGAGAAATTTAGTGCGGGCGGAGTCGTAAAGACAAATGTGATGTGGAGATTGAGAATGGCCATTGATCAGCGCGATGGCTTAGCGGTCTAGAGCACTTCGGCAGGGACGCAGGTTTGTATCTCGCTCGCACTAAACTTCTCTTTTTCCACATTCAGAAATAATTTGTTCTTTCATTCAATAAACTTTTGTTAGGCAGAGTTTAGTATATTAACATAATGTATTTTTATGAAATCCACAGGTCTTGCTAAATCTGGTAAGGAACCTCCGAAAGGTTTTATGGCGCCATCGGCATGGAAAGTATTGTCAGAGTATTACCAGTCCTTGAAATCCAAGATGGATACCAACTGAACTACTATAGCTATATGAGTATAGTATAGTATTAAAGAGCATTACTTAAAGAGTGTGATGTATATTTATGTATAGTTTTAGTTTAGCTATTCGGCATATTTAGTTGTTAAAATTTTAAGTATATTGTTGCTTTGACCCTTATGTACATTATGTATAAAATACTTTAGGTATTGTTTTTTACATGATGAAACCACTAATTATTTGACATACATTTTAGGTATAATTCCTTCCTTTTTTGGGCTTATACATTACGCTTCTCCCTACAGTGATAATAAAGGATTCTTGTGAAGAAAATAACCACTAATTTTGCAATGATTTCTATCTCGCCGTTTGGAGGTGATCAGTTTGCCCCGTCAAGTACATAATCCTGATTTGAATGTCGCAAGTACATTACGTTCCTGTGCAAAGAGTATCTATTCGTCAATGCCTAGAACTGTATTTTGTCGCATTGCGCCCCCCTCGTGCCCACAAATGGAACATAATATGTATAGCCTGCTAAACACACAAGAAATATAAGTTTTATATAATTTACATAAATGTATTTTTTAGTATTATATATATATTATTTTGATGGATTATCCTTTGAACGCCAATCTATTTATGGGTAATTTTTAAAAGTATTATATTATCATGTTTGACTAAAATAATTTAAAATTCTTAAAATTGTTTTCTTTAACTGCCGTGACTTGTTTTTAGTCTATGTAATGACCCCCCGCGATATTTGTAGGTTCAAAAACAATAAATAATTTTTGTGCACCACTAATGCTGCTTTATGTACCTTTGTGTTTGTAAATTTTACACGAAGACAAGAAATCATGGCTTAAAACGGCAGATGTTTCTGATAATTCACAGTTGAAATATTTTACAGTTAGCTGGGATTTAATTCGCATTTGCTATTCTAACTAAAGTATATTGTATTATACACCCATGTATATATTTATTCATAATAATATATTGTTGTATAAACCTAAATTGTGGCTTTATAGTTATTATTATGAAATAATTATTTTTTCCGCGTTTGTCGGTTTTTCCATTTCTAAACCACCAACAGTGAGTCGCTAGTTATAAAAATAGTTAAATTTTGAAATAAAACTTCGTTTACGGAATCTATCGCGTTTACTTAATTTTACTACTATCCCGACGTTTTGAATACTTTACAGCATTCATGATCACGGGTGGACTTAGATGATAGACGTCCAAAGCTGATATGTTATTTCAACGGTCTCGTCTACCCACAGTATATGATTTTACAAAGTTTTTGGTTTATTTATTTTAACCCACCTAATATTCGTTTAGAAACACAATTAAAATATTTACTTCAAATTTTTTATGCTTACAATGTATGAGACTAAGTTAGTATATTAAAATGAGTATTATACTCCTCTTTAAACAAAAATTTTTTGTTTTTATTTAGTGCTCAAAAATTCTACCATAAACTACCAATTACTACCAGTAAGAAGACAATCTTGGTTATTAGTTTATATTATTAAATATATTGATTTTGCCAAAAGCTAAGTCTAAAAATCTACCACCGGATCGGAACGCGGCCTGACTGAGAAAGATCCGGCCAGAAAACTCAGTAGGCAACAACTGTTATAAAAATTTTGTAAAATCATATACTGTGGGTAGACGAGACCGTTGAAATAACATATCAGCTTTGGACGTCTATCATCTAAGTCCACCCGTGATCATGAATGCTGTAAAGTATTCGAAACGTCGGGATAGTAGTAAAATTAAGTAAACGCGATAAAATGTGTAACATTCGCGTAAATATCAGAAAGTATTATAGTTAAATTTATTAATATTTGAAATATAATTTACATAATTTTCTGCAAATACGTACTTAACTTGTGTAATATCTAGTGCAATATTTTTTATTTTATTATTCTATAAATATATTATATTTGTTTTACATTCCTTGTTTATGTAATGTATATATAAATATATGCATTCCATCTATGTGTGCTTTGAATTTAGTTATTTTACTTTGAGACAATAGATAGATCATTAGTTTTTAGTGCAAATGCATATCGATTTACGCAATGTCTATTATTATGAGACTTCGAAAATATATTATATTTATTTTGATAATTTTTATATATTTTTAAGCAGTTGACATGCTTAATCATAAGCCATAAATTAACACTCCGGAATTGTGAAATTGAAAATAACGTTAAAGACATTAAGAAGGGAAGTGGAAAGAAGGTATTCCAGCAGTTGTAGATTCAAATGCTGCGTGTCTATTTTAGATTTAACACTTTCGCACTGTGTTAATATAGGTATTATATTTGTGCATATTTGGCACATTTACTAAATTTGTATAAATGCTAATGATAATTTTTTGACTTGATAACGTCTTATAAATCGATGAACGCCGGCTGCACGAAAAAGTGGTACGTTCCGCCTGAGCCGAGCGTGCAAGCGAGAGCGCGGAACAAGCGATAGAGAGGCACGATCGGCGTAAACGTTCGGCTTGTGACGCATCTATCGACATATATGACGTTATCACGTAAAATTATCGTCCGTAAACCGACTTTACAGACAACCATATAGTTTTTTTTTTAAATAAATTGAGACATAAATATCCGTTAAACGTGTATAAAGAATAAATGCTTTAGCTTGATGAAATTTTACTAGTAAAAATATAATAAAAATTAAAACCAATTCAACAAATTAAGGCACTGTTTCTCATTTCCAATATTATTTAAAATACATCAGCAATATTTATTTCGTAATTTTCCGCTAATTATTCAACGGTTAGTTAGCAATGTAAAAATAATTGCTCATAGTTATCCCAAAATGTAGGTACAACTGCATAAAATTAATTTCAAGAAACAATGACGTTTGATCGTGTGGATCCATAGATATAGCCTGGGTAGTTTTTCGTTGGGTCCTTTATCCTGATGCGAGTGTACCGCATCTTAATTAATTTAAAAAACTAATTATTGGGCGGTGCAGCTAGGGACGGCCTCCCACCAGGTGGACCGATGATCAGATCGAACTCTTAACTGGCTGTTGGATGCAGGCGGCACAGCAAGGCTCGTGGTGCTCTCTTGGGAACGCCTATGTCCAACAGTGGACGTCGATATGCTGACAGATAGATAGTTTATTAATTTTTGTGAGTTAGTACATTTTGGTGAAACTGAGTCGATTTTTTATGGTATTTTATTGTGAATAAAATATAAAAATAATTTTTATTGTATTTTATTGTAAATAAAATATGAAAATATTTTATATTTTATCAGTTAAATCTTTATTTTGAAGACCCAGCTTGATGATCCTTAAATGGATAAAAATTATACATTGTAATATAATTATAATGTTCCATAATTAGTGCGTAAATACATACAAGGGACGTATTGTTAATGAATAATTAGAGGTTTTAATATAAACTGTTGTAATAATAGGTGATAAAGGTGCTCTTAATGATAATGTGAAATATATTCAATTGATTTATTATTAGCGTTTTATTGATAACCCTTAAAGTTTAATTTCGATTACTTTGAGTTTTGATTAGATATCATATTAGCAGTTAATTGCTTCAAACAATACTTGGCAGGAATTGATCATAAACACAGCATCATGCCTGTATTCCCCGAAGGGGATGACCGAATAGGTCAGTACGATAGCTTAGTGGCTTAGACACTTCCCCGGATTGGAAAAAACGCGGGTTCGATTCCCGCTCGTACTAAAAATCTCTTTTTCCTTATTCACAAATAATTTGTATATCATAAATAACTATATAATCGTTTAACGAGTTACCTGGATAGCCAGATGCACTTGACACATTGACATTAATACCATTGTTTTTTTTTTGCTTATGATGGCAGACGAGCCACGGCCCACCTAGTGGTAGGTAAGTGTTAGCAGGCGCTCACAGACTCAACTATACCGAGAGTATTGTCAAGCCCCTGCGGACCATTTAATTTCTCAGATATGAAATAAAAGAATATACGGCTATCTTCCGCTACAGGCAAAATACACTGACGTGCGTCATGACCGGTCATACAGGAGACGGTAGTACTGACCCGTTTGGGCCCGATGGCTAGTGAGTACTCTACCTTGGTACCTACCCAGCCCTACCATCAGTAATGCAATGAGTGATAATTGCTTACCTACTTCCCTTAGTCGCCTTGTACGATACCTGCGGGAAAGGAAGGGGGGGTGACACTTGTATTTTAAGTCCGTCAACACACGGAACAAGTACCTAAAAATACTACACAGTATTTTATAGATCTACCGTGTGGGGCCGGTTTTAGAATTGTCCCACCCCTCCACCCATGGGAGTCGTAAGAACCGACTGAGGGAATACCGGGAGAGTGGGCAGCAGCACTCCCTTGAGTATTAACAACATCCACTGCGATCGCCAACCCGCCTGCCAAGCGTGGCGATTACGGCACTATCCCCCATATGAGCGAAACACATGTTGTGGCATTCTCTTGGGGAGGCCTACGTCCAGCAGTGGACTTCCAAAGGCTGATGGATGATTTTATAGATACTACAGTACAACACAGACCGCAGACAACATAAGCTAAAAATACGATATGGTCACGCCGAGTGCCGAGTGAGATGAGGTTCGAGTCCCACACAGGACAATAATATCTATTGGCGATATCTGTGATTTCATCTCCTTATATCGTAAGTATGGAGGTACAATTTATATTTATTTTATATAGCTTAAAAATTCATGGTATCTAATAATAATATTTACTTAGAACACGCTGCTATTTTTTGTGTAGATAAGTAGGTATTTGTAATACTATTAAAAATTATACATTCAGAGAAACAATCACTCAAACAGGACTAGATCTTCATTATTACGAATAATATTATTCTCAGCCTCCGTCCACTTAGAAACAAAACCACGTCCAAAATGTATTACGTTAAAATGTTATCAACTCATTAAACGTTATCAGAATATTATCTTCATCCATTCCCTAAAATGAATCTTATAAACAATGAACTAAGTGTCATTTTATCGTTTCGAAATGAAAACGGTAAAGCGTTTATTGTTATATCCATGCAGTTCGTTGATATTAGTATTGCAGTGAGGTCGTACACAATGGCGGTTCGATTGTGTGTTACTAACTTACTGCGTAAATATACAAGTAAAACTGGTACTAGGTGTATGACACACTATCCAATCGATGAACACGTGTTTGGACTATCAAATGAACAGCAGCAGGTAACTTTTAAAAAATCCAAGGTCACATATTAAACTAAACATTATGCTAATAAAGACTTAACTTTAGCGATTTGTACACACATCACACAAATACTACTATAATACTATACTGTCTTAAATCGCGTCCATCCATCCATCCATCCATCAGCCTTTCGACGTCCACTGCTAGACATACGTAGGCCTCCCCCAAGACAACATGTGTTTCGCTCATATGGGGGATAGTGCCGTAATCGCCACGCTTGGCAGGCGGGTTGGCGATCGCAGTTGATGTTGTTAATACTCGAGGGAGTGCTGCTGCCCACTCCCCCGGCATTCCCTCAGTCGGCTCTTACGATTCCCATGGGTGGAGAGGGCTGGGACAATTCTAAAGCCGGCCCCACACAGCATAAATCGCGTATGCTTAGCATATTATACCCGGATTGGTATGTATGGAGGCGGCGGCATCCGCCGTTGTTGTTGGTACCATCTGCTAGGACTAACCTACTAGCAAAAAGTCCTATTAATCGCGCATTGAAGATACTAAATATAGTACACGAAAATGTTGACATTTTTGGCACTTGTTACAGTGAATTCGCAAATAATTTATTACATGTTTGTTGTAATTTGTAAATGTAGTTACAGTTAAATTTAGTTATATTTTCAGTTATAATTTGTAAAATGACCCGCTATTGCATTGGGTTTTTCATTTAACCTGTAAGATATAAGGGATAGCCATAAGGGATGAAGAGTAAATAAATAAACAAATATTCTTGTGTATTGCATAGACTTGTATGACCGCGTAACATACGAGCAGGCGCTTCGTTAGCTAAAGGTTTAAATTATGCTATTACACCAAAACGCGTTCCGTATGAGAATGTCATCAGTGGTGTCGAAGAAGTGATAATGCGTAACAAGTTGCCGTCTGCCGATGCGGAAACGCTCAGACAGGATGTGGCCGTTATCCTTCGAAAATCGAAGCTGCCTAAACTAAATATCAGCACAGAAGAGCGTCTAGCGTTGAAAGAGCTGTGAGACAACGTGGATATTTTAGTGCTAAAGGCCGACAAAGGAAACACCACTGTAGTGATGATTTCCAGTGACTATGATAATAAAATACGGAGTACTTGAGTGGCATTTCTGTTAACAAGCCAGTGTCATACAACCCTACAGCCAGAGTCACGAAACGTATACGAGCACTAATTAAGGACCTCAAATATGTGCTTGCGGATGATGTGTTTGAAAGGCTTTTCAGACCTAAAAGCGTGAAGCCACCCAAGTTATATGGTTTGCCAAAGATCCATAAAAGTAACGTGCCACTTTGCCCGATCGTGAGTCAAATCAACTCTCCTACCTACGATTTAGCTAAACACCTCGCCAAAATATTGCAACCATTAGTGGTTGGGACTGCATCGTTCGTGAAGGACTCGACATTTTGTGGACATTATCAAGAGCATGGAAGTGGACCGAGATGAGGTGATGGTGAGTTTTGATGTGGAGTCGCTGTTCACCAACGTTCCCATTCATGATTGCCTTGAGGTCATTGAGAAAAAACTAAGAGCGAATGGTCTATCCAGTGAGTAGGTACATTGTTCTACTAAGGATCTGTCTAGAAGGCAACTACTTCATCTACCAGGGACAGTATTACCTCCAGATCGATGGAGTGGCCATGTGCAGCCCAGTGGCGCCGGTGTTGGCCAATATCTGGATGGAACATAATTATCGAAGAAATCATCGAGCTGAAGCTGTCCCAGGTCAAATTGTGGAAGCGATACGTTGATGAGGTATTCTGCATTATGAAGGGCGGTAGGCAAGAAGTAGAAAAAATTGCTTATAACTTGAACTCCATACTTCCCAATATCAAGTTCACTTTTGAAATGGAGATGGACCGATTGTTAGTTACAGAAAACCCACGCACACTGACAGATCCTTACATGCTGACTCACACCATCCCGCAACACCTGCAATCCGTTGTGTCATCTTTGACTAATAGAGCATTATGACATTTGTGACCCTGAACAATTGAATAGTGAGCTCATACATGTGCAGGAGGTACTTAAACAAAATGGATTTAGGGGTAGCACACGACGACCGCTGAGGAAGGAGGCACGAACTGGTTCTAGTATAATGCTGCTAATTAATCTGTAATACGATTGGCAACTTTATTGACCACAACAATGCTAATATAATGCGCCTATAATGCAATTAAACAACTCTTGTGAACCTATTTAGGATCTAAAGCCGTATAATTTGTGCCCAAATAAGCATTACAGTAGCCGTATAAACGTTTGTAATGCTACTATAGAACTAACTCAAAATGCCAAAACGATACAGAAATGCTGTAAGTCTGCCGTTATACTGTTTTGATGTGTTACTTCAAGTAGTATAGTAGTCTGTAGTTACTTCATACTTGGGGTCTCAGACTAAGAACTTGGGGTAGTTATTATTTATTTTGATCTGTTACGCAGATGACACGATGCGACGAGGGCGTCACGATGAGACGGGCTGGCTTCGAGGAGGCCGCCCGATCGGCGGAGGTTGGAGTCACGCTCGTCTTTGACCGGATTGGTATGCTGGGGCTGAGGGTCTCAATGTCCAAAACCGAGGCCCTCCTCTTTCATGGCCCTCGCCGAGGTCCCCCCCGAGGAGCACGCCTTATTGTGCAGGGGGTTGCCGTGCCTGTGCAGGCCCAGATGAAATATCTGGGCCTGCACCTCGACAGCAAGTGGAGTTTCGGGCACACTTTGCTCAGCTCGCCCCTAGGCTCGTCAATTCTGCTGCGGCCTTGGGTGGGCTTCTGCCGAATACTGGAGGTCCAGAGTCGTCCTGCCGCCGACTTTATAGCGGTATTCTGCGGTCTATGGCATTGTATGGTGCCCCAATCTGGGCGGATGCCCTTACCGCTCCAAATAAGGCCCTCCTGCGACGTCCGCAGAGAACCATAGCAGTGAGGGCCATAAGGGGATACCGTACGGTGTCTTGGGCCGCAGCCACGCTTCTGGCAGGCGACCCGCCTTGGCCTCTCCAGGCCGAGGCGTTGGCAGTGGTCTACTGGCTCCGTGCCGCGGCGCGGGCCGGGGGCGAGGAAATTTCTGCAGGAAGTCTGGGCGGAGCTCGTGAAGCGGCCCGTGGGGTGATGATCCAGCGGTGGAGGGAACAACTGGAGTCCCCTGGAGCAGGACGGGGGACTGTAGAAGCTGTTGGGCCGCACCTCCACCGCTGCCTAAATTGAAGGCACGGCAGCCTCAGCTTTAGAATGACGCAGGTGCTTACTGGGCACGGGTGCTTCGGTAAGTACCTGTATCAAATTGAAAGAGAGGGGGCCCCCAGATGCTATGAGTGTGGTGCGCAACTCGACGACGTCCGCTACACACTGGAGGAATGCCCCGCCTGGGAGCCCCAGCGCTGCGCCCTGTTGGCGGTTATTGGAGGAGACCTGTCGCTGCCAGCCGTAATCTCGCAAATGCTGGACAGCAGCAGATGCTGGTCGTCCATGGCCTCCTTCTGCGAGGCCGTAATTTCGCTGAAGGAGGCCGCGGAGCGGGAGCGTGAGGCATCGGCCCACACCAAGTCGCTCCGCCGGCGACGGCCGGGCGGGAGGAGACGTCGCTCGCGCACCTCCTGCCTCCGCCTTGATGGTGACAGGGCGTGGCCAGCCGGCCATCCGCCTGGGGCGTCGGAGTAGAATGTCACTAGACGACCCTATGGCGCCCCGCTAATAGGCGAGGAAGGGGCTGCTGTGGTTTTAGGCTTTCTAGGCACGATTAAGATCTGAGCGCCCGGCGAGTCCCACATACCCTCCTGTCTTTCCCAGGCGGGGGGGATGCGTAAAGGCATTTCCACAGCGACAACAAAAAAATATATATATATTTATTTGCATTTGACATTTGTTTGATTTCTTTTGACAACAATCACCAAACAAGGCACTGCAACTCAGACTATTCTTAGTCTGAGCACTGCAATCATTCTGATGCTAACTACCCTCAGACTATAAAAAATACATAAATTACCCAAGTTCTGATAATGAATAATATTTTTTTAAATTTAATTATGTTTACTACAAGGAATATATTTGTCATGGCACCCCAGTTCCGAAGATTACGTAACTACTGGGAGGGGTTAGGCAGAATCTCATATCACACATGTCGATCATATCGTGATCACTGTGATTGGTTGAGAGATCACCATGATTGGCCAACAGATTATTGTGACTTCACGCGTCGGTTTCTCAACCAATCACAGTGATCGATACGGTCGACACGTGAAATATGACATTCTGCCTCAGGGGGCAGATCTCCGAAAACATTGGGATCTTCTTCATCGACATTTCCAGCAAATTCCAGTACGAAAGTCATATTCTGGAGAATAAAGCCGAACTGGCTCTTAAAAAGCTAGTTGTCTTGAACTAAGTCAAGCGATACTTCATCCAAACTGAAGAGTTATGTGTAAAGCACAATAGTTCATACACGCGAAATTGGTAATGTTCTCATCTATGAGCAGGCGCGCCTAAATACCATCTAGACCCATTTGACTTCCTTCAAATGCGTGCTGTTCAAGTAGTTAAAGATTACATTGGAATCGATAGCCTAATAGAATCGTTTAATCAGCGGAGAAACTTCGGATCTCTGTGTTCCTACTCTACATAGGTACTCCTCCATCGAAAGTGTTCTGAGGAACTGTTCACATATAAGACTCTTTCGCTGTTTAAATGTTTGTTTTTTAGAAAAGGGGTTTTGCTTGATCTCTTCTTTAATTATTTATTTTATCCAAACACAATATCAGCCACTTAGGGCGAAGGCAAATTATGCCACCCTTTTATTTGAGTATTTAAATTCAAAATCTAATATCTTATACCCAGGTTATAATTCTAGAATTTCTAGACAAAAATAAATGCGTGAAATAACACATTTCAGATAAAACTATACCTAGCTACTGGTTCTCCATAACTATGTACCTAATTGTCTAGTTATCTTTTTTAACACTATCTTCAGTGAATATAATTAGTTATATCAGTTTAAAACTAAGCGCTCGACCGTGTGGTCACCATCACACCATATTCCTACAGAAGCTATAGGAACTCGGTATATAGTGGAGATCTCCTAAGATGGACGGAATCATATCTCCGTAATCGGTGCCAGGCCGTGATTGTAGGTGGACATCGCTCTGATTATATGGACATTCCTTCAGGCGTCCCACAAGGCTCGGTGCTTGGGCCTTTGTTTTATGCTGCTTATTTGGATGATGTAGGATAGTGCTTCCGATCAGCCAAATATCTCATGTATGCAGATGATACAAAAATATACCTTAACATTAAAAATCAATCTGACTGTGAAAGACTTCAAAATGATTTAAATAGTTTAGAAGACTATGACCTACACAATAAAATTACAGTTAACGTTAATAAATGTATACAACATACATTTACTAGGAAAATAAAATATATAAATTATAATTATAACATAAATAATACACTTATTCGAAAAAACAATTTAGTACGTGATTTAGGAGTACTAATGGACAGTAAAATGACTTTTAATGACCACGTTTCTAACTTAGTAACTAAATCATATAAAATATTGGGCTTTATTATAAGTGTTAGTAAACCATTTGTTGATACAAAATGTCTTACAATATTATATTTTGCTTATGTAAGAAGTGTGATAGAATACTGCAGTATAATTTGGAACCCACAGTAAAAAACCCATATATATTCAGTCAAGAAAGTATTGGAAATGGATGATTTGTTTATGGTTCCAAATTCAATTTTTTGTTTTTTTTTTGTTGTTGTTAGATTGGCACAACTGTTATCCATTTTGGCGCGGAGTTTGAGTTGCATCTGTTATTTATATTAAATACAGTGCTGTTTTTAGTTATACCATATCTATGTGTATTGTATTACTATTATATTATTTATTTCATAATGGACAAAAACATCGAACAAAAAGTTAGCTTAAATTTTGCATCGCCAATGGAATTTCGTGTTCGGAGTCACTTAAAATATTACAGAAGGCTTACGGGGAATCGACTTTATCAAAAACACGTTCACGCTTGTGAGTGGTACAAAGCGTTTAAAAGCGGTCGAAATGTGATGAAAGATTTGCCTCGCTCTGGTAGGCCATCAACGTCTGCAACTGAAGTTAACATTGCAAAAGTCCTTCACTTTTGCAATGTTAACTTCAGTTAATAGTGACTGAAAATCCTCATTCAACTTTGAGAGAGATAGCCGCCGAACTTTCTGTGTCTCACGAGTCGATACGTACCATTTTAAATAATCACTTCGGTATAAAACTTGTTTCCGCTCGGCTAGTCCCAAAAGACCTGAATTTTCTCCAAAACCTCAATCGCATGAGAGTCGCTGAGGACATGCTAGAACGAGTCAATTCCGACCTAACATTAATGAAACGCATTGTTACTGGGGACGAGACGTGGGTTTACGAGTTTTACATGCAAACTAGTCAACAAACTTCGGAGTGGCGACTTCCAACTGAACCGAAACCGAAAAAACCACGCCAAAGTCGATCAAAAGTCAAAGTCATGTTGACTGTTTTTTTTGACTATCGTGGTGTTGTGCACTCGTAATTCTTGCCAGAAGGTCAAACGGTAAATAAAGAATATTATTTGAGCGTTATGCGGCATTTAAGAGAGCAAATTCGACGAAAAAGGCCAAATTTGTGGAAAGAAAATTTTTGGATTTTGCACCACGATAATGCGCCTTCGCACAACGCCATCATTGTGAATGAATTTTTGTCCAAATACTCAACAAATACCATCGAGCAACCACCATATTCACCAGATATGGCTCCAGCCGACTTCTTTCTTTTTCTTAAACTAAAATTACCACTTCGTGACACCCGTTTTCAATCGGTAGAAGACATAAAGGAGAATTCGCGGCGAGAACTGAACTCAATTCCGGAAACAGCGTTTAAAAACTGTTTTGACGATTGGATTATTCGTTGGCGTAAGTCTATCGTTTCTGAAGGAGCATACTTTGAAGGTGATAAAATAAATTTGGATGAATAACAAAAATTTTGTGGAGGTATTATTGATCTTTTCCCGGTACTTTCTTGACAGAGTAGTGCAACAAATCGAAAAAATTCAGTCTAAGTTTGTGAAGCACCTTAACTATCGTTTCTATCACAAGAAATTATTCTTCGTAGACATTAGTCTACGAAGAGTCATACTATTTTCACAATATTCTGCCACTTGACAACAGACGAAAATTATTAGATACCTATTTTGTTCCCCCATAATGTCATCCATGGCTCAATAGACAGCAGCGAGCTCACTGAACTATTCCTACAGTTTCAGACACCTTTAACCCGCACGAGGCATAGTACTTTGTTCCACATCCCAAGGACACATTCAAATTATTATCAGAACTCGGTCATCTGCCGAATTTTAAGAAGTTATAATATGCAGTTTAGCTCCACTGAGCTGTTTAGTAAAAGTAAGAATCACTTTAAGAGCTCAATAATTGACATAATTAGAAAAACTGGTAGTAATGTTAAAGGAGATAAATAAAATGCACACACATAAACATACTATAAAAACATGCACAAAAATTTACACTTAAACACTTACACGTACATGCACACACATTATTAATAGGTACTTAGTAATAAATAAAATTATAATAATATGATGTACATTAGAGTATTGAAGCGCCAATATTTTGCTTTCTTTTTTATCTAATCTCAAATCATCTACAATGTTATGTTAAACACCTGCTTCTAAAAATGTAATTTTATATAAAGTAGATCCATCATTGGACATAAGTTTTAGAATAGTTTAGATTTATTATTTTGTTTATGGTCTGTGGATCTCGTGATTTAAATAAATAAAATAAAAATAAAGAAGATAATACCGGTGTATTTAATTATGTTTGCTATGAATAGATTTAGACACAATGCAAATTAATGTTCTTATAGCTCCGTCAGACGGTGTTTGACTTTGCGCAAAGAGAACTGGCGCCGATAGCTGCACAAATAGACAAAGAAAATAGTTTTCCTGAGCTCAGAGAATTCTGGAAAAAATGTGGTGAGCTGGGCCTTCTTGGTGCGTACCTATCCATCCATCCATCCATCAGCCTTTTAACGTCCACTGCTGGACATAGGCCTCCCCAAGAATGGGAGATAGTGCCGTAATCGCCACGCTTGGCAGGCGGGTTGGCGATCGCAGTGGATGTTGTTAATACTCGAGAGAGTGCTGCTGCCCACTCCCCCGGTGTTCCCTCAGTCGGCTCTTACGACTCCCATGGGTGGAGAGGGGTGGGACAATTCTAAAGCCGGCCCCACACGGCATACCTATATATATATATATATATATATGTATATCTAATTAGTTAAGTTTATTAACATTACATTTAAAAAGCATATATACCTACTTGTGATGAACTGGTCATACCTTCGAGTTTACGTTGGTCAAAGGGCTTACAACCATATACAGTAGGTGATACCCACGATTTCGTCTGCATCAGAAGTAGAAGAGACATCCTCTCTCCCCTACTTCACCGTGGTAAGAAAAAACTCGTCACTGAATTTTTATGTCTGTAAAATAAAACTTGGTACCTAATGTCACATCGTTCCAGTGGTCCGCCAGTAGGTACAGGTGGAAGGCCGGTAATACACTAAACTATCGTTAACCAAACCAGTAAATCGAGGATAAAACGTGAAATAAGTATGTAGCAAATCGAGTACCACACTGAATTATAAAGTTCAAAGCAAGGACAATCAGTTAAAACCGTATCTAGTTATAGGGAGTTTACGGGGACTTATACCCTCTTCAATTTATGAGAGTAGAATTCGACAAGTGTCATCAGTAGGGTTTTTCTCCCCAAATGAAGAGTAGGTTATCGAGCTCTTTCTAAAAAACACGGTGCGTGAATTAGACAAGTACCTAATTACAAATCGAATTCCAAGTCGGTGAAGCTGTTCAGCTAGTAATATTATTAATATCTAGGTAGACCTGGTGGCTGGTAGGTACCTACTAAGAAGTAGACAGTACTTATGGTATTAGGGAAGTGCAGAAATAGGAAGAAGGAATTAAATTAAGTAAATACTTCCAACTTAACCAATTGACCAGAGTCATTATAGACGGTACAGAAACGCTCATCGTGGCATTTTCTTGGCTAAACCTATATCCAACAGTGGAGTATAAAATTCTGGTGAAGGGATGATGATAATAATGATTAATTTTGTGCAAAATAATTGTTCTTAATTTTTATTGTAAACTATAGATGCGTAACGACTTATTGATTTGTATATTATTTTCAGGAATAACGGCCAACCCAGATTTTGGTGGTACGGGCGAAAAGTATACAGATCACTGCGTTATTATGGAGGAGTTGTCTAGGTATGAGTATTATTCTGAAGAGGCACTCGAAATAAATGCCTAAATGGATTCTTACCTTTGTCAACATATTTGACTTTTTTTAAAAGACATGCAACAAAGACTTGAATGAATCGCGGGGGACTTTACAAACATTCAATTTCACGGACACAAATTACTATGAAAAGCCATTTGCGGATATCAGAAACAGTTGTCTTGTGTGGGAATCGAACCCAAAAAGCCACTCCACGATCTGTGCAGTCTCATATTAATGGAGTCAAAGTCAGGACCGAGGAATACCTTTTTTTATGCGGGAAAAAGGACCGAGGAATACCTAGAGATATCGAGTCGTATCGAGTCTGATCCTTAGTCTCAGGACGAAACTTTGTAAACCTTTGAATTTTCGAAGATGTAGATACTAGTAGATATAGCATACACGTATTTAAACTGAAATTATATAATTTATTTATTTATTTTTACTCTTCATGCAATTCGAATGCAAATACGCACTTAAGGCCAAAGGCATTTTTTACCGTAACTGGCTAGTAAAATATCGTGATGAAACCTTTTTAACAAAAAATTTTCTCGATGGCCTATCTTAAGTCTACCCGCGTTGGACCAATGTAGTCGGGCCTAGTAACATGTGCAGTGGTAGTGTGAGCGACTGCCGATCTTGAGGTCTCGGGTTCGATCTGGTTGGGCAAAGTTATTGAGTTTTTCGTAAAAAGAAAAATTCTCAGTAGCAGCCCGGAGTTTGGCAATGTGCCCAGTAGACGGCAATAGGCTCGCCCCCTACTACGTGGGACTTAAACATAGCTGGCGAACCGTAGGTGTATAATACACCTCACGCCTACCCCTTCGAGGAATACAGGCGTGATGCTATTTTCTAGTAACACCCTCAGCTACTCATATTTAGCGAGTTTAGTGCTTTTTCGGTTACCGATTTGCGGGATCATGTCGCACAGAGAAGGATAATCAATTGCGCGGTTCGATATTTTACACAAGTATCTGCCTAACGGTGGTCGTGTCTAGCATCGAGGGTTTGCGTTGCATCCGCAGGCTATACATATAATATACAGCACAAGTAGTATAGTAGTCTGTGATACAGCATGTCCTGCGCTAAGTTAGATTAGATTGTGTTTCTACCTCCTCAGACCTACTATAGAAGCAACCGTGCCCGAGATCTGTTGTATTAGCCGAGAAATAGTTTCATATTAAATATTTATTACGTAACTTAAAAGTCTCACTTGTGGTTAGTTAATAATATTAGCTAGGTACTTTACTTACTAGCTCCTGTCCGCGTTAGTCTTCGTGAACAACAAAATTTTGGCCCAAAGAGTGGTTTCGGCTTATCCCACAGGAATCCCTTATAGAGGTGACAAATATTGATGTGTTTATCTAGGCTAAGTATAATTTATCCGTATACCAAATTTCGTACAAATCTGTTGATGTTAGGTCATTTTCGAAAAATACCTATCCTCCTAATGGGAACTATTATTTTTCCAGGATAAATTATATGTTAATTCAGTTCTTCATCTATCTATCTACAAAATGGTATCCAAATTAGCTCAATCGTTTAGGCGTGATTGACGGACAAACGTCTAAACATATTTACAAACTGTTTCATCTATAAAGCTGGCTGTACACACTCGTCGAGGCACAACGAGACAGGCCGAGGGCGGGTGTGTACTTGGTAGCCTCGTCTCGTCTCGCGGCTCTCGCTATGTCTCGGAAGCGTGTCGGTTTTTTTGTGCACGAGTCAAAGGGTCTCGGTCTCGCGATGAAAACGAGAGCGCGAGACACTCGTTTGCTTAGTTGCCCGCCAACTGCGTTCGCGTAAAGACGTGTTCCTGCGTGCGACAACGATGTGGTCTAACGCTTTTTAGAAGCCTACTAAAGGCAAGCACTATTACGAATCCTAAGAATGTCAGGCTCAAGGATAAGCAACTATTACACGACGCTTGGTTGCGGTTAAACAACGAATTTGATATCCCTGTTGAAGATTTAAAAAAATATATATATTCCCGTTGAATAGTTAAAAAGTTCATTTTCGCAATGGTTTAATATATTTTTTTTATGGTAAATGATTAAAAAATTACAATAACTAATAAAAAAAATAAACGCCGCAATTGTTTTTTCCACGTCCATCGCGACGGGCATCCGAAGTTCAAAATTGATACTTGATACAGTTGATACAATGAGTGTGTACATGGTGTGCTCTCGTGTCAAGCTTCTACGAGACGAGAGTGGACGAGAGGTTCGCAAGACAAATAGACGAGTGTGTACAGCGGGGGTAATAGACTAGCGAATTACTCGCGGCTTTGGTTGCGTCATATTGATACCTAAATATATTTTAAAATCCTAAGTAGTGCTCACCTACACTATCAAAGAAACATGTAAATTTTCACGGTTCTAGCCACAGGAGATTGGGCTGTGCGTTGGTATGTGCCGTTGAATGCGATCGGCACAGGACCGTTCGTTGTGGCGTTCTCTTGGGGAGGCCTATGTCCAGCAGTGGACGTTGAAAGGCTGATGGATGGATGGATGGATGGTTGGTATGTCAGTTAGACAGTCAGTTTTTTCTTGTCTACATAGGAGTCCTGTGCCTCCTGCATCCGACGAATGCCTGCGAATTTGACCAGGTCATCGGTCCACCTGGTGGGAGGCCGTCCTATACTGCGCCGTCCAATACGCGGTCGCCACTCGAGAACCTTTGTTCCCCAACGGATGTTGGTTCGTCGAGCGATGTGGCCTGCCCATTGCCACTTCAGCATGCTGACCCGGCGGGCTATGTCGGTTACTCCCGTTCTCCTACGGATTTCCGTATTACGGATCTTATCACGTAGAGAGATCCCAAGCATAGCCCGCTCCATGGCACGCTGAGCGACTTTGAGCCTTGATATAAGGCCAACATTTAGAGACCACGCCTCTGTTCCTTAAGTCATCACCGGTAACACACACGTAGACGTGGTCGTAGACCTTCGTCTTCAGACACTGTGGAATTTTGGACAAGAAGATCTTCCTCAGCTTCCCGAACGCTGCCCAGCCGAGGTGGATTCGTCGATTGATCTCTTTCTCGAAGTTGTGCCTACCTAACTGGACTGTTTGTCCCAGGTATACATAGTGATCGACAACTTGGAGATCCGCGTTCCCGACTAGGACCGGTGCTGAAATTACATGGTTATTGTGCATAACTTTTGTCTTGTCCATGTTCATTTTTAGACCCACTAGTCGGGAGACACTGTTGAGGTCATTGAGCATGGTACCAAGGTCCTCCAGCGATTCTGCCATGACTACGATATCGTCTGCAAATCGAAGGTGAATGATGTATTCGCCATTTATGTTGATGCCGAATCCAGTCCAATCCAAGAGCTTGAAAACATCTTCCAATGCAGTGGTGAAGAGTTTCGGGGACATGACGTCTCCCTGTCTTACGCCTTTCTGCAGTTGAATAGGTTTTATGCTCTTGTCCTGAACTCGGACAGACATAGTGGCGTTTCTATACAAACACTTCAACACTTCGATGTACCGATAGTCAATTTGGCACCGCTAAAGGGACTGCAGCACCGCCCAAGTTTCGATCGAATCGAAGGCTTTCTCATAGTCCACAAACGCTAGACACAGAGGCCGATTATACTCCTCGGTCTTCTGTATAATCTGGGGCAGCGTATGTATGTGGTCTATGGTATTATAGCCTTTCCGGAAACCAGCTTGTTCGGGAGGCTGGAAGTCGTCGAGCCTGCACGTGAGTCGATTTATAATGACTCTCGAAAACAACTTATAGACGTGGCTCAAGAGCGAGATGGGTCTATAATTCTTCAAGAGGGTTCTGTCGCCTTTCTTGAAGAACAGCACCACCACACTCCTGGTCCACGATTCTGGAACGTCGCCCCCGAGAACGACAGAATTGAATAGCCTCTGGAGGGCTTTGAGGACCGGCTTTCCGCCTGCTCTCAGAAGCTCTATAGTAATTCCGTCTTCTCCAGGTGCCTTTCCGTTCTTTAATTGTTTGAGAGCCATTCTGATCTCGTACAGGCTGACGTCCGGGATATCTTCGGTAAAATGCCGATTTAACTTGGATCTGGACTCATGGACCAAGCTGAAAACAGGGTTCTGGGATCTGTATAAGTGTCCATAGAACTCATGGATCTCTCTTAATATCTCATCTTTGGATGAAACAACAGTGCCATCATTGGTCTTCAGCTTGGTCAGCTGGCTTTTCCCAACAGACAGATCTCTCGCGAACACTTTGGAACCTCGGTTCCGCTCTATCGCCTCTTTAATACACAGGGTATTAAATCGGCGAATGTCTTGTCGCATAGACTTGGAGATCTCCCTGTTTAGTCGCCTCTGATTGGACCAATCAGCCGAAGACTGCACCGTCATTTCTGTCCGTCTTGCCATGAGCTTAAGAGTTTGGTCCGAAAATTTTTGAGACCTATTGACGCGACTGGCCTTAAAGAAGGTCGACCCGACCGCGTGGACAGTTTCCACGAACCTGTTGTTCATATCGCTCGCTGATTCGCACTCGTCTAGGCATTGAAAGCGATTTTGTAGTTCGAGCTGAAAGTTTTCGGGGTTCTGGTATTGAGCAGGTGTTGGTCGGAGCGTAGACTTCATCAAGCGTGACCTCTCGACTTTCATATTTAGATTCAATATGCCTCTAACTAAGCGGTGATCACTCCCAGTTTTAATCCTGCTGATCACTGAGACATCATTGATTATGTGCCGTTTGTCCCTTAAGATGAAGTCAATCTCATTTTTCACAGAACCATCAGGGTTAATCCAGGTCCATTTCCGCTGTGGCTGCTTCCTGAAGAAGGAATTCATCATAAAGAGGCCTTCCTTCTCCAGAAAATCAGACAGCATCTGACCCCTGTGGTTCCTCTGCCCAAATCCATATTGCCCCACCCTCAGCTCATCGTCTCTCCTTATGCCTAGTTTTGCGTTGAAGTCTCCCATAACCACCGTGAAGTGACATTTAGACGCGTGAATAGCTTCCGTGATGTCCTCGTAGAGGGCCTCCACTTCGTCGTCGGAATGTGTCGAAGTAGGTGCGTAAACCTGTATGACCTTCAGCGAATACCGTTTGGTTATTCTGAGTATAAGGTACGCTACCCTACTTGACACACTCTCAATCCTCTCCACGTTACCTATGAGAGACTTGCGAACGATAAACCCGACACCACCCTGGGACTGGTGGTCGCCCTCCCGGTGGAAGAGCAAATTTCCGGACTGGAGGATTATCGTGCCCTCACCCTGTCTTCGCACTTCTGATAATCCTACAATGTCCCATCGGATCTTGCTCAATTCCTCTTCCAGCGCGGTGATCTTCTCGTCAGTCCTCAGTGTCCCGACGTTGTGTGTTACCAGGGCCAGAAGTCGTTTGTGGTAGCTGGATCGCGACCGGGGATTCTTAGCACCCCCTGCTCCGCCGTTACCGGGCCCGCTACCGTTAGGCCACGGGATAGAGGAGCTGCCGTGACTGGGGGCCGATGTTTGTCTCTGTGCATTCATTTGAGGGTTTTTACCATAATCGCCACGCTTGGCAGGCGAGTTGGCGATCGCAGTGGCAGTTTTTAGTACACAGGGAACCGCTGCTGCCCGGTCCCTCGGTAATCCCTTAGTCGGCTTTTACGACTCCCATAGGAAGAGACAGGGTGGAGCTATTCTTGATGCCGGCCCCACACGGCGAATGCCGGCCCCACACGGCGAATACTAGTTAACCATTAGGAAATACGAGTATTGAACGTGCAGAGCTGATTAGTGTACGAAGGTATATATTTTAAAATTATATTGATTTAATACCTATATACGCACCTTAGCTGTATTTGTATACAATGCAAAGGTAATGTAGATACTGTATGTACTCGTACATGATGGACTGTAATTTCAGGGCTAGCGGTGCAATTATGTCATCGTATGTAGCGCATTCCAACTTGTGTGTGAACCAAATAAATAGGAATGGCACGGATGAGCAGAAGAGCAAATATTTACCAAAAGTAAGTGTAGTACTTATTTATAAAGGAACTTCTTATTCGTGTAATTTTCAAGTTTTCCTAATAGCGTCTTTATACTTTACAATTTCGCGTCATTGGAGTACACATTAAGTCACGGGAGGTCCAGGATCGTCCTGCCGCCGGCTCTACAACGGTGTTCACACCGTTGTATGGCGCTGTATGGTTCCCCGATCTGGTCGCAGTTCCTTACCGCTCCTAATAAGGCCCTCTTGCGACGTTCGTAGAGGGTCATAGCGGTGAAGGCTATAAGGGGGTACGGTACGGTGTCGTGGGCCGCAGCCACGGTGCTGGCAGGTGACCCACCTTGGCCTCTTCAGGCCGAGGCGCAGGCAGAAGTCTACTGGTTCTGTGCCGGGGCGCGGGCCAGGAGCGAGGGAATTTCCGCGAGCAGTCTAGGCGGAGCACGCAAGGAGGCCCGAAGAGTAATGATCCGGCAGTGGAGGGAGGAACTGAAGTCCCCTGGAGCAGGACAGGGGTCTGTGGTGGCGGTTATACCTCACCTCCACCGCTGGTTAAATCGTCGGCACGGCAGCCTCAGCTTTAGGCCGAAAACTGACCGGTGCCCGGTCAAAATGGCAGAGAAGTGGCCCCCGGATGTCACGAGTGTGGCGCACAAGTCGATGACGCGCGCTATACTTTGGAGGAATGCCCTGCCTGGGGCGCCCAGTGCTGCGCCCTGTCAGTGGTTATTGGAGGAGACCTGTCGCTGCCGGCCGTAATCTCGCAAATGCTTAGCAGCGACCGATGCTGGTCATCCTTCTGCGAAGCCGTAATTTAGCTGAAGGAGGCCGCGGAGCAGGAGCGTGATGCGGCGGCCAGGGGGGAGGAGGCGTCGTCTCCCTCCGCCTTGATGACGCCAGGGCGTGGCTAGCTGGTCATCCGCCTGGAGCGTCGGAGTAGATTGTCACAAGACGACCCTCCGGCGTCCCATTAATAGGCGAGGAAAGGGCCGCTGTGGTGTGGTGTGGACGGGGGGCATGCGTATAATAATAGTCTAGTACCTGTATAGCGATACTTTAAAATTAAAAACATAAAATATCGGGTTATTTACGAATACGAATTCTACCTACCGTTGCACCAGTGCCGAAGTTTTTTTTTTTACATTTCATGAAGAACGATTCTAGTAAGGCCACTCTCCAGTGCCTTGTATTGTTTTTTTACTTGCTTTCAACTAGATTACAAAACAAAATAAAATACATAAGTAGGTACCTTAATACTTCCACTGAAGCAATGTAACATAGTTCCAATTGCACGCCAATAAAGGCGGAGAGACGGCACACGGCGGGTTTATTTAGAGAGTGAGGGCCCCACACTACCCTGTCCGTTGCCCCGAACGAAGGGTGTGTGGTTAGGTACATCTTTTCCTGCCTAAACAAAAAGAAATAAATCGACTAGCCAGCTTGGTATAGTACATTAGGTAGGTAGACCTGTTTGTCGGCGGGCCACTGAAGTAATCCAACACAGTACCAGTGGTCCGTCAACACAGGCGGAGAGACGGCACACGGGGGGTTTCTTTAATGGGTGCGGGCCCCACACTACCCTATTCGTTGCCCCCCGAACGACGAGGTGTGCGGTTAGGTAGATTTTCTCTCGCCTAAACAAAAAAAAAGATAGACCTGTCTACAACATAATCTATTTAAAATATAACATAAGTTATCTATTTACCTACACAAAATACACTTCGATATTTGGAAATATCTAACATTGAGATCAGAATAATATAGGTAGGTACATTGTGGTATATAATAACTTTCTATTTCTAATTAAAGCTATGCTCAGGTGAGCACATCGGTGCGCTCGCCATGTCGGAGCCGGGAGCTGGCAGTGATGTGGTGTCTATGAAGCTACGAGCAGACAAAAAAGGAGATTACTACGTGTTGAACGGCAACAAGTTCTGGATAACTAACGGTCCTGATGCCGACGTGTTAGTGGTGAGCTATAGCTGACAGTATGATTTCCTATTGAAGATTGATAAGTGTATCCTCGTATTTAAACTGTTATTACGGGACTTAACGCGTATCAAATACCTTTTTACTCCCGACGTTTCGACTGGGTTTCACGAGCCGTGGTCAGGGGTCGACTGGCGATGTGCGGCGCGGCCTGCTTCGTTCGGGGGCACTGGATGTAACTACCCTCACTTCATCGTAAAAAGGTATTTGATACGCGTTAAGTCCCGTAATACTCGTAACAGTTTAAATACATAGTAATGAAACGCGATAGTTTAAAAGTGTATCCTCATAAAAATGTAATGGTACCATACTGCTGAAGACTCACAATAAATGGAGTATTTTTAACATGCCGTGACAAGCATACGGCCCACCTGTTGGTAAGCGGTTATCCTAGTCTATAGATGCTAGCAACACCAGTCATTACTCGCGCATTGCCATCTCCAAGAAAATGGATAGGAGGTGGATAGGAAAGATATTAAGGAGAGGATAGGTAGGATATTAGGGAGAGGCTAGGGAGGGGAATTGGACCACCGGCGCTTTCACTCACCATTCGAAACCTGAAAAAACGCTGATGTTTTGTGAGAGGTTGGTACTTCCCCGATCGAACCGGCCATTCATGCTAGGATAAGCAAGGCTCTACCAGTAAAGAGTTAGGGCATTATTCTAGTGCAATAATATTTAAAGAGATGTCAAACTTCTCTAGCCTTCGAGATATTCTTTTAGATAAACAGGTTTCCTCACGGTCACTTAAAATGGTAGATATAAGCATCTACTAATCAGTACTAGGAAAAATAATAAATCAATCCTAACTTATGAATTATAAGTAGGTAGGTACTCACCACCGAAGGAATGTAACATAGTTCCAGTGGCCCGCCAATAAAGGCAGAGAGACTGCACACGGCGGGTTTCTTTAGTGGGTGAAGGTCCCACACTACCCTGTTTTCGTTGCCCCGAACGACGGGGTGTGCGGTTAGTAACATTTATTTCCCCCTTAATAAAAAAAAGGTAGGTAGGTACTCGTATCTAGGTAGGTATATATTATCAAACTTCACATTATATAGAGTATTCAATTTTGATCTACCTGTTTTGATTTATAGGTCTACGCAAAAACTAATTTGTCAAGCAAACCGCAACACGGAATATCAGCGTTCCTTATAGAAAAACATTTTCCCGGTTTCACAACCGCTCAGAAACTCGATAAATTGGGCATGAGGGGGTCAAATACTTGTGAGTTGGTGTTTGAAGATTGCAAGGTAGGTGCATATATTATATTTTTATGTACACCCTATACTTTACCTTGGGTACAATAGGTAATACGCAAAGCCTAAAATGAACGGCTATACTGGAGCTGCTGGTTTCAATCATACAACTATAAACTCAATCGTTGGTGCTGACCAAATTAGCGTACTGCAGGTAAATGCATTGCAACGAGAGAACACGATTCAGCATACGCAGTTCTAATCTATTGCTAATTTGTGCTTGATACAGCCTCGAGCAGGGCCTTTTAGCAACTCAGGTTTTTTTAAGAGGGTACCCGAAAGGGCTATCCGCCGGCGGACCACTGAAGTAATATCTTCCAGTTATTAGGTGGATGAGGGCCCTACATTCGTTCGTTGCCCTGAATGACGAGGTATGCGGCATATTTATTCCCGCCTTAACAAAAAAATAACTTATAGTTTTTGCATATTGCGGTGAAATATCGTAAATAGGTGCGAGTATGTGGTTTAGATACCCAATACGGCAAGCCACCGCACGAGTCAATGAAAATTAATAGGTCTTAACGTGTTATTTGTTGATCTACCATGTAATTGCATGGAGATGGAGTACGGGGGATTGTGTGAGGTCACAATACTCCACTTATTGTCTCTAGATGAGGGTTGTGCGGTCGAAGTAGGTACATTTTGTCCGAATGACGAAAAATCTTACTACCATCTTTTTTTAATGGCTCTATCTATGCAATGGCTGAGAGGCTGTGATTAATATTTTAGTTTCAAACAGAAACTTCTTCGGCGTTCTTCTTTAAATGAGGATACCTGATCCAAGTTAATCCATTCAGTACCTGATTTCAAAGATGTGCTCTAATAAACAGACAGGCAGACTGACAAAAGTATGAATTTCTTTGACTCATATTCATTTGAGAAATAAAATGGTGTGCAGCGGTTAGCTTTCTTCTTCTCTTTATTTATATAAATGAGTCATGGGCACAGGTGGACTGAATGTAACTAATGAGATGTAGAGTAGCAAATCAAGTAAATACGATAGATTCCGTAAATGTACCTAGTTTTATTACATAAAGACATCGGAAATTAGGACTAGGTGTATAAACGGGTACTTAATCATTTTAATTAATTTTAGGTTCCAGCGAAAAACCTTCTCGGCGCTGAAAATAAAGGTGTCTATGTACTAATGTCTGGTTTAGATCTAGAACGATTAGTATTAGCCGCTGGACCTGTAGGACTTATGCAAGCGGCTATTGACGTCGCTTTTAACTATGCACACACAAGGAAGCAATTTGGCAAGAATATTGGAGAATTTCAGCTGTTGCAGGTAAGGCTATATTTAAGACTAACTGATGCTTATCTCAATTATTCTTTAAATTTACGTAAATAAAATAAAGAATTGGGATCATTCTTCTCGTTCGACGTGTTTCATCATTCCCTCATCAAAATGACTAACTTGCTAGTAATTCTCTCCTTCTCAGCTGTTCCCTCATACCTACTAATGATCGACGCACATCAGCAAGCATGAGGAATAAAGCCTAAAAAACACTAGATCCTCTTGAGTTATTGCTTTATTAGTTTTCGGAATCATAGATACCGATTGCGTTTCGTTATTTTCGTGTTGCTATTACGTATTATGTACCTCTTTGTAGTCATGAAATAAACCCTTCTTCGTTGTATCTCCAGGGTAAAATGGCTGATATTTACACAACATTAAGCGCGTGCCGAAGTTATTTGTACAATGTAGCGAAAGCATGTGACGAGGGTCACGTGAACAGCAAGAACTGTGCAGGGGTTATTCTATATTGCGCTGAAAAGGCTACACAAGTTGCCTTAGACGCAATACAGATATTGGGTAAGACTTGCTTTAATTAGTAATATCTAGTAGACAGATAATTATATACTTAGTCTATGTAATATCTACTTATTTAACAAAGCGAGAAGGCCATATTATATGGAATGATTCCAATACATTTTGAGGTTTCTTTTTTATCTACCAGGTAGGTACCACGAATTTCTTAATCTTTTATTTCTGTTTGCCTGACTTCACGTTATCGAGTAGATAGGTACCTAAATCTCACTATTTTTCTTTTCTTTATCAATTGTGATAATTTGCGATCAAATAGGTTGGTAGTGCCATAAAAAAAATTGTCCGCGATGAACTCCGAACTACTAATCCAATCTTAATGTTTTTTTCCAAAATGTGCGATTTGTTCCAACTGAAAAGATAGGTAAGTTTTTAACCCGATTTTAATAAATTTCACAATTAACGGATGAATTATGTGTGCAACGCGTGGCCGGCTGCTAGTCTAGTAGGTCTGCTAGTACTTATATATTTTAGGCTCTTGATATGCTGGGCCATTTTTTTCTACTTCATCCATCCATCAGTCCTTCGACGTCCACTGCTGGACATAGGCCTCCCCAAGAGAACTGTGTGCTCATTATGGGGGATAATGACGTAATCGCCACGCTTGGCAGGCGGGTTGGCGATCGCAGTGGATGTTGTTAATACTCGAGGGAGTGCTACTGCCCACTCCCCGGTATTCCCTGAGTCAGCTCTTACGACTCCCGTGGGTAGAGAGGGGTAGGACAATTCTAAAGCCGGCCCCACACGGCGTCTACTTCATAGTACACAAATAATAAAATGCTAAGAGCGGGATTTGAATCCGGGTCTTCTCGATCATCCAACTACGATAGCTGCCAATTGAAAAAAAAAGCAACTGAGCTATCGTAGCAGTTACTGATAGCTATCTATTTCTATACCTATCATCCTTTGTCACCGCCTTGGGTGACGTCCACGCCATCTGTCAGATGTATGTCTATTGGAATGTCAGACTAAATACATCTAGACAGAGAACTATGATAATAATAATTACTTATCTAATCAACATACGCTAATATGATTTTTTTTCTTATTGCTTACGTAACTGCTTACTACTTGCGTGGTAACTCAACAGATTTCAGACTTAACTCTAAATTTTTTATTTTTTTCAACATAGCTGGCGAGTCGTGGGTGTATAATACACCTCTGCCTACCCCTTCGGGGAATACAGGCGTGATGCTATGTAAAAACACCTGTCCTTTGGAAAGAGCATTCATCCGTAAAGAGCACTTTTTTTACAAAGTCAGCATTATCTCCAACTTTTCTCAGCATCCACTAGCAAAATTATACCCGCCCTTGATCGTAATTTGGTTGCAAACACTGAACTCTCCGGTAATGAACGGTCTGGGCCTTCCCGGCCCTTGCCAATTTCTAGGCACTGAATTAAAATTTAGCTAAAAGTGACAACCCTGAGACAGGCAAGTATGGTAGGTAATTATATCGCGGAATGGGCCGGAGATAGCCTACTTCCCCACTCTTTCTACTATGGTATTTCGTCACTGTAGAATACAACAACTGTACCTACAAAGTAGAAATCATTTGTGAATGTGGAAAAAGAAGAGTTTAGTGCGAGTGGGATTCGAACCTGCGTCTCTTCCAATCCGGGGAAGTACTCAAAGCCACTGAGCTATCGCACTGATCTTCGGCCATACCACATTTCTACATCACATTTGTCTTTACGACCCACGCCACCTATCGGACGCAGGTTCGATTCCCGTTCGCACTAAAGTTATCTTTTTCCACATTCACAAATAATTTGTTCTTTAAAGTAGCTGAGCATGTCAAGTTCTAAAATACAGATCAAAAGTGTACCTACAGTTGGCAATAGTGGTTAAGATACCGACCGCGAGTATTAGTGGGTTCGCGTTCGAATCTCACACAGGAAATCAAATTTGGTAAAGATTTGACGAAGAGTAAAAGACCTCTCGTCACATCAGCGCATCACTCTCGTTATCACTGATCACCAATAGGATTTATAGTTAAATTTAAGACGGTGAGAGAGATGATTATGTAATCTTAAGGTGTTTAGATTTTATCACCGCAGGTAATTCATTAACAAAAATATTGAATAATTGATTAAATAATTAATTGGCGGGAGACCAATAGACTCGACGAACGTGGCAGTGGTGAGTGGCGCACGCGGCACGGACACTGACAGGTTCCGACCTGCTGTTTTACGCCCGTAGTACCTAACTAAATGTTTTGTAAACTCGACGACTAGGTCAACAATCTCTAATGAATGGTAACTTATTTATAGTGGCTAGTCAAAGGCTAATAAAATGGATTTTTTAAATATAATTTTAAAGTTTCATAACTTTTTACTTATGTTGTATTCCTTATATGGACCTTAATATGCCTGAAACGCCTGGTGTAGTAATACCCTTAGAGTTACTCCCTGTATATAGAGTCTACATACTTATAGAATATACGAGTATTATGTTACAGGTGGCAATGGCTACATAAACGACTATCCCACCGGTAGAATACTTAGAGATGCTAAACTTTTTGAAATTGGGGCTGGGACCTCAGAAGTCAGAAGAATGTTAATTGGCAGAACCCTTAATACTGAATATAAGTAGCAAGTCTATGAACCTCTTGAGTAAAAATGTGAATTGTGATATATAATTACAGTAAACTTGATTATTAAACTTTTTGAACAACGAAAGTATTTTTTGTAGAGATGTGCCGAACCGGTTCAATCGAAAATGAATATTTTACCGATTATTCGGTTCACTCCGGATAAATATATTGAAGCGAATATTCTTCCGACTTACTCGGTTCACTCTTGCACCGTAAACAGGTTTACGGGCGAGTAGCGCCGAGTGGCGGTGTCGCGGTGAGCACCTGAGAATACGAACATTCGGTGCATCTCTATTTTTTGAACTACAAAACCTGTAAAAGTACAGCGGCCAAAACACTTTAGGCTAGCTACCTAATCGAATTTATTCAAATAAATTCTGGGTAAACTTACTTTTAGCCCTGGCAACTATGATACTTATCATTTGTGTTTGGTGTTTTGTCTCTCTGAATCAAAGTCAATCTTTATTTGATAACAACCAGAAGAGAACATTTTGATGGGTGTTTTTCAAGTTGATTGCATTATAAAATACGAATAGGTACATTATCAGAAATATAAGAAAATGAAACAATCTGCAATATTATTAAAATTAATTGGATAGATCAGAATTATGAATGTTGAGGAAGCGAGAGATGTATGCAAGAATAGAGCCTCTTGGCACTCTAATCTCTCTGCCTACCTACCCCGCAAGGGAAATGGCGTGATAATAAGTAGTAATTGACATGCTTAGCCAAATAAATTAACACAAAGTCTGGGTCCAGGAGATGCAGGTACAAATCCTGCTTGTGAATGTCATTTTCGATATCACATTTTCACACTTTGTGTTTATTATAGGAGACGTTCACACCGAGTGAGATGCGGGTTCGATTCCCACACAGGACAATAATATTTGCAATATCTGCGATTTTATTTCCTCCGTAAATATATCGTAAGTATGTAGGCACAAATTAAATGAATTTAAAAGTTGCCATGTTCCTGATATTTGATAACATTTAGGTATGTAGGTAGAACACGCTGCTATTTTTTGTGTAGATATTTGTAATACTATTAAAAAATATAAATTCAGAGGAACAATCACTCAAACAAGACGAGATTAGTGATCTTCATTATAACGAATAACATTATTCGCTCAGTCTCCGTCCACTTAGAAACAAATCCACGTCCAAAATGTATTACGTTAAAATGTTATCAACTCGTTCAACGTTATCAGAATATACCTATCTTCATCCGTTCCGTAAAATGAATCTTATGGACAATAAACTAAGTGTGATTTAATCGTTTCGAAACGAAAACGGTAAAGCGTTTGTTGTTATATCCATTACACAGTTCGTTTGTATTAGTATTGCAGTGAGGTCGTACACGATGGCGGTTCGGTTGTGTGTTACTAACTTATTGCGTAAATATACAAGTAAAACTGGTACTAGGTGTATGACACACTATCCGATCGATGAACATGTGTTTGGACTATCAAGTGAACAGCAGCAGGTAAGTTTTAAGAGTAATGACACTAAAACCAAGGTCACATATTAAATTTCAAAACATTATGCTAATAGGTACATGCTTATGCTATGCAGTATGATTCCAGTTTTTAAAGCAGTTTCACTCTACTTTAAATTATTTTAACGGCATAGGCATGTGTCCATGGATGTGCAATTTTATTTGAATTATTTTGTAATCCAATTAGTAGGTGTTATTGTCACCAATTAATTAACTGCTCTTCATCAATACGATCCAAACGACATTATATATTGATAATCAGAATCTGTTGCTTTGATTTTATTGATACCTACCTACTCAATAGGTAATTACGGCAGTATTTTAGTCATGTCATGACGAAACTTATTGTAATCTTAAGTACGTAAGAAATTATTTTTGAACAAATTTACGAGTTTGAAATGGATGATAACTTAAAAGTAGAGCTACTTATTGATGTGAAACATCTAATGTGGAGGGAGGGTAAATCGGCTGTTAGCGTGGCGACGCTTTTATTTTATTTGTTCCGTTCAAATCTTGCAAGTTAAATTTGACACACTTCCCGGTTTCTGATTAAGCTGAAATTTAATTTTTGTAACTCTGTAATGAAACGACGCAACCCCGTCGAGTTTAGACACCTTTGATTCGTCTTGATGAGTACTTTGTCTTTAGATGGTATCCAGGCTGATAATGGAGCTAGAAGGTGGCCATAGGAACTCCGTTATAAAACGACATAACTCCATCGAGTTTGGGCTCGTATGATTTGTCTTGACAAGTACTTTGTCTCTAGATGGTATCCAGGGTCTGACGATGGAGCTGGAAGGTGGCCACAGTAACTCTGTAATGAAACGACGCAACCCTATCGAGTGTATACTCGTTTGATTCCTCTTGAGGAGTACTTTGTCAATTTATGATCATTTTATTTTCAAAAAATAATTTCGATGTTTTCACGTCTGCTAGACGTCCCGCGACGTCTAGTTTTTTTTAGTTTTATTAAGACAAATAAGAGGCCGCATGGCGATGAGTATCTTGACCCCAACCACATAGAATACTTACCTGCTGAACTAGCTTAGGTGTTGTAAGTAAAAGTACCTAAGTGCACACTATGTGTAAAAAAAATAACACGTATAAACACAAGCGTTATTGTAGCTACTTACATAGAGCCGATTCAAGCGTTTGTATGGAAATAAGTACTTTACATATTATTTATTTCCTCAAAAGGAAATTTGACTGATAATATCTATTGAAAATAATCCCCAAGCAAGGCACTCCAATTTAAAGAAGGTTCTATTGCTGACTACCCAAGCATTAATGATTATTTTTTTATTGGTAAACGCGGTTGGTTGTATGCATACGGCCCAACTGATGGTAAGTGGTTACCGTAGCCTAAGGACGCTAGCAACAGTAACAGGCATCACTCGCTTAAAAAGCGGTAGGATAGTAAGGCGAGAGCCTGGGCCTCCGGCGCTCTCACTCACCATACGAGACACATCTGTAACACTCATTCATGCTGGAACAAGCAAAGCTCTAAAACTCTCTTGTCAGTGAATATAAATAAAGTTATTTCAGTTTAAAACAAAGATGATATCCAGGTGTAGGTATTTATGTTTACTATGAATGGATGTGACACAATGCAAATTAATGTTCTTATAGCTCCGCCAGACGGTGTTTGACTTTGCACAAAGAGAACTGGCGCCGATAGCTGCACAAATAGACAAAGAAAATAGTTTTCCTGAGCTCAGAGAATTCTGGAAAAAATGTGGCGAGCTAGGCCTTCTTGGTATGTACCTATAACTAATTAGTTAATTTTATTGACATTACATTTAAAAAGCACCAATACCTGTGTTGAACTGGTCATATCTTCGAGGTTACGTTGGCAAAGGGCTTACGACCATATAAACTAGGTGATACACACGATTTCGTCTGCATTGCTTATTAAATTGACATTATGAGGCAGAGGAAGAAGAGGCTTCCTCTCTCCCCTACTTCTCCGCGGTAAGAATATACTCGTCACTGAACTGAAGTTTTATGTCTGTGAAACAAAACTTAGGTAACTATCCAGTAAACCTATCCAGTACGACATACCTCTATTATTTTATTCATTTAGATTTTAGATAGGTAATTCATTTATAAGTAGGTACTCAGAGAGAATATAATTGTTTATTCAGATCTTAGTAAGTACAGTATTTGGTACTAACATAGTGCTACGAGCGTGCGTTTTTAATTTCGCGGTACGGGTAGTCAGGTAGCTGAGTCGTTACGAATTGACTAACTCATTATTACTTAGTATAATTAGCAAGTTTTATCGTAATTAAGGTATTAGTCGTTAATCTATGGGTCGACCAAACACGTGACTTCTGAAAGAATTCAATGAAGTAAGTACTCCCAACTTTTTTGACCAGAGTCATTATAGAAGATACAGAAACGCTCATTGTGGCATTTTTTTGGCTAAATCTATGTCCAACAGTAGAGTATAAAATTCTGATGAAGGGATGATAATAATGATTAATTTTGTGCTAAATAATTGTTTTTAATAATTTATTCTAAACTATAGGTGCGCAACGACTTATTGATTTGTATATGATTTTCAGGAATAACGGCCAACCCAGATTTTGGTGGTACCGGCGGAAAGTATTCAGATCACTGCGTTATTATGGAGGAGTTGTCTAGGTATGAGTATTTTTCTGAAGTGGCACTTTAAATAAATGTCTAAATAGATATACAGGGTCTGTCGTAAATAATGGATAACTCGTTAATCGGAGATAGCCCTGATATCAAGCTACAAGAAAATCGACTTTTTATTTTAAGATTGCCATCGGTGTGAAAACAGTAGACAGTTTTGTTTTTTTTTTTAATTTTCCTTCTTTGCTCATTCATTCAGTCATCATTTCAACAAAGTAACTTATTTTAATGTATTTTTTTGTATCTGACTCCTGGATACTTGTATTATTATATTAGATTACTATATTAGACATTAGTAATGTAAAATACTGTCAAATTTTACATTTGCATTTCTAAATTTTTTTCTTTATTTAAAAATTTAACATTGGCTATGTAAAAAAATGTACTATGCTATAGCTGCCCATTATCTTAAAAACATGCCTAGTTTATGTAGATTCTAAAAAGGTATTATACATGCGTACTTTATAAGCAATATTACACAAGCGAAATAACTCAGCAAGGTCAACATTTTGGTATCGAGAAATGTGTCAAATCACGATTATTTAGGCTCCTAATATGATTTTATTTAATAAGAATTCGCTATTTTATCACTAAATTGTCAATTATTTAAGGTTTAACTGTGCCATAGGAATGTTTTATTTTCATAGTTAGAAATTTCATGCGACTAGTACTAGAAAATTATTTCAAAATTTTCAATCATACATAAACTAGGCATGTTTTTTAGATATTGGGCAGCTATAGCATAGTACATTTTTTTCACAGTCACTTAAAATTTTGACACAGAAAAAAAATACAACGTGCTTTCACTAATTCTAAACGTTTTTACGGGATTTATACCATGTAAATTTTTACTTACGAGTTTCCGATATTTCGGCACTGTTGCAAGCGCCATGGTCTCACTCACGTATCGACCAGTGGTAGTGGTTCCATAGATAGCGTTGCGTGTCATAAACGAGTGAGAAAGCGGGTAGACAGATATTTCTAACCGCAGAATAATAAAAACTATTCCCACCCGCAAGGACTTCAGTTGCTCCGTGATCATGGCCCTTGCAACAGTGCCGAAATATCGGAAACTCGTAAGTAAAAATTTACATGGTATAAATCCCGTAAAAACGTTTAGAATTATAAGTGACCATGAAAGTTTGAAATTCTATATAGTGCTTTCACTATTTAAAAAAATACAAAATTTTGCAGTATTTAACATTAATAATGTCTTATATATAAATAGTAATATAATTTAATAATATAAGTATCCAGAAGTCGGATACAAAAAAAGTACATTGAAATAAGTTACTTTGTTGAAATGGTGACCAAATGAATGAGCATAGAAGGAAAATTTAAAAAAAAATACAAAATTGTCTACCTTTTTCACACCGATGGCAATCCTAAAAAAAAGGCGATTTTCTCGTAGCTTGACATCAGGGCTATGTCCGATTAACGGGTTATCCATTATTTACTACAGACCCTGTAGGTATATTAAATATAGGTATACCTCCGTCAACATATTTGACTTTTTCAAAATAACACCCTGCACTAAGGAATATTCCTTGCATCGGGAGAGACTTTACAAACATTCAATTTCACGGACACAAAGTAGGTAGGTATCTACTAAGAAAAACTAATCAACCATTTCAACATTTTTTTTTTCGTCTTGTGGTGACGGACCTAGAATACAAGTGTCACCACCCCATTCTTTCACACGAGTGTCGTATGAAGGGACTAAGGAAAGTAAGCAATTATCATCCATTGCATGACTGGTGGTAGGGCTGGGTACCAAGTGGGAGTGTTAACTAGGTATGTACTAAGTAGGATAGTAGTATTTTAATCCGTTCCGTTCTTAATTAATTCATTTCTTAACGAAAATAATCTCCTCTATTCTTTCCAATCAGGGTTTCGCGCTGGTCACAGTAAAGTTTCAGCATTAATCCAAATTACTGACGACATTCGACTAGGCATGGACGGAGAAAATCTGACGGTCCTCTCCTTATAGGACTTTAGTAATGCTTTTACAACTGTAGATTTCCATATCCTTCTTGGTATTCTACGCTCTATTAACATATCTCCAACGGTAATTGATTGGTTTCATAGTTACCTGTTTGGTCGCCGACAGCGTGTATGTGTCGACAACACGTACTCTGCTTGGAGTAATACGCCTTCTGGTGTACCACAGGGCGGCTTTTTATCTCCTTTACTCTTCGCAATTTTCATAAATTCAATCTCTCAACAATTACATTCATCCTACCACATTTATGCAGATGATTTGCAAATATATACTCAGGCACCTCCACAGTTTTTATCGCAGGCCATTGCAACTATAAACGCTGACTTGGAAAGAATAAGCAAATGGAGCCGTAATTATGGTCTCAATGTCAATCCATTAAAAACTCAAGTTGCTATTGTTGGTAGCTCCAGGATGTTGGCCAAAATTGAATTCAAACCTCAAATTCAATTTGATGGCATTAATTTACCCGTAACAGACAAAGTGAAGGATCTTGGCATTTTAATCGACAGCACTTTATCCTGGGGACCTGAATTACATGAAGTTAGTCGGAAATTGTTTGCTTCGGCAGGATCCATGCGCAGATTACAACAATTTTTACCTATCGCCATTGCACTATAGTTACTATTGCTCATTCCCTTCTCCTGCCCATAATTGATTACGCTGATGCCAGCTATCCAAATCTCACCGAAGCCCAACTTGATAAACTTGAGCGGCTTCAAAACGTCTGTATACGATTCATATTCGGTTTACGTAAATATGATCACGTTTCCGAATTTCGCAAAAAGCTGGAGTCCCTGGTATGCAGTCTTCCTCATCAATGCAGTTTTGACGAGTAAAATTCATAATTTGTGCATTTTTACTTGTTTCTTCCACAAGTTTAACATAAACTTTGACCGTCAGGACGGTCAAAGTTTTCATTGTGGCAGATCTTTTAAACATGGTATATCAAACCCTAGGCACCTAATAATTAATAAACAGGTTAACAAAGTAAAGTAATCTAGTGTAAAATTGTTAGAAAAATCAAATCCGGTGTAACGCGTGGGCGAGTTCGACGAATATTACCGATTGTTCGTATTCGTCAGGAGTGGGAGGGGCGGCGGGCGATCCCCGCGTGTCGTACAAAGACGGGTATACCCAAACGTCATTTTACTATGAGCGTCTATCAAATACGTCAGTATACCGACTGATTAATTAGAAATACAAAATATTTTTTTTTTCTTTAATGTACCTAGTAATAATATTTAGACAATGAAGTATCCAAATATAGAAAAAAGTGAATTTCGTAAATTTTTTAAAACCGATCTTATTCTACGATCATGACGACATATTCTTTCAATTGCTCCTGACTGCTAATTTCGATAACACATCATACTTAACGTCTTTGGGTGACGCCTGCGCCATCTGTCGGACGTATTTTCATACATTATACCGACCAGGTAAACTTAATTTTACAATTAAGATTTTTACCTAATAATGACGCAAACCCTATAAATATTTATATATATTTGTAGCATTTGACATGCTTAGCCGCTGAATTGGTAAAGCATCTGGACGGTATCCAGAAGATGCAGGTTCAAATCCTGCTCCTGACTGTTATTTTCGATTTCACATTTTTCACTTTGTGTTTAATGTATAGTGCTAAGCATGTCAAATGCTACAAATATATATAAATATTTATAGGGTTTGCGTCATTATTAGGTAAAAATCTTAATTGTAAAATTAAGTTTACCTGGTCGGTATAATGTATGAAAATACGTCCGACAGATGGCGCAGGCGTCACCCAAAGACGTTAAGTATGATGTGTTATCGAAATTAGCAGTCAGGAGCAATTGTCAGGATTGCTGAATTGGTAAAGCATCTGGACGGTATCCAGAAGACATATTCTTTCGTTATTATATAATATATTATTTAACCCTGTTTCTCCCTCATATCTCAAAGAACGTTTTAAGTTCCTTCATGACACACATTCAAAATCACTGAGGCCATCCGAAAACCTGAGACTAAAGATGCCAACGCCTTCTACAAAGTTTTATGGTCAATCTTTTACGGTGACTGCTATTCGTTTGTGGAATGAGTTACCAGTCACTATTCGACGAGCGCAGACCTTAACTGGCTTTAAAACACTTTTAAATGAACACTAGTTAGGTACTTAATTATCGCAGATCCGATGACCCTTTGTTTAACATAACATTATTTATCTGTGACGTATGTATAAGTATAGGTATATTAATATTCAATAGATTTAAGTTATTATTACGCCACTCAACTACCCTGCTATTTCCTTTCCACATTTCTGTTGTGGGTTGCCTGGAAGAGATTGCATATAGCGATAAGGCCGCCATTATTTATTATTATTATTTTTGTTATAAGTTTTTTCTATTTTGTTTTTTTCTTGTGTACAAATAAAGAGATCTATCTATCTATAATCCATCCATCAGCCTTTCATCGTCCACTGATAGACATAGGCCTCCCCAAAACAGGGGAGTTTTACCATAATCGCCACGCTTGACAGGCGGGTGTTGGCGATCGCAGTGGATGTTTTTAGTACACAGGGGAACGCTGCTGCCCGGTCCCCTGGTAATCCCTTAGTCCGCTTTTTCTTGGTGCCGGCCCCACACGGCAAGTGTATAATACTAGTTACCCACTAGGAAATATTGAACGTGCAGGGCTGGTTAGTGTCCAATGGTCTCCCAGTACAGGCGGACAGACGGCATACGGCGGGTTTATTTACTGGGTGAGGCGGAACACTACGCTGTTCATTATCCCGAATGAAGGTGTTTTTTTTTATTGCATGTAGTGGCAGACGAGCCACGGCCCATATCATGGTAAGTGGTAACCGTCGCTCATAATGGACTCAACTATACCGAGAGTATTGTAAAGCCGCTGCTCACCATTTCATTTCACAAGAATAAACGGCTACCTCCTGCTACAGCCGAAACGCAACAATCTGCTTCATAGCCGGTCACACGGGAGATGGTGGTACCAACCCGCCCGGGCCCGATACCAAGTGATTACTCCCACTTGGTACCCAGCCCTTACTTCCCTTAGTCGCCTCATACGACACCCGTGGAAAAAAATGTGGTGGTGACACTTGTATTCTTAATCCGTCACCACACGGATAACGGTGTGCGGTTAGGTACATTTTACCAACTTAACAAAAAGAAAAGGCTGGTTAGTGTACGTAAGTAGGTATAGATTTTAAATTATATTGATTTACCTACCTTAGCTGTATTTACATACAATGCAAAGATGTCACTGTATGACGGACTGTAATTTCAGGGCTAGCGGTGGAATTGCGTTATCGTATGGAGCACATTCCAACTTGTGTGTGAACCAAATAAATAGAAATGGCACAGATGAGCAGAAGAGCAAATATTTACCAAAAGTAAGTTTAGTATTATATAGGAACTTTCTTATCTGTGTAATTATCATGTTTTCGTAATAGCGTGTTTATACTTAACAGCGCTATTACTGGCAAACACTTTACGTCGTCTTCATCAACCCTCACGAAAATAAATCGAGTCCAATCAGTGCAGGTCTCTAAGGATACCTATTGAGATCGAGTGGAACTGGCGTAACATGCAAACAGATGGTAGCTACGCTAGTTATTCTCCATTACCACTTGGAGGCATTTGGAACGCTCTATCAAAGGCCACCCTTTCATATTAGGAATGCAGTCACAACGCACCGAAATAAGAAGCCTGTCTATTCTTGGGGTTCATAGTTACCATACCAAAATCAGTTTAGTACAGCTGTGAAAGCATAACAAGCAAACAGTAGTATTCAAAATTATAGTATTAGTATGATGTAGCAAGCTTAAGTAAGTATGGACACGGACAAATGGACATACTTACCTATTAATAATATGCACTTAATTGTTTATAGTCAGTGCCTTTTTATATTTACGTTGAGGAATACCATCTCTTTTTTTATATTTTCCTTTTAAGAGAATAATTAATAATTGCTTATAAACAGCTCTTTAACAGCCTCGATGGTACAGCGGTAGTGTGTGCGACTGCTGATCATGAGGTCTCGGGTTCGCTCTCCGGGTCGGACAATGTTATTGTGCTTTTTCGTAAAAAGAAAAAATTCTCAGTAGCACCACCGAGGCAGTTATTTTAGATCGAAATAATACATGTAGGCATACTGTGGTGAATACTAACAATTTCCTATTTCTAATTAAAGCTATGCTCAGGTGAGCACATCGGTGCGCTCGCCATGTCGGAGCCGGGAGCTGGCAGTGATGTGGTGTCTATGAAGCTACGAGCAGACAAAAAAGGAGATTACTATGTGTTGAACGGCAACAAGTTCTGGATAACTAACGGTCCTGATGCCGACGTGTTAGTGGTGAGCTATAGCTGACAGTATGATTTTCCTATTGAAGATTGATAAGTGTAGGTATCTCATAAATACATATACTGCTGGAGCACCAGTGTGCTCACAAAAATTGTATTTTTGTTATACTACGTGGGTCAACAAGCACATCCCACCTGATGGTAAGCGGTTACCGTAGGCCTATAGATGCTAGTAACACCAAAGGCATTACTCGCCATCTCCAAGGAAAGGGATAGGAGATGGATAGGAAAGATATTAAGGAGAGAATAGGTAGGATATTAGGGAAAGGATAGGAAGGATAATAAGGAAAGGATAGGGAGGGTGTTTGGGCCTCCGGCGCTCTCACTCAACATACGAAACACAATGGTAGGAGTAACTACCGTTATGTTTCGCCATTCATAATGGGATAAGCAAGGCTCTACCTACCTTTAAAGAACTAAGAGTATTATTCCATTACAATGTATAATTATATATGGCCAAAAATCACCAAAGTGGAGAATTAGCTTTGCCAGCAAATAAATGTCTAAATTTAGTTTATTGAAGCAAATAATTATTGTAAATTTTACTTAACTATGTTCATATTAACTGTACATAATATTTTATACAGCAAAAGTAAAGCACATTCATTATTATTTGAACAAATAACTACAAAATATCATTTCGAGAACGCGTCCTATGTAGCAACCTTTAGAAATTAACTTTAGAAATATTCATAAAGTAAAGTGAAAAGATTTTCTTACTTAATGACCAACAATTTTATCTATATCAATTAATTATTGTTATTAATAAAGAAAGAAAAGAAATTAAAGAAAATCTAGTCAAAATATTGTGTCCGGCAATGTAAGCGTTATTTTAGTGAACCCAATTTTGATGCTCAGTAAAAATTCAGTTTTTGAATATTATAAGTACCTAAGGTACCTATAGTACTCGTATATGTTATCAAATTTCATATTCTAAAGATTTTTGTCTAAGTACTTGTTTTGATTTATAGGTTTACGCAAAAACTAATTTGTCAAGCAAACCGCAACACGGAATATCAGCGTTCCTTATAGAAAAAGATTTTCCTGGTTTCACAACCGCTCAGAAACTCGATAAATTGGGCATGAGAGGGTCAAATACTTGTGAGTTGGTGTTTGAAGATTGCAAGGTAAAATAAAAATAGTTTTATATAGACGACATTGGTAGATGCGTTGCAACGAGAGAACATAACGATTCAACATACGCGGTTCTAATCCATTGCTAATCTGTGCTTGACACTGTCTTGAGCAGGGCCTTTAAGCTTCCAGATTTTTTAAGAGAGTACCCGAAACGGCTATCCGCCGGCGGACCACTTACCAGTTATTTGGTGGATGAGGGCCCTACATTACCCTGTTCGTTGCCCTGACGACGAGGTGTGCGGTTGAGTACATTTTTTCCCGCCATAAAAAGACTTAAGAAAATTAAGTACCTAAATACGAAAGATTTCGTAAATGTACCTAGTTTTATTTCATAAAGACATCAGAAAGTAGGACTAGGGCGTATAAATGGGTTAATATTAATTTTATTTTAGGTTCCAGCGAAGAACCTTCTCGGCGCTGAAAATAAAGGTGTCTATGTACTAATGTCTGGTTTAGATCTAGAACGATTAGTATTAGCCGCTGGACCTGTAGGACTTATGCAAGCGGCTATTGACGTCGCTTTTAACTATGCACACACAAGGAAGCAATTTGGCAAGAATATTGGAGAGTTTCAGCTGTTGCAGGTAAGGTATTATATTTAAGACTAACTGATGCAATTATTCTTTAAATTTACGTAAATGAAATAAAGAATTGGGATCATTCTTTTCATTCAACGTGTTTCATCATTCCCTCATCAAAATGACTGACTTGCTAGTATTCTCTCCTTCTCAGCCGTTACCTCATACTAATGATCGACGCACAGCAGCACGCATCAGGAACGAACGCGTTTCGTTATTTTCGTGTTGCTATTACGTATTATATACCTATTTGTAGCCATGAAATAAACCCTTCTTCGTTGTATCTCCAGGGTAAAATGGCTGATATGTACACAACATTAAGCGCGTGCCGAAGTTATTTGTACAATGTAGCGAAAGCATGTGACGAGGGTCACGTGAACAGTAAGGATTGTGCAGGGGTTATTCTATATTGCGCTGAAAAGGCTACACAAGTTGCCTTAGACGCAATACAGATATTGGGTAAGACTTGCTTTAAATTAGTAATATCTCGTAGACAGATAATTATATACTTAGTCTATGTAATATCCACTTATTTAACGCGTTAAAGGCCACTAGTTTAGTCAACAAGTGTCTTTTAGGTCAAAATTTTTTTGCCGTCCGCTATAAATATGGTTGAAGTGTCATTCGATTCGAAATCGCATGTAGAAAGTTTTTGAAAAAATTCAAGATGTGCTCGCAAAAATTACAAAAGTTATAAACAATTAACTAAAAATAAGGGTGTTTAGTTTTTTTGCTTATATCTCAAAAACTATTTGAGATATTTCAAATCTATAAAAAGATTCAAAAAGAGAAAGAAACATCCTAAAAAAATCCCAACTTCCGAAACTGTAGGACTAATATTTATAATTTTTACCGAGGGCTGAAAATACCTCCGAAAACGGGTACTCGGGTTTGCGCAAGCCACGCCCCCTTTAACAAAAAATATTATTTAGACATGATAAATATTTAAATTTGAAAAAAATCAGGGTCTTATAGGATAGATCAACGAATAATACTTAATCCACCGGCGAAAACTTTTTATCGCGATTTTTCAATATATTATACATTATTTAAAGTAACATAAATCTGTCTTTTTTTCGCGTATAAATTAAGTAGCTGAAATTATTAACTACCTTTAGCCCGACGTTTTAACTGTGTTGCAGCAGCCGTGGTCACGGGACAACAGTTGTCCAGGTAGTTAATAATTTCACCTAATTTATACGTGAAAAAAAGACCCGTTTATGTTACTTTAAATATGTGTACAAGTCGCAAATCTTTAAAAGTTACTAAGTTATAAATACATTAGTTAATTAACAATTTCATGTAGCTTGAATGTTAACATTGAAAGTGCGATTATTGTTAAATTACAAATCTCAGATTTTTTTCCGTTCGTAGAGCCTTCAAGGGCTTAAGAATAGATTCCCGTCGGCAGAATTAAGAAATTGTTAATTTTTACATTGTTATTATCAATTTACGTCGGTGACAAATTAAAATGTAATTTTTTTTTTGCGAATAAAAAGAGATTTTTTTTGTACTAACTAGCGGGAATCGAACCCGCGTTAAAAAGTGGCGGAGCATGTTAAATGCTAAAAAATATAGATAAAAATATTTTTTTTAGTAAAAAAAAAACATATTATCACACCTGTATTCGCCGAAGGGGTAGGCAGAGGTGTATTACACACCCACGACTCGCCAGCTATGTTTAAGTCCCACGTAATAGGGGGCGAGCCTATTGACGTCTACCGGGCACATTTCCAAACTCCAGGCTGCTACTGAAAATTTTTCTTTTTAGGAAAATTCTCAATAACATTGCCCGACCCGGGGATTGAACCCGAGACCTCATGATTAGCAGTCGCATACACTACCGCTACACCACCGAGGCAGTTACAGTTTTTTTAGTATTAGTATTTATTCGTTTTACTACGAAAGCTACCTAAAAATGATTTTTCATATTTTTTATCTTTTATTGTTTAAAAAATTGTTATAAACAAATGCGTTATTTTAAGATAATTAAAAAAAATGTTTTTGTTTGATTTATTTAACTACATGTAAAGACCCGTGAAAGTCGGTACTAATTACACTCACAACTACGATAAAATTAAATTTAGATATGTATAGTTTTGATGTTGTTTTGAGACTAAAAACGACGAAAATAAACTATAGTTTAGAAAACTTAAAAACACTTTTTATGAACTAAAAAATAGAAAATAATTTCATATTTAAAAATAATGATTTCAAAAAGGAGTGGGGGAACTTTTTACCATAATCTTATTAATCATTTGATGTCAAGCACCCCACCCTTTATACACTTATTTTTGCAATTATTTTCTATTTTTTGTTAGTAGTAAGCGGGTTCTTTTAAACTACATAAGTATATTATTTTTATATAAATAAGCTTGCTCTGTCGGAACAATGTACTATCGTATTTTACTCTAAGAGTCTACAACTCTACATACTTATAGAATATATTATGTTACAGGTGGCAATGGCTACATAAACGACTATCCCACGGGCAGAATACTTAGAGATGCCAAACTTTATGAAATTGGGGCTGGCACTTCAGAAGTCAGAAGAATGCTAATTGGCAGAGCCCTTAATATTGAATATAAGTAGTATGTATTTAAGTCTATGAACCTCTTGAGTAAAAATATGAATTGTGATATATTATTACAGTAAACTTGTTTATTAAACTTTTAAAACAAAAAATGCATTTTTTGTAGTGTGCATAACCGGTTCAACCGATTCAAAATGTACCGGAGCGAATATTCAGCTGAATTATTTGGTTCACTCTGGCGTAAACAGGTTTAGATTTACAGGCGAGTAGCGCCGAGTGGCGGTGTATGTCGCGGTGAGCACCTAAGCACCCGGCCCTCTTCACTGCAAGCCGCAAGAGATTTTTGTATCGGGTACGCGCCCGCTACCTTCACAGATCTCTTGCCTCTCTTGGTGCGGTTCTAGAATTGCGCTAGATCGAGAGCTTTCAGATATTATCCTACCACATGGAAGATGCCACGCACGATGTATCGTGCGACTATCGGTATCCCTAGTAGTAAATATCCTTAACAAAAATGTCACTAACTGGAAGGGCCATCTATCTAGAACTAATGTAAAGTGTTTATATCGGCTACATATTTAGTTATTTAGATATGTTATTTATATAGATAAATTAACCGAATATTTAAATATATGCCGAACATACCAAATACAAACATTTGGTGCATCTCTATTTTTTTAACTACAAAAACTGTAAAAGCACAGCGACAAAGACAGTTTAGACTAGCTACCTACCTAAACGAATTTATTCAAATAAATTCTGGGCAAACTTACTTCTCTGTAAAACAGCACAAAGGGGATGCAGAGATATGATAATTGTTAGCCATTAGTGAGGTTGCCCATTATTAGACCTGTCAGATATTGCAATCATCCTCTGGCACCTCCCTCCACCTAGGATCAGCCCTGGCAACAATGATACTTATCATTTGTTTTTGGTGTTTTGGCTCTCTGAATCAAAATCAATCTTTATTTGATAACAACCAGAAGCTTTTGACATTTTGATGGGTGTTTTTCAAGTTTATTCCATTATAAAATAAAATATGAAAACATTATGAACAATATAAAAAATTAATTAAACAATCTGCAATATTATCAAAGTTAATTGAATAGATCAAAAATCACAACACTATTATCTATAATATATGCAGTGTTACCCAATATTTTGATGTAGGAATATCGCTATAAAAAAATATTCAATCCCACCAGAAACTGACAGAAAAACTTATTGACAATGACTCAACAAAATGCCACCATTTCGGTGGAATATATAACATTTGCCCGGGTTTCAAAATACAAAAATGTGGTTTAGCATTTTTATATTTAGGATAAAGTTCTAAATTTGGTTTCCTGGGATCTATCTTTGCTGTATTGTTTAGTAGTTCATGTTCGTGAGGGTACAAATTCTCAGAATCTGATGGAGAAAATAAAAATAATCTTTTTTCCCCAACAACCTGGGTCAGTAAGTTCCTTTTAGGATCATGATGTAAAGGAGACACTGTGCCTTTGGGGCCATACCATGCCATGACATCAACTGGATTGTTACTTTCAGAGAAACAACAATATTCTGGTTCAGTGATATCATTTTTTAACTCTGGTATTTGGTCAAATAGTTGATATTGGGCCAGATATCCAGTGGGGCCTTTGGTTTCATAAATATATTGGTTAATAAATTCTTCAACTGTAATCAGTTTTTGGGTCCAATCTGAGTCTGTATACTTGCTTCCAATTTCAATTGACACTGTACGAGGACCAACAAGTTTTATGAAATAATTTTGATCTTTCCACTTGTGCAATGCTGGCCAGTGGCCTATGCATTGATTTAGAATAACAGGTTTCTCAGCTAGAATGTAGTTTTTATAAAAAAATTCCATACTTGGACAGTTCATTTCTTCTATAGGAGTTATATTTGATTCTTCATTAGAGATATTAGATTTTATAGTTGATGTATTACTTATACTTGACTGACTTCTAGCAGTTAAATTATTTTTCTGTATGTCTAAAGTACTCAGAGTTGTAGCACATGTCTGCAATAAATTAGGCATTATGTCTAGGGGGCACCCAAACAATATTCCAAAATCAATTATCTTGAATGCTTGCTTAACTATAGTTCCTATATCTTCATTGGAATATCTTAAGTGAGCTAATAACTTTAAATATGAGGCTATCGTAATAGTTTTTCTTACATAAAATTTTACATCCTTCCAGTTGCCGATATTTATTTTTTCGTACATATAATCGATTATTGCTTGTATCCTCATAGTACATGATCTATCTTCCGATTCGCTGCTCATAATGTACCTTTGCAATAAGGACCTGGAAGCCGCATCTGCTTCCTCAATTTCTATTAAAGCTTCAGCAACAGTAGCCTTATATTCTTCCAATGTACAGCAAATATCTTGTAGAAGCAACATTTTGCATTTATTTAGAAACAGGGTCAGGGTAGTATAGTGATAGTATCTTCTCTATAATAAAAAGTACTCTCATTCTTATACTCTCTATCTGTGGTAGTATCCAATTTCCTGTCTATTTACAATGTACCAGATAATATAAGTTACTCTATGCAATGTACTTTAGCTCATTAATAAACTTATCACTTTTCGTGTTTACCAGTTTATAGATAAATAATCAAAGACTTTATTTACTACCGAGAGAAAATAATAAAAACAAGAAAAACAACCATATAGGTACCATCACAGACTACTATTTTTTTTTAATTTGTTTTAAGGCATTGGCAGAACCATCAGCCTAACAGTTATAAACATCATTATTCTCTAAACTAGATTAATTCACCAAAACAAGTCGTAGTTGAAGTCAGTCATATAAAGTCAGTCAAGTCAAAGTCACGCTACAGTAAAACGATGGCAACCTTACTGAAGCTTCTATGGAGTTTTGGAAGAAACAGGAAAAAACATGTCGCATTACATCACTTGCCAGCACTTATGCACATACACAAATAGTTAATAAGCAAAAGGCCACCACTTTTACACATTAATACTTGAAATAACACAAGTTTAGGAAAATAATGCAGAGCTACGACATGATCTTCTTCGTGTTCCCGCCAAAACTCCAGACTACTATTACCACACATCACAGAGTACTATCCATACATGTCTGAGCCATACATATACCTAAGTCTTAGACGAAGGATATTATAGACAAGCTATCAGCGTATGCAGTGTCGAGATAGCAGTAGATAACTGGAATAATTTTAAAAGATATCTATGATTATAACTTTGCTGACTAAAAATGTACTACCTGTTTTAGCCGGCTAAAAGAATGACAGGACAAAAGAAATTGCAGTTATGCTTATATGTTGCTTAAAATGTATTAGAACATGTAATATTAGCGTATATAACGTGATTAATAAAGGTTTTTTTTTACGTCAATACAAAAACAAGCTTACATACTGATGATGGGAACGGTTCGCCACCTTATTGTTTGGACCCAGTTCATTGGGTCCATATACAACTGACGCATACGCGAAAAGGATAAATATACTTATACCTGTGTCTCTCTCACGCTTGCTAAAACCTAGTATGTGCATCCTTTTCTTCATCCTTAATGTCAAAATAGTAGCGAGTCTATATTATTCTTCGTCTAAGACCCATAGAGCAACGCCACCCGGAGGGGAGTAGGCATACGCAGGCGTTCCCTCTGTCAAAGTATAAGTCCACGCGGACCTATGCGCACAATAAAACTAGTTGCAGCCACACTGCCCACTAGACTAAATCTAGTTGTACGACGTGTTACAAAAATATTAAAAATGCCCAATTGTTCAGTTTTTTGCTGCAAAAAGAGATCTTCCACGTCAAATTTACAAACTGATAGCGTTAGCTTTCATATGTAGGTAATTTTTAATCACCTTTTTACTATTTACATAATATATTTAAAATTAAAAAATACCATAATAATGGTCATGCTGTTTCGGATTTGTTTACCAACACAAGCCGCTCGCCCTCATACAATATACGGATCGGTCGAGCGACTGATCCGAGTTTGCATCGGATTTTGCGCCACTACTGAGCAATAGTGTTGATACCACATTGTAAAAAGTTGTCGATAAAAATGACAAGGGCAAAGGAGTCTATACAGTAATGTATCTCGTACATATAATCATTTATAAAAGGATGTTTTCCGATTTATTTAATATATTATATATTGTGAGCTGTGACTGGCCGTGTGGGGCCGGCTAAAGAATTGTCCCACCCCTCTCCACCCATGGGAGTCGTAAGAGCCGACTGAGGCAATACCGGGGGGAGTGGGCAGCAGCACTTCCTCGAATAACGTATTAACAACATCCACTGCGATCGCCAAGCGTGGCGATTACGGCACTATACCCCCAATGTGGGGAGGCCTATGTCCATCAGTGGACGTCGAAAGGCAGATGGATGGATGGATGTGAGCTTTATTACAATATAGTTTAATAATAAATTGAATCAACAATCAATTAAAATTACTTACAAAATGTGAACTTCAACCATATTTATTTTTTATTTTATTTATTTATTGCAGGTACCCTAAAGATCCGAGTTTATGGAATGAATGAAAGAATTTTTTTTAATAACAAATTTACCTAGATTCCCACAAGGAACTGTCATATTATGTTCAGACCATTTCAAGATAATATCATATTAACAAGTTTGTTTGCTAATTTGTAAATAAACTCCTATTTGTATTATAATGGATATATTATTACATTTGTATAACTGTTCAAACCTTCATCCCGACCCTAACAGAGTTCTCGATTTTATCGATAATGCCTATCGACAGTTGTTACAGCCATGGTTAAAGCAACTTGTCTATGTAGTTGTGTCACTTATTTTACAGTGTTGTGATACATAATTTATCTATTTGTGTGTGAAATTGCTAGTGTATTATTTTAAATTTTATGTGTGCGTTTCGTAGTGATAGACTGATTGTTTTTGTGTGAAAGTGTGCGTGGCCCAATTTCCCCCCGCAAAAAATGACAGAAAATTTTGTATCGGAGTAAAACGTTATGGCGACTCCCCTCCGGTTCGCCGGGGGTCCGCGTTGCTCTATGTTCAAGACCTAAGTATACTTAGTCTATGGTTGTATGGCGAACTATTTGAAAGTTCGCCAGCTGAAAAACCTGCATGTCATATGAGACAGGAAGATACGATACTTATCTCAATTTTCTTAGTATTTCTGAGGTATTTCGTATATGCCCGTCTCACTTCTACACATCCTAATGTATCATGGCTACATCTATAGGTTATTTATCTAAGGAACAGTTTTATTCTACGAGACCTATTTAGTCTGAGCTTCGTACCTACTATCTCACTAGGACCGTTGTTTCGTAGCAGTGCGCATTCTAGATGGTCGTTGAATCAATAAACTGTTTTTTTAACGGCTTTTCATTCGTCAACGAGTTAACTGTTAATCATCAATGAAAAAACAGGTTGAAAATATTAGCTGTTATTTTACGTCAACGCCCAAGACTATCATTATTTTATTCAGTTAAAAAATACAGTTGAAAATATAAACTGCTAATTTACGTCAACGGCTCAACGGAATAAATTGACGTTGAAAATTCAAAACCTGTTATTTTAATTTAACAGCTTTTTTAACCTGTTGACCATTTTGTCAATGATTGAAATTGAAAACGTTGATATTAAATTGACACTGAACATTCAATACCTGTTATTTATTTAACAGTTTTTTTAACCTGTTGACCATTGATGATTAACAGTTAAATTACATTAACGGAAAAACCGCCAACGACCCAGCATCAATGCAACGACCAGCGCATTCCAGTTGTATACATGTTACTTCTATGATTAAATCATAGATTTAGGATAGTATATATAGTTGTATACATGTTACTTCTATGTTTAAATCATAGATTTAGGATTTAGGATAGTATATCCTAAATCAATGGATTAAATCTATGCAATTGACAAATGTTGAAAAAAAAAAGAAAAAAAAAACACTTGTCTATGAGTGATCATATGACTTACTGTTTTTGCACGTGACCTGAGATTGTTATTTACATAGTAAAAGCTAATTTTTTTAAATGCCTTTATTATTGCCTTTTAAAATGGTGCCGTTACATAAATTTATTAGAAATGTGGCCATGAAAATATGGTGAAATGTTACTCATGACGCTATGGCACTATTTGATAAATTATTTTCTCTTAAGAGAAAACTTGATGATCGCGAATTACGACAATGCGACAGGTAAGAATACGCGTCAAATGTTTCGCTTTTTAGTAATTATTTTAATTTTGGGTACTTCTGGTACGAACTGTGAGGGTGCAAGGATTGTTCATCTGTGCTGGCTGTCTGTAATGCCGACAATATAGAGCACAATGAACCATACGACGATGACGCACACAAATCTGGCAGTCTGTACTGACCGCAGTTCTTCGCGGACTGACTTGACTGAGGTGAACATGTGATGATTACGCGACGGGGCGCGGGTTGCGGGCGTAGGCGACAAACCAGCGCGCGATAACGTCATATCAAGCGAGTGGGGCGGGTCGCACTCTGTCTGTTTACGTTATTATTTTATTTACATGACTTTTTGTAAGTTAGTACACCAGCACATTCCACAGAACACGGACACTTGTTTGCCCTTACACACCCATCGATGTGCATTTAGTGTAAATCCTTATCAATAGTTGCATGTTCTTGAGCAGGGAGTGCATATTGACACAGTTGTCAAAAATTTTCTAGTTATTATTTTGGTGTGCAGCTGTGACTACTGATATGACTATGAAATAAAATGAAATTTGGGTAACTGTTTACAGTGTGCTTTCTTTCAAATTTGAGCTATTTGAGCCATTTATGAATTGGTTTTTGTTAAGCGTCCTGTAGACCTGTTTTAACCAAGACCTGTTTTAATCAATAACCAGAAGCATATTTTGAGCGCTAGTAATAATCTTCAACAGTTTTACTAGTGGATAGTGTTCTGTTCGATTTGGATTCTAATATGTATGCAGTTGGAGTTTATTGTATAGACAATGTGAATGAAATTAATTAGCATAGCAAATTTTTCATTGTTTATTTGGTATGAAGCTGGTATATAAGATTTTTGAATTTAAAGCCAGTGTAAAGTTTTATTGTGCAAAGTAACTTAGTTCACTTAGTTAATCAATTAATAAAGCTTTTTATTTTAGTTATTTCTACATTATTTTTCTATACAACAAATCTGTTATACAATTAGCTACTTAAGTATACTGTAGTAGTACCTATTTAACTATTTTGATTAAAGTTATTAAGTAATTTTTTTCATACATGTATTGTTTAATATACCATAATAAGATAACTTATTGTCTGTCAACCTGATTTGGACCAGTGTGGTAAACTACTGCGTAACTATGTCTCACTTTGAGAAGAAACACACCTAACAGGTCCCCCTCAAACACAGAGAAGTTAATTTATTGCAACTATTTTAATGAATAAATTATTTATAATACTATACTTGTGACCACACAATAGATTTACATAATATAACTCATGTCAGTCCCGACGCGTAAAACGTCGTAAGTGACGTATATTTGAGTGCTAAAATAAATATCTAAAGAAAAAGCGATAAAAATATAACATCACCAATATCAGTTATAAAGACAGATTTCGCTTGCTTTTAAATTTTGATAACCCAATATCGATCACAAAGGGTAAACTGATAAATGATAAAGGTATGCGCTTCTTACTTTGATGAATCTATGGTAGTATGTTTTATGGTAGTTAATTCATTAATATAATTTATTAAATTAATTATCTCCGAGTCGATAATCCAGTTTTGAGTACAATAAGTAATATCTATCTAAAAACCATCAAAATGACATGTTTACTTAATAAATAAATAATAATAAATAAATATTCATGGACATATTTCACACAACGTCCTCTGGTCCCAAACTAAGCTTAACGCTTGGGCCATATATCCGTAATCTGGCACCCATATACATATATTACTTTTTTTTTGTAAATACATATATATGATAGATAGAAAACACCCAGACGCAGTACAAATATCTGTGTTCATCACACAAACAATTGTCCTGAGTGGGAATCGAACCCACAACCTCGTGCACGGAAGTTGGTTACACTACCAACTACGCCATGAGGTCCGTCTTACTTTTCTTTTTGGTAACACAGTTTATGTTTTATTGAATTTTAGTATATAGGTACTTCTGTAGAATTTACCATTACTTGTATTTTAATACCCTAAATAGGAACTTAATGATAAATAATTTTTACTAGATCCTGTCAGATAAATCCGGAGCAAGTGCGATTGCTTCTATATAAGGAGTGTGATTGGAAAGGCAGAAAGCTTTTGTTTGATTCTTCTGTTATAAAAAAAGTTGCAACCAGTACAAATGATAGGCCTAACCTTAGACAGCCAGATGAGGCAGTTAACATTGTGGAGGTCTCAGAAGGATTCACATACCTGGTAAGTGCATTGTTTTCTTTTCTTTTACCTTTTGTTATTGTTTAATGCTGACAGAAGTGAAAACTTAAAACTATAAACAAACAGCTGTTATTTTTGGATATCCAAATGAATTGTTTTATCATAAATTAAAACTTGCTGCAGTAGGTTAATTCTATCTGATGAGAAAACAGATCTCACAGTGCACATTCTTAAGTTTTGTCCTGACGAGCGTGGCGATTACGACACTATCCCCTCTTGCGGAGGCCTATGTCCAACAGCGGACGTCGAAAGGCTGATGGATTGGATTGGATTTTTTTTGTAAAATGTATAAAAAAAGTTACTTATATAGCAAAAAATATTTTTTTTATAGAATTTTTCTCACTTTTTTGCTTATAACTTGTTTAATTTTAAATTTAGGGCAAAAAGTTATACAAACATATTATATAGCTATAGCTTAACCCCACAAACTTGGGGTTAAGCTTCAAATGACCCACACATGTCCTAAAAATAAAATTGCGTCCTCTAAAAAATGCAATTCCAATGCAAGTCCTTAAATTGTAACATTTCAATGGACTAATAGGTTAGTACTAATTTTGAAGTAAAAGAGGGCGTCGAATACAGCCGAAACGCGTCAAATTAAAGCGCGTCTAGTGAATCGCATTTATTTGAATGAATGAATGAAAAAAGCTTTATTCATAAAAAAGACAAAGAAACATAAAAAAATTACTTCCGCCAAACTGCATTACAGTGTATTTTTGTGCTATCTTGTGAATTGAATCGATCTTTTCATTCAACACAGCTCTTCATTGAAGTAGGTCATTCTTGTGTTACGAGTAGCTCGAATGAATTCTTTTCATTGCGGTATTGTGATTCGCCACCCGCCACATTTAGTTCGCGCGGAGATTAAAAATGGGCAATGGAAGACCGTTTTATGATAAGTTGCAATCTAGTCCCTGCCTTTTTTTAAGGCGGAATAAAAATGTACTTACCTAACCGCACATCCCGTCGTTCGGGGCAACGAACAGGGTAATGTGGGGCTCTCACCCACTAAATAAACCCTCCATGTGCCGTTTCTCCGCCTGTATTGGCGGGCCACGGGGACTATGTTACATTACTTTCTCCGCCTACTCCTTTGGGAAACAGGCGTGAGTCTATATATATTTCAATGCTTGTACTCGTATTGACCAACATTCATTGTTAAGAATAAATAATCAGCTTTGAAAACTTAGAAAAGTTTGTGCTATTTAAATACTACATAGCTTCAGTAAATGATACGTTAACATTGCCTGTCGTTAGTCCTAGCTAGGTATGAGTACCTTCAAGTACATACAAGTACTATCTATGGTATACATTTTGTTGCTCAAGAAAATAAGCCGTCAATACTCAGATGTAGCCGTGTGGGGTCGGCTTTAGAATTGTCCCACCCCTCTCTACCCACGGGAGTCGTAAGAAGGGAATACCGGGGGAGTGGGCAGCAGCACTCCCTCGAGTATTAACAACATCCACTGCGATCGCCAACCCGCCTACCAAGCGTGACGATTACGGCATTGTCCCCCATGATGGGACCGCTCGTTGTGGCGTTCTCTTGGGGAGGCCTATGTCCAGCAGTGTACGTTGAAAGGCTGATGGATGGATGACTCAGATGTAAGTTCAAGTCGGCGAGAAAACATCTCACCACATGCAGGGTTCCTCATGGCGGCGTCCCTCACCGAGCAGTGATTAGTTTTTAAACAAATACACACATAATTTAGAAAAATCTTGATATGTCATGCGGAGACCTCCGACTATAGATCGAGCTCGATGCTATTGTCTTTGCATTCCTTTCTTTTTACCACTAGACTAACACTGCACTACTGCAAGTACCTAATATGTTAATTCCTACTTATCATCACGCCATTTCCCTTGCGGAGTAGGCAGAGAGAACAGAGTGCCAAAAGGCTCTATTCTTGCATAGATATCCCTTCCTAAACATTCATAATTCCCTTCATACTCGCTTGCCGTTTTTGGAGACCCTTGACTCCACCTTCCTTCAGTACATGACCAATTTTGTCTAGGTAGGTTAGTTTCACCACTGAAGTAATGTAACGCAGTTCCAGTGCTCCGCCAATACTGGCGGAGAGACGATACACGACGGGTTTATTTAGTGGGTGAGAAGAACCCCACACTAACGTTCGTTGCCCCGGGGTGTGCGGTTAGGTACATTTTATCCCGCCCTTTAACAAAAACAAAAGTTAGGTTAGTCTCGGTCTCACAGTGTACCTATATTCCACTTTCGCATTGTAAATCTTCTTAACCAATCGCTCATCCGACATTCTTTCGACATGTCTAAACCATCGGAGCATTCCCTTTCGCATCTTTACACGAATACTTCAGACCTGCTCGCTCTCTGGTCGTCATTACGAATGCGGTCATGCAGCCTATTCCACAGATTTTCCGCAGTTATCGCATTTCGGCCGGATTAATTTTACTCTCATGCTCTTTTATGCACACCCAGGTCTCGCTTCCATATAATAATGATGGGAAAAGCATTGCGTTGTGTATTGTGATACATGCTTTTTTGGCTGAGTTGGTGGCTGCCGAGAAGTTGTCCCTGGGCTCCGTTCACTCTATTTCCCGCATTTTCTCTTTTCTCTATATCAGTGGTGTACTTTCCATCCCGACTGGATCGACATTCAATAATATGTTTATTAATTTAAAAATGATAAAATCTAGTGGATGCCGTTGACCTTAGCTTGTGCTAATATGACAATGATGCACGTAATTTTTACAGCCGCTTGTTCATCGTACTCGTCACGTAGTACTCTATCTACAACAGTATGATTTCGTTTTGAAAAAAGTACCTACATCACGTATTTTTGGAATTTGTAATATAATATAATATAACTTACGGTGCAGATGAACCATGGCCAACCTGATAGTAAATGATACCCGCCGCTCATGCACTCAACAATCTGTAAGTTTCAATTCGCGTATGGGAAATGCACGAATTATAAAGATGGAACCGATATATTCATATCCATTAAGATGTCAGTGATATTGGATGTATTCATGTATTAGTAATCCGATTCAATCTGATATGCTAATACGGGTGTATTGCTAATATGCCATATTCACTATATCGTGAACATAAACAGTGACCACTGAACATGGGTGTGTTGCTATATCCATAGACTAGATAGAATCGTATATCGGTGAGAACATTGTACGTATCATTGAGTTAAAAATGGTGGTGGGAATTGATATGCAACATATCTCTATATCCTCCGTATTAAATATTAGTGATATCCATATATTGGTATACATATTATGATATTACTTGAAGAACATATTCATATCTGCCGTGTGGGCCGGCTTTAGAATTGTCCCACCCCTCTCTACCCATGGGAGTCGTAATAGCCGACTGAGGGAATACGAGGGGGTGGGCAGCAGCACTTCACGCACATGCACTCCCTCGAGTATTAACAACACCAACTGCGATCGCCAACCCGCCTGCCTAGCGTGGCGATTACGGCATTATCCCCCATGACGGGACCGCTCGTTGTGGCGTTCTCTTGGGGAGGCCTATGTCCAGCAGTGGACGTTGAAAGGCTGATGGATATTCATATCAGCTGATATTGGCAAATATCGGTATTAACCCATCTTTAACGAATTAGATGTATATCTCCCGCTATGACTATACCGGCGTGATTCACGATCGGTCACACGGCAAACGGTGATACCTATCCGCTAGGGGTCTTACCACTGAAGGAATGTATTATGGTTCCAGTGGCCCGCTAACAAAGGCGGAGAGACGGCACACGTTGGGTTTATTTAGTGGGTGAAAGTCCCACACTACCCAATACTACTAAAAAAAAGGAGTCGATAACTTGAATGGTCACGAAACACTTGTATTGTTAATTCATTAATGGGCATACCAATATTTATACACTCAGATTGATTTGTAAATGTATTTGAAAGCCATACATTGTTTCCGTGTAGGTATATTATAAATCGTTCAAGGGCATGAAATAACGTTTTCTTCAGGGAAATCCTCAGTTAATACTTTGGATTGGAATAGTGCCAACCTTAGGGTAACCATCGTTTTGATGCTAAAATAATTATATTCTAGAGTTAATAATATTATATTGGCTACGCTCTCAGATTATAATTTTTTAGTGATGAGCAAACAAGACCCTTGAGAATACTCTTCCAATGAAAAGCGAATTATACGAACTTTCTTTTCGATTCATTGTGATTGGTCGTCCGAATCATGCGTCGGTATCTCCACCAATCCGGACTCACGTGTGTGGCTTTGTACCAATCGCAATGAAGCGAAACGAATGCTCGCTTAATGTGTTATTTTCTATTCTAAGGGGCAAAGATTTGGTCTTGCTTCATGTTAGTGTTGGTGTTGTATGTACAAGTACCAATTGATCTTACCCCGGCTGTACACACTCGTCTATTTGTCTCGCGAACCTCTCGTCCACTCTCGTCTCGTAGAAGCTCGACACGAGAGCACACCATGTACACGCTCGTTAAATATATTTAACTTTGGATGCCCGTCGCGATGGACGTGGAAAAAACAATTGCGGCGTTTATTTTTTTTATTAGTTATTGTAATTTTTTAATCATTTACAAAAAAAAAAATATAGTAAACCATAGCGAAAAAGAACTTTTTAACTATTCAACTGGAATATATATTTTTTAAATCTTCCACGGAGATATCAAAATCGTTGCTTATCCGCAACCAAGCGTCGTGTAATAGTTGCTTATCCTTGTGCCTGACATTCTTAGGATTCCATAATAGTGATTGCCTTTGGTAGGCTTCTAAAAAGCGTTAGAACGCATCGTTGTCGCACGCAGAAAGCACGTATTTACGCGAACGCAGTTGGCGGGCAACTAATAGGAGTGTTCGTTATATTAAATAACTCATAAAATAACTTACTATTTATAAATAAACTATAGACCCGTTATTTATTACAAGAGGCAAGCGTTATTTATTTTGAGCGATTATTTTTATTACATAAGCGCTACCACAACTGCTATGCCACGACGTCGATGACACACGAACACAACACTAACAAAACATCACTTAAACAGATGCACACTTGAACACATACTGCGAAAAAAAGGACAGAACGGAATGACCAGTTCATATCATTGTCACATGCGAAATTATGCTCTAATTGTACCACATAAGAACTATATTTCTGTCAATTATAAAAAATAACGTGCAAACCACTTACAAAAGAATCTAATAACGTTTGTTTATTTATATTTCGTTATATTCTTGAACGATTATAAAATCAATCAGTACGGATAACTCACTTAAGCTGGAATAACGTATGATTGTTCTGAGTTTTTGAGCGATTGTTGCGTGTTATTTGTTTATATGTACTTTGTTTTAAATTATTCGTAGTGTTGGTTTAGAGTATTATAGAACTGTAAATAAAAGTTAGTTGTAGTTTAGTGTAAATAATATTCAGTTAGATAATACCTCCAAAAGTCTACTTAAATTTAATCAAAAATGTCATTGGGTCAGTAGTTCTGGCGTAAATGCATAACACACATTTTAGTGTATATAGTGTGTAAATAGTAAGCATTGACCCAATTCTGAAGTCCACGCAGACGAAGCCGCGGGCAGAATCTAAATACATATATCTCACATATCATCACAATCACAATTTCAATTCACTTAGTAGACAGTAATCTATTGTTAAGATTGTTAACTGCTCAACGCGCGTACATACCTATATTAAATAACGTAACCTCAAATAGCGCACGATGATATCGTTAATATAGGTATATATTTTAGCATTTTACATGCTTAGCACTATACATTAAACACAAAGTGGAAAATGTGAAATCGAAAATAACTGTCACGAGCAGGATTTGAACCTGCATCTACTGGATACCGTCCAGATGTTTTGCCAATTCAGCCATCGTGACAATTGCTCCTGACTGCTAATTTCGATAACACATTCATACTTAACGTCTTTGGGTGACGCCTGCGCCATCTGTCGGAAGTATTTTCATACATTATACCGACCAGATAAACTTAATTTTACTATTAAGATTTTACATAATAATGACGCAAACCCTTTAAATATTTAGATATTTTTATATATATTTTTAGCATTTGACATGCTTAGCACTATACATGAAACACAAAGTGGAAAATGTGAAATCGAAAATAACAGTCACTAGCAGGATTTGAACCTGCATCTCCTGGATACCGTCCAGATGATTTGCCAATTCAGCCATCGTGACCAAATATCGTTAATATATTATAGCGTAAAAAATAATAGGCGTTTTAAAACTAGTGCATCGTTATTTAACGTATTTAATAAATAGCCGTTGCGAACACTCCTAGCAACTAAGTAAACGAGTGTGTACAGATGCGGTCTCGTTTTCATCGCGAGACTCACCGAGACCCTTTGACTCGTGCACAAAAAACCGACACTCTTCCGAGACAGCGAGAGCCCCGAGACGAGACGAGGCTACCATGTATACACTCGCCCTCGGCCTGTCTCGTTGTGTCTCGACGAGTGTGTACAGCCGCCGTTATTGTTGCCAGTATGCGGTATTGATCTTACAACAGTAAGACTAATACCGATGATGTAATGATGAGCAAATCACTAATTTAATGTTTTTGTATTTACCTACTACATACATTATTTTTGCGATGTAATCACTACATCGTCATGTACTTAAAATAATCAAACATGTTGGGGATCATGCAATAGTCAATCTTTAAGTTCCTAACATTTTCAAAATTTCATAAATGTCCCCTCGGCAGCTTACCTTAAATTTTCTTTCACCATTTTAAAATAGTGATAGCTTGTGATACAGACTAGCGTGGCAAGGACAGTGATATAACTGCATATAATATAAAGATATCCATTGGTTAGCGAGGAGATCGTAGTCTAATTGTGCGCTTGCCGCACAAACGACCAACAACGTTAAATAAGTTTCGTTCGGCCGGAATCAGATGGGTGACCAAAAGGTGACACCTATTTGTGAATACCCTCTTCCGAGCTTGGGAAGGCATGTTAAGCAGTAGGTCCCGGCTCTCAAATGACATCCTTACGGTTGTTCCATCCATCCTTTCCTTCCATCCAGCCTTTTAAAGTCCACTGCTGGACATAGGCCTCCCCAAGAATGGGGGTGCCGTAATCGCCACGCTTGGCAGGCGGGTTGGCGATCGCAGTGGATGTTGTTAATACTCGAAGGAGTGCTGCTGCCCACTCCCTCGGTATTTCCTCAGTCGGCTCTTACGACTCCCATGGGTGGAGAGGGGTGGGACAATTCTAAAGCCGGCCTCACACGGCAAACGGCTGTTACGGGTTGTCAAAGTCGATCCTCAGTTTAAATTCTGGGGCATGTGCTGACTTTTTGAAATGATGTGCGTCTTTAATCACTTAAATCTCATATGGTCCAATAACAATCTCCTTACGTTTTAAAAATAACTACAATAGCTATGAGCAATGGACGATCCGTAAATTTATTTTACATTATCTCTGGACGATTCTAAATTTAGATCTATATAGACGTCTTTATCGTGTGTAGTCCTTATGTCAGCGGCTAGTTAGTTAATTCTACTTCTAGCACATGAGGTTCCTGTTCTGTCATCCTGTCTATACTAATAAATAAAACTGAAGTGTTGCAATATCTAAATAATAGTTTTTTGCTAAAGTATATAAGTACTATTAATATAGAACGGATGTAAGTAATAGAGGCGAACTCATCACATACCCACTGATTGTCAATCCCGGTTATTTTACACGCACACAATAGCCAAACATTGTCAATGCGCACTTTTGACAGATGGACAGAAATGTTATAATAGCAAGGTAGCACTCAAAACAATGAAAAAACTCCTGAACCAACTCGGTCATGAGGATGCCTCGTTTACAGGCGAAACACGTATAGAATTTGTTTTAGGTATTTTGCGGAATATTGCACATTGTGATTTTGGGGTTCTTTCCACATACAGTTGTAACGCATTTCGTGGGTTGTCATTCTGTCATCATGAGAGTAAAATCAAAGCGGTCGAAATGCGATCTCTGCGGAGAATCTGTGGAGTGAGGCTGACTGACTGCATTCGTAACAGTGATGTAAGAGAGCGAGTATGTATGAAAGAGAGTATTGGTGTAAAGATGCGAAAGGGAATGCTCTGATGTTTCGGACATGTGGAAAGAATGCCGGACGAGCGACTGACTAAGAAGATATACAATGCGAAAGTGGAAGGATGTAGGTACAGGGGGAGACCGAGACGTACCTACCTAGACCAAATTGGTCAAGTATTGAAGGAAGGTGGACTCAGGAGTCTCCGAAACCGGCGAGCGTGTATGAAGAGTTATGAATGTTGAGGAAGCGAGAGATGTATGCAAGAATAGAGCCTCTTGGCACTCTGTTCTCTCTGCCTACCCCGCAAGGGAAATGGCGTGATGATAAGTAAGTAAGTACAATGGATCGCCGCTAAGTGTCGCCAAATTCAATTAATTAAAGTATATACCTACGGTAATTATAACAAAAAAAACCTTTTTAATGTTTACCCTGTCTGTTTGTTTGTTTCTGTGGAGCCGATTTGGACGGGACTTTCATGGGCTACTACTGACTAAGGCTATAAGCAGCAGATTAGGCTGATTTCATTTTTAGAAAGAACAGCATAAAACAATATTTAAAACAGAATTACATGCGGACGGAGTCGCGAGTAGCAGCTAGTTTATAAATACATATAACATTATATAATAGTCATTATAATTGCCTGTGTAATATTGAGTTCTAAACGAAACTCGCAAAAGGTAAACAATTATATTCAGTAATGTAAACTTGCTAAATTGTTTGATTGATCTTTTTACTTCAAGTTTGATTTGGACTGGAAAATAGTTATATACTGCCCGTAAAATACCCTCTTTCTTATTTGAAAATGATGTAAAAAGTACGTCATTATTCGAAAGTGATGTAGAAAGTAAGTATGTCACACAAACATGTATAGTTCATCACACGCATATGCGGGAGAAAAAATTGCATGAATATTTCCTTTAGTACTCGTATTATGTATGTCTTTGATGAAAACCCATTGCTAACTAATTTTGATTTTTTTGACAACGTTAATCGTATACTGCCTAAATTAAACTATATCATGTTAAAAAGAAAAAGTTTTTAATGTCTTAATTCGCAGAATGCTAGTGCCCCCATTAGCATTATCTATGTGCATTATTACAAAAAGTAAAATTCCCAACGAGCCGTCTTCGTTATATAAAATATATTTAATTTTCCTCGCAGAAGCAGTATATAGTACATAACATAGCATCACGCCTGTATTCCCCGAAGGGGTAGGCAGAGGTGTATTACACACCCAATATTCGCCAGCTATGTAAGTCCCACGTAGGGGAGACTATTGAGAGCCTATTGGCGTCTACCGGGCACATTTCCAACCCCGGGCTGCTACTGAGAATTTTTCTTTTTACGAAAAAGCTTAATAGCACCGAACGACCCGGGGATCGAGCCCGAGACCTCATGATCAGCAGTCGCTTACACTGCCGCTACACCACAGAGTCAGTATATAGTATAATGACGAGAGAAAGTGTGATTCCCGATCTCGGGTGCTTTAACCCTCTTCTACCTCTCGGGCTGACCTCTTGTGCATTAATCTGTCACTTTCTCCCGTCCGCGTCGGTGAACATAGGTGTTTCATCATCATCCATTGTTTCAATGTAGAAGTGAGCATGTTCCACAAATAATGTGTAATATTTTTAAAAATCGACTCCATGTAAACAAAAGAGCATCGAACCTAAAAAATAATTAATATTTTTGGGAAGAAAAATTTATATATTTATCAGAGAGCTACCTTGTGTGGGCGTGCGAGAAACGATGAATAAAGTATGTATTTTTACTCCAATGACGTATTTGGTCGTACGTCGACTAGACCACCTGCCTTGTAAATCATCGCGCCTTTGATGAATGGACGAGCTTTGTTTGCGACATATTGGAAGGTCAAACGGTTTGTACTGCAATTTTTGGTACGCTTACGAAATCGCTAAAGTACTAACAAATGACAGAAAAGAATGTATAAAGCCGTGTACATTCAGTTAATACCAATACAAAAGGTTGAATACTGGTTACAGAAGTTACTTTAACATGGAATAAGGATTATGGTTATAAAACATGTATACATAGCGCTAATACTCAAAATAAATATTGGAAATGAAATACATATAAATAATTTAGCCTTGGCTTTTATATTACGGAAGCTATGATCACTTGTTAGTCACTAAGAAGATATTTCAGATCCGTTACTCATCGATGATTTTATATAACACCATCAACGTCCCTCTTATTTCAAATTTTCTTCTTTAAATTGTGTAAGCAAACTATGAAATACGATAGCGTGGACAATTTCTGTCTTAAACATACTTTCGTCGAATGTAGCTACCGCGTAACGTCTCCTGTCCTAGGAGTACATACATACCTTATTATTATGTAATTTTTTTTTTTTAATGAATATACTCTTTACAGTACAAGGGCCCGGCGGAAGACGCGAATCTTCTCGGAGAGATGATATTCGGAGCGGTTGCTATGAATTATAAAAATGTTGCTCTGAAGATCCATATTATGGATGAGCCTAGAAGGTAAAGCTTATTATTATACTATCATCGGCTATCTATAATATTCAAAGTGGTCTAGTAGTAGAGTATAAATAAATACATATTCACGGACATTTTCTCGCAACGTATGTGACTGTGGATCCTTTTTTTTTGTTTAGGCGGGAAAAAAATTACCTAACCGCACGCCCCGTCATTCGGGGCAACGAACAGGGTAGCGTGGGGCCCTGACCCACTAAATAAACCCGCCCTGTGCCGTCTCGCCGCCTGTGTTGACGAACCACTGGTACTATGTTGGATTACTTCAGTGATCTCGGGTTCGAATCCCAAAATTTTTTTTTGGGATTTTCCCTCAAATTCTCAATAGCATCTCGGAATTTAGCAGTGTTTCACACCGTGCCTCGGTAAGCATGTAAACTCATTGGTTCTGTGTCGGCTTGGCGTCCTGTCGGACTGTGAGAATGAGGGAACAATGAGTGCACTTGTGTTTTCGCACAGATTCGTGCACTATAATATTACCTGCGTACATGGCTAGTGTCTGTTGACACTGGCCACCGTAACTGAATTTACATTTAAGATATATTTGCATTTAAGAATGCAGTTTACCTGTGTCGGTGACTTGAGTTTTGAGGTGATCCCGTGGTCTCAAAGTCAGCTAGAGATCTCTTTTAAAAAAAATCTTTTTAAAGGTTTTAAACGGTTTTTTTCTACACGGCCTTTTTTCGATTAATCGATTTACAAACAATATTTCAAATGTATTCATTTGTTCCTAGATTGCTGTGCACTAAAGTTTTTTGCGTGCCATCTCGCCGGATAAACCGGGCTACCGCCAATCGCAATTCCGATAGAAAGGAATCCAATAACTGCAGCGGGGATTTAGGCAGCCGGTCCATACCTTTAAGTGTTCCTGTTTTAAACGAAGGAGTTTCTTTAAGTTTTTCTTTGGATAGAGGTGACTCCGGTAAGTAAATTTTTTTTTAGTTTTCAGCCTGATATAAAATAAAACCTTAAAGGTATAGTATTATTTTGAATTATAACCACCCAAACCAGATTTTAAACGTATACAAAACGTTTGTGTATACAGATAGGTATGATATTGTTGTTCATTGACGTTTCGATTATCAAGTATATGGCCAGATTATGTTATCATTATCAATATATTGTTTGTTTTGTTGAACTAGTAACATGACTGATCACATGACTTGGTATCGGAGAGGCGAGATCTTAAGTAAATTATAACAAGTCTGTATAAAAGGCCTACTGTATATGTAGGTTCAGACAGTCTATAGGTATATGTAGGTTCGATTCTCATACAGGACAAACTGGAAATTATAATGTATTAGATTATGCCCGTGACTACACTATGATTTTTATGCAAAAATTACTATTCCCACAGAAACTATCCATTTTTCCGGGTTAAAAATTAATCTATGTCCTTTTCTGGTTTGTGTTGAGTAGTTATGGTGTAAAAGAGTAACATACAAACACACTTTAAGATTTATAATATTAGTAAAGACTCGTGGCGCTCGAGGTCACGAATCCAGACGTCAGCAATACACAGGTGGATCCTTAGAGAACCAAGGGATACGCAAGGGACCGAACATTCACAGTATGAATGAAGAACGACCTATACATTTGTACCAAATACCACAGTGTATACAACCAATTGTGATTAAAAAGTTTACGCAATAATCTCACGCCGGTGACGAGGTTATGCTGGACAAGACAAGATGGTTACGTTCCAGCGTACACTATACCTGCTAAAATGCCGCGGTTTTTCTTCAAACTACCTATAACCAGAGGCGAGGTATAGATACGCCCTGCCCATTAGTACTTCCGCTTCTACTTCTTAAAGGCTGGTCCACCAATTAAGACATGCTCGCGAAACTCTTGGGCCGTTATCTTGCCCTTGCTAACTGCCAATACTTCATGAATAAACTTAGTAGCCTTTAGTTACACTTGATTTAATTAGATAAAAAATTTGAATGAAATATTGTTGTGTATATCGTGCGAAGGCGTCTAAACGTAGAAATCACGTGCAGCGGAGTTCTATGGATATTTAAACGAGTAGGTACATATCTCTTCTCACAACTATTGGAATATAGATCTTTGTGATACTTGTTTATTGTTAGTCATTTTCTACCGAGTATTAAAAAGATTTCTTTTTCACGGACAAATTATTATAAACACAAAGTTTAAAATTCTTCAAACAAGTAGTTTGACGGTTTGTTTTTAATTCTAATAAATAAAAATCTCGTTCTTATTGATCTAGATTAAGCCGCCTTTTTAACGTTTAGAAACGCCATATTCGATCCATAACACGGTTATTATACTATAGAAACGTCTCAAAATAGATATATGCATACATGATTTCAATTAAATAAAAAAGGCGTCATTTTAGTATAATATTAATGAGCTGATTTTTCAGGATTCTACGGCGAACATTCACCTTACAGCAGTGTGGACAGTACACACGATTACTTCGCTATGTTTGACATCTGCAACAACAACAATCAGGACGACATCTATTCCCTTTATTGTAAGTATTATTTTGTTACAGTAATCTGTAAGAACAGTATACTTCATGACAAACGGACTGGTCGTCCAACATCGCAGTACTCCCGTGATCATGAATGCTGTAAAATATTCGAAACGTCGGGATAGTAGAAAATCAAGTAAACGCGATAGATTCCGTAAACGTAGTTTTATTTCATAATCTAAAAAAGAACAGTATTATGTGTCCATGTTTTGTTGAGAGTAATTGGTAACTCACGCCCACGGACCTTAACGTACTCGGTGTATTGGCGAGCGCTGCTGCCAGCCGTGGAAATTGGTGCTTCTTCTTATAGATCGACGCCTGTGATTAATTAAAATCTTTGATTTTTTAACATATTAAATAATAATAATAATTTATTTCAGGCTTCTTGCCCATTTGTTGTTAGTACTTGTACATTAACCTTACAATACTAGTGTTAGTAGGAATAAACAAAATTACAATTAAATTAAAACCTAAGTACTACGCCACGGGTCTGTGCAGGCGCATCCAATGCCCCAGTATGGGGCTTTCCCACTTATCCGCTATTGTGCTGGGGATGCTGTTGCGACTGTCACGCATCCTGTACATGATGGAGGCGCATCTTTTTCTGATAATGGCGTGAAAACCATCTATTGCAGCTTCGGTAAACATGCCTGAGGCGCTATCGTGGCAACCCCATCAACAACCTAAACGCATTATTGTATTGTACTCGCAGGGCGCTGTATGCCCTCTGCGTATAGTTAACCCACGAGACAGCACGTGTAAAAGGACTGGCAGAAAGCTGTGAAAAGTGTAGCCTTGACTTGTTTAGTACATCGTGCAAATCTATGAGCCAACATATTACATCGGACAGCCAAAAGACTAATACTTGTAGGGTCTACCCGCGTAGACTTCCGTGTGGACTCAGAATATGAATACATCATTATACAGCACACTAATAATATCTCTATGAATGTATTCGGAACGTCGGGGATAGTAGAATGTTAAGTAAACGCGATAGATTCCGTAAACGTAGTTCTATTTCATAATGTGTAACATTCGCGTAAATATCAGAAAGTATTATAATTATCATTATATGTAAAATTGCCGTGTGGGACCGGCTTTAGAATTGTCCCACCCCTCTCTACCCACGGGAGTTGTAAGAGCCGACTGAGGGAATACCGGGGGAGTGGGCAGAAGCACTCCGTCGAGTATTAACAACATCCACTGCGATCGCCAACCCGCCTGCCAAGCGTGGCGATTACGGCATTATCCCCCATGACGGGTCCGCTAGTTGTGGCGTTCTCTTGGGGAGGCCTATGTCCAGCAGTGGACATGGAAAGGCTGATGGATGGATATATGTAAAATTAACTATCTCAATTATCTCTATGTAAACCCCTCCATTAATATTTCCGGGAGAAATGTGAGTGTGTGTGTGTGCTCCCTTGGAGATAAAGTTATATAAAATCGTATCGATATCGCATCGTTTCATTCTGATTAGCTGAAGGATCATTATGATATAAAGCGTTCATTTTTCGACCAATCACATTAAACCGATACAATTGTCTGTTTTACATTCTAGGTAACGGTTTCAACACAGCTGTGAGAGACGTCCCTCTCATTTCAGTTTTATATTAAAATAGATTGTATCTACTGGGTTTTGATTCTTCATAATATGTTGAGTTAATGCCTTTTGTTTAGGTAACATTATAGACTCATAATTGAAAGACTAAAAATAACGTTAGAACAGGCACATACTGCCAATTTCTAGAATTGAAAGAATTTCGGTGACTTAATATGTTTTTTGAAATATTAGTTTTTGTTGTTTTATGAAATCCAGAATATTAAACCAATAAGTGCTTATATCAAATGATGTTCTTCACTAGTACCACCTGGCAGAAAACTGAGTACTTCAAGTACCGGTAGCTGGCAGCGCAGAACTTTTCAGAACATGGCTACCCGGTTTGATTTCGGATATCCGAGAACGAATCTTTTAGAAGTACCTACATCTACTAGCAACGCGGGCAGTTCTGATTCACAGGTGAGATCTATTAATTTTGATAATTAATTTTAAGTGTTTTCATTTTCACTTCTTTTTTTTATTACGAGAATGCAGGGTTAAAGACACTGACACAGACTATTACTAGTCTGTCATCGCACCGACAAACGTATTTACTATGTTTGTACGTGGTCAGACTTATTTTAATGTAAAAGATGACAATCGTGATACAGAGAACCATCGATGGATTTGTTAAAACATTTATTTCACGTACATTATCATCAAGTTTTAACATTCCTTAATTTATATCACCTATTTTTAGCCGCAGCCAGTTAGCTCTGTTCAAATCGAGCGAACATCTGCTCTAAATTATAATTGCGCTCATAAACTCATCTCGCAGACAATTTGCTGCTGAGTGCCTACACCGTTCAATCAATCTATTTCACATTTCTCGAGGCATTTAGTTATAGATTTTGAGTCTCAGGTATTGATAGCAATGTAACCAAATTTATTAAGCCTCATCAATTTTTATTGCAAAGCAAAGCACGTGTCCTTTTTAAGAATGAAAGACTAGGTTGTATAAACTTCTGGGCGAATATATAATAGCGACATGTTGCCCGTGACGAATTAATCATTTTGTCACGCGTGAAACTAATGTGACAAGTACACCTAATCTTAAAAATTAAGGGCAAAATTAACTTTTAAAGGTTCGCGAATTTTACACATAAACTATTTACGTATTTTTCGCGTATAAATTAGGTCATAACTACCGAACTATTTTATACGCGAAAAAGACCCATTTATGTTACTTTAAATAAGGGCAAAATATCTTGAAATGAGCCACCAATGTTAGTATAGACAAATGCTCGATGCTTTTATCAACATTATCCGCTCCACCTGACAGGTAATAAATAAAACAAGGTCTTATGGGTCAAATAACCTCATCGAGTTACTTGTACGGTTTTAAAGGTATATTAAGTGTGATTAGAGATAATATAAGCCAATAGTAAATTCCCGCTTTATTTGCCGTTGAATATGGTTCTGTGGCCTGGTTTTGCTTAAGTCCATTTATTATCGAGTAGACCGTCTATTCGTCTACTGTTTCAGACAATAAAAATATGAGAGGGGAGCTCAAGGGATCAAGAGAACCTTTCACCACCTTGCTACTTTAGAAACTCGAATAAATATACTTACTAAAATATTATACAAATATTATTTCATAATATCACGAGTTCAAACATTTGTTTATACATTATTTAGCTCGCCTTTGTTTCATTGACGTTTCCGCTACAGTAGATCTAACAACGTATGATTTATGTCCGACATCGGTACATAAAAACGTTTAATTTATTGAGCAGAACTAAAATAACTGAAACACTCAAATTAGTGTAGTTAAAACATGTTTGTTTTCGAATATTGGTCAATGGAGTTTGAAGTCTGCCAACTTAGTTAGTGAGGTGAAGAAGCCTAGGAGATCTTATGACGATTATTTACCAAGATAGAGTTGCGCTGCGCTATGTTATACTTTGCGTGAATATCACTGCTGCTTATTGTAATGATGAAAAACACAATATTGCGCGATGCCGCTCTTTGTTAAGCTGCGCTATCTTTAAAATATGGCACAGGTCACGTGATAATATATGTTCTGATTCCGCAAAGCCCCACTGGGTCGTCTGTGTATCACAATTTTATAAAATTTCTACGTAATTAGATTTTTTTTTTTAAATCATCTGCTTTAATGGATACAATGTTTATTGTTTGAAATACTTATTACAATAAAAAATCCCCTATCTGACCTAAACGTGTGGTGACGGACTAAGAATACAAGTGTCACCACCCCATTATATCCCGCAGGTGTCTTACGAGGCGACTAAGGGGAGTAAGCAATTATCACCCATTGCATGACTGGTGGTAAGGCTGGGTACCAAGTGGGAGGACTCACTTGCTATCGAGCCTTAGCTGGTTGGTACAAACATCTCCCGTGTGACCGGTTATGAAGCACATCGTTGTGTTTTGGTTGTAGCAGGAGATAGCCGTTTATTCTTTCATTCATATCTGTGAAATGAAATGGTGTGCAGCGGCTCGACAATAATCTCGGTTGAGTCCGTGAGCGACGGTTACCAATTTCCTTCAGGTGGACCGTGACTCGTCTGCCATCATTAGAAATAAAAAATATTGTGTTTGCAATTTTCTCTACATCATCTTGCCAGCGATTTGCGGTCTTCCTTTAAGTCTTTTTCTCACTCAAAGACTGCTTTGCCCCCTGAGGTATGTTTTCGGGTTATGTGTCTGCCATCCTGCCCTATAATCTGGACTCAAAATTGACAGCTTATTTCTTTTACCAGCTCTATAGCAACAGTTCAACAAGCGGTACAACCGCGAGTTTAGCAAGCACTGGATCAGTTAATATTCACAAGAAGGTGAAGCTGGGATTAGCGCTGCTCATAAGCGTCACCGATTCTTCGCAAATGTGAGTATATTGAGATGGGCATCATTAAGAATGTGTTTTATTTTATTCCATCCATCCATCCATCAGCCTTTCGAAGTCCACTGCTGGACATAGGCCTCCCCAAGAGAACGCCACAACATGTGTTTCGCTCATATGGGGGATAGCGCCGTAATCGTCACGCTTGGCAGGCGGGTTGGCGATCGCAGTGAATGTTGTTAATACTCGAGGGAGTGCTGTTGCCCACTCCCCCGGTATTTCCTCAGTCGGCTCTTACGACTCCCATGGGTGGAGAGGGGTTGGGACAATTCTGAAGCCGGCCCCACACGGTTATTTATTTTATTATATAGCTGTAATCTGCAGAATCATCAGCTGTTTAATCTTAAGGTTTGTAGCGTAATGTTTAATTAAATAGCTTTTCTTAAATATTAGGCTATTAAATTCAACAAATAATTCAAATTTGACTGATACTTGCAGAGACAAACGCGTTTAAAAATAAAATTTAGCATTATTATTTATACTAGTATAATATAGATATTATATATCCTTGGGATTTTCAACGTTGGTACAGAAAAGATCTTATACGTAGAATTATTATGTCTTAATTGAAGTTTAAACACACCGTTATGGTATAAAATAATATAGATAGGTGTTATTTTATTGGCATAAGTATTATATTTTTGTGTTATCGTAGTATGTTATAGTGATTTTCATTTGCTGCTTTGAACAGAAGTACTGTATACTAATTTCTAATTTGCAATACTAATGCACCGTAGTCGAACTCTCGAGGTATTAATTTTATCTTATCGTAACAAATACTTTTATCGGTCGATCTTCTATGACATGATAACGTATTAGCGTCACACATATCAATGTCCCATCCGTACTTTACTTTCGGGAACACTTTTGTTGTCGGTTTTATTAAAGCCGTGTGGGGACGGACTAAGAATACAACTGCCACCACCCCATTCTTTCCCACGGGTGTGATATGAGGCGACTAAGGGAAGTAAACAATTATCATCCATCGCATGACTGGTGGTAGGGCTGGGTACCAAGTGGGAGTACTCACTTGGTATCGGGCCCGAGCGGGTTGGTACCACCATCTCCTGTGTGACCGGCCATGAAGCACATCGTTGCGTTTTGGCTGTAGCAGGAGATAGCCGTTTAATCTTTAATTTCATAGCTGTGGAATGAAATGGTGAGCAGCGGCTTGACAATACTCTCGGTATAGTTGAGTCCATGGGCTACTGTTACCATTTACCATCAGATGGGCCGAGGCTCGTCTGCCAATTGATGCAATAAAAAAAAAGCATAACGTATTTTATTTACTAACGGCGTTAGACGAGTCACACTTGATAGTAAGTTAGGATCCCATGTCTATAGATCAACAAGGGTACAACTAGACGTTGACTATCGTGCAGAGGCAACGTCTCTTGGTCTGGAGACGTAGAGAGATCATTGGCGATCTTCTACAAATGTCACGCACCGATATCTTAGTATCACTACTAGCTGTGCCTTCAGTTATCTTAGTAATAGAGTTGACCCACGGTTTCATGAGCCGTTTTTAAAAAGAAATTTATTTTGCTATTAAATAATTTGAAGTATTTCGGCATAGACAATATTCTCTCGAAAGTTTGCCGTTTCGTTTAGTGTTCTGATGTTTTTTTTTTTTGCTTTGCTTCTATGAGTAGTAGCTTCAATCCTTATGTTAAATAACCTATACTTATATAGCCTTCCCCAAAATTAGTCTATAGAATGCAAAAATGTTTTAGCTGACATTATATTACCGCGTTTAAACAAAACAGAAAATCCTTCATTTAAATACCTTTACTTAAAATATTTACCTTTATTTAAAATATTACAATTATAGATAGATTGGTGCTGGGAGAGTTTTAATGTCGTTTTTTTCGATATGTTTTTTTATCGGCTTCAATGATAAAATTGTACGACCAAAGGTATATTTCATAATATGTTACTTGAACAAATATTTGGCAATAACTCTAAAATGGCGTGTGCGGTGCGATATACTTACAATCTATAATGTATATACAACCGAAATTGGTTTCTTTTTTCCATCGTATTCTTTAACTGTTGTACAACGAAAAATAGACGTTGATTTTGTACCACATTAATGATGACTCATAGATTGTCACATGCTACATTGAGATTTTAAGCACTTTATCAGTACAAAAACGAAAACGACCAATTCATCTCGACACTAATCTGCTCTATGACAGTGAGCTATGAAGGCTCTCTTCATATTATTCACGTGCACTCCAACCTCTACTATATTATTTGTGAATAACCTTGTGTCGTGATAGGATTTAAATTATCTCCTGAAGGTTTTGATGAATCTAAATGTCAGGCAAAATTAATGAATTTCAAATTTTGTTTCTATTATAGGTATAATACTTAGCTACAAATACGAAACAAAATAATGAGTGGCCTTTTTTGCTTTATGTATAATTTGTTTTGTAGTAACAAAAACAATAATAATATATTGTACGTAAACAGCATTAATAAGACTAATACTGAATAATACTGTTCTAAAGGTCAGTTTCAATTTAGGAAATTAAAAATACTTAATTATCATTCCTAACAACAATGTAGTACACAAAAGCCACGATTACAAAAATGACTTACCTACTTAATTTTTTTTAATTGTATTTAGTGGCTGACGAGCCACGGCCCATCTGATGGTAAATGGTAACCGTCGCTCATGGACTCAACTATACCTCTCGGTATTATTGTCAAGCCGCTGCTCACCATTTCATTTCACAAATATGAAATGAAAAAATAAACGGATAAAATCTCCTGCTACAGCCAAAACGCAACGATTTGCTTCATGGCCGGTCGCACGGGAGATGGCGGTACCAACCCGCTCGGGCCCGATACCAAGTGAGTACTTCCACTTGCTTCCACCCAGCCCTACCACCAGTCATGCAATGGATGATAATTGCTTACTTCCCTTAGTCGCCTCATACGACACCCATGGAAAAGAATGGGGTGGTGACACTTGTATTCTTAGTCCTTCACCACACGGATCGATTACTTGAATCGATACAAAAATGTAGTAGGTATGAAGTTTATTTTTTAATAACATAACTAATATATTTATGTATTTATAATACTATTTGTGCAATAGATTCTTAAGTCGCCATGTTCGAAAACTCGGAAGAGTTTATACATAGATGTACAGACAGCAACTATCAACAACAATGCAACATTTTCGAAATGCTGTTGACTTAAGGAGGCGGTGTTTGTACTTCTTATTCAGAAATACGTTGCCACATAACACTTAAGATTTTACAAAACGTGGCTCGTAGGTGAAAGTTGTCATTATTCTAGGTGTGAAGTCCTTAATAAGGAATAGTTTTATTATTTCTCTCTGTTAAAGCATACCAACGATCAATTAAAAAAAATTTGCAACTGAATTATTGCACGCCTCATAAGCGAAGCGTTTGAAATTAGCGCTATCTATGTGATTTATTGAAAACTACTTATGCCCGGTTCTTATAATAATAAAACGGGTTAATTTACTTACAATCGGTAGAATATTCTACCAGACGTAAGTAAAATCTGTTCCTATAAAATACGAGTCGTAAGTGAATTAACTAACAGTTTGCGACTAACGGATGGGAGGGTTTTCAGTTACGATCCGTAACAACAATCTATGGAAACACAGATTTATGGTGTTTCTATAAAAAAAGCAACCGATAGTTATGTTGTCAAATATACCAACCGTAGATGAAATGTTTACCGGCCAATTTCGGACGGTTTTTAGAGGTCGTGTGCTTGGTATATGGTTATTGAGGCTTAAAAGGGAAAATATATCAAACTCTGAGATTGAAATGGAAACTGCATTTACTCTTCGATAGAGATATCAGAGCGATTTTGATTCAGATGAAATTAGTTTTTCATTTTAGTTGTTGGGTTTAAAGATAATCTCGAGCCTTAAATTCGGGTGGTTCATTGAATCTAAGGCAAAAGCAGCGACAAGGAAGCTTGGCGTACTTGCGAAAGTGCGACAGTACTTTACGTCACGGCAGCTTTTAATGTTACGAGGAGGGATCAAAAAGTAGTGAAAATGAGATAGAATATAATGAATACTTAATAATTTAGTTTTCTACATAGTCTCCGAGTCTCTCTGCACACCGAGTCTAGCGCTTTTCTAAGGCTTCAATCCCTTTCCCTTCCTCAATACATGACCGATTTGGTCTAGGTAGGCGAGTCTCGGTCTCCCCGTGTACACACATCCTTCCCCTTTAGCATTGATAAACCATCGGAATATTCCGATTTTAATAATTTATTTTTCTACATAGTCTCCGAGTCTCTCTGCACACCAAGTCCAGCGCTTTTCTAAGGTTTCAATCCCTTTCAAAAAACAAAGTTTTGTCTTGGTCCTGCAAAAAGCTCTCTACAGCATCCATCACCTCGTTATCGTCTTCGTACCTGTTTCCCCTTAAGTATTCTTTCAATTTGGGGAACAGATAAAAATCGCTAGGCGCCAGATCTGGTAAATAAAGTCAACCAATTCGAAGCCAGCTTGCTGCATGGCAGCCATCGCAACTGCTGACCTGTGCGCGAGTGCGTTGTCGTGATGAAACAGCACGCCACTTCGAAGTTTCCCTCTGCTATTCTCTTTGATAGCGTTCCTCAACTTGGGAACTAAAGCTGCATAATATTGGCCTGTAATAGTGGTTCCACGCTCCAGGTAATCAATCAACAATATCCCTTCTGAGTCCCAAAATATTGAGGCCATAACCTTGCCAGCCGATGCCACGGCACGAAACTTCTTCGGGGTCAGTCACTATGGCCGTTTCCATTGCGAAGATTGCTGTTTTGTCTCGGTATCAAAATGATGGACCCATGTTTCGTCCATTGTTACCAAACGAGACAAAAAGTTTTCAGAATCTTCTTGAAACTTGTCCAACAGTATCTTCAAAATGTCAAGTCGATTTTGTTTCTGACTGTTGGTTAACATTCTCGGCACCCATCTTGCGGAGACTTTTCTCATATTCAAAGATTGTTTCAATATGGATTGAATACTTCCATATGAAATGCCCGTTTTTGAATTAAGTATCGGATGGTAACTCTTCGATCGCTCAATACAATTTTCTTGACTTTCGCAACATTTTCTTGGGTGACTGACATCGATGGACGGCCGCAACGATGTTCGTCTTCCGTGCTCGTTCTCCCTACTCGAAATTGAGAAGCCCACATTGCAACAGTGGAATATGGCGGAGCAGACTCTCCTAATGTTGCCTCCAAATCGCAATGAATCTCTTGCGTCGTTAACTTTTTTAAACAGAGGTATTTAATAACGGCTCGCACTTAGTTTTTCTCCATTTTCGAGAACACGTTCCGACACGAAGCAAACAAATGACTACATTCAGAAAAAAACAAAAAAGAATAGAATATTTTTTCTTTTTTAATATTACAAATATGTATCTGAGCTATGCCTGCCAGTATTTATGTTTTTTCTTACCAAGGAGTATGTCGTTCTCACTACTTCTTGATCCCTCCTCGTATATAAAACCTAAGTCCGCTCATGCATGGAGTAGTGCTTTCTGGTTATACGCATTACTCTTTGGGTACTTAGTTGTCGCGTTTGAACCGATGCTGCTAAATATTATCTAATTTTTTACTGACCATCAGGAGGGTTATAGTCAAGCACTCGCTTAGAGCAAGTTAAAAAATTCAAAATTGATCAGTAATAAATACTACGTTGTACGTGGTATTATTACTTCCATGAGCTTTATATAAGGACCATAGATTATAGAGAGAATCCTGTGACTGGTTGTTGTCATAATTATCTTCTTCTTCTTCTTATTAATGGCTTTTGCGTCATAATTATGATTGTTGTTCAAGTTTACAGTAGTATTTAGTGCGTTAACGTTTCGTTTAGATGTAGGCATTAAATAGTTATAATGTTTAACATAAATTATTAAGGTCTCATTTGTGTCGTAAACTATTTAATTGTTAATAAATAATAATTTAATTATTTGTAGTATATAGTTGTAGTATAATAACTACATTTATTTTTAAAACACCTTTTTTTCTGAACATTATGTGAAACGATTGATGTAATAATGAAACGCAAAGAGGGTCTTCGGTATTCTTAACTGACAGTTCTTCGTTACTGCTAGACATGATAATAATGTTGTGAAACACCTGTGAAACCTCGGTATCTTGAAAACTTCTGGTAGCTGTCATACAATGACGATTCGTTGAATATAGGAACCGGGCATTAGTAAGACCAATACATTATTAGTTACTTATCAAATAATCAATTTTATTGTGAAAAATGAAGATTATGAGGCGTGTACACGCTTTTGGATTTTCCAAAATATTTTACTATCTTTCCTCAAAACTTAAAGTAACTTTATATTACTATGAACACAAAACCTTTTTTATAACTCTTAAATAGAGTTTTATGAATATCCTGTGACCCAGCAAAACCAGCGAAATGTTGCTCTCACGTTTATATTTGATTTATAATATCTATATATTATTAATACGTGAAGAAAAACCTTTGTACTCTTTTTTTAGTACATTGGTACAGTTTAAGTTTAAATGGAGAAGGAGTGCAGAAACATAATAATTTTATATAACATGCTTTAGAAATAATATTTTTGTATAACATTATACATACATTTTATAGGATTGATTGTATGTACGGTCGGTGTATAGTCGAATGTTGACCACTGGACGACCACCAGTATATTTTATTACACAATAGAATGCTTTCGGTCCAAAATGTACAACATCCATAGCATAATCCCATCCAATCCAATGTTCCAATGATTGTAATAGCAGTGGTTTTTATAAGTTGTGTCTAATGTTTTATCGGGCCTCGTGGCGTAGTCGGTAATGTAACCGACTTCCGTGCACGAGGTCCTGTGTTCGATTCCCACTCAAGATAATTATTTGTGTGATGAACACAGATATTTGTACTGCGTCTGGGTGTTTTCTATCTACTATTATATGTATTTACAAAAATAAAGTAATGTATGTATTATATCCGTAATCTGGTACCCATAGCACAAGCATTAAGCTTAGTTTGGGACCAGAGGACGTTGTGTGAAATGTCCGTGAATATTTATTTATCTATTTTATACGACAGTGACCTAGTGCGTCAGTGCCTGGAACACTCGCCGCAGTTACAAGCGCTGGTGTTTCGCTTGCGACTGGCGACGTTGTCGGCTGGTGCGAACGGTGGCTTTGTATCAACTCTATATCGCGCCGCCGAACAAGCTGCGAGGTGGTAAGTGTTCGTGTTGGCTTACTTAATACGAGGTTCATGGATTGCATCCCATTGAGAAGTACAAGGGGTATATTTTTCAGTAGCGGCCATACCGGCTTCGCATGGGTGGACATTTATTTTTTAAACAGTTTCGGATAAACGTAGAGTAAATATATCTTTATGCAGGACATGAGTAGTAATTTGACGTGTGAGGCCGGCTTTAGAATTGCCCCACCCCTCTCCACCCATGGGAGTCGTAAGAGCCGACTGAGGGAATACCGGGGGAGTGGGCAGCAGCACTCCCTCGAGTATTAACAACATCCACTGCGATCGCCAACTCGCCTGCCAAGCGTGGCGATTACGGCATTATCCCCCATGACGGGACCGCTCGTTGTGGCGTTCTCTTGGGGAGTCCTATGTCCAGCAGTGGACGTTGAAAGGCTGATGGATGGATGGACTTAGGGATAATTTAGCATTCTAATGGTGAAGGAATTTTAAAATCGGTCCAGTACCTTTTGAGTTTATTCGTTACAAACATACCAAAATAAAAATATTTCCTCTTTATAATATTGGTGTAGATTTGGGAAAAATACCTTTTTACTTTAATTCGATTTCATTCACATTGTCTATGATTATCAATGACGTTATAGTGGTTTATACGAGTAACAGATTATATCCTCTAAAAGTTATCTACAACTAGCCTTTGCCCGCGTTCTTACCGCAGGCAAAAGCTAGTTTTAGGCTATATCTCAGGTTCCCGATGTAGTAGCGGGATAAAACGTATACCAGTTTTTTTAGTCTAATCAATAGCTATCAAAGTGCCATTAAAATCCGTTCAGTAGTTTTTGCGTGATGTGCGAAGAAACAAACAGATAACATTTTTTTGCTTTGTATTCAGACACGTCTAAATAGCCTAAAAAGTAGTTGTTCTCAAATATCTTAAATGTACTACATAGCTATGTTACAGCTTTATATTTAAATGCATTCTGTTCAGCGTCAAGAGAACTAATTCTTATTGCCTTTGTCTACCTAAAGTGCACATATTAGAAATACACTGCTGCTTTTAAATTAGAGTGTCTCGAAGCGTTAAACGTATATATTTTTGAAATGTTTGTTCGTGTGATGACGGACTACGAATACAAGTGTCACCACCCCATACTTACCCGCGGGTGTCGTACAAGGCGACTAAGGGAAGAAAGCAATTATCACCCATTGCATTACTGGTGGTAGGGCTGGGTACCAAGTGAGAGTACTTACTTGCTATCAGGCCCGAACGGGTTGGTACCACCGTCTTCTGCGTGACCGGTCATGAAGCACGTCGGTGTGTTTTGGCTGTAGCAGAAGATAGCCGTTTATTCTTTCATTTCATATCTGAGAAATGAAATGGTGCGTTGACAATACTCTCGGTATAGTTAAGTCTATGAGCGACAGTTACCACTTACCATCAGGTGGGCCGTGGCTCGTATGCCATAATTAGCAGTAAAATTTAAATAAAGACAAAGTCCCTTTAAATAGTCATCGACGGGCGCGTACCGTGTAGCGGTCTACTGGTATCCCTACTATTATATGGCTGCTTCGAGAATAAATTCATAAGACCACAAAAGTCATCAATATTGACTTTTAGTCATACTTGTTTTTTATTAGGTTATCGGACCTCGTGTATGGGCCACGATTACAGCCGGTTTGGTTGAATCTAGTCAGGGGTGATGTGCGGACGACGAATCGGCTGGCCGAGTCGCTGCTCACCGACATGTGCTCGGTACTATCTGTCGGCGACACGAAAAACACTAACTTGTAAGTATTTATATTAAACTGTATTAGAATTATGAAAAAAAAATAAAAAAAATCAGAGTGTTACTATCACAATTTGTGTTACTACAGAATGAACTTTGTCAGACAGACACCCGGATTTTCACCTTCTCTCTCTTTCATTTCACATCTGAAAAATGAAATAGTGCGCAGCGGCTTGACAATACTCTCGGTATAGTCGAGCCCATGGGCGACGGTTACCACTTACCATCAGGTGGGCCGTCTACCATCATAAGCAATAAAAAAAAATAGAATGAGTGAATGGGTTGGTGGTCCAGCGGTAGTGTATACGATGCTGATCAAGAGATCTGGGGTTTAATTCCCGGGTTGGCCCAATAAAAAATATTGGATCATCAAAAAATTATGGATAAGCACCTTGTAGTTTGAAGTTGGCGGTATTTCACCCCTATGTCTTGGAAAGCTTGTAAAGTCTTTGACCTGCGACAGATGAGGGAATGGGTTTAGATACCGGTCTCCCGTCCGAGTGTTTTGGGTTCGATTCCCACACAGGACAAGTCTGTGTGATCCACAAATGGTTGTTCTGAGTCTGGGTGTACCCCGTGTCCGTGAAATTGTATGTTTGTAAAGATCCCTGCGATACAAGGATTTTTCCTCAGTGCAGGGTTTAATCTTGTAAAAAAAATAATAGACACTTAGAATCTCTCTCCGGTCATGTAGGAATGCCGTCCCATCGGACTGTGAGAGTAAGGGAACAGAAAGTGCACTTATTTGAGCATACATTCGAGCACTACAATAACTCCTATGTACATGGTTAGTATCTGTTGACATTGGTCGCCGCGACCGAAATGACGATTTGGAGACCATTATTATTATTATACCATCAGACCAATTGGACCGTGTTGTGCAGAAATGATCCAAGCCACAAACTGGGCAAAATTAGGATTTTATTTGCCAAGCAATCGAAAATAATCTTTATTTTTATGTCACACAGTCTCTCGTCTTACTCTGCCAACTACAAATATTTTTTTGTGATAGGTTGTACCAACCTAATACTACCAATAACACTGAAAAAATATGGTAGAAGTTGTTTTATACTCTTGGAATATAATAGCAAATAAGAAAAAGAATATAAAAATGTTGCATAAAAGTTCCTTACGTGATTGTTAACATCCAAAGCTAAATTAGTGCCCTTAGGGTCAGAAGGTATGATAATAGCCAACCATGATGATTTGAAGTTTAAAATATAATATAAAATTTTAATTTCAGATAAATGACCCAGATTAAACACAAAGTGAAAAATGTGAAATCGAAAATAACAGTCACGAGCAGGATGTTACTTTCGATTTCACATTTTTCACTTTGTGTTTAATGTATAGTGCTAAGCATGTCAAATGCTAAAAATATCTAAATAATGACCCAGATGTTTTTTTTACATATTTAAAAGTATGAAGGATTTTTTAATAAATTTTATATAATGTGAAAATCTATATTCAATTCTTTATAAAACTTTTTTTATATCATGATACAGTGGCGTAACTTTCACAAGAAAAAGTAACTTATATTTCAAATTAGCATAACTTTTATTTATGATTTTGTGGATTAGCTCATTTCTGCACAAATGGTCCAATTGTTTTTTAGACAAATGGTTTTATTTAAGAAATAGAGCAAGGCACGGCGGTATTGCTCTTTAGTCTGTTACCAAGCAGACCAGTACATAACTGTGGAAAGATTATATTTCAAAATTAGTATGCCATTATAAACCCACTCATACTGTATTCAGAATTCAGGATAAAGTGTAACGTTCAGTATTTTGTTACTTTTCCGCTGACGCGAATTACAGCTATTAATCTTAGTAATAGTCCACTTTAATAGTCTCATGCGATGTATGGGAACTGCGCTACATTGGTGGGTATTTATAGAATGCTGTCATGGTCCTGTAAAGTGTGATATATTATTTAAGATTAGTAACTAAGCTGTTTTAATGTACCGAATGAAATACATCGCAATGCCATTGTGTTATTATAGGATGTTATGGATTTATTAGCTCGATGACTTTTATTTTAAAAACCGAGACAATTAAAAAAAAAAATATGTGAGCACATGATCGTCTTTGGGAAGATCTATGGTTTGCTTTTTTTTCATAAGGTACAAACAAACGAGAATTAAATAATGCACATACATGTTATACAGTATACAACATGAATAATCAAAGAATACAATTATTCGCCGTAGGCAAATTCTAGTTTTTAGGTTATATCTTTGGTTATGATGGTAAGTATAATGTACGCTGCGTTTTAAGCGCGTCGTCGACGCGCGTTTTTATCGATGTATGCACGATACGCACGCGAGTCAGGCGCAGCTTGTAGGCGTTTGCACATCTTAATTTTTTACAGTATCGTCAGGCTGACATCACTCGCTCAAGGCCCCGAGTTATATGCCTACCGCTTAGCGTACCGACCACGGTACAACCGACTGCAAACTGTCAAACGCGCGCCTATGCGCACGCGCTTGTTGTATTGATTAAAATAAAATTATTTAGGTGATTTAGGGTATTTCGACGATAAAATTTCATAACCGAAAATTCAGAGTTAAGACTCTAAACGCATATGATCAACAAAAAAAACAATGTATAAAAAAATAATCCGACTTGAAAATAACATTTAAAATTATATAAAAGTAATCAAATAGAATCTACTAGAAAAATAAATGTTTAAGTTTTATAAACGACAGCTTTGCTGCTGTCGGTGGAGTTAGGAGTCTCCGAAACCGGCGAGCGGAAACCGGAGAGTGTATGAAGAGAGTTATGAATGTTGAGGAAGCGAGAGATGTATGCAAGAATAGAGCCTTTTGTCACTCTGTTCTCTCTGCCTACCCTGCAAGGGAGATAGCGTGATGATAAGTAAGTAAGTAAAATCATCATAGGTGCAACCCTAGCGCATTTGTTGAAAGACGCGGTTGCCCGAGGATCATGCGGCGGGCAAAACAGTCTCAACTGTATTTCTGTGTCCTTAAGGTACATTTCTTCTCGTTACGAACAATTAGTATTATTATTAAGATTTTGTAGGCTATTATAGAGAGATTTTGGACAAGTTTTATTGGAAGTGACGTTTCTGTCCGTAGGACTAGTATCTATTCTGTGGTATCGTGTTGATATTGATACACGCAGTATGCTGACGCGCGTCTACCCCGTTGTCCTAGGTGAGCTTCGCGACACGACGCAACGCGACGCGATGCGACGTATTGCGGCTAATACTTTAACCGCTTTGCATCGCATTCAAATTAGGCGACAACGTAGGCCATAAGTGCATACAACCTCTATTTGATTTTTTCGTGTCGCGTTGCATCGCGTAGTATTGACGCGTTTGTCGTTCATCTAGGACAACGAGTAATGCGTGTAGTATGACTGAAACTGCTATGTGTAAGGAAAAACGCGCTATCGACACGCGATCGCGAAACGCACGTCGGCGGCGCGCTTATACAATGAGATGTGCATAGGCCACTACTCCAGGGAGTAGAATAGATAGAATAGATAACACTTTATTGTTCACCAAATTTACAATTTGAACTATTAAAAAACTAAAATTATCAACAAGTATGTACTGGGTGATCTTATTACTGATAGCAATCTCTGCCAGACAACCTTGAGTTGAGAAGTACGATGCTGCAGTTATGTTGTAGGTGTACTAGTATAGTATACATAAATATATATGTATCTACAAATATAAATAACACTTCACACTTTATAAATATATAGGTACATATCACATATAAAATAGTTTCTTGATTTACTACATTTTGATCTGTATTTTAGCACTTTACATGCTCAGTTACTTTAAAGAACAAGTTATTTGTGAATGTGCAAAAAGAGAAGTTAGCGCGAGCGGGATTCGCACTCCAATCCGGGGAAGTGCTCTAGACCGCTAAGCCATCGCACTGACCGACGGCCATAACAACATTTAATTTGTTCTTCTTCACTAAATAAAAATCACTAAGAATGAGTCCATATCAAAGTATACTGTGATACATTTCAAAACAAGACATTAATGTTGTTGTCTTAGTTTTCTCCGTACGATCTGTAGTGCTGTCAAAAGCGATTAAAATGAAAGGTAATTGTTACGTAACTTTAAGCTTTTCTTATGATAATTTGTTACTATGCACTGGCCGTGTGGGGCCGGCTTTAGAATTGTCCCACCCCTCTCTACCCACGGGAGTCTTAAGAACCGACTGAGGGAATACCGGAGGAGTGGGCAGCAGCATTCCCTCGAGTATTAACAACATCCACCGCGATCACCAACCCGCCTGCCAAGCGTGGCGATAACGGCATTATCCCCCATGACGGGACCGCTCGTAGTGGCATTCTCTTGGGGAGGCCTATGTCCAGCAGTGGACGTTGAAAGGCTGATGGATGGATGGATGAACTCGCACCAACTTTTATTTAGCTTTTTATATCGTCGCAACACTTAGGGAACCACTTCGAAATATTGTGAAAACTACAACACTATTTTTATCTTGATTTATTAGCTCGATCTTAGGATTCCGTGATCCCGTGACTCGATGTGTACGTATAATAAAGACACTGGTATTTATTTTTAGACTAGTTAAACATTTACATCGTGTAAATGTCGTTTTATTATGTTAAATGTAATCATTACCTGCAGATTGTAGAGCGCCAAATAATCTGAAACTTTCCTTTTAAAGAGTAAAACATGTATGGCCATATCATTTCTATGAGCCCAATCCCCGTGAGTTTTTTTTTTGATGACCAAAGTACTCATTATGGCTTAGGAACTCAGTCTTACAAGGTGACCTTTTATTGTTTGTCAGAAAGTAATGAGTTATTTGGGGCTAATAATGATCATGATTGCCTTGCCCGCTACTTGCAGTTAGCGTAATGGTTTAGGTACATAACAGTCCTCTCGTATCGAGTGGTCTTGCTTCCACATGGGATAATATTTGGCCGATTCTCTAAAAGTTGTTTCTCTGTCTGGAGTCTGGATGTACTTTGTGTCCCCCGCGACTTAGGAAGCTTAGTACGGGGTTTATCTTGTATAAGTATATATGTACATAACGAAATAAATTTGAGGATTGGTATTAACTAGCGTTTCTCGCGGCCCCGCCTCAGAATGGACAGGCAAGTTACTTTTATTGTTATATCTCAGGTTCCCAACCCAGAAGCGAAGTATTATGTACATATACCTACCATATTTTTAAGTCTAGTCAGAATCTATTAAACAAAAAGCTTCATCAGAATCGTTCCGCTAGTTTTTACGTGACGCGCGAACGATAAACTGACAAACAAATATTAAAAGGCATGTTTTGAGTTTACACACGTTTAAATAGTCCAATACAGTAATTGTTTCTCAAATATACTTTATGTACAGAAACAGCCTTGTTATAGTTTTACAATAATATAGAAGAAAGCGTCACAAAAAGCCTCTATAAAATTATATATCAGACGGCATTTTTTTTAAGTCAAAACAGCAATTATATTAGTCATTTCATCTTTCATATCAGACCGCGTCCGACGGCCGCGAAGCAATTATATAAACTTTGATATTGAGTCTACTCCACGCAAACGTAATACTTCGTAGACATTTGGATCCCATCCAATACTGAGCGGTTAATGATAAAAAAATAAATATATCGATGCACACAATTTAGCGCAAATTAGCACCATTTATCGATATTTCTTATTTATGTGGATTTATGTTATTTGTAGTTTGATATGTACCTACTACTGACTGGTTTTGCGAGATTTGATAAAAATAACCGGGCTATAATTGTACTATTTTGCGAATTGCACTTAGCATTATTAGCACCATGTCTTTTCTAAACAGAAAAAAATATATATGTCGCAAGGTTTTATATTTATACGCTTGCGTTCGGTATTTTAAGTATGTTATAGATAAGTGTTTTTGGCGAGATAGTTCTAGACGGATTTGATTATCTAATTGTTTGGGTTGCTAGTATTTTCATTGTAATTGCACTTCTGCAATTCTGACATACCCTTTAAGGCCCAAACTCATCCATTATTTACGAAAGAGTTTTTTAAAACCCTCTTGGGACACAGAGGGTTTTAAAAAACTCTACGTATCCTTTTTTTGTGAAGGTGGGAAGAAATGTACCTAACCGCACACTCCGTGGGGCCCTCATCCACTAAATAAACCCGCAGTGTGTCGTCTCTTGGTCTGTGTTGGCGGGCCACTGGAAGTATTGGCATTAATTCAGTGGTAAACTCTACATATCCTAATCTCGGGGGAGAGTGGGTAAAAAAGTAATTCTTCCGTAATAGTCTTTTTGAGACAAAATAGTTGTACAGCAATGCAAGCAAATTAGGAAAAAAAATCACGCGGTGATTAAATAATGCAGTTTTAATAAACTATAAAAAAAACTAGACGTCGCGGGACGTCTATTTGTAGAAATAAAATGATCATAACTGGAAAAAGTACTCCTCAAGACGAATCAAACGAGTATACACTCGATAGGGCTGCGTCGTTTCATTACAGAGTTACTGTGGCCACCTTCCAGCTCCATTGTCAGACCCTGGATACCATCTAGAGACAAAGTACTCGTCAAGACAAATCATACGAGCCCAAACTCGATGGAGTTATGTCGTTTTATAACGGAGTTCCTATGGCCACCTTCTAGCTCCATCATCAGACCCTGGATCCCATCTAAACACAAAGTACTCATCAAAACTAACAAATGTGTCCAAACTTGACAGGGTTGCGTTGTTTCATTATAGAGTTACTGTGGCCACCTACCAGCTTCATCAGCCCCTGGATATTATCTAGACACAAAGTACCTACTCGGCAAGACGAATCATACGAGCCCAAACTCGATGGGGTTGCGCCATTTCATTATAGAGTTCCTATGTCCACCTTCCAGCTCTATCATCAGATCAGCTCCATGTCATCATAATATTGCTTGTCGCGCAATATACACATGCTTGTAAAATTTCAGCTTAACCGGAAACCGGGAAGTTTTTCAAATTTAACTTGCAAGATTTGAACGGGTTAAGTAAAATAAAAGCGTCGCCACGCTAACAGACCATTTTACCCTCCTTCCGCATTAGATGTTTCACATCAAAAATCCTATTTAGGGTTCCCCGTTCATGTCGATAAAAATATCGCGTTAACTACATTTTTTTTATTTCGTATGGTGGCAGACGAGCCACGTCCCACCTGATGTTAAATGGTAACCGTCGCTCATGGACTCAACTATACCGGGAGTATTGTCAAGCCGCTGCTCACCATCTCATTTCACAGATATGAAATGAAAGAATAAACGGCTATCTCCTGCTACAACCAAAACACACTAATGTGCTTCATGGCCGGTTAGACTAGAGATGGTGGTATCAATCCTTTCGGGCCCGATAGCAACTGAGTACTCCCGCTTGGTACTTAGACCTACCACCAGTAATGCAATGGGTGATAATTGCTTACTTCCATTAGTAGCCTCATACGACACCCATCGGAAAGAATGGGGTGGTGACAGTTGTGTAGTCCATCACCACACGGACAAATCTTTGGAGAAATCGCGTTTCTGTTTGTTTTATGGTTAAAGTGTACACATTTCCGTTCGCATATGTAAGTGTGAATGAATGCTGTCTTTCATTCCTAAGTAGCTCTTTGGCTTAGGAAGATATTTTTGTACGTTATGTTTACGTACGCCGTCGCCTCACGTGATTCTTGATGTTGTTTTTAATAGTTTGACGTCCGTGGCACAAATCGCTTACCGCTATTTTGTTGTGCAATCGGTAAATCTGCGACAAACCCATGTCAGTAATGTATTTGTGGTATCCGGATTTACGTTAATGGATGATGTTTTTAGGGATTACCGTGCAAACATGTGCTGTACAAATAATTTAGAATTTATTAGATGTATGTACTCGATATTTGAGTGTAATAGTATGTGTATAAATATCTTTGATATAAAAATATCTAATAATTTTTATCATTTGATGCTTAGCCATATAAGTTGACACAAAGTTTGAAAATGTGAAATCGGAAATAACAGTCACGAGCAGGATTTGAACCTGCATCTCGTGGAATACCGTCCCAGATACTCATGCGTCGCCCAAGACGTTAATAATGAATGTGTTATCGAAATTTGCAGTCCCGAGCAATTGTCACAATTGCTGAATTGGCAAAGCATCTGGGACGGTATTGCAGGAGATGCAGGTTCAAATCCTGCTTGTGGCTGTTATTTTCGATTTCACATTTTCAAACTTTATGCAATGCACAGATAGAATGTCGTTATTTCTTTTTATGTTGTTTAAGCCATAGATGTAGTATATAGATAGATCGGCTATAGAGTAATTATGACGAGACCAAAACTGACAGGTACCAGTGTGCGTGTCATGTGCATGTATGCACTTCAAATAGTGCTGGGACGTTCACTAAACGCGACTATCGACACATTGTGTTGTTTTAGTGTCAAGAGCTGCAAAGTGAATTCAAATAAATTTTATATTCGAGGGAATAGAAATAAAACTGAAATAAAACATGTCTTATTAATACGTGGGACATTCATAAAGTTTTAGAAGAGAAACTAAAAAAATAACTTCTATGGATAAAATATTTTAATTAATTTTTTCAAAGAACTCTTCACCAGCCTCTATACCAAGTTTAATGCGTCTGAACCAATTTTTGAAACATTTTTCCAGTCCACGGCAGACACATCTTCCACGGTTTTCTCGAGCGCTGTGTATCTTCCGGCAATGAAAACTGTATCCCTTTCAGCTGATATTTTATTTTAGGGAATAAAAAGAACTCGCTCGGTGCCAGATCAGATAAGGAGGATGACCCAAGACTGACCGGTGTGGTGTCCAGGAAGACGCTCGTTTTGAGAGCTGAGTGTGCGGGTGCGTTGTCATGGTGAAGCAGTACACTGCGGAGCCCGGTGTTCGGTCGCTTGTTGCTTGTTCTGGCAGGAATTTTGTGGTGTACCATTCGGCTTTGATGCTGCTTTGGTATGGAATTGAAACCAGATATCCCGAGAAAGTGAAGAAACTAGCGATCAAAAATTTCCCTGCGCTTCTCGATCGCCTCACTTTCGTAGTCGTTTCGTAGCGTTGGTTCGTTTTGAAACAGCCAAACTGACTGACGCTTTGTTTCAGGATAGTATTGATAAATCCAGGATACGTCACCTGTCACAATATCCGGAAGATACACAAGGTACGTAAGTGAAATACAATAAATTAACAGAAACATAAATAAACAGCAGTATTGGCCAAGTGTGGTACACAATTGATATTGAAATTCTAAAATGACGTACTGGCATGAATAACGTGGGTATATAACCGGAACGTAGTTTTACTCTCTGTGTGCCTCTATGAGAAAAACATTTTTGTTCAAAGTGCTTGCTGCATAATTTCGAATAATTTTTGGGAATGCAGTATGAAAGAGAGTATTGGTATAAAGATGCGAAAGGACATGCTCCGATGGTTCGGACATGTGGAAAGAATGCCGGACGAGCGACTGTTTAAGAAGATATACAATGCGAAAGTGGAAGGATGTAGGTACAGGGGGAGACCAAGACTCACCTACCTAGACCAAATCGGTCATGTACTGAAGGAAGGTGGAGTTAGGAGTCTGCGAAACCGGCGAGCGTGTATGAAGAGAGTTATGAATGTTGAGGAAGCGAGACATGTACCTATGCAAGAATAGAGCCTTTTGGCACTCTGTTCTCTCTGTCTACCCCGCAAGGGAAATGGCGTGATGATAACTTAGTTTAGTTAGTTCAGTTTTCTCTATTAATTATTTTAAGCCATTTTTGCCGAACACCAATATTCTGAGGAAATCTAAAACGTTAAATTAAAATATAAACTTTAACTATCCAAAGATAAAAATATATTTACTAAAAAAATGATAAAAAAATAAATGATTTAACGTATAGAATGATCTTACTCAAATTTTTGAAAAAAAAAATAATAAATATATATTATATTAATATAATTGCCAGCTTTAGAATTGTACCACCCCTCTCCACCCATAGGAGTCGTAAGAGCCGACTGAGGGAATACCGGGGGAGTGGGCAGCAGCACTCCTTCGAGTATTAACAACATCTACTGCGATCGCCAACCCGCCTGCCAAGCGTGGTGATTACGGCACTATCCCCCATTCTTGGGAAGGCCTATATGTAGGGTATATATATATTATAACCTTTACTGAAACATAAATCAAGGCTTTGCCTTTCCCAATAACAGACACATCGAAGTCATTTTATCGATACCGAAATACCGATAGTGTTAATCTCTATCAAAGAAATTGTAAATTTTATATCACAAAATTCACGTATTTGCTATCTTTTTATATTGAATTTGAAGGCATTCCGGCCATGCATATGATTAAATGCAATAAAATTCCCCATCCGTGTATGAGCACAGCGTTTGTGGTAAGTTCATAAGCTTTGCATATAAACAACAAATTACCTACATGTGAAATGTACAATTCTGTGTGTTTTCTTTCTTATATGAGTTACATCCGGGCACTGTACACGTAACTATGATTAGACACGTCAATTAATACAGAATTAAACGATAATTTCTCCAATTTTCCTAAAATATGCGAAATTTGGATCGTTGACGATTGTAATCAGGTCCATACAGGTCCATAACGTGTATGATAGTGGTCTCGTCTATCTATCTCGCTCTAACATACGCGTATACTATGTTCTTACTCTTTTGCATCACCGATCTATCTAATACTACATCTATGGTTTAAGCTGACTATCCTCCAAAAAATTATATAGATCTCGATGATGTATGAAGTCTGCATGACATGAAATCATTGCATTTTGATAGGTGATTTGTGCGCAGTATTGGAAGTAGGCTTAGTACTCGTGGTACTTAAAGATTTATTTTTAAAACTAGCCTTTGCCCGCGTTTTCGACGTAGCCAAAAGCTAGTTTTTAGGTTATATCTCAGGTTCCCTATATAGTAGCGGGATAAATTGTATATCAGTTTTTAAGTCTAATCAAGAGCTATCAAATAAAAAAGTTGCATTAAAATCCGTTCAGTAGTTTTTGCGTGATGCGCGAACAAACAAACAGACAAAAAATCTAAAAATATCGTTTTGGATTTAGACGCGCCTATATAACCTCTTACAGTTATTTTTTCTCAAATATCTTAAATTTTCAGACATAGCTCTGTTACAGCTTTATAATAGTACTAGCTGTTTCCCGCGGCTTCGCTCGTGCAAATAAATGAATATTGAAATAGGATCAATTTTGTTAAAAAATACTGTCTCTAAATGAGATTAAACTATTAGTATTCATCAAAGTTTTAGGTTTAATTACTAAATTAACTTTGTAAACGACGTTTGCAGTTTTTCCTTTTGCATCTAATGTAATGCTAAAATAAAATGTGAAATGCTAAAATACAGATCAAAATACTTTAAGAAAATGATAAATCCGTTAGAGCACAATGAGTTAGGAATACGTAAATTGTAACGCAGGAATACGTAAATTGTAACGCCCTTTAATTTAAAAGAAGAAGCCTGGTTTGTAGTTAGTGACTGTGTTTCTCACTGGAAATTCACTCCTAAATTTGGATCACCAGTAATGTTATTAAGAAATTTTAATCACCTAAATTGTGCAATGGAACAAAGTTACAAATCAAAGCTCTTTAATGCTGGCGGCGTCTCTAAACGTCGTAGGAGCCACAGTAATTACTTGGTAAAGGAAATGTTTTCATTCCACGAACACCGTTAATTCCATCAGAGTCTCCTGAACAAATTAAAATAATATAAAAAATACAGATCCCTCTTAATGTGTGCTTTGCCACTAACCCACATAAACTTACTTACTTACTTATCATCACGCCATTTCCCTCGCGGGGTAGGCAGAGAGAACAGAGTGCCAAGAGGTTCTATTCTTGCATACATCTCTCGCTTCCTCAACATTCATAACTCTCTTCATACACGCTCGCCGGTTTCGGAGACTCCTAACTCCACCTTCCTTCAATACATGACCGATTTGGTCTAGGTAGGCGAGTCTCGGTCTCCCCCTGTACCTACATCCTTCCACTTTCGCATTGTATATCTTCTTAACCAGTCGCTCTTCCGGCATTCTTTCCACATGTCCGAACCATCGGAGCATTCCCTTTGCATCTTTACACCAATACTCTCTTTCATACCTACTCGCTCTCTTATTTCGTCGTTACGAATGCGGTCAGGCAGCCTCACTCCACCGATTCTCCGCAGAGATCGCATTTCGACCGCATTGATTTTACTCTCATTCTCCTTTTTGCATACCCAACTCTTGCTTCCATACAATAACGTTGGGACAAGCACTGCGTTGTGTATTGCGACACGTGCCTTCTGGCTGAGGTGATGACTGCCGAGAAATTGTCACAATGCTCCGTTCACTCTATTTCCCGCATTCACTCTTCTCTCTACATCAGTGGTTTACCTTCCATCCCGATTGAATCCACATCCAAGATATACAAATTCGTCCACTTGTTCTAGCACACCATTTCCTATTGCTACTCTAACATCTGTTCTGGCTTCTTCTCTTTCAAAAACCATTATTTTGGTGAAAACCTAACATAAACCTCCATATATATGAGATACTGACATATCAACAAAGTATTCACTGGAACTATTATGGTTAATACCATCAGCATCATGAGACACGATAGAAAAATTTTACCAGTGAGTGGCTACATGAGCAACTATCTCTTCCCGCACCTGTCTAGCCAAGACTTGAGTGTCATATAAAAGATAGTACTGCCCTTTACTGGCAAGCTCCGTCACCAATGAAGGAAAAGATTTATATTTAGCATTTCAAGCGGAGGCCGAAGGAGGTACACACTTCAAACACGGCTTTTTGTAAAGGCGGGTATCTAACCCGCCTTTACAAAAAGCCGCACACCTCGTCGTTCGGGGCAACGAACAGGGTAGATAGTGTGGGGCCCTCATCCACTAAATAAACCCGCCATGTGTCGTCTCTCCGTCTGTATTGTCAGACCACTGGAACTGTGTGATATTCCTTCAGTGGTCTCATACGTGCAACCTACGGTGTGTTTAACGTTATCTTGTCATATAACAAATTATAAGCGGCATAACGAAACAATAGTCCGCATCAGAAAACGTGTATAATGCCATCTATCGAGCGTAAACTTATTTATAATGCAAACTATTAAGCACTAAACGACTTATCTATACAAATAAATAAATTTGAAATGTCTGTTTGTAATGTTTAAATAACAGTTTCTTAATAAAAGCGTGTGATGGTAACAAATTTTTTTTTTAAGTTTTAAAACTAAATCCCACGTGAACGAAATCGTGCGTTGCACTTAGTTACTAAAGTTTGTTATTTAAACTTTATATAAAATGCTTAATATTGATTTTCATGCTTTTTCTTTTAAAAATAACAAACTTTTATGCAAACTTTCGACCCCTAATTCACCCTCTTTGGGGTAAAAATTCAAAATCGCTGATATACGTGTTCACTTATTTTTAACCAGAAATAGGTATTTGAAATTTCGTGCTTTTTACTTCAAAGGTGACAAACCTCCCATATAAACTTTCAACCCCTAATTTACCATCTTAGGTGTATTTTTTTTAATATCCACTATACTTTTACATTTATTTCCAACCAAAAACAGGTATTTGAAATTTCGTGCTTCTTACTTTGAATATGACAGTTCCATACAACCGTTTATACCTTATTTTACCACCTTAGGGGTGAAATTTTCAAAAATCCTCTTAGTGGATCTCTACAACATAAAAGGTATCAACCACCTAAATTTCAAGTTTGCGGCCCCAGCGGTTTAGACCCTGCGTTGATCGTCAGTCAGTCGGTACAAGCAATTACGTGTATATAGATAGATATATATAGATAAACTTAAAAATATCTTCAGGTTGGAAATTGCTTCCCCACAGAAGGAATGTAACATAGTTCCAGTGGCGCGCCAATAAAGGCGGAGAGACGGCACACGGCGGGTTTCTTTAGTGGGTGCAGGCCCCACACTACCCTGTTCGTTGCCCTGAACGACGGGGTGTGCGGTTAGGAACATTTATTCCCGCCGAAAAAATAAAAAAGTTTGGAAATAACTTAGTAGTTATGCTCACGCGTAGGACGTTTACTTATTCAATTTAGTCGTGATCACCTTATTATCCGCCTATAATAAATACGTACTAAATAATCTAAATATGTTTATGAAGAAAGTCAATACGTATGCCGTGAATAAATGATGATCATAACAAGTGTATATACCTTTGTTAGCAGACACGCCCACGCGTTGCTGTGGCACACTTTTTTTTTTATATTACGTGGGTGGCAAACAAGCATACGGACCACCTGATGGTAAGTGGTTACCGTATCCTATAGACGAAGCGAGGAAGCGAAGCCTCTTTATGGATTCTATAGCGGAGTTGCAGAAGGTTGGGAAAGCTACTGCAGTAAAAAAACAAATAAAGTTTAAAAAGATTTATTACGAAAAATATTAACTAAAGGACATAATCATTTGCTTATCAAATTAATAAAAAAATATAAAACAACTTATGAGAACAATTTGCACTTGGTTTTCATTAATCCGCGTCTTTAAGTGGAGGTCTCGGCTGGAGACGCCCTGGGCTGGTCTCTGGATCATAGGGGCGCTCCGGATGAATGAGCAAGGGCGGCAGCACGGGGTCCTCACCTTCCGGTGGGTGCAGGTTTTGTCGAGGCATAATTGCTTCGGCAAATACCACTTTTGCCCAGTATTCTTCGATGTCTCTTGCATTGAGAAGTAATGACACAGTTCTTCTTACAACTTTTCTAACACCATTTTCATACCAGGTATAAATTTGATGTTTATCTCACATCGACTTCTTCAATAAAATACTGTGTCGAAGAAAATGAATCGAAGTGGTTTCGATTTAAAGACTATGACCACGGTCAATTATGTTAGTAAAGCCATGGATTTTGTCTTTAGCAGTGATGACATTTTCATTCCGCCCTTGAAGATTTTTATTCAAGATATTTAAATGCTCGAATAAGTCAGAAAGAAATTCTCAATTTCGAAAGGAATTCCGGGTCACAAATGAATTAGGAATATTCTGATTTGGCCTGCTGCAAATACGTTAAAAGTACGCGCGAAGTTCCAAAACTCTGGCTAGTACTGTACGGTTGTCAAGCAACCACCTAACCTCTCCTCTGTATATATATGTTCACAAATTTTTCGAAATAGTCGTGTCTGCATCACTTTTCCTTTAATAGAGTTTACAATTTTTATAATTATATTTAGAACTTGACTGTATTCCTGTGGCAAGGGTTTGGCCGTAAGAGCTTGGCGATGGAGAAAGCAATGCTTCCAATAAGCGTTTGGAATCTGTTCTTTCAGTCTAGCAATAAATCCACTGTTCGCACCAGTCATGGCTTTTGCTCCGTCACTACAAATAGCAATATATTTCTTTTATCAATGGATATTCATATTTTGCGTAGCTTCAAGGAACATTTTATGCAAGTACTGGCCTGTAGTATTCGTGGGAAGCGCTCTACAAAATAGTATTTCTTCCATTAATTATTCATTGGATTCAAAACACACAAAAGCAACAAACTGCGCACAATCTTCAATATCCGTAGTTTCATCAAATTGCAAGGACACAAAAGTATTTTCTTTTATTTTTTCTATGCCTTGATCACGAAAATCAGTCGCCATATCGCTTATCCTGCGTTAAATGGAGTTCTCAGAGAGAGGTATACTTTTAAGTTGTTTGACCTCTTGTTTGCCAAACATAATCTCCGCCATATCTAAAGCCGCTGGTAAAACCAAAATGAGCAATAGTATGAGGTTTTCCTGCTTTAGCCACACGAACAATGCCTTCTCATTTACGTTGGACATTTGTACGATAATAGTTTTTTTGATGTCGAAGATCTTTTAATTTCTTTCAAAAAAAAACTAGACGTCGCGGGACGGCAACCAGATGTGAAAACATCGAAGTTATTTTGTAGAAATAAAATGATCATAAAATGATAAAGTACTCCTCAAGACGAATCAAACGAGTATAAACTCGATAGGGTTGCGTCGTTTCATTACAGAATTACTGTGACCACCTTTCTGCTCCATCTTCAGACTCTGGATACCACCTAGAGACTAAGCACTCGTCAAGACGAATTATACGAGCCCAAACTCGATGGGGTTATGTCGTTTTATAATGGAGGTCCTATGGCCACCTTTTAGCTCCATCATCAGCCCTGGATACCATCTAAAGACAAAGTACTCGCCAAGACAAATCAAACGAGTCCAAACTCGATAGGGTGGCGCCGTTTCATTATGGAGTTCCTATGTCCACCTTCCAGCTTCATCATCAGATCAGCTCCTTGTCTTCGTAATATTGCATTGTCACGCGATTTACATATGCGTGTAAAATTTCAGCTCAATCGGAAACCGGGAAGTGTGTCAAATTTAACTTGCAAGATTTGAACGAGACAAGTAAAATAAAAGCGTCGCCACGCTAACAGCCGATTTTACCCTCCCTCCGCATTAGATGTTTCACATCAAAATACACGGGTTTATTTTATACATTTGGATGCTTTGTATTGAGGTGGCGTAATAACTTCGATGGCTTTATGCTTTCTCTTGATAAAGTTTCAAAGCAAATAACACACTGGTGTATTCCCAATCATAGTAAATCCGAATTTCAAATAACTGTCGTCATAAAGACGTTTTTTCTTTATTTTAGTTTCATTACTCCCGCTAGAAGTTAACGGTTCGGTTGGTCTTTTTAGAAATTTCTCGCTCATCTTGCATGCTTGTCGCTTGCCACACTTGCGGCGCGGCGGCGGCGGGGCGGCCGGCATCGGCTGTGGTCGTACGTATGCGCGTAAATTGCGTTATTAATTAGCGACGCATTCGATGTAAAAAAAATGTGTTTTACGTACTTAATTATGTACTTATCCGAACCCTAAATTATGAAAATGAATGAATATGTTGGATTGAATATTTGTCACTAAATAAAATACATAAAAAAAAGCAACGGGTAGGGGGGTCGCGAAATATTTCTTCATACTAAAGGGGGCCGTGTCATGAAAAAGATTGAAAAACACTAGCGCGTCGCCATCTCCCAAGGTGGAGAGGACGATAATAAGGAGAGGATACGAAGTTACTAAGTAGAAGATAGGGAGGAGGTATGGGCTTCCGGCACTCTCACTCATCATATGAAAGAACGGCAGGAGCACTTACCGTTGTTTCACGCTGATCTTTTGTGATGCGGCGGGTGGCGTTATTAATTTTGCAATAAAAAACTAAATACTCGAAATAAAAACTATCCTTATTTAAATCTTTTAAGTTGGAACAAATCGCACATTAGAAAAAGTTAAGATCGGATAAGTAGTTTCGGAGTTCATCGTGACATGTAAGATAATAATCCTCATTGGTAAACAAGGACATAAAAATCAGATTTTGCATTAGTCAAATTCAGACGCGTCAGTTCCAGATACCGCGTCTATATTGATGATTTGCTGACGTTAAGTCACATTAGCAATGGGGTGCTAATTTGTCCGGTTTACCTCCTAGTGGTGCACCCCGGGCAACGTCGGCAGTCGCCGGCGGCTAAAATTCCGGACAGGACGGGTCTCCGCGTGTCCCTCTGACTCAGCAGAGGGCACAGCGGATAGACCAGGCGTTGGAGTCGGTGGGGCCAGACTGGCTCACCGGGCTCTGGAGAGGGGGGACAGTGGGGCCACAGCGGCCCCCCCCGTCCCAAATCGTAAACCTGAGCGCGTGTCTGTGGTTACGTCTCGCGGGCATACAGGAACGAGGGTCTTGGCTTAATCGCCCGGACCGCGAGGAAGACAACCTCTATAAAAAATTACCCCGAATCTCAAGTTCTGGCGCGCGGCGAGGAGATGCATGGCTGATGGGTAGTTCAGTCTCGAGCGCGGCCCCAGCCAGGGTACCTGCGGACCCCCTGTGTTGGGTAACAAATGTACGCTTGCCCGGGTATCGGGAGCTCTGCCCGGGTGGACCTCCTTTCTCCCACACTCGTGGGATCAATATGGAAAATCATTTATTAAATAAAATATTGACGGAGTCAGGTGTAACACCTGACGCCTCAGCCGATAGGGGTCCGGCTGTAAATGCGGCCCCTACTAGTGCAACCGCGCGCAAAACACGCGGCGGTCGGAAGTCCCGCAAGGGAAAACAGGCGACCGAAGTGTCCCAGGAGTCCAGGGACAGCTCGGCGGCAGGCAGCTCGGTGGTTACCTCAGCTGCTGAAATGTCTGCCACTGAAGATGGCGGCCCGAGTCAGGCCGCCACAATCATGTCCCCGCTACCGGCGGAGGTAGCGGTCACGATAGAGCCGCTCCCGTCACGGTTCTGGCGCAAGCGCACCCTGTCTCAGGGGGGCGCTGCGTCGGAGTCTGATGGGAGCTCAGTAGAAATGCCTCCCCCGAAAATTGCTACGGCGGTTAGGGGTAGAGGAACTAACCGGCCGGGGACACCAATCCCCCGCAAGGTCTCGGCCAAGAGGGCCGAGAGCACGAACTTAAAGCGGACGGAGGTGGAGCAGACTGCGGAGGAGCGCTTGGCGCTCCTCTCCGAGAAGCTTCGCCTTCCTTTAGACAGCAATGGGCCGCCCTCAGCGACCCAAATTGCTGAGAGAGCCGCGGACAGCGTGGACATCATTTCGACGGTGGCCATGGGCTCTAAAAATCTGAAAGGCAACTTTGTCCGTTGCCTGAAGACCGCCGCCACAGAACTGTCCGGCGTGGTGGAGCGGCTGGTGGCGCGGAATGAGCGCCTGGAGATGGAGGTGGCCGAGCTCGGGGAGCGCAATCAGCGCCTCGAAGCTACAGTGGAGGAAATGCGCCTCGGGATGGCCAATCTGCGAGCCGAACTTGGGCTCCCTGAGGCCATCCCAAGAGTCTCGGCTACCACCTCGGGTGGCCCCGCGCCCCGAGCCGATGAGTCAGAGGAGCTGTTCCGCCGGATAATTGATCGCGTCGATGCGGTTTTTGGTCCGCGGATCAGCGCCCTCGACGCCCGGCTCCCACCGGAGCCCCGAGTCCGTCCACCACTGGCGGCGGACAAGAGGAGAGCCGCGCTATCCCTGGCACCAATGACATTACCGTGTCAGGGTGGCCGCGTGGCCTCTTACTCTGCGGCAGCGGCAGTATCGCCGCTGGAACGCACCCCGAAGGGGAAAAAGGGCGCCAAGGCTGGGCAGTCCGGCAAGGTCCAGTTACCAAGGGCCCAGCCCCAGAAGTCACAGGGTCGGGAGGAATTCCCGGCCCTGCCCGGCTCTGCTGGGCCCTCGCGGGCTCAAGCAGATACATCCCGGGGCTCACATCCTACCCCCACTACCGCTGTGCACTCTGAGGAGGGCTGGCAGACCGTGGCCAGTGGAAGAAAGTCTCGGGGAAAGAAGCGGAAAGGCGCTGCAGCCCGAGACGTGGCGCCTGCTACATCTAGGGGTGAGTCCGGCGGTGGGAAAAAGAAGCGAAGGCCGCGAAAGCCGCGCAGCCTCAAAACACCGAAGACAGCAGCGGTGGTCGTCACACTGCTGCCTGAGGCTAGGGAGAGGGGCCTCAGCTATGAGGCGGTTCTAAAACGGGCGCGGCAGGAGATCGATGTCTCCGAAATCGGAAGCGTTGCCGCAAGAACCCGCCAAGCCCGAACGGGGGCTCGAATACTTGAGTTCCCCGGGGCGGAGGGCCCGAGAACGGCTGACCTCATAGCCGAAAAGCTGAAAGGTCTGTTCGCTGGGGAGAGTGGGGTCCGTGTCGCCAGGCCCGTGAAGTGCGCAGAATTGCGCATTTCTGGACTGGACGACTCCGTGACGGTGGACGATATCCGGGAGGCGATTACGCTGAAAACCGGATTCGCTGCAGAAACCGTCCGGGTGGGCACCATTCGCCCCGGTCCTGGTGGTGTAGGCGCCGTATGGGTACAGTGCCCTGTCGCGGCGGCCAATTCCTTGGCCACCGCAGGTAGGCTTCTCGTGGGCTGGAGCTCCGCACGCATCACCGTGCTGGAGCCGAGGCCCGCGAGGTGTTTTAAGTGCATGGCGGTCGGGCACACCCGGCCGACATGTGCGAACTGCTTTGAATGCAGCGGTCTCTGCTTCCGCTGCGGTCAGGCAGGGCATCAGGCGGCGACCTGCACCGCAGCCCCGTACTGCCCCGCGTGCGCGGCGGGAAATCGTCCCGCTAAGCATAGCATGGGGCGGGAGGGGTGCAGACCTCCAGCCCGAGGCCCTATAGGTGGGGGCAGCCAATCGGCCCAGGCTGCCCCACCTAACGCGGCGCGACCGCTGGCACGGGTGGAGGAGGCAACTGTCACGGTCTGATCACGGACCGTGATACTGTGTTCCTCCAGGCGAATCTCGGCCGCACCGCTGCTGCGCAGGATCTTTTCCTGCAGTTCATGGCGGAGCGGTCGATCGGTGTAGCCGTAGCCGCGGAGCCCTATCGCATTCCTGACCGTCCTAATTGGGCAGGCAGCGGTGATGGCTCCGTGGCGGTAGTCGGATCTACGGTGCCTCATTCCCCGCCCTTGTCGGTCAGGGACAAGGGCACGGGATATGTTGCGGCCGATTGGGGGGGTGTCACGCTCTATGGCATCTACTTCTCCCCTAATCGGAGTCTGGCTGCCTTCGAGGTCTTCCTTCACAACCTGGAGACCTCGATACGGCGACTAGCACCTAGCCATGTCTTGGTACTGGGGGACTTTAACGCCAAATCCACGGCGTGGGGGTCCCCCAGGACGGATGCCCGTGGAGCGGCGGTCGAGGAATGGGCGGCAGCGGCGGACCTCTGTTTGCTGAACAGGGGGTCCGCCAATACGTGCGTGCGGCGGTGGGGCGGGTCGATAGTGGACCTTTCGTTCGCTAGCCCCGCCGTCGCGGCACGGGTAAGGGACTGGTGTGTCCTAGAGGAGGTTGAGACCCTATCTGATCATCGCTATATTCGGATAGAGGTCTCCCGGTCCCTCCGGGGCCCCAGTAGGGGTCACGCGGCGGACAGAGCTCCCGCTTTCCCGCGGTGGGCTGTGGGTAGGTTGAACCGGGACCTGCTAGTGGAGGCGGCCATTGTGTCGTCGTGGCTGTCCCCAACCCCCCTGACCGAGGACGTGGACACCGAGGCTGGCCGTTGGCGCGAGGCAGTGTCGCAAATCTGCGACGCGGCCATGCCCCGTGTACGACGACCACCCCAAAGGAAGGGGGTCTACTGGTGGTCCCACGAGCTGGCGGACCTCCGTGCGGCTTGCATCAGTGCCCGGAGGTCCTACACCCGCAGCCGGCGGCTGAACCGCGATCTTGAGCGGGAGGGCCGGCTATACGAAGCGTACCGTAACGCGCGCGCCGTGTTTAAGCTGGCCATCTGTCGCGCCAAAGAGGCGAAGCGGCAGGAGATGCTGGAGGGTCTCGACCGTGACCCCTGGGGACGCCCGTACCGTGCGGCGCTGAACAAGCTCCGCACTCAGGGCCCCCCCCTTACGGAGACGCTCCAGCCGAGCTTCCTCACCGAGGTGGTCGAGGGTCTATTCCCACGGCGGGCAACGCACACGCCCCCGGTTATGGCTCCGCCAGATGACGACCGGGAGGCCGACGAGGAGAATGTGCCGCCCGTCTCCGAGACGGAAATGGAGGTGGCGGTGTCGCGCATGCGGAAGACCGCTGCCCCCGGGCCGGATGGGGTTCCTGCCCGAGTTCTGGCCCTGGTCCTCGACCATCTGGAGCCCCGCCTCAGGAGACTGTTCGACGCGAGCCTGGCGTCCGGGCGGTTTCCTGACTGCTGGAAGGAGGGAAAGCTCGTGCTCCTGCCGAAACCGGGACGGTCCCCGGATTCGGTCGCGGCCTTTAGGCCCATCGTGTTGCTGGACGATGCGGGTAAGCTACTCGAGAGGATTATTTCCACCCGTATCGTCCAGCACCTTGTGGAGGTGGGCCCCGACCTGTCGGACGCTCAGTTCGGTTTTCGTTCGGGGCGTTCGACGGTCGACGCAATCCTGCGTCTGAGGGCCGCGGCCACGGAGGCCGTCGCTCAGCGAGGGGTGCTGTTGGCGGTGTCGCTGGACATCGCCAACGCATTTAACAGTCTGCCATTCAGCTGCATCAGGGAGGCACTCCGATTCCACGGTGTGCCCGCCTACCTGAGGCGGCTGGTGGCAGACTACCTCGAAGGCCGCAGCGTCCTCTTCGTAAGCCGGGAAGGGGACGCTATGAGGAGGCCCATGTCGTGCGGTGTCCCACAGGGATCTGTCCTGGGACCGCTCCTGTGGGACATCGGGTACGACTGGGTCCTACGTGGCCGGCTTCTCCCCGGGCTGGGCGTAATTTGTTACGCAGACGATACCCTCGTCACAGCCCGGGGAGGGAACTTCGAGGAGGCGGCGAGACTGGCCACCTCGGGTACCGCGGAGGTGGTCAGACGTATCGAGGCGCTGGGGCTTAGGGTGGCCCTCAACAAGTCAGAGGCCCTACTATTTCACGGGCCCCGACGCGGTCCACCCGCCAGCGCCTCGATTACGGTAAATGGTGTGGGGGTAGGAATCCAGGCCCACATAAAATATTTGGGCCTGGTCCTTGACGGGCGGTGGCACTTCGACGAGCACTTCCGCCAGCTTGCGCCGAGACTGGTTGGCACGGCGTCCGCCCTCGGGCGTCTGTTGCCAAACCTGGGCGGACCCAGCATCGCGTGCCGACAGCTATACGCGGGGGTGGTCCGGTCAATGGCACTTTACGGTGCACCCGTGTGGGCGCAGTCTCTGACCGCCCGCAATAGGGCCCTTCTATGGAGACCGCAGAGAGTCGTGGCGGTCAGAGCAATCCGCGGGTACCGCACGGTGTCGTGCGAGGCCGCTTGCGCATTGGCCGGGACCCCCCCGTGGGATCTGGAGGCGGAGGTGCTCGCCGAGGTTTATCGGCGGGTGTCAGAAGTGCGTGCGGGGGGCGTTCGCCTCCCGCCCAGTCAAATAGACGCATGGCGGGGCGACGCCCGCCGCGCCATTGTCACCCGTTGGAGGATTCGGCTGGAAACGCCTCGGGCTGGTTTTAGGACCGTAGGGGCGCTCCAGCCGATTTTGGAGGAATGGGTGGCTCGGCGGCATGGGGTCCTCACCTTCCGGCTGGTGCAGGTGCTGTCGGGGCATGGATGCTTCGGCAAGTACCTGTACACGGTTGCTAGGAGGGAGGAGACTCCCTGCTGCCACCACTGCGACTGCAGCGAGGACTCGGCGCAGCACACGCTTGAGTCGTGCCCGGCCTGGGCTGACCAGCGCCGGGATCTCGCTGCAGTCATCGGAGAGGACCTGTCGCTGCCGGCTGTCATCCGATCGATGGTCGGCGGCAATAGGTACTGGAATGCGGTCGCCACCTTCTGCGAGAATGTCGTCTCGCGGAAGGAGGCGGCGGAGAGGGCCAGGGAGGCTGATTTCTCCTCTGGCCCGAGCCGCCGCCGGCGCGCGGGGCGGCGTGGGCGTGAATATCTGCGCCTAATGCCGCCCTAGCCGAGGCCGCGGGCGGTTGGACCGGGGATTGTCCTCCGCTCGCGTAAAGCCTACCGCGAAGGTGCGATGCCCCAGGTGTGCGGAGGCGTTGCTCAGAGAGGAAGCCCAAGAGGGCTAGCCGCCGCGCGGACCACTGAAGTGAATATACGCGGTACCAGTGGTCCGCCGAGTACGGGCGGGTGAGGGCGCACGGTGGATTTTTAGTGGGTGAGAGCCCCACACTACCCTGCTGTCTCCCCGGGCAGCGGGGTGTGCGGTAGGTACATTTTTGTCCACCAAAAAAAAAAAAAAAAAAAAAAAACCATTAGCAATAGGTGCATGACCTAGCTTTCGAATCTGAGACCGCGTTGTCACGCGTTGCGTGTGGTAATTTTTAATCACTAGACTAGTGGTCTAGGCAGTTCTATAATGAATTATTATTCTTCGTGTTTAAAACTGACAGGAGACTTTCTTTTTAACGACATCACCCTGCACTAAGAAATAATTCTTTCGCGGGGGACTTTACAGACATACAATTTCACGGACACAAAGTGAACTAAGAACAACCACATGTAGATCACACAAAGAGTTGTCCTGTGTGGGAATCGAACTCACAATACTCGGGCGGGTGGCCGGTATATCTCAACCACTCCGCCATCTGCTCGACTATCGATATAGGTAATGAAAATACATCTTCTTAACCGTAATTATTTCACTTTTCGTTACAGTTTCATCAGTACGCTGTTAACACATGTATTGACTTACCATCTGGGGTGGGTGTCCACTGTGAGTCCTTACGACACCGTCGATCATCACGCAAAGCAGAAGTCGGATATCGACACTCGGAAACCGTACAATGCTATGTGGGCACAGCTCACTGATCTCTGCGGGAGCATTGGCTTCCCACCTCGCGCCGCCAGAACAATTATCTGCGGTGCTTCAAACACAAGATTCCTCAAAAGACTGCTAATAGTACTAACCTATTTTATGCGTTGTGGTGATGTCAAAAGAAACGATTTTAAGTTTGAAGACTGCACAGTCAAAGAGAATAAAGTAGTGAATGTTTCACCATGTGTTGCGCCCGAGCCAACCGGGCTCCGGCGGACTGCTACGTGTGCTAAGTTAGAAAAGTGTGAGTCGGAATGCTTACAAGTGCCGTTAGTAAATACTCAAAACAGTGATAGTAGTGTCAGTACTTTAGTGGCGAGCGAGGTCAGCTTCAAGAGGTCACCCACGCTCGCCAACTTAGGTAACAAGCTCTCTAATAACTCAGAGTTTATCACGGAGGATAGCAGTTCAAAGAGCGATATGCGGGTCACCAGTCAGCTCAAAAGGAACTTTAAAACCCTAAAATCGCTAAATTCCTCCACGGATTCTAGTCCATGTTCATCAGTCTCTGAGAACGAGCCACCCAGTGAGCAGAAAGTTGTGTTTGTGTTAGGCGATAACGATAAACTAATAGGATTGAAAAACAAGTCGGTCGGCGGGAAGTCTGTGAAAAAGTCTTCCAAGATCCATAACGAGACTTTGAACCTCGATGTTCCAGAGAAAACGACTGAACCTTGTAACAATGAAGGCTGTGAAGAGGACAAGAGGGCCAACAGCCCATCCAAATGCTGCGGGCAAACGCTTCAACATTCCAAACCTATTAAACATTCCGGTTTTAAGTTCGAGTTCGATAAGTACCCTCAGATAGTCACTAATTATATGAAGAGTAAAAACTTAGAGATACTGGATAGACACTATATTGGTAAACCAGGGAATTTGAAGTTAGACAACTTCCAGTTTGACCCGACAATCATTCCTGCGATACAGGAGGACAAGTGCGACACTTGTGTCAAGTGTCAGATGATGGAGTCGTTGTTGCAGACACCTACTAATGCTTCAGAAATGGAATACATGAACGATATACCGCGCTTGTCTGAACCGCAGTTCGCCAAAGAAACAATAGTGGATGATACAGTCCCACATAGAGAAATGTCACCAAAGAACTTCGTGAGACAGCGGAAGAAGAATACAGTTGTAGTTAACTTGGCAAGAACTAAGAGTCCGGAGGTCAATGCCGATGATGCGGTGAAGCCAAAACGGCCGGATGTTCGAAAGTCAACTAGGGAGAATCAGAAGGATATATTTTTTAATGTGAAGCAAGTAATGGAGTTCCCTGCGCCGAAACTGTGTCCGCTGCTGCACGCTGCACAGACGCGGTCAGGGTTTGATGGATCTCTACTGGGAGGAGTCACGGATCACTATGTACCTGATTTAGTTTTACAAGGTAATTATTTTAACTTTTTATATGTCATAGCCAGATCATAAAGTTGGCCACTTAATGATGCGGTCGATAATTTCATATAACCTAACCTTATAAAACCACCGTTTCATGAAATTATCGGTAGTAAAAAAGTATCACTAACCTCTCTGTTTGTTTTTTGTTAGCGATTTGAAATTACTGAATAGTTTTTAATATAATCTTTATTGTTTCGGATGTCAGGAAATAAGTTATCCTAGAAAAATAATATTAAATAATATTAAATTTAAAATTCCACGCAGATGATCTTCGCTGGTTACAGCTAGTCTGTACTAAAAAGATAACATTGTCTTACATTTCGTATTAGACTGCCAGACAGAACGCTATTTGACAGCTGAGACGCACTGGTTAACATGCCTTCTAAGTGCATGGAGAAGGTCAGGCATCCAAAAATAAGTGTCTTTTTCGTCACCCATATGATGCCAGCCAAGTGAATGTTGCTTAACTATGCCGATTGATAACAAATAGGTTTCACTTTGTGGTCGAGAAAATCTCTTAGGCATGCGAGTTTCCTCACGATGTCTTCCTTTTCAGAGCAGCGATAATTTGTAAACAAATACGCACTTAATTTCGAAAAATCTCGAAAATCAGACTTATGTTCTGTGCGACGACCTCGAACTGTGGAGCGAACTCAACATCGCTGTCTTCGCAGTCCAAAAAAAAAAAAAATCCAAAAAACGCGGCTGTGTAACAACAAACGTAGGATTAAACGTGAAACATCTATGTCAGCAAGTCGCTTTTAGTGTTAAAGATTGAGATGAAAACAAAATTGACTTTAAATATTTTAATACTGAATATGTCATAAACAAAACAAATTTTCTTTTAAAGACAAAATATATCAACACTATTACATGTAACTCTCGAGTAAAAGCGCTGTTTCCGTTCATTCTACACAACGCCATTAGCCATGCCGAACGGAAGTCAAGGGACTTATAAATGTTTTTGCTTTAGGAACAATCGCCAAGCAAAATACTTGGGAGTCAGAATTGCGCCGGGACTTGGATCTTACGTCGTACTTGAACAAAGCTCTCGAATCGCCAATACAAGCCACCGCTATAATAGGAGACATTAATACTTGGTAATTATTTTTATTCTACTTGTAGATTTTGACTAAGCTTTGTAGATTTTAGAACCTATCCATGACAACCCTTCCTGGTTACCACTTATCATCAGGTGCGCTGTGGTTGGTCTGCCCCCATAATTATTATATATTATTATATGACGGGCCTCTTGGCGTAGTCGGTAGCGTAACCGACTACCGCGCACGAGGTCGTGGGTTCGATTCCCACTCAGGACAATTATTAGTGTAATGAACACAGATATTTGTACTGCGTCTGGGTGTTTTTATATCCGTAATCTGGTACCCATAGCACAAACGTTAAGCTTAGTTTGGGACCAGAGGCAGCTGTGTGATATGTCCGTTAATATTTATTTATTTAATATGTTCTTTAAAGTAGCTGAGCATGTCAAGTGCTAAAAAATACAGAAATTCATTATACTGCTACTGCTCCTTGCATGATTCGGAATTTCAACCCAAGAAATTATTTATTCAATTGTTCACTTTACAGGGAAGTGAGAGTGATAGGAAGAGCATGTGGATCTGGTGGTATGTCATCGTTAGTTGGTGCTATGTTGGACACGTTACCAGCTATGTGGAAAGCAAAGGTGCCGGCGCAACAGGTAACTGCTCCTATGTTTTATTTGCAACATAGATCTTCGACTCATCAGGGGGGTTAGGCGGAATGTCATATCTCACATGTCGATCGTATTGGTTGAGAGATCACCGTGATTGGCCAACGGATTATTGTGACATCACGCGTCGGTTTCTCAACCAATCACAGTGATCTCGATACGGTCGACACATGAAATGTGACATTCTGCCTCAGGGGCAGAACAGAGATAATACTCACAATAGATACAGAAGTGGTTTTCCCTGGCAGTTCTCCCCTCCCCTCCCTGATGAGGTGATGACTTTGTGTGGGCTAATGTATACATCTATACATATACAATAAAACAGTAGAACTTGGTATGTCTCTACGTTGAAGAATGGAAAGGGACGATATGAAAAAGGTTAACGATTAACACAAAGCAATGATTATAAAAAAATTGTGTTTGTTTGTTAGAGCACATCTCTGAAATAACTAAACGGTTTTTTATGCGGTTTTCATTGGTAGATAGTGCATGACTTGAATTAAAATAGTCTTTATTTAATCGGATGTCAGAACAAATATATCCTCGTTTAAACGTCCGCGCAGATGGAAGTACGGGCGACAGCTAGATATATTACGACTTATACTGTAGTATGTTGAGCTTTGGTTGAATACCCTCGTTTTATATAAAGAAGCTCTTGCAACAATGAATGAATAATGGCTTGATTAATTAGTTGAAATAAATTCTTTGAGAATATATGTCTGACTATCGTTATTTTACTAGCGGTTCAAGAATTTACGTCCCAGCTGATTGTAAGTATGAAATCTCGCTCATGGAATAAGCCGTACCAGGTATACAGCCAAACGCAAATTATCTAATAGCTCACACAACTATTGAGGAGAGATAGACTCGGCTATCTTCTGTACATATAAGAAACGCCAAGTTGTGTCACGTTTTCTTAAACGGATAAGCTACTAGGTGTACCTAAACAATTCGCCACTCCAGGTGTAATTGTAAACACAAGCCACAATGTTATAACTCATCATCTATTTTTTTAACGACACTACCTAATTTTGACAGCCGCATAACAGGACTTTTTCTTTTCTTTCAGTGCATTCTCTTCTTAGAAAGTAAACTGCGTGAACTCTGCGTACTCTCCAAGACATTAGCTGACATGTTGATGTCGACCGACTTCTGCGACATAGCGACGCTTACGAAGTCATTGAATATAGACATTAACGATGTCCCCTTACTATTGGCCGTCGCTACAACTCACACACCGCAAATTGCCACTAGATACGGTCTTAGCTATGGATAACATTAATATGGGTCAGATCTTTCGGTTTTTGTATACTTATAACAGTACGTACAGTTTCATCCATCCATCAGTGTTCTATCGTCCACTGTTGGACATAGGCTTTACCAAGAAATTGTCAGAACGGGTGATCTCTTGGCGACTGCATCCAACGACTGCCTGCAGCTTTGGCCAGGTCCTCGGTCCACCTGGATACCATTTACTTTAAGAAAACTCCCATTGTATTATTTTAAATTGTTTTGTCCAAACAGCATATCAAAATAATAAGGGTGAATGAATATATTATTTTTAATGATCACGCACTACGGAATGTCATATATAGAATCAGAAATTAATCTGCTATTTCGGCAAGCGCTAAAACAAATGCGTAGATCATCATTTGACAACTTACTTAGTTACCAAGTACATAACATGTCTAATATTTCCTACTTGTAATAATATTACGTATATCATATACGTAGATATATACATATAGCATATTATTGAATTATAAATATTTGAAAATTTTGATTGAGAGTTATACGAAGTAGCTATACATCTGTGATGTCGATGATGTTGTGAGCGGGTAAAGTCCATTCAACGTGTCAAATGACAAGATTATTTGTAAATACATATTTATTGTACTATCAATTATTTGGACGTTGTCCAGTGTACGTTTATGTTACATGAATAACAAACTTTGCTCGCTCTAAAATATCTATTTTTATTGTGATAATATTTGGTTGTTCGACCTGACCTGAGTTAGGCATTGACTAGACATTATGAAGTTAATTAGATGCTGGGAATTCGTAGTCAGTTTTGGCAACCATTCGATAATAACGCCTGTGTATCGTGATAGTTAAAATTTTATAGATTTATTTATATAGAGAGCTCAAAAGTTCTTGTATTTATTGTTATATAAATATTTTAATATTCATAATAGTTTGGTAGCTCTATTAATTTATTGCTCTGACAGCACTGCGTGACGAGTATTCATAGTATATGTATGTAATTATATTGAAGAAGAATTTGATTTTTAAATAATAATAAATAGTGGACAGTTCTCAGTTTAACTTACTTGGTTGGTTATATAAATTTATCAAATATGTTTAGACGTTTATGTCTTATGTAAATTTAAATCTTATGCAGATTAGTTAATATATGTGTATATTCACAATAACACTGGAGGTCGCATTGTGGCGCAGAAAATTAATTTGTTGTAACGTTTAGCATTTTATTCAAGTTTTATGAAATCTGTTTCATTAAACTTTTCACATTATGAAATAGAAAATAATGAATATATTTGAGGCTCGCGCCCAAAGGTGGAAATTTAAACTGTGAATGCTTTTTCGTAATCTTCACACGCAACACAATTCTTTGCAACAGAAGTTACATTATAAATAATATTTAACAAAATCAAGTGTATTGTTGAATAGCAATGTCATTTAACCTCAGCGCAGCGGTAAAAACTTTGTAAAACTCATATTACCCAGCGATATCGCGCCGCAGTGGTATTATACTATTTCTGTTCCCGTTACACCGACAATATTTTGCTTAAGCACGATAATAAACCTGTGATAGATATCTTCAGGTCTTTATAATTTAGTAAAATATTTAGATATTTTTATATATATATTTAGCATTTGACATGCTTAGCACTATACATTAAACACAAAGTGAAAAATGTGAAATCGAAAAGTAAAATAGTGAAATTTTAAGTATAGTAATTATATAACTTCACGGTGGTTATGGGAGATTTCAACGCAAAACTAGGCATAAGGAGAGACGATGAGCTGAAGGTGGGGCAATATGGATTTGGGCAGAGGAACCACAGGGGCCAGATGCTGTCTGATTTTCTGGAGAAGGAAGGCCTCTTTATGATGAATTCCTTCTTCAGGAAACAGCCCCAGCGAAAATGGACCTGGATTAGCCCTGATGGTTCAGTGAAAAATGAGATCGACTTCATCTTAACGGACAAACGACAGATATTCAATGATGTCTCAGTGATCAGCAGGATTAAAACTGGGAGTGATCACCGCTTAGTTAGAGGCATATTGAATCTAAATATGAAAGTCGAGAGGTCACGCTTGATGAGGTCTACGCTCCGACCAACACGTGCTCAATACCAGAACCCCGAAAACTTTCAGCTCGAACTACAAAATCGCTTTCAATGCCTAGACGAGTGCGATTCAGCGAACGATATGAACAACAGGTTCGTGGAAACTGTCCAAGCGGTCGGGTCGACCCTTTTTAAGACCAGTCGCGTCAATAGGACTCAAAAGCTTTCGGACCAAACTCTTAAGCTCATAGCGACACGGACAGAAATGACGGTGCAGTCTTCGGTTGATTGGTCCAATCAGAGGCGACTAAACAGACAGATCTCCAAATCTATGCGACGAGACATTCGCCGATTTAATACCTTGCGTATTAAAGAGGCGATAGAGCGGAACCAAGGTTCCAAAGTGTTCGCAAGAGATCTGTCTGTTGGGAAAAGCCAGTTGTCCAAGCTGAAGACCAATGATGGTACTGTTGTTTCTTCCAAAGATGAGTTATTAAGAGAGGTCCACGAGTTCTATGGACAGTTATACAGATCCCAGAACCCTGTTGTCAGCTTGGTCCATGAGCCCAGATCCAAGCTAACTCGGCACTATACCGAAGATATCCCGGACGTCAGCCTGTACGAGATCAGAATGGCTCTCAAACAACTAAAGGACGGAAAGGCACCGGGAGACGACGGAATTACTATAGAGCTTCTGAGGGCAGGCGGAAAGCCGGTCCTCAAAGCCCTTCAGAGGCTATTCAATTCCGTCGTTCTCGGGGGCGACGTTCCAGAATCGTGGACCAGGAGCTTGGTGGTGCTGTTCTTCAAGAAAGGTGACAGAACCCTCTTGAAGAATTACAGACCCATCTCGCTCTTGAGCCATGTCTATAAGTTGTTCTCGAGGGTCATTACAAATCGACTCACGCGCAGGCTTGACGACTTCCAGCCTCCCGAACAAGCCGGTTTCCGAAAAGGCTATAGTACCGTAGACCACATACATACGCTGCGCCAGATTATACAGAAGACCGAGGAGTATAATCGGCCTCTGTGTCTAGCGTTTGTGGACTACGAGAAAGCCTTCGATTCGATCGAAACTTGGGCGGTGCTGCAATCTCTTCAGCGGTGCCAAATTGACTATCGATACATCGAAGTGTTGAAGTGTTTGTATAGAAACGCCACTATGTCTGTCCGAGTTCAGGACAAGAGCACGAAACCGATCCAACTGCAGAAAGGTGTTAGACAGGGAGACGTCATGTCCCCGAAACTCTTCACCACTGCATTGGAAGATGTTTTCAAGCTCTTGGACTGGACCGGATTAGGCATCAACATAAATGGCGAATACATCACTCACCTTCGATTTGCAGATGATATCGTGGTCATGGCAGAATCGCTGGAGGACCTTGGTACCATGCTCAACGACCTCAGCCGTGTCTCCCGACTAGTGGGTCTAAAAATGAACATGGACAAGACGAAAGTCATGTCTAATATCCATGTCATTTCAGCACCGGTTCTGGTCGGGAGCTCGCTTCTCGAAGTTGTCGACCACTATGTATACCTGGGACAAACTGTCCAGTTAGGTAGGCACAACTTCGAGAAAGAGGTCGATCGACGAATCCAGCTCGGCTGGGCAGCGTTCGGGAAGCTGAGGGAGATCTTCTTGTCCAATATTCCACAGTGTCTGAAGACGAAGGTCTACGACCAGTGTGTGTTACCAGTGATGACTTACGGCACAGAGGCGTGGTCTCTGAATGTTGGCCTTATGTCAAGACTTAAAGTCGCTCAGCGTGCTATGGAGCGGGCTATGCTTGGGATCTCTCTACGTGATAAGATCCGTAATACGGACATCCGTAGGAGAACGGGAGTGACCGACATAGCCCGCCGGGTCAGCATGCTGAAGTGGCAATGGGCAGGCCACATCGCTCGACGAACCGACAACCGTTGGGGAAGAAAGGTTCTCGAGTGGCGACCGCGTAACGGACGGCGCAGTGTAGGACGGCCTCCCACCAGGTGGACCGATGACCTGGTCAAAGTCGCAGGCAGCCGTTGGATGCAGGCGGCACAGGACCGTTCACTGTGGCGTTCTCTTGGGGAGGCCTATGTCCAGCAGTGGACGATAAAAGGCTGATGGATGGATGGATGGAATTATATAACTAGGTCCTAAACTTATTAGAATTCAAAATATTAAAAATAGCAATTTTGCAGCACCATAGATGCAATTTAGCTTTTGAGTCGGCATAAAGAGTGGCAGCTTAAAGCGGACATGATTAATTCTCGATTTGTATATTTAATTAGAGTTTTATTGGCAAGTTTTAAATTAATTTGCTGTACTATAAACTTTGAACAAAATAAGGTATGTTGTAAACAGACTCTTAAAGTACAATAAAGTAAGCTTTAGCACTATTTATTGTTATTGATATGTCGAACTTAAATTTGTACAAAATCGTTGTTTTAATTTAAATACACATAAATACGGTGTCAAAAATCAATTTAACTTTACTTTTATTACGCACAATAATTTTAATCTATATATTGTTGTAAGTAAATCTGTAAAAAAATGTCTGTATCTAAACTAGAAATCCAATCAAAACAACCCAAAATATTAAAAATCTACTTACATTGCACTTTATGTACTGTTAAAAACAGTAGAACATGTAGTTTTTTTACCATGTTATAATTTATTGTCATTATTTTTTAAACATTTTGGAGTGAAGCTTTAGTCTGCAATAAACACGTCTGTATCTACTATTATACCTGATTACACCTAAAGTACCTTGTCTATTTTATCACGAAGGTGATATGTGTATAGTTATTTTTAACTCTTATTTTGAAATCAATGAATAATATTTTTTTACTTTAATCCGGTAATAAACATTTTTTCACATCGATTTTTTATATATTTTATTTACCTACTATATGAATCCCTATTATGTATCATTCTTATTTTGAAAACAGTGGTTGCTGTTGTGTATTTGTAGTGGCATATTGGTTTGCTCAGTCTTTTATAATATTTAAAAATATATGTACTTGTATCCTTTATGGACGAATTAACCCAAAGTATAATTAAGTTTAAGCTTACCTGGTCGGAATAATGTATGTAAATGCTTCCGTGAAATGTCGCAGGCGTCACCCAAGACATTAAGAATGAATGCGTTATCGAAATTCGCAGTCCTAAGCATTTGTCACGACGGCTGAATCAGCAAAGCTTCTGAGACGGTATTCCAGGAGCTGCAGGTTCAAGCCCTGCTCGTAATTGTTATTTGCAATTTCACATTTTCACACTGTTTTCATTTATATGGCTAAGCATGTCAAATGCTTAAAAAAATATGTAAAAATATGAAAAGTACCTTTATGGACGATTGAAGTAAGGTGGTCAACTGAACCTGGGGGTGATTGTCGGCAAGTTACGCATTTACTAATCGCGAGCAGTGTAGTCATACGTGGTCATTTTGTAAAATAATATCGAGCACGGGTGGAGTATTATTTTCAAACATTAAAAAAAAGGATTCTTTTTCGGTTAAGTACCTACTTTTTTATTGATTCGTGACCTAAATAAGAAGTACATGAAGTAATATGGCGACATTTCAGATCAACATCGTGTATAATAAATTTTTGAATACTATCCTTTTTTGCATGACAAATGAAGTGCGCTCTGCTATGTTTAAAAAAAAGGAAGTCATCGTCATATTCTATTTGGTAGATGCTAGCGGAACTGAATCGTGTCGATTTCCGAGAGGTTTGTGAGCAAGTGGCCAGGGGGGTTAGGCAGAATCTCATATTTCACATGTCAATCGTATCGTGATCACTGTGATTGGTTGAAAAACTGACGCGTGATGTCGCAATAATCCGTTGGCCAATCATGGTGATCTCTCAACCAATCACAGTGATCTCGATACGATCGGCATGTGATATATGAGATTCTGCCTAACCACCCTGGGCTTCTCGTGTGGCAGTGACCGCATAGACTTGAGGCTGACTTCAAGGTACTTTACCATTACTATAATCACTAGAGTGATTGAGAGACTGAAGACAAATCTGCATCAATTCAGCCTGACTGGATGTGCATATCTGCCATAATATCCTTACACGATCGTTATGAAACTTAAGATAAATAATGATTTAAAACTGCTCGTATGGTTTGTTAAAGCCAAGGGTGGCAGACGAGCTAGTGGTCCAATTGATGGTAAGTGGTAATCGCCGCTCATGATATTGGTAACATCAGCGGCACAGCCAGCCACTGCCTACCATGAGTAAACTGCTCTTCTAAAACCTCGCTAAGCAAGATATCTGGTACCACTGCAGCAGGAAACCGTCTATTCTAACGCGAGGTGACCCTTTATGGATTACCTCTTGCCAAGCAGGTGATGTTATGTCAGACTAAATACCAATATACACGGTGTATCTGCTAAAACATCGCGGCTTAGGTACATTTAAGATATTTGAGAAAAAGTACTGATTTAGGCTATATAGGCGTGTCTAAACACCAAACGACTTTTTTAGATTTTTGTCTGTTTGTCTGTTTATCTGTTTGTTTGTTTGTGCATCAGGTAAAAACTACTGAACGGATTTTGATGCAACTTCTTTGTTTGATAGCTCTCGATTAGACTTAACAACTGGTATACATTTTATCCCGCTACCATATCGGGAACTTGAGATATAACCGACAAACTAGCTTTTGGCTGCGGCGAAACCGCGGGCAAAGGCTTGTTGATTATAAATAAGCTGAAATGCTACACAGTAAGATATTTTAGAAAAACTAGAAATAGGGCATTTTCTTGGCCTTAAGCTGATGATATATCCAATGTTACTCGACTTGTTATTCAAAATGGTTTATCCAAACCACAGGTAGCGTAGGTGAGGGTAGAGGCGAATTGAAATTTATTTTAAGTACCTAACGTGATTGGGCCTCTTAGTAAACTACTTTTTAATTACAATAATTCATTTCATTGAATATATTTACTAATTTTGATCTCACACTAGTCTGTCCATCCATCCATCCCATCCATCAGCCTTTCATCGTCCACTGCTGGACATAGGTCTCCCCGAAATGGGGGTTTTACTATAATCGCCACGCTTGGCAGGCGTGTTGGCGATCGCAGTGGATGTTTTTAGTACACAGGGGAACGCTGCTGCCCGGTCCCCCGGTAATCCCTTAGTCGGCTTTTACGACTCCCATAGGAAGAAACGGGGTGGAGCTATTTTTGATGCCGGCCCCACGCAGCAAGTCTCTGCCGCTTTGTTATTAAAATTTTTATTGGGAACTAAGTACGTATGTTCCTTTTAGTTATGTAAGCTCATAGCGAAAGTTTGTAAATACAATCAAATGCCTACGTAACCTACGGAGTAGGTGCTTTATATGTAATGTTTTGCTTATTTTTAATAATTTAGTTTATCGATTGGAAGTAATTTTTGAAAAAAGTTACATTGCATCTACCTTCAGGCTTGGAAAGTTTAGGAACTATATCCAATCTATGTGATTACATTTCCATATCTATAAAGCCCTCGTCACACAGAAGCGGGAGCCGCGGGAAAGCGACCGCGATCCGGGACGGGATTTTTTTGTAATATTCGAATTTGTATGCAACCTGTCACATAGCAACGGGCGCGTTCCGATCTCCCGCGTGAAAGGATCAGTACCGTAGATAAATAACTATACTTGGAAATCGGTACGACAAACAGGAGATCGCTTCGCAGGAAGGACGCCCCGGGGTGCGGGACGGGCGGCCGCTGCGGGCGCTGTATTCTACGGTAGTCATTAGAAGCTGTCACACAATGCGAAGCGATCGCGGGGCGGTCGTGGTCCGATCTCACGAATTGTACTCTCTGTCAAGAAAGTACCGGGAATGGATGATTTGTTTATGGTTTCAAATTCAAATTTTTGTTTTTTTTTTGTTGTTGTTAGATTGGCACAACTGTTATTTATTTTGGCGCGGAGTTTGAGTTGCATCTGTTATTTATATTAAATACAGTGCTGTTTTTAGTTATATCATATCTAGTGTGTATTGCGAATTTCATAATGGACAAAAACATCGAACAAAAAGTTTGTCTTAAATTTTGCATCGCCAATGGAATTTCGTGTTCGGAGTCACTGAAAATGTTACAGAAGGCTTGCGGTGAATCGACTTTATCAAAACCACGTAGGTACTTATAAATAGTACTAAGCGTTTAAAAGCGGTCGAGATGTGATGGAAGATTTGCCTCGCTCTGGTAGGCCATCAACGTCTGCAACTGAAGTTAATATTGCAAAAGTGAAGGAAATAGTGACTGAAAGTCCTCATTCAACTTTGAGAGAGATAGCCGCCGAACTGTCTGTGTCTCACGAGTCAATCCGTACCATTTTAAATAATCACTTGGGTATGAAACATGTTTCCGCTCGGCTAGTCCCAAAAGACCTGAATTTTCTACAAAAACTCAATCGCATAAGAGTCGCTGAGGACATGCTAGAAAGAGTCAATTCCGGCCCAACATTCATGAAACGCATTGTTACTGGTGATGAGACGTGGGTTTACGAGTTTGACATGCAAACTAGTCAACAAGCTTCAGAGTGGCGACTTCCAACTGAATCGAAACCGAAAAAACCACGCCAAAGTCGATCAAAAGTCAAAGTAATGTTGACTGTTTTCTTTGATTATCGCGGTGTTGTGCACTCGGAATTCTTGCCAGAAGGTCAAACAGTAAATAAAGAATATTATTTGAGCGTTATGCGGCGTTTAAGAGAGCAAATTCGAGGATTTAGGCCAGACTTGTGGAAAGAAAATTCTTGGATTTTGCACCACGATAATGCGCTTTCGCACAAGGCCATCATTGTGAATGAATTTTTGTCCAAACGCACAACAAATACCATCGAGCAACCGACATATTCACCTGATATGGCTCCAGCCGACTTCTTTCCTTTTCCTAAACTCAAATTACCACTTCGTGGCACCCGTTTTCAATCGGTAGAAGACATAAAGGAGAATTCGCGGCGAGAACTGAACTCAATTCCGAAAACAGCGTTTAAAAAATGTTTTGATGATTGGATTATTCGTTGGCTTAAGTCTATCGTTTCTGAAGGAGCATACTTTGAAGGTGATAAAATAAATTTGGATGAATAACTAAAATTTTGTGTATTATTGATCTTTTCCCGGTACTTTCTTGACAGAGTAGTATTTTTTTACAACTTAAGTGTACAATAGTTCCAGTTTCAATATGAATCCAACAGAAAAACTAATTAAATTAGTTAGACATCGCCCATGTCTATATTATACTAAAGACAGGAATTATAAAAACACTTTAAAGAAGTGAAAATACGTAAAAAATCGGTTCTCGTAATAACGCAGCTCTTACACAAATGGTGGTAGGTACTCTTCAAACATACCTATGTCGTTTCATATTTATGTCGTGAACCCAAATTCTTTTGGGTTTGCGTTTTTTCTTTTGGTGCATTGCTAATAAAAGCAACATTTCTTCTTCGTCCCTGTCCGACATGGTGCTGCGTTACGAAAGGTCGTGAACAATTTGATCGCTTTTGGTGTCACATCGGCTGTGTTCCCGCCACCTCCCGCCGCGGGCTACGGACGGTAGCCTTGTGTGACATGGTACGGACCGCTATCGCTTCGCGATTGATCGCTTTCCCGTGGCTCCCGCCTTGTGTGACCCGACCTTTAATATTTTTTTTATATTGTGAAACAATTAACCCGCAGATACATCAAAGTTTAAAAACGACGATTTTGTATTACTTGTGCAATACAGAATGTTAGGTATGCCTGCCGCCGGCGGACCACAGGCGTGTAACATAGTTCCAGTGGCCCGCCAATAAAGGCGGAGAGACGGCACACGGCGGGTTTCTTTAGTGGGTGAAGGCCCCACACTACCCTGTTCGTTGCCCCGAACGACGGGGTGTGCGGTTAGGAATATTTTTTCCTGCCTTAACAAAAAAAAGGGGTTCAATTTAACTAAATTACTTTAGAGAATTATATTCATATATTCATAGGTAGGTAGGTATTGTACTATACCACTGAAGCAATGTAACATAGTTCCAGTTACCCGCCAATAAAGGCGGAGAGATGGCACACGCCGGGTTTATTTAATGGGTGAGGAACACTACCCTGTTCGTTACCCCGAACGACGGGGTGTGCGGTTGGGAACATTTTTTCCCGCCTTAACAATAAACAAAAAAAAGGTATTGTAATTCATTACTGAAGAAAATACATAGATTTGGGGGCTATTAGTTCTTATACTATTACCTATCTAGAAGCCATATTTTAACATAACAGGATTGAAAATGACTGCATTTGTGTTTATTAAGGCATAATTTATCACGGCAATGAAAATTTTGTGGTCTTATGTGGATGCATTAAACTTTATGTTCGTCGTAAATGATATTATCGGTAGTTCTAAAACACTCAAATTATTTTTACAAAGTATCAAGCACTATTCTAAAGCGTCATAAAAGCAAACCGGTAAGAGTTCTTGTTTATGTTTAATATTATGTAAGTACCTTTATTTTTTTTGAGACAGAAAAATGAGTCTACGAGTACAATATACGAGTACAATATACAAGTACCAGTGTGATGCCGCTGGCGTTGCTAGCGTTCACAGGCTACTGAAACCAGGAGACACAACCACAACCACAAACCAGGAGAGAGGGCAGCTCTTATTTATTATATTGATCTTTTTATTATATTGATCACTTACTTCACTTCCTTATCATCATGCTATCTCCCTGGCAGGGTGGGTAGAGAGAACAGAGTGTCAAAACGCTTACTTACTACTCTCGCTTCTTCAGCATTCATAATTTTTTTCACACAACTCTCGTCAGTATCTATGACTCCTAACTCCACCTTCCTTCAATACATGACCGATCTGGTCTAGGTTGGTGAGTCTCGATCTCCCCCTGGCCCTAAATACTTCCACAGTCACATTGTATATGTATATTTAGGTATCTTCTTAACCAGTCGCTCGTCCGGCAAAATTTCCACATGTCTGAATCATCGGAGCATTCCCTTTCGCATCTTTACAGTAATACTCTCTTTCATACCTACTCGCTCTCTTACGTCTTCCTTACGAATGTGGGCAGTTATATTATTATTCTATATTATACCACTAGCACTAAACCTTAAGAGTGTAGTAAACTAACACAAGTTCTAAAGCAGATTAAAAAGCAGATTAGTAAGCTTAACTAAAGTCCGGCCAATATACGTACCAATCTACTAATCAAGCTTTAAAGCTTTAAGATTACTTTGAGCATGAAAGGCAAAATAGTGGACCCTTGATACCTATCGAACGGATACAAGATCGTATTTCTCAAACGCTTGGAGTTAGCAAGCGATCAAAAACAACTAGGTATTATAATAAAGAAAATTCGGCTTAACTACCATGGAAGAAAATATTTTATAAACACCGAAGAAGAAATGCAGAATAAAACCTCTTTAGAAATTGATAACTTTGCCGCCGATACAATAAGAAATCATATAAGTACCTTATTATGGTTATTATTCGAGTAATTAATACATTACAGGACTCTTGGTATCTTTGAAAGCCGCTGATTTTTTTAAGGGAGGTAAGCCTAATTTTAATTTATCCAGAATTTTGAAAGATTTTTCAATATAAAAGTATACCCATATGTGTGCAACTCACACACGGCAGAAGTGAAACTTCTACAAAGTAGTCTACGAGAGATCGAGATGGATATAGAGCATCAAGAGTAAAATAAAAACAAAAAAAAAAACAGCACCACGCCTGTATTCCTCGAAGGGGTAGGCAGAGGTTTATTACACACCCACAGTTCGACAGCTATGTTTAAGTCCCACGTAATTGGGGGCGAGCCTATTGCCATCTACTGGGCACATTTCCAAACTCTGGGCTGCTGCTGAGTATTTAGTTTTTTACGAAAAAGCTCAATAGTACCGCCCATCCCGGGGATCGAACCCGAAACCTCATGATCAGCAGTCGCTCACACTACCGCTGCACTACAAAGGCAGTTTTTTTTTCCATTACAGATGAAAATATATAATAGAATATACAAATCAATTAGTTTTTTTTTAAATTTAATTGTCTATGAATCAGTAAACACAATATTTTTTAATACCAGTAAGCCCCTTACACTGACTGTTTTAAATTGTTTTACGATGTTGTCTTTCATAAAAATTACACACAAAAGATGTAATTTTTGCCGACAAACTGTACTGCAGTTTGGCAGGAGATTTCATAGTAATATGTGTATTTTTAATGTGATTCTAATAAATAAAAAAATAATACAATAAAAGGAAACTGTTACTCTCGAGAAAGCCCGGCGAAAATATACCGAACTTCGGCCGAATTTTGTATTTCTACCGAATGTTCGGCTGGAGTTCGTATTTGGTTCAAATCACTTCGGCCCATCTCTAGTAAGTAGGTATAGATAAACCCAATGCTAGAATTAGCTATGCAAACTATGCAACTAGAAATTAATATTATTAATGCACATTTTAAATACGTGTGGGAACTCAACCTAATTTTTTTTTGTTAAGGTGGAAAAAAAAATTCTAACCGCACACCCCGTCATTCGGGGCAACGAACAGGGTAGTGTAGGGCTCTCACCCATTAAATAAACCCGCCGTGTGCCGTCTCTCCGCCTGTGTTGGCGGGCCACTGGTACTGTGTTGCATTACTTCAGTGGGCCGCCGGCGGTTTAACCTTTCAGAATCCTCTACTGAGCGACGCATTCACACACGGAGGCCTTGCGGATGGCAGACATTCCCTGGTTCGTCTACCCGCAGCCTCAGCTAGGGCGGCATCAGGCCCAAATATTCACGCCTGCGCCGCCCCAGTCGCTGGCGGCGGTTCGGGTCAGCGGAATGATCAGCCTCCCTGGCCCTCTCCGCCGCTTCCTTCTGCGAGATGACCTCCTCGCAGAAGGCAATGACCGCGGTCCAATTCCTGTCGCTGCCAAGCATTGCTCTAACGGCGCTCAGCAGCAAAAGGTCCCCCCCTATTGCCGCGACGAGTTCATGGCGCTGCTCGGCCCACTCACTCAACCTCTTTACACAAACGCACAAGTTAACAAAACTCTTTGCTGACAAGAGTTTTCATTTTAAATAAAAACAAACACAATAGGTTGACAAAACTCTTTGCTGACAAGAGTTTTCATTTTAATATTTTGACATATAAAAAAATACACAAATATCAAGTTTTAAATTGGAATTGTTTTTTTTTGGACTGTAGAAGCGCAGTCATCGTGCCCTTGTTTAAAAACAAGGTTCACGTTATGACTGTGCAAACTACAGAGCCATAAGCTTGACCAGTTTGGCAGCCAAAGTGTATGGTAAGATTATTGAAAGGAGAATGAGGACGGTGTCTGATGAATTTTTGTGTGAGGCACAAGGAGGTTTCAGGTGTGGAAGAGGATGCATGGATCAAGTGTTTTCTCTGCGCAACATTGTGGGGTGTTAGGGCATTTGTATATAGAAACACAATGTTCACGTTACGCCATATTTATTAGAAGTCTATTATTTAAATCTAGGTGACATTCTATTATAAAATATCTACCATAAAGTTTATAGCAGGTAACGCCAACCTTATTTAACATTATTAAACACACCCCCCTCAATTTCAGCATTTGTATAAAATCTTAAATTGAACAATAAATAATAAACACAAAAATAACTCTTAGAATATTTCTACCTCAACTCGGTTACCTACTTAATTCGACTTAATTCATTTAACATATAACAACTAATAACATCCTCATAATTTTATATTACACAATTAACTTGTGACTTCTATTTCTCTATCACAAAATACTATCATTTTAAATTTAATTTATTAACTAAGTAATGATGTTTAATTTTTGTTAAGGCCTAATTTCCTATAAACTACATCTTTTATAAAATGAAACTTTATATCTTTATGTTTAGATCTCTTCCCGTTGTCAAAATTATTAATTTATCTTATTGAATTTTGATTATCTACAAACAAAGTTGTGAGGATATTTGATAAAGATGTTAAATCATAAATAATACCTATTAAATAAATTAGCTCACTCATTGCTACGTATTCAGCCTCTGCTGTCGATAACGCGACTGATGTCTGTTTTTTAGAAAACCAATGCACAAGATTTCCACAATAAAATATTGCACATCCACTCGTACTTTTACGATCCGTTCTATCTCCCGCCCAATCGGCATCTGAATATGTAGCCAGTTGTTTATCTTGAGTCTGTCGATATATTAAGCCTTTATCTTGTGTACCTTTTAAATATCTCAAAATTCTTTTACCTGCTTTCCAAAGTGCCTGTGTTGGTTTATCTAGAAATCGACTGAGATATGCTACTGGATAAGTTATATCAGGTCTGCTGTTCATAGAAATAAAAAGTAAGCAGCCAATCAATTCTTTAAATGGTACGTCAATTATTTTTCCTTCTTCTGCACAATAATTCATTTCCATCGGTGTATTTATTTCCTTACATTCTTGCATATTAAATCTTTTTAAAATTCTCGATATCATTGCTGTTTGTTTTATTTCCATATCATTATTTCTTCTTGTAATTTCTAATCCTAAGTAATTTTTAACTTCTCCTAAATCTTTTATTTTAAATTCTTCTTTTAGCTTTTTCAATATATATTCATTTCCTAATATATCGTCGACAAATTTTAATAACCATGAATCTTCATTGCGATATAAACATAAATCATGTCTTGATTGTTTAAAACCATTATTTAAAATAAAGTTATGAAAATTCTCATTCCAACATCTTGGAGCTTCCTTTAGTCCATATAAGGCTTTATTTAATTTTAATATTTTACCTTCCATATTAACTCCTTTTGGACACTTTATATAAATATCATCCTTCAACTCTCCATTTAAGAATGCTGTTGGTACATCTAATTGTTTAATTGTAAGTCCCTTTTGCACGGCATGACTTAACATAGTACGAATAGTTGGAATTCTTACTACAGGCGCATAATTACCTTCACATCCTTCTTGTTGGAAACCTTTGGCAACCAACCTTGCCTTTTTTGTACCATCTTGTTTCTGTCTAAATATCCACTTAGTATTGATAAAGGAGGCATAGCGATAGATCGCTTTGCCTCCTTTAGGTAATTCAGCTATTCTCCAAGTCTCTAATTTCATATGCGAATCAAGTTCTTTCATAATTGCTTGCTTCCATTCTTTATCTTTAATTGCCTCTTCATAGTTTACAGGCCAGCACATAAGCAATACGCTATATTCAAATCACATTCATAAAATTCATCTTCAAAATGTTTTGGTTTATGTACTTCTCTTCCTGATCTTGTTCTAAAGAACACTTTTTCTTTCTCATTTGTTTCTTTATCATCCTTATTTTCTTCATAATTTTTTTTATCTTCAAATGTACTTTCTTCTTCATTTCTGTATATTATTTCACCTTCAATTTCTTTCTTTTCCTTGTATTTTATATCGCTTTTACCAAATCTTACATCTCTCGAACTTATAATTTTATTTTCTTCTGGATCCCAATAGCTTCCATCCATTGTTTGCATATCCTACAAATCTCATTTCCTTTTGCTCTTTTGTCAAATTTCCCTTGCTTTGGTACTATTGTTGCCCAAGCTTTTGCCCCAAAAACTCTTAGTTTAGTTAAATCTAACCTACCGAACATTTTTTTTTTATTGCATGGAGTGGCAGACGAGCCACGGTCCATCTGATGGTAAATAGTAACCGTCGCCCATGGACTCGACTATACCGAGAGTATTGAAGCCGCTGCTCACCACTTCATTTCACAGATGAAATGAAATATAAACGGCTATCTCCTGCTACAGCCAAAACGCAACGATGTGCTTCATGGCTGGTCACACGGGAGATGGTGGTACCAACCCGCTCGGGCCCGATACCAAGTGAGTACTCCCACTTGGTACCCAACCCTACCACCAGTCATGCAATGGATGATAATTGCTTACTTCCCTTAGTCGCCTCATACGACACCCGTGGGAAAGAATAGGGTGGTGACGCTTGTATTCTTAATCCGTCAGCACACGGACAATTTATTTCAGCTGGTATTTTGTTATTTATGGCCGAGGATGGACATCTGTTTATCTGGTATACCGCACATTTCACAGCTTCACTCCATAAATGTTTAGGTAAATTTGTATCGATCATCTGTGTTCTTGCTTTATTATATATCATCCTATTCATTCTCTCAGCTATACCATTAGACTGTGGTGAATATGGTTGCGTATGTTGCATTATTATACCTTTCTGTTTTAAATATTCATACATCTTGCTATTTTTAAATTCTCCTCCGTTATCACATCTAAGCTTTCTTACGAAATTTTCAGTTTGTGTTTCTAAAATTTTAATAGATAGATAGATAGATATATCTTTATTTGTACACCAAAAAAAAAACAAAATAGAAAAAACACAAAGTGAAAAATGTGAAAATCGAGAATATGTATAGTTCTAAGCATGTCAAATGCTAAAAATATATATAAAAATATCTAAAAAAATAGAAAAAAATTATAACAAAAATAATAATAATAAATAATGCACAAATGGGCGGCCTTATCGCTATATGCAATCTCTTCCAGGCAACCCAAAACGGAAATGTGGAAAGAAAAATAGCAGGGTAGTTGAGTGGCCCCTCCCGTGGGACTTGGAGGCGGAGGTGCTCGCCGAGGTGTATTGGCGGGCGTCGCAAGAGCGGGCGAGGGACGGTCGTCTCATGCCCAGCGAGGTGGCCAGGTGGCAGGGCGACGCTCGCCGAGCTGCCATAGCCAGTTGGAGGGCGCGGATGGAGACGCCCTGGGCCGGTCTCAGGACCGTAGGGGCGCTCCAGCCCGTGCTGGAGGAGTGGGTGGGGCGACAGCACGGAGTCCTTAACTTCCGACTGGTGCAGGTGCTGTCGGGACACGGTTGTTTCGGCAGATATCTGCACATAGTCGCAAGGAGGGAAGCGACTCCAGGCTGTCACCATTGCGGCTGCGACGAGGATACGGTGCGGCACACGCTCGAGTCGTGCTCGGCTTGGGCCGAGCAGCGCCGTGAACTCGTCGCGGCAATAGGGGGAGACCTTTCGCTGCCGAGCGTCGTCAGAGCGATGCTCGGCAGCGAAAGGCCGCGGTCGCTGCCTTCTGCGAGGAGGTCATATCGCGGAAGGAAGCGGCGGAAAGGGCCAGGGAGGAGGACTCTTCCGCTGACCCAAACCGTCGCCAGCGACTGGGGTGGCGCAGGCGCGAGTACTTGCGCCTCATGCCGCCCTAGCTGAGGCTGCGGGTGGATAGACCGGGGAACGTCCGCCACCCGCAAGGCCTCCCGCGAAGTTGTGACGCTCCGTGTGCGGATGCATTGCTCAGGGGGGTTAGGCAAAATCTCATATCTCACATGTCGATCGTATTGTGATCACTGTGATTGGTTGAGAGATCACCGTGATTGGCCAACGGATTATTACGACATCACGCGTCGGTTTCTCAACCAATCACAGTGATCACGATACAATCGACATGTGAGATATGAGATTCTGCCTAACCCCGAACGGGTAAGTCGCCGGCGGACCACTGAAGTAATCCAAACAGTACCAGTGGCCCGTCAACACAGGCGGACTTCACACGGCGGGTTTCTTTAGTGGGTGAAGGCCCCACATTACCCTGTTCGTTGCCCCGAATGACGGGGTGTGCGGTCAGGTACATTTTTTCCCACCTAAAAAAAAAGGAAAAAAAAGGGTAGTTGAGTGGCGTAATGATATAATAACTTAAAGCTATTGAATATTAATATACCTATACTTATACTTACGTCACAGATAAATAATGTTATGTTAAACATAAAGGGTCATCGGATCTGCGATAATTCACTACCTAAGAATGCTCGTTTAAAAGTGTTTTAAAGCCAGTTAAGGTCTGCGCTCGTCGAATAGTGACTGGTAACTCATTCCACAAACGAATAGCGGTCACCGTAAAAGATTGACCATAAAACTTTGTAGAATGCGTTGGCATCTTTAGCCTCAGGTTTTCGGATGACCTCAGTGATTTTAAATGTGTGTCATGAAGGAACTTAAAACGTTCTTTGATATATGAGGGAGAAACAGGGTTAAATAATATATTATATAATAGCGATAAAATATGTGTATTCCGGCGAAAACGAATACGAAGCCACTTGAGCTTTTTGCGAAATTCGGAAACGTGATCATATTTCTATTAATTTCATAATCTATTAAGTTATCAGTAGATTCATTTTTCCTTTTAAGTAGATATAATACTGTAAAATGAGAAAAATCATAAATAATCGTCTGAAAGTATACTTCGCCATCACATATATGTGTTGTAACAGGACCTGAAAGATCTGTATGTAACATTTTAGCTATATATCCTGATCGTGGTCGAGGTGTTGGGAAGAATGGTAAACTTGTCGATTTTCCTTCAATACATGGTTCACACGGTTTCCTTGTGATTGGTAGATTTAATATTTTTAAATGTTTTCTATTTGCATTACCTAATCTTTTTTGCCATATATCAGTTTGCTCATTTCCTAGATTACAGTTATCAATATTAGGTGTTAGTGTTAATACGTATAAACTACCTATCATAGTACAATTAACAAAACGTTTACTTTTACCAACGGATACAGATTTTTTATTAAATTTGACTACATTACCTTTTTCTAATAACTTTTTTACAGATAACAAATTATGTGTTAGGCCTTTTACAATTAAAACCTCTATTGTTATTGCTACATTATTACACTTAGCATTTAATATACCTCTTTTGTTTGCTTTTAAAAATTGTTTATTTGCTACATATATTTTCATTTCTATGTTTAAAGGTTCTATATTCGTTAAATAATTTTCGTAAACATCTTTTATTAAATTTTGAGTAGCACCAGAATCTATTACGAAATCTATATATTCGCCATTACATTTTTCTACAAAAATAACACATTTTCGGTAGTAACAAAAGATAATGGAAAGTCCTCACATAAAGCAGTCGATCCTTGTTGACATCGTTGACTAGGTGTATTCTGCCTATATGTCCCTCTAGTATGTCCTCTTCCTGGATATGACCAAAATGTTATATATGTCGCATAATTTCTCTATTGAAATCTATTATTGCAGCGTGTGGCCTTATGTCCTTGTTTTCCGCAATTATAACAAGTGATAAATGAAGTTTGATGCTGTGGTTGTGGTTTTTCTAAATTTTTCTCATTTACTTCAGCATCCAGCAATCTAGCTTTAACAAAATCTATGTCTATTGACTTATCTGTACTCATTGTCTCAATACTGGTTATCACATTATCGTATTGTGGTGGCATCGACGACAGAAGATAGCACACCTTATCCATGTCATCTATCGAAGACCCAGCAGCAATTAGTTCACATAAAAGGCTGTCAAACTTTAAAAAATAGTCATGTAAATTCTCATCTTGTCCGCATTTTAATGTTATTAACTTACGTTTCAAATGTAATTTATTAAATATGCTTTTCCTTTCAAATTGATTTTCTAGATGAATCATCATATCTTTTGCTGTTGAACATTTTTTCACTATCTCTAAATATTTGTCAGATAAACATTGAACAATTATACAGCTAGCTTTAGCATCCGTCTTTTTAAAATTAGCAGTTTTTAAATCCCGTTCATCCTCCATTACATTCATTCATTTCCATTACAAGTACGGAGCCATACTTGATTTTCTTTTAAAATTAATCTAACTCTAAATTTTCAATTATTAAAGTTATGCTCTTTTCCTAATGGTAAAATTTCTTTCGTTGACTCCGCCATTTTCCGTTATTATAAATTTCAATTTTCTACTCACCGCTATTAATATTTGATATTGGCTACTATCCTATTCTTTTATTATTTAATATATCTCATTATTATTACTTTTGCGACATCGTTGCGACACCATTGCGCAGTGCAAGCGTTTGTTAGGACATTTATATATAGAAACACAATGTTCACGTTACGCCATATTTATTTGAAGTCTATTATTTAAATCTAGGTGACATTCTATTATAAAATATCTACCATAAAGTTTATAGCAGGCAACACCAACCTTATTTAACATTATTAAACATGGGGAAGCATCTGGCTGTAGGCCAGAGGTTTTTCTGCAGTTTTGTGGATTTGGAGAAAGCATTTGACACTGTTGTACGAAAGGATCTTTGGGACATTTTGCCGGAGTATTGTATTAACGGTAGACTGCTACAAGCGGTGCAGTCCAACTACATGGACTGCAGAGCTTGTGTGCGGCTGGATGATGGAATGTCACCCTGGTTTGATGTCAATATCGGCGTTAGATAGGGCTGCGATCTATCAGTCAGACTGTTTATATTATATCTGGACAAATGTATACAAAGGTTGAATGAAATTAATGTGGGAGTTCAGATGGGCGACTCAGTGGTTAACTCTCTGTTATATGCAGACGATACGGTCCTATTAGCGCAGTCTGCGACTGACCTGCAAACCCTAGTTGACGTAATGGCAGAAGATTGTAAGAAAAAGGGCCTACGTGTGAATGTGAGTAAAACCAAAGTAATGGTTTTTGAAAGAGAAGAAGCCAGAACAGATGTTAGAGTAGCAATAGGAAATGGTGTGCTAGAACAAGTGGATGAATTTGTATATCTTGGATGTGGATTCAGTCGGGATGGAAGGTACACCACTGATGTAGAGAGAAGAGTGAATGCGGGAAATAGAGTGAACGGGGCATTGGGACAATTTCTCGGCAGCCACCACCTCAGCCAGAAGGCATGTGTCGCAATACACAACGCAGTGCTTGTCCCGACGTTATTAGATGGAAGCGATAGTTGGGTATGTAAAAAGGAGCATGAAAGTAAAATCAATGCGGTCTAAATGCAATCTTTGCGGAGAATCTGTGGAGTGAGGCTGACTGACTGCATTCGTAACAATGATGTAAGAGAGCGAGTAGGTATGAAAGAGAGTATTGGTGTAAAGATGCGAAAGGGAATACTTCGATGGTTGCGACATGTGGAAAGAATGCCGGACGAGCGACTGGCTAAGAAGATATACAATGTGAAAGTGGAAGGATGTAGGTACAGGGGGAGACCGAGACTTACCTACCTAGACCAATTTGGTCATGTTTAGAAGGAAGGTGGAGTCAGGAGTCTCCGAAACCGGCGAGCTTGTATGAAGAGAGTTATGAATGTTGAGGAAGCGAGAGATGTATGCAAGAATAGAGCCTCTTGGCACTCTGTTCTCTCTGCCTACCCCGCAAGGGAAATGGCGTGATGATAAGTTAAGTTAAGTTAAGTTCAAGTAATTATTGTTTGATTCAAAGAGTTTATACTAAAAGTTTGATTATTTTTGGTATACAAGAGCCATAGAGCCATTAAACAAGAAGGTAAGATTGTTGATATAAATCGATAGATATTTATTTTAAACAAGAAGATAGATATTTATTTTCATCGTTGCTCAATATTTGGAAAGGGAAGCATTTGATTTTCCCTAAGGACCCCTAAGGTCCTCTAAAGTACTAAAGTTATATTTATTGATGTTGTCATTATTCAATAATAAATAAATATTCACGGACATTTCCACACAACGTCCTCTGGTCCCAAACTAAGCTTAATGCTTGTGCTATGGATACCAGATTACGGATATAATACATATATTACTTTTTTTGTAAATACCTACATATAATGGATATAAAACACCCAGACACAGTTCAAATATCTGTGTTCATCACACAAATATTGGTCCTGAGTGGGAATCAAACCCAGGACCTCGTACACGGAAGTCGGTTACACTACCGACTACGCCACGAGGCCCGCCGAATAATACTAATCAGTGTCTATTTCAAAACTAAGTACCTAGTAGTGTGATTTTGTATACATCGTGTTGTTTTCATATTTATGTGAATTTGATTTTATGTGGTGTTATAATATTCATCTATCCATCTATCAGCCTTTCAGCGTCCACTGCTGGACATAGGCCTCCCCAAGAAATGGGGGATAATGCCGTAATCGCCACGCTTGGCAGGCGGGTTGGCGATCGCAGTGGATGTTGTTAATACTCGAGAGAGTGCTGCTGCCCACTCCCCCGGTATACCCTCAGTCGGCTCTTACGACTCCCGTGGGTAGAGATGGGTGGGACAATTCTAAGGCCGGTCCCACACGGCAAATTATAATATTATAATCATTAAACAAATTGTCGAGTATCATTTACTTAATCATGATGGTACCATATCTTAGTAATCTTGAGGTATAAAAATTTCGTTATCAGGGCAGCTTCTGAACTTCTGGTACATATTATAGGACAACTTTCCGGTGTCTGTACTACCTATGTCCTATCTGAGTTTTAATAAACCGGTGTTCCGCAATTACTATACTTGCCAGCGTGTAGCGCGTGATTTATCTACTATTGAAAAATTTAATTTAGTTTCGTTTAAATTCCTTAGTGAAATAGCTGAAATGCTAAATTAAATTCTTAAACGGTGCTAATTTTGTTTGAGTTGGGCTTGGTTATAAAACTATATCGTTTGATCGTTATCTTTGGAAGTCCTGTAATAAAATGTATGCTAAAATGTTAACAATGAGCGTTGATGTTGAGAGATATAGGAGAGATATGAGCTGTGAAAGGGCTACGATCTAAAACGTGATCATCAGCATTGTGACATACTAAGAATACATTTTTAAGTACGACTACATTAGAAAGACAAAACCACAATAACAGAGGAAACACTAGAAAATAAAATTACCTACCTCCAGACACAGAACAATCATTTGTAGATCATACAAAGAATTATACGTTGTTCTAGGTGACCCGTTTTCCTACAAACGCGTTAATACTACGCGACGCGACGCGATACGAAAATATCAAATAGAGGTTGTATGTACTTATGGCCTACGTTGTCGCCTAATATGAAGGCGACGCAAAGCGTTTAAAGTACTAGCCGTAATACGTCACATCGCGTAGCAACACGTAGAATTACGTAGCAACGCGTAGCAAGCGTCGCGTCGCTCACCTAGGACAACGGGTGAGCGACGCAACGTGACGCGGCGTGATGCGACGTATTGTAGCTAATACTTTAACTGCTTTGCGTCACATTCATATTAGGCGACAACGTAGGCCAAAGTACATACAACCTCTATTTGACATTTTCGTGTCGCGTCGCGTAGTATTAACGCGTTTGTCGTTCACCTAGGACAACGGGTAACCCTGTGTAGGCATCGAACCTACGACACATTTAATTAACAAAATACTGAAACGGCCCGGCCCCCAATTTAATCGTGCCCTCGATTATATCGTGTTCAGTAGAAGCACTTGTTTCCTACTTTGCAGGGGCTAAGCGCCCACTTGTGAACGAAGGGCTAGATGTCTACGAATATATTCATTAAATTTGAATATAAAATTAGAATAGGTAGGTATACCAGATTATCTATAGTCTATACTATTATAAAGCTGTAACAGAGCTGTGTCTGTACATTCAAGATATTTGAGAAAAATAACCGTAATAGGCTTTAAAGGCGTGTCTAAACACAAAACAATTTTTTTAGAATTTTTGTGTCTTGTGTGTTTGTCTGTTGGTTTGTTCGCTCATCACGCAAAAACTACTGGACGGATTTTGATGCAACTTTTTTTATTTGAAAGGATGGTAGTGTGCCTTGATTAGACTTAAAAACTGGTATACATTTTATCCCGCTACTATATCGGAAACCTGAGATGTAACCGAAAAACTAGCTTTTGGCTGCGGCGAAGCCGCGGGCAAAGGTTAGTACAATATTAAATTAGAAAATCTGTCATTGATTGAACTTGAATGTACCTGTACGTTCTCAGATAAGACGCCTACTTTTGTCAAAATCACTGTACACATACATACCTATAATGTACTTTAATACTCAGACCAATCAAAAACCATGTTAATAAAAAGGTAAGCTGCTTTAAAACTCTTTTGAGTTTCAAGACTAAGAAGATCGTTAAGACAAATGTGCTAAGGAGATTGAGTATTTCTAACAAATAGTATGGTAGCTTAGTGGATTGGAGCGCTTCCCCGGATGGGAAAGGACGCAGGTTCGACTCCCGCTCGTACTAAAATACTCTTTTTCCTTATTCACAAATTATAATTTGTATTTCAAGACTATTTCTCTTTAAATCAATACTTTAACAAAAATCGCGAAAATGTGAAATCAAAAATAACAGTCACGAGCAGGATTTGAACCTACATCTCCTGGAATACCTTCCCAGATACCATGCCATGCAGATGATATAGTGATTTTGACGAAAGTAGGAGAAAAATGGACCCTTTAGATTGTTTGGCATTTACTGGGGGTAACTTATGTCTGTTGATTCCAATAAGTCCCCAGCAATTCTGCGTGATTATTGCCAAGGGTAGCGAGTTGACTTAAAACTTTGGTGAAAATTATTATTTTCTAATACTTTTTTATCTTGTACAAGATATCCTCACTGGTCTTTATCAGCAAAGGTACAGAGTTTGTACTGGAAATAAAAGCCTTGAACAACTTTGCTTAACGCTTAAATAGTCTTGAATTCTAAAAGGGTGCCTACTACAAAATGTCAGGCGAGAAAGGGCTAAAATTAATGAACATTTTACTTTGAAATTAATAATCAAGATCGTAGATCCGCTTCAGATTAGCTTTAGCTAACTAAGGAGATACGAAATATTATCGTTTACGTTTATTATTGCACTCTCAACACTTATAAATATATATTTTAACAAATATACATCTCAGTAGGTACTAGGGTAATATGAGACATTACTCTCTCTGTGTGTATTTTCAGCGAGTGTATAAAATCACCGGTGCGTATAGAATGAGTCTAATATTTCATGCGACGACGCATCAAATGGAAGGCCCTAAAATAAATTCACCCTCGGTGGATTTCTTTTGTGAATTTCACGGCTTTATACTCATATAGCTTGTTATTTAATTAGTCAAATGTAATGAATTATAAAGTTTACATTTTTTTTGTTAGACCCTTTCGTCCTGCAAGTAAGACACTTTCGGCTGAACATTCGGTAAAAATAGAAAATTCGGCCGAAGATTCGCCGAACTTCGGTATATTTTTGCTAGACTTTCTCGGGAGTAACACGTCATGTTGTGTGTAATTTTATGAAAGATAATATCGTAAGACAATAAAAAACAGACAGTGTTTCACTAGTATTAAACGTTTTTTTATAGGCAAGGAATAATCCTTGTATTGCGGGGAACTTTACAAACATACTCGTACAATTTCACGTACACAAAATACACCCAGACGCAGAACAACCATTTGTGGATCACACAAAGAGTTTTCCTGTGTGGGAATCGAACCCACAATGCTCGGACGGGAGGCCGGTATCTATACCACTCTATCGAAATTTACAGTCCCGAGCATTTGTCACGATGGCTGAATCGGCAAAGCATCTGGGATGGTATTCCAGGAGATGCAGGTTCAAATCCTGCTCGTGACAGTTATTTTCGGGTTCTATTTTCGCACTTTGTGTTATATTTACATGTCAAATGACAATATATAGCTGTTAATATGGATGATGTTTGTTAATATGAATGCAATATTTATTGCTATGAAGTTATCTTGATAGTATAAATGATTGGGACTTGCGGCAGTGGAAGATAGTGCCTTTTACATGCACACACGTGTCTAAACTTTACAACAAGCTTGAATTCGATTTTAATAACGGTTTTTATTGGAGTATAACGAAAGTTACTTACTTACTTATCATCACGCCATCTCCCTTGCGGGGCAGGCAGAGAGAACAGAGCGCCAAGATGCTCTATTCTTGAATACATCTATCGATACCTCAACATTCATAATTCTCTGCATACACGCTCGCCGGTTTTGGAGACTCCTGACTCCACCTTCCTTCAATACATGACCGATTTGGTCTAGGTAGGTGAGTCTCAGTCTTCCCCTATACCTACCATCTTTCCACTTTCGCATTTTATATCTTCTTAACCAATCGCTAATTCGGCATTCCACATGTCTGAACCATCGGAGCATTCCCTTTCGCATCTTTACACCAATGGACTGAATGAACTCTCTTTCATAAATACGCTCTCAAAAGTTTGCACTCAAAAAACCATGTGGTAACGACTTCTTAAAATATGAGAATGTGGTTAAATATTATAAACAAGTACATTTATTTATCTCAACACATTGTATCTGCGCATTTAGCTAAATATACGTCTTGTAGATTGGTTAACTCCATAACAGACCAACACCCACATTTATGAGGTAACCTACCTATAATATGTATTGAAATACTCAGAATGAATGTGTTGGTATTTCAATACGTATTTACTCCAAACTAGAAATTAATAAAAACTCCATTCCTATATATTTTATCGTTCAACCCACGTTAGCTGTCAGGAACAGCCGCCGGAGGTTTGAAATTCATAAGCTTGTGAGCCGGACTGACACGATTTCAATTTCGGACATAGTTTAGTTAACGAATAAAAACGCTGTTATCGTTCACAGACACACATTTGGGATAGGGGTAGGATTTTTTTTTTAATATTAGTTTTTAGAACGGGCGTCAGGAATCATTTATAATTCAATGTTACTTCCATCCATCCATCCATCAACCTTTCATCGTCCACTTCTGGACATAGGCCTCCTCAAGAGAATGCCACAGCGAACGGTTCTGTGCCACCTGCATCCAACGACTGCCTGCGACTGACCAGTTCATCAGTCCATCTGGTGGAGGGCCATCCTACGCTGCGCCGTTCGATACGCGGCCGCCACTCTAGAACCTTTCTTCCCCTACAGTTCTCAGTTCGTCGAGCGATGTGCCCTTCCCAATGCCACTTAATACGCCACTTGAGCATGCTGACCCGGTGGGCTGTCGGGTACTCCTGTCCCCCTACGGATTTCCGTATTACGGATCTTATCACGTAGAGAGATCGCAAGCATAGCCCGCTCAATTGTTACTTAGGTATGCCATATTTATATTTAATACTACCAAATTCCCTTGGTCGTGCTTACGATTGCCGCTCAAGGTTAGCGATTCCGCAGTCAATTCGCTGGCTGTTAAAGATAAATAGTTGTTAGTAAGTTTTTTTACATGACATGGGTGGAAAACTAGCATACGGTCCACCTGATGGTAACCGGTTACAGTAGCTTATACAAGCTAGCAACACCAGAGGCATTACTTACGCGTCACTATCTCCGGTTTTTCGGTATAGTAATTACCTTTGTATCGTGTGGGTACAAAAGTCTAGTTTTTATATTTCCCACTTGACTCGTTTCCCGTTAGGTTATAAATGCCCCCTGACCACTAAAATAATGACACATGGTTCTAGTAGTCAGAGACTTAGTGGGTGAGGGTCCCACACTACCCTCTTCGTGGCCCCGACTGGCGGGGTGTTCGGTTATGAAGATTTTTCCCGCCTTAACAAAAATAAATAAAAGGATATAAAACCCTAAGTGAAAACTTCCTTTTTCCACACCCAACTCAAATCTGGCAACAGGTGCGAATACCCTTGTATAATTTAAGAAGATACCGACGAATATAATTAACTTTATTTTTGTAATAAAAACAAATGTCCTGAATGCGTTTCAAACTTATTTTTAAACGTAATACTTTGTTTTTGTTACGTTTTATTTAAAGAACACCCTGCACTAAGTAATAATCCTACCATCACGGGGGACTTTACAAACATACAATGCCACGGACGCGATATACACCCAGACTCAGAATAACCATTTGTGGATCACACAAAGAGTTGTCCTGTCTGGGAATCGAACCCAGACACTAAGGTGAGATATCGGTATATATAAACCAATCCGCCATATATGGAGGAACTTAGGTGCTATGATAAAATCTTTAAATATATTTTCATCGGGTTGCCATATAATTGTTTGATCGATATGAAACAGCATAATAATACAAGTAACAGGTACTTTAAAACGAAAACAGATGCAGAATCCATCATTCCTGGAGGCAATTTTTTTAATATATTTACATAGCATCACGCCCGTATTTCCTAAAGGCGTAGGCAGAGGTTATTACACACCCACGATTCCCCAGTTATGTTTAAGCCCCACGTAATAGGGGGCGAGCCTCTTGCCGTCTAACGGGCACATTTCCAAACTCCGGGCGGCTACTGAGAATTTTCTTTTTACGAAAAACCTCAATAATACTGCCCGACTTGGGGATGGAACCCGAGACCTCATGCGCAGCAGTCGCTCACACCACAAAAGCAGTATATATTTATAATAACAACTACATAGGGGAGCGAGGGGTTGTTGTAACAAGGGTAAGTTGTAACCATAGATGTAGTATATTGACACAAAGTAACTATGATTTCGCAAAATGTTGGATGTCATTCTTATTATATAAATATTCACGGATATTTCACACAACGTCCTCTGGTCCCAAACTAAACTTAACGCTTGTGCTATGGGTACCAGATTACGGATATAATACATACTTTGGAAGAAGATGGTCTCCTAATTGGTGTACTACCTTTTTTTTTTTTTTTTTTGTTAAGGCGGGAAAAAATGTTCCTAACCGCACACCCCGTCGTTCGGGGCAACGAACAGGGTAGTGTGGGGCCTGCACCCACTAAAGAAACCCGCCGTGTGCCGTCTCTCCGCCTTTATTGGCGGGCCACTGGAACTGTGTTACATTCCTTCGGTGGTAATTGGTGTAATACCTGACGATAGTCAGGGGCGTCGCTATCCACAGTTTATTGTCACTGACCAGGATACTCTAAGAGATTACTCTAAGAGAGAAAAGTTGTTAAGTAATTAAGTAAATAGGTATATATTACAAAAGAAGGTAACAAGGGGTTCTTATAGATTTTAATAGCAGAGGAAATGACATAGTACATTGTATTAATTGTTGCTAAAATAAAAAAAATGTCTTGAATGCGTTTCATGTTTATTTTTTTGTTATGTTACTACTTGCCTTGCATGATATTACAACTGACCCTGGGCCTGGGGTAAGTTCTAACATACTCGTAGTTCTCTTTTGGAAAATAGTACCAGTTTTAGTGCTTTTGCTATAATGATTTAATAGAAAAAGAGTTGACTTATCAATAAATGATTAATTAGTGGCAATATAATTGATAGATCCCAAGTTACGGTTAAGGTTTTACTATAAATTGTTAATAAAAAGAATTAAAATATTTTCTGTTAAATTATATTTTAAGGAAATTGTTTGAGTAAATATGCTCTTTTTCTGTATTAAAATTATCTCGACACTTAGAAATATATTATCAAAAAAGCAAGTAACTTGTCGATCGATTACTCCGACCCGGCTTTATGGCATATTCGACGCTCATCATCGGGGTGAGTGCGCAGCGGCGTTCTCACGCGCGGAGGTTTTACTTTCAAGTACGGAGAGGCTGTATAGCATCTACTTATTATGTTTACAGAGGAAGGGATGACGAAGGCTTAGAACGCACAGACCCATTAAATCTGCTTAATACGAGATGATTGGGACTTTTACTGCTGTGATATAAAGATTGCCATGATTGCGTTTAGTTTTGTTTTATTATTAATACGAATAAGGATTAATAATAATTAATAATTTATTATCCAATCATATATTTAAACAAACAATTCTGGTTTATAAATTTATTTTGCTTAGTTTGGAAACCGGTTCATTAAGTTTTGTATTTAGATTGAGACAATCTTACTTATTAAGTGTTTATCCTGAAAAAAAAAACGTTATCTACATAGGTGTATCTATGTCTACAGTAGTTTTGTATGGTGGAAACCCCCTATCCCTTATATATATATATGTATAAAGGAAAGGAGATTTTCCACCTGTCGCTGCGTGCTACTGGTGACATCTAGTTCACTCCGACGAAGTGCTGGTACGTTAGCTGCGTAGATGAACGAAGCCCGACGAATAGGCCCGAATGAAAAATTTTAATTTATAACGACTCTAAACTTGCACTTGTGCGTACTGTTTTTGCTAATCAATTGTAATAAACGTTTAATAAATCATTCTATACGAAATTTAGATAAATTCGTTCATTGGAGTAACCCTGAAGCCTCCGTTCCTGACTACCACCTCATATCCGTTTCCTTGGAGTTGACGACGTGCGAGTACTGCCTCTGGTGTTGGTACCGTGTATAGGCTACGGTAACCACTTACCATCAGGCAGGCCATATGCCTGTTTGCAAAAACAAATTTTTATAACGCCATCTCATGGATTTTTAAGTTTGGCTATGTCGTTATAGAAGTTAGCATATCGATACCTCAAAAAACTCTACGAGCTTACGTTAAAAACATTTTGCTTTTTCTGTTATGTAAATTAGTATCTTATTCAATTTTTTTTTATACTACGTGGGTGGCAAACAGCCATACCTCCTCCTCAACTGCTCACCTGATGGTAAGCGGTTACCGTAGCCTATAGAAGCAAGCAGCACCAGAGGCATCACTCGTGTGGCACCATCTCCAAAGAAAAGGATAGAAGGTGGATAGCAGGACGGTTACTAAGGAGAGAATATGAAGGATATTAAAGAAGAGGATAGAAAGGATAATAAGGTGAGATTAAGGAGGGGAATTAGGCTTCCAGAGCTCTCACTCGCTATACGAAAAACGTACAACGGTAGGAGTACCTATTGTTGTTTCACGCCGATCTTTGAGAGGGCGGTACTTCCCCGATCGAACTGGCTCATTCATGCTGGGCAAAGCAAGGCAAGGCAAAGCTTGCCTAAGCAAGGCTCTGCTTTTAGAACCCACACTAGAAAAATATAAACGGCCGAGTGAAGCTCGGTTACCCAGGTAAACAATTCTGATTAGGTTTTATTTCAGCATAAATAGTAACAAACACGTGAACTAACCACAGAATTCCATCAATATTAAAGTACAAATTATTTGTGAATAAGGAAAAAGAGATTTTTAAGTGAATTGTATTCTTTTTTGAGAAATAAAGTCTTTAACCATATTTTGTACGAGCGGGAATCGAACCCGCGTCTTTTCCAACCCGGGGAAGTGCTCTAAGCCACTGAGCTATCGTACAGACCTATTCGGTCATCCCAATTTCCTCATCACATTTGTTTTTACGACCAACGCTATCTATCGGAACGCATTTACATGCATCAATCCAATATAGTAAGTTTAATTTTGCAATTAAAATTCATACTATTTGATGGCACGATTTTTTAAACATTTTGATCTATATTTTTTAGCATTTGACATAGTCCGCTACTTTTTAAAGTACAAATTATTTGTGAATAAGGAAAAAGAGATTTATTTTTTATTGGCTTAGAGCACTTCCCCGGATTGAAAAAGACGCGGGTTCGATTCCCGATCGTACAACAAATCTATTTTTCGTTATTCACAAATAATTTGTGCTTTAAAAAGTAGCGGAGCATGTCAAATGCTAAAAAATATAGATCAAAAATGTCCGTCAATATTTTTTTTTTAAGAATCGTTTACGAAAACAACAAAATCCAAGAATTTTTATGGGATTGATTTCCCAAATGTACCTGATAAATAGAAATTAATGCATGTGAGCGAACACATTTAAAACCCAAGGAGTTTTCAATAAATTACTGGCACTTGTTGTACCTAATGGTAAAACGGGAATAAATCTCGGGTTGTACAAGCAAATAAGCAAGGGCTGGTATCACCTGTAAGATATACGAGTGGATTCTACGAGTGAATATACCTATATATATCTACAAGATTTGATCGCATGATTAAGTGCTCTTGTGGAGGACAGGTAACGTAATGTATTACATGTAAGGTATCTTAAAATCTTTTTACCTTAGAAGCAGCATTTATACATTGTCTGCCTTACTAATAAACGTTGTATAACCTCTGAATAGTTATTCAGCGTTTTGTCTTTGTCACTAATATGACAGTTTGACTTGGAAAGAACGGAACAAAACACTGAATAACTATTCGGAGCTTATACAAGTTTTATTAGTAAGGGGGATTATATAAACGTGTGATTTCTATAACGGTATTAATTCTGTAGGTTCACAATAAAGACATGATAGTATAATGAATTAATTAAAATTGATGGGCTAAAAGAAAAAAAAAAGAAAAATAAATTTAAAAATGAGAATATTAGTACCAGTCTCTCACAGGTTCAGCTCTCTGCCTACCTCGCAAGGGAGATGGCGTGGTGATAAGATATAAGTACCATCTCACAACTCACTCTCACGTGTTCTTGTTCGAGCTTTATATAATTCTTGGTAAGCTCCCTCTCGATATCCATAGACAAATTAAAACTGTTTTTGGTTTATTGATTGACATTATACTTCCTAGTTAGATGGTTTTGTCAACTGATGGCGTTAAAAACAATTAACTAAATTGGCAACAGCTGCTTTAAACCTCCCTCTGCATTAGATATTTTCACATCAAAAATTAAATATCTCTACCGTTTACTTTACATTTAGGCTTAGCTACAATCGAGAAAAAGGGCCTCGGGGAAAGGGGGAAAGAAGGAAATTTTGATACACGATATCTAGAGCAAACTACGCGGACATTACTTTTATCCGCTAAACTGTAGTTAACATTAAATTTATAACCGCATCTAAGTGCAATATAAATCACTGTTTCTCTCTTCCTGCTCTTTTCATGCTATGTTAACATTTAACTAAAGGCCTTACTAATGGTCCATAAATTTCAAGCATCTGCAGAGGATTACAAATATAAAATTAATTATGAAATGATTTGGGTATACACTTCCCTTAGTTTTACTTTACTCTTTAGTATACACGCCGGGGGTGCGCTGTGTTCGATTACACCGTAAAATACTTCTTTTTTAATTTATGGCTGATTTTTAATCCTTGTTGTTGGTTTATAAACTACTCTCTTTACAGAGTTCCTCTCTAGTGTTTGGTGTGTTGTAAAGCTAAGCCTCCATTTTAGGCGGGTCGGGCCGCAACGGTACGCCCGAGCATTTTTGCGTATTTCGTCCACTATACAGGGCGAGCCGCGCCGGTACCACCGAAGGAATGTAACATAGTTCCAGTGGCCCGCCAATAACGGCGGAAAGACGGCACACGGCGGGTTTCTTTAGTGGGTGAAGGCCCCACACTACCCTGTTCGTTGCTCCGAACGACGGGGTGTGCGGATAGGAACATTTTTTCCCGCCTAAACAAAAAAAAAAGGTCGAGCCGCGCCGCATCGGCGGATTTTTACAGTTAGTCGTACGTATGACAAGCGAGCTTATGGTAGTGCGACAATGGATAGCTCCGATGAGTAATTATTTTTATTAAGTTGTTCAACGAGGAGCAAGAGAATAATAAACGTAGCAAACATGAAATCTGGGTCCACGATTTAAGCAAGAAAAGACGATGTTGTGGTGAATTTCATCACTTATTCCTTGGTCCTGAAGAATGATCCAGTGAAATTTTTTGAATATTTGTACGCTTGTCTTACGAACATTTTGAAGAATTACATAATATATTTCCTATTTCAGTCCAAATATTATTTCTGTTCAATCCATCATGATATTTACTATCGCCAATATCATATAATTCGGAATATTGTTGCACTAACGATATAAGTTTAGTTCCTCGTTAATTTTTTACGTAAATATACAGGTTCGCTCGCTGCAACGTTCTACTACGAATGCTGCACCTCATGCGTCCACTGGAGGCGAGGCGGGTCGGCCCGGGTCGCATCGACGGAAAGATACGCTCGCTGAGCGATGCGCCGACGGATTCCGACGCGGTCCGGCCCGCCCTGCCTTTAATTGACGCAGTTTCTTACAAAATGTATAGCAAGCGGATTTTTGCGTTGCGATGCGACCCGATGCGGCCCGCCTGGTGGACGCTTAGCTTAAGTGTAAATTTTATTTAGAATGGTTAATTAATGAGGTGAGCTGTTATATTTTATGTGTACGATCAGACAGTGTATGTAGGAGTACGTTTTCATTATTACTTAGTTTTTACATTGCTTATAATGTTAATATCATGAGGCAGTGGTAGCAGAGACTTCCTCTCTCTCTGCCACTTCTCCGCAGCAAGAAAATACACCACTCAAGACGCAGTGCTTTTAAAAATCCTTATTTCTTAAAATTGATATAACTTTATTTTTTTTTAGATGAGAGCTAAGTGTCTATAATATAAAACTTAATTGAAATCGATCCAATAGTTTTTCCTTGAAAACCACCATAACTGTGTTTATTTTTGATAAAATGGGGATATATATTTATTGCACGCCTTATAAGCGAAGCGTTGAGGTGGGTATTATTCTCGTTTTACGCATAAAAACAGATTTTTCAAACTTAAAATGTCTCTATTTATCATATTTCACTTGTAAAACAATATAGTACACACACATATCAAGAAAAAATGCTATTTTTGACACTCATGATATTTTTTATGCCATTTTTGTTATTTAAACTAGTTAAAAACTGTTTAAAATATTCTGTCTTGGACGTCCGTTTGTTGTAGGTAATGTATGTTAACACGATTACAACCGAAATACTTTGCTAATCGAGTCTTTTTTTTTCTTATTAACTTCAGTACAACTACGAATAAAGCCCTATTACTTTTCACGGTCTGATTCGATGTGGTTTAATTGTTATTTAAATAAGCAAAAAAATAGTGAATAGTTACGCTGGATTGGCACTAAAACCAGCGCTATCCTTATTTCGTAACAAGTGTGAGAACTATTTTTATAGACCAATATAGAAGTACTTCTTAAAATTACCGCTAGATGGCGTATAAGACATGAAAACCATGAAATTAGCGCTATCTATGTGATTGATTGAAAACTACTTAGTAAGACCAATACATCATTAGTTACTTATCAAATAATCAATTTTATTGTGAAAAATGAAGATTATGAGGCGTGCACTTTTGGATTTTCCAAAGTATTTTATTCTTTTAAAACAACAAGTCCTTTAAATTTCGCTTAAGCAATCCCAAATAGAGGTTGAATTATTTATCACCAAAAGGATACGCAGCTTTTACACAATGGATGTAGTACCTATTGTTAAGCTGCTTATCATAAGATTTCTGAGAACCAAGTTCCTAAGCGGTATAAGTTAGTAAGACTACTTGAATAACTTGAGGAGGCGTGTCACCAAGATCGACTTGAAATAGCAATGGAACGAAAGTTTTAATTGAATGTTACAAAGGAAACACAATGGAGGTTATACTACCACACGATAATACAAACTAGTCTACTCTTACTCGTCGTTATTGTTCTTTGAAATATACGCTCTCTTTATAAGTATAAATACAGTCACCATGATGGACGACACAACTTTCTGAATTGAAGCTTGTCTCCGTTTATGAACCCCGTGTGTTACACCGCATCACTGTTACTGTGGGGAGGCGTCGATAGTCTAGGACACCATGGCTTATCATGCAGCAAAAATGCAGGCAGAATACCACGCCATGCCAGTATAAATGAGATAATGCATCGTGCTCTTATTACCGTTGGTGTACCAGCCGTATGTGAACCTAACGGTTTGGCACGCGACGATAGGAAGAGACCAGATGGTATGACTCTGATGCCTTGAGAGATGGGTAGGCCTTTAGTGTGGAACGCCACCTGCGTGGACACCCTAGCTCCATCACATCTACCAAGCCCACTGGTAGTACTGGTGCTGCTGCTGCATCTGAGGAAACATAATAAACTTGAGGGTGATTATATTTTTGTGAAGAGGGTTATTATATTATCCGTTTGGGGTTGAAACGCTAGGGTCATGGGGCCCGAATGCTCGGAGAATTTACGAGTCGACTGATTGGTGCCTCACGGGATAAGAGGGCCGGCCTTTACCTATATGGAATGGCAGCATTGCCATTCAACGTGGCAAAGCTGCCAGCCTTTTGGGAAAGTTGCTAGTAGTAAACTTTGTAATAGTGTTTAAGAGTGTAAATACTTTGTATTAATTTTTATAAAAAATAATAATATAAACATACTAGCCCTTGCCCGCGGCTCCGCCGCAGCCAAATGTTAGTTTTTAGGTTATATGTCGGGTTCCCGATATAGCAGCGGAATAAAATATATACGAGTTTTAAATCTAACCAAGATCTATCAAATAAAAAAGTTGCATCAAAATCTGTTCAGTAGTTTTTGCGTGATGCGCGAACAAACAAACAGACAAAAAAAAACATTTTGTGTCTAGACACGCCTATATAGCCTATTACAGTCATTTTTTCTCAAATATATTAAATGTACAGACACAGCTCTGTTACAGATTTATAATAGTAATAGTATAATAGTATAGATAGATAATGAAAAATATAATGTACCATCCATCCGTTTATTTTCTTTTATATGTAGTAGCTACTTAGGCCATGCAGATAATCCAAGCCACACCTTTATGTAAAGTACCTACCTACGTACTTATTCTAAATTATGAAAGTATAATACAAGTGCACTGTGTGTTAAATGGCAAAACATTGAACATAATATTTTAAATAAACTAAACTTTTTATGTAACTCTACGCTTTTATTTAGAAGGTCTTGTGGTATTGGAAGTTTCTACAATATAGCTTTGCAACCTATCATTAAAAAGTTTATTAAAATTACCAATTAATGTGAAAGTTTTACAGTAGTTTCAACTCATCAATCTTTACGTACCTACTAAGACCATTAATGGAACAGCATAATTAAACTATGCCAATCGTGGCAGTCAATATTTAAAGTAATTGCTTTTTCGGAATTGTTTTTGTTTGTAATTTATATTTTGGTTATACGTATTCGTGAATCTTTCAATTATAAACTCATTTATTTTAATGAGTGGTGAGGGCCATACACTACTTCGTTGTTTCTTCGGATAACGGAGTACCTATGCGTGTATATTTTTCCCGCCAAAGGTTTGCGTTGTTTGTATCCAAATTTGATGCAAAATGCCCACTGTGCAAAGTTGGAGCTCTGCTCTTTGTTTGCGGAACGCAAAATGTACTAACAATGGTTTTACAGTGTAAATTATTCTGGGTGAACACGTAAGATTGTTTGTTTACCGCCATAAAATATATCTAGCTAGACTATACTCTACCTGACCGGTATTATGCTTCTCATTATTTTCGGTGTGTTGTTACTACTGCCAGGTGGAGTACGATGTTGGAATAAAGATTTTGTATTCTTTGGTATACTAGTTGGAATATAGATGTGAGTATCTTTATCAACTACAAAATAAATCCAACGTAAAAAACTTAATTCTATTTTTATTTAAAAAAAAACATAGGATCACGCCTGTATCCCCTGAGGGGGTAGGCAGAGGTGTATTACACACCCATGGTTCGCCAGCTATGTTTAAGTCCCACGTAATAGGGGGCGAGCCTATTGCCGTCTACCGGGCACATTTCCAAACTCCGGGCTGCTACATACAATTTTTGTTTTTACGAAAAAGCTCAATAACACTGTCCGACCCGGGGATCGAACCCGAGACCTCATCATTCACCATTCGCTCATCATCATCAGCATTCGCTCGCACTACCGCTGTACCACAGAGGCATCAACAAAAGCAATTTATTTTATATTCCGGGGGGATTCTGGCCAACGCGCAGGCCGCCTCCGTCGACACCGTGCGGTATCCACGTATGACCCTGGACGCAACGACTCTCTGTGGTCTCCACAGAAGAGCCTTGTTCAGTGCGTCCAGGGACCCCGCAAACACGGGTGCGCCGTACAGCGCCATCGACCGGACCGTCCATCCAATGGGGGATAGTGCCGTAATCGCCACGCTTGGCAGGCGGGTTGGCGATCGCAGTGGATGTTGTTAATACTCGAAGGAGTGCTGCTGCCCACTCCCCCGGTATTCCCTCAGTCGGCTCTTACGACTCCCATGGGTGGAGAGGGGTGGGACAATTCTAAAGCCAGCCCCACACGGCGACCGGACCACTCCCACGTAAAGCCGTCGGCACGCATTGTTGGGTCCGCCCATATTCGGCATGAGCCGTGCAAGGGCGGACTCTGCGCCGACTAGCATCGGGGACAGTTGGCGGAAGTACTCGCGAAAGCACCACCGCCCGTCCAGCACCAGGCCCAGATACTTAATCTGGCCTGCACCCCAATCTGGACCCCGTCCACTGTGATCGAGGTGCCAGCAGGTGGCCGACGTCGGGGCCAATGGAAAAGTAGGGCCCTCGACTTGTCTAGGGCTATCCTAAGCCCCAGCGCTCCGATCCACCAGACCACCTCCGAGGTCCCTAAGGTGGCCAGGAATGCCGCTTCATCGAAGTTTCCACCCTGGGCCACGACGATCCGCATAGCAGATGACCGCCAACCCGGGGGGGAGCCGACAGCGCATCACCCAGTCGTAACCGATGTCCCACAGGAGCAGCCCCAGGACCGAACCCTGTGGGACACCGCACGACATAGGCCTCCTTACAACGTCCCCTATGCGGCTCTCATAGACGACGCTGCGGCCCTCTATATAGTCCGCCACCAGCCGCCTCAGGTATACAGGCACCCCGTGATACCGGAGCGCCTCCATGATGCAGCTGAATGGCAGACTATTAAATGCGTTGGCAATGTCAAGTGACACCGCCAACAGCATTTCCCCGCTGGTGACGACTGTCGCGGTCGCGGCCCTCAGACACATGATCGCGCTGACTGTCAAACGACCAGCTCGAAAACCGAACTGTCTCTGTGATTGCTGGGTGCTTGTTCAGCGCCGCACGGTACGGGAGACCCCAGGGGTCACGATTGAGACCGTCCAGCATCTCCTGCCTTTTCTCAGTTTTGGCGTGGCAGATGGCCAGCAGGCTTGAAGTCGGCTCGCGAAGTGCGGTATGCCTCGTACAGCTGGTCCTCCCGCTCTCCATCGCGGTTGCGCCGCCGACTGCGGGTGTAGGACCTCCGGGCACGAATGCACGCCACACGGAGGTCCGCCAGCTCCTGGGACCACCAGTAGAGCCCTTTCCTCGGAGAAGGATGTCGCACACGGGGCATGGCCGAGTCGCACACCTGCGAGATCGCAGCGCAAAATCGGCCAGCCTCAACGTCCACCTCCTCAGTCAGGGCTGGTGAGGACAGCCACGATTGAACGATGGCTGCCTCCACCAGAAGGTCCCTATCCAGCCTACCTACAGCCCACCGTGGGAACGCGGAAGTTACGCGCGCCGCGTGACCCCTACTGGGGCCCAGGAGGGACGGGGAGACCTCAATCCGGATATACCGATGGTCGGACAAGGTCTCAACCTCCTCCAGAACACATCAGTTTTTCACTCGTGCTGCGACATCGGGGCTAGCGAACGAAAGGTCCACTATTGACCCACCCCGTTGCCGCACGCACGTGTTGACGGAGCCTCTGTTAAGCAAACAGAGGCCCGTCGACGCCGCCCACTCAACAAGCGCCACCCCGAGATCATTGGTCGCAGGGGACCCCCACGGCGTGGATTTGGCGTTGAAGTCCCCCACAACCAGGACGCGGCTAGGTGCCAAACGCCACAACGAGGTCTCTAGGCTTTTAAGCCAGACCCTGAAATCAGCCAGACTCCGGTTGGGGGAGAAGTACATGCCGTACAGCGTAACTCCCCCCCAGTCGGCCGCGACGTATCCCGTACCCCTGTCTCTGATCGACAAGGGCGGGAAACGAAGCGCCGTGGAGCTGATGATTGCCACTGAGGAACGCAATAAGGCTCCGCAGCTACGGCTACACCAATCAACCGCTCCACCATGGTTTGCAGGAGAAGATCCTGCGCCCCGGTGGAGTGGTTGAGATTCGACTGGAGGAGGACAGCGTTACGGTTGAACGTTAAGCCGTAACCATATCCTCCTCCACCCGGGACGGTGGCGAAGCCGCACTAGGGGGTGCCTGGGCCGATTGGCTGGTCTCCCTCTTTTTGGGCCTGTGGTGGCTGGAGGTCTCCCGCCCCATGTAGTGCTTCGCAGGTCTATTGCCTGCAGCACACGTGGGGCAGTGAGAGGGGGCGGTGCAAGTTGCGGCCTTATGCCCTGCCTGACCGCAGCGGAAACAAAGACCGCCGCAATCAAAGACCGCCGCAATCAAAGCAGTTAGTGCACGTCGGTCGGGTGTGTCCAACCGCCATGCACTTATAGTACCTCGCAGGTCGAGGCTTCAGCACGGTAACCCGCGCGAAACTCCAGCCCACGAGGAGCCTGTCTGCGTCAGCCAAGATTTTGGCCGATGCGACAGGGCAAATCACCCAGACGGTACCCACACCGCCGAGCCCGGTCCTAATGGAGCCCACTCTGATGGCATCCGAGCATCCGGTTTTCGAGGCTATAGCCCCCCGGACGTCCTCAGCCGTCACCGAGTCCTCCAGACCGGAATTGCTTGCATTGGGCGGCGTAGCAGCCGCGGCCGCGGAATAAGTGCCCACGTGGCCACCCTGACAGGGAAGCGGCGCTGGGGCCGAAGGCGGCGCGGCCTTCTTGTCCGCGGCCAGAGCTGGACGGAGTCTTGGCTCCGGCGGCACCCTAGTGCTCAAGGAGTCGATCGCAGGTGTGGGTTTCTTCCCACGGGTCTATCCCTTCTTCTTCCTCCTCCCTTCCATCTCCTTATCTTCGGCGTTGGTTGCCCCCCTCTGATACGCGGGGCTGACAGGGCCGGTCTTGGTACTCGGCCCTATGAGGGATTCTCCGTACGCGTTGCACCCGGTACCCTCCGGAGGTATACTGATGTTTTTAACGTCCGCCATATTTAAGTTTTGAGTCCTTCGACTATAGGGTGCCACCCTCGTGACTGGATACCCTCCAGCCATTCATCCCTCGCCGGGCGGCAGAGCTTAGATTGGGGTAATTTTTTATAGGGGTTTTCTTCCCCGCGGTCCGAAGACCCCCGGTCCTGTCCGTTCAGGATTACGGGTCGGGCCGAACGGTGGTCTGCATCAGACCGTGCCCACCGCTTGCAAAGCAAGCAGTGAGCCCGTCGCCCCTCAGGCTGAAAAGCCCCGTCTCCGTCTCCCAGGGCCGGGGGGGGCCACTATGGCCCCGCTGGCCCTCCACGGCAGTCGTTCAGCCCACTGCAAGCAGTGAGCCCATCGCCACTTGGGCTGAAAGCCCCGCCTCCGGGGACGGGGGGGTTACTGCGACCCCGCTGTCCCCACTCCAGGGTCGGGGGAGCGACTGTGGCCCCGCCGACCCTCCACGGTGGACGTACGGCCTATCCACTGTGCCCTCTGCTAATCAGAGGGACACGCGGAGACCCGTCCCCTGCCGGGATTCAGCCGCCACACTAGAGTGCCGGCGTTGCCCGGGGTGTACCAACGCGGAGGTATCCCGACCCGCACCCTGAAAACCTGCATACCTGAGAGATTTTCTTGAAGGTTTATGAAGTTTGCCAACCCGCGTTGAGCTAGCATGATATAATATTATGGTAGAAACCCCTCTTATTGTGATGGAAGATTCGTGCTTAACCATAAAACAATAAAGAGTTAAACACAAAGTGAACAATGTGAAATCGAAAATATCAGTCACGAGCAGGATTTGAACCTGCATCTCCTGGATACCGTCCAGATGCTTTGCCAATTCAGCCATCGTGACAATTGCTCCTGACTGCTAATTTCGATAACACATTCATACTTAACGTCTTTGGTTTTTCACTTTGTGTTTAATGTATAGTGCTAAGCATGTCAAACGCTAAAAATATATATAAAAATATCTAAACAATAAGGAGTTGTGGTCTTTGATAGTGCGCAACCTTTTTTTACTACTCCGGGTTACAAGGCGTGAGTCCACGATTACAATAAAAATAATCTAAAGCTATACGTTTCATCGTTGATTTACACGGTGTTTATTGAACGTTAACAGGCTATATGACGTTATTTACGGTCCTGATCAGAGCTGCAGATTAATTGCTTTCTCTAATGGTGTTATAAAAACGGGTGCTTTTGACTACTGCCGTTCTGATTGTTAATACAGCTAGCGATTTCTGTTCTCAATTGTAGTGACTTCGATTGTTATGTTGTTCATTCATTATTTAGAGATAAAAGGAGTTTTTTAGCTTCACATACCAAAGAGTTACTCGGGTGGAAGTACTCACTTGTCATCCGGCCCGATCGAGTTGGTACCACTATCTATTATGGTCAACCGTGATGCGCTTCAATGTGTTCTATTTAAAAAAAAAAGTCGTCACCCTGCACTAAGGAATAATCCTTGTATCTTGGGGGACTTTACAAACATAAATTTCACGGATACAAAGTACATCCAGACTCAGAACAACCATTTGTGGATTACACAAAGAGTTGTCCTGTGTGGGAATCGAACCCACAACATTCTGGCGGGAGGCCAGTTTCTTAACCACTCCGCCATCTGTGCAATCAATTTTGGTTGCAATGTTCATTCAGTCATTGTGAGACTACTTACTGTTAAGCCCAGTCTCAGATTCCATACTGTTATTTAGATTTTTTTAACAAAGTAGCCCAATAAGTGAAGTCAGGATGTGCACATAAGTGGTGGTTAGATGTTGTGTACTTATACTAGACTAGGGAGGCACACTTCACCACTGAAACCACATTACCCTGTCCTTTACCCCGAACGACAGGGTATGCGGTTAGCTAAATTTTTTCCCGCCTTAACAAAAAAAGCCAGGGAAGCACACTTTACTTATTTTGCCCTGCAAACGAAGCACCTAAGGGCTTGGACAAGGCAGTGCATCCTATCAATTTTAGTCCAGCTGTAAACGAGAGTTATTACTTAGTGTCCCAACCTCATCAGCAGTAGACACTGCACTTTCGAGTTTTCTTACGCTTGCAGTTCCTATTACTTTTTTTTACGACACTAGCTGTAATGAATGGGGTGATGAAATTTTGTATTGTTAAAACGTTAAAAGTAAAGATAATAAAAAAGAAAAAAAAAAAGAAAAAGAAAAGTCAAAGTCACTCAAACCCCAAGTTTCTCAAAGTTCAGATAACGTTATAAGTACCTACCTAAAAATAGATAATATTTATTCTGTACGCAATCAAGTACAAAGATACAAGTTTACCAAACTCAAACTCGGTTTAGCCTGTGGGTTCGAGATATTGAGTTCTAATTTAATGAAATATTTTAGCGGTTATCAAAGTTCACGTCACAAAGCCCGAAGGGGTAGGCAATCATATGCGGAATATAATACTGACATTGTTATAGAATTGTTTAAAGGAGTTAAATAAACAACAAACGTTTATATTCCTACATTTTGTCGCTAACAAGCAATTTTTTTTTTTTTATAATACTTTAGTGGATACTGATGGTAAGCAGTTACCGTAGCACTCTCGCGTCGCCAACTCCAAGGAAGGGTATAGGAGGTGGATAGCGTGGATAATAAGGAGAGGATAGAGATGGGGTGTGGGCCTCCGGCGCTCTCACACACCATACGAAACACAAAAGTAGGAGTACCTACGGCTTCTTCACGCTAATCTTCTGGGAGAGGGTGATAGGTACTACCCCGATCGAACCGGCCAATTCATGCTGGCATAAAACACATTTAGAGAATCAACGACAACCAGTCGTTACCTAGGATATTAAGAAGGAATGTGTTGTCGAGATTCAAAGTCCCGAGCAGATGTTACGTGGCTAAATTGGCAACACATCGGGGGCGGTTTTCCCGGAGATGCAAGTTTAAATCCTGCTTGTAACTGTTGTTGTCGATTTCAAATTTTAGTCATACCTATGCTCTTATGCTGTAACAGAACGAGGTCTGTATATTTTGTATAATTGGGGAAAAAAATGTATTAGGCTATTTAGGCGTATCTGAACACAAAGCAATTTTGTTCGGGCATCACACAAAAGCTACTAACGGTTTTTTATGTAATTTTTAGTTTGAGTGTTCTTGATTAGACTTAAAAACTGGTATATATTTTATCCTGCTAATGAATCCGGAACCTGAGATATAACCTAAAAACTAGCTTTTAGCTATGCAGTCAAAAGCCACAATATTATACATTAATTAACCATTCAGTTTGATTTGAATTATTTTACCCAATAAATAATGGAGCTTAAATATCTATGTAACGACTACTAACTGACGTTAAAGCTTATTTATGCGATAAGTTGCAGACAAAGAATTTGCATTTTTTTTATTTGAATCAAATATCTACAAATATTTTCTTACGTTAAAACGAACACATTTATAAACATTGACCTAAAAGCTACTTGTGCGCACTGTAGAAAGTTCCTTTAATCATCGTCATTCTCCAAAATAGGAGGCAAAATAGGACATCTTAAAGTACAGAAATAATTCTTCATAAAGAACGGTCGAAATATGATAGAGTCAGCGTTGTTATAAAACATTCCCTCGCTGTCAAGTTTACTTTATTTGAGTAAATTGCAACAGTAAGGGAAGCAAGTTGTTGAGTGTTTTATGTAATGACATCTGAAAATAACTTTTGTTTTACTTTTATGAAGTTTATAATTACATATTTCATATACATAATTTTAATGTTACATTATTTTGACATATCTACCTACTGCGTGTGTTACACAGTAATTTTATTTCAGGCTCATCCTGAAAACAATTTACAGGTAGTAGTTCCGTTTTCACGAACTCTCGCATCTTTAGATTTCTTTAAACAAAATAAATATATAGTACACGGCTATACAGTCTTGTCATGGGTGACATTAACTGTCAAATCACTTTTCGAATTTGCGCGCTCTCGCATGTACACGCGTAGGAATTCAATATTGTGTAATTTGTGTGTTTTTAGTGAATTATGCCTATTTCTGACGTGGATAACTTGGTGTTGGTATGGTATTGGTATTGGTTCGGCGGGCTGTTCTCCGCAACTCCACGTGTGAGAGAGTGTTTTGCGTGTGGGTAGGTGTGAAACCTTAACTCGATCCACCCCAGCTCCCGGAAGAACGCCAACAGCCCCTTGGTGTTGCTGGTGATCTCCCGGAGAGAACTTGAACTCCCGAAGTATTTGGTCCTGTATGTGGCGACCTCTGCACAGTGCTGCAACATATGGACCGCCGTCTCCTCCTCTTGCAGGCACGCTCTGCAAAGTGGGCTGTCTGTGATTCCTAAGACAAATAAATGTTTGTTAAAGGATCCGTGACCAGTGATAGCTGCCGTGACTATTCGCAGTTGCTGCTTAGTTAGCCGAAGTAACTGTTTAGTGATTCGGCTGTCTAACAGCGGCAGTGCTTCCTTGGACTGTCTACACTCACCGTGACTCGACCAATAGAGTTGATGATGGTCCCTAGTTCTTTCCCTTACCAGAGTCCGAAGCTTGGCAAAGGGCAATGCGATGGGTTCCGGTCCGACAGCAGCCATGTCAGAACCTCTTCTAGCCAGCTCATCTGCTGCATCATTGCCTCTAGAGCCACTTGATTCATTGTAGGGTTATGTTATTGAAGTTGCCTACCTGATTTAGTCTTTGGTGGCGTGTATGAGTCCAGATGTGACCGTATGGCTGTTCAGCACCTGGAGCACTGCCATACTGTCTGACAGTATTCGGAGATTCTTAACCTTTATCTCTCTGGATGTGATTGGGATGTGATTGCAGATGCTGCTAGGGTGATACCCAAACATTCTGCCTGGAATACCGTGTTATGCCTACCTAGTGGCGTAGCTATATGTACATTGAGATCTTCTGAGAAGACTCCGGCTCTAGTGCCTGTACCTGTTTTTGATCCATCTGTGAAGATACAGAGCTCGCTGGGCCTTAGTCCCTCACAGTGTCCGTCTTCATACAGTTGGATCTTGTATTTTTTATCAAACATAAATTGTTTTGTTATACGGTTACTTACCGCTGTGATGATAGGGAGCTCCTCGGTGAGCTCTTCCAGTAAGGCCGTATGCTGTGTCTTACAATACCTCCATAAACCTAAGGTTTTGAGTCGTAGAGATGCTAAAGCTGCTTCCTGCTGTATGTACAGTGAGAGCGCTGGTAGATTTAGCATGGCCTCCATTGCCGCTGTGGGAGTTTTTCTCATGCAACCTGTCATTGCCGTGCAACCTAACCGTTGTACGCGCTGTAGTTTATTTGTTGCTGTGCTCAGTCTGGTCCTAGGCCACCAACCTACAGCACCATAAGTGAGCATGGGGCGTATGATTGTGGTGTAAAACCATAGAATGATCTTTGGGTTCAGACCTCATTTTTTCCCAATCATCACATATCCGTCTTTTAGGTTTTGGGAGTGTTTGGGCTCGAATGTCGAAACGGATCCATCTATGATCCGAGCACGATGCCTCTTCCGAGACGTGCCAGTTCATGATGTTATCCGCTGCCGTCTCCGATGCCAGCGTTAGGTCAATAATCGTCCTACTTCGCCGCGTGACGAAAGTTGGTTCAGAACCTATGTTTACCAGAGATAGGTTAGTATAGAAAAGTAATTCAACTAAGGCCTTACCTCTACTGTTTGAGGCCTTCATTCCCCACAAGGTGTGGTGGGCGTTAGTGTCGGCTCCGATGATGACCTCGGTCTTGGTTTCATTGCAGTGGTTCACCAATCTGGTGAGATCGGGCGATGGTGGATCCTCGCTCTCAGGCATGTATGCCGAGGCGAAGATCATGTGTCCATCCATGGCTGCTGGTTGGAGAGACAGCTTTATCGCAGTTATGTCTCTGCAACAGAAGTCTGTTAGTAACTGTGCTCTCACGTTGTTAGTTACAAATATGCACGATCTGGGGTGATCATGATCCGTGATAAGTAAGACCTTACCTCCAAGATTTGAGAGACCTTGGATATGGCCTGCCCTTACCCACGGCTCCTGGATAAGGACAATGGCTGCCGTTTGTACCTCCAACCACTTCCGCAGCTGAGTCGTTGCGGTTTGACTGTGGTGGAGGTTGACTTGGAAAACATTAAGCCATCAGCAATCATGCCCTCGTCGTCCTCTCCAAGCCTTAACCCTGCCATCAGGTCGCTGGACCCTCCGGAGGCCCCCCCATCTTTGCCGGGAGCCGGTGACAGAAGCATGTTCTCCGACTCCCCATCCAGGGAGTGCTCTTCTTCGGAGTCAGTGTTAATGACGACAGCCTCCACTGAAGTTGGCGTCATCTCGCTGTTTGCAGGGTTGCTCGTTGAGGTAGCTGTGGCCACCTCCGTTTCTGGCTGCGTTTTCTCCGGTGGTTCCCGCTCCAACAGTTCTGTGTTGATGGTGCGGGTCACCGGTTCCCAGCCTGGCGGTACATTCCGGCAATGGAACTTGACGTAGACCGCACCCATCGTAAAGGTTAGGCGACGGCCCGCGTCCAGAATGGCCGGGATTTGATCCTCCGGTATGGCGACCACAACGAACCATAGTTTCTTGCTCTCCTGCTTTTCGTCGCTGTAAAGCGTCCACTTGCTCACATCCACCCACGGGTTTTGGTAAGCAAGTGTACGCCCTATGTACTTCGAATTTGGGATCAGCCCAAATTCGTCAGAGATGACAATACCACACTTGATCTTTTGTGGTATTGCCGCTTGGCTTTTGACAACTAGAGTGAGGTCTTTCGGCATCTCTAGTTCCGACACCGTTCTCTCTAGCCTTCGCAGGGTGTGCTCATTTCCACACCATAATTTAAGGACACCGTCCGCATGTATAGGTCTTCCTTTGAAGACTGGCCCAGTGTCCTTAGCTCCCACAGCATAGCCCTCACTAAGGAGTTTCCACTGAATCCCCTTGTGGACCGTTTGAGCCATGGTCGCGGTCAGCATACTCGTGCGCTCACAGGTGACTGCTACGTCGAGAGGCGTGCTGATCGCACAAGCATAGCTCTTACGAGCAGCCTACTTTGGCTGCTCTAACTTGGGCCGATTGTGCTCTCCACGCGGCGAGATCGTCTCGTTTAGAGCACATTTAGCCGTAGCCTGAGCGGCCTTAGCAGGCTTATTTGCCGTTTTCTTCGCAGGCGGCCCCCTTCTAGCTCCAGACCGCGGTTCGGCAGACTTCGGCTGGCTTCCGCCTGCCTCTGTCTGCCCATCCCGCTCGGTGCTAAAAGCGAGCTGACCACTTTTCGGGTTTCCCCGATTAGTGGCTTCGGCCTGCGATTTCTTTGCCTGAGCAGCGAGCTTGTGTCGTAACCGGCGTTCAGCCTTAGTTTTATAGCCCGGTTTCCGGACCTTTTGGTCAGGGTTCCGGGCTGATGGAGCTGGTTTCAGGTTGCGAGCAGCTTTCTTCCTTTTGCTCTTGCGCTTCGGAAGTATCCAGTCGTCGAAAAAACCGTCGTCGTCAGTTGCCTCTGTGAGAGCAGGTGTGCCCTCACGAGGCGCCGTCTCGGACGCCCCCGACGCTGGTATCTTCACAACCTTTGAGGGGTTTCCAGCGCTGGCTTTACCCTTCTCAGTGCCTTCGTCTTTTGACTTAGGACAGCCTATTTGGGTAAGGGTAGGATGCGAGGTACTCACTCCCCTCCTAAGGCCCGCGCCAACAGGCGCTGAGCTGCTCGGTGGGGGGTGAGTGCTTTTAGCAGATTGTGGGCCTTTTTTACCACCTTGGGTTGGTTTACTCGAGGGGCCGGCCCTATCTGCATGCTGGTTGAAACCACCCTTACTGTTGCCCGCGCCGTGAGGCTGCGTGCTGACAGCTTGGGTGGTTACACCCGTGCCCTTACCGTCATTTGCACCTCGCGATGCTAAAGTGTTGGTAGAGGCACGGTGTTGAGTGCCATGACTTATTCCCGAGTTCTCTCCCACAGGTAAGAACTGCCCAGCTGTAGCCACATCAGGGGCACTGCATGATATACCGGAGCCCATTCGACCAGATGGTCCAGAGCTTCTGCTGGTAGTGGGGGTCATCCCAACTTTCATTGGTTCCTCCCCTGTCAAGGTTATATTTGGCCTTGTGTTATCCATACTGTTTATTGTTATCGAATTATCCTCTGACTGGCTTCCCACCCTCCGTGGAGCCCGCACCTGGGAACGTCCTACTCTCAAAAATTCGGACGTTAAGATTACCAGTCAGATATAGGAGCGCGAGGCTGGTTTACAGTGCGTCATCAGGCGCTCGATCGGGCTGGCGTCTGGGATCGAATAGGCCTATCCCAGGCGAACTGATCAACCCTCACTTACACCGTCAGCAAGACTTTCACCCACCACGTATGACTCCCAAGAGAGTCATACGCAGACCCCACGCCCCTAACCGGTGGCCCTCTGACGGGACACCTGACCGTTTCCCCACCCCTGGCTAGGAGGTGAGGCCACCGTGTGGCATGAAATCCAGGCCAAAGGGGGAGTGTTGCCGCACGGATGCATAACCCCAGCGCCGGTTGGCTCAGCCCCCCAGGATCCCTTCATACCGCAGTACGGTGCTCACTGCGCAAGCCGGAGCGCAGGTAGGTGCTGTGTACATTTATAGACTTAATAAATTTATGTACTACTTAAATAAAAGGGGCAATACTTGTGGTCGGTGCTTGCCCTGAACACATAAATATATAATAAAAAGATATATATGTATTATACGAATAGATAAGAATATGAAGCCGTCTTCGCACCCACAACAATCCGGCTTCGATACATACAAAGAGAGAAAGGAAGGAAGAAGACTTTAAGAATATACTATTGTGAGATATTTATATTACATAAATATGATAAATATAAAAGGCCCGGGCTTGGGACTGTCAAAGTTTACCAGGCGGACTGTATCTGTAGTCTGCCCAGGAAACTCTGGCTAGGTTAACTTGGTGTTAGAAGAAATAGCGAGAATAAAACAGAAACTGAAGAAATTATCTCGCCAATGCCGCCACCGCCATCGCTTTCTTTATGGGTTCCGGTCCCGGCAGTCTGCTAGTTGCCGGACCCGATAGGTAACAAACCGATCGGCAAACCCCATGTAATCTCACGGTCAGAACCAATCCATGTCCCCTTTACCGCCTATGAGGAACAACAAGACAAAGAAAAATGTCAGTAAGTGGTATTTCAAACTTGTTTTTAGGTTACGGAAAACGAAATTTCACTGCGAAATGCCTTTATTTACTCACAAAAGGAAATAGAACCATGGAACGAGATTACAAAAAGGTTTCTTTGACCAGATGATGAATGATGAGTCTGAGAGTAATCTTGACCATCGTCCGTGCCAGTACGAGATACTTCCGCACGAAGATCAGTTTTTGATACGAGATATCAATTCTGGTATACCCTATCACATGATAGGGAATATTGTGCCTGACACAGAGCTTCCGAAATGTTTCTATGTTCAGAATAATGAATCTGGAGTGACCTTGACCACTGTCCGTGCCAGTAGAGATACTTCCGCACGAAGATCAGTTTTTGATACGAGATTATCGATTCTGACATATACTGTCATATTGTACATGACACAATGTGATGGTCATCATGGTCCTAACATATATAGGTACCTACCTACCTTATGGTAGTTCGTCTTGAGTTACAGGAAGATAACCTTCATATAACTAAATGGAAGAGTTATTATGGTCACCTTGGGTGATGAAAATCCCACAGAAGACAAATATGGACCGGCACTAAATAGTCTTATAAGCCCAAGGTGGAAAACCTTGGTTTCTAAGGACAGTGAAGAGATGAAGATACTCTGATGGTATATAAGATACCTAAAAGATGTACCCTCCCAGAAGCACCGGATTTCTAGGCAGAGGTGCTGCAAGAAGAACAACAATAGTTGGGTATTAACCCTGTCTGGCCTTGGTCAGGAAATTACTAAAATTTTTCCCGGACAGGAGGTACTTGAGATCTTAAAATTGCTTAGTGATGGAACAAAGCTTTTGACATCTCTACATCATAATGAAACTAACATCAGGAAATTATGAGTGGTGCTGCTTCTGGATAGATCTTTTATTAAAATAACTGAATCAATTCCAAGAAACCAGTATTTATTAAAATTTGCAACAACAAAAAAAAAAAATACGGAAATCTAACCCTGCTGCAATTAAATGTCTGGGAAACTGGAGTGACCCCTCATGCTAGCATACGTAGCAGAAGAACACAATGGGTGAAGGGCCCTAGCATCCACCCATAACATAGTAACACAAAGCCATGCCACCCAAAAAGACACTGAAAGGAGCACCGGTGAACCAATCTCAGAGAGGTTATTAAGTGCTGGCCATTGTCGCTAGTCCCATGACAGGTACAAAATCCTGGTGCAGGTAATTACAATCACTGATGATAATATGGTTATACTGGTATGGATTCAACAATACCTAACCTAATACAAACCATTTATAATTATCTTCAAACCAGAATACTCTTAATAATTTTATCTCTGAATTTGGGTAACTCTTCAAATATTAAGAGCTCAACAATTTACTCCAGTTGGGTGCTATAATACCCTGTTAGTCTGAAAACTGACAATATTTATATAATATATTCTTGGTACCATCTTGGTAAAAGAAGCATATCTGTTAGTCCCAATTGCTGTACAACACAGGAAATATTTTAGATACCAACTTTAACAGTTGTATGGATTTACGCCACTACTATAAATATGGTTTATGTACAATACTTAGTGTGTTTACAAAATATTTAGACCTGTGATGTCATACATGAGGAGTACGGGTACATAACAGTGATTTGCTTCAACAAACACATGATAAATGCCAATCTCAAACATGTCCGTGTGGTGACGGACTAAGAATACAAGTGTCACCACCCCATTCTTTCCCACGGGTGTCGTATGAGGTGACTAAGGGAAGTAAGCAATTATCATCCATTGCATGACTGGTGGTAGGGCTGGGTACCAAGTGGGAGTACTCACGTGGTATCGGGCCCGACCGGGTTGGTACCGCCATCTCCCGTGTGACCGGCCATGAAGCACATCATTGCGTTTTGGCTGTAGCAGGAGATAGCCGTTTATATTTAATTTCAAATCTGTGAAATGAATTGGTGAGCAGCGGCTTGACAATACTCTCGGTGTAGTCGAGTCCATGGGCGACGGTTACCATTTACCATCAGAAGGACCGTGGCTCGTCTACCACTACACGCAATAAAAAAAAAATGTTATATTATACAGATCTCAAATATTTAGGCTTTACACTAAACTATAAAAATAATAACTTAATTCTTAGTAGACAGTGTAAATTTCTTTGGTATATTATTAATTCCGACTAAGGCAAGTAAGCAATTGTCACCACTGGCATTACTGGTGGTGGGGTTGGGTACCAGGTGGGAGTACTCACTTGCTGTCAGGCCAGATACCATATGAGAGTACTCACATACTCCCGTTAGACTGGCCGTGAAGCACATTGGTGTGTTTTGGTTGAAGCAGGATATGGCCATTTATTCTTTCATTTGTTATCTGTCAAATGGATTGATAAGCAGTGGCCTGACAATACTCCTGGTATGGTTGAATCCACGAGCAACGGTTACCATTACCATCGGGTGAGCCGTGGCTCAGCTGCCACCATAACCAGAAATGAAAATATGTCTTCAAATAGAAGACCCAATTGCCTATGACTTGATAAAGTAACTATTCACATTAGATTGTAGTCAAATTTTCCTTTATGGATTTCCCCTCCTTTCAGTAATAACTAAATGTTAAGAAAAATTAAGAAATGATCAAACTGAAAATTTTTTTTTGTTTTTCACTGGTGGTCAGCACAGTCATGGTTTCCTTTTGTCCTAGCATTCCAGTTAAGATTATTACTACAAGCTTCCTTGGAGGTAACGCCCAGATACTTAGCTCCAGTTATAAATTATAATTGTTCATACCAAAAATGCTCCTCCTGTCACACCAACAATATTAATTATTTTCAAGCGACTGTACCTCTGCTGCAGCGGTGATGCGTGCGACTGCTGCAGCACGAGGTCTCGGGTTCGATCCCCGGGCCGGGCAATGTTATTGAGTATTTAGATATTTTTATATATATTTTTAGCATTTGACATGCTTAGCACTATACATTAAACACAAAGTGAAAAATGTGAAATCGAAAATAACAGTCAGGAGCAGGATTTGAACCTGCATCTTCTGGATACCGTCCAGATGCTTTACCAATTCAGCCATCCTGACAATTGCTCCTGACTGCTAATTTCGATAACACATCATACTTAACGTCTTTGGGTGACGTCTGCGCCATCTGTCAGAAGTATTTTCATACATTATACCGACCAGGTAAACTTAATTTTACAATTAAGATTTTACCTAATAATGACGCAAACCCTTTAAATATTTAGATATTTTTATATATATTTTTAGCATTTGACATGCTTAGCACTATACATTAAACACAAAGTGAAAAATGTGAAATCGAAAATAACAGTCAGGAGCAGGATTTGAACCTGCATCTTCTGGATACCGTCCAGATGCTTTACCAATTCAGCCATCCTGACAATTGCTCCTGACTGCTAATTTCGATAACACATCATACTTAACGTCTTTGGGTGACGTCTGCGCCATCTGTCAGAAGTATTTTCATACATTATACCGACCAGGTAAACTTAATTTTACAATTAAGATTTTACCTAATAATGACGCAAACCCTTTAAATATTTAGATATTTTTATATATATTTTTAGCATTTGTCATGCTTAGCACTATACATTAAACACAAAGTGAAAAATGTGAAATCGAAAATAACAGTCGATCAGTACGGTCGATGGCGCTGTACGGCGCGCCCGTGTGGGCGGAGTCCCTGGCCGCTCGCAATAGGGCCCTTCTGTGGCGTCCACAGAGGGTCGTAGCGGTCAGGGCAATACGCGGGTACCGCACGGTCTCGACCGATGCAGCCTGCGCGTTGGCCGGAATCCCCCCGTGGGATCTGGAGGCGGAGGTGCTCGACAACGTCTATCGGCGAGCGTCGACGGCGCGGGCGGGGGGCAGCCGCCCCTCGCCGAGCGCAATGTCATCGTGGCGGGAAGATGCCCGCCGCGCCACCGTCCTAAAGTGGAAGTCTCGGCTGGAGACGCCCCGGGCCGGTCTCTGGACCGTGGGGGCGCTCCGGCCGATCTTGGAAGAATGGGCAGGGCGGCAGCATGGGGTCCTCACCTTCCGGTTGGTGCAGGTTTTATCGGGGCATGGTTGCTTCGGCAAATACCTGCACACGATCGCAAGGAGGGAGACGACCCCAGGCTGTCACCACTGCGACTGCGACGAGGACTCGGCGCAGCACACGCTCGAGTCGTGCCCGGCCTGGGATCTGCAGCGCCGGGAACTCGTTGCAGTCATAGGCGAGAAACTGTCGCTACCGGCCGTTGCGCGAGCGATGGTTGGCAGTGACAGGGCCTGGACCGCGGTCGCCGCCTTCTGCGAGGCTGTCATCTCGCGGAAGGAGGGGGCGGAGAGGGCCCGTGAGGAATCCTCCTTCGCGGACCCGATTCGCCGCCGGCGCGAGGGGCGGCGTGCGCGCGCTTACTTGCGCCTGATGCCGCCCTAGCCGAGGCTGCGGACGGTGGGGTCGGGGAGTACCCTGCCGTCCGCGGAAGCCTACCGGGAAGGTGCGACGCCCAAGTGCGCGAGGCGTCGCTCACGAGAGGGTGCCCGTAGGGGCTGCCGCCTGCGGATCGCGGTCGTAACAACGCGGTACCCGTGATCCGCCGTAGCAAGGGCGGGTGGAGGCGCACGTTGGAGTTTTTAGTATGTGAGAGCCCCATTCACCCCGTTGTCTCCCCGGGCAGCGGGGTGTGCGGTAGGACATAAAAAAAAAGGAAGCGTTTAGACTAAGGCCCTCTCTTCCTAGGTATACAATATCCTTTTTTTTTGTTAAGGCGGGAAAAATGTTTCTAACCGCACACCCCGTCGTTCGGGGCATCGAACAGGGTAGTGTGGGGCCTGCACGCACTAAAGAAACCCGCCGTATGCCGTCTCTCCGCCTTTATTGATGGGCCACTGGAACTATGTTACATTCCTTCGGTGGTCCGCCGGCGGCTTACCCTTTCGGATACCCTCTACTAAGCGACGCATCCGCGCACGGAGCTTCGCACCTTCTCGGGAGGCCTTGCGGGTGGCGGACGTTCCCCGGTCCATCCACCCGCAGCCTCAGCTAGGGCTGCATGAGGCGCAAGTACCTGCGCCTGCGCCGCCCCGGTCGCTGGCGGCGGTTTGAGTCGGCGGAAGAATCCTCCTGCCTGGCTCTTTCCGCCGCTTCCTTCCGCGAGATAACCTCCTCGCAGAAGGCAGCGACCACGGCCCAGTTTCTGTCACTGCCAAGCATCGCTCTGACGACGCTCGGCAGCGAGAGGTCCCCCCCTATTTCCGCGATGAGTTCACGGCGCTGCTCGGCCCAAGCCGGGCACGACTCGAGCGTGTGCCACGCCGTGTCCTCGTCACAGGCGCAGTGGTGATAGCCCGGAGTCGCTTCCCTCCTTGCGACTATGTGCAGGTATCTGCCGAAGCAACCGTGCCCCGACAGCACCTGCACCAGTCGGAAGGTAAGGACTCCATGCCGTCGCCCCGCCCACTCCTCCAGCACCGGCTGGAGCGCCCCTACGGTCAAAAAACCGGCCCGGGGCGCCTCCAACCGCGCCCTCCACCTGGCCATGGTAGCTCTGCGGGCGTCGCCCTGCCACCTGGCCACCTCCCTGGGTAGGGGGCGTTCGCCCCCCTCCCGCTCTTGCGATGCCCGCCGATACACCTCAGCGAGCACCTCCGCCTCCAAGTCCCATGGGAGGATTCCAGCCAACGTGCAGGCCGCCTCGGTCGATACCGTGCGGTATCCGCGTATGACCCTGGACGCAACGACTCTCTGTGGTGGTATATAATATCCTGGGTACCTGCATTAGCAATAGAATTCTGAAATAACATGCTAAATATTTTGGATCTAAAAGACCTGTCCAAAAAATGAGTTCTGGCTACTGCCCACCTTATTAGCTCTGACTACTGCCCACGGAGTGAGAACATTAGTTTCAATTAAAATTAAAAATATTAATTTTACATCTGTTTATGTCATCATGAATATTATTTAGATATTTTGTTTTTAGCATTTGAGACGCTTAGCCATATACATTAAAAGTAATTGTCACCATGGCTGATTTGGCAAGGCATTTGATACGGTATTTCCGGCGATGCAGGTTCACGTCATGCCTGTGAACTGTTGTTTTCGATTCGCATTTTCACACTTTGTGTTAAAGTTTGATATTCTTAAAATATCCAATAAACTAAAAGAAACACCATTTTGTAGTTACAGTAATATGAAAATGAGACAGTGTGTCCAGCTCATACCTTAAAAATATACACATACACGAGGGAAGTTCAAGGATATATACCTTACCTGTTAAACACCACTAGGATTCTCCTTGTAAAAAGCTACGTCCCAAACAAAGAAGTTGGACCAAAAAATCTTTATATGCTTTGACACAATATATTTTTTTCTTTCTCTGCATATAATAACAGAGACATGCTGCCTTAAAGGCAAAAATTACACCTCTATCAATCAATTGCAGAGATGACGTAGTGGTTTAGATACCAGCCTTCCGCCTGACCGTTGTGTGTTCGATTCCCACAGGACAACTCTTTATGTGATCCGCAAGTGGTTGTTTTGGGTCTGGGTGTGCTGTGTCTGTGAAACTTTGTTTGTAAAGTCCCCTGCGATACAAGGATTATTTCTTAGTACAGGCAATTTTCAAAAATTTCTAAGTAACAGAAATGATCTTAATTTTGCAAATTCTATTTATTTATGATATCACTAATGTTAATTACATTTTTCATGAATATTATTGCTAGTTACATGTTATAACAAAACAGAGTTCTTTTAATTTGCTATGCTACCTTTTTTTTTTTTTTTTTTTTTGTTTAGGCGGGAAAAAATGTACCTAACCGCACACCCCGTTGTTCGGGGCAACAAACAGGGTAGTGTGGGGCCCTCACCCACTAAATAAACCCGCCGTGTGCCGTCTCTCCGCCTTTATTGGCGGACCACTGGAACTATGTTACATTCCTTCGGTGGTCCGCCGGCGGTTTACCATTTCGGGTACCCGCTTCTGAGCGACGCACCCGCACACAGTGCGTCGCGCCTTCGCGGGAGGCCTTGCGGGTGGCGGACGTTCCCCGGTCCATCCACCCGCAGCCTCAGCTAGGGCGGCATTAGGCGCAAATACTCACGCCTGCGCCGCCCCAGTCGCTGGCGGCGGTTCGGGTCTGCGGAAGGATCAGCCTCCCTGGCCCTCTCCGCCGCTTCCTTCCGCGAGATGACCTCGTCGCAGAAGGCAGCGACCGCGGCCCAGTTCCTGTCGCTGCCAAGCATCGCTCTAACGACGCTCGGCAGCGAGAGGTCCCCCCCTATTGCCGCGACGAGTTCACGGCGCTGCCCGCCCCAAGCCGGGCATGACTCGAGCGTGTGCTGCGCCGTGTCCTCGTCGCAGCCGCAATGGTGACAGCCCGGAGTCGCTTCCCTCCTAGCGACTATGTGCAGATATCTGCCGAAGCAACCGTGCCCCGACAGCACCCGCACCAGTCGGAAGGTAAGGACTCCGTGCCGTCGCCCCGCCCACTCCTCCAGCACAGGCTGGAGCGCCCCTACGGTCCAGAGACCGGCTCGGGGCGCTTCCAGCCGTGTCCTCCATCTGGCCATGGCAGCTCGGCGGGCATCGCCCTGCCACCTGGCCACCTCCCTGGGTGGAGGACGACCTCCCACCTCTCGCTCTTGCGATGCCCGCCGATACACTTCGGCGAGCACCTCCGCCTCCAAGTCCCACGGGGGGGTTCCGGCCAGCACGCAGGCCGCTTCCGTCGACACCGTGCGGTATCCGCGTATGAGCCTGGACGCGACGACTCTTTGTGGTCTCCACAGAAGAGCCCTGTTCGGCGCGTCCAGGCACCCCGCCCACACAGGTGCACCGTACAGTGCCATCGACCGGACAACCCCCGCATAAAGCCGTCGGCACGCATTGTTGGGTCCGCCCATATTCGGCAAAAGCCGTGCAAGGGCGGACGCTGCGCCGACGAGCCTCGGGGACAGTTGGCGGAAGTGCTCGCGAAAGCGCCACCGCCCATCCAGCACCAGGCCCAGATACTTGATCTGGGCCTTCACCCCAATTTGGACCCCGTCCACCGTGATTGAGGCGCCAGCAGGTGGCCGACGTCGGGGCCCATGGAAAAGTAGGGCCTCCGACTTGTCCAGGGCCACCCTAAGCCCCAGCGCCCCGATCCTCCTAACCACCTCCGAGGTCCCTAAGGTGGCCAGGAACGCCGCTTCCTCGAAGTTTCCACCCCGGGCCACGACCAGCGTGTCATCCGCATAGCAGATGACCGCCAGCCCGGGGGGGAGCCGACAGCGTAGCACCCAGTCGTAACCAATGTCCCACAGGAGCGGCCCTAGAACCGAACCCTGCGGGACACCGCACGACATGGGTCTCCTCACAACGTCCCCTATGCGGCTCTCATAGAGAACGCTGCGGCCCTCAAGATAGTCCACCACCAGCCGCCTCAGGTATGCAGGCACCCCGTGATACTGGAGCGCCTCCCTGATGCAGCTGAATGGCAGACTATTGAATGCGTTGGCAATGTCGAGCGACACCGCCAACAGCACTCCACCCCCGGCGACGACCGCCGCGGCCACGGCCCTCAGGCGCATAATCGCGCCGACCGTCGAACGACCAGCCCGAAAGCCAAACTGGGCATCCGACAAGTCGGGTCCGACGTCGCGCAGGTGTTGGACGATGCGGGCAGCGAGGATTCTCTCCAGCAGCTTACCCGCCTCGTCCAGCAGCACGATGGGCCTGAAGGCCCCGACCGAATCCGGCGTACGCCCCGGCTTCGGCAGGAGTACCAGCCTCCCCTCCTTCCAGCAGCCAGGAAACCGTCCGGACGCCAGGCACGCATCGAACAGTCCCCTGAGGCGGGGTTCCAGGTGGTCCAGAGCCAGGGCAAGCACTCGGGCGGGTATCCCGTCCGGGCCGGGGGCGGTGTTCTTGGAACGAATCCGCGAAACAGCCGCCCCCATTTCCGACGCGGTGACGGGCGGTACACTGAGGTCGGCCTCCCGGTCGCTACCTGGCATTGCCATGACCGGGGGCGTGTGCTCCGCCCGTCTAGGGAATAGGCCCTTGACCACCTCGGTGAGGAGGCTGGGCTGAAGGGTCTCTGTGAGGGGGGGGCCCTGAGTGCGGAGCTTGTTCAGCGCCGCACGATATGGGCGACCCCAGGGGTCACAGTTGAGACCATCCAGCATCTCCTGCCTTTTCTCTGTTTTGGCGCGGCAGATGGCCAGCTTAAACGCGGCCCGCGATGTGCGGTACGCCTCGTACAGCTGGCCCTCCCGTTCCCGATCGCGGTTGCGCCGCCGACTGCGGGTGTAGGACCTCCGGGCACGAATGCACGCCGCACGGAGGTCCGCCAGCTCCTGGGACCACCAGTAGAGCCCCTTCCTCGGAGGAGGACGTCGCACACGGGGCATGGCCGAGTCACACACCTGCGTAATCGCAGCGCGAAATCGGCCAGCCTCAGCGTCCACCCCCTCGGTCAGGGCCGGTGAGAACAGCCACGATTGAACAATGGCGGCCTCCGCCAGTAGGTCCCTATCCAGCCTGCCCACAGCCCACCGCGGGAACGCGGGAGTTCTGCGCGCCGCGTGACCCCTACTGGGGCCCTGAAGGGACCGGGAGACCTCAATCCGGATGTACCGATGATCGGACAAGGTCTCAACCTCCTCCAGGACACACCAGCTCCTCACTTGTGCTGCGACGTCGGGGCTAGCGAACGAAAGGTCCACTATCGACCCGCCCCGTCGCCGCACGCACGTGTTGACGGAGCCTCTATTTAGCAAACAGAGGCCCGTCGACGCCGCCCACTCTACCACCGCCGCTCCACGGGCGTCCGTCGCAGGGGACCCCCACGCCGTGGATTTGGCGTTGAAGTCCCCTACGACCAGGACGTGGCTAGGTGCCAGTCGCCGTATCGAGGTCTCTAGGCTGTTAAGCCAGACCTCGAAACCAGCCAGACTCCGGTTGGGAGAGAAGTATACGCCATACAGCGTAACTCCCCCCCAGTCGGCCGCGACGTATCCCGTACCCCTGTCTCTGATCGACAAGGGCGGGGAACGAAGCGCCGCAGAGCTGACGATTGCCACGGAGCCATCGCGGCTGCCCACCCAATGAGGGCGGTCAGGAACACAATAAGGCTCCGCAGCTACGGCTACTCTAATCAACCGCTCCACCATAGTTTGCAGGAGAAGATCCTGCGCCCTGGCGGAGTGATTGAGATTCGCCTGAAGGAGGATAGTGTCACGGTTGAATTTTAAGCCGTAACCATATCCTCCTCCACCCGAGACGGTGGCGAAGCCACGCTAGGAGGGGCAGCCTGGGCCGATTGGCTGCTCCCCCCCTTTTTTGGGCCTGTCGTCGGGGGTCTGCATCCCTCCCGCCCCATGCAGTGCTTGGCAGGCCTGTTGCCTGCCGCGCACGCGGGGCAGTGAGGGGCGGCAGTGCAGGTTGCCGCCCGGTGCCCTGCCTGACCGCAGCGGAAACAAAGACCGCTGCAGTCAAAACAGTTAGTGCACGTCGGCCGGGTGTGTCCGACCGCCATGCACTTAAAGCACCTCGCGGGCCGAGGCTCCAGCACGGTGACCCGCGCGGAACTCCAGCCCACAAGGAGCCTGCCTGCGTCGGCCAAAATTTTGGCCACCGCGACAGGGCAACTCGCCCAGGCGGCACCTACACCGCCGGGACCGGTCCGAATGGAGCCCACTCTGACGGCATTCGAGCATCCAGTTTTCAAGGCAATAGCCTCCCGGACGTCGTCCGCCGTCACTGAGTCATCCAGACCGGAGATGCGCAGTTCAGCGCACTTTACCGGTCTGGTGACGCGGACTCCACTCCCCTCGCCAAACAAACTCTTAAGCCTTTCGGCCACCTTGTCGGCCATCCTGGGGCCCTCCGCCCCAGGGAACTCGAGAATTCGAGCCCCTGTTCGGGCTAGGCGGGTCCGGGCGGCGACGATTCCGATGTCGGAGACGTCGATTTCCTCCCGGGCCTTCCTCAAGATGGCCTGGTACGACAGGCCCACTTCCGCCTCCGGCAGCATGGTGATTACCACCGCTGCCGTTTTTGGCGTCTGAAGCTTGCGCGGCTTCTTGGGGCCGGGCTTGCTCCTCGACGCAGCGGGTTCCGCAGCCCGGGCAGTAGCCTTGGACGCGGCCCACTTCTTCCTCTTGCCCCGGGATTTCCTCCTCCCGCCGTCCACTGTCTGCCAACCCTCTTCAGAGGGCGCAGGGCCGGACGGCGCGGGAGTTGGGACTCGAGAATCCCGGGACACGATTGCTGGGGCACGCGATGGCTGGCCAGCACGAGAGAGAGGAGGGAACTCCTCCCTGGGCTGGCCCTTGGAGCGCTGCCCAGCCTTCTGCACCGCTTTCACCTTGGCAGCTTTGCCCTGCCCCTTGGGCGGCGCAGCTGCGGCCGCGGAGTAACCGGCCACGCGGCCACCCTGACAGGGCAGCGGCGTTGGGCCTGAAGGCGGCGCGACCTTCTTGTCCGCGGCCAATGCTGGGCGGAGCCTTGACTCCGGCGGCACCCTAGCGTTTGTGGAGCCGAGGCGGGGCTCATAGACCGCATTGTCGCGATCCATGACCTGGCATATCTGCTCCTCCGTCAGAAGACCAGGGGCCGGAGGCCCGGCGCCCGCCGTTAAGGCAGAGGCTCCTGGCCCGGCCTTGGCGAGCTTGGCGCGCTGGCTGGCGAGCTCCTTCCGGAGCTCTGCCACCTCCGTTTCAAGGCGCCTGCAGCGGCAGGGCGCCTCCGGCCTCCCAGTCCCCACCGGCGCCAGGTTACGCCGGAGCGACTCCACCGAAGTATTAACGACCTCGGAGGCCTTTCTGAGGGCCTCCGCGAAGTTGCCCTGGAGGCTCCGTGACCCATTAGCCACCGTAGAAACGATGGCGAGGGTGTCGGAGACCTTCCGGGCAATTTGGTCCACTGAAGGTGGACCATCCTCGTCCAGAGGCACCTCGTGGAGCCTCGATGTGAGAAGGGTCACCCTCTCCTCCACCGACAGCTCCGCTCCCAATTCCCTAACTATAGCCTCGTCCGCTTGCGATAGCGAACGCGGCACACCACCTGCGTACTTACCAGTACTACGGCCCCTTTTGGCCGATCTTCCTGGCCTTGCCGGCGGGGGCATCGATGTCGAGCTGCCCTCGGACTCCGAAGCGTTACCCTCCTGCGCAATTGAACGCTTCAGGAGCCGCGAAGGCTGCCCCACCGAACCTGACGCATCTTGTTGAGACCCTGAGGGTCCCGCAGAGACAGCGCCTCCGATCGCGGCGCCACTGCCACCGCCATCCGAATCTATATCGGCACCTTCCACAGCCGAGCTGCCAGTGCCCTCCGTTGGGCTGCCCGCGGGTGTGGGTTTCCTCCCACGGGTAGTCCTCCTCTTCGACCTCCTTCTCTCCTCCACCTCTCCTTTCTTCTTGGCGTCAGCTGCTCCCCCCAAATACGCGGAGCTGACAGGGTCGGTATTGCTACTCGGCTCTGTGAGGGATTCTCCGGGAGCATCGCACCCGGTACCCTCTTGGGGACTCTTTACGTTCTTAACTTTCGCCATGATGTTTAAGTTTAACGTCCTCCGACGGGCCACCCTCGCGACTGAGCTCCCCTCAGCCATGCATCCCCTGGCCGGGCAGCAGAGCACGGGATTGGGGTAATTTTTTATAGGGGTTTTCTTCCCCGCGGTCCAAAGACCCCCTGTCCTGTTCATTCAGGATTACGGGTCGGGCCGAGCGGTGGTCTGCATCAGACCGTGCCCACCGCTCGCGAAGCAAGCGATGAGCCCGTCGCCCCTAAAGCTCAAAAGCCACTTATCCGGGGACGGGGGGGTCACTCTGACCCCGCCATCACCCTCCCAGGGCCGGGGGAGCCACTATGACCCCGCCGGCCCTCCGCGGCAGACGGTCAGTTCACTGTGGGCAGTGAGCCCGTCGCCGCTTGGGCTGAAAGCCCCGCCTCCGGGGACGGGGGGGTCACTGTGACCCCGCTGTCCCCACCCCAGGGTCGGGGGGGCCACTGTGGCCCCGCTGACCCTCCACGGCGGACGTCCGGCCTATCCACTGTGCCCTCTGCTAATCAGAGGGACACGCGGAGACCCGTCCCCTGCCGGGATTCAGCCGCCGGCACTAGTGTGCCGACGTTGCCCGGGGTGCACCAACGCGGAGGTATCCCGACCCGCACCCCTTGCTATGCTACCTACCTAAATATATATATATATATATTAAATATTATTACATTGGTAGCTTCAAGGGTGGAAATTTATAAATTATTTGTGATTCCAAAATATGGGTTGTAACCTATATTGGATTTCATTTTTCTCAATCCTATTTATGTTGTTTTCAGTAAATTGTTTTCAGGATGAGCCTGAAATAAAATTAGGAAATCAGAGTAACTTACCTTAAGTGACATCTGATGGTAATTTTATGATGGCTCATCCTGAAAACAATTAAGTTCCTTCCCTACCGGATACAAAATAGGTATCACGAGTGACCGGTTTCGCCCACCCATCGGAAAATGGCAGTTACTCTACTAAAAAAGTGATTTGACAGTTAATGTCACCCATGACAAGACTGTATAGCCGTGTACTATATATTTATTTTGTTTATAGAAATCTAAAGATGCGAGAGTTCGTGAAAACGGAACTACTACCTGTAAATTGTTTTCAGGATGAGCCATCATAAAATTACCATCAGACGTCACTTAAGGTAAGTTAGTCTGATTTCCTAATTCTATACACATAAAGTGTCTATTTTTTATGTTTATATAACAATTTTCTACTAAATACATAATTATGAAAGTATATACGTTACCTATAATAAAATGGAAATTTATAAAGTTTTTATCTGTTTGCTCCAGCTAAGCTAGCGAATCCAATGTCAGATAGCTAATGTTATATAGAATAACTTGGACCACTTTTATTTTGGAAAAATAATAAGAGTTTCGCACAAAAGGAAAACTACGAAAGTCACGGCTAGCAGCTGATGCTAAATATCAGTAAGCTGTAGTTTTTTTGTTAGTAATAATAGCCGATACCAAAATGTATTCTACTGAAAATAATATCTGTATGTAAAAACCAAAATCGAAGTTGCCCTTGATTTCCATGGGATCCCATTATCAGATTCTGAATTGGTGGTGGGACAAAATTAGAAGTTCCCTACCGAACAAAAGAAAAATTTTGAAATCTGTCAACAGTTGGCGGAGAAATCGGTGAACATACATAATTATTTTTTTATATAAATCAAGCTTGAATACTATGTGCTACAACTAGGTTCCGGTCGCGACATAATATGCATCAGCTATTACTACCTACTAAGCCGTGTGGGGCCGGCTTTAGAAATGTCCTACCCCTCTCCACCCATGGGAGTCGTAAGAGCCGACTGAGGGCATACCGGGGGTGGGCAGCAGCACTCCTTCGAGTAGTAACAACATCCACTGCGATCGCCAACCCGCCTGCCAAGCGTGGCGATTACGGCACTATCCCCCATTCTTGGGGAGGCCTATGTCCAGCAGTGGACTTTAAAAAGGCTGATGGATGGATGGATGGACTACCTACTAACTATAGTAGAAAATGTGGATGTACCCTGATTTATTAAACGCATTCGCACCCTTTCGAGTGTACAGGCGTGATGTTATGTTGTGTGATTTCAAAAAATATGCATATTTATGCGATAGCAGCAATCGCTGTTAATTTGCTGCCATTTTTTGAAGAGTTCCGTTGTCTGTCTCCGACACTCATCATCAGATGTATGTGAAATTTAAATGGGACCATTTTCGAATAAACCCCTTCGAACAAAAAAATAATTTTGCAGATCCAACTGACGAACGCCTGGACATACATAAAAAAATATAAACATCCGAATTGATAACTTCCCCCTTTTTTGAACTTCGTATCATCAACAATTTATTTGCCAGTGATTATCAATAATGTCAATTCTAATCAATAATCGTCTAAGGTTTGAATTTAGATAGCTAGATTATTCAAAGGAATTATTAGAAAGAATGGCAGTAGGTGTCATTTCTCATGTGTTGTCACTTCCATAAATCCAAAAAGGCAATTCTCCTACAAAATATCCAATTTAGATTTTTTTATTTTTTTTACATATTTTTATAGATTTCCCTATTTTTAATCTTTTAAACCATCCCTGTATTAGAATGAACTGAACACAATAAAAAAAACAATTATTCAAATAGCTCCAGCCAGTTTTGAGTTTTAGCGAGACTAACGAACAGCAATTGTTTTTTATATAGAATATCTATTCTTAATATCGTAATCTACATAAAGAAAATATCTATCTGCCGGTCTGCTGTTGTGCGCACATCACGCAAAAACTACTGGCTAGATTTCAAATAATTTTTCTAAGTTTTATTTAGACACACACACACTAATCTAAAAAAATATGGCGGTATCGTCATTTAATATAATTAAGTTTTAAGAAACAACGTTTTTTATAAGTACACAATAAGCATTGCAGACGAAGTTGTGGATGTCAGCTATTATTATACCTACATTTTTCAAGAAAAAGTAACATAGAACTTCTTTGGTATGATGAAAAATGTTACAAAATTTCTGCGATCCCCATCAGAGAGTACTTGAGATAACAAAGAGTTATTCTTCGGAGCTTCAGTAGAGGTGAGAGCCTCTCAAGCGTGAGTGAGTGTGATATTCGTAATAAAATAAACTAAATATTGCGGCACTGTTAGGAAATGTTTTATTACTCTGACTCAACAATACTGCCACGCCACTGCTTACCATTACATCATTTTATTGATGGGGACTTAATGAATGGGGTATCTCTTGGTACAATCTAAATACATCGAGGTGCTTCACAGTTGATCCCACGGCAGAGGTTGGTACCGATAAGTAAGTACTCCCGTTTAATACCTTACTGCTTACTTCTCTTAGTCACCTCGTACAACAGCCATGGTAAATAATACGAAACCAGGAACCATTTTCATTTTAGCCGGGTTCCAGAAGTTATATTACAGCAAATACATCAATCCTTACTAAATACTATAAATGCTAAAGTACGTTTATTTGTTACGTTTTTACGCCGTAACTGCTAAACCGATTATCATGAAGTTTTGCGTACATATAGTTCAGAACCCGAAAAAAAACATGGAGAGAGTTTTTATACTGAAAAAAGATGGTGCCTGTGGGATATGGTTTTTTGCATATAGATCATACGTGTGCCATATTTTGAAGTCCAGGCGGACGAAGTCGCGGGCAGAATCTAGTTACATAAATATGTTTATTCACTCTCATAATCTACTAAATCGGGTGCAAGACCAACTGATTCAAAGAACTGCTATTTTTTTGCATATTCCCAGCTTTCATTGAGAACCAAATTCAAATATGTTTAGAACCATCTATTATATTTTAAAATGGACTGCTGCAAGTAGTTATTTAAAAATAAAAATTAAGTACATAAAATATTTTGTTCAAGGCGTTTTTTAAATCTATTATAAGTAAGTAATAGCTGTAAGATCGTCGTCAACTTTCTAAGACGATTATTCAAGAAAAGTTTTGTCCGTAACTTTTAAAAATACTTGAGAAGTATAAACGAAGACTCTCAACTACAAGGAAAACTTATTAAAAGAAGTAAGAGTTCTCTTGCGTTTTTTAATTATTTAAATTCCATAGTGTTTTTGCTCCTTTTTTCTCTTCCCTTTCCTACTTACTATTATTTTCGTATTGAAACTATCTTGAGATTGATACATATTAGAAATATATCACCGGAAATAACTCAACGAGTTCCCGGCGGGCATTGCCGTTGACACCGCTGCGCGCTCGCCCTGATCATGAGCATCGAATATGCTCGAAACCCAGGTCGATAAAATGGACTTAGATGTTAGACGTCCAATGGTTAAAAGTCCACCCGTGATCATGTTGCTCTAAAGTATTCGAAACGTCGGGATACTAGAAAAGCAAGAACGCGATAGATTCCGTAAACGTAGTTTTATTTCATAATAAATATCAGGATATATTAATAAATACGTATTGATTTTTATACCGTTTATTTAATTTTTACTTAGCTAATTATTTATTAAAGAAAGCAAATAAATCCTTTTAAGATTTAAAATTTATTGCTCATAGAGTCATTGCATTAGTATTATTAACAGGGTGTATTTACATATTTTGCAAAATAAAAGTTCTTAACAACTATAAAAATTACCCTTGTATGTACTTAACTGGTTCTTACTGCAGACGTTTATTGTCTATAGGTACTATTATAAAGCTGTAACAGAGCTGTGTCTGTACATTCAAGATATTTGAGAAAAAATAGCTGTAATAGGCTATAACGCGTGTCTAAACCCAAAACAATTTTTTTTAGAATTTTTGTCTGTTTGTTTGTTCGCGCATCACACATATACTACAGGACGGATTTTGATGCAACCCTTTTTTATCTGAAAGGCCTTGATTAGACTTAAAAATTTGTGTACATATCATCCCGCTACTATGTTGGGAATCTGAGATATAACCAAAAAACTAGAAAATTATTTAAACTAGATTTTTTTAGAATTTATTTAAAAAAACAACTGGATGGATTGTGATGCAACTTTCTTTATTTGAAAGGTTTTGATTAGACTTAAAAACTGGTATACATTTTATCCCACTGCTATATCGGGAACCTGAGATATAACCGAAAAACTAGCTTTTGGCTGCGTCGAAGCCGCGGGCAAATGCTAGTTAGGCTATAAAATCTCAATTTGATACGAAGAAGTACAGTTGGATTTAGAAATCTTGGCACCAAGATTCTCCTATATAATGCTGTAATTACTAACAATCTCGAATACGCTAGCGTTGCAAGGTCTAAATTATATTCTGTTCATACACAACAAATTCACAACTTACAATAAACTTTTACTGGACCTCAAGCAGTGGTTTTTTATTGCGCTTCAATAAGTTTAATGCGAACTCGGTTCGTGATCGAAGATGCATTCATGATTTTGTTTTTTTTTATAACAACGGTAATAATAAAGTAAAGTGCAGTCATCCGTTAAATAGAACATCATGTAAGACACAATGTATTATATACGGTAATGAGTGGATAAATTGACTAAAGGTATTGTCTTTACTACATGATGTATAAAGAAAAGGGAGTACCAATAAGACTATTATATTTTTGCACCTGTAAAACAAATAGATTAAATAATTAATTAATTATAATCCAACAGTATCAATTATGATTCCGGTAGTAAATTGCATAGCGACGTAATGCTAGAGGGCGCTAGCTGAGCTATGCCTTTACTACCGGAAGCTTTAAATACGTTGTTCAACGGTTTTGTAGTCAGTCGCTTATCGTTCGCACAAGGTTAACATCGCGGACCTATACTCGTACAATAGTGCAATGAAGTGTTGGTGATCAGTGCTGTTTAAAAGTGTAACTGTATATTAAATAGAAACGCTATTATATATCTGTGTCTAATTTCATACAGCAAGTCCTACAATCACTAGCTATTCTTTATTCCTACCCTAGACATAAAAACACAAAAAATACTTCATACACCTTTTTCCAGTATCTATTTCAGTCTCCAATCTCCACTAAATAGAATTCACGACCAGTATAATTGTATCTAAACTAAAACAGCCGTGTGGGGCCGGCTTTAGAATTGTCCCACCCCTCTCCACCCATGGGAGTCGTAAGAGCCGACTGAGGGAATACCGGGGAGTGGGCAGCAGCACTCCTTCGAGTATTAAAAACATCCACTGCGATCGCCAACCCGCCTGCCAAGCGTGGCGATTACGGCACTATCCCCTATTCTTAGGGAGGCCTATGTTCAGCAGTGGACTTTAAAAGGCTGAGATGGAGATGGTAACTCAGTTATTGACATCTTTTATTATTTGTTCAGTGTTTGCAAAGGAAGCTTGCATGTCCATGTAACGAACCAAAGTTTTGAATAACTATTTTTATTTTCACTAAGTACATTCATAGAATTGTAAAAAAAGATTTCGTTTATTTAGTTCTTAATAGATCGTGTTCAATTGTATTTACTAATGTTATGTGATGACATATATGCGTATCCATACAACCTTAATGTTTATAAGAAATAAACATAAACAAACAAAACATAGCATCACGCCTGTATTCCCCGAAGGGGTAGGCAGAGGTGTATTACACACCCACGATTCGCCAGCTATGACGTTTAAGTCCCACGTAATAGGGGGCGATCCTATTGGCGTCTACCGGGCACATTTCTAAACTCCGCACTACTACTGAGAATTTTTCTTTACAGAAAAAAGCTCAATACATATATTGGCTGACCTGGGGATCGAACCCGAGACCTTATGATTAGCAGTCGGATACACTACCGCTACACCACCGAGGCAGTTATAAGAAATAAATGAATTAATATGTATCATATACATTATTACAAGAGGTAAGCCATTTTTTATACTACGAGGGACGCTAGTAACACCAGAGTCATGCACTCGCGCGTCACCAACCCCATGGAAGGTAGTAATATGAGGCGGAGAAAGAGGATAATAAGTAGTGGATGAGGAGTTTCGGGCCTCGAGCGCTATCACTCACCTTATGAATCACAACAGTAGTAGTAGCTACCGTTGTTTTACGCTGATTTTCTGTGAGAAGGTGGTAATTCCCCGATCGGTGTATTCGGTTTAAATAGTTTCGCATTTCGCATTTATAATAACTTAAATACCTATAACTTACATATTATAAAGAACACCATATAAACATTATCTACTAAGGTAATAAGGTTGATTGTTTGATTCACACTGTCCTCTACGGAGGACGGTTAAAACTGTATCACGTTAGAACAGGCTTCCTCCAACATTTCAAAACATTACTAGTTTATTACAACTTATATAATTAGCTTTGCTTAGCTAATTGTTTATTCTATGACAAATTTAATCGTAAAGTTACAAGTTACAAAAGTATAATCAACATTGTGGGTATTTACTAATTTTTAATCTATAGTGAGCGACCTAAATACGACCCATAGACTGTAAACTTACAATATTAATAGTATATGTAAAATTTAAATTTGCCGTGTGGGGCCGGCCTTAGAATTGTCCTACCCCTCTCCACCCATGGGAGTCGTAAGAGCCGACTGAGGGAATACCGGAGGAGTGGGCAGCAGCACTACTTCGAGTATTAACAACATCCACTGCGATCGCCAACCAGCCAGCCAAGCGTGGCGATTACGGCACTATCCCCCATTCTTGGGGAGGCCTATGTCCAGCAGTGGACGTTAAAAGGCTGATGGATGGATGGATGTAAAATTTAAAGACAATTTTTTTTTTTAATTGAAGCTATATTAATTAACATCATACGTAGTTATTAAATCCATTAACTTATCTTATTACCTATGAAATCTTTGTGTTTTAAGTGTAAATAGATCATGATAAATGGTTGTTGTACTATGTAGATATGTGTAGCTCGTGAGTTTGTGGTTTTTTTTATGTCGTGTGTGGGTGTGTATGTGTGTAATAGTGTGTGTGCTTGCGTATGTGCGTGAGTGTGTGTGTGTAATAGGGTGTGTACTTGCGTATGTGCGTGAGTGTGTGTGCGTGCTTACATTAACTCAAGCCTTTCAACAATTGCTCAATTTCATCATAGTTTAATTGTTTGAGATACCTACTCATCACTGTATTTTTGCAAGTATACTATGTCTTATTACGTAGATCGATGACTCTTGATATTTTGTTGCATATGCATGGACCTAAATAGTTTATAAATTTGTTGGCAAATACTGTATTATATCGTGGAACCACGTAAGCAATATCATAAAAAACTGAAATACTAAACGGTCGAAGAAGCCCATTCATGCTGGGAGAAGCAAGACTATAATTATTGATTAAACACAAAGTGAAAAATGTGAAATCGAAAATAACAGTCACGAGCAGGATACGAACCTGCATCTCCTGGATACCGTCCAGATGCTTTGCCAATTCAGCCATCGTGACAGTTTCTGACTGCTAATTTCGATAACACGTTCATACTTAACGTCTTTGGGTGACGCCTGCGCCATCTGTCGGAGGTATTTTCATACATTATAGGTAAACTTAATTTTACAACTAAGATTTTTACCTAATAATGACGAAAACCCTATAAATATTTAGATATTTTTATATATATTTTTAGCAATTTACATGCTTAGTACTTACTATACAATAAACACAAAGTGAAAAATGTGAAATTGAAAATAACAGTTACGAGCAGGATTTATTTTTGATTTCACATTTTTCACTTTGTGTTTAATGTATAGTGCTAAGCATTTAAAATTCTAAAAATATATATAAAATATCTAAATATAATTATTGAATTTTTGTATATAACAAAATATTTTTTTTTCATGATTTTGTACCCTCAGTATGATAATGTGGTTTTGAACTTAACATTAAAAGCTAAGGGCGAGTCGTAGAGCGACAGAATGAAAGAATATTGGCCTCAGGAAATTTAATTAATTAAAGTGATAAAGCCAAGGGTAAGTGGGTCTTGCGTGGCGGAGATAAGGGTTTAAATCGATTTAAGACAGACCCATCTCTTTTGATGCTGTGTACCTACATAATGTTTAATGCTTAACAGAAGTTAAATTCTCTGCTTTAAAATATCTTTGAAATTGTTTGTGAATGTGGTTAAATTATGTGATAATGATAAAATAAATTGAATTATTATACCTACATACAATGTTATAACGGCTAAAAGGATTAATGAAGGGGGAGAATATTAATGAATGGAATTAAGGGGGATAATATTAATGAACGGAATGGAATTACTTCATATAGAATAGCCACGGCTCACCTGATGATAAATGGTAACCGTCGCTCATGGGCTCAACTATACCGGGAGTATTGTCAAGCTGCTGCTCACCATTTTATTTCACAGATATGAAATGAAAGAATAAACGGCCACAACCAAAACACTCGTGTGCTTCATGGCCGATCACACGGGAGATGGTGGTACCAACCCGTTCGAGCCTGATAGCGAGTACTCTCACTTGGTACCCAGCCCCACCAACAGTAATGCAATGGGTGATAATTGCTTACTTCCCTTAGTCGCATCTTCGTGCAACACCCATGGGAATGAATGGGGTGGTGACATTTGTATTTTTCTCCGTCACCACATGGATATTTTTTTTTGCGGTAAGTGCTGCGTTTGTATAATAACGTGAGAATGTTTAAAATGCATCCTACACAAATTAAAATTAAATAACTAACAACCCCCTCCCTATGCACACACACCCATATGCACACACATGCACATACACGCACATGCATAAGAATACAAACACACATACAAAAACACACACACACACACACAACCCTACAAATTAATAAGAATGCATGAGCAGTTATGGTCTTGGCATTTTTAGTTCTTTGCAAAAGGGAAGACGCGAGATTAGAACATTCATGATTTGAGATTTTTGAATGAAACTTTTTTCAAATGGTACCTATGAGGTTCTTCTTTTAAAAAATGTGCAAAATTCGATTATCGACTTTCAGTTGTTTTTTTTTATTCAGATTAGACAAGAAAGATGGATACTTCGAAAATTCGAGTGATTTTTGAATACGAGTTCCGACGCGGAACTAACGCTGCACGAACCACGTGGAAGACCGCCCACAAATGTGAATAACAATGAATTGAAAGAGATGGTGGAAGCCGATCCGAGCCAAACTACCCTGGAATTAGCGGCATGGTTTAAGGCCCCATGATAGGTGAAATCGCCTTTTTTCAAACCAAATATTATGTAAAGTACTGTACCAATAAATATTTAAAAATATATAGTAAAGTTGAAGACATAACCTAAGGTTTATGCGTGGTGAAAACACAATTACTTAAAATTTTCTCGATAAAAAAAAAATTACAAAGTTACCTCTAAATAATTTAATAAAGCTGAAATACTCAATAAATACTTAAAAGTAGATCAAGAAATTTTGGAAATATAATGATCTAAACCTAAAGCAGGGATTATGTGTTTTAAATTTTTGAAATAATCAATATTTTTAGTGTAAAAAGGAAATACCTAAAATATCGTGTTAAATAGCCATCTGGCTTGCCGCCCGGCCCGACCCTCCGCTCAGTCTCGCTTCGGCCGTCATAGGTGGTATTCGTGCCGTTTGCGCTGGACTCGCTACGCGATGTAAAAGTTATTATTATTTTAGTAGTTTTTTTGTGAGAGACGCAATAATGGGTAACAAGGTCCGTAGTCAAAAAATGAAGAGATTGAGTTGGCATAAAAAATAATTTGTGTTCAAACAAACAACGTAGTGAAATAAGTACCTACCTATCTCTGTTTGCAGAAGGGTAACCTAACCAATTGTTAGTGCTAACCTTTTTTCATCATCACAATATTTTTTTTTTATTGCATATGGTGGCAGATGAGCCACGGCCCAGCTGATGGTAAGTGGTAACCGTCGCTCAACTATACTGAGGGTATAGTCAAGCTCTGCTCACCATTTCATTTCACAGATAATATGAAATGAAAAAATTAACGGCTATCTCCTGCTACAACCAAAACACACTGATGTGCTTCATGGCCGGTCACACGGGAGATGGTACCAACCCGCTTGGGCCCGATAGCAAGTGAGCACTCCCACTCGATACCCAGCCCTACCACCAGTAATGCAAAGGGTGATAGTTGCATATTTCCCTTAGTCGCCTTGTATGAAACCTTGGGAAAGAATAGGGTGGTGACACTTGTATTCTTAGTCCTTCACCACACGATCCAAGCGCCCGCAGCCTCCGCAAAGGGGGCCGTTATGCCACCCTAGCTGAGGCTGCGGGTGGATGGACCGAGGATCGTCCGCCACCCACAAGGCCTCCCACGAAGTTGCGACGCTCAGATGCGTCGCTCAGTAGAAGGTACCCGAAAGGTTAAGCCACCGGCGGACCACTGAAGTAAGGCAAAATAGTACGAGTGGGCAGCCAACACAGGCGGAGAGACAGCACACAGCGGGTTTCTTTAGTGGGTGAGGGCCCCACACTACCTTGTTCGTTGCCCCAAACGATGGGGTGTGCGGTTAGGTACATTTATCCACGCCTAAACAAAAAACAAAAATAGTATGTACTTACCGTACGCATGTACCTACTTACATTTTAAATTTTATACATAGGCAATAATGTTCCATGTATGCTATTTATCTATCTATACTATTATAAAACTGTAACATAGCTGATATTTGAGAAAAAATGCCTGTAATAGGCTATATAGTCTAAACTCAAAACAATTTTTTTAGAATTTTTGTCTGTTTGTCTGTTTACCTGTATCTGTTTGTTTGTTCGCGCATCACGCAAAAACTACTGGACGGATTTTGATGCAACTTATTTTATTTGAAAGGCCTTGATTAGACTTAAAAACTGGTATACATTTGATCCCTCTACTATATCGGGAACTTGAGATATAACCGAAAAACTAGCTTTTGACTGCGGCGAAACCGCGCCGCGGGTAAAGGCTAGTAATATTATAAAACTGTAACGTAGCTATGTCTGTACATTTAAGATATTTGAGAAAAAATGCCTGTAATAGGCTATATAGGCGTGTTTAAACACAAAACGATTTTTTTAGATTTTTTGTCTGTTTGTCTGTTTATCTGTTTGTCTGTTTGTTTGTTCGCGCATCACACAAAAACTACTGAATGGATTTTGATGCGACTTTTTTAATTTGAAAGGCCTTGATTAGACTTAACAACTGGTACATTTTATCTTGCTACTATATCGGGAACCTGAGATATAACCGAATAAATATAGTTTAAAAAAACTAAAAAAACACGCTTTTTATAGAAAACTAAACTAAAAAATAGAAAATAAATTTTAATAAATTTGAATTAATAATAGTGTAAAAATTTTTAATAAATATAAATTAATAATAGTGAAAATAAGGAAAAAATGTATTTTATTTTAAAAAAAGCGTGGGGTGCTTTTTAAGATATTGTCGAAATAATAATCCTTCTATACTTATAGATATAAGTATTCTATGGACAGATGTCAACTAAATATTTATAACGATTGACACCATGCACCCCACGCTTTTTTTAAAATAAAATACATTTTTTCCTTATTTTCACTATTATTAATTTATATTTATTAAAAATTTTTACACTATTATTAATTCAAATTTATTAAAATTTATTTTCTATTTTTTAGTTTAGTTTTCTATAAAAAGCGTGTTTTTTTAGTTTTTTTAAACTATATTTATTTTTAACTTTTTAGTTTGATTTATTGTCTAAAAAAAAATTGTCTCAACAATATAAAAACTGCAAACATGTAAAAACACTTTGCCTGAGAAACGGCTACGAGTGCCAAGGACGGCCGCAGGCGCGCTAATAACCCACGGAGAGTTACATACTGACATACTGACATACTGACATACTGACATATGACATACTGACATACTGACATACTGACATACTGACATACAAGTGAAGCTAATAAAAAGCGTGTAAAAACTAGAATTTATTTAAAATAACTACTAGATGGATTTTGATGCAACTTTTTTTGTTTGAAAGGCTTTGATTTGACTTAAAAACTGGTAGGCATTTTATCCTGTTACTATATCGGGAACCTGAGATATAACCGAAAAACTAGCTTTTGGCTGCGGCGAAGCCGCTGGCAAAGGCTAGTATCTACTATTTATGTATAGGTACCTACTATTTATGTATAGGTACCTACTATTTTTTGTATAGGTAGGTACTTATTAATTTAGTCAAAATAAAAATATCATCATAATGTAATGTAGGTGTAAGTATAAATAATACTGTGCTAAAACTGTAGCAATGTCTTATCAAGTTTAAAGTATATAAGTAGGTAGGTACTTACTTTAGTTCGTTGTTCATGTGTTCACATGATTTTTTACGTCATTTCAAACTTATTTTTTTTACTACGGTGCCTATCACCCACTATTGCGTCTCTCACAAAAAGCTACTACCCCTAGCCCTGTGACGTCGTATACTCATTGCGAACGACAACCTCGCGAGTCAAAAACCGAAGAGAGACTGAGCAGAGGGTAGGACGGAGGGACACATGACTATTTTGCGCAAAAGTTTAGGTATTTCCTTTTTACAGGAAAAAATGGTACAAATTATTTGTGAATAAGGAAAAAGAGATTTTTTGTATGAGCGGGAATCGAACCCGCGTCTTTTCCAATCCGGGGAAGTGCTCTTAGCCACTGAGCTACAGATTTTTTGATCATCCCAATCTTGTTATCATATTTGTCTTTACGACCAACGCCATCTATCGGAAAGCATTTACATGCATCTTTTTCCTTATTCACAAATAATTAGTACTTTATAAAGGGGCGGAGCACGTCAAATCCTAAAAAAATATAGATAAAAAAAAAAAAATGGTAATTTTTAAAATTGAAAACGCATTGACCCTGCTTTAGGTTTAGATCATTATTTTTTCAGTTTCTTTCTGGGCCTTAAAGGGTGGGGGTGAAGCTTTGGCGTTGAGCCTGGACATCGCGAAGGCATTCGAAAGGGTCTGGCATAGGGCCCTTCTGTCGAATTTACCATCATACGGAATCCTCGAGGGGCTCTGAAAATGGATCGCCAGCTTCCTCCATGGTCGCAGTATCAAAGTCGTACACGGGCGCTGCTCTGATATAATGGAGATTAATTCTGGCGGTCCTCAAGAATCGGTGTTCTCCCCAACGCTGTTCATCATGCATATCAATGACTTACTCTCGATAGAGAGTAAGCGTTGCTATGCGGATGACAGTACGGGTGTTGCGCAATATACCGACCATCATATATATATATATTATTTATATATTTTTTTTCTATTGAGAAAATTTTATGTAATCGTGTTTGCGCCACCCACTTACCTTATTTTAAGTAGTATATATATATATATATATATATATATATACAAAGTGATAGCTTCAGTATTCTACATAAAATCCATATTGTAAAATGCGATTTCAACTATTATATTATATAATGGCATAATATTTTACTTTATTATTATAAATAAATAAAATAAATAAATAAATATTCACGGACATTTTCACACAACGTCCTCTGGTCCCAAACTAAGCTTAACACTTGTGCTATGGGTACCAGATTTCGGATATAATACATATACTACTTTTTTTTTGTAAATGCATACATATCATAGATAGAAAACACCCAGACGCAGTACAATTATGTGTTCATCACACAAATAATTGTCCTGAGTGGGAATCGAACCCACGACCTCGTGCACGGAAGTCGGTTACACTACCGACCACGCCACGAGGCCCGCAATAAAGAGGAAAGATTTTTATTTGTGTATTATGTATACAAATAACATAGGCTATATTTATTACTATAAATAGATGTCTTGCATAAAGTAACATTTACTCTACGTTTATCCCAAAATGTTTAAAAATAAATGTCTAACCATGCGAAGCTGGAACGGGCCACTAGTATTTATCATAAAGATTTGTATTTTTGTATGTTTGTAACGAATATCCTCAAACTACTGAACTGATTCAAAAACTCTTTCACCATTCGAACATTACATTATCTACGAGTAACATAGGCTATATTCATTTCTAAAAAAAACATAATCCATGATCCTTACTAAAACGTCAATAATGTAGGTTGATGGATAAAAATACAAAATTTTATAAGAAAAATATAAATAGTAATATGAAAAAAACTTATATCCTGTATAAAAATACATACAACGTTATATTCAACGTTTATCCCAAAACGTTTACATAGGTACAAAGCGAAAATTTGCTACTAATTAATGCGCAGAACCCTCAGTGCAATGGTATCTACCACTTCACTAGAATTTTATAACATTACTACATTGAAAAGCGAAACAACATTTTACGTTAAATATTATAGGGTAATTTAATTAGCTAGTCCGACAAAAGTGTACTTTACTCTAAGAAATCGTTTTGACCTCGTGTGACCTAACACTAACTGTGGGAGCAGGATTGAGAGCGAGTTTGTGCGGGGAAAGGGAGTGCAAAATTTGAATTCTGGCTGAGGTATTGTGGAATTTGTGGACCCTTGACCTTACCAACAATATTGACTCATTTGCGTCAAATTAACAAAATAAAAAAATGGGTGCCTCATGATTTGACTGATCTGAAGAAAGAAACGCGTGTTGAAACGTGTTGCCTTGTTAAATCGATACAGAAATGAAGGAATATTGGATCGAATTGTGACATGTGATGAAAAGTGGATTCTTTACGATAACCGTAAGTGAAAAATGCAATGGCTGACCCCAGGTCAAATGATGCAACAGTGTCCTAAAGCAAAGCTTACCAATAAAAAGGTAATGGTAACTGTTTGGTGGTCTCAGCATGGTGTTATTCACTATAGCTTTCTCCGATCTGGTCAAGCAATAACGGCAGATGTCTACTGTGCCGAACTCCGAACAATGTTAGCAAAACTTGCAGTGAAACAGCCCCGACTCATGAATCGATCTTCACCATTATTGCTCCATGATAACGCGATACCTCATACAGCACGAGAAACCGTTTTAACTCTACAGGAACTGCAATTAGAAACCATTCGTCACCCTCCGTATTTGCCAGACCTTGCTCCAACGGACTACCATTTTTTTCGTGATTTGGACAATTATCTACGTGATAAAAAGTTTTCTTCCCAGGAGGCAGTACAAAATGCTTTCACACAGTTTGTAGAATCTAGATCACCAGAGTTCTATTGCAAAGGCATAAATGACCTTCCTATTAAGGTCGATTTACATCAAACGAACATAGAGCTAGAGCTAGAACAAGAGCATTCTTTCGTAATCTTTTAGTGTAACAAAAGCTAGATCGAATGTTCTTTGCTCATTCGTGTCAATTCTGTGGTTAGTATTGGTAGTGCTTCGTTATGTCTGACTCTGACAGCGATATCATTATTGCAAGTGCTGCATTTATTATTTTGTCGCGAAAACTCAAAAATAAAAGAAGGAAGAGACGTTGGTGGGTTACAAATTTAATGCATCGAAGGACACTGGATAATGTAGGTGAAACAATGACGGATATGCGAAAACAAGAAGAAAGTGGACAATTCCAAAACTTTTGTAGAATGGCGCCAGAGGATTTTGATCATTTACTAGCTCTGACTATCGAAAAAATTCGAAAATCAAGTAAGATATTTATTAAAAAAAAAACAATCAGAAAATTAAATAAACAAAAAGTAACTAGAAAAGATATACATGTTACTTAAAATTTTTATTAAAATGCAGCAAAGACTCCCTGGTTTCTTCAGCTGCGGTATCATCCGGAATGTGTAATTGTTGGCCTAAATTCACATTACTTTCTGAACTAGCTTCCATTTGGTTGGGTGAAGGGGATTGATCTGAGGCTACAGAATACACAATGCAAGTATTTTGTGAACTGTCTGAATATGAAGACATCGGAGTTGATGCTAAATTTGACTCATAATCAAATTTCCCCAAATCAGCGTCGAACAGTATATTATTTATGTAATGTTCAACATACGCTTTCGTCCTTTTTGAGTATTTGCGATGTTTTGAAGCAACATGATTTCCAAAAGCTTGACTCTTGTCCCTTATCTTTGAATCATGTGTATCTTTTAAATACGGTAGGCTTCGGCTACTCGAGGGTCTTCATGTTTTGATTTTTTTGGTGGTATTGTGTGGCCAGATTGCAGTGATGTTGATGGTTGCCATTGTGGTGTGGTGTTTCTTGATCCTACTGAAGCTGCAGGTTGTGAATGTGTTGTTGAATCTGACTGTGTATCTGCATTAGGGTCCACTACCGCAGTTTCTCGTTCAATTCGCTCATTCTCCTGCTCATCAGCCTATAAAAAAAACGGTTTAATATACCCTAAAATATTTTTTTATTTATTTCAGACACCGTCAATAGAAGAAGAATGGCTATCAATCGCTCAGGAATTCAATGAGAAGTGGAATTTTCCAAACTGTATTGGCGCTGTAGACGGAAAACACTGCGTCATACAAGCACCTATTAACAGCGGAAGCGACTTTTTTAATTATAAATCTACATTCAGTGTGGTGTTAATGGCCATAGTAGACGCTAACTACAATTTTATATTCGCCGATATTGGTTGTCAGGGCAGAATATCAGATGGCGGAGTTTTCAGAAACACTTCTTTCTATCAGAAACTACAAAATAATGAATTAAATTTGTCCAATGACCAAAGCCTTCCAGGAAGACAACAGAATATGCCATTCGTATTTGTAGCAGATGATGCATTCCCATTACAAAGACACATCATGAAGCCGTATCCTGGTACTCATGCCAGGGGATCCGAAAAACGAATTTACAACTACCGTTTGTCTAGAGCAAGACGAATAGTAGAAAATGCATTTGGCATTCTTTCAGCAGTTTTTCGTGTATTGCGAAAACCTATGTTGCTACAACCTGATAAAGCATCTCTCATCGTAATAACCTGCGTGTACCTACATAATTATTTGATGAAAAGGAAAGCTTCTAGGAAGCTGTATAATTAACCGGGCATGATGGACAGAATTGAAGATGACGTCGTCATTCCAGGCCAGTGGAGAAATATGGACCGTTTATCATCATTTCTCCCGTTACCCAACACTGGACGAAGACACACTTTGCAATGTGAAAATATCCGGAAAGAATTTTCAGACTATTTTAATTTGACTAATATTTTGACATGGCAAAACAATATTGCATAATGAAAGCGATATGTTACTTTATAAAAAGCGTAAATAACCCAACCTAAAATTATGGTAGAATACCCAATAAATAAACATAACTACCTACTTACCATGTTTTTAATCTGGTTAGTATCGAAATCAATTGTTTTCCTCGGTTTATATTTGTCCATCAAAAAGTGCATGCTTTTAAATGCAAACCATTTAGAATTATAAATACAATCGGCACCGCTGCCTGACTTCGTACTCATTGTTTTTTGCCTTTCCCGGCGGTAAGATGCAAGAAGCGAGTCCATCTTTTTTTTTAACTCTTCAACATTACATTCCAGTTGTTTTGCGATTTGCCGCCAAGCATCTTGTTTGTAAGTTGTATTTTTATAGTTTTCATACGTCGGATCCCACAGACATCTGAAATTGCGGTAGGCTTCTATCATTAATAAACATTTTTCTTGAGACCAATCCATAATTTAATCGATAAGCTACGTAAACAATCGCTAGAACACAAGAACGCTTTGATGAGACCGCTCAGTGGCACGAGCACGTCCGAACACGCTAGAACGCTCTAAGCAACTGTTCGCGCGCTCTTGCGCCGTTTACATCAAGCGAGCGAGCATTCTTAGAATATTCTATAGAATCTTTGCGAACGCACTAAGAACAACGAAAGAATGCTCTACGCCTGTTTACACTAGAAGAATTTGATGTAGTGGGGATAGAATGAGCATTCGCTCGTTTGATGTAAATCGACCTTTAGATGGCAGCAATGTATAGAATAATGGTACTTAGGTAGATATTTTGATTAAATAAATGAAAAAAAAATGAAAAAAAAAAACTAATTTTAATTTTTCAGTACAAATCAGCAATTTCATACTTTAACCCCTAATATGAGATACAATAAAATCATTTTTTTTTAATTATTATCCTCCCTATCCTCTCCTTAGTATTCTTCACATTCTTTCTCTCCATCTCCTTCTTTGGAGATGGCGACGCGGGAGTAATGCGTTTAGTGTCGCTGGATAAAACTCCTATAGTAATGAACTATATAATGTAAGAAAGATTTTAATTGTGAAGTGTTTGTAGGTATCCTAGATTGTGTACCACTGAAGGAATGGTTCCAGTGGCCGAGACGACGACGACGGAGAGAGACGGCACACGGTGAATTTATTTAGTGGGTGACGGCCTCACACTACCCTGTTCGTTGCCCCGAATGACGGGGTGTGCGGTTAGGAACATTTTTTCCCGCCTTAACAAAATAACGGTATCCGAGATTGTAGTATTGCTTCACCTTTCCTTGGGCGTTTACGGATGCCGTTGCGGTCTATTACACAGCTTCTTGAAAAATATCGAACATTTGTTCATTCTGAGTACTAATTTACTACTAATCCTGTATTTTGCAATATACGTAATACTTACAACAAATTATTTGTGAAAGTGGAAAAAGAGAGCTTTACTGCGAGCGGGATTCGAATCTGCGTCCCTTCCAATATGAGAAAGTGCTCTAGGGCGCTAAGCCTTCGCAGTCATAGACGATGACGCCCAATCTCCACTTCACAATTGCTTTTGTACGTTTTACGAATCACGCCATCTATCGGATGCATTTACATGCATTATTCCAATATTTACTATATTTGTTTAATTTTGAAATTAAAATTCATCCGATAAATTGCGTTCCAGGTTTAAATAAATATGATTAAGTGAACTAAAAAAATATTTATGCGATTACATAAAATAATATTACTTAAATAAAATAATGCTATATTTAAAGTTCTTCTTAAAAAGACATTCTTCCATACAAACTTTCGCCACTCATTTTCACCATTAAAATGTTACAATCCAAAAACCCTGAAACATGTAATTATTTATTTGTAATTAATAGATATAATTCCAATTTTTAAGTTGCCCTTTCAAAAGTAATGATATCTACTCTTATACAAAATTGAATCCCCTATTTTCCTCATAGGTATATCATGTGAATAAAAACTGAAGCGCTTCATTATTTATTTATTAGTAAATGTATTTCAAATTTACATATTTCTATCTACAAAGAACAAATATTTTTATACAAACTTCCCCTTCCATTTATATTTTCCGCTATAAAGTTGGAATGCCTAAAAGTCCTTTCCTAACAAACATAAGCAAAATCATAAAACAAACCTATAATCAAAGTCTCAACTTCGTAGCCTTCAACTCTGTAGTTTTGGCTTTGCATTATCGTCAGTCAGAACATACAATTTTATGTACATAGATTACTCGTTGTTCGAAAATAGCTAAAGTTTATATTAAAAAAACTTAATAAAGATGAAAAATCTAACGTGGTGACAAACCGATAAATATTTAGTTCGCACAGATATTACACTTGGTTGCGCGTCAGAAACAGAAAATATATAGAGAAGGCCCTTTCTTAACCTCCAACAATGAATAGGCTTGTCTAAGGACTTTTGTGTTGTAGGCCATAACTTATAATCTCGCTTGTCCAGCGATATCCATGATACCTACTGGGCTCCTATGAAATTGTAGTATATACCTAGTCTTGCTTTATATATTGTTACAAGGAATAGATCTTTTTTTTTCTGTTGAAAAAAGCATTTATTACTGTAGTGCATTAATGTAATAGGTCATTCAAAATGATCTTCATTGGGCTTAATAGAATCCTTTAAACGTTGCGGCCAGTTATCAATTAAAAGACGCACTTTCACCGCGGGAAAATCCTTTACTAAAATATTTAAAAAAGATAAAAATACTTTACTACTGTAAAGGATACAAAGGGATTGCTTTATTGACTTCAAATTATTATATCGTTTAGAGCATGCCATACTCTGTAAGTGCCGTGTGGGGCCGGCTTTAGAATTGTCCCATCGCTCTCCACCCATGGGAGCCGTAAGAGCCGACTGAGGGAATACCGCAGGAGTGGGCAGCAGCACTCCCTCGAGTGTTAACAACATCCACTGCGATCGCCTTACGATTACGGCACTATCCCCCATATAAGCGAAACACATGTTGTGGCGTTGTCTTGGAGAGGCCTATGTCCAGCAGTGGACGTCGAAAGGCTGATGGATGGATGGATACTCTCTAAAACTGATCATAAATCATAATCTAATGGTTTAAGATCGGGTAACGCCCTGATTTCAGTTTTGATGAAGTCCGAAACGTTCGTTTTCAACCACGCTTGTGTGGATCGAGCTTTATGACTCAATGCTGAGTGCTGCTGAAAATACCATTCTTGGTATTGGAATATGGTTTTGCTAAGATGCTTAACCACCTTCTCAAGATTAGTACCTATTTTGTTAGACCTGTACCGATGTTTTGACACCTTTTTCACAAAAATATGGCTCAGTCACTCCTAGATATCTAACACCCTACCAAATAAACACTGAAGTCGGATAATGCCCACGTTGTACTCTGCTTACTGTTTGAGGAGCTTCTACAGAGCTTTGAGCATAAACTCAGTACCTAAAGTTTTTATTTTTTTTCTATAAGCTCTAATACTATAGTTGTTATGATTTTACCAATGTATTTATTTTTAAATTAACGGTTAAATAATTACCTTATAAGCTGGAACCCCAAAGTCATCTTATAAAGTATACGACGTGGTGCTAGGTGCTTTATTTGTTTCTCGAGATAAACTTTTTGCTTTCAGATAGGATTTCTTCGAATTATTTTCTTAACTGCTTTTTTTAGTACAAATACTACGGACGACCATATCTTTTTTTATTGATTCTTTTTCTATCACAAACAAAGGGCGTTCATTGTATCCCGATTGTAGTCCGATACACAAACATTTGACTCATGATGAGCGTGGAGAGTTTAAAAAATTGCATTTGGTTCCATACCTACTTCGTGTAAAGTTATAATCGCAATTCAGTTCCATTTTAATATCGCAAGCACAGGTTGGCGCGAAAATGAGAAAACACAATGAATATTTATTTATGAATGATAAGTTCCAAATTCAAATGTAATATTATTGTTTCATTCAATTGTAACACTATTTATGCCCAGACTATGTAGGTGTATATGGATTTGCATATACCTACGAATATTATTATAGAAATAAAAATATATAATTTTTAATACAACATTTTTGAAAATGTTATATTTTGAAAAATACCTACTGTTTTTAATTTTATAAATACACATTAGTATTGTTAAGAATATAATTTGAAGACTTCATTATTATTTGTTAATATGTAAATAAATATATACCTACATTAACTAATATCGATATCGGATCGAACCCGAGACCTCATGATCTATAGGCGATTCACACATTGGCGAGGGACAGCAGAACCCGCGCGCGGCGACGGGGGAGCAGATCTGCCTCTTGGAGCAGATTTTACCGCGCCTCCGCGCCTGACAGCTTTGTACGCGGCCCGCACCAAACTAAAGGTTACTTTCCATTTGGTCGTCGTGGTGTTAGTTACGTTTCAATGGGCAATGCTGAACTCATTCAAGACGCTGCAATTGTTTAAGCAATATGGTTTTTGTATAAGCAAATAAGTAGACCTAATAGAAGATATTGGATACACCCTTTTTTACGAAATAGATCGAGAAATGGTTTATTTGTACTGAATTACATGGACATAAGAAAACATGAAGACAAGTTTTATAACTTTACACGAATGTCAACTGCATCTTTTGACTATTTATTGAGCAATTCGCGTCCAGATCCATCGTGAACAAGTCCTTAGCACGAAAACAGGCATGATACTGCGGAGCGCAGTGTGTTTCCTGCTGCGGTCCGCCGCGCCTCCGACCCTGGCGGCAAAATCTGCTAGCGGGACGTGCTCTCGCGCCGTGGCGCGTTTTCGGTGTGTTGGACCTGGCGTGTTTTCTATACTAATCGATGTACTTGCATACAATATTAAAATCTGCCACTACGCGCCAGGCGACGGAGCGCGGAGCAGTGTGTGAATCGCCTTAGTCACATACTGAGTCGAACCACATACTGAGTCAAGTCAATAATAAATTACTGCGATTTTCTGTCCAAAAATTCTCAATAGCGGCTGAGAGTTAGGTCCTGCGCCTGATCTACCTTCAGCAGTATCGGAATGCGGAAAGAAATTTTGTAAAACAAATTGATGGATGTGGATCCATAGTTAGAGAAGTAGAAGGTTAGGATAGCGTAGGTATAAATAGTTATTTAAACATCCTATTTTTAGATAAAACTTTGATGTAAAGTACACGTAGGTGTAAAGTATATAAGTTGAGCAAATATTTACTTAACCAAGATCGTTCTTCGTTGAAGATCGCTCTTTGAAAGCTTGTTGAAGTGTGCGTATTTTGAAATAAATTCTGCCGAGGTAGGTACCTATGCGTTACGACTTTTTCATATAATGGTTGAGAATTTTTGGAGCTTGAAATTGAATATTTTTCCATTTCACCGTGCCTCATTTTAATAAAATAATGGGCGTTTCCCGGAATATAATAAACAAGTAAGGGTTCGTTACTTTCGCTTGATTATTTTTTATTCTATTTTATAAAAAAACTAGGTGAATTTTTACGTAACCAAGTACTTTATGATAGTTTTGTAGGTGTGTAGCACAGAAAATGTGCTTATCTATTAGTACTACTGTGTTGGATTAGGTTTTTATGAAATAAACCGTCTTTAAGATTTTAATAAGAAGAGCGATATCTTAATTAATAGGGTAAAACCGGGTAATACGCCTCAATTGACAAAACGCTCCACTATTCTCACACTCACACAAACACAGTTAGGCGATGCTGCTGACGCACATTGCATACACGACAGTTGTTCAAAATCATGGTGGACGTTTGCGCGCGATCTCTGTGTCAGTGACAAAGTTATTGGTTAATTTCGATTTCTGCAGCTTTGACATTTAGCAGTAAGTTTCAATCAAATTGTTATACCTAAAGTAATATGTTGTTTATATTAATTTTGTCTACAGGCTATGTAAAAATATAAAATCACAGTTCTTTTTCGTAATAGTCAAGCGTTATAAACTTGAAACTGTAGTTAAAGACATAGTGGGGCATATTAAACTTGGATTTCTACAAAACGCCCCACACGTTTTAATTTAAAATGCCCCACTTATATAACTGAACTAAAATGTGGATTGTATTATTTTTCCTCCAGATGACGCCTCATAAGTATGAAAGAAAGACTTTACGCGCAGCATGGACAGCTGCAAACTTAGAAGAAGCTTCCGTAAAAGTAAAAAAATGGGAGTTAACGAATTGTCAAGTACTTTCAATATAGGTAATATAAGATAGGTAATATCGTTAAATTTTCCTCATAATTTAAATTTATATAATTAGAAGTTAGTTATAAGTTTTAGTTAAAAAATTAGTACATAATGTTGATTCAAACGGTTGGGCATTTTGTAAATTGTATGAGTCATTTTACCCAACAGTAGTCGGGCAAAAAGCCCCACTCCAGCATCTAGAAAAAACTATAAATTGTCTTGTTCTTGTTATTTTTACAAAACTGTGTTTATGCCAGTTTGTTCCTAAAATATCAAATATTATTTCTAAATAAACACATTTTTTAGTCTTGAAAAAAAAACCAGTTTTAAACCTCATTAAAAAAAAGTGGGGCGTATTACCCAGTTTTACCCTAGTATAATATACTAGAGACTCGCCCACGCTTCGCATGAATAGGTTTTGTGAAGATCTACTCTCTATTACAGTATAAATTTGAAAATACCTATACCTTAAGGCGTAACCAGTGTATATCGCTAATTATCACGATAAAAACATATAATTTCTTTACTTAACAGTAATTGAGGTATTGTACATAGGTATAAACCTTCCTTGGAAAATTATCTGAATGGCAGTAAAACCGTTTCTCCAAACCCATTCCGTGGTTAAGAAGAAAGAAACGGACAAACAGACAGAGACGTAAAAAGTCTTTACTTGATACATTGTATAGATAGACAATCAAATTATAATATAAATGTAGATAATATGTACATTTATTATTAGGTACTTACTAACAAACACAGTTTTAAAATCCATGTAAAACTTTGCTAGCAAATGAAGAAACGATCTCTTCAAATTAATATCGATCTTTAGTGCTACGCTAGAGAGGTGTGAAAATATATACAATTATGTGTTTTTGTTAAGAACACGACGAAAGATAATCCTTGTATCGCGGGGGACGTTACAAATACTTTGGAAAATCCAAAACTGCACGCCTTATAATCTTAATTTTTCACAATAAAATTGATTATTTTTGATAACTAATAATGTTACTAATAATTGGTCTTACTAACTAGTTTTCAATAAATCACATAGATAGCGCTAATTTCAAAAAGTACTAATGTGGGTTTCATGTCTTATACGCCATCTAGCGCTAATTTTAAGAAGTACTTCTATACTGGTCTACCTCTCAGTTCCGGGCCGCGCGCACGTCAAGGCCACGCAAAAATAAGGCGAAATATAATTAATTTGTAAAAGCTTATTGTTACCCTTATTAACAAAATAAATGATTGATTGATTGATTGAAATAAAAGGGCCCACGCGCCGCTTTTTCAGTGTCGTAAAAATTGTGGAATGTAAAATATGTTTTTTTCGTGTTTTATAACGTTGGTGTGTTATTATTTACGTGTGTTTAGTGTTTTTAATTATTGTTATAGATAAAATAGTTATTATACTTGACAAATAGGTATCATCAGTTCGTGAAGCAAAAGTAAGAACTTTCTTTTAACATAAACAATGTACCGGCCAGGCGAACGGCGTTCTGTTGACGATAGTAAAACCACCTGTGGCTAATTGGCTATGCGTACGTAAAAAGGTAGTTCTCATGAAAGGCGCTGGTTTTAGTGTCGCTTCGAGCGTAAATATTTAGAATTTTTTTGTTTATTTTATAACAATTAAACCACATCGAATCAGACCGTGAAAAGTAATAGGGCTCTATTCCTAATCATAATAATTCGTAAACGAAAAAAAAGACTCGATTAGTAAAGTATTTTGATCGTTATCGTGTTAACATACATTAACTACAACTCACGGATGTCCAAGACAGATTTTTTTCAAACTGTTTTTTAACTAGTTTAAATAACAAAAATGGCATCAAAAATATCATGAGTGTTAAAAATAGTGTTTGTTCTTTATATGTGTGTGTAGATATTATTTTACAAGTGCAATATATGATAAATAGAGACATTTTAAGTTAGAAAAGTCAGTTGTTCCATACAAAGCGGGAGTAGAACCCACCTCAACGCTTCGCTTATGAGGCGTGCAGTATATAATTTCACGGACACAAAGTACATCCATTAAAAAATGCGTCACACATCAATCACATGAACTGCCGTGGTATAGCGGTTAACGTTGAGCAGTGTAGCCAGTGTGTTAAAACTGCAGCTGTAAAAAATATGCATTAATATTTTTATAACATTAAGAAACATTTCAATCAAACTTCTTTACTACACAATAGTCATTGTACGATGGAGTTGAATGCTTTCTGAGGAGCTGATAATACAAAGAATTCGTGTCATCAGCATAAAATATAATTTTAGAATTACAAAAACAATATCGTTTAAAAAGATGTTATACAATAACGGAACCAACAAAAATCCCTGAGGGACTCCTGAGGGGATTTTAGTGACGTGAGTAACGTATACCCATTGAGCGCTACCGTCTGGTGTCTGTTCTAGACATAAGATATAAACCACCGGTCCAAGTGGCCTCTTATACCTACTATCAATAGTTTACGTAAGAGTACCCAGTGACCAATCCTGTCGAAGCATTTGCTATAGTTGATATAGGTTAGGTACATCTATTTGGAAAGGTTTATATATACGAGGTTGTAGATCTGTGCATTAAGAAGCCATGTTGCTGAAGGCTCCATGTTTGATTATAAAAACTTTTTCTAATACCTTAGCAAATATACACAACTTAGAAATTGGCCTATAATTTTCTACTAGACCCCGTGGACTCTTATTATGCACTGGCAGCATATATGCAGATTTTCAAATCTTTGGTAAGTCGAAAACTGTATGCCTAAAAATATACAATTTTATAAAGATATACAACTGGGGAATCTCGTTTGGTACTGGAGTTTTATTTAAGCCTAATGTGATTAAGAGCTCTTAATCAAAGTTAATCAACTTCAGCTGGTGCCATATAATCAATGACAAATACTCAAGGTAGTTAAGGGCGGAAAAACGGCCCGTCCTAAAATCCAGCTCACAATACTGGTAGTATAAACATATTTTATCCTTTTGTGATGAAATAAGAGACACCGACTACTTAATAAGAGAAACATTATAAACTAACGGGTGGGTTGGGATATTAATTTTACTTTATTATAATATTTTTAGACCGTCACCAAATTGACATATTAGGACTTCTTCACACTAATTGTGTGTGTCTCTAATTGTTCATACTTTATTAGTTTTGGATGTTGGTTAAACGTGTGTGTTTCATTCAATACCTTACTGCTAAGCACGAGACTTTTTTAGAATAGGAAGGAAAGTTTCACAATTTCAAACCCATATTACACACTGCGAATTATGGTTTTTCATTCGTTTCGTGTTTTTTTTGATGTGATACATCTAATGCGGAGGGAGAGTACAAGGTTAATTCTATATTACTGATAGAAAACTTCTTTAATAAGACCTTCTTTCTTCAACAATACCTAAATATTGTTAAATACAAAAAATAAACACGAAGTGCATCTTACTCGCCATTAAAAGTTAAAGTTTGGCGAGTACATTGAAACTTGCAATTATGTACTATTTTATTGAGATAAATAAATAAATAAAATAAAAATCTAAGATGATATTAACGGTTAAGGGGTACAGAAATCTACCACCGAAGGAATGTAACATAGTTCTAATGGCCGCCAATAAAGGCAGAGAGACGGCACACGGCGGGTTTCTTTAGTGGGTGCAGGCCCCACACTACCCTGGTCGTTGCCCAAAACGATAGGGTGTGTGGTTAGAAAAGGGGTACAGAAATCTGTACGGTAAACAGTATGCAATATCAAATACCAAAACCCATTAATGATCTTCCTGATGCTCGGGCTACACTAATGGGCAATGTCAATACTCATCATCGTGATAATTATTGCGTTAATTGATGCGTTAACGCAATACGCGACTGCACAGACGGCGGAGTGGTTTAGGTACCGGCCTCTCGCCGGAGGAAAACTCTTTGTGTGATCCACAAATACAAAACAATAAGTTCTGAGTGTGGGTGTACTTTGTGTCCGTGAAATTGTATGTTTGTAAAGGCCCCCGCGATACAAGGATTATTCCTTAGGTGATGTCTATAAAAAACAAAAAAAATGGACTTTTTATGACTTTTTGACTTGAACGTTTAACTACTTTGACTTTGACGTACCGCCACTGGAGTTGTCGCCTAACGTCAAACGCGGTGAATGCCGTTGTCGAATTCTCGCGATAAGTTGTGGCTACACCAACGTTAAACGCCCGTCATCGCGATAACTAACGGCGTTTCCCATCCGTTAGCGCAAGCGTGAGAATATAAAAACATAAATAAAAGAAACAAATATAAAATATAAATGAAAAGTGGATGCTGATGGGGTTGTCTCCCTACTGCAGCGCATCAGGGCTGTTCGCGACTGCGAACTGCTTCTTTGCGGTGAGGCGTGAGCGATGTGTATCCTTGGTTCGTAGGGTTCGGGTCAGACCCAATATGATAGCGAGTAGACTTGACTGCAATTATAATAGTCGCTGTTGTAGGGTGTCAGCCGGACCCACGAGTCCGGTAAACCTGCGGCAGTTAAAAATGTATGTACTAACATAGTTATAAGTAAATTGTTACTACAAAACTATGATTCTTGGTACTTGAATATAAAGATTTATTATAAAAACTATTTCTTAAAAGTTAACTAATGGCAAGTTTATAATTATATAGCATTATTTATTAACCCACAAAAAAAGTAAAGCGATAAAAGGTACCTTCATTATAAATATTAACAAAGTCGCCAACGTTTCACCTACAAGAAAAGTGCATTAATTATATAACTAACACATGCCCCATATATGTCTAATCGCTCTCGTAATTAAGGTCGATGTCTGATACCTTGGTAAAGAATGGTTCATTTAATAGACTAATTAAAATGAACTGTTTTTACTCAATATTCTTGGAGTAAAATTATTTTAAAAATAAACTAATATTTGAACTAACCAATCATTGAACTTCATAACAAAAAAAAAACCTGAGCATAAGGGGCTGTGAAAGTCAAATTAGCAGAATATGCTGCCTACAAGGTACGAGTGATGGTTTTAATACATGGATGGTAACTAGATTACCTGCCTTGTGCCTGTTACGTGACATTTGACCACGCTTATACTCGTAGTAATCTTATGCATGGTACCTGCTGCATACAATTGCCAGACGAGAAATTGTATTTATCATTTATAAGCCTTTATTATCTATTACTTATTAGAAAGCTGTAACAGAGCTGTGTCTGTACATTTCTTGAATATGAGAAAAAATGGCTATATAGGCGTGTCTAAACCTAAAACATTTTTTTTAGAATTTTTGTCTGTTTGTTTTTTCGCGCATCACGGATAAGCTACCGGACGGATTTTGATGCTACTTTTTTATTTGAAAGGCCTTGATTAGACTTAAAACCTGATATACATTTTATCTCCCTACTATATTGGGAACCTGAGATATAACCGACAAACTAGAAAATTATTTAAACTAGATCTTTCTTAGAATTTATTTAAAAAAAAACTATTCTACGGATTTTGATGCAACTTTTTTTATTTGAAAGGCCTTGATTATGCTTAAAATCTGGTATACATTTTATCTCGCTACTATATCGGGAACCTTGATTAGACTTAAAACCTGATATACATTTTATCAAGGCCTTGATTAGACTTAAAACCTGATATACATTTTATCTCCCTACTATATTGGGAACCTGAGATATAACCGACAAACTAGAAAATTATTTAAACTAGACCTTTCTTAGAATTTATTTAAAAAAAAACTATTCTACGGATTTTGATGCAACTTTTTTTATTTGAAAGGCCTTGATTATGCTTAAAATCTGGTATACATTTTATCTCGCTACTATATCGGGAACCTGAGATATACCGAAAATTTATTGATAAAATTATATAACACCAAACCAAGACCAAGGATTACACATGTTGTATTAAGTTCGATCCCCAGTCCAAGCTCAAGACTTCGAACGAAGAATCGCAATGTTCTGTGTCTTTGTTGACACATTATTACTGCCCGGTAAACGGAAATATCACGAGAAAACTTGCACGCCTGTACCCTGAGCAGTTTTTAAGATGGCTTGTAGAGTCTGCCAATGGGCCAGTGTGGTGGGCTGTGGCCTAAATCTCTGTCATTGGAGAGGTGAATCTCATCAGTAGGATAGTAGTATAAGATCATTCGCTGCAAAAACATCGGTGCTTACTTTTATTAAACCCTTTTTCTGTCCCACTATCGGGCGCGGATCTTCTCTAATGGTGTGAGATCCCTCACACCATAGTCCTCAGGCCATAGTCCACCACGCTGGCCCAGTGCAGGTTGGCAGACTTTAGAAGCAGTTGAGATAATCTCTCAGACATGCAGGTATCCTCACGATGTTTTCCTTCACCGAGCAGTGATAAAATTGTAAATATAATTTCGAAAAATCTCAAAATGTCAGTAGTGTATGCCGTACGAGGTCTGAACCTTAGACTGGGGATCGAACTATATATCACTGTCTTTGCAGTCATTGGTTTTACCGCTATGCTATCACTACGGTTAAAAAGTACAGTTACTAAGACTTAAAAAAAAAACATACAAGATAAATTACGAAATAAAAACACTGCCATAAATTTTATTCATTTCACAAGGAAATACACCACTTTAATTTAATGGACGTCGGAAGATAAAAGAATATTTCATAGCATTAGGTATTATATTTCGTGCCCGGTATTTTAGCGTTACGACCGCCAAGGAGGGTTGAGTGGAGCAAAGTTGCACTTAGGTACAACGCTAATTGGATTGTTCCGGTAAAGGTGAGGAACTACGCTTCAGCCTATAGCTATAATACAAACACGTCTGCGTTATTTTTCCTCAGAGGTTTTGTTATTGCGCAATCAAGCACATGAATTTGATGAGTTTGCGTATTTATATTTAGGAATGTCTGTTTATTCGGGATTCCAAGTAGATATAATTATGTAAGTTATAGAAACAGATATTCATATTTCTAATAGATTTAACAATGCCTGTCTAAATTTGCGCCATAACATCTAGTCTTGTGTTTTCCTTATCCGATTTGCCCTAGCCACCTTTTTAAAATTGTCAATTAGCCTAACAATACCAGGCGTATAGGCATTTTTTTGCTTTGGCTAAAAATATACATTATGGTGGAATTTTAAATATAAATATTGTATTATATTAGGCGAAGTGCATGGTTTCTCAGAGTAATACTTGGGGATTACTGTGATATTAATAATTTTATAGAAATGGGCGATAAATGGGCGTTTAATAAAAAACATGAATATCTCACGAATTTTCGCAGGCCCATATTAGAATCCTTATTAATATTATAAATGCGAAAGTGAGTTTTGATTTTTTTTTTGTCCAGCCCAGCTAAGGCCGTTGGCGACTTTTGCCGCTGTTTTTACATAGAAAGTAATGTATTTATATGTCACGCGGACGGCCTTTTTTTATTTTTTTATTTTAGGTGGGCAAAAATGTCCTACCGCACATCCCGCTGCCCGGGAAGACAACGGGGTAGTGTGGGGCTCTCACCCACTAAAAACCTACCGTGCGCCCTCACCCGCCCTTGCTACGGCGGATCACGAGTACCGCGTCGTTACGACCGCGAACCGCAGGCGGCAGCCCCTTCTCCCTGCCCTTTGGGCACCCTCTCTTGAGCGACGCCCCGCGCACTTGGGCGTCACACCTTCGCGGTAGGCTTCCGTGGATGGCAGGGTACTCCCCGACCCCACCGTCCGCAGCCTCGGCTAGGGCGGCATCAGGTGCAGGTAAGCACGCGCACGCCACCTAGCGCGCCGGCGGCGAATCGGGTCTGCGAAGGAGGATTCCTCCCGGGCCTTCTCCGCCACCTCCTTCCGCGAGATGACAGCCTCAAATAGGTGGCGACCGCGGTCCAGGCCCTGTCACTGCCAACCATCGCTCGCGCAACGGCCGGCAGCGACAGGTCCACGCCTATGACTGCAACGAGTTCCCGGCGCTGCAAATCCCAGGCCGGGCACGACTCAAGCGTGTGCTGCGCCGAGTCCTCGTCGCAGTCGCAGTAGTGACAGCCTGGGGTCGTCTCCCTCCTAGCGATCATGTGCAGGTATTTGCCGATGCAACCATGCCCCGACAAAACCTGCACCAACCGGAAGGTGAGGACCCCGTGCTGCCGCCCTGCCCATTCTTCCAAGATCGCGGCTCCACGGTCTGAGACTAGCCTGGGGCGTCTCCAGCCGAGACTTCCACTTTAGGACGGTGGCGCAGCAGGCATCCTCCCACCACGATGAGGTTGCGCTCGCCGAGGGGCGGCTGCCCCCCGCCCGCGCCATCGACGCCCGCCGATAGACGTCGGCGAGCACCTCCGACTCCAGATCCCACGGGGGTGTTCCAGCCAACGCGTAGGCTGCATCGGTCGAGACCGTGCGGTACCCGCGTATTGCCCTGACCGCTACGACCCTCTGTGGACGCCACAGAAGGGCCCTATTGCGACCGGCCAGGGAATCCGCCCACACGTCGTCGGCACGCGAGACTCGGTCCGCCCAAATTCGGCATTAGTCGCCCGAGGGCGGACGCCGTGCCGACGAGCTTAGGCGCAAGACTCGTCAAAGTGCTACCGTCCATCCAAAACCAGGCCCAGATATTTGATGTGGGCCTGGATCGGCAGTCCCACACCATTGACCGTTACCGAGGCGCTGGTGGGTGGGCCACGTCCCACGCGGACGCCCTTGTGTGAGTATGACGCCCGCGGTCTTTACTTGAAGTAGTAAGTACCTCTGTATTATAAAGTACCTTTCCTCATATAATATCACAGATAAATAATTCGGCTGATTGCTCAAAGTATAATATATATAATACACGTGTAAATATTTTTTTATATGCTTTTATAAAATATAAAGATAAGGCCCATGATGGGTGAGCCACACGTTTTTAAAGTTTTTATGTTGCTAGTAGTATCTATAACTTATTACATTGTGTTTATTATATATATGCTATTGTCCATCCATCCATCAGCCTTTCAAAGTCCACTGCTGGACATAGGCCTCCCCAAGAGATCGCCACAACGACTGGTCCCACCGTGGGCGATAATGCCGTAATCGCCACGCTTGGCAGGCGGGTTGGCGATCGCAGTGGATGTTGTTAATACTCGAGGGAGTGCTGCTGCCCACTCCCGCGTTATTCCCTCAGTTGGCTCTTACGACTCCCGTGGGTAGAGAGGGGTGGGACAATTCTAAAGCCGGCCCCATACGGCACATGTATCTATGCTATTGTATCTATTACATATTGTATAATTTCATGTGACATGAAATGCATGATAAAAACGCTTACATTACTTTAGACGCCAAAGGCTCAAATTGCTAAGGTTCTCAAACATTCTTTCCTGCTATCTCATATACCTTTTCCTATAGGCATTTATTTATTTATTAATAGGAAACTCAACAGCTTATTTACAAGAGATACATGGAAGTATTATAATAATATTATTATCTTAAGCCAATTACAGAGTTCCACGACATTTGTATAAGTATAAATCTAGAAGATGCAATGTTACAAATTACAACTTAAAACTATAAGAATACTATTGATAATAAGCATCATAACTTAAAGACGTAAAGAAAAAAGTATCTTATTTACTAATTTATTAATCTTCATTAAACACAAAGTGAAAAATGTGAAATCGAAAATAACAGTCACGAGCAGGATTTGAACCTGCATCTCCTGGAAACCGTCCAGATGCTTTGCCAATTCAGAATTTTTTCACTTTGTGTTTAATGTATAGTGCTAAGCATGTCAAATGCTAAATATATATATAAAAATATCTAAATATTTATAGGGTTTGCGTCATTATTAGGTAAAAATCTTAATTGTAAAATAAAGTTTACCTGGTCGGTACAATGTATGAAAATATTGCTGACAGATGGCGCAGGCGTCACCCAAAGACGTTAAGTATGAATGTGTTATCGAGATTAGCAGTCAGGAGCAATTGTCACGATTGCTGAATTGGCAAAGCATCTGGACGGTTTCCAGGAGATGCAGGTTCAAATCCTGCTCGTGACTGTTATTTTAGATTTCACATTTTTCACTTTGTGTTTAATGTATAGTGCTAAGCATGTCAAATGCTAAAAATATATATAAAAATATCTAAATATTTATAGGGTTTGCGTCATTATTAGGTAAAAATCTTAATTGTAAAATTAAGTTTACCTGGTCTGTACAATGTATGAAAATACTGCCGACAGATGGCGCAGGCGTCACCCAAAGACGTTAAGTATGAATGTGTTATCGAGATTAGCAGTCAGGAGCAATTGTCACGATTGCTGAATTGTCAAAGCATCTGGACGGTTTCCAGGAGATGCAGGTTGAAATCCTGCTCGTGACTGTTATTTTCGATTTCATATTTTTCACTTTGTGTTTAATGTATAGTGCTAAGCATGTCAAATGCTAAAAATATATATAAAAATATCTAAATATTATTAATCTTCATCTATTAATTTACTAGTGAGTGCATTCACGATTTGTTTTTATATGATTCCTTAGATATCAATTATCTATATTTTCAAAGTTTTCTGTATAAATGCGAGGTAGTCGTGTCATGATATCATGAATTCCATAATTGGTGCGGTGATAAGGTATACTAAATAAATGGGTATGTCTAGTTCGGTATTTTGGAGTACTGAAATGTATACTCGATAAAAGATCACTACCATCTAGACCACCTCGTAATATATCAAAGAGTAAAAGCATATCTAACAACTTACGTCTGTCATCGAGAGGAAGTAGGTGATAGTGTCTACAATCTACAGAATACGAACTATGACGTTTTTTAGCTTTATAGTTTAGATACTTTACAAATCTCTTTTGTAAACTTTCTAGTCTCGTAATATATACATTGTATTGAGGTGACCAAATTGGGCTACAGTACTCCAAAACGCTACGGACATAGGTATAATAAACAATTTTGAGACTATGACAATTTCTAAATGGTTTGCAAATACGCATCACAAAACCAAGGTTACGAGAGGCTTTATTTATGACAGTATCTATGTGTTGAGAGAACAGTAATTTCGTGTCTAGCGTAACACCGAGATCTCTGACTACATCAACCCTTTCAATTAGATTATTGTCAAATCTGTATGGATATTTGATTGGGGTTTTGGAGCGACTAAAGCTAATATACTGACATTTTGAAATATTTACAGTGATGTGATTTTGTGAGTAATACCGGTATAGAGCGTTAAGATCACGCTGTTCGAAATCGAGTCTCGATTTAATACAAAGGTAAATTTTCATATCATCCGCGTATAGTAGGTGTTTAGCGTATTTGAAACAAGATTGAATATCGTTTATATGCGTATATTTATATATACGCAATAAAAAAGGGGTCCCAATAAAAATCCCTGGGGAACACCTGAAGGGATATTTACAAAGTCCGATCTAAAACCACCTACAACAACGGCCTGAGATCGGTTAGATAAATATGAACTTATCCATCTAAGTAAATCACCGTGGATCCCAAGTTTTTGTAGTTTTGCGAGCAGAATAACGTGATCCACACGATCGAACGCCAAACGCAAACAGCATAGAAGGCCTTTTTTTCTTTCTTGTTATCCATCCATCCATCAGCCTTTTAACGTCCACTGTTGGACATAGGCCTCCCCAAGAATGGGGGATAGTGCCGTAATCGTCACGCTTGACAGGCGGGTTGGCGATCGCAGTGGATGTTGTTAATACTCGAAGGAGTGCTGCTGCCCACTCCCCCGGTATTCCCTCAGTCGGTTCTTACGACTCCCATGGGTGGAGAGGGGTGCGACAATTCTAAAGCTGACCCCACACGGCAACCTTACTAACCGCACACCCCGTCGTTCGGGGCAATGAACAGGGTAGTGTGGGGCCCTCACCCACTAAAGAAACCCGCCACCGTGTGCCATCTCTCCGCCTTTATTGGCGGGCCACCGGAACCATATTATATTCCTTCAGTGGTAGACATAGTAGGCGTAATGCTTCTAGTGTTGCTAGCATTTATATGTTACATTAAGTTAAAAATTAATTAATAAGGCAACTCAAATGGAATTGGGCAGGACACACGTATAATAGATTATACAATATTAGGTGAACAAAGATGGTGACAGATACTTAGTAAACAAAAAGGATTCGAAGGAAACAGGTGAAGAAAGAGGTGGAAAAACATATTTACTGATGCAGTACTACTCTGTCAAGAAAGTACTGGGAAAAGATCAATAATACACAAAATGTTTGTTATTCATCCAAATTTATTTTATCACCTTCAAAGTATGCTCCTTCAGACACGATAGACTTACGCCAATGAATAATCCAATCATCAAAACATTTTTTAAACGCTGTTTCCGGAATTGAGTTCGGTTCTCGCCGCGAATTCTCCTTTGTGTCTTCTACCGATTGAAAACGGGTGCCACGAAGTGGTAATTTGAGTTTAGGAAAAATAAAGAGGTCGGCTGGAGCCATATCTGGTGAATATGGTGGTTGCTCGATGGTGTTTGTTGAGTGTTTGGACAAAAATTAATTCACAATGATGGCCTTGTGCGAAGGCGTATTATCGTGGTGCAAAATCCAAGAATTTTCTGTCCACAAATCTAGCCTTTTTCGTCGAATTTGCTCTCTTAAACGCCGCATAACACCAAATAATATTCTTTATTTACTGTTTGACCTTCTGGCGAGAATTCCGAGCGCACAACACCGCGATAGTCAGAGAAAACAGTCAACATGACTTTGACTTTTGATCGACTTTGGCATGGTTTTTTCGGTTTCGGTTCAGTTGGAAGTCGCCGCTCCGAAGCCTGTTGACTAGTTTGCATGTCAAACTCGTAAACCCACGTCTCGTCACCCGTGCAAAGTAACAGTGCGTTTCATGAATGTTGGGTCGGAATTGACTCATTTTAGCGTGTCCTCAGCGACTCTCATGCGATTGAGTTTTTGGAGAAAATTCAGGTCTTTTGGGACTAGCCGAGCGGAAACATGTTTCATACCCAAGTGATTATTTAAAATGGTACGAATCGACTCGTGAGACACAGAAAGTTCGGCGGCTATCTCTCTCAAAGTTTTTTTTTATGTCATCATTTAATTTTTGGTCATTTTTTTTATTATTTGGCATTAAAAATACATATTATAACCCTAAAACTGCCTCGGTGGTATAGCGGTAGTGTATGCGACTGCTAATCATGAGGTCTTCGGTTCGATCCCCGGTTCGGGCAATATTATTGAGCTTTTTCCTAAAAAGAAAAATTCTCAGTAGCAGCCCGGAGTTTGGAAATGTGCCCGGTAGACGTCAATAGGCTCGCCCCCTATTACGTGGGACTTAAACATAGCTGGCGAATCGTGGGTGTGTAATACACCTCTGCCTACCCCTTCGGGGAATGCAGGCATGATGCTGTTTTTTTTTATAAGCAATCATCCATCTGACATAATTTCTTTATGTCCGAACCAAGTCCCTTTTGCATATTTACAACAATACTTTCTTTAAGTTTCTGTTATCGTCCCATCTCAATATTTAAAAAATAACTTTAATGTACAGATACTCCGGGCTCTACTCTTATATTATTATACAGGGTAATTTTTTACACAGTGCGCAAATTTTGAGAAAATAAATATAAGCAAATTTTAATAAACACGTATTTTTTTATTTTGTTATGTCTTAGTACTAAAAAATAAAGTTATCGCTAACGAAAGGTGTTTACTTTTGAAACAAATTTTATGGTCACACGACGGGCGCGCTTCTGTAGATACCTACGTCGGCGCTCGTTCTTGTTAACTTGTAACTTGAACAAACTATAAAGGACATGTAGGCACAATCATATTATTACTAATACTGTAAGTACCTCGTTTCACCATCTCTAAGTAAACCATTGATTTGTTACTAATTAATAAGCTTTAATTGTCAAGTAAAAGTTACGGATACCATCTGGCGAATTCACAAGCGGAAATAAAGTCTCAATATATACATTCATACATCGCTTATTTTCAGCCCTTAAACAACCCTGTCTTACACATGGTGAGATGGATTAACGTCATAATCTACCATGCTATAGAAGTGACGGTTGTTATTTGACAAGTCGTTGAGAAAATCTCTCATGATTGCAGATTTCCTCAGGATTCAAATTATTATACATAGGTATAATAATTTGTTATCTTATCTTCTAGTTTAATGGCCCTTGTTGTGGCAGTGTGAGCACAATTTCGCCAATATCGAGTATTAATTTAAGGTAGAACGTCAAACGAAGGAAATTTGTTTCTTGAAAGGGAAATAAACGGCGATTATTATACCTATATATGATTTTCAAACTGGGGATGGAGCTCTGTACCATTGTCATTCAAGTTTATTTATTTGCTAGAAACGAGGGGTCGACATGTTTTTAATTTAGTCTAAAGTGCATCACACTTTGATTATATAGGTACGAGTATCTACCTGTACTAGCTCACCCGGCGAATTTTGTACCACCATATTTTTTTTTCGTGAATATTTTCCAATGAAAATTATATTATTAAAGTACTTATATCGCTATTAAAAAAATAGAGGTTAGCAGTAAAAGGGTGACAATTAAGGGTTAAGCTTTCAGGGGCCTCGAAAACCGGCAAGCGTATATGAAGAGAATTGTGAATGTTGAGGAAGCGAGAGATGCATGCAAGAATAGAACCTTTTGGTACTCTGTTCTTTATGCCTACGCCGCAAGGGAGATGATTATAAGTAAGTAAGTATACTATACTCGCACTGCAAGATCTTAACAATGTCCTCGAGTCGAGTAGATTTCACCCTGTAAGGAGTTTCGAAGAATAACTCTCGATAACTGAATTGGCCCCGGGTGTGAATTGTAGAATTCTTATTTATCTAGATTCAATAGATTCTCAGAGCAATAAAATATTACAATTCTTTAAAAAGCTGTTGCAAATAACGTTAAAAGTACGAGGGCAGATATATCAGTATGTTAATTGGATTGGTAGTGGCCGTAAAATTTGAAAAACATATGGTTATTCGCTTACTGTCTCTAACTAAAAAACAACTAAAAAATATAGTTTTTTTTTATTCTATATAATATAATAAGAGGGCTTTATCAGAAAGATAAAGCTGCCCCCTGGAGAATACATAAGTTTACAATTCGGCGATTCGACTTTACACATCATATACGCGAACTTATTGAGTGGAAAGTGTCCGGAGCGAAGCCTGAGTGCTGTAACAATATGAGACGGCATACCGCCGTCTCATACCGCCGTCTCATATTGGTATTGCAAACCAAAGTAAACCTGGTAGTTTTGGTTGTATTATTCTTTAGCAAATGCCTCTACTTAGTGATCGTTCATCAAAATATTCGCTCCACATATCTCGACACTTGCCGCGTGGGGCCGGCTTTGGAATTGTCCCACCCCTCTCTACCCACGGGAGTCGTAAGAGCGGACTAAGGGAATACCGCGGGAGTGGGCAGCAGCACTCCCTCGAGTATTAACAACATCCACTGCGAACGCCAACCCGCCTGCCAAGCGTGGCGATTACGGCATTATCCCTCATGACGGGACCGCTGGTTGTGGCGTTCTCTTAGGGAGGCCTATGTCCAGCAGTGGACGTTGAAAGGCTGATGGATGGATGGATTGATCTCGACACTTTAATCGGATATCGCATAGGATGTCTGAATAATAGGGACAATAATCTGTTGAAATGCCAGCTGAACTGGCTACTCTTGCACGGCAGTCTACCTCCTCGTTGCCAGCTACGCCAATATGGGACGGCAACCACTTTAGGACAATATTTTTACGTTTTTAAAGTTCTGGGATACTTTTTATTATAGAATAAGCCAATGGAATGCCTCGAAATTTAGGGAAACAGCAACGTAGCAGATGTTGGAGTGCACTTCGGGAGTCTGTATATATCACCAAGTTCTTGGCGTTCACATCTTGTGCGTAAGATAACGCTTCTAATATGGCTACTAGTTCAGCATGCATAATAGCCATTTTACTGTCTAAGCACAATTGAACCTTATCTCCTGATTGATAATCAAGAAGAGCAGCCCCCACACCGGCAGCTGTTTTAGATCCATCCGTAAATAATTTGTAGAAACCCCTATAAAAATATTGTTCTGGGTTAAATTACAAATTGCTTAAATTATTTAGATACATGAACATGATAATGACTCTTAACATTAGAGTGAAAGAAGCCAAAGGGTTCTGTAATACTCCTTGAATTCCTCATTGAATTCAACGCCATGGCTGTTCCATTTTTTCTTGTTAAGGCTGGTACAAATGTACCTAACCGCACACCCCGTCGTTTGGAGCAATGAACAGGGTAGTGTGAGGCCCTCAACTACTACACAAACCCGCCGTGTTCCGTCTTTCCGCCTGTATCGGCGGACCACTGGGACTGTGTTACATTACTTCAGTGGTCCGCTGGAGTATAGGACAGCCTACTGCGTATCAAACATACCCGTAACTTATGTTTTTATTCGTACTTATGTTAAGTGTACTGGATGTATATATTCCTTAATCTGTAACTGACTATTGAGAGGCTGTGAGCAACAACATCGGACAGTACGCCACGTGTGGCGTCAAGGCGACGGCGGCGCTTCGTCAAGGCGATTTAAAAACATTTTATTTTGATATTTGTTTTTATCTTTTTGTTTCTTTACGTGTTTTGTCTATATTTTAGTGTACATTTCTGGTGATTAAAAGCGTAAGTTTTTTTTATCTTATGATGATGGGAATGATGGTCTGAGTGCCAGTCAACCTACTACATCGCAGTATACCCTGCATGCTACCTTTTTGTTTCCAGTATCGTTTTTGAATTGTGAGAGGGTTTAAGATTTTTTTGTCTAAGTTAAAGGAAGGTGATATAAGGGGAGCAGCAAGGCTTCTTTTTAGCAGTGATATACCTTAGTGGTGCTTTGTTCTCCAGGCACACTAGAGGGTCAGAGTAAGCATCCACTGACTGTCTGACCGAATCTTCTGGAAATCCGTTCCAGATAATTTGTCAATTTGATATCCGCTCTGGACTCAATGTATAAATCACAATAACGCATTTCTTCTTAATGTCTTGCGTGACGCCTGCGTCATCTGTCGGATGTATTTGCATACATTATCCCGAACAGGTAAACTTAATTATTACATATTTAGATATTTTTATATATATTTTTTGCATTTGACATGCTTAGCAACATACATTAAACACAAAGTGAAAAACATGAAATCGAAAATAACAGTCACGAGCAGGATTCGAACCTGCATCTCCTGGATACCGTCCAGATGCTTTGCCAATTCAGCCATCGTGACCCTTGCTAACCCAAAGACGTTAAGTATGAATGTGTTATCGAGATTAGCAGTCAGGAGCAAGGGTCACGATGACTGAATTGGCAAAGCATCTGGACGGTATCCAGGAGATGCAGGTTCGAATCCTGCTCGTGACTGTTATTTTCGATTTCACATTTTTCACTTTGTGTTTAATTATTACAATTAAGATTATATTATTTCATTAAATTATACATAAAATTCATCAAAATTATAATATAAAGAAAACTTATTAGAATTAACTGTTAGTTGTCAAAAAAGAAGGAAGAATCATTTTGAGATTGGCAATACACTATTATTCGGCATCAAAACTCCAAATTTAATGTCGGGTATTTTTTAGAGGATGGGATGCTTGGAGACCATGTAGACACTGCTATACAAGTTTGAATAATCGAACTTGGCTCTAAGTGTAAAATGGTAACCGTCGCTCATGGACTCAACTATACAGAGAGTATTGTCAAGCCGCTGCTCACCATTTCATTTCACCGATAAGAAATGAAAGAATAAACGGCTATCTCCTACTACAGCCAAAACGCGACGATGTGCTTCATGGCCGGTCACACGGGAGATGGTGGTACCAACCCGCTGGGGCCCGATACCAAGTGAGTACTCCCACTTGGTACCCAGCCCTACCACCAGTCATGCAATGGATGATAATTGCTTACTTCCCTTAGTCGACTCATACGACACCCGTGGGAAAGAATGGAGTGGTGACACTTGTATTCTTAGTCCGTCACCACACGGACAAAAACAGCAAAAACTCAGGCAGAATACCACGTTCGTAAAGCTAACGGCTTAGTACGCGATGATAAGAAGAGACTAGACGGTATGTCTCTGATCCCTTGCAAGATGGGTAAGCCTTTGGTTTGGGACACCACCTGCATCAACACCCTTGCGCCATGACATCTACCCCACACTGAACACAGGTAAGCATATTGGCGACGAAACAAAACATATCTATAGTACCTATGCAATGTAAATCAAAGGGCTGCACACACAACACAGCACGGGAGCTTTGTATTAAGTATACTATTTTGCATATTTGTTCAACCCTTGGCTCAAGTGGCTAATGGATCTATCAATTTTACATGAACACTCATCGAATGAGAAAAGATCTAAAGATAGAGCTATAAAAAAACTAGCAGACCATTTCATAAATTAGATTACGACTGCTTTGTGCAAAGTTCTCTTAAATTGATTAAGTCAAGTTTTGTTTATTAAAATTTTAACCTTACTTTAAAGTCCAACTTTACTTACGCACTTAAGTTATTAAAGTTGGCATGGCGCTCCTGTCTCGTTCCCCTAAAGTTCACTTAGAAAACCTCATTTACTTTCCTAAAGTGAAATGTAAAAACTTTTTCATGTGACATAGGTCCTATATCAAAATTACTCAGCCTTCACTTTTATTGAGGGAAGATTAATAAATTGCGAAACTTTGATCATTTCTGGAAGGACATTTTGCTTTTAATTAAAATGTCTCGTCTCTAAATGAATGGGGTGGAGCTCATCTCATTATTGTTGTAAAAACCGCAATGTAATCTCAATATTTTAATCAGGTATATTTTTTATGATTTTCATGAAGACAAAACGTATTTTGGAATGGTTATCAGCTTCACTGTCGTTTAATTATTTTTTTGTGTTATGTTGTATGTTTATACTTTTTCTTGCGGAATTCTTGGTATAGTTGAGTCCAGCGTAGTAATTGGCCCCGTGTGAGGCAGTGGCAGGCTAAATATAACTGCATAACATTTAATTACGTATTAAGTGAGAACAAATATGCTACATGTGACACAATCTAATTAACGTTGTACTTTATCATAAAAAAATCCATCCTCAACCCTTCTCGAAGGGCCATTACACTGAAATACCGAACATAAAATACAATCTCGTATTTCCAGGGAAGTAGGTTTGATTACTCTACCTTTCACGAATCCTTAATTTATTTATTTACGTTAAAATAAATAACGATTTCCGTCGTCTCGTTTTATACAATAAAGTTACGCGTTCCGGTTTTTCAAAACACATTTTAGGAGTTGTGGAACTAAAATTACAGATAATAAAAAGTAATGCTAATAAGCATTCCTCCATTCATGATAAAATAATTTTGAGGAGTTTACCCTCACGTAGAAAGCTGATCATCACTACAGCAGGTGAAGCTAGGCACCATGTGTGTCATCCAAACTAAAGGTAACAAATTAATTAGTTCTGCATTGTCAGGCTTTTTAACACTAATGTTTCATCTCAGGGTAATTAAATTTCTCACTAAATACTCACATTGAATCTCAATGTACTGGAATATTAGCAATTTCTAATAATGGCGGCAATTAAATTACATAAATCACTTATTTTATCTATACTATTACAAAGTTGTACCAGAGCTGTGTCTGTACATTTAAGATATTTGAGAAAAAAATACTGTATTAGGCTATATAGACGTGTCAGAACACAAAACAATGTTTTTTTAGATTTTTGTCTGTTTATTTGTTCGAGCATCATGCAAAAACTACTGAACGGACTTTGATGCTACTTTTTCTATTTGTTAGATCACGATTACACTTAACAACTGGTATACATTTTATCCCGCTACTATATCGGGAACCTGAGATGCAACCCAAAAACTAGCTTTTGGTTGCGTCGGAGCCGCAAGCAAAGGCTAGTCTATACTATTATAAAACTGTAACAGAGCTATGTCTGTACATTTAAGATATTTATGAAAAAATGACTGTAATAGGCTATATAGGCGTGTCTAAACACAAAACGATTTTTTTTAGATTTTTTGTCTGTTTGTCTGTTTGTTTGTTCGCGCATCACGCAAAAACTACTAGACTGATTTTGATGCAACTTTTTTTTATTTGAAAGGCCTTGATTAGACTTAAAAACTGGTATACATTTTATCCCGCTATTATATCGGGAACCTGAGATATAACCGAAAAAACAGAAAATTATTTAAACTAGATTTTTTTAGAATATATTTAAAAAAAAACTATTGAATGAATTTTGATAAAACTTTTTTTATTTGAAAGACCTTAATTAGACTTAAAAACTGGTATACATTTTATCCCGCTACTACATCGGGAACTTGAGATATAAGCGAACAACTAGCTTTTGGCTATGGCGAATCCGCGGCGCAAAGGCTAGTTCTACTATAAAATTGTATTACTTTGTAGAGGGAGAGCTTCCCTAGTTCTCGTTTATCACTTATCAAGATTTACCTGGCTTGGCTTAAACAATTTCAACTAAAAGCTGTCATTTGGAAAATTAATGGACTGTTGATTTTAATCTTTTGAGTCTGCTGGCTATAATAATATTATAAAATACATATACAAAGTAGACTAAAGTGGTCTAATAGGTACTAAACTACACCTTCCGTGTAGTGTTAGATTAAAAATACCGCAAACATTGGACTTTTCACAATACATTTAGCCACCACTCGGCCTTCTGTGCATTGGCACAGGAAATTCATCTAAAGTTTTATGCTAACAATGGGATAACTGGTGTTAGGGTTGGGTACTAAGTGAGAAAACTCGTTTGATATCGGGCTTGAGTGGGCCGGTGTCATCTGACGTGTGTCTGACCGAAGCATCTCCTTGTATTTTGCTTGTAGTGGGAGATAACCATTCATTCATTTATTTCTCTTCAGTGACATAAATTAGTGAGCATCGGCTTGGCATTAGTTTTTTTTAGTATTATTACCTATAAACAGCAATTACCACTTACCATCAGATAGGCCGTCATTCGTCACCGTAATCTATTAAAAATTACAATATCTTAATTATGATTTATCGTGGCAGTTGTGGAGAACGGGTCCCCGAACCTATACTAATTAATTATGATTTTTCGTCCCGGTCTTATTTGTTTCTTGGACAAAAATACCCTCCTACTCTGTTATAAATGTTTTCAAGTTCATAAAATTAAGAAATATCGTACTTTTTTTTTTAAATGTATAACATACCACAAGCTTTGAAAAGTGGTAATGCACTTATCTTGTAAAGCTTTTATCTGCGGTTTAGTAAAACTTTTAGGTTAATGTTAATGTTGTTTTAAGTTTGAATGACCAACAGGAGTACATAAAGCTTATAAAACTAAATAAGTAACATTAAGCTAATAATAATAGATCACTACTTCTAAGTATCATAAAAAGCTATAAGATCGTGGTCACTCATTTAAAAATTTTCTAATTTTAAGAATTCAACACTCGGACATTAAAGCTTACAAAACAGTCTTGGCCTAACAACCGTCACCGTTACCTGATTCGTGTTAAGTACATCAATATCATGTACTATAAATTATACTGTAATATAATTAATGTTCAGTGTCTTGCTTGCCCTCTAAAGAAAACTTTGTGATTAGATGAATCCAGATATAAATTTAGTGGTGCCGTTTAGATTTATTTGGTACATTCAAATTTTATTTTAGAGAAACAAGCCGTTAATTCTGTAGCCGTTATATTTTTAATTTTTTCAAGCTGTTAATGTTACTAAGGATAATTTTTAACATACCTATAAATAATATCTGAGCTTTGCAAAATTTGGCAATGGAAGTACTCGTATATGAAATATGGTGCATCACTTAAGATGGTCACTACTTGTATAGATGACTTGACTTATATAACATAAATACTTTATGAATCTCTTTGATAATTTTGATATTTTTTTTAGCATTTGACATACTTAGCCATATAAATTAACACAAAGTGTGAAAATGTGACATCGAAAATAAGCGTCACGAGCCGGATTTGAACTTGCATCTCCTATAATATCGTCCCAGATGCTTTGCCAATTGAGCCATCGTGACAATTGCTCGGAAAATAAATTGAAATGGGACTACACGGAAAGCACCAGCTTTCAAATAAAAAAAGAATCCTTATTCACAAATAATTTGTCCTTTAAAAAAGTAGCGGAGAATGTCAAATGCTAAAAAATAAAGATCAAAAATGTTTAAAAAAATAATCATCAAAATCGATTCATAACCGATAATATGTCTTACTTTTGGTATTGATTTTCCAAGCACGATATAAATCTTCGTTCCCATAATAATTAGCCATGATGATGAATAATTGCTGGAGTCCTCTGCTTACTTGCAGGTTTATTATAATGTAGGCAATGGTTCCATTGCAATGTTTATTTAGTTAGAATATTCTTATTATTTTAAATTAATAAAATAAAACGAACACCACATCAATTAAAAATATTTAGGTAAATTAATTTTGGTTCATAAAGTATTATGTAAGGAATGTGCAAAGTTCTAAAAAGAATGATATCCAATGGCACGGTGTAATAGGAAAACTTTTGAAAGCTGTAGTATCATAATTTTCTGTAGAATTTATTAGCACAACGTCTCCAGTAAAATACTTATGAAGAATATATATTTTATTACCTACATGTAAGTTAGTTGGTGACAGCACGATGGGACCGTGTGGTAACAAGCTAAAATACGTAGAAACAAAGCAGTAGGTCATCCCATTTTATTTCATGATGGTTTTCTATGAGCGGCTTTTTTCTTCACTGATGAAAACTGTGTTTATCACTTGTATATGTTGTATATTTATAAGTTTACAGCTTGCAAAAGGGTTTTCACTGCAAGCCATAAATTCCTGTTAAAATTTCCTATTTAATGGTCGTAGACAGAGGAGGCCGTGTGGGGCCGGCTTTAGAATTATCCCACCCCTCTCCACCCATGAGAGTCGTAAGAGCCGACTGTGGGAATACCGAGGAAGTGGGCAGCAGCACTCCTTCGAGTATTAACAACATCCACTGTGATCGCCAACCCGCCTGCCAAGCGTGGCGATTACGGCACTATCCCCCCATTCTTGGGGAGGCCTATGTCCAACAGTGGATGTTAAAATGCTGATGGATGGATGATGGATATACAGAGGATATTATAGACACGCTATCAGCGTATGCAGTGTCGAGATAGCAATAGTTTGACATATGATAATCGGAATAATTTTAAAAGATAACTATGATTATAACTTTGTTGACTAAAAATGTATTACCTGTTTTAGCCGGATACAAGAATGACAGGACAAAAGAAATTGCAGTTATGCCTATATTTTACTTAAAATGTATTAGAACGTGTGGCGTATATAACGCGATTAATGAAGGTCTTTTTTACGTAAACACAAAAACTAAATTGAAAAGAAAAAAGTGAAAATAGTGGCTCATGAGTTTCTTGCCGGGTTCTTCTCAAAAGTAGTGAGTCTATAGTATACTATAGTCTATAGTAAAATAGTAGTGAGTCTATAGTATACATAGTCTATGTTCGTGGTTGACGTGAGTGTTGCCTATTAAGATAATAACATAGCTAGCGAAGAAAATATTAAAATAAACCCTTATGCAACCTTCTGGCTAGTAAAGTAAGCTAATTTGACCTCTTCGCGAGAAAGACTTTTACGTTATAGCAGGATATAGTTCTGTGAGGCATAAAAACGAAAAGTCAGTTTAAAATAGAAACATCTTTTGATATCAGTAAAGTAAATAAATATACGGACTGAGAGCCACCATAGAACGTATTCAATGTTTTGAAATTTTTTCTACCGTGCAATGAAAACCCAGCAGCGCATCCAAAAGTGTACATTGCAGTAAACCACGCTCTCATTTCACCGTGATTATACTTCACAAAGCGTTCGTCAACAGGTCGCTCATGTAAACATGCTCTTGGAACCATGTATGTGGGTAAGTGTGTCGATGAAAGCTGTGTATTTTGCTGTGAAATATGAGTTCAAAATTATCATCACACATTTTCATGATAATTTTGAACTCACGGCAATGGTGGAATCCAGCCTCGGGTGGATGGTAGAAAATAATATTATGTGTAATATCAGAACTTATTATGACTTAACTGCCTCTGTGGTACAGCGGTAATGTGAGCGACTACTGATCATGAGGTCTCGGGTTCGATCCCCGGGTCGGGCAGTGTTATTGAGCTTTTTCGTAAAACGAAAAATTCTCAGTAAGAGCCCGGAGTTTGGAAATGTGCCCGGTAGATGGCTCGCCCCCTATTAGGGAAAGAGTGTATAATACACCTCTGCAAACCTCATTGGGGATACAGGCGTGATACTATGTTATTATGATAAAATTTTATTTGAAACTATGTCTGCGTGGAATCGGACTAAGAATACATAATTTTACCACAGCATTATTTTCTACGTGAATCGTATTGGTTACTGTGATACATAGACAATATAATGTCATTATCCCAATCATAATTGGTATTCATTACAATTTATACCGCCGTGTGGGGCCGGCTTTAGAATTATTATGTGTTATCGAAATTAGCAGTCGGGAGCAACGGTCACGATGGCTGAATTGGCAAAGCATCTGGACGGTATCCAGGAGATGCAGGTTCGAATCCTGCTCGTGACTGTTATTTTCGCTTTCACATTTTTCACTTTGTGTTTAATGTATGTTGCTAAGCATGTCAAATGCTAAAAATATATATAAATATATTTTACCTAATAATGACGCAAACCCTATAAATATTTATATATATTTTTAGCATTTGACATGCTTAGCACTATACATTAAACACAAAGTGAAAAATGTGAAATCGAAAATAACAGTCAGGAGCAGGATTTGAACCTGCATCTCCTGGATACCGTCCAGATGCTTTACCAATTCAGCCATCCTGACAATTGCTCCTGACTGCTAATTTCGATAACACATTCATACTTAACGTCTTTGGGTGATGGCTGAATTGGTAAAGCATCTGGACGGTATCCAGGAGATGCAGGTTCAAATCCTGCTCCTGACTGTTATTTTCGATTTCACATTTTTCACTTTGTGTTTAATGTATAGTGCTAAGCATGTCAAATGCTAAAAATATATATAAATATTTATAGGGTTTGCGTCATTATTAGGTAAAATCTTAATTGTAAAATTAAGTTTACCTGGTCGGTATAATGTATGAAAATACTTCCGACAGATGGTGCAGGCGTCACCCAAAGACGTTAAGTATGAATGTGTTATCGAAATTAGCAGTCAGGAGCAATTGTCAGGATGGCTGAATTGGTAAAGCATCTGGACGGTATCCAGGAGATGCAGGTTCAAATCCTGCTCCTGACTGTTATTTTCGATTTCACATTTTTCACTTTGTGTTTAATGTATAGTGCTAAGCATGTCAAATGCTAAAAATATATATAAATATTTATAGGGTTTGCGTCATTATTAGGTAAAATCTTAATTGTAAAATTAAGTTTACCTGGTCGGTATAATGTATGAAAATACTTCCGACAGATGGTGCAGGCGTCACCCAAAGACGTTAAGTATGAATGTGTTATCGAAATTAGCAGTCAGGAGCAATTGTCAGGATGGCTGAATTGGTAAAGCATCTGGACGGTATCCAGGAGATGCAGGTTCAAATCCTGCTCCTGACTGTTATTTTCGATTTCACATTTTTCACTTTGTGTTTAATGTATAGTGCTAAGCATGTCAAATGCTAAAAATATATATAAATATTTATAGGGTTTGCGTCATTATTAGGTAAAATCTTAATTGTAAAATTAAGTTTACCTGGTCGGTATAATGTATGAAAATACTTCCGACAGATGGTGCAGGCGTCACCCAAAGACGTTAAGTATGAATGTGTTATCGAAATTAGCAGTCAGGAGCAATTGTCAGGATGGCTGAATTGGTAAAGCATCTGGACGGTATCCAGGAGATGCAGGTTCAAATCCTGCTCCTGACTGTTATTTTCGATTTCACATTTTTCACTTTGTGTTTAATGTATAGTGCTAAGCATGTCAAATGCTAAAAATATATATAAATATTTATAGGGTTTGCGTCATTATTAGGTAAAATCTTAATTGTAAAATTAAGTTTACCTGGTCGGTATAATGTATGAAAATACTTCCGACAGATGGTGCAGGCGTCACCCAAAGACGTTAAGTATGAATGTGTTATCGAAATTAGCAGTCAGGAGCAATTGTCAGGATGGCTGAATTGGTAAAGCATCTGGACGGTATCCAGGAGATGCAGGTTCAAATCCTGCTCCTGACTGTTATTTTCGATTTCACATTTTTCACTTTGTGTTTAATGTATAGTGCTAAGCATGTCAAATGCTAAAAATATATATAAATATTTATAGGGTTTGCGTCATTATTAGGTAAAATCTTAATTGTAAAATTAAGTTTACCTGGTCGGTATAATGTATGAAAATACTTCCGACAGATGGTGCAGGCGTCACCCAAAGACGTTAAGTATGAATGTGTTATCGAAATTAGCAGTCAGGAGCAATTGTCAGGATGGCTGAATTGGTAAAGCATCTGGACGGTATCCAGGAGATGCAGGTTCAAATCCTGCTCCTGACTGTTATTTTCGATTTCACATTTTTCACTTTGTGTTTAACGCTGCTCACCATTTCATTTCACCGATAAGAAATGAAAGAATAAACGGCTATCTCCTACTAAACGGCTATCTCCTACTACAGCCAAAACGCAACGATGTGCTTCATGGCCGGTCACACGGGAGATGGTGGTACCAACCCGCTCGGGCCCGATACCATGTGAGTACTCCCACTTGGTACCCAGCCCTACCACCAGTCATGCAAAGGATGATAATTGCTTACTTCCCTTAGTTGCCTCATACGACACCCGTGGGAAAGAATGGGGTGCTGACAATTGTATTCTTAGTCCGTCACCACACGGAAAAAATGTTGTAATAAAATATCTCTGAAAACTATAAATATTGCTAGTGAGAGACCCTTGCTTATTCTAGCATGAATGGGCCGGCTTAATCGGGGAAGTACCACCCTCTCACAAAAGATCAGCGTGTAACAACAGCACTTACTCCTGCCTTTTTGTATATATATTCTTATAGTGAGTGAGAACGCCGGAGGCTCAAACCCTATCCCTATCCTCTGCTTATTATCCTTTCTATCCACCTCCTAACCCTTTCCTTGGAGATAGTGACGCACGATTGATGTCTCTGGTGTTGCTATAGGATACGGTAAGCGCTTACCATAAGGTGAGCCGTATGCTTGTTTGCCATCTATGTATAAAAAAAGAAATACTCACACAGGGCCGTTCGTTGTGGCGTTCTCTTGTGTTCACCAGTGGATGACGAAAGGCTGATGAATGCACGTATTCTAAAAACTAATCCAACATGTTAATATTGTAAATACAAAACATTAACAACATAAATTACAGAATACATAGAATTTGAATATGTATGCAAAATTTCATGATGATTGATTTAGTAGTTACAGCGTCAAAGCTTAACAAGCAAACAAACAATCTTTTACATTTATAATATTAGTAAGGATACTACGTACCACTCTAGTAATGTATGTAACAGTTCCAATAGTCTGCCAATTCGCGGTGGAGAGACGGCATACGGCGGGTTTACATAGTGGGTGAGGACCGCACAATACCCTGTTCGTTGTCCCGAACGACGGGGTGTGCGGTTAGGTAAATTTTTTCCCGCCTTAACAGAAAAAGGAAAGGATAGGACTACGTACTTCAAGGACAAGGTAACCAAAAGAAAATATTAAATTTAATTAATAAACAATATATATAAAGCTAGCGAGTAACTAAGCTGTGTCTGTAAATTTAAGAGGTTTGAGAAAAAAATACTGTATTAGGCTATACTGAACTCTGAACATAAAACATTTTTTAGAATTGTTTGTCGGTTTGTCTGTTTGTTTGTTCACACATAACCCAAAAAGCTTTTTATTTGATAGCTCTTGATTAGACTTAAAAAGTAGTATACGTTTTATCCTGTCACTATACAATAGATAGATATAATACTTTGTAATACTCTAAGAAACAAAACTCGTTAACTACGTATGTCATAGGTATACAGCGACAACCATACAATTATTTTGATAGCGTACAATGCACCTACATACACGCCATTTCTTTCTGAAGTCAGGAAAGTTAATGTCAGAAGTACGTAGTAGTATCTGGCACCAGTTTTCTTTTTGCTAATATAGTAAATATGGCCAGGAATTTCAGCCGTTTTCAGAAATAAAAGTTCCGCCTCAGTTCACAAGTTTCGCGAAAACAGAATAAAAGAAAGCCTTCGCCGAACAAGTAGCGAGAGATAGAAAAGAAAAAAGCAACGAAGCAAGTTTCAACGACACGGTTAACTATAGCAAGTTGGAAAAGTACGAGTGTGTTCAGATTACTGTTCCTTAGCATGTCCTATTGTGCATAAAAAGTCATGATTCTTGCGTAACTTTAGTAACTCGCGTGGATATAATTCAAAAACGAGTCATTGTTATCTTCTAGTAGGAATATCATTAGCATTTGTCTGACGTTGACGCGACTTCTTATTTTTTTATACTAAAGATACGGCCGTGCCGTGTGGGGACGGCTTTAGAATTATCCCGCCCCTCTCCACCCATGGGAGTCGTAAGAGCCGACTGAGGGAATATCGGGGGAGTGGACAGCAGCACTCCCTCGAGTATTAACAACATCCATTGCGATCGCCAACCCGCCTGCCAAGCGTGGCGATTACGGCACTATTCCCCCATATGAGCGCACAAGACCGCTCGTTGTGGCGTTCTTTTCAGTTTTCGGGAGGCCTATGTCCAGCAGTGGACGTAAAATGGCTGATGGATGGATGGATGAAAGATACGGCCCACCTGATGGTATGCGGTTACCGTAGCCTATAGACGCTAGCAACACGGAAAAGGTGACCCTCGGAAGGGAAACTTCCTATGGTGGATAGGAAGGCTATTAAGGAGAGGATAGGTAGGATACTAAGGAGAGGATAAGAAGGATAAGTACAGGAAAGAGAAGGGGTTTGGGCCTCCGGCGATCTTACTCACCATACGAAACAACGATAGGTACTTCTACCGCTGTTTCACGATGAACTTTTGTGAGAGGGTGGTACTTCTCCGATCGAGCCGGCCCATTCATGCTGGGATAAACGAGGCTCTACTACTAGATTTTAAACTTATAATGACATTATTAAGCCCCTATTACGGTTACGGTAATCTCAGCTGACTTAAAATAATGTTTGCTCCTGGCAACGGCGCGCGATAATCAATTCTCAGGAAGAGTAGACTTTAATTTTTGGAGCAGCGGAGTGATTTTGAGTTCGCCTGGTTAACATCAAATTTTAGATCGCCTTAATAGGCTATTAGAGTTGAATCTATATTAGCATTATTGCATATTTCTTTTTAACTAGATCCTGAAACTTTCTGCTGGAATAATTTCTTAAAGCCATGACATATCTTAATAAAAGAAGAACCTAGTTTTACCACAGAAGAGGCCGGTTACGACCCAGTTGACTTAACTATGTATCTATTTTTTTGCTATCGGTCGGTGGCAATAATAAAATATTGTACCATTATCAATGGTGTTTTTGCTAGGAATAACTGCGAAATATCACTTTAAAGTATACTTTAAACAATTTTTAATGACTGGTCCAAATACGTAATCCTCAATTTCCTTTTTGCTTGTACGCTCTTGTGTTAGACGTACCCCTTTGGTTGCCTTTACCCTTATTAATATTATAAATGTGAAAATGTGTTTGTTTATTTATCTGTAACTACGTAACCTCAACAAGATATTTTGTATACAGTCCGGATCCCAGAAAAGAACACCGACTTTTTATCCTACACTTATTTTTTACAAAATGGATGGTTTCTGTGGGATAACTGTTTTTCCATAAAGGTAATTAATGTACCATAGAGCAAAGTATTTATATTGCTACTAGCTATTACCCGCGACTTCGTCCGCGAGGAATTTCATAAAAATAAATAAAGCAACCCTTGAAACGAGAAACTATTTTTTTATCTTTCGTAAGAAAACATAACATCACGCCTGTATTCCCCGAAGGGATAGGCAGAGGTGTATTACACATCCACGACTCGCCAGCTATGTTTAAGTCCCACGTAATAGGGGGCGAGCCGATTGACGTCTACCGGGCATATTTCCAAACTCCAGGCTGCTACTGAGAATTTTTCTTTTTAGGAAAAAGCTCAATAACATTGCCCGACCCGGGGATCAAACCCGAGACCTCATGATAAGCAGTCGCATACACTACCGCTACACCACCGAGGCAGTAAGAAATATATTTTTTTTTAATAAAAAGTATCCTGTGTTACTTCTAATACCTCCAAGAATATGTACAAAGTTTCATGATGAGCAGTTAAGTAGTTTTCGCATGAAAGCGTAACAAACAAACTTACATTCACATTTATAATATTAGTATTGACAAAATGCTGGTTTTACCTTGGCCAAAGGATTAGCCTCGCTATCTAGTGAGGTAATACTGCCAGTATTTTGGGCAAGTTGCCGACAGTAGAATGTCACTTGAATGAGCTTTAATCCTCTTGGTCTAAGGTTCATTCAAGTGATCATTTTAGTTTTTATTTATATTTATTATTATTATAATAGGATTAGCTTAGTTTTTATCACCTTCTTAATCTATATACTATCATAAAACTGTAACAGAGCTGTGTCTGTACATTCAAGATATTTGAGAAAAAATGACTGTAATAGGCTATATAGGCGTGTCTAAACACAAAACATTTTTTTGTAGAATTTTTGTCTGTTTGTCTGTTTGTTTGTTCGCGCATCACACAAAAACTACTAAACTGATTTTGATTCAACTTTTTGGATTTGAAGGGCCTTGATTAGACTTAAAAACTGGTATACATTTTATCCCGCTACTATTTCGGGAACCTGAGATATAACCGAAAAACTAGAAAATTATTTAAACTAGAATTTTTTGTAGAATTTATTTAAAAGAACTAACGATTAGATGGATTTTGATGCAAGTATTTTTATTTGAAAGGCCTTGATTTGACTTAAAATCTGGTAGACATTTTAGACCGAAAAACTAGCTATTGGCTGCGGCGAAGCCGCTGGCAAAGGCTAGTCGTTTATAAAATATTTAAAATTGTAATAATGTAAATAATAAACTAACTTTCTATAATTTATTATGATTGACCCAATTCTAAGGTACATCAAAGAATGTGGTCAGTACTTACACAATAATTTAATGGATCAGTACAGAAGTTCTTAACGAGTAAGTAAACTTTGTTATCAATTATCAATAGATATTAATCAAGGAGTAACTTACTAAGCACCTCGGTAAGTTGTTTATCAACTAATTGAATTGCAACTTGGCACTCTCTGATCTACCTTCTAAGGCAGTTGAAAAAGTTGTTAGAACAATATTTCGTAACGATCTCGTATAGGTTACCTATACTTCGTTGACTTTCTAAAGTTTTTAAAGTGAAAATAATTGATATCATATAATAATGATCGTATATATATATCCCTCTCACCATGAGAGGATACCCGAGCCCAATAGAGAGACAAAATAAGACCTGAAAAAAATATCTCTAGATTATATAGTAATTAATTTACATAATGTCTATGAGATTAGTTAAGTTTTATATTTGCTCAAATTATAGGTATGTTCTGTGCACCCTTATTTTTTTTGTTAAGGCTGGAATGTACCTAACCGCACACCCCATCGTTCGGAGCAAAGAACAGGGTAGTGTAGGGCTTTCATCAACTAAATAAACCCGCCGTGTCCCGTCTCTCCACCTGTATTGGCGGACCACTGGAACTGTGTTACATTGTTTCAGTGGTCCGCCGATGTTTTGTGCACCCACAAATTTAAACAAATAAAATATAAATGAATATTCGTTGTCGTAATATATACGTAAATATACACGATAGGTCCTTTTTTTAATATCAACTTTTTTAATAACAACAACCACAACTTTTAGTATTAATATGTGTATACACTAGCCTATCACGTCAATATATAATACGTACTCATATTATATATTGCAGGGATAGCCTGGTAACAAAGGACTGCAAAGACAATGGTATCAAGTTCGATCTCCAGGCCCAGGAGGTATACACCACCACTGAAAGAATGTAATATGGTTCCGGTGGCGCCAATAAAGGCGGAGAGATGGCGCGCGGCGGGTTTATTTAGTGGGTGAGGGCCCCACACTACCCTGTTCATTGCCCCGAACTACGGGGTGTGCGGTTAGGTACATTTTTTCCAGCGTAAACAAAAAGAAAAGGAGGTATACACCTCTATTCGAGATTTTTTGAGAAGATGTAAATTTGTTTACAAATTATAACTGCCCCGCTGTATGCTTGTTTGTCCACTAGCGTAGGTAATACAGGAAGCCAGGCGGTGGATGGTGAATATAACGGGGAGGGAATGAGGATGAGTTTTATGCCTCCATACAACACCAAATATGGAGGGGTTTTTGTACACATTTATTATATCTGAAAATACTGAATGTTATATATATATACCATCTCTCAGTCTATTGTATAGTGAAGTAGGTATGTATCTCACTGACATTTCCAAAGATATACCGCGCTGCAGTTCAATTAAAAGTGTAGGGTAGTTGGACAGTTTTGATGTACAGACCATTAACAAGTTTAAGTGCCTCTGTACATGGAACTAACAACTTTAGTAATTGCGTTACTTGGAAATACTATTAAGTATTCTATTACCATGACAACCTGATGTTATCTTCTGTTCCAGTTTCGTATTTCTCATTTTGCATCTTGTCCGCGCCCTTCTTATCTCTTGACCTTATTTTGTTAAGACGGAAATAAATATACTACATAACTAGGCGTTTGAGTTACGAGCAGGGTAGAGTGGGGCCCTAATTCACTAAATAACAAAAAAATAAGCAAAGAAAAAAAAAATTCTTCCTAGTTGACGTTAGCGTGATAACACGATTGCAATTTTTTATTCATTAAACCAGTCATGCAACACGCTTCTAATGAATTTTGGCCTGATAGTAAAATATAGACGATTCTATCATCAGCTTCAGCTGAATCCTCAGGCAGATAGCAGCTTGGCTGAACTATTATTATTAAGTCTAGTAATGGCAGTTCCTACTCACATTCTGTTAGTTCACTCGTCATTTGCGACTACAGTGTATGCAATATAATGAATCTAATTAAGTAACTACTCTATGAAAGCTATGATTTTATCTATGAATCCTAAGTATTATAAAAGCGTTTTTGATCTATATTATTTAGCATTTGACATGCTCCGCTACTTTTTAAAGTACAAATTATTTGTGAATAAGGTAAAAGAGATTTTTTGTACGAGCGGGTCGTAAAGACAAATGTAATGAGGAAATTGGGATGACCAAATAAATGCCGTCTCTCCGCCTTTATTGGCGGGCCACAATTATGTTACATTCCTTCGGTGGTCCGCTGGCGGCCACTAGTTAAATCCTAAAGAGATACAAAAAAATAAAATATCGGAGTTATAGTATTGGTAAATAAAATTCAGCCAAATAAACCTATAGGGCGGGTTTACAGTAAAAACAACTTGAATTCTTAACGAAAAGTTTTCCGTCTTTTAATTTACTTTCCGTTGCGCATAGTAAAAATAAAACGTTTTCAGGAAACTGTCAAAGTTTTCGGATTTTTTAGTAGTAAAGCCTTGTTTATATTGTTTATCCCGGCATGAATGGGCCGGCTCGATCGAGGAAGTTCTCACACAAGGTCAGCGTGGAACAACGGTAGGTGCCTACTCCATTTTTTTGTTAAGGTGGGAAAAAATGTTCCTAACCGCACACCCCGTCGTTCGGGGGCAGCGAACAGGGTAGTGTGGGGCCCGCACCCACTAAAGAAACCCGCCGTGTGCCGTCTCTCCGCCTTTATTGGCGGGCCACTGGAACTATGTTACATTCCTTCGGTGGTGTAGGTACCTACTTCTACCGTTTGTATTTCGTATGGTTAAAATTCTTTCTATCCACGTCCAATCACTTTTCTTGGAGATGGCGACGCGCGATAGATGCCTCTGGTGTTGCTGGCGTCTATAGGCTACGGTAACCGCTTACCATCAGGTGGACCCTATGCTTGTTTGCCACCCACGTAGTATAAAGAAAAAGAATAATCAGTTTAATCTTTGTTGGCACAGGGAATTGATTCTACAATTATTTTATACTAGCCTTTGCCCGCGGCTTTGCCGCAGCCAAAAGTTAGTTTTTAGGCTATATCTCAGGTTCCTGATATAGTAGCGGGATAAAATATCTACCTGTTGTTAAGTCTAATCAAGAGCTATCAAACAAAAAAAGTTGCGTCAAAATTCGGTTAATGGTTTTTGCGTGATGCGCGAACAAACGACAAACAGATAAACAGACAAACAGACAAAAAATCTAAAAAAAAACGTTTTGTGTTTAGACACGCCTACCTACATAGCCTAATAAACTCATTTTTCTCCCAAATATCTTAAATGTACAGACACAGCTCTGTTACAGCTTTATAATAGTATAGATATGGCTTAGTAGTTGTGTATGACAATCTTCTTAGTGTATATAACTCGTAGGTATGATATTATGTCTAAAACTAGCCTTTGCCAGCGGCTTCGCCGCAGCCAAAAGCTAGTTTTTCGGTTATATCTGAGGTTCCCGATATAGTTGTGGTATAAAATGTCTACCAGTTTTTAAGTCAAATCAAGGCCTTTCAAATAAAAAAAGTTGCATCAAAATCCATCTAGTAGTTCTTTTAAATAAATTCTTGTTTAAATAATTTTCTAGATTTTCGGTTATGTCTCAGGTTCCCGATATAGTAGTGGGATAAAATGTATACCAGTTTTTAAGTCTAATCAAGGTCTTTCAAATAAAAAAAGTTGCATCAAAATCAGTTCAGTAGTTTTTGTGTGATGCGCGAACAAACAAACAGACAAGAATTCTAAAAAAATTGTTTTGTGTTTAGACACGCCTATATAGCCTATTACAGTAATTTTTTCATTTGGGTCTATTACTAAGTACTTACCGGTCTAGACTAGTAGGAACTACTATTGAGGACATTTGGAGTAGTGTTGCCAAATATTTTTTCCGTGTTTGTTTTTCAATGGATATGAAGGAATATGAAAATAACTTTAATTTTGAACTACTTTTCTGATTTGCTAATCTGAAGTTATAATCTTCAAAATGATGTCTCAATTTTTCTTGCGATAGAGCCTTGCTTATCTCAGCGTTATGCTCAAACCGTCTCCCTATGCTTTCCTTATTATCTGTCCTATCCTCTCCCCATTATCCTTTCTATTCACCTTCTATCCTTTTCCTTGGGGATGGCGACCCGCGAATAATGGCTCTGGTGTTGCTAGTGTTGGTAGGCTAGAATAACTGTTTACCATCTGGTGGGCCGTATGCTTGCTTGCCACCCATGTAGGATTTGCAAAAAACCTTCTTGAAAGAACTGAAATATTACTTATTAAATTTTAAATATAGAGCCTCCTACACGGTTGTAAATCAACGCCCTTAACAGAGGTGACGTTGGTTAGCAGCCGATTGTCTGTTTTCAAATTTGGTTGCAAACCGCTGTCTACACGGCTGTAATCTAGCAAGGTCACCTCTGTTAGGGCGTTGGTTTATAACCATGTAGTAGGTACTTATTACTTATTGTAATATGATTTATTTATTTCTTATCAGTGCAAGCGCTAAAAACTAACTAGCAGTTACAAGTGATATTTGTATCACAATTGGAAACATTTCACGGTTGCCTTTTATTTGAAATCTGTATTTCATGTAGTGAAAAATTTAAATACTCCCGCTTATGAAAATAGGTACTTCAGCTTTTCGACGAAAAGCACACTTGAAGGGACGATTCAATTTGATTGCGTTCTTAATTAATTCGCTATATAAAAGAGCATGACTGTAAAGAGGTTAAAATAAGAAAATGTATTTTTTTGTTAAATGGTTATTAATCTTTATATTAACACTACTAGTATTATGTTTTACTAGATGTTACCTGCGACTTCGTCAGCGTCAAACTTAGTTATTGATGTGAAACATTTAATGCGGAGGGAGGGTACAATCAGCTGTTAGCGTGGCGACGCTTTTTACTTGTCCCGTTCAAATCATGAAAGTTAAATTTGACACACTTTCCGGTTTCCGATTGAGCTGAAATTTTACACGCATATGTATTTCGCGTGACAATGCAATATTATGATGACATGGAGCTGATCTGATGATGGAACTGGAAGGTGGACATAGGAACTCTTTAATGAAATGGCGCAACCCCATCGAGTTTGGTCTTGTATGATTTATCTTGACGCGTACTTTGTCTCTAGGTGGTATCCAGGGTCTGATGATGAAGCTGGAAGGTGGCCACAGTAACCCAATATTGAAATGAGGCTACCCCATCGAGTTTGGACTCGTTTGATTCATCTTGATGAGTACTTTATCTTTAGATGGTATCCAGGGTCTGATGATGGAACTGGAAGGTGGCCATGTGAAACTCCGTAATTAAATGGCGCAACTCCATCGAGTTAGGGCTCGTGTGAAATGTCTTGACTAGTACTCCAGTCCTAGATGATATCAAGGGTCTGATGATATAGCTGGAAGGTGGCCACAGTAACTCTGTAATGAAACGACACAACCCCATCGAGTTTGGAATCGTTTGATTCAACAAATACTTTGTCTTTAGATGGTATCCAGGGTTTGATGATGGAGCTAGAAGGTGACCATAGGAACTCCGTTATAAAGCGACATAACTCCATTGAGTTTGGGCTCGGATGATTCGTCTTGAAGAGTACTTTGTCTCTAGATGATATACAAGGTCTGATGATGGAGATGGAAGGTGCCCAAAGTAACTCTGTAATGAAACAACGCAACCCTATCGAGATTATACTCGTTTAATTCGTCTTGAGGAGTACTTTGTCAAGTTATGATCATTTTATTTCTACAAGATAATTTCGATGTTTTACATCTGGTAGACGTCCCACGACGTAAAGTTTTTTTTTATAGCGCGGAATCCTAATTATATTTACAATAGTTGAAGGAATTTAATATGGTTCCGGTGGCCCGCCAATAAAGGCGAAGAGACGGCACACGGCGGGTTTCTTTAGTGGGTGAGGGCCCCACACTACCCTGTTCGTTGCCCCGAACGACGGGGTGTGCGGTTAGGAAGGAATTAAGCTGAGCGGATTTTGATGCAATTTGGCATATATAGTTTATAATCTAACCTAAAATATATGAAACATAATGTTTTTAATAGTTGTATTTTTAAATAAATAAGTGGTTTCCCCTTTTTATTATTTAGATATTTTTATATATATTTTTAGCATATGGCATACTTAGCCATATAGAGGAAAATGTGAAACACAACGGCGTCACCCAAGACGTTAACTATGAATGTGTTATCGAAATTGGCAGTTGGTAGCAATTGTCACGATGGCTGAATTGGCAAAGCATCGGACGGTATCCAGGAGATGCAGGTTCGGATCCTGCTCGTGACTGTTATTTTCGATTTCACATTTTTCACTTTGTGTTTAACACTTTTTATTAATCATAAAACTATGATTATTAATTATCGCAACACTGATGCTGTATTTATAAATTATTTGTTGGTTTTATAAACATACGAATATGAATAATTATTAAGAACGAAAAGTTTTTTTTATGCTAGGCGGGTGACAAACAAGCATACGCCCCCGCCCTAATGGTAAGCGTTTACCGAGGCCTGTAGACGTTAGCAATACCAGAGGTATCACTCACGCGTCGCCAACTCCAAGTAAATGTATCGGAGGTGGTGATAAATTTTACTGTGGATTTTTGCTTTCTCCGTGTCTATATTATTAAACTGAGACCACTATCTATATTATCTAATCAAACCCTTTACCAAAATTCGGATTAGTGTAGTTCAGAAACCGTCAAGAACGCAAGTTCCTTTAGCTTTACGAACCCTCGACCATCTTTTTTTTTTTTTGATAGCGCTGTGGAAATGCATTTATTCATCCTCCCTGCCGGTGACAGACCGGGGTGTATGTAAGACTCGCCGGGCGCTCAGATCTTGGTTGTACCCGTAATACCCACTAAAACCACAGCGGCCCCTTCCACGCCTTGTAGCGAGGCCTGTAGACGTTAGCAATACCAGAGGTATCACTCACGCGTCGCCAACTCCAAGTAAATGTATCGGAGGTGGTGATAAATTTTACTGTGGATTTTTGCTTTCTCCGTGTCTATATTGTTAAACTGAGACCACTATCTATATTATCTAATCAAACCCTTTACCAAAATTCGGATTAGTGTAGTTTAGAAACCGTCAAGAACGCAAGTTCCTTTAGCGAGGCGCCGAAGGGTCGTCATATTAGACATTCTACTCCGGCGCCCCAGGCGGATGGCCTACCGGCCACGCCCTGTCATCATCAAGGTGGTGGGAGGAGGTGGGAGTAACGACGTCTCCTCCCCCCTGGCCGCCGCCGGCGGAGTTAGTCAGCGTGAGCTGACGCCTCGCGTTCCCGCTCCGCGGCCTCCTTCAGTGAAATTACGTCCTCACAGAAGGAGGCCATGGACGACCAGCACCTGCCCCTGCCAAGCATCTGTGAGATTATAGCTGGCAGCGACAGGTCTCTTCCAATTATCGCCGACAGGGCGTGGCGCTGGGGCCCCCAGGCGGGGCATTCCTCCAGAGCGTGGCGCGAATCTTCGACTTGCGCGCCACAATCGTGGCATCCCGGGGCCCAGATATTTCATATGGGCCCGCAAAGGCACGGCAACCCCCTGCACAACCAGGCGTGCTCCTCGGAGGGGACCTCGGCAGGGGCCATGAAAAAGGAGGGCCTCAGTTTTGGGCAATGAGACCCTCAGGCCCAGCATACCGATCCGGTCAACGACGAGCGCGACTCCGACCTCCGCCGATCGGGCGGCTTCCTGGAAGCCGGCCCTCCTCACGGTGACAAGGGCGTCGTCCGCATAATAAATCACCCTCATCCCGGGAAGGAGCCGGCCTCGCAGGACCCAATCGAATCCGACGTTCCACAGGATCGGGCCAAAGACAGATCCCTGTGGAATGCCGCACTCTACCCGATGGCGGCATAGGCGCCCATCGCCTCCCTCCCAGAGCACGTGCCTCCTCTCGAGGTACGCCTCCAACAGCCTCCGGAGGTGCGGAGGCACTCCATGAAACCGGAGCGCCTCCTTCAACGTCTCGTGAGGGAGACTATTGAAGGCGTTCTCTATGTCGAGTGAGACTGCCAGAACGACCTCCTTTCAGACCACAGCCTCTGTAGCCAGGGCTTTCAGGGCGGCCAATACATCAATAGTTGAGCGGCCCGCCCTGAACCCGAACTGCGACTCCGACAGCCCCGGCCCGACATCCTCGAGGTGCCGGACGAGACGGTCCGCGAGCACCTTCTCGAACAATTTGGCCGTCTCGTCCAGCAGCACCAACGGCCTATATGCGGAAGAAGAGTCAGGTGAGCGGCCCTCCTTCCGCAGCAGACACAACCATCCGCTCCTCCATTGCTCCGGGAACCACCCGGAACTCAAACATGCGTTGAGCAGTTCCCAGAGCTCATCCCTTATGTATTCCGCGGCGACGCCAAGCACCAGCCCCGGTACGCCGTCCGAACCGGGCGCCTTCCTCCGACCTCGAAGGCGTGAGAGGGCCACTTCCAGCTCGGTGTTGGTGATGGGGGGAATTGGTGCTCCCTCTTCCACCACCGATGGCAGAGCCATCGCTGGGGGGACGTGTCCCACGGACCTCGGGAATAGACCCCCCACTAGCCTCGACAAAGATCTCGGTCAATCGACTCGATGACGGGGGCGACATGGGTGCGGAGCTTGTACCGCGCACGTAGGTACGGACGCCCCCATGGATCCCTATCGAGGCCTGCAAGTAGAACCTCTCGGGCCCTCGCCTTTGCCCGGCTGAAGGCCAGCTGCAACTCCTTTTTCCTTCTGCGATATTCTACCTGCAGCTGGCCCTCCAGGACGGCGTCTCGGGCACTCCTTCCTCGCTAACGGCAGAAAGCACGCCGCGCACGGTTACTGGCCGCCCGAAGATTAGCTATATCGGGCGACCACCAGTAGACCTGTAGGCACTGGGGCCTCCGCCGGGCCCTCGGCATCGCCGCGTTGCACACCACCGTCAACTTTGCCTTTATTTGGCCTGCGAGTTCTTGTACGTTGTCGCTGCCCTGCCTGCCTGCTGTGCCCCAGCGCTGTACTATGACAGCTTCCCGGGCCATTTCAGGGTCAAACTGAGCCAAGGCCCATTTGGGAAGTCTGCCGGCCTCGCACTGGGTCCTGGTGGGCCTAGAGGGGCGGAGAGCCCTAACCGGTTATATCGGTGATCCGATAGCGTCTCCACCTCCTCTTCCACTCTCCAGCCTCTCACATCCTGCGCGACATCGGGGGTGGCGAACAATAGGTCCACCACGGACCCCCCCTGCTGCCGCACGCAGGTGTAGACGGTCCCTCGCTTAAGGAGGGACAAACCGGAGAGTAGGGACTACTCTTCAACAGCCCTGCTTTTGGCGTTCGTGGCGGGGTTCCCCCATGCCCGGGACTTCGCATTGAAGTCGCCGAGGACAATAGTAGGCCTCGGCAACTGTCGGCGGACCGCGGCACCGACAGAGTACAAGAATAACTCAAACTCTGCCAGGCCGCGGTTGGGGGAAAAGTAGATGCCTACTATAGAATAGCCCCGCCACCCCGCCACGACATAGCCAGATCCCCTCCCCAGAATAGAGAGGGGAGGGCCGACGTTACATCTCGACAGGACAGCGACATCCTCATTCAGGTCTCCCACCCAGTTCGGTTGCTGGGGGACAAAATATGGCTCGCAGGCCACTGCCAAATCTATGCTCCACTCCGCCATGGACTGCAGTAGCAGGTCCTGAGCCCCAGAGGAGTGGTTCAAATTCGCCTGGAGGAAACCGACTCTGTCACCTATTATGGCGACATGTCAATCTCCCCCTGGCCCTGGCGGCTGACATCACTGGTGGAAACGGCCCGAGGTCCTTGGGCCACCAGTACTCTGCCATTTACTGTGGGAGGTCTACATGCCCTCCCACCCATAGTATGCTCTGAGGAGCGACCCGCCGCCACGCATACCACACAGTGAGGTGCAGCCGAGCACGATGCTGAACGGTGTCCAGTGCCACCACACCGGTAACACAATTGAGACCGGTCGACACCAGCCGGGCACAGCTGGCTCGTGTGCCGCAGCGCCAGGCACCTGAAACACCGCAGCGGCAGTGGTTCCAGGGCCTGAACTCCAGCCGCGCTCCAGCCGACCAGGAGCCTCCCTGCGTCGGCAAGCGTCTTGGCTGTAGCGATGGGGCAGCGTACCTTTGCCATGCCCATGCCTCGGGGTCCAAACTGGATGTCTCTAACGCCGACCTCTTTAGCAGCGCAGCTGCACGCACGGACGATGGCAGCAGCGGTTATAATGGTAAGGGCCGCATTTACATCCGGGCCCCTTTCGGCTGAAGCGTCAGGTGTCTCACCCAACTCCGTCGTATAATTGTTTGTATATAAATTGTCCATACTGTTCCCACGATTAAGGGAGAAGAAAGGTCCACCCGGGCAGAGATCCCAATACCCGGGTAAGCGTACATTTGTAACCCAACACAGGGGGTCCGCAGGTACCCTGGCTGGGAGCGCGCTCAAGACTGAACTACCCATCAGTCATGCATCTCCTCGCCGCGCGCCAGAGCTTGAGATTTGGGGTAATTCCGCGGTCCGGGCGATTAAGCCAAGACCCTCGTTCCTATGGGCGCGAGCATAACCACGGACACCCAATCAGGTTTACGATTTTGGGGGCGCTGTGGCCCCACTGTCCCCATCTTCAGAACCAGCGCAGCCGGCTCCAACGCCCTAGCCTATCCACTGTGCCCTCTGCTGAGTCAGAGGGACACGTGGAGACCCATCTTGTCCGGAATTTTAGCCGCTGGCGACTGCCGACGTTGCCAGGGGTGCACCACTAGGAGGTAAACCGGCACCACACCCCACGAGCCCTCGACCTCAGCCAACCGAAATACTTCGTTTTTAATCTTCTTTACTATAGTGATATTCATATGGAATTTTAACGCAAGAATCAACTTTGAATCAAAATCAAGTACATATAGACTAAAAAATATTTCTGCAGTTTTCTGAGAATACATACATACGTAGGTAATTGTAATAGTAGAAAATGTTTCTATTTTAGTAATTAGCTGCGCCAACCTTCTGAGCTGCCATTAGTAAGATTACTGTTCACACAGCTAATATTTTATGAAAGCATCACTCAACTCGGGTTACAGGCGTACATCTGGAGCGCGATTTATGTTAGAAATAAATTCACTTACTCACTATTAAACAGTGTTTCGGATAATATATAGGCATAGTGTAACGAATACAATCGTTACACTATGATATAGGTATAATAATTTCATTATAGAGTACCTATGTTGCGTAGATGTTTGCAAAATTTCGAGAGATTTTTGTCAATTCTTAGAATATTTTGACATTTTTATGTATTTTTTGAGTACTTGTCATGCTTAGCCATATAAATTAGCACAAAGTGCGAAAATGTAAAATCGAAAGTAACAGTCACGAGCAGGATTTGAACCTGCATCTCCTGGAATACCGTCCCAATGCTTTGCCAATTCAGTCATCGTGACAATTGTTCGTGACTGTGAATTTTGAAAACACATTCATTCTTTATGTCTTGGGTGATGCCTGCGCCATCTGTCGTGAATATTTGCATACATTATTCCGACCAGGTTAACTTAATTTTAAATTATTAAGATTTATACCAAATAATGACGCAGCCCTATAAATATTTTGATATTTTTATGTAATTTTTGAGCATTTGCCATGCTTAGCCATATAAATTAATACAAAGCTCGAAAATGTGAAATCGTAAATAAAAGTCATGAGCACGATTTGAACCTGCATCTCCTGAGATACTACCGTCCCAAATGCTTTGCCAATTCAACCATCGTGACCATTGTTCGTGGCTGTTATTTTAGATTTCATATTATTTCATCAAAGTATAAAGCCCGTCTGTCCTATTCATTAATCAGGAATTGCCAGTTGATAGGAAGGGAATGAGAAGGATAATAAAGTAGCGATAAGGTTAGGGTCAGAGAAGAAACGCTTCAGTTAGAATATCTATCATTACCAAACGCCGATATTCTGTGAGAGAGTAGTACTTCTACGGACTAGATGAATTTGTGATGATTAAAATCATCTTAAGTGCTTTTCTATGCACAATCTCAGAATGTAACGTATAATAGCATAAAGCTGCTTAAAACTTCAATATTGTCGCGCAAGTGAAGATGCTAGAAAGTTTTCTCATTTGCTCTGTGCAACACAAGTAAAACTATACGGGAGTTGATGTTATGGCAAGCTCAGTGGTATAATTTGGAGGATATAATATTTGTGTCAGTCAAACGTAAAATATGAACTTTCAGATATATATAAACTATGGTGACATCCAGACCTTAATCTCAGTTTTTTATTTTATTTTTATTGCATGTGGTGGCAGACGAGTCATCGCCCCATCTGATGGTAAATGGTAACCGTCGCTCATGGACTCCATTATACCGAGAGTGTTGTCAAGCCGCTGCTCACCATTTCATTTCACAGATATGAAAAGAAAGAATAAACGGCTATCCTGCTACAACCAAAACGCAACGATGTGCTTCATGGCCGGTCACACGGGAGATGATGGTACCAACCCGCTCGGGCCCGATAGCAAGTGAGTGCTCCCACTTGGTACCCAGCCCTACCACCAGTAATGCAATGGATGATCATTGCTTACTTCCCTTAGTCGCCTCATACGACACCCGCGGGAATGAATGGGGTGGTGATACTTGTATTCTTAGGCCGTCACTACACGGACAATAGTCAGTCGCGGCAATCACTGTCTACAGACATTAACCATGTACGCAAGAGATGTTATAGTGCACGAGTTTGTACGCAAGCACATGTGCTCTCTCTCTCTCTCTCAGTCTCTGTCTCTGCGCAGGACTATACCTGCTTGCCGAGGCACGTGGATGAACAACCGCCAACTTCCTAACTTCAAGCTGCTATTTAGAATGTCTTGATGGAATACTTAATTATCATACTGTGTGTGCTGTGTATGTATTATCTTCCTGGTAGATAGGTCCCTCAGGTGAAGGAGCCATAAATTCTTGAACACAAAAGGTGACCCAAGGAAAAAATAAAGAATAATTCTTTTTGTTTAATTAGATTTTTAAAGCCTAGTTTTCGGTACTTTAAAGTATAGTATTCTGAATATTAATAAAATTGGAATAATATGAATGGATGCTTCATTAAAATACTTTAAATTTTTTATACCAACAATACATTTATTATAAATTAATAAAAATATATATTATTATTGAGCTACAGGTAATATAAATTATCTTTTATAGCGTGGCACGTTATCAGACTGATAAGTTATGCGACTTTTACTGTTATACCTTAGGTACTTGGGACGTAATAAATTTTTAAATGTAATGTAATTTTTATGGATCTTAAAATAATTGATTAAGATCTTACGTTAGATTTCTATTCCTCATTTAAGCCCAAATATGAGGAAGGAAGCCAGGCCAGTTTTTAGGTTATATTTCGGGTTCCCGATATAGTTGGGGGATAAAATGTATAAATGTCAGTTACTAAGTCTAATTAAGAGCTATGCCCGAAACACAAACAGACGAAAATTCAAAAAAATAATGTTTTGTATTCAAAGATGCCTAAATAGCCAAAATTTCTTTTTTCGCAAATATCCTAAATGTACAGACATGGCTCAGTTACAGCTTTATAATAGTATAAATTTTTTATAAAATCTGTGAACAAGTAAGTTTTATCACTAAATAAACATTAAAATAAATATAAACTAATGAATTCTACTGCAATGAATAGTACTACAATGAACAAAGGATATCTACCGTCTGTTCAGGAGATTGCTTGTTTGCCAGAACAAGCAATTTTATCTCTTATTTTCTAGAGCGCAATTTCCTGCACTAGTCTTAGCTGGAAATGATAATTGCGGTAGATTCTACAAACATATTAATTATTTTCTTGAAAATATGAAACAAAACAATACGCTTTTGTTTGATCCTTTGCATTAAAATAACACTTTTTGATGATTTATATATTTTTTCATTACTCATACTCTGAAAGTAGGTCTGAAGTTGCCTGAGGAGCGGGTTGAAAGTAATAAATACTTTTCAGCCCTGGGGAGAATTACTTCGGGGTGCGGGTCGGGATACCTCCGCGTTGGTGCACCCTAGGCAACGTCGGCACTCTAGTGCCGGCGGCTGAATCCCGGCAGGGGACGGGTCTCCACGTGTCCCTCTGATTAGCGGAGGGCACAGTGGATAGGCCGTACGTCCGCCATGGAGGGTCAGCGGGGCCACAAGTGGCCCCCCGATCCTGGGGTGGGGACAGCGGGGTCAAAGTGACCTCCCCGTCCCCGGAGGCGGGGCTTTTAGCCCGAGTGGCGACGGGCTCACTGCTTGCAGTGGGCCAAACGTCTGCCGTGGAGGGCCAGCGGGGCCATAGTGGCCCCCCCGGCCCTGGGAGACGGAGATGGGGCTTTCAGCCTGAGGGGCGACGGGCACATCGCTTGCTTTGCGAGCGGTGGGCACGGTCTGATGCAGACCACCGTTCGGCCTGACCCGTAATCCTGAACGGACAGGACCGGGGGTCTTCGGACCGCGGGGAAGAAAACCCCTATAAAAAATTACCCCAATCCCGAGATCTGCCTCCCGGCCAGGGGATGCAAGGCTGAGGGGAGCTCAGTCGCGAGGGTTGGCACGTCGGAGGTCGTAAAACTGCACCAACAATGGCGAAAAGTAAAAATACTAAGATTGCCCAAGAGGGTGGTACCGGGAGCGACGCCCCCGGAGAATACCTCACAGGGCCGAGTAGCAATACCGGCCCTGTGAGGGATTCTCCGGGAAAGCGTCAAAGAGAAAGGAGAGGAGAGGAAAACTGGGAGGACTAAGAAGAGGAATGCAACCCGTGGGAGGAAACCCACACCCGCGGGAAGTCGGCGTACCGCACTTCACGGGCCGCGTTCAAGTTGGCCATCTGCCGCGCCAAAACGGAGAAAAGGCAGGAGATGCTGGGCGGTCTCAAACGTGACCCCTGGGGTGGCCCGTATCGTGCGGCGCTAAACAAGCTCCCCGCACTCAGCATTCGGTCGGGGTCTTCAGGCCCATCGTGCTGCTGGACGAGGCGGGTAAGCTGTTGGAGAGAATCCTCGCTGCCCGCATCGTTCAGCACCTGCGCGACGTCGGATCCGACTTGTTAGACACCCAGTTTGGTTTTCGAGCTGGTCGTTCGACGGTCAGCGCGATTATGCGCCTGAGGGCCGCGGCCGCGGCGGTCGTCACCGGCGGTGGAGTGCTGTTGGCAGTGTCGCTTGACATCGCCAACGCATTCAACAGTCTGCCATTCAGCTGCATCGGGGTGGCACTCCGGTATCACGGGGTGCCTGCATACCTGAGGCGGCTAGTGCCGGACTATCTTGAGGGCCGCAGCGTTCTCTATGAGAGCCGCATAGGGGACGTTGTGAGGAGACCCATGTCGTGCGGTGTCCCACAGGGTTCGGTTTTAGTGCCGCTCCTTTGGGACATCGGTTACGACTGGGTGCTACGCTGTCGGCTCCCCCCCGGGCTGGCGGTTATCTGCTATGCGGATGACACGCTGGTCGTGGCCCGGGGTGGAAACTTCGAGAAAGCGGCGTTCCTGGCCACCTTAGGGACCTCGGAGGTGGTCAGGAGGAACGGGGCGCTGGGGCTTAGGGTGGCCCTGGACAAGTCGGAGGCCCTGCTTTTCCACGGGCCCCGATGTCGGCCACCTGCTGGCGCCTCCATCACTGTAGACGGGGTCCAAATTGAGGTGCAGGCCCAGATTAAGTATCTGGGCCTGGTGCTGGACGGGCGGTGGCGATTTCGCGAGCACTTCCGTTGGACCGTAGGGGCGCTCTATCCGGTGCTAGAAGAGTGGGCGGGGCGACGGCACGGAGTCCTTACCTTCCAACTGGTGCAGGTGCTGTCGGGGCACGGTTGCTTTGGCAGATATCTGCACATAGTTGCAAGGAGGGAAGCGACTCCGGGCTGTCACCACTGCAACCGTGACGAGGACACGGCGCGGCACACGCTCGAGTCGTGCCCGGCTTGGGCCGAGCATAGCCGCGAACTCGTCGCGGTAATAGGGGGGGACCTTTCGCTGCCGAGCGTCGTCAGAGCGATGCTTGGCAGTTACAGGAATTGGGCCGCGGTCGCGGCCTTCTGCGAGGAGGTTATCTCGCGGAAGGAAGCGGCGGAGAGGGCTAGGAAGAAGGATTCTTCCGCTGACCCAAACCGCCGCCAGCGACCGGGGCGGCGCAGGCGCAGGTACATGCGCCTCATGCCGCCCTAGCTGAGTCTGTGGGTGGATGGACCGGGGAACGTCCGCCACCCGCAAGGCCTCCCGCGAAGTTGCGACGCTCCTATGTGGATGCGTCGCTCAGTAGAGGGTACCCAAAAGGGTAAGCCACCGGCGGACCACCGAAGGAATACAACATAGTTCCAGTGGCCCGCCAATAAAGGCGGAAAGATGGCACACAGCGGGTTTCTTTAGTGGGTGCAGGCCCCACACTACCACTGGTCGTTGCCCCGAACGACGGGGTGTGCGGTTAGGAACATCTTTTCCCGCCTTAACAAAAAAAAAGGGAGAATTACTTTCAATTGACAGCTGAGTAATTATAAAAAAAAAACAGTTCTATTTTCTGTACAGCCAGTCAATTACAGCGCAATGTAAAATTGAAATAACATAAAGTTTAGTATTCACTAAAGAATTTGTTTTTTATATGACTTATTTAATTGAATATAGTTGCAACTATATCTTTAAAATAACGAAGATTTATATTTTTTCAATGATTAAAATGAAAAATAATGGCTGAATAGCTGACAGGCCACAAAAAAAAACCAAATCGGCGGAAAAACGGCGATGCTAAATTCAATTTTTTAAAGTCTCCCATTTTTTCTTTAGCTAATTAATGATTTTTATTTTTAGTTTCCTCGTATTCGTAATGAAAAGCACAGTGTTTACCTCGGGATAAAGACTTATTTAGTCCCGAGACGGGGTTTGGCGCCCGAGTGTAGCGAGGGCTCCAATAGTTCGAGGGTAAATATTGCTTTTGCTTTCATCCCTAGGGTAACAATGTACTATTTTAGCATTTGACATGCTTAGACATAGTGTGAAACTGTGAAATCTAAAATAACAGTCACCAGCAGGATTTGAACCTGCATCTCCTGGAATACCATTCCAGATACTTTGCTAATTGGTGGGATTTATATACCTACGTACGAGTTTATCCCCGTAGCAAACTGTCAATCAACCAATGACCATTTGCGATTTATTACCGACAAAGTGCTTAAAATGTAAAATTTGACAGTATTTTACATTAATAATCTCTAATATAGTAATCTTATATAATAGTACAAGTAATCCAGGAGTCAGATACAAAAAAAGTACATTAAAATAAGTTACTTTGTTGAAATGGTTACCGAAAGAATGAGCAAAGAAGGAAAAAAAAAAAATACAAAATTGTCTACCGTTTTCACACCGATGTAAGTATATTTTTTCCAAGTAGACCCAAAGTAGATTTTCTTGTAGCTAGACGTCAGGGCTATCTCCGATTAACGGGTTATCCATTATTTACGACAGGCCCTGTAGATTTAAGTTTACTAGAATCTGATGATACAGTGAAGAGCAAACTCAGAGGATTGGGGGCCAAAATTTGCAATTTATACTTGTGCTGACAATAAGTGAAGAAACGAAAGTAATTAAAATATCATTCTAGAACAATATATACCTCTGCCTACCCCTTCGGGGAATACAGGCGTGATGCTATGTTTTTTTTTGTCTAGAACAATGAAATGGTAATGCAGTTTGGATACTGGAATTACTTAAGTCGGCGAATAAATTAAATTATCCGCCCCTTCACTCCCAATAAAATGGTGTAAGACAACCATTTGTTTGACAGATATATTGGAACAGGTGCGAACCGCGATTGGTTCTTTTGAATATATTGTTCTCATTTAAAAGGTTTCGTGATAAAGAATCACTTTTAAAAATCTATGATATAAAATAGTGAAAAATAATGGCAACATAACAGCACATAGATAGATATTATACTTTTAAAATGTCTCTTCAAGTATATATAAACCAGATTGTATCCTTTTATTTTAACGCGGGCAAAAATATACCTAACCGCATACCCCGTCGTTCGGGGTAACAAACAGGGTAGTGTGGGGCCTCACCCACTAAAGAAACCCGCCGTGTGCCGTCTCTCTGCCTGTATTGGCTACTAGAACTATACACATTACTTCAGTGGTCCACCAGCGGCTTACCCTTTCTCCCGGAGCGCACCTTTGCGGGAGGCATTGCGGGTGGCGGACGTTTCCCGGTCCATTCACCCGCGGCCTCAGCTAGGGTGGCATCAGGTGCAGGCACTCACGCCTGTGCCGCCCCAGTCACACGGGAGGGTTCCGGCCAACGCGCAGGCCGCCTCGGTCAACACCGTGTGGTATCCGCGGAAACCAGACTGTATCCTGTACTTACGTTTACGGATCCCTACGCAATGTTTGCTGCAATAGCCTCTCTATAAATTACTAAATAATTATATTGATTATCACCATCATCACATAAAGTACAAATTATAATTTGTGAATAAGGAAAAAGAGCATTTTAGTACGAGTGGGAAGCGAACCTCCGTCCCTTCCTTTCCGGGGAAGTGCTCTAATCCATTGAGCTATCGTACCATTTCTAAAAATACCGAATTTCCTCATCACATTTGTCTTAACGACCAACGCCCTCTATCGGCAATGCATTTACATGTATTCATCCAATGTAGTAAGTTTAATTTTGCAATTAAAATTCATACTATTTGAAGGCGTGATTTTTCAAACATTATTATTTGTTCTTTAAGAGTAGCTGAGCATGTCAAGTGCTAAAATATAGATCAAAATCATCACATAATTTATTTAATTTCTCATCTTTTTTCAAAATGGTGTCCATAAGCAAGAAAAAGACTATAAAATTATTGTGCCCTCGAAAAATTAACATGTAATTAATAATTATTGTGGAGGTATATTTTATTCATATCTTACATCCTGTGAAATTTAAAAATGTTTTCCAGCTCGGTCTACGCTTGAGCATAATAACTTTATGAGACATTAATTCTAGAATTCCTGTTCTTCTTTTATATTCTAGCTATTAAAACTGTGAACGGAGCATAAAATGCAGGCAGTATCGTTATTTTTATGGTGTAGTTGTAAAGTCCAATGGCGTTTCTATCATAGCCTCTCGAATGCTAAAACAGTGTTAAAGATAATTAAAAAAACACTTTAAAAGAAAAAAGCAGTAGAAATTTTGCTCCTGAAAGTACATTAAGAAGTAAATCAGAGAAGTTAAATGCATCTATTCAATATATTCAAATATCCTTGACATTTTGAATCAGTATAATACTCAAATAATTGTCTGACATTTTGTTAATCATTTTGAAAGTGTCTTTCTTTCTATTTTTTTTATTTCTTTTTTTTTGTTCTGTAATACCACGGTCATTACTATAGAAGGAGAATACCGAGATATGACTACTAAGGATGCTTTTTTTTGTACAAAAAAGAGATTTTAGTAACTTTTTCTCACGATCATCTGCCTAGCATTATCTCTAACTTTCGAGCTCCATGACACAACTGAGAATAGCAAGCAAAATTTGAACTTGCATTTCCTGCATTCCCAGATGCTTTGCCAATTCAGCCATCGTGAAAATTGCTTTGATCTACGAATTTTGATACTACATTATTCTAAATGTTTTGGGTGACGCCTGTGGCATCAGTCGGATGTTTTTTCATACATTATTCCGATCAGGTAACCTTAATTATCCCTTGCTTGTTGCTGCGAACATAATTGTTTTCCCCCAGGAACTATCCATTTTTCGGGGATAAAAGTAGTATTTGTCCTTTTCTGGATTCTGAACTATATGCGTATGTCGCGATGATGGGTGAAGTAGTCAAGGTGTGAATGCGTATTAAACACGAGCATTTTCGTATTTATGATATTGAATAAGGATTAGAGGGATTTATAATGTGTTAGCATCTGAATTATAATGCCTATTTTATCGGTTTAGTGTTAAAATATGCATGATTATGCTAAATTAGCTAATAGAAACTGGTATCTCATACCATGCTTCAAATGGCAAATAAATACTGATTTTTTTGTGTAAGTTTGGCCACAAACCATCCTGAAAAAGAATGAAATAATATTTTCACAATCAGAGAAATAATGCGTGAATAATAATAACAGGAAATATTAACAGAAAAATATTTTGTTATTTTTCGGTCCATCTGCGGTCAGCGTTCTGTTATTCGACAAGGAAAAAGGAAAGGTTTGGGATCTTTTATCGATATTGCCTAATTAAAAGCCTGATAAAATACTGTAGGTATTTTTATTTAGAGATACTGTTAGGTATAAAAAAATAGCTTCTGCTAGTGGCTCCAGTGTAGGCAAAAGGTAAGTAAAGTAGTTTTCACGTATCCAGTTAATATACTTATCACCTATCCTCCAAATTTGATCCAAATCTGTTTAGTTATTTTGGCATGATTGAGTAACAAACATCTACCTATACTTTAATATTTAAAGTTAGCACACCAGATAATTCGAATTAAGAGTTATCAAACTAAAAAAGTTTCATTAAAATTAGTTGAGTAGTTTTTGCGTTATGCGTAAACAAAAACCAGCCGAAGATTATAAAAAAACTGTTTTCAGGTTCAGATACGCTTCCTAATCATTTTTTGTTTGAGATGATTGCATAAGACTATGACTATGTATGTAAGTAATAGTCTAATTCTATTATCATTTTAAATGCATATACAGTTCTTTTACGATTTTGTCTTTATTTTAATATAAATTTTATGTCCGTGTCTATGTAGGTAATTAAACTCCTCCAAAATGGTTGGACAGATTTCGAAGAAACTTTTTGTGTAACATACACAAAAAGTTTAATAGAAATCTGTCAAGAGAATTCATTAGATTCACAATTGAATCCGTGGCGCCGTGATAGGGCTTCAGGATGTTTTATTCAATTTATTCTAATGTAAAAACATATATATACCTACCTAAGCACAAAATATCATACACCAATAACCCCATTTTTTCGTCAATATTTTTTAAAATGCCATTTTTTTCTCTGAATTAAATGACTCCATCCAAATGAAACGCCAATCGTCGAACAGGACGTCTGTCAAGTCTGCTAGAAATAGTAGAATAGGTATACACTCATACAATTACTAACAAAAAAAAAAACGTACAGAACGTCAGATATTTCAGTCAAGTTATCCAAATAATAATGACGGACATGAATCTAGATCAAAGCGTAAATTATCCGTTTCTTATTATATGGTTACATGATGTTTTTTTTAAATTTGACATCTTTAACGTTAAGTAACGTGACTTAGCGTTATAGATATTGTTAAAGAGTTAGATAAATAGAGGTTCTTTATCTATGGTTAAAGATGTCAAATTCCCATGCATTTTAATATTTTTCTATTAGCGTTAGCGATTATAGAATGCAACTTGGCTAGGCCCACTGATATTTACGCGAATATTACACATTATGAAATAAAACTACGTTTACGGAATCTATCGCGTTTTTTTTTATTGCATATAGTGGCAGGTGAGCCACGGCCCATCTGATGGTAAATGGTAACCGTCGCTCATGGACTCAACTATACCGAGAGTATTGTCAAGCCGCTGCTCACCATTTCATTTCACAGATATGAAATGAAAGAATAAACGGCTATCTCCTGCTACAGCCAAAACGCAACGATGTGCTTCATAGCCGGTCACACGGGAGATAGTGGTACCAACCCGCTCGGGCCCGATACCAAGTGAGTACTCTCACTTGGTATCGGGCCCTACCACCAGTCATGCAATGGATGATAATTGCTGCCCTTAGTCGCCTCATACGCCACCCGTGGGAAAGAATGGGGTGGGGACACTTGTATTCTTAGTCCGTCACCACACGGAGTTTAATTGATTATCTACGTTTTTCGTGTACTTTAGAATATTCACCGCGGACCCGTAGGGATAGTAGATAATCCAGTAAACGCGATAGATTCCGTAAACATAGCGAAGTATCTTACCTATTCCAATAAATATGAACCCACTTCCTCAAAGCTTTAGACAAGCACGTTACGTAGTAGCTATGGTAAGTATATAGGTATGGGGCGCTGCCTGGCTTACAATTTTTCCACGTCGTGTTTGTAATAAGCTGCGACTTTTCTATGTCTTTCATTAACCCTGAGATATATTATCTTGATTCTACGTTATTTGTCAACAAGGCTTAAGGTGCTCTTTTATTTGGCACGCGATTATTTTAAATAAAAAGAAAGAAAAATAAAACAAAATTATAATCAGACGTTTTCATATATGAATGCTCTTTAATCCCTTGAATTGCATTTGTATATTTGTTCCGCTTTCACCATATAACTAATTGACTGATTATCATGAAATTTAACATAAAAATAGTTCAGAACCCAGAAAAGGACATAGGTAACTATATTAACTATTTTTTTACTATGTGGGTGGCAAACAAGCATAGAGGCCACGATGGTAAGCGGTTACCGTAGTCTATAGATGTTAGCAACACCACAGGCATCACTCATGCGTGGCTTTTCCAAGGAAAGGGATAGGCGGTGGATATTAGGAAGGATAATAAGTAGAGGATAGGGAGGTTTGGGCCTCCGGCGCTCTCACTCTCCATACGAAACACAACGGTAGGACCTTTTTTTTTTTTTTAGGCGGGAATAAATTTTCCTAACCGCACACCCCGTCGCTCGAGGCAACGAAACGGGTAGTGTGGGGCCTTCACCCACTAAAGAAACCCGCCGTGTGCCGTCTCTCTGCCTTTATTGGCGGGCCACTGGAACTATGTTACATTCCTTCGGTGGTACAACGATGTGCTACCGTGGTTTCACGCTTATTTTCTTTCCACCGGTTTTTTATCCAGGAGAATGGATAGTTGCTTTAGGATATCAATTTTTGCATAGAAATAATTACTAGGTATGCCATAACCTGAGACTAACTAAAAATATAGACGGAGCATTACAAACAATCTAGTGAAGCCATATAAAACCATGCCAAAACGAAGTGTCATAAACTACGAATGTTACACAACAGTCCTTAAACCATACACAAGGCAATTTGCGTTTTTATATTTAAGCATACTTGCGCGCGTGATAACTTTTAAATATTTTCGGGAAAATTTGATAGCGGTATGGCGATAGTTGAGGTGCGACGCAGGATTGATGAGTATTTCAATTTTGCGAGTGGAGAGAGGTAGGAGGGAATAGGTACAGTCATATATTAATAAAATGTATAATCAAAGCCAAGTCAAATATGATTTTCTCATACTTATCAAAATCAAAAAACAAATGAAAGGCTGCATGGAATATTGTAAAGGATAAGGTGGATTGCGTAAAATCATGTAGTAGTATTCAAGAAATTGAATTAAATGGTAAAATTATTAGAAAACCTCAGGAGATCGCTGAAACGTTTAATAATTTTTTTATTGATATTGCTAATAATAATAACATTTCTTCAGGGCATTGTATTGTAAATTGTATTGTAAACGCGGGCTATTTTTCCGCAACTCGACGTCGTATGTGCGCCTATTTTGCGTGACGGGTTGCTGGCACTACTCTTGCCAACCTAGCATCACCAGAAATCCTAGCAGACCCTTAACGTTGCCGACGACCTCTGGGAGCGACCTCGGAGAGCCGAGGTATAGTGCCCGGTATTCCGCCACCCCCGGACATTCAAGGATGACGTGGGCGGCCGTTTCGTCTGCCTCCATGCAAGCTCTGCAAAGAGGACTATCAGTAACACCTAGAGTAAATAAGTGTTTATTCCATAAAGCATGTCCAGTAATGGCTCCCATTAGGAGCCGGAGCTGAGGCCTCTTCAAACGCCGCAGCTTTAGTGACAATCCGGGGTAGAAACCCCCCCCCCCTTGCCAATTCATCGGCAGCGTCATAACCGCGTGAGTTGCTGTGTCCTTTGATCCACTGTAGGGTTATATCATTGTCGATACATACCTGTGACAGGGCTCGATGGCACTCGTATATAAGACCCGAGGTTATAGTGTACCTTTGAAGGGCCTGTAGGACTGATCGGCTATCAGAGAGTATACGGATTTGTTGGTTCTTTACCTTTCTAGAGTCGATTGCATACGCTGCCATTAAGATGCCCACACTTTCTGCCTGGAAGACCGTGTTATGAGCTCCTAATGGTGTAGATATCTGAATGTTCAGGTCCTCGGAGAATACACCCGCACCAGTACCTGACCTTGTTTTAGATCCATCTGTGAAGATACTCATCTCTCTTGGGTTAAGACCTTCACCCGGTTGTTCTTGCAATTGTATCTTGTACTTCTTGTCAAATACAAACTGCTTGGGTATCCTGTCGGTCACCGCTGCCATGAGCGGCTCCTTACCTGTTACCTCACTGAGGATTTCGGTGTGCGGTACCCTTGCTAGTCTCCAGAGACTCAGGTTTTTAAGCCTTACCGCTGTAGCTGCTGCCTCTTGTTTTATGAACAGATGCAGTGGCGGCAGGCCAAGAATAGCTTCCAGAGCAGCAGTTGGAGTTGTCCTCATGCATCCCGTGGCCGCCATACAGGCCAATCTCTGGAGTCGTTGTAGTTTAGCTGTGACAGTGGATAATTCGGTCCGTGGCCACCACACCACTGCACCGTAGCTAATCATTGGTCGGATTACTACCTGGTATAGCCATAGAACGATTTTAGGGTCTAGGCCCCTTTTACCTATCATTCTGCGGCATTGCCAAAATACGACCGTAGCTTTATCTATTTTACTATTTAAATGATTACTCCAGTTTAACTTACAGTCAAGAATTACCCCTAGGTACTTAACCTGTGTTGATAACTGGAGTTCTGTTTTGAATAATTTGGGCAGTCGGTAGTTGCCCAGGTTACGTTTGTTAGTGAACATCACCATTTCCGTCTTTTTTGGATTGACTGTTAGTTCGTTGATAGTACACCACCGTTCCACGATGACCAGCGCAGAGCGTGTAACGTCGCATACTGTACTTGTACTGTTTCCGCATGTCAGTATCACCAGATCGTCGGCATAACCAACCGTATAATAGTGATTGTTGTTCAGTGTAGCAATTAGATCATTTACCACTAAATTCCACAGTAGCGGTGAAAGCACACCCCCTTGAGGGCATCCTTTGGCCACCAGTGCCTTGTGTGTTCCGCCTGTGCTAAGCTTAACGATCCTTTTGCTTAACATATTATCTATCCATTGGATAATAACTGCATTTGCTCCATGTCTTTCAAGTGCTGCAGTTATGCTAGTAAATTTGGTCTTGTCAAAGGCCCCCTCGATGTCTATGAAGGTGCCTAGACATATAGACTTGCTTGAAATAGCTTCTTCAATTTTGCATACCATGAAGTGCCGATTCTGTAGATTTACCTTGACAGTAGGCGCGTTGATGCGGGTGCAGGGGGGCGCCTAATAGAACCCCCTCCCTCAGGTTCCTATCGCATAACCTCTCCAGTGTCTTCAACAGAAAAGAGGTCAAGCTGATAGGTCTGTAGGATTTGGGGTCCGAGTAATCGCTCTTACCTGGCTTTGGTATGAAGATCACCTTGACTTCTCTCCAACTTTTCGGCACGTACCTATGAGCAAGACAGGCGGCCAGAATAGTGGTGAGTATTTGAATGAGTTCCTCCCCACCCCACTTCAGCAAGGCAGGGAAAATTCCATCCAGGCCAGGTGATTTGTATGAATTAAAGCTGTTAATGGCCCACCGTACTTTTTGTGGGCTAACTACATCAAGTGTTTGGTGCCATTCTGCTTCAGATGGGATGACCTCCTCATCTGTCCAGCGGACTGACTGCACCATCTCGCAGTCGGGGAAGTGCGTCTGTACTAAGATGTATTCCGCTTCCTCCCATGACCTAGTGAGGGTGTCGTCTGGCTTGCGTAGGAATCCCAACGTAAGCGTGGGCTGGTTACAAAGAACCTTACTTACCCTGTTAGCCTGTGCTCCATTCTCTATATCGGAACAGAAGTTGCGCCATGAGCACCTGCTTCTGTACCTGAGACGCTTCTTGTACCTAGACTTAGTTGACTTATAATTATCCCAGTCCTGGTCAGTACCTGTGTTCATTGCTCTGTTGAGTTGTCGCCTCATCCTTTTCCTGAGTCTATCCAGCTCGGGTCCCCACCAGTCGGCTTTTTTGCCTCTACTGGGCAGTGGAGTGGACAAGGGACACGCCTGGTGATAGCAATCCAGCATGGTATTTGTGAGGACGCTTACCTGCCTCTCTATTTCTGCAGCACCTTCCAGTTTTGTGGGAACCTCTGTCTGCACCAGGGCTAGGCACATTTGTTCCGCGTACCGGATACGATCCGTTCTGCGGGGGTTCCTCCACGGGGTTGCTGCAATTGTCTTTACTTGAATATCGAATCGAATCCACCTAAGGTCTGAGCATGATAGATCTTTTGATACATGCCAGTTCGAGATGTGATTCGGAACCTCTTCGGTTGCCAACGTCAAGTCAATGATTGTCTTGCTACGTCTGTTTACAAATGTCGGTTCTGAGCCTGTATTAAGTATATTAACGTCAGTTGTGAAAAGGTACTCAACAAGTTTCTTACCTCTTTCGTTACTTGTCTTCATCCCCCATAGGGGGTGGTGTGCATTTGCGTCAGTGGCCACGATAATTTCGAGCCCGGTCTCTTCGCAGTTGGTGATTAGCCGTGTCAGCTCGTGGGGTGGCGGATCGTCAGCCTCCGGCATGTACATGATGCATGGATGCAATAACCGCCTCCTGGAGGCTTGAATTTGGCACTATAATGGCGCACAGGTCTCTAGAACAGAAACTCGTTAAGGGTTGCGCGTGTATATTTCTAGACATGTAAATACAGGCTCGGGGATTGTTCGGTCCTGTTTGTGCAATAAGCTTACCTCCGATGTTCCGGAGTCCGCAGACGGTGCCATTCCTGACCCACGGCTCCTGGATCAGGACTATGGCCGTGTCGTTGACCTCCAACCATTTCCGTATCTGAGCCGTCGCAGTTTCGCTGTGGTGGAGGTTGGCTTGGAGGATATTACAAAGCGGAGAAGGGGGTAACACTGTTAATGTCATCCTCCTCCGCCGATCCTCCCTCGGCCTCCTCCTCACCTATGGCCAGCTTCTCCAGACCCCGGGCGCAGTCCCCCCCAGCCCCCGAGGGATCACGAAGAAGTTCTTCCTCGTCCCCCTCAGAAGCAGGAGCAGTCCGCGCCGACGTCTGAGACCCGGGCAACACCTCCACTCCTACAGTGCTTGCCCTGGTCCCCACGGAAGTGTCCATAGCTTCGGATTCAGCAGGTGCCGAGTTTTCCCGAGATACGGTGTCGCTGGGTGGTGGGTATTCCACGTACCTGCCACGCGGTCCTTGGAACTTTACGTACACTGAGCCTAGCAGGAAGCCAAGCCGGCGTTCGCGCTCTACAAGGACCGCCACGACCGTCTCCGGTACACTAACAACAGCAAACGTGTCCGTCTCCTGTCGCTCCGTCTTGTGGAGTAACCACTGGTCAATCTGCGCCCAGGGGTTCTGGTACCGAAGTGTTCGCGCTACGGCGCGGAAATCTTCCCAGATCCCCGGGAACAGTACGCCACAGCGTACTCTACGCTGTAGCTCACTCTGGCGTTTCACGGTGACCTTGTCCCCTGTAGACAGGGTCATAGTCGCCGTGCACCGCCTGAGCCATGCCAACGTAGCCTGATCCTCACACCATAGCCGTAGGGCGCCGTTGGATAACAACGGCTTTCCCCGGAATAGTGGGCCAGAGGATTGGCTATTGCTAGGCTGCATGGCTTCCTGCATCAGCAGTGCCTGCAGCTGTTTCTGAACCTCCTCAGACAGCTGCGGAGTGAGGTGACCTGAGGTCACTGTGGTAACAGCAACCAGCAGGTCCGCCTTCAAAGCATCCGCATACGCCATCTTCGGAGTATCCCCCGTAGGCTCGAGTCTCAGCCTCTTGGTCTCACCTCGCGGAGAGATGGTCTCATCCGGGCGATTCCTTTTGGCCGAAGCTCGAGATTCCGGGATTGTGGTCGTTGCAGGCCTGTTCCTAGCCCTTTTCCTTGCACGGCCGGCGCGGCGAGCTACTGGGGTTCCAGTGGCTGCCTTCGCCGGCTCTTGCTTGGAAGCACCTGGTTGTTGTTGAGGCGCTGGGGCTGTTGTGTTGTCCAATGCAGCTCGCCTCTGCCTGGACTTGCGACGCTGTTTTTTATTCTTGTGCGTCTTCCACTTAAAGTCCGGCACTGTCCAACCTGCATCGAGCAGCGCGGATGTAGCGTCCGTTGGGGGTACCGCTGGTGTCCGCTCCGGTTCAACGGATTTCTCCATTGACGGAGCGTCCTCCTTAACGGCTCCCTCGGCACTAAGTGTTGGCTGGGTTCGGTCATGAACCTGCCCCGAGCCCGTCGGTGTCGTCAACGTGCCGGGTGTTCGAGGCGCCGGGATCCCAGCAGCCTTTTTACACGGACTGGTTTTTACGGGGGGGCACTGTGGAAACAGCACCGCCACTGTGCTTGGTGTATCGAGGCACTGTGGAAACAGCACCTTCTTTGTGAGCAGTGTTAGTGTGAGCAGTGTTAGTGAGTGCAGTGTTAGTGAGTGCAGTGTTAGTGAGTGCAGTATTTGTGTGTGTCTTGTTTGTGTGTGTCTTGTTTGTGTGTGTTTTGTTTGTGTTATGTGATGTGTTCGCGCCTTTCCGGGCCACTTTCGCGTCCCTCAAGGCATGTGTAGGTGGGGTAGGCACTGTGGGAACAGCACCTCCCATTTGTATGGGGAAAGTGGAGGTGTCGGGCACAGCATGAGCCGCACCGTTTCCTCCGTGTGTATTGGGTGCCTGTGGGGTTAACCTCAGGCGCCCGTGGGGTTTGGGATCTGGTTTTATCCATACCACGTGATTGTTTATATTTCGTCTCTCGAGCTTCCCACCATCCACGGAGCCCGCACCTTTGGGGATGTCACTTTGGACACCAGGACTACCCGAGAGATATAGACACGGTTGGTTGGGATTCATGCGCGACATCGGGAGCTGCAGACACATGGCCGGGGGCACCGATCCTAGTACCCCCAGTGGTTCCACACGCCCTTGCCCCGTCAGCATGGCCGAACCCCATGTCCCCCAGAGGACCCCCCCGTGTCTCGCCTGCGGCCCGTACCCTCCTCAACCATACAGGACGCGTGTCCATTCCCCTATAGTGGCTAGTTACAGGGGTACCGTTTAGCCAGAAATCCGGACTAAAGAGGGCGTGTTGTCTCCCGGAAGTATCAACCCCGACCCCGTTCGACTCAGCCCTCCAGGACTCCATCTTCCTCGCGTACGGCGATCAACTGCGCAGGACCAACGCAAGTGGGTGTTGTGTGCTTGTGCGAGCGTAGTAACTATATAAACTGCATAGATAAAGGGGCAATATTTGTGGTTGGTGCCTGCCCTTAGCACATTAAACATATAAAATATATACCTAAAGATATACTATATCTGTATAAATACCATAATAAACCGTCTTCGCACCCACACAAAGGCGGCTTTCTCTATACATAACGGAAGAAATAGAAAAGAAGGGACCATGTATACAGAGATATAATACTAATGGATAAACTACATGAATATGATACATATAAAGACCCTCCCTATTTACCCGGGCTTGGGACCGGCGAGGCTTCGCAAACGGACCGTCTCTGTGGTCTGTCTGAAAAGCCCCGGCTAGGTTTTCTTTAGGGCATGCACTTAATGGAAGCTGTGCAAAAATCCATATGTTTGTAGTACCGTGTTTTTAAAGCCCGTAAGTGTCGCGGAAATCCGTGCAATAGTCTTATCTCTTAACAACACGCAATCTGTTGGATTTGACGGTATATCTACTAAGGTCATAAAAGAATGTGCAACTATTATTTGTCCTGTGTTATCATATCTAGTGAATCTATCATTTACAGAGGGCATTTATCCAAATCGTCTTTAAACTATCAGTAGTAAAACCGCTTTGTAAAAAATCAAGTAAAAAGGATTTAAGTAATTACAGACCCATCACCCTAATACCAATTTTTGCAAAAATATTTGAAAAGGCTATGCACTAACGTATCAGCGACTTTTTAGAAATAAATAAAGTAATAAAAGAGGAACAAAATGGCTTTCAGAAGAAAAAGTCTACGACTCTTGCAGCAATCCAACTAGTGCCTAATATATTACAGTATATTGACAAACGCGTACCTGTCACAACAATTTTCTTTGACATGAGTAGGGCTTTTGATTTTGTGGACCATAATACCTTGCTTTAAAAGTGTGAATGTTATGGCATTCGGGGGGTATCACTTGATTGGCTGGAAAGTTATCTCAAATCGTGAGAACAATATGTGGAAATTGAAAATATGGGTGAGGAGAGGTTGTGTACTCCTTATAGATCAACTAAAAGGTCAAATTATTTTGGTGTGCCTCAGGGCAGTGTATTGAGTCCACTGCTCTTCCTTTTGTATATCAATGATCTTCCACATATTACTAAATATAAGTGCGTTCTGTTTGCGGACGATATATCTATTACCATAGACAATAGAATTAAAAGTGACAAATATGAAGAGATAATTAATGGTGAAATAGAGGCTGTAGTTAATTGGTTAACATCTAAAAATCTAAAAGTAAACGTATCAAAAACTAAATGAATTCAATTTTGCAATAGTCATAATAAAAGTAATTTGAATTTGATATGTGGATTCGGTATTGAGATATGGGCTTTTGCTATGGGGGAACTAACCAGACATGAATAGAGCATTTATTGTGCAAAAAAAATTTCTAAGAGCCGTATGTGGCGTACATCCATTAGCAACGTGTAAACCACTCTTTAAAAAATTAAGGATATTGACTCTGCCGTGCCTTTATATTTTCCAGGCAGCGTGTTTTGTGAAAGAGCATGGATCATATTTCGACATATTTAGAGACAAACCACACTGTAGTAAAAAAAAAGAGATCCAACAAGATTGATAACGCCCAGCTGTTCTACAGCACTGTATCAGAAAAACTGTTATTTTATGATAATTAATATATACAGCAAAGTGCCGAAGTTTTTAAAAAAAATACCTGTACAGCAGTTCATAACACAGTTGTTTGAATGACTCAATTCAAAATGTTTTTATAATGTAAATGATTTATTACAATGACATATTTTTCTAATTGTTATTAATTGATATAAATTATGCGTGTATGTGTGTGTGTGTAGTATGGATTGTTTATTTATTATTTATGTGTTTGTAGTAATTGAATGTGCTTATTAATGAAAACGTAATTTAATCTAATATTTAATAATGTCTAGTTCATATAGGGTGCATAAATTATGACATTATGTGTATATATGATACCTTATTCTGTACATTATTGCATGTCGCAAGTATTATGTATCTACGACGAAGTATGTGAAACTCATTATTTTGTATTACAACAACAGGCAATTGGAAACCATATTTCGAGCAATAAATATAATTTCATAATTTCATTTCATTTCATTTCAGGATGAATAGTGTAGTGAGGCGTGCGTGTGAGTGAGACATATGACTGTTTAAAATATTTACGTTATAACAAACGGTATGGCGCATACAAAGAGTATGATTTAAAATTACCCCAAATGACTGAACGATTTCGTACGTACGTTACGTACGTGAATACGTCGTTAGCGCCATAATATTCCCTATATGATTTGCTGTAAACTTACTTTATACTTTTACGTCCTGTATGATTTAAACATAAAACTTTTAAAAAAATACCCAAATGTGTCACCGGAAAGAAATAATCTCTATATGTACACATTTTTCAAAAAGTGGTTCACTTTTTAGTTGACAATGCGGTGTCTTTATTTTTTAGTTTATAGTATATATATGACTATAAGGTATTTATATTTCACGAAGATGAAGTCACGGGCACAATCTATTTAAAAATAAAAGAACATAATTATTGTATTATATCAAGTGTTTAAAATATGCATAAAAATATTAAAAAGGAAAAGATGGATAAAAGTTATAAAATGTTGTAACTAAATTAGAATACCTCAAAACTTCAACAGGCGCAGGCGGAACGGATTGTGGTTGGCAGAAACCGAGCTTTTCACAAATCAAGAACTCGGAAATTCCACAACAATTACAACCTACTTCTCGCGGCCTTTATAGAGAAATTTGACGAGAACTTAATAATGAATGTAGCCTATATACCAATCGTAATCAACCAGTGAACGAAATTCGTTCACTGTAATGAACTTATTGATTTTGTTGTTTTAGTACTATAGAGGGAGCAAAAATTGAGTGTTTTATTTTGTTTTTTATATTACTTTAAGTGAAGGAAACAGGATCTGTCCTGTCGAGATGGCGGAGTAGCTTAGATACCGAGCTCTCATGCCAACTGTTTTGGGTTCGAGTCACACACGACAATTATTTGTCTAATCCACAATGGTTGCCTGGTGTGTTTGTGTCTGTCAATTTGTATGTTTGTAAACTCCCACGCTTACAAGAATTATTCCTTAGTGAAGGATCTTAAAAAAAAAAACCTATTATTTTATATATTTTTTAGTGTGAAGTTAGAAGATTAGCGGGTTTACACTAAATTTTTTACCCTAGAAAGAGGTATCTATTCTAAATGTATCTAATCTAAATAGTTTCAATAATTCTTCTTGTACTAAAAAGATTAAAATTGTAACTTGCATGATTTTAAGCAAGAAATTATTTCAGTCTAAACATTAAAACATTTTAGTTGGCTTCAAAGCGCTGTCAAAACAGTCTGACCTTAATAACCTAGCAGCACATAGCTGTAAAGGAGATGGATATATGGCATATATTCAGAAAAGTAACCAGAATGTACCTACCGTTGGTAGTACCGTCGGTAGTAATGAATAATAAGTACCTAACAGTTCTATACCACACAATGAATTATCACAAAATCATTAAAGAAAACAATCTATTTTTTTAAATAAAATGGCGAGGAAATGTCTCTAGTATATCTTTATAAAACCCCGATATACTAGCGAGATAAAAATGCATAGATTAGCTTTTAAGCCCTTAAGAACCCTTAAGTAAAAAGTTTTATCATAATCTCTTCTGTAGCTTTTCATGATGCGCGGACAAAAAATATAATATAACTATGATATACAAACCAAAATTAAAAAAACTTTAAAGTTACATCAAAAATTGATAATAGAATGCTTGTCGGTCATCAATCTACTGAGTCTAATCGTGAATCTAAAAAAATAGGAACTCACTCAAACACACACTCGTCAAAAAGTTTTAGTTTTTGCGAGACTAACGCATTTATTAACTGCGCGCCATGGACGTATTTTTATTAAGTCCATGCTGCGCGCAAGATATATTCAAACAAAAGCAACTCTAGTAACGCTTATTTCAACAAATTTCTAAATATTTATTAAAATCTAAAACTATGAATGAAACATTTATCCAATCCGTTTTGCAAAGTTTATCTAAAAACTTATTACACAGTTCCAATACAGCTGCAGCCAATCAATTCGAGTTAGCCAAGAGTAACCCAAATATCGAATAAATGGAACAAGTTACAAAGCCTTCTATATTATATTATTATGTAGGTATATGTGAGTTTTATTGTTAAATCTTACAAATGTTCTAGATTGTAAAGATGTTTGCATCTTTGTATGATTGGATTTTTGTTAAGCATTGTTAAACGATTGAATAGATGAAATTTGAATATAAGATACTGAATTAACATAATATATGGTACTTTTTTACCGAAAAATGAATACTTCATGTAGTAAACTCGTAGTTACTTTTTACATTTATATACATAACGATTTTGAACGAAACCTGTAAATAGAAATAAAATACTTTGGAAAATCCAAAACTGCACGCCTCATAATCTTCATTTTTCACAATAAAATTGATTATTTGATAAGTAACTAATAATGTATTGGTTTTACTAAGTAGTTTTCAATAAATCACATAGATAGCGCTAATTTCAAAAAGTACTAATGTGGGTTTAATGTCTTATACGCCATCTAGCGCTAATTTTAAGAAATAGTTCTATATTGGTCTCCCTCTGTCATTTTGCAAGACACCATCTGGCAATTAGTAAGAACAACAATCCATGAGTTTACATATATACCTGCATAAGTGCATATAATATATATAAACATGTAAAATTGAATAATTTATTAAACTGCAAACAAAAACAATTTAAGGAAACAAAAAGAGATCGCTAGTTTTCTTACAAAAAAAAGCAATATTGTGGTTCTATATATACAAAAGCAACTGAATACATCTAAAATTGCCACTTGCGACATCTAGGACTGCATTTGTCAATATCTCTTTTACTTCAAAACAGCGACATCTATCAATAGAAAATTGCAACTTTGGACAATATGATACGACTTATTTAAAAATCAATGAGTTCAACAAGAAATCTCTAAACTATTTATCTTCCTAACTTGGTTGCTTTATAATTTTATACTTTGTTCTAAGTGAAAACACTGTGACGCCAAGGCCACGCAAAAAAATTGTAGAATGTAGAATATGGTTTTTTCGTGTTTTATAACGTTGGTGTGTTATAATTTACGTGTGTTTAGTGTTTTTAATTATTGTTATGGATAAAATAGTTATTATACTTGACAAATATCATCAGTTCGTCAAGAAAAGGTAAGAACTTTCTTTTAAAAAAAAAACAATGTACCGGCCGAGCGATCGGCGTTCTGTTGACTATTGTAAAACCACCGACCCGGTGGCTATGCGTGCGTAGGTACGTAAAAAGGTAGTTAGTTCTCATGAAAGGCGCTGGTTTTAGTGTCGCGTCGAGCGTAAATGCCGTAAATATTCAGTATTTTTTTGTTTATTTAATAACAATTAAACCACATCGAATCAGAACGTGAAAAGTAATAGGGCTCTATTCCTAGTCATAATAATTCGTAAACCAAAAAAAAAGACTCGATTAATTAAGTATTTTGGTCGTTATCGTGTTAACATACATTACCTACAACTCACGGACGTCCAAGCCAGATTTTTTTCAAACAGTTTTTTAACTAGTTTAAATAACAAAAATGGCATCAAAAATATACATGAGTGTTAAAAATAGTGTTTGTTCTTTATATGTGTGTGTAGATATTATTTTACAAGTGCAATATATGATAAAAAATCAGCTCATGTCAACCGGGAGTAGAACACACCTCAACGCTTCGCTTATGAGGCGTGCAATAGAGACATTTTAAGTTTGAAAAATCAGCTGTGCCGTGTCAACCGGGAGTAGAACCCACCTCAACGCTTCGCTTATGAGGCGTGCAATATAGCCTATAATATTTTTAGGAGTTCTTTTTTTTATTGCATTTAGTGGCAGACGAGCCACGGTCTGATGGTAAATGGTAACCGTCGCCCATGGACTCGACTATACCGAGAGTATTGTCAAGCCGCTGCTCACCAATTCATTTCACAGATATGAAATGAAATATATACGGCTATAGCCGTACGTATAGGCTACAGCCAAAACGCAACGATGTGCTTCATGGCCAGTCACACGGGAGATGGTGGTACCAACCCGCTCGGGCCCGATACCAAGTGAGTACTCCCACTTGGTACCCAGCCCTACAACGATGATAATTGCTTACTTCCCTTAATCGCCTCATACGACACCCGCGGAAAAGAATGGGATGGTGACACTTGTATTCTTAGTCCGTCACCACACGGACAAGAAGTTCGTTAAGGATTCGCGGGAGGGGATTGACTTTAAGGATTAGAATATTAATTTAAAGTTCAAGCAGACTAAGTTGCGGCCAGAAGATAGTATTAGGATAGTAATAATGAATATTAAACATTCACTTTAAACATACTTACTAGACTTTAAACAATACATTTGAGAGGGATTTATGCCGTAGTTCACCGTGTTGGCCCAGTGCCGATTGAAGGACTATAACACAAGCCGTTAAAAAAAATATTGATAATAATCTATGAACAAACAATATACACACGTAATTATTAAAATCCAGAGGTAAATAAAAATAAAAATGCTCGTACACAATAGTGAGTCTATAAAAGAGTATAAAAAACCAACCCACAAAAAGTAACTATACTAAATACGAATATCGAATCAATCGAATGTATTATTCAATTTTATAGGGGTTATAATCTCTTTTGTTTTTCGTAAGCATGGTTACAGATCGGTACATCACTATTAAGATATACGTAGTGATAATATATACTGTTATAAAGCTGTAACAGAGCTGTGTCTGTATATTTAAGATATATGAGAAAAAAATACTGTAGTAGGCTATATAGGCATGTGTAAACACAAAACATTTTTTTTAGAATTTTTGTCTGTTTGTATGTTCGCGCATCACACAAAAACTACTGAACGGATTTTGATGCAACTTTTTTTATTTGAAAGGCCTTGATTAGGCTATTCACACACTGCTCCGCGTTCCGTCGCCTGGCGCGGAGTGGCAGATTTTAATATTGTATGCAAGTACACCGATTAGTATAGAAAACACGCAAGGTCAAACACCGAAAACGCGCCACGGCGCGGGAGCACGTCCCGCTAGCAGATTCTGCCGCCAGGCACGGAGGCGCGGCGGACCGCAGCAGGAAACACACTGCGCTCCGCAGTATCGCGCCTGTTTTCGTGCTAAGAACTTCACGATATAATTTGGACACGGATTGCTCAATAAATAGTCAAAAGATGCAGTTGACATTCGTGTAAAGTTATAAAACTTGTCTTCATGTTTTCTTATGTCCATGTAATTCAGTACAAATGAACCATTTCTCGATCTATTTCGTAAAAAAGGATGTATCCAATATCTTCTACTATATCTACTTATTTACTTATACAAAAACCATATTGTTAAAACAATTGCAGCGTCTTGAATGAGTTCAGTGCTGCTCATTGTATCGTAACTAACACCACGACGACCAAATGGACAGTAACCTTTAGTTTGGTGGGGGCCGCGTACAAAGCTGTCAGGCGCGGAAGCGCGGTAAAATCTGCTCCAAGAGGCAGATCTGCTCCTCCGTCGCCGCGCACGGGATCTGCTGCCCCGCGCTTGGGCCTGGCGTCGCCAATGTGTGAATCGCCTTAGACTTAAAAACTGGTATATATTTTATCCTGCTACTATATCGGGAACCTGAGATATAACCGAAAAACTAGCTTTTGGCTGCGGCGAAGCCGCTGGCAAAGGCTAGTGTATTCTATTTTTATAAAAGGTTTCCTGGTGACAAATCATGCAGGTAATATAATCAAGTACCTATTTAATCTATAACACTCCAATTGTCAATATACATAATCCTTACACCAGTGGACGGCCATATCATATCCAAACATAATGTACATAGTACAGTAACTAACCTTTGATATTTCAGTAAATATCAAATGTTATCAGCTCATTTATCTGCCCATTAATGGTAAATATTGTGTGAAAAAACGTACCTTGTTATAGAATACTTTCATCAAATAGCTTCACAACAAGGTTTTCTGGAAGACAATATCGGAACTATATAATTTTCAGAAGGTACAGGAGATTTTATAAACAATAAACATACTAGCTGACTCAGCAAACGTTGTTTTGCCATATAAATTATTTCTACGTTGGCAGCAGAAGGGTGAAAACTTAGGGTTGTATGTATTTTTCAATGCTAAATCATAATAAAAGAAAAATAAAATAAATTGTCAAAAAAAATAAATTAAATTTAGGGGTGGGTTACCTACCCTTATCATTTAGGGGTATGAAAAATAGATGTTGGCCGATTCTCAGACCTACCCAATTTGCACACAAAATTTCATACAAATCGGTCCAGCCGTTTCGGAGGAGTTTGGTAACAAATCCTGCGACACGAGAATTTTATATATTAGACGATAAATAACGTACACTAAATACACAGAAACGGGCGTTGATGCGTTGAAAATGAACGCACTGCCCATATTGAGCTCAGTATTCTTCCGTTTGATTTGTTTTGGGTTGTTCTGATGGTAAACAAAATATTACATCATCAGACGAGAAGTACTATAGCAGGTGACGCATTCCGAATCATAATCAACAGGGAGATTATGTTATGTATTTTGTTCACGAGTCTCACTTTCTTCTCTTGGGCGTAAAGACACATGATACATGGTAGTAGTTTGTCTGCACCCCTGGTAACACCAAATCTATAAACGGCGTTTACATTTCACCAATAGATATCAACCTGAACTCTGAACAAAACATAAACAACGTCCTACCTGCTCCACAACAATTCAATTAACTTTAGCGTAACCAATTTGCTCGGACAATTGGGTGATCGGTGGCGAGTAAATATTTAATACAACGGTTAAGGGTTATTTCAAATATTATTTTGTTTTAAAGCTACTAATATCTAATATACCTACGTATTTTGTTTTATTCACGCACACATCAATCACACAATCATCAGTGTAATAATTAGGAGTAGGTAGAGTAAGTATTTTGTCTTAATAAATAATTGTTGAAAAAACAAGAACTTTTTAGTGGTAGACCCTTGCTTATCCCAGTATGAATGGGCTGGCTCGATCGGGGAAGTACCACCCTCTCACAAAAGATTAGCGTGTAACAACGGTGGTTATGCCTACGCCCTGTGATTCGTATGGCGAGTGAGAGCGCTGGAGCCCCAAACCCCAAAATATCCTCTCCATATTATCCTTCTTATCCTCTTCTTAGTATCCTATCTGTCCTCTCTTTACTACCCTTCCTACCTTCTATCCCTTTCCTTAGAGACGGCAAGTTTGCCTTACTATTAAATTTGCCCATTGAGGTTATACGAATCCAAATAAACAAAGTCATATTTTAATTGATTTATTGACAAAAATCTGTTGTATAATCTAGATGATATAAGACACAAACTCTAATCTTCATGACAAATAAATCTGTGTTTACCGTGATGGTATTTGATTTTATGACCCATCATTATTTTTATATGCCATAATCTACGTCGAAGTTTCATTAATAAAACTTTCGCCATAAAATATGATTCGCCAAATCGAAGACTGATTTCGTCTTTATCACTGTGTATTAAGAACTTGTTCAGATATTATTGATCGTTTGTGTCTGAGGTAAATGGGACGACATTAACTGGGATCGTAGTACCTACCCGGTGGCGTTTATTAGTATATCTTTCATAGGATTTTTATTGTGACTTCGATAATTAAAAGGTAAGTAGTTGAAGATTAAAGATTATTAAATGAAACGATAAAGATCTTTCGCTAAATGACAACATTATTGTAGCGATTTACGTAAACATAAAAAACATAGCATCAAGCCTGTATCCCCGAAGGGGTAGGCAGAGGTGTATTGCACACCCACGGTTCGCCAGCTATGTATAGGTCCCATGTAATAGGGGGCTAGAATATTGTAGTCTACCAAGCACCTCTCCTTTAAAATATTCAACTTAGAAACTTTACATATACTTTTGTGATTCCAGTTTAAGTATATGCTAATCACTTGTATATAATGTTGCTTATTTTGTATATAATATACATTAAGTACAGTTCTCATAAATATTTCTGTATGCCGGATTCTAAAGCGTAGAGCGATCTTAGATATTGCGTTCTTTGCGGGACGCTGCACGAGTCTAACTCGTACTACAATATATAGAATCATATCTCAGGCTCCTGATACAGTAAACGGGATAAAATGTGTAGGTACCAGTTTTTAAGTCGAATCAAGGTCAATCGAACAAAAAAGTTTCACCAAATTCCGTTCAGTAGATATTATTTGCGTGATGTACGAACAAACAAACAGATACGCAGACAAATAAAAAAATATTGTGATTTTTAGCATTTGACATGATCAGCTATTTTACTAGAAACAAATTTTTGTGAAAGTGGAATAACTACTGGTGGTAGGGCTGGGTACCAAGTGGGAGTCACTCGATATCGGGCCCGAGCGGGTTAGTACTATCTCCTGTGTGACCGGCCATTAAGCACATCGTTGCGTTTTGGCTGTAGCAGGAGATAGCCATTTATTCTTTCATTTCATATCGTTGAAATGAAATGGTGAGCAGCGGCTTGACAATACTCTCGGTATAGTTGAGTCCATGAGCGACTTACCATTTACCATAAGATGGCTCGTCTGCCACTAGTAGGTATATGCAATAAAAAAAAATAGAGAATTTTTTACTTGCGTCTTACTCTATCCAAGGGGATGCTTTAGACTAGACCATACTTTTGGCCGTCAGGGGCCACAGGAGGGTTATATAAAGTAAAGCGGGCCGCATTTGTCATATTATTTAAAATGGAAAGACTTTTTATTTTAAGAGAAATTACGAAAAATACAAATAATAATATTTACGTTATAGTTAATTATTATTATTATTTATTTAGGTATATAAATTAATATACACATTAGCAAAAAAATTCACATTAGCATTTTTTTAGGCAGGAAAAAATGTTCCTAACCGAACACTCTGTCGTTCGGGGCAATGAACAGGGTAGTGTGGGGCCTTCACCCACTAAAGAAACCCGCCGTGCGCCATCTCTCCGCCTGTGTTAACGGACCACTGGTACTTTGTTGGATTACTTCAGTGGTTACAGTCTTTTTTTTTGTTAAGGCGGAAAAAAAAATTCCTAACCGCACACCCCGTCGTTCGGGGCAACGAACAGAGTAGTGTGGGGCCCTCACCCACTAAAGAAACCCGCCGTGTGCCGTCTCTCCGCCTTTATTGGCGGGCCACTGGAACTATGTTACATTCCTTCGCTGGTCCGCGGGCTCAGTGGTCACAGCCTGGAGTTTAGAAATGTGCCCGGTAGACGGCAATAGGCTTGCTACCTATTACGTGGGCCATAAACATAGCTGGCTAGCTGTGGGTGTATAATACACCTCTGCCTATCCCTTCGAGGAATACAAGCGTGATGCCCATTTTATCGAACTATGAAAGTGAGGTTATAAAGAGTGCACCTGCGTTTTTAAGTCATGCACTGTAACATATGTCTCGCACATATGGCTGGTTTATTTATCACCATGGCCGAAATTCGGTGGCATTTTTTTTACATTATTTTGAAATGTGTATAAAACTAGCTTTTGCATGTGACTTATTCTGTCTAGACTTCAAAATTGAGTCTATATCTATACTATTATAAAGCTGTAACAGAGCTATGTCTGTACATTTAAGATAAATATTTGAGAAAAAATGACTGAAGTAGGCTATATAGGAGGCGTGTCTAAACACAAAACGATTTTTTTTTAGATTTTTGTCTGTTTGTTTGTTCGCGCATCACGCAAAAACTACTGAACGGATTTTGATGCAACTTTTTGTTTGATAGTTCTTGATTAGAATTAACAACTGGTATACATTTTATCCCGCTACTATATCGGGAACCCGATATATTATCTAAAAACTAGCTTTTGGTTTCTGTGGAGCCGCGGGCAAAGGCTAGTAATATAGTATTGGCAAAGCATCTGGGACAATGTTCCAGCAGGTTGAAATCCTACGCATGACTGCTATTTTCGATTTCACACCTTTGCGCTTTGTGTTAACTTTGTGTTAATTCATATGGCTAAACATGTCAAATGCTCAAGAACATATAAAAATACCTACTCCATTGTTTTATATATATGTTCTAAGAAATAATAAATACACAAAAGAAAACCTTTTAGCTTCTCACGTAGTACGTTTTTGTTTCAAAAATTAACCAAAGCTGTTGATATTTTTTTTAAACCGTTGATGTCTTCTAAAATGCTAATACATGTACATTGGACATTGGCATTTATTATTGGGTATCCCACTTAAATCACCCACCATGTAGGTAGTTTCTAGGAGTAATTTAGTACAAATTACAGCCAAATTCACGTCCAAACTAAGTACGGTAAATTAGTTTTAAATTAGTTGCGCTTTTGCCTCACATTAATTGCATGTTAGTGTTTAAGCACCTTCATTTTGGAGGTTTAAATAGGCTATCATTAATAATTAACTTTTAAATGTAAAACATAATGGAGAACGTGATCGGGGATAAAACAAATTGTACCTACATACGACCACTTCACATACTTTTAGCTGTTAGTTTTAATTCCATAATTAATCATATCCCAAATTTTGGTGTAGTCGGCTGCCGATCTTTTCTGTTTTAGCTCATCTACCAATATTTATCTACAGTGACCACCTATCTGACCTCCACGCCAACTATTTTTTTTTTAGTTTGTTTTTTATTTTTAAGTGGCAGACGAGCCATGGCCCTCTTGATGTTAAGTGGTAACCGTCGCTTATGGACTCAACTATACCGAGAGTATTATCAAGCCGCTGCGCACCATTTCATTTCTGAGGTATGAAATGAAAGAATAAACGGTTATCTTCCGCTACAGCTAAAACACATTGACGTGCTTCATGATCGGTCAGACAGGAGACGGAGGTACCGACCCGTTCGGGCCCGATAGCAAGTGAATATTCTCACTTGGTACCCAGCCCTACCACCAGTAATGCAATGGGTGACAATTGCTTACTTCCCTTAGTCGCCTTGTACGACACCCGCGGCAAAGGATGGGGTGGTGACACTTGTATTCTTAGGCCGTCACCACACGGCTCAACTAAGGGTTACTAGTGACCTTAGACCAAGACTGGGGAGTTTTTATTCAGGACTCTGTATCGATCTTGTATCTAAATCTCTTGTAACAATTGTATAATATATGAATATGACTCTGACAACTTTTAACGATTGTATGTTGTTTATATGACAACCGGGGTCCGAGACCCACTGCCTAATATGTTTTTCGAGGTACGGAAGAGGTCAGATGTCCACTAATAGGAGTAATTTTTTGGTTATCTGATGGCAGCCGAGGGAAAGTTGCTTAACCTTGCCGATCGTTATAATATATATTAATAAAAAATAAATAACATATTATTTGTGATAGTGGAAAAAGGGAGCTTTACTGCAAGCAGGATTCGAACCTGTATCCCATCCGATCCTGGGATGTGCTTCAGACCGCTAAGCTATTGCAGTCGCCCAACGACGATTTCAAATCTCCACTTCATATTTGTCTTTATGAACAAGCTTATCCCTGGATCGGATGGGGCGCAGGTTCGAATGCTGCTTGCAGTAAAGTTCCCTTTTTCCACTTTGACAAATGTGATGTGGAAATTGGGTATGGCTGTTGGTCAGTGCGATAGCTTAGCGGCTTAGAGCACTTCTCCGGAATGGAAGGGACGCTGATTCGAATTTTCGAAAAGTTCTCTTTTTTCACATGCACAAATACTTAACTTGTTCTTTAAAGTAGCTGAGCATGTCAAGTGCTAAAATACAATAAAATACAGATCAAAATGTTAAAAAAATCGCACCATCAGATAGTAATTTTAATTGCAAAAATAATCTTACTATATTGGATTAAAGCATGTAAATGCATTCGATAGGTAGCGTGGGTCGTAAAGACAAATGTGATGTGGAGATTGGGTATGACCGTTGGTCGGTGCGATAGCTTAGCTGCTTATAGCACTTCCCCGGATTGGAAAGAACGTAGGTTCGAATCCCACTCGCACTAAAGTTCTCTTTTTCTACATTCACAAATAATCTGTACTTTAAAATAGCTGAGCATGTAAAGTGCTAAAATAAATACCAAATTTTTTTTTTTTTAATATGTAGATATCTGGCACGTTATTTTAGGAATTTGCTATCAGTACTATTTCATATAGCGAAGTAGGCAATTTCATTTACTTTATTAGAAAAGTTGCCCCAGTGGGAAATCTGTCACATACTCCCGCACAAGTCTCTCTAGAACGGGTAATCAACGTCATGAGTTTGCTACTAGAAAAAATCATGTGGTTGGCTTACTTTACTTACTTTACTATTTGATAAAAACTTTTTGTACTGCTACCGTTTGTAGACTATGGTAAGTATTTACCACTACGAAGGAGTTATGCTTGTTTGTCGCCTCTGTAGTATAAAAAAACCATATCAGGTGTTCCTAATTTCCTCTATTTGCTTTTGTATGGATAAATAAAATCTGCCCGCGACTTCAGCCACGTGGAATTGAGAATATAAATATGTCACCCCACGGCACACTACACACACAGAAAGATAATTAAATCTCTATGTGAGAATAGCTACCTCGCAGGTATCCTCCATTGTTCGGGCATAAAAAGTAGTATATTATGTCCGATATACAATGCGAAAGTGGAAGGATGTAGGTACGGGGGGAGACCGAGACTCACCTACTTAGACCAAATCGGTCATGTATTGAAGGAAGGTGGAGTCAGGAGTCTCCGAAACCGGTGAACGTGCATGAAGAGAGTTATGAATGTTGAGGAAGCGAGAGATGTATGCAAGAATAGAACTTCTTGGCACTCTGTTCTCTCTGCCTACCCCGCAAGGGAAACGGCATGATGATAAGTAAGGAAGTAAGAAAGTATTATGTCCTTTTTGGGCCTACGTTTTAGTAGTTACAGCTTAACAAACAAACGCACTTGTACATTTATCATATTCAAATTAGATATCTATTACTGGTATTTGTATTATAGCACTAGCTGACCCGTCAGACCTTGTCCTGTCTTAACTATGAATGTTGAATTCAAATTGGTATAAATCATAAAACATTAATATTGTCATTAAGTTTTCTTAAATTTTCTAATGTTCCGCTCAACTTTATAATATTTTTCTTTTATAAGAACCTTCTCCTGACAATAATAAACACAACAAAAAAGAATTAGCGAAGTTGCTCCATCCGTTCACGCGTGATGCGATGACCAAGGGAAATAGAGATTCATTTTTATATATAGATATGTATTATATATATAAAAATGAATGTCTATTTATGTATATTACTCATGGTACAAGCGTTAAGCTTAGTTTGGGACCAGAGGACGTTGTGTGAAAATGTCCGTGAATATTTATTAAAATTAGTTATAGTATCTATTAAAATTTCAAATCCATTCTATTCATATTATACCCACGTTGAAATTAAAACAAAATCACTACAGAATTGACATTTTATTGCAGCAAATTGGGCACTTATGTTTAATCACCACAAATACTAGCTAATTTTATTGTCATGGTTTAACGTTCATAAACACGCATAAACTCTTTATTATCTTAGTTTATCATGAGTCTATGGTCTAATTAAGCACTAAATCTAACATTTACTATTGCATGATTGCCGATTTCTTTTCTCTGGCATTGCCATAATTTTACAGTATTGCTGTTCCCAAATAACCAAAACAATACAGAGAATGTACACTGATACATAGTTAATATATTACCCGTTACTATCGTTGGATTTCCCAAACTTATTGGATCAATAAATATGTAAACTATCTTGTAAATATCAATAAAAATTTGTTGGAAACAAAACACGAAAATCATTGTCATCATGACCACTAAAATTTTAACATTATTTTTAGTATTTTTGTTATTCTTCAAAACTGATTTCAGAACTAAAATCAGTAATACTGCGTTCGCTATTAGTATTGGCCACTTCATTATTATTATGTAGAACATAAAATATATCATATGTCTATTGCTATGTACATAGTACAGCAAATAAAGTAGAAACGACATAGCACTCGGCACAATCCACGCGCACATTGACACTTTCCAAATACTTCTGCTCTCAGTATCAAACACTTTGACGAGGCTTATGTACATTTGTCGGCTGAAGACAAACATCCAGGTGACGACCGCCATTTCTGTGTAGATGAACAGTAAAATGTCCAATGTTGGTATTTGGTAAGGAGAGAGCATATCGTTGAATATAAGCTGGATATCTTTAACATATCTGAAGAACATGTAAAAGAATCTAGCCAGCATAAATTGAATAAGCAGTCGATTCTTGAAACTTTTTCGCCATTCTTCAAATAATATGGCTGTCAAAATGAGTAATGTCAATGCCACTATCGATAAAGTCATCCCAATCGTACTGAGTGCAAAAGTAAGAGCACTCCATATTGTATTATTGTGTGGGTTTGGTACAACGGTTCCTTGTTCTAGTTCGTAAACACGTAATTCAGACATTTTCGGTTTTATGTTATGGTAGGAAAAATAAAGAGTCTTTGCAATACATTTGCATATTTTGCATATTTCCCATCGTCATAACATCACTTCACAAATTACTTCACGTATGTTAATGGATATGTATAATTACATTATTATATACTCTAAAATATTACATATTTGACACCTTTTATCAACTGTGATTAACTTGTGTTTTTGGCAATTCATTCTAAATAAAGACTCAACGAAAAATCTTGTAAATAATTGACCATTGAATTGAACACGTCCACTCATATAACGACTATGGAGTATTATGTATACTTCATGATAATGATTGATAAAATATTTATCTATTAAATGATTAGATTGGATGTTTTAGTATTACACGAAGCACCAGTGGATTTACAACTAATTATATCTGTGATCAAAACAACTCATGTAAAGTTTTCTATCGATTAGTTTTTTTTTATTAGATATGAATGAGGTGATTTTTATAGAACTAGTAAGTACCTACTTTATTAAATTATACATATAGGCAGTTTTACATTTACCCCCCTCGGAAAGTAATTTTATTCATAAGTTTTTTCTTCAGTCTAATATAAATTATAATATAATCACTTAAGCTGTCGGTACAATGTATGAAAATACTTCCGACAGATGGCGCAGGCGTCACCCAAAGACGTTAAGTATGAATGTGTTATCGAAATTAGCAGTCAGGAGCGATTGTCACGATGGCTGAATTGGCAAAGCATCTGGACGGTATCTAGGAGATGCAGGTTAAAATCCTGCTCATGACTGTTATTTTCGATTTCACATTTTTCACTTTGTGTTTAATGTATAGTGCATGTCAAATGCTAAAAATATATATAATATAATCACTTAAATTACATTACAATATAAGTTAGATGATTACTAAAACGCACCTTCACATTAAACTGCATATATGTAAGTTAACTCAGGTCTACTGGATATACCACTGAAGAGAATACACAGGGTACCAGTGGTCCCTCGAGTACGGGCGGGTGAGGGCGCACGGCGGTTTTTAGTGGGTGAGAGCCCCACTACCCCGTTGTTTCCCGTACCCCTATGTCTAACAGCGGGGTGTGCGGCAGGTACATTAAATACCGCCTTAAAAAAAAACGCTTACAGCCTCATAGATATAGTATGACGTATAGATCACCTGACAGCTCGATAACGCGTAACCAATTTTGATTTGTCAGTGTGTGCGTTGGATAGTGATGTAAGTTTTAAGAGTTAGACTGACTATCGATAAAATGATGAAATCCGTTTGTCCGTGTGGTGACGGACTAAGAATACAAGTGTCACCACCACATTCTTTCCCACGGGTGTCGTATAAGGCGACTAAGGGAAGTAAGCAATTATCATCCATTGCATGACTGGTGGCAGGGCTGGGTACCAAGTGGGAGTACTCACTTGGTATCGGGCCCCAGCGGGTTGGTACCACCATCTCCCGTTTGACCGGCCATGAAGGACATCGTTGCGTTTTGGCTGTAGCAGGAGATAGCCGTTTATATTTTATATTTCATTTCATATCTGTGAAATGAATTGGTGAGCAGCGGCTTGACATACTCTTGGTATAGTTTAGTCCATGGGCAACGGCTACCATCAGATGGACCGTGGCTCGTCTGCCACTAGATGCAATAAAAAAAACAGTTTCTTTAACGAACTCACCCATTCAAATAATCATATTCAACTAAACAAACATAATAAATTAAAACAAACATAATTAATTCGTTTTTGTTTATTTTACCACCGTTGCCGTGTGGGGGCCGGCTTTAGAATTGTCCCACCCCTCTCTACCCACGGGAGTCGTAAGAGACGACTAAGGGAATACCGGGGGAGTGGCCAGCAGCACTCCCTCGAGTATTAACAACATCCACTGCGATCGCCAACCCGCCTGCCAAGCGTGGCGATTACGGCATTATCCCCAATGACGGGACCGCACGTGGTAACGTTCTCTTGGGGAGGCCTATGTCCAGCAGTGGACGTTGAAAGGTTGATGGATGAATGGGATATTTATTTCACCAGCAACGTCAGTCAACGATATTAAGTATGCATTTTATAAGGGAAATATACTACTCTGTCAAGAAAGTACCGGGAAAAGATCAATAATACACAAAATTTTTGTTATTCATCCAAATTTATTTTATCAGCTTCAAAGTATGCTCCTTTAGAAACGATAGACTTACGCCAACGAATAATCCAATCATCAAAACATTTTTTAAATGCTGTTTCCGGAATTGAGTTCAGGTCTCGCCGCGAATTCTCCTTTATGTCTTCTACCGATTGAAAACGGGTGCCACGAAGTGGTAATTTGAGTTTAGGAAAAATAAAGAAGTCGGCTGAAGCCATATCTGGGGAATATGGTGGTTGCTCGATGGTATTTGTTGTGTGTTTGAACAAAAATTCATTCACAATGATGGCCTTGTGCGAAGGCGCATTATCGTGGTGCAAAATCTAAGAATTTCCTTTCCACAAATCTGGCCTTTTTCGTCGAATTTGCTCTCTTAAACACCGCATAATGCTCAAATAATATACTTTATTTACCGTTTGACCTTCTGGCAAGAATTTCGATTGCACGACACCGCAATAGTCAAAGAAAACAGTCAACATGACTTTGACTTTTGATCGACTTTGGCGTGGTTTTTTCGGTTTCAGTTCAGTTGGAAGTCGCCACTCCGAAGCTTGTTGACTAGTTTGCATGTCAAACTCGTAAACCCACGTCCCGTCACCAGTAATAACGCGTTTCATGAATGTTAGGTCGGAATTGACTCGTTCTAGCATGTCCTCAGCGACTCTCATGCGGTTGAGTTTTTGGAGATAATTCAGGTCTTTGGGGACTAGCCGAGCAAAAACATGTTTCATACCCAAGTGATTATTTAAAATGGTACGGATCGACTCGTGAGACACAGAAAGTTCGGCGGCTATCTCTCTCAAAGTTGAATGAGGATTTTCAGTCACTATTTCCTTCACTTTTGCAATGTTAACTTCAGTTGCAGACGTTGATGGCCTACCAGAGCGAGGCAAATCTTCCATCACATCTCGACCGCTTTTAAACGCTTTGTACTACTCATAAGCACATTTTTTTTGATAAAGTCGATTTACCGTAAGCCTTCTGTAAAGTTTTCAGTGACTCCGAGCACGAAATTCCATTGGGGATGCAAAATTTAAGACAAACTCTTTGTTGGATGTTTTTGTCCATTATGAAATTCGCAATACACACTAGATATGATATAATTAAAACCAGCACTGTATTTAATATAAATAACAGATGCAACTCAAACTCCGCGCCAAAATGGATAACAGTGGTGCTAATCTAAAAACAACAAACAAAAAAAAAACAAAAATTTGAATTTGTAACCATAAACAAATCATCCATTCCCGGTACTTTCTTGACAGAGTAGTACACTCAGCTTTTAGCAACATAAACCTACTTATACCTAATTTTTAAATTAACTAAATCGACTTGGCGGACAATATCTGCTGTAGAACTTTTATTGCATTTTTTCCATTAATGTGTTAAAAGAAAGAAAATGTTCCAAACAGTTAGGATAAATATCGACAATATACCTTGTCGATAAAGTCAAGCCCTAGTGTATATGTTCCTAAAAACGACCGTCGTAAGATTTGACCACGACACGTCTTTCGCCCCCGTCGGCGGGGACGAAACCATGGGTAATTACTTGTATTAGCTGCGCGAGCTGTGTATGCTCTGATCTGAGCGTGAGTTATGTCGTCGTCGACTTCGTCAAGGCTATTTCGCGGTATGCGTACGCACGATATATTAGAGGGGTTGTACCTAGCCGACTCAACCACTAGAGGGTTGGCGTGAGTAATGGCGGAGTCAAAGAAACTACGTGAACACCGTTTCATAAATTGCTTGATGGTAGGCAATTGCAAGTCTATGTGAAGGTCGACATTGCGTATGAACCACGGTGCACCCGTAGCTCTGCGCATGAATCTATTATGTAATGTTTGTAACCTATGGATCCTGTGTGCCTTGGCGTGTGAAAATACTACATTGGCGTACGTCATGACAGGACGTATGCAGGCAGTGTAGAGTCTGACCTTATTCATAAGCGAGAGTTTTGACCTAGAGTTTAACAGATAGTGCAAACGTCCCATGACAGGCTGCGCGCGATCGTACCACCTGAATGTGACGGGCGAATGTGAGTCTGTTATCTAGAATTACACCTTAGTACTTGGCTCGCCTACTCCAAGGAATAGGTTTACCAAAGATGCTAATCTGTTTGATCTTCTCCGGGGGATACAGTCGGGGTAGTCTCCTATGAAACATGACCGCCTGGCTTTTCTCGGGGTTGATCTCTATTCTCCACTTGCTAAACCACGTACTGAGGGCAGTGGCCGCGGATTGGAGTTTCCTATGCACTGTGATAGGGTTAAACCCTGCATAATAAATAGCTGTATCGTCTGCAAAAAGTGCTGTCTGCACTTCCCGATGCTGAGGCATGTCACTGGTGTAGATACAGCGAGAAGAGGATCGGTGAGGGGACGGAGCCCTGTGGGACCCCGGCGAGTATGGGGTGGGGGGAGGATAGTAGTAGTAGTTCCACTCTATAGCGGAAACTGCGGTTAAATAGAAAGTCTCGTATGATGAGTACGAGATACCGCGGTACTCCTAAGTGGAGTAGCTTGTATACTAGGCCGTTGTGCCAGACTTTGTCGAATGCTTTCGCTACATCGAAGAAAATTACACTTGTAAAAAGGTTGTTTTGTTGCATTTTCGAGTAGGTATACTCTACGATGCGGTGGACTTGTTGCACACTGGAGTGCTTGGCTCTAAAGCCGAATTGGTGGTGGGGGATGAGATTATTAGCATCGGCGTATGCTTTCAGCCTACACAAAACTAATCGCTCGTAAATCTTACCTAAACCTTTAAGCAGACTTATCGGTCTATAACTAGTTGGTTCAGATCGCTTTTTGCCGGGTTTGTGGATTCCAATTACCACGGCCTCTTTCCACTGAGGAGGAAAGATGTTATTGTTGAGCGCTGCGTTATATATACATGTCAGAAGGACTAATAATGACTGGGGGAAGAGTTTAATGACCCTATTCGATATTCCGTCCGAACCGGGGGCTTTCTTTCTATGGAGGTTTTTGATTACAGACTCCAGTTCGGTGGTGGTAACTGGAGGTGGCTGTTCCACTAGGTCCCTACCTAAGGTGTCTACCGGTGGGGCCTATGGTGAGGCCCTCGACTCCACTTCCCTATCAATGAAGGCGTGGTGTGTTGCATCTACGTGTCATGTACTCGGCGTACATTGTTGCTCCAGACTATCGGCTAGGCACTCGGACTTCTTCTCGTCCTCGAAGGCGGGTGGAAGGTTGGGTCTGTTAAGCGGAGGCATGGTAGACACACTGTCGTTTTTGAAAGTGCGGGACAGTTGCCAGAAGGCTTGATGGGTCGGTACTAGGTCTCTCAGCTTGGTTTCCCACTCTGATTGACGTAGAGAATCAATTGATTTCTTAATAATAGGGGGGGCTTGGTCTAGGTGAACAGACGACGACGACCGGAGTGTACTCAGAGGGGCCAGGTGAGGGGGAGGCGAGATCTAAGATCACAGGACAGTGGTCAGAGTCTAACTCATGTAACACTTCTACCAAACGCAAACGTAGATTTACGTTTTTTAAAAGAGCCATGTCTAATATATCGGGCCTGTAATCCACACAGGCCGGGTAGTGAGTGGGCTCCATAGGCTGATGTCGAACCCTAGTCGCTCAGCCAGTGACTCGAGAGCCCTGCCCCACGTACTAGTAACGTGGCAGTTCCACGAGGTGTTTTTAGCGTTGAGGTCGCCGGCAATGATGACGGCGCTTCCCAAGTCTAGCAGGGTTTTTAAGTCACTGGTTATAAGCTCTGTCGAAATGCTACTTCCTGGCCGGATGTAGGCGGATACTACGACTATAGGCTGATGGCCTGTGAGGGCTAGTCTACAGACCGAAGCTTCTCGCCGCATAGGACGCAGGATGGGGGCTCAGTGCACTGTGTGCGGTCCTTAGGACGTGAGCATTCGGTTGTGGCGTGGTCCTCTAGACACTTGACGCATCTAGGGCGGGCATAGCAATGCCGGGCGGAGTGACCATAGAGTTGACATCTATGGCACTGTGAGACGTTGCCCTTCTTGTTGGGTGGCTCGACCCTTATACCAGATAGGCCGCATACCGCCTTTATCTGGTAAACTGCCTTACCCTCTTTGGTAAGGTCCAGGGTGACCATGACTAAGTCATAGGGTTCACGAGCGCGACCCTTGTACATACGGTGTACGTCATGCACAGGTAGGTTTTGTGCAAGCAATGACTGGTTGACTTCGTCTGTGGAGACCTCCTTCGGAATGTTCCTCACTACTACTCGTAGGAGTCGATCTTCCGGAAGGGAATAAGATGGAACGAGACGTTTCTCTCCCTGAGCATTTTTGATAATGCTCGGTGGTCTTTAGATGAGGCCAATGAGACCTTTATGCCCTGTGATGTTAATCGGGTGCTCTTATAATTGACGTGGTGCTCATTGCACCACGACGACACGGAGGACCAAGCTGTCTTGTCCTGAACGGAAAGGGGCGGCGGGGCGACCTCTTTTCGTTGATCCTCTACGGGTGTAGGCGCGCTTGGGGGTAAAGGAGACCCTTGTGGTCGCTGAGTGGTAGGGGCTATCACAGCCGGAGCCGGTTGGGCGGCTTCCTTCTCAACGATCTAAAGGGCCTTTTTTGGTGCCCCCTTCTTATCTTTGTGGCTCCTTTTCCGGGAGCTCACAACCGTGAATTCGGTGTTGGATGATGAATCCGACCCGGAAGCGTCCGACTCGGCAGAGCTGCCGGAGTCGGTTAAAGTTGAGGTAGTCTCCATCGCGCTAGGCGGGCAACTACCCTCTGCCTCTACGGGCAGGGCCGGGGAAGTTATAGCCTCTACGGGCCGGATCGGGGAAGTTAGAAGTACCCGAGGTGAGTACTTGTCTCCGTAGCGAGACTTAATAAAATTGTACAGTACCTCGTCATTGAGGACGAGCCCAAAAAAGGCCTGATGGGCCATACTAGTTATGTTACGGAACAACAAACAAACAGAATTGAAAACGTATAACGCAAATCCCTAGCGTCCCTCAGTCCTCGGGTGGGATCGCCCGGGGATGTGTGGGTGAAACGTCTCTCCCAACCGGGTGTACAGGGTGTGCTTGGCAGGCGGGTTGGCGATCGCAGTGGATGTTGTTAATACTCGAAGGAGTGCTGCTGCCCACTCCCCCGGTATTCCCTCAGTCGGCTCTTACGACTCTCATGGGTGGAGGGGGGGGTGAGACAATTCTAAAGCGGGCCCCACACGGCTACTGACTATATTTATGCAAAAGTTCATGATGATTGGTTTAGTAGTTACGGCGGAAACGTGTAACAAACAAACAAACTCACTTTCGCATTCATAATATTAGTAAAGATAAGGATAGATTACTAGGTATTTACACTACTTTGGACACACAATACTATCCATTTTAACGCATATCGTTTTCGACCTCCGTGTGCTCTTGGTGACATATAAATATACGTACCTATGTATCATTTTATTTTCAGGTTTTTTTACTTTTAAGTGGATTATATGGACTTTAAGGTAAGGTACAATAAATTAATAAAACACAATTAAGAAACACGGAGGATATATTTTCAGATATAATGCCATGACAGGTCAAAAATAAAACTCACACACGTGAGGAGTTAGAAACGATAAATACCTATATAAAATTTTATACAAATAGTTAACAAGGTATCTAACGAGAATAGGTTTAGAGGTTATTGCGAGCTTAGTATACACGAGGACAAAATAAGAGCAATGTGGTACCATACATACAACTTTTTTTGGGTAATCTCAATCCATTTGCAAGTTGATATACTTAGAAATTAGTCCATCACTGAGTAAGTACATTATTTTGTCCTCATTGTGAACATCATTCAAATTTCACTAAAACATTTTTATGTTGCTTGTGACAGATTAAAGCGTAAATTGTGATTGCTTCTTTTCTAAAAGTATCACTTAAAATACTTTTAGTAAGATAATTCAGCCTACTCGACTAGAAGTGCATCTACTTAGGTACGAGATATTATTGCATTTTCTAATCATAATATTTAAGTAATGTCTAATACAAACACTAAACTTTTAAAATTCTACTATAAAGTTAAATCTATTTTTGATTTTGACTCGCTGCGTCAATTACTCTAAAGGTAAGTTTTCCAGCGAAAAAATGGCTAAAAAGACAGAAACATTTCGTTAATAGAAATCTAAATTATTGAAATGCTATTTGGCTATTAGATTATAAAGAATGGTCTAAAATTAGACATCAGGACATTAGTAAGAAAATGGTGCATGTATTTGTTGTACTTACATAACTTTATAGCACATAAATTAAAATATACCTAATAAGAATATGTATTTGTATAAATTATTCTACTAGGTAATGATATTTTCTCTCAATGTTGCCAGAGCCAGGAGTATAATATGTTAAAAAACTTTTGCTAAATAGGTTAGGCTTACAGACGTTTATTATTACTTACAGACCATCACTAACTATTCATAATAAGGATTAAATGTAGTTTCATTACTACATATGTACGTGTACTTATATAGAAGTCTTTATAAGGGATCACAGTTGGAAAACACTAGTTTGATACATAAATCGGGGATATTAAAACTATACCTACATTAACTACGTCACTATATTTAATAAATGATGTAGAATTTTATGAAGATTAACGCATTAACAAAAAACTATAAAAGATTTTATATTTTTTTAAGTAAATAATATGTAAATTTGTACAAACTCAATTTAATATTAATAAATCATGTTATCATATAACTAAATTTGGTGAAATCATACTTACGAGGAAATACTAACTTATAATATGTTAATAGCCAAAAACATTGCACATAAAAACCCGATATTAACTACAAAAAAATAAATAAAAAATATCGGAAATGTTTTTATATCTACCTTATATACTACCCAATAAGGTTTAATGTGCCATCAGGATATATGCCGTGTGACTAGTAGGACCAGTTTTACGATTTGATTATCTAGAAATATTTGGTTACTTCCAAAAAGCTGCGCCCCATATACACGGAGCCGTACTATTGTGATTGTTGTTTAAGCGATACTTAACAACCTTGTAATTTTACGATTAAATGCATAGCTTGAAAATTGCCAATGCACGATAGAAATATTTTGTGAGGAAGTGCACAAGTTATAATTTTTATATTTGTTTAAACAACGATCGTCAGTCTTTTACATGAGAAACAGTCTACTATAAAAGGCTGCCAAAGCTGAAACATTTTGGAAAACTGGTCCGTAAAAAAGTAAGAAAATCACGCGCCTATAGCTTAGAGAAAAATACAGAGACCGTTAATATCTTAATGACACAATATTGAATTTCGTAAGACTAATTAAATTTTTACTAAAAATGTAAATTGCAACGTTTTGATCTAAATTTGCAGATGATAAATAAAGAGACAATATCATCAAAAAAATAACTTTACGAACTTTTGAAAACACTAAATAAATGTGTGTAAAACGTCCTTTCAAATATACTTCTAAGTTTATTTGCTCATAATTTTATATCCTTTCGAGTCACCCCAAAAGTAAATTTATAAAGACAACAACATACATTTAAAAGATAGTTACAAAATAATAAGTCGATTAAAACGATATCCGATTTTAAATCACTAGTCGATTTCTCTCGATACATCACAATAGTCTCCAGAAGTATAAACTTAACTCATTATGCTACATTAAATAGAACAAAAATAAAATATAATTATAAATATGTCAACGTATCATTTATCGTTACACAGTAACTAAAGTAAAAATAATATTAGTTGTATTTTGAAACAACGCCAACTCATTATATGAATTGGAGAAAATTATGAAAAATTAATGAGGTATATTATAAATTAAATTAATGAGAAACTGCATTGATGCTCTACTCCACCATGTGTTCTGTGAAAATATAATATACATGAAATATTTATATTAGAATTAAAGAATAGAGCATTCGTTTTATACTGCTCCTTGAACTATACGAGAGTACAATTCTCGTTGCCAAGCGGGGAACTTAAGCTGTGAGCGCGAGGGGAAGTTATGCTACGAAACTGTATTTTGGCAAAAGACAATATGGTACCTAATTATAGATATTTGGAAATAAAAAGTTAATAACTTGATTAAAAAGGTTCTTGACCTACTACACCAAACAAACAGAACAGATCAGAGGCAAAGTAAAGTTTCGCCGAAATTCATGATGATTCGAATTAAACGAGGCACATTGTATGTGTTAAAATATCTTGAAAATGTTCTTTAATTTCCAACACCTCTAAACAATTGCTATAGTTATTATAAAAGCAATATAGCATCAAAAAAGAATTCTAGTTTGATTCAGACTTCTTAGGACGACCAAATTATGTATTACAATAAGAACAACAAAAAACTAAATTCATAGAAAACATTTAGTTAGTAAATATAGGTAGATTTTGACAAATCTTATGATGACCTTAAACTTACCCTGTTCTTCTACGGGTGTATGTTCTTCATCCGATGAATCGAATCGGCTTTCGATCAATGAGCTTTGCTTCGTTAAAGACTGCAAAAAATTAATTTGTTACTATTACAGTCGATTTAATTATGAAGTTGATGGTAGCTGGTTACTGTAACCTATAGATGCCAGCAATACCAAAGGCATAACTCGTGCATCGCCAACTCTAAGAAAAGGGATAGGTGACGGAGGCGAGCAATAATAAGAACAGAATGAGAAGGATGATAAGGATAGGATAGGAAGGATAAGATAGGAAGGATAATAAGGAAAGGATAGGAAGGAGATTGAACCTCGTGTGCTCTCATTCACTACACAAAACACGGAAACAGAACGATAATAGTACATATCATTGTTTCACGCTGATCTTCTATGAGAGGGTGGTACTTCCCAATTGAGCCAGCCCATTCATACTCAGATAAGCAAAGCTCTAACACTACCGAATAACAAAAATATAATATACAAGATTACGCTCACGACTCCATAATATAAATACGTCAGTCATTATTTATCTCTATGCAAACAATGCTATCCGGCTACAAGGTACATCGTGAAAGCATAACAAAATAACTAACTTTCTCGTTTTCCACTTATTAGTAAGGATAAAAAATAGACAAGGAAGACGTTTTAATTTATGGATGAAGAAACTTCTAATTACAGCCCTAATAATATTATATCCAACTAGTTAGCTAGTTTTTAGGTTATAACTCAGTTATCCGATATAGTAGCGGGATAAATTGTATACCAGTTTTTAAGTCTAATCTAGAGCTATCAAATAAAAAAAGTTGCATGATAATCTGTTCAGTAGTTTTTGCGTGATGCGCGAACGAACAAACAGATAAACAGACAAAAACCTAAAAAAATGCCTTGTGTTCAGACACGCCTTTTAGGCTATTACATTATTTTTTTCTCAAATACCTATCTTAAATGTACAGACAGCTGTAATATGTAGTATAGATGAATTCCATAATCAATCTAAAGTCATTACCTTATTAGATCGCCGTCGTGGCGGAGAAACCTTGTTCCATAAAGCTTCAAGTTGATCGAAGTGCTGAGATTGCGCTATCGCGGCTTCTTCAGGCCCTAAGCTTACCTGCACATGACACTTAATATTATAGGATACCGTAAAATAAAACTAGTTACTGTAGATACGATGAACTTTTATTACTGAATAATATCTTTATGTTTTAAATAGCTGATGTGATATGTTCTGTGCCTAAGCGTTAAACAAAATTGATAAATATCAAATTGTAGGTATTCATTAAACCATACCACTGAAGTTACATAATATAGTTCCAGTGGTCCGCCAATACAGGCGGAGAGACGGCACACGGCGGGTTTATTTAGTAGGCGAGGGCCCACACTAGCCTGTTCGTTGCCCCGAACGACGGGGTGTGCGCTTAGGTACATTTTTCCGCCTTAACAAAAAAGTATTAAGTAGGTAGAGGTAGGGTACTTTTACTAGTATTACCTGTGAACCTAAATCTTTATTTTTAGCTTCTTGTATTTTTGAAATTTCCTCCATCGAAGCCGAAACTGAGAACCTGAAAGGTATTATACTTTAAGGATACGCTCAGTTACCTATATCTATGTACAATAAATAAAAAATGACTATCGTGACGTGTGCCAGGAGGTGAATAGCGGAATTCTTTAGTAGCTACTAGTAAGCCACTCGAGTTTGGGTTTTTATGACATGTTTTGACGAGTCCAATATAATGTTCTTTTGTAATTTTACGTACGTATACGTGATAAACGCATGCGTTTTAGTTTATTTAAGCTACATATTTTTATTATCCCCAACTGCGGATATAAATTTTGTTAAGGAACTCTCAAAGATCAATGTAGCAGAGAGTGGTGGTATTGGACAATAATCTCCATAAATAATGAGCATAATATTTGTTATGCCGTATTCATACCTCCTCTTCAGACGTTCATCTACTTGGGCCATCATAGCTGCTGAAGTAAGATGTCCATACTTTCTCTGCCACGTGTATGTATCCAATGAAACTTCCTTTTTGAGCAATCTCCTCATTGGTCGTTTTGGGGCTAGCGGTCGAAGTTCTAGCACAAATAATATTTTTTTACAGTAAAATTTTGTTCTACCAAGAAAGCTTTATAAACAAAAACATTACAAACTTACCATCAGCATCTTTGGTCGGTGCAGCATAAGTCGGGATTTTGACGTACGTAGCAGGTGTATTGTGAAGGCAGATCATTGGTAAACAACCTGGTAAATATTTCATGATATCATGAGAAAGTTTTATTAAAAAAAAAATGATATGGTTGTCTGTAAAGTCAGCTTACGGACGATAATTTTACGTGATAACGTCATATATGTTTTCTGAGAGTTTCACAACAATGCATCGATCGCCATACAATTTTCGGAGCGTGAGAATTTTTTGTGCGTGCAGTCGGCGTTCATCGACTTATAAGACGTTATATATATAAGAAAAAACGAACGTAATGACAAACCAAGAAAACTAATTCCATTGCATTTTATAAGTGTGATAAAAGACAATAAGGAACACATTAAATCACTGCGAGAGAATCATCATTCAAAAAACCTTTCACATTTTCATGGATCGAATTGGCATGGAACCCACAAATCTCAGCATGAGAGGGCGATCTCTTAACCTATTTGGTTTTTTGGCTAGTGTTATATAGTATGCCCTCATCGCTTCCGTGTGGGGGATGCTCGTGCCAAACAATAGAAAATAAATAAGCTACAAACATGACCTGATGAAACATGAGTGTATCACAAATTCTTTATTCTGTTCCAAAAATGTGTATAGCCACTTCTACGTTCATGATTTTTTTTTTAATAATGATACGTTTTTAATCTTACAATGTTTAGACTTACCTCTGTCTAAAAGATGTACAACAATTCTGGCGCAGTCGCTAGTGATTTGAAAGCCGAGTAGCGGGACGTGTAGCGCTAAGGAAGTCAACGCCAAACCTCTTTTAGTTTCCCAGATAATTAAGGTTTTATCTTCAGCACCTTAGGAAAGAAAGAAAAGATTCCCAGTTAGCAATTATGTGATACATATCTTAGATCTACCACATAAGAATGTGTGTAATACTTACTAGATACGGCAATGGATCCATCTCCAGTGACCTTGACACACGTTACTTTCCCAAGGTGACCGGATAGTAGATGTAAATCAGAACCAGTGTTGATATCCCACACGATGAGATTACAGTCCCAGGACCCTGACACTATTTGTGTTTTATTCGTTATTGACACTGCTACGCATGTCACGATGCCTGAATGACCGACTAGCACCTGTTTAAATAAGTAATCTCTAAAATCATACTGACACATAAAACTTAATCTGTAGCGCTATTAATAAAAGAAAATATTTGCACGGTGTTTATAAACACTTCCGAGAAATATAAATAATATTATAACAACAACAACGTAACAAGATAAAAATCTTTTCAAAAATTTTATCTTTCGCCTTATTCTACGTTTGTAGAAAAAAAGACACTAACAATAGAAAAAAGGTATTTAAGAAATTGAAAGTTTTATTATAACGCATTATCTAGTTAAATAAAGTTTATTTAAATATCACAAAAAAACTAAAATGTTGACTATACTATAACTTCAGGGTGTCCGGTTTTTCGTGACGGTGTGCGCGCGCATCGTAAAAATTTACTCTCATCATTTTTCCCTAACGCGCCGAAAGAAGTATAACTTCAAAAATTAAGATTCAATATTTTATACAAATTTTAATATAAATAAATCATAAATAAACGTTAAAATGTTCTTGGATGCCAAGATTTTAAATTACTAAACTGTTAAACACAAAGTGAAAAATGTGAAATTAAAAATAACAGTCACGAGCAGGATTTGAACCTGCATCTCCTGGATACCGTCCAGATGCTTTGCCAATTCAGCCATCGTGACAATTGCTCCTGACTGCTAATTTCGATAACACATTCATACTTAACGTCTTTGGGTGACGTCTGCGCATCTGGACGGTATCCAGGAGATGTAGGTTCAAATCCTGCTCGTGACTGTTATTTTCGATTTCACATTTTTCACTTTGTGTTTAATGTAAGTACTAAGCATGTAAAATGCTAAAAATATATATAAAAATATCTAAATTACTAAACTGTGTTCTATTTGATTGCAGAAAAATTATGATCTATATTTACGAACAAGCTGAACAAAAGCTTGTAATAACTAAGATATTTTACAGCATCCATAGCCACGAGAGTATTTTTAGTCTTAGTTCATTACTCAAAATTGAAAATGTATAGAAATCACTGATTATTATCTAAAAATAACTGAAAATCTTATCTAAAATGATTCACCACCAATCTTCAAACGTTTATGGGTATAAAAGACAAAAGTACCACTAACCTGCGACAATTTTCCTCCGTCTAATTTCCATACTTTCAACGACATATCCATTGAACCGGTGACAACATGCTGCGAGTCAGCTGTTAAAGCGAAACACATGATTCGTTCTGCGTGTGAAACTGACCGTTTTTCTTCACCACTGTCCCCACCAGCTAATGTCCAAATACGAACAGAGTTATCTCCATCAGACAAAACCTGTTTAAGACAATACCTATTTGTACCATTTATTTCTTAGCTCATCTTTTCAACACGCTCTTAGTAGCTTCAATTAAAACGTTCTAACAACGCATGCAAACCAATCTGGAAAACCGAGTTTAACTAACCAATAAGTAATTAACCTATCGATTTGAAATTTTTTTTACAACATCGATGACAATATAGTAATTTTAAAACATAAGCCTAATAATGTAAAACGACATAGAATAGATTTTTTAAATTAGTGCTTTTAAATGATATTCATTTCAACTATATTCTGTGATGTATGCAAGAATAGAACCTCTTGGCACTCTGTTCTCTCTGCCTACCCCGCAAGGGAAATGGCATGATGAAAAGTAAGTATAAGTAAGTATACTCTGTGATCAAAATAATAACTACATACTATAATCAAAATTGATTCTTACGAAAAGTATAGAGCATTTATTAAGGTCTGTGTGGTGAAGCAATAGTGTAAACGACTGCTAATCATGAGGTATCGGGTTCGATTCCCAGGTCGGGCAGTGTTATTGGAGTTTGGAATTGTGCCCGGTAGACGGCAATAGGCTCACCCCCTATTACGTGGGACTTAAACATAGCTGGCAAATGATGTGTGTAACAAACCTCTGTCTTCGGGGAATACAGGCATGACGCTATGTTATTTATCAAAGTTTTATTAAATTGTTTGTGATAGTCGAGAAAGATTTAGTTCTATACGTATTATGAGTAATTTTAGTTTCTCTATTAGCACTTACAGCAAATTTCATATTTAGTGTAACATCAAGGCTAGTAGAAGGCGCTGTGGTCGAATGAAGGACAATGCCTGAGTCCACTAGCCACACATGAACGTTACGAGATCGATCTCCGGACATGGCACGTCGGCCATCAGACATCATAAGCAAGATTTGTAAAGCCGCTGAGTGGCCCTGAAAACGCAAATAAATAATGACGATTCCTTATGGTTTTTACTGTTGAACATAGTTTTATGATATAATTAAATAGTTATAAATAACACAAGTGAAGATTACTAGCAATTTAATGTAAAAAAATATTGAAGATATTTTTTTACATTAAATTGCTAGTAACACACACACAGCTCTGTTATAGCTTTATAAGAACTACCTTTATATACATATGATTTGTAAAATTTGGCTTCGAAAGGATTTTAAGTACTTAAGTAGTGGATCCCTGCCGTTAGTAATTACAGTTCGTCAGTACTGAATAAATATCTGACTCCGATCTTGTTCTAAAGTCACCAGTTGTCCCCTTAATTGAGTCGTGGAGAGGTCAGATAGGTAGTTTATTTGTGTAAATACTGGTAGATCAGCTAAAATAGAAAAGTGGGTCTATTAAAGATGTCAAATTACCATTCATTTTAATAGTTTTCTATTAGCGTTAGCGATCATAGAATGCAACTTGGCTAGACCCACATATCGGAAGCCGATCCCATCAAAGTTTAGATAAGGATAGCTTGTATCAAATTTTTTTTTTATTGCATGTAGTGGCGGACTAGCCACGGCCCATCTGATGGTAAATGGTAACCGTTCCTCATGGACTCAACTATACCGAGAGTATTGTCAAGCCGCTGCTCACCATTTCATTTCACCGATATGACAATGCCAAAACGCAACAATGTGCTTCATGGCCGGTCACACGGGAGATGGTGGAACCAACCCGCTCGGGCCGGATACCAAGTGAGTACTCCCACTTGGTACCCAGCCCTACCACCAGTAATGCAACGGGTGATAATTGCTTACTTCCCTTAGTTGCCTCATACGACGCCCGTGGGAAAGAATGGGATGGTGACATTTGTATTCTTAATCCGTCACCACACGGACAGATACGATACGGACGATATTTTCGCCTTGGGCTCAATATTGCCACAAAGTGGTTCCATTTTAATTTTGAGTCTCAGCTTTTTAAAGATCTTTAAAGATGAAAAGCATGAATATAAAGCTAAATTAAATAAATATATAAATATTTACGGACATTTCACACAACGTCCTCTGATCCCTAAAACGCTTGTGCAATTGGTACCAGATTACGGATATAATACCCACATATATTATTCTTTTTTTTGTAAATACATACATTATAATAGATAGAAATCACCCAGATGCAGTACAAATATCTGTGTTCATCACACAAATAATTGTCCTGAGTGGGATTCGAACCCACGACCTCGTGCACGGAAGTCGGTTACACTACCGTCTACACCACGAGGCCCATCGCCGAATTTTGTTTGTTGGTAATTTGTGGAGTATTTGAAGTCATTGGGTAAGTTAATTTTTACCTTATAAGTCAAAGACGGAGAATTATCAGCCAACTGCCACACGACTACAGTTCTATCTTCAGATCCACTCAAAACTAATAAGTTGTTTGGTGAAAATGTAACACAAGTAACATGTCCTATGTGCCCGTTTAGTGTTGCCTGTAGACGGTGGGTTGAAAGTTGCCAAACTCGGACTAAGCCACGGGCACATCCACTGGCCGCTAGCTGGCCATCCCGAGAGACTTCGAGGCAGCTGATTGGGATGAGTTCGCTTTGCTCCGCCTGGGTATGACCAATATAACATTTAAATAAATTAATAACAACTATCGAATCGGAAATTCATTTTTTTTAACCTCTGGTCCCAAACTAAGCTTTACGCTTGTGCTATGGGTACCAGATTACGGATATAATACATATATTACTTTTTTTTGTAAATGCATACATATAATAGATAGAAAACACCGAGACGCAGCACAAATATCTGTGTTCATCACACAAATAATTGTCCTGAGTGGGAATGGAACCCACGACCTCGTGCACGGAAGTCGGTTATACTACCAACCACGCCACGAGGCCCGTCAAAATTCACATAGTTTTGATAATTTTAACATTGCGAGAATTGTATGCCGTGTCAACGTCAACTTTGACGCATTTAATTTCAGTACAAAATAATTGGCTGTTGTGCAAGTCAGTAAATGTATGATTACGTATATGTACCAAATACCTACAAATTTGAAATAATGACGAGAAAAGAAGTAATGGAGCTTATCAGATAATTATTTATTCACCATGCGTTATTGTGAATTGATTTTTGTATTTATATAAGAACTAGCCTTTGCCCATGGCTCCGCCCCATTGAAAAGTGTTTAGATTATATCTTAGGTGCCCGATATAATAGCGGAATGAAACTTATACCAGTTTTAAGTTTAATCAAGAGAACAAACAAGTTTCTTAAAAGAAAAACATTTAGTAAGTAGCTAGTTTTTGCTCGATATATTTGTTTGCGAACAAACAATTAGATAATCACCCAAACAGACAAAACTTAAAATAAATAAATGTTTTGTGTTCAGAAACTCCTAGGTGCCCTAATACAGACTGTAAGTATTTCTGATGTATTATTTTCGATTTTATATATTTACTAGCATTTGCCCGCGCATCCGCCGCAGCCAAAAGCTAGTTTTTCGGTTATATCTCAGGTTCCCGTTATAGTAGCGGGATACAATTAATATCAGTTTTCAAGTCTAATCAAGACCTATCAAATTAAAAAACGTTGCATCAAAATCCATGTAGTAGTTTTGCGAGATGCGCGGACGAACAAACAGACAAACAGATAAAAAATCTAAAAAAAATTGTTTTGTGTTCAGACACGCCTATATAGCCTAATATAGTCATTTTTTTCTCAAATATCTTAAATGTGCAGACACAGTTATGTTACAGCTATATAAAAAAATAGAAAATATGTCGATTTAGAAATAATGGCATCAATAAATTATTTAGTGCCTACCTGTAGCATTGTTACATTCGTCGTAGATTTTGTTTGACGTCTTTTAGTCTGTTTGGTTGGTCGGAAATTTGTCAAGTTGTCCTCTGTGTGGAACGAATAAATCGTTACTCTGTTGCCGCCTGAAATCGATAAAATTTTAACAATAATTCAGGATAACATATCCTGCAATTGCAATTAAATAAGAAAAATATGAAAAACGGTTCTAGATGTTCGTTAGAACATTGAAAGTCGGGCTCCTGGTTGTTCTACTGTTGCATAGTATTTTAGATGACCCTTTTAACCAGTTATCCTTGAGGAGTGCGTATTGATATAATTTAGTTCATGCGTTTGCTATGATAGCTAGGATTTTCAATCCGTAGTATTCCTACTAAATATCCAATTTAATATAAAATACGATATTTGCTATCAATTACTTTGATTTTGTTATGTCCACTATACTACCGCATTACTTCACATCATATTGATGTTTTATTATATATGTTTATGTTCCATTTTTTATTTGTAATAAACTGAATCAAACTTAGATGTCCATAGACTGTCGTCAAAAAATCCTTTCTTAGTGCTTACATACAGTATCAAGCAATCGCATTATGTAAATTTTCACGTTCTTAGCCCCAGGAGTTTGGGTTGTGCGTTGATATTTCAGTCGGTCAACCAGTCTTTTATAAGAGGTGATCCATATCGAGGTTCCCTACTTTTTTAAAGAAAAAAACACAGAAAATTCAAATTGAATGGAGAATGTTTATTATCATTTGAAAGAACATTCTTTGGCATTTATTTTTTGAAGATTATGTCTATCAAATGTTGGACGTTGCTACGTCGCAGATGGTCCATCCGTTGAGTCCAATTTTCGATGACTCGTTCGAGCATTTCGACTGGTAACAACAAAGTAATGAGGCCCATTTCTGGCTCAATGGGTATGTAAACAAACAAAATTGCCGCATTTGGGACGAAGAGCAACCTGAAGAGATTCAAGAACTGCCGCTTCATCCAGAAAAACAACGGTTTGGTGTGGTTTGTGGGCCGGTGGAATTATCGGTCCATATTTCTTGAAAAATGATGCCGGTGCGAACGTAACCGTCAATGGCGACCGTTATCGTGCCATGATAACCGACTATTTGATGCCTGAAATTAATGCTCGAAATGGTTCACCTCTTATATATACATAAATATATAGAAGTTAGATAATATATCCATCCATCAGCTTTTCATCGTCCACTGCTGGACATAGGCCTCCTCAAGAGAACGCCACAGCGAACGGTCCTGTGCCGCCTGCATTCAACGACTACCTGCGACTTTGATCAGGTCATCCACCTGGTGAGAGGCCGTCCTACACTGTGCCGTCCGATAATGTATAATATACTATTGATTTTTAAAATGTTGATAAGTTGTAGGTGCAGCAATGAATTAGGTACTGAAGGAATTGGGAAAGTTATATCACCTGCAGCCAGTAAAAAGTGATCTTTGTCAGCGACGGCCAGCGCCGCTAAATCATGTGCCACTGCCAACGTCCGTAATAACTGCGCGCTGTGTAAACTGTACAGGTATATGCGTTGATCTGAGCATCCGACAGCTGCGCGAGATGAATCATGTGCCACGCAGAAACATTTGACCTACAAGACAACTTTTTATTTAGATTTTCGTATAAATTGTTTGGAAGTACCAAGTAAGCCATTGATCGTCATCGCCTTGTCCATATTCACCAGCAATTGTATTAAGTCTATAATGTACTATGTAACGTAGGATATATACCTAATAATAATCTGTGATGCAAAATTTAAAAATTCGTAAAAGAATCTAATGTTAAACAGTTGCGTCACATATTATAATTACCTGTATTTTATTATAGAATGGATATTTTAGGAGGAGAGCACCCACACATCACAAATAGAGGAGAATGTGATAATATCTGTGAGAGTCGGATTGGCAATCTTAGGTTATTTTGTCCAAAGATAACCGGGATTGACAATCCGTGGAATGGTGGGCTCTCCTCCTAAAATATCCATTCTATAATAATAACAATGGACTTCCGCCAAGTATCACCTCAATTAATCAATTAAAGTAACTGTATATTAAATGTCATTTATTATTATTTAATGTAATTAAATATAAAGTGTAACATTTAATAAACAATAATAGTTACGATTAAGCATGTTGTTTTTTATACCACATAGATGGTAAACAAGCATATGGGCCCACCTGATGGTAAGCAGTTACCGTAGCCTATAGACGCTGGCAACACCAGAGGGCATCACTTGCGCGTCGCTATCTTCAAGGAAAGGAAAGGGAGGTGGATAGGCAGAAGATAATAAGGAGAGGATAGGTAGGATAATAAGGAGACGATAAGGAGGGAATTTGAGCCCCCGGCGCTCTCACTCACTATACGCAACACAACGGTAGGAGTAGGTACCTACCGTTGTTTCACGCTCTCTTTTGTGAGAAAAATTTACCAAGAAAATTGACGATGAAAAAGGTGATGTTGTGTGTGTGGTTTAACGTGAAGAGAATTGCCCACCACGAATATTAAGCTCCAGTTGGCAAAACAATTGATTCTCTACTGCATTGTGACAACTAGAGAGATCACGGCAGTCGTTTGAAGGAAAACGGTTCGAATTGAATGATAGAAACTGCCATCACGATGACATCCAAACACTTTGCGATTAACTTCAAAAACGCCACATACTTTTACCCACACCTAATTACATTAGCACTCTCTTGAGACAATATATCACGTACGTGTAATATTATGGTACTCATACAATATTTTTTATTGCATTTTGTGGCAGACACACCGACGTGCTTCATGCCCGGTCGTTTATGCATATTTTTTTGATTTTATTATAACTTATTATAAAGATATTATCTAACAAATACCTTATAATATAACACCTTTACATGAAATGAATAAATATATGTCACAATCACGGGGTATCGAGTTATTTTGTACATTTATATACAATATATCACTAAAATAGTACTTCAAGAAAACATATAAGTTATTGTAAACATTGAGAACAAAACTATTCTTGCCCAATAAACAAAGAAAAGTCACCATACCTCAATATCGATGGTAACGTAATATGGGCTATTAACAGCACGTTTCCACAAAATGTAATAAGAAAACGCGGTCTAAGAGCGCTTAACAGAAATCGCCGGTAATCTATTTTCTGTAACGAACAAAGTAAAAGCTTAACCAATTTACTGATCCCCAATTACAGTGGTTCTTTGCGGGGTAAAATGTCAAGGATGTATTGGTCTACAAATATATATCCCTATATGTTGGTATACACGGTACCCAATAAAAGTGAGCAAAAATAAATATAAATTTTGTTCGTACAGATATGAAACTGTTTTAATGGTCAAATAAATAGTTATTTATTTGACCATAAAACATATCTTATAATGAATGAGGATGTTATGCTTTTAGAACTTAGTAGTATTTTTTATTTCTTTGAGTCGTGTTGAGAAAAGTTTTGATCATTAGCGAATTTAGGTCGCGATTCCGTATTTAAGCTGTTTATGCCTACTGAATAAATATATAAAAATTATGCAATGCAAACTTTCTAAAACAACAAAAATGTTTAACATTTTTAAATGTAATACGTTTCAGCTTTCAAACGATTACCAAAGCTTTTCAGTACAAACCTGGCTAACATAATACAAACTTTGAAAAAGTTTAACTTAATGGAAATTTAATTAAAATACGTGGTCGTTTTTCACACTGAGAGATTAACGTTGTTCTAGATAATAGGGACGTATCGCTGGACAAAGTTTGAAACAGAAAGTTATGTGGGGACGCAACAGGGGTCTCTTTTGTTTAAACTTATTCCTTTTCGTTCGCCGTGCATTATTACAATGGAGCAAAATAAAAGCGGTTCTCTATTGACGAGATTCTATCATAATTAGCTAGTCTTTATTTCATATAATTAGCTTTATTATGCTTAGTTAGATTAATTATAACAAGGTGACCCTGCGGAATTCTACAGTGCGCATAGATATTTATCGAATTCAATTTGAAATTTATCGAAAAATCGACGCATCCATTAAAGAACCTCTTCTTAGATGATTTTAAATTTCGAATTTAAGAGAAGCGGTGAGAAGGTTTATAAACCGTGGGTCTATTTTTCGTCATTAGCTGTCACGATTTTTAAAAATGAGGGGTAAATCATGAAATTTGATAAGGAATAAGGAAACCGAAGGCGACCGACAGAAAAACAGGCCAGAGAAATATATATTATAAGATTTGGAGATACCTTGACACATTCTCTACCTGATATGTATATATTATGTCCCCCTTCAATAAATTTCTCTCGAATAGTTATTTGAAAGAGATCGCTATTTGTGATAAGATCGCTTATTGTCAATTCCATTAGAGAAGTTGAGGCGTTACGTAATTGGTTACAAATTAGTACCTTGAAGCTCACTAAGGGTTAATATTGTTTACTTTACAGCTAATTATTTTATATATTCTGGGCATCTGCATCTTATCCATGGGAGTAAAATTGGCTGGTCACACAGGTTGCATTAAGGTTTTGTTTTGAGTACTCCTTTTCTTCTCAATCTCATTATTTCCCTTTGCTTAATTTTAGGGAAATGTGCAAGACGTGATCGTTATACAGCTCTTGCGTACTGTATGTGCTACAGGGAGCCATCAAATATGAATCATCGCGTTTTTCGCTGGTTTAGGCATTTATTATGTGCTTATATTGTACCTAAGATGTGGACCAGCCATTTTATAGAAATTCGCAATACCAGATAAATAAACAGCTGCCTATCTAGATTATTTAAAAATTTATGTCGTTGGTCGTTGCCTAGTTACCCTTGCAGTTCGAACAATCACCAAGGTTTAGGAACTTTCTCTGCATGGGCAATGAGATGGGTGACACCTATTTTCGACCACCTGTGGGCCTAGCCAAGTTGCATTCTATGATCGCTAACACTACAGAAAACTATTAAAATGTATGGAAATTTGACATCTCTAACGTTAAGTCACGTGACTTAGCGTTATAAATATTGTTAAAAATGTCCCATACATTTAAATAGTTTTCTATAGTGTTAGCGATCATAGAATGCAACTTGGCTAGGCCCACTGAACTCCTCCGTGCTTAGAAGGGCACATTAAGCAGTGGGCACCAGCTGTTAAATAAGATCCTGGCAATCGTTACAGGTTGTCAGTGTTGAATAAAAATTTGAATACGGTCTTGTTATATGGTCGCTAGTTGTCCTTTTAGTTCAGGCGTGGAGGTCAGGTACGCAGTCACTCCGTGTAAATACTCATGAATCAGCTAAAAGTGAACAGATTCAAAGACGACCCCTACAATACTTTGGGATAAGGTTAGGAAGATAAAGAAAGCAATATCTTACCTTAGTTTTGTGTCTCTTCAGTATATGCAGATGTGTTCCAGTAATGAACGTTCTGACGTGCAATTCATTTTCTCCCTGTAGTGTGACTAGGAAAACATTGTCATCGGTCACGTCCATAGCTGCTATTGGCACTCCAGCTGATACAGTACTTAATAAAGTAAAGTTGTCAACATTCCAAGTGCAAACTGTTCCGTCTTGAGAACACGTGACCAGTATTTCACCATCTTGAATTACTTTGATGCCTGTTATGGAACCTCGGTGATGGTCAAGTTTCGTAACCTGGTCATAGGATGGACACGCATGATAAGTTTTATCTAGATATTTGTGTAAATAAAATATTTTATTTACACTAGTATTGAGTTCAATTCAATTTATGTATTTGCGAAGATTGGGTACAGACGTAGTTACAATTATATAATAGTATCACCAAACTTAGATTTACAGCATGCATGAGTGTTCAGAAATTTTTATATATATTTTTAGCATTTGACATGCTTAGCCATAAATATCAAACACAAAGTGGAAAATCTGAAATCGAAAATAACAGTCACGAGCAGGATTTGAACCTGCATCTCCTGGATACCGTCCAGATGCAGGTTCAAATCCTGCTGAATATTTATAGGGCTGCGTCATTATTAGGTAAAAATCTTAATTGTAAAATTAAGTTTGCCTGGTCGGTGTAATGTATGTAAATACTTCCGACAGATGGCGCAGGCGTCACCCAGGACGTTAAGTATGAATGTGTTATAGAAATTGGCATTCGAGAGCAGTTATCACGATTGCTGAATTGGCAAAGCATCTGGACGGTATCCAGGAGATGCAGGTTCAAATCCTGCTTGTGACAGTTATTTTCGATTTCAAATTTTCCACTTTGTGTTTAATATGCATGAGTGATTTTGTCATGAGTGTTTGTGTCATTTAACAGACTTACAGCTACTTTTACAGGATCACATCCCAAAGCGGTGTGTAAAAGTAAATTATTAAAATTTTAGAGTAGGTACTTATTGTCATTTACTAAAGTCTTAGTGGCTGTCCTTGTAAATTCACTCGGAGTACAATGGAATATGTCCATTTCCGTGGCAAGGAAGTTGAATGAGAGTGCGCGAACACGCATCAGCGGCGCCCCTTTCAGTAGATTTAAAATTATAATATATAGATAATTAAATAAAATAGATGGCATTATATGTAAAGTAGATAAAAGTGAGATGTATTTTACGTAAAAAATGACTTCTAGACGTCAGTCGTTTCTAAGTGGAAAGTTTGTCAGTGACTAATAATTGTTTGAATTATATAAAGAATAAAAAAAAACAGGATAATGATATACAAAAACATTTACCAGTGCACCATCAACGAGGGAGGTAACAATTACAGCAGAGTCTTCCCCCCCACTGATCACTAATGACCTGTTCACAATAGCTGCTACACACAGTACCGGTGCTATATGTTCTCTAAGAAACAAATAAAATAATACGTTATACTTAGAAATTTGCGTTCACACTAGACTATCAATATCAACCTATTACTGAAGTCACTTACAACATTTTAGTCTTGACTGCTAGAGTGTGTAGGTCCCAAACGACGACACTGGTGTCTTCTGAGCCAGTCAGAAGATACTGTGATTCCCGCGTCACGCACATGCATAAAATTCTCCCAGAGTGACCTGAACAATGCATAAAGACATTGTGACAGATTAAAGTAGATGAATTTTATCACAATATTGTTATGAATACTAATAATATTACGTCATAAATCAAGTGCCTATATTTTATTGCTAATGATGGCAGACGAGCCACGGCCCACCTGATGGTAAGTGGTAACCGTCGCTCATGGACTCAACTATACTGAGAGTATTGTCAAGCCACTGCGCACCATTTCATTTCACAGATATGAAATGAAAGAATAAACGGCTATCTTCTGCTACAACCAACACATACTGACATGCTTCATGACCGGTCACACAGAAGACGGTGGTAGTGACCCGTTCGGGTCCGATAGCAAGTGAATACTCTCACTTGGTACCTACCCAGCCCTACCACCAGTAATACAATAGGTGATAATTGATTACTTCCCTTAGTCGCCTTATACGACACCCGCGGGAAAGGATGGGTGACACTTGTATTCTTAGTCCGTCACCGGACAAACACAAATTAAATTATATAATAATGTTATTATTAAATCCACTTGATTAGAAATTATAATCATTCTTCACACGAAATCCTACACAAACACCACAATTATTTGAATACCGCTCGTAATTGAAAAGCTATGAACATACTGTTTATGCAACTGTTTCTTTTTGTAATTAAATTATTTTTAAATGCTTCAAAATCATCGATCGCTTTACTTGTAGTCATTACTGTTTCCTATTATAAAGCTGTACAGAGTCCGGATCTTTAACATAATATATGAGAAAAAATTACTGTATTAGGCTATTTTATCGGTGAACACAAAAACATTATCTTTTAGAATTCTTGTTTGTCTGTTTATTTTTTCGCAAATCATGCAAAAACTACTTAACGGATTTTTATGCAACTTTTTTACTTTATTTTTTGCTCTTGATCTGACTTATAAATTAAATACAAAGTATGAAAATGTGAAATCGACTTATAAATTGCTATACGTCTAATCCCGCTACTATATCGGGAACCTAACATATATCCTAAGAACAAGCCTAGTAAGTCCTAAATGATCATTAAATTGCAATTTTACAAGTTTTCAACTCTTTAGTGGAAATACATGGGAAATCTAGTGGGTCTAAAATGAAATTTCATTTGACGGGCTTCAACAAGCTTGATATGACTGTTATCTGTGATATATACATAGGTTATACTTATACATTCCATTTTAGATATATCGGGTTCAATTCTTAAACATTTATATATCTAATAAATGTTTTGTGTTCTACAAGAATGACTTTGTTTTATTTTTTGTATGATTTTAATGTGAAAACAAACGACTGCATACGTGTTGTCATTTCAAAACTATGGGAAAATAATTAAATAACATTAAATTACAAATTTGGTGACATTCTTCGCCTGTGGGTTTTTTCGATTCAAAGGGTCAGTGTATTTAGGCCAAACCCACAGATAAATTATTATCGTAGAACCCGCCCACAAGGGCTGCGCGTCAAAATATCCGTACTTAACCGAATTGAATCTACATCGTAACATTTTCTGATCTTCTCTCTAGGGAGGACAGGGGTTACTCGAAGTTTAATCTCACGTAAATTTTCTCTAGATATCGAAGTCCTACTGTTTGACTTTATAAATTAGATACTAAAGGGGTATGAATGTGCAACATATTATTACTGTAATTTATTTTGATAAACCCATCCCACCCCAAACCCATACTAATATTATCAATGATTTTTTTTACTGCGAGGTTGGCAAACGAACTTACAAACCACCTGATAGCAAGCGGTTACATAGGCAGTCGCTCCATCTATAAATATTGATGAATCATCTAATACTGAACTGAACGGTAGTCAGTAGATGATTAAATTTTCTTTATCCAGGCCATAACAAATCGGCTTAATAATATTTTTTATTCCAATGAGGAGTTCGTATGGGATACCCCTCATTGGAGATCATACAGAAGTCGTGACTAGAAGCTAATAGAGTCTATTGATGCAAGTGTAAATATTAAAATCATTATAAATGCTGTTATTTTTTTTACTAAACGTTATGCGTTATTTTTTTAAATTACGTGGGTGGTAAACAAGCATACGGCCAGCCTGATGGTAAGCGGTTACCATAGTCTATAGACGCTAGCAACACCAGAGGCATCACTCGCACGTCATCATCTCCAAGGAAAGGGATAGGAGGTGGATAGGAAGTATAGTAAGGAGAGGATAGGTATGACACTAAGGAGAAGATAGGGAGGGGGTTCGGGTCTCCGACACTTCACTCAATATACGAAATACAAAGGTAAAATTCAAATTATAATAAAACATTATACTGTTTTTGCTCAATGTACCTAATTATTGAATAATGTTTTTCAGTGAGCTTAAAGCTATTTATCACACCAATAAATTATTTTGCCAATTGCAAACTATAATAATATGCAACGTGTTTAAATTTAGTGCTGCCATAAATCTTCTAGAATTGCTTTTCTCTAAGAATTAGTAACTGCCTCTGTGGTGTAGCGGCAGTGTGAACGACTGCTGATCATGGGGTCCTGGGTTTGATTCCCGGGTCGGGCGATGCTATTGGGCTTTTACGTAAAAAGAAAAAAAAATGTCAGCAGCAGCCCGGAGTTTGGACTTGTGCCCGGTAGACGGCAATAGGCTCGCCCCCCATTACGTGGGACTTAAACATAGCTGGCGAACCGTGGGTGTGTAATACACCACTGCCTAACCCTTCGGGGAATACAGGTGTGATGCTATATTTACTCTCACTCTATGGTACATTCACCTATACGAAAAAATAAAATTAATTTGTCTGTTTTCAATGTCTAATAATAACTTTTTACCAAATGTACAAGAAAGCAATATGTTACCTATAACAAAATACCAATCTTTTAAGGTTTTGTCTATCTGTTTGTTTATACCGACTAATCTCTAAAACATTGGATACACCAATTTGGATAGGGTTTTCGCTGGCAGGTAGCTGATTTTATAAGAAATAACGTTGGCGATTTTTATTTTAGAAATTTTCTTTTTTTCTTTTTTGTGCTTTTTCTTTATTGCTTGTTTAGAGTCTTTACGATTGTGAAGTGGAAATTGGGTGTTGCGGTCGCCTACTGCGATGGCTTTATTTATTTTTATTGCATGTAGTGGCAGTCAAGCCACGGTCCATCTGATGGTAAATGGTAACTTTCGCCCATGGACTCGACTATACCGAGAGTATTGTCAAGTCGCTGCTCACCAATTAATTTCACAGATATGAAATCTATACTATTATTATAAAGAGGTAACGTTTGTGAGTTTGTGACGTTGTAAGGGGTAATCTCTGGATCTACTGAACCGATTCTCAAAATTATTTCACCAATAGAAAGCTACGTTATTGTGGAGTGTCATAGGCTATAATAAATTCCAAAATTAATTACGCATCTTTACTTAAACTTGATTACTGTAATCCAAGTTGTAAAAAAATTGCTTTCATCGCGTGCGCTGCGGAAACTATTGAGGATAGAACAAAACAATGTACTACAATATTAAAGAACGTATCAAAATCTGTAAAAAAGTCCCGAATAGCATATGCCTATCTCCTACGGATAATTCACAATAACTGCTTTTACTGTTAAAATTGTGGATTAAAAATAATTTTTGTGAAGCTTATTTAGCCCATATGGTATTAATTTATATCTTTATAAATATGTTTTAATTTTATGGGACAAATGTACCATGAGTCATAGAGCTCATATTGAAGCCGTGAACCGTACGCAAAAAGACATCAGAAACTCAGACACTGATATGGGGTGTTACTTTTGTTTTTGCGGGCGATTTTTAGCAAATGCTGCCAGTAATGACAAAAGGAACACGCGTCATCAGGGCATGCTTAAAATCATCATGCTTATGGAGTTCCGTTGAAACTCTCAATTTACGAACAAATATGAGAGCCCACTTGAGCGACAACTACGATAACGACTTTCGGCATCAACTACTGAATCTTGGAGAAGGAAAAATTTGCTGTCCTAACACCAACAGTAGGGATGACATTAAACTTGACAATCGGTTAGGTCACATATTACACAGGTTAGGAGATCTGATAGACGCAATATATCCCGGTCTTGAAAGTTTAATGGAAAGAGATTATCATTTGCTTTGTTCTAGGGCAATAGTCTCACCCAGAAATGATTCAGTGAATGAGATAAAAAAAATAATTTTAGGAAAAAATCCTGGTCAAACAATATAAGTCCATTGACACGGTGTGTAATATTGAGGATACAGTGCACTATCCTCAAGAATTTTTAAATTCTTTGAGTCTTCTGGTGGTCGTGGGGAGGCCACGACCTTATGCTAAAAGTTGGCATTCCTATCATGCTTTTAAGGAACTTGAGACTCCCCAACATGTGTAATGGCACAAGGCTGCTCATAAAAGAGTTGCGGGAGAATATAATCGTGGCGACCATTCTCACAGGGCCAGCAGTGGGACAACCTGCTTATATTCCGCGGAAACCCATGATTCCACCTGATTTACATATACCGTTTAAAAGATTACAGTATCCCGTCAAGGTCTCTTTTGCTCTCACTATTAATAAGTCCCAGGGTCATACATTTTCTCTGGTGGGCATGGACCTGAAAAAGCACTGTTTTTCCCATGGGCAGTTATATATTGGCTGATCTCGGATTGGAACTCCTGAAAGACAATATTTTTTAGTACTAAATGATAACATTACTACTAATATTATCGAGAAGTTTTCAACAATTAAAATAAGTAAACATGATGAAAATAATGTAAATAGTGTTTACTAACATTAAGTAATAAAAATAACAACAAAAAACAGTAAAATAAAAAAAAACATACAAAAAACTAAAAAGAAAACAAAAAAACAAAATAACAAAAAAATATCTTCATCATCATAATTTTTATTTATACCGAACTTTTAACCTGAAGTACTACGCGGGACAAACGGGCCGGGGCAAAAATATTTCTAACGCGGAACGGAGTCCGCGGGCACTGCTAGTAAAATATAAACGGCTATCTCCTGCTACAGCCAAAACGCAATTATATGCTTCATGGCCGGTCACACGGGAGATGGTGGTACCAACCCGCTCGGGCCCGATACCAAGTGAGTACTCCCACTTGGTAACCAGCCCTACCACCAGTCATGCAATGGATGATAATTGCTTACTTCCCTTAGTCGCCTCATACGACGACACCCGTGGGAAAGAATGGGGTGGTGACACTTGTATTCTTAGTCCGTCACCACACGGACGACGGCTTAGCGGTCTAGAGCACTTTCCCGGATCGGAAGGGACGCAGGTTCGAATCCCGCTCGCAGTAAAGCTCTCTTTTTCCACTTTCACAATAATTTGTTCTTTAAAGTAGCTGAGCATATCAAGTGCTAAAATACAGATCAAAATATTTAAATCGTATTTGTTTTTTTACATAACAATGAGAGCATTGTGATTCCTTTTAACTTGTGCGTCCGTACGTCATCGTAGGGTTGCACTGAAACCACTCAAGCAATATCTTTTAGTTCCGGTGGTTCGCCTGTACTGGCGGAGAGATGGCACACGGTAGTTATATTTATTTATTTAGTAGGTGAGGGCCCCAAACTACCCGGTTCGATGCCTCGAACGACGGGGTGTGCGGCTAGGTAAATTTTATCCCGCCTTTAAAATAAAGGGTCGCTCTGAAAATCAGTGATAAGTATTTACACGACAAAGACTCATGGCGAGGGCGTGCTACCTCGTGGACATTATATATATGTAGTGTAGTTGTGTTTGTATGTCGAGACTTAGGAAATATGATAGTTTCTATCTTTCTTTTTACCAAGATTAAATGCTGATAAACGTTAACAATTGCGTAGTTATTGCATAATTAATTCGATTATTTATATTATCCGAAGACGATTTACTTTATTTAGCATGACACGAAATAAATATAATTTATTTGTAAAAATACAAAAAGAACTTATATTTTTAAATATTATCTTTATGATTTGTATTTTCGATTTTAAAGTAACTGAGCATGTTAAATACTAATATACAAGTCACAAAAACGAATACCTATAATTTATTTTATTCAAAGTCCGGTTGTATTTATAAACATGACATTAATTACGTAATATTTTCAATATAAGGATTTCCATTAAGGTTTAACAAAACAAAACGAAGTAATTAAAGAACATTTGTATTATTTGATTTTAATAATTATAATGCCTCCAAAAGCCAGCCAGTAGTAGCCAGTAGTAGTAGTTTATAGTAAACTAATATCGGGCTCTGAAACAAAAGTTACAATATTATTTTGAAATGGGGAAATGGACAAATTATTTTGATAGGTTCGTAATTATTAAGTTAATTATAAATCGATTTAAATGAAGGTAGACCCAACATTAAAATGATAAAGAATCTTTGATTGAGTATAGTTATTAAAGTTGAAGGTACAGCTTTTAAACACGAGAAGAGAAAGTATTTCATGGACATTCGTGTTTACTATTACCTAAGTGATAAAAGATTTCGTTAGATATAGGTACTCTTGTCTTGTCAAAGACATGAGACTAATGTTAGATATATTAAAATCAATTATTTTGCGAATTATTTGAGGTATTGTGAAGTGATGCTTTGTTTTGATTGGCTAAATAATGAAATATCTATCTTAATCCCTGTATATCTTAAGTATCACTTAGTTACATACTAAAAATGTTATAACCATACAGGTTTATTTAAGTTGCATTTGGCATAAAACTTTTTTGAAGTATTGAGTATTTGATTGATTATTTAGAAGACGGCGGAACAGTAGTTCCATGCAAGTTTCCTCACAACCTTATCTTTCATCGGTGTTATTAACCTACTAACAATAGTTCAATGGCCGCTGATGATCTATACTATACTAATAAATGGAGAGCCGGTATTTTTGTTCGGTTATACTGCGAAAACTACTGATCCGATTGGAATAATACTTTGCCATAAGATGCAGCGTGTTTCGGAGAAGGTTTTAATATATGATTATGTTGTATTATGTGGTTACTTATTCGGAACCTATATTTTTGATGTGAAACTCTAATGCGGAGGGAGGGTAAAACCGGCTGTTAGCGTGACGACGCTTATACCTAATAATAGGAATCCTATTCGAAATTGATTTTTCATCGACAATACTATGACGCGAGCGAAGCCGCGGGGAATGCACTATATACTAGTGCATTCCCCGCGGCTTCGCTCGCGCTATATATGATCAAATTCGCACATAATTTTGAAAAGTCTGAGGGTCGTTCCTTCTGGAATTGCGACTTCAGACTGGGTCTCAAGTTTAATACTTGTGACCTTTGTCATAATCTGCTCGTTCCACTAGATCATAACTACATAATACAAATATCAACACCCTGTTCTTCTCCGCGGGTATCGTAAGAAGCGACTACAGGACTACAGATAAGCAATTATCACTCATTATATTTCTGGTCGTCCACTGGGTACTAAGTGGAAGTAGTCATTTGTAATCTAGCCCGTGCGGATCGGTACCATCGTCTCTCATGCGACCGCCATGCATTTTTTCATTTCTCATCCGTGCTGCTAATTTAATTTCACATCCATGAGATAGTAAGCAGTGGCTCGACAGTACTCTTAATAAAAATAAGTTCATGAGCAGCGGTTGCTTCTTCTCATCAGGCCCAGGCCCATCTTCTAACATTGGCAATTAAAAAAAAAGTTATACTAAAAAGTATACATTACAAAATCTTATTGGTAGATATAGCGAAATGCCGTTACCAACACAAGTCTGTGTTGTGCATGTTGACGTTAGGCAGGTGGCTAGTCTCTAAATTTAGAGTAAACCTGTAGTATATTTTGTGCTCCTTTTTTGAATAGGTAATTGATGATCAACAGGGGTAAGATCTAGACAAAATAAATACACGACCATGTTTGTCGTGGTTTTGATTTTGATCTGTATTTTAGCACTTGACATGCTTAGCTACATTTTGAAATAAAATTACGTTTACGGAATCTATCGCGTTTACTTGATTTTACTACTATCCCGACGTTTCGAATACTTTACAGCATTCATGATCACGGGTGGACTTAGATGGTAGATGTCTAAAGCTGATATGTTATTTCAACGGTTTCAAAATGTGTAAAATTCGCGTAAATGTTAGAAAGTATTATGCTTAGCTACTTTAAAGAACAAATTATTTATGGCAAGTGGAAAAAGAGAACATTACTGCGAGCAGGATTGAAACTTACGTCCCATCTAATCAGAGGAAGTGTTCTGGACCGCTAAGCTATCGCAGTCACCTAATGGTGACACCTGATCTGCACTTACAATTGTTTTAGATGTATTCACGACTCACGACGTCACCTATCTGATGAATTTACATACATTTTATTCCCATATAGTAAGTTTAATTTTGCTAATTGTCACCATTTAGGTGACTGCTTTAGATTAGTGATCGAGAGCACTTCCCCATATAGGATGGGACGCAGGTTCAAATTTATTTTATTTTTATATGTGTAAGTCACTTCCATCTGTTTTTTCTTTGTTGAAATTAAAAGAGAGTTAATCTTTAATCTGTAAGTGCACTTAGTACTGTTACGGAGCTTACACATGTTGGATATTCTTTATTTTGTTAGTGGCACGTTGGAAGATGTTTCCTGATTAAATAAGTATTGTATTATGCGTGCGATCGCCCTTTAAGGTAAACAAACCTTTCTAGATTAAATTGCTCAGAGAAGTACGTTTACTGGGAAATAAAGTAACTGTTTAGATGCCTTACTCTGAAAATGGGTCCGAGATTGTAAAACTTCACGTAATGTTTATGAAATGTACATATTTATATCGTGTGTTTATTTTGGTGTTCCAGTTGTTTAAACGAACCTTTAGTGTGCGCAGAATTGACTGGCATGTTTAGACAGACCAATCTGAGACATTAAACAAAAATGTTATGACATTTTCATTTAAACCAGAGAAAATTTTAACTAGAAATTAGCGCTCAGTTATAGTAAAAACCATTGTTTACGACGGTGTCACACATGTATATTTGATGGATAGTGGCTCGCTGCAATATAGGATAACACAATGCATAATAATATGGTTATCTTTGAGATTAAACGGGTTTTACGAAAGCTAGCCAGATTGTCAAAGTATATCTATGAATATTGAAAACAGAATTATATGGTCAATCTCGGATTATGTTCACGAACTCAGTTTTATGCTCTATAGAACTTTTTAAGTGAACTCCTATGCATTGGACTTTTACTATTTTTACGTTAAACAATAAGTTCGTATGAGTATATTTTATTATAATCGTGTAAATATATAGGTATACTATTAAATTGTTTTAATTTGTCTTTTTTATCTCACTCTGTTGAAATTTTTGTTATTTAAAATAAACATTTAGGAATTCAATTATTCTTTTATTTCCCAGTTGCTAAAAGTCGTACAATTAGATAACTTTTCTGAAGAAAAATGTTACAAAATACAAAAGGATTGTTTTAGAATAATCTGTACTCAGACATTAAAGATTAAAATCTTTTAATCTCAACAAAGAAAACAAAATAATTAAAGTAGACTCTTCGACTTCAGCGTCATAGTAAAGTTATTAACATATTTATATTATACAAGACTATGCCAGCGATCTAGCATTTATCTGACTATACAGTATCTATATAAAATCGCAAGTTGATACATCCTGTAGGTCCACCACCATCTCCCGTGTGACCGGCCATGAAACACACCGGTTTGTTTTGGTTGTGGCACGAGATAGCCGTTTATTCTTTAATTTCATATCTTTGAAATGAAATGGTGAGCAGCGGCTTGACAATACTCTCTATATTTGAGTTCATGAGTGACGGGTACCATTTACCACCAGGTAGGCTGTCACTCGTCTGCCACCATACGCAATAAAAAAAAGTGTGTGCGTCTAACCTTTACGCGCGATTGAAGTAAAACTTCTTTGGCGTTGACGGAAAAAAAAGAAAAAATATAACTGCAATTTAAAATATTTTTTTTTAAACTGTTGAATTTTTATTCACTTTGCTATTCATAATCGATCCGTTTGAAAATTTGGAAATAAATAATCCTAATTGATTATGATATTTCCACTAGCTGGCGTATAAGTCAAGAAGCGTGGAGTATATGACATATACTTACGACCAATCCAAATTATTATTTTTAAATAGCGGAAACTACACAGACTACTTCCGTCAGAAAAAAATCTGAGTTACTCCCTAGTCGCGCCTAAAGAAGTTTTACTTCAAAAATAGAGTGGTTATGGTGGGAAGTATAAAAATAAACAAACTTTAGTATTTATATTAGTGAAGATACACCTTTTATACGATGTTATGATTAAAACGAGCCTTTGTCAGCATAATACAATCAACAAAAGATCTCTTAGAAAATCTATTTGGTTGCTAATCTTGGATAACAATTTCCGCTCAAGCGGTGGGCAACGGTGGAAGGAAATGGATTCATTCATGATCTGTTATAATTGCTCATTTTCCCATCAGAATCCATGAAAAATGATTACTGTATCTCATCGGATCAGTGACATTGTGCACCTTCTAACGTCTCAGGTTTGATTCCTACCATTATCAAATGAACCGTTTTGTGCAGAAAGAGCTATTCCACAAAGACATAAATAAAAGTTATGCTGAGTTGAACCACTTCTGCTGTATCATTTCAGTGTTATTCGTAGTCTTGGGTTTCTATAATCTATAATAAAAAATATTTCTAGTTGGCAGAATAAAACGAGTCTTTGTAACATAAAAAAAGAGATTATTTTCGTTTGTTTGGCATTAAAACCTTGTCAAAATTTTGACTAGTTTGTGGGTTGGATCATTTCTGTACAAAACGGTCCAAATAATAGGAAGATTTCTGGCTTACTTTTTGGGGTCGGCTTCCAATCTGTTCAAGTTTAGCTAAATCACCAGTATTTATTAGTAGTGACTGCCTATATGATCTCCATGACCTAACTATAGAGATAATTGGCAATCTTGAATCAAGACCGGAGTCAGATTTTTTTTATTCAGGCCTCTGACTACATGTAACATCTGTCTGGCTACTATTTCACAGCAGCTAACCACTGTTTTCCAAAACGTGGAAGGTGTTCACAAGTAGGTGTTACTTTTTGGACGGGACTTATATATATTGTACAGAGATATACTACGTTTATCTACCAGGAAGCATGTACAATATGCTCAGTCACAATAATTTAAGGATGGCAGAATTCACAAGCCGCCTAGAGAATCTCTAAGGCATATTCGTAGGTTTCCTCACGATGTTTTCCTTCACCAAGCAGTAATAATTTCGAAAAATCTCGAAATTTCAGAGGAGGAATTCTGGACCTGGGACTGGGGATCGAAATCAATACCACTGTCTTTGCAGTCCTTGGTATACGACGAGGCTATCATTGCTATTAATTGGCATAAGCGAAATGTATGTGGATTACATTGTTCAAATTAAATCAAATACTCTTTATTGCACATTCAGTACACCAAACAATAAAAAAGGACAAATATATCAATGTACAATTTGGCGGTCTTATTGCATGCTGATCGTTGCCCTTCCGTAGTAAAAGATGAAGGATTTAATACACTATATTAATTTATAATTAAGATGCATGGAGTCTGTTTAGGACAAGAAATGTAATCACCAACAAATAACAGTTACTTATTACAAAACAACTAAGAGCTACTAAAATAAGTTTCATGAAAATCGATTCAGTGCGTGATGTGCGATCAAACATACAAACAGACGAAAATTCCGTAATCCACCTAGCAAAGTGTTTTTTTCTTAAACAACTTTTTAAACAACAGTGAGAGCTCTGTTACATTTTCATAGAAAGATTTCAGTATTGTATTAAACATATTTTCAATCAAATAAAACATATTGTGTGAGCAAAGTATTCTTAAAACATGGTTGTAATAATTTCAGATCTAAAACTCTTTTGCCATAATAATCTACAAATCAAACATAAAACAGTTATAACTATTAAATACACTAACCTTTAAATGTGTGAACTTTAGAGTTGGACATAACGTGCCAAAGTTGAGGGTCACCGGAGGAAGGTGCAAGAACCAGGTGTTGTCCAGAGGGTGCTAGCTGAAGTAATCTTGCACCAGAACCAGGAGTTGAACCGCCAACCGATAGTACTCGGACTGTTGAAGCTATCGGTGGTTGAAGCCTGGCAAATAGCAATATTATTGTAGTAGATACGATTAATTCTCTAAACAATTACAGCTGAGGGATCCAACGGTATCTGTGATATTGTTATATACCTACCTTTTTTATGCAGGACAAATATACTACGCACACTACTGCCTGCAAAGCCAATTGAGTAGTGTGCATCATGAATGTGCTGGCTCAACCGAAGAAGTACCACAACGCTAGGTAGGTCTTACTGTTGTGTTTCGTATGGTAAGTGAGAGCACCGGCTAGGTCGCCGCATATCGCAATATTCTTTTTTTAGACAAGGATTAAGTGTTTAGGAAATAAAACTTAAAATAATCGAAATCTATCCAGTAGTTTTTCCGAGATGCGCGCCAGACCGCAGACCATTATAATTTTATTTACATAGAGTACAGATAAAATAAAAGAAGGAATAAAAGTAAAAGTTTATATTATTACAAAAGATAACGCGAGGTAATATTTTTCCTTGTCCCAAACCAATTATTTTTCTGGATTCCTCATTAAGGATAATCGTTTATGGACAGGAGTTTATTCCCCTGTATTCCCTTGTCCCCGAGAACGTTCGTTACGAAAAACATAATGAGATAGATAAGCAAACGATTAACAAGTTAATTATCAGATGGGTCCCCTGAACCCTCGTGGGGATAAAAGCCCGCTCGTTGTGTCCGTAAATAATACAGGTATGTTGTTTTGAATTTGTTATACATAGGTATATATATAAAAAACAATTGCCGTTTGTTAGTCTTGCTAAAACTTAAAACTGGCTTGATCGATTTCAATAATTGTTTTTTTTTTATATTTAGTTTGCATTAAAACAGGGGTGGAAAAAGAAATAAGAAGAGGGAAAACCCATAAAAACAAAATAATCATAATTGGAAAAAGAGAACTTTAGTGCGAGCGGGATTCAAACGCGCATCGCTTCCAATCCGGGGAAGTGCTCTAACCTGCTAAGTCATCGCACTGACCAACGGTCATTCCCAATCTGGAGATTCCCATTTGTATTTACGACCCACGCCACTTATCAGATGCATATTAATCCAGTATAGCAAGCTTAATTTTGTAATAGCAGCCCGGAGTTTGGAAATGTGCCCTGTAGACGTCAATAGGCTCGCCCCCTATTACGTGGGACTTAAACATAGCTGGCGAGTCGTGGGTGTATAATACACCTCTGCCTACCCTTTCGGGGAATACAGGCGTGATACTATGTTTTTTTTTAAATTTTGTAATTAAAATTCATACTATTTGATGGCGCGAATTTTTTAAAGCATTTTGACCTGTATTTTAGCACTTGACATGATCAGCTACTTTAAAAAACAAATTATTTGTGAATGTGGAAAACGAGAACTTTAGTGCGAGCTAGATTCGAACCTGCCTCCCTTCCAATCCGGGAAAGTGATGGCTTAGCGGTCTAGAGCAAACAATGTATGCAAAAATGTGTTATTGAAATCGATAGTCTCGAGCAAATGTCATGTTATGTCTTAATTGGGAGTGTCTTGAACAGTTATCCAGGAGACGCAGGGTCAAATCTTGCTCGTGGCTATCATATTCTATTTCAAACTTTCGCATTTCTCATATTGTGTTTACTCATGTAATCACAATTCGATATACTGAATTTAATTTAAAATTTTACAGGTGATGTCTAAAACTTTCTATTACTTAATACGTAAGCACGTCTATCTATATAACCTTTGATATGGTGTAGTTCAACGTTCCATTGTAGGGCAAATTCCTTTATTCCCCTGCGTGCCATCGTACCATATATAGTATCGCACCTTTATGGAATTATTCACATCGCGATCGAGTGAGTTGGCAACAAAACGTGATTCGTTTACTTTATTATACGGAACAGATATGGAACAAAATGCGAGAATGAAAAATGTCGCCTGAGAACGTCACGTAATAATTTTATCGAGGAATGTTTCATAAATTGGATTTTATATGAAATGGAGGAATGAATTACCATACCTATTTTTATATACGAGTTAGGATAATAATATGAATAGATAGGTACTTTAAAAGACTATTTAAATAAAAAAATATATAATGTCTGTAAAAGATTGAACATAGCCATTAATAATATATTTGGGCATCGTAGCTGTCAGTGAAGTTTCGTAATATACTTTTGTACAGAATGTGATCAGGTGTGGTTCGTTGCGTTCAATTCAACTTGAGTGCTTACTATTGATAAAGGAAAAAACACGTTAGGCTCTTTCCTTTATCAATATTTCTCGTATCTGTGACTTATGGTTTTTATTATCCGTAATTATGAAATTAAATACTTCAATTTAAAAAAGGTTATGCTTTTTTGCATATTATAATCTTAAAAGTTGTAATTAATGTCAGGTGTCTTGAATAATAATATTTTTCAATTTTTTGATCATGTTCAGACAAGGATACAAAAATTATTATGAACTAGGTATTTAGCTTAGCTTTAATTTTTTTTTTGTTGTAATTATTAGTGATATCGCTTTTAAAATAGTTTCCAATAGGTATTATGTCGTAATACAATTTATAAATAGCATGGGAGTTAGAGCTCTATATGAGTTTGTAACATTATATAACTTAGTTAAATAAATATATAATAATAATAATTTTGCGATATAAGATTAACTCACCAAACAAATAAAAAAACGATTGGCAGACTGGCAAACAGCTGTGTATTTTTTGTATCATACTAGATCCACGTGATTCGGAAAATAAATACATCAGTCTACGGTATATTAATTATTGTTATGTAAAAATAGCAATCTCACGGGAATTAATATTTTTTTCAAAATTAAAAATAGCCTCTGTCTTTATCTGGGCTCCAGACTATATGTATGAAAAATTTCATGATGAATGGATCCATAGTTATTGCCTGAAATCGTAACAAACAAATAGAAAAACAAAACTCACTTTCATATTTGTGGATAAGAAAATAGTGAGATATAAGTATATCTGACTAAATATCAATATATATACGTGCCGTGTGGGGCCGGCTTTAGAATTGTCCCACCCCTCTCCATCCATGGGAGTCGTAAGAGCCGACTGAGGGAATACCGGCGGAGTGGGCAGCAGCACTCCATCGAGTATTAACAACATCCACTGCGATCGTCAACCCCGCCTGCCAAGCGTGGCGATTACGGCACTATCCCCCATTCTTGGGGAGGCCTATGTCCAGCAGTGGACTTTAAATGGCTGATGGATGGATGGATGATATATATATATATATATATATATATATGGTTGTTCTGATAATTACTTTCAGCTGATGAGTTAATTAGTCAAACTGAACAATATTGATATGCACTTTCTTCTTTCATTGCGCTGTAGTTACTGGTATATAAAGGCTTTGATTCAAATACCCTGATAATATGTGAGTGCCTACTCCCACTCGATACTCAACCCTGCCAAGTAAAGCAAAAAATTGCTTACTTCCATTAACCTAATAAAAATGAACGTCGGGCCTAATACAAAATTCTCGAAAAAAGTGTATCTAGTAAATAGACTACAGTCAATAACGTTCTAACTTGAAACCCTGTACAATTATAATAGTATTGAGTTTTCTTTGCAATAATTTATTAGCTTATGTAGCTTCTACTAATAGGCCGCTTCATGATCACTTTATGCAGCTTCTAGTGAATATTATGTGTTGATGACTTAATTGTACAGATATTCAAAATTTAAAACAAATTCTTTGTTTTTAAGCATAAGAATATACATTTATATAATTTACTGAAAATATAGTTTTTTCACTTTATTTAAGTAGTTTGTAGACGTTTTAACAACACAGTACGGCATATTGAACGTATAGTCAAGTCGGTCGACCAAACGAGACTGGCGCGCGATTGTGTCTCTTTCGGCGTTTTCTTTCTCTTTTGGTTCGGACACCTTTGAGCGCAGACACCAGGTCCATTTGTAGGTAGGTCAATAGGTACTTACTTCCCGTAATGGCGACTTTTGAATTGAAAATATTATTCCCGCAGGTGTCGCACGAGACGTCGTGCAACACCCGCGGCAATAATATGTTTAATTCGTTATAATACGGAAATAAAATATTTATTGAATAAAATAGTTACCATCCATTGAGTGGCACTAGCAGAGGTTTGTCGTAGCCGTCACACCATGCCATTGCAGAGGTCACCAAAGTAGCCAGGACGCCGCGTCGAGCCACCGCAGGACGAAGCCAAGCAATTATCTATAGAAAATAATTCTACTAGTACTAACTTCTAAAATAATAGAGAATCGTATCTATTTCCAAGAAATTCCAAATGAGATTCTAATGGGAGAATAAAAAATTCCCCAAGGTATAATAGGAATATATATTTAATTTTGATCTATATTTTAGCACTTGACATGCTCAGCTACTCTTAAAGTACAAATTATAATTTGTGATTAAGGAAAAAGAGTATTTTAGTACAGGCGGCAATCGAACCTGTGTCCCTTCCTATCCGGGGAAGTGCTCTAATCCACTGAGCTACAGTACTATCTTTTAGACATACCCAATCTCCTTATCACATTTGTCTTAACGACCAACGCCCTCTATCGGAACGCATTTACATGCATTAATCCAATATAGTAAGTTTAATTTTGCAATTAAAATTCTTACTATTTGATGGCATGATTTTTTTTAAACATTTTGATCTATATTTTAGCACTTGACATGCTCAGCTTCTCTTAAAGTACAAATTATAATTTGTCTAAAAGATAGTACTGTAGCTCAGTGGATTAGAGCACTTCCCCGGATAGGAAGGGACGCAGGTTCGATTCCCGCCTGTACTAAAATACTCTTTATCCTCAATCAAAAATTATAAATTGTACTTTAAGAGTAGCTGAGCATGTCAAGTGCTAAAATATAGATCAAAATGTTTAAAAAAAAATTACACCATCGAATAGTATGAATTTTAATTGCAAAATTAAACTTACTATATTGGATTATTGCATGTAAATGCGTTCCAACAGAGGGCGTTGGTCGTTAAGACAAATGTGATAAGGAGATTGGGTATGTATAAAAGATAGTAGTGTAGCTCAGTGGATTAGAGCACTTCCCCGGATAGGAAGGGACGCAGGTTCGATTCCCGCCTGTACTAAAATACTATTTTTCCTTAATCACATATTATAATTTGTACTTTAGGAATATATATAGTAGGAATTTAAATGAACTAATAAATATTACGAAGCGATGTTTATTTGGATTAATTGTCTTGTTTGTATTTGCAACAGTCATACGTTTAAAAATATATATTTGATTTAAAGAAAATTTGAGAAAATCATCATTGCATTTTGCACACAATTATAGTAGAAAAGTTATTTATTAAATAAAAAATTGTAAATTATATAGTTCGCGATTCCTAACTTCAATATGTTAAACCTAAATATAATGTGCTAGTTGCCAATGGAGATAGAAAAATAATCCTCTTTTTGTACCTTACTAAGCAAATGTTGTTTTCAAATTATTATTTATAAAACATATTATGCTATACCTATTATTGGTTCACAATTTATAAACTTATATATACCAATTCCCCATTTTCGACGTGAATAAAGGCTTATTGAGACTCGTTAAAGGGTTTGTGGCTTGTGCTGACATCGAGGACACTTTATTGATTACTATTTGATCCGCTTACTGCTATCGTACAATATAAATTTTCGATCGCAACTGATGGATTTGCCGCGTGCGCGTACGAATCTACCAAACACATTAAAAAAAAAAGAAAACCGCCTTGAAATGCACGCAGGAACTAAAAAGCAATAAATAATATTTAGATGCGATTTCCGTGCTAGACACCTACTGATGTGTTTGAAGCCGGTGCCAAAAAAGTGTTTAAAGTTATCTAAGTAGGTATTTATTATGAATTGTTTTTGATACTTTTGGACTTGACAACGACCAATTATTTATTGCTTTTTAGTTCCTGGGTGCATTAGAAGGCGGTTTTCTTTTTTTTAAATCTTTTATTTTGTGCTTTTTAGTGTTTTTTTATAAAATAGCTTAGAGAAAGGTCGTACATGATGGGGAGGCCTCCCTAAACGAAAAAAAAATAGACAACGAAAAAACGTTAAAATTGCCTATAAAATTTTAAGAATTCCACCAATTTCTCAAGGATACCATCATCAGATCCTTACCTGATGACTATGAGACCACCAGGGAAGTATACCCTATCAAAAAAAAAAAAATATTTTGCAAATCGGTCCAGGTGTCTTTAAGTAATCGGTGAACATACATATAAAAAAATATTCCGACGAATTGAGAACCTCCTTCTTTTTTTGAAGTCGGTTAAAAAGAGGCGCCGCTGACGCGTGCTCTACGCACTCTCAATTTCATAGCAACGGAAATATATATATTGTATTGTACTCCGAATGAATTTACAAAGACAGCCACTAGGATTCTATGTTATAAAAGAAAATAAGTATCTAGTTATTTTAAAATTTATATATTTTGATAGATTAAAATTGTTTTTTTTTTCTTTTACACTACTGCATTGGGATGTGATCTTATAAAAGTAGGTGTAAGTTTGGAGAATAAATAAATACTTAAATATAAACAATTTGTTTAACATTTAGCAATTGTTTCGATTTAAAAGTTTGTAGTTATATTTTGTTTTTAATGTTAATTAAACGATGATATTTCATACAATACGTAATAGCATCATATTTAATTTAATTTAATATTTGTAATTAATATTAATCAGCCTCATCACCAACACGCTTGCACACTATTTTAATTTTCTCTTTCTTAGTAATTTTGGAAACTCTAAAGACATCTAAAACAAATGTGAAGTGGAAATTTGGAACTGCCGTTTTGGCAACTGCGATAGCTTAGCGGTCCAGATAACTTTCCCGGATTGGATGGGACGCAGTTTCAAATCTTGCTGACAGTAAAGCTTTCACATACAGTGTGTTCTGTAAGATAGCTGAGCATGTCAAGTGCTAAATACAGATCAAAATATAAATAAATTATAAAAAAAGGAAAACCGCCTACAAAAAACACCCAGGAACAAAAAAAAATAATTGGTATTTTACCTTCGATCAAGAATTCGGTGCTAAGTCCAAAAGTAACAAAAATAATATATTTAAATTAATAACATTAAAAACAATTTTGGCATCGGCTTCAAACACATCAGTAGGTGTCTAGCACGGAAATCGTATGTAAATACCAAAAAAAAAAAAAAATTATATCCGAATTGACAAACTACTCCTTTTTCTAAAGTCGTTTAAAATAACTGTTATACCTATTTAATATTGGTAAACATATACAAGCAAACTAACGTCCAATAATGATGGCCCTGGTGTCCAAACCACAAGTTTAATCTTACTTTGGGTACGATGTTTAATGTTATAAGTATTTGTACAAATTCGAGACAGAATAAATTATATTATATCATGATAAAAAAATGTAAGAACCTTGGACTCAAACTTCCAAACCACGAAAGTAACTAACAGTTTATTTATTCAAGTTTATTAATTAAACATCTGTGACATCGTGACAAAGCCATCGATAAATGCCTCTATTACACAGCTCTAATAGCTGTAATCCAATATTCTTCCCATATAAATATTATGCAAGTTACTAGACATTTTTAGTAACCATTGTACTCATAATAGTGTGTACCTTATCGCCAATAATACTTTAATAATCTTTCAAATTTTTGGGCAAACTGTTTCTAAAACGTAAAATCCGTGCAATGTGAATAGCATTGGACGTATTTTAGTAATCGTAACAAAATTACTGGCTTTGTTAAGTATATTCAAATTAGATTAGTAATGAGGCCTACATTTATCATTTCTAATTTATATATGAAATTAATTTTTGACCATACATATACATACAGAAATCATCAAACATCGTCATACAACAACAAATTTACTAAAAAAAAACTTTAATAAAATATACACTTCATCTTTCCTCATGAATGCAGTAATTCATGAGGAAAGTTGAAGTGTCCATTAATGGAAACCACATAAATATAAGTTTTGTAGTTTTTGAGTTTATTGCGTTCAAACAGTAATGTTATGATATACATATTGTATGATGCATTCTCTAAATATCAATATTCCAGACCATCCTCGTTCTTACCTGTGCTCCTAATTGCATAGGATCTCTTGTTAAAATGTCACTGGACTTCCTCACGGCTCCATACACTAGTTCCACGTCTCGATCCAATATGTAGCAGCGTACGTGCTCCAATATACATCGGAGATACGATATCGTTACCGTTTGTACCTGTATTGGCAATATAGAATCTGTATCAGGATGATGTTGAATATCAATAAAGCATACCCTTTATTATATCATATTTTGACATTTATATATATTTTTTTGAACATTTGACATGCTGAGTTTGTATATCTGAGACGGTATTCCAGGAAATGCAGGTTGCAAATCCTGGTCGTGATTTTTATTGTCGATTTCACATTTCCGCAGTTTAGATCATAATTATGTAATTTGTCACCTTCTCACATTGTTTTCTAACTTTAAAGGCTGGGCATTTTTAGTACCTACTTATGTTTATTATTACTTCTCAGACTCACTAAAAAATAAAGACACCGCATTGTCAACTAAAAAGTGAAGCCACTTTTTGAAATATGTGTGCGTGAAAGTGTTGTCACCGGAAAGATATAATCTCTATAATTTGGGTAATTTTTTTAAAGTTTTATGTTTAAAACATAAAGATAAGTAAAAGTATATGGTAAGTTTACAGTAAATCATACAGGGAATATTATGAGGCTGACGACGTATTCATGTACGTAACGTAAGTACCTACAAAATTGTCGAGTCATTTGGGGTAATTTTAAATCATACTCATGGTTTATGTCACTTCGTTTTGCCAAGGTTTTGTTTGCATTTGTGTACGTGAGCTTGTGTTATTACAAGTTTGGCATGGTTTTATATGGCTTCACAAGATTATTCGTAATGCTCCGTCTATATTTTTTAGTTAGTCTGAGATAACTAATAATCTTTCGCACATTGTTTTCTAGCTTTAAACGGCTGGGCATTTTTAGTTCTTATATTTACTATTACGTACAACTTAAGTACGTTACTGGGATTTATAATAAGTAAGTGGAGTGAATGTCAGGCTTTTACAAAATTTCGATTTTATTATAAGTATTATAAATACTATAATCTATGAGATTATAAGGCAAGGTATGATATTATTATTATTATTCTTATTTATAGATGCTCAAACTGAATTTTATATACCTAAAGAAAAATATTGTATAGGTATCGATTTGTAATTTTTTTTGTATAAAAATTATTTAAATAGGTAGGTAATCTTTGTCAATCAAGAGCCACAACAACTGATTTGATTGACAACAAAATAAAATGTCAATATATATATATATATATAAAGAATAGGTAAGTAGGTACATCTTTTGAGCCGTGAAATTATATCGCCATATAATGTAAAAAAAAAAACAGCAGATATCGGATTATCTAAAATGAATTTAGTACTCAATAAACGTAACAAAAATCGTATCATTCACAAAAGGCCATTATTTATTGTTTCCCGACTATTAAATCGGTCGTTTCGGTCAGCGAATTAACGTTTAATGTTTGCTACGTCTTAGGTAAACTTTGGATAAGTACCCTACTCAAACAAACTGTTTGTGGCCCTAATTATACCTTTCCTCTTCCATTACGTTAAAATTCTCTTATTACCAGAAAACTTTTTGAAAAACTAAACCACAATAATCCAGCGACCTTTCAGGTGGATTAGACACACAGTATATTTTATTCTAACTAATAATTAAAGTGACTTACTGCGGCTAGTAAAAAGTCAAAGTTGCAGACAGTTAAATCTTTTAGTTTGGAAAAGTCTCCCGCTAACAGTAAATGCAACCAGGACTCTTCTACGTGGCGTTGTGTGAAAGCTGCTGCTGTTCTACTGCCAGAGTGAAACGGAGTCGAGTCTAGGAGAGCATCGTCTTCGTCGACACAACCTGTATGGAGCATAAAATTATAATGATATAATAAATTACACATCACTAAATGAGATACCAAACCAGCAATTGTAGGAAAGTCTATTACATGTTGTGTAAGTTATGAGTTGGCCTGTGGTAGTTTTATGCCCATTATAAAATAATCAATAGGAATTAATCATTTGAATTAAGTTCTTTGTGCAATAAAAACATCATTGCTAATTTTTATAAAACGCAAATAAATAGGCATTTACGGGTGAGTTTTCATGCAAGGAGCCATTGTATTTTTAACTAAGTTGTGATAATTAATTATGTGTTTTTTAAGTTTTTAATTTAATAATATGTGATAATGTGAAAAGCGTAAAATATGATATAATTTATGGGTTTTCTGAGTTTAATGGCAATAACCATTATCCATGTATACATATGCCCGAAACTTACATTTGACGTCAAAAAGGTATCTACATTATTATTATGTTTAATATCTTTATTACCTCGAACGGAGGTGTATCCTCTGACTTTTAGAGATTTTATGTGTGTATTTATTTACAATTTATTACTGCTCATGATTTAATAAAATAATAATTATTTTTTATTAATTATATTACAAAAATTTTTAATTTTTTTTATAAAAAATAACATAACAACATATCATAACAACACACTAACAAAATATTTTATAAATAAATTTATCATGTGCAACAGTTTTTATGTTACTGTTCAAATATTAAACAATATACTTACGTTTCAAAGCAATTTCATTATTTTATATGAATTTATATACTGACATACAGCAAATACATTTTACGTGCAAGGTTTACTTCCAAACGGAGATCTAAAGGTTTCCCTATGTAAGTAAAATGGCAGTGGATTTCAATCAAAGGAATATAAGGCAGTCTTATGCGTATTTTGTGACACGTATTTCTATACTGTTTCTTTGATATTTTACCCATATTATTCTACGCTTGTTTGAAATAAGAACAGTAAGTAAGAAAGTCGCTTGTTCTTTCTTTTATTAAGGTTATTTTTTTTTGTATAAAATACACATTTCGCTGCGTGATTCTAAGAGAGACAAAGACAAGAGAGAAAAATATATACTTATTTCAGAATATCTTTACATTGTAGGTATATGTATAATAATTATAGGCTTGTGATGGAAAATTTTAAAAATTTTAAAATTTTAAAAATTTCCAATTTTTACCCGTATGTAATAGAGATCTTAAAAAAATAACTTCCGATTACAATTTTTTTTTTGTTTTGAGGAAATAGCTCAATAACGTTTCCCGACCCGGGGATCGAACCCAAGACCTCATGATTAAATAAAAATAAATTTAAATAAAAACTAATATGATCTCTTGAATGAACCTTAGACCAAGAGGACTAAGCATCATTCAAGTGACATTCTAATATTGGCAACGTGCCCAAAATACTGGCAGCATTACCTTGCTGGATAGCGATGCTAATGCTTTGGCCAAGGTAAAAACCAGCATTTTGGTCACATGTAGCCTCTACAAGCTTCGAAAATAATTTACATAAATATTTCCAACATTAACAAAAAGGCAAGCATTGTTAAAATGGCCATCATTGTTATCATTTAAAATAGTGCCCATATTAAGAATCCTCACAGTTTAAATGTTGTTCCTACCTGGTTCTTGAGCTTCGGAAGTATCAGTATCATCAGCATCTTGTAAGAAGCTTGCAAAGTGCAGTGCTGCGAGATCAGAATGGGCATCTCTTAGAGCTGCTTGTGATCGCACATAGCGTCGCCGTGCTCTCGAACTAGCCGCAGCTGCTCGCCACCGCCAAGTGCTTCGACCAGATACCACGTTTTCCGATATTAACGTTTCTGTTACAATAGATTAACTATTTAATATCAATAAAATGAGCCACCCTATTTTTCCAATACGTTTTACTAAACTGTTGCTATTATACCAATCGAATTTATATGCTTTGAGATTATTATTGCATGTGACATGTGAAATATCGATCTGTTGCTTTCCAAAATGTCTGTCTGGAGAGTTGAAGTCTCAATTCCTTTTGAAAGTACTCTGGCTTTCATCAGACTAACAATTATATTCCTATTATGAAGGTGTATGTACTTCCATGAACCGTATACGTATTTATGAAAATGTAATGTGATTAAGTCCATCCCTAATGCACCATAACCTGCCTATCATTCAACTATTAAATAAGTTAATCAGAAAATTATGGTATTGCTTCTTTTCATCAAATAGTTGACCGAATAATTTGTTCTATAATAACACAAGCTATTTGTTTTATGTCGTCGATTACTTAAGATTTATTATATATTTAGATTATTATTGACTATTTATTATTTTATTTTACAATCAATATCAATACTTACTCATCCTATGTTTAGCGACGCATATTGTTGAGAAATTAAAATTTGCGTCTTTGAGTGTGATAACTGCTTCGCTATTACTAGTTGGCATAAGTAATTCTAATAACTCTAGCTCCGTAAGTCCAAACTCCGAACAAGTTATGTAACCTAAGAGATGAAGGAACAAGTTATTAGAACAGACAAAAAGTTTTTTAATATAGTTAACCTCAGAAAATTACTCCACAAAACTATTTTTTTTGACAGCTTTATTCTTTAGAAATGATACATACATTTTAAGTGAAATATTTCAACCGTAAAAATCTTGAAAAAATACTTGTTTATTTACTTTCAAACGTACATTTTTTTAAATATTTATATACTTGATATCTAATATTAGGTACACAACTATAAAATTCAACTAGGTATATTAGTGGTGTTACAATCTTATGTAACATGAGAAATTCGAATATATACTAGGCTATACAACGACAAAAGCTGTTTGGTAAAAAAATGTTTGGTATTCATAATTTTTACCTACTTGCCAGTTTACTAAATGCTTTGGCACCAAAAAGCACTTCCAAATTATCGAAGGCGCCATCAATATAATCTCCGTAGCTATTATTTTCCGAAGTCTCCTCTATTGGGTCTAATAAATAATAGCAGTTTTGCACTTTAAACTTTTCTTTTTGGGCTGGTGTCAGTTGCAAATGCTCCAAAGATACGGCACTTGTACAAACTAGGAAAACGTTTCTTGGCAACGACATTGGTAGCCACGATAGCCCTGTCACTATATCACATTCCAAAGGGTTCACTCTGTGCACATTATCGATAAAAATTAACAAAATTTCATTTTCCATCTCTTCACATTTCTTAAGAAGACTTTGAAACCAATTATTAATGTAAAGAGGATCAAAACTCGCATCTTTAGGTAAATAACCTTCCGGAATGTTTAATATTATAGAAATTTGTTGACACATCACTCTTAGGAGTTCCAAGTTGTAGGCTGATCGCGGTGTGGAAGCAGAAAATCTTATAATTCTAAGAACTGGCTTTGAGAATATTTCTTCACATTTGAAGTATAAATGTGTTAACAAAGTGCTCTTTCCTGAAGCATCGGGTCCGTATATTAACGTAGGTGGATGTCTCGTGCGGTTTTCATAATTGTCCTTGGCGTTATTTAGAATATTTTTGGCTGCTTCTTCGATACGCTTAACGTTAACTTTATACAAACGATTATGCTCTATACATATTCTAAGATGAGTGATGTGTTCGAGAAATACTTCCTGTAAGTTAAAATTGTAATTAATGACTTTAAACATAAGAGTTTTTAACTGGAGCATGTGAAAGTTTGTCCAACATTATTTTGAAAGTTACCTATTTTATAATTCATTATTCCGTTTTACGCGACATTGTTTTTAATACCTACATCTAAATATTCACACAGTTGACAGTTTTTAAGCATTAAAAGTTTATGATTAATGGATATTTCTGTATCTTTTTTTACCTGCACAGTCTTTTTTCTTCCTTTTCCCTGATCGGGTTCAGTACTGAGGCTGTCATCTACTAGTGAACTGATAACAGATTGTACATTCTCTCTAAAAGGAGCCAACTTTTCATCATTGTCTGACGCTGCGTCAGTTCTTGAGGATTCGGCTGATGATGACCTAAATAAATTATTTAAAACATTAAATATGTTATATACAAATATTTACTTTTTTTAATAATTATAATTCACAAAATAGTAGTGATTTTCGCTCTAATTTCATCAACCTCTTTCCTTAATGTCTCGTTAAATAAGTGAAATGATTTATATGAATATCTCCATGAATACGTTACCAGATTGTTAAGGTTTATGTACTTTTTACTATAGGCTAATAGGATGTCAATTTCATTAATCAGCTATTGTTAAAGATAATAATTAATGTTTATCATTTAACATTATTCCATAGGCATATTTAACCAATATTAGTTTATTGTCAAAATGAATCTTACAGATATTTTTATTTTCCTTAGTAGATGGTTTAAATAATAATATTTATACTATAAAATAATTTACGTATTTTATTTTCCAGTAATAAATTATAGTACACACTTAATTATACCTATTATAAATATTAAGAAATAGAAACCATAAGTAAGTTACTGTGGCTAAGTAGGTCGCCGTTGGGTTGGCATCTGTTACATTTTTAATTGTTTTTAACCAGTAAACTCTAAAACATAAGGGTCTTGTAGCTTTAAGATTAATTATATTTAAATTTGGTCAACTTACTTAACATGCGATATTGTACAAAATTGGAACAATACTCACGACTTCATAAATAACTTCATAAATGGCTTTATTTTAATGTTTATTTTAAAAATAGTATTAGTTTTATCGATACTTAGATAACAAGTGATTTATTAATTTTCTGTTACATTTTTATTGTAAGACATATTTTAATGTTGGTGAAATTGGGGCTTACTTACTTTTATGAAATACTTAATGAAATTTTTAAATTATCATTGAGTAACATTACCTACATAAAGAAGAGATCGTAGCCTCTTTTTTTTTTTGTTTAGGCGGGAAAAAATGTTCCTAACCGCACACCCCGTCGCTCGGGGCAACGAACAGGGTAGTGTGGGGCCTTCACCCACTAAAGAAACCCGCCGTGTACCGTCTCTCCGCCTTTATTGGCGGGCCACTGGAACTATGTTACATTCCTTCGGTGGTCCGCCGGCGGCTTACCCTTTCGGGTACCCTCATCTGAGCAACGCATCCGTACACGGAGCGTCGCACCTTCGCGGGAGGCCTTGCGGGTGGCGGACGTTCCCCGGTCCATCCACCCGCAGCCCCAGCTAGGGCGGCATTAGGCGCAAATATTCACGCCTGCCCCAGTCGCTGGCGGCGGTTTGAGTCTGCGGAAGGATCAGCCTCCCTGGCCCTCTCCGCCGCTTCCTTCCGCGAGATGACCTCCTCGCAGAAGGCAGCGACCGCGGCCCAATTCCTGTCGCTGCCAAGCATCGCTCTGACGACGCTCGGCAGCGAGAGGTCCCCCCCTATTGCTGCGACAAGTTCACGACGCTGCTCGGCCCAAGCCGGGCACGACTCGAGCGTGTGCTGCGCCGTGTCCTCGTCGCAGCCGCAATGGTGACAGCCCGGAGTCGCTTCCCTCCTTGCGACAATGTGCAGATATCTGCCGAAGCAACCATGCCCCGACAGCACCTGCACCAGTCGGAAGGTAAGGACTCCGTGCCGTCGCCCTGCCCACTCTTCCAGCACTGGCTGGAGCGCCCCTAAGGGCTGAAGACCGGCCCGGGGTGCCTCCAGCTGCGTCCTCCAGCTTTCAGTGGCCTAGCGGTGCGCTTGGAGTTTCGAACGATCGCCAAGGTTGCTTAACTTTTACTCGGCTGGCAATTAGATGGGTGACTAACAAGTTATATCTATTTGCGGAGACCTGGCCTCTTCCGTATTTTGGAAGGTAAGTAAACTAAATAGTGGGTCCCGGCTGTCATATAACATTCTGGGAGTCGTTATAGGTTGTCAGTCCCGACTCTCTTCAGTCAGTCCTGACTCTTATTCTAAGGTCGCCAGTTATCCTGGTTAGTTGGGTCGTGGAGGTCAGATAGTCAGTCCCTCCGTGTAAATACTGTTGTATGAGCTAAAAGTGAACAAATAGAAGCTGACCCCAATAAAAAGATTGGGATAAGGTCAGGAAGATGATAATGAGTAACATTATCTACAATTGCGTGAATATCAGAAAATTCAAATTCACAATAAGTTGTATAGAATAATCCTATAATATCACAGATGACTGTAGGTACTTACTCTAAAAAAAATACATGTGATTCAGGTAATGTTTCTTCAATTTTTTTCCTCAATTCTTTTAATCTAATGTGAGCTAAGACTGATAGCTTCGAGTCTTCTCCTTCAGGAGCAGGCATATCCGTAAACACTGCTATCATTCCCTTTGGATGATTGCTATTTGATAAAAGTTCTGAAAATATAGTTTTAGATAAGGGGCCGAACGTACGTAACATAAAATCCTGTTTTTTTGGATCCCTTTCTCACCCTTTTCACAATTTTCACGATACCTCTTGTTATTATAACGTCACATACAAAATCTAGACCTCTATAAAAAAAGTAAACAAATATTAAGTTCCCTTACGACACCCCGTCTCTCCTTGTCACATCAGGCGATACCGCCTCGCTTCTTGTTTACGAACGTATTTTTACTGCTGCTACAGGATATCTTGGAGCTTTACTTTTAAAAATTGTAACGGCGGCTCTACACACTCGTCTATTTATCTCGCCAACGTCTCGTCCACTCTCGTCTCGTAGAAGCTCGATACGAGAGCACACCATGTACACGCTCGTTGTATCAATTGAACTTCGGATGCCCATCATTTTTTTTTTTTTTTATTAGTTATTGTAATTTGTTAATCATTTACCATAAAAAATATATATATTAAACCATGGCGTAAAAGAACTTTTTAACTATTCAACAGGAATATATATTTTTTTTTAAATCTTCCACGGGGATTTCAAAATCGTTGCTTATCCGCAACCAAGCGTCGTGTAATAGTTGCTTATCCTTGTGCCTGACATTCTTAGGATTCCATAATAGTGATTGCCTTTAGTAGGCTTCTAAAAAGGGTTAGAACACATCGTTGTGGCACGCAGAAATCACGTCTTTACGCGAACGCAGTTGGCGGGCAACTAAGCAAACGAGTGTGTACAAGCGCGGTCTCGTTATATCGCGAGACTCACCGAGACTCTTTGACTCGAGCACAAAAAACCGACACTCTTCCGAGACATAGCGAGAGCCCCGAGACGGGACGAGGCTACCATGTACACACTCGCCCTCGGCCTGTCTCGGGGTGTCTCGACAAATGTGTACAGCCGCAGTAAAATTTTTGTACAACCAACATTCTTAAGACGTTAAACCAAAATGCTTTTAGCTTTACACAATCGGGTCGTCTTAATGAATTTCACAAAGTTCAAGTACACATAAAAACTTTGACAAAAAAGTTTTTTTATATAAGATTTCAATTACTATTTCGAAATTATTTGAGACTTATCCGACATAAAATATTATTACGTACCTAAAGCTAATTCACATTGAAGTTCAACAGGGCTCCGCAGTAGGTCAGATATTTCAGCGCCATTTGCTAAAGCTTCAAGCGCTGTACTGTTAAATGCCTTTTGGATTTCAAAAAGACGGCTCCGCTGCTCTTCGCGGTCAAGCAAATCGTTAAACCTGATAATAAGCGATGTTTTTAAACAATAAGCACTTAGTAAAATTTAAAATATCACGTACAACTCTTGACTGAGGATAGCACTTAAGTTTATAATTATAATAGGTACTACTAAATTGCCTGATATTTATGTACCTAAGTAGGTATGCCAAAATCCAAAATCTTTACAGTTGTTTTAGCTCGATAATAAACTTATTTTTATTACAGGAATAACAAATTGATATGCTTTAAAACAAATAAATATAATGTAGAAACAATACTAGATTACTTGTACTAGTACCTATGTCTTTTCCTTTATGATGATAGCTTATCATGCCTCAGTAAATTCTATGTGTGTCGTAGAAGGGAACTAGTGGAATAAAATTGCGCAGTATAATATACAGTACAATCAGATAAAGGAAAAGGATAATTTCAAAAACCAAATGGTACAAGTTTTCATGTAGTACCTACGAGTCGACCGGTTTCGTCACCATCACTAGAGAACCTCATCTCCAAAAGTGGGATGTATCAATTTGACCTTCCATCATCTGTCGAATGATGATATTCAAAATGATAAATTACAATTTGGTACCTAGCGTCTGATATACCACATCGATGCATGATGGTATTGATATTGTAAGAAAAATACTATTTCTCTGGCAATCTTGTATAATTTTTGAACGAAACATATTTCTAGTAGTCCAAACCATCCTGTATACAGACGGGACCTCTATAGCTGAACGATAAATTATTTATTTTACGATCCACAGAGTAATCGTACTCAGTCCTTAGGCAATAGTCGTAAATTATTACAGCCTTCGTAGATGAAACGTGATAAATTAAGATGAGACTCTTTTTGATGTTGAATAAAAGAGCAGAAATTCACAATACAAGACTGTTCGAAATACAACATAAAATAAAATAGATGGAATGGACGTTGATTTTAAAATTATATTAATAAACACATACATTCATTGTCACTTAAATACAATTATGTTTATGTTAAGTCTTGCTTAATGCTACTTAATAAAAATAAAAATATAAATTTATATTTAGTAATCAACAAATCCTTCAAACCATTACTGAAAATTATATTGTTTATTAAATCTTTATGTCACGCAATTAATATACTCGTATATTTTTTTATTTTACGTGGATGGTAAAAAAGCATACGACCTTCGTGATCGCTAGCAACACCAGAGGCATCACTCGCGCGTCAAGCACTCCAGAGAAAGGTATGGGCGAAGTAGAGAGAAATGATAATAAGGAAAGGATAAGAAGGAAGGTATTATTTTTTAGTTTGGAGTTTCCTATTCATTTATTTTTATGTCAGCCATTATATTAAACATGTAATAAATGATTTAGTGAGCATTTATTGCAGACTACGGCAACATTCTAAAACATATATTTCTTGTAAAAAAGTGGAAAAGACTAATTTTATCATAGCGATTTAGTCTTGAGCTTAAGATACTAAAGTATAGCATAATCTACTTACCACCTGTCATCCTCATCTAAATGGTAGCTACCATCCCCATTTAGTCTGTAACAAGCTCGAATAAGGGTAGCCTGAGGAGTGTTGGACTTGACTAAATCATCGAACGTTGTCTCAGGAATCTTGAATGGAAGCACTGGCTGGTAAAACGATGGATCTCCTCCAAGAAGGCACTATTGTTATAAAGAAATAAAAATTTATTCCACCTCTACAAAGCTATGAGAGAAAATAATAAGTATTAAATAGGCTAATAATATACACTATCACAACGTGTGTTTAACATAAATATATAAGAAATAATACTCTGTTTAATAAACAACAATATAATTTATTATGATTTCAGATGTATATTTTGTCTAAAGTATAAATTATTTGTGAATAAGGATGAAGAGATTTTTAGTAGGAGCGGGAATCAAACCCGCGTCTTTTCCAATCCGGGGAAGTGCTCTAAGCCACTAAGCTATCCTACTGATCTTTCAATCATCTCAATTTCCTAATTACATTTGTCTTGCGACCAACGCCATCTATCGGCAAGCATTACATGCATCCAATATAGTAAGTGTAATTTTGCAATTAAAATTCATACTGTTTGATATTTTCTAAACATTTTAGATCTATTTTTCCTACTAAAAATCTCTTTTTCCTTATTCACAAATAGTTTATACTTTAAAAAGTAGCGGAGCATGTCAATTGGTAAAAAAATAGATCTAAAATGTATATTTTGTCTATTAAACTCTATTAACACAAGAACCGTGCCACGTTATAAGTATTCATGAATGTTACATCTTAGTTTACTATGAAGGTATTATTGTAAAACTAAAAAATACATGCGAGCTTTTGCCGGCGATTACGTCTGGGTGGACTTAAAATCTATCACAACGCGTCAACGTTTATCCGGATTAAACAAGTTCTTCAAAATTAAATACAATTTCTCTATATTTTTTATTTCTACGTCATGCTGAAAATAACTATTAAGCAATCCGAAGAAATAAATACCTGAAATTTAATAAACGCCTTACGCATTTTAGAACTTATACCAACAACCAGAATCGTTTTAAAACGTTTTTCCAATGTTTGACTGGTTTTGTGCTGTCAACAGGTCCATTGTACAAACTTCAACAAATGGCCGCTTCAAAACTTCCTTCTTAGGGAATTTATTTTTATGTATAAATCTCCCACTTAGTAATAAAAATTACATAAAAATTTTAATGAAGGTCTTTTCCTTCTCAAGTTAAATAATTTGTAAAAAAAGTTTCTAATTTAATAGAGCATAAAGCTCTTTTCAAATGTATTAAGTTTCATTCGGAAAAAAATAACTCTTCATAGTTAAATACTTTCTAATATGAATTACATTTTAATTGTCTATTGTTAGGATGAACTTGACTTGTAGTCCAATAGTACTTTTAATTTAAAGTACTATATGAAACCGATTAAAAAATGATGTATCCATTTTTTATTGTCAACCATGGTAGATGAGCCTGGTGGTAAGAGATAACTGCTGCTAATTAACTTAAGTAACTCCAACGGTACAGCGGAGCCGCGACCGAAAGAGAAAAAGGTGCTCTTCTCACCTCTCCTCGTTAAATAAATAAATGTCATTGCATAATAAAAAAAAAGTAAAGCGCCTCATCCCCCATTGAAAAGGGAAGATCCTTCGACCAGACGGGTGTTGTGTCTAGTGGGCTAACTGCCCGACGGATGTTTGCCGGGTTCTTGTATATATATACATCGCTCGGATAACTTTTAATATCGCGATGTAGGATACGTCAGTTTTCATGTGTAACTGACACATGTGGCGAGATAGATGTCGCTACACCGAAACAGAAAGTTCTTTCCTGAGCTTATCTACACGTACCTGGTAGCAAAGAACGCTGGAAACGCAACGTTATTTACAGAATAAATGATACCTACTGTCACATCTCATGGTCCAGTACTTTAATGATTCTGATACCACCCAAAATAGTTCTAATAGCTTTACAGTGATGAGCTTTACTGTACGCAAACCTATGCATTCGTTGGGTTTTTTTTGGTGATTGAACTAAGTTCTTGTTACTCCATTTTGGGACCCGTAATAGAGAGTGACTGGCCGTGTGGGGCCGGCCTTAGAATTGTCCCACCCCTTCATTTTTTTGTTAAGTCGGGAAAAAATGTTCCTAACCGCACACCCCGTCGTTCGGGGCAACGAACAGGGTAGTGTGGGGCCTGCACCCACTAAAGAAACCCGCCGTGTGCCGTTTCTCCGCCTTTATTGGCGGGCCACTGGAACTATGTCACATTCCTGCTGTGGTGAATTGTCCCACCCCTCTCTACCTACGGGAGTCGTAAGAGCCGACTGAGGGGGAGTGCGCAGCAGCACTCCCTCGAGTATTAACAACATCCACTGCGATCGCCAACCCACCTACCAAGCGTGGCGATTACGGCATCATCCCCCCTTTGGAGAGGCCTATGTCCAGCAGTGGACGTTAAAAGGCTGATGGATGGATGGATGGATGGAATAGAGAGTGGTCGACTTTCGACTCAAGTTGAGTCCGTCTCTCCCTTAACATACTTCAAGAGGTCATACATAAGGTAAACATACCTCTATGGTGAGTATGTTATTGATATGCAAGATTAACTGTTGTGTTGAAGTGTGAAAACCTTTTCTCTTTGAAAGGATAAAGTATTTATCAGAGAAAATTTTATTTATGAACAAGTTTTCGTCTATAAAAAACTGTAAGGTGTTACAGTACTTACCAGAAAATAGCCAGCTTTTGATGTTTGGTTACAGCATCGGATTTCTTCCAGATAATGACGTAATAGTGCCGGATTAGTCTCATCTCCACCGTCGGTGCCGTAGTGCATATCCACGAACTCAATCTATAGACAGTACAATAATATAAATGTTTTAGCTATAACTATAAAGAGTAGTAATTGCCTCTGTGGTGCAGCAGTAGTGTAAGCGACTGCTGATCATAAGGTCTCGGGTTGGATTCCCGAGTCGAGTCTTTAACACTATTGGACTTATTCGTAAAAAGAAAAATTCTCAGTAGCAGCCGGAGTTTGGAAATGTGCCCGGTAGACGGCAATAGGCACCCTATTACATGAGACTCAAACATAGCTGGCGAACCGTGGGTGTGTAATACACCTCTGCCTACCCCTTCGGGGAATACAGGCATGTTACTATGTTGTTATGTAAGAGTATTTCTCTCTTTTTGAAATAAAACTACGTTTACGGAATCTATCGCGTTTACTTGATTTTACTCCTATCCCGACGTTTCGAATACTTTACAGCATTCATGATCACGGGTGGACTTAGATGATAGACGTCCAAGGTTGATATGTTATTTCAACGGTTTCATCTACCCACAGTATATGATTTTACAAAATTTTTGGTTTATTTATTTTAACCCACCTAATATTCGTTTAGAAACACAGTGAAAATATCTACTTCAAATGTTTATGCATACAATGTATGAGACTTTAAATTTGTATATTAAAATGAGTATAATACTCCTCTTTAAATTGTAAAATTTTTGTTTTTATTTAGTGTTCAAAAATTCTACCACAAACTACCAATTACTACCAGTAAGAAGACAATCTTGGTTATTAGTTTATATTATTAAATATATTGATTTTGCCAAAAGCTAAGACTAAGAAGCTACCACCGGATCGAAACGCGGCCTGACTGAGAAAGATCCGGCCAGAAAACTCAGTAGGCAACAACTGTTATGGATTATTAACTTTTGTACGGAATTACTGAGATCTAATAAGGTTTAAATTTTAAATTTTTTATAAAAGGCAAAAACTAATCACTACTGTGGGTTTTATCTACACAATAAGCGCTAACTGTGTCTTGCAATCTTGTGGTGTGCCTTCTTGTATTCTGTTTGGTGAGGCCTATCACAGGATTCTTTTACTTACAGGATTTAGGTGGGTTAAAATAAATAAACCAAAAATTTTGTAAAATCATATACTGTGGGTAGATGAAACCGTTGAAATAACATATCAACCTTGGACGTCTATCATCTAAGTCCACCCGTGATCATGAATGCTGTAAAGTATTCGAAACGTCGGGATAGGAGTAAAATCAAGTAAACGCGATAGATTCCGTAAACGTAGTTTTATTTCAAAATGTGTAACATTCGCGTAAATATCAGAAAGTATAGTATTTCTCTCGTTTGGGCTTGATAACATTACTTACAGGATTTATATATAATAGATTATGAAAAAATACAATTACTTTTGGCATAAAAGTCTACCTATCTCTATCACGTTAATTTGATTTTCTATTATCCTGACGTTTCCGATACTTTGCAACTTTTCAGCCGTGAATGAATTATTATCGGTGGGTATTACGAGAGGTACCTATTATTATAATATTATATCATAGTTGTATTGGAAGAGGAAATATATTTATTAAAAATCTAACTGAACCTATTGATAATAATTGTACAAGGTTTGCTTCAGCTCTTTGAGTGGTCAGTGATTGTACCAGAGTTATAACATTTGTATTCAGGTTGCAAAGAGTAGATAAAACGCCCGATGTTCATGCAACATCAGCTATGTTATATATATGTCCGTTAAAACAGTAATATTAATTAATTCTGATGGCATAGTCAAATTGAACCGCAATCCGGGTGTTGTGAAGAGCACGGCGTATTACTAATGTTTTATATGATTTTTGGGGTGTAAATTAACTATTATTACTATAACTAATTGAATACAAAGTGATATAAGTTCCAAACAGGATTAGAATCTGCATCTACTTCAAAACGAGCATCTGGGAAGATGCTTTGCCAATTCAGCCACCGTGGTTATTGCTTGGGACTGCGAATTTAGATAACACGTTCCTCCTTAATGTCTTCTGTATAGGAAATTCCATCGATATACATGTAATATAAGGCCTTTATCTCCCAAAAAAAAATGCATACTGGTATTGATTAACGTAGTCTTTATTGAATCATGCCGATGTTTGTTGGAAAATAATATGACTGCACGATGGCGGAGTGGTTTAGATACCGGCCTCCCGCCCGAGTGTCATGCGTGTGCACAGGACAACTTTTTGTGTGATCAACAAATGGTTGTTCTGAGTCTTGGTGTACTTCAACCGTATTGTGTGTGTGTTTGTGTACTTTTTTTTCAGATCGTGTATATATTAACGCTTGCGAATCATCATAATATATACTCGTACATTACATGCGTACAAGTAAAAAAGTTCTCAAAACATTTCATGTGCTCGTGATAACTCAGTTTTATGTAAAAGAGACTCCAATACATTATTAATGCCTCCAGGTAATCACTTCATGTTCTATAAGAATTGTTACGTAATATGTATAGAAGTGTACAATAAGGTGCACCGGTACATTATTTTTTAATTTTCCTGGTGCAGTGACCCGGTCCGTGAACATTCCTCTATCAGGGATAAGGCCTTTTGTTGGAAATGGGTAGGATGAGATAGGTATGTACTTATTATTGTTGTATTATCGACGCTTAGCCGATCCTATTCTTCTTTATTTTTCATTTTTATATGTTCATTACTTTACATCTATTATGTTGTATCTAATTACATACGAGTATGATATCAATAGAAATTCATATCATATTTAATCTCTGTAATTTAAAGAACAATTTATTTGTGAAAGTGGAAAAAGAGAGGTTTACTGCGAACGGGATTTGAACCTGCGTCCTTTCCTATCTTCCACGCATTTCCCCAGATGGAAAGGTGTGTGTAGTAGCCAGTTTTTTCTTTCAATATCTTCAATGGTAGCTCGCAAATGTATCCCGCTAATAAAGTGCACAAAATGATATATAGAAAAAGAAGACTTGTGTAGCTATTGCGGGGAAGGCCACACGAGAACGGCACGTAAGTTCAAATACTATACAAGAAACAAATAGCAAGGATTTAACAGAGACTGTCCGTTGAGGCAAGCGTGGGACGCTATAGCACGTTTCAGCATATTCTACTACTAAGGGCACCCTGGGAAATCAACAGGCAAGAAACTGGCAGCTCCACCACTGAGTTTCTCTAGATAAACCTCCAAAAGAAAGAGCTCACCCTTGTGAAGACTGTAACTAACAACTAACAGCAAAAAAGTGGAAGCTAGGGCTCTGTTTTTTTTTTGGTAGCTTTGCTTCAGCAGCAGTAATATGGGAGAGAAAGGACAGTTTGGGTCGTGTGAGGGTCGGGGAAAAGGTCTTCTTCTGTCGATCTTCTGTCTATTATTATAGAATGGATATTTTAGGAGGAGAGCCCACCACTCACCCACGGATTGTCAATCCCGGTTATCTTTGGACACACACAAAATAACCTAAGATTGCCAATCCACACTCTCACAGATAGAGGAGAATGTGATAATAGCAGAGTAGCATGCACGATAATGACAAAAAAATCTCACCAACGCGACACAACCATGCAATACGGCAGAACTCTCAGAACCACAATGTTGCAATATTCCGCAAAAATCAGAACACAAATTGGACACGTGTTTCACCTCTAAACGAGGCATCGTCAGGACCGCTCGGCAAAAAATGGGCGAAGCTTACTCATGTACCTTGCCTACATACCCTTTCCACTTCCAAACAACATAGTTAAACGTACATGGTGGGGAGGTAATAGGTTAGACGTTAGAGATGAGGTAATGGCGAGAACCCTAGAGGACCTCGACATGCATGTGCTCAGAAGTGGATTTACCCTGACATTTTACACTATGAGGGAGAATAAAACGTACGCCAGCCACGTGGACGTCACATTCTACAATGAGAGCCTCCTGAGTCTGGTGGAGTACTGAAAGGTGAAGGAAGGCCTCCTGGGATCGGACCACAAAAATCTAAGACTAAGTATACCGACTGATTGTCGGTATCATAATAATATAAAGAAACGCACAGAAATACAAAACAAAGAAAGCGAATTGGAATCAGCTGAGCTAGCTGAGCATGTCAAGTGCATACTGATTAAAATATTTATTTTTTTCACTAATATTGAGTACTTATTTATTATTTCTTGTATTTAATATATCTTCTGAATGTATATTGTTATCGAATAAAATTAATGTAATTTATAAAAGACTAGCTAACCCAGCAAAACGCTGTTCGTACTACCTCAGAATTAATAAATTTTTGAAATTAGTCAATCTGTTTTCCAGATATCATCGAAAAAGCCGTCCCAGACAAAATCTATGAGAAAAATAATTTCGTGAAAATTGGATAATTATGTTGATGAGTCAATTCATCCATCCATTCATCAGCCTTTCATCGTCCACTGCTAGACATAGGCCTCCCCAAGAGAACGCCACAGCGAACGGTCCTGTGCCGCTTGCATCCAACGAATGCCTGCGATTTTGACCAGGTCATCGGTCCACTTGGTGGGAGGCCGTCCTACGCTGCGCCGTCCGATACGCGGTCACCACTCGAGAATCTTTCTTCCCCAACAGTGGTCGGTTCGTCGAGCGATGTGGCCTGCCCATTGCCACTTCAGCATGCTGACCCGGTAGGTTATGTCGGCTACTCCCGTTCTCCTACGGATTTCCGTATTACGGATCTTATCACGTAGAGAGATTTCAAGCATAGCCCGCTCTATGGTACGCCGAGTGACTTTGAGCCTTGATATAAGGTCAACATTCAGAAACCACGCCTCTGTTCCGTAAGTCATACTGGTAACACACACTGGTCGTAGACCTTCGTCTTTAGACACAGTAGAATTTTGGACAAGAAGATCTTCCTCAGCTTCCCGAACGCTGCCCAGCCGAGCTTGATTTGTCGATTGACCTCTTTCTCAAAGTTGTGCCTACCTAACTGGACTGTTTGTCCCAGGTAGACATAGTGGTCGACAACTTCGAGAAACGCACTCCCGACTAGGACCGGTGCGTTGATGAGTAATGAAACAAAATTGAATCAGCCTATAGCTGGTACAATTTGTTTATTTAAAACGCAAAAGTATTCGTTTTTGTCGCATCATAATATGTTATTCATATTATTATAATATGCGTAATAATGAAAAAGTTTAGTGTTAAATATGGAACAAAAACGTTTCAGTAAATTACCCCTTTTTTGTAAAGGTGGAGAAAAATTAATCTAACTATATACCCCGTCGTTTGGGTAACGAAGGGCTAGTGTGGGGTCCTCACTCACTAAATCAGGGGATAACTAAGTTCTTATGAACCGATCAATCATTTGTCTACCGCAACCACGCATTACACAACTACAACTGTGGAAGACAAGCTGTACTTCAGCTGTAAGTCATTTGTGTTTTGATAGTTAATATGCTTTCACCCTATATCATACCTCAGGTACCTAAGTCGTAATCCTTAGAGTATAAATAACTCTAAGTCGTAATCTAACAAAAGTTTGACATATTCGTGACATATTCGTATTTTGGTATGAAAACAGCCTAACTTTCACAGTGATGTATAGTTTCTAAACATCGCAAGTGTATCAGCATGTATGTGAGCGATGAGAAAGTTTGTTATGTTGAAGTTGTGGCAGTTAATTTACAGGATCTATTTATGTTTGGTTATTTACCTCGATGTATCGATCATCGTACGTGGACTGCAACTCTGGCCCGATCATCTCTAGTATTTGTCGACGTTCTTCGCGGAATTCTGAAAATTCATTATGCGTTAGAATTTTTTATCTATAAAATTCATTATACAAAAGTTACTACTGTCAGGAATTTTTTTTTAATAAGTTGATAAATTCCTCCAAATCTCATTATTACGGTAACTACTATTAGCTTTTTCATTTTTGAGCAGGTTCTTTATACTCGTAAAAGCATACTACGTACTGTAAAGTGGTTCAATTAATGTTGCTGGGTGTTTTAAAGTAGTATTGTATTGTATTGTGTAGGGCACTGATATGGCATTTGATATTTTAACTTAAAATTAAAATTGCTAACGCTTATATGCATATTAGTAGTATTGAAGATCAGTAAAAAAATCAGAAGAATATGAGAACCTTAGATACCCCCTATAAGGGGGCACCTTATGAACTTTGTTACCCCAAATTCAAAGTTTTTTTTTATTGCATGTATAGTGGCAGACGAGCCACTGCCCATCTGATGGTAAATAGTAGCCGTCGCTCATGGACTCGACTATACTGAGAGTATTTAGATATTTTCATATATATTTTTAGCATTTGACATGCTTAGCACTATACATTAAGTCAAGCCACTGCTTACCATTTCATAAATAAATAAATATTTACGGACATTTTCACAAAACGTCCTCTGGTCCCAAACTAAGCTTAACGCTTGTGCTATGGGTACCAGATTACGGATATAATACATATACTACTTATATTTTGTAAATACATACATACAATAGATAGAAAACACCCCGACGCAGTACAAATATCTGTGTATTATTTTCTAATGATTTATTAGCATACACTAGTTTTTTAAAACGATAATTTGTTTGATGTTTATAAAACACATTATTATGTAAAGTCGAAGCATCGTAATTTGTCATACACTATAAGTACCTATATACTATTCCTACTATATCATTGTCTGATCTAAAGATACACTCTACTTACCATTGTAAATAGAAGCAACAAAAATTTTAACAGCTCGTGGTCCAGGCCACTTGTCGCTGTGTTCTGTGGAGCCTTTCAGTGCGTTGAGCACTGCCGGCTCCGGAGCGCTCATTGCGCCCCACCCTTGAACTCAGCCCGCACTAGTATTATCTCTCCACCGCATTCTGAGGACAAGGAATAAATAGTTTATTATATAGTGGTAACCAAGTACTTGCCGTGTGGGGCCGGCACCAAGAATAGGTCCACCCCGCCGTAAAAGCCGACTAAGGGATTACCGGGGGACCGGGCAGCAGCGTTCCCATGTGTACTAAAAACATTCACTGCGATCGCCAACCCGCCTGCCAAGCGTGGCGATTATGGTAAAACCCCCATTTTGGGGAGGCCTATGTCCAGCAGTGGACGATAAAAGGCTGATAGATGGAACCAAGTACTAAGAAAGGATTAACGAGATTGCTCCCCAATCTGGTTTCTGTCAATTTGAAATTATAAGTGTATTTGTTCTCAAAGTATCACTGTTTACATTGAAGAAAAACAATATAAGGAAGTCTACGCGCCTAAAAGATTTTCTCAACAGCTTATAAGTCTGCCAAAATGCACTGGTTCAGCGCAGTCGGTTATCTAAGGCATCTCTCATTTTGTGAAGAGTTAAGCCTAAAGTAAATACAATAATTAATTAATATCATAATGTTCTATATAAATCAATTGCCACTCCACAATGATACGCTACTTTTTGATTGAGACCATAAAATGGTTAAAGTTTTCACTAGCTATTTTTGCTTTAACTAAGCGATGTTTATAGATTTTAGATTTTTCTTAATTATATTTACATGATCATGGTCTTATGAAACGATTTTACTATGCTACCCAGTCATATAGTATGTAGGTCTTTGTTAATTGAAAATTGCAGCGCAATTATGTGGTCCGACCATGCGAGCCGAGTTGATGCATGTTACGGCCACAGGTTGTATTTATTAAAGCAGTTTTAAAGTAGTTATAACTTTGATGGAACGACAATTAACAATTAGCAACATTAATATAAAAAAAACAAAGAATAGAATAAATTTAATATTATGTCATGTTAAAAAATCTTCAATTGTTACGCTATGTACCTACCTTTTAGCATTATTTAATATATATAATAATAAAATATTGATAATATCAGATACCTAATATTTCAAGTTAAAGTACCCACATTACTAAAATATTTGGAATGAAAAAAAAATGAACGTTGATATCTGTAGTAAAATAAATCATTATAATAATGTTGATAATTGTTCTGATGTCAATGTTTATATCAGTTCTTTAAGATAATATGTTTAGTTGGGCAATATTATCAGTCATCACTATCAATATTCTGAGACATATATTTATTCACGCCTGCATCGTGAAAGGGTAGGTATGTATCAAGTCTAGTATTCCAGGTAACGCTCAATAACATATTCAATTTGAATTACCTGGCATGTATGTCATACATATTTCATTTTCAACGCTGTAATATTATTTGTGTATGAACCGCAAGATGATAAACTGACAAGTGATTAAAATTTAAATAATAGGGTAAGTAATCTATGAAATTAGTTCAACTATATCTTACAACGTAAATTAAACCGACGATATTCGGGGTACGGTGTAAACTAGTCTTGTTATTCACAAACTATGAAACCATAATTTTCAATTTTCGCGACAGAAATTACTTTGGTAAAGTTTAGACCTCGTTAGATCTAGTGGTTTGATGGCATAAGTTTGAAAATCGTCTCCCCAAATACAATTATTCTATTTTTTTTATATAAACTTAGTTATTTTTTCAGATATAATATATAAAATGACCCGGCTATTGCATTGGGTTTTTCATTTAACCTGTAAGATAGCCATTAGGGATGTAGAGTAAAGAAATAAATCGCGTGGGACTTTACGAGTATATACATTGCATATAATGATCACGAATTACATTGAGACTCACAACAACCATAGGTACGTGCAAACAAAGAATTGTCCTGTGTAGGCATCGTACCTACAACACTCGCGCGGTGGGGAAGTGGGGGAGGTCGTAATCTAAGCCACTCCACTATTTGTGCAGTCTGTGCCGTATATAGTACACGAATCCTCAGTGTTTTTAAACACGAATATACGTACCCGTTCGTAATTAAAGGCGTAAGTAAGACTATAAAAACAGCTCCAATAAATCAATTTATACATAGTCCTAGATTGCTTCTCATTATAGAATGAATAAAATACAAAAGACCACTAATCAAAAGCTACGCTTCTCTGAACCATTTTATTATGAGACTTTCACAATGAAGCTTGGAAGATTTATAATGGAGCCTTGAATGTGGCATTAGTGCGCTTTACGCCAGTAATGAACCATTCAGACTTTATTAAAAAGGTAAAGACTAATAGATTTTATTTTAAAATTTTAAAACAAAGACTTTGTATTACCTATCTTTATCGTCTAATATAACATTGCGGGCATCTATTAATAAGTTTAGATGTAAAAGAAAACACGGATTGTTTAGGTTTCACCGTGATATAATATATAAAAATCTCCCTAGTGTAGCTTATTATGCTAAGCAAAGAGGTTCAAAGAGGATGCACACGGGCATCCTATCATCTAGCTCCTTAAGCAAATAATAATAAACAAATAAATAAATATTCACGGACATTTCACACAACGTCCTCTGGTCCCACACTATTAACGCTTGTGCTATGGGTACCAGAGTGCCGTTTTTTTTTGTTAAGGCGGGATAAAATATTCCTAACCACACACCACGTCGTTCGGGGCAACAAACAGGGTAGTGTGGGGCCCTCACCTACTAAGGAAACCCGCCGTCTCTCCGCCTTTATTGGCGGGCCACCGGAACCATATTACATTCCTTCAGTGGTGGGTACCAGTGGGTCTAGTCAAGTTACATTCTATGATCGCTGACGCAATAGAAAACTATTAAAATATATGGAAATTTAACATCTCTAACGTTAAGTCACGTAACTTAGCGTTATAGATATCGTTAAAGATGCCAAATTCCTACACATTTTAATAGTTTTCTATAGCATTAGCGATCATAGAATGTAACTTGGCTAGGCCCACAGATTACGGATATAATACATATATTACTTTTTTTTTTGTAAATACATACATATGATAGATAGAAAACATCCAGACGCAGTACAAATATCTGTTGTTCATCACACAAATAATTGTTCTGAATGGGAATTGAACCCATGACCTCGTGCACGGAAGTTGGCTACACTACCGACTACTCCATGAGGCCGAGGGAATCTTAATCTATATAATCAAAATCAATTGCTGTTAAACATAGCTGGCGAATCGTGGGTGTGTAATACACCTCTGCCTACCCCTTCGGGGAATACAGGCGTGATGCTATGTCAATTGCTGTTCGTTAGTCTCGCTAAAACTCAAATTTGGCTTGACCGATTTGAATAATTGTTTTTGTGTTTTGTTCGTTCTAATACAGGGCTGGCTTAAACGTAAAGGAAATAAGGGAAATCCTATAAAAAAAGAAAGGATGATGCAGATTGATTAGGATTGATAATCGCTGATAAAATACCTTGCAGGTAATACGAAGTTCATCGGGTCATCTAGTTAATTATATAAAAAACCTACTATGCAGTTTCAACCAAGTATAGATTTAAAAATTGGAACTGTGACAGGAAATACATTCGCGGTTCAGTCTATCTCAGCTCGTCCGTAATTACTGGCTAATGACTTAGCATAATAAGCTACGCTAGGGAGATTTTTAAACAAAAACAAATAGCATTCAGTTTTATAATATTAGTAAATATCGTATACAACCTTTTTGTTAGTAATATTTAGTAATGTCTAATAATATTTTATCTAAGAGACAGTCATAGCCTAACAGTTAAGCCAAGGACTGCAAAGACAGTGGTATCAAGTTCGATCCCCAACATGGAGATACTTTTCGAGATTTTGTATTATTTGTTTACAAATTATTATCACTGCTCGGTGAAGGAAAATATAGTGAGAAACCTACATGCCTGACACATTTTCTCGACAGCTTGTGAAGTCTGCCAGCCGCCGCCCTGATGGGCCAGCGTGATGACTACGGCTTGAATACCTCTCATTAAGAAGGAGACCTATGTCCAATTGTTGGACAGTAAAAGGGTTGAAAACCGTTTGGTGACGGAGACTAATAGACAGAATACAAGTGTCACCACTCCATCCATTCCCGTGGGTGTCGTACAAGGCCAGTAAGGGAAGTAAGCAATTATCATCCATTGCGTTACTGCTGGTAGGGCTGGGTACCAAGTGAGAGTACTCACTTACTGTCGGGCTCGAACGAGTCGGTACCACCACGTCATTCATTCATTTCATATCTGAGAAATGAAATGGTGCGCAGCAGCTTGACAATACTCTCGGTGTAGTAGTTCCATGAGCGAAAGTTACCAATAACCATCAGGTGGGCCGTAGATCATCTGCTAACAAGTAATAAAAAAAAAATTTTGTGATATTTATAGGATACCAGCCTGTAATCGCGGCTCCGACGAGTTTTATGATTATATTTCAGGTTACCGATAAGTAGCGACATAAGACGTCGGTATACCAGTTATTAAGTCTAACCAAGAAATATTAAACGATGCGAAACAAAAAGACTATAATTCTTAAAAGTATTCAGGGTACTTGGACGTCTAAGGATTTATAGAGTCTAGTTTGTTAGTTCTAGTCTGACCATGAATGCTGTGAGGTATCGAAAATGGCGGGATAGTACAAAACAAATTAAACAGGATAGTTTTCGAAAGAATATTTTCGTATCGGTATATCTTTTAATTTCCAATCTCTATTTGATATAAAAAATATTATTTATCAAGATGTACCGAATTTTGTTCAAGTTTTTTGAAGACATATTTACTAATTTTCCTTCCTTCCCATACTCTATTTATCACAGAATAATTAGTACGTCTGACATCCATATGTTTAATAAAATAAAACATTTCCAACGAGAATAAATAAAATTATATGTTTCGATCGTAATATTTTAAAATACTAAACTAAGTTGCAACTGTTTCATCAAATCTGTTTCGAATAGAATAGATATCAATTACGGTGACACATATGTATATTTCTGCAATGACATGAACCCTAATAGGCCTGTCACAAACAGACAAACCATTGGTGATCAATAAAGTCAGCAGATAGATTAAAACACATAAAACTCGGTTAAATAGTATTCAAAATTAGAAATTAAGAACAATTATTTTGATCTATATTTTAGCACTTGACATGCTCAGCTACTCTTAAAGTACAAATTATAAAGTGAAAAATGTGAAATCGAAAATAACAGTCAGGAGCAGGATTTGAACCTGCATCTTCTGGATACCGTCCAGATGCTTTACCAATTCAGCCATCCTGACAATTGCTCCTGACTGCTAATTTCGATAACACATCATACTTAACGTCTTTGGGTGACGCCTGCGCCATCCGTCGGAAGTATTTTCATACATTATACCGACCAGGTAAACTTAATTTTACAATTAAGATTTTACCTAATAATGATGCAAACCCTTTAAATATTTAGATATTTTTTATATATATTTTTAGCATTTGACATGCTTAGCACTATACATTAAACACAAAGTGAAAAATGTGAAATCGAAAATAACAGTCAGGAGCAGGATTTGAACCTGCATCTTCTGGATACCGTCCAGATGTTTTACCAATTCAGCCATCCTGACAATTGCTCCTGACTGCTAATTTCGATAACACATCATACTTAACGTCTTTGGGTGACGCCTGCGCCATCCGTCGGAAATATTTTCATACATTATACCGACCAGGTAAACTTAATTTTACAATTAAGATTTTACCTAATAATGATGCAAACCCTTTAAATATTTAGATATTTTTTATATATATTTTTAGCATTTGACATGCTTAGCACTATACTTTTTCATTGGCTGAATTGGTAAAGCATTTTTCATTGGCTGAATTGGTAAAGCATCTGGACGGTATCCAGAAGATGCAGGTTCAAATCCTGCTCCTGACTGTTATTTTCGATTTCACATTTTTCACTTTGTGTTTAATGTATAGTGCTAAGCATGTCAAATGCTAAAAATATATATAAAAAATATCTAAATATTTAAAGGGTTTGCATCATTATTAGGTAAAATCTTAATTGTAAAATTAAGTTTACCTGGTCGGTATAATGTATGAAAATACTTCCGACGGATGGTGCAAGCGTCACCCAAAGACGTTAAGTATGATGTGTTATCGAAATTAGCAGTCAGGAGCAATTGTCAGGATGGCTGAATTGGTAAAGCATCTGGACGGTATCCAGAAGATGCAGGTTCAAATCCTGCTCCTGACTGTTATTTTCGATTTCACATTTTTCACTTTGTATTTAATGTATAGTGCTAAGCATGTCAAATGCTAAAAATATATATAAAAAATATCTAAATACAAATTATAATTTATGAATAAGGAAAAAGAGTATTTTAGTACAGGCGGGAAATTAAGAACATATTTTTTTGTGTTTGATGTAGTTCTTTGATTTTATTTGATAAGTTGACTGTTTTCTTACTCCCTTGATAGTAAGTAGGAAACATTATATAGCTTTACGAAATTCACAATATCACAAAATTATCTAACCTTATCGTGGATTCACCAATACACTTAGGAGAAAGAGAAAATGCAGATGCAGAACTAAATTACCCCACAATAACACGTCATGATGCTTCAAGGATAGAGAAAATATACATATGATGATAATAACTCTCTATTCAGATGATGCAATGGGCTAACTGAAACGTAGAAGTACCACCATCTCACAGAAGATCAGCATAAAACAACTGTACTGTTGTGTTACTGTGTTTGAAAGTGTGGGGTATTGGGTCTCCCCCATTCTTATCCTCTCCTAATTCCCCTTCCTCGCCAACTCCAATGCTACCCCTCACCATCAGGTGGACCGCGTGCTTGTTGGCTAACGACGTAGTTTAACAAAAGACCATGAACGGTAACAAATAGTTATATGTAGTTTTGTTATTAGTAAGTCAGTAGTTTAACTACTTGGTGACTTACTAATAATAAAACTACACATTAAAGTTATATGTTTTTAGAATACTAGCCTTTGCCCCGGCTCCGCCGCAGCCAAAAGCTAGTTTTTAGGTTTCCAATATGTTAGCGGGATAAAATGTATACCATTTTTCAATCTAATCACGAGCAATCAAATAAAAAAAGTTGCATCAAAATCCGTTCAGTAGTTTTTGCGTGATGCGCGAACGAACAAACAGACAAACAGAAAAACAGACATAAATAAAAAAAATTGATTTGTGTTCAAACACGCCTATATGTATAGTCTAATACAGACATTTTTTCTTAAATACCTATCTTAAATGTATAGACACAGCTCTGTTACAGCTTTTATAATAGTATATATTATAATATATATACTGGTCTTCTCAAATCCACCACTTATAATTTGTAGTGGACACTGCGATACCTATGTGCTTGCAAACTTCGTCAATTCGTTACAAAATTAATGTATGTTATTATGCCCAGAGAATTAAATGCATAGTATCTATCTAATTTAAATTTGTGTTCACGTTTCGTTAGTATCTAGAACATTTTGTTGGTTTACGTAATAAGCCACAACGGCAAACATTTGTATGACTATTTATTGCAACTAATGTCGTCACAAATGAGGCGAGGCTTCGAAAATATATATTTATTTATAGCTAAAAGCATATACCACAAGGCAAAGCGTATGCTAATTGTTTTCATTTACAGTAAATTTAAAATCACAGTCAGTATGATTTTATTCCGCCAATTATGAAATGATTTCAATGATTTTTTTTTGTTTGGTAGGTGGTACTTCAGACTCCTGTGGGACATCGGTTACGACCGGATGCTACGCTGTCGGCTCCCTCCCCCCAGGCTGGCGGTTATCTGCTATGCAGATGACACGCTGGTCGTGGCCCGGGCTGGCCACCTTAGGGACCTCGGAGGTGGTCAGGAAGATCGGAGCGTTGGAGCTTAGGTTGGCCCTGGATAAGTCAGAGGCCCTACTTTTCCGTGGGCCCCGACGTCGGCCACCTGCTGGCGCCTCTATCACCGTAGACGGGGTCCAAATTGGGGTGCAGGCCCAGATTAAGTATCTGAGTCTGGTGCTGGACGGGCGGTGGCGCTTTCGCGAGCACTTCCGCCAACTGTCCCCAGGCTCGTCAGTGCGGCGTCCGCCCTTGCACGGCTCATGCCGAATATGGGCGGACCCAACAATGCGTGCCAACGGCTTTACGCAGGGGTGGTCCGGTCGATGGCGCTGTACGGCGCATCCGTGTGGGCGGAGTCCCTGGACGCACCGAACAGGGCTCTTCTGTGGAGGCCACAGAGAGTCGTCGCGTCCAGGGTCATACGTGGATACCGCACGGTGTCGACGGAGGCGGCCTGCGCGTTGGCCGGAACCCCTCTGTGGGACTTGGAGGCGGAGGTGCTCGCCGAGGTGTATCGGCGGGCGTCGCAAGAGCGGGAGGGTGGTCGTTCCCCACTCAGTGTGGTGGCCAGATGGCAGTGCGACGCCCGCTGAGCTGCCATGGCCAGCTGGAGGACGCAGCTGGAGGCACCCCGGGCCGGTCTTCAGACCGTAGGGGCGCTCCAGCCGGTGCTGTAACAGTGGGCAGGGCGGCGGCCCAGAGTCCTTACCTTCCGACTGGTGCAGGTGCTGTCGGGGCACGGTTGCTTCGGCAGATATCTGCACATTGTCGCAAGGAGAGAAGCGACTCTGGGCTGTCACCATTGCGGCTGCGACGAGGACACGGCGCAGCACACGCTCGATTCATGCCCGGCTTGGGCCGAACCGCGTCATGAACTTGTCGCGGCAATAGGGGGGGGGGGGGACCTCTCGCTGCCGAGCGTCGTCAGAGCGATGCTTGGCAGCGATAGGAATTGGGCCACGGTCGCTGCCTTCTGCGAGGAGGTCGTCTCGCAGAAGGAAGCGGCGCAGGGGGCCAGGGCTAATCCTTCCGCAGACCCGAACCGCCACAAGCGACTGGGGTGTCGTGAATATTTGCGTCTAATGCCGCCCTAGCTGAGGCTGCGGGTGGATGGACCGGGGAACGTCCGCCATCCGCAAGGCCTCCCGCGAAGGTGCGATGCTCCGTGGACGGATGCGTCGCTCTGTTGAGGGTACCCGAAAGGGTAAGCCGCCGGCGGAGCCCTGAAGGAATGTAATATGGTTCCGGTGGCCCGTCAATAAAGGCGGAGAGACGGCACACAGCGGGTTTCTTCTTTCACCTAGGAACTAAAAACCAAAAAATAATTATTTAGATATTTTTATATATATATTTAGCATTTGACATGCTTAGGACTATGCATTTAAACACAAAGTGATAAATTTGAAATCAAAAATAACAGTCACAGTGACTGTTATTATCGATTTCACATTTTTCACTTTGTGTTTAATGCAAAAAATAATTGGTGTGTTTGAAGTCGGTGCCTGGTCCAAAAACAATAAAAACAATAGATATATATGTATATACTTTTAATAACATTAACATAATTTTTGGCACCGTCTTCAAACACATCAGTATGTGTCTAGCACGGAAATCGTATGTAAATACCAATTATTTTTTGCTCTTTAGTTTCTAGGTGTGTTTTGAAGGCGGTTTCATTTTTATTTAAAAATAATTTATATTATAACTTAATGAAAATGAGGAAGGGATTCTTACTAATATTATAAATGTTAAAATATATTTGTTTTTATTACGATTATGCCCATTCTACAATAATTCATAATGACGTGTAACAATGGCGTTTCACTAGACTATTACGACAACCATTATCACAACCGCAGCTTTTGCCGTTCCACTTGTGAACCTTCTGTTCACAAATCTAAGTATAAAGGCTTATGGAGCGTGTTAATGGTAAACCTATAGGTTACCTTAATAAAGGTGATAAATCATGTCAACCTTATTGAGAAACTTTAATAATAATTAGTGAAGTTTATTAATACTACGGCATAATCCTTCACAGCGAAACACTTTTTTAATAATCAATGAATATCTGATTATTTCGAGCATTATGAGCGACTAGTACTCAAAAGTTCCTACATTGCGTGTTAGAGGATATATTTAGAAATGGTTGATTATTACTTATTGATTATTAGTTGCAAGGTTTTTTAAAATATAATCCATCCATCCATCCATCAGCCTTTTAAAGTTCACTGCTGGACATAGGCCTCCCCAAGAATGGGGGATAGTGCCGTAATAGTCACGCTTGGCAGGCGGGTTGGCGATCGCAGTGGATGTTGTTAATACTCGAAGGAGTGCTGCTACCCACTCCCATACGCCCTCAGTCGGCTCTTACGACTCCCATGGGTGGAGAGGGGTAGGACAATTCTAAAGCCGGCCCCACATGACTAAAATATAACATAACAATTAAATTTATTTTGTATTTTATATAAAGACTAAACACCGATTATTATAATTAAAAGCACCTATATTGTATTACATCAGCAGGCAAGCCTCGAGCGGGTTTGAGGCGCTGTTTTGATATTCACTTTCTAAAAAATAGTGAGAATACCGGCAGCCCAAATCCCCTTCTCGTCCTCTCCCTAATGTCCTTTACTCTCTGCCTCCTATCCCGTTCCTAGGAGTTAGTGACGTGCGAGTGATGTATCTGGTGTTGCTAGCATCTTTTGGCTAATACCAGCTTACAATCAGGTACTTGTTTACCACACTCGTAGTATTATTAAAAAAATATCCAATAGAACACCCTTTTCCTTCCTTTTTATTTAACCCTTAGAGAGACAATTCTAACGCCATGTTTTCCTTTTATTTGACGATAATATTGGCCGTAGTCGTAAAATATGGCCCATTGGAATAATCCAATGTGAACACTGCGGACCAAATTGAATATTATGCGTACCACCGGGTGAATTATTCATTGGAAGAGTAAACTTCTATCTTCGTATTCATTGTCTTTTATCGCTCGACATAAATGTGTAGCGTGCACTTAATTTATTACGACGTTATTGCATTACCTGAAGTTATCTTTTTATACTTTGGAAGATATATTATTGTTGTTTTTTTGTTGGAAATATGCCCGGTAGATGGCAATACGGCTACGACGACTCGCCCCCTGTTACGTGGGACTTAAACATAACTGGCGAACCGTGGGTGTGTAATACACCTCTGCCTATCCCTTCGGGGAATACAGGCGTGATGCTATGTTTTTTTGAATAATGTTAGTGTAGTGTATATTCAATTACGTAACCAAATTTTTATTCCCTTGAGTGGCGGGTGACCAAGCCTTCGTAAAGCATGCATGGCATATACCTCTGGCTTTACAAATATATATATAGTAAGGACACAAGTAATGGATATTTCATTTATTAGCCAATTATAGTCCACCCCTGGACATAGGCATCTACCCGTTTATCCCAATAACTGATTCTCCGCATGCCGCATCCAGATTATGCAGTCTAAGTGAGAGCCCCTTATTATACTTATGCTGATTTGCGGTATTCGCTCACGGAGTACGGAGAGTACTCCGTGGCTCTAAAACAATAGGAGAAGTAGAAAGCTAATTCAGTTGCTATCAGTCCATCGGAAGATATGGCCAGCCTATTGCCACTACAGTTTGCTTCAAATTCGATTCTGCAAGCTATGTCGGTAACACCAGTTCTCTGTTGGATACAGTCGGTGTTCCAAGTCTATCCTTCACAGAATTCCCTAATCATATTTATAGATCGCTCCATAGCTCGCTGAGGAACTATAAATAGATAAATATTGTTGCTATAGGATTCAATACGACCACTTCTTGAAATCCGTGCCTAATGTCAACCACTATTCATCGAACATGTACTTAAAACTTAATAAATTGTACTCGATTGTACTAATTCCATTGTACTCCGAGTGAATTTACAAAGACAGCCACTAGGATTCTATGTTATAAAAGACAATAAGTACTAGGTACTTAAATACGTACGTACGTATTTTAAAACTGATATAATTTGATAGATTAAAAATATTTATTTCTTTTACACTACTGCCAAAATGCTATATTCTTAAAGCATACACTGTGTTTCAGGGAAAAGCTGCCTTCGCTAATATTTCACATGATATATATACAAAATGAGGTACTTACATTATTAGCTTAAATATGCTTTACCTATAGTGCATGCATGTGTGTGCTTGCATTATTAAATCCACCCATCCATGCATCAGCCTTTCAACATCCACTGCTGGACATAGGCCTTCCCAAGAGAACGCCACAACGAGCGGTCCCGTTATGGGGTATAATGCCGTAATCGCCACGCTTGGCAGGTGGGTTGGCGATCGCAGTGGATGTTATTAATACTCGAGGGAGTGCTGCTGCCCACTCCCCCGGTATTCCCTCAGTCGGCTCTTACGACTCCCATGGGTAGAGAGGGGTGGAACAATTCTAAAGCCGGCCCCAAACGGCTGCATTATTAAATAATTATGTTAAATTAAAATACGGAATATGGAATTCTGTATCTTAATTTCCCTCTTTTATTTATGCTAAATATTATATATTATAACATGTGTCCTTCGGGATAACTGAACGTAAATTATATAATCTATTATTTAAAAAATATAACTATAAGGTCTCATGGGAGCGAACGAATGTAAACAGATTCAAGAATATTTTGATCTGTATTTTAGCACTTGATATGCTCAACTACTTTAAAGAACAAATTATTTCTGAATGTGGAAAAAGAAAACTTTACTGCAAGCAGGATTTGAACCTGCGTCCCTTCCTGTGCACTTCCCGGATTGAAATGGACGCAGATTCGAATCCCACTCGCATTCAAGTTCTCTTTTTCCACATTCGTAAATAATTTGTTCCTTAGATTAAAGAATGCTTAAAATACATTAGTTTTTTTAGAAAGCGGCATAGGAATCACGACATTGAAGATATTTAGTTTTACGGTCACGTACACAATACACAAGTCATCATCTAGCAGCCTCTGTATTGAAGCACTTTTATATTATGCAGTTTGTATATTATTCAGGGCGAATTATTTTTATGATTGCCTAGCTGGGAACGAAATAACCGCCTATATTTTTGTTATCCAATGTGATTTGTTGAGGACTCTATTGTATTATTTTTGGTAAAGGTATTTTTAGATAAGGGCATTTGGCAACATTTTTTATTTGTACTCGTAAAATTAAGGGTTAGAAATGACAAAATATTAACAGTGAATAACGTTTTTGTGCTAGATATTTATTAATTTAAGGGCACCAACGAATTATAGTCATGCTGTGGCGCTACATTTGCGCGAGAATTTATAGGTGCCATTTATTTGCCAGGATAATAGGTACCTAAGTAAGGATTTGCTACTTGTATAATACTTAAGAAAAGTTTCGAAAGATATTTGCATTTACTATTTATTTATCTTATTATATCTTGTTTATATTTTTTTTTAATTTTAAAAATACAACACTGTAAAATCGAAAATAACAGTCACGAGCAGGATTTGAACCTGCATCTCCTGGATACCGTCCAGATGCTTTGTTCGTCCAAAGGCGTCGCCCAAAGACGTTAAGAATGAATGTGTTATCGAAATTAGCAGTCAGGAGCAATTGTCACGATGACTGAATTGGTAAAGCATCTCACACTTTGTATTTACATGCATAGATAATTACGAAAATACAGAAGTGAATCCCTAGCGAGGTCAAGACCGTCTGTATTAAGATCTAACAATACACGAACACAAAAACCTTTGCTATAAACATTCACCGTTGACCCACAACATAGTCTGATATATTTTATAAACTGTAGGGTGTGTAGTCCATAACTTATATATCTAGTTTTAAAGTCCACGAAACCCTCGTCAACCGTCCCCTTCCTGTAATTACCGTAAACCACAATGTTTAATTACCACCCATAATGTACTCTACTAGAAGTTCCTTGATTACGTCAAGCTAATGGGTAACATCGTCTTTAGTTTTAGATTAACACTGACTTCGGCCTGCGGATTCGTCTGCGTGGACTTAAACATTCATATCGAAGAAAACATTTGCGCGTATCAACGTAGACTCTACATAATGATAAAGATATATTTTATTAGAAGTACTAAGTTTTAAACATGGAGTCAGTAACTGGGGCCTGATTCTCTGACACATAAGGTTCCTTGCCAAAAACCCGCAAATATTTGGAATGAATAGTATCTGAAATTTGGCATTTTTTTTTTAATTTGCGTGGTTTCGTCAAATCTTTTGTATATGTTAGAGAGGTATAAGGTTCCCAGGCTCTATAGCGACTGCAGTAGCTGAGCGGTCTAGAGCTCTTCCCTCTACTGGATGGGACGTGCGTTCGAATCCTTGCGCCAGTAATTCTCTCTTTTTCCACTTTTACAAATAATTTGTTCTTTAAAAGCAGCTGAGCATGCCAGTGCTTAATACAGATCAAAATATTAAAAAAAATATAATATTTAAAAAAATATAATCTACTGCAGTTTTTTTTTTCACTTTAATAGAACAGAAGTCAGTGTCGTAAATATTAATAAAATATTGATTGAAGATGTATATCTTAAAAAAATTGTACTTTGTATTTTTTAAATTAGCAAGAAGGCGGTTTATACAACAGAAAATGTTACTTTAATCTTTAGTAATATTTAATGGTTTGCACTTAATATTTGATGGTTTACACAATATAAGGGATCATATGGGTAAACTAAATTGAATTTGTATATACAGCTCGGTATACGACGATAACGTCAGCAACAATATGTTTTTGTATCGCAGACTAATCCCATAATCCTGTAATATGAACACGAACAACCTGCAGAATTAAATTTTAAATTGGACGATGGAGGTCGAGTTTGAATATCGGCAGATATTCACACTGTACTAAAGTGATGTGATTTTGTGCCTAGTCGGTAGTTTCATGACGTGCACGAGGTCGTGGGTTCGATTTCCACTCAAGACAATTATTTGTGTGATGAATACAGAATTACAGACACTGCTGTGTGGGGCCGGTATTAGATTGTCCCACCCCTCTCTACCCACGGGAGTCGTAAGAGCCGACTGAGGGAATACCGTGGGAGTGGGCAGCAGCACTCCTTCGAGTATTAACAACATCCACTGCGATCACCAACCCGCCTGCCAAGCGTGGCGATTACGGCATTATCTCCCATGGCAGGACCGCTCGTTGTGGCGTTCTCTTGGAGAGGCCTTTGTCCAGCAGTGGACCTTGAAAGGCTGATGGATGGATGGATGGAATACAGAATTTGTACTGCGCCTGGGTGTTTTCTATCTATTATACGTATGTATTTATAAAAAAAATATACGTATTATTCGTAATCTGGTAACACAAGCGTTAAGCTTAGTTTGGGACCAGAGGGCGTTGTGTGAAATGTCCGTGAATATTTATTATTATGTATTATTTTGCATTCGATTTTTTTATGTTGTAAATTTATTGTTTATTTCATGGTGTCTTTTGAAACGCGTACTCGCAACCCTTTCCTTGGAGATGGCGACGCGCGAGTCATGCGTAACACCATACGCTAGCGTTTATAGGCTACGGTACACGTACGTAAGGTATTGGAAAACACCTACATAAACATTATAACAACTCTACTAGTAAAGAACAAATTATTTGGGAAAGTGAGAAAATAGAGCTTTACTGCGAGCGGGATTCGAACCTGCGACTTTTCCAATATGGGCAAGTGCTCTGGACTGCTGAGCCATAGCAGTTACCGAGGGTGATTCCACATCTCCCCCTTCACATTGCTTTTAGATTTCTTTTCCATTTTCACAAATAATTTGTTCTTTAAACTAGCTGAGCATGACAAGTGTTAAAACTCTTCTAGTGTTAAACAAAAGTTCGGCTACTAAGGCATTTTTATTAATATCAAAGTGTTTTACTCTTTATAATCAAACTTAATTAGTTATTTAGAAATATAGCGTTTATCCCGAATATTACCGCATTACTAGACAGTAATTTCTCGTAAGAACATGGGGTAAAACAACGCAAAACCGTCTATATTCAAAAAGTTTCTGCCATTAACCAAGGCCTGTCGCAGCTCCCTCGAGTTAAATATACACCGACAAAACACGACACGACTTAGGCACAACTTTATAACATTACCTTATAATAAAAGCCTTGCTTGAAAAAGAATTTTTGCGAAGATAATTTTTTTTTGTTATGTTTGCATCGCGTGTTCTAAGCTACTGAGTCACGCTCGTAATTAAAGAATGGACGAATACATGACGCTAGCGAACTGTTGTTAGCGTTTAATCAAAGGCCCTGCCCTAAATACTGGGTATTAAAATGGTAAATATGCATATATTACACCACAGTAATAACAAACAATATGCAACATACTGGATCTCTGTGTTATCATTAAAATGTAAGCCCCTATTGTTCTAATTGTGGCATGCTGCAGAGCACATGTTTATTGCTCATTTAACAAAACTATCATCATTGTATCTATTGTATTTAAATGTAAGATTTAATCATCTATCTATACTATTATAAAGCTGTAACAGTGCTGTGTCTGTACATTCAAGATGTTGAGAAAAAATAACTGTAATAGGCTATATAGGCGTGACTAAACACAAAACATATTTTTTTAGAATTTTTGTCAGTTTGTCTGTTTATCTGTTTGTCTGTTTCTTTGTTCGCGCATCACGCAAAAACTACTGAACGAATTATGCTGCAACTTTTTTTATTAGAATGGCCTTGATTAGACTTAAATACTGGTATACCTTTTATTCCGCTACTATATCGGGAACTTAAGATATAACCGAAAAATTTGGTCTTGGCTGTGGCGAAGCCGCGTGCAAAAGCTAGTACTATTATAAAGTTGTAACAGAGCTGTGCCTGTACATTTAAGATATTTGAGAAAAAAAAATTTTTTAGGCTACATAGACGTGTCTGAACACAAAACAATTTATTATAGTATTTTTGTCTGTTTGTTTATACGCGCATCACACAAAACCTATTGAACGGATTTTAATGCAACATTTTTTTATTTGATAGGCCTCCCCAAGAAATGGGGGATGATGCCGTAATCGCCACGCTTGGCAGGCGGGTTGGCGATCGCAGTGCATGTTGTTAATACTCGAGGGAGTGTTGCTGCCCACTCCCCCGGTATTCCCTCAGTCGGCTCTTACGACTCCCATGGGTGGAGAGGGGTGGGACAATTCTAAAGCCGGCCCCACACGGCACAGCCGGCCCCACACGGCATTATATATATATAGTATACTAGCCTTTGCCAGCGGCTTCGCCGCAGCCAAAAGCAAGTTTTTCGGTTATATCTCAGGTTCCCGATATAGTAGCGGGATAAAATGTCTACCAGTTTTTAAGTCAAATCAAGGCCTTTTAAATAAAAAAAGTTGCATCAAAATCCATCTAGTAGTTCCTTTAAATAAATTCTAAAAAAAAATCTAGTTTAAATAATTTTCTACTTTTTCGGCTATATCTCAGGTTCCCGATACAGTAACGGGATAAAATGTCTACCAGTTTTTAAGGATAATCAAGGCCTTTCAAATAAAAAAAGTTGAATCAAAATCCGTTCAGTAGTTTTTGTGTGATGCGTGAACAAACAAACAGACATACAAATAAACAGACAGACAAAAATTCAAAAAAAAATTGTTTTGTGTTTAGACATGCCTATATAGCCTATTACAGTCATTTTTTCTCAAATATCTTAAATGTACAGACACAGCTCTGTTACAGCTTTATAATAGTATCAATGTTATCAATGTCATTTTTTTCTTTTTTAACAAATAACCATAAAATGTCACCCCAAACCATAAAGGTTTAGGACTCATATTAAAATTCAAGATTCTAAAAATTCTAGGGTTGTTTAATAGCAGGCAAGTCAGCGTTTGGGTAGGAGAACGTCTATTGGATTTAGTATATTATATACTAGCTGACACGGTGAACTTTGTACCTTTCATTTATATTCGTGAATATTTTGCAATTAATTAAGGAACGGATTTTGATTCAACTTTTTTTATTTGAAAGGCCTTGATTATCCTTAAAAACTGGTAGACATTTTATCCCGTTACTGTATCGGGAACCTGAGATATAGCCGAAAAAGTAGAAAATTATTTAAACTAGATTTTTTTTTAGAATTTATTTAAAGGAACTACTAGATGGATTTTGATGCAACTTTTTTTATTTAAAAGGCCTTGATTTGACTTAAAAACTGGTAGACATTTTATCCCGCTACTATATCGGGAACCTGAGATATAACCGAAAAACTTGCTTTTGGCTGCGGCGAAGCCGCTGGCAAAGGCTAGTATACTATATATATATAATGCCGTGTGGGGCCGGCTGTGCCGTGTGGGGCCGGCTTTAGAATTGTCCCACCCCTCTCCACCCATGGGAGTCGTAAGAGCCGACTGAGGGAATACCGGGGGAGTGGGCAGCAACACTCCCTCGAGTATTAACAACATGCACTGCGATCGCCAACCCGCCTGCCAAGCGTGGCGATTACGGCATCATCCCCCATTTCTTGGGGAGGCCTATGTCCAGCAGTGGACGTTGAAAGGCTGATGGATGGATGGATGGATGGATATATATATGAAATGATAGAGGTCTGCCAGATAGATTTCAATTAAGTTTTCTAAGTTTAGATACTTTTTTTATATAATACACAGGTGGCAAACAAGCCAGCAACATCAGAGGCATAACTCACGCGTCACCATCTCCAAGAAAGTGATAGGAGGTGGATAGGTAGAAGATAATAAGGAGAGGATAGGGAAGGGGCTTGGACCTGAGGCGCTCTCACTCACCATACGCAACACAACGGTAGGAGTACCTACCGTTGTATCACGCTGATCTTATGTGAGAGGGCGATACTTCCCCGATCGAGCCGACTCATTCATGCTGGGGTAAGCATGGCTCTACTAATAGAAAACACTTGGCCTTTATCTATAAAAAGATAGCGTTATCTTCATTTACTATAGAGCAACGAGTTTTTGAAGAAACAATGGTTTTTGTAAGCACTACGCTAACAATGTATCTTCTTGCTGCAGAGAAATGGGGGAAATGGGAACTCTCTTCTATCTCTACGAACAAAGTCGCGGGTATCAGCTAGTTGATACTGAAAATCTTGGTACGAGATTGCGGCGCCACCTACCGTTTCATAAAAAATATTAAATATTTCAAATTCAATCTTTTATAACCAAACATGAAAAGTGCTGTTCAAAAAAATCAATTAATTCGTCCAAGGAACCGTTTTAAATTTTATTTTACAATAGATAATAGTAATTTAACAAAATAAAATTAAATTTTATTATAATAGTAGTATCATAGTAGTAGTAATATCTTTAATTGATACCTGTGAACCGATTGGCATCAGTGTAACTGAGAATCTAAAGTGGCATTTAATAAAGGAATGTGTCCTTTCCACGATAGGCGACTAAAATCTAAAAAGCAAATAATACCACCACAAGAGAAGACAAGTTTGACACACACTACACAGCAATTTGTATGACCAAAGCGGTATAAAAGCCCAATTACGCTCCATTATTTATGAATCTCAAACTCCAAATTATAAATCAGCTTTGCAGGTAAAGTTTGTACCATTTGTAATGTTTATCAATGTTTATTGAGAGATTTCCACTGTTTTTGAAGTAAAACTTTGAAAAAAGAAGTAAGCAATTATCACCCATTGCATTACTAGTGGTAAGGCTGGGCGCCACGTGAGAGTACGCACTTGCTATCGGTCCCAACGGGTCGGTACCACCATCTCCGGTGTGACCGATCATGAAGCAAGTTACTGTGTTTTGGCTGTAGCAGAAGATAGCCGTTTATTCTTTCATTTCATATCTGAGAAATGAAATGGTGCGCAGCGGCTTGACAATACTCACGGTATAGTTGAGTCCATGAGCGACGGTTACCACTTACCATCAGGTTGGTTACCATGTCAAGTCCGAGATGTCTTTATGTTCACTGACGCCAAGCTCATAATGGCCCACCTAGAGAGTTGGGTTGAAGTGAGCATTTAGAAAACCCGGTTCGATTCAGGTACGGTCACAAGTATTTAGAACGGGAAAAACCGCGGTCGAGAACGAGTATAATATACTCACATATTGTGTGATACTACCATAAATAAGTTATTGTTTTTCAAGGTTTAAAATTTCTGTAGTCTCCCAACATTGAAGGAAGCCTTTAAAATGATTTATTAACTGCGGTAAAAATGTAATCTTTATAATTACATTATGTCTGTATGAAATAATTCAGTCAAAAGTAACCCTATTAATCCGACGGTCTATAAGGGAAGATAATGCGAATCTTGGCTGCAAAATTACCTTTGCCATGATAAACTGCTTAATAAGCACGGTAACAACTTCTCTTCGCTGTAAATTGCGGTACTTTAATTAACATTTTTTTAAACTGCTGTAATAGAAGGTGATTCTGTTGTTTTCTACCAAGCACCAGACTCTTGTCAGCACTGAGAATTTCTTTGGAAATCTACACACAGTTAAGGCCTAATGATAGTAATAAATGACGCTCACACTAACTATTCATAGCAACACCTGCTGCCAAGCTGCTGTATACAAACTAAATGTTTTTTTTTTATTGCAGGTGGCAGACCAGCCACGGTCCAACTGATGGTAAATGGTAACCGTCGCCCATGGACTCGACTATAGTATTGTCAAGCCGCTGCTCACTAATTCATTTCACAGATATGAAATGAAATATAAACGGCTATCTTCTGCTACAGCTAAAACGCAATGATTTCGCTTCATGGCCGGTCACACGGGAGATGGTGGTACCAACCCGCTCGAGCCCGATACCAAGTGAGTACTCCCACTTAGTACCCAACCCTACCACCAGTCATGCAATGGATGACAATTGCTTACTTCCCTTAGTCGCCTCATGCGACACCCATGGGAAAGAATGAGGTGGTGACACTTGTATTCTTAATCCGTCACCACACGGACAAAAATGTCCACCATTACGAACAAAGTAGTTTTGTACCTCTCACAGAAACATTTCTAGATGTCTTATTACAATAGTTTGAGTAGTCAACAATAATTTTGTATTGAACTAGCTGCCCCGAAGAACTTCGTACCACCTCAGAATCAATTAATTTTGTTTTAACTTATTAGCTGAATCTTCCCGCGTCCAGCATCTGATTTTGTGCCTCGGTACGGGCACATCTAACCGCATATCGCTCGAATACATCATCAAATAAGTTGTTCCATACGTATGAGAAAATTAACCATTATTTTAATAGTTATTCTGCTATTCCTAGCTGAGACAAATTTTACAAATCGAAGATCATAGATTTCATGCTTCATTGTTCAAAAGTGATGAACTTCGTATATAAACTTTCAACTCATAGCCCACCCTCTTAAAGATAAAATTTTGTAAAACGCCGATATACGCGTGCATTAATTTCTACCCAGAAACATGTATATGAACAGTTAGATCGATATTTTTAGCACTTGACGTGCTCAGCTACTTTAAAGTACAATTTATTATTTGTGAATGAGAAAAAAGAGAACTTTAGTGCGAGTGGGAATCGAACCTGCGTCCCTTCCAATCCGGGGAAGTGCTCTAATCCACTGAGCTACCGCACCACCTTTCGGCCATACCCAATCTCCTCATCACATTTGTCTTAACAACAATTTTTTTTAAGAATTTGTACTTTAAAGTAGCTGAGCATGTCAAGTGCTAAAAATATAGATCAAAATGTTTAAAAAATCAGTGATTTTTTAAACAATTAAACTTGCAAAATTAAACTTACGTACTATATTGCATTAATGCTTATAAATGCTTTCCGATAGATGGCGTTGGTCGTTAAGACAAATGTGATGAGGAGATTGGCTATAGCTGAAAGGTAGTGCGATAGCTCAGGGGGGTTAGGCAGAATGTCATATTTCACATGTCGACCGTATCGAGATCACTGTGATTGGTTGAGAAACCGACGCGTGATGTCACAATAATCCGTTGGCCAATCACGGTGATCTCTCAACCAATCACAGTGATCTCGATACGATCGACATGTGAGATATGAGATTCTGCTCAACCCTCCTGGAGTAGGATTTGAGTACTTCCCAGATTGGAAAGGACGTAGGTTCGATTCCCGCTCGCACTAAAGTTCTCTTTTTCCTCATTCACAAATAATAATTTGTACTTTAAAGTAGCTGAACATGTCAAGTGCTAAAAATATAGATCAAATAGTTTAAAAAGTCACGCTATTAAATAATTAAATATGTAGTATGAATTTTAATTGCAAAATTAAACTTACTATATTGGATTAATGCATGTAAATGCGTTCCGACAGATGGCGTTAGTCGTTAAGACAAATGTGATGAGGAGATTGGGTATGGCAGAAAGGTGGTGCAGTAGCTCAGTGGATTAGAGCACTTCCCCGGATTGGAGGGGACGCAGGTTTGATTCCCGCTCGCACTAAAGTTCTCTTTTTCCACATTCACAAATAATAATTTGTACTTTATCTGAACAGTTATTAATTTAAAAATTACGGAATTCCATATAACTCATCTCTTATTTTACCTATTTAGGGGTGAGATTTCCAAAAAAATCTTTCCTCTTCTACATCGTAATACAAAATAGTACAGGAGCCGCCGCCTATTTTAACAGGTTCAATCTTTGTGAGTAGGTTCCGTTCTACGAGAGGCCCAAGTTTTACTCTGTGAAAAATCTCGATAGAGGTAGCTAATAAAGAGCGCAGGTATAAAAAAAACGATTTGGTGGGGTGTCGAAATTGTCTGACTAACAGTAAGTTTAAATGTTAATATAATTGGATAATAAACTCGGAATAACTATTGTCCGACCAAATGGGTAGTTTGACTGGAGCGTGCTCCACTACAAATATAGAAAGACAAATATAAATAAAGAGGTCATTCAAATTATTAACCATCTGATTTTTTGAATGCAGCTTTGTAAATATTTGTATAATGAAATGGCCATGTAGTCCTACAAATGTAGTGGTACGCTTTCTCTGTCCCACGCTTGGAAGTTTTCGAATTCACGGACACTTTTTAACTACCTCATACAAGATTTTTCACTGAGAAAAAAATGCGTGTCTCGCCGAACGGAACCTACTCACAAATATTCCGCGTGTTATTAATCACTAAAAAAAATAGGCGGTGGCTCCTGAACCAAAAGATATATCAACTACCAAAATTTCAAATTTGTAGCCTCAAAAGCTTAGGCTCTGCGTTGATAAATGAGTCATTCCGATAGAGATTATGTATAAAGGTAAAATATATTATAATAGTTTCGACAGACAGTAACTTCGGAGATTGTCGGATTACGCATTAGTCGCGTTATAATTCGAATACCTACATAGATTGATAAAACGAGTTGAAAGGAAAATGAATGTAACTTTGTAGGTTTCGTACTTGCGTTGGTTTTCTGGCAGCAATGTGAGACTTCTTTGTTTTTCAATTTGTAGGATATCAAAATTCATCAGCCAATCTTTGTATTAAATAACGCAATTAATATTATTTATTAATGAAGTTTAAAAAAATGTTCAGAAAACAACTTTGGAAGAGCAGGAATTTGGTAAGGGGGATGTTGTTATTTTTGTATAATTTGATGTGCTTGGCTATTTATCAGAACACATAGTGCGAAAATGTGAAATTGAAAAATAAAGGAACGAGCATTCAGAAGACGTGGATTCGAACGCTACTCGTGCTCGTCACTATGATTTTCTATTTCATCTATTCGTCCATTTTGGAAATAATAAAAAAGTAATATGAAGGCATCTTTTATCACAATATTATCAAGTTCTACCCTAGTCTGACGTCACGGCCTTACAAGACACACCTCTGATTCTTTGAAGTTATGTGTGTTTTTGTTGACCTGATTAAAGCCGCAGCTGGCCGTTGAATGTAGCCGGCATAAGACCGCTAGTTATGGCACTCTTTGAGGCGGCCTATGTCTAGCTCCATAGAAGACTGGTGGATGTGTATTTGTTGACAAATTTATCACTGTCTTATACCGCCTGAAAGATTTTCTCGACGGTTCACTGAAATCCACGCTCGACTGTGGCCTACATATTTTACAAGTAGGAGACCTATGCCAAACGGCGGGCCTCGTAGCGTAGTCGGTTGTGTAACCGACTTCCATGCACGAGGTCGTGGGTTCGATTTCCACTCAGGGCAATTATTTGTGATTAACACAGATATTTTGTACTGCGTCTGGGTGTTTTCTATCTATTATATGAATGTATTTACAAAAAGAAAAATAGTTTGTATATGTATTATATCCATAATCTACTACCCATAGCACAAGCGCTAAGCTTAGTTGGGACCAGAGGACGTTGTGTGTAATGTCCGTGAATATTTATTTATTTAAACAGTAGTTTTGTTGTACAAAAATACAATAGCTTATTTATGTGTACTTTACTAACTGTTCACTAACGTATGGGATTTATAATAATTAATACTACTAGTCTACCCGTGCTGAATTCCGCAGTCTGATATTTATATTATTCGATATCTATCTAAAAATTGACGCATCCATTGAAAGATTTCAGATGATTTTCAATCTCAAATTTAAGAGAAGCAGTATAAACATACCGCTTCTCTTAGACCGTGGGCTTTTCTTCATTTCTTCATTAGCCGGCAGGATAAGCTTTAAAATGAGTAAAACAGGCTAGAAAAATAATATATAGATAGCTGATAACCAATTGACCAACACATAAATAACTGATATAAGTAGGTAAAAAGGAAACAAGAAATTATTTCCAAGACATAGGTACTAATTCGTGGGCGAAGATCGCGTGACTGCTCGTCAGACGTCAATTTACAGTGAAATATAATGCTCTGTGTACCCAGCTAGTATTTTGTGCGTTAATGGACGACGACGTTGAATTTAAGATACAAGGTATGCCAAGGCATGTCACTTTTATTTTATTTAGTTATGTTGTTTATTTGCGAGTTTCCCTTTATGAAGGAAACAGTTAAGTATTTACAAAAAAAAGTAGTATATGTATTATATCCGTAATCTGGTACCCATAGTTAAATATCCATAATATTAAAAAAAAACTGTATAAATAAATGGGTCGCTTGGGCTATTTCTATATATAGATAAATTTTTATATATAGATAATTATGGTGCCGTAAAGTGCTGTATTTACATCCTGAAGTCTACGCGGACGGAGTCGATGGTAGAATCTCGATTTCAGCCAGCTTGATCGAGGAATCGAAGACGTACCATCTTCTTACAGAAGATCACCGTGAAACAATTGTAGGTACTTCTACTGTTGTGTTCGTATCGGTCTAAGAGCGCCGGACCTCTACTTATTCCCTCCATCTTATAGGTCCTTTTTTCTACCTTTCATTGCTTTCCTTAGAGTTAGCGATGTGTGAGTGATATCTCTGGTGTTGCTAGCATCTATAGGCTACGATAACCACTTACTATTAGGTAGAGCCGTAGGCTCGCATGCCACCCACATAGTAAAAAAACAGCTTTTTTTATTGCGTATGGTAGCAGACAAGCCACGGCCCACCTGATGGTAAATAATAGTAATAAATTGTCAAGCCACTGCTCACCATTTCATTTCACAGATATGAAATGAAATGATTTGGATTGCTAACAATATTTTCATTGTTCGTACATTTACAAATCCAATGAAGCATATAGAACGCACAAGCTACCGCTGGCTTTACCTGTTGCAAGACGCTACATCGATTTCTCGTTTTGTACTATAACATCCTTAAGAGTTCTTACTGTCGAGACATCATCAAGTTTGATGGTTCTACATATACGTGATATGTTGTATTTTTGATTATTGATGGTCGTAAAGACAAATGTGATGAGGAGATCGGGTATGGCCGAACGGTCAGTGCGGTAGCTCAGTAGCTTAGAGCACTTCCCCGGATTGGAAGAGAGGCAGTTTCGATTCCCACTCGCACTTAAGTTATCTTTTTCCTCATTCACAAATAATTTGTACTTTAAAGTAGCTGAGCATGTCAATTACTAAACATACACATCAAAATGTTTAAAAAAATCGCGCCATCAAATAGTCTGAATTTTAATTGCAAATTTGAAGTTACTATATTGGATTAATGCATGTAAATGTATTCAGATAGGTGGCGTTGTTCGTAAAGACAAATGTGATTAGGAGTTTGGGGTATGGCCGAAAAGTCAGTGCGGTAGCTCAGTGGCTTAGAGCGCTTCCCCGGATTGGAAGGGACGGTTCAATTCCCACTCGTTTTCTTCATTCACAAATAATTTGTACTTTAAACACAAAGTGAAAAATGTGAAATCGAAAATAACAGTCACAAGCACCTGAACCTGCATCTCCTGGATACCATCCAGATGCTTTGCCAATTCAGCAATCGCGACAATTGCTCATGCCATCTACCGGGTACACATCCAAACTCCAGGTTGTTACTGTGAATTTATCTTTTTAGGAAAAAGCTCAATAATACTGCCCGGCCCGGGGATCGAACCCCTCATGATCAGCTCACACACACCGTGCAATTCAGCAGTAAATATTTAATGCTTTTATATAAACCACATAATATATTATGTACTCTATATAATAACAAATAATCAACTATGAAAGTATTTAAATTAGATATATACCATAATTAGGTATATCTTTATTTTTTTCCTTGTATAATATACATAAGACACGAGGCGTTATAAGGGTACATGATAAAATTTTAACTCAAACTAAAGGTAACCGTTCTACACACCTGTTGCGGGACAATGATATCGATTTGCCCAATCTTTCCGCTGCGTTGCCGTCTTTATAAGCTTTGTGTATGGCAATGCTCTATTTTCATAAAATAAACTATCTTATATGAATAAGTTATATAACAAAAATATATAATTCTATTTTGTAGTTTGGCTTTAAAATGTTGTACTATTCTAAGGGCTTAAATATACAAATTTTAAAACACTTGTAAGCTGTTTACTCGATTTAATGTTGTTATAAATTTTGTACCTCAAATAACATTGATATCAAATATTTTTTTCTGTAATGTGATAAGGTCTTTAAGTACTTTTAACTGTTATGCTACTTATACTAGATATTTTATATTTTATATAGATATTAATACTGCCAAAAACGCAATGATGGTATAGCTGTAAAATCAAGGACTGCATAGATTGTTTTATCGAGTTTGATTCTCAGTCTGAGGATGAGAACTACCTAACTAATAATGAACTAACTAATGAACACGCCTCTGATTTTTCTATAATATCGAAATTATGTGTGTATTTATTTACAACTTATCACTGGTCAGTGAAGGAAAATATCTCAATCAATATCATCTCAGAAACTTATGAGTCTGAGAGATTTTCTCGATAACTTTTGAAGTATGCATTGGCATACTTCTCACTTACTTCGCTGGCTCAGTGCGGATTGCCGCACTGAGCCAGCGTAGACTATGGCCCCCATCTCACAGTATGTGTGTAGGAAGACGGTTGTGAGTAGTAAAATAAAAACAAAATAGTTACAGCAAAATATTTTATAGTAGTAATTACTACTACATTTACGTACGATACTTAACATTCAATCATATTATCTGGACATATACAAGATCAAACAACCTATAAAAATGTATGATTAAAAGTGACACTAGAATTGATGATGATTAATTATGTATTAAGTAGGTACAGATAATGGTAGTTAATATAGCGTATAGCGCTATAGCATAGCGTGCTATTTGTACTCTACGAAAAACGAAAGCTATAAAGATTCTCAATCAGAGCTAAAAAAATAGCGCTCTGCTAACACGTGCTCAGTGCTAGCGTGCTAATAACAAATTAGCAAATACCATAGTCGGCCAGTCAGTCATCGTATGCTAGCGCTCGCGTAAGTCGCATGCGATTTTACGGGTCGCACACTATCCCGGCCCTCTCACCAGAGTTCAGTATTTATGATTATTAATAGTATAACATAGCATGCTAAAAAAATACAGTTTATAGTGCATAGCACGCTATGATAAAATAGTTGATTTGATCACTACTAGGTACAGATAATTAACCATTGAAGTAATGTCTTCCAGTAGGCTCCAGTACAGGCTGAGAGACGGCACACAGTGGGTTTTTTCAGTGAGTAAAGGTCCCCACATAACCCTGTTCGTTGCCTCGAACGACGAGATATGCGGTTGCAGACGAACAGACTTAAGAAAAAAAGGCAAATATATTTGTATATGTAATTAGGTGATTCTATAAATATGCAAAATACTATTGTAAGCCTTTTGAAATAAATTTAATTACATTTCAAAATATACGCGCGCTACATAACCTAATGTGCTCCCCAGAGAGAATTTGTTCAGCTACAGGTTGTCTTGGTAACTCTCTTGCTATATTTTATATTACACCGGTTTAATTAAAATTACTTTATATTTCTCTACATGAGCTCATGTAGAGATAAATCAAGTAAAAATTTACACTCATTTTAAGTAAAAATGCAATATGGATGCTATATAATGAATAAAGACTGAGCACTAAAACTACTAGGGCTATTGAACACTTCAAATATAACATAAAAATTATAGAATCATTTGAGAGCAATCTTTGCTAATATTTTATATATGGAAGTGAGTTTCTTTGTTACGCTTTTACGGCGTAAATTAATAAATAAATATTCACGGACATTTTCACACAACGTCCTCTGGTCCCAAACTAAGCTTAACGCTTGTGCTATGGGTACCATATTACGGATATAACACATATTTTTTTTTGTAAATACATACATATAGTAGATAGAAAACACCCAGATGCAGTACAAATATCTGTGTTCATCACACAAATAATTAAACTGAGTGGGAATCGAACCCACGACCTCGTGAACGGAAGTCGGTTACACTACCGACTACGCCCCGAGGCCCGTCAAAGATACATAATAGTACACAAGGCAACATAAAATTTTGCATATATAGTCTGAAGTCCAGAAAAGGACACAGAATATTTTCGTCCCGGAAATATGTAGGGTTACTATGGGATAGCTATTTTTATACATATTATATCTCTATACTAATACCGTAGCGTAATCTAATATATTCTTTTTTATCTAATATAATTGCTTGTCCTGACTGATGATCAACGCACAGCCAAAACCACTAAGACTGTAGAATTGAAATTTTAGTTGTAGATTTGTTTTATAAGGTAAATACTTGGTGAGAAACTATTTTTGGGAATTCCAACTTTAAATGGGGAAATGGGAGAAGGAACTTTGTATGAAATTCTTTGTTCTTTGTAGATAGAAACCTGTAAATTTGAAACATAGTTACTGACTACATTTGTACATTAATGCATGTAAATGCGTTCCGATAGATGGCGTTGGTCGTTAAGACAAATGTGATGAGGAGATTGGGTATTTCTAAAAAAATAGTATGGTAGCTCAGTGTATTAGAGCACTTCCCCGGATAGGAAGGGATGCAGGTTCGATTCCCGCTTGTACTAAAATACTCTTTTTCCTTATTCACAAATTATAATTTATACCTTCTTTAAGAGTAGCTAAGCATATCAAGTTCTAAAATATTGATGAAAATGTTTAAAAAATTACGCCATCAAATAATAGGTATGAACTTTAATTGCAAAATTAAACTTACTATATTGGATTAATGCATGTAAATGCGTTCCGATAGATGGCGTTGGTCGTTAAGATAAATGTGATGTGGAGATTGAGTATTTCTAAAAAGTAGTACGGTAGCTCAGTGGATTAGAGCACTTCCCCGGATAGGAAGGGACGCAGGTTCGATTCCCGCTCGTACTAAAATTCTCTTTTTCCTTATTCACAAATTATAATTGGAAGGTTAATTTTATATGGGCGGGCCTTGTGGCGTAGTCGGTAGTGTAACCGACTTCCGTGCACGAGGTCGTGGGTTCGATTCCTACTCAGGACAATTATTTGTGTGATGAACACAGATATTTGTACTGCGTCTGGGTGTTTTCTATCTATTATATGTATGTATTTACAAAAAAAAAGTAGTATATGTATTATATCCGTAATCTGATACCCATAGCACAAGCGTTAAGCTTAGTTTGGAACCAGACGACGTTGTGTGAAAAATGTCCGTGAATATTATTTATTATTTATTTATTTATGGGGAGTATCGGCTTATAGGTACGTAAGAAGTATATGCGTAAGGAGATATACGTAATATATAATATAGAGTATACGTACGTAATATATAACAGAAGTATGTAAGGAATTGAAGATTGGAATTACATTTACCTATTACAAATTGTACCTACTTCTCATGAATAAACAACGACGTGGTTATGCATTTTTGGATTTTCTCATTTTAACGAGGGTAAAATATATAAGTGGTGAAAGTTTGTCTATGGGAGTGTCGTTTTTTGTAACAGAGCTATGTCTGTACATTAAAGATATTAAAGAAAAAAAAAGTGAATACAAATGAGCATTAAAACTTTAATTAAATGCACGTGGGTACGTTATTCTCGATTATTTTAAATACAAATATCAGCTATTGGTCCAGGAGCCGCCGCCTATTTTTTTAGTGATTAATAACAGGCTGAATATTTGTGAGTAGGTTCCGTTCGATGAGACACGCAAATTTTTCTCAGTGAAAAATCTTGTAAGAGGTAGCTATTAAGTGTCCGTGAATTCGACAACTTCCAAGCGTGGGACAGAGAAAACGTACCACAAAATTTGTAGGACGATATGGCCATTCATTATACAAATATTTACAAAGCTGCATTCAAAAAATCAGATCGTTAATAATTTGAATGACCTCTTTATTTATATTTGTCTCTCTATATTTGTAAGAGCACGCTCCACTCAAACTACCCATTTTGTAGGACAATTGTTATTTCGAGTTTATTATCCAATTATCTTAACATTTAAACTTACTGTTAGTCAGACAATTTCGACACACCACCAAATCGAAATGTTTTATGCTTGCTCTCTTTATTAGCTACCTCTATCGAGATTTTTCACAGAGGGAAACTTGGGCGTCTCCTGTACTATATAGCTTTGTACAAGTACCTACCTATTAAACCTAAACAGTATAAAAAAGGATCTATTGACATCTTTCTAAACCTGATAAGTTGTAGGCTCTATTCAAATTATGAATTTAACAAAAAAATATGATATTTTATTTATTACCGTATTAGACATATGAGATTGTGGGTACTAGGAGATTTTTTGCAAATAAATGAATAAATATTTTCAAAACTTTGCCCATTAAGAATTTATGGTTTATCGACACGAAATGGCGTAGGCTGTTACCAATTGAGCTATAAACAATAATATATGGATAGTTTTTATATTGTGACCTATTTTGTGAACACAAAAACATTTAGATATTTATATATATATATTTTTAGCATTTGACATGCTTAGCCATATAAATCAACACAAAGTGTGAAAATATGAGATCGAAAATAACAGTCACGAGCAGGATTTGAACCTGCATCTCCTGGATACCGTATATAACAGAATAACAGACTTACTGGAATATAACGGACAGCCCAAATTTTAGGACCAGCCTTTAGAATGTGATTCACAAAATCGTATCGACATCGTATCGTCTTATTTGTGACGCGTGGTGTCGCAATAATTGCTCACCCAATCACGATGATCTCTCAACCAATGACAATGATACGATATGATTTAGTGAGTTACATTCTACAGGCCGTAAAAATTTGCATATTTCTTTGACACTATTGACCACTAAAAAAGGATTTTACGCAAATCCTATTCAATAGGGATTTATGCTATGACGCGGGCGAAGCTGCGGGTAATGCGCTAGTAAATTATAAAAATATTTGTTACTAGATTCTTCTCGCAATTTCGTCTAAGGCGTTGAATTAAATCCATAAATCGTTTCGTTTCCCGAAAGCACTTGTCCAGATAACAATATTCTATACATGCCTTGCCAATGGCTCCACCGCAGCTATAAGCTAATTTTTAGGTTAAACACAAAGTGACGAGAAATTTAATGCATTTCACTTTGTAATGTATAGTGCTAAGCATGTCAAATGCTAAAAATATATATAAATATTTATAGGGTTTGCGTCATTATTAGGTAAAAATCTTAATTGTAAAATTAAGTTTACCTGGTCGGTATAATGTATGAAAAATACTTCCGACAGATGGCACAGGCGTCACCCGAAGACGTTAAGTATGAATGTGTTATCGAAATTAGCAGTCAGGAGCAATTGTCACGATGGTTGAATTGGCAAAGCATCTGGACGGTATCCAGGAGATGCAGGTTCAAATCCTGCTCGTGACTGTTATTTTCGATTTCACATATTTCACTTTGTGTTTAATGTATAGTGCTAAGCATTTCAAATGCTAAAAATATATATAAATAATTTTTAGGTTATATCTCAGGTTTCCAATATAATAATGGGATAAAATGTATACCAGTTTTTAAGTCTAATCAAGCGCTATTAAACAATAAATCAAATACCGTTCAGTAGTTTTTGTGTGATGCCAAACAAACAATTTATGTTTTGGAATAAACAAATATCTTATGTATTAATATAAAGATCTATGCTACTACCAAATATTATCCAAATCCATTCGGCCGTTTAGGCGCGATTAACGGACAAACATCTAAAAATGCAAAACATCATCACAAATTTCGCATTTATTAGTAATAAGTAGAAATTAGTTATAATAATTTTATGGTAAATATTAGTAAAATTGTACTAGTAAGATAGTAGGATTAGTAGGCCTAGTAGGATATAAAATGTCTAATATGTAATCAGTGATACGGAAGTAATTAAGTACCATCGTAGTTAAGCTAAATATAAATGGACCAGCTAGATTGGAGAAGTACCACCCTCTCAAAATATTGGCGTATGGTAACAGGTACCCTTACTGTTGCACTTTAAATGCTGAGTGAGAGCGCTGGAGGCTTAATGCCTCTCCACTTCTTGTCCCTTTCGATAGGATTGGCAACCTGCAAATGACAACCGCATGGGGATATGCGGTTGTCAAGCAAACATTATCCTAATCCCTGCCACGTCTTGTGATGCGAGGCTCTGAGTTTCATTAGCCTGTAGTATCCATGAAACACAACACGTTCAATAACAGGCTTTGTAGTATGTATATAAATCCACAGACAGGCACACATAACATGAAGCTTCCAAACGGCTGAACGGATTTGGATTTAGCTTTCTTTTGTATGAAAGGTAACTTGATAGAGAGCTAGGATTTGAACCTCATAGTTTTTTTCTGCTACTTACAGATATCGTCTTTAGTCTCATTGGAATAATCGCAGTGATAAGCGTTGACCAAGGTCTGACGATGGAGCAAAGAGGGTCAGACAGCCCGAGGAGTTTTAAATTTCTTATTTATTTAATTATTAGAAACTTCATTTAGTTAGCCCTCAAATTCGTTGAAGTGGAGCTATCGTAGAGTCTAAAGAATATAATTTATTAACATTATATTCCGTTGGTACTGATAATGCAGGACAAGTTGAAACAAGTCATAAACAATAGTTTAACATTACCATGATAATAACTTATTAGGTACTAATAAGTTATTATCATGGTAACTGCCTCGGTGGTGTAGCGGTAGTGTATGCGACTGTTAATCATTAGGTCTCGGGTTCGATCCCCGGGTCGGCAATGTTATTGAGCTTTTTCCTAAAAAGAAAAATTCTCAGTAACAGTCCGGAGTTTGGAAATATGCCCGGTAGACGTCAATAGGCTCGCCCTCTATTACGTGGGACTTAAACATAGGTGGCGAGTCGTGGGTGTGTAAGTCACCTCTGCCTACCCCTTCGGGAATACAGGCGTGATGCTATTAGGTACTAGCTTGACCCGGCAAACGTTGTTTTGCCAAATAAATTATAAAAAATCATTATTTATACGTCAAAAACATATAGGTTCCGGATAAGTAATCACCTATATATACTAAAACCTTCTCCGAAACGCTATATCTCATGGTATAAGTATTATTCCGATCGGTTCAGTACTTTTCGCAGTATAACCGAACAAAAAAACCGGTTCTCCATTTATTAGTATAGATGTTTGGTGTGGCATGTTTCTCTCAAATTGGGGCGTAACGTAGCCTTGATTATGATAAATCATAGATAATATAAATCCATGTGGTTTTAATCGGAAACAATGTTTGTTTATATGTTATTCAATGTTTTGTGGAATATCACTTATTTAGATTTATACCTGCCATGTACGATGATTTATTCGTTTACCTGTAAACATAAAAAAAAAAATGTTATAGATCAAATCTTAAAAAGTATAACATCTAAAGGCTAAGTAGAATTTGTACTAATATTCTTTTAAAATCTATATATAAATAGGTGAAGACAAAATCAGTTATGACGCGTTTATTTTTCTCTATTTGTTTATCGATTTTCTTTCGTTTTAATAGCTTTTAACGAGTTGTTATCGATAAAATAATGTTGAAAACATACAAACTTTAAATATATTTTCTGTATATTTTATGAAAATTGTCAAAAACAATTATGATCCGTACCTCTCTGATAATAGAGGTGGTTACAAAGGCCAGTCAGAGAAAAAAGATTTCCAAAAAAAAAAAAAACATTTTGTAAGTAATATAGGTACAATACAAAATAGAGGTATTTAGAAGCCTAAAAAGAACAAACCATCAGCTGATTTTATAGCATTCAGGACTTCAGTTTTTATTGCTATAATGGCGAACGAGCCACGGCCCGTATGTGGTAACAGTGGCTCATAGACTCAAAATACTGCCAATTAAGTACCGCTTTATTTATTTTACGGAAATAAATGAATGGACGGCTATCTCCCGCTACAACCAAAACAAACAGTGTTTCACGGTCGGTCATGCGGAAAATATCGGTGCCAATCTGCTTGGACCAGGTACAATAGAGTACTCCTACTTGATTCCAATCCCTACCACCAGTAACGAATAATTACTCTCTCTTGCCTTTTCTTTTTTTCATACAGTCCAACTGATGGTAAGCGGTTACCGCAGCCTATAGACCAGAGGCATCACTCACGCGTCGCCATCTCCAAGGAAAGGGATTGTAGGTGGTTAGGAAGAATAATAAGTAGATAGGTAGGATACTAAGGAGAGGATAGGGAGGATAATAAGGAGAGGTTAGAGAGAGGGGTTTGGGCCTCCGGCGCTCTCATTCACCATACGAAACACAATATGACACACTGATATTATGTGAGAGGATGGTACTTCTCCGATAGAGCCAGCCCATTCATGCTGAGATAAGCAAGGCTCTACCACTTGTGATCTTAAAAATCATTGGCTATGAAAAAACATACAAAGCACTACAAACAATTTACTAGACATTTAGTACCCACGCATGAAAGTGAATATTTCTGGTCTGTTATTAGGAAATCTCCAGTTGTATTCAATTACTTAGATCCGATGACAAAGTCGTCAAATTCCAACGAGCAGTAAAAGGCGTCAGGCGGAGGATTTTATTGCAAATGCGAACAGATTAGAGTCTTTACATCACCATTTACACGAGCTCTAACATCGAACATATTATTCGTAATGTCATTATATTACTGTAGTCATGGTATTTAATGTGGAGTGATCATGCTAATACATTCTTCTTCTTATATGAAATAGTATTCGTGTTTTACTTTATCATCAAACCAGCTTCTGCTACTTCGTCTGTGAGAACTATAGATTTAGATTCAGACTGTCCTGAGATAAATAAAAGTCTTGATCAGGCGGTTAGTCTTCCTGCTTGCAGTAAAGTTCCCATTTTCCTCTTTCACAAATAATTTAAAATCAAAACGGTTAGTCTTGTTTAGGGTTATGCGTGTCTCGAATTGTGTGAATAAAAGTATTATACGTTGTGTGGTGAAAACCAAGGACTGCAAAGACATTGGTATCGAGTTCGATCCCCCAACTCAGGTCCAGACTTCGCACGGCACACACCTTTATTTTCGAAATAATATGTGTATTTGTCTACAAATTATCACTACTCGGTTAAAGAAAAATTGTGACGAAAACTGCAAGCCTAAGAAATTTTCTTGATGGCTTGTGAAGTTTACAAGCCCGCATTGAGGCAGCGTGGTGGACTACAGCCTTAATCCTTTTCACTATGAGAGGAGACCCGTGGCCAATAGAAACAGTAAAAGGGCTGAGAAAAAAAAAATGAAATAAACAAACGATTTTATTCAAGCTACAAACTGTAGTATCTTTATGTAAAATTTGTATGAAATCTGCTTGGCTAATTAGGACAACTACTCATTATTTGTAATAAAACGTTCCTATAAATATGTCATTCTAGTATTTCATATACAATCAATTAATTTAATCGAAATTTGAATAATGATTTATTTAAAGTACAAATTCTTATTTGTGAATGAGGAAAAAGAGAACTTTAGTGCGAGCGGGAATCGAACCTGCGTCCCTTCCAATCCGGGAAAGTACTCTAATCCACTGAGCTACCGCACTACCTTTCAGTCATATCCAATCTCTTCATCACATTTGTCTTAACAACGCCACATATCGGAAAGAATTTCCATGCATTAATCCAATAAGTATAGAAAGTTTAATTTTGCAATTAAAATTCGTACTATTTGATGGCGTGATTTTTTAAACATTTTAATCTATATTTTTAGCACTTGACATTCTCAGCTACTTTAAAGTACAAATTCTTATTTGTGAATGAGGAAAAAGAGAACTTTAGAGCGAGCGGGAATCGAACTTGCGTCCCTTCCAATCCGGGGAAGTGCTCTAATCCACTGAGCTACCGCACTACCTTTTGGTCATACCCAATATCCTCATCAATGATTTATTTATTTCATAACGCTTTTGTGAGCTAAAAGTATAATCTTATAAAGTAGTTATTGACGATTTTAATAGCGTAGAATCAGGAAATAATTATACATAATATTAAAGAAATACCAAAATGGCATTCCTTTAATGTCATGCACTCTACTAAGCGAACTTATGCTACGGCCAATGAAAATGCTAACTATCACAACATATCATACTTATGAGTGCGACGAGTGCATATGATGTATTTGATAGTATAGATACGGTTCAAATATGGTTCAAATACTTTTTCCTTGAAGCTGACGGTTGAAGAAAGAAAAACGTTTCACATGCTTGAAGACGCTCCACTTGAATTAAAAACAAAAAAAAGAAGACATTTTGTAACTCCTCTATTTTGACGAGCAGATATTCTATCTGAATAGACTTTCTCACGTAACGCCCAAACAGCTCTACGATACAATGTAAATGCTACTTTTGAACACAACAAAAGGGAAAGCAACAAATAGATAAATTCGTACAGGAAAGCTAACACACAGTAAACGCTTTACGCCTTTTTAGTTGTGTTCAATCGAGTTACTAACGCTTGTTTAGATGAGAACCGCCTTTGTCGATCTACTCTGCTGAGCATTGTGTACATAGAGCGTTATACAAGGTACTCTGTATTTTATGAATTAATGTGACGGTATTTTGTTTGACATTATAACAAATAAATAATAACATTACAGACAAACTACGAATTTTGGTCGTCATTTAGGGTCGTAGCAGCAGAAAAAAAAAGTTATAGTTTAAAGATGGTGATGGAATATTCCCCATATATGGGCCGTGGTGGTCTATTGAGAAGAGCCTAGAGAAAATTAAGATTAATTTTCGTAGCATCACACAATCACAAATACATTAACAGTACAAAAACCGGAATTATTATTAATTTTATGTAAATCTAAATCAGCATTAATAAAAGTAATACAAAACTATTTTGAAATAAAACTAGGTTTATGGATTTTATCGCGTTTACATAATTTTCTGCTATCCCGACGTTTCGAATACTTTACAGCATTCATGATCACGGGTGGACTTAGATGTTAGATGTCCAAGGCTGATATCATCTAACATCTAAGTCCACCCGTGATCATGAATGCTGTAAAGTATTTGAAACGTCGGGATAGTAGAAAATCAAGTAAAGTCAAGTGCTAAAATTCAGATCAAAAAATGGTCACAATGTTGTCTTAGAATAGCGCTAACAATCGCAAAGTACTTCGAATTATCCTTGCGCAATATTGACACACGCTTGTCATATAAATCTAACATTGCTAACGAACTAATTAATGCGCATTCTGTGTGTTTGAGTTTACATTACACATTAACACAGAAAACGCTGTACCTAACTTAGTTAAATATGATTTAAGCTTTGCTAACATGTGTGTACATAATGATAACGAGGATTTATTTGAAGAAGATTGTCTATGCGTGCAGTTATGGGCAAGTAAATTAGCAATATCGTTGCGTAGTGAGATAAAGTTCGCGTATGTACGCTGGTGGGAAGAACAAATTATTACTGTCGTTGGGAGCTAACGTTGTCATCTCGCGGAGACGAGAATTGGCTGACTTAATTCACTTTAACCAATCTCGTGCTCGAAGCAATGATCCTGTACCCCGCGTCCCGTTTGATAACTAAAGAAAATTAAAAACGATTTCTGCGCGTCTGACGAAAACACTCAAGTTCTTTAACGAGTGACAATAAAACATAGCATCATGCCTGTATTCCCCAAAGGGTTGCAGAGGTGTATTATACACTCACGGTTCGCCAGCTATATTTAAGCCTCACGTAATAGGGGGCGAGCCTATTACCGTCTACCGGGCACATTTCCAAACTCCGAGCCGCTACTGAGAATTTTCTTTTTACGAAAAAGATTAATAACACTGCCCTATCAGAGGATTGAACCCGAGACCTCATGATCAGCAGTCGCTCACACTAACACTGCACCGCAAAGGCAGTTATTGACAATAAATATTCTTAGGTACAGTTAGAGAGCTGGGGTGCTAATTTGTCCGGTTTACCTCCTAGTGGTGCACCCCGGGCAACGTCGGCAGTCGCCGGCGGCTAAAATTCCGGACAGGACGGGTCTCCGCGTGTCCCTCTGACTCAGCAGAGGGGACAGCGGATAGACCAGGCGTCGGAGTCGGTGGGACCAGACTGGCTCACCGGGCTCTGGACAGTGGGGCCACAGCGGCCCCCCCCGTCCCAAATCGTAAACCTGAGCGCGTGTCTGTGGTTACGTCTCGCGGGCATACAGGAACGAGGGTCTTGGCTTAATCGCCCGGACCGCGAGGAAGACAACCTCTATAAAAAATTACCCCGAATCTCAAGCTCTGGCACGCGGCGAGGAGATGCATGGCTGATGGGTAGTTCAGTCTCGAGCGCGGCCCCAGCCAGGGTACCTGCGGACCGCCTGTGTTGGGTTACAAATGTACGCTTACCCGGGTACAGGAAGCTCTGCCCGGGTGGACCGGACCTCCTTTCTCCCATACTCGTGGGAACAAAATGGTAAATTGTGTAAAAAATATCAAATCGGCAGAGTTGGGTGAAAATCCCGACGCCTCAGCCGATAGGGGTCCGGCTATAAATGCGGCCTCTATTAGTGCAGCTGCGCGTAAAACGCGCGGCGGCAGAAAGTCCCGCAAGGGCAAAAAGACGTCCAAGGGAGCGTCCCCCCAGTCTTCAAGGGACGACTCGATGACGGGCAGCTCGGCCTGCACTTCAGCCACCGAAATGTCTGCCGCTGAGGAGGGTGGCCTGTCTGAGGCTGCTGAGAGTCGGCAATCGCGGCCGGCAGAGGTTGTATCGGAGTCGCGCTTCTGGCGCAAGCGCACCCTATCTCAGGGGAGCGCTGGCTCGGACTCCGACCTGAGCTCAGCTGAGATGCCTCCCCCTAAAATACCCGCAGTGGCTAGGGGTCGAGGTATTAGCCGACCCGGGACGCCGATACCGCGTGCCGCCTCAGCGAAAGAGGCTGAGACGCGATGTCTTAAGCGGGCGGAGACGGTGCAACACGCAGAGGAGCGCTTGGCGCTCCTGTCTGAGAAGCTCCGTCTTCCCATAGACGACAATGGGCCGCCTACTGCGGCCAAATTCGCCGAAAGAGCCACGGACGCCAAATCAACGGCGTGGGGGTCCCCCGGGACGGACGCCCGAGGTGCGGCGGACCTCCTGTTACTCAACCGAGGGTCCACCCTAGCGTGCGTGCGGCGCGGGGGCGGGTCGATAGTGGACCTTTCGTTCGCTATCCCCGGTGTCGCCGCACGCGTAAGGAGCTGGCGAGTCCTGGAGGAGGTCGAGACCCTATCTGACCACAGATACATTCAGATAGAGGTCTCCCGGACCCTTCAGGACGCCAGCAGGGGTCACGCGGCGGACAGAACTCCCGCTTTTCCACGATGGGCTGTGGGTAGGCTCGACCGGGACCTGCTAGTGGAGGCGGCCATTTTTCAATCTTGGCTGCCTCCCCCCCTGACAGAAGACGTGGACACCGAAGCTGGCCGCATTCGCGGCATACTTACACAGATCTGCGATGCGGCCATGCCCCGCGTGCGGCGCCCGCCTCGACGGAAGGGGTCTACTGGTGGTCCCCGGAGCTGGCGGACCTCCGTGCGGCCTGTATTCGTGCCCGGAGGTCCTACACCCGCAGCCGACGTCGCCGAATCCGTGACAAAGAGCGGGAGGGCCAGCTGTATGCGGCGTACAGCAGTGCGCGCGCCGCGTTAAAGCTGGCCATCTGTCGCGCCAAAGACGCGAAAAGGCAGGAGATGCTGGAGGGTCTCGAGCGTGACGCCTGGGGACAACCATACCGCGCGGCGCTTAACAAGCTCCGCGCCCAGCCCCACTTTACGGAGACCCTTCGGCCGGGCTTCCTCTCTGAGGTGGTCGAGGGACTTTTCCCCTCACGGGCGGAGTCCCTGGTCGCTCACAATAGGGCCCTTCTGTGGCGTCCACAGAGGGTCGTAGCGGTCAGGGCAATACGCGGGTACCGCACGGTCTCGACCGATGCAGCCTGTGCGTTGGCCGGAACCCCCCCGTGGGATTTGGAGGCGGAGGTGCTCGCCGACGTCTATCGGCGGGCGTCGACGGCGCGGGCGGGGGGCAGCTGCCCCTCGCCGAGCGCAATGTCATCGTGGCCGGAAGATGCCCGCCGCGCCACTGTCCTAAAGTGGAAGTCTCGGCTGGAGACGCCCCGGGCTGGTCTCTGGACCGTGGGGGCGCTCCGGCCGATCTTGGAAGAATGGGTAGGGTGACAGCACGGGGTCCTCACCTTCCGGTTGGTGCAGGTTTTGTCGGGGCATGGTTGCTTCGGCAAATACCTGCACATGATCGCTAGGAGGGAGACGACCCCAGGCTGTCACCACTACGGCTGCGACGAGGACTCGGCGCAGCACACGCTCAAGTTATGCCCGGCCTGGGATGTGCAGTGCCGGGAACTCGTTGCAGTCATAGGCGTGGACCTGTCGCTGCCGGCCATTGCGCGAGCGATGGTTGGCAGTGACAAGGCCAGGACTGCGGTCGCCGCATTCTGTGAAGCTGTCATCTCGCGGAAGGAGGTGCCGGAGAGGGCCCGTGAGGAATCCTCCTTCGCGGACCCGATTCGCCGCCGACGCGAGGAGCAGCGTGCGCGCGCTTACCTGCGCCTGATGCCGCTCTAGCCGAGGCTGCGGACGGTGGGGTCGGGGAGTACCCTGCCGTCCGCGGAAGCCTACCACGAAGGTGCGACGCCCAAGTGCGCGAGGTGTCGCTCTAGAGAGGGTGCCCGAAGGGGCTGCCGCCTGCGGATCGCGGTCGTAACGACGCGGTACCCGTGATCCGCCGTAGCAAGGGCGGTTGGAGGCACACGGTGGGTTTTTAGTGGGTGAGAGCCCCACACTACCCTGTTGTCTCACCGGGCAGCAAAAAGGTACAGTTAGAGCTGGCTCACGTAGTTGGAATTAGTAACTTACATTTATTTTATGAACAACTCTATTCTCCCCACGAATTCTGTCAATATAACTATTATAATATAAAAATGAATCGCTATTTCCATTCGTCACACCATAACTTGAGAACGACTTTAATGATTTCAATATTTTTTTAAAGTTTTCAAATATTTTGTAGCAGGTTCTCACGGTAAGGAAAATTAAGAAAATTGTGTAACAAAGATAACCTATAGGAAAATTTTAGAAAACTTAAGGACAGGACCTTATTTTAGCTTATTAGCGCGTTTGACAATTCGCAAAGAATTGAATATTGAGAACTAAGACAGGACGACGTCTGTCAGGTCAGCAGCAGACATTTAATGTTTTATGTAACCCTCAGTTGTCTGTGTGGTCTCGGATTGAGAATATCATCATCTCATTTTTTCGAGTTGTCGTACAATGTGGCTAAGTAATTATCGTATATTTCATTACTGGTAGTAAGGTTGGGCTCCAAGTGGAAGTACTCACATGTTACCTAGCCCGAGCGGATCGGTAACTCCATCTTCCTTGTGACTGACCGTAAACCACTTGAGTGTGTGTTTTGATTGTAGCGGGAGATTGAATAGAATAAAGAGTCAATAGTTTCATTTCCCATCTACGAAATGATATGCTAAGCTGCATTTTGGCAGTATTCTTGGTATTGTGGAGTCCATGAGTGGTGACCACTTACCTGCAGGGGGTTCTGGGTCGACTGCAACATAAATATTTTTGAAGTAAAAACTTCTTTAGGCGCATTGAGCACTTTTTGGGTAAACAAAAATCATGGAACTCGCGTCATCGTCACCGAACGCTATGGTCACGTGACGTGTTAACGATAACACTATCTGTTCCTATTTGTATAACTTATTGTGCTGGGCCAGCTGTGAATGATGAATTTTTTTTTTTATGAATTAAAGAATAATTTTCATTTAAAAGTTTAAATTTAAGATCAAACAATTAATTTGGATATGCATAAATAACAACTGTTTGTTTTAAGTTTTAACTTCTGTCAGCAGTCCTCGTGATTGCTTTGAATTTTTTTTTTTGTGAATTTGGAAGAAGCGATCTATTTGATGATAAGAGGTTATCAGCTCCGCCTCAAGCAAAACCTAGTTTCTAGGTTATATCTCAAGTTCTCGATGAAGCAGTAGGATAAAACATATGTGCATAACAGTAGTGGCATCAAATCGGTTCAGTAGTTTATGCCTGATATGCGAATATACAAATAGTTAAAAAGACAAAAATATTTTTTTTTTGTGTTTAGACATATATTTATGCAAATATATATTTTTTTCTCACATACAGCTCCTTTGTAGCATCTTCTGTCATGTCATTTTGTTACTAGCCTTATTATAGAAGTATTGGGGTGGTTATATACACGTATATCTCTATATCGATATAATATATATAAAAAATCCCTGCTACAGTGACTGTTTGTTTTTATTGCTTATGGTGGCAGACAAGACACGGTCCACCTGATGGTAAATGGTAACCGTCGCTCATGGACTCAACTGTTCAGATAGTACTGTCAAGCCATTGCTCACTATTGCATTTCACATATATGAAATGAACGAATGAACGGCTATCTCCCTCTACAACGAAAACACACCGATGTGCTTCATGGCCGGTCACACAGGAGATGGTGGTACCAACCCGCTCGGGCCCGATAGCATGCGAGTGCTCCTACTTGGTACCCAGCCCTACCACCAGATACAATGGGTGATAATTGCTTACTTCCATTAGGCTCCTTGTTCGACACCCGTGGGAAAGAATGGGGTGGTGACACTTGTATTTTTAGTCCGTCACGACACGGACAAAACCGCGTTAACATTCGAACTATTTATCTAATCTTAATTTTTTTTAAATTGTTCTATTTGCTACCTAAGAGTACTTTCTATCTCTTTGTTTTTATTCCGATTAATTTTTATTACAAAAGTAGCTGATCCCGCCATTTAATTTGCATTTCTTACTATATTAACAGAAGACACACATCAAACAGCATCTGGGACGGGTTTGCAGGAGATGCTGGTTCAAATCTTGCTCCCGCGAAGGTGCGACGCTCCGTGTGCGGATACGCCGCTCTGTAGAGGGTACCCGAAAGGATAAGCCTACGGCGGATCACTGAAGTAATCCAACACAGTACCAGTGGACCGTCAACACAGGCGGAGAGACGGCACACGGTGGGTTTCTTAAGGGGGTGAAGGCCCCACGCTACCCTGTTCGTTGCCCCGAACGACGGGTGTGCGGTTAGAAACATTTTTTCGGCCTAAACAAAAAAAATATGTTCAAATCTTGCTAGTGACTGTTATTTTCGATTACACATTTTGTGTTAATTTATATGGCATGTCAAACGCTAAAAACAATATAAAAATATCAAAATAGCTATATACATATACACATAATCTTTCTACAAGACCGGTTGTATATCAAAAGAAGATTAAGAACCCATTAATTTAAAATTTAAATATAAATTCAAATAACTAATCCATATTTTTATAAGCTAGCAGAAATTCTTAAATATCTGTTTCTGTGTATACAAACAAAAGTCTCGTTTCTCGTGAGTGTGGCCAGAAACCAGCGTTATATTATAGAGGCCAAGCTAGATAAATAAGCTTTAGAACTGAAAATAAACGTCGTTATGAATTAAAAATGTACTCGTGTTGATCTTTCATTTTTTATTGTTATCGGTGGCAAACGACCCCGACACAACGAATAGTTAGTGGTAAAAGAGAGTTGCAATTGAAGAGAGATTATATTGTCAAACTGATACAAGATATAACATAGTATGTAACTGCGACACCATAATTATATCTATATCAGAAAAACTATTCCCCAGAAACCACATCCATTTTTTTCGGGATATATAAAAGCCTACGTTCTTTTCTAGCTTCCTTATTGATGTGAAACATCTAATGCGGCGGGAGGGTAAAATCGGCTGCTAGCGTGGCGACGCTTTTATTTTGATGTGAAACATCTAATGCGGTAGGAGGGTAAAAGCGACTGTTAGCATGGCGACGCTTTTATTTATTTACCTATGTAAAATTTTATACCGATCGGTTCAGTAGTTAAAGCGTGATAACATAACAAAACAAATGCACTTTTGCATTCATAATATTAGTAAGTATTGATGTACAATAGATTTTAACTATCCCTAGACTCGCACTCAAACACATACAATAAACATCATCAAAATTGGTCCAGTGGTTTAGTTTATATATTATTAATATTACCAGCTAAACAGTATGATTTGGGTAAAGGCAATGTAGAATACCTGCGGCTTTCCGGAAAAGTATATTTATGTACCATTTTTTTAGGCGGGAAAAAATATACCTAACCCGCACCCGTCGTTAGGGGCATCGAACAGGGTAGTGATATATGTATCTACATACCTAGGTAATGAATATAATTCCTAGCGATTGCATAGTAGAAAGAAATAATGTATAGGGTACATATTAGGTATATGTTTACCTATTCGAACATAAAGACGTGACGCTCTAAAACTTACAAAATATTTTAGTATAATCTACAACATTTATGTAGTACTAGCTTTTCGCGGCAGCCAAAAGTTAGTTTTTAGGTTATATCTCCGGTTCCCGATATAGTAGCGGAATAAAATGTATACCTAGCAATTTTTAAGTCTAATCAAGAGCTACCAAAGAAAAAAGTTGTTGTGAACGAACAAACAGACAAAAAATCTAAAAAAATTGTTTTGTGTTTAGACTCGCCTATATAGCCTAATACAGAATTTATTTCTCAAATATCTTAAATGCACAGACACAGCTTTATAATAGTATAGACTAGGGGTTCCCAATCTTATCAGTCCGCGGCGCACATACATGTTTGCTATTTTGTCTCGGCGCCCTAAACTATCTAACAGTCGAAATAGATAGATACAATAATACTAGTTAGGTAGATATTTAGAAAAATTTAAACATCCACATTATGAATCTAGATTTAAAAACTATAAAATTAACACAGAAAACATTCAAAAGAGACCTATATTGAGGTTTCGCAAAATGGTAAACAGAATCGCTTCGCGGCGCTTTACTTCGCTTTCTACGGCGCACCAGGGTGCCGCGGCGCACACTTTGGGAACCTCTGGTATAGACTACTAAAATAGTTATAAGGAACTCATTTGTCTACAAAATAACCAATACATCATCATCTCCCAAACCTTATTCCAATATTTTTGTTGGAGTCAGCTTCCGATCTGTTCGATTTTAGCACCAGTATTTATGTCCTAACTAAGGAGACAACTAGCGACTTTGACACAAGACCGGCCCCCTTAGAATGAGAAACACGTTAGATGAATTTTCGTTTTGATTCATAGTGATTGGTCGCCTGAATCACGCGTCAAAATCTCGACATCCTATTCTCGGACCTACTGCATATACACACAACATTTCATAAGAATCGGTCAAGCCGTTTCGGTGGAGAATGGCGACAAACACTGTGACACGAGAGTTTTCTATATTAGATATAATAGTACTTAGAAATGTTTTCTTGAACATAAAACGATCTCCAGACCGTTCTTTCATTCACAGCGACCACTAGGTATTAACACACATTATAGTGCACTGCACGAGTGTATGCTTAAACGCTAGTGCATTCTCTGTTCCCTCACTCTCATAGCCTGATAGGATGGCATTTCGGTACGACTGGAGAGAGATCGAGCGCAGGCCCAACGATTTTACGTACTTTCCGAGGCACGAGGGTATAACTTGGCCAACTTCCTAACTCTGGGCTAAACATAACAACTTTTTTTGTACGACTGACTCGGGAATCGAATCCGAGACCGCATGATCCGCAGCCACATACACTACCGCTGGACCACCGAGACAATTAGAATTTGTTGAACATAACCCAAGCCTAGCCAAGTTGCATTCTATGATCGCTAACGCTATAGAAAACTAATAAAATATATGGGAATTTGACATCTTTAACGATATCTATAACGCTAATTAGCGTTACGTTAAAGATGTCAAATTTACATAAATTTTAATGGTTTTCTATAGCGTTAGTGATTATAGAATGTAACTTGGCTAGGCCCACAGATTACCAAAGGCAGTTACTAATATGTACACATATCAATTAACGCTTATAACATCACTTCTAACAGCCATATCGATTTCAAAATATACGCCACTACGCCAAACGACCTTCGCACATCATAGTTAATACTAAACTGTACTACATTAGTCACTATAACCAATCTATGAATTTATTATTCAAACACATGACACCGATATTCTGTTGAGTTCAAAAGCTATATTATATTTTAGATCTATATTTTAGCACTTGATATGCTCAGCTACTTTAACAACAAATTATTTGTGAATGTGGAAAAAGAGAACTTTACTGCGAGTGGGATTAAACTATTATATTGGTATAATGCATGTAAATGGATCTGATAGGTGGCGTGGGTCGTAAAGACAAACGTGATGTGGAGATTGGGTATGACCGTCTGTCGCTACGATGGCTTAGCGATCTAGAACACTTCCCCGAATTGAAAGAGACGCAGGTTCGTATCCCACTCGCAGTAAAGTCGTCTTTTTCTACATTCACAAATAATTTATTGTTTAAAGCTATATTGTATTCGATGGGGACGGCCGATAGAAGTGAAAACTAAGTAACTTGTGAATTATATCGTCGAGCTATTAGATTATTTTATTTTTGAATTACTTTTGGTTTGTAAATTACCAATATTGGTCATTAACACTTCGTAGCTTTCTTCTTCTTAGCTCGACGATACAATTCACAAGTTACTTAGTTTTCACTTATATCGCAGCGTTCGGTGACGATGACGCAAGTTCCATGATTTTTGTTCACCCAAAAAGTGCTCAACGCGCCTATATAAGTTTTCACTTTAATAAAAAGACAGTAAAACCATAAAAATATTTTATTATTAATTACAAAAAATGTCAATCAGCTGTGGACCAGCATGGTGGACTATGACCTTCTCTACTATCGAATATTTCCGATCGTGGGTAGGTATACCTACATTATTTCTGTTGAATATATTTTTGCGCTTATATTTTGATATTACTTATTAAGCACACAATGTAAATGACTTCATTGAAAGTAGATAATATATTGCCCTTCTATATAGAAAAATAATATCAATAATAGTTATACCTAAAAAAGTTGCATCAAAATCCGTTTAGTTGCTTTTGCGTGATGCGCGAACGAACAAACTAACATACAGACAAACAGACAAAAATCTAGAAAATAATGTTTTGTGTTTAGACACGCCTATATAGCTAATATATTCATTTTCCCTCAAATATCTTAAATTTACAGACATCATAGCTCTGTTACAGCTTAATAATAGTTATACACGCTTATGCCATTTTCAATGATATTGATGATTTGAGGCAATCTCAACAAGTAGCTGAGGTTGACCACGACATAATCATTTAAACCACGAACATCGATTTACATGCTAACTGCCTTCCCGCAGCTTCTGAACTTCTTGCTAAAACAAAAGGCTTTTCTGAAATAGTTTGAGATTATTTTAATTTATTACAAAATACCAAACAAGCAAAATGTAACGCACTTTATTTATTTCTTGTTATTCGGATAAAATATACATAACTGTATACTCTGTCGATCACTGCAACTAGCAGAGTGGTGTGGTGCCTTGTTGTCGTACTTCCACTTCCATTTTTGTTTCAATGGCGCTTCTTGTAATTAATGTCCCATCAAAAACATAAATGTGAAATGAGAGCCAAGTTTAATATTATGATATATGCCTTGGTTGTTGACTTCAACGACAAAAGAACTGAGATCTAAATGGGAGTTTAATTGTCAGTCTTGAAATTTATTTATAACCACATAAAATATTTTATAATAACTTAATATATATTATAATTTCTTCTTAAAACTTAGGATAATATATTAAAGCCTAAGGTCTGACTTGCCTAGTTTTTATATACGAATTATATTATAGCCTTCGCAAGTTCTAAAGAAAAGAAAAAAGAATATGTGAAATAGTTTTTGAGTTATGAGGGGGTTAAAAGTGGCTCCAAATGGTTCGTAAAATATTTCACACGGTACTGCTCGCCAATTATTATTTAGCTTAAACTTGGCTTGACCGGCTATGGCGTGTCTAGATGATACACTTGGCCGATGCTATTTTACAACACAGAGAGAAGAGAGGACAACAAGGATAATTTTTGTGCATTTATGGTTACTCGTCTGAAGTATATAATTTTACAGATACGAGTAAAACTATTATTAATGAAGACACGTTTGAACCTCAGACATCATAAGCCAAAAGTGAAAAATTACGTCAATATCTCCTTGAGGTGGGAACTTGATGACACAGGGGTTAGATTCAAGGATTAATATGGAGCTAATGTTCATTGCTGATGATGGTTGACGAGTCAGTTTCCTGTTGATAAGTGGTGACCGACTTCATGGAGGAAACACAGCTAGATACTAACGATTGCCTGAAACGGACAAAGCCGATGTATAAAGATCATGTTTAATTAAAAGCTCTTATTACTAAATAATTGAGGTACTGACCTAGGCACTAACATTTGTGCATGCTTTTTAAATTTTGTAATGTCAACGCATAGGTCCCTCGTACAAAATGTACATCTTTTGAAATTTCACCCAAATATTTCAAGCGAAACGTTTACGTTTTTAGTAGTTTCAAATTTAAAACAATACTAATCATATGAACTAGTTTGAATGTGAACGGGTCTGTTCTATTTTTGTTTTATGGAGTGTTGAATTCGTCTGCTGTGATTCATCAGTGACTGAGCAGTGATAAAAGTTTTTGATGTGGCATATTTTGGGAGATGTTTCTAAAGGTTAAACGTGTTTATATTGCAGATTCATTTTAATTGTTTATGTCGGATGCCATGCCTAGATATAAAAAAATAGTTCTGATAGACATATCGTGAGTAGCGAAGATCAAGTGGGAAGATCAAGGCTGTCGCTCAAAATTTACCTACTCTTCCGGCATGGATAAACCACGCCAGAATCAGCTAGATCTTGTAACCGTCTGAGACAACGACATAAACAATAACTCTCAGCTAAAATTCCGTTTGCACGAAGATGTGTTTGTCTTGTGTCGGGATTCGCACTACAAACAAACTATAAAATATTCAAGCTGTTGCACTCTTAGGAGTCACGGTCACGCGAATATAATTATATATTACTAGCCTTTGCCAGCGGCTTCGCCGCAGCCAAAAGCTAGTTTTTCGGTTATATCTCAGGTTCCCCATATAGTAGCGGGATAAAATGTATACCAGTTTTTAAGTCTAATCAAGGCATTTCAAATACAAAAAGTTACATCAAAATCCGTTCAGTAGTTTTTGTGTGATGCGCGAACAAACAAACCTATAAACAGATAAACAGACAAACAGACAAAAATTCTAAAAAAAATAGTTTTGTGTTTAGACACGCGTATATCCAGATGCTTTGCCAATTCAGCAATCGTGACCCTTGCTCCTGACTGCTAATTTCGATAGCACATTCATACTTAACGTCTTTGGGTGAGAAGTATTTTCATACATTATACCGACCAGGTAAACTTAATTTTACAATTAAGATTTTACCTAATAATGACGCAAACCCTATAAATATTTAGATATTTTTATATATATTTTTTAGCATTTGACATGCTTAGCAACATACATTAAACACAAAGTGAAAAATGTGTAATCGAAAATAACAGTCACGAGCAGGATTCGAACCTAAAAGCTAGTACCTATACAATAATATTACGTTTACCTCTAAGAGATAATGTGACTAAACGCAAGGGCACCTACGGAAATGATATTTATGGAAAATAAAATTTGTACAATATTATCTTATCTTTTCTTTAGATGATGTTTGTTCACAGAGCTCTTAATAATAAGAAGTTTTGTGGTTATGTTCGTTGTTTGCCGAGATAATATTGAATTGTGCAAACTGTAAATATATTTTACCTGTAACAGCAGAAACAAATTCAAAACTTTGCAGTTAAGTTCCTAGAACTAAAAATGGTGTGGAAGATATGTAAAATGTTGTTATGAAGACCTATATATGTATTATTAGTCTTCTATAGACATTATATATGTCACAATATACCAATGGCACCTATACTTTCTGATAAACAAATAGACATGCTGGGCTACCTACCCGATTAAAATCTATTTTTTTTTAATTCTTCTATTTTTTCAATAAACAACTACACATAACGACGCACCTTCAGATTTTTCTTTGCCTGAAAATATTTTCATTTGCTCATTGTTTATTACGTTACGTTCCTCCACTTCAAACAATATTTGTATATGTAAAGGCAGATTTTTGTTTTATTGCTTGTAGTGGCAGACGAGCCACGGCCCATCTGATTGTAAATGGTAACCGTCGCTCATGGACTCAACTATACTGAGAGTATTGTCAAGCCGCTGCTCACCATTTCATTTCATCAATATGAAATGAAAGAATAAACGGCTATCTCCTGCTACAGCCAAAACGCAACGATGTGCTTCATGGCCGGTCACACTGGAGATGGTGGTACCAATCCCCTCGGGCCCGATACCAAGTAAGTACTCCCACTCGGTACCCAGCCCTACCACCAGTCATGCAATGGATGATAATTGCTTACTTCCCTTAGTCGCCTCATACAACACCCGTGGGAAAGAATGGGATGGTGAAACTTGTATTCTTAGTCCGTCACCACACGAAAAAAATGCCTTCACATATATTTTAAATTATAAATTTCCTGACTTTTTCTTTCTTAAATGACCGCTATCGTGTTACAATGATTTCAGAATCAGGTCATGTGGTTTATCGTATAATACGCAAACCAACATACAAATTCATTAGATAAGGAAATTAATCAATGTTATCTGAATCCGTCGAAATCTCACGGATGAGAGAATAAGGATTTTTTGACACTGATATGACGTATTTCAAGACAAAATTTCTTTATTATTAATTATGTACCTATATACCTATTATTATAATGCCTATTATATAAGCGTGTTAGAGTGATCCAGAAATCCTTTTCATTGTTTAGTTGTTTGAAAACTATTTTAATCTTGAAAAGGACGCCAGGTCCAGGAACTCCGGGATATCTTTGGTATAGTGTCGAGTTATCTTAGGTCTGGGACCTTAGATTAAGCTAACATCAGGATTCTGGGACCCGTTTAACTATCCATAAAATTTATAGACCTCTCCCAATGTCTAATTGGATAAAATGACAGTGCGGTCATTGGTTTTCAGTTTGGTCGGCTGGCTTTTCCCAAAAGGCAGATCTTTTGCGATCATTTTGCAGCCTTGATTCCGCACCATCGCCTTTTTAATACGAAGGGTATTAAATCAGTAAACCTTGACTAGGGGATATACCTGTTTATCGATAGGTGGGTAAAATAGAATTTGAATTTATATTATGTAATATTTCTCGTATGTATACCTATTGAGAAAAAAGAATCAGCCACTAAGGTAGTAAAAGTATGGAAAATGGATTTTCGATATTTGTGGGTTCGAATCTCAGCCATAATCATCCATCCATCAGCCTTTCATCGTCCACTGCTGGACATAGGCCTCCCCAAAATGGTGGTTTTACCATAATGTCCACGCTCGGCAGGCGGGTTGGCGATCGCAGTGGATGTTTTTAGTACAAGGGGGACCGCTGCTGCCCGGTCCCTCGGTAATCCCTTAGTCGGCTTTTACGACTCCCATAGGAAGAGACGGGGCATAATAATCGTATTATATTTTCTTAACATATTTATAAATAGCCAATCATATTGAATAAGTTTTCAAAAATAAGACAAAGTTATATCATGGGTATGCATTCATTACATTTTTGTTGTGGCTTCGTGAAACATGCAATATGTTATCAGCTTACCAAATATTGTGGTACACTTGACTGTTTGCTCTATCGCTTAACGACAGAATTAATTTTGGATTACTTATAGTGTCGACATATTTCATCATGGTTTAATTAAATATTCATTACGATAAGTTCCATGCAGAAATCGACTGATTAAATAGCATGCTTCTCTTAGTTTTATGCTTCTTCTAAATTTAAATAATCGCAGTTTTTAGCACGTGACGTTCAAAGAATAAAGAGCTCCGTTAAATATTATATTATGAAGGTTTTGTCTCTTATCTGAAGCCATCAAGCGTGAGAACGAGCTCTGCACTTAAAACAAATAGATAACACTCGCTATGTAAATCCTAGAGATTGCTGGGTTAGACAAACAGTATTTAAAGGATTTTAGTTCAAGATATTGTTAGCAGTTTCTTCAGACAACCATAGAAAAGCCTCATATTATATTCTAAATGTTTTATAGATTAAATATAATAAATGTAACCTCTACATAATATAGGTTTTAAAAAGTAATAAGCCTCCGAGCGGCATACACATCCCGTTGTGCTCGTAACGCGGAACATTATCGGTTTCAAGACGCTCTAAGGTATAAAAAAACAACTTAAACCTGTTCCAATCGCTTTAAAAATTAATTTTAAATGTACTGTGTATGCATGTGTAGTGGTCAAATTTAAACCGTTATATTAAACCGTTACTATTTTAATAGGATCATAACTTACTGGTACATATTTTGAAACATCTATATAAAATGCAGTAAGGATTATTTGAAAAATAGAAAATATTTATTTTTTTGCCACACAACCAAGTATAAAATAAAACAAAACGTGAAACTAAATTAAAATCAATCGTAAGTGTGACAGAAAAAGGGCATAGCTCTATTTTGTGGTGATTTGCATCACAAAGGCGATTTTCAGCAATACCCCAAATATTTCGTTGTCTTTTGTCAAGATCTCCTGTAATTATTCTCCTTATTGTCCGTTTTAAGCAAACCTTAATTTTTGTATGTATTGTCCACAAAAGTTAATTATTTAGGATATTTTTTTTCTGTGACTGAGCAATCTGTTATTTTGGAGTGGTTTAGGTACAGACCTTCCGTGAAGAAATTTAATATCGTGTAGATGAGAAAATAATTTTCCTGTGTGGGAATCGAACCCACAAAAGACAATTCTTTATATGATCCACAAATGGTTGTTATGAGACTAGGTGTCCTTTGTATCCGTTGATTGCCTGTTTGTAAAGTCCCGCGCAATACAGAGGTTCAGGGATTCTTAAATAAAAAGTAATTATGAAAAAACAATATATATTTGATATTCAAGGCATTTACGCTCGACGCGACACTAAAACCAGCGCCTTTCATGAGAACTACCTTTTTACGTACTCTGCCGTACGCATAGCTACCGCCGCCACCGGTGGTTTTACTATCGTCAACAGAGCGCCGTTCGCCCGGCCAGTACATTGTTTTTTGTTAAAAGAAAGTTCTTACCTTTGCTTGACGAACTGATAATATTTGTCAAGTATAATAACTATTTTATCCATAACAATAATTAAAAACACTAAACACACGTAAGTGATAACACACCAACGTTATAAAACACGAAAAAAACATATTTTACATTCCACAATTTTTTTTGCCTGGCCTTGGCATCACGGTGTTTTCACTTAGAACAAAGTACCTCTACCCTCCATAGAACAAAGTATAAAATTATAAGGCAACCAAGTTAGGAAGATAAATGGTTTAAAGATATCTTGTTAAAACTCATTGATTTTTAAATTAGTCGTATAATATTGTCCAAAGTTGCAATTTTCTATTGATAGATGTCGCTGTTTTAAAGTAAAATAGATATTGATAAATGCAGCCCTAGATGTCACTAGTGGCAATTTTAGATGTCGATTTCATTGTATATATAGTGTTGCTGTTGTATATATAGTCACAATATTGCTTTTTTGTAAGCAAACTAGCGATGTCGTTTTGTTTTCTTAAATTGTTTTAGTTTACAGTTTAATAAATTATTCAATTTTACATGTTTATATATTATATGCACTTATGCAGGTATATATGTAAACTCATAGATTGTTGTTCTTACTAATTGCCAGATGGCGCCTTGCAAAATGACTGAGAGGTAGACCAATATATAAGTATTCTTAAAATTAGCGCTAGATGGCGTATAAGACATGAAACCCACATTAGTACTTTTTGAAATTAGCGCTATCTATGTGATTTATTGAAAACTACTTAGTAAGACCAATACATTATTAGTTATTTATCAAATAATCAATTTTATTGCGAAAAATGAAGATTATGAGGCGTGCAGTTTTGGATTTTCCAAAGTATTTGGTTCTATCATCAATAGTTTTTGCAGCACACGCCCACAAAACCCAATATTGCAATTTTATTAAGGATCTCTGATTTTTTTAAATAACTTATAATAAAAAACTTCTTTGAAAATTCACGAGGACGAAATATCACCGTTAATACCGACCGCTATGTTGCAATGTTAGAGGGATATTTGACTCCAGAACTTGCGAGATCGAGAATAGCGAATACGATGACTTGGTTCCAATAAGACGGAGCGACCTGTCACTCATCAAATGACTCTATGGCGGTTGTGAGACAGATGTTTCCTGCAAGACTAATTTCTAAAAGAGGTGATATCCCTTGGCCCCCACGTAGCCCTGACTGACGCCTCCTGACTTTTTTTTGTGGGGATACCTTAAACATAAAGTCTACATGAACAATCCGAGGAATATCAGTCAGCTAAAGGAAAATATCCGTGGGGAAATGGCAGCTATCACCCCAGATTTATTGACAAGAGTTTTCACAAATCTGCGTTCGCGGCGGAGCCGTGGGCAAAGGTTAGTATATGTATTTCATTTATATGTAGGCACATTAATCTATGCAAATACAGGAATCATTCATTTTCCGGAATAAATAGTAGTCATGTTCTTTTTTGTATTTTTAACTGTATCTATACAACATTTTATAAAATTCAGTTAAGTAGTTACGGCGTAAACACGTAGGTACTCGTATAATATTATTATAAAATAATGACATAAAAGTGAATTTATAGAATACGGCAGATACATTTTTTTGACTGTGCAGATGGCGGAGTGGTATCGGCCTCCGCCCGAGTGTTATGGGTTCGATTCCCACACAGAACAACTCTTTGTGTGATCCACAAATGGTTGTTCCGAGTCTGCGTGTACTTTGTGTTCATAAAATTGTATGATGTGTAAAGTCCACTGCGATACAAGGCTTATTTCTTAGAGTGGGTGTTGTCTTTAAAAAAAAATCACAAATTCTAAAGAAAATGTTTTTAAAATATTTTGCAGGAATGTTAGTAATTCGGTGATATAAAGCTGGGTCCGGGATGTTGTGTAATTTGTTTGCGTTTTCATTGAATCCATTAGTACACATGTTTGGTGGAAATACGCCCAGCACGCCCGTCTGATGTTACTAATCATTAGCAGTTATTTGATACGGAGTGTATGCGTTTAGTATTGACCTAAGATTTAGTAAACATATTGATTGATACCAGTTTATCGGATTTGTGTTACATCACGTATTCATTTAAAATTTACATTATTGTTACAATACCAGTGTATATTTATTTTATCTAAATATAAATTTTATCGAGCACAGTGAAACGAGGCGGTAGGGAATTGGATGAACTATTAAAAAATGTTGGACTACAGACCGCCGGTTACGCCAACCAGTGTCAACGGACATTAGCCAACTACCCAGAAGATCAACATAAAATGCGAAAATGTGAAATTGAAAACTACAGTCACGAGCTTGAACCTGCATCTGGCATACCATCACAGATACTTTGCCAATTCAGCCATCGTGTCAATGGCTCGGGACTGCTAATTTTTATAAAACATTCCTTCTTAATTATATGGTGATGCCTGCGCCATTTATAGAATGTATTTGCATACAATATTAAGGTTAATTATTACAATATATATTAAGTTTTAGACTTTTCTCCGTGAGGTGACGGACTAAGAATACAAGTGACACTACCCCATCCTTTCCCGCGGGTGTCGTACAAGGCGACTAAGAGAAGTAAGCAATTATCACCCATTGCATTACTGGTGGTACGGCTGGGTACCGAGTGAGAGTACTCACTTGCTATCGGGCCCGAACAGATCGGTACCACGGTCTCCTGTGCCTGTGTGACCGGTCATAAAGCACGTCAGTGTGTTTTGGCTGTAACAGAAGATAGCCGTTTATTCCTTCATTTCTTATATGAGAAATGAAATGGTGCGCAGCGGCTTGACAATACTCCAGGTATAATTGAGTTCATGTGTGACGGTTACCACTTACCATCAGGTGGGCCGAGGCTCGTCTGATATCATTAGAAAAAAAGACTAAAAGCAGTTAAACAAAGGGTGGCCTTATTTTTAGTGAGCATTGTTGACATAAATGTATAAACATTTAACTCATAACGAGAACACCCTGGGGTCAATTACATAGCATCACGCCTGTATTCCCCGAAGGAATAGACAGAGGTGTATTAAATATCCACGGTTTGCCAGCTATGTTTAAGCCCCACGTAATAGGGAGCGAGCCTATTGCCGTCTACCGGACACATTTCCAAACTCCGGGCTGCTACTGAGAATTTTTCTTTTTACGAAAAATCTCAATAAAATTGCCCGACCCGGGGATCAAATCCGAGACCTCAAGATCAGCAGTCACTCACACTACCTCTGCACCACAGAGGCAGTTAGTTAGTTGCTATGAGTTTATTATATTTACCAGCTCGGATTCTTGTAACTCCCTACTGACCATGGCAAAGATTCTCCGCAAGATTTTTTTCTGTCATATCTCGCAGGGAAAGAGATAACCTGTGTAAGTGTGTAAGTTGGCAGGTTTTCGTTGGGATTAGTTGCTGAGACTAAAATTGGGTTGAGTGAGCATTAATAAATTCCCATTTAAAAGTCTATGTCATTCAAAAAATGCTTTACTGGTTAAGAACACATTAAAAGTTCTTGAAATAATTTCATCCTTAATTATACTTTAAGTGAATTCCAAAAATAATAGCTAATTAGGAAAGTCATTAAAAGTAAAGTAATAAATATAAGTAGATCTCAAAAACTTCATTAAATATTTAACTTTTAGAGTGCTTGCTAAGTCTTGACAATTATTTTTAGAACAGTGTATTGAAACAGCTTTAGAAAATAATACAGTCTTGTACTGCAATTTGATAACCAAGTATAAAAAATTTCTTATAAACACTTGTACATGGGATAAAGAATTCCAAAATAAATTGAAAAGCCTTGTATAAGAACAGAACTCTATCAGCGAAAAACTTTATTCCTCATTTAAAAAATATTAATTCCATAAAACGGCTATGAACCATTTTAAGCACTTCAAAATTCAACTAAATAACTACGATCTACGATCGCAAGCTAAGATGGCTTTTTTTTACTTTTATTTTAGGTGGGCAAAAATGTCCTACCGCACACCCCGCTGCCCGGGGAGAGTTCAGGGTAGTGTGGGGGCTCTCACCTACTAAAAACCCACCGTGAGCCCTCACCCGCCCTTGCCACGGCGGATCACGGGTACCGCGTCGTTTCGACCGCGATCCGCAGGCGGCAACCCCTTCGGGCACCCTATCTTGTACGACGCCCCACGCACGTGGGCGTCACATCTTCGCGATAAGCTTCCACGGACGGCAGGGCAATCCCCGACCCCACCGTCCGCAGCCTCAGCTAGGGTGGCATCAGGCGCAGGTAAGCGTGCGCACGCCGCCCCGCACGGCGGTGGCGAATCGGTTCCGCGAAGGAGAATTCCTCCCGGGCCCTCTCCGCCACCTCCTTCCGCGAGATGACAGCCTTGCAGAAGGCGGCGACCGCGGTCAAGGCCCAGTAACTGCCAACCATCGCTCGCGCAACGACCGGCAGCGACAGTTCCACGCCTATGACTGCAGCGTGTTCCCGGCACTGCACATCCCAGGCCCGGCACGACTCGAGCGTGTGCTGCGCCGTAGTCTCCCTCCTAGCGATCGTGTGCAGGTATTTGCCGAAGCAACCATGCCCCTACAAAACCTGCACCAACCGGAAGGTGAGGACCCCGTGCTGCCGCCCTGCCAATTTTGCGCCAAGATCGGCTGGAGCGCCCCCACGGTCCAGAGACCAGCCCGGGGCATCTCCAGCCAAGACCTCCACTTTAGGACGGTGGCGCGGCGGGCATCTTCCCGCCACGATGAGATTGCGCTCAGCGAGGGGCGGCTGCCCCCCGCTCGCACCGTCGACACCCGCCGATAAACGTCGGCGAGCACTTCCGCCTCCAGACTCCACAGGAGTTTCCGGCCAACGCGCAGGCTGCATCGCATGAGATCGTGCGGTACCCGCGTATTACCCTGACCGCTACGACCCTCTGTGGACGTCACAGAAGGGCCCTATCGCGAGCGGCCAGGGACTCCGCCCACACGGGCGCGCCGTACAGTGCCATTGACCGTACTACCCCCGCGTAGAATCGTCGACACCCGAGACTCGGTCCGCCCAAATTCGGCATCAGTCGCCCGAGGGCAGACGACGTGCTAACGAGCTTTGAAGCAAAACGGCGGAAGTGCTCGTCAAAGTGCCACCGTCGGTCCAATACCAGTCCCAGATATTTGATGTGGGCCTGGATTGGCAAGCCCACACCATTGACAGTTATCGAGGCGCTGGCGGGGGGCCCATGGAAGAGGCCTGGGCGCGGAGCTTGTTAAGCACCGCGCGTGGTACGGGCGTCCCCAGGGGGTCACGCTGGAGACCTCCCAGCATCTCCTGCCTTTTTGCGTCCTTGGCGCGACAGATGGCCAGCTTAAATGTGGCACGCACACTGCTGTACGCCGCATACAGCCGGCCCTCCCGCTCTTCATCGCGGATTCGGCGACGTCGGCTGCGGGTGTAGGACCTCCGGGCACGTATACAGGCCGCACGGAGGTCTGCCAGCTCCGGGGAAAGCTAGGGTGCCTAAATCAACAGCACAAATAGTACCGAATTTAACTCCAACAAGCAGTCTAGTCAAACAAGTTAGGTTTTCCATGATTAGTACCTAGTAACATGAGCATCTGCCTCTGTCTCTTGAATGAGAGAAAATATATAATTACCTTTTTAGTAACGTTAGTTTTTTAAACTATAATTAAATTTATTGTTCTCTTTGTCTCTATCTCTTTAAATATTACTAGCCTTTGCTTGCGGCTCAGCCGCAACCAAAAGCTAGTTCTTAAGTTGTATCTCAGGTTCCCGATATACCTAGTAGCGGGATAAAATGTATACCAGTTGTTAAGTCTAATCAAGATCTATCAAATAGAAAAAGTTGCATTAAAATCCGTTCTGTAGTTTTTGTGTGATGCGCGAACAAACAAACAGACAAACAGATAAACAGACAAACAGACAAAAATTCTAAAAAAAATTTTTTTGTGTTCAGACACGTCTATATATAGCCTAATACAGTATTTTTTTCTCAAATATCTTAAATGGACAGACACAGCTCTGTTACAGCTTTATAATAGTATAAATAAAGAAATGTATATAACGAATAATATAATTTAATGTTTTTATTACTATCATAATACATTTAGTACTAGCTGTTCCCCGTGGCTTCGCTCACGCGGATAAATTATTACTGAAATAGGAACGATTTTGTTAAAAAATAATGTCTCTAAATTAAATTAAACTGTTAGTATTCCTCAAAATGTAGGTTTAATTACTATAGTAAATACCTCTTTGTAAACGACGTTTGCAGTGTTTCCTTTTGCGTAGATGCCGTGTGGGGCCGGCTTTAGAATTTTCCCACCCCTCTGCACCCATGGGAGTCGTAAGAGCCGACTGAGGGATTGATTCGAAGGAGTGGGCAGCAGCACTCCTTCGAGTATTAACAACATCCACTGCGATCGCCAACCCGCCTGCCAAGCGTGGCGATTACGGCACTATCCCCCATTCTTGGGGAGGCCTATGTCCAGCAGTGGACGTTAAAAGGCTGATGGATGGATGGATAGATGGAACAGTTTAATTTAATTTAGAGACAGTATTTTTTAACAAAGTCATTCCTATTTCAATATTCATTTATATGCGCGAGCGAAGCCGCGGGAAAGAGCTAGGAATTAAATAAAAGAAATTGTGGAAGCAAATCGAATTGTAATAAATTTGCATTGAATAATAATGAATTTGCAGCGGAAAATATCAGTATTCGCATGCGTTTGGCAGTCATCTGCCCTGCCAGTGACTGCCAGTTTGTTCGGGTAAGCACACTTAGGCATATTTCCCCACCTACACCACGCCATATCATGCCGCGCTTCCAAAAAAATAAGTTTCAAGCTTCTAGCTCTATAAATGACGATACTTCCATACAGCTTTTCATCCCCCCCTTTCAACCTCTTACAACCCTTTTTTCACGTTAAAAAGTAGCCTATATCCTTTCTCAGGCTCTAGACTCTCTGTGTACTAAATTTCATTTAAATCAGTTCAGTTATAGTTTTGGCGTGAAAGCGCGACAGACAGACAGAGTTACTATCGCATTTATAATATTGGTAAGGATTACTATCATGTATGTAGGATTTGAACCTGCATCTCCTGGATACCGTCCAGATGCTGGTTCAAATCCTGATCGTGACTGTTATTTTTGATTTCACATTTTCACACTTTGTGTTGATTTACTATCATGTAATTATTAATGGGCAGTGGAAGTATGCACGAGATTATTATAATTGGAACCCGGAACCTTGCCTACTTATGTCTTTAGTTCTTTTTATATTATTTTAGTCAGTTAATAATTATAAATGCGAAGGTGAGTTTGTTTGTTACGCTTTCACGCTGTAACTACTAAATTAATTATCATGAAATTATGCATACATGATGATATAGAAAAGCGGTAGGCCATCTTTCATGCCAATAAGCATCATCATCTTCCTAGCCTTATCCCAAGTTTGTTGGAGTCGACTTCCGATTTGTTCAGTTTTAGCAGACCCACTAGTAATTACATAGATCGACTACCTATAGGTATGACCTCCACGACCCAGCGGAGGGACTACCTGGCAACCTTAGAACAATACCGGAGTCAGATTGTTTTATTAAGGCTTCTGACAACCTTCAACGCCTGCCAGAATGTCATTTGAGTCCACCGAAGGAATGTAACATAGTTCCAGTGGCCCACCAATAAGGGCGGAGAGACGGCACACGGCGGGTTTCTTTAGTGGGTGAGAGCCCCACACTACCCTGTTCGTTGCCCTGAGCGACGGGGTGTGCGGTTAGGTACATTTTTTCCCGCCTAAACAAAAAAAAAGGATGTTATTTGAGAACCGAGACCTTAACGTGCCTTCCGTAGCACGGAGGAGAACAGGTGTTCAAAAATAGATCGAAAGCTTCTTAAACGTGCTGATCGATTGAATGGTAATTAGCAAAGCATTATATTTCCTTGGCCTATTCGAACACACAAAATCAGCACGAACGCTTACCTCATCTATATGAGAGAATCATTTGATATCGATTAATTTCTTTTTGGTCAGTTGCGATTGTTGAATTCCCAGTAAACAGATCGAAGAACTTTTAACCTGCTCAGGGGAAATCTGAGGTCCAGCTTATAACATCGACAGTCGATCGGCCTATTCAAAACTTTTTGTAATTAAAGTCGATTTATGAACGGTTTTCCTACTTAAACTTTGTGATGAATTCTTTAGAGGGTCGAATCTTTTTCCACGTGAATTGTTATCAAAAACCTTGTACATACCATAGTCCGAAAATGAACCATAATACCCTACAAACCTTTTTATTAATGAAGTAGGTTAACTAGGTTGAATACGTTAGAAAATTAAATTATGACTGAAAAAGTGGTCGTTGTGTTTTTATTTTGTCGTTAATCGAATACATCAATCAAAAGTTTTATTGTTTTAGAAGGCATTTATTAAATAAAACGCTGTTTATTACTAACCTCGTTTGAGGTCGTACTTTGTTAACACTTTACAAATACTGGCAGCTCCATTAAGTTAATTAATTACTTCGACACCCCCATGCAGTAACATTCTAATTAATTTTTCTTGATTTTCGGTGAGAGCAAAAATAAGATTTAAAAAATTCTATCTTCTCAAGGTTAATCCCTACAATCTTTGAAAGTATCGCTACCTAGTGCATTTTAGGCTGCACTATTTGTATGTACTTTAAGATTCTACAAGAAAACTCATTTTCATGGTTTTTCAGGACTTACGGTCAAAACAATACTTCATAAAAGCACCTAATGACAAACATTGTATGTGTGAGTTACAATAAAGATTTTTTATTAGGCTTTCTTTTTTTTGGCTTCAGATAATTATAACTCCAAATTACTGCATGGCAATTTTTTATAGTCTAACAATCCATTGTAAAATTTAAGTGTTTTTCATGAAAATAATAATAAACCTCTCAACAATTCTCTTGTGATAACCATGTAGTTAAATCTAATAATAATATATAAAATAGATAATAAATATGATGTTTGATAGTAAGAATAAAAAATAAATATAATTATTAATTTTATTAAAAACAATACAATCACCTAGATCTTAATCCGTATTTTAGTTTCAAAACATAGTCTCCAGTAGGTACAGCTAAATTTTGTGACGTCAACATCAATAACTAACGGCTCACCAAAATGGTTAAAAATTTTGACATCATAGAATAGTAATTTACGACTTACTTTTGCATCAAAATAAACAAATAAACAATAAATTTTAGCAACTATTAATTTTCATCATCACTGTTATTTTCGTCAGCTATTTGTGTTAAAAAAAGGTTAACTTTTCTGGTCCTCCCGGTGAAGAAATCTCGGAGTGATTGATCAGCTTTCAGAATGAATAAAATAAGGTCTAAAGGTGGAGACATTCTTACGCAAACACAAGATGTGTTAAGCCGATTGAGTGAATATTTTGGAAATATGTATGCGGATGTTCAGGGTGATGCCGGTGCCACATGTGGTCTAACAGATCAGCATTCGGTACCGGCATCCTCTGATGACATTAGTATGGATGAAGTTGAATGGGCGATTAGAAGTTTGAAAAATGGTAAGGCAGCGGGTATTGATATGATCAAGCTTGGAGGCTCATGTGTCTGGGAATCCTTCCTGATGCTTCTCAATTTATGGTGAAGCTCAGAAATGGTTCTCAAGGACTGGAGAAGCGCAGTCATCATGCCCTGGTTTAAAAACAAGGGTTCACGTTATGACTGTGCAAACTACAGAGCCATAAGCTTGACCAGTTTGGCAGCCAAAGTGTATGGTAAGATTATTGAAAGGAGAATGAGGATGGTGTCTGATGAATTTTTGTGTGAGGCTCAAGGAGGTTTCAGGTGTGAAAAGGGATGCAAGGATCAAGTGTTTTATCTGCGCAACATTGTGGCCAGAGAGTTTTCTGCAGTTTTATGGATTTGGAGAAAGCATTTTATACGGTTGTATGAAAGGAACTTTGGGACAGTTTGCCGGAGTATGGTATTAACGGTAGACTGCTACAAGTGGTGCAGTCCAACTACATGGACTGCAGAACTTGTATGCAGCTGGATGATGGAATAACACCCAGGGTGTTGATGTCAATATCGGCGTTAAACAGGGCTGCGTTCTATCAGCCAGACTGTTTATCATATATCTGGATAAATGTCTACAAAGGCTGAATGAAATTAATGTGGGAGTTCAGATGGGCGACTCAGTGGTTAGCTCTCTGCTATATGCAGACGATACGGTTTTATTAGCGCAGTCCGCGACTGACCTGTAAACCCGAGTCGACGTAATGGCAGAAGATTGTAAGAAAAGGGGCCTACGTGTGAATGTAAGCAAAGCCAAAATAATGGTTTTTGAAAGAGAAGAAGCCAGAACAGATGTTAGAGTAGCAATGGGAATTGGTGTGCTAGAACAAGTGGGTGAATTTGTATATCTTGGATGTGGAGTCAGTCGGGATGGGAGGTACTCCACTGATGTAGAAATCATCACCTCAGCCAGAGGGTGCGTGTCGCAATACATAACGCAGTGCTTGTCCCAACATTATTATATGGAAGCGAGAGTTGGGTATGCGAAAAGGAGCATGAGAGTAAAATTAATGCGGTCGAAATGCGATCCCTGCGGAGAATCTGTGTAGTAAGGCTGACTGACCGCAATCGTAACGACGACGTAAGAGAGCGAGTAGGTATAAAAGAGAGGTGTAAATATGCGAAAGGGAATGCTCCGATAGTTCGGACATGTAGAAAGACTGGCTAAGAAGATAAACAATGTGAAAGCATGTAGGTACATGGGGAGACCGAAACTTAACTACCTAGACCAAATTGGTCATGTATTGAAGGAAGGTGGAGTCAGGAGTCTCCGAAACCGGCGAGCGTGTATGAAGAGAGTTATGAATGTTGAGGGAGCGAGAGATGTATGCAAGAATAGAGCCTCTTGGCACTCTGTTCTCTCTGCCTACCCCGCAAGGGAAATGGCGTGATGATAAGTAAGTAAGTAAGTATCTTCCTCTGGTCCCAAACTAAACTTAACGCTGGTGCTATAGGTAGCAGATTACGGATATAATACATATACTTTTTTTTTGTAAATACGTACATACATATATAATAGATAGAAGACACCCAAATGCAGCACAAATATCTGTGTTCATCACACAAATAATTGTCCTAAGTGGGAATTGAACCCACGACCTCGTGCACGGAAGTTGCTTACACCACCAACTACGGTACGAGGCCCTTCATGTATTTTGTCACGTTAAAATTGATTTATGTACTAGCTGCTCGGGCTTCGTCTGCATGAGTCTCAGAATTGGATCTTTATAATATACGTCACTCTTTAATTATCTTCATGCAAAAAAATTTACAGAAACCCTAACATTGTTCTGGAATAGTCTTCATTTTTATTTTAGTCACATATATTTAGATATTTTTATATATATTTTTAGCATTTGACATGCTTAGCACTATACATTAAACACAAAGTGAAAAATGTGAAATCGAAAATAACAGTCAGGAGCAGGATTTGAACCTGCATCTTCTGGATACCGTCCAGATGCTTTACCAATTCAGCCATCCTGACAATTGCTCCTGACTGCTAATTTCGATAACACATCATACTTAACGTCTTTGGGTGACGCCTGCGCCATCTGTCGGGAGTATTTTCATACATTATACCGACTAGGTAAACTTAATTTTACAATTAAGATTTTACCTAATAATGACGCAAACCTTTAAATATTTAGATATTTTTATATATATTTTTAGCATTTGACATGCTTAGCACTATACATTAAACACAAAGTGAAAAATGTGAAATCGAAAATAACAGTCAGGAGCAGGATTTGAACCTGCATCTTCTGGATACCGTCCAGATGCTTTACCAATTCAGCCATCCTGACAATAAAATTGCTCCTGACTGCTAATTTCGATAACACATCATACTCAACGTCTTTGGGTGACGCCTGCGCCATCTGTCGGGAGTATTTTCATACATTATACCGACCAGGTAAACTTAATTTTACAATTAAGATTTTACCTAATAATGACGCAAACCTTTAAATATTTAGATATTTTTATATATATATTTAGCATTTGACATGCTTAGCACTATACATTAAATACAAAGTGAAAAATGTGAAATCGAAAATAACAGGCAGGAGCAGGATTTGAACCTGCATCTTCTGGATACCGCCCAGATGCTTTACCAATTCAGCCATCCTGACAATTGCTCCTGACTTTTGACTTTTTTTTGGTCTCGGGTTCAATCCGGTCGGGCAGTGTTATTGAGATTTTTTGTAAAAAAAAGGAAAAATTCTCAGTAGCAGCCCGGAGTTTGGAAATGTGCCCGGTAGACGTCAATAGGCTCGCCCCCTATTACGTGGGACTTAAACATAGCTGGCGAATCGTGGGTGTGTAATACACCTCTGCCTACCCCTTCGGGGAATACAAGCGTGATGCTATGTTTTCATATTTATAATATCAGTAAATAGAAACCTAACCTAAGTAACCCGCCAACACAGGCGAAGAGACGGCACAAGGCGCATTTATTTAGTGGGTGAGGGCCCCACACTACCCTGTTCGTTGCCCCGAACGACGAGGTGTGCGGTTAGGTACATTTTTACCTGCCTTAACAAAAATAATCATATTATGTCCAAAAGCTTTCTTGAAAATAGAATTATTGGGATCTAACAGTGAACAGTTTTGGTCCGTGTGGTGACGGACTAAGAATACAAGTGCCCAACCACACAACAACCCCATTCTTGCCCGCGGGTGTCGTATGAGGCGACTAAGGGAAGTAAGCAATTATCATCCATTGCATGACTGGTGGTAGGGCTGGGTACCAAGTGGGAGTACTCACTTGGTATCAGGCTCGAGCGGGTTGGTACCACCATCTCCCGTGTGACCGTCCATAAAGAACATCGTTGCGTTTTGGCTGTAGCAGGAGATAGCCTGCTTCGATCCTGCGTCCCTTCCAATCTGGGGAAGTTTAGTGCGCTAAGCCATCGCAGTCACCGACGGAAACTGTCAATCTCCACCTCCTAATTGCTTTGAGATGTCTATACGTTCGCCGTGTGGGGCCGGCTTTAGAATTGTCCCACCCCTTTCTACCCACGGGAGTCATAAGAGCCGACTAAGGGATACAGGGAGAGCGGGCAGCAGCACTCCCTCGAGTATTAACAACATCAACTGCGATTGCCAACCCGCCTGCCAAGCGTGGCGATTACGGCACTATTCCCCATTTCTTGGGGAGGCCTATGTCCAGCAGTGGACGTTTTTAGGCTGATGGATGGATGGATGGATGATCTATACGTTTCGTAAAGTATCCTAAAATCATACTTCATACCAGAAAATGCTGTATCCTTCCACGCAAGCAATCGCCGTTTCGATTGTCTTTCTGGATAATTCTCTTCGTAAAAAAATAATTTTCAAGCTTTTAGCTCTAAAAATGACGATTCTTTTATACAACTTTTCATCCCCCCCATTCAACCCCTTACGGGTGTTACGTTGTAAAAAACAACAGCATTAAAAAGTAGCCCATGTCCTTTCGCAGGCTCTAGACTCTCTGTGCACCAAATTTAATATAAATCGGTTCAGTAGTTTGGGCGTGAAAGCGCGACAGAGAGATAGACAGACAGACAGAGTTACTTTCGCATTTATAATATTAAAAAATATATAGCAAGGAAGTAAGGATTGTATGTAATTGTCAAAATTTTAGGCTGTCGAATGGTAGAAGATAGTGCCCACAGCTTACTTTATAAAAAATAACAACCTTTTTCTCTCACTTTGTTTCACATTTCATCCAATTTTTTATTAAAACAAAGAACCAAATACACACATTTATTTCATTAAATTAGTATTATGCGCAGGATTAAACTCTTCATAAGTGACTAGTACACGTTCGTGATTTATTTTTGCAGTTTTACATGCAAAATAATGCTTGAAGTAACTTAGGTGTAACCTTTTATATATTATACCTAAACACAAGTTTATAATTAAAATATATATACTGACGGGCCTCGTGGCGTAGTCGGTAGTGTAACCGACTTCCTTGCACGAGGTTGAGGGTTCGATTCCCACTCAGAACAATTATTTGTGTGATGAACACAGATATTTGTACTGCGTCTGGGTGTATTCTATCTACCATATATGTATATGTATTTATAAAAAAAAGGTAATATATGTATTATATCCGTAATCTGGTACCCATAGCACAAGCAATAAGCTTAGTTTGGGACCAGAGGTGTGAAATGTCCGTTAATATTTATTTATTATAAAAAAAAAATTAACATAGCATTGCAAAATTTGTTACCATACAATAGAATTCATATTTATAGAAACCTTGGCTGGTTTTCTTTAAACCAACACAAAAGACGCCCTGTTTCAGTAAAAGAAATAGAATCGTGTCCCAAATTCGTTAAAATCGGACGACTTCCATTGTATCCCGAGCAGAGATTACGAACTTTGAGGGACTTTTATTTACATTTTCGTCACGTATATTGTAAATTGAACGAGAGAGGCTACTACAACAATACAACTTAAACGTTATCTTATTATAGTGATGTTTATGCGAGACATTGTGAAGTAAAACTATATACTTTACAGTTTCTTTAGTTATGGAAGGGCTAGAATGTTCTTTTCTTATTTTTTTATTTCTTATGGTAGCAAACATAGATATAGTATAACGTATAGACCACCAAATCGTGTGAGCGAGAAGAAAATCTTATACGGCAACATAGCAAGATGGAAGAAGAAAGCAAATCTAATTTCATTGCAAACCATTTGAATGACAGGTAGTCCACAGTCGTAAAGCTTGGACACAATTTTATTTTGAGTATGGCAAATTAGTAAATGGATAAACACATCGAGGTGCTCACACATGGTCACATGGCAGGTGGTAGTACCAATCTGCTCAGGCTTACTATCCTTAGTTGCCACGTACGGCACCCGCTGAAAATAATGGGTGACACTTATAATCTTTGTCCGTCAGACACATACTTAGCCATGAATTTAATTATATATCATTAAATTTAATATTATTTTTTTGTTAAGGCAGGAAAAATGTACCTAACTGCACACCCCGTCATTCGGGGCAACGAACAGGGTAGTGTAGGTCCTAACACACTAAATAAACGTGCCGTGTGCCATCTCTCCTCCTGTATTGGTGGCCCACTGGAACTGTGTTACATTCCATCCATTGTGTTTCGCTCATATGGGGGATAGTGCCGTAATCTATCTATTATTAGGTATAAGCGACGCCACACTAACAGACGGTTTTACCCTCCCTCCGCATTAAATGTTTCTCATCAAAAATATAGGTTGCGGATAAGTAATTACCAATATATCATACACTTAAACCTTCTCCGAAACACGCTACAACTTATGGTATAAGTATTATTCCGATCGGTTCAGTAGTTTTTGCAGTATAACTGAACAAAAAAACCGGCTCTTGATTTATATATATATATTTTTAGATCGATAGATGTTTATTTGATTTTTTATAATCCCAACGTATACGGATATGTGAAAATCCAAAACTGCACGCCTCATAATCTTCATTTTTCACAATAAAATTGATTATTTGACAAGTAACTAATAATGTATTGGTCTTACTAAGTAGTTTTCAATAAATCACATAGATAGCGCTAATTTCAAAAACTACTAATGAGGTTTTCATGTCTTATACGCAATCTAGCGCTAATTTTAAGAAGTACTTCTATATTGGTCTATAGAAATAGTTCAAAAAATTTTCACGAAATAAGGTATAGCGTAGCGCTGGTTTTAGAGTCGATCGTAAATATTCACTATTTTATTGTTTATTTAATAACAATTAAACCACATAGAATCAGACCGTGAAAAGTAATAGGGCTCTATTCGTGATCATACTAATTAGTAAGAGAGAAAAAAAGACTCGATTAGTAAAGTATTTTGGTCGTTATCGTGTTAACATACATTATCTGCAACAAACGGACGTCCAAGGGACAACATTTTCAAACAGTTTTTAAATAGTTTAAATAGCAAAAATGGCATCAAATTATCATGAGTGTTAAAAATAGTGTTTTTTCTTGATATGTGTATGTATATATTATTTTACAAGTGCAATATACGATAAATAGAGACATTTTAAGTTAGAAAAATCAGTTTTTCTCCGTGAAACGAGAATAGTATACACCTCAACGCTTCGCTTATGAGGCGTGCAATACGTTTTTCTATACTACGAGGGTGAAAACAACCATACAGCCCTCTTAATTGTAAGCGGTTACCGCAGTCTGTAGATACATGCCATAGACTAACTTTGATGCATGCAACGCATCAGTCACGCGTCGCCAACTTAAAGGAAAGGGATGGAGTGTATAATAATGAAGATATGAAGAGGAGAATTAGGCCTAATTCATAACTTATTTCATGGTTCTTTTTAGCTTAATTAATATAGTTAGACGATAGGTGTGGTGGTGCTTTTCGCGTAATTATTTGCATTACTATAGAAATACAACCACTAGTGTAGTCTAGAGTTTACATTGGGTAAAAATAGTTGGCAGGTATTGGTATTCCACTGTTTCCATAAATAATAAATGCAGCACTCTGCTGAGCCAGGCTATTTGAATTATTTATTTTTAACCGACCTTATTTCGTGAAACTTTCGAAATGATTCGACGCCGAAATTCTATTAACAATAATAACAGTTAAATTGCCTAACGCCGGGTTTTCTTGATGAATGTTATTCTTTGTTGACTGGATACTGAGATTTTAATTGTGTTTTTTGAAATAAAACAGATGACTGCACAGATGGCGGAGTGGTTTAGATACCGGCCTCCTGCCCGAGTGTTGTGGGTTCGATTCCCACACAGGACCACTCTTTGTGTGATCCACAAATGTTTGTTCTGAGTCTGGGTGTACCTACTTTGTGTCCGTGACAGTGTATGTTTGTAAAGTCCTCCGCGATACAAGGATTATTCTTTAGCTGTTAAAAAAACAGCAACTGTTTCTTTTTAAAGAAAAGAATAGACATACGTATATACTTATATATCGAACGTTTTCGATTAGAGTTTGAATTTTATTCTACAAGCGCTTGACTTTATCCTGGGAATTCACTATTTAATCTAGGATAATGAAAAATATGAAAATATATTCTTTATTGTCATTATTAAAGCAGTGGAAAAAAATATATCATAAAGTTTTAAATTTTAACTACTGAATTCTATTTGGCTGAGTACTAGACTTGTGCTAAGATTACAAACAATAGGACGAGTACATGCACCAAGGGGTTGATGTGCGCAAGATATGGTAAAACTAAATTTAATTCTCACGACATTTCATTTCATGACTTTCGAGTAGAAAAAAAAAGAAAAAAAGCAACCAATCCAGAGTAGCCAATGTCGACCCAATTCCCTTTTGTGTTTACGAGGCTCAAACCTGTCAGTAGCATATCATCTTTTGGTTAAGAACCAGCACTGGGACATCGCTATCAACTATTAGAAATAATTTTTAGGTCTACGACAATGTTTTTCAGCGTTGCCCCAAAAACATAACGGAAATTTATTCCGTGTGGTAACTGACTAAGAATATAAGTGTCACCACCCCATTCTTTCCCACGGGTTTCGTATAAGGCGATTAAGGGAAGGAAGCAATTATCATCCATTGCATGACTGGTAGTAAGACTGGGTACCAAGTGGGAGTACTCACTTGGTATCGGGCCTGAGCGGGTTGGTACCACTATCTCCCGTGTGACCGGCCATGAAGCACATCGTTGCGTTTTGGCTGTAGCAGAAGATAGCCGTTTATTCTTTCATTACATATCGGTGAAATGAAATGGTGAGCAGCGGCTTGACAATACTCTCGGTATAGTTGAGTCCATGAGCAACGGTTACCATTTACCGTCAGATGGGCCATGGCTCGTCTGCCACTATATGTATGCAAAAAAGAAATATAAGTTAAAGTAAGTAACAAAATAGATGGCATAGAATAACAGCTAACCTTTGTAAGTGTTTTAGAAACGACTTTGAGGAGTGTCATAAGCGTTATATCCCGGCAAACTGGATACTTCCCGTGGGATAGTATTTTTTGCATAAAGATTATGATTGCGCCGTAGAGTGATGTAGGAGGTTTTCTACGGTACATGCGGACGAAGTCTAATTTAAATTTGGGGGTGCGCTACCAGCAGTTCTTTGGGGTTTTCCTAGTCACACACTTTTACTTTTAAATGCCCTAGGCAAAAATAATGTTTTAAGTGTTTAATTACTAAGTATAGTAATTTACGCAGTGTTATCTGCCTTGACGCACACGATAATTCTGAGTCAGAGAAAAAACAATCTACCTACCTGTCAGCCTTATATTTTTTCCCTGATAATACCCCCTTCTATCCTTCTATGATTGCTATCTCATTTTAGCGCTGTTGCCCCGACTTACTCATTGGTGGATAGTTTTTTGTTCTAGAACTTTTCCTATCCATACGCTTGCGATTGGAGTAGCCATAGAACGTTCTCGAACCCTGGCGTACTCTGCTCGCATCCGGGATCGCATGCTGGCTATATAGGGGAATAATATTTGATTCTGGCCTTTGTGTGAGTGGAATCATGCAACCCATTGGCGAAAATCTAACTGGGGAGGGGGCCCAGGCAACCGCGCGTATTTTAAATTTGCGGATATGGTATCCGGTATCAATTGAATATGCGACTTTATAATTTATATAGTAATTTGTTCGGTTACATCGTAACAATAAGTATAAAAGAACCAGTAAAAATAATATAATATAACTTTCTAGGAAAAATAATATAGGTATAAATGAGGATCCCAGCCAATTAGGATAGAACCGAGGCTCGATGTCTGTAAAAATAGTTTCAAGTTCCCACTTGTAAGTGGCATTGTACTACTCCAGCCAATTAATCTGTAACTGAATTTAAGTTCACAATATTTTTTTATTTTAAAGCGAAATGCCCACAAATGTTTGGGCATTAGTTTCATATAGTACCAGTATCATGTTGTACATTAATGAAACTTACTTTAATTTATTGTGTTTTAAGTGTAGATACAATTACAATTAATACAATATTTCTATACTACTTCGCCAGATTTTCGAGAAAAAAGATAATTAAATTCTTCAACTTAGGTTATATTCAGTGTTTAAGTACCTATAATCATATAAATATTTTGCGTTTTCATCAAGTTTTTACTTATAAGTATTTAATGTGACAAATAGTTATTAATTTAAAGAAAAAACAAAAGGTGAACTACAATATTATTAAATATATTAAGTGTTAATTATTGCTAGTTTTAGATGTGCCCGATAGCTGACAATAGGCACGCCCACTATTATTACTTTTAATATATTAACGATCAAAAAAGATCGGTAGTATTTGAACGATCAAAGTAGGTTAATTACTTTTTAATTAGCAGATTTTTATCCGTCGGAATTTTGACTTTATATTTCAGTAGGTAGGTATTATAGATATTAAGTCGGAGGCCCTACTTTTTCATGGGTACCGACACCGGCCACCTGCTGGCGCTTCAATCACGGTGGATGGGGTCCAAATTAGGGTGCAGACCCAGAGTAAGTATCTCCTGGGTCTGGTGGTGGTCGGGCGGTGGCGCTTCCGGGAGCACATCCGCCAAATCTATATACATATTACTTTCATTTAAAATAAATCAGAGACCTTATTAGTAGTTAATATAAGTAAGGACCCGTACGAAATTCACGATAAGTTTGCACAACGTAACATATTTTTGCAATCAGAACATAGTTGTTCTAATAATCTAGATGGAATAGTTGGTATATACTCTAAGGAACAAGGAATGCTTTTCAGAAATCAAATTCCCGAATATGAAGTGTTTTAGTAATTGTATATAAGTTGTTGCTTATTTACTTAAACATAGCTGGTGAACCGTGGGTGTATAATACACCTCTACCTAACCCTTCGGGGAATACAGGCGTTTTCATGTGGACCTGGGTGGACCCCTAACTATTTATTAATGCTGTAAAGTATTCAAAACTTCGATATAGGTAGTGGAAATACAATGAAATTAGTTTTATTACATAACGTGTAATATTCGACTAAATATGAGAGAGTATTACGGGTATACCTTTATTATACGTCATAGCAATACTTACAATAGAATACTAGCCTGTGGCGATAAAACTATATTTTTTATCGTAAATCTTAGTGAGGAACATAAAATTAACATACAAGTATACAACATACGGATGCACCTACTCAAAAAATTAACAAGGGTCACACGAGTGTTCACCCAATGTATGGCTTGACTTGTCTAGACTTAGCTATCATTTCATATCCCTTCAGTCTAGTAACAAAGAGTATAGAAATCAACATAACAACGAATTTTAATGCTAATATGAAAATAAAACACGAATAAACTTTACTGCTAACAAAAACTGCTGTACCATTTTTGAGTAAAATTATTCAAGCGGAAATATTTTGCGCATTTACGGAATATATGCTGAATATAGCAGGATTTTATTCTATTAGCGTACTAAGTAGACGACCTTAAAATGTTAATTTGTATCCCCTGGAAACGACCGTGTCAACAATGTGTGTTGCGTTAATTTCCATAATTCTATAATTGCCATGTGTTTAGACAACGATTATGGAACATAATTTATAGTTTAGCGGTCTCAGTAAAGCTCTCAGTCGGCATAACTTATTAGAATAAGTAAGTGAGTGAATAAGGTGTTGGAACACCTTTAACGATAACAAATTATTTGTGAATGTGGAAAAAGAGAACTTTACTGGGAACGGGATTGGAACCTGTGTCCCTTCCTTTGTGGGAAAGTACTCTAGACCTCCAACAATCATTGAAATAATTCACCCAATTTACACAAAACCCTAATAAATCTTCCTCGTGAATCATTCCGTCATAAAAACCGCATAAAAATCCTTTCGGTAGGTTTTGATTCAGATATAACAAAACACTAGGTTATTGTGTAGAAATATACTTATAATCACAGTACTGCTTAACGAATGAACAGATAGCATTGCTTTTTTTGAACTGTTTAGTATCGTGAGGAAAAAACTTCGCTTTAGTTATTTATATATACAATAAATACCTATATATTATACATCTACTTTATCGGTGCTCCGTGCCTGGTTCCACACCGTTGCGCGTGTACCGATAAGGTAAGTATATATGTTTTGGATTATTACGGGCTATCATGCATCAGAAGTGCTGGTCGTGCAGCTTGTCACTGCATTCTGAATGACATCATCCATTGGGCATCTGGTAGTGTTAACGTCCCAGCAATTTTGGAGCCTTTCGGTCGTTTATGGGATGATGGCAAAAGACCTAATGGTATTTAGATATTTGTATGTATATTTTTAGCATTTGACATGCTTAGCACTATATATTAAACACAAAGTGAAAAGTGTTATATCGAAAATAAGTCACGAGCAGGATCTGAACCTGCATCTCCTGGATACCGTCCAGGTGTTGATGCGTCACCCAAAGACGTTAAATATGAATGTGTTATCGAGGTTAGCAGTCAGGAGCAATTGTCACGATGGCTGAATTGGCAAAGCATCTGGACGGTATCCAGGAGATGCAGGTTCAGATCCTGCTCATGACTGTTATTTTCGATTTCACACTTTTCACTTTGTGTTTAAAGACCTAATGGTATGATTCTTCCCTGTATATATATATTGATGAGTAATACTTTATGTATATGAGTACTTATTTCTAATTAGAATTAAAAATATTAATTACCTTAAGTCCCACGTAATAGGGGGTGCGCCTATTGCCGTCTACCGGGCATATTTCCCAACTCTGGGCCGCTATTGAGAATTTTTCTTTTTACGAAAAAGCTCAATAACACTGCCCGACCCGGGGGTCGAACCCGAGACCTCATAATCAGCAGCCGCTCACACTACCGCTGCACCACCGAGGCAGTTCCACCCGTTCCGTAAAAGTAATTTTAAGTACTTAAAATACATTTTTGGATCTACTATAGTACCTATATCTTATAATTCTTGTGTATGTTGTCACTGAACTCCTTTTAAACGGCTAGACCGATTTTGAAGGATTTTTTTATGTTATTGAGTGGGCTCGTGGATGGTAAGATTCACTATTGGACTCGGTAGGTGACACTGTAATCTTGTTCTAGTATTTTTATTATTAAGTGTTTGACAGAAATTTGTTTTTATATAATACTAACGGACACGACAGGCATTGTCCTGTCCGAAAATTGGCATTGCGTTTGGATGGAGTTTTATTTTAGCTACTAAGGGTTATTTTCATAAAAAAGGTGTTGTTGATGTGGGAAATTCTGTTGTTAGGTAGGCACATATTATTATGTTTTTTACATTAGAATAAATTGAATAAATAATCCTGTTACGAGTATCCTATCGTGGCACCATCTACCGGGTCCAAATGTGAATCTAAACTATCCCGGTACTTACTCAAACATACACACAAAAAAAACTGACCAATACAATAGGAGGCCAGCTGTTAAAGGCAAGCTAACGACTTGGCATGACAGCATTTGCACTGAATAATTTCTTGTTTAAGCTTATTTTGGAGCCTCTCCGATCTGATTGTGTAACTCATTATGAGCACACCTTCCCACCATACTGTCTGCATTAATTTTATATTCTTATATTTTATTTCCCTCCATTCTGTCTGTTATTATTATTATTATAATCTAATGTAAGCTATAGGCACTACTATTTACTTTTATACAAACATAAGTACTTACCTATCAAAATTATATTGAACTAGCATTTGCCCGCGGCTCCGCCACAGCTAAAAGCTAGTTTCTAGGTAATATCTCAGGTTCCCGATATAGTAGCGGGATAAAATGTATACCAGTTGTTAAGTCAAATCAAGAGCTATCAAACAAAAAAAGTTCCATCAAAATCCGTTCAGTCGTTTTTGCGTGATGCGTTAACAAACAAACAAACAAACAGATTAAAGAGACAAAAAAATAAAAAATATAGTTATGTGTTTACACACACGTACCTATATAGCCCAATTCAGTATTTTTTTCTCAAATATCTTAAATGTAGCTCTGTTACAGCTTTATAAAAAACATAGCATAGCATCACCCCTGTATTCCCCAAATGGGTAGGCAGAGGTGTATTACACACCCACGACTCGCCAGCTATGTTTAAGTCCCACGTAATAGGGGGCGAGCTATTGACGTCTACCGGGCACATTTCCAAACTCCGGGCTGCTACTGAGAATTTTTCTTTTTAGGAAAAAGCTCAATAACATTGCTGTTGCATCAGCTTTATAATAGTACTATAGATTATAGGCGGCAAATGCCGTTAAAAGAGTGAAGGCGAGAAAATGATGTTAATGTAATATTCAGATGTAAGTTCAACTTTATATTTAGGACGATAATAATAATTGCCAGTGACGAAAATGGTTTAAATGTGTGGGCCTCAACACTTAAATATAGTATAAAATATAAAAAAATATGCTGATCATCTAGGTATAATTATAACAGCAATAAACTTCACAAAATTTAATATTCGCAGTGTTTGTAAATATAGAATTTTCCATTTCGAGCAAACAAGATTACAAAGCGACGGCAATGTGAAGAGCGCCTTCTAAAAATATTTACTTTATTCAATTGGCATAATAACATGGAACGTTACTCTGTATTGAAGTGTGTAATGAACTTTATTTCACTCGACGTTTATATTACTAAGCAAATTAGGGAACTCGATTGGTTATTTCCACGGACCAACCAATTCAATACAATCTTTAGAGACCTTTGTAGTACGTGTTCTTGTAATCATGTTTTTTTTTTGCCAAGGATGGAAGAAGATATGGCAGCACTAATGATTGGTAACCCTAACTGGACTCAGTAGTACCCACTACCGAGCCATTGAAATTGATATTTGGGACGGGCCGACCCGCGCCCCTGTGTCCAGTAGACGACAAAACTGCACCACTGGAACTTAAAACGCTGACTGGTTGTGGATTTAATCAGTTAAAGAGTTAGAAAAAAAATTTTCCTGAAAGTATGACTGGTAATCGTGAATCTGGTCGCCTACCGAAATTATTAACTGACTCGTTGGTGTGAGCAACTGCTAATCATGAGGTCTCGGGTATTGAATCCTGGGTCGGCCAGTGTTATTGAGCTTTTTCATAAAAAGAAAAATTCTCAGTAGTAGCTCGGAGATTGGAAATATGCCCGGTAGACGGCAATAGGCTCGCCCCCTATTACGTGGGACTTAAACATCATAGCTGGCGAATCGTGGTTGTGTAATACACCTCAACCTACCCCTTCGGGGATACAGGCGTGATGCTATGTTATGTTATTTTATAATGATGATACACCTATTTTGATGGCCTAACTTTCTGAAAAAAGAATGTGAATGGAAATTGTTTATTATGACAAGATGATTTTTTTAAATTAATAATTTCACCTTATACTGCAGCAAATTATGTCATTTTGAAGTACAAAGTGGCCAGGTCTCGCAGTGGTAATACTACTGGAGCTAAGTCACTTGCTAGCCACGCCCACCGGTCAAGAAATAAATAAATAAGTAGGGGAGACTGAGGACACTTGACTTGATCCCTTGGGACACTTGATCCCTAGGCCATAACTACAAAAGTAATTTATTTTTATATTCGTAACATGCCACACTGATCTTAACTGCCATCGTCAATGAACAATTATCATTTTGAAAGATTAATCATTCATGCATCCATCCATCAGCCTTTCGAAGTCTACTGCTGGACATAGGCCTCCCCAAGAGAACGCCACAACATGTGTTTCGCTCATATGGGGAATAATAGTGCCGTGATCGCCACGCTTGGCAGGCGGGTTGGCGATTGCAGTTGATGTTGTTAATACTCGAGAGTGCTGCTGCCCACTCCCCCCGGTATTCCCTCAGTCGGCTCTTACGACTCCCATGGGTGGAGAGGGGGGCACAATTCTAAAGCCGGCCCCGCACGGCACACAGCTGTGTCTGTACATTTAAGATATTTCAGAAAAAATGACTGTAATATACTCGTACTATATAGGTGTGTCTAAACACAAAACGATTTTTTTTAGAATTTTTGTCTGTTTGTCTGTTCATTAAACACAAAGTGAAAAATGTGAAATCGAAAATAACAGTCTGGAGCTAAAAATATATATAAAAAAAATCTAAATATTTATAGGGTTTGCGTCATTATTAGGTAAAAATCTTAATTGTATTTCGATTTCACATTTTTCACTTTGTGTTTAATGTATAGTGCTAAGCATGTCAAATGCTAAAAATATATATAAAAATATATCTAAATATTTATAGGGTTTGCGTCATTATTAGGTAAAAATCTTAATTGTAAAATTAAGTTTACCTGGTCGGTATAATGTATGAAAATACTTCCGACGGATGGCGCAGGCGTCACCCAAAGACGTTAGGTGTGATGTGTTATCGAAATTAGCAGTCAGGAGCAATTGTCAGGATGGCTGAATTGGTAAAGCATCTGGACGGTATCCAGGAGATGCAGGTTCAAATCCTGCTCCTGACTGTTATTTTCGATTTCACATTTTTCACTTTGTGTTTAATGTATAGTGCTAAGCATGTCAAATGCTAAAAATATATATAAAAAATTATCTAAATATTTATAGGGTTTGCGTCATTATTAGGTAAAAATCTTAATTGTAAAATTAAGTTTACCTGGTCAGTATAATGTATGAAAATACTTCCGACGGATGGCGCAGGCGTCACCCAAAGACGTTAGGTGTGATGTGTTATCGAAATTAGCAGTCAGGAGCAATAGTCAGGATGGCTGAATTGGTAAAGCATCTAGACGGTATCCAGGAGATGCAGGTTCAAATCCTGCTCCTGACTGTTATTTTCGATTTCACATTTTTCATTTTGTGTTTAATGTATAGTGATAAGCATGTCAAATGCTAAAAATATATATTAAAAAATATCTAAATGTTTATCTGTTTTTTTGTTCGCGTATCACGCAAAAACTACTGAACAGATTTTGATGCAACTTTTTTTATTTGATAGCTCTTGATTAGAATTAAAAATTGGTATACATTTTATCCCACTAATACACCGGGAACCTGAGATATAACCAAGAAAACTAGGTTTTGGCTGCGGCGGAGCCGCGGGCTAGTCTGTATATATAGATGTAAAGAGACACCGTAACAGTGTATGTATATCAGTGTCATCAGATAAGAAAATTGTGTTATTTGTATAACGTAGATACCATCGTAACATAATAAGTTGCTCCGTATACAATCTTATTATGTATGTTCAAAGAAATTTAACAAAGGATCATCTCAGAGTATACGATGACATCTAATAGGTATTATTGAAGGAGAGACTGATATTGATATAATACCATCTTTAAAACGCTCTCGATAATATTCAATGATGCCTTTATTAGGAGTTTTTTTACTCACTAAATTATGACTTTAAATACGTGTCCTTTTGGATCAAAATATAAACATGATACTCTACTTACATTAAAGTGAGAAAAAGAGTGAAAAAAATCCATCCCACAGGAATAGGCCATTTTATTATAATAAAAAGTAACCTTTTTTTATACTACGTTGGTGGGAAATAAGCATATGGGCCCACCTGATGGTAAGTGGTTTCCGTAGCCTATAGACGCTGGGAACACTTAGAGACATCACTCACGCGTTGCCATCTCTAAGGAAAGGTATAGGAGGTGAATAGGAACAATGCTAAGGAGAGCATAGGAAGGATAATGGTGAGAGGATAGGGAGGGGTTTTGGGCCTCCGGTGCTCTCACTCACCATACAAAATGCGACGATTGTTTCATGCTGATCTTCCGTGAGAAGGTGGTACTTCCCAGATCAAGCCGATTCATTAATGCTGGAATAAACAATATTCTACCAGTAGCATAAATAAAAACTATATTCAATTCTATAATTGCATACCCTTTTTTTTTGTTTATTCGGGAACAAATGTACCTAACCGCACATCCCGTCGTTCGGGGAAACGAACAGGGTAGTGTGGGGCCTTCACCCACTAAAGAAACCCGCCGTGTGCCGTCTCTCCGCCTGTGTTGACGGACCACTGGTACTGTGTTGGATTACTTCAGTGGTATAATTGCATATATTTTTGTTATTGTTCGGAGTACAGACAAGGAGGGAAGACTATTTTTGTCTATTATCTCCCCAAAGCAATTATTTAAACTTAAATTTCATCAGAGAAAGTAAAAAAAACTATATAAAATTAAATACAATCACTGCAATAAAGCGCTCTTGACTGTTTTCTCTGTCTTTTTGCAGTTAACAGGATGCTGGTACTAACACTAGAATAGAACTTAGTTGTCAATATGGCAAAGAAAATCTCGTATTTACTATTATTGGATATACCACATACAGTAGTCATTCAGACAGCCATACCTATTTTAATCAAAGTGCTTTGAGAACACAAATCTACGGAATCAGACATGACATAGAGCTGGAACTAAATCCAGTTATTTCGCAAACGTATATTCCGAATTGGTAGTTGCGAAACTAGTTAAGTACTTTTGAGCACAGGAAGCTTTGTACCTAGTACCGACTACATGGTTTGCAATCTTCTTCATCTACATAACTATATTAAATATATAGGTACTACCAAGAGAGAGATGTTTACCTGCATTTACATAAATATATTTTTCATTATTTAATCTATAAGTATAAATGTTATGTAACCTTGTCCGTGTGGTGACGGACTAAGAATACAAGTGTCAACACCCCATTCTTTCCCGAGGCGACTAAGGGAAGTATGCAATTATTATCCATTGCATGACTGGTGGTAGGGCTGGGTACCAAGTGGTAGTACTCACTTGGTATCGGGCCCTACCACCAGTCTTATCCATCCATCACCATCTCCCGTGTGACATGGGCGACGGTTACCATTTACCATCAAATGGACCGTGGCTCGTCTGCCACTACATGCAATAAAAAAAAGAAGTACTTTGTTTCCAAATAAAGTTTTTGATCTCAGTACAAAAAAAAGAAAAGTGCACATGTGAGTGAGCTTCCGCACAACGCAACTTCGCATTTATTAAGACTTAGGCCCCTATAAAGAAGCACAAACGACTGCCTTGAATCAAGGACCCATTCTCGTAGTTACCTCATATCACACACAATATCCTTCATATATTAATTGGTTTTTGTGTTATATCTCAGGTTCCCGATATAGTATTGGGATAAAATGTTTTTAAGTCTAATCAAGATCTACCAAATAAAAAAAGTTGCGACAAAATCCGATTAGTAGTTTTTACGAGATGCGCGAACGAACAAAAAAAATAAACAGACAAAAAATCTAAAAAAACAAACAGTTTTGTGTTCATACATACCTATATTTTTTTTTTCACATAACATCACGCCTGTATTCCCCGAAGGGGTAGGCAGAGGTGTATTACACACCCACGACTCGCCAGCTATGTTTAAGTCCCACGTAATAGGGGGCGAGCTATTGACGTCTACCGGGCACATTTCCAAACTCCGGGCTGCTACTGAGAATTTTTCTTTTTAGGAAAAGCTCAATAACATTGCCCGACCCGGGGATCGAACCCGAGACCTCATGATTAGCAGTCGCATACACTACCGCTACACCACCGAGGCAGTTTTATAGTATTTTTTCTCAAATATCTTAAATGTATAGACACAGCTCTGTTATAGCTTTATAATAGTATAGATAATGCAGATAATGGAATGCTTTCTGTTTTATGTTACTGTGTCTATAAAGTAGATAGTTTCAAAAATGAACTTGTTTAATGGGTCTAGACATTAACACTCACTAGTATTTAATGGATATGTAAGTTTAATCACCTATATTACCGGAGAGCGATAGGAAAATCTAATATATTAGCACGGGACCACATAATGTAATCTTATGTTACGTGATCCCATCTACGCAATCATGTTGACACTGTGGTATTCCTTAAATTATTATAGCCTTATTAAGGTCATTTATGTGATTTATTTGACAACCTAAAGTAATAAGGTATATTAGTACAATAATGGTGGTAAATTAAATTATAATAACCAAAACCCTCTGATCTTTCTCATTACTCCATCACCAGACATTCATTGGGTCCATTCCAAAGAGTTCTTCGCGCGATTTAAATCTAAATTATTGCGTGTTATCAATTTCTAAATCATTCGGTTTATATTTTCTTATACACACACACACCCAACGCTATCTTTATGTAGAAAATACTCCTGAACATACAAAAGTAGGTTCAATATTATCTATATTTTATTTCTATTAAGCTTAGCTTGAACAAAGGATGGACGCTACTGAAGGACATGATTTCAGTCGAGGTCTTCCACGCAGACCCGTTGGGGCCTCGGGGTAACTTTGGTCTAACTATCTCCGTGATGGCAACGCCGCTTGCTACGACAGGCGGGTCACTAGGTGGGAACTGAGTTCCGTAGCATCAAATTTCGGGAAGGTCGTCGCAGCACGATCGAGCCCGCAGGAAGGTTCCGCAAGCGATCAGCGGCCGGCAACAACCTTGTCCAGTCCGGGGGCTACAACCCACCACTCAGTGAGGTCGAGCTCACCGGAGCGAACCCTGGCAAGCGCCCATCAGCCAGCGGTGAGAAACGGTCTCGTTAGGGAATTGTGACGTCCCCAGAGACGAGGTCTCGTGGCAGGCCTCTTCTGTCTGGCGATTACCAATGGTATGGTGCGATGCCCTGCAGGCAGTGGGTTTGCACTCCGTCGGCCCGCTTGAACATCGAGGTGCTCAGGCGTCCGATGTAGTCATCGAGGCTCTCCATACGCAGATCCCTGGCGATCACCCTGTTCCGCACATAGCGCGGGGCATTCGTGATCGTGCGTAGCGCAAGTGACTGCAGTGCACGCAGCAACCTCCAGTTGGATTCACTGACCAGCATACCACTCGGGGCTGCGTACGTGAGGTGCGAGCGGATGTACTGCGTGTACACGCGGAGCTTCGCGTGCAGAGGCAGTTGGGATGCCAAGACAGGGCGCAGGAGAGCGCGCGCAGTGCGCGTCTGCGAGACCACATGTCTCACGTGGGGCTGCATGGTGAGGTTGCGGTCAATGATCACACCGAGGTATTCCACCGTCGGGGATTAACTGACGTGTTCTCCCAGGATATGATTTACTTGAATTTGCTATTAATTGCTTGTATAATATATTATTTTTTTTTGACTTCTGAAGTAATATTGGCCCCTTCCCTATCCTGTCCTTATAATCCTTCCTGTCTTCTCCTTTGTATTCGTCCTATCCTCTCATTCCTCTCTTCCTAGTATCCCTTTCCTTGGAGACGCGCGAGTGATGTCTCTGGTGTTACTAGCGTCTATAGGCTACAGTAACCGCTTACCGTTAGGTGGACCGTATGCTTGTTTGCCACGTAGATAAAAATAAATATAGATATTTTAAAGGGTGAAGAAAAATGTAGTCGGCAAACTTGCATACCCAGATTATCAGGGTTGCGTCGACTCGCTTGGATTACAGTATAAATCCTTTTCATTCAGAAAGGGGTCTGCTGCCTACTATGATAGGAGAGTAATAGTTTTATAAAAATATTTGTACATAATAGATTTTCTTTTATGTTTTGTTCTAGCAGCAGTTCTTCAGTAGCACGAAATTTGGAATCCAAACTAAGCTTAATGCTTGTACTATGGGTACGAGATTACGGATATAATACATATAGGTACTACGTTTTTTTGTAAATTCACATGTTCATCACACAAATACTTGTCCTGAGTGGAAATCGAACCCACGACCCGTCGTGCAAGGAAGTCGGTTACACTACCGACTACGCCACGAGGCCCGTCTAAAAAAATATATAAAGATATCAAATTATACCTGTAACTTTTTGATCTATATTTTTTAGCATTTGCAATGCTCCGCCACTTTTTAAAGTACAATTTATTTGTGAAGAAAGAACTTACTATATTGGTTTAATGCATGTAAATGCATTCTGATAGATGGCGTTGGTCGTAAAGACAAATGTGATAAGGAGATTGGGATGATCGAAAGATCTGTACGATAGCTCAGTGGCTTAGAGCACTTCCCTGGATTGGAAAAGATGCGGGTTCGATTCCCGCTCGTACAAAAAATCTAGACGTCGCGGGACGTCTAGCAGATGTGAAACATCAACATTATTTTGTAGAAATAAAATGATAATAACTTGACAAAGTACTCCTCAAGACGAATCAAACGAGTATAAACTCGATAGGGTTGCGTTGTTTCATTATAGAGTTCCTGTGGCCACCTTCCAGCTCCATCATCAGACCTTAGATACTATAAGACAAAGTACTCGTCAAGATAAATCATACGAGCCCAAACTCGATGGAGTTATGTCGTTTTATAACGGCGTTCCTATGGCCACCTTCTAGCTCCGTCACAAGACCCTGGATACCATCTAAAGACAAAGTACTCGTCAGACGAATCAAATAATTTCAAACTCGATGGTGTTGCGTCGTTTCATTACAGAGTTACTGTGGTCACCTTCCAGCTCTATCATCAGACCCTGGATATCATCTATGACTGAAGTTCTAGTCAGGACATTTCAAACGAGCCCTAATTCGATGGAGTTGCGTCATTTAATTACAGAGTTTTGCATGGCCACCTTCCAGCTCCATCATCAGACCCTGGATACCATCTAAAGACAAAGTACTCATCAAGACGAATCAAACGTGTCCAAACTCCACGGGGTTGCGGCATTTCATTGTATAGTTACTATGGCCACCTTCCAGCTTCATTATCAGTCCCTGGATACCATCTAGACACAAAGTACTCGGCAAGACGAATCATACGAGCCCAAACTCGATGGAGTTGCGCCGTTTTATTATAGAGTTCCTATGTCCACCTTCCAGCTCCTTCATCAGATCAGCTCTATGTCATCATAATATTGTATTATCACGTGATATACACATGCGTGTAAAATTTCAGCTCAATCGGAAACCGTGAAGTGTGTCAAATTTAACTTTCAAGATTTGAACGGAACATGTAGGTACAATAAAAGCGTTGCCACGCTAACAACCGATTTTACCCTCCCTCCGCAATAGATGTTTCACATCAAAAATCTCTTTTTCCTTATTCACAAATAATTTGTACTTTAAATACCTGTAATTCTTGAATCAAGGAAGGGAGCAATGTGGGTGGGGTCAGTTAGACTTATAGATTTAGGTTTATACGAGTAAGTGAATATGATGTAAGTATAACTTGTTTTGCACCACAGAATCTTGAAGGCAATCACAACACAACACAGATCAAAACGTAAAAAAAAAATACCACAGCTATTCGGAGTCAATGCGACCCAACCTAAGTACATAATATTGAGTGTCAAAATACACAAACCGGGTCCTTCAGTCAAGCTGTTTGACACTCCGTTTCGCATTCCTAGTGGCTATTGAAAATATTTTACTTATATAAAAAACGCTGTTAAAATGTAATGCGTAAGTAACTATAATATATACTGATATTACATCGTATATAGAAGTCTTAAAATGTATTTTGTACTATATTACTAATTAAATAATTAATTAAATAACATAATTAAATTGCTTCGATGGTCTTATACATAATCTAATGGCAGCTACGGTTACGAGCTCACGTGGAATTTCAATTCCAGTGAATGAAGAACTTCATTTCTTCCTTATACGTTCAAAAGTGTATGTGTATGTTATTAAGTAGTGTATATAAGACGTAGTTACTTGTATTTTGCCATCAAAGAAGTAGTACCAATAGGTTTGTCCAATAACACAATTGGCCTAAGTTATTAAGGCGAAATGTGTGTCTGTGTAGAAGAACTAAGTGTTCGTTAGCAATGTACTTTGTCTTCTTCGTCGGGAATACTAAATGGTAGATTTATTTACTAAATGAACAAATAACTTTTTTAAAGAGGAGGGGATTTCCCGGCACTTGAGTTTAAAATAATATTGCTCCCGAGGTGAACACTCAACTTTTGATCACCCTCTATGGGGAAAATACGTAATGGAACTTATAAATAAGAATAGTAGATAGGTACCTACTTCTATTTATTTACAATTGGACCGTGTTTTGCAGAAATAAGTTAATCCACAAAAACATAATCCTTATTTGAACCATTTCTGCTATATTTTTTCAGTGTTATTCGTAGTTTTGGGTTGGTATAACCTATCATAATAAATATTTGTAGTTGCCAGAATAAAATAAGTCTTTGTGACAAAAATAGAGATTATTTTCGATTGGTTGGCATTAAAAGCTTAATTTTGTCCAGTTTGTGAATTGGATCATTACTGCACAACACGGTCCAATTAGGAACAATAAAGCATGATAACATAGAAACACATTTCTTTTTATTAACTCGTGTACTTTATCATACAGCCTGTTACTTGTTCATACAATGTTAGTGATTGATCTCTTTGGTGTTTAAACTTTTACCAACAATATCCACATTCCAAATTCAAATCACTTTTAGTTTATAGGGAATAAAGAGCTATTTAATCCCTGTTTACGAAGGATAAACTAGCTCTTTTCGAATAGAAATCACGAAATAGTAGATTGTTTACCTGGGTAGCAAGCAACTATTTTAAAGGCGAGAGTGTTTGTTTGAATTCAGAGCGGAGCGAGTTAGTATTTATTAGTGGTAAAGCCTTCTCCCCGCATTAATGAGCCGGCTCGATCGGAGCGGTACCACCTTCTTACAGAAGATCAGCATTAAACAACTGTAGGTACTCCTACAATGGTGTTACGTATGATGAGTGAGAGTGCCGGCGGTCCACAGAAGCCTTCCAGCCAAATCCTTTCTTTCCACTGCCTAGTCCTTTTCTTGAAGTTGGCGACGCGCGAGTAATACCCCTGGTATTGTTAGCATCTAGAGGCTACGCTATCCGCTTACCATCAGACACCGTGTACTTAGTATAAAAAATAAACAGACACAGATTTATTGTAAATGTGAAAGTGAGTTTGTTTTGTTTTTTACTTCTTGCGCATATTTCTGCATTCTGTTTTCTACGCATTTTTCTTTCCGTAAGAACTTTCTACAAAGTATTTAGATATTTTTATATATATTTTTAGCATTTGACACGCTTAGCACTATACATTAAACACAAAGTGAAAAATGTGAAATCGAAAATAACAGTCAGGAGCAGATTTTGAACCTGCAATCAGGAGCAATTGTCAGGATGGCTGAATTGGTAAAGCATCTGGACGGTATCCAGAAGATGCAGGTTCAAATCCTGCTCCTGACTGTTATTTTCGATTTCACATTTTTCACTTTGTGTTTAATTTCTACAAAGTATTAAAAAATTAAAAAAAAAATGAATGAAATTGGTAAAGTCGTTCTCAAGTTATGGCGTAACCAAGGGAAATAGAGATTATTTTTTTATATAATTATAGATATTGAGTATCATAGCAAAATTAAAGTACATTGTACTATATGCTTATACAGATAAATTGTACCAAAAGTTATAACATAGTAATGCTATACCATGTTAGTTAAAATAGATTTCAGTCTTCTTTCCAGTATTTGAATATAGCTGAGAAACATTCTGCCCATCTTAAAATTCCAATTCCAGCTTAAATGTTCTCACGTACCAACTGTCGCCTCCTAGAAGCGCTATTTCGTAACATTTACAATGAATTGGAACAACAACATTTAACAAAAGAACGCTGAAACTTCATTCCTTATTTTGCAATTCTTAACAGTTTGTTTAGGATCGCCCAATCTCGGCTTTTGTTTGAGCCAACGGGTCACTGGAAAAGTTGCGGGCTACGGCAAGCGTAATCCTTAAGCTTTGTAATAGGCTTTTTCAATCATTCTTAGAGATAATACAAGTAGCTGACGGTGTAACTTCAATATTATTTGTAAGGAATATCATTGATGTTGATTAATTGCTAAATAAAATTAAACAAAGCTTTCTAAATAAATTAATTTTGTAAATGATATAGGTACTAAATTGTTTATATATGCATGAAATAGTAGTATCTTTCACATGAGATAATCAGAGATTATTACATGAAAGGGTTGTTTGTTTCGCTTTTCACACGCTACGCCTTTGTGTCGTTCACAATACTCATACAAATATGCAGGAGTTCGCTATAAATTGTAATGTTAAGAAACACAAAGTTTGGTGTTTTCAAAAATAAATATTTTCATTGAAGTATGACCTCAATTTTGTCACTAACCAAAGTAAATTATATATATAAACATAGGTAGATACCCAATTCTGAAGAGATATGGTCAAGTAAGGCTTAACTATTTTTACAGTGAAGTATTGAAAAAATAAAATCACTGAAATAATATCACACAGTTCCAGTGTCCACATTACCCTGACCTGTTCGCTGCCCCGATGATGAGGTGTGCGGTTAGGTACACTTTGTCACGCTTTGTACGCTTTAACAAAAAAAGGATTGGTTGTTGTTGTCCAATTTCATTTAAATACATAATTATTTATTGGATTCTACATTTAGCCCGTGATCATCCACATGGTATCCAGAATATAAATACGTCATTCTATTAGCATATTAATTCTCCAGGCTATATGACGTGTATTCAAAATTTTATGATGATTGGTTCTGTAGTTACGGCGTAAAAGCATCACAAACAATCAAATATACTCACTTTCGCATATTTTCAAATGATATCTTTAAACAGAAGGCATTTACTCTCTTACGATACGGTCTGTGAATTTAATGGAGAAAAAGAAATGAGAATGATCAGATGACTGGTCAGTAAATTGCTGGTAGTATAAACGACAGAACTTATAAGTTACAAATCTCATAAATCTGCCTGGCACGACTCACAAATAAAATAAAACTGATGCCGAAATCATTTTGTATTTCAAACACTCGGCTTAAATAGAAAAGTAGATGTGTTATTTTAAATAATACATTTTAAATGGTTGATATCAAATTACTTTTAGTTAAATACAGCATTGAAATGAATTTCAAAACGTTCATGTATATACTATTATAAAGCTGTAACAGAGCTGTATCTGCACATTTATGATATTTTTATATATATAGTCCCACGACGTCTAGTTTTTTTTGAAAAAAAACTAGACGACGTGGGACGTCTACCAGATGTGAAACATCGAAATTATTTTGTAGAAATAAAATGATCATAACTTGACAAAGTACTCCTCAAGACGAATCAAAATCATAGTATAAACTCGATAGGGTTGCGTTGTTTCATTATAGAGTTCCTGTGGCCACCTTCCAGCTCCATCATCAGACCTTGGATACCATCTAGAGACAAAGTACTCGTCAAGACGAATCATACGTGCCCAAACTCAATGGAGTTATGTCGTTTTATAACGGAGTTCCTATGGTCACCTTCTAGCTTCATCACCAGACCCTGGATACCATCTAAAAACAAAGTACGCGTCAAGACGAATCAAACGATTCCAAACTCGATGGGGTTGCGTCGTTTCATTACAGAGTTCCTATGTCCACCTTCCAGCTCCATCATCAGATCACCTCCATATCATCATAGTATTGCATTATCATGCGATATACATATACGTGAAAAATTTCAGCTCAATCGGAAACCGGGAAGTGTGTCATATTTAACTTATAAAATTTGAATGGGACAAGTACAATAAAAGCGTCGCCACGCTAATAGCCGATTTTACCCTCCATCCGCATTAGATGTTTCACATCAAAAATACCGTAATAGGCTATAGTATATGTGTGTATTTTTTGTCTGTTTGTTCGTTCGCGCATCACGCAAAAACTACACAGATTTTGATGCTACTTTTTTATTTGATAGCTCTTGATTAGGCTTAATATACATTTTATACTACTATATCGAGAACCGGAGATATAACTCAAAAACTAGCTTTTGGCTGCGGAAAAACCACTGGCAAAGGCTAATATTTTCATAAAAAAATGTCCGTAAATCGATAGAATAAAAAAAGTAGGGTCCAAATCTTAAACAGAAAATATCACTGGGCATGAAACATTAATCTGAACATTATACAGACTCGTCTGGTCAGGGAGGTAGTAGTCAGACTTTCCTTTTGCAATTCAGCAGGCGTATGCAACAGTTGGAATAATAATAAGCTGTAAAGGAATATTATATTGGTTGATAATCTTATATCTCTTGCTAGTTTTTAGAAGAGAATTTGTGGCTTTCTTGCCCTAAATCTGCAACAATATTTCTTTGATATCACAGTGAAAACGTAACATTTATAAAAATAACAAAGCAAAATATAAAAAACTAATTATTTATGAAAGTGCAACAAGAGAGCTTTACTGCCAGCAGGATTCAAACTTGCGTCCCATCCAATCCCCCCAGATTGTAGAGACGAGTGGTTGGATGAGACGCAGCTTCAAACCCTGCTCGCAGTAAAGTTCTCTTTTTCTCAAATACAGATCAAAATATGCAAAATATAATTATACGTAGAAAAAAGCCATCAATCGCAAAAATAATAATAATAATAAGCCTCCCAAACAACCACACGTCCTGATCGACCACCTGATTACGTGGGGGGCGGACAACGCAATGAGAAATTACTGATGCGGCTAACGTGGCTCTGGAATGTAGGAAAGGATGGAAAGTGGAAAAGGTAGATACGACTTACGGTCGCTTCCCGGGGGTGATCGCCGGGGCGCATCTGGAGCCGATGCTGGGTGCCACAGTATGCGAACCATCGGTGGCGGAGAGTCGAGCAGGCGGGCCTCCGTTAGCTCTGCACCTCGTACACGACGTGCACGAGTAAATGCTACAGCCGACCAACAAGGGTATATAGAACCACTATCACCATTATCAACACAAAGTTTATTTGAATCCCCCGTAAGTTCTCCTTTATCTTCTGAAATTCAACTTAGATCCCGTCTTACATCTACTTCAACAAATCTAGAGGATGTTGTACAAGAAGCATTTGCCAACGATATTGTACCCACCACTAGAACAGCACGTGCGAGAAAAAAGTGGACACCAGAAATGAATGAGTTCATAATACGCACATATTACAAAGTGACCAGACTAGAAACGAAACCGCGTGGATATTTAGATTCATTGCACAAGCAATTTATAGAAAAATTCCCAGAAATGGACGTCTCCAAGCAGCGAATAGGAGACCAGCGACGAGCTATAATGAGAAATAAGTTAATACCAGATCACACTTTACAGCTAATTCAAGAAGATATTAAACGACACTTAGACACACAAATTACCAGCTTAAGCAAAACACCTAACCCATCAGAACGTGCTCCTACCACTGAAAGAATTGCAAATACTAAGAACTCAAGAATGCGATGGACTGACGATATTAACGAAGCCATAATAAGACATTATTTAACAATAACACAACTAGAGACAAACAGAACAGCATACCGTAAGCCACTACATGCTAGTATTATTGAGCAATATCCCAAAATTTCCCATGTTTCTGAACAACGCATTGCAGATCAACGTAGGGTAATAATAAATAACAAGCTTATAACAAACCAGAGAATGCAAGAAATAAGAGAGGAAGTAAGAGAAAGGTTAGGTATTCACACTCATACGCAGCATCAAGCTCAGCACGACAATAACACACTATTAACTTCCTCGGACCAACCTTTAAATAATGTAGAATCAAATATAAGCCTATTAGATAATAATATAAGCTTTTTAATTACTCACAAACAAGAAAATGAGGAGCGATGGCAAGATGAACAATTAAACATCAAAATTGCAGAAACATTTAAAAACACTTGCGAAACATATACAAACACAGACCCTTCCCAAAGACCCCACATACCAAAACAAAAAACATCAAAGAAACTATCGTACATCGTATCCTATTTAAACTCCCGCGTACTTCCAAATTATGTCTCCACCGAAACACAACACAAATTTATTAATACACATACTTTAATTTACTGCGCAGCGTACACAACGGCTATATGCAACGGTTCTAAAATTAAACAATCTGAAACAAGACAACCAACAGAAAAAGGCAGAAAACCATCTTGGCAAATTAGGTTAGAGAAAAAGATTAGTAAGCTTAGGCGAAACATAGGAAGAATGACACAATATATAAGAGGGAATAGGAATATTAGACTAGTGGCACATGTGGCTGAAATAAAAGAAAAATACAAAATTCATTCACGTCACGAAACCCCTAATGAAACAGAAGACCAATTTTTAGATAGTCTTAAACAAAATTTAAACGCAACTTGTAGTAGACTCCGCCGGTACACTGAATGTACTAAAAGAAAAAACCAAAACGCTCAGTTCTACAATAATGAAAAACAATTTTATAGAAACATTTCAAACAACACACCACACAATAACATGCCTAACGCTAGAACATCTCAAATCCCAACTAAAGAGACAATGTATCACTTTTGGTCTAATATATGGGCTGAACCAACGCAGCACAATCGAGAAGCACAATGGATCCTCAAAGATGCCCAGAGCCTTGAATCATTACCCCAAATGCAATATGAGTTTGTGCCTTTTGATACTTTTATTCACATACTCAAAAAGACACACAACTGGAAAACACCAGGCACAGACCACATCCATAATTATTTTTACAAAAAACTCACAGTTATGCATCCAATACTCCACAATCATATTAATGAATTTATGCAATCACCTGAAACACTGCCCCTGTTTGTAACACAGGGTATAACTTACATGATCCCCAAAGATAATGATTCAGAAAACCCAGCAAAATACAGACCCATTACATGCCTTCAAACTATATACAAAATCATAACAGCTTGCATTGCTGAACTCATTCACACACATATAACTGAACAAAACATTCTTGCAGAGGAACAAAAAGGATGCCGCAAAGGTAGCCAAGGATGCAAAGAACAACTTACTTTAGACAATATTCTAATGAAGCATACCATCAAACATAAGAGAGAATTACACACCATGTACATAGACTACTGTAAAGCTTTTGATTCTGTTCCACACACCTGGCTCTTATACATACTTAAACACTATAAAATACATCCAACACTTGTCGCTTTCCTATCAGAGACAATGAAACACTGGCACACAAAACTCAAAGTTAATACTTCAAATAACTCAACAGAAACAGACGTGATACCGATCAGAAGAGGTATTTTCCAGGGGGATGCCTTAAGCCCTCTCTGGTTTTGCCTTGCAATTAATCCACTCTCACATATACTTAACGAATCTGGCAACGGTCTTAATATAACAAATAAACATACCAACACCTCCATTACACATCTTATGTATATGGATGATATAAAACTCTACAGTAACAACAAAACGTTTTTGCACTCTCTAGCTGACATAACTGAAGAATTTTCCAACGACATCCGAATGCAGTTTGGTATTGACAAGTGTGAAACTTTTACACTTTGCGATGGCCAAGTAGTTAATAATCACCACGTGCTTAAATCCGGGGAATGTGTAGATCCACTTGATCCTAATGAAACCTACAAGTACTTAGGCTTCCAACAATCACATCAAATCCCACAAAAACAAACTAAAACAGAATTACTAAAAAAAATTAGGCATAGATTAAATATTCTGACAAAGTCACAAATGTACTCACGCAATTTAATTCAAGCTATTAATACATTTGCCATTCCCATTCTAACCTACTCATTTGTAATTATCAATTGGACAAAAACAGATATAAAAAGAGTTCAAAGTTTAATTAATACTACACTTACAGCACAACGAAAGCACCACCACAGATCTTGTATTCAAAGAATGACACTCCCACGAAATGAAGGTGGCCGTGGAATCATCGATATAACAAACACAACAGACAGATCACTAATTTAAGACACTACTTTCATAAAAAATCAGAGCACTCACATTTACATCAAGCTATAGTACATACAGATAAACGAATAACACCACTTAATCTCAGTAATGAAAATACACAACATAATGAACTCATAACCTTGAACAACGAAAAAATTGCAGCCTGGAAGCAAAAGTCTCTCCATGGGAGGCATCGCTATGACCTGGAACAGCAACATGTTGCCAAGATCGCGTCAAACGCATGGCTACGGCGTGGTGAGCTCTTCCCAGAGACAGAAGGTTTTATGCTAGGGATACATGATCAGGTTATTGACACAGGAAACTATCAACGCTATATCATACGGCGCCCAAATTATAATGATAAATGTAGACAATGCCATATAGCTTCAGAAACAATTCAGCATATTACAGGAGCATGTAAATCAATAGCACAGACAGATTATAAACACAGACATGACCAATTAGCTGCCATAGTTCACCAAACATTAGCCTACAAATATAGATTAGTGGAAGAAAAAGTACCGTTTTACAAATAAAAACCAGAAATCGTCCTAGAGAACTGTTCATACAAATTATATTGGGACAGAACTATAGTCACTGATATAACAGTACACTTCAATAGGCCAGATATAACTGTATTAAACAAACAAAACCAATCAGTCTTCCTCATTGACATCGCTGTATGCAATACACATAACCTCACTAGTACCCACACAGAAAAAATCGCAAAGTATGTAGACCTCTCCATAGAAATCAAGACTCAAAGTAAACAGTACGCGAACCGTACCCATCACAATATCGACGACAGGCGTAATACCTAAAACACTTCACACAAGTTTGCACACCCTGGGAATACCACCAACAACATACATACTACTACAAAAAGCTGCAATACTAAACACTTACAGAATAGTACGTAAATTCCTAAACTCATAGAAGATTTTCATTTATGCACTTGGCTTTGGCCCGTGCTTAGTAAACCTCCTGTAGCAGGAGAGAATTGACAACATTTTACATAATAATAATAAACTATTCAAATGCGAACAAATACGTTTACAATTCTTTGTATTGCTTTATACTAGTCAAAGTTTCTGAAAAGGCTGTCAACGTATCTGTAAAGCCTTTCGTAGGCTTAATAGACGATCTACTAATTTTCACTAATCCATGATGGTACGATCGTTAGAGTTACCATTATATGAGTAGGTATGTGTGTTATAACTGAAGCCGGGATTAGTTTCTAAAATTTTTGTATATTCCTATACCTATTAACGTGGTGATGTGATTGTATTTTTTTTGGAAGTGCCGATCATTATATGAAAATCTTATTGCCAATTTATTGTCGATGGCTAAGACTATAACATTAAGTGCGGGAGGGTTGATAAATACCTTATTATTAAATTATAGTTATTTTCGTAATTTTCTTAACTCGTAAGTAAAAATTTACATGGTATAAATCCCGTAAAAACGTTTAGAATTATAAGTGACCATGAAAGTTTGAAATTCTATATTTCGCACCGGTACGGGCCGGATTGTGTTGAATTAATAAAACACCTTGAACGGGCGCGGAAAAAGAGTGAGTGTCTACGTGAATCATTAAGTTTCTTAGTTAAATGTCGGGATGCGGACGTTATTCCCGTATGTGTACGTATAAGACCTCGTAACGATATTCACGGTTCCGCAACCATTCTACGAAACGCGAGTGTAAAATTACTACGCAAATCTATCAGTAACACCCGATACCAACTTGACAAGATTCAATGTGAGTTATACGACCTACACCTGAGATGCAGTAGCGAGTTATCACCTAGTGACTTTGACATATGTGATCGCATCACATACCTACAAGCCCAACGTTCACGTGAGTTAAGTGCTAAAAAACAGGAACGAAAGTTTGAATCACTTATCAATAAACAAAAATCACGTGTCCCCTACCATGATGCAAAGTCACAAAATACTCGAACTGTTTTTAATCTATCGGACAAAGAGTTGACTGAACCTATGATAAACGTTCTTGAGAGAGGGTTGAATTTCGCTCCTGCTCCAAATCGCATCCCTTACGAACAAATTATTGGAACCGTTGAGGAAGTTATCCGAAAAAATAATTTACCGCCAGCGGACGCGGAGGTTTTAAGGCAAGACATCGCTGTAACTATACGCAGTGCAAAATGTCCTAAACCCAACATCAGTGCCGCTGAGATGTCCGCATTACAAGAGCTTAAGAACGATCAAGAGATACTGGTCTTAAGAGCGGATAAGGGAAATGCGACGGTTGTTATGAGCACTAATGAATACGAACAAAAAGTACGAGATTTATTAGCCGATGAAAAAACGTACATGAAAGTTAAATACGACCCCACTGCCAGGACGAATCGAAAGACTCGAGAGCTTATTAATAAATGCAAATATGCGATTGGCGAAGAAACAGTGAATCATTTATTAAGACCTAGGAACCTCCACCCACCTAAGCTATATGGCCTACCTAAGATTCACAAACAGAACGTCCCTCTACGACCAATTGTGAGTCAAGTGGATTCCCCGACATATGAGTTAGCTAAACATATAACTAGCATCATAAATCCACTAGCAGGAGGAACTGGATCTTCCGTCAAAGATTCTCGTCATTTCATTGAGACCCTTCAGCACAACAACTTAGAACCGGACGAAGTGATGGTCAGTTTTGACGTGGAATCACTTTTCACAAATGTCCCAATAGCTGATTGTATGAAGGTAATCGCAGATAAAATAGAACAACAAAAGATCCCCGCAGAATATGTTGATCTGGTGAAACATTGTCTGACGACTAATTATTTCGTGTACAAGGGCGAGTACTACATACAACTCGACGGTGTGGCAATGGGAAGTCCAGTAGCCCCAATCGTCGCCAACATATGGATGGAACATTTTAAAAAGATAGCCATCACCACCACCCCACGCCAAATTAAACTTTGGAAAAGATACGTCGACGACGTATTCTCTATAATAAAAGGCGATGAAGGAGTCGTTAAAGAATATGTCACACACTTGAACAACATACACGACAAAATGCGGTTCACGTATGAAATAGAGAAAAACCGCAGCATAGCATTTCTCGATATCAAAGTAGGAGTCCGAGAGGACGGTTCATTCAGTCACTCAGTATTTAGGAAACCAACTCACACAGACCGCTATTTGCACGCTGACTCGCATCACCACCCTCGACACCTAAACTCTGTAGTGACGTCTCTCACCAACCGCGCATATAATTTGTGTGACAAGGAACATGTCACGGATGAACTACAACATGTAAGCGCAGTTCTACGGAGGAATGGTTATAAAGGACAGCTCCCTCCACCACGACAAAAAACGAAGGCAAGACCCATTCAGGTAGAACGACAGCCGGCTTATTTACCATATGTTAAAGGAGTGACAGATAAGGTCGCAAATATTTTAAATAAGTATTCAGTAAAAACGATTTTCACTCCTTTAAAAAAGATTTCCCAGCTATTGCGCACACCGAAAGATTATTTCCCATTGGAAAGACCAGGCGTGTACAAAGTGGACTGTAGCTGTGGAAGTTCATACATTGGCCAAACTAAGCGTACTGTAGCATGTCGAATGAAAGAACACATTAGGGCTTATAAAAACAATGACCCAGGAAAATCGGCGATAGCACAACACCTTTTGGAGGCAGGAACGAGTCACTACATCGAGAATTTACATAATCCTCAGATACTTTCGACAGAACGCCACTATATACCCAGATTGGTGAGAGAAGCCATTGAAATCACGAAATACAAAAATTTCAACCGTGAAGATGGTTTTCAATTATCTAGCACCTGGCGTCCCGTGATTCGTCTATGTACAAAGAAGAAGAAAAACACCTCAAAAACCAGGGTCGACACCGTAAGTGTTGTGTGTCGTGATCGAGCTCGATACGTGAGTGAGACCAGTGGTAGTGGTTCCATAGATAGTGTTGCGTGTCATAAACGAGTGAGAAAGCGGGTAGACAGATATTTCTAACCGCAGAATAATAAAAACTATTCCCACCCGAAAGGACTTCAGTTGCTCCGTGATCATGGCGCTTGCAACAGTGCCGAAATATCGGAAACTCGTAAGTAAAAATTTACATGGTAAATCCCGTAAAAACGTTTAGAATTATAAGTGACCATGAAAGTTTGAAATTCTATATAGTTATTTTCTTTCAATTATTGTTATTAAAAACATAATCACTACCTAATAAATGCATGCACTCACTCACTAATAATAAAATTTACCATATCGTGAGCATCTGGCCGGTGACGTCATCAACGCCATTTTCTTTTTCCGTTATTTACATTTCTTTGTTTGTCTATAACACCGGGAACACTTCCAATTGTGTCATCTGTCATAACATTGGTCATGAACGAAGTGGGTAAATAATTTGGTAAATTATTTATAGGCCGTAATTATGATTTCTTCAACCATGGCCATGGCCTTCGTTCTATATCAATGTTATAAAATGTTTATTTTAAACTGTTATCGCTACTGAGATAATTTACATTTCTTATTTTTAAATCAATCAAAGTCCAATCTTTGGTAAACATAATAAATTCTAACATCGTTTGATTCTTTTGGCGTTAGAAGTGATGAGTTTCCTCTAATTCTGAAATAAAGGAAGACAAGCCAAACTTCACAATATCTAAATATTATTGACAGTTTTTTTGCGTGGGAGTCTATCAGCATTGCAAAGCCTCTAATAAATCATTATAAATATCCAGCATTTTTAGGTTATATCTCAGGTTCCGGATATAGTAGCGAGATAAAATGAGAGATAGAGCGGTTTTTTTCTCTTCATCATAAAAATACTTTCAGCAGTAGAATGTTTCGTTATAATTTATACACTCCTCTAATTTTCAGTAAATGTTGTCAAGAATTTCAACCACTCCAAATGACGTCACGCCAAAGCCTCCACTTAATTTATTTTGTAAGAGGTATGAATTCTAAATAAAAGAATAACGTCATATTCAAGTACACGTCTAAAATATATTTAGTAAATAATTAGATATTTTTTATATATATTTTTAGCATTTGACATGCTCAACACTATACATTAAACACAAAGTGAAAAATGTGAAATCGAAAATAACGGCGTCACCCAAAGACGTTAAGTATGATGTGTTATCGAAATTAGCAGTCAGGAGCAATTGTCAGGATGGCTGAATTGGTAAAGCATCTGGACGGTATCCAGAAGATGCAGGTTCAAATCCTGCTCCTGACTGTTATTTTCGATTTCACATTTTTCACTTTGTGTTTAATGTTTAGTAAATAAATCAAATATACATACTCGTAGTATACGAGTATATTACCTATTATCGTAAAATTCTGCGTCATCTATACTATTATAAAGTGGTTGTATTTAAGATATTTGAGAAAAAATTACTGTAATAGGCTATATAGGTATGTCTAAACACAAAACAATTTTTTTTAGAATTTTTGTCTGTTTGTTTGTTCGCGCATCACACAACAACTACTGAACGGATTTTGATGCAACTTTTTTTATTTGAAAGGCCTTGATTAGACTTAAAAACTGATATACATTTTAGCCCGCTAATATATCGGGAACCTGAGATATAACCGAAAACTAGAAAATTATTTAAACTAGATTCTTTTTTAGAATTCATTTAAAAGAACTACTAGATGGATTTAGATGCAACTTTTTTTGTTTGAAAGGCCTTGATTTGACTAAAAAATTGGTAGACATTTTATCCCGCTACTATATTCGCCGCTGGCAAAGGCTAGTGCTATTATAAAGTTGTAACAGAGCTGTGTCTGTACATTTAAGATATTTGAGAAAAAAATACTGTATTAGACTATATATACGTGTCTGAGCACAAAACAATTTTTTTTAGATTTTTTGTCTGTTTGTCTGTTTATCTGTTTGTTTGTTCGCGCACCACGCAAATACTACTGAACGGATTTGATGCAACTTTTTTTGTTTGATATCTCTTGATTAGACTTAACAACTGGTATACATTTTATCCTGCTACTATATCGGGAACCTGAGATAGGTATATCCTAAAAACTTTTTGCTGCGGCGAAGCCGCAGGCAAAGGCTAGTCTTAAATAATGTTATTCCTTTTTCACCTACACTAGCATCGACCAGATCAACGGCGTCACCATATTGCGTATTGTATGGAATGGATTTAATTGCTTATTTTTTTTGACCAATGGAAATCCATTGGTCAAAAAAAATAAGCAATTAAAGTCATCTCATCATTATGTAGCTACGAGTACGATCTATAACGTATATTACCTACCTATGTGATTATTTTCTTCCAGTAATTATATATTATTTTTAGCGTGTAAGCCTTTTTATTGTTCTTACATCTTATTTTCCCCTTTTTCGCGAGTAAGTATTAGATACTTAACCCTATGCATATTCCTGTCTACGTGTGTCAAATAAAATGTATTTTCTTTCTTTCATAATCCACGTTAACACAGGAAATGAATGGAATAAAATACCAGCGTTTATACAGTATTACTATAAAGGACTATTATAAAGCTGTAATACAGAACTGTGTCTGTACATATAAGTATTTGAGAAAAAAATACTACATAGGCTATTATAGACGTGTCACAAAACAATTATTTTTAAGGTTTTTTGTCTGTTTGTTTGTTCACGCATCACCCAAAAGCTACTGAACGGATTTTGAAGCAACATTTTTTATTTGGTGGTTTGATTAGACTTAAAAACTTGTATACATAACCTAAGATATAACCTAAAAATTAGCTTTTAGACAAAATCTAATTACTATATTATATATGTATATTCACAAATAATTTGTAGTTTAAAGTAGCTGAGCATGTCAAGTGCTAAAATACAGATCAAAATGTACTATATATGTGTAAAGGTAAATTTTCAACACAGCGGCTCTGTCGTCTTGAAAAAAAACAGAATTATGACTATCTATGTCGTCGTGACGTGGTATCCAGTATTAATATTAAAATTTGAAATTCGGCAAATCATACATCATCATTATAGTTTTATTTTAATAACAAACACATATACTATTTTCAATAATGAAAGCTAGAGGTAAAAGCAGTTGTTGACAGATTATCACTTCTCAATGGGGGACACATCGTTAGAAAATTTGCAAGCCTCAGAGATTTTATCTAAAGTTTCTGAAGCCTGCCAACCAATATTGGGACAGAATGGTGAACCTTGCACTTAGGAGATCCGTGTACAATATAATAGCGGGACATTAGTTGCTACTCTGTCGCAGCCTTATAAACGTCGTAGAAGGTTTAAACAAGACAACAATGAATAGGATTTTATTAGTTCGGGTGGCACACCCGAATTAATAATTATCACCTAACTACGACACAGTTGTATTTATACCATTAGTTATCACGCGGTCGTTAACCTACTAACTCAACATCTAGTTATAACCTAAATAATTTTGTATTCACGTACATTTGTGTAAACATTAGTAATATTAAGTAATCAACCGCATTGCATAATTAATTTCCTTTGATGTAAATTGGGAAAAGCTGACAGTTTGAGAATGACGTACATTCTAATATTCTAATCGAAGTGAATGTTTTGCTTTCTGACTAAATAAACTCACGATAACGTAATTTTTAACCGACTTTAAAAAGAAGAGTTTCGCAATGACTATTTCATCCGTATGTATATAAAATTGTATGTCCACAATTTTCTCAAAAACTACTGATCCGATTTTAATCAAGTTTTCGTTGTTAAATGCATATTTTTTCAGGAAAGTTTTTAGTGTATAGTAGGTATATTAGGAACTAATGAAGATCTTCGCATGTAAGCATAAACTCTTTATAAAATTCAGTTCTTTTTTTAAACGACTTCAAAAAATGAGTTTCTAATTATATACTAATATACGTACATATTTACATATGTTTGTGTATGTATGTATATTTTTGTAAGAGCAGTTTTCTCAAAATCTATTGATCCGATCTGGATGGGGTTTTCGTATCTTTGAAATTAATAATTAATGTACGGTTATGTTTTTTAAGAGAACACCCTGCTCTAGGAAATAGTCCATGTATCGCGGCAGGCTTTATAAAAATACAAAACATGAGCAGAATGTACAGCCAGACTTGGAACAACCTTATGTGGATAGCACGAACAGTTGTTATGTGTAGGAACCGATACGTCATAAATAATAATGAGAATAATTAGTAGGTATTATTATTATATCCCTATAAAAAAAAGAAAAAACTACTTATTTTAAATATTTTAACAAATTCATTGAATTTTCCATTCTTTAAAATATTATACATTTATTTTAGAATTATATAAGGTGTCACGTTTAGCTCTAAAGGACAGGTACAGGGACTATTCATTTCTCCCGCTGATAAAATGGGTGTCTTGACGTCAGATGTAGTTACTGGAAAGAGTAATTCGATATACGCTTTCCTTTGACGTGCTGACTCAATGAACTGGAGTTTAAAGATAGTTGAGACGATCAGGTGAGTAGCGGCCACCAATTCTTCTGTATGTGTGAACTCTATTTGTATTATATATTATAATTTCTCGCACATATGACCACATACAATCCGAACGGATAACCTATGCTTATAGGTCTTTATCGATTTCCATTTCAAAGCCAAGTAAATGTTTTTTTGGACAAGACAAAGTCTACCGGACCCACTAATTAATTATAAATTTAACTACACCAAAGTATAACAAGATTTTTTTATATCACATTGTGGACAGGGTTTTCCTCTCAAGTATGAAGTTTAGCTCTGATCTACCACGTGTACCAATGCGAATTAGAAAACGTAACAGGGCTTCGAGAAAATCTGACAGCATGCGGGTTTCTTCGCGGGGCTTAAATATGTTATCTCAATCAATTATAAATTAAAAAAGGGCCTACATGAGTGGTTAATTCATTGCTATATGCAGACGATGCAGTTCTAGTAGCACAGTCAGCGACTGACCTGCAAACCCTAGTCGACGTAATGATAGAGATTGTAAGAAAAGGGGCCTACGTGTGAATGTGACAATGCATAACGCAGTTCTTGTCCCAAGATTATTACCTATATAGAAGCGTGAGTTGGGTATGCAAAAAGGGTGAAGAGAGTAAAATCAATTCTGACGAAATGCGATGTCTCCGGAAAATCTGAGGACTTAGGCTGACTAACCACATTCGTAACGACGACGTAGGTATGAAACAGAGTATTAGTGTAAAGATGATGCGAAAGGGAATGCTCCGATGGTTCGGACATGTGGAAAGAATACCGGACGAGCGATTGATAAGAAGATATATAATGTGAAAGTGGAAGGATGTGTACAGGGGGAGTCCGAGACTCACCTACCTAGACCAAATAGGTCATGAAGGAAACTAGAGTCAGGAGTCTCTGAAACCGGCGAGATGTATGAAGAAAATTATGAATGTTGAGGAAGCGGGAAATCTATTCCAGAATAGAGCCTTTTGGCACTCGGTTCTCTTTGCCTACCTCGCAAAAGAGATGGCGTGATAATAAGTAAATAGTAAGTATAAATTAATAACGTTAGTCTAACAATTGTACCCGTTTTATTAAAGCTACCATTATGTTATCACAAGAATATTTGTTCTCTAAAATAAATAATTACAGAACACAACAAAATAATCTTATCTTATCTTCTAAGCATTATATTAGATTAAAATTTACTGTGAGAATATACGGCGCGACGTCTAATTGTTACTATGAGGCGCGTAGTATATATTGATATATTCACACATGAGTAATTAAGATTACTTACGATGGTATCCGTGAACAAATTTAAAACTATACGAAATAAAATCCAAAACTATTGTATGAAGTTATGACCTCAATTTTCTGAAATCATAAACTGTATACACAACCTCTTTATAAATTATTTGTGAATAAGGAAAAAGAGATTTTTAGTACGAGCGGGAAACGAATCCGCGACTTTTCCAATCCGGGGAAGAGCTCTAAGCCACTGAGCTATCGTACCATTCTTTCGATCATCCCAATATCCTTATCACATTTGTCTTTACGACCAACACCATCTATCGGAATGCATTTACATGCATTAAACCAATATAGTAAGTTTAATTTTGCAATTAAAATTCATACTATTTTATGGCGCGATTTTTTAAACATTTTTAATCTATATTTTTTATCATTTGACATGCCCCGCTCCTTTTTTATGTACAAATTACTTGTGAATAAGGAAAGAGATTTTTTTTTGTTTCCCGCTCGTGCTAAAAATCTCTTTTTCCTTATTCACAAATAATTAATAATTAAATTTGTACATAAAAAAAGTAGTGTCAAATGCTAAAAAATATAGATTAAAAATCTTTATAACTTTCTTAAGGCGACAGAATAAGGCATTGGTGGTATCTAAAGTTATGTATAGAACAAGGAGAAGGATAATAAGAGAGTATGGAGGATAAAGAGTGGGTTTGGGCCTCCGGCGCTCTCACTCATCATATGAAACATAAATGACGGGGTACCCACCGTTTGTTCCGCACTTCGATCTTCTGTGAGAGCGTGGTACTTCACCGATAGAGTGGGTCCATTCATGCCGGGTTGTCCCCAGGCTCTACCAAGAAGAAAATTATCAGCCTAATCTCTTAATATATTATTGAGATATACCTATACATTACCATATTCTATGTTCTACACAAGCAAACAATACAGCATTTTATATCAACGAATATACTCCCTTGTTGTGGAACTTAAAGGATAAGGTACCTAATAACCACTTATTCTTTTTGTGTTATAATTATCCATAAAAAAACATTATTTTTATAGATTCAGAAGAAGATATATATGCACCACCACACAAGAGTAGAAATAGGTCTTGACAAGTATCTCTTAACATGAGAGGGGTTGTGGTGGACATTTCTACTTTCGTTAACAAGAAAGGATGGTATATATTCTCGTATACTAATTGTGCATATTATATAGGTAAGCAGTATACTTGTACATATAATCCTGTATATAAAAATAAATACTGTATTAGGCTATATAGAGGTGCCTGAACACAAAACATTTTATTTTAGATTTCTTGTCTGTTTATCTGTTTGTTCGTTCACGCAAAACCTAATGAACGGATTTTGATGCAACTTTTTTTATTTGATAGCTCTTGATTAGACTTAGAAACTGGTATACATTTTATCTCGCTACTATATCCGGAACCTGAGATATAACCTAAAATTTAGCTTTTGGCTGCGGCTGAGCCACGGGCAAAGGCTAGTTCCTTTATAAAACAATAAAAAACATTTTTAATATAACCTATTACTGTCTAACTATTGGGCATGAGGCTCCTCTTAGAGTAAGTATGTCTGTATGGCTTATGTACTGTATATTCTACAGAATCCTTTAGTTTTTAATGTAATCTCATTAATTAATTAAATACAGTATTGTTTTAATTTTGCTTAAAAAATTGCGTATCAATTTAAATAAAAAGAGACATATTTAAATTTAACATTTAAAAATTGGTCGCCAATGTCTGATAGGCATTTGATATTTATTATAGAGTGTCACTACGCTTAGTACAAAATATATTTTGCTATGAAAACACTTACCTTCATTCAACAAAGCTAAAATATAAACCCGCTGTAAGTTCAGGAGACAGGTTTCATGAAAATAACTATTTCACGAAAGTATTTAACCGAAACACAATCACTTATAAACACAATAGGCAGATATGAAGGTTTTTTAATTCATGCACTTGAACTACTAATTATTCTAATACATGAATATCGAGTATTTCGATAGTAATGTTTTCGCTAGCCTTCGCGGCGGAACACGAATGCGTCTATATTCCACGACGGATAGGCACAGACTGCGGCGCGGGCGGAAGGTGCTCCAGTCTCTCCGCCCGCCCAGTGCCTCCGATACGTGATATGTGGCTCTCGTTCCACCAATTTCCTGCCGTACGTATTTGTATACATTTGTTTTTTTTTAATCGAAGTATGAATTCCTAAGTAGAGTTCGATTTATCTATCAAAATTGTAAGGACGATTGTTGTGTAATATCTGGCTCAATTTTGTTAGAAATACGAGTATCTGTTTATATTACAGTTACTTTAGAAATATGAGATCTTTTTTGTGGTAGAAGCGTTCTGTCCCCGAATGACTGGGCGGCTCCATCAGGAAGGTACTACTCCTTCACTGAAACCAGCGTGAATATACGACAGGTACCCGAACTGTTGCGTTTGTATGAAGTTATGACCAATGATAGTGAGCGCTGGAGGTCAAATCCCCATCCTCATCCTCTTCTTCCTATCCTTCCTCTCCACCCCTATCCCTTTCCTTTGATTAGGTGACGCGCGACTGATGCCGCTAGTGTTGCTGGAGTGTATAGGCTACGGTAACCGCTTACCATCAGGTGGGCCGTATGCTTGTTTGCCGGGTTCCTAGTATATAAACACAAAAAATCTTGTAATTATATAAAACGTTTTAAACGAAAAACATAGAAATTTAGTTTTACACGCTTATAAAGTTCAGTATTCATTTGTTGTTAGATTGAAATAGGCTTCTATTATTTAAATATTTTTATATATATTTTTAGCATTTGACATGCTTAGCAACATACATTAAACACAAAGCGAAAAATGTGAAATCGAAAATAACAGTCACGAGCAGGATTCGAACCTGCATCTCCTGGATACCGTCCAGATGCTCTGCCAATTCAGCCATCGTGACCCGACAGATGGTGCAGGCGTCACCCAAAGACGTTAAGTATGAATGTGTTATCGAAATTAGCAGTCAGGAGCAAGGGTCACGATGGCTGAATTGGCAAAGCATCTGGACGGTATCCAGGAGATGCAGGTTCGAATCCTGCTCGTGACTGTTATTTTTGATTTCACATTTTTCACTTTGTGTTTAAGGCTTCTATTAGCTAAATATGAACCTCCTTCAAGGAATTCTAACTGTATTTTTTTTTATATTATAGGGATGGAAAATGCAGGGGCTGAGCCAAGCAAGTGAGCAGGGACTGCACTTCCCTGCTCATTTTATTAGAGAAAGTATGACAAAGAAAAGATTAGGAAGTAGATAGGCAGTATTAAGAGATAGAAAGAAAAGATTATGAGGTGGAAAGGAAGAATGTATTGATGGAGAAGGAATGCGACGGGGTTCGGGACGGGATTATCCTTAATGCAGTGTTAGAAATCTTTGGCAGAAAATAATATTTCCTAAGTTACATTGCACTGGCATGAAAAAACATCTCATCTAAAGACATGATGAAGACATCCAAGGTTTTTCCATTTATCTTAATTTAAAACAACACAACGCTTTATATTTTTTTTAATTATTTCTAAACTAAACTTTTTCTATTACAGACTCATTAGAGATCAGCCTCATGTTTTGCGTACTCCTTAACTTTTTGTTTTAAGTACACAAAGAGTGTTTAATGACGGTTTTCGTTTATAGGCTTTCGTAATTACTCGGGTACGGACTAAGTCGGGGCATTTATTCCCCAGTTATCATTACACAATGTTAATACGACATTTATTACCATGTCCATTTCTATATTTGCGTTTTATCGACTAATGCAAAAGATAAGCTAGTGGTCTACCTAATTAAAGGTAAATATTGCTAAATAACTCAGTAACAGAACTATACCAGCTAAATCATTGTAAATATATTCTAGTGGCAGAGCTCCCCCGATCGAGCCCCCAGCATGAATGGGCCGGCTCTATCAGGGAAGCATCACCCTATCACAAGGAATCAGCAGGAAACGACGCTAGTTACTCCTACCGTTGTGTTTCGTACAGTGAGTGAGGGCGCCGGAGGTCCAAAGCCTACCCTCTCTTTATTATTCTTTCCATCTTCTCCTTATCATACTTCCTAAACACCTCATATCCCTTTCCTTGAAGATGGCGAAGTGCAAGTGATGGCGCTGGTGTGTCTAGCCTCTATAGGCTACCGTAACTGCTTACTATCGGGTGAGCCGTATGCTTGTATGCCACCTACGTAGTATAAAAAAAAGCAAAATAGTGATTCCCTCCGCGCGGAAGAAGTGAAACTTCGTAATGTGGAAAACGGACGCTACGACGACGAGTAATTTAACCTCCATTCTACGGCTGGTAAAATATATTATGTAGTAACACTTTGTAGGCATGCTAAAAATATAATTTCTATCAAATACCAATTTAGAAAAGTATCTATAGGAATCAATATAATATAATCCCTATTACCTTAGCATAAAAGTACTATTGAAGATAAACTTTGACTAACTCTACCACGCCTTCTGAATTAGTTATTTAGCAAATTCTCGAGTTTGTTGTTCGAGGGGAGAATATACTTGAATATTTAAATTCTAATAATCGGTAGCATTTTATATATATTCGGTTAGGAATATTTTAACACAATCATAGAACTGGGGTAGTGATGACTTGATGACCAGAGATTCGAACCCGAAACCTCATGATCTGCATTACAAACTTTTTCGTAAGATACTCGTACATCTTATTCTTCCTCCCTACTTCCTTTCCCTTTCCTTGGAGTTGGCGATGCCTTTTGTGTTACTGACAACTATAGGCTGTGGTGACCGTGTGAGGCCGGCTTTAAAATTGTCCCACCCCTCTCTACCCACGGGAGTTGTAAGAGGCGACTGAAGGAATACCGGGGGAGTGGGCAGTAGCACTCCCTCGAGTATTAACAACATCCACTGCGATCACCAACCCGTCTGCCAAGCGTGGCGATTACGGCATTATCCCCCATGATGGGACCGCTCGTTGTGGCGTTCTCTTGGGGAGGCCTATGTCCAGCAGTGGACGTTAAAAGGATGATGGATGGATGGGTGGATAGGCTATGGTAACCGCTTACCACAATGTAATGTATGCTTGTTTGCAACTAGCGTATTATAAAAAAAAGACCAAATGCCTTCAATGCTGATTGTTGCTAAACAAAGTTATCAAACAGCCTTCCATAGCGACGTTCGTTAAGATTAACAAGGGCTTGTGTCAGCGGAGTTACGAATCAGCTTTCAATCAGTGTTTTGCTTTCCAGAGACTATATTTTGTTACTGTCATTTCAGAAATATAGAGACACACGTCTCTGATATTTTTAGTTTTTTAATTTATTACAATAAGTAAACAATATCTTTGTTTTTGTTAAATTTGCATCGTGTTATGGATCTAAAACAACAAAACTACGAATATATTAATGTTTTATAAATTATTATCTATCTATATATATACAAATCAATTGCTGTTCGTTAGTCTCGCTAATACCCAAAACTGGCTAATAATAGATTTTTTGAAAAAACGGGAACCCTATAAAAAGTGAGAAATATCGAAAAATACAGTATTGGTCGCTTTTTATGGGTATTTGGCTAACAGTTGTCAAAATGACAGCTACTGTCATTCTTTCTTTTTTAATTTGCATTAAAAGCAACTTCCATAAATCTAAATCTTAGACGATGCAGATTGATTAGGATTGATAATCGCTGATAAAATAAATTGTAGCGATACAAAGTTCACCGGGTCATATAATGTTAAATAAAAATCACTATGTGTATAAAAAAATCTTAAATATATAACATAAATCCGTGTGGTGACGGACTGAGAAAACAACTGTCACCACCCCATTTTTAACCGAGGGTGTCGCACGAGGCGGCTAAGAGGAAGTAAGCAATTATCACCCATTGCATAACTGGGTATTAAGTGGGAGTACACACTTGCTATTGGGTCCGAGCGGGTTGGCACCCCCATATCCCGTGTGATCGGCCATGAAGCACATCGGTGTGTGTTTTAGCAGGAGAGGAGCCGTTTATTCTTTTGTTTCATATATATGAAATTAAACGGTGAGCACCAGCTTGACAATACTCTCAGTATAGTTGAGTCCATGTGCAACAGTTACTTACCATTTACCACCAGGTGGGCTGCGGCTCGTCTGCCACATACGCAATAAAAAAATTGTTTCAGTCCGCGTGGACTTCAAAATATATAAAATACATCGAATGATGTATAAGGCACATTAATTAGCTTTCCTTATCCTCCTTACGATCCTTTATCTCCCCCTACTACACCTTTCCTTGGAGTTGGCGATGCCAGAGTCATACCTCTGGTGTTGTTAGCGTCTATAGGCTACGGCAACCACTTACCATCAGGTGAGCCGTATGCTTGTTTGCCACCCGTGTGTATAAAAAAAATCTCGGAACAGTATCTAGGTCAACCTACTAAGGGACCTTAGTAAAAGCTCTGCCCCATTATTGAAGAGCCTACCCAAAGGTCTGACGCTTTAAAAAAATGTTTTTTTAAATATCAAATGAGACTATTCTGTTATATCATAATGGATTTATTCACTGAAGTTTAAAAGTTGGATTAAGACCATATATTTCCTATCTACTAAAATTTTGCTGCATTTTATACTTTTACAAACGAGTATAATCCAGGTGCAGAGCAAGCAGCGGAATATCATGGAACGGAAATTAAATTATCCACTGGGAAAAAAAAGGAATAGCATTTTAATACATTTGATACGCTGAAATAATTACTTTTCATATAAAATGTTTAAAGATTTTGTACAATTTTACTTACTTTCCTTATTTCCTTGCTATACCTTTTTTTTTTGTTAAGGTGGGAAAAAATGTTTCTCACCGCACGTCCCGTCGTTCGGGGCAACGAGCAGGTTTGTGTGGGGCCTTCACCCACTAAAGAAACCCGCCGTGTGCCGTCTCTCCACCTTTATTGGCGGGCCACAGGAACTATGTTACATTCCTTCGGTGGTAACCTTAGGTATAACCTAAAAACCAGCTTTTGTCTACACTTGAACCGCAGGCAAAGACTAATTTGTAATTTTAGTAAGGACTTACTCAATGACAATTAACACACCGATTTACTATATAATGTATTAATTTTTCTTAGTAAATGCGAACAAAATAATCTCTGTATACAGTCATGTAAAAAGTACTCGTAATGTAAAAAAAATTCTATGCTAACCTGATTTACAGGTTAGCATAGAATTTTTTTCCTCTCTCACAAATATATCGTTTTGCTCAATATGCTTTTTTCATAGACTCGATAACTGTGTAATGGAATGAAATTAGTAAGGAGGTATTTTAATTGCGTTACCTTTTAACATCTGTGTCTGGATATAGGCCTCCCCAAGACCTCCCTAAAACGACGGTCTACGCTGTCTGCATCTAACGGCTCTCTGCAGCTTTGACCAGATCATAGGTCCATCTCCATGCGATGGAAGGTCGTCCTACGCTGCCACTTCCGATGCCAGGTCCCCACTCGGGAATCTCTTTTCCCCAACAGTTGTCTGTTCATCAAGCGATGCCATGATCATTTGTTACACATTGCATGCCAACCCAGTGGACTATAACAGTCACCCCCGTTCTTTTACGAATATCTGTACTACGGATTCTATTGTGTCGAGACATACCAAGTATAGCCCACTCCAAAACGATTGTTAAAAACCATTGACCTAATATAAATGGACGTCGGGTCTAGTACAAAATACACGAAAAAAGTGTCTCTAGTCAACAGACTACGGTTAATAAACAGTCTATATTAATACATACAAAATTCAAAATTAAGAAATCAGACTAACTTACCTTAAGTGACGTCTGATGGTAATTTTATAATGGCTCATCCTGAAAACAATTTACATAGTAGTATCCGTCTCTACGTACTACACGAACCGCGTAGTTGAGCTAGTCCTATAAACAAAATAAAAATATGTCATGGATGACATTAGCTGTCAAATCACTTTTTTAGAGTAACAATGCCATTTTTCTATGGGTGGGCGAAACCGGTCATTTGATACCTACTTTATCCGGTAGGGCGGGAACTTAATTGTTTTCAGGATGAGCCATCATAAAATTACCTTCAGACGTCACTTAAGGTAAGTTAGTCTGATTTCTTAATTTAATTTCAGGCTCATCCTGAAAACAATTTACATAGATGTTTAGAGAATCAAAATGGCAATTATGCTTGTGTGTTATTAATAAGATTCAGAAAAGTGAAATCCAATATACTTTACAACCTATATTTTGGAATCACAAATATTTTATAACTTTCCATCCTTGGAAGCTACCAATGTAAATAATATTTACTTAATAATAAAAAAAAATATTTAGGTAGGTAGCATACCAAATTAAAAGAACTGTTTTGTTACATGTTAATTAGCAATAATATTCAATTAAAATTTAATTAAAATTAATTATATCATATAAATAGAATTTGCAAAAGTAAGACCATTTCTGTCAATTAGATTTTTTTTTTCTTTTTCAAATAGGTACTTTTTTTATAGTAAGTGATATCCTTGTATAGCGGGGGACTTTACAAACATGCAGTTTCACAGACACAAAGTACACCCAGACTCGTGGACCACACAAAGAGTCGCCCCGTGTGGGAATCCAACTCACAACAATCGGGTGGAAGGCCGGTATCCAGACCACTCCACCATCTGTGCAGTTGATTGGTAGAGCTTCTATTTTAAGACTATCTTTCTATTTGGAGCTGCTATTTTTGCCTTTGAAGCAGCATAGATTGTACGCATGTCTCTTGTGCAGAGAAAAAACTTGTGTAACTTGACAGGTAAAGCAGAAAACCTCCTCGAACTTCCTTAGTGTATGTATGTTTTTAAGATATGAGCTAGACACACTGTCTCATTTTCATATTACTGTAACCCCAAGATGGTGTTTGTTTTCGTTTTATTGGATGTTTTAAGAATATCAGAAATTAACACAAAGTGTGAGAATGCGAAATCAAAAACAACAGTTCACGAGTACGATCTGAATCTGCATCTGGAATACCATCCCCGATGCTTTCCCAAATCAGTCATCGTGATAATAGCTTGGAACTGTTAATTTCCGATAACACATTGATTTCTAGCGCGTTGGTGGCGTCGTGACTGCTATTCTCCACCCCACATCCTCACTCCTGTTAATGTATATGACTAAGCATGTCTGATACTAAAAAAAACATATACTAAAATAATACCAGAAATATTCATTATGAAACAATCAGATGTAAAATAAATATTCTTAATTTTAATTGCAACTAATGTTGTTACTCGGTGGGCAGTAGTCAGAGCTAATAATTTGGCATAGTCACAACAATTTTTTTTTGTCATTCCTTTTATATCCAAAATAGTTAGCATCTTATTTAAGAATTTTATTACTAATGCAGGTTCCCAAGACGTTTTACACCTAGGAAGAAAGGGCCTTTATATAAACGCTCTCTTAAGTAGCATCTTTACATTCTCAGCCTTCAAAAACTTCAGAGCCTACTAGGAGACAACTGAAAATTTTATATTTAATTTGGAATAGTTACAAGCAGTAAATATTAAACGCTTCTGAAAAAAGTTTATTATATACGTTACGGTAAGTGATAAGTTTATCATCACGCCTGTATGAAGGGCAAGCAGAAGTGTACAACACATCCACGGTTCGCCAGCCATGTCTAAGCTCCACGTAATAAGGGGCCGAGCCCATTGCCATCAACCAATCACATTTTCAAATTCCGGGCTGCTACTGAGAATTTTCCCTTTACGATAAAGCTCAATAACATTGCCCGACCCGAGAATCGAACCCGAGACGTCATGCTCAGCAGTCACACTCACCACAGCTGCACCACTGAGGTAGTAGCTTGATAATAATTAATATTGTTGGTGTAGCAGGGTGTCAACCATTTTTATATGAACAATTATAATTTGTAACTGACGCTAAGTATCTGGGCGTTACCACCAAGGAAGCTTGAGGTAATAGTCATAACTGGAATCCTATGAACATAAGAAAACCATGACTGTGCTGGCCACCAGTGAAAAACACGAATTCCCTCATCATTTAGTTATTACTGAAAGGGGAGGAAATCTATAAAAGATAATTCTGATTCCAATCATCAGATTACAAAAACAAAACAAAGTAAAAAAGTTAAAAAGCAAAAAAAAAAGTAGTCAAAGTACTCACATCAGTGAGTACTTTGTCATGTCATGGGCAATTGGGTCTCCTTTTCGAAGACATATTTTCATTACTGGCCATGGTGGCAGTTAAGCTATTGGTAATGGTAACCGTTGCTCATGGACTCAAACTATACTGGGAGTATTGTCAAGCCACCGCTCACCAATCCATTTCACAGATATGAAATGAAAGAATAAATGGCCATCTCCCGCTTCAACCAAAACACACCAACGATAATGAGATAGTTATACCAACCCGCTCGGACCCAATAGTGGCTCTCACGTGGTACCCGGCCAAATAGCAAGTGAGTTTTCACTTGGTACCCAGCCCACCACTTAATTGCTTACTTCCCTTAGGGCGGATTCGACCAAACTCGAATACATACAAGAATAACTATACCGAGAATAATCTATTCCACGATTTTATTCTCTAGATAATCATCAGTCGTTTTTCCACGCGATCTGACGTATAGAATAGCTATTCGCGAATAGCGAAGTGAATGTAATACCTACCAAAAACAAGTTATTCTACAAACAGGCCGGTGTATAGTTTAACTCATCTCAACTCTTATTTGTCGTATTATAGCGTGGGAAAGTAGCTGTCACTGTTGTAGGATCAGTGACAATGGCCAGCACATTACCTCTCTTGGATAGATTCACCGGTGCTCCTTTCAGTGCTTTTTTAGGTGGGTCTCTTATGTATTTAAGGTTGCACTAGTGGACGCTTGGGCCCTCCACTCATGCTGTTCCTTTGCTGTGTATTCTGACACGAGGGGACACTCCAATTTTCCAGACAGTTAATTGCTGCAGGGTTAGGTTTCTGTAATTTCAAACAGATTTTTCTGTTTCTTTGCTCCAATTTTTAATAAATACTGGTTTCTTGGAATAGTTTCAGTCATTTTAAAAGATCTATCCAGAAGCGCTACCAACAATATTTTGCTGGTGTTAGTTTCTTTGTGATGTAGAGATATTAAGAGTTTTGTCCCATCACTGAGCAATTTTAAGACCTCAGATACCTCCTGTCCGGCTAAAATTTTAGTAATTTCCTGACCAAGGCAAGACAGGGCTATACCCAGCTGTTTTTGTTTTTCTTGCAGCGCCTGGTCTCGCATACGGGCAATTGATTAAAGGCCACCTGGGCTTCTGGATTGAGATTCGGCGCTTCTGGTACAGCTTTTAGGTGATCTTCTGGTACAGCTTTTAGGTGATCAGGGTACAACTTTTAGGTGATCTTGTATACTATCTTTCATCTCATCACTTTCCTTAGAAACCAAGGTTTTTCCACCTTGAGCATATAAGACTATTTAGTGCCGTGTCCATATTTACCCTCCAATATTTGGCTTTCTCAGATTCAATAATTATATCTGATCTGTGATAGATACAAGTTATCTTCCTGTGACTCAAGACCAACTACCATAAGGTAGATACTAGGGCCATGATGACCATCATATTGTGTCATGCACAATATGACTGGATATACCAGAATTGATATCTCATATCAAAGACTGATCTTCGTGCGGAAGTATCTCGTACTGGCACGGATGGCAGTCAAGGTCACTCCAGATTCATAATTCTGAACAAAGAAAAATTTTGCAATCTCTGTGTCATGCACAATATGACAAGATATAGGTACCAGAATTGATATCTCGTATCAAAAACTGATCTTCGTGCGGGAGTATCTCGTACTGGCACGGACGGCGGTCAAGGTTACTCATCATTCTGAAAACATTTTTTGGAATCTAGTTCCATGGTTCTATTTCTTTTGGTGAATAAATATAAGCATATCGCAGTGAATTTCATTTTCGGTAACCTAAAACAAGTGTGAAGTATCTACTCCCTGACATTTTATTTTTCTTGTTGTTCCTCCATAGGTGGTAAAGGGGACATCGATTGGTTCTTACAGGGTTTGCATGGGGTTTACCGATCGGTTTACTACCGATCGGGTCCGGCGCCTGCCGGGAACGGAACCGATAACGCGAGGACGCGAGATAAAGCGGTGGCGGCGTCGGCGAGATAATTTCTTCACTTTCTGTTATATTCTCGCTAATTCCTCTAACACCAAGTCATCCACATCAGAACTAGGCATGATTAATCAAAAAACACGCAATAATGAATTACTACGCGTGAATGCGTGAGCGCGTGAAGTCGGAAAGTGATTTGACAGCTAATTTCATCCATGATATATTTTTATTTTGTTTATAGGACTAGCTAAACTACGCGGTTCGTGTAGTACGTAGAGACGGATACTACTATGTAAATTGTTTTCAGGATGAGACTGAAATAAAATTATAATTTGAAACCTTGTACTATTATAATAGTGTTGAGATTTCTTTGCAATAATTTATTAGCTTTTGCAATAATTTTATGTAGTTTCTACTAATAGGCCGCATCGTTATCACCTTATGCAGCGTCTAGTAAGTGTTTTTAATATTCAAAATAAAAAAAAATCTTTGTTTTTAAGCAAAGTAATACTTGCAAATTATAAAACAATGATGTGCTTACTGAAAATATTAGTTTTTTTTAATTTACTTGAGTAGTTTTCAATAGTTAACAGTACGGCATATTGAAAGTATAGTCAAGTCGGTCGGCCAAACGAGATTGCCGCGCGATTGTTTCTCTTTTGGCGTTTTCTTTCTCTTTTAGTTCGGACAATTTTGAGCGCAGATACGAGGTCCATTTGTTGGTTGGTCAATGTTAAAAATTTGCTACTTAACTACTACTAACTTGCTTTTATAAATATAGCAAGCTTAGGCAACATCGTAAGCGTACAACAGTATTAAATTTTTTATGTTACACATATACTAACGGCATTTTATGGAATGTAGATAGTTGGGCATGACACTTATATAAGCCTTTTTTTGCCTAGATCCGTATCACGTGTGCATGACATAAACGCACAGGCCAATGATACGTGACTACGAGCTTAAAACGGGGATTAAAAATAATGGACCAGTTATTTTTCGATCCTGTTTTATATTTGTACGATTTGAATATGAAATATTGGGAATGGCCATCGGTCAGTGCTATGGTTTAGCGGTCTAGAACACTTTCCTGGATAGGAAGGAATGGAGGTTCGATCCCGCTCGCACTAAAGTTCTCTTTTTCCACATTTCACAAATAATTTGTCCTTTAAAAAATAGGTCCTCTAAATTTGGTTGAAATCACATAAAACAAACATGCGTAGAGTATTTTACGGATCATGTGAATTGAACCTATGACCAAATAAAACAACACTAATGTCAATAACCATTTTTCAATAGGTAGGTACCTAATAACAAATTAAGAAAATATTTTTACTGAATAACGGAGAAAATTGACGGTAAATAAATGTTACAATAATAATATATTGTTTATTTAATATTAGCTTGGATTTTAATTTTGGGTCCAGAGAAATAAAAGATGTGGAACATTTAACAAAAACTTTTCTCTATAAAAATGCTATAAATAGCTAAATAGTTACTAATATTACTTATAAATGCAATGCTGAGCTTGTTTTCTTTTCTATTAAGTTTTAACGTCATAACTTCATATTTAACCAATTTAATATATTGAAATTTAAATTCAAATATATCTTTATATAAAATATAGCACTTAAAATCGTTGAAAATACATTTATAATTAACACGAACGCCTGAGGCAAGTGCATCCGCAACAACAAAGTGGCGATTGCAGTCGTGGATATTGCAGCCGGCAAGAAACTTATGGCCACTTTTAATAGCAATATAATATACATATAGTCGAGAATACAGAAAAGGACAGGTTTTGTATTATAATCTTTAAAATGAACGGTTCCTGTGGAATACCTATATTTTTTAATTTTTAAAATAATAATTTTTAATTGATGTCGTAGACTGACAGTATTATCCTAACGCTCTATTTATTAAACTGCATGATCATATTCAGCAAAAAATTAAGAGAATTTTGACATTTTACCGTTCTTTACCAATGACGTAGCCCTAAAATTGGATCAAATTGATAGGCAGGTCACAATATCGATCACAACTCTCTATTGTGTGGCTCTTTATTATTCCTAAGCTCGTTCAGGTCAATGATGGCGACCTGTCGAATCTATTGTCGTCGAGCGATCTGCCTATATTTTGCATATTTAACGTAGCTTTTATTTGAGACTACGTATATTGTTATATATAACTTATATAACTATAAAATATGTCCTTTTATATTTGTTAAATTATAAGTTATAAATAATGTCCTTAATAGTATATAATAATACTTTATGATATTTACAAGAGTACTAAAATTATTAAACTTGTTTTATGGATCTTGCATTTACTTGATTTTCTACTAACCCAATAACATCGATGGTGTTTGACGTAATGGTTGATCAGTTTTACCAAAAGCTATAATAATACCCGTAATATATTATAACGATTTTGAAAATTATTACACTTTTTATTATTAACTAAATTACGACTGTGACTCCGTCTGCGTGTACTTCAGAATATAAATACATTATACTCTTCGGCATAATTTTATCCGGATGAAAATTCTATGTATCTACATGTAAAATTACATGATGATTGATTCAGTAGTTATAGCGTGAAAATGAAACAAACAAATAATTAAATAAACTCACTATAGCAATTATAATATTAGTAAGGATAACATTTTATCTCTGCCCACACGCGTTTGATGCTGATTAGACGCACGCATGATTAGACATATTTAGAATCTGTGTGAATCTTTGTTCCAAATTCGAAATACCCACGTGATATGAGGTTTTCTGTAAGTTTCTAAAAGTAGTTATAAAAATAGAACTTATTTATAAATATTTGTGTCAATCAATACCCAAATCACATATCTACTCGTATATATATATTAACATAATTATCACAAAGTTAGGTCTTTATCCCAAAGGTTCCCGGTAACAAAGCTAAAATAAAGCTTTGTAATTAATTGCAGAGTTACATTCACAGTTTTGATTGCATACACGGTTTTGCAAGTTGGATAATTAATTTAAGCGTAGTGGGAAACCGCCACCATTAGGAGGTATATTTTAGGTTTGTTACATATCTAATGTAGCATTTAAAATAGTTCGAAACTTGTTAAGCGTAACGTTGAACACTAGCAAAAAAAGTGCTCATCACACGACAATAAAAATCAAAATCTATTGCGTGAATGATTTACTTTTCAATGATGAGCCGAAACATAAGATTCTATTATCATACCGAAACCCATCTGGATATATGGTCGATCCAAGAGGAACAGTGTTCTATTCAGTTCCAAATTAAATATACTTCGGAAAATTACCAGCTCCTTTTTGGTACATACACAACCAATTATTATACTGCATCCTAAGAATACCAACAGTAACAATACACGAATAATGATATTAAGGAACGTATTGCACACCATGTGATGTTAGTCTATTCATAAACGATGAGAAAACCTACCAAAAACTTAAGTTTTACATTAAGAGGATGCCGCACCGGCCGCATACTTAACACTACTAAAAATCAAAACACAAAAAGTAATAAAATAACTGTAACTCAAAACGCTTTTACGATCTTATACTTATATTAGTTGAGCATCTTTTCTATAAAGATTTTAGAAGCTGGTATAATTTGTGAAGGTCAATATAATGCTGTGATCTGTTAATAAACTTTGCTAGAAAGGGCCAATTAATTAAGTCTAAAACCTGTTATAATTATTACATAAGTTGTCAAACTTTGCACGTTCATCGACTTTGATCCACGTAAATATTTAATCAAGTAATTAAGTACGGTATATTAAGTAAACACCTAATTTCATTATGACTAATTGGCATGAAACGTTAAATCTGATTGCATTTTCATATATATATATACCTATATATAGAAGTAGACAGACGTTGTACTTCTTTCCGTTTACATGAAAATTGCCGTGGTCACAACCTAATTCTGCACCTGCTACTCGAACTATTGACAAGGTTAAGCACCCGTAATTGTGTCAGCATCAAATGGATGATCACTATTTGTAAGCAATTGACTTCTTCTGTACTTTTGAAGGCACATCAATCCAAAAAGTCAAAAATATCAGTATGTAATTACAGATTGTCAGAATCTTCAATAAAAATCTATCTCCGTTCTTATTTTGAGGTTGCCTGTTGTCGCCAATGTCTACGTAGATAATATTATTTAATAAAACGTTTTTTTTTTTGGCTGTAGTTATCAGTTTTTCGGAAGTCAAAGAATATTTTTCGATTGCGATACAGTTTAAATAGTTATTTGTGCAACAAGAGAGCAAAGTCCTTTTTTGATGCGAGTGCTGATTTTGAATCCTGAGCAAACGAAGGATTCAACGATTGAATCACGAGCGTAGCGAGTAATTCTAAAGTTGAATCCTGAGTGTGCCGAGGGATTCAAAGGCACAAGATGCAAAAAACATGGCTCTCGTGTAACACACATAACTTTTCACTTCAGCAGCGAGAACACGTTAGGAGATAAAATAATAAACAGGAATATTTAGATATTTTTATATAGATTTTAGCATTTGACATGCTTAGCAACATACATTAAACACAAAGTGAAAAATGTGAAATCGAAAATAACAGTCACGAGCAGGATTCGAACCTGCATCTCCTGGATACCGTCCAGATGCTTTGCCAATTCAGCTATCGTGACCCTTGCTCCTGACTGCTAATTTCGATAACACATTCATACTTAACGTCTTTGGGTGACGCCTGCACCATCTATCGGAAGTATTTTCATACATTATACCGACCAGGTAAACTTAATTTTACAATTAAGATTTTACCTAATAATGACGCAAACCCTATAAATATTTAGATATTTTTATATATATTTTAGCATTTGACATGCTTAGCAACATACATTAAACACAAAGTGAAAAATGTGAAATCGAAATCGAAAATAACTATTTATTGTGAATCAAAATAATTAACATTGTAGGTAGAGGTACCAATTCAATAAAATGGTACATTTTAAAACTTGAAAGTAAAATTACTGCAATTCTGCAAATTAAAAGTAACAGATTTATTTGGCAACGTTATAGTAGCATTGAGTTGAGTTTGATTAATATTATTAATATAATAATTTGCCCCGAGTTAAATGCCTTTTTTTTTGTTTAGGCGGGAAAAAATGTTCCTAACCGCACACCCCGTCGCTCGGGGCAACGAACAGGGTAGTGTGGGGCCTTCACCCACTAAAGAAACCCGCCGTGTACCGTCTCTCCGCCTTCATTGGCGGGCCACTGGAACTATGTTACATTCCTTCGGTGGTCCGCCGGCGGCTTACCCTTTCGGGTACCCTCATCTGAGCAACGCATCCGTACACGGAGCGTCGCACCTTTGCGGGAGGCCTTGCGGGTGGCGGACGTTCCCCGGTCCATCATCCAAAGCTCTAAACGTATATGATCAACAAAAAAAAACAATTTATAAAAAAATAATCCGACTTGAAAATAACATTTAAAATGATATAAAAAGTAATCAAATAGAATCTACTAGAAAAATATTTTTTTAAGTATAATAAATGACAGCTTTGTTGCTCGGTGGAGTCAGGAGTCTCCGAAACCAAGAAGTGGAAACCGGAGAGTGTATGAAGAGAATTATAAATGTTGAGGAAGCGAGAGATGTATGCAAGAATAGAGCCTTTTGTCACTCTGTTCTCTCTGCCTACCCTGCAAGGGAGATAGCGCGATGATAAGTAAGTAAGTAAAATCATCATAGGTGCAACGTTGCTCGAGGATCATGCGCCGGCCAAAACAATCTCAACTGTATTTCTGTGAACATAAGGTATATTTCTTCTCACTACGAATAATAAGTATTATTATTAAGATTTTGTAGGCTATTATAGAGAGATTTTGGACAAGTTTTAATGGAAGTGATGTTTCTGTCCGTAGGACTAGTATCTATTCTGTGGTATTGCTAAGCCAGACTAGGATTCATTGCGCCTCCAAAAATTTGTAGTAGGCAGTAAGTACCTTTATACATATAACAGTCTACACACAAATTTTAATAACTAACAACATGGTACCACTTACTTTAGCGGCAAGAAAATTGTAGTCCGGAGCTTCATTAAGAATTTTTTGTATGTTAAGGGCCGTGAAAATTTTGGACTTTTAGCCTTATGCCCAACTAACATTCTTTTTAGAAAAGATACGAGTTTTGCGTATATTTCAATATGCACGTTATGTTTTGTTTTTAAAATAGCTTTCAACATTAAGTAAATACTTCACATTGTAGATGATCGCCTCGTCTGTGATAAATCTAAAAAATAAGATAGCAACACCGTCAACGAAAAACTGCTTGCGGCCTTTGTATGTATCCATTCATTGAAGACATGATATGATTTCATATATTTCTCGCGAGACTTCTCAGGTAGGAAACTTAATTCTGCATTAATAACATTGTTGTTTTAACTCTTTCGGTGTTAAAAGACTGTTCTCGTCAGTGGTTTCACTCATATTTTACGATTATTTTAATATTTTTTAACTTATTATATATATTTACTCTCTACGCCAGCCACGAAATTTTATTTACTTTTATTTAAATTAAGGCGTGTTCGGAAATAACACCCATGATATTTTATTATTCAAAATATATTACGTAAGATTTTTTAAACTAGAATTAAATATTTACTGTAAATACTTATTTTCGTTTAAATACAACAATAAGTTAAAAATTCAATAAATTACATTAAAAGACATAATTATCTTTTTTGCAAAATTTCTTTAGTTAGTACGAAATTCAGAACGAGTTTATCTTTTGGTCGAATTCAAAATCGGAACTTCGAAAGGGCTGGTCTTTGTCTCTCTCTCTCTTTCTAATGGCGGGAAAGAGATAGAGTGTGAATGTTTCGAATTATATGATTAACCCAAGGCTGAATAAGATATTCGCGGCTATCTCAAAAAATAAAATTAGGAAGTTACTTTGTCTCACTCAGTGAGCAAAATCGCATTTTTCTCTCTGATTTCAGGCAGCAAAACCTACATGTTTGAGCTACTGAAATGAAAAATATATTTATTATATGCTTACTTGAAAAGTTAATATGCCGTGTAGTCTACTACTTGCACGATGGACTTAGAATGTTTAAATGCTGAGGCTTAATACCAGTAACCCAAAATTTAAAATATAATAGGACAAAGAAATAAATTTCATTTTATCATTTAAATTTACATTGAGTATGAATTCGTCGCGCGGCTTAAGCAGGGTACAAATCACGATACAATAAGATGGTTTTTGAACGTGTGTTGTCAAAACGTATGTAAATGTGAAATGAAAGGGAAGTCCGGTTTAAAAGACTTACATTTGTTTTGGTGGTATATTATTATTCCGTAACAAAAGAATGTTAGACCAAAAACTAGAGATTCATGAACAATAGGTTTATCGCTTTAATGTTTTGTAAATTTTATTTATGAAAGGTGAAGTTTAATCTCTGTATTTATTGAAACAGACAACCAGACTCGTGGCGTAGTCGGTAGTGTAACCGACTTCCGTGCACGAGGTCGTGGGTTCGATTCCTACTCAGGACAATTAGTTATGAGAGGAACACAGATATTTGTACTGCGTCTGGGTGTTTTCTCTCTATTATATGTATGTATTTAGAAAAAAAAAGTAGTAGTATGTATTATATCTGTAATCTGGTACCCATAGCACAAGTGTTAAGCTTAGTTTGGAACCAGAGGACATTGTGTGAAAAATGTCCGTGAATATTTATATATTATTATTTCTTATTTTTAAAATAATGTTTACATTATTTTAAAAATAACTGTTTTGTTTATAAAGACGCTGTAATATATAATAATACAGACATTTTTCTTCCTAAATATCTTAAATGTACTAACACTACAATATCAAACACAAATTTCTTAGTGCGCTACTAAGTAATTAGTCAGCTAGCTGAAATAAAAGGCAGTGTTCTGTATCTATTGTCTTACGAGCTATACACGTGTCTGTTTTGTTGATAAATAGCTTCTTTAATTACTTTTCTTGTACCTGTAAATAGCAGAGAGCCGATATCATAACGTAACCAATTAAAGTATTGTAGAGATTCTAATTAAAGCTTCATTCCCGTAGGAAAATTTTCATATAAGTACTTATTTTTATAAAGAAAATATTTCTAGAGCAATAAAAATTATTGCACTAAGCCTGTACTCTATCTCAGTTTCATTAAAATCCATCTGTACCTTACAGTGTTTAGTGTTACTAAATAAAACAGTATTAAATCAAGTTTATAAGACAAAAAAAAACTTGATTCTTCATTTATAAATTAAATATACTTACGAAAGTTTATGCCTGTCTATTTTTTAATATCTTTAATACATTTAAAAAGAAGTGTATACTTCTTTTTAAATGTATAAAAAGCTATAAAAAATAACCTATTTTTGTGGGACTAAACCACGATATAAAACTAACCTTAAACATGCGCAAATAAATTCGTACCCAGAACCTGTTTGCCCTCCTTTCTTTTGGTACTGAAATAAACTTATCACCATAACGACGACGCCCTATATTGCCAGTAAGAAAAATTGTATCTAGTATTTTATTGTGGGGGTTCCGTACCGTTCTTAACAATTAGCGCGTTAAAACCACTTTATTGTTATTTCATGTATAGCTTAGTAATGTATTGTCAACTAAAAACGATGAAATTATTAAAGTATTAATGCAGTGATAGTGGTTTATCCCAAGACTGCAAAGATAGTGGTATCAAATTTCGATCTCCAGTCTGTGGTCCTGGTACGATACACATCTTTCACCAATTTACGTGATTTTTTGAAATTATGTGTAATTACCTCCAGGAAAATGGCTGCTAGGACGTATAGACAAATATCCCGGACCAGATGGCCATACCAGAGTATACAGCATTAAAAGTGGAGATACGATAACCAAGAGAACTGTCACTAAACTTTATTCATTACCTATTAACACTAACTGTGATGATTAAGTAGTTGATATAATCATAGTTTTTTTGCATTAATTGCTTTTGTAGTATTGTTATTGCACAAATTGTAAAGGACTAGTTGTCCTTTGGTGGGAGACATGTAGGATTATATATTTACTTAACTGTCGACTACCTAAGTAGTTTCATACAATTATGTTCATTTCAGTAGCAACATAAAGTTAGTCAAGGTCACACGCTCGTTCATTAGATAAAAATCCTGTCCAAACAATAATTCAAAAGTATGCTGTACATTTATTATAAGTAAATTAATAAAACATTTACACTTAGTCCATTTATATTCACCTCAGTACGGAACCCTAGAAATAAAATCCAGCGTTATGTAACACCTGCTTGGTTACGATACAGTACCTCAGGGAAATATGCCGGACCCTTGGTGGATAGGCCCAGCCCACTACGCTAGCCGGGCTCCCGCTGGCCTGAAAAGGTAATGACATGAAAAATTATGTATTGGTGCAAAAACTACTCGCATACTTGTCTTGGGAGTGTATTTTCAATGTCTATAACGCAGAACACGCAGTTGTGTCATATGAATATTTCATATAGCGTGTCGTTAATATATAAATACTATATATAATTTCTACTCACGGGAGTCGTAAGAGCCGACTGAGGGATACCGGGAGAGTGGGCAGCAGCACTCCCTCGAGTATAAACAACATCAACTGCGATCGCCAACCCACCTGCCAAGCGTAGTGATTACGGCACTATCCCCCATTTCTTGGGGAGGCCTATGTCCAGCAGTGGACGTTGATAGGCTGATGGATGGATGGATGGATGGATGATATATAATTTGAATATATTTGCTCTAAGTTTAGTTATAAAATATACTTTAATTGCTTATAAATTTCTTATATATTCGTAATAATATGTTATATCGAGTGTAACAGCCCAAACTTACATAATACGAGGTTTACCGTACCGTCAAAGTTTGGATTCAAACGTCCTGATGAGTTAAGCTCTCTGTCAAAAGATACAAGTGTATATTTTAGAACCAAACCAGCAACCAGTAATTATTAATTTACCACCATTTCCTTGTAGATGTTCAATCATGATTAGATTAATCACTCTATATCTCTATAAGGTAAAACTGTCAGATTTCTGAATAAGCGTAATCAAAGATTGGATTTCTTTTTATAGGAAAAAACAATTGTTTTTGACATGTTTTTGATATTGCTTTTTTTATCAAATATCATATTTTTAAATGAATCATAGAAATAAATAAAAAAGGTTTCACCATACTGCCAATAAAAATATTTCGTATTTTCAAAGTGATCTTAAATTTTTGGATGTGTGAATGTTATTATATGTATATATATATTTCAAACACTTCACATGCTTAGCCTTTTTCCAAAACACAAAATGTGACAATGTGAACCCATGAGCGGGTTCCAAACCTGAGCCATCCCAATATCGTTCACATCCTCTGATGTCACGATAGCTCATTTGGCAGAGCGTCTAAACTGCATTCAGAGAGTAAAAACTCGCTCGTAGCTAACGTTTTCTATTTCACATTTTCACAGTTTTTGTTCTGACATACTATTTAAAATTATCAAACTCATAATTATACCTGTAACCAAAGTTAAATACCTTGTTTTTTAACCACCGCTATAAAAACTCCTTACTAATATTAATAAAATTACTTAACTATGTGACTAATGGCGCAACGCCATAAACTGCTATATTAAAGTTATTTAGATGCTGATAGCAAATTTTAAAGTTATTTAGATGTTCTAACTCGCTGAAATTGCACCGCAGTACAAGTTTCTCGCTGTTTATGGCTGCACTAATGAAATCTCTGCACAGATGCTGAAGCAGAATCACAATTTTATTTGGCACCTAGTTTTATGTTTTTTGTACGATGAACCTACAATCGGAAAAATTGGTTTTATGTATCTTTATAACGTTGATTGTACGTTAAAACATATTTTTTTAACATATATGACTTTATTTTATTTAACAATACATTTTTGTAACAAGCAATTTTGACTCAAACCTATAATATACAAAATGCAAGTTCATGTAAAAGATTTATATTAGAAATATATTGTATCTTAACTTTTGTTTCGTCTTAAAATTAATGACATCGTTAGGCGTTGCCTTGCTGATTTGTATACGCCCATGGTATGCTAGCTACGGTCTCGTTAATTCTTTTACGCGTCAAAGATTTGTCAAATTTTGGCAATATTATTCCAGTTTCGTAACCAAAATAAATCACCATCAGTAATGAAACCGAAATGAAATTTATACACTCTAAATTAAGATATATTTAGTATTTAAATTAGTTACAAAACATTTTGTTAACAGCTCTGTGGAATACATTCAAAATAGATATTTCATGATGATTAAATATGTATTTTAGATGCAGTTTGCTATAGTTTTTTCCTAAAATTAAATTCGTGCTTAGCGCATATATAAAAAAGGTTCTACGTTTAGTAAGAGGCTCTCAAACAGTTTAGCAAGAAACCAAGGTATTAAAAATAATTTTATTTTTGTAGTCAACACATTATTTGTCTACATATTTTAAACAATAGATTCTTTCTTAGCCTTGAAGTGAATTCCAGAATTTGCCATGTGGGCCAGGTTTAGAATTGTCCCACCCCTCTCCATCCATGGGAGTCGTAAGAGCCGACTGAGGGTATACCAGGGGAGTAGGCAGCAGCACTCCCTCCAGTATTAACAACACCCACTGCGATCGCCAACCCGCCTGCCAAGCGTGGCGATTACGGCACTATCCCCCATATGAGCGAAACACACGTTGTGGCGTTCTCTTGGGGAGGCCTATGTCCAGCAGTGGACTTTGAAAGGCTGATGGATGGATGAATGGAATTCGAGAAATGCTAAGACAGGCACTATACCGAAGATATCCCGGACGTCAGTCTGTACGTGATCAGAATGGCACTCAAACAGATAAAGGATGCAGCTGTGCCGTGTGGAGCCGGCACCAAGAATAGCTCCACCCTGTCTCTTCCTATGGGAGTCGTAAAAGCCGACTAAGGGATTACCGGGGGACTGGGCAGCAGCGTTCCTTTGTGTACTAAAAACATCCACTGCGATCACCAACCCGCCTGCCCAGCGTGGCGATTATGGTAAAACCCCCATTTTGGGGAGGCGTATGTCCAGCAGTGGACGATGAAAGGCTGATGGATGGATGGATGGAGGGCAGGCGGAAAGCCGGTCCTCAAAGCCCTCCAGAGGCTATTCAATTCCGTCGTTCTCGGGGGCGACGTTCCAGAGTCGTGGGCCAGGGGCGTGGTGGTGCTGTTCTTCAAGCAGAACCCTCTTGAAGAATTATAGACCCATTTCGCTCTTGAGCCTTTTTAGTAGTCTTTAAGTTGTTCTCGAGGGTCATTACAAATCGACTCACGCACAGGCTCGACGATTTCCAGCCTCCCGAACAAGTCGGTTTCCGAAAAGGCTATAGTACCGTAGACCAAATACATACGCTGCGCCAGATTACAAAATACCGAGGAGTATAATCGGCCTCTATGTCTAGCGTTTGTGGACTACGAGAAAGCCTTCGATTCGATCGAAACTTGGGTGGTGCTGCCAAATTGACTATCGATACATCGAAGTGTCGAAGTGTTTGTATAGAAACGCCACTATGTCTGTCCGAGATCATGACAAGAGCACAAAACCGATCCAACTGCAGAAAGGTGTTAGACAGGGAGACATCATGTCCCCGAAACTCTTCACCACTGCATTGGAAGATGTTATCAAGTTCTTGGACTGGACCGAATTCGGAATCAACATAAATGGCGAACACATCACTCACCTTCGATTTACAGATGATACCGTGGTCATGGCAGATTCGCTGGAGGACCTTGGTACCATGCTCAATGACCTCAGCAGTGTATCCCGACTAGTGGGTCTAAAAGTGAACATGGACAAGACGAAAGTCATGTCTAATGTCCATGTCATTTCAGCACCGGTTCTAGTCGGGAGTGCGCTTCTCGAAGTTGTCGACCACTATGTATACCTGGGACAAACTGTCAAATTAGGTAGACACAACTTCAAGAAAGCGGTCGATCGACGAATCCAGCTCGGCTGGGCAGCATTCGGGAAGCTGAGGGAGATCTTCTTGTCCAATATTCCACAGTGTCTGAAGACGAAGGTCTACGACCAGTGTGTGTTAGTGATGACTTACGGCACAAAGGCGTGGTCTCTGAATGTTGGCCTTATATCAAGGCTCAAAGTCACTCAGCGTGGTATGGAGAGGGCTATGCTTGATATCTCTCTACGTGATAAGATCCGTAATACGGAAATCCGTAGGAGAACGAGAGTGACCGATATAGCCCGCCGGGTCAGCATGCTGAAGTGGCAATGGGCAGGCCACATCGCTCGACGAACCGACAACCGTTGGGGAAGAAAGGTTCGCGAGTGGCAACCGCGTAACGGACGGCGCAGTGTAGGACGGCCTCCCACTAGGTGTACCGATGACCTCGTCAAAGTTGCAGGCAGTTGTTAGATGTAGGCAGCGCAGGACCGTTCGCTATGGCGTTCTCTTGGGGAGGCCTATGTCAGCAGTGGACGATGAAAGGCTGATGGATGGAAGACAGACGTATTTACCTATCGAGTTTGATTCCCGTCTAAGGCAGGGATTTCGCAAATTACACATTTCTGAATTTACAAATAAATGCATATTTTGATTAAGGGTTATCATCGTTCGATTGAGGAAAATGTCGTGAGGAGAGGTGTTCAAGGTTTTTTGAAGTCTTGTAAAATACATTATTACAGATTATGGCTTAAATGCTTTCACTTTGATAGGGGTTCAATGGGACAGCAGTGGGACAATAATGAGTTATAATAAGAAACTATATTCAATTCATACAATCCATTGGTACGCATGAGCATTCTTCTTTATAAAGTCATGTAAATTGGTCTACTTAGTCAGAATGATATTACGTGCTGAATTTTACTTATTTAATTAACTAAAATAGCATTCGCTGGTGACACTATAGACTCTAAGTCTAACATCGTACAGACTATTTGAAATTGTATTAAAAATTTTCATCCCTTTTCACCTACAACATAAACAAGATATAAATAAAACATGTTACCAGACCACGAATACCGGATAAATACAGGAAGCGGGTAGTGCGTTGTATAATCGTAAATTGAATTGGTAAAGCACTTAAGCCGATTAAATATACTGTAAGGACAATATACTAAGTGGTTTTGGGTGGAATTTTTGATTTTGTAAATTGTCATTACATTACTCATTGTACGCTATGTACTTTCGCGAGTGGACTGCTTTCACACCACTATGCGAAAACGGTGTGCATTCCTGGTGTGCAGAGTGCGGACTAGCTCAAATAGCATACTGGCCATGATTGCAGAGAGGCTAGATTGTATGTTGGTCACTACTGCGCCATCTCACACGGAATGGTGAGGTGTCTGTTAAATAAAATATTATGTGTTGTAAATGCGCCCCCGTCTATTCCTATGGAAGTCGTAAAAGTCGACTAAGGGATTACCGGGGGACCGGGCAGCAGCGTTCCTCTGTGTACTAAAAACATCCACTGCGATCGCCAACCCGCCTGCCAAGCGTGGCGATTATGGTAAAACCCCCCCATTTTGGGGAGGCCTATGTCCAGCAGTGGACGATAAAAGGCTGATGGATGGATGGGTGGAAATGTGCCAATACTAATAAATGTTAAGTTTTATGTATTAATAACAATAATGAGTCATGGTTACTTAATTAATAACTGTATTATTATTATTATAATGTATATCGTGATGTTTCTAGTTATATGGTCTTTGGTGAGGTTTATAAGTTACGCAGATTGAAGTCTTCGCTGTTATCAAAACATGTTTATTTCATCCATCTTCTGTGCACAAAGCATATTAAAATAAGATAGTTTGGATAAGTATTTCACTGTTATACGAGTATATCTGTGATATGCATCTTTTGCTAGAAATAGGCCTAAGATTCTTTAGACGAAATACGTCAACCCTGCTGATTTCAACGGGAATGGTCTAGACCAGTAAAGTGCCACCTACCACCCTCTGACAGAATATCTTCGTAAAGTATTTATATAACTATCGTGTTTTGTTTAGTGATTCAGAATGCGCTTATTACAGTTGTATATATAGCAGTTGTATAGTATAGCAGTTGTATAGTATAGAAGTTGTATAGGAAATGGAATATTTCCTATACAACTGCTATACCTTGTGATTTATTATCAGCCAGCCCACATGCTGGAGTTTAGCTCTTAGTATAAAGTGTTATAATAAGAAGACAATGAAGTTCTTATGTATGGCATATTACTAGGTGTTAAGGTGTGTTGATCTAAGGCTTAAAACTTCCTTTTATGATCTGGAGCACTCAAAGACAATATAGATTTGAATGTCACAACCACTTGTATGAATAACTTATCGATTTCTCTGCAAACACGCAATTTAGGTCGTGGCGGCGCACCTCTTGTTTTGATATTCTAAATGATGAATGAACGCATAAATACACATGAATATATTTTTACAAATACTCTCGTGGTAGATTATGTCTTATATATTTTCAGGTAGTAGATTTGGGCCACCTTAGGGACTTCGGAAGTCCACCTTAGGAAGGGTCAGTAGGACCGAAGCGCTGAATCTTAGGGTGGTTTTGGATAAGTCAGAGGCTCTACTATTCTAACCTAACGCCGGCACATGGAATAGTGGTGGCGTCTCGATCACGATAAACGAGTTCCAAAATTATTTGTGAAAGTGGAAAAAATATGACACCCAATCTCCAATTCACATTTATCACCTTTAGGTCACCTAAACCAAAGTAAACTGGTGTAAAGATGCAATAGGAAATGTTCCGATGGTTCGGACCTGTGAAAAGAATGCCGGACGAGTGACTGGTGAATGTGGAAGGATGTAAGTACAAGTGGAAACCGAAACTCACTTATCTAGACCAAATTGGTCGTGTATTGAAGAAAGGTGGAGTTAGGAGTCTCCGAAACCGACCAGCGTGTATGAAGAGAATTATGAATTTTGAGGAAGCGAGAGATGTAAGTATACAAGAATAGAGCCTTTTGGCACTTGTTCTCTCTGTTTACCCCGCATGGGAAATAGCGTGATTATAAGTAAGTAAGTATAGCGTACATTTTACCCGCCTAAACAACAAAAAATATTATCTAGACACGTGGTAGCCAGGCGCAAGCTAAAGAATTGGCAAACAGTACCGTGTGTAATATTACCCGAACCATTTCGAGCCACTTTTGACCTCATAACTCAAAAATATCACATAAACATGTTAAATTTGGCTCATATATTGAGACTTGCAAGATACATGTGCTCCAAATTTTATAAACACACCTCAAACGGTTATTTAAATATTAATGTCCAAAAATCGTAATTTTTATCACTGACTGGGCTATAGATAAAAACTCTAACCCAGTTCCAGACGACCTAGAAAGTTCAAATTTCATCCAGGTAATTAGGTGAATACAAAGGAATAAATCAGAAACTAGTAGGTAAATTGTTATAATTTTATTATTTATTCTATTAGGAACCCTTACTTAGAGTGCCTGTAGTGTAAGAAGCAGCCATCAAAATTGATGAGAATCGGTCTTTATGTGGATTTTCACGTTTTTAAATGTTCGAGAAAATATAGAAAATAGCACAAAAAAGACAATTATACCCCGTAAACGTAGGAAAAATGTATTTTTTCCTACGTTTACGGGGTATAATTTTCTACTGTAGTAGATTAACAAAAACCATTTGGTATTAAATTTCTGTACTAAAAGTAATGATATCCCATCAAAAACATAAATGTGAAATGAGAGCCAAGTTCAATATTATGATATATGCCTTGGTTGTTGACTTCGACGACAAAATAAGTAAGATCTAAATGGGTGCCAAGTTCAATGGTCAATCCTGTATTTTTTTTTATTACAACATAAAATATTTTATAAGAGTTTAAAATATAATTTCTTCTTATAACTTAGGATAATATATTGAAGGCTAAGGTCTGACTTGGCTAGATCTAATATACGAATTATTATTAATACCTATAAAACATGCATGCAAGAGCCCGAGTGTTCGATGACTAGTTTCTACCAGCAAGCCAAATTTTTGGAAGAATAAAATAAGATCTTACCTTTAGTACTTGCGAAGGCTATAATATAATTCTTGCATTTATGGTAACAAATAGCTCAGCATGTTCAATGTTAAAATAATAAACGATTAATTATATATTTCTTACTCCTCAGTTAAACTTAAATTATGAAGTAAACAATAAACAATCGTTGACCAAGAGAGTTGTTCACTTTTATATTTAACAAATTTATGTGTAACAGGGCTGTCGTTAACAAAATTAAATTGTCAGTCATAAAAAAGGGAAATAAAATTTTGATGGGGCAGGAGATACGCTTATACGAAGTTAATTCGTTTTCACTTTTTGCAATCGCCAAGAGAATATTTTTGTTGTACTTCATGTGATTTACAGTAAGTAAAGCTGTTGATTAATGAATCAACTGAAACATAAGTTATATGCGATACTTCCAATATCACCCTACATCTATGTCTTCCAACTGCACTGCATCCTCTGCTGGATTAGAAGGTCATACATAGCCCGCCACCTTCTGTCTAGTTTTGCGAGCCAATGAGGACAACGCCTGTAAAGGGATTCCATGTTCTATCGTCGTCCGGCTAGTGCCGAAGGTGTACTACGTGGATCGGTAATTTTTTATCTGTCTTGATTATGAAGGCTACTTCGCCAAAAGTCACATCACCTACTTTTTTATTACCTATGATGGTCAGTAACTGACCTCTCATAGACTCAACAATACTATAGGCTATAGGCCTGTAGCGATTAGGGTATATATTTAATAAATTATGACGTGGGTTTGTATGCTTTTGTGAATAAATCAGGCTGCCATTAGCTCTCGCGTTTGATTTACGTTACACTGCTAAGCCACTGCTTAACATTTCATTTCATAGATGGGAAATAAATTACTGGAGGACCGCTGCTACAACTAAAACACACTGAGATACTTCATGGTTGGTTACACGATAGTATGGACCCACTTGGGCGCAACCACAATAATGTAATGGGTGGTAATTGCCTACTTCCCTTTTTTTTTATTCTTTTATTTAAAGTAAGGGATTAGTCAGAGTTGACTATGTCACCCTCATTATATTCGACTACAAAGCAGCTTACAATCTAATGAATACCTTTTTCTACCATTTTATACAATGATTTGGCTATTACAGAGTCTGGCGAGGCAAGTATAGTGTTACATTTACCAACATCGTATGTTCTTAGACCTATACTTTTCCTCTCCGGCTCGTTCCTGACACACTCCATTAGTATGTGGTATACATCCTACCGTGTGGGGCCGGTTTTAGAATTGTCCCACCCCTCTCCACCCATGGTTCGTAAGAACCGACTGAGGGAATACCGGGGGAGTGGGCAGCAGCACTCTCTTGTGTATTAACAACATCCACTGCGATCGCCAACCCACCTGCCAAGCGTGGCGATTACGGCACTATCTCCCATATGAGCGAAACACATGTTGTGGCATTCTCTTGGGGAGGCCTATGTCCAGCAGTGGACTTCCAAAGGCTGATGGATGGATGGATGGATACATCTTGTACCTTATTGCAATCTGGACAATTAGGGGAGGATATTTTACCCATCAAGTAGGCAAAGCTATTTAATGGAATGTGTCCTGAACGAAGACGAAACGCCTTTACTACAAGAGTCCGATCCATGTTGGCTTGATAAATCCAAAAGAGTGACTTGCCAAAGTAGGTTGGATTGTTTTATACCAGATACCCTTAGTCAGTGACCTCTTGTCGAAGTATTCCCGCCACATATCTTTACACTGGTTTTTAACTATATAAAGGAGGTCACTGAAAAAAGGTAAACACTGTGTGGTTACACCCTCCACTAAAGCATCTTTCGCCAAACGATCTACTGTTTGATTACCTATCAAATTCATTCACAATTCAAAGTATTCATTGTAGTATTATGTTTTTATTCTTAGACACTAGATTGTGAAGTGATTTTAAAATGCTATAAGCTACCGGTGTTCCATGACAACTAGACGTTCATAGATATAAATATTGAAGAGCACATTTTGAATCCGTGAAAATAACAAAACGATCATAACTCAAAGACTCAATGTAAGCTAATGCCTCTCCGATCGCAGTCAATTCAGCGTACATAATTGATATATTTGATTTAATGTGCAATTTAATGGATGTATTTGTGTGTGAGTCAAAAAATGCAACTCCAATTTCATTTTGTGATTTTGATGCGTCTGTGAAAATCTTATAGAAATTTGAATAGATTAAGTTAAAATACTCTAAACAGATTTTTGACAATGCTTGGCGGCGCTCAGCTACCTTTTTTGATAATTCTGGATTCCAATATGGTTTTGCGGTAAATTTTGAATGAGGATTTGGATTAATTTTAATATCAGGGATACATATGCCTGCCACTGTGTCAATGCTATTAACAAAATTATCGTAGTCTTTTTGTAAGTTGCCTGAGAATTTAAAATGAGAAAAAATATCGTTAAGAAATTTATCATAAGTTATCCAATCTGCACTTTTAAAATTTCTTTTAAACAGAAACGGAGCTCTAATAACTGTCGTAGAAATTTTAATAATTCTGTGGTCACTCCCGAGTGTTTCATTTAAAACCTGCCATTCTAATGCGAAGACTATATCCGAAGATACGAAGGAAATATCAGGAGATGAGCTTATTACCCTGTTCTCGTGTAGCTTAAAACGTGTAGGTTCTCCGGTGTTTAAACTTACCAAATGATTCTGAACAGCAGCTTCAAAAATTTGCAGCCCTCGACTATTTGTTTCATATGACCATGAAACATGGTGCCCATTGAAATCACCAATTATCAAAGTCTTCCGTGTTGCAATAGAAAAAAGAGACTCCCACTCTCCTTGTGTTGTCCTGACCGACGGTGGACAGTACACACAAACAATATTTTGAATAGTAGAACAGTTATAAATTTTAAAGTAAACTATTTCAATGTTTGAATTTCTAATCTGAATGTCTACTAACTGTGATTTTATCGATTTATGTATCAACATCGCTACTCCGCCATAACCATCCTGTCGATCCTTCCGAAATATATTATAATTAGCAAGTTTTAAATTACTGTCAGAATTTAACCACGTCTCACACACAAGCCAGCAATGTGGATTTTTTCCAATACTAATAAACTTTCTAGACTGGTTAATTTTTGCCTAATTGATTGAGCATTCCATTGTATAATATTTAGTTTGGTAAGCTGATTATTTCTACTATCCATTAATATAGTCAAAAATACTCTTTAAAACAGGCCAGTCAGAAAGATTATCAACTACTACTAAAGTTAACCACTCCACACAACATCTAGCAATCATTTTAAATTTAGTTCCTAACGGATCACTTTTTAGAAAGATTATTTCGTTCAATCTTGACCAAAGCTCATCAAAGCTAATATTTCTCTTGCCTCCTGAGTTATTTCCTTCTTCTTCTCTGTACTGTTTTTCAAATACTTCACTTCTATTCGCTTCGTTATTTCTTTGTTCAATTATTTCATCCGCGAAATTGTCTTGATTATAATTAAATGTGGAAATATTATAATTCGTATAGGACATACGTTTAGCAGTATGTGAAGCTGCTTTAGACCTATCTTTTTTGGATGGTCTTGGTGTTTTTGTAGAACTTTTGAAGCTCTTATGCGTATTCAGAGTAAAGCTTTCTTGGGGTGGAAATGACAAAGACGGTTGTTCTATGGACTTTTCAGTTATTTCAATCGGTGGGGAGGGTGGTACATAAACCATAGTGGCTTTCTTATATGTGCAATTATGCTCAGCCATAATGTCACGTAGCTTTTTTTCCTTCAAGAAAACTGGACAGACCTTCATCAGAGCCATATGATTCCCTTTACAGTTAGCGCATTTGTAGTTTTTAGTGTCACAGTTAGCATGCCAATCGCTGCATTTTGGACATACGATTTTTTTAGAAGGACATATTTTTGCTGGATGGCCGAACTTCCAGCATCGTGAACACTGTGTTTACAGGAAATACAAATGGTTCAACTTTGACTCTCAGACTGTTAATATAAATATAAGGTGGCAGACTTGCGCTCTTGAAGTCTAAGCGGATTGCTTCACTTGGTATACACAGATCCTCCTCACCAGTACTGCTTGTATTCCGTCGTTTAAGCCGTTGAATAGAAATTAATTCCTGACCTTCACATTTTATATGATTTTTAATGTCTTCGTCTGTAATATCCAAATCAATGTTTTTAATCACTCCATAGGATATATTTTTTATCAAGTCTCTTTGGAATCTCCACCCTTTATCTTCCAGATCTTTACATGTCACTAGTTCCATAGCATTTTTTTCATTAGCAAATTCCATGCGTATCTTATGCTGGTTTAAATATTTAACACCAATTACATCCTTAATGTTTTTCTCCACCAATAATCTTGCTAAAGCAAATTGTTTAGGTAAATTTTCTTTACAGCTGATGTAAACATGTATTTTTTCACTTTCTTCCCTCCTTATCTTCTGCTCTCGTTGCACTAAAGTCCATTCTAACTCAGATCCACCATCTTCCACTTTTCTTCCCCTCTTATGGGTCAGTCTTTCCCCGTTATTTTGCTCCATCTCCACTTCTGTAGTATTTTTGTCATATAAAGAATTGTCACTCTCGTAAATGTGAGTAGTAATCTCTTCACACGCATAGTTAATCTCGGGTTGAATCTCGTCCTCCATTCTAATATTTTACATATAATAATTTCATTACTGCTATTAACAATGCACGCACGATGTGAACACGCGCGCTGCACGCGTAAGATGCGACGATAGCTAGTGAGTAGGTAAGAATAACGACTTCACTACCGGCACGCGTCCACTTCGCACGAACTCCGTGACGACACAAGCCTACTTCCTTTAGTCACCGGTGTAGTCCTGCAAGAAAAAATGCGTTGGTAACACTCATATGTAATAACTTGCTAGGACCAACTCAGTTAAACGCAATAAAGTTATTTCTAGATTTGTAGTTTTAATGCTTTCACTACAAATCTCACCAACCGACTGAACATCAGATCATATCATTTTCTAATATAACATGACGGTTGACATTAATCGATTAATTAATCTATGATACTGAATAATGTTGACAGTTATATTGTAGCTTAATGACGAAGCCGTCACGTCTCAATTATTTAGGACCTACCTAGGGGTCTAGAAAAAAATAAAGCAAGAACACATTTGATACAAGATTGAATTAGTAGAAAAACACTTTGATATAAAATTACAAGAATTACGGTAGGAAGCTTTATGAGTTTAACTAAGTTCAGTGGAATTATAGTCTCATACCTCGAGGTTAGTTTATTACTCATAGTAGCACTTCACGAGTAGAACGATGATCATTTCGTAAGGTCTTCTAATGATCCTTTTATAACGTATCAGTTCAATTTTTTATAAAGGTCTTCTATCTCAATTAATAGAATAATCAGTGGACACTTCTTTAGGTAATGCACCTCCAATTAGTGGCTCAGTCTTGGTGATAGGCGCAGACCTCAAGACAGCAATAATATCTTGGTTGACAACACAACACCTGAAATATCTTCAAGAGAACGATTCACCAGAATGGAGAAATATGACAACATAAATCGATATTATAATAAGAAACTATTATACTAAAACTCAGGATAAACATGGCTTATAATATAATTAATCCATACATATTTTCGACGCGTCATCAAATGAATGAATGAATTAACTAACACAGCTTATATACGATACAGTATAACGAATTCTTCCATAGAAAAAGCGGAAGCATGCACATAGGAATATAAAAAAGTACCTAATAGTATACTCAGTCAAACACTAAGTTCTGTTGGAGATCTATAAAATTGTTTGCTAACCTATAAATCTTACTGCAAAAGACATTAGACTAGGCGTAGACACAAAATTTATAGTCCTTTTACGTCAAGAATAAATTTGTAGTGCATGAAAGTAAACTTTGCCTAGAATTACAGTATCAATTTCAGTTTGGAAAGTTTTTAAATTAGGCATGGCTATTATAAACATGTAACTCTAAAAACAATCTAATAAAAAATAAATAATATTTTTCACATTTTTGTTAAATAAAAAGTAGATTAATTATAATAACCAACCATGTACGAATTAGAACATAGAAAATTTGATAGTTCTAAAGCTATAGCTAATGAAAAAGTAATAATTTACAGTCAACAATAAATAGAAAAACTAATGCTATACTAATTTAATTGAACTAATTTGATCTATAAGTATACGACGTATCCATTTTGCTTCTTACACAAATTAGTATGTTATATATTATTCCTTACAACACACAGCGACGTCAACTTCATGAATACTTTAATATAGCCCGTACGACTTGTACGTATGCACGCATTATTCTTCGTTCTCGGAACACTTGACAAATGTATATTGCAGGAATATTTTACACGTTAAAATGTGTCATATATTGAAGGTACCTGGCACATTTCGGACATGGGATTACTACTTATTTGTACTTTTGTTTGTTGATAGACTTTACTTTTTTGTGCAATTTGGTGTAAAGACAATAATCTGCATGGACCCAACGCATTTCCAATTTATAAGGATTTGGTATGTTGCTGACTGTGGATTGTCGCTTGATTGAACTACCAGTTACGTATATTATCGTATTTTTTAGTTATTGTGTATACTAGTAAGGTGTTGGATATAGGTATATAAATACATAAGTATTTAAAAAATATGAGAATAAAACAAATATAATAAAAGAATGAATACGTATTTTTTATACAAGTGGGTACATTAAAATAGCTGCCACAAAAAAGGAATAATACTGAGACTGCTCACATTGTTTCGTCTTAAGAAGGTAAGATTGATGACCAAGCTTACCCGCAGAAAAAAGACAGGAGAACACGCCGAAATAAGTATACCTAAGTATATATTTTCGAAACAAGAATAACATGGCCATTTCGATATATATTATGTATATATAATCTACAAGGGTCCTGAAAACTATCAATCATATATTGCTGTGTTGCCTAATGATAATATCTATACAATATTAACAGACTTCCTTTGTAAAAATACTGCTGACTCATTATTATGGCCATATTGATGGGTCATGAGAAGTATTTTTGATGTATTATGCAGCACATGTAACGAGATTGTAGGTGGCGATTAATGATATATAAAATGTGTAAAGTCATTTGTATTCAGAACAAATCTTGGCATGTTGCAAACTGAATGGCTCCTTATAAAATGGAATTAAAAATATATAAAAACATAGGCGTGGCATTTTTTTCATTAATTTCACACTCATGAATATACATGACCGTGTGGGGCCGGCACCAAGAATAGCTCCAACCCTTCTTTTCCTATGAGAGTCGTAAAAGCCGACTAAAGGATTACCGAGGGACCGAGCAGCAGCGTTCCCCTGTGTACTAAAAACATCCACTGAGATCGGCAACCCGCCTGCCAAGCGTGGCGATTATGGTAAAACCCCCCATTACGGGGAGGCCTATGTCCAGCAGTGGACGATGAAAGGCTGATGGATGGATGGATAGAATATACATGACCATGGGGAACGCTGAAATAGCGCAAGAAGTAAGAAAGTCACAACACTCGACGGACTGACTACCGTGTAACAAGGCAAATTTAGGCCTATTTGAAACGCTTAACGCCATCTAGTTGATACTAGTATTAACCTTTTCACACATTGTGGGTAATCGATATGAGTGACAGGCTGTGGATGTCACCCATTGACTCGTTCGTTACGATCTCGTTCGATCGAAAGTTCTAGGCCCAAGGCGGGAGAAAGAAAGGTAACGGTTTGGCAGTAGGCTGGTAAAAGACGATTTTATTCACGTTTCGAGAGATGTGAGAGCCCCAAGTTGCCATTCAAATAAAGTAGCCAGCCAGTCTTTTGAATCTAGTTTTCGGGAGGTAAGAGTATACTGGTGTAAATGTTCCCAGCCGGAGAAGTGGAAGCAATTATAACAAGTTCTCTGGGATGAAATGTTAATAGTAGGTATATGACCATAAAAGTTTTTTCGTTTGGTGTCGCTATAGCTCAAGATTTAAATAGTGATGCATTTGTATGGATTTATCCTTCCATACATTTTAAAGGCCATGATCCCAAATCGAGCTTTACGAGAGTCGCTGGGGTACACACGTCCGAACAACTGGGTGTGCGGTTAGGGACATTTTCCCCGCCTAAACAAAAAAAAGGCTCATTCTTCGATAGTAGTTAGGGTATCACCGACTTGAAGAAATCCCCATGAGCTTTAATTTATCACTTAATATTTTCTTTATAAATAGACTTTGTTTTTAACCTACGTGGGTGCCGAAGAAGCATATGGCCAGGTGGGCCATATGCTTGTTCGCCCCAACCGAAGGTAAGCGGTTACCATAGCCTATAGACGCTAGCAGCACCTATGCATAGTTTATGGTGTGGTATCTCTCGCAAGGGGTGACAACAGTTGGGTAAGAAAATAATTAACATTATTTAAAGTTAACAATAAACTTTATCCGTGTGGTGACGGACTAAGAATACTAGTGCCACCACCCCATTCTTTCCCACGGGTATCGTATGAGGCGACTAAGGGAAGTAAGCAATTATCATCCATTGCATCACTGGTAGTAGGGCTGGGTACCAAGTGGGAGTAAGTACTCACTTGGTATCGGGCCCGAGCGGGTTGGTACCACCATCTCCCATGTGGCCGGCCATGAAGCACATCGTTGCGTTTTGGCTGTAGCAGGAGATAGCCGTTTATATTTCATTTCATATCTGTGAAATGAATTGGTGGGCAGCGGCTTGACAATACTCTCAGTATAGTCGAGTCCATGGGCGACGGTTACCATTTACCATCAGATGGACTGTGGCTCGTCTGCCCATATATGCAATAAAAAAAAAACATCACACATATTCCATATTTCTCGCAATTCATTACCGAAACCATAACAGTAATTGTAAAAAATGTCCCAGCCTTATTTTAGCATTAATGTTTGCTTTCTATATTAAAGGTTCATAAAACAAGAGATAGCGGTGGGAACTTTATATTGCCATTGTTGAATTTTTGTTCCTCTAAAATTCTAACTTGCTGTTATTTTCAGAACTATAATTTCAGTTTGAATTGTGAGTACTTTCATCCAAAAAACTCCAGAAATATTTTAGATAGGAGTTTTATTCTCAGCAACCACCATATTGGGCCAAACACGAACACACAACTCTTTAGTGTATGTATAATATTGCCTAAAAACCATTCATATAAAATATGTAACTAACTTGAAAATATTTCCCCAACAAACAATGAACAATTAAATGGTAGTTTTGTAATTAATTTCTTTAAATTTTGTTGTTATAAATTTATAGAAGCTATTCCAACAATGGATTATATGATTATTAGTTGCTATCAATACAAACGTAGCGAGCGCTACATTTGTTTGCGTAGCACTATTCCACACTACGTAGGCCTACTACATTCAATACAACACTTTGTAAAACGAATATAGACGTAATTTGTTTGCAGAAAAAATAAGAACAAATGATAAATTACAAGCAAAAATATTTTCTTTAACTACATATAGGTATACCATTTTCTGATCAGTCCATTATTGGGATTTTGAGTGCTATATTTCTTTGAAATAAGTATAAAACACGGGTAGGCCGTGTGGGGCCGGCTTTAGAATTGTCTAAACCCTTCTCCACCTATAGGAGTCGTAAGAGCCAACAGAGGTATACCGAGGGAGTGGGCAGCAGCACTCCCTCGAGTATTAATAACATCCACTGCGTTCGCCAACCCGCCTGCCAAGCGTGGCGATTACGGCACTATTCCCCATATGAGCGAAACGGCACAGGACCGCTCGTTGTGCCGTTCTCTTGGGGAGGCCTATGTCCAGCAGTGGACGTCGAAAGGCTGATGGATGGATGGATGGATAAAACACGGGTGATATATGTAAATTCATACAAATATCTAATGATTGGTAGCTAATAGGTTAATAGTATAAGACTGTCATACTTTACTAAATGATTCCAATAGTCAAACAGTCCTTCAATTTCAATCTATTGAAATGGTCTAATTGATTAGAATTGGGGTCAAAAGGCCCTTTGTCATCATTATGATACCCATTAACATATATGTAGATACCAAATAGGGACTGGGATTTACATTTAGGTATCCCGTGACTCGTGAACTTGTCGCGGCAATAGGGGGAGACCTCTCGCTGCCGAGCGTCGTCAGAGCGATGCTCGGCAGCGACAGAAATTGGGCCGCGGTCGCTACCTTCTGCCAGGAGGTTATCTCGCGGAAGGAAGCGGCGGAGAGGGCCAGGGAGGAATACCCTTTCGCTGACCCAAACCTCTGCCAGCGACTGAGGCGGCGCAGGCGTGAGTACTTGCGCCTCATGCCGCCCTAGCTGAGACACTGCGGGTGGATGGACCGGGGAACGTCCGCCACCCGCAAGGCCTCCCGCGAAGGTGCGACCCTTCGTGTGTTGATGCGCCGCTCAGTAGAGGGTACCCGAAAGGGTAAGCCGCCGGCGGATTACTGAAGTAATCCAACACAGTACCAATGGTCCGTCAACATAGGCGGAGAGACGGCACACGGCGGGTTTCTTTATTAGGTGAAGGCTCCACACCACCCTGTTCGTTACCCCGAACGACAGGTGTGCGGTTAGGTACATTTTTTTCCGCCTAAAAACGTCGGGGTAGTACAAAAATCCACCATACGTAATAGAATGTCTAAATGTACCTATTTGCTTCATAGTGGATTACAAAACGCACTTTGTGATAATAAATCATTACTTGAACATTATTTCCTTCCAAAACTAAGTTTATTATATTACTTATATTATATAATATATTATTATATTTGTATATAATCATGACTCACTGGATTTTGTTTCTCAAATCTAACAAGCATCCATCCATCCATCCATCCATCAGCCTTTTAACGTCCACTGCTGGACATAGGCCTCCCCAAGAATGGGGGATAGTGCCGTAATCGCCACGCTTGGCAGGCGGGTTGGCGATCGCAGTGGATGTTGTTAATACTCGAAGGAGTGCTGCTGCCCACTTCCCCGGCATTCCCTCAGTCGGCTCTTACGACTCCCATGGGTGGAGAGGGGTAACAAGCATCCAGTAACTGCCATTTTGATTATTATATCCAGTTTGAAGCATATCTGTGTAATAGTTCTAAATTTTCAAACCTGCTAACATCCTAAGAGAGGTTTTACTATTATACTTTAGCTGCCTTACAAATAGTCACTATACTCGAATTGCTTAAAACTCTGGTTTCGTACCCGTTCAATTAACTAATTAAATAAATAAATCTATCGCGTTTACTTGATTTTTATACTATCCCGTCGTTTCGAATACTTCACAGCATTCATGGTTACGGGTGGACTTAGATGATAGACGTCCAAGGCTGATATGTTATTTCAACGGTTTCATCTACCCACAGTATATGATTTTACAAAATTTTTGGTTTATTTATTTTAACCCACGTAATATTCGTTTAGAAACAGTGAAATTATCTACTTCAATTTTTTTTTTATGCTTACAATGCATGAGACTTTAAGTTAGTATATTAAAATGAGTATAATACTCCTCTTTAAACTATAAAATTTTATGTTTTTATTTAGTGCTCAAAAATTCTACCACAAACTACTAATTACTACTAGTAAAAAGACAATCTTGGTTATTAGTTTATATTATTAAATATATTGATTTTGCCCAAAAGCTAAGACTAAAAAGCTACCACCGGATCAGAACGTGGCCTGACTTTAGTATATATTATATAAAGTATTATTGTAGTTCTCATTAAAGCCGCTGTTTTCTCTGTCTCTGAACACGTTAATTAGCAATACAACAATGGATGTTATTCGTTAGTGTCATTGAGAGTGACAAGATACTTTGCAATAAAGACTTAGCATATCATTCTAGCCTTCTGTTTATTTATCATTCGACATCGAAGGTTTTAATTGGCTCTTAATATTAACTGCCTCTGTGGTGCAGCGTTAGTGTGAGCAACTGCTGATCATGAGGTCTCGGGCTCGATACCCGGGTCGGGCAGTGCTATTGAGCATTTTCGTAAAAAGAAAAATTCTCAGTAGCAGCCTAGAGTTTGGAAATGTACCCGGTAGACGGCAATAGGGACGCCCCCTATTACGTGCGACTTAAACATAGCTGGCGAACCGTGGGTGTGTAATACACCTCTGCCTACCCCTTCGGGGAATACAGGCGTGATGCTATATCTTAATATTGTTGTGGCTTGATGATTTATATAAACAATAATTTCATAAATACTTCATCGCGTCAATGGTGCAAAGAATAAGTAATTTTTCGAGATAATACTATTATTTAGATATATTTTTATAAATACTTTTAGCATTTTATAGATAGTGCTGTCCACGAAGACGCGCCCCACTCTTTTTTCTAATTACTTACAATGCAAGTGGGTATCGTTTCACCGAATTGCTTATTACGCACGCACACATCGATAAATAAAAAAAAATCTTAGCGAGAGAGAGAAGAGAGCGATACGGTCAACTAGGAATATGCTCTACTTTAATATTATCGACCGACTTCAAAAAGGCTTTCAATTTGACTGTATGTTTTTTTGCTGTGCTTTATTTCTTTCTATACTGCGCTCCTGTACTCGATGCTTTCTTATACGAGATGCACCCAAGGAATTCCTTCCTATCGTGTATCACCTACTTTGACCTATTTTATAGAAAACACTAAAAAGCAAAAAATAAATTACATACGATATCCGCGTTAGACACCTACTGATGTGTTTGAAGTCGACCAATTATTTTTTGCGTTTTAGTTCCTGGGTGTGTATTGAAAACCGTTTTTTTTATTTAAAAATAATTAATATTTCATGTTGTCGTTCAGGGTGGGTATTGTATGTCATTATTAGTTAATACAGTGTAATATTACCATGTTAAGGGAGCAATTATAAACATTAATAGTATACTAAAAAAACTATATGGTTGTCTGTAAAGTCGGGTTGAGGACGATAATTTAACGTCATATATGTTTTCACAAAATGTAATACTGATAGAAATCGAATGGTACATTTTAATTTTCTAGACATTTTAATTTTATTAAGTAGAGCAACTTTCTTGCCAAGTCTGGATTTAAGCAACGTGAACTATTCTACCCATGTGCATCGAGCCGCTGATGGCTCGCGACTGACACTTGGCTCAATCGTCCCACACCCCGCGGCCCCCTCGCCAAATTTGGAGGGGCGCGTCTTCGCAAATGACACTATTTAGACATGCTTAACACTATACATTAAATACAAAGTGAAAAATGTGAAATCGAAAATAACAGTCACCAGATCCTGCTTGTGACTGTTATTTTCAATTTCACATTTTTCACTTTGTGTTTAATGTATAATACTATTAATTTATTTGTTAGTGGTTTGATGCTTAGGTACGTAAGTAACGCCTCAATAATTAATTATCTTAAAAATCCACACTTACGATAACATTTAAAGTTTATTATTCAACTATGAACATAGTAGTGGAATTTCAGACGTATAAATGAAATCTGAAACGTAATCTGCCTTTAATTAATCATGGCATAGTGTTAACAAAGAGCTCGGTTCAAACCTCACTTGCTGCAAAGTTGAGTAATTACTCAAGTGAAATGGAAAACAGATCTACGATCTACTTGCACGTCAACCGAGGACGCTTTTGTTAGGTTTCTAGTTTGTAATTAGTATTTTATTAGTAAGTGATTCGACAAGCTATGTGCATTACTGATATTGACGTGAAATACTTCGTGTATTATTGTAAAATATTTTTGTAAATTATATTTGATATAAGCTTACGCATTTATGCTTCGTAACTACAAATGTGAGAGAAACACTAGACCCCCGAAACAGTTAAGGAAGTTGTCATACGATATGTTCAGTTTACAGCCTCATACGTGTTTTATGTAGAATTAAATTTGTCTATGTGTTATAGTTTTGTAAAAATCATCCTTCATAATTACAATTTCCATAAGTAATAAATCAAGAACGAACTAGCAATTTCCCATGTCGTTGTACCAATGCTAGTAGCAACGTTTACCTGTCTACCTATAGAAGTCAAATTGTAAAAGAATGTCTTTACTAATATAGATGAAACTGAGTTTGTTTGTTTGTTTGTTTCCTCCGGTCACCGTAACTACTTAAATGATCATCACAAAATTTAGCATACATGGTGGATGGAAAAGAGAGAAATTCATTGATTGTTTATCCCAGAAAATTGAGGGCCCTTGTGGTATTGTTATAGGGTGATATATTTAGATCACGATAGCTAGCTTGTATTATAATTTCCTGCCTGCTGGAGATAGTTTTTGGAAAACAGAAACTCAGTGGTTAGTATGTAATTACAATATTAATGTTAACAAACCAATATTCTGATATTTTATACATGTTTTAAGTATTGGATATGCTTAGTTATACAAATGAACACGAAGTGCGAAAATTTGAAATTAGAAACCACAGTAAGGAACTGTAACAGGACCCAAGACATAAGAAGGAATGTGCTATCGAAATTAGCAGTCCCAAACAATTGTCACGATGGAAGTTTTGGAAAAGCGTGGTACGATAGTCTAGGCGATGCAGGTTCATATCCTGCTTGTAACTGTTTTTTTCACATTTTCGCACTTTGGTTTCATTAACAAGACATTTAAAATATATGAAGGATCGAAAAAATAAATAATCTTTTTTTTTTAGAAAATGTATATGCTGAAGCAGAAGCTCTTTCACTCCTATAATCAGATGAGAAAACAATCCGAGTTTACTCGTACGTGATCACTATGGGTGATTTTAAAAACTCGAAAAGTCCCAAGCTCTTCTTTGTTTGACATGGACCCGAGGTTAAGTAATAGGGTACCGCTGGCAAAATATTTTATTATTTTATGTTTTCCTTTATTGTGCTTAAGGTTACAGGAAAGAAATGTAATAAAAATAGTGGATCGTCGACTTGTACGATGAATTACTAGAACACTTTAGGCGATTAAATAACGAAGTCATTTTCTATTGCTTTATAAAGGTATTGCTGTAAATTAACAACGTTGTTACCGATAACAAAAAGCTATAATAAAAAACACCTTATCCATTAGTCACAAGGTCGGGACAGGTCGGGACTGTATGCTAGATGGCTTATAAAGCTTACAAACTTAAAAGCAGTTTGAAGCTGAGCGAAGCTCTGGTGAAATGTCAAATTACACTTAAAATCGTAGAAATTTATACTACGACAATTTTCACGATCAACTAGTCCATCATCATCCATCGTCGCATCCATGGTGATGTAGACACGCAATTTCTAAAATGACACCGCAATTAAACACAAAATGAAAAATGCGAAATCGAAAATTACAGTCACGAGCTGATACGATACTGCAGCATGTCAAATGCTAAAAACATATATTAAAATATCTAAATAATGACACCGCAATCTAAAAACGAGTGACAGTCAGTTGAAATAGACTGTATTCTAGAGCAAAAGAATTCCATTTTCAAATGTTGCAATTACTTTTTAAATATTACCCCTCTCTACCCACGGGAGTCGTAAGAGCCGACTGAGGGATTACCGGGGGAGTGGGCAGCGGCACTCCCTCGAGTATTAACAACATCAACTGCGATCGCCAACCCGCCTGCCAAGCGTGGCAATTACGGCATTATCCCCCATGACGGGACCGCTCGTTGTGGCGTTCTCTTGGGGAGGCCTATGTCCAGCAGTGGACGTTTAATGGCTGATGGATGGATGGATGGAAGTGGCCACTTCTGGAAACATATAAAGCACCCTATATATGGGGAGGAAGCATGAATGGACGTTCATTAGTTGGTGGTGAGCACTGGCTTAGCAGTATTCTTAGTATTGTTGAGTCCATGAGCATGACGATAACGTTCGTGGCTAGTTCTATCTCTCTAGTAAATGATGAGCAGTGGCTTGACAGTACACCCGGTATAGTTGAGTCCATGAGCGATGGTTACCATTTACCATCAGGTGGACCTTGACTGTCTGCAATAAAAAAAATTTTTACATTAACCTAATCGCAGTCAAAAGCTAGTAAAACTAGGTCATATCTCAATTTACCGTTATAGTAACAGGATAAAATGTATACTTATTTTTAAGTCTAATCAAGAGCTATCAAATAAAAATAGTTCATTGAAAAATCCCTTCAATAGTTTTTGCGTGATGCGCGGACAAACAAAAAATATATAGATTGATAGTCAAATTATTTATAATAGGGTTTAAAATATGTATACATGACCAAATAGTTGCTTTTTTTTTCAAAAACCCAAACTCCGTTCCCACATCATCAGGATTCTTGAAGAAATTAGCATTAGCCGTATTACTAAAAAAAATATGTATATAAACAATCACTTTTTTACTGTTCCTTTAAACTGGTACTTTTATGCCTAAAAATTAAAAATATATCATCAGCGTTCCAGTGTAGGTAATCTAAGTTACACAGCAGTAATATTGCTGAATGGGCGCCTTATTGTCATGTAATTGTGTTATGTTTTGCTTTACCTACAGGTATGTAATGTTATTCCAATTGAGATACGTGACAATAAAAATTAGTTTTCTTTCTTTCTATATTAGTGACAAGAGTATAATTCCAGATGCAGTGAAGCTCCGCAGAATATATCGGTTCATTTCACTTGAGTGCGTACCAACTGAGTGTTAATTATCTTGGCGTACATGTTAGAATTATTATTAATAAATGATGATTGATTTATACAAACAGAACGACTGAAGCATATGTTTAGACATGCGTCTTTTATACATAAAATATTAAGTAGAATCCGATGTGTTTGTGAAGTAATACTAAATTATGCTCATATTTAGTGCGCATATTTTTCTTCGTGTTTGACTTTAAGGGGAAGTAATGCACATTATTTCTTACAAATAAACATAATTCCATTATATAAATATTAGTAATTGTAAGCATTTGCTTATCTTTAAATACATTTCTTAAGGATTCAGTTCTGTGCATGTTATATAGGATTCTTAAACATTTTTTTTGGAGTATGAAAGTAGATTGAACATCTGTCGAGTTCCCCCAGTAAATATTACCATACTTTAATAAGGGATAAACATTTCCAAAATATGCACTTCTAGCAACACTGTTATTAGTAGTTTCCACCAAAATGGATAATGCATAACAAGCACTTGATATTTTTTTATTAATTTTTTCTATATGCGCCTTCCAATTTAAACATTGATCAACAGTTACACCTAAAAAAATTAAATTACTTATTTCTTCTATAGCAGTATTAGTTAGGGCTATAGTTAGTTGTGTAGGTCTACTTTGGTAATTTCGGAACTGCATTAATTTAGTTTTTGTTAAGTTTACATTTGAGTTGATTGACTGTAACCAATCGGTTATTTGTTTTAATGTTCTATTTGTTTCTTTTTCATAATTAGAGCTCTCGTTCGTATCATTTGAGATAAATATGGTTGCATCATCAGCATACATTACACAAAGATGGTCTGTCAAGTTGGGAAGCTCATTTATATAAATTAGGAACAATAAGGGCCCTAAAATGCTACCCTGTGGCACGCCAATTCGTACATTTTCGTTGTCAGATTTAACTGTTTCCATTATTTTTTGTGGTTTATTATAAACTTCGATCACAGTGGCTTGCTTTCTATTGTGTAGGTAGTCTATCATTAGTTTGAGTGCTATACCTCTTATCCCTACTCGTTCTAATTTGTTCATGAGAGTACTATACTCTACACAATCAAAGGCTTTTGTCATATCTATAAATAATGCAGCACATTGCCTTTTTCGGTTTATATTATCCCATATTGAATTAAATAATTTATATATTGCTAGTGATGTAGATTTTTTTGCTTGAAATCCATATTGATTTATATTTATTACTTTATGTTTATCTAAGAAATTTGTAAGTCTATTAAATATAACTTTTTCAAAAACTTTTGAAAAGTTTGGTAGCAGTGCAATTGGTCTGTAATTATTTATTTCATGTTTTGATCCTTTTTTATGTATTGGTTTAATAAGTGCAATTTTTAGGCTGTTGGGAAATTCTCCTGTTTCTAACATCAAATTTATTATATGCACAAGGGGTTCTACAGTGTACTCAATACTATCCTTAATTATTTTAATAGGTTTATTGTCATACCCGTAACTAGTTTTATTTTTCAAGTTGGTAACTATTTTCTTCACTTCATATTTATCCACAGGGTTAAGAAAAATTGTATTTGTGTGTATTAATTTATGTGTGCAAGTTGATGAGTGTTTGATATTTTGTGTAATATTTATGTGATTAAAGAGATTGACAATTTCCTTAGGAGAACTAATTACTTTTACTTTTATTGCTTGATTAATGCCCACGTTGCCTTGGTTTTATTATGACTTTTGAAAATAAATCTGATGTTCGAGTTTTGTTTAGATTGTTTTATTACGCGTTTCATGATTTTACTATACTGTTGATATATTATTGTGGAGGCCTGAGATTGATTTCTTTTTGCTTGTGCATACATTTTTCTTTTCATTCTACTAAATATAATAATGCCCTTTGTTTTCCATGGCTGACTCTTTTTGTATTGCAATTTTGATTTCCCCACAGGCACACAGATTAAAAATTAAACTAAAAATCTCTATAAATGCATCATAAGCTTCATTTACGTTTGTTTGTAGATAAACATTAGAGAAGCTGATTTGAGACAGATATTTGTTAAAAATGCCAGTATATTCATTTATTTTACGTGTCATTCTGTACCAGAACTTTTCGTGAAAGCTTCGACAACAAGGTATTTTTATGACTTGAACAGTGTAATCAGAAATACCTAAGTCCCATATATCAGCCTCATATTTTTTTGCATTTGTAATAATATTATATATACACGTCTCAGAGTGTGATGTTATGCGTGTTGGTCTATTCAGTACTAATTGTAAATTATATAATTTTAAAGTATTTATAAATAAGTTACTTTTGTTAGAGTGAGTGAGAATATTTATATTAAAATCACCTAAGATAAATATTTTTTTATTCATTATTCTTGACCTAATAGTTAGTTTATATAGTAATAATTGTAATTTATTAAATAGAATATCAACATTAATGTTGGGTGTTCTATATATACATAAAATATACCAATTTAACTCGGGAATTACTATACCACAACACTCAAAATGGAGTTCAACTGATATGTTAGCCACCCAGCATAATACTTTGTAATTTATAGAGTTTCTGACATAAATACACACTCCACCGCAACACATATTTTTCCTAGAAAAATATATAAAAATATATTTTTCCTAGAAAAATATGTTGCCATTTTAAAATTATATAACTGTAGAATTTTCGCATTATCTTCCTTTAAAAATGTTTCGCTTAAGCACAGAACATCTATTTTGTTTGAGTGTTATAACCAATATTTATAAATGTAGTGTGCGGAAATTGACAACAGATAAATTGGAATGTATTGCATAGTTTCTACGTACTTGGTAACCTAGTATAGTGTGCACTACTGAGCAAGACGTTTGTATGCGCGAGTTTGTCCAGATAAAAATACAAAGTTGACTGCAACCTTAACGGATCCTTATCATTTTTACCGCACATAATTACTACATAGTCTGTTTTCGTGAAGTCTTTACATATTTCTAAACATGACTCCAACAGTTTATCACTAGGTAATCGAAGAGCTCCAGGCTAGGTAATCGAAGAGACAAAATGGGAAGATCCAATATGATTTTGAAGCATATTCCTCATCTGAGAGTGTATCGGAGAATATCTGTATTTTTGGTATTTTATTCATGTCCGTAATGGTTTGATTCTTCACTTCTGAGATAAAGGTTTTTTCATTACCCTGTATTATAACTTTCACAAGCTTTTCATCTTTCAAGGATTGTTCAGGCTTCTTTTCCCAGTTTATGTGTAGGTCAGTGTAACTTTCATTTAAATTGGTCCGTTTTAAAAGAGTAGTGGGCCTAATCTGATCTGATCTTTTTAAAAGATGAAGAACAAATTTTTTGTTGGGAGGTGTTCATACATAAAAGCTTTAACTGTTCAATCTTAAATTGTTAAGATGTTAGTATTTTTTGTAGGCAATAGTTTTCCGAATTCAAATTGTCTATTTCATTATGAGCCTTTTTTAAATTTTTGTCGATTTGATTAATGTACATCTTAATTCTTCAACTTCATTATTTAGCAAAGCCCGTGATAAATCCGGTAGACTACGTGCAGTATCCGATACATCGTGAGAGCTTAGTGACATATCATGAAAGCTGTTTTCAGCGGTACTATGTTTATTAATATTTCTTAATTTTTTACGTCTCTGTGTTATATTTTTGCCGTGTGGGGCCGGCTTTAGAATTGTCCCACCCCTCTCCACCCATGGGAGTCGTAAGAGCCGACTGAGGGAATACCGGAGGAGTGGGCAGCAGCACTCCTTCGAGTATTAACAAAATCCACTGCGATCGCCAACCCGCCTGCCAAGCGTGGCGATTACTTGAATTTTTACATGTCAAGGTATGTCAAATCGTTGAACGAACTGCACCTCGTGTTCATAAGGCTTATAATACCATTACATATAAACTACAAAATCCACGGACGCTCTCATTTTACTTGCAAAACCAACGTCTCTTTGTCATACTAGTCGTTCTATTACATCCCCTGGAAGTTGACGAGTGTGGAGCATATGACGCAACGATCCGCATAACTCAAGACAGAAGGGCAAGTTAAACCGCATTGTGTTCTCCAAGTGTAAACTATACATAATAGGTAGGATACATATTACTTATTAGGCTGGTGATTGCTTATTTAATCATGTAGTACTAATTTAACCTGCTCTGAGAATTTCTCTACTGTTAGGTATACTGCGAGCTAATGTAACATAGTTCCAGTGGCCCGCCAATAAAGGCAGAGAGTCGGCACACGGCGGGTTTGTTTAGTGGGTGAGGGCCCCACACTACCCTGTTCGTTGCCCCGAACGACGGGGTGTGCGGTTAGGAACATTTATTCCCACCATAACAAAAAAAAATAAAAAAAAGGTATACTGCGGGCTCTATATAGTAGTAGTTATAGGACTGTTTACTGTTAACTGCCTCTGTGGTGCAACGGTAGTGTTAACAAGTGCCGATCATGAGTTCTCGGGTTCGATTCCCGTGTCGGGCAGTGATCTTGAGCTGATAGACAGAAAAAAATTATCAGTAGCAGCCCGGAGTTTGGAAATGTGCAAGGTAGATGTCAATAGGCTCGCCCCCTATTACGTAAAACTTAAACATAGCTTGCGAGTCGTGGGTGTGTAATACACCTTTGCCTACCCCTTCACAATATCCTTATTGTCTAAGGAATGTGCTAATTTGTTACACGATACGATGCACTTTACTCGATTGTATTTAATCCTGAAAACAAGCTAAAAAAAAATCTAAAAAGAGTTTGTATATGTAAGAATGGCTGAGGGTAGGGTTTTATCAACTTACGTCAAAATTCTGGAAGCAACTACTAAGAAGAAAAAATGGAGAAGAAAATAGACAATTTTTACATGAATTGTGTACCAGAAATTTTGATTCATGACAAATTCGTGGCATGGTCATTAGAGATTTAGCATAAGAGGATATAAAGGAAAATGTTTCCACCAATTTGCCACAACATGACATCGTAAAAACGAAAAATACACCTATATAAGCTGAATCTAATATACACGATAAAGAACATGATGCAAGAATTCAGCCCTGTATACTTCAACCCAGATATTTAGAATTTAATGAATATTGATCAACTTATTTATAAAATTAAACACTCATTATTATAAGTTATAGCATTTTTATTTGATTACAATGTCGCTCCTGTTTGGTCACTGCTTCCACTCCATCGCAGCTACAATTTTTCTTGCAGGTCCTCTCCAGTCACTGCTTCCGACTGTATGTTGCTTCCACTTATCGTTTTAGTATTCCTAATTCATTTCATCTAGATGGGTGACTTCTAGAGGTATTTGAAGTCTACTTCACGCTTAACGCCCTAGTGTTTTCTCTACTTCGCAAGGTAGGTAGCTTCCTTCTTGCAGACGATGCAACGTATTCCCGTTTAATCTGGTGTGCCGCACCTGAAACGTAAACTTTCAAACAAATAATATTAATACTTGAAACAACGTTACTGTAAGACATACCAAAAAATAATTGAGGGTTATTTTTTACCATTGAAATTTTAAAAGCATGTTCCACTTATGAAACTGAGTAACGTTAAACGCACATTATTATATTGAGAGTAATTTTATTTCGATTTTGCTTATATTTTTCTTTGGGAAAATTATTCGGTTTTTTGAGTGGAACGGCATCTTTACAATTTAGATGGTGATAAAAAATAAACCCTAATAAATAAAATATATAATTACCTAACTAGCTACTTAACTACATTTGTGAAGAAATAAACACTTATTCTGCTTATTTTTTATATTTATAACCCGAGAAAAACATATTTTATATTACATTCATAATTAGTTGTACACATTACTACTGAAATAATTTAAACTGTGGGCTAGCGTAACGTCACGCAACACGCGAGAGGCCCCCCACAACTCACCTCCTAAAATCTTAGCTTGCGTTGAAACACCTCGCCTTAATTATTAACAAAACCATCTACAAGTACACAGAGTAACTGTAATTAATTACCTGAATAACCACCCAAATTTTCACAAAGCAGCCGTTATAGGTACGAAAAGAATAATCCAGAATGACGATCGAAAAGACGATTGCTTGCGTGTAAGGATACAGCATTTTCTGGTATGAAGTATGATTCTGGGATGTTTTACGAAACGTACAGAGATCACAAAAAATTGTGCATGCATATGTGTGATGGGATGCAATAGGACATCAAGGATAGTTATAATCATCCGGCGGCTGACTTCATCGTAGCCAACCGCTTTAGATTTAATGGAGAGGGAAATCTTTTTAACCTCATCAGGTGTCACGGGAGAAAATTTAAAAGGAAAAATATCATGACGTTGTAAATTGGCAATATAATCTAGGGTTTGGCATTTAGTGACGTCATCTAGAGACACTGTAGAGCTGAAAAAAGTGTTAAGGTCATCTAGATTGACGTTGTTTGTTACTTCTGATTGTTGCGTCTTACCAATACCAAATTTCCCAAGGAGCTTCCAAACGTCAGAAGAAGATGATGAAGAGATAGAGTTAAGGATATATCGGCGTTTAGCATTACGTATCATTTGATTACACCGATTCCTAGCAGTCTTGTAAAGGTCCCAGTTGGTATCACAACGCTCTTTTCTGTGTTTACGAAAGGCAACGTCCCTACGTCGCATTGCCTTACGTATAACATCTGACATCCAAGGTGCGGGTGGACGCTTTAGCCTAGTTTTCACTACAGGGGCATGACTGTCGTAGAGACTAATGATGGTTTTATTAAAAATGTTGACTTTCTCGTCCATTGTGCTAGCGTCCAGCAGCGGTTGCCAATCAAGCGCTGAGGCTTGAGTACGCAGATGGTCGAAATTCGTTCGCGCAAAACAACGCAAATTCAGTACCTTAGGTTTAGGTTTTGGAGGTTTAAGGAAGTAAGAGAGGAAAATGAGATCATGATGGGAGAAACAGGGAGCAGGATGCTGGCCATGGGAGGTAACAAGGGAAGGGGAGGAAGTGACAATGATATCAAGCCATGTGTCTTCCCCTAAGGTATTGTGGTGAGTGGCTTGCAAGGGCAACACGTGGAGGCTTGAGGATTGGATAATATTTAAGAGTTTAAGGGAACGAGAGGAAGAGGAACCAAGGAGATCGGTATTGAAATCACCCATTATGATGTGATGTGCATAGTCAGACCCCAAAGATTCTAAAACTGCTTCTAAGTCAGTGAAATAGTCAGTAGAAGGAGGACAATAGACCACACCCATAACCGTTTTAATACCTTGGATACAAACCTCCAGAAAAAGAAACTCAGCTGAGACCGGCTGGTGAGCAAGTGAAGATGCGATAATTTTAAAAGGAAAATCATTACGAAGGTAAATAGCTACCCCTCCTCCCCTTCGATCTACTCGATCATTACGGATAAGAGCAAAGCCGGGGAGAGGGTACATGGTAGAAGGAAGATGAGGTTTGAGCCAGCTCTCAGAGATCAGGAGGGCATGAACATTTGCACCACTAAAGACGTCATACAAGTCACTGTGATGACTGGGAATGCTTTGTGCATTTACATGGCATATATTTAATAACTGTCTAGATTGGTGATTAAACAATTGACGAATAGTGTCACCAAGGGATTCCGTTACTGAGCCAAAACTGTCAAGAGAAGAAAACGAACTATTGGCAGAGTGAAAAGAGTCATTATCGGAAAATACCATTTATACTAAATATATATATATATATATATATAATAGAATTAAATACTATAAGTTACACAGATAAATAAATTTTACGGGTTTACGTGCAGATAAATTTCTGCACCACCCACCAGCCAAGTGAATAACAATGTACAGAAATAATAATAACAACAAATTATGAAAACACAAAGAACAAGTGTTATACAAATTCTAGACACAAATAGTAGACAATGGATAAGTTTCCGAACGCAACATTTTAAGTGACAATTTGGCAAATAAACAGATAGTACACGGAATGTAGTCTGTTCCCCTGTCTAATCAAAGATAGATACATACTTAGTCTATGCTTTACTATAAGAATATAGTCTACAAAATTACCCAAAGAAAATCACCACAGAGCACCTTGAAATTACGACGTATTACAAAAGTACAAAACAATAATAAAATATTGTATCTACCTTGAAATATTGTGATAAATAATTATTGTAGTACCATTACAGTTCACCAAAAACTACAAATTACTTGATGGGTAAAATATGCGAAGTAATAGTTATATAATATTGAAAGTTAAGAAAAAGGAAATTCAAACAATATACGCTCAATAGAAGGGGAAGCCTAGAGACTACAACCAACCAAATGCCACGAATATTGAAAGAAATAAAACACAGTATTGGACTATCATAACAACACAAATAGCAACTTTAGGCCTTACATGTGGGTCCAGCTTTTGTGGGTTCTTTGCTTGATGTCGTTGGATACTTTCGCAGTAAAGGCTCGAGTTCAACCATACACGTAACTCTATGCCGAGCACCATCAGAAGTCTTGATAACGATAACACCTTCTTGCGTCCAACAGCTACGTACCCCGAAATGAAGACGGGCCTTACTAAATACCATCTGTCGGGTCTTCGTTAAAAATTCTCGGACTGATATAGATGAACCCCTCAACGACTTTTTTGCCTTCCAAACAGCTGACTTAATTTCAGTACTAGTGAATCGGACCAGCATAGGGCGATGTAGACCATCGACTAGGGAGCTCTAAAAGAGCTCCCTAGTCGATGGCTCACCTTGACGGCACTGGCCTGGATGTTACTCATAGCCATCTTGTCATGAAGAACATTTAAGATTACTTGTGAGCAATTCTCCTTTTCATTCTCTGGGACGCCTAGGAAAATGAGAGCTTTTCTACGCTGCCTGGTTTCAATGAAGTCAATACTTCTGGCGCATTCATTAATCTGGTTCCGAAGCAACCCAAGCATACTATACATGAGCTCCCTGAACATCCGGAACTCCTCTGCAACCTTAGCTACGGTATCTTTCGAAGTGCTGCTACTCTGTAGTTGACCTTGCAACTCTTCCATTTTCTGCATGAACCGCGCCTCAAGGTTCTTTTGAGCAACTTCAATATCATGAATTTGTGACATACTTACAAGTGCAAACTAAAATTGATCAGCTGGTAGGTGGTAGCTTGGTAAGTGTCTATATAGTTACATACAGTTCACAAATGTGAGTACACCTTAGATAGTGATTAATGTAGTCAAACCAAGCTTAAAAAAGGTATATTATTTAAATAAATTAATTAAATTACAGGGAATGTATTCTAGTAAGTGTTAACTTTATTGCTACCTACCCGAAAAAAATCTACTACAGAATTTGGAATTCAATTTTCATGAAACACGTCAAAGAAATAAAACTGCTATTCAGTTTCGCTCAAGCTATAAGTGCTATTATATTAAGACTATTGGATAATGCTTAGATCAAACATCAACTTTTAGCTTTTTGACATAATTTAGGGCCGGTTGTTTCAAACGATTGATTATCGTAACATACGTACGTCAAAAAATAACGATTACGAACGATATTTAACGTACGTTAAATACAAAGCGTTGTTTCATTGCCTAAAAAACCAGTCGTCAAAGTTATTAGGGATGCCAGCACATTGGAACGTATTTTCCTAATAAAGATAGATGGGAGAATTTTCTAGTATGCCAACATTTGCCCGTATACGTCAGTTTATCTTTTTTTATCATAGACATAGGATGTTATAGTCTATGGTTTTTTTGTTTTTGTCATGGAAGTAATATGTAATGTATATAAGTATATACTATATACATATTACTTGCCGTGTGGGGCCGGCTTTAGAATTGTCCCACCCCTCTCCACCCATGGGAGTCGTAAGAGCCGACTGAGGGAATACGGGGGGAGTGGGCAGCAGCACTCCCTCGAGTATTAACAACATCAACTGCAATCGCCAACCCGCCAGCCAAGCGTGGCGATTACGGCACTACCCCCTATATGAGCGAAACACATGTTGTGGCATTCTCTTGGGGAGACCTATGTCCAGCAGTGGACTTCGAAAGCCTGATGGATACATTACTTATTTATTTTATTATTTATGACGCGAATGACAAAACTTTGAATTATTCCTTTATTATTAGTTGTGAATTGTTACAATATTATTAGGTAATTTAAAGAAAAATATTATTCTATTCATTGCTATTCATGCAGAATTCAATGCCGGTGGAGACCAACCGAGGACTTCACATCTGTTAAAGTTTGATTTGAAATCTAGCTATATTATAGAAGTCAGTTGCAACAGCCAATTTTTCTTCTTCGTTAGATGGAATGTTTATGTAATGAGGATGTCATTTATCGATAACCCGAGTCACTCGATGAATAATATGACCCACTGTTGATTTCTGCAAACCTGACACATGCGCAACATATCTCATAAGCGATCCTGAACCATAACATTGTAGAGTAGCAAGTACCTGATCTATTGGTAGGCTAGGTTTTACTGTCAAGGTTCTGAAATATTGTAGACAAATAAATTTTAAATCAAAGTATTCTTATGAGAAATTCTACTTTTCTGTAACAAATTTTATATCGTCGATATACGACGTGTCAACAATAGAGCTACTTCCTTTATTAAGTACACGATAGTCTAACGATACCTTGCAATGAATGAATTCCAATATATGAATTCCTGCTCATCCCAAAAATTTAAGATGTTAACAGGTGTTTTAAAGACTTTTTTCTTCCTTCTACATTTTTTGTATTATCGCCAGATGAACAACTCTCGTAGAATAAAGACGAATACAAAAGAGTCTCCATAATGTTGTAGGTACCTACTGTTTGTTAGACCCATCCATATAGTACCTATATGCTGACAGTATATACTATATCTATGGCTAGACGCACCGAAAGTGAAGTTAACTAGTGGGCGGGACGTCTGTTACTGTAATCGTTATTATTTAACGTACGTTAAGGACCTCATTTCGGGAAACAACGCTTTTTTTGGTTTGACGATGGTTAACTCCATTTTTGACGTTTACGTGTGCGTCAAGTATAGTTAAGTTAAGCAGCTGTAAAACCCAACCGCACACCTCGTCGTTCGGGGCAACGAACAGGGTAGTGTGCGGCCCTCACCCACTAAATAAACCCGCCGTGTGCCGTCTCTCCGCCTTTATTGGTGGGCCACTGGAACTATGTTACATTACTTCAGTGCACATCCTGCTGTGCGTAATAATCTTTGTATCGCGGGGGATTTTACAAACATACAATTTCACGGACACAGAAAGACTCGGAACAACCTTTTGTGGACCACACAATGAGTTGTCCTGCGTGGGGATCGAACACACAACACTCAGGCGGGATGCCGGTATCTAAGCCACTGCGCCATCTGTGCAGTTGTATGTGTGTTACCAATTGTACACATATGACCTTCATGCTTCTAAAGGTACATTACGCAGAGGGGATGTAAAGTTACATCCTGGTAGTCGTTGCCAGTTGACAGATACCTAAAAAATGGATTCCAGATTTGTTCTAAGCTGGGCAGTTGTCTATCTAGTTTGACCACGAAGGACAAAAACACAGTCAATTCGTTTGAATACTGGTGGATCAGATAGGAATCTGATGTCGACAAAGCTTGAGATAATACTAAGAAGTTGATCAGGATATTACATAAATAAATAAATAAAATAAGTAAATATTCACGGACATTTCAAACAACGTCCTCTGGTCCCAAACTAAGATTAACGCTTGTGCTATGGGTTTAATACATATATTACTTCTTTTTTTTGTAAATACATATATATACTAGATAGAAAACACCCAGACGCAGTACAAATATCTGTGTTCATCACACAAATAGGTGTCCTGAGTGGGAATCGAACCCACGACCTCGTGAACGGAAGTCGGTTACACTACCGACTACGCCACGAGGCCTGTCAATAGAAATATATATTTGTATTTTTGATATGTGGTTGTTTTGGAAGTAGGTATTAGTTACAGTGAGTAATTGTAGTCGATTTATAAGATAAGCTATTTCTAATCCGCGAAAAAACTTCTTAGAAGATAAAGGGGAACTTTATTTAGGGAATTCAAATTTATGTAAAAGCTAAGGCGCGTGATTCTGTTCTATCTGATTTAAAATTCAAATTACTATAGCCAAAAGGCTTTCACGGGCTTAATGAAATTATACCAACATCACTTTCTGAGTGGTTTTTGTCGTTTTAAGAGGTTGGCGACACTTGATCATAAGATTATGCCAGTACATCATCATATTTCTATTCTTGTTACAATCAATATGGTGTCAGGCCAGCAGGGGTTAAAACCACAATTATTCATTCTATTTGTAGTCAATGGTCACAAAATATCGCTTTAAACTATTCTTCGCAATGAGATACAAACGAATCCAACTCAGTACGAACTAGTTCATCCATCCATCAGCCTTTTAACGTCCACTGCTGGACATACCCCAAAGAGAACGGCACACTGAGCGGTCCTGCGCCACCCGCATCCAACGGCTCCCCGCGGCTTTGACCAGATCGTCGGTCCATCTGGTGGGGGACCGTCCTACGCTGCGCCGTCCAATACGTGGTCGCCACTTGAGAACCTTTCTTCCCCAACGGTTGTTGATTCGTCGAGCGACTACAAATTAGTTATCATAAGTATTTTTAATGCTGGTATATACTTACGCTCCATACTTATTCTTGAATATATTTCCTCATATAGGTAATAGAGTGAAACAACATTCAAATAAACCAACCAGGCAGAGGCAGAGGTGCATTACACAACCCACGATTCACCCACGTAATAGGGGGCGAGCCTATTGCCGTCTACCTGGCACATTTCCAAACTCCGGGCTGCTACTGAGAATTTTTCTTGTTACGAAAAAGCTCAATAACATCGCCCGACCCAGGGATGACTTGTGAAATCTGCCAACCCACAATAGGCAAGCGTGGTGGTCTATGGCCTAATTCCTATTACTATGAGAGGAAATCCATGCCCAATAGTGGGACAGAAAAATAGTTGAAAAAATACATACACTCACTTAAGCCGTTACGGTCGCAAAGTGAAATGTATTTAGGTTAGGAATCACTACGATGGCCTAATGCATAAATAGAAATAAAAAAAAGTCTGAAAAGTCAAAATAAAATGAAGAATATAAAAGATGTACGTAGTACAATCGCATACCATGCACAAAATAGGACCAAAAATTCTCCCACTAAATTATTCAAACACAACGTGTAACGGCCTGTCTGCGGTATAATCTATTTCATAAAAATAAAGTAAAGATAGTGAAATCACGGCACATCTAAAATATTCTATTAAGCTAAAGTATTTAAAGAGTTGGATGCAAATTAAAATATGCTCCAAAAGACAAAGAGCATCAATTTCTTAAAAAAATGTTTGCATTTCATTACTTTTTGTTAATGTTCACCAGAAATACAAAAGTTATAAATTATACTGGGTCTTAATTGCTGACATTGCGGAATTAAAGGGCAATATAAATATTAGTCGAGTTCTAAATGACAAAAGAAACCTATATTTCTATAGTACGTAGGCTTAAATAACAAATTATTTATGAAAGTGGAAAAAGAAAGCTTTACTACGAAAATTCCAACCTGCATCCCATCACAATCCGGGGAAGCGCTCTGGACTGCTAAGCTTCTTTCCACATGTCCAAAATATTGGAACATTCCCTTTCGCATCTTTTTACCAATACTCTCTTTCATATCTACTCGCTCTCTTACGTCGTCGTTACGAATGCGGTCGGCTGAGGTGATGGCTGCCTAGAAGTTGTCCCAATGCTGCGTTCATATTTCCCGAATTTACTCTTCTCTCTATATCAGTGACGTACTTTCCATCCCGACTAAATCCTCATCCAAGATATACAAATTCCATTTGAGTTAACCTTTGTAGACATTTATCCAGATATATGATAAACAGTCTGGCTGGTAAAACGCATCCTTGCTTAACGCCGAAATTTACATTAAACCAGTGCAACATTCCATCATCCTGCCGCACACAAGCGCTGCATTCCATGTAATTGGACTGCACCGCTTGCAGCAGTCTACCGTTAATACCATACTCCGGCAAAGTTTCCCAAAGTTTTTTTCGTACTACCGTATCAAATGCTTTCTCCAAATCTACAAAACCGCACAAATCCCTCTGACCTACAGTCAGATGCTTCCCCATAATTTTGCGCAGAGAAAACACTTGATCCATGCATTCCCTTCCACACCTGAAACCACAGAAATTCATCAGTCACTATCCTTATTCTCCTTTAATAATCTTACCATACACTTTGAAAGAAAAGACCTTTATTTGTTTAAAATTTTCAAAAGGTGAGAAGTTATTTATTGGTTTTCCCAGTTTTTCGAAAATCGAGTTTTCAATGGATGTTGACGTTTTGAGGTCCTAGGAAGCTTCCCCGAATGTTTCCGCAATGATGTCCGTATGTGTGTGAGTGTGTGTGTGTTTGTGTGTGTGTGAGTGAGTGTGTGTGTGTTTGTGTGTGTGTGTGTGTGTGCTCCGTATGTTCATATTCACTTTAAGTGCGCGTCGATACGTATCACACGTATTGTAATAAAAGTTGAACTACCTGCACATAAAAAGATTACTATTATAGAATGGATTTTAGGAGGAGAGCCCACCACTCACCCACGGATTGTCAATCCCGGTTATCTTTGGACAGAATAACCTAAGATTCCCAATCCGCACTCTCACAGATAGAGGAGAATGTGATAATAGCAAAGTAGCATGCACGATAATGACAAAAAAAAACTCACCAACGCGACACAACCATGCGATGCGGTAGAACTCTCAGAACCACAATATTGCAATATTCCGCAAAAATCCGAACATAAATTCGACACGTGTTTCACCTCTAAACGAGGCATTCTCAAGAACATAAAAAGATTGTTCGTATTACAATGCCGAAGTGTTTAAAGTGTAATAAACTGTTAAACAAAAAATCCTCGGGATTGCAGTGTATCAAGTGTACAAAATGGATTCATGGGGCATATACCAACTTATCCGCTGATCAGCTCAGTGTATTGTTCTCGACGGAATCAGCTGATTGGAAGTGCCGTAACTGTATTGGCAATACCAAAACTAAGCGCCTATCCTTTATCATGCCTGATCCAGAGGAAGAGGAAAACACTGACTCCGAGATAATAATAGCATCCAGCGTAACTCATAAAATGATCAGTGAAATCCGTCACGAAATACGCGATACTGTACGAAGTGAATTGCAAAGTGTTCTCCAATTTTACTCGGACAAAATCGATGATTATGAAATTAAGATTAAAAGCTACGAGAATCAAATTAATGAGTTCAAAAACAACTTTAAAAGTCTTACTCTAAAAAATGAGGTACTTGAACAAAAACTTTACAGTGTAGAATAGAATTTGTTAAGTAATCACTTGGAAATTCACGGCGTACCAGAAAAAAAAGAGGAAGATATTTTGACGATAACAAAAGATATATGCACAAAACTTAATCAGAAGCCAGATAGTGTCCGCAGAACATACAGATAAAAAGTAAACAAGCGAGGTACCGACCCGGAGAAACCCGCACCCATCGTGGTTGTTGTGGCGGATGGGTACGAATAAAAAATGGCTTACTGGTGCGAAGAACATTGTATTGAATGCTACCGACATAGGCTTCCGAAATAGCTCAAAAATAATAGTGCGCCCCGCCTTAACACCAACTAACTCTGTCCTCATGTGCAAAGCTAAGAACACTCTTGTACAGAGTGGCCTATGCAAATTTGTGTGGTACAAAAATGGGGTAATCTTGGCTAGACGGGCAGAATCGGATAAAACACATACCATACGCTCGATACAGGACATTGACCGACTACTACCAGAGTTCAAAAAAACGCATGAATGAAACAAAAGAACGGGTAGTTATTAAGTACTTACTTAGCATTCAGTGTTTATATAATTCTATATAATTTTATTTTATTATTTTATAATTGAAGAATTCAGCTTCAATATCGAAGAAATTAACGCAGAAAAGTGGAATGATTTTATAAATACTACAACCAATATAAAACAACAGGCTTTAATTGCCTCGCACGTAAATATAAGATCTTTGGTCAAAAATTTTGCCCAGCTAGAATACATAGCCTCAAATAGTACCCAGGATATCAGTATTATTGCTATTACAGAAGCCAATATCACAGTTGGATGTGCTAGTCTATTTGAGCTAAAGAATTACGAAATTTATCATGAATTAAGGGAGAATAGAAGAGGAGGAGGAGTAATTTTATATGTCCACAAAAGTCTTATATTTATCAGGAAACCCACATCTACACACAGCTTCGAATGTATGGCCGGTACAATTACAACAAGTTATAATTATAAAATAGATATAAGCGCCGTGTTTAGACCACCACGTTTGAATAAGTGTCTCTTCATATCGGAACTGGCTCAACATATATCTTCTAGCCCAACTAGTCACAACTATGTTCTACTTGGCGATATGAACATTGATTTGTCAAAGCGCTGCACAACGGTTACGCGATACCTTAATACATTAAGCGAGTATGGGTTTGGAATGGGCATCAGTCAGTTTACGCGCATAGAACTAAAAAACAAACGCATAAGTAGTTTCTGTATAGATCACATCTTTATTCGTGAGTCAATATTGCATCAAAAACACATAAGAACGGCAGCAATAAACAACGCATTAGCTGATCACTTTGTAACCGGTTTCGCGATAACAAATAGCACACATGCGGAAAGCAATAAAAAACTCGTACTAAAATGGATAACAATAATGTTCAATCTTTATTGCGCGTAATTGACTGGAGTCCTGCGCTTACCCACAATAATCCAAATGATATAATAGATTTTATAATGAATCAGTTTAATAGTGTTTATGAACAGTGTAAGTACAAGTGTAAAATTATAAAGAATAAACGAAACTTGTGTAAATGGGTGAATAAGAGAATGGTGTATATGGGTTCAAGAGGGACGAATTGTTAAAAATCTGTCCAAATGACGTAAGTAATAAAGCAAATAGATTACTATATAATAAATATAGAAACAAAACTAATAAGTATATAAATAAAATTAGGAATATTGGTATAAAAAATGATGTAGTTAGTAATTTCCATAACCCAAAACAAGTGTGGAGAGTTATTAACAATTTATGTGGCAAAATAACAAAGTCAATTGATGATGTAATAATTAAAACTTTTGAAAAATATAGTTTAGAGGACTTAGTAAACATTTTTGCTACGGAATTAGAAATAATGTAAAAAATATTAGCTGTTACTGTGATAAACCATTAAGTGATGAACAAACATGCATAAATCATTCTAATATTACTATGAGGTTAAAGAGGGCGGAAAATGAGATTATTGAAACTATAATTAAACATTTAAATGACAAAAAAAAGACCTGGTTTTGACGGTATTCGTGCTTCTGATTTAAAATATATATCAAAGGAAATAAGTCCAATTATTACTCATTTAATAAATACTTGTATTAATAAATCCATATATCCTGATAAATTAAAAATATGCATCATAAGGCCGATATATAAAAAAGGCACACGCGAAGTGATAAATAACTACAGGCCAATTGCCATCCTTTCATGTATAAATAAAATCATTGAGAAATATCTAGGTAGTGAAATAAATACATATTTGGCTAGCAATAAGATGGTAGTATGCTTCCAAACGTCAGAAGAAGATGATGAAGAGATAGAGTTAAGGATATATCGGCGTTTAGCATTACGTATCATTTGATTACACCGATTCCTAGCAGTCTTGTAAAGGTCCCAGTTGGTATCACAACGCTCTTTTCTGTGTTTACGAAAGGCAACGTCCCTACGTCGCATTGCCTTACGTATAACATCTGACATCCAAGGTGCGGGTGGACGCTTTAGCCTAGTTTTCACTACAGGGGCATGACTGTCGTAGAGGCTAATGATGGTTTTATTAAAAATGTTGACTTTCTCGTCCATTGTGCTAGCGTCCAGCAGCGGTTGCCAATCAAGCGCTGAGGCTTGAGTACGCAGATGGTCGAAATTCGTTCGCGCAAAACAACGCAAATTCAGTACCTTAGGTTTAGGTTTTGGAGGTTTAAGGAAGTAAGAGAGGAAAATGAGATCATGATGGGAGAAACAGGGAGCAGGATGCTGGCCATGGGAGGTAACAAGGGAAGGGGAGGAAGTGACAATGATATCAAGCCATGTGTCTTCCCCTAAGGTATTGTGGTGAGTGGCTTGCAAGGGCAACACGTGGAGGCTTGAGGATTGGATAATATTTAAGAGTTTAAGGGAACGAGAGGAAGAGGAACCAAGGAGATCGGTATTGAAATCACCCATTATGATGTGATGTGCATAGTCAGACCCCAAAGATTCTAAAACTGCTTCTAAGTCAGTGAAATAGTCAGTAGAAGGAGGACAATAGACCACACCCATAACCGTTTTAATACCTTGGATACAAACCTCCAGAAAAAGAAACTCAGCTGAGACCGGCTGGTGAGCAAGTGAAGATGCGATAATTTTAAAAGGAAAATCATTACGAAGGTAAATAGCTACCCCTCCTCCCCTTCGATCTACTCGATCATTACGGATAAGAGCAAAGCCGGGGAGAGGGTACATGGTAGAAGGAAGATGAGGTTTGAGCCAGCTCTCAGAGATCAGGAGGGCATGAACATTTGCACCACTAAAGACGTCATACAAGTCACTGTGATGACTGGGAATGCTTTGTGCATTTACATGGCATATATTTAATAACTGTCTAGATTGGTGATTAAACAATTGACGAATAGAAAAAAAAAAACAATAACGGAATCCCTTGGTGACAACCAAGGGATTCCGTTACTGAGCCAAAACTGTCAAGAGAAGAAAACGAACTATTGGCAGAGTGAAAAGAGTCATTATCGGAAAATACCATTTATACTAAATATATATATATATATATATATATATAATAGAATTAAATACTATAAGTTACACAGATAAATAAATTTTACGGGTTTACGTGCAGATAAATTTCTGCACCACCCACCAGCCAAGTGAATAACAATGTACAGAAATAATAATAACAACAAATTATGAAAACACAAAGAACAAGTGTTATACAAATTCTAGACACAAATAGTAGACAATGGATAAGTTTCCGAACGCAACATTTTAAGTGACAATTTGGCAAATAAACAGATAGTACACGGAATGTAGTCTGTTCCCCTGTCTAATCAAAGATAGATACATACTTAGTCTATGCTTTACTATAAGAATATAGTCTACAAAATTACCCAAAGAAAATCACCACAGAGCACCTTGAAATTACGACGTATTACAAAAGTACAAAACAATAATAAAATATTGTATCTACCTTGAAATATTGTGATAAATAATTATTGTAGTACCATTACAGTTCACCAAAAACTACAAATTACTTGATGGGTAAAATATGCGAAGTAATAGTTATATAATATTGAAAGTTAAGAAAAAGGAAATTCAAACAATATACGCTCAATAGAAGGGGAAGCCTAGAGACTACAACCAACCAAATGCCACGAATATTGAAAGAAATAAAACACAGTATTGGACTATCATAACAACACAAATAGCAACTTTAGGCCTTACATGTGGGTCCAGCTTTTGTGGGTTCTTTGCTTGATGTCGTTGGATACTTTCGCAGTAAAGGCTCGAGTTCAACCATACACGTAACTCTATGCCGAGCACCATCAGAAGTCTTGATAACGATAACACCTTCTTGCGTCCAACAGCTACGTACCCCGAAATGAAGACGGGCCTTACTAAATACCATCTGTCGGGTCTTCGTTAAAAATTCTCGGACTGATATAGATGAACCCCTCAACGACTTTTTTGCCTTCCAAACAGCTGACTTAATTTCAGTACTAGTGAATCGGACCAGCATAGGGCGATGTAGACCACTTTTAGAGCTCCCTAGTCGATGGCTCACCTTGACGGCACTGGCCTGGATGTTACTCATAGCCATCTTGTCATGAAGAACATTTAAGATTACTTATGAGCAATTCTCCTTTTCATTCTCTGGGACGCCTAGGAAAATGAGAGCTTTTCTACGCTGCCTGGTTTCAATGAAGTCAATACTTCTGGCGCATTCATTAATCTGGTTCCGAAGCAACCCAAGCATACTATACATGAGCTCCCTGAACATCCGGAACTCCTCTGCAACCTTAGCTACGGTATCTTTCGAAGTGCTGCTACTCTGTAGTTGACCTTGCAACTCTTCCATTTTCTGCATGAACCGCGCCTCAAGGTTCTTTTGAGCAACTTCAATATCATGAATTTGTGACATACTTACAAGTGCAAACTAAAATTGATCAGCTGGTAGGTGGTAGCTTGGTAAGTGTCTATATAGTTACATACAGTTCACAAATGTGAGTACACCTTAGATAGTGATTAATGTAGTCAAACCAAGCTTAAAAAAGGTATATTATTTAAATAAATTAATTAAATTACAGGGAATGTATTCTAGTAAGTGTTAACTTTATTGCTACCTACCCGAAAAAAATCTACTACAGAATTTGGAATTCAATTTTCATGAAACACGTCAAAGAAATAAAACTGCTATTCAGTTTCGCTCAAGCTATAAGTGCTATTATATTAAGACTATTGGATAATGCTTAGATCAAACATCAACTTTTAGCTTTTTGACATAATTTAGGGCCGGTTGTTTCAAACGATTGATTATCGTAACATACGTACGTCAAAAAATAACGATTACGAACGATATTTAACGTACGTTAAATACAAAGCGTTGTTTCATTGCCTAAAAAACCAGTCGTCAAAGTTATTAGGGATGCCAGCACATTGGAACGTATTTTCCTAATAAAGATAGATGGGAGAATTTTCTAGTATGCCAACATTTGCCCGTATACGTCAGTTTATCTTTTTTTATCATAGACATAGGATGTTATAGTCTATGGTTTTTTTGTTTTTGTCATGGAAGTAATATGTAATGTATATAAGTATATACTATATACATATTACTTGCCGTGTGGGGCCGGCTTTAGAATTGTCCCACCCCTCTCCACCCATGGGAGTCGTAAGAGCCGACTGAGGGAATACGGGGGGAGTGGGCAGCAGCACTCCCTCGAGTATTAACAACATCAACTGCAATCGCCAACCCGCCAGCCAAGCGTGGCGATTACGGCACTACCCCCTATATGAGCGAAACACATGTTGTGGCATTCTCTTGGGGAGACCTATGTCCAGCAGTGGACTTCGAAAGCCTGATGGATACATTACTTATTTATTTTATTATTTATGACGCGAATGACAAAACTTTGAATTATTCCTTTATTATTAGTTGTGAATTGTTACAATATTATTAGGTAATTTAAAGAAAAATATTATTCTATTCATTGCTATTCATGCAGAATTCAATGCCGGTGGAGACCAACCGAGGACTTCACATCTGTTAAAGTTTGATTTGAAATCTAGCTATATTATAGAAGTCAGTTGCAACAGCCAATTTTTCTTCTTCGTTAGATGGAATGTTTATGTAATGAGGATGTCATTTATCGATAACCCGAGTCACTCGATGAATAATATGACCCACTGTTGATTTCTGCAAACCTGACACATGCGCAACATATCTCATAAGCGATCCTGAACCATAACATTGTAGAGTAGCAAGTACCTGATCTATTGGTAGGCTAGGTTTTACTGTCAAGGTTCTGAAATATTGTAGACAAATAAATTTTAAATCAAAGTATTCTTATGAGAAATTCTACTTTTCTGTAACAAATTTTATATCGTCGATATACGACGTGTCAACAATAGAGCTACTTCCTTTATTAAGTACACGATAGTCTAACGATACCTTGCAATGAATGAATTCCAATATATGAATTCCTGCTCATCCCAAAAATTTAAGATGTTAACAGGTGTTTTAAAGACTTTTTTCTTCCTTCTACATTTTTTGTATTATCGCCAGATGAACAACTCTCGTAGAATAAAGACGAATACAAAAGAGTCTCCATAATGTTGTAGGTACCTACTGTTTGTTAGACCCATCCATATAGTACCTATATGCTGACAGTATATACTATATCTATGGCTAGACGCACCGAAAGTGAAGTTAACTAGTGGGCGGGACGTCTGTTACTGTAATCGTTATTATTTAACGTACGTTAAGGACCTCATTTCGGGAAACAACGCTTTTTTTGGTTTGACGATGGTTAACTCCATTTTTGACGTTTACGTGTGCGTCAAGTATAGCTGAAACAAACGGCCCTTAATTTGTCACTAAAAATTTAATCATCCATCCATCCATCAGCCTTTCAACGTCCACTGCGGGACATAGGCCTCCCCAAGAAATGGGGGATAATGCCGTAATCGCCACGCTTGGCAGGCGGGTTGGCGATCGCAGTGGATGTTGTTAATACTCGAGGGAGTGCTGCTGCCCACTCCCCTGATATTCCCTCAGTCGGCTCCTACGACTCCCGTGGGTAGAGAGGAGTGGGACAATTCTAAAGCCAGCCAAAAGTTTTAATATGAAGCAGCTATTTGGTGTAGGCCCATCCATCAGCTTTTTAAAGTCCACTGCTGGACATAGGCCTCCCCAAGAATAGGGGATAGTGCCCATATTTGGTGTAGGTACAGTAAGTCATTACTCAAATACTTTACTGTTAAAAATTGTAAAACACACGATAATGGGTTATTACTGGTGTAGCTTATCTTTATAGCCTTAACCAAAATTTGTTGAGATCAATCTGTTCGGTTTCAGCTGATCTACAGAGAGCTGCCTATCTAGCCTCCATGACACAACTAGGGGGACAGCTGGCGATATCTTCACAAATAGATATCACTGTTTTGCTTACACATCTGATGACAGCCGAGCGTAAGTTTGTTTTTAAAACCTTGCCTATAGTTTGAGTGGAAATTGCAAAACTAAACTACTACCTTCTCAGCCAACGAATTCGTAATAAAGATATTCGATTGAATAATCCGTGATTCCGTGTCAACCGTGTGAGGCCGGCTTTAGAATTGTGCCACCCCTCTCTACCCATGGAGTCGTAAGAGCCGACTGAGGGAATACCGGTGGAGTGGGCAGCAGCACTCCCTCGAGTATTAACAACATCCACTGCGATCGCCAACCCGCCTGCCAAGCGTGGCGATTACGGCATTATCCTCCATGACGGGACCGCTCGTTATGCCGTTCTCTTGGGGAGGCGTATATCCAGCAGTGGACGTTGAAAGGCTGATGGGTGGATGGATGGATGGATTGAATAAAATGACAAAGTGGTAACGGGGATGAAACACAGTATTACCTAGTTCAAGTATTAGTCTGGTTCCGTATATATAACGTACGATATGTACATGTATATTATTATAAGTAACAAAATAATTATTTAATAAAAGTTATTATTATTTATTTCTTATTAGTATTCGTATTTTATAATAGCACTCATCAGTGCAGTACAAAATTAACAGTTTACCTAATTTTAATATTGATTTGCAATAAGTAGCACATTTTTCTACTTTTAATATAGGAAATGGATCCTTTCCGTAAGCAAATACAAATGAGATTGCTTGAAAGGGAGCGGAGGTATTCATCATTTCTTTATCTAGCATCATACCGAGCCCTAAGGGCCGCTCACTTTTATTACGTTTTGGGATCACAAGTTCACGCTTTCTTCGAGAATATTTTTCATATAAACCCTTAATACCAGTTGGTTATGGAATGTTATGATACTTTTATATATATTTTTTAGCATTTGACATGCTTAGCCATTTAGATTAACATAAAGTGTGAAAGTTTGAAATCGAAAATAACAGTCACGAGCAGGACTCGAACCTGCATCCTCTGGAACACCGTCCCATATGCTTTGCCAATTCAGCTATTGTGACAATTCACCGGACGCTTTGCCAATTCAGCTACAATTCAATTTAATTGTTTAGTCTTTTTGTTGTTCTGGTTATGGAATTTTTTTTTATGCATTTTTTTGGGGGTTTGTCTGTTTATTGTATTGAAATCGAAAGTATATTAGACGTTGCCTGTGTTTGCAAAACAAAGCTGTAAATGAAATTTACAAAATAATAAATAGAATAAACTAAACTGGCAGACATACAAATTTCACTTCCATTAATCTACACATCTATCAGCCGTTTATCACCTACTGCTAAGGAGGAAACCCCGTCAAAGTGACACACTTAAACCACTAGACCAATAATAACAATTTTTTCTAATTTTTCAGCAAAAGAAGAAGAAAGAATGTTCGGCTGTATGTTTTTTCTTTTGTATATTATATCTATCAATACCAACCATCCAATACCGTAGTATTGGGTCGGCTTTCATATATATTTGAGCAGAATATTAATTTTTAAACGGAGCGCCTGCCGTCTGACCTTATGGACAATGGATAACAATATTTTTCAGTTAGACTGGTTTTTACAATATCTACCATAAAGTAGTACCATAAAGTAGTCACTTATAAATAAAAAATAGAAAGTGTATAATATTTACAAACTACAAATACCGAGCCAGAGTCGATTTGTAACGAGCATCTACGCCATGCTTTTTTTTCTGTTTTATGTACAACCATAACCTGCTGTATTTTTCGTTGCAATACACTTTTCTTTCTTTCTTTCTATAAAAAAATAGAAGTTAAGCGGATGAACTGTTGCCTATAAATCCTGTGAAAATTATATATGGTATATTGTTGATGTACCTTAATAAATAAATAAATGTACCTTATTTTTTTGTTAAGGCGGGAAAAAATGTTTCTAACCGCACACCCCGTCGTTCGGAGCAACGAGCAGGGTAGTATGGGGCCTTCACCCACTAAAGAAACCCGCCGTGTGCCGTCCATCCGCCGTTATTAGCGGGCCACCGGAACCATATTACATTCCTTCAGTGGTGGATAAAATGTACCTAACCCCTCCTTATACCCTCTAAATAAGTCCGACGTATGCCGACTCTCCGTACTGGCGGACTACTGGAGCTGTGTGACATTATTTCAGTAGTATCACAACAATACCTGATATTACAGGAAAGGAAATCGTACAAAAATATCAAACCCTCGACACTAAACAGGAATACTTAATGGACGATTTCCATAAACACAGAGACATCTGCGCCAAAGCCTTCGAATTGAATTTCCCAAGGTTCATTGTTTGACCTGACAATGACGCTAGCGCCGTGTAGTGAATAATTCAGTAGTATACACTACCAGCTTTGTTTAAAACGTATTTTCGTGCATATTTTATCTTTTAATAGAAATTATGGTATAATTATTTTCTTTAGCTGTCGCACCTACTGTCAAGTAGCTTTACTTAGTAATAATGCATAATCAGAACCATCTTTGAACCGGCAGTATCCGGTTTAAAATATTATCTTTTTCAAATTATAACATCACTGTTTTTCTCTAGAGTAGAACAAATATGTTACCAGCTGTTATATTAGCATTTTTGTATGCATGGTCGTGCAGCAGCAGGATTACTTATCGCGACGATAAATACTTTTTTTATTGTGTGCTTCTTGTGTCGTTAATTTCTTAGTTCTATTAATTCTCTCTGACTTTGTAAATCTGTGTTTGATCACAAATTATCACTGCCTGTTTAAAGGAATAGAACAAAAAAAAACAAAATTTTGATCTGTATTTTAGTACTCGACATGCTCAGCTACTTTAAATAACAGATTGTTTATGAAATTGGAAAAAAGGAACTTTACTGAAAGCAAAAGTAAACTTACCATATTGGAATAATGTAGATATGTAATTGCATCCGATAGGTGACGTGGGTAAAGCCATCTAACGCAAATGTGAAGTGGAGATTGGGAGTTGCCGTCGGTGACTGCGATGGCTTAGCGGTCTAGTGCACTTCCCTGGATTAGAAGGGACGCAGGTACGAATCCCGCTCGCAGTAAAGCTCTCTTTTTCCACTTTCACAAATAATTTGTTATTTAAACATACAATAAATAATCTATATTTTTATAGCCATACCTCGCTGAATTTTATAAAATAGCAAATGTCAGCATTACGTGATAAGTAATAAAATTAAAGGTACCAAACAAGTTGCGTACAAAATACAGCCTAACGAACCGTATAGTTGCGAGCGTGTTTCGCATGCAAACGATTACTGTTGAATTTATATAAACGGTTTTATTTTTCAAAATAAATAAAAGTTGAAACGATTTCACTTTTACGTTTTCGTATTTGACTCGTTTATAAATGGCGAAATATTTTACAAATCAATTGGGCATTTATGAATATTGTTTGAAACTCTGTATCGAGTTTGTTTGATTGAACCACGGAGTAATAGGATTGAACGCTATTATTATTCAGAAGCAATGTGCTGCTTGATGGTGCGTTCACACGCTAGCATTCAAAGCGATATTCAACGGGCACTAGCACGGGCACAAGCGTGTGAATGGTCTGCCCGTGGCTGCTTTGTTTCTTTTTCGAAGAAAAATAAGTGAGACCGGTGGTAATAGCTGCCTCAATATTAAAGTCTGCATTGTCCGCCATGCTTGCACTGACTGACGTGTCACGAGCGTGTGAACAGCTTGCTTGGCCTAGCAGCATCCCGAGTGCATCCCGAGCTGCTTGCCGGGCTGAGCGGCGCGCGTGTTGACGCCCCTTTTGTAAAAACCCTTTGAACTTTGCCAAAAAACCGACACTCACTCCGTTCAACGCCGAGCGCGTGCACAATCAGCCGGGCAGCCACGGGCAGCCGTTCACACGCTTGTGCTCGTGCGCGTGCGCGTTGAAACAACAACGTGTGAACGGACAATTGTGGTGAATGGTGGGCTGCGCGCCGAGCTGCTTCCCGAGCTGCTTGTCGGGCTGCGCGGCGCGAGTGTAAACGCACCATGAAATTGTGCGCGGACATTATACATTACATTACACAAAATTTAAAATAATTTTTGATACACCTGTTACTTTCCATGGAGGTGGTGACGTGCGAGTGATGTGTCGTTAACGTCTATAGGCTTTGGTGAACGCTTACCATCAGGTGGGCCGTAAATTTGTATGCCACCCACGTCGTATAAAAAAAATGGTATTGCTTTTATAAGTAAATTATGGTAATCATAATTTACTCTTAAAAACAATCCAATTTTTTATAGAAATACCTAGATTTTTTTACTGAAGACAGTATTGGTTTATTTTATTTTCATTTATAATGTAATTTCCATGTCACCTGAACCTTGACTAATGTCAAACTTTTCTTCACCACTTAGTCCCGATCACGTACAAAAAAATATTGAAGAAATGGATGTAAAGGAAAAAATATCAAACACAAATTAAATATTTTAAAAATAACTTGCCTAATATCTGTAATAAAAATAAGGAAGCTGTGGCTCTAGCCAGTTGAATTTGACATCTTTAAACGATATAGATCTCTAACGCTATTTAGATATTTTATATATATTTTTAGCATTTTACTTAGCTTAGCACTATACATTAAACACAACGTGAAAAATGTGAAATCGAAAAACCCAAAGACGTTAAGTATGAATGTGTTATCGAAATTAGCAGTCAGGAGCAATTGTCACGATGGCTGAATTGGCAAAGCATCTGGACGTTATCCAGGAGATGCAGGTTCAAACCCTGCTCGTGACTGTTATTTTTGATTTCACATTTTTCACTTTTTGCCTAATTGGTTTACCAAAATAAAATCTACCATCAGCTATCCGGCAGTGAAAGTTTCGTTCAAATCAGTGCAACCGTTACGGAGATTAGCCATAACAAATTATTACTGTTCGGTGATGGAAAACCACGTGATAAGTCTGAATGCCTGGGAGATTTTCTCGATGGCTTGTGCGGTCTGCTTACCCGTACTAGACCAACGTGGAGGACTACGGCTTAAGCCCACTCTTCACTTAAGTGACTTTCACTATTAGTGAGAGAGATGAGTAATGGGTTAAAAAAGCTATTATTCAGATATTACAAACATACACTTCAATTTTGTGTATACTTACTTACTTATTATCACGCAATCTCCCTTGCGGGCTAGGCAGAGAGAACAGAGTGCCAGAAGGGTCTATTCTTGCATACATCGCTCGCTTCCTCAACGTTCATAATTCTCTTCATTCACGCTCGCCGGTTTCGAAGACTCTTGACTTCACCTTCCTTCAAAAATGACCGATTTGGTCTAGGTAGGTGAGTCTTGGTCTCCCCCTGTACCTACATCCTTCCACTTTCGCATTGTGTAACCAGTCGCTCGTCCGGCATTCTTTCCACATGTCCAAACCATCGGAGCATTCCCTTTCGCATATTTACACCCATACTCTCTTTCATACCTACTCGCTCTCTTACGTGGTCGTTTTCTGTTTTTTATTGTATATAATTTATATATAAGTACTGCTTATTTGACGTCCGTACGTCACTAACGCAGGCCGCATTGAAAATCAGCATTGTAGTGTGTTTTAATATGACGCACTGTGACATAGTTGCCTTATTGTCACCTCGACATTAAGTATGTGTCTAATTTTTGTTTTATCTTTTATTACTAGTGGCAATAAAATTATTTTCTATCTTTCTTTCTTTCTTTTTTACGTGTTTGTATATTTTTGTTATATGTGTACTCAGTAACTGCCTCTTTCTCTGTAGATTATACCTGCTTTATAATGCATAATTTCAGACCAAAACATATTTTGGCTTACATAACAACCCAACCTGTCTGCAAAAGTACTCTTTTCATAGAACAGACTCACAAGTGAAAGCAACGTTTTATTTCTAAAATACTTTCTATAGCTTTTCTATTTGATGTACTCTCTTTGTTATTCAACAACTTCGGGAAGGGTGACGTATTGTATAATCTGGGTGCGTCATCGCTAGTAATATATAAAGTACCCGCAGGTCTATTATTACGTTTTAAAGTAATACTTATGGTTGGAATATTATTTGTCTGATGCTTTTGTTTCGTGATCGAATGAACATAAGATATGTTACAATATATTTGGTTGTAATATTAAACTTACGATCCTCAAATGTTGGAAATTGTGTATGTATATAAATATTGACGCCTCGGTAACCTTGGTAGTGCAGCGGTAGTGTAAGCCATTGCTGAACATGAGGCCTCGGTCAGTGCCCGCCGGGAAATCGTTTACACCGCTGCGCGCTCGCCCTGACGATGAGCATCGAATATGCTCGAAACCCTGGTCGACAAAATCGATCCACAACGTGAGTGATTTCAGGTATATTTCTAATGTGAGGACTCGGGTTTGATCCCCGGGTCGGGCAATGTTACGAAACTTTACCTTGAAAATAAAAATTCTCAGTAGCAGCTCGGAGCTTGGAACTATGCCTGGTAGACGGCAATAGGCTCGCCCTCTATTATCGTGCGCCTTAAATATAGCTGGCGAATCGTGGGTGTGTAAAACACCTCTTTGCGGATACAGGCGTGTTGCTATGTATAAATATTGACAAAGTAGCAGACATGTTATCAACAAATTCCCCTTTGCAAAACTTCCGAAAATCTTTGCACTAATTTCAGAAATATATTTATTAGTTATTCATGAAAGATATATTAAATACTTTTTATTTAATTAAAAACTATTAAACTAAAAAAAGTGAAAGGAAATTAGTTCTGTAGTTTTTAACAGCTAAAACTTCTAAAATAAATTAGTTTTTTTTTATTAGGCCTATGTCCAGCAGTGGACTTCGAAAGGCTGATGGATGGATGGCTGATGGATGGATTGAGTTGAGACACGCCTAATTAATAGTCTAATAGAGTGATTTTATCTAGTTACTAGTTTCTGCCCCCGACTTTGTATGCGCGGATTTAGAATTTCAGATATTGTCGTCCTACAAAAACTCATTATCGGGATAAAAATATATGAGTTGTATAATATATATATGTGTTTATCTAAAGTTCTAAACCATTATTAGTGTGATTCTAAACGTTTTTACGGGATTATATGTGTAAATTTTTACTTACGAGTTTCCGATATTTCGGCACTGTTGCAAGCGCCATGATCACGGAGCAACTGAAGTCCTTGCGGGTGGGAATAGTTTTTATTATTCTGCGGTTAGAAATATTTATTTCTTATTCTGCGGTTAGAAATATTTATATTTATTTTACGCCTCATAAGCGAAGCGAAGTGTGTTCTACTCCCGGTTGACACGGCACAGCTGATTTTTCAAACTTAAAATGTCTCTATTTATCATATATTGCACTTGTAAAAACACATAATATCTACACACACATCTAATCTTTATATAACGAACAAACACTATTTTTAACACTCATGATATTTTTGATGCCATTTTTGTTATTTAAACTAGTTAAAAAACTGTTTGAAAAAAATCTGGCTTGGACGTCCGTGAGTTATAGGTAATGTATGTTAACACGATAACGACCAAAATACTTAATTAAACGAGTCTTTTTTTTCGTTTACGAATTATTATGACTAGGAATAGAGCCCTATTACTTTTCACGTTCTGATTCGATGTGGTTTAATTGTTATTAAATAAACAAAAAAATACTGAATATTTACGGCATTTACGCTCGACGCGACACTAAAACCAGCGCCTTTCATGAGAAATACCTACCTTTTTATGTACGCATATCCACCAGTGGTTTTACTATCGTCAACAGAACAGATCGCCGTTCGCCCGGCCGGTACATTGTTTTTTGTTAAAAGAAAGTTTTTACCTTTGCTTGACGAACTGATGATATTTGTCAAGTAAATTGACTATTTTATCCATAACAATAATTAAAAACACTAAACACACGTAAATAATAACACACCAACGTTATAAAACACGAAAAAAACATATTTTACATTCTACAATTTTTTTTTTGCGTGGCCTTGGCGTCACTGTGTTTTCACTTAGAACAAAGTATAAAATTATAAGGCAAGTAAGTTAGGAAGATAAATGGTTTAGAGATTTCTTGTTGAACTGATTGATTTTTAAATAAGTCGCATAATATTGTCCAATGTTGCAATTTTCTATTGATAGATGTTGCTGTTTTAAAGTAAAAGAGATATTGACAAATGCAGCCGTAGATGTCGCAAGTGGCAATTTTAGATGTATTCAGTTGCTGTTGTATATACATATAGAACCACAATATTCCTTTTTTTGGAAGGAAACTAGCTATGTCGATTTGTTTTCTTAAATTGTTTTTGTTTACAGTTTAATAAATTATTCAATTTTACATATTTATATATGTTATATGCACTTATGCAGGTATATATGTGAACTCATGGATTGTTGTTCTTACTAATTGTCAGATGGCGCCTTGCAAAATGACAGAGGTAGACCAATATAGAAGTACTTGTTAAAATTAGCGCTAGATGGCGAATAAGAAATGAAACCCACATTAGTACTTTTTGAAATTAGCGCTATCTAATGATTTATTGAAAACTACTTAGTAAAACCAATACATTATTAGTTACTTATCAAAAACTCACTTTTATTGTGAAAAATGAAGATTATGAGGCGTGCAGTTTTGGATTTTCCAAATTTTTTATAATAGTATCTATAGATATGTGAACTAAATTCATATTATCTTATTTATATATACATTTGGATACCGCAGCTCTGTATCAGACTGTGGAGCGGAAACATCTGTGGCGGAAATGAATTCAGTATCGCAACGGTGATATTGCCAGTACTGAAATCACAACCCCCAAATGTGATATTGGTAAAATAAAATTGGGATTTTGGTATATCAATCTAATACAAAAATAATATATGAAATATGAAGGATTGGTATGTGAAACCTAGGTGTAGGTATACGAGTATACGTATACAAAACAAATTAGCCATCATATATATATATATATATATATATATGTATATATATATATGTATATATATATATATATATATATATATATATATGTATATAGACAACAGGCAAAAGCTATTTTTTTTAGCAATAGCTAAAAATATATTTAAAATATATAATATATTTAAATAAATAGCTTTATAATATATTTTTTAATTTCGCTACGATACGTAACACTTAAGCTAAAATGTATATACTAGGTACTACTACCTATATTTTCACGAAAAATAAAGTTTCTGATAATAAGTAAGTAAACGTGCACCCTCGTGCTCGTAATGTGATGTTTACCATCCCTATTTTCTTTTGTTAGTGAGGTGTTTCCGTGAAACGCTCGACCCAGCTATACAAGCTCAACTTATGCGGATACACTGTACGGACTCCGTGAAAATCAAATACACACTACACTCTACAGCAGTTGTAATCATATTAGTGAGTTAGTACGCTTCTATAGCGATGTGTGTGTGTGTGTGTGTGTGTGTATGAATAGCTTTTATAGTATATCTTTTAGCTGAATAAATGTTGCCACTAAAAATGCTTTATTTTGTTTAACTAACGGCCGTCTTTTATTCATATTTGCTTCGAAGATAACTTTGAAAATGGAAATGGAAACCGAAGCTCATGGACTTAAGCAACACCAGGGTAACAGCTTGATTATATGCTCTTCTTAAATCTCGTTATAACTGCTTCTGTGGTGCAGCGGTAGTGTGAGCGACTGCTGATCATGAGGGAGATCGAGGATCTCGGGTTCTATCCGGAGGCGGTGCTATTAAGCTTTTTCGTAAAAAGAAAAATTCTTTGCAGCCTGGAGTTTGGAAATGTGCCCGGTATATACCCCTTCGGGAAATACAGGCGTGACACTAAAAAAATCTCGTTTAAAGAATCACATTATGTCGTAGCGCTGAGTAAACACAGCAGTCATTCCATTCAAGTGCTTTATTGCACGTGATAAAAAATGGCGCGGAAAATGAACTTTCTTGGACGAGAAAGTTTAGGTAGTTAAAATGAATTCTACTACAAAGCGTACGAAGCTTGGTCCTAATATAGGTAAGTGTATGTTAGTACCACCTCTAACAGCTCTTCAGAGCATCCTCATTGAAGAATTGATAGAGTACGCAGATATGGTGTAGTTATTTAAATACTGGCCAGGTTTTGGTACTGCTAACGTCTATGGGCTATCGTAACTTACCAGGTTGCTATCTTACCATCAGACGTACGCTTGTAATCTTTTTGTATAAAGAATATACATGAAAACTTCAATTTTACTTTTTACGGCAATTGGTGAAAAAAATGCGATAATCTAGTGGTAGAGCCATGGTTATCCCAGCATGAATGGGCCGGCTCGATCGAGGAAGTACCCTCTCACAAATGATCAGCGTTATACAACAGTATACCTACTGTAAGGAGTACCCTCCTTTGTGTTTCGTATGGTGAGTAAGAGCGTCGGAGGCCCAATCCCCCTCTCTATCCTCTCGTTATTGTCCTTCTTATCCTCTCCTTAGTATCCCACCTATCCTCTCCTTTTTATTCTTCCTATTCACCTTCAATCACACTAGCCTTGGAGATGGCAACGCGCCAGTAATACCTCTGGTGTTGCTAGCGTCTACAGGCCACGGTAACCGCTTACCATCTGGTGGATTGTAAGCTTGTTTGCCACCCAGGCAGCATAAAAAACGTCACACTTTGTATTCTTAGTTCGTTACCGCATGACCAAAATATTAATCATTGTGATCTTAATTTTATTTTATTAGATAATCGACCAGCTTTTAATAAATTAAATATCTATTTCACGTTTTTCATTTAGCTTACCACGATAAAAACTTTCGTCTGTAATCGCCATAGAATAAAGTACAAAATATAACTGAACTCAGAAGATTTATGTGATCCTATAATAAAATTATAACAAGATTTTTGAGGCTCTCGGATTATCCCCGTCTTTAACCTGTTTCGCTTTATTTGAATTGTTATATAAGTATCGAAATATTTCAATGTTAAATGTAATATAAATATAAATTATTTATAAGAAGGAATTGACCTTTTCATTACTTCAGGTCACTTTCAGTACATAGTACGTGTGACATGCTAAGAATATTAATAAGTTTTTCCACCCCATTTCATTCTACGAATACATTAAATACGACTAAGCATGTAGAAATTAATATAGAAAAAATTTAAGTAAACTCCTATCTAATATTTATATATTTCAACTAACCCGGGTGTGTGGTTAGGAACATTTTTTCCCGGCTTAAAAAATTATACATTATGCAACAACACTGATATAGTTTATAAAAAACAAATATAATATATGAGTAAAAAAAAAAACGATTTTCTGCTAGCTATTACCTAAGAACATCTTCTAACTGTACATGGCTAAAATTTTATCACATTATAATTTTATTTTTATCACAAATTAGTCCTAAATAGTAGTTGACAAAACATAGCATTATATGTACATTGCTAATGATGAATTTGACAAAAATTTAAACTCTTTGTTAGTTTAGAATTAATGTTGTGCCTAATGGGAATATTTCTCTACTCATATATTCTGCTAATTAAAACATTCTCATAGTCATCATAATAAATTTTAGAATCTAGAAATAGCAATTTCACTCACATAAGAATATTTAATAAACTGCGTTGTGTTAGTAATTTGGAAACATCGCCATAAATTTTATTTGTCAGCCATATCTGAAATTGGTATTATGATTTATGATTAAATCCGTTAAAGTTCTTTAGAACCTATTATTTTTCGTTCAGAAAAAACTAAATTGATCTTGCATTTAATGGAATAAATTATCATTTATCACAGCTATTATTGCTGTTCTTACAGTTAAAATTTAATTAAGTAATTGTATTTTAAATATGTACGGTCTAAACTATTTTTTTGCCACTTAGCTTACGAAAATGATTATCATCTTTCTTAATTTTAACGGTACCTATATAAGAATAATCCATCCATCCATCCATCAGCCTTTTCGTCCACTGCTGGACATAGATCTCCCCAAGAATGGGGGATAGTGCCGTAATCGCCACGCTTGGCAGGCGGGTTGGCGATCGCAGTGGATGTTGTTAATACTCGAAGGAGTTCTGCTGCCCACTTCCCCGATATTCCCTCAGTCGACTCTTACCTACGACTCCCATGGGTGCAGAGCGGTGGGACAATTCTAAAGCCGGCCCTACACGACAAGGAATAATGTATATTGTAAAACATTTTTTCATATAAGTGCAGTGGTTTCAAGGCTTACTCTCCATATTTTTTTTTATTGCTTATGGTGGCAGACGTGCCCCAGCCCATCTGATGGTAAATGGTAACCGTCGCTCATGGACTTAACTATACAGAGAATACTGTCAAGCCGTTGCTCACCATTTCATTTCACATATATGAAATTAACAAATTAACGGTTATCTCCTGCTACGACCAAAACACACCAATGTGCTTCATGGCCGGTCACACAGGAGATGGCGGTACCAACCCGCTCGGGCCTGATAGCAAGTGAGTACTGTCACTCGGTACCCAGCCCTACTACCAGTAATGCAATGGGTGATAATTGCTTACTTCCCTTAGTCGCGTTGTAAAACACCCGTGCGAAAGAATGGGCTGGTGACACATGTATTCTTAGTCCGTCACCACACGGAACAGAATACAAACAACCTCACGAAGATCACTCTCTAAGCGACTTCAAAAAGAATATAGTTTGTATATTTAAACTCTATTAGCGCACTTCACGTCGTTAGGATTTTTCAGACATCTACAATAATCATCGTCATACTTTAGTCAATTTACAAAACATCTTAATGAATTATACTCGTATACTTAAACTTTCCTCGTGACTCACTGTGACCGTGTGGTGACAGACTAAGAATACAAGTGACACCACCCCATACTTTCCTGCGGGTGTCGAGACGACTAAGGAAAGTAAATAATATCACCTATTGCATTAATGGTGGTAAGGCTACCAAGTGAAAGTACCAGTATAACCTACACACAGCTACCTACAAAAATTTTATACGCTACGAGGATATTTACTGAATTATTTATTTTCAATCTCATTCTTTTCGTAGGGTAGCCTCTGTTCGTACAATTCATTGGCACATATTTTGAAGAAAATTTAGTATAGAATATAATAAATGAAAGTTTTCACAACGAACCTTAAAGATTCGATTTATTTTTAGTCTTCTAATATTAGAAACATTCCGTTATTGAAAATAAAATGCCTCACAGAAATCATATTAACTTAGATAAATCTAATCCAAATTTGCACAAGGATCAAAGTAACTAAAGTGACCGTCCTATTTTTCAACGTGTACTTCACACACAATTAATAATATCACTAACTCTGCTCAGCCTTAATAAAATGTTAATGACTCCAGCCCGATTGCGGTCACTGGGAATCGAACACGGAACACGGGCAACTACGCAATAACACCCCATGTGCACGAACGTATGCGTAAACAGAAGTGCACTCTCTCTTTCCTCATTCTCTTCGTCAGATGAGACAGCATTCCAACATGCCTATGGAAATCAGGCGCAAGACTAACAGTATTATGTGCTGTCCAAGACATAATGGTCGAAACACCAACAACTTTGTCACTCCAAACTGTTATTGAGGATTTCTTTTACGGAAAAGCTCAATAATTTTTTATGCTCAATGATGTTTACGTCGATGATATTTTTTCGTTTAGTCTGATTTTTTTTTTGTTTAGGGAGGCCTCCCCATCATGTACGACCTTTTTTTTTTTTTTTTTTTTTTTGTTGTCGCTGTGGAAATGCATTTACGCATCCCCTCCGTCAGTGACAAACGAAGGGGTATGTAGGACTCGCCGGGTGCTCAGATCTTAGTTGCGCCCGGAATACCGACTAAAACCACAGCGGCCCCTTCCACGCCTGTTAGCGGGGCGCCAGAGGGTCGTCTTTCGACATTCTACTCCGACGCCCCAGGCAGATGGCCAACCGGCCACGACCTGTCGTAATCAAGGCGGTGGGAGAAGGTGAGCGTAGCGACGCCTCCTGCCCCCTGGTCGCCGCCGGTGGAGCGAGTCGGCGTGGGCCAACGCCTCACGTTCCCGCTCCGCGGCCTCCTTCCGTGCAATTACAGCCTCACAGAAGGAGGCAACGGCCGACCAGAACCCGTCACCGTCAAGCATTCGGCTTACTACGGCCGACAGCGACAGGTCTCTTCCAATTGCCATCGACAGGGCGTGGCGCTGGGGCCCCCAGGCGGGGCATTCCTCCAGAGTGTGGCGCACGTCATCAACTTGGGCGCCACACTCTTGGCATCCGGGGGCTCCTTCCCTACCAATACGATGCAGGTACTTACCGAAACACCCGTGTCCGGTAAGTACCTGCGTCAACCGAAAACTGAGGTTGCCGTACCTTCGATTTAACCAGCGGTGGAGGTGCGGTGCAACCGCCTCTAAAGTCTCCCGTCCTGCTCCGGGAGACTCCAGCTCCCCCCTCCACCGCCGGATCAACGTCCTTCGAGCCGCTTCACGCGCTCTGCCCAGACTCCTTTCGGAGATTTCCTCACCCCCGGCTCGCGCCGCAGCACGAAGCCAGTAGACCTCTGCCAGTGCCTCAGCCTGGAGAGGCCAAGGCGGGTCGCCTGCCAGCAGTATGGCTACGGCCCAGGACACCGTTCGGTACCCCCTAATTGTCCTCACCGCTATGGCCCTCTGCGGACGTCGCAAGAGGGCCCTATTAGAAGCGTTAAGGGAGTCCGCCCAGATTGGTGCATCATACAGTGCCATAGACCGCAGAATACCACTATAAAGTCGGCGGCAGGACGACCCTGGGCCTCCAGTGTTTGGCAGAAGCCTACCCAAGGCCGCGGCAGAATTAACGAGCCTAGGAGCGAGCTGGGCAAAGTGCAGCCCAAAATTCCACTTACTATCTAGGTGCAGACCCAGATATTTCATCTGGGTCTGCACCGGCACGGCAACCCCCTGCACCTGTAGGCATGCTCCTCGGGGGGGACCTCGGCGAGGGCCATGGAACAGGAGGGCCTCAGTTTTAGCTAACGAGACCCTCAGACCCAACATGCTGATCCGGTCAACGACGAGCGCGACTCCAACTTCCGCCGATCGGGTGGCCTCCTCGAAGCCGGTCCTCCTCACGGTGACGAGGGTGTCATCTGCATAGCAAACGACCCCCATCCCGGGAAGAAGCCGGCCCCGCAGAACCCAGTCGAATCCGACGTTCCACAGGATCGGGCCAAGGACGGATCCCTGTGGAACGCCGCGCTCTACCCGATGGCGGTATAGGCGCCCGTCGCCCCCCTCCCAGAGCACATGCCTCTCCTCGAGGTATGCCTCCAACAGCCTCCGGAGATACGGAGGCACTCCATGGAATCGGAGCGCCTCCTTCAACGTCTCGTGAGGGAGACTGTTGAAGGCGTTCTCGATGTCGAGCGAGACTGCCAGAACGACCTCCCTTCTGGCCACTGCCTCGGTGGCCAGGGTTTTCAGGGCAGCCAATGCACCTATTGTGGAGCGGCCTGCCCTGAATCCAAACTGTGATTCTGACAGCCCCGGCCCGACATCCTCGAGGTGCCGGACGAGACGGTCCGCGAGCACCTTCTCGAACAGTTTGGCCGTCTCACATCATGTACGACCTTTTTTTTTTTTTTTTTATTTTAGGTGGGCAAAAATGTCCTACCGCACACCCCGCTGCCCGGGGAGACAACGGGGTAGTGTGGGGCTCTCACCCACTAAAAACCCACCGTGCGCCCTCACCCGCCCTTGCTACGGCGGATCACGGGAACCGCGTCGTTTCTCCGCGATCCGCAGGCGGCAGCCCCTTCGGGCACCCTCTCTTGTGCGACGCCCCGCGCACTTGGGCGTCACACCTTCGCGGTAGGCTTCCGCGGACGGCAGGGTACTCCCCGACCCCACCGTCCGCAGCCTCGGCTAGGGCGGCATCAGGTGCAGGTAAGCGCGCGCACGCCGCCCCGCGCGCCGGCGGCGAATCGGGTCCGCGAAGGAGGATTCCTCCCGGGCCCTCTCCGCCGCCTCCTTCCGCGAGATGACAGCCTCGCAGAAGGCGGCGACCGCGGTCCAGGCCCTGTCACTGCCAACCATCGCTCGCGCAACGGCCGGCAGCGACAGGTCCACGCCTATGACTGCAGCGAGTTCCCGGCGCTGCACATCCCAGGCCGGGCACGACTCGAGCGTGTGCTGCGCCGAGTCCTCGCCGCAGTCGCAGTGGTGACAGCCTGGGGTCGTCTCCCTCCTAGCGATCGTGTGCAGGTATTTGCCGAAGCAACCGTGCCCCGACAAAACCTGCACCAACCGGAAGGTGAGGACCCCGTGCTGCCGCCCTGCCCATTCTTCCAAGATCGGCCGGAGCGCCCCCACGGTCCAGAGACCAGCCCGGGGCGTCTCCAGCCGTGACCTCCACTTTAGGACGGTGGCGCGGCGGGCATCTTCCCGCCACGTAGAGATTGCGCTTGGCGAGGGGCGGCTGCCCCCCGCCCGCGCCGTCGACGCCCGCCGATAAACGTCGGCGAGCACTTCCGCCTCCAGATCCCAAGGGGGGGTTCCGGCCAACGCGCAGGCTGCATCGCACGAGACCGTGCGGTACCCGCGTATTGCCCTGACCGCTACGACCCTCTGTGGACGCCACAGAAGGGCCCTATTGCGAGCGGCCAGGGACTCCGCCCACACGGGCGCGCCGTACAGTGCCATTGACCGTACTACCCCCGCGTAGAGTCGTCGACACGCGAGACTCGGTCCGCCCAAATTCGGCATCAGTCGCCCGAGGGCGGACGCCGTGCCGACGAGCTTTGGCGCAAGACGGCGGAAGTGCTCGTCAAAGTGCCACCGTCCATCCAATACCAGGCCCAGGTACTTGATGTGGGCCTGGATTGGAAAGCCCACACCGTTGACCGTTATCGAGGCGCCGGCGGGTGGGCCGCGTCGGGGCCCATGGAAGAGTAGGGCCTCCGACTTTTCAAGGGCCACCCTAAGCCCCAGCGCCTCGATCCGCCTGACCACCTCCGCGGTTCCTGAGGTGGCCAGCGTTGCCGCCTCCTCGAGGGTCCCGCCCCGGGCTGTGACGAGCGTATCGTCTGCGTAGCAAATTACGCCCAGCCCGGGGGGGAGCCGGCCACGGAGGACCCAGTCGTAGCCGATGTCCCACAGGAGCGGCCCTAGACCCGAACCCTGCGGGACGCCGCACGACATAGCCCTCCTTACAACGTCCCCTTCCCGGTCCACGAAGAGGACGCTGCGGCCGTCGAGGTAGTCCGCCACCAGCCGCCTTAGGTAGAGGGGCACTCCTTGGTACCGGAGTGCCTCCTTGATGCAGCCGAATGGCAGACTATTGAAGGCGTTGGCGATGTCGACATCATGTACGACCTACCCTAACCTATTTGATAAAAAATTACTAAAAATCAAAAAATAAAATGTTTAAAATAAATCAAAAAACCGCCTGCAAATGCATCCGGGAACTAAAAAGCAATAAATAATTGGTATTTAGATACGATTTCCGTGCTAGACACCTACTGATGTGTTTGAAGCCGGTGACAAGTCCAAAATTAACAAAAATAATTCATATAAATACTTAGATAACTTTAAAAACATTTTTGGCACCGGCTTCAAACACATCAGTAGGTGTCTAGCACGGAAATCATATCTAAATACCAATTATTTATTGCTTTTTGAAATAAAACTACGTTTACAGATTCTATCGCGTTTACTTGATTTTATACTTGATTTATCAGCCTTGGACGTCTATCATCTAAGTCCACCCGTGATCATGAATGTTGTAAAGTATTTGAAACGTCAGTATAGTATAAAATCAAGTAAACGCGATAGAATCCGTAAACATGCTTTTATTTCAAAATGTGTAACATTCGCGTAAATATCAGAAAGTATTATATTTATTGCTTTTTAGTTCCTGGATGCATATGAAGGCGGTTTTATTTTTTTTTTAAACGTTTTATCTAGACGAAAATTTAAATATATAGTGAAACATTTTTAAATTATAAACCAAGTAAATATCGCGAGTCTGTCAAGTAAATCTTTGTTGCTTGCTTTGGAATAAAACTTATTGTATCTTATATTAAAATGATAGGAAAGCAATTTTGTTGAGAGCATTGTCACTAAGCGTTTCATTTAACATATTCTGTTTTTAATGCGATGACTGTGCCGAAAAATACAGAACAGAAAATCAATCGAGATAAAATGTTCATTTTTTTTAAATATATTTAGTAGACTGACATTTTAAACGAAAATCACTGTTCCCGTACTTTACCAATCAAAGAGTTTAAAAGTAATTTCTGCAATTGATTTGACACTTACACAAAAGAACGATTGATTGCCAAAAATTGCATTGGTTTTTTCAAGGTTGGTTTGATTGTTTTGTTCGTAGTTCAGATATACTCGTATGTAAACGTCAGGTCTATATAAACAGAAAAATCAACAGTGTTCCAATAAATAGAACTGCCTCTCGAGGGTCACTAAATAGAATTTACGGTTTAGGCAAAGTGCTAATACATGTTGCAGTGAGTGAATAGTTCGTAAACCACCCGGCATTGCAAACAGTGACTAGTAAAGAAGATCATTCTCAATAAGTAGAGAGAAGTCGGTATATAATTCAATTTTTGATTGCTTGAAGAAACTGGACCCCACCTGATTATAAGCGGTAACCTCTGCTTATGAATTCAGCAATACTAATGATACTGTCAAGCCACTAATCATAATTTCATATTGCGCATGGAAATCCACTGCAACTAAAGCATACCGAGCTTTACGGTACTACTACCTATACTATTTTTTACTGCAACCTATATCGACTCGCTCAAGCCTGATAACAAATGAGTACTACACTAATTGGCACCCAACCCTACCATCAGTATTTCAACTTGTTAAAACTGTTTAATTAATCTTAGCCTTGTACACCACTCCTGGGATAGAATTGATTGGTAATACATTCTTAGTACATCACCATCACTCTCAATATATGTTTTTTGTTTGGTAGAAAAAAAATGTACCTATCCGCATACCCCGTCGTTCGGGGGAACGAACTGGGTAGTGTAGGGAACTCAGCCCCTCACCCACAAAAATAATCTGCCGTGTGCCGTCTCTTCGCCTGTGTTGACGGACCACTGGTACTATGTTGGATTACTTCAGTAGTCCGCCGGCGGCTTACCCTATCGGGCACCCTCTTCAATATAGTTATACCTACCTATAGAGTCAACAGATAATTTACTCACAACATAATGGATCATTCCTTAAGTAAATATACGTCATTGACTAAAGCTATGTCTTGTAGTAATACCATGAATTATTTGTGAAAGTGGAAAAAGAGCTTTACTGCAAACAGGATTCGAATCTGCACTCCTTCCAATCCGTGGATGTGCTCTGGATCGCTAAGCTATCGCAGTGACCAGTGTTTTTTACGCAATCGTTTAATCGTGACACCCAATCTTCGCTTCACAATCGTTTTAGATGTGTTATAGAGCTCTCTTTTTCCACTTTCACAAATAATTTGTTCTTTAGACTTTAAGTAGCTGAGCATATCAAGTGCTAAAATACAGATCAAAAGAGACTTTACGTTACATATGTTTAATGGTGATGAAAAGCTTTTACGCTTAGTAAACATCTCCCCCATTTAATGTTAAAATTCAACATAAAAGTATGGTATTGCTCTGTCTACGTAAAACCAGACAAACAATAGCAGTTAAACTAAAGCAATGTTTTCCTTAAAAATTATCACATACTTATTTTCTAGCTACTGCAATATTTAATGCGTCATCTATACTATATATATATATTTAATGCGTCATCTATACTATTACAGAGCTGTGTCTGTACATTTAAGATATTTGAGAAAAAATGACTGTAATAGGCTATATAGGCATGTCTAAACACAAAACAATTTTTTTTAGATTTTTTGTCTGTTTGTCTATTTATCTGTTTGTCTGTTTGTTTGTTCGCGCATCACGCAAAAACTACTGGACGGATTTTGACGCAACTTTTTTATTTGAAAGGCCTTGATTAGACTTAAAAACTGGTACTGGTGGTACATTTTATCCCGCTACTATATCGGGAACCTGAGCTATAACCGAAAAACTAGGTCTTGGCTGCGGCGAAGCCGTTGGCAAAGGCTAATCTATAGGTACTATTATAAAGGTGTAACAGAGCTGTGTCTGTACATTTAAGATATTTGAGAAAAAATTACTGTAATAGGCGGTATAAACACAAAACAATTTTTTTTAGAATCTTTGTCTGTGTCTGTTTGTTTGTTCGCGCATCACACAAAAACTACTGAACGGATTTTGATGCAACTTCACACTTTTTATTTGAAAGGCCTTGATTAGATTTAAAAACTGGTATACATTTTATCCCGCTACTGAATCGGGAACCTGAGATATAACCGAAAAACTAGAAAATTATTTAAACTAGATTTTGGTTTTAGAATTTAGTTTTTTAGAAGAACTACTAAATGGATTTTGATGCAACGTTTTTTATTTGGAAGGATTTGATTTGACTTAACTGGTAGACATTTTATCCCGCTACTATATCGCGACCCTGAGATATACCCGAAAAACTAGCTTTTGGCTTTGGCGAAGCCGCTGGCAAAGGCTAGTATATCATATATACATATTATAATAATATGAAGTCTGTTTCATCTTACTCGCATTTTACAATATTTTGCTGTTTAAGCGTACTTTTATGATTTACCAGATCGAAAGTGGATTTTACCAAAATAAATTGAGTAAGTATTAAGTATTGTACTCTAAAAACATTTATTCATATAATATGTAAGATAATAATTATAATTATATTCCTACATAAAATAGCATATAAGTGGATTTTTAATGATATTGTTATAAGCATCAATAATGTTAGAACTTAATAGCAGCGACCCGATCATTATTTCCCAAAACACTCAGGAAAATGTGGGCCTTTAATATACCATCGTTTTATTTAACCATACGTTTATGTCAAGAAAAGTGTTTGTAAAAAGTATGGCTCCGTTCTCTTTCAGTTTTCTTGCTTTGATCCCTTACAGTATATATACACATATATTTTATTTGTCGAACGTACGGACAAAAAATTAAGATAATGAAGCTGACTTTTATTGTCTTTGTGTATTTTGCGATACTGAATAAAAATAATATCCGCAGAAATGTCTTGAAGACAAATTCTTGCTTACTTATAGTAAACGAAATTAAGCTTGCTTCAGATTAATTTGTATTTATCTGTGATTCACAAAAAGATAATTCTATGAAAATACAATGTTATTCTTTTACTATTTACAAACCAGTACTTTTTTATGCCGTGTGGGGCTGGCTTTAAGATTGTCCCACCCCTCTCTACCCACGGGAGTCGTAAGAGCCGACTGAGGGAATACCGGGAGAATTCTCGGGTGAGTGGGCAGCACCACTCCCCCGAGAATTAACAACATCCACTACGATCGCCTACCCGCCTGCCAAGCATGGCGATTAAGGTATTATCCCCCATGACGGGACCGCTCGTTGTCCAGCAGTGGACGTTGAAAGGCTGATGGATGGACTTTTTTTTTTAACCCTTTTTCTATCTTTCTCTCGGAATGAGAGAGGATTAGGCCATAGTCCACCACGCTGGCCGAATGCGGGTTGTCAGAATTTGGAAGTCGTCGAAAAAATCTCCCAGGCATGCAGATTTCTTCACAATGTTTTCCTTCACCGATCAGTGATAAATTGTAAACACACATAATTTCGAAAAGTCAGAAGTGTGTGCCGTACGAGGTCTGAACTTTGGACTCGGTTTCGAACTCGATACCACTGTCTTTTCATTCCTTGGTTTTACCACTATCACTGCTGTACTATTTAGGAATTTTGCACTTTTTGTAGTGAGATTGGTAGTGAGATTTACTTTACACCTAGATGTTATCTACTCGTATTTGTATCTAACACATCACAGCATATATACATATAAGGTAAAAGCACCTATTACGGAGGTATTTCACAACATTTGAAAGTAAGAAACAAAAATAAGCATTTGTAAGTATTTTTAAAAGTGCCAAACTACTTTATCGTCAAAAGTGGAACTTACATTTTGTATTGCTGTTGAGACTATGTTTATTTTCATGATATTTCTTATTTAAAAAAAAAAATTAATTAGTCGGGTCGATTTTCCCTAATACGGAGGTATGATTTTGATCAGAGCCTATTACTGCGGTAGACGGCTCCTAATACGGAGGGTCAGAAATTATTTTCATTGAAGTTCAGTACAAATATTATTAATTAAATAATAATATAATTGGCCGTGTGGGGCCGGCTTTAGAATTGTCCCACCCCTCTCTACCCACGGGAGTCATAAGAGCCGACTGAGGGAATACCGAGGGAGTGGGAAGCAGCACTCCCTTGAGTATTAACAACATCCACTGCAATCGCCAACCCGCCTGCCAAGCGTGGCGATTACGGCATTATCCCCCATGACTGGACTGCTCATTGTGGCGTTCTCTGATACTGATCAAAACTGCCAGCTGTCGTCAGCGGCCGCCGTACATGATATTTAACATGAACTTAAAATATAATTAAGTATTAATTGAGCACTTTGTGTATAAATATTTAAACAGAATCATCTGAATCAAAATAGCATCGGCGTTTTATTTGCTTTATCCTTGCAGGAATATTAAAAATAAAATCATCATAATTTCTTTAATTTCTTTATTACACTTTTTTTTCGATTCTTGTTTTTTCTGTTCAGTCTGTGCTTGTTTTATCTTTTTATTGTTTTCTTTTTGTTTTTTTATTTTCTAATGCCTCGCATTTTCTCAGTTGTTTAAGTTTTTTCTTTTTCTTTTTTTCTCTTTGCCTAACCTTCTTTGGTGTTCAATAAATTCTGCTGCAGTAGTCTCGGATCAATAATCTCTATTAATATAGGCGATTAAACAAAAAGTGAAAAAAAAATATTCTAAATAATATAGGTGAATCAACCAATGGTGTCGGTAGAAGAGAATTTGCTTTATTTGTGTTTTCTTTGATTGTTGGGATTGCATTAATTGATGACAGTGACACTTGCGTTGACTTTAGTATGGTATTTCCTATATTGTTAGCTTCTTTATCATTAAATGGGGTTAGAATACCATCCCATCTAATATCAAAGTTTAAAACGGAATCATTAACATTTTCTACGTCGACATTGTTGGCGAAAGGTTGTCTCCCCAATCTCTAGAGCAGAATCTGCTTGATCTTCAAATATGCTTTCCGATGATGTAAGACTTTTCCAGAATAAAAATAACTTTTCATAAGCTTCACAAATCAAAAAATCTAATTCACTTGTCCACTGATTGCCTGCCTCTTTAAAAGATTTTAATGTATCTTGTGATAATCGGCTTTCAAATTGTTTCTTGAACTGCTCATTGCTATCTATATTGCTCATTTGATGAGTATCTAATAGGGCATTTTGATTGGCTTAAAATAGTTTGTCTTGGTGTTTCTTTACTTTTGACAAAAGTTTATCATAATCAATATTTTGTTCATCAAACGGGTAAAGACCGCAGAATTTGAATCCGCTTATTATTGTTTCAGGCTTGAGGCTTCTGTCAAAACATTAAGCACTTCTCTAGAAAAGTCTGTGCGCTTAAGCTTCGCATAATTATGTTTAACCCTGAATTCCCTCACAATATCTCTGCAAGTCCCCTTAACGGGCCTGAAAGCGGCGACATCAAGAGGCTGCAAGACGTGCGTTGAATTTGGGAGCAAATCAACTAGCACGATCCCTTTTTCCTTGCAAAAAGTTGTTAAAGGCAGAGATATATGTGAACTATGGCCATCTAAAAATAAAACAACGGGCAGTGTTATTTCTTATTGTCGAAGTCATGGGTAAAACATATTTGCAACATATTCGTAGAATGACTCCATATTCATCCAGCCCGATTCTGTGTTACCAAGTCCCCACCACGAAGGAACCGTTGAATTGATATTTTTAGGTAGCCTCTTGTAAGGGAATAGTACCATTGGCGAAACTACATTACCGTCTGCTGACACATTGACTAATACGGTCAAGCATTCTTTTTCGTCATTTGCAACGCGATTATATACTCGTTTACTACCCAAAACTTGCTTGTCTTTTGGACAAAGAAAAAACCCAGTTTCATCACAGTCGAATATACGTTTTGGGTCTTGAAAAACTTGTAGCATATCGTTTTCTTTAAAATATGATCCTACTCGATCAAACCACGCTCGCAATGCAACTTCCGTGACTTGGTTTCTACTTGTTGGAAGATTTTGTGACACACGTTTTGACACTGCTAGATGTCGTTGCATAAAACCTAAAAACTATTTTTTTCCTGGAACTCCATCTTTAAACGGATTAGGGCGCTGCAGGTTTTCAACTAACAGATGTCATATTGGATCTTTTGTCACTGGAAAGCCACATTTACCAAGGTAATGGATCCAATCAACGATTTGTCTCACTTCGTTTAGGTTAAGTACTGGTTGCTTACCACAATGTTCATTCTCGTAAAGCTCATCTCGTTTACTCCGTAACGTAGTCTCTGGTACATTATATTGTCTCGAGGCTTTGTAAATACTCATACCTTGTCGAATTGATGAAAGTGCTTCAGCCACTTTCGCATTAGTATAACACTTGCGTTTCTTTCTGTCCATATACTTACTAAGTCTATAAAAACAAAATAACAATTACGTAGATTGCATAAATTTAATTAAAAAATTTACATCAATTTACAAGTTTTTATCGCTTTTGGTTTAATAAAAAAAAACATGCATATCAAATAAGAATCCACAACAAAAAAAGACACAAAACTTTTTATTTATTTACGCAACCCTAAATCTTGTAATTTTATGTTCTATGAATAGGGCCGTAATAGAAGATCATATAACCTAATACAGAGTTACCTGGAAATAACTACCACCGTAATAGGAAAACTACTCGTGTTTTTAATAATCCTAATTCTGACCCATCAAAATTTTGACAAACAAAAGAGTGTAAATGCTTAATCAAACTATAACAGTTTTTTGGCTCAGATGTGTAAAACTCAAGTCAACAGTTATACAAAATAAATTATTTGTGATAAATTAAAATACACCTTCCTATTTTTACCCCTTCTAAGAAACCAACATTTTGTACTCAACAGTTTTGATATTTAACTAGATTTCTAATAAAGAACACATACCGCAGAATATGGTTTCTAATTTATGAGATTAATAATTATTTCAACTAAACTTGGAACTATTTCAATAAGTTAATAAATTGAAAGTTATAAACAATTAAACATGCCCAGTCTTTTTCCTATTTCGGAGTTATACCACCGTATTAGGATTAATCTATAAAATTCGTATCGTATTACGGCGGTATTTTATTTCTTATTTTTTGGGTAAAAAATGAGTTACAAATATGAAACAAGCTATTTAAATAGTGGGTGTAATAGTAGGGAAATGCTATAAATAATACATAACCAAAATTTAACGGCTTATTAATACAAAAAACTTAGTTTATAAATATTAGTGTACTTACTTTTGTTGTTCCGCGTTTGTATGGAAACGCCTCTCAGGTCGATGCCATTACACAATCTGATTGATCTTGTTGTGTTGTCTATGTGCTATACTTGCAAACGTCTGTTAAGTCATGAAGTAATAAATTTGGAATAAATAGTTTACGTTTTGGTGTACTTAAACTGAATAAAACAGGAATAAAACTCGAATATAGAAATACCACCGTAATAGGAAGCGATTTTGACTACCGCCGTATTAGGAGCTTTTACCTTATTTTTTGTCTACTTAAACTTTTTTCGCAAAAGTGTGACCAAAGATTGCGGCGTTGGGTCTTACAACTCAAGTATTATACGGAAACGTTTAACCTCAACGGCTTCTAGCAAACAAAAGAAACGCAGTACAACTAGCTCGACATCAGTATAATAAAAGGTGGTCGTTGGACCGCGTTCTATTATATGACATAATGTACCTTGGGGTTCTCTGTTATTTCTCTGTACATTTGGAGCTTTGAATTTAGCAATATTTTGAATTGTTCTTTCTTGCCAATAAAGATAAGCACTAAAAAATATTAAGTAATTAGCACGGTTAATACAAACTTAAAGGATGCTTCCAAAATTAAAACTATGGCACATCACATCATTGTCTATATATAAAAGGTAGCCTTTTCCCGCGGCGCCGCCGCAGCCAAAAGCTAGTTTTAGGCAATATCTCAAGTTCCCGATATAGTAGCGGGATAAAATGTATACCAGTTGTAAAGTCTAATCAAGAGCTATCAAACAAAAAAGTTGCATCAAAATCCGTTCCGTAGTTTTTACGTGATGCGCGAACAAACAAACAGATAAACAGACAAAAAATCTAAAAAAATCATTTTGTATTTAGACACGCTTATACAGTATTTTTTTTAACTAGTGCGCAAATTTTTTTTGGTGGTTCTATATCAATAATAGAACACATTTCCATTAATTGTTTAATCCGAAAAGTAAAACCGGTCGTTAGCGATAACTTTATTTTTTAGTACTAAGACATATCAAAATAAAAAATACGTGCATATTAAAATTGTCTTAAGTTTATTCTCTCAAAATTTGCGCACTGGTTAAAAAATTACCCCGTATAGCCTAATTCAGTCACTTTTTCTCAAATATTTTAAATGTACAGACACAGCTCTGTTACAGCATTTTAATAGTATAGATAGCTATCCCAGGAAAACCACATCACATTTATATTTCGTGGCGTAGGTCGTGGGTAATTATTTGTGTGATGAACACAGAAATTTGTACTGCGTCTGGGTGTTTTCTATCTATTATATTATGTATGTATTTACACATAAAAAGTAATATATGTATTATATCCGTAATCTGGTACCCATGGCACAAGCGTTAAGCTTAGTTTGGGACCAGAGGACGTTGTGTGAAATGTCCGTGAATATTTATTTATTTATAATATTGATAGAATGTAAAAATATTGAATATCTAAAACTTGTAAACCTATATTCAAACTAGCCTTTGCTCGCGGCTCCGCCGAAATAAAAGGTAGTTATTAGGTTATATCTCAGGTTCCCAATATAGTAGCGGGATAAAATGTATACCAGTTTTTAAGTCTAATCTTGAGCTATCAAATAAAAATAGTTGCAAATAAATCCGTTAAGTACTTCAACGTGTTATTAGTAACATTTTTACATGAAAAATCTCGTAAAATATTCATAGAGTAAGCACATTTTGTCAAACTTTATCACTGAACAAATGTTGTGAGTGTCTCATCATATGGAAAATACGGTAATAAGTTTTCATAGAGAATGCTTACTCAAGAAAAAGGACGAGCCGTTGAATTCTTATTTGAATATTTCGAATGCTTTATTTCGTAAATTAGATATTATTTCCACGACTTATATAGCCGTTTTTTTTGTTAAGGTGGGAAAAATTTACCTAACCACACACCCCGTTGTTCGGGGCAACGACCCTTCTCCTCCTCAACAAACTCACCCATCAAATAAACCCGCCATGTGCCGTCTCTCCGCCTGTATTGGCGGGCCACTGGAACTATATTACATTACGTCTGGTACTATTTGTACGTGTTATGGCGTAATAATCACTTGTCGATATAAAACATGAAAAATAAATATAATAAAATAAAAATCAATACTTATTGCCATAATTTTGATATTGCTTATTGTTGGGATCACTACCCAACGTTGAGTAAGAAAAAAGAAAAAAAAAAGAAGACAGATTTAACAATTAATGCAACGCCATCTAATCTATTAATTAATGTTACAAAATAAATGATCAATATCAAACACTTACACACTTGTCCGTGTGGTGACGGACTAAGAATTCAAGTGTCACCACCCCTTTCTTTCCCACGGGTGTCGTATGAGGCGACTAAGGGAAGTAAGCAATTATCATCCATTGCATGACTGGTGGTAGGGCTGGGTACCAAGTGGGAATACTCACTTAGTATCGGGCCCGGGCGGGTTGGTACCACCATCTCCCGTGTGACCGACCATGAAGCACATCGTTGCGTTTTGGCTATAGCAGGAGATAACCGTTTATGAGCAGCGGCTTGACAATACTCTCAGTATAGCTGATTCCATGAGCGACGTTTACCATTTACCATCAGATGGGCCGTGGCTCGTCTGCCACCATATGCAAAAAAAAAGCTTATGTAGCAGACAAGACACAGTAGTAGGAAGTAGCATGGACTGGACATGGAAATATATTAAAGTACTCTCAAGCTTCGTGATTTTTATTTTTACCCAATCTCTTTCAATTGCAAATTGATAAATTTATCGTTACCAAGCACAATTAAATTTGCATGAGATTTTCCGAAATCAGGGCGCTTGTAGTGGTAAATCTGTTGATTACATTCTACAGAATACAGAGTTTGAGGTGATTTGTTAGTACATTCTAACAAGATACTACCAAATTGGAAAATACATTACTGTCTTTGTTACGAGTATATAAAACTCGTATCTCTTAAATATCTCGTGGATGAATTTTGTAACAAATTTTGTAAGGATATAATAGTAATAATATAATTTATGTTTATGGCAATAAACACACTTCTGTATTCACGTTAATGAATAGTTAAATATTCATTAACGTGAATACAGAAGTGAGAGTTGAGTAAGGCAGAAAAAGAATAAAAATAGAATAAATGCAGTGGCAATGAGAGATTTAAGAAGTGCAAGCGTTTAACATTGAAAGACAAGGTAAGAAATAGTGTAGCGAAAGAACACACAAATAATTGTCCTGAGTGGAAACCTCATTCACGGAAGTCGATTACACTACCGACTACGCCACAAGGCCCATCAAATTATTAGAAAGTAATGCATAAAGTAGGGCCATGTGGGGCCGGCTTTAGAATTGTCCTACCGCTCTCCACCCATGGGAGTCGTAGGAGCCGACTGAGGGAATACCGGGGGGAGTGGGCAGCAGCACTCCCTCGAGTATTAATAACATCCACTGCGATCGCCAACCCGCCTGCCAAGCGTGGCGATTACGGCACTATACCCCCAATTTGGGGAGTCCTATGTCCAGCAGTGGACGTTGAAAGGCCGATGGATGGATGGATGGATGAATGCATTTATAGACATTCTACAGAAAGGTCAAGTCAAAAGTACCTAAAACTAAAGTACATGTATCATTAAGGTAATGAGAGTGAGTGAGGCAAAAACGGTCAGTGTTCAAATCCAAAGCGATTAAAAGATTTGGTCGATGCTTAATAGATGGTGAAGGTATCGATTTAAATTGCGATGTGGTTTCGTCTACGTTATTTTAATATTATGTGTAAGTATATAAGTACACTTCAAACAATAAATTGTAATCGACTTAGTTGTTCCCTAGTTCACCAGTTCGTTGGTAGTTCAAGTCATCGTTCAAGCTTGAGTACCAAACTATACAGTCAGCAAGCAAGTAAGTGAAAATCCGTTATCTCTATTTACTTCTCTGGTAAACAGGCGTGAATTTATGTATGTTATATGTAAATACACATAAATATACTGAAAACTAAGACATTTAAAGTTTATTATGGTATGTTCACAGAACACAGCATGACAAGGGATGACAAGACCGATTAAGAGCTTCATTCTTACGGATAGAGGGATAAAATGTAAATGTATTATCTATTTTAAACATTATCGGGCAATGTACTCCGAACAACCCATCGGGTAAATATATGTTCCACAATAAGCTGTGACCATAGTATGACTGATTTTCGCTCGGAAAAATGTATTTGAAAATGCGTGACATTTATTTTTTGCAGTCTATTTACTTTTCATAGAAAATTCACTTACTTTGTTTAGATACGAACGTGTCAAACACGAACGACACTGCTTTTTGGTTCGTTAGCTGTGTTTGTTAACTTTGATGTCATGATTTTTGGATGCCAAAAAGATAAAATAATCCTTATTAAAATTTCGTGAGAGAGATGATATATTAGCGTGATATTTTACACGCACAAACGGCCTAATGATTAAGAAAAAGTCCTGCGGAGTCAATTCTCAAATTGGACTATTATTATGTGGGATCCACTGTACTGAGTCTGGGTATACCTTGTGTCCGTTCGTTGTTTTTAAGATTCCCTCACAAAACAGGCATATATTGTCTATTTTTTCACTACCATTATTTGTGAAATACATTTATTAAAATTTCGCATATAAATATTACATCTTCAGTGATTCAAACTGATAAGGCAGATTCTAGTATTTATTTTGGAGCAAGTAGAACGTCTGATAATGAAATTAGAGATCCAGGCTAGTTCTTAGTATTGTATATACTTACATTTAACTTAAGAATTTATCAATAAAGTTTTTGTTAAACAGGTACAATATAGTAGCTGTGTGAAATCTAATTGAGCCATAATCATTATATAAAGTCAAATAATGTTACCCCAATAGTGATTGCGTCAAAGAATAATAAAAAAAACAATTTCCAAAAATGTTATCATCTACGTCACAAAACATCATGTTGATAAAATTATTACAATGATATATATACATTGTATTAATCAATCTCAATTTAGTCATTTCTTGAACAATTAACTCGCAGTTTTTTAGAACTAGCTCTCTTATGTTGCTCTTTTAAAGAACTGTAGATTAAACATTGAAATTTATATATAAACATTCTACTGTTGGGGAAATCGCTATCAAATTCGTATTTGGGAATATTTTACCAGGCTGGCCTTATAGGTTGGCGAACAACACGACACTTGATTTATTTTAGATATTCAATAATCTATAGTAGGTATGACTACAGTTTAAGCTACGCAAATCTTGTAGCAATGCTACGGAACTACGAAGATTTAAATATCTTACCATTAGCTGCTTGAATGATTTAATATTAGTATAAATATTGACACAAAAACTGTTCACAATTTTGAAGAGAAAAAAAATAATTATAAACGTGTAATAGTGAAGAATTGACATGGCGTCAAACTATTACTTTTTTTTGTTTCATTTATTACTATCCCACCGTTTTGAATATTTTACAGCATTCATAGTCACGGGTGGACCAGAAAAGTAGTTTAATTTTATTTATCACCTAAGACATTGAGAAGGAACTATATTATAATTAACTAGCCTTTTATATTTGACTGAGAGATAATAATGTCAGACTTATAATGGCCAAGATCCAAGAATTTTGCCTATAAACGTAAATATTTTTACACAAGTGTGAAAATGTGAAATCGAAAATAACAGTCACGAGCAGGATTCGAACCTGCATCTCCTGGATACCGTCCAGATGCTTTGCCAATTCAGCCATCGTGACCCTTGCTCCTGACTGCTAATTTCGATAACACATTCATACTTAACGTCTGGGTGACGCAAACGCCATCTGTCGGAAGTATTTTCATACATTATACCGACCAGGTAAACTTAATTTTACAATTAAGATTTTACCTAATAATGACGCAGTCCTATAGATATTTTGATTTTTATATAGGTATATTTATTTTTTAGCTTTTGACATAGCCATATAAATTTTACCCAGACAATCGGGTTGTCTTGCAAATTAATGGATTGATTTAACATTAAGTAATGTGAACTACAATTTATATCAATTCAAGGAGAATTACGCATAACTAATGAGCATTAAATTATACTTTATTCTAATATAATATAACTAGCCTTTGCCACCGGCTTCACCGCAGCCAAAAGCTAGTTTTTCGGTTATATCTCAGGTTCCCGATATAGTAGCGGGATAAAATGTATACCAGTTTTTAAGTCTAATCAAGGCCTTTCAAATAATAATAGTTGCATTAAACTTTGTTCAGTAGTTTTTGTGTGATGCGCGAACAAACAAACAGAAAAACAGACAAAAATTCTAAAAAAAATTGTTTTGTGTTTAGACGCCTATATAGCCTATTACAGTCATTTTTTCTCAAATATCTTAAATGTACAGACACAGCTTTGTTACAGCTTTATAATAGTATAGATTAAAGGCAACATTTTAAAATACGATAGTTTAACCTCCTTTTCTGGTTACACCTACATCACAATAAAACAGAACCATAGATATTCATAACCACAGACTCACAAATATTAAACTTTGTTACTTAAATCAAAAGTCAATTCGCAATTGAATTAAGGCACTCAGATTGTACTGCGTACGAGAGAAAGGGGTTTTGATATGAATTATTCAACACGCGCGTAAATCACTTCATTTACTTCATATCACGTAGTCGATATACGGTGGTTTTAAACTTTTATGACCCAAATTAGTTGTGACGTATGTGATATCTCACAATCTAAATGTAGTTAAATTTGGAATATCTATGTATAGACAGTGTGTAATCTAGCTGTAAACTTGCCACTCATCGGCAACTTTTATTCGACAGGCGTGAGACTGGTGACCTATTGTGATATCTATTTGTGAACACCTGACCTGGCACGTTTATCAATCGATCCTGGCTATGAAATAACACCGTGGATATTGTTGAACTTACAAATATTGTCGAAACCCTGTATAAAATCACACTCAGCTCTTGTTTTGAAGTCACCAATTGTCCTGAAGAGGTTATATAGGTTCTTATAAATACTAGTGATTAAATAAAACTAAATGGATTGGAAGATGATCTTAACAAAGTTTAGATATTATTATGAAGATACTTTAAAAAAAAACAGCTAAATCAAAGACCGAGAAAAAGGTAAAAATCCGCAAGATTTGATTACAGACAGACAGACATCAGAACATGTGAAATTAAATAAAAGCCGCAGTTATGAATAACAAACATTTATTTTATTGAACTTAGGTTTGTAAAATTGCATTAAGCATATAATATGCTAAAAATCACTGCAGCTCTTCCAGGAGAGTGGAAATCCTCATTATTAATTCGAATGTGAGTTTGTTTGTAATGTTTTCACTTTGTAACTACTGACCTGATCATTATGAAATTTACATGCATACATGTTATAGTCATATATATAGCCCAGAAAACGATATAGACTACTTTTGATCCCGAAAAACTGAGTGGTTGCCGTGGGATAGATATTAATGCATAGGGATAATTAATGTGGCGTAGGGTGATGTATTTATAATCTGAAGTCCACGAGGACAGAGTCGCGGGCAGAAACACATACCTACTATTGACTCGGACCACACAAGTCATTTTCAACTAAAATAATAACACGTAGCATCACGCCTGTATTCCCCGAAGGGGTAGGCAGAGGTGTATTACACACCCACGACTCGCCAGCTATGTTTAAGTCCCACGTAATAGGGGGCGAGCCTATTGACGTCTACCGGGCACATTTCCAAACTCCGGGCTGCTAGTGAGAATTTCCTTTTTTTTTTACAAAAAATCTCAATAATACTGCCCGACCCGGGGATCGAACCCGAGACCTCATGATCAGCAGTCGCTTACACTACCGCTGCACCACAGAGGCAGTTAAACTAAAATAATACACGTAGAAATCACCACTGAAGGGGTTATTTAACGTGTTCTCTATAGAGGAGAAATTATATGACGTGAAGTCAACGACAACTTGTTAAAACGATGGTTTATTTGCGACTAAAATTACAAGAGTATAATTTTTACACGCTTATGTTATGACGTAGTATACACGGTGTGTTCCTGCAGATTTGATAAAGCAAGCAAGAATTATATCTATTCATTACTGAATAGTACGTATAAAATACATCCTGAAAAACTGTTCACATTGTAGTCATTGTTATACTGTTAAATACTAGCATATATACGTCAAACTCCTAAAGGTTAAGCCTAGATTCTGGCTGTAAAATAAAGAAGGCTTTTAAGAGAAAAAGAATATAAATATAAATTAATTTACCTGGAATGCATTAACGCACTTTAAATACTTTGTATACCCTAAAAAGCTTTATATTTTACTGAATATAACATAGATAACACAAATTAAATATAGTATAATTACAAGCATTTAACCACTAGGTTTCAGAGGATCTCATTTAGATAATTCATTTAATTTGCTACAATCTCTTTGGCTCAAGTTTATTTTATATTGTAACTTACTGTATATAATTTGAAAAATACCTTTAGGTACATTTAAGTCTCGAAAACGATTCACAAAGAATTGCTTTCATTAAATATGGTGACAATTTCAACGGTATTTTAAGCACTTTATCTTCTTGTTCTTTAATTAAGTTATTCAAATTAACGGTCTTTGGATTGTAATTTTAATTTTTTTTTATGTTAGGTACTTAAATATTGCCACAAATTATAACGTAAGTATATAATATGTAATGGTAGGTTGATAACATACATGTATGTAGAACTTGTTTAAACATCATGTTTTCGGGCACCATAGTATCATAAAAAAAAATTAAAAAGGTTTTTTTTCTAACTGATCTAGAATTATAATAATTTGGGAGGAGCACCCAGCACACACCCACAGTTTGCTAATCTCAGCTATCTTACTTAACAAGCAGGTAGCCAGGGATTGCCGATCCTGACCACTGAAGTAATGTAATATGGTTCCGGTGGGCCGCCAATAAAGGCGGAGAGATGGCACACGGTGAGTTTCTTTAGTGGATGAGGGCCCACAGAATATTTTCTGATAACTACGCAAATACTTACTTTAACTTAGGAATAGTTGAAGTAAATGCAGCATTATGTGCCATAATTTAAGTCTGTTAACTTAATATGTACCTCCACATGCTTGAAGTTACATGGGGACTAAAGTCATTCAGTATTCACCTTTACTCAAACGTTCAAGTTTGGAACAAGTATTTGAGAGTCAAGCTAATAAACAAGATGATGCACTTTCAGTTACTCCACATAAGGAATATTAAGTTGGCCTGACCGAAACTGAAATGTTTTCGCCATCAGATTTTATATTTCGTAAATTCATTTTATCATTTCAAGGTCACCTATGCTACGCAATCTTCATAAGAAGCGAGATAACACACATTAACTTATCGCGACACTTTCAAAACACATATATTACCATTGTAGATACCCACTGATATTAAGCAATCCCGCCATTTTTATAGCGACAATTTAATTTTAAGGGAATGAAATCCTTGGAAAAATCTAGTACTTACATAATACCAGTAGACTTAGTACAGGTTTTGGGTTTGTGATGTACCTAAGTTGGATTTAAATACAGTTCTAACCTTGACAATAATACACTGTATTCTCAATATTTCCCAAGAACTTTATTCGAAAAATAATCATATTTTGCGTAAACAAGCACGCTAGCTTGTCGCGGCGCACCCTTCGCTTTTGACATTCGTAAACGATGGATGGGTATACATTATTATGATGGAATGTCCCCGAGAAATCATTTTCCTTTCCGTAATATATCACTCTTATAAGCTCTATGGACATGAATATATTTTATTATACGAGTATTACTCGTACATGCTTTTGCTACATTGATTTTTTAAATAAAAAATGATATATACATTTTGTAATAGCGTACGACTGGATAAGATTATAGAATATAATTTTAGCATTATATATTAAATCATTTTAAATCGATATCCTAAAATAAATATTACTAAATATGATTATATTATTGAAGATAAAACAAACAACTCGCCAATAAAGAAAATTGGTAGTCTGTATCGTTCCATTATCCTTTCTTTCGAATTTTAGTACCTTTCCCTGGGGTTGGTAACATGCAAGTAATGTCATTGAAGTTGCATTTATAGGCTACGGTAACTACTAAACACCAGGAAGGTTTATGTTTATTTGCCTTTTTCTTGTTTCATAAAACCAAAAAACAATAAAAATTATTACATTTAAATAATTATTTTTTAAATATAAAAAATAATTATTTAAATGTAGTTTTTATGTAAGAACTGATTGTCCAGAATATCTTTTGTAGGATTTTGATTTCACGAATATTTTTAAATATAACTAGAATTTTATTTGCCGTGTGGGGCCAGCATTAGAATTGTCCCACCCCTTCTACACCCATGGGTAGAACCGACTGAGGGAATACGGAGGGAGTGGGCAGCAGCACTCCCTCGAGTATTAACAACATCCACTGCGATCGCCAACCCGCCTGGCAAGCGTGGCGATTACGGCACTATCCCCCATATGAGCAAAACATGTTGTGGCGTTGTCTTGGGGAGGCCTATGTCCAGAAGTGGACGTCGAAAGGCTGATGGGATGGGATGGGGACGGGGATATTTTAAACGGCACTAATTTAGATTGATTTTAGTGACTAAGTAGGTACGTTTTCATGAAAATAGCCGACTAGCCCCAGCGTCCCTTAGCCACTTCTCATGAATAATCATTCTAGAGAAAGTTAGAGGATCAAGCCAACCTGCGCACCGAAAATGTTTGTTTTGTTTTTGTGACATTCTGTCAGCGACGGTGAACCGACCCCATTTTATCAATTACTATAGGAACATTTGAATATTTGTATAATTTGTCCTTAAACTTTCTATGATCAAGGACATTGGATGATATGAAGAACTGCCTGACTATATCTTATATCTATATAAATAGTAGACTTAGATGGTAAAGCATACTACCTTCTTGAAATTCTATCCATCATCAACTTCTTTTTATAAATTATTAGTGTTGCCCTTGAATTGAATTCGTATTGGTTGCCATTACAGTATAGAATATTATAATATGTATCTAACTTTAGTTTATTAAATATGTGGGGCATGCTTTTATCATTCTTGTCGTACTTACATAAAAAATATGTTACTTAAAGATTGTTAATGGTTTACTTATCCTCCCTGCCTTCAATAAATTGACAATCCTACGTAAAATAGGTCAGACGTGAAACGATGTATCATAAGAGACCGTTCACAAATTGATTAGGTTGCCCTAAAAAAGGTTGGAGTATTGTTGTGACATAAAGCGAGATTGAAACTGTAGTGCAGTTTTAGTTTAAAGCTCAAAATGATTTTAAAATATTTATTGTAATGCCGCATATCTCAACTATACCTCTGTCCAGAAATACAGCTTTTATACCCTCATAGGTATTTATCTAAAAAGAGTTAAGCAGAGTTGTAACTTAACCATAACAGGCACGCCTATTGATAGGTATCTACAAGCTACTGTGCCGATTTATAAGTGATTTAGTTTTCTTTTTTCAGTAACGATATAAATGCATTATTATTTTTTGCTTGACCCTTTAATTTGGAATCTTGTCGTAGGAATTTGCATACTTATCAATGTCAAAAAACAACATAGCATCAAGCCTGTATTCCCTGAAGGGGTAGGCAGTGGTGCATTACACACCCACAATTCGCCAGCTATGTTTAAGTTCCACGTAATAGGGACGTTTGCCGTGTGGGGCCAGCTTCAGAATTGTCCCACCCCTTTCTACCCACGGGAGTCGTAAGAGCCGACTGAGGGAATACCGGGAGAGTGGGCAGCAGCACTCCCTCGAGTATTTATAACACCCACTGCGATCGCCAACCCGCCTGCCAAGCGTGGCGATTACGGCACTATCCCCCATTTCTTGGGGAGGCCTATGTCCAGCAGTGGACGTTGATAGGCTGATGGATGGATGGATAGAATAGGGGCGAGCCTATTGCCGTATACCAATACATTTCCGAACTCCGGGCTGCTACTGAGAATTTTTCTTTTTACGATAAACCTCAATAACACTGCTTGACCCGGGGATCGAACCCGAGACCTCATGATCAGCAGTCGTTTACACAAACAACTTATCAATCTCAGTTAACGTTTATAATTATTAAAATTATTAACTAAATATTATTCATTTGAATGTTTTTTCTACAGATAACCTCGCAAAGTGACTGTAAACAATACGTAACTCAATACAATATTGTCAGTTTCTTGCGTGTCAGTTACTACTATCGATAAAACGTGATACAATTGAATAAAACGTGTATTTAACTAAAATTTCAAGCATAGCGTTTGTAATTTAAGGAATTTATCCTTTCCCTTCCATTTGAGCCGAGTCATCAACCCAGTAACTCCTCTTATCGGTTCCACTTTGACTTTGTGATTAGCGTCACAAAGGCTGCGGTTGAAGCTACCCCATACTTACACGCTTGACTACTTCAGATACGAAAGCAATAAAGGTTCTGTTCATATAATGGGAGGAATTTGAATTTAATTGAGATAGTTTTCTATCTTATTACATACTAGCTGGTACCCGCGACTTCGTCAGAGTGGAATTTCGTTATTTCCTTTTTTATGCGGAATCCTAATGACTTTTCCAAAATAAAAGTAGCCTACGTTGTAAAATATCTGCCAGTGAAAGTTCCATCCAAATTGGTCCAGCCGTTTTGGTGATTAGCCAGAACAGCAACAGACTGACAAAAACGTTAGTATCCTAACTATCCTCTTTTTATTATCTTTACTATCCACCTCCTATCCCTTTCCTTGGAGAGGGCGGTGTGCGAGTAATACCTCTGGTGTTGCAAGCGTCTATAGGCTACGGTAACTGCTTACCATCAGGTGGGCCGTATGCTTTTTCACTACCCACGTAGTATAAAAAAAAAATATTTAAAACCCAACTCTTCTCACTAAAGTAAGTATAAATGTTCCTTCTAGAATCCCTCGTTACCATGGCCCGTTTCTCAAACCTTCACGTCACCGAATTAATTTAGGAAAACAACATTCACCGCTTACTAGAGTCACTCACCAATATAACACTGTATTAAGTTCCTTGAAAGAATTTGACGTATTCTCAAATAAATTAGGAAAATTTGAATATACTCATCTGAATTTCATGTAAGTGTTATTAGAGTACTTACCTACATAATGTTACCTGCATATGATCTATTTCATTGAATTCTTGCTCTCTTCATTTGAAGAACGCATTTTGTTTTCTTAATTGTAACTTTTGTTATTATAATTTTATTATTGTAATTTAATTTATGCATTTAGTTTTATGTTCGGTTGTCATATTAAACTACATGATGAGATATCCTATAATTAAGGGAACACAATAACTACTTACATTGTCTTATTTGCATGGCATGTAAAATTTGTTGGAGATCCTTATTAACCCGGCGCCATAGGGGTTGGGTCAAAATGACCCGAGACGTTTTTGTTAGCTTGCAGATTCGTAACTATGCAAGCCATGTATCCACTTCTTTCAGTAGCTGGAGTTTATGAGTACCGCTAAGCGTTGTTTACTAAGAATCAATTGTGCGACGACCGTGCATGGAGCTGCGTGTGCCCAAAGTTAAAAAAGGTAAATATGACCCATCCCCGTACTCGATGTAATAATTTTGTGCCATTTTTTCCATAGATGGTTTTTATGTTTTTTTGATTGCTTTAGCTATTATTATACTGGAGCTATTGTTTCCTGCTAAATAATTTACTTTCTTATCAGTAGATCAAAAAAATTGATCACGAGGAAGGAAAACAACAGCGTATGTCCATTTTCTGCTGTTCAAACTCAAATACGGTATGCTACTTGTGACACAAGTCTTTCATCTCCACAACAGGAGCAAACATTATCGGATTCAGAAAGTTTTTCAAGTCATCAGGTACTATCTTCACAACATTATCATGGTAAAGATATAGTTATTATTTAAATTTCAGAAGAAAGAAAATTATTGATTTACTATTTATTTATACATATCATGGTTGCAACAAATATATTTGCCCTGAAAATGTCGTACATTTCTGCAGTGATTTCATTTACGACGATGGTTCTGATTAGTTTCGAGTGAGTTTTTTCTAAATACGTTGCAGTTAAGTTTATAAAAGTGCCATAAAAAATTAAATACTGTGAATTAATGCTAAAAAATGTGAGGTTTCGCTAAGGAACGTTAATTTTGTTGACATTCTTTACGTGTGTTTTTTTTGAAAGGCTTAAAGATTTTTTTTTTATCATGCAATTTCTTCTTTCATTTACTAAAACCGTACAACAATAAACTCATTACCATAATATAATTAATAATTTATCTTAACAATATTGAAATAGCTTATGTCGAAATATCAGGTAATTATGACCCACCCATACGTCCGTGTAGTCATTTTCCACCCCCATGACGCCGGGTTAAATAAATAAACAAATATTTTGCAGTCTACCCGTCATCACAGCTGATGCAACCCATTCGAAGCTTAAGAAATACTACTGGTACTCCACCAACTATAGTATATGCGTTAAGACCCGCTCAATTGTGTTATGTAGGTGTTCTATTGTCTTTATAGATACTATGTATTGTACCCTCATTTTTTTCTAGCAGTTCTTTTAAGTGGTGACAGTGTGACTAAAAGAAGTAGCTGTAATGTAATTTTCAACAGCAAAGAAAGCTTACATAAAATATACATAGCCACATCCAAAAAGAAAAAAATACTTATTTTTTACAATTCATTTTTGAATTTATATATATTATTATGAAATTAAAAGCTGTATTAACATGGTTATGTTATAAATTATGAGCAAACACGCATCGTTGGCATTAATAATTTGGGTAACAACTTTGAACCACCGCGTGTTCGCTGAAGTTCATAATAAATCATCATTTTTCAACGCACCCTTCCTGCCTGGTATCTACCGAGGTCAACATTAGTAACGGCCCCTATTTATATTTTGAGAGAACAAAATTGTTTCATTTATTTCGAGCTTTGTTGAGGAAATATGACGTAAATTATCTAGATTGTAGTTATTTATAATTTTTGAAATTGATGATAATATTTTTTATTAGTATTAAGAGAGCAAACATATTATTATGTCAATGGACTTTAATATCCAAATGAATGTACAATTATTTTAATGTATTATTGAACAATGAATCATAACACTGATGTGCCATTTGCTCGTCTGCCATGGTTTTCAATAAAAATAAAATTCCTCGGAACCCAATCACAAAATTATTCTACATTCTGTTATCTAGAATTAATGTTGGCCGCACTTCTCCTCTAGCACCATCCTCGGTCTTGTGCAGAGTACAACACCATTTGTAGTTAACTAACTTTGATATCTTTCGCAAAACAGTAGTTATAATTTACATCTTTTACACGCGAAAAAAGGACCTGTTTATGTTACTTTATATATACGAGTATGTATTTATAATTACAGGATGATTGATTAATAGTTAAGGCGTAACAGCGTAACAAACAGAATCACTTCCGCATTATATTTTTTTGAAGCGCATTTCCTGTACTAAGGAATAATCCTTATATCGTGGTAGGACTTTATAAACATACAATTTCATGGACACAAAGTACACCCAGACTCAGAACAACCATTTGTGGATCACACAAAGAGTTGTCCTGTGTGGGAATCAAACCCACAACACTCGGTGTTGGCAACATAAAATATAAAATGTATAGTTTTTAAGTGGCAACACTCTTTGATTGTTCCTAATACACAGTTTGTACTGCAACGTCATGTTCTACCAAATCTAATACATTAATACTATACATTAAACACAAAGTGAAAAATGTGACATCGAAAATAACAGTCACGAGCAGGAATATTTTCGATCTCACATTTTTCACTCTGTGTTTATTGTATTGTGCTAAGCATATCAAATACTAAAAATATATCTAAACATTAATACTAGTTTAGAGTCAGTGTTTCATTTCAAAATATACAAAATTAAGTGCTACTACGTGACTCAACATTGGTGCCGAAATATTGTAAGCTGTCCCAATTTTATTACAGGCACCAACGGTTGTTATAATAAAACACAATTTGCACTAAACTTCGTATATTTCTTACAATCAACTGTCACTTTATATTACGTCCGCACGCTTCGATCAACGCAAGTCTACTGACCATCGAGCACAGATAATGCACTATATATAAAGACAACTGAGTCATTGTTTTGACAAGTACTCAAAGTGTTGTCAGTAAAAAGGGTTAATCGCATAGTTACCTGAAAAATTAGGGGAAATGTATATAAAACCTTCCACTCGACCATCCTGACAACATTTATGTCCTCATACATGCACCAGGTGGAATCCAATCAATAACCTTATACTCGGCAGAACTAGGTATTTCAATTTTATTTTTCATCTTATTTTTATTATTATTATATTTTATTACAATACAACAACACACATGTTGTATATGTGTTGTTGTATTTTATTATTTATTATTATTTTATTTTATCTTATTATTCTTTATCTTTTCATTTATCACTTTTATTATTATTTTTTTTATAATATATGACATTTTATGCTAGTATATTAAACTGAGTATAATACTCCTCTTTATATTGAAAAAAATATATTTTGTGCTCAAAAATTCTACCAGTAAGAAGGCAAAAATAATTACATATTCATATTAATTACTAATTATTAGTTTATATGTATTAGTAAATATATTGATTTAACCAAGAACTAAAAAACTACTACCGGATCGGAACGCGGCCGACTGAGAAAGATCCGGCCAGAAAACTTAGTAGGCGACAAGTCTTGTGGATTATTATTTTTTTTTTATTACGGATATACTGAAAGCTATATAATTATTTGTAAATAAACATGGAATTGACTAATCACTATTATGGGCTTATCTACGCAATAAGCGCTATTTCTGGCAATGGGTGCCTTCTTGTATTATGTTTGGTGAGGCTTATCACAGGATTCCAGCCACCATCAAGGTAAGACCCAGCCGTCTTCTCTATTGAAATTGGAATATTTCTTAATTTCAATAGCCTCATGTATCATTCTAGGGTAATATCGATGTTCTTTTGCGTGGATTTGAGATTTATGAAACCTAATGTAATGGCGGGTCTGGTCCTGTGTGTGCTCACAAAATGCAGACTTTGTATAGCGACGGTGCTCCACATCAGCTATGTGTTCTTTAATCCGAGTTCTTATGGATCTCTTTTTTGCCCAATGTAGGAGAAACCACAATCACAATCTAGCTTTTCAAATATTAATAAACAGGATCAAATATTAATAACAACAATTTGATACGTAAAAACTGATTCATAATCAGGAACTTCCTTAAGACCAAATCAACAATTTCATATATTCTAATCCATCTTAATAATATACTTAGAAAACTTGCTAGAAACTTTTCTATCCAAGGATGTACATTTGTATACGCGAATAAAAAAATCATATTTATGCATATTTAAATTTAGATATAGTTATGTAACATATTTATATTACTGAACCCCACAATAGAATGCCCTGTGTTGTAAGGCTATCTCTTAAATTCTTTACTAAATAATCTTATTTTTAACAGTTTACATGAAATACATATGTTACCTTAACTTTATATAAAACTAAGGAAAAATAAACTTATCATCATACTACTACATAGTACACTATCTCCCTTGCGGGGTAGGCAGAGAGAACAGAATACCAAAAGGCTTCATTCTTGCATAAATCTCGCCCTTCCTCTACATTCATAATTCTCTTCATACACTCCACCACTCCACCTTCTTCAATGCATTGACGATTTGGTCTAGGTAGGCGAGCCTTGGTCTTCCCCTGTACCTAGACCCTTCCACATTGTATTGTATATCTGCTTTACCAGTCACACGTCCGGCTTTCTTTCCACATGTCCGAACCATCAGAGCATCTTTCCACCAATACCCTCTTTCATACTTTCTCACTCTCTTACGGCGTCGTTACGAATGGGGTCAGTCAGCCTCACTCCACAGATTTTCGACAAAGATCGCAGAAAAAGAAATATATAATTATTTTTTATTGCCTGTAGTGGCAGACGAACAAGAATTCAACAATGGCAATATAAAGTTCCCACCGCTATCTCTTGATTTATGAACCTTTAATATAGAAAGCAAACATTAATGCTAAAATAAGGCTGGGACATTTTTTACAATTACTGTTATGGTTTCGGTTATGAATTACGAGAAATATGGAATATGTGTGATGTTTTTTTTTTTTTAATTTTTTTATTATTGCAGTTATGGGCAGACGAGCCACGGCCCATCTGATGGTAAATGGTAACCATCGTTCATTAACTCAACTATACCGACAGCATTGTCAAGCCGATGCTCACCATTTCATTTCACCGATATGAAATGAAAGAATAGACGGCTATCTCCTGCTACAGCCAAAACGCAACGATGTGCTTCATAGCTGGTTACACAGGAGATGGTGGTACCAACCCGCTCAGGCCCGATACCAAGTGAGTACTCCCACTTGGCACCCAGCCTTACCACCAGTCATGCAATGGATTGTAATTGCTTACTTCCCTTAGTCGCCTCATACGACACCCGTGGGAAAGAATGGGGTGGTGACACTTGTATTCTTAGTCCGTCACCACACGGATAATATCAGTGATTATTATGTGGTTGTGTAAGCTCTACCTTTATTTTTACTTTCTTTATGGTGCAGTGAGTGATGTATATTTCCTTGTATTCATTAATCCATACATCTATGCATCCATCCTTATATTCATCCATCCTTATATCCATCCATCCTTATATCCATCCTTATATCCATCCATCCTTATATCACCATAATAACTCTCACAGATATTTCTTAAAGGTGGACCCCGATAGATCTAACATCGACCTGTTTACGGTAGCAATAGTTATCAGCGGTAACAGGGCATCAAAGAAGCGAAAGCCCCGGCATTTATCGGCAAACCATGGGCGATCTAACTCTACAGCTTAGTGGGGGGGGATTTTTAGCCCAACTGCAGAGTGTTGAATATTTGAATTCCAGATTATTGTGCCCGTTAACATAAGATCCAGAAGATTTTAACTATATAACCCCGTGAATTTTCTATCAAGTGGCCTTATATTAAAAAGAGCCATAAGCTAGGTGTCCTCTAACTCAAGAAATATTAATTATATTGGAAATATGACAGCACCAATATCTATCAAATCTATTTACAAGCAGCAAATGACGTCAATTTCATCAAAATATTTAACTAAATAACACCATCGCCAAGGACTAATCTTTTAAGGGCAGATGGGCCTTAGGCTGGGTAGTTGAATTACATCCGGGGAACGACGAATTTATATATGTTGCTAGGTTGAAAACTAAACATGGTTATGTGAAGAAACTGATTATCAAACCAACTATTTTACCTATCAGCTTTACAAATATCGTAATCATTTACTGTCACTAAATTACCGGACAACACTCTAAATTAGTAATATAATAATCTATATTAGTAAAATAATAAAACGGGTTTGTAACCACCAGACCAATTTGAAAATATACGATATCCTATTCACGAAAAATTGTTTTAGCAATAGGTACACCTCTCAGCTGCCCTTAGGTACAAAACATAGTGGCTATATTCTCCTTGTTAGGTACTTAAAAATCACTCCCGAATTACAATGTTTGCAATATTATTGATCGTTACTCCATCATATAAAGGGGACGATACCAGTATAGGGGCAATACCATAAGCTAATTCCACAAAAGATGACACAAAGTGGCAAAGTGAATTAGCCTTTTATATAATGTTATTTGAAAGCATTTTAAGAAATAATGAATAATCAAAACAATTTAACATTCAATTCAAAGCCCGATGAAAAAGTACCGTGACATATTTAATTATATGCAAATAAAACCGCGGGCCAGAGCTAATACTTCGATAAAGTTGTAAACGTGTACTTAATACGAGACAATTGCCAACTAATTGAACCCTTACCGGGACGGCACCAGGGTGGCTATAAAATACACCTAACCTGGAATCTAACATTAAAACGTTCTCATCAAAGTTTCATATATTTTATCACGATTAAGACGAGATACAAACATTATAATCAGCTATTGTTAAATCAACAGACTCCATGGGTTTATCAATGTGGTAGGTGTTGCATTGCTAACACCTTATTTGGGATATCAAGCCACGACTTCAGAACCATCTGGCAACCCTTTTCGAAAGCCAAAACAGTGGTGAAAGCAGAACTCAAATCTCATTAAAATGATAAAATTGTTATGGAGTAACATCATAAAACCGTCAACAAGGACTTGTTGCATCACAGTTTTACTAAAAAATCGAATACCAATGCTTTCACTATTTTGAAACTGTATGCTCTAGCCTGGCTGCGATGGAAGGATTATATTAGATTTTTTACATAATTTGATAGCAACAGAAAGACTACATAACCTTTTAAGAGATGTTCGTTGGAATGTCTCCAGTTATCTATTTCACGCGGTTCATCAGCTACGGTGGCGGCTGTCGCACCTTATTCCATAGTGTACTGCGAGCGGCTGCGTTGAAGAGTTTCCATGCTCCGTTCTTGGCTCGTATTATAAAATTGTATGCATTAGAAATGAATTCGAGTTATAGGAAAAATAAATTTATGGCCACAAGAAATTTTTAAATATCTCGAAAACGGCGCGTTGTACACGAAAAATAACAAAATTTTAACCCCCTTATAAAACACCGCCGTGTTGCCAAGAACTAGGGGCTTACACTTTTTTTTTGTAATTTACTGAGTCAAATTTATAGTGATCATAAATACAGTACTGTATTTAATTACTACTCCTTATTATAAAATTAAATTTTACAGAAATATATCTACAATATTAGAATTCACTTGCAGGGTACGCCACGTTTGACTGCGTAACCAAATGTGACAGTAAGTTAAGACTGTCGCGTATGTCAGAGCAAGGGTGCTACGGCTGAAACTTTATTTCAGGCTTTTGATGTTAGAATCACTTGTTAATTTCTCAGGCAATTGAACAATAACTTAACTTAGGACAATAATAGAAGATATGGGCGTGTACTTACACTTGTTCTTTATCCCACTTCTGAAATGTAAGCTGTCCCGATTTGATTACAGGCACCAACGGTTGTTATAATAAAACACACAGAATTTGCACTAAACTTCGTATATTTCTTACAATCAACTGTCACTTTAAATTACGTCCGCACGCTTCGATGGACACAAGTCTACTTTTTTTTTTTTAATTTGTTTAAGGCATTGGAAGAACCATCAGCCTAACCGTAACTTATAAACATCGTTATTCTCTCATCACACGTAAGTTTAGTTCATAAAACAAGTCATAGTCGAAGTCAGTCATATAAAATTTGTCTGTCAAGTCAAATTCCCACTCCATTAAGACGATGGCAACCTTACTGAAGCTTCTATGGAGTTTTGGAGACAACAGGAAAAAACACGTTATGTCGCACTACATCACTTGCCAACACTTATGCACATACACAAACAGTTAATAAGTAAAAGGCAACCACTTTTACACATTAATACTCGAAATAACACAAGTTTAGGAAAATAATGCAGAGGGACGACATGATCTTCTTCGTTTTCCCGCCAAAACTCGCAAGTCTACTGTCCATCGAGCACAGATAATGCACTATATATAAAGACAACCGAGTCATTGTTTTGACAAGTACTCAAAGTGTTGTCAGTAAAAAGGGTTAATCGCAAAGTTACCTCAAAAATTTGGGGAAATGTATTTAAAACCTTACAATATATATAGCTATCCTGTAACTTTTTTCTACAATCCGTGAAGAAGTGCGCGCCGCGCGGGCATCATGTGCTCGTTGCGAGATTGTCCGCATGAAATATGTAAAAATTAGAACCTACGACATGCTGTTTCGCAAGCAAAGTTTTTAATTCAACACATGGCTTCTGCCATGACGTTGCAGTACAAACTGTATATTAGGAACAATCAAACAGAGTGTTGCCACTTAAAAACTATACATTTTATATTGTATGATGCCAACACTCGGGTGGGAAGCCAGTATCTAAGCCACTCCGCCATCTGTGCACTCAAATTACACATTATTACAATATTATTATATATTAGCCTTTGCCCGCGGCTTCGCCACAGGCAAAAGTTAGTTTTTCGGTTATATCTCAGGTTCCCGCTATAGTAGCGGTATAAAATGTATACCAGTTTTTAAGTCTAATCAAGGTCTTTCAAATAAGAAAAGTTACATCAAAATCCGTTTAGTAGTTTTTGCGTGATGCGAGAACAAACAGACAGACAGATAAACAGACAAACAGACAAAAATTCTAAAAAAAAATTGTTTTGGATTTAGACACTCTTATATAGCCTATTACAGTCAGTTTTACTCAAATATCTTAAATGTACAGACACAACTCTGTTACAGTTTTATAATAGTTTATTATTATATTATTTACAATATTAGTAAGCCTATCTGGAAATAATTACCTATTACGTTTATTTCTAGCAGTTTTCTCCAACTTCCGCTGTCTACTTGATGGATTAATTAATTTTATCTATCGATTTCATTAAAAGCGATGAAAGTGAATTAATGTAAAGAATTTAATCAGGATTCACTCACGGATTGGTTTTAGAAAATATTAGATTAAAGGAAATAATTACAAGTAGATTTCTCGTATCATATTTTCACAAATATCGAGTATATTATTGTTAATGCTACTTTCTTATAGACTGAGTGCTTTTGTACCGACAGTAATTAAACACGCGTTGGCATTCTTCTGTTACTCCCTCTTATTGCACGTTCTTGAAATACCATCGTTATTTCTACCGTTAATTTCAGCATTTATAGTAGGTACAATGGAAAAATTTAATTATTTTTCTTGGAAAAGTAAATGTTTTCAGGCTTTTAATAATGAAATGGTGATTGTTTTAAGTAATTGTAAAACTGGTATAACCTCTCAAGATACATCTAATATTAAGTTTAAAAAAGAAGTGCATAGCAGTAAAAATCAAAATAGTATTATCCTCCCTAGATCGATAGCTATAGCCGTTTCTATGGTACTTTGAATTAGGTATCTATATATATAAAAGAAAGTCGTGTTAATTACACTATTTATAACTCAAGAACGGCTGAACCGATTTGGCTGAAAATTTGTAGGGAGGTAACTTAGAACCAGGAGACGGACATAGGATACTTTTTTTTATCCTGTTCCCGTGGAACATGACATAAAACGTGGTATAACAAAACGCAACTGACATGTGCGTGGGCCAACGTCATTTGAGTCACTACGGACTGTTAATGGTACAATATTCCCAACATATCGTGCTGCATGTGAAGAACTCAATTTACTAGAAAACGATACCCACTGGGATACGACAATCGTTGAAGCAATTATCTTTGCATCGCCAAGTCAGATACGCACATAATTTTTATCATCTTTTCGACATGCTTTCCATCAAACCCAGATGGGTTAAGTTAGATAACCTGTGGCACAAAAACAAGGATAATATGTCAACATTGCGGTTGCAGTTGTTTCTTCTGGAATAGCAGCCACATTGTTAGAAGGATGCCGTGCGGCTCATTCAGCATTAAAATTACCGTTAAATCTTCAAACTATTGAAGAACCAACATGTAATATTGCAAAACACTCTGCCATAGCCAAAGTTTTATCAGCATCAAAAATCATCATCTGGGACGAATGCACAATGACGCATAAACGTGCATTGGAAGCACTTAACCGAACATTGAAAGATCTACGCAATGGCTCGAGATGTTTTGGAGGCGCAATGATTTTACTGTCTGACAATTTTCGTCAAACACTGCCAGTAATTCCAAGATCAACTGCTGCCGACGAAATAAACGCTTAATAAATTATTATTATTTTTTGCTTGACCTAAGACTTGAATTTAGAATCTTGTCGTAGGAATTTGCATACTTATCAATCTCAAAAAACAACATAGCATCAAGCCTGTATTCCCTGAAGGGGTAGGCAGTGGTGCATTACACACCCACAATTCGCCAGCTATGTTTAAGTTCCACGTAATAGGGACGTTTGCCGTGTGGGGGCCAGCTTCAGAATTGTCCCACCCCTTTCTACCCACGGGAGTCGTAAGAGCCGACTGAGGGAATACCGGGAGAGTGGGCAGCAGCACTCCCTCGAGTATTAACAACACCCACTGCGATCGCCAACCCGCCTGCCAAGCGTGGCGATTACGGCACTATCCCCCATTTCTTGGGGAGGCCTATGTCCAGCAGTGGACGTTGATAGGCTGATGGATGGATGGATAGAATAGGGGCGAGCCTATTGCCGTGTACCAATACATTTCCGAACTCCGGGCTGCTACTGAGAATTTTTCTTTTTACGATAAACCTCAATAACACTGCTTGACCCGGGGATCGAACCCGAGACCTCATGATCAGCAGTCGTTAACACAAACAACTTATCAATCTCAGTTAAGGTTTATAATTATTAAAATTATTAACTAAATATTGTTCATTTGAATGTTCTTTCTACAGAAAACCTCGCAAAGTGACTGTAAACAATACGTAACTCAATACAATATTGTCAGTTTCTTGCGTGTCAGTTACTACTATCGATAAAACGTGATACAATTGAATAAAACGTGTATTTAACTAAAATTTCAAGCATAGCGTTTGTAATTTAAGGAATTCATCCTTTCCCTTCCATTAGAGCCGAGTCATCAACCCAGTAACTCCTCTTATCGGTTCCACTTTGACTTTGTGATTAGCGTCACAAAGTCTGCGGTTGAAGCTACCCCATACTTACACGCTTGACTACTTCAGATACGAAAGCAATAAAGGTTCCGTTCATATAATGGGAGGAATTTGAACTTAATTGAGATATAAAACTATCTTATTACATACTAGCTGGTACCCGCGACTTCGTCAGAGTGGAATTTCGTTATTTCCTTTTTTATGCGGAATCCTAATGACTTTTCCAAAATAAAAGTGGCCTACGTTGTAAGATATCTGCCAGTGAAAGTTCCATCCAAATTGGTCCAGCCGTTTTGATGATTAGCCAGAACAAACAGCAACAGACTGACAAAAACGTTAGTATCCTAACTATCCTCTTTTTATTATCTTTACTATCCACCTCCTATCCCTTTCCTTGGAGAGGGCGGTGTGCGAGTAATACCTCTGGTATTGCAAGCGTCTATAGGCTACGGTAACCGCTTACCATCAGGTGGGCCGTATGCTTTTTCGCTACTACCGCTAACCCAACTCTTCTGACTAAAGTAAGTATAAATGTTCCTTCTAGAATCCCTCGTTACCATGGCCCGTTTTTCAAACCTCCACGTTACCGAATTAATTTAGGAAAACAACATTCACCGCTTACTAGAGTCACTCACCAATATAATACTGTATTAAGTTCCTTGAAAGAATTTGACGTATTCTCAAATAAATTAGGAAAATTTGAATATACTCATCTGAATTTCATGTAAGTGTTATTAGAGTACTTACCTACATAATGTTACCTGCATATGATCTATTTCATTGAATTCTTGCTCTCTTCATTTGAAGAACGCATTTTGTTTTCTTAATTGTAACTTTTGTTATTATAATTTTATTATTGTAATTTAATTTATGCATTTAGTTTTATGTTCTGTTGTCATATTAAACTGCATGATGAGATCTCCTATAATTAAGGAAGCACAATAACTACTTACATTGTCTTATTTGCATGGCATGTAAAATTTGTTGGAGATCCTTATTAACCTGGCGCCATGGGGGATGGGTCAAAATGACCCGAGACGTTTTTGTTAGCTTGCAGATTCGTAACTATGCAAGCGATGTATCCGCTTCCTTCAGTAGCTGGAGTTTATGAGTACCGCTAAGTGTTGTTTACTAAGAATCAATTGTGCGACGACCGCGCTTGGAGCTGCTTGTGCCCAAAGTTAAAAAAGGTAAATATGACCCATCCCCGTACTCGATGTAATAATTTTGTGCCATTTTTTCCATAGATGGTTTTTATGTTTTTTTGATTGCTTTAGCTATTATTATGCTGGAGCTATTGTTTCCTGTTAATTTATTTACTTTCTTATCAGTAAATCAAAAAACTTGATCACGAGGAAGGAAAACAACAGCGTATGTCCATTTTCTGCTGTTCAAACTCAAATACGGTATGCTAGTTGTGACACAAGTCTTTCATCTCCACAACAGGAGCAAACATTATCGGATTCAGAAAGTTTTTCAAGTCATCAGGTACTATCTTCACAACATTATCATGGTAAAGATATAGTTATAGTTTAAATTTCAGAAGAAAGAAAATTATTGATTTACTATTTATTTATACATATCATGGTTGCAACAAATATATTTGCCCTGAAAATGTCGTACATTTCTGCAGTGATTTCATTTACGACGATGGTTCTGATTAGTTTCGAGTGAGTTTTTTCTAAAGACGTTACAGTTAAGTTTATAAAAGTGCCATAAAAAATTAAAGATTGTGAATTAATGTTAAAAAATGTGAGGTTTCGCTAAGGAACGTTAATTTTGTTGACATTCTTTACGTGTGTTTTTTTTGAAAGGCTTAAAGATTTTTTTTTTATCATGCAATTTCTTGTTTCATTTACTAAAACCGTACAACAATAAACTCATTACCATAATATAATTAATAATTTATCTTAACAATATTGAAATAGCTTATGTCGAAATATCAGGTAATTATGACGCACCCATACGTCCGTGTAGTCATTTTCCACCCCCATGACGCTGGGTTAAATAAATAAATAAATATTTTGCAGTCTGCCGTCATCACAGCTGATGCAACCCATTCGAAGCTTAAGAAATACTACTGGTACTCCACCAACTATAGTATATGCGTTAAGACCCGCTCAATTGTGCTATGTAGGTGTTCTATTGTCTTTATAGATACTATGTATCGTACCCTCATTTTTTTCTAGCAGTTCTTTTAAGTGGTGACAGTGTGACTAAAAGAAGTAGCTGTAATGTAATTTTCAACAGCAAAGAAAGCTTACATAAAATATACATAGCCACATCCAAAAAGAAAAATATAATTATTTTTTACAATTCATTTTTGAATTGATATATATTATTATGAAATTAAAAGCTGTATTAACATGGTTATGTTATAAATTATGAGCAAACACGCATCGTTGGCATTAATAATTTGGGTAACAACTTTGAACCACCGCGTGTTCGCTGAAGTTCATAATAAATCATCATTTTTCAACGCACCCTTCCTGCCTGGTATCTACCGAGGTCAACATTAGTAACGGCCCCTATTTATATTTTGAGAGAACAAAATTGTTTCATTTATTTCGAGCTTTGTTGAGGAAATATGACGTAAATTATCTAGATTGTAGTTATTTATAATTTTTGAAATTGATGATAATATTTTTTATTAGTATTAAGAGAGCAAACATATTATTATGTCAATGGACTTTAATATCCAAATGAATGTACAATTATTTTAATGTATTATTGAACAATGAATCATAACACTGATGTGCCATTTGCTCGTCTGCCATGGTTTTCAATAAAAATAAAATTCCTCGGAACCCAATCACAAAATTATTCTACATTCTGTTATCTAGAATTAATGTTGGCCGCACTTCTCCTCTAGCACCATCCTCGGTCTTGTGCAGAGTACAACACCATTTGTAGTTAACTAACTTTGATATCTTTCGCAAAACAGTAGTTATAATTTACATCTTTTACACGCGAAAAAAGGACCTGTTTATGTTACTTTATATATACGAGTATGTATTTATAATTACAGGATGATTGATTAATAGTTAAGGCGTAACAGCGTAACAAACAGAATCACTTCCGCATTATATTTTTTTGAAGCGCATTTCCTGTACTAAGGAATAATCCTTATATCGTGGTAGGACTTTATAAACATACAATTTCATGGACACAAAGTACACCCAGACTCAGAACAACCATTTGTGGATCACACAAAGAGTTGTCCTGTGTGGGAATCAAACCCACAACACTCGGTGTTGGCAACATAAAATATAAAATGTATAGTTTTTAAGTGGCAACACTCTTTGATTGTTCCTAATACACAGTTTGTACTGCAACGTCATGTTCTACCAAATCTAATACATTAATACTATACATTAAACACAAAGTGAAAAATGTGACATCGAAAATAACAGTCACGAGCAGGAATATTTTCGATCTCACATTTTTCACTCTGTGTTTATTGTATTGTGCTAAGCATATCAAATACTAAAAATATATCTAAACATTAATACTAGTTTAGAGTCAAAGTTTCATTTCAAAATATACAAAATTAAGTGCTACTACGTGACTCAACATTGGTGCCGAAATATTGTAAGCTGTCCCAATTTTATTACAGGCACCAACGGTTGTTATAATAAAACACAATTTGCACTAAACTTCGTATATTTCTTACAATCAACTGTCACTTTATATTACGTCCGCACGCTTCGATCAACGCAAGTCTACTGACCATCGAGCACAGATAATGCACTATATATAAAGACAACTGAGTCATTGTTTTGACAAGTACTCAAAGTGTTGTCAGTAAAAAGGGTTAATCGCATAGTTACCTGAAAAATTAGGGGAAATGTATATAAAACCTTCCACTCGACCATCCTGACAACATTTATGTCCTCATACATGCACCAGGTGGAATCCAATCAATAACCTTATACTCGGCAGAACTAGGTATTTCAATTTTATTTTTCATCTTATTTTTATTATTATTATATTTTATTACAATACAACAACACACATGTTGTATATGTGTTGTTGTATTTTATTATTTATTATTATTTTATTTTATCTTATTATTCTTTATCTTTTCATTTATCACTTTTATTATTATTTTTTTTATAATATATGACATTTTATGCTAGTATATTAAACTGAGTATAATACTCCTCTTTATATTGAAAAAAATATATTTTGTGCTCAAAAATTCTACCAGTAAGAAGGCAAAAATAATTACATATTCATATTAATTACTAATTATTAGTTTATATGTATTAGTAAATATATTGATTTAACCAAGAACTAAAAAACTACTACCGGATCGGAACGCGGCCGACTGAGAAAGATCCGGCCAGAAAACTTAGTAGGCGACAAGTCTTGTGGATTATTATTTTTTTTTTATTACGGATATACTGAAAGCTATATAATTATTTGTAAATAAACATGGAATTGACTAATCACTATTATGGGCTTATCTACGCAATAAGCGCTATTTCTGGCAATGGGTGCCTTCTTGTATTATGTTTGGTGAGGCTTATCACAGGATTCCAGCCACCATCAAGGTAAGACCCAGCCGTCTTCTCTATTGAAATTGGAATATTTCTTAATTTCAATAGCCTCATGTATCATTCTAGGGTAATATCGATGTTCTTTTGCGTGGATTTGAGATTTATGAAACCTAATGTAATGGCGGGTCTGGTCCTGTGTGTGCTCACAAAATGCAGACTTTGTATAGCGACGGTGCTCCACATCAGCTATGTGTTCTTTAATCCGAGTTCTTATGGATCTCTTTTTTGCCCAATGTAGGAGAAACCACAATCACAATCTAGCTTTTCAAATATTAATAAACAGGATCAAATATTAATAACAACAATTTGATACGTAAAAACTGATTCATAATCAGGAACTTCCTTAAGACCAAATCAACAATTTCATATATTCTAATCCATCTTAATAATATACTTAGAAAACTTGCTAGAAACTTTTCTATCCAAGGATGTACATTTGTATACGCGAATAAAAAAATCATATTTATGCATATTTAAATTTAGATATAGTTATGTAACATATTTATATTACTGAACCCCACAATAGAATGCCCTGTGTTGTAAGGCTATCTCTTAAATTCTTTACTAAATAATCTTATTTTTAACAGTTTACATGAAATACATATGTTACCTTAACTTTATATAAAACTAAGGAAAAATAAACTTATCATCATACTACTACATAGTACACTATCTCCCTTGCGGGGTAGGCAGAGAGAACAGAATACCAAAAGGCTTCATTCTTGCATAAATCTCGCCCTTCCTCTACATTCATAATTCTCTTCATACACTCCACCACTCCACCTTCTTCAATGCATGGACGATTTGGTCTAGGTAGGCGAGCCTTGGTCTTCCCCTGTACCTAGACCCTTCCACATTGTATTGTATATCTGCTTTACCAGTCACACGTCCGGCTTTCTTTCCACATGTCCGAACCATCAGAGCATCTTTCCACCAATACCCTCTTTCATACTTTCTCACTCTCTTACGGCGTCGTTACGAATGGGGTCAGTCAGCCTCACTCCACAGATTTTCGACAAAGATCGCAGAAAAAGAAATATATAATTATTTTTTATTGCCTGTAGTGGCAGACGAACAAGAATTCAACAATGGCAATATAAAGTTCCCACCGCTATCTCTTGATTTATGAACCTTTAATATAGAAAGCAAACATTAATGCTAAAATAAGGCTGGGACATTTTTTACAATTACTGTTATGGTTTCGGTTATGAATTACGAGAAATATGGAATATGTGTGATGATTTTTTTTTTTTAATTTTTTTATTATTGCAGTTATGGGCAGACGAGCCACGGCCCATCTGATGGTAAATGGTAACCATCGTTCATTAACTCAACTATACCGACAGCATTGTCAAGCCGATGCTCACCATTTCATTTCACCGATATGAAATGAAAGAATAGACGGCTATCTCCTGCTACAGCCAAAACGCAACGATGTGCTTCATAGCTGGTTACACAGGAGATGGTGGTACCAACCCGCTCAGGCCCGATACCAAGTGAGTACTCCCACTTGGCACCCAGCCTTACCACCAGTCATGCAATGGATTGTAATTGCTTACTTCCCTTAGTCGCCTCATACGACACCCGTGGGAAAGAATGGGGTGGTGACACTTGTATTCTTAGTCCGTCACCACACGGATAATATCAGTGATTATTATGTGGTTGTGTAAGCTCTACCTTTATTTTTACTTTCTTTATGGTGCAGTGAGTGATGTATATTTCCTTGTATTCATTAATCCATACATCTATGCATCCATCCTTATATTCATCCATCCTTATATCCATCCATCCTTATATCCATCCTTATATCCATCCATCCTTATATCACCATAATAACTCTCACAGATATTTCTTAAAGGTGGACCCCGATAGATCTAACATCGACCTGTTTACGGTAGCAATAGTTATCAGCGGTAACAGGGCATCAAAGAAGCGAAAGCCCCGGCATTTATCGGCAAACCATGGGCGATCTAACTCTACAGCTTAGTGGGGGGGGATTTTTAGCCCAACTGCAGAGTGTTGAATATTTGAATTCCAGATTATTGTGCCCGTTAACATAAGATCCAGAAGATTTTAACTATATAACCCCGTGAATTTTCTATCAAGTGGCCTTATATTAAAAAGAGCCATAAGCTAGGTGTCCTCTAACTCAAGAAATATTAATTATATTGGAAATATGACAGCACCAATATCTATCAAATCTATTTACAAGCAGCAAATGACGTCAATTTCATCAAAATATTTAACTAAATAACACCATCGCCAAGGACTAATCTTTTAAGGGCAGATGGGCCTTAGGCTGGGTAGTTGAATTACATCCGGGGAACGACGAATTTATATATGTTGCTAGGTTGAAAACTAAACATGGTTATGTGAAGAAACTGATTATCAAACCAACTATTTTACCTATCAGCTTTACAAATATCGTAATCATTTACTGTCACTAAATTACCGGACAACACTCTAAATTAGTAATATAATAATCTATATTAGTAAAATAATAAAACGGGTTTGTAACCACCAGACCAATTTGAAAATATACGATATCCTATTCACGAAAAATTGTTTTAGCAATAGGTACACCTCTCAGCTGCCCTTAGGTACAAAACATAGTGGCTATATTCTCCTTGTTAGGTACTTAAAAATCACTCCCGAATTACAATGTTTGCAATATTATTGATCGTTACTCCATCATATAAAGGGGACGATACCAGTATAGGGGCAATACCATAAGCTAATTCCACAAAAGATGACACAAAGTGGCAAAGTGAATTAGCCTTTTATATAATGTTATTTGAAAGCATTTTAAGAAATAATGAATAATCAAAACAATTTAACATTCAATTCAAAGCCCGATGAAAAAGTACCGTGACATATTTAATTATATGCAAATAAAACCGCGGGCCAGAGCTAATACTTCGATAAAGTTGTAAACGTGTACTTAATACGAGACAATTGCCAACTAATTGAACCCTTACCGGGACGGCACCAGGGTGGCTATAAAATACACCTAACCTGGAATCTAACATTAAAACGTTCTCATCAAAGTTTCATATATTTTATCACGATTAAGACGAGATACAAACAGTATAATCAGCTATTGTTAAATCAACAGACTCCATGGGTTTATCAATGTGGTAGGTGTTGCATTGCTAACACCTTATTTGGGATATCAAGCCACGACTTCAGAACCATCTGGCAACCCTTTTCGAAAGCCAAAACAGTGGTGAAAGCAGAACTCAAATCTCATTAAAATGATAAAATTGTTATGGAGTAACATCATAAAACCGTCAACAAGGACTTGTTGCATCACAGTTTTACTAAAAAATCGAATACCAATGCTTTCACTATTTTGAAACTGTATGCTCTAGCCTGGCTGCGATGGAAGGATTATATTAGATTTTTTACATAATTTGATAGCAACAGAAAGACTACATAACCTTTTAAGAGATGTTCGTTGGAATGTCTCCAGTTATCTATTTCACGCGGTTCATCAGCTACGGTGGCGGCTGTCGCACCTTATTCCATAGTGTACTGCGAGCGGCTGCGTTGAAGAGTTTCCATGCTCCGTTCTTGGCTCGTATTATAAAATTGTATGCATTAGAAATGAATTCGAGTTATAGGAAAAATAAATTTATGGCCACAAGAAATTTTTAAATATCTCGAAAACGGCGCGTTGTACACGAAAAATAACAAAATTTTAACCCCCTTATAAAACACCGCCGTGTTGCCAAGAACTAGGGGCTTACACTTTTTTTTTTGTAATTTACTGAGTCAAATTTATAGTGATCATAAATACAGTACTGTATTTAATTACTACTCCTTATTATAAAATTAAATTTTACAGAAATATATCTACAATATTAGAATTCACTTGCAGGGTACGCCACGTTTGACTGCGTAACCAAATGTGACAGTAAGTTAAGACTGTCGCGTATGTCAGAGCAAGGGTGCTACGGCTGAAACTTTATTTCAGGCTTTTGATGTTAGAATCACTTGTTAATTTCTCAGGCAATTGAACAATAACTTAACTTAGGACAATAATAGAAGATATGGGCGTGTACTTACACTTGTTCTTTATCCCACTTCTGAAATGTAAGCTGTCCCGATTTGATTACAGGCACCAACGGTTGTTATAATAAAACACACAGAATTTGCACTAAACTTCGTATATTTCTTACAATCAACTGTCACTTTAAATTACGTCCGCACGCTTCGATGGACACAAGTCTACTTTTTTTTTTTTAATTTGTTTAAGGCATTGGAAGAACCATCAGCCTAACCGTAACTTATAAACATCGTTATTCTCTCATCACACGTAAGTTTAGTTCATAAAACAAGTCATAGTCGAAGTCAGTCATATAAAATTTGTCTGTCAAGTCAAATTCCCACTCCATTAAGACGATGGCAACCTTACTGAAGCTTCTATGGAGTTTTGGAGACAACAGGAAAAAACACGTTATGTCGCACTACATCACTTGCCAACACTTATGCACATACACAAACAGTTAATAAGTAAAAGGCAACCACTTTTACACATTAATACTCGAAATAACACAAGTTTAGGAAAATAATGCAGAGGGACGACATGATCTTCTTCGTTTTCCCGCCAAAACTCGCAAGTCTACTGTCCATCGAGCACAGATAATGCACTATATATAAAGACAACCGAGTCATTGTTTTGACAAGTACTCAAAGTGTTGTCAGTAAAAAGGGTTAATCGCAAAGTTACCTCAAAAATTTGGGGAAATGTATTTAAAACCTTACAATATATATAGCTATCCTGTAACTTTTTTCTACAATCCGTGAAGAAGTGCGCGCCGCGCGGGCATCATGTGCTCGTTGCGAGATTGTCCGCATGAAATATGTAAAAATTAGAACCTACGACATGCTGTTTCGCAAGCAAAGTTTTTAATTCAACACATGGCTTCTGCCATGACGTTGCAGTACAAACTGTATATTAGGAACAATCAAACAGAGTGTTGCCACTTAAAAACTATACATTTTATATTGTATGATGCCAACACTCGGGTGGGAAGCCAGTATCTAAGCCACTCCGCCATCTGTGCACTCAAATTACACATTATTACAATATTATTATATATTAGCCTTTGCCCGCGGCTTCGCCACAGGCAAAAGTTAGTTTTTCGGTTATATCTCAGGTTCCCGCTATAGTAGCGGTATAAAATGTATACCAGTTTTTAAGTCTAATCAAGGTCTTTCAAATAAGAAAAGTTACATCAAAATCCGTTTAGTAGTTTTTGCGTGATGCGAGAACAAACAGACAGACAGATAAACAGACAAACAGACAAAAATTCTAAAAAAAAATTGTTTTGGATTTAGACACTCTTATATAGCCTATTACAGTCAGTTTTACTCAAATATCTTAAATGTACAGACACAACTCTGTTACAGTTTTATAATAGTTTATTATTATATTATTTACAATATTAGTAAGCCTATCTGGAAATAATTACCTATTACGTTTATTTCTAGCAGTTTTCTCCAACTTCCGCTGTCTACTTGATGGATTAATTAATTTTATCTATCGATTTCATTAAAAGCGATGAAAGTGAATTAATGTAAAGAATTTAATCAGGATTCACTCACGGATTGGTTTTAGAAAATATTAGATTAAAGGAAATAATTACAAGTAGATTTCTCGTATCATATTTTCACAAATATCGAGTATATTATTGTTAATGCTACTTTCTTATAGACTGAGTGCTTTTGTACCGACAGTAATTAAACACGCGTTGGCATTCTTCTGTTACTCCCTCTTATTGCACGTTCTTGAAATACCATCGTTATTTCTACCGTTAATTTCAGCATTTATAGTAGGTACAATGGAAAAATTTAATTATTTTTCTTGGAAAAGTAAATGTTTTCAGGCTTTTAATAATGAAATGGTGATTGTTTTAAGTAATTGTAAAACTGGTATAACCTCTCAAGATACATCTAATATTAAGTTTAAAAAAGAAGTGCATAGCAGTAAAAATCAAAATAGTATTATCCTCCCTAGATCGATAGCTATAGCCGTTTCTATGGTACTTTGAATTAGGTATCTATATATATAAAAGAAAGTCGTGTTAATTACACTATTTATAACTCAAGAACGGCTGAACCGATTTGGCTGAAAATTTGTAGGGAGGTAACTTAGAACCAGGAGACGGACATAGGATACTTTTTTTTATCCTGTTCCCGTGGAACATGACATAAAACGTGGTATAACAAAACGCAACTGACATGTGCGTGGGCCAACGTCATTTGAGTCACTACGGACTGTTAATGGTACAATATTCCCAACATATCGTGCTGCATGTGAAGAACTCAATTTACTAGAAAACGATACCCACTGGGATACGACAATCGTTGAAGCAATTATCTTTGCATCGCCAAGTCAGATACGCACATAATTTTTATCATCTTTTCGACATGCTTTCCATCAAACCCAGATGGGTTAAGTTAGATAACCTGTGGCACAAAAACAAGGATAATATGTCAACATTGCGGTTGCAGTTGTTTCTTCTGGAATAGCAGCCACATTGTTAGAAGGATGCCGTGCGGCTCATTCAGCATTAAAATTACCGTTAAATCTTCAAACTATTGAAGAACCAACATGTAATATTGCAAAACACTCTGCCATAGCCAAAGTTTTATCAGCATCAAAAATCATCATCTGGGACGAATGCACAATGACGCATAAACGTGCATTGGAAGCACTTAACCGAACATTGAAAGATCTACGCAATGGCTCGAGATGTTTTGGAGGCGCAATGATTTTACTGTCTGACAATTTTCGTCAAACACTGCCAGTAATTCCAAGATCAACTGCTGCCGACGAAATAAACGCTTGCCTTAAATCATCGAATCTATGGCGCTATGTGAAAAAACTTCAGCTGACAACAAATATGAGAGTTGCGTTGCTGAACGATACATCTGCTGAAGATTTCTCTGAGCAATAGCTGACTATCAGTAATGGTCGAGTACCTGTCGACGCATCGAGCGGATTGATTTTATTTCCTCCGAATTTCTGTAACTTTGTCTCATCGAAAGACGAAATCATCAACAAAGTATTCCCAAACATCATTACTAACCACAAAAAGAATGAATGGTTGAGTGAGCGAGCAATTTTGGCGGCTAAATATAAAGATGTAGATGACTTAAACTACATAATTCAGAATGAAATCATTGGTACACTGCATTTATTCAAATCTATTGACTGTGTAATAAATAAAGATGAATATGCAACCCATGAATCAAAATACATGGCCAAAATACTTGATTTTTTTATTTATATTTATTATCCTATTAAAAATAAAATCAATAAGGCGGAACAAAGTTCGCCGGGTCAGCTAGTAGTTTAATAAAAATTATAATTAATTGTAACATTTTTCAATAACCTTTATTATACGAGGGGTGATCCAAAAGTAATGATAATTGGTTACTTCAGGTCCACATAAAAATCCAAAAAATTTATATTTTTTTTTCGCTAGCCTATACACTCACTACGTCAGCCTAAAAAAATCATATAAATAGGTCAGGATTTCCGGGAGATACATTCATTTGAATACGAACTGTCGAAGAGATAACATCAACATGGAGAAAAACGAAATTAGAGCTGTGATCAAGTACCTCTGTTTGAAAAAAATGTCTACAAAAGACATACACTGTGACTTGGTGGAAACATTGGGGGACTCTGCTCCTCCATATTCTACAGTTGCACGCTGGGCCAAGGAGTTTAAGCTGGGCAGAACAACGCACCGGCTCACAAAGCCGCAGTTGCGATGGCTGCCATTCAAGAAACGGGATTCGAACTGGTCGAACACCCTCCCTATTCGCCAGATCTGACTCCTAGTGACTTTTACCTCTTTCCTCGGCTCAAGGAACACGTCCGAGGCAAGAAATTTGAAGACAATAGCGAAGTTATGGCCGCTGTTGAGGCGTTTTGGGAGGGTCAAGAAAAGGATTTTTTTTTAAAGGGAATCCTGGGTTTAGAAAAAAGATGGACTAAATGTATTGATTTGTTAGGAGACTATGTAGAAAAATAAATTATTATTTTAACTTTAACTACCGTGTTTTATTTTCATTATCATTACTTTTGGATCACCCCTCGTATAGGTATATAAGAAATTTTAAAACAAACGTGAATATATCTAGGTATCTCAAAAACTATTAGTAGTTATAATTTTAATTTAATTTTTTTATTTGGCCTGTGGCACCAAGAATAGCTCCACCCCATCTCTTCCTATGGGAGTCGTAAAAGCCGACTAAGGAATTACCGGGGGATCGGGCAGCAGCGTTCCCCTGTGTACTAAAAACATCCACTGCGATCGCCAACCCGCCTGCCAAGCGTGGTGATTATGGTAAAAACCCCCATTTTGGGGAGGCCTATGTCCAGCAGTGGACGATTAAAGGCTGACGGATGGATGGATAATTTTAATTATAATCTAACTTAATAGTAGGTAGGTAGGTACTGTATGTAAAAGAAAAATTGAAAAGAATTGTAGAATTATAAAATACTTGCAATAAAAACTCTTATAATGTATGTTGTTTCAGAGTAAACATTTTATATATATGTAGCAATGAGTCGGGAAAGCGGAATGTTCTAGAATTATTCAAATGGAAATTTCTGATTCGTTTACTGCTTTACTGGTTCCATCTTCAAGCAAATTTTAAGTTTGGATCGCTACCATGCATACGTGATAATACCAAATTATAATATTATAAGCAACTCCGTCCGTGTGGTGACGGACTAAGAATACAATTGTCATCACCCCATTCCTTCCCACGGGTGTCGTATGAGGAGACTAAGGGAAGTAAGCAATTATCATCCATTGCATGACTGGTGGTAGGGCTGGGTACCAAGTGGAAGTAATCACTTGGTATCGGGCCCGAGCGGGTTGGTACCACCATCTCCCGTGTGACCGGCCATGAAGCACATCGTAGCGTTTTGGCTGTAGCAGGAGATAACCGTTTATATTTCATTTCATATTTGTGAAATGAATTGGTGAGCAGCGGCTTGACCATACTCTCGGTAAAGTCAAGTCAATGGGCGACGGTTACCATTTACCATCAGATGGACCGCGGCTCGTCTGCCGCTACATGCAATAAAAAAAATCTAGATTCAATTCTACCAGCAAGCTTCTAGTCAGCAAGCAGAGACGCACTTCTCACTCCGACTCACTGGAGCATTCGCAGCATCACCCCGACTCACTGGGGCATCATCACCACAGACAGTTCCGACTCACCGTGAACTACGCGGCATCTGGTTCCGACTCACTGGAACATTCCACTGGCCCGGCAAGCATCACAAGATGTATGGACGACTTAACCTGCTATCGACCTCCGGTCTCGGAGGGGAGTGATGTAGCGACATCTATCTCGCCACACCACTGTCTTTGCAGTCCTTGGCCTTCACGCTAGGCTGTCACTGCACTAAGCACATAAATGTAATAAATGACTGTATACACGCAAGCCAAAAAAAACTCAAAAGATATCACTATTCTGTGGCAACTCCAAAAGTGACAAATTGTTTTACTCCAGCGGCACTAGTTATACCCATTATTTCTGACGGCTTATAATTTATCTTTTTCATGAGGAGTTTTTTTGTGTATGTGACTTTTAGAAGCTTGAAGTCAGATACTATTTGACTTTATTAGCTTAAAACTGGAGCCTTGGTCGATATTTTAGCAGAGCTTCCAGCCTCACACGCATTTGTCATTATCTACATATTTCACATTTTCACACAATTTGTTTTAGTAAGCCGTGTGGGGCCGGCTTTAGAATTGTCCCACCCCTCTCCACCCATGGGAGTCGTAAGAGCCGACTGAGGAATACCGGGGGAGTGGGCAGCAGCACTCCCTCGAGTATTAACAACATCCACTGCGATCGCCAACCCGCCTGCCAAGCGTGGCGATTACGGCACTGTCCCCCATATGAGCGAAACACACGTTGTGGTGTTATCTTGGGGAGGCCTAGGTCCAGCAGTGGACGTCGAAAGGCTGATGGATGGATGGATGAAATCACTAGACGTGTCAATTGCTTAACATATACAATAAAATTAGCTAAACCCCACAGGCTTTATCCTACCCATTTTGTGGCTATATGTCCTGATAATTAAAAAGAAATTATCCTGCTTTTTGGATACATTACGTAGCACCACAATCTTGTGATTGCAATGCCACCTGCCGGCCCAATTATAAGTCTATAATAATAATAATAAACTTTTTATTTCAAGTAGCCAAGATCATATTTGTGTTAGTAACAATGATACTTATAAATATATGTTGGTGTCTTTTATATATATTTAGGTAAGCCCAAATAGAAATTAATTTTAGAATTGAAACTTATAGATATGTACTTTTACTAATTGGATAATAATATATGTAACTAAAAATATTATTATATATATTAAGAACATCAAGGGCATCATTGCCTCAGCATTACGGCCGATACCTTGGAACAAGGATTAGATAACGCAATCCAGTCTCTAGACCATCATGCAGAATATCTTATTGGATCCGCAATACCACCGCGGGAACCACTTCAATACACACAATAAACTTCATCAGTCGGTCCAGTTGCTAAATGAATAAAAGTCCTCTATATTGTACGAGCAAAGGATATAGTCAGAAACGCGTTGATTATCAATTGTTTGATGCGAGATTTGGTTATTATTACAAATGGTTCGTTAAATCCTAATCTTATTGAATCGAATTTAATTTATTTTACACTTTATATAACGTCTAATCGTTTATGTTGTAAATTACGTCCATTCAGAGCAGAGATCAAGCTTCGAGTGGGGTCGAGGCACCATCTTGACGTTTACTTTTGTTTGTGATATTCTGAGTTTTGCTGGAGAAGCTGGTTGATTGAGGAAGCTCATGGTAAATCGTGTGATTGAATGTTGGAGAGGAGTGAGTGACATGAGAACGATGTCGCTGCTCAGATGTGAAGAAACTGTTCAATAATGGGTGACAAGATTGCAATCCTAGATTTAAACGTATGAAATACTGAATAACTTGTTTTGTGCTCGCATTAAACCCTTATGACGCCCACTAATACCTGAAGATATTAAGAAAATGATCTTCCTTCTACTTTCTCTTTGATTTTGTAGACAATTTGCTTTTTGTTTTTGTCCGTGTGGTGACGGACTAAGAATACAAGTATCACCACCCCATACATTCCCGCGGGTGTCGTATAAGGCGACTAAGGGAAGTAAGCAATTATCGCCCATTGCATTACTGGTGGTAGGGCTGGGTACTAAGTGAGAGTACTCACTTGCTATCGGGCCCGAACGGGTCGGTACCACCATCTCCTGTGTGACCGGTCATGAAGCACGCCAGTGTGTTTTGGCTTTTATTCTTTCATTTCACATCTGAGAAATGAAATGGTGCGCAGCGGCTTGACTACACTCTCCGTATAGTTGAGTCCATGAGCGACGGTTACCACTTATCATCCGAGCCGTTGCTCGTCTACCATCATAAGCAATAAATTAAAAAAAAAACTATATTCTGCCTGTGACTCCCTTTGCGTGGACTTCAGAATATAAATATATCCCAAATACACATTAACTCTGCCTCGGTGAGTGACTGCTGATCATGAGGTCTCGGGTGCGATCCCCGCGTTAGCCGGTGCTATTGACTTTTTCGTAAAAATAAATTTCTCCCTGAGTTTGGAAATGTGCCCGGTGACGGCAATAGGCTTACCCCCTGTTACGTGGGACTTAAACATTGTTTACGAAACGTGGCTGTGTAATACACATCTGCCTACCCCTTCGGGGATACAGGCGTTATGCTATGCAGGTATATTTGTTTTTGATGTGAAATATCTAATGCGGAGGGAGGGTAAATTCGGCTGTTAGCGTGGCGAAGCTTTAATTTTACTTGTCCCGTTCAAATCTTGCAAGTTAAATTTGACACACTTCACGGTTACCGATTGAGCTGAAATTTTACAGGCATATGTATATCACGTGACAATGCATTATTTTGATGACATGGAGCTGATCTGATGATGGAGCTGGAAGGTGGAGATAGGAACTCTATAATGAAACGGCGCAACCCCATCGCGTTTGGGCTCGTATGATTCGTCTTGACGAGTACTTTGTCTCTATATGGTATCCAGGGTCTGATGATGGAGCTGGAAGGTGGCCACAGTATCTGTAATGAAACAACTCAAACCCATCGAGTTTATACTCGTTTGATTCGTCTTAAGGAGTACTTTGTCAAGTTATGATAATTTTATTTCTACAAAATAATTTCGATGTTTTCACATCTGCTAGACGTCCCGCGACGTCTAGTTTTTTTTCACATGAAGTATCTCTCACTCTTATTTTGCCACAAAGGCCTGTATCACAGACTAAAATTAAGGTAAAGAGTTCCTGAACATAAGTAGATCTCTCAATAGCGTATAGAGTTTTGTTAACAGGTCAGCATTGGGTCTTTCTCTGTGACTCTCTCTTATACTGTCTTATATAAAATAAAAAATGATTTGTTAAGTGCCACATTCTTCGTGGCTGATAAAGATCTAATATACTTAAATAGGTCACACATAGCATCACGCCTGTATTCCCCGAAGGGGTAGGCAGAGGTGTATTACACACCCACGACTCGCCAGCTATGTTTAAGTCCCACGTAATAGGAGGCGAGCCTATTGAGGTCTAACGGGCACATTTCCTAACTCCGGACTGTTACTGAGAATTTTTCTTTTTAGGATAAAGCTCAATAACATTGCCTGACCCGGGGATCGAACCCGAGACCTCATGATTAGCAGTCGCATACACTACCGCTACACCACCGAGGCAGTTGAATAAAAAATAAATAAAAATAAAAACGTAAATAGGACGTCTGCGAATATTTACTAATTCTCACATAACCTAAAATAAAGGCACAAGAAACTGCCAAAGGCACGATAAAATTAAAATAGAACAGTATACCATGTTCTATTGCGGTTTCTAATGAATAATGGATACGGGATTTGCATCAGGTAGAGAGCATGTCGTTATGCCGTGACACGCCGCCTTGTTTTGTTGAGCCACTAGATGAGCAACTGAAATCCCAACTAACTTCCAGTTTATTCAAAAACCTTTGAAAAAGGTACAATGAAATTAATAATAGTACTATGTAACACAAAGTAATAAATGTCCTTATTATGAGTTCATGTTTATACAGCTTAAATATAGTATATTTTAAATAATAAAACAGGTATATTAAGTATATAATAAGAAATAATACCAACATTAGCCACATAACATTTTATTTCGAAACGGATTTATTTTATAAATGTAATTAGACAAAATAATTATAAGATAGCCGACTTTTAAGCGTAACTAGCTCTGATTCCAATACCAGAGCAAATCTTCAATAAAATATTTTTAAGATTAAGATTTGAAATTGCACTAAAACAGGCGTGCAAATCGTTGTTTTGAGTTCATGTTTATACATGCTACCCTTCAGTTACAATATGTACCTCGACAGTTACAGTACTTCGTAACAAAGTTTATTTCAAAACAGAACCACTGTTTTGAAGGCCCAAAAGCTTAAAAGTGTAGAACACCGCTTCGTGATTCAGTAAACAACGTGTACGTATTACATATATTTCATTACTTATACTAATAAATTCATAAGTACATTATTTTGCTTGGGGACATACTAATCCCCATATTGACACATACCTAATACCCGCTCCTAAAATTATTGCTAATAATAATGCACCTATAATATACTGTATACGGTACGGGCACGGGCAATACGATATATACGACTGCCAAGTACTATAAGATTTTTCTGTTCTCAATGGTATCAGGTAATTTGAAAGTATTAAACTACAGTACAGGGATATATGCTTTACAATATTAATATATTCTGCTGTGGACCACAGAATAAAAATACATCACTCTACGATATATTATGGTGGTGCCGCCTTCGCGACTGGATACCCTCCAGCCATTAATCCCTCGCCGGGCGGCAGAGCTTGGGTTGGGGTGATGTTTTAAAGGGGTTTTCTTCCCTGCGGTCCTAAGACCCCCAGTCCTGTCCTCTAGGATTACGGGTCACCGGGGCCGAACTGTGGTCTGCATCAGACCGTGCTCACCACTTGCAAGCAAGCATTAAGCCCATCGCCCCTCAGGCTGAAAAGCCCCGTCTCCGTCTCCCAGTTCGTCCGTTTGGCCCACTGCAAGCAGTGAGCCCGTCGCCTCTCGGGCTAAAAGCCCCGTCTCCGAGGACGGGGGGGTCATTTTGACCCCACTGTCCCCCTCCCAGAGTCGGGGGGGCCACTGTGGCTCCGCTGACCCTTCACGGCGGAGACGTCCGACCTATCCACTGTGCCCTCTGCTAGTCAGAGGGACACGCGGAGACCCGTCACCTGCCGAGATTCAGCCACCGGCGCCAGAGCGCCGACGTTCCCCAGGGTGCACCAATGCTGGAGGTATCCCGACCCGAATCCAAAATTTCCACTACCTAGGGGTTCAGAATCGTGTACTGAACCTATGGTATCAATAAAATTATCGGTACGATGTCATTTACACCCTATATGTATATTATACAATATACATAGATCAGGCAAGTCAATCAAGAAGTCAATTCCGTCCATAAAGAAAAAAAGAAAATTAATTCAATACTTGTTTCTTCGACGCATATCAATGTCATGTCATACTCTGTTACAGAAAAAATCAATTGATACGCCTATACAAAATGCATCACTTAGCATGGACACGTGTACTAAAAGTATCGTATTTACAACAAACAGATGTTTGTTGTGTTTTTAATATCATATATTTCCGAATTCGATATATTATTTTATATTTTTTACATATAATCATCACATAATTACTGGAACTGTATGTGGTAGCACTTTTTGTTCTGCAGATGAGATGATTTGATTTTGATTTCACACAATAATCTATACTGGCTTATTGCAGCTCATTTTTTCTTCAATCATTTTTAGCATAGTTCTCCTTTATTTAAACCTCCTATTATTGCTTTTTTTTAACATTCCAGAGCGAGCGTGTATGAAGAGAGTTATGAGGAAGCGAGAGATGTATGCAAGAATAGAGCCTCTTGGCACTCTGTTCTCTCTGCCTACCCCGCAAGGGAAATGGCGTGATGATAAGTTAGTTAGTTAGTTTTAATATTCCGTTTTATTACGATAAAATGTAGTATATCATTATGTAACACCTCATTAGGTATAGGTATTTCAATTGCTCCTTTTTAAATATAAAGGTAATTTATTTTAGCTTATCTACTGAATAATTAATTTCATGACTGTGTCCGCTGAAACGATCACGACAGTAGGTACGGCATGGTACTATTATTGGTGTATCTATAAAATAACGTAAATCGGTATCTAGACCATTTTAAACATAAAAAGTTATATAAAACTTTTTAACGAACTCAAAGACCGTAGGCGAAATAAATATACAAAAAGGCTTTCGAGGAAAATTAACTGTACAACTATGACGAATGCTAACAATCATAAACCATCCTAAAATATATTTAATTTAAAAAGGTAGTTACTTTTTGTATCACATTACATTCGAATGAAAATCAAATTAAAACGAAAACAAATTCAAATAGATAGGTATATCCCAAATAATATATTAGCAGATTCTTTGTACGTCTCAATAGCTGACTCGGATTTTCTAAACATCTAACAGGGCTTATAACAAAAAGAAGGTTAAGCCACAGCTTTGCAAAGTTATTTAATCAAAAATTTCACTGGCTGTATCCTCGCCATTGTTACTAAAAATCTCAATTAAATTTTCACGCTGAATACATGAAATAACAATAAATGCAAATATAAAAGATCAATATTTTATTAATTTCTTACCACGTTTTAACACATGCGCAAACAAGCAAACGTTCCACCACATGGTAAGCGGTTACCGTAACCTTTACAAGCTAACAACGCCAGAGGCAACACTTGCGCCTCGCTAACTCCAAGGAAAGGGATAGAAGGTGGAAGGGAAGGATAACATAGGTATAAATTCTGTCATGCTCACTTAAAGATTCGGGTCATTCCCGTTCCTATAATATGGCGACAGGGGTGGTGGCTGAGCCATGCGTCAGGGCTGCTGGTGGTGACTGGTCGGTCTGGCTGTCTTGGTCATGGTCGTCGCGTGGGTCAGTGCCTTTTATTATGTTTATTGTTATAAGTAACTGACTACCGTATTCTACTCACGTGATGCCTCTACTGATTAAGTGACATATAAAAGTGGATACGCCCTTTGCAGATACTACAACGTAAGACTAACGTAAGTGCTGAACTTACATTCCTTATTTAAAATTACAGGTACAAGCAGCCAAGCTACGAATACTGCTAATAGTACTGCTAGTATCGAGTTCAATCCATAATCTAAGGTTCATACCTCCTACGGTAGACACCTCTGACTAATTGAGGTTTTTCGATTTTGAAGCGCTCTTGTTAGTTTTTAACAAACTGTTTAAATGTGGTAGAGCCTTGCGTATCCCAGCACGAATGGGCACGCTTGATCAGGGAAGTACCACCCTCTCACAGAAGATCAGCGTCAAACAACCGTGGGCACCTACCTAAATCGTTGTTTCGTATGGTGAGAGAGAGCGTCGGAGGCCTAAACCTCCTTGTCCTTTCCTTATTATTATTTAGATGGGCCTCATGGCGTAGTCGTTAGTGCAACCGACTTCCGTGCACGAGGTCGTGGGTTCGATTCCCACTCAGGACAATTATTTGTGTGATAAACACAGATATTTTTAGAGCGTCTGGGTGTTTTCTATCTATTACGAGTAGGTATATGTATGTATTTACAAAAAAAAGTAGTATATGTATTATATCCGTCATATGGTACCCATAGCACACGCGTTAAGCTTAGTTTGGGACCAGAGGACGATGTCCGTGAATATTTATATTTATTATTATTATTCTTCCTGTCCTCTCCTTCGTATCCTTCCTATTATCTCCTTATAATCACTCCTCTACTCCGCATATACCTTTCTTTGAAGATGGCGACACGCGAGTAATGCATCTGGTGTTGCTAGCGTCTACGTCTATCTACGGCTACGGTAACCGCTTACCATCAGGTAATGAAGGGATTGCTTGTTTGCCACCCACGTATTTTAAAAGAAACAGTTAACGATGAATGAACACAAAGTAAAATCTAAAATGACAGTCACGGGCAGGATTTTATGCATTTTGTGTTCATTCAATTATATGGCTAAGCATGTCAAATACTTAAAAATATTGGGAGATTTATTCTAAACTTAACTCACCCACGACTACCGACCTACGAAAGTTAACTTTCAGTTATAAAAAAAAGTACTTACCAGAACGAAGTGTATAAGTAATCAAAAGCAGTTTATGACCTTGTTCAACGGCCATTTCCACACTGGAAATGATTGATAGACTGCTTGGTAGTGAAAATCTCTTTACCATTTTTGTTGGCATCTAACATGAATACAAATTACCTCGATTATCCCTGATAAATGAAGATATAAATGTTTTGATGAGGTGTTCGGGAATGAGGACCCTGTACTTCGTGGTTAGAAATCGCAAATTTATGCCAACGAGGCCATCTGTAAGTATCTAAACGATATTACGGGTCTGAAAGCGTCTCAACAAAATGTCACCTACATCAATTTCACAAGCTTTTATATACTACGATGGCTGATTTATAACATTTCGTATTGAACAAAATGTACACGAGATCCAATATTGAGATGCCAACAGCATTGTGTAAAAAAATAAATTGCGTATTCTCAATACCAAAGAGTGTTTTACGTTTCACGCATCAATAATGAAGTTTTTCGCTCCCATATATAAAAAATATGAATAATTCCACAAACGAATTATTTCCAGCTCCGTAAAGATCTATGAGAGTATTTTATTCCTTTTTATTACTATGGAGTAATATCGCACAGTTACATTGGTCCGCCAATACAGGCGGAGGCATGGCGATCCGCGGATTTATTTACTGGGTGAAGGCTCCACACTACCCTGTTCATTGCTCCAAACGGCTAGGTGTGCGGTTAGGTACATTTTTTCCAGCTTTAACAAAAAAGGAGTTTTGGATTAAAATGCCTAATTAAGCAGTATGATGACCACGTAGAGAGGTTGATCTTTCACATGATCTTTTCCTATCTACCTATCTATCTATATCTATAAAAAATCCCTGCACAGTGTATCCGCGATGAGGTTTGAAACCATTTAGCCGCTCTTAACGTTTTTTTTTCAAATAGTGTGATTTGTTTGAACTTTAACGTAGAAAAGTTTTTATTCTGATTATTTCTTTCTTATTGTAATAAGAAAGAAATTACTAACGAAAGAATTATGTGTACCAAAGCAACGCGTGGCCTGAACTGTATCCGAGCTATGCATTAAATATATTTTATAAAAATAATTGTATTAGGCTATTCAAACGTGTCTGAACATAGTTTATTAAAATTTGTCTGTTTGTTTTTTTGTGCATCACCTGAAATCTATTTTTTTTTCTTTTGATATTTCTTAATTAAAAACTAGATACATCTGGTATTTTATACGACTATAATAATATAGCACTTGAAAATGTCAAAAGTTAACTAATAACCAACAGGGAAGTGCATCCACAGCACTATTGACGGAATTGCATTCACCACTACAAGCGGTGCAGTCCAACTACATGGACTGCAGAGCTTGTGTGCGGCTGAATGATGGAATGTCACCCTGGTTTGATGTCAATATTGGCGTTAAGCAGGGCTGCGTTCTATCAGCCAGACTGCTTATCATATATCTGGATAAAAGGTCTACAAAGGTTGAATGAAATGAATGTTGGAGTTCAGATGGGCGACTCAGTGGTTAACTCTCTGTTATATGCAGACGATGCGGTCCTATTAGCGCAGTCTGCGACTGACCTGCAAACCCTAGTCGACGTAATGGCAAAAGATTGTAAGAAAAGGGGCCTACGTGTGAATGTGAGCAAAACCAAAGTAATGGTTTTTGAAAGAGAAGAAGCCAGAACAGATGTTAGAGTAGCAATAGAAAATGGTGTGCTAGAACAAGTGGATGAATTTGTATATCTTGGATGTGGATTCAGTCAGGATGGAAGGTACACCACTGATGTAGAGAGAAGAGTGAATGCGGGAAATAGAGTGAACGGAGCATTGGGACAACTTCTCGGCAGCCACCACCTCAGCCAGAAGGCACGTGTCGCAATACACAACGCAGTGCTTGTCCCAACGTTATTATATGGAAGCGAGAGTTGGGTATGCAAAAAGGAGCATGAGAGTAAAATCAATGCGGTCAAAATGCAATCTCTGCGGAGAATCTGTGGAGTGAGGCTGACTGACTGCATTCGTAATAATGACGTAAGAGAGCGAGTAGGTATGAAAGAGAGTATTGGTGTAAAGATGCGAAAGGGAATGCTCCGATGGTTCGGACATGTGGAAAGAATGCTGGACGAGCGAGTGGCTAAGAAGATATACAATGCGAAAGTGGAAGGATGTAGGTATAGCGGGAGACCGAGACTTACCTACCTAGATCAAATCGGTCATGTATTGAAGGAAGGTGGAGTCAGGAGTCTCCGAAACCGGCGAACATGTATGAAGAGAGTTATGAATGTTGAGGAAGTGAGAGATGTATGCAAGAATAGAGCCACTTGGCACTCTGTTCTCTCTGTCTACCCCGCAAGGAAATGGCGTGATGATAAGTTAGTTAGTTGCATTCACCACAAGGGGCAGATAAGTAAGGCCCTTCGTGAACAATTCAACAAGAAACTCATGAGCCACTTTTTTAAATCGCAATTTTACATCTCACATAAATTGTTACAGTTTTATATAGTTCATCCTAATATTATTGGTAGATATGCGAAAGTGAGTTTGTTTATTTGTTTGATTCGCTTTTACACTATAACTACTGAACCAATTATCATGAACATTTTTATAGTCTATAGCGCATATATTTTGCACACATACAGTCTGGAGCGCAGAAAATCACATATGCTACTTTGTAACCCGGAAAAATCAATAGATCCCGAGGGATATCTATTTTTTTTAAAAAACAACACAGTGCAAGACTATCGAATAATCCTTGTATCACGGGGCACTTTACTAACATACAATGCCACGGACACAAAGTACATCCATATTCAAAACAACCATTTGTAGATCACATAAAAATTATCCTGTGTGGGAATCGAACCAACAACAGTCTGGTATGTAAACTAATCCGACATCAAATTTGTTTGCCAAACACTGAGGTAAATAACGAATGGAGTTCACTTGGACGGATACTAGATTTGACTAAAGTAACATTAAAAATACCCGTAGCGACAGCATCCCGGGAATGCAAGACTTAGCAGTCACTACCAGCAGCATTCGTTCGCGAGTCGAACGCATGGCTCAGCCATCACCCCCTTCGTCATATCAGAAGGAAGGGCATGACCCGAACCACGACGCCTACTATTCCAGAAACATGGGATATAACCAAAAGATTATTTATGATAATAACTGCCTCGGTGGTGTAGTGGTAGTGTATGCGACTGCTAATCATGAGGTCTCGGGTTCGATTCCTGGGTCGGGCGATGTGATTGAGCTTTTTCAAAAAAAAAAAATGTAATTAGCAGCCCGGAGTTTGGAAATGTGCCCGGTAGACGTCAATAGGCTCGCCCCCCATTACGTGGGACTTAAACATAGCTGGCGAATCGTGGGTGTGTAATACATCTATGCCTACCCCTTCGGGGAATACAGGCGTGATGCTTATTGTTGTTATTGTTTTATTATTTGTGATATTTTTAGATTTTGTTTTTGGCTGAGCCACCTGAAGCTAGTTGGATTATACAAATTAGGTATACCTTATTTTACTTGTGCAGTATAATATATTATCACAGTCATAGTTTTCTTCGAGATTGATCCCAAGTATAGGCAATAAACTCCTAAAGCTTTTATAGAGATATACTTCTATAATAAGTTAGTTTAACATGACTTACAACTTAAATGCGGTACAAAGGATGAATGGATCCTAACTTTAATTTTACATCATAGAATTAAACTATCCCTTCGGTGGATTTGGCGATGTCATCCTTCCGATATTGAATATTACTCTTCGAGGTTCGAAATTGATATTCTGACTTCAATTCTCAACTTAGTCAAAGCTTAAACTATCCAAGTTTAATATATATAGTGTATTAATCGCTTTTTGACCACTGATATAATAATAGCCACATACATTTAAATTCACTGCTAACACCCTATAGGTACATTATTATTAAAAGATAAACTACATTTATAGATTTATGTCGTTGCAAAGAACAAAATATTAACTATAAGAAACTGACTACGTTAGTTTTATTTTAATTTGATAGATATACAATTTTTTTATATAATTAATATATCTATCAAACTAACGGTTCTATATAAAAGCTATTTAGAAAAATTAAAATATGTGTGCATGTAAACTAGCAAATTTAATTTGTTTGGTCTGTGCACACACAGTCCCACTATTGGGAACAGGTTGGCAATAGAGATTCAGATGCTGGCCGAATGCAGGATGGCAGATATTATATTCTTATACAAATAGAGGTCAGGACGATGGAAATGAATTTGCTGAAAATATAGATGTTTCCAATAAAAGGAATGATAACCAACTGGTACTACATTGCTAGTATCCTACTGTACAATGGAGATAAGTGGATTTATTCAAATTTATCATGCAAATGTAACAATTTCATTTTCATCTTTATATATAGAACTTGGAAAAATCAGCTGCTGTGAGAGCTTAGCTTATTTTCTATTCTCACAAATTTATTATACCTGATTTGATTTAACGTTAGATACATAGGCCCTCAAATCAACTTATGAGTAAACTAGCCTTGGCCCGCAGCTCCACCGCAGCTAATAGCTAGTTTTTAGCCCTAGAATACTAATCATATTTTACCAGCGTAAATACTAATCATTTTGACTACGTATGAATCTAGTGCGTAAATAATGAAATAAAAACCTACATAAAGGCATATATTTACTTTATTTATGTACTTGTGTTTATTACACATGTATTTGTTAAAAAACGATTATTATTTATAATATTTATTAAAATAAATCAGTTTAAGCCTCCTAACGTATTTTTGTAGAGACGACAATCATGAGTGTTATAATAAAAAAAAAATTTTTAACAAAAACAAGAATCTTCTTCTTTACAGTTTAATTACTAAACGACAATCCCTCAATAAGTAACATAAAATAAAATTTATTCTCATTTGGCACCATTAATACATATTTCTTTTTAGAGAACAAAGTGAGCATCCTTTCTAAGGAAACAGGTTCTTCATTGTGTAGCCTGGAGCTTTCCTCTGAATCTGAAGGTAGCTTAAAACATGTTTTTTTTTTTACCACGAAGTACCGTTTGAGGCAAATGAATTATACTTGTAAAACTTGGCAAACAAATGTTTGTTTCCTGGCTACTCGTAAGCTCTTCAGCTACGGGTGGCGAATCCATGGTAAATACACTGCTAGATAATACCTCTATTGGTTCCTCATCCTCATCACTTTGATCTGGATTTTCAATCTACAAATGGTCATCAATTTCACTGCCTTCAGGTTCTCCATTGCTATCACTGTTCACGCCATCATCGTTAAAATATTTCGTCAATTCTTCATCCATGAAGGTTCGAACACCAATTGGCGAGAAGAAGTCATTTTTAATCTAAAACAAATAAAATAGTAAATAAGGACTAAAAATAATTCAATACGCCACGATTTGCTCGTGTTACACAAATAAGTACTAATCATGAGTCATTTTGACTGAGGGACATCGTATTTACAAAATGACGGCACTTACCGGTATGGCGCTGCCACTCTTGCCAATGGCCTCCCGGCAACATAGTTGACACCAAGAATCATGACGATTAGCGCATTCTTTTAAGAGAAATAACACTAAATGTAGGCGATGCGAGTCAAAATGACTCACATTAGTATTCTAGGGTTAAGTTATATCTCAGGTTCCCGATATAGTAGCGGGATAAAATGTAAAATTTCCAGTTTTTAAGCCTAATCAAGAGCTACCAAATGAAAAAAGTTGCATTAAAATCCGTTCAGAAGTTTTTGCGTGATGCACGAACAAAGAAACAGATAAACAGACAAAAAATAAAAAAAAATTGTTGTTGTTTAGACACGCCTATATAGCCTAATAAAACCATTTTTTCTCAAATATCTTAAATGTACAGACACAGCTCTGTTACAGCTTTATAATAGTACCATACTAGCTGACCTGGCGAACTTCGTATCGCCATATTTTATTTCGTGAATATTTTGCAATTAATTAATAAAAAATAAGTGATAAAAACTATCCTATCTTAGGCACGCCAGCAAAACACACATTTAAAAAAAATATTGTGTGGCTCACGATGAACTGAGATTAACTTATATATAATAGATACATAAGTACTATAATACATATCAGTGGGCAGCGGGCTTCCATCCACTGCCTTCAACCGCACTCGTTTATATAGCCCGTTTTATATTTTTATAAAAAATAATATTACATACGTTACAATTTTTAAATATTTTGAAGCATTTGACATGCTTGGCCTTAAATGAATACGGATAATGCATTAAGAAGGCGTGGGCTCAAACCCCGCTCATTTACTATCCTTTTCCATCTCACATTTCACCGACTGGCCTGGTGGCGTAGTCAGTAGAGTAACCGACTTCCGTGCGAGGTCGTGGATTCGATTCCCACTCAGGACAATTATTTGTGTGATAAACACAAATACCTATTTGTACTGCGTCTGGGTGTTTTCTATTTATTATATGTATGTATTTACAAAAAAATAGTAGTATAATGTATTATATCCGTAACCTGGTTCCCATAGCTCAAGCGTTAAGCTTAGTTTGGGACCAGAGGACGTTGTATCAAAAATGTCCGTGAATATTTATATTTATTTATTTATATATCATATCAAAATTCGGCTATGATACGCGTAGAACGTATACATAAACCTACTTTTATAATCCATCAAACCACTTTTATTTTAGACATCAGTAATCATTTATTATGTATATAGTGAAATTATTAACACCTATTTAGATATTTATATATATATTTTTAGAATTTTACATGCTTAGCACTATACATTAAACACAAAGTGAATAATGTGAAATCGAAAATAACAGTCACGAGCACGTTCAAATCCTGCTCGTGACTGTTATTTTCGATTTCACATATTAAATTTATTTTATATTGTTAAGTATGAATGTGTTATCGAAATAAGCAGTCAGGAGCAATTGTCACGATGGCTGAATTGGCAAGGCATCTGGTCAGTATCCAGGAGATGCAAGTTCAAATCCTGCTCGTGACTGTTATTTTCGATTTCACATTTTTCACTTTGTGTTTAATGTTATTAATACCTGTTTATAGGACAAATAATTTGTTATATTAAAGTAGCTGAGCATATCAATTGCCATAAAAATATATGAATACCCGTTGAGTTAGGACTATTATATAAAAAATATAAAAACATAGCATCACGCCTGTGTGCTCCGAAGAGGTAACATAGGTGTATTACACACTCACGGTTCGCCAGCTATGTTTAAGTCCCACTTATTAAAGGGCGAGCCTATTGCCGTCTATCGGGCACATTTCCAAACTCCAGGCTGCTACTGTATTATATTAATAGTGTGAATATGTTAATAAAACTCGTGTGCCTGTACAAAAGTAGTGTTTTTAAAAGAAAACGACTCATCATTAAATTATTAAAAGAAAACACTATTCGTAAAGTAGTATAAAATAAGGCAGATGTTCGCATGTCATTCTGTTCTTCCGTTTCTTGTACTATCAAAAAAAAGCATCCGGAACGGTTTTCCAGGTAATGCAGGTTCAAATCCTGCTAGTGACTATTATTTTCAATTTCATATATTTGCATAATTATTTGATATGAGAATAAAGGTAGGCCATGGTGTCCGAACAGAAATCGCCACCCTATTTCAATGCACGGCGTGTAAGGAGTAGAATTGAGCAAGTTAGATCAGAGCTACAAAAGATAGATTGGAAAAATGTTTGTTATTGATTTTGATATCTTAACCATCACAGGTCATGTTCTTCCTCTATTAAAAGTATAGTTAAACGTGGTCATAACTATAAAGGTAATAAATGAAACCAATATAACGTCGTATTATTTATTTTCATGTGTGTTTCAGCCGCCCGGTACAGATGCGAGCGGCGTTTATGTTAATGTTAAGTACACGTATGTAACGCTACCTTTTACCAAATTTTCGAAATACTGATATTATCTGAAGGACCCACGGTCCTGCAACGCAAACTTACAGCGGCACCAACTTTGAGAGAGAATCACCAGGCTATCTCTTCAAATACTGTAACATTATCAATTCTAACAATATTATAAGATCTTTAGAATAGACATAGAAAAAACACGATATTCTAATATTTTATATAAGTAGTCGTATTGAGTTTGTACGTAGGCCAAATTATAGGTACATTTCAGTGTTAAAATAATTAAATTTATGTTCTAATAACGCTAATAGATTCGTAATTAAAATATTAGAACATTAAATAGAAAAGTCAAAAGAAATTGAAGAACTTATTTGATAATTTATTTACTTTTTAAATACTTTATTTCATCTATCAATTCGATTGTAATAATTTCCATTGAATTTGGAATTACATCTAGTAAAATCTTTTTATTGTTACGTAATAATATAAGATAAATAGTTTATGGGCGGGCAGACCAAACAGACAATGAATATGTAAACATCTAAATCGTGTATAATAAGTTTTATTTTTAATAAACTTATTTATGTATAGATGGGTTCTAACAAGTGCTAAAATTACAAAGACATGTAAAAACTGTATTACAATACATAACCTAAGTGTAGTCTCTCAGAATTATTGCCCCGAAGAAGCCAATTGAAGCCGTGCGCCGTTGTCACTACACACTACGACCGCTACCGGACTGTCGAGCGACACTTCAAGCCGCTCCCAACATTTGGAATGACTGAACATTATGCATATTCATCTATTCAAATTATATGACACTGTATTTTTTTCAAAATATATTCGCTTCAATGAAAAGTGTAAAAAGATTAGCTACTAAATAAGTAATTTACTGCTGAGAGAAACATATCAGTCAGTAATAAATTTAGTGTGTACCTATGTTTGAATCATAAATAACGAAATTATGTTTTAAAATTAACTGTCAGTTGTTCTAAGAGGTCACGCTTAGTCACGGTGATCCGATGCGAGCAAAAATCTCTCAGGTGTTCAGATTTGCCGATACTATTTTCTTTTACAGGAATATGCCTTACAAAACATATATTTTTCTTTGGCTGATCTCTGTTGACTTTAATCTCACTATTTGTTCAGGTTATTTATAATCATATTATTATTTTTTCTGTAGTACTTATACTTTAGATAACTGCAATTGGAAGAAAATCGATATTGGAAAAAATAAAATATGCCTTCTATATGTTTGACCAATAACTTGAAAGATAAATTCGCATCATGTTACAGTATTCCATAAAGCTATAGGACCTCAAACACTACGCCTTACTCATATAAATTAAAGTGGACTCTTTACTTTATAATCAATAGTATCAAACCCTAAAATATTACGTAATAGGTATTACATCTACAGTTGACGATTATGATGCATTAAGATTAGGTACAATGTGTCTATATTTTAAATGAATTTCATATAAGCTCATAATTTTACTAATTTGAATAAGGCGCAGTGAGTGAATTCAAAGTATCGGCCCCTACTGGCGGACATTATTCAAAATGAGAATTTTATTAAATAAATAACAAATAAATATTAGGTTTCAATATCTATACAACTATCTTCATAAATTATAATTTACTATAAGAGCCCATTTCATATTAGTATACGAGCCCCGATGCAAAATAGTTCGTCTAGTGTGAAATTTTCTCTGTGAGATTTTTTCTAACTTCATTATTTTTGTATATCTATATAACATATTAAACTGTTCTACTATCACATGTCGCGTTACTTATGGCATTTTTAATTATGAACCAATAAACTATTTTAGCTTTTTAAATTTATACATATTCTGTTTTAAATTCGAAGAAGTTATAAGCAAAATAGTTCGTCTAATTTTTAATCGATGCAAAAGAGTTCGTCTATCGGTGAGTTAATTAAGATTATTCCTTCTTTGTACAATTATGTTGCATAAGTTAAATTTGTAAAAGTAATTCTGTGTCATTTGTTAAGTGAGACAGTATAAATTCTAAAAACTTTCAGATTTTTTCATTAGTTTTCAAATAACAATGGATCGTGGCAAACCCGTGTGTGAAGAGCTTCGAAAGCGAAAAGTTTGTGGGGTCGATGCTGGCAAATCAAGTTACCAAATATCTAAAGACTTGATACTTCCCAGGTCTAAAGTCCAATCTATCATTCAGCACTATCAAAAGAATAGAACGACTTCTTGTTTGAAGAAAACTGGTCGACCACGCATCACTAGTGCTGTAGAAAACAGAATCCTGAAGAAAATTAAAAATAATCGTCGTGCTCGAGCTGGAGAACTCACGGTGCAATGGAAGGACATGATTCACAAAGACGTCTCAGTTGATACTTGCAAAAGAGTCCTAAAAAGAATGGGTTACGGATTTTACACCGCTAAGGAGAAACCACTGTTGACTACTGTACAAAAGAAAAAGAGGTTGAAGTTTGCTCGTGATCATTTAAATTGGACTTCCGATCAGTGGCGTAGTATCATTTGGAGTGACGAGTCCGAATTTGAAGTGACAGTCGGCGATGAAAGGAAAAAAGTGAATCGGAACAAAAATGAGGCATTTCATACGGATTGTCTCAAACGCAAAATGAAGTTTCCGGCGTCTCTTATGATATGGGACTGCATGTCTGCACAAGGTGTTGGTGGTATGCAGTTTGTGGATGGTTCTATCAATGCTGCAAGGTATCAAAACCTTTTGGAAGAGAACTTACTGCCCTCTATTCCGTCACTTAAGCATCAAGATTCCTTCATTTTTCAACAGGATGGTGCTTCCTGCCATACTGCAAGGACAACAAAGACGTAGCTACTGGCGAAAAGCATCCCTACAATCGAATGGCCATCTAACAGACCGGACTTGTCGCCGATCAAAACCCTATGGTGGAAAATGAAAAAAGTTCTCCGTAAAAATCCATCAAGATCGAAGAGCGACTTAAAGGCTAAACCCTTGACTGTCTGGGAATCAATTATACCTGAGGAGTGTGCAGCGTTGGTTGCAACCATGCCTCTTCGCATTAAAGCTGTCATTGAGAGCAAAGGCGACTCAACTAAGTGGTAGACGAACTATTTTGCGTGAGTGACAAGGGTAGACGAATACTTTTGCGTTAAGTTTTTTAGAATATTTTTTTTAATTTTTTTATGTTATGTAAAGTCATGAAAGAATTTCAGTTATGTTAAAATAAACTTTAAAATGTTCCTCAAATTGTGGTTTACTTTTTATTAAACGTTCTTAATTATTTTACCAATATTTACTTTCTATATTTTACGCTTTGCACTACTTTCCATACTAGACGAACTATTTTGCATCGGAGCTCGTATATTGAGTAAATACTAATCCATCCAAACTTTTATAATTTTATTTAGGTAATGCGATAGTATAAATTTATTTACATGCATGTAAATATAAGTCTTTAATTTGAAGTGTCCGACAGCGTGAACCGACATTCAAAATCTTCATGAAGGCGGTCTTCAGACTCTTACAACGATTGATTTATAAAAATTATCGCTACATATTGTCATCAGTTTCAGCCTTCATACAAGATATTGTAACTATTATTTGTACACGAATTTCTTTAGAATAAACTGTCCCGGAAGGTAAATATACAATATCTAATTATCGTCTAACAATATGAGTCGTGAAAAGACTTTTAATGGGATTTTTGGTTTGAAAATTCACAGTAACTTATATTAAATAGATAAGTATAGGTGAAATGCCGAGAATAAATGCAAGAAAAATTATATTACCTAATCCCTTCATATATAAGAAAGAGTGAATAATAAGATTTATGAATTTCGTGTACAAATATACTATTTTATTAAAAAACAGGTACAGCAAGGCAAGGTTCTCCTAAGAAACCCTATTCATTATTATAAATGAAGAATAGGTAGGTACAAAAAGTAAAAAGTATCAAAAACATTTTGTGTCCCATATCAGTCGTGTTATTTGTGCAATGCTTTTTTAAAAACAGTTATATTAGCTAACAAAATTTCGTCTTGAATATATTTGCTAACAAAATTTCGTCTTGAAGCGTCGCTCAAATGTAATAAGTAACCGTGTAGCCTCCGACAGACATATAAACAAGTGTATAATATTACTATGCTTCCTATTATAAATGGACCAATCATGGCAGTGAAAGCAGGATCAATGCTGTCATTGGTCGATTTCCCACACTCTTATATGTCTAGCAGACGCTATATAAAGAACTGAGGTGTCATTTTCGAATTTCGAGCATAAGAATTTCCAACAATGTAATTTAAAATGGTTTTCATATCTCGAATTTGGAACACCACACCCCTGATCTTGAGAATGTGACCGACCACAACGGATTAAATACCATTCCTTCATAGAATCAGCGACTCCTAAGATGCTTTTCTAATACTATTTTAAATAATTTAACTAATATATCGTCTATATATTTATTACATATATGTATTTATTAAGGATAAGTATAATTTGAATAATTATGTTTAACATTCACAACAGCTTCGCTTTGCTAGACTTTACGATGTGACGAAATCGCTCGTTCTACGATGGATATCCTTGGAATTCTACGAGCTACTCTGATATGGTCTCAGTCTCAAGACAGTCCGTACGTCTGATCTATGATACACTCTCCCTACTCGAGCTACTGACTTGTGTGCGTCATCGATACTTGCAAATTGGTTGTTTGATTACCTTAAATACTGACTTTTGCATATTTTTTTCTTAGTTAGTGCAGTAAGGCTTAAAGAACATACATATCAATTAAACTATATTGTATCAGTCGCGTACACAAGTCTCTGATATGTGGGATGATGTGTGTAGCGCCGCGGACCGCCCGCCGCGGTCTCGCCCGAATGGTACAAAATTGGAGCGTACCTACATATAAGTTTATTATATACAATATACATTACAATACGATAAACACTATAGTGACTACGGGGCGGGACGCCGGCGGTCGGCGAGACGAATTGCCTCGCGCGTCAGCGTGTTTACAATCTCACAGTAATACCTATACATCGTAACTCGCTCTATATATATATAACAAACATTATAAGAACGCGCACCACGCCCGTCGAATAAACAACATAATATACAGCAGAATCGTAGCACTCTTTCGATTCGATTAAAAAAATTGACTAGAAAATCTCAATTCGCTACGAGCACTATGCGTGCGTGGAGGGTGAGGAGAATATATCGGTGGCACGCCACGCCTCTGCCTCTTCCTCGGCATCATACTGCTGCAGGAAAGGGTTGGTAGAGCTGTAGCGAGGACTGAGGCCACCGCTGCCGACTCCTCCCACCGCCGAGTTGAGCGTCACGGCGAGTCCCGCTGACGTGCCTGGGATAACGGAGCGCGGAGACTCGCGGGAGCCAGGATCACGCGGTGTTGAGTCACGAGGGGTATGCTCACGAGACGATTCACGTGACACGTAGTCACGGTCGCGTGGTGTGCTAGTACGCGGTGAATCTCTCGGTGAAGCCCGCGGAGACGCTCGCGGTGAAGACCGCGGAGAAGACCTTGGCGAAGCCCGCTCGGGCTGACGTAGAATAGATGACACGGATCCTCCGTGCTTAATGGTGTCCGCCGGGCTATGACTGCCGGAGCTACTGCTGGGCGAGCCGGGCGATGACACTGTCACCTGACGGGTTCGAGGAGGAGCGGGCAGAGGGCCGCGAAGAGGCGACTGCGGACGATATTGGCCGGCCCTGACTGATGAGAGAACCTGAAATAGGATGGAAACTCTAATAAACATTTATTCATTTTAGATCTATATTTTTTTAGCATTTGACATGCTCCGCCACTTTTTAAAGTACAAATTATTTGTGAATAAGAAAAAAGAGATTTTTTGTACTAGCGGGAATCGAACCCGCGTCTTTTCCAATCCGGGAAAGTGCTCTAAGCCACTGATCTATAGTACAGATCCTTCGATCATCCCAATTTTCTTATCACATTTGTGCGGGTTCGATTCCCGCTAGTACAAAAAATCTCTTTTTCCTTATTCTCAAATAATTTGTACTTTAAAAACATTTATTCTTTAATAAAAAAATATATGAAAAGTGTATCTGGTTGTATTCCATGTTATAAATATAATTACATAGTTACTTACATGTGCGGGCGGCGAGCGGTCTAGCCCGGGCCGACCCGAGAGAGCTGGCGGCGGAGATGCTGCTGATGCTACCACTTGAGGCCGATATGGACTGACTGAGGGCGGAACTCGGCCTGAACGAAAAAACAATAACGTTGTACTTATCTGTATGTCGGATTCTTGCTCAGATTGGTGTATACGGAGTAAAGAATGTCAGGATCATGGTTAGTACAAGTATAAAATCTATTCTTCGAATGCATGAGGCTATATATTATTATGTTATATATATTGTTAGACTATATTGACCGTTATATTCTAGGCAAAGTACCTTGGGGGAGTATGAGTGAGGCCGCTGGCGACGCACTGACTCTGTTTCCACGCGGCCCGGTTACTGGCTCGCCGCGCCGAACTGTCTACAACCATACATGCGTTAAGGTACCGCTTAGCCTATTAAACATTCTGTGTATTTGTCTAGTGTTAATGAAAAAACATGCATGCAGAAAAAAATTAAAACAAAACTTTAGTTGTGCTGCCTAGTTGTGTTATAGTTATGATTGGTTGTCGTTTATAAAAATCTATATTACATGCTCAAATATTTATCAGATCACAAAATGCGAAAATATGAAATAGAAAATAATGTCCACAGGCAGAGAAATTTATTTTAGAACACTGGATGCATTTAAAAACTGTGGTACTGGTGTTGTTGTTTAAATATCTAAGTATCGCGTTGTTTCGAAAACATTACCTGAACGTTTAGGAGCCGGCCAAATCTGCAGAAGACACTGCAAAACGTGTATAGGCCTCTGATAATCCATTTCTGTAGGTGGTTGTGAGTGTAACATTAGAGGAGGTGCTAGTGCCACGGCTAAGTGTTGTGGCGACATCTTGTTTCGATCTTGAGCGGCCACCACAAGTGCTAAATGGTCAAGTAGGAATACTAGAGTAGCTCTTGCTGCTCGAGGCAGACACTCCACTATTGAGGCCATGAGCCGTGCGTTACCTTCTCTATCATCAGGAAGACATACACCTAAAATATAAAGAATGCATTAAAATATATACATTTTTTTTAATTTAAATGGAAACTTATACCACATTTTTCTACATACCTAGTGCATCCAGAGTCATTTGATACAAACAACGACTAAATAGTGGTTGTGGTAATTCTCTAAGATAATCCTTCAGTAGACCAGTAATAACGTTAATGTCAGGAACTGAATCTGGAGCCAATTCCACGCCTCGTGCGTTTCTTTCAAATGCTTCCCGTAATATGCGTTTTTTGTTCGCAGATCCACACAAGCGGTAAAGTCCTGTAAAATGTTGTGAATTCAATCGCAGATATTGAATAAGTACTCAGCTGTATGCTTCATGAAAACGATACCATGTTATCCCTAATATATCAGTAGCAGAGCTCATATTGCTACTACATGAAGTATTTTAGGACTAGTCAAAACTGACAATAAGGTAACCTCTATGTTCAAATGTAGTAATGAGCAAAACTTTCAGATAGTACCAAACTGCCACCGGAGAATGTAACATGAAAATTCAAATACTGCGTACCAATAATATCCAAGCCACGTCTCTCAATCTCCTCAACACAGCGCCTTACAATGAGTGGCACTGGTGGTGCGTGCGATGGTCGTGGCTCTCTCGAGATGACAGCTTCCAGCTCCGCACCAAAGAGTGGCGCACCGCGAGCGACTGCTGGCCGACGCCGAAACAGCTCGTGAGGTTCAGTGTGTCGTACACGAACATATAAAGTGCCTCGAGGTTCCATCTGGACAATAAATATACTTATTTTACTATTATTATTTACACGCTAAAGATCTACTTAAAAATGTTATCACCAAAAAGTACCGTGAGACGAAATTAGTGATCCTGACCTCAAAATAAGAATACTTTTTTCTGATGTTTATCATATGTTAGACATACTGAACAAAATTTACCACTTTAGAGCATGCATCGTAATGGTAGTTCTCCCATGACCAATTTGACCAATTCATAGTTACCCATATTTTGCATACACACCTTAATCGCTAGCTGATGTGCAGAGGCTCTTGCCAAGAGATCTGGTAGTGTGACAGCTCCACGATAGCACAGTTTGTGTCTGTGCTGAGGATCCCATGAGTAAACCAGAACATCTAACTGTCTGTTGTCTACCAAATCCAGTTCAAAAGATTCGTCCCAGTCGAACTGAAGCTCACCAGTGCGTACCTAAATAAACAAAACTGTTATTGGATTACGAACATATTTGTATTATACTTTGTGTTTGGTATCATAGAGGTTTAGTATCATCACTCCATCCCACGCCATAGGCACCATTAAAGGCGTCTAGGTAATTTTATGCGCAAATTACTATATAAAATAAAATGAACCAGGTATATTTTTTATCAATATCTCACGTACAGAATAAATAGAAAAAAAATAACCAGAAATCAAAACAAAATATTATACTCACAACAGTCCGTGCTTTATGTACACGATCGCATTCTAATACGCAATATAGATCTCTGGGTGCAACGGGAGGCTGCGGAGGTGCTAACGGGCCGGATGGTGGTGAGCCTGGCGATGCACCCGATGCTGACGGCCGTAGCCCACGCCCTGCCAGTAAATGCACCCAAAGCATGCCTGATACCCCACCCGACAGTCGTGATAGACCAGTCATTGAAGCCGATAGACCGCCTGTCGTTGGTTTCTCAACTTTGTATTTTAGGAACTCTGAAAGAAAATATTGATATTAAATATATATTTATGACTAAAATACATAAAAATACTACATTCATACTTTACCATTAGGATTTATATCGAGGTGGCGTTGATGCCGTGAGCCTGGCGTAGGTACTGGACTTGGATTGGGACAGTTAAAACGTGATCCAAGCTCGAGCAGCTGCCGCACCCGGCGTGATGAAGGGGAGCCTCCAGCGCCTCCACTAAGTTGTTGCGTTGCACCTAGTTGCTGAGATGACACTGAACGAGCGGGTAAATGTCGTGGCCGTTCAACTCGACGATTTGCTAATCCAAGTGATGAACCAAATCGACTTCCACTTTCCATCTAAAAGTCCAAACAAATAATTAGAATGTAGTCTAAAAATCTGTCAATAATTATATAAAATTAAAATTCCTTACGTTTTTGAGTGCATCGTGAATATTTTCTGCGGAGTAATGTGTCGGAAGCCGAGGGCGAAGTGTCTCGTAGAGTGCACTGGTTGAAGGAGCACGAGATAACCACGCTCTGTATTCATCTGAAGTAAATACTGAAGGAGAGGACGGTAAACGACCTAATTACAAAACGGTTCGTTAGAAAACATAAGATATTATAAGAAAAGAGTTAGAAAAGATTTTTGATTGACTAACCTCTGGAAGAACGAAGATCTAAACGCGAAGACAAAGGCTCTGGTTCATCTTGTAAAACACTTCCAGCACGTCTAGTCAATCCCAACCTGCCCATATAGTTATTTATGAATCAATTTTCCTCAAAGTTACTTTGTCAATTGTATTTAAACTCACCTCTGTCCAGTTCCTCTAACATCTCTTGGTAATGAATTAAATTTCGATCCAATATCCCGTCCCAAAGTGCTACTCCGATAACCACTTAGTCCAGAATAATATGGAGTTCTAGTGGGAGCTGTGGCTTCTGTGTCAGAAGAATAATCCAAACTGCGATTCCGCCTAGCTGTTCCAAATTTGCTACCATATGAAGATAAACCTAATCCAGTAGTGCCATATGTACCGCCAAGTGTTGACCCAAGTCCTGTTCCTGTTAAGCCCGATCCTAATCCAGTACTCGTCAATCCTGTACCAACTAAATTTGAACCAGTAAGACCACTTAGGCCCGTGGTTGATAGTCCGCTGGGTAGCCCAGTCCCTAAACTGGTTCCTGTGAGACTCGGGTCTGTCAAACCAGTACCGCTGAGTCCAGAACCTGGCATTCCAACTCCAACGTATCTTTGATTGTATCTTAAACTTGAAGCTGCAAAATAAATTCAGTTATATAACCAAGTGATAATAAGATAAGTATCTATGAAATATGTTAACAGAACTATATGTACCTCCTGTAGCAGCTGAAGCTTTCAAACTAGATCTGAGCAACGAATGTCTACCAAAGTCCGAATGAGTTTCTGCTCTTGGTAATTGCTGTTCTGAACCCGATCGCGGAACTCGTCCACCGAACCTTGTACTGAAAGTATCATATTGTGAAAAGGTTCACATTTTATCTTTAATACTAAAAGAGTCCGTACAGTGTGACATAACAATGCTACGCCAATATAATAGAAGGCAAGCCGCTACTGATAATTTTCCAACGACCAGACAAACTTTTATCCTTACTAATATTATTAATGCGAAATTGAGTTTGTTTGTTTTCGCTTTCACACCATAACTACTAAACTAATCATATTGGGATTTTGTATACATAAAGTTTAGAATCCAGAAAAGGACATAGGTAGCCCTAGAAATTAAGGTTCCCGTGGTATAGCAATATATAATGTGCTGTAGAGTGATGGATGTATTGATATTCTGAAGTCCACGCGAACAGTCACGGGTAGAATTTAGCGTGTATATAAATCAGTGACTTCAAAAACTAGGATAAAGTTTGATCGCCAAATTGAAGTCTGAAATGTACATAAAATGCAACATTTGTCCAATGAAGCAAAACATCGTTAGAAAACCAGCATGCCAGCGAAAATTTCTCAACGGCTTGCGATGCCAGCCAAGCGGCACTGAGCCGGTGTGGTGCATGAAATCCCTCTCACTCCAAGAGGAGACCCGTGCCCTATAATGGGACCGTAATGGGTTGTGGTAATATATAGTACTGTTCTTGTTTACACTAAAACCATTGATATTTGGTCTCACCTTCCACTATCAGCTGGATAGTATGAATGCACTTTTTCGGCCAAACTATCAAGCGTGTTTGGATAAGACCTTTCGTATGGCACGAAATGCGTCGCTTGTGACTTCGGCTGTTCCGTTATTACTGGTGGAGGCGGACGGTAACTGGCAAAAGTAAATAGATTATTATGTTATTCTTAATAACTATGAACTACACTGGTGGCAGGATTTCAACCAAGTAAAAAGTGCGAGTCCTCATTTGTCACTTGATTCAAACGAATAGGTAACACAGTTATTTTTATTGCAACTAGCTATGATGCATTTGGGTAATTTTGGTGACTAGGGAAGATGTGACATTTTATGCTGTGCGTAGTCGGCTATCGTCACAACTGCGCCCTAGTTACATGAATAGTTACCACTTCATTCATCGAAACAAGGCTTTGAAAATAAAAGAGAAGAATGGCAAGTATTTTAGCAAAAAATTTTAATTACTTGTCTAAAATAAAAATGGTCTGTGTTGTTGTAAAACAAGGTAGGTAAACCCGTGATAGGTTCTGTTTGTCTTCTGTTTGTTTATTATTAATTATTTTAATTCATATTGAAATTACCTCCAAGTGGAGTGATCTGATGGTGGCCTTGGATTGTAATATAAATCAAGAGCGGTTGAGTCAGGTGAAAGAGCGCCAAGTTGTAGCCGACTTCTTTCTTCTCTGCCATCACCAACTGGACGCACGCCGCCTCCTGGGCCCGTCGATCGAAGAGTCCCGTGTCTGTACCAAATTATACGAATTGTGCGCGTAATATAAATAGACATAAAACTGGTACTTATAAATTATAACATAATAAAACTTTATATTAAGGTCGACAACTTAGGTACTAAAAATTGTAAGAATACTACTTTGTGACTGTGTATGTTTAGTTGTTACTCAATCACACAAAAGCGATTGAAAGGAAGCTTAGTACTCATATAGCTCCATAATTTATATTAAAATTACTGAATTCTACAAAAAAATACTAGATAATGCCGGATTTATTGCAGCTGTTTTCCTTTAAAACAGCGCAATTAATATGACATAGCAAATTTTTATTTCATTATCTTTTATATTTCTCACATTTTTTAAGTCTTTCTGAACCCAATTCCAATTTAGAAGGCAAAAACACACGCACTAGCTTTTTTAATTCTACTACCGGTAGAAGTAGTAAGTGAAGGTACAATGTTCATTACTGTGGCACTTGCTAAGTTCCGTACATGAGAGTCCGAGTGGCCAATCTTGGTCGATTATCGGTCAGGAATACTCGCAGTGGCCTTAATTAACGAATTTATGTTTTACATAATAAAATAAAATGCCGCTGGGAGTATTCCTACAAGATAATATTAATCTTTCTTTTATATTAACTTCTGTATTTTTCAACTTCATTATATTTACGTCGCGGGTCTTTAAATAATATGTCCAAGAATTACAGCTGCTCATTAGCCTACAGTACCTACGGAATAAATGTCGATGTTTCACATCGTTAAGGAGTTTACAAAAACATTATTACTCGTGGCCTCGAATACCCTTATTTAAATCAAAATTGATATTATAAATTTATCTGTTCAATTCTTTATTAATACTTACTGTGAATACAATCCGTCGACGCGGTCTCGATCTCTGTCATCATCGTCACGACAATCTCTCTTCAGAACAACAACTGGTGGTGGTTTGTGTTCTGTTCGTGGCAAAGATGGCGACCCTGGTCCAGATTTTCCTTTAATAAAAAACCATAAAATTATAAGTATTGGGAGAACGCCAACGGTCTTTTATATATATTATTTTATATTTTTGGTTCGAAAATATGGAAAGAATGCCGGACGAGCGACTGGTTTAAGAAGATATACAATGTGAAATTGGAAGCATACACAGGTACAGGAGGAGATCGATACTTACCTACCTAGACCAAATCGGTCATGTATTGAAGGAAGGTGGAGTCAGGAGTCTCCGAAACCGGCGAGCGTGTGTGAAGAGAATTATGAATGTCGAAGAAGCGAGAGATGTATGCAAGAATAGAGCCTTTTGGCACTCTGTCCTCTCTGCCAACCCCATAAGGGAAATGGCGTGATAATAAGAAGTAGTAGTAGTGGTTTATCCAAGCCTGCTTAGTAGCTTTTACAAGGACAGCAATGAGGAGCCAACTTTTTTAGTACCTAATCTACTTTTTGATCTATATTTTAGCACTTGACATGCTCAGCTACTCTTAAAGTACAGTTCCTTATTCACAAATTATAATTTGTACCTAAACTACTTTTAAAGCAAAATATTTTACTAATAAAACAGTAGCTTATGCGAGCGAATTCTCATTACCCCAGAGGACAAAATAGGTTTTGGATAGAATTTGCTTAATACCCGTTCTTAGTGGATTACTAAGCTAAAATAATAATAACTGATTCAAATTTCAAGTCAATTGAACGTATAATTTAGGAGATTACGTGATGGTAAAACACACGCGCATGCACGCACGCTCACATAAACTGACACTCGCGCACACGGACGCACACCTATACGCATTTACATATAAATAATATATTATTAAGGTAAATAATAAAAACATTAATTAACCTTTTCGTTGTCTTGTACACAGCAATAACCTCCTCGGTATAGACATTATAATCACAACATCGTCGAGCGACATTCGCCTGACATCAACAAGGTTAACTGCCAGAATTTCATCGCCAACTTTCAAGCACCCACTATTGTACACGGCTGACTCTAATGCTATTCGGGATATAAATACTCCATCAGTTCTGCCGCCTCCATCACCTTCCCTGATGTACAGGCCTAATGTCTGCCCTGGACGCTTTACAATTTCCACTAGTTGGACTACATGACGGGCATCCTGTAAAAAATGAAAGATATATATTAGTTGGCAACTTTCGCTCGGCTGGCATTCAGATGGGTAACCAAAAGTGACACCTATTTGTGGCCTGACCTCCTCCAAGTTTTGAAAGGCACATTAGGCCTAGGCCCCGGCTATTAAAGAATAGCCTAGTAGTCAAGCCTAGTTACAAGTTGTCAGTCCTGAAATAAAAGTTTGTCTCCGGTTTTGTTCTAAAGTCGCCGGTTGTCCCCTTAGTTGCAACGTGCAGGTGAGATAGGGCAGTCTTTCCTTGTAAATTCTGGTCGATCAGTAACCGAACAGATCGGAAACCAATTCCACCATTGCACGATTAGGGAGAAGAAGATTTGGCAATTTCTACAATAGATAATTCTTATGGCTGCTGAATCTGATAATTGCAAATACGTTTAATCAGGTTTAAAATAATGGCAGCTTAATATAGGCTTTTTTTTGTGTAGGCGGGGGAAATATACCTAACCGCACACTCCGTCATTCGGGGCAAGGAACAGGGTAGTGTCGGGCCCTCATCCACTAAATAAACCAGCCGTGTGTCGTCTCTCCGCCTTTATTAGCGGGCCACCGGAACCATATTACATTCCTTCAGTGGTCAGCTTAATTTAGCCTAAGCAAGCCTGGTTATTATAAGAGTACCTAATATATTTTTTTAGAGGTAACTGACTATAAAATAGGTCGCGGCACGATAACTGCAAGCAGGGTGTGAACCCGCGTCTTATGAAATGCTCGTCCACTTAGCTATCGCAGCAGTTGCTCGAAGTGGCCAATTTACAGTCTTAAAAAATGATTGTAACTAAAAACAAACGATATAAATCTGCTTTTAGTTACTCTTTTTCTATTTCACAAAAATATCTAACCACGTCAAGTGCTTATAACATATTTAAAAATAACAAAAAAAAATATTATATTACCTTACTAAGATTGGAATTCATTTATATCAAATACCCAATCATTTATCCCAAAGAATGGAATTTATGTCCTTACAAGATTGGCGTATGGGTAGAGCATTATTGCGATATAATACAAGACCTATTTTGCACTTCGAGAAAACCACAAATGGAATAATCCGCAAAATCTAAGCCCGCAATATTACACAGTACGCTGGAATGTACCGTAGTGCACATCCCAACAATGCTAGTCTAAATTGCGTTCACATTCCCAGCTATCTAGGCCAACCAGCCACAAACAATAGGGTTCAGAGGAGTAGCGTTCTTTTACACTGGTGCCCGTACTACACTAAAGTAAGATCCCACTATTTGGGTCAATGAAGCGAGAATATTACCTGAGAAGGTCGAGTTTGATATCAGAACCCAGGATTTCCATAACCAAGTATTTTAAATATTTATTATGAATGCATTTTAACTGCACAGACGTCGTTGACAGAAGGGACAAGTATCTATCGGTTATTTTTCCTTAAAATTTATGTTTTTGTATTAACATATAGGTACACATATTATCAATTTGATTCTGCCGGCGACTTTGTTCGTGTGGGCTTCAGAATATAAGTAAGTCATTACACGGCACATTCATTATCTCTATTCAAAAATAGACATCCACAGAGACCAATATTTTTTTGGGACAAAACGTCCATGGTTATCTCTGGGCTCCTGGCTACATGTATGCAAGTTTCAGGATGATTGGTTTAGTAATTACGACGTGAAAACGTAACAAACACACAAACAAACTCCCTTTCACTTAATACGGACGGGCCTCGTGGCGTAGTCGGTAGTGTACCGATCTCCGTGCACGAGGTCGTGGGTTCGATTCCCACTCAGGACAATTATTTGTGTGATGAACACAGATATTTGTACTGCGTTTGGGTGTTTTCTATGTATTACATGTATGTATTTACAAAAAAATAAGTAATATATGTATATTATATCCGTAATCTGGTATCCATAGCGCAAGCGTTAGGCTTAGTTTGGGACCAGAGGACGTTGTGTGAAATATCCGTGAATATTTATTTATTATTTGTTTATTTAATAATATTAGTAAGAATACCAAAAGATCCATAGAGCACATAGAATAGCAAAGTCTGCTTATTTATTATTCTGTGCAGGTAATCGTAATAAATTTTGTACCTAAGTTAAACAACTAGTTTAGATATATGAAATGAAGAAAGTATACTTTACCAGTTCACTTTAATATTATGCATACGCTTATTGACAATTATTCTGATATTTTCATAAAATTACGCGTACACACTGTCTCAAGGTAATACGAAAAAAACAATTAGAATACGCTTAGTGGGGAATAGTGACTTCTGAATAGAGTACTATTGATAGCTCTTCGGACGTGATAGTCATACAATTACTCGTTATAGAACATTATACACGATAACTTGAAACAAATTCTTCTACCAACTAATTGTATAGCATCATCAGTAGCATAACATCTTTTTATTCTTTTGGTGACGGGCCTCGTGGCGTAGTCGGTAGTGTAACCGACTTCCGTGCACGAGGTCGTGGATTCGCTTCCCACTCAGGACAATTATTTGTGTGATAAACACAGATAATTGTACTGCGTCTGGGTGTTTTCTATCTATTGAATGTATGTATTTACAAAAAAAAAGTAATATAATGTATTATATCTATAATCTGGTACCCATAGCACAAGCGTTAAGCTTAGTTTGGGACCAGAGGACGTTGTGTGAAAATGTCCGAGAATATTTATTTATTATTTATTTACAGATACCTATTACTATGAATGACTAGTAATGATAATGCAACCAGTGGTTTTTAGCTAGTAAAGTAATCAATTCATATATTGAATATTTTATGCCCATCAGCAACATACTCGTATGATCAGGAGCAACGACGATCTAAGATTTTAATTACAAATCTATTACCTGTAATGCGAAGAATTTTTTGGCGGCTTCAACATTGTTACGGCCCACTTGCCTCAATTCGAGTATCCGTACTATCATCTCGCCGCGACGCTCAACCGCCTGAAACATCACCAAACATATTTGATACGCTCCATAAATCCGCTTTAAGAAATAAGGGACCCGCTGGATTTATATATAAATATAATCAAGTTTATGAACGTACGGAACGTTTTTATGTGTAGTAAAGTTTTGAGTACGATAGGATTGAATGGGTGAAACAAAGTAATATTTATTTTTATTTTGATAGAATGATTTATCACGCAGTTGATTGATTGAATAATATTACACTAGATTCTGCGCACGACTTTGCCCGCGTGGACTTCAGAACTAGATCAATCATCATTAATAATTAATATAAATACGGTTTACAATTCTCTTATTTTATACATAATTGTGCTTCTTATAGGTATAGAAAGTAGTTAATTTCAAAATTAAATCAATTTAGGAAAATAGTAATCTTTAGAATACATTTTACTAGCAAATCATCATTTTAATGGTAATTATCCCAATAGACTGTAAAATAATACAAAGTGCGAAAATATTAAATCAAAAATAACAGTCACCAGCAGGGCTGTTATTTTCGGTTTCACATTTTTGCAGTTTATATGGCTAAGCATATAACAAAAATATTAAAAAAAATGTGTGCTGGGACACATAGTAGAAGTTAAACTTCAACGGACAAGTGGATATTTCAAATAAAAATATTTCAAATAAAATATTTAAAAAAATATTTAAACAAAATTAGGTAAACAAATATGTTGGGGGTTGTAACGCCTAATACCCTCCTAGTACCCCCGTCTATATAGAAGTTACACTTCAAAAAATATCAAAATACCTACAGAATATACCTTGGTTTTTTTGAGAAACTAATAATAAAATTAGGTTAAATTCTTATGTGTAACAATATATGCATGTACCATCCGATAGATACCTTTATTCTAACAGAGTATATTATGTAATACTGTAAGAGTGGTACTCACTTCGAGAGCCGCGGCTGTAGTCGGATCGTGATCATTTTCAACCATCTCAATTTGCTTGAATATTTCATTACTCACTCCTGATACCTGCATATAGTTAAGTTTATATATAATACACAAATTACTGACAGATATACTAAAAGCAAAACGTATGAAAGAAAAAATAAGGTTGTCTGGCAGAGATTGCAATAAGACCGCCCATTGTACATACTAGTTGATAGTTTTATTGTAAATTATTGTTTTTATTTTATATTTGGTGTACAATAAAGAGTATTCTATTCTATTTTATGAATTTAAAACAAGATAAGTGGAGACTTAGCCTATATGTTTCTATTTCATGAGGGTCCTAAAATCAACTCAGAAAGTATAACGACGCAGATAATATTATTAGGAGAGAAGAAATATTTGAAACACCCATCATGCTGGCGTGACATATCAAGATGCCAATCGCACTACCAGTCATTTGACTACGATGTAAAAGGCAATAAAAAGATAAGTGGGGAATTTTTAGTGACGTAATGAGTCATCAAGTATGCCTATAGGAAGAAATGACCGATTCTAGTTCCAATATTCACTTAGAGTCACTTTAAATGAATATTGGAACTATTGCGTAGTTGGGCCTCGTGGCGTAGTCGGTAGTGCAACTGACTTCCGTGCGCGAGGTCGTGGGTTCGATTCCCAGTCTGGACAATTATTTGTGTGATGAACACAGATATTTGTACTGCGTCTGGGTATTTTCTATCTATTATAAGTATGTATTTACAAAAAAATCCGTAATCTGGTACCCATAGCACAAGCGTTAAGCTTAGTTTGGGACCAGAGGAAAAATAAAAAATAAATGTATATCTGATACTATATTCTGCAAGCGACACCGTTCGGGGTGACTTTAGAATATCTATCCCACTGGAAATATTATTTATTCCGGGATGAAAAGTAAAGATATACCTATGTATGCAAAATTTCATAATAATTGATTCTATAGTTATGTCGTGAGAGCGTAATAAGCAAACTAATTCATTATCGCATTTATAATATTAGTAAGAAAGTAAGGACTTATCCTTAACCGGCATTTTATACAAGATTGACCTTTTGATCGAATATTCGAGTTACAACTTGCGATAAATTAATGGATTGACTCTGTGGTGCATCGCTGTTATTTGATTAGAAGTATAACATACAAAGCAGTGTACGTGAATGGTCGTGAGCTTCTTGGAAGTGCGTACGCCCTCTTCTTTTCAACGAAAATACATACAAGGTTAGTATTACCTTTCGGAAGTCTGGCTGCAGCACGCAGGGAGGCGCATGATTGGCGCGCGATGCCTGAGGTGGTCCGGGCGGCGCGCGACCTGGCGATGCCGTCAGGTCCGGCGCCGCGCGCCCATTCTCCTGCACAAACGATACAATATAACTTTTATGTGAAAATTGACGTATAACTATGCATAAATCAACATTAGCATATCAGTATTAGTAATTGTTTATTTCCAATAGCCGAGCATGCGGCCACGTAATCGGACGTGGAGTGGTCCTCTAGGCACTTGACGCACCTAAGGCGCGCGTAGCAGTGACGCGCACAGTGAGCGTATAGTTGGCATCTGTGGCATTGTGACGCAATGCCCTTCTTGTTAGGGGGTTCCACCCTGATGCCTGTCAGTCCGCAGACTGAGGTCATTTTATATATGGCTTTGCCTTCCTTGGTGAGGTCTAATGTGACCATCACCAAGTCGTATGGCTCGCGGGCCCGACCCTTATACATCCTGTGCACTTCGTGTACAGGCAGGTCTTGTTGAGTCAAGGATTCGAGTGTGCCACCTAACGGTGAGTTTACCCTATCGTTACGTACTACGTTATAGTTTGCAATCCTCGGGACCTATGAAAGGGTTAATAAATTCCGATAATTTATTTATTCAATAACAATTTACATTGTGTCTGAAAATATTTGAAAATTAAAGTGAACAAAATTAAATTAAAAATAGATATCATTATATATATAAAAAAAAAACAGATATATATATATATAGGTAATAACAATATAATCACAGTTCCGTAATAGAATAATAGCACCCTTTCAACAGGAAAGCCTTCAGAGCAGATTTAAAATCACGTTTGTATAAACTTAGCTTTAGTTCTACGGGTAATTTATTAAATATCAAAATGGATCTATAATATGTGCTGTGTTGCACTATGTTTAGACGAGGCACACTACCACTCTTAAAGTCCTTCCTACGAGTATTCTCTCTAAGTATCCGCTCATCCTCTGATTCATACTTAGTTATATTTTTTGCAAAAAGAGTTAATAGCACCATGATATACAAACTGGGCACTGTTAAGATTTTAAGATCACGAAAATAAGGTTTACAGGATACTTCCTGGTTTGAGGAATGTCTCCTGTACTAGAAATAGGTCCAGTAGTTGATCTTGTAGAAACGTGGCTACCTCGTTCCTCCGCTGGGACATGACATTGGCGTTGAAAAACCCTAACTTGAGTGTGTATGGTTTGACCAGGACTCTCCATCTGATATTCTGACTCTCAAAGCGCATTAATGTGATGATAAAATACGTTGCAATTGCCAATGTATTAACAAATCTTGCAGTGTAAAGTATCTCGGGGTCCACATTGACCAACTTCTCAACTGGCACCAACAAATAGAAAAAGTCGCGTCTAGAACTCGAAAACTTATCTATGTTTTTAGGCGACTTAGAAAGTCCGCTGACCTTAACACACTAAAATTAGTTTATTTTGCCATGTGTCAGTCTGTTCTTACATACTGCCTCCCAGTATGGGGAGGTGCTTCTCTTAATATATTTATACGAGTCGAGAGGGCGCAGAGAGCTGTTCTGAAGGTAATATATTTGCGACCAAGAAGATATCCCACTGCCCAGCTTTATGCTGATTGTAAAGTACTTACGGTCAGACAGCTTTATGTGCTACTGTCGGCACTGCGAAAACACTCTACTCGCCCATCAATGGCGCCGACTGGCAGACTTAAATTTAGGATATTTTCTTTGGAAAGACATAGAACTACTTTTGCTCAGCGACAGTATTACATAACTAGTGTAAAAATATATAATTCATTAAATAAAAAGATAAACTTATTCAGCAAACTAAAGATTACTTGTAAAAAATTGGTTAGACTTTTTTTTATCCATGGGACATTGTAGCATTGAAAATATTATTACAGGGCATTTATAGTTCTCACACACACACACGTACACAGACACACACACACACACACACACACAATGTACACATAATATTTACTTTCCAATCTTTGTAAATCTTTAGCAATCTTTAATTTTTGTTCACCTAGGTAATTGTAAAAACAAAGCCAGTAGTATGTTAAGTATTACGACGAAACACTGGCTCCTAAGATACAGGAACTTAAACCTAGTTTAGGAGCCAGGGCATCAATGTTATTATTATTGTTTTTATAATAATATTATAAGCCTATACTTTGTTTTGTTTTCTGATTGATTTGTTGTTGTAATCAGGCTGTTTTGTGTAATAAAGCTAAGTTAACCACATCCGGCCAGGAAGTAGCATTTCGACGCAGCTGATAACCAGGGACTTAAAAACCTTGCTAGACTTGGGAAGCGCCGTTATCACTGTCGGCGACCTCAACACTAAAAACACCTCGTGGAACTGCCACGTTACTAGTACGCGGGGCAGGGCTCTCGAGTCACTGGCTGAGCGACTAGGTTTCGACATCATAGCGCCTATGGAGCCCACTCACTACCCGGCCTGTGTTGATTACAGGGCCGATATATTAGACATGGCTCTTTTAAAAAACGTAAATCTACGTTTGCGTTTGGTAGAAGTGTTACATGAGTTAGACTCTGACCACCGTCCTGTGATCTTAGATCTCGCCTCCCCCTTACCTGGCCCCTCTGGCCAACAGGACAAAACGATAACAGTGACAGACTGGGGACGGCTGGAGAGTAAACTCCGGTCGTCGTCGTCTGTACACCTAGACCAAGTCCCCCCTATTATTAGTACCGTAGAGGACACGGTGGCTGCGGTCGACTGTTTCACAAGCCACGTACAATCGTTAATTAACGATTGTTCTCGGCAGGTACCAGACACGAGAAATCGTCGATGGCGCCTACCCGATGACGTCCGTGACTTACTGAGGCAGAAGAACGCCGCTATCCGTGCCTGTGATCGTCATCCCAGCGAGGATAACCGCATCATAATGCGCTCATTACAAAGGGCTGTTAAGAAATCAATTGATTCTCTACGTCAATCAGAGTGGAAACCAAGCTGAGAGACTTAGAACCGACCCATCAAGCCTTCTGGCAACTGTTCCGCACTTTCAAAAACAACAGTGTGTCTACCATGCTTCCACTTAACAGACCCAACCTTCCACCCGCCTTCGAGGACGAGGAGAAGTCCGAGTGCCTAGCCGATAGTCTGGAGCGACAATGTACGCCGAGTACATTACACGTAGATGCAACACACCACGCCTTCATTGATAGGGAAGTGGAGTCGAGGGCCTCACCCTCGGCCCCTCCGGTAGATACCTTAGGTAGGGACCTAGTGGAACAGCCACCTCCAGTTACCACCACCGAACTGGAGTCTGTAATCAAAAACCTCCATAGAAAGAAAGCCCCTGGTTCGGACGGAATATCGAATAGGGTCATTAAACTCTTCCCCCAGTCATTATTAGTCCTTCTGACATGTATATATAACGCAGCGCTCAACAATAACATCTTTCCCCCTCAGTGGAAAGAGGCCGTAGTTTTGTGTAGGCTGAAAGCATACGCCGATGCTAATAATCTCATCCCCCACCATCAATTCGGCTTTAGAGCCAAGCACTCCAGTGTGCAACAAGTCCACCGCATCGTAGAGTATACCTACTCGAAAATGCAACAAAACAACCATTTTACAGGTGCACTTTTCTTCGATGTAGCAAAAGCATTCAACAAAGTCTGGCAGAACGGCCTAGTATACAAGCTACTCCACTTAGAAGTACCGCGGTATCTCGTACTCATCATACGATACTTTCTATCTATTCGCAGTTTCCGCTATAGAGTGGAAGGGCTACTATCCTCCCCCCACCCCGTACTCGCCGGGGTCCCACAGGGCTCCGTCCTCTCACCAATCCTCTTCTCGCTGTACACCAGCGACATGCCTCAGCATCGGGAAGTGCAGACAGCACTTTTCGCAGACGATACAGCTATTTATTATGCAGGGTTTAACCCTATCACAGTGCATAGGAAACTCCAATCCACGGCCACTGCCCTCAGTACGTGGTTTAGCAAGTGGAGAATAGAGATCAACCCCGAGAAAAGCCAGGCGGTCATGTTTCATAGGAGACTACCCCGACTGTATCCCCCGGAGAAGATAAAACAGATTAGCATCTTTGGTAAACCTATTCCTTGGAGTAGGCGAGCCAAGTACTTAGGTGTAATTCCAGATAACAGACTCACATTCGCCCGTCACATTCAGGTAGTACGCTCGCGCGCAGCCTTTGTCATGGGACGTTTGCACTCTGTTAAACTCTAGGTCAAAACTCTCGCTTAGGAATAAGGTCAGACTCTACACTGCCTGCATACGTCCTGTCATGACGTACGCCAGTGTAGTATTTTCACACGCCAAGGCACACAGGATCTATAGATTACAAACATTACAGAATAGATTCATGCGCTACGGGTGCACCGTGGTTCATACGCAATGTCGACCTTCACATAGACTTGCAATTGCCTACCATCAAGCAATTTATGAAACGATGTTCACGTAGTTTCTTTGACTCCACCATTACTCACGCCAACCCTCTAGTGGTTGAGTCGGCTAGGTACAACCCCTCTAATATATCGCGCGTGTGCAGACCGGGAAATAGCCTCGATGAAGTTGACGACGACATAACTCGGATCAGAGCATACACAGCTCACGCTCAGATCAGAGCATACACAGCTCGCGCAGCTAATACAAGTAATTACCCATGGTTTCGTCCCCGCCGACGGGGGCGAAAGATGTGTCGCGGTTAAATCTTAAACGTGGGAAACTCCACTTCGCCAGCAACAGCCCGAGCCGAGGTCCTTAGCCCATAGGGGGTGCCCCCGGGTAGCGTTGCTTAAATGTCGGGTTGAGAGCCATCTACGCTCACCAATTGTCCGGGTAAGGTTGTCATAGCCATCTGAGCATAACAACCAACGTCACACAAAAAAAAAAAAACAAAGCCGCCGCCCACTATGAGTATGAGAGACACCGCAGCGGTTTTTTTCCAGAACCTACACGTGGTAGAAAAGAGCACTGGAAACAAACTGTCATAGACGACATCGTGTGCAGTTGTGACGTAAACGTCGCTCTTTTATTGATAAAGAGGGGACATTGGACAGTTCCTCGAATAACAGTTCCTCAGGGCATTTCTCATAAAAATGTTGATAGAGCACGCAGATGAACCCAAAGTCTCCCACTACTCTACAACAACTCCAGTCTTTTTGTTGCAAGGAGTCGAACTAGTACTTGGGCGTGCCTATCCAGATATGTGATCAGCGTTCCACGCAAGCTTCCTGTGCTTCATATAATGAAACTCGTTGCTTCAGTTTGAAGTACCTGTGATGCCCAAGTTTATTCTTGCTAATTTGGCTTTGTACTGAATACCAAGTGGGAACTTGCTATCGGGCCCGAGCGGGTTGGTACCACCATCTAAAGTGTGACTGGCCATGAAGCACATCGTTGCGTTTTGGATGTAGCATGAGATAGCCGATTATTCTTTCATTTCATATCTGTGAAATGAAATGGTGAGCAGCGGCTTGATAATACTCTCTTTATAGTTGAGTCCATGAGCAATGGTTACCATTTACCATCAGATGGGCCATGGCTCGTCTGCCACCACATACAACAAAAAAAAAGTTACTCCTTACAAATTGAAACTAGTCTAGCTGGAATATCTGTCGTAACCAGAGAAATCCTATTTTCCGTTTCTTTTTTTTAATGCCTTTGCCGTATTTCACTTCAATGGGACATCGAGTATCGATCAAATATATAACAAATATATCTAATATCAAACTTATCGAGAACCCAAAAGGCTTTTTCACCGATAACGCCCTTATTATCATAACATTTTGGACGTTAAGTGGAGCGAAGTGAGGCTTTCAAGGACTTCGTTTAACAAGTTATTAACAAACTGCTAAAATGATATCAAAAATCTACATTTTGGGTTTTAAATGATAGGAAATAACACATTTCCATACCGGTTAGTAGAAATAGAAATTGCAGGAATTTATTCAATGATTTCCTACGCCTATGGACCAAAGCTTGCGGACAATACACGTTTTAAACAGAAGCATCTCAAGATAGCTCTGAATGAATAAAGTGACTATTACCCCAAAAGGCCCCTGAAGCAATTTTTTAAAGTTCCGAAAATACACCAGCATGTGTAGAATGTACGTGAACAGGCGTGCCCTTTTCATTCAAAATTAGAGTACCTCAACAAGTGCATGGCATTCTTATATCCGGTGCTTTACCGTCGTGAATAATAACGCCACGTACTATGTTGACACAATTGGGAGTAGAATAGAGGAATTAATAAATTATTGTCGTTAGTCTATTCAAACATAATTATATTTGTGAAGTCCCACATGGTATGGATATTTCCTAATGCCAAGTGATTAAAAAAGATGGCAATGATTTTAATGTTGTGTATCACTATTTAATACTGAGCCCCGTTTTGGTTTAAAGTTTCATCATCTATACTATTATAAAGCTGTAACAGAGCTGTGTCTGTACATTGAAGACATTGAGAAAAAATGACTATTAGGCTATATAGACGTGTCTGAACACAAAACAATTTTTTTAGATTTTTTGTCTGTTTATCTATTTGTCTATTTGTTTGTTTGCACATCACGCAATAACTACTAAACGGATTTTGATGCAACTTTATATATTTGATAGATCTCGATTAGACTTAACAACTGGTATACATTTTATCCCTATATACTATATCGGGAACCTGAGATACAACCTGAAAACTAGTTTTTGGTTACGGCGGAACCGCAAGCAAAGGCTAGTTATACATAGTTGTACGCCTGTATCCCCGAAGGGGTAGGCAGAGGTGTATTAAAACTATGTTTAAGTCCCACATAATAGAGGGCGAGCCTATTGCCGTCTACCGGGCACTTTCCAAACTCCGTGATGCTAATATTAAGAAGTTTTCTTTTTACGAAAAAGTTTAATAACACTTCCCAACCCGAGAATTGAACCCGAGACCTCACGATCAGCAGTCGTTTACACTACCGTTGTACCAACGAGGCAGTTCTTCATTATATATCTATACTATTATAAAACTGTAAAATTCTGTCTGTACATTTAAGATATTTGCTATCTGGACTTATGGAATCGACTTATGAGGTGCAATCTGTCACTCCAATATCCTAATATTACAAAGGGTGCAAAATTATATTCTCAAACAAATCTCGAATGCACCATGGTTTATAAAAACAAAGAAAGTCCACGAGGCACTTAACCTGCCAATAATTAAAGGTGTAATCAACTGCCGCTCTGTCGGATATAAGTGACGATTACTAAGACATCCGAATCCCCTTGCAGGACAGCTGACCATTCCTGAATCTATTCGCCGATTGAAGAAGCGGCGTGACATCTTTGACTAATAGTCGCTCTCAAGATTGACTAATATGCAGAAAGGGTTTGTTCCGCTGGGAGTAGCACCCTGAAATTTTCTTGAGACTCCAACACATCTGCTTATAGTTGACATGACTGATAGCATGACATAAAAAAAATCATTTTTTATATTTGACAAAAAATGACTGTATTAGGATTATATGCGTGTCTAAACACAAAACGGTTTTTTAGATTTTTTATCTGTTTATCTGTTTGTCTATTTGTTCGTTCGCGCATCACACAAAAACTACTAAACAGATTTTGATTCAAATGTTTTTATTTGATAGCTCTTGATTAGACTTATAAACTGGTATTCATTTTATCCCGCTACTACTCGTATATCGGAAACCTGAGATATATATAAGGTAAAAATTAGTTTTTAGCTATGGCAGAGCTGACGGCAAAGGCCAAGGCCAATATATACTAAAGTGTAATATATACTACCTATTATAAGCTGTAACAGAACTAGATATACATTCAATATATCCGAAAAAATTAACTGTATTTTATTTAGGCTACCGAAGGGATGTAACATAGTTCCAGTGGCCCGCCAATAAAAGTGGAGAGACGGCACATGGTGGGTTTCTTTAGTGGGTGAAGGCCCCACACTACCCTGTTCGTTGCCCCGGACGACGGGGTGTGCGGTTAGGAACATTTTTTCCCGCCTTACAAAATTGGCTATTTACGCGTCTGGACAGAAAACATTTTTTGATTTAAAAAGTTAGGTCGGTTGTTAAGGAATATAATACTATTAAGTAATAATATTTATTGTAATTAAATTTTTGGTACTTTCCCAAATATGGTAAATAATTACCTAGATAAACATATCTTAAAATTATAAGAGTAAAGTTCAAAAATCATTGTCATTTTGAAAAAAAATAATTAAAGCGGAGGTATAATAATAATTATATCAGAACAGTGTTCTGTATTATTGGTATATTTAACACCTCAGAGGATCATCAAAATTCAAAAGTGAAATCAAATCAAATCAATGATATATACAATAAAATCCGTTTTTTTTACATTATCAGTAATCATGTAAACGTCAGAAAATATTTAACAAAATATCTATTTAAACGTCATGTTTATTTTTCATTCAGTAACTCGATAAAGATTCACAATGCTTTTAATCAAGAAATGATTTGTCACGCCATGATTGTGTACTTTTAACTTTGATTTTCGTTTCCGTGAGCGTTAAAATTTTGGCGGTCGATCAAGAGTGGAGGAGGGTGCGGACGACAAAAGAGAAGGGAGCCCTGACCCAGTTTTGCTCTCCCCCCGTACCTCCCTCGCGTACGCATGAGGTCAGTGTACTGCAATTGCAAGCCTCCGAATACTGCAGGGTGTTTTCATCTCAATACATTATTTTTACTAGTACTATTTGATATAGTAGTGGCTCTTATTCGCTTTCCCTCTACGCACGTAGCCGTCTACGAAGTCGTAACCATTCTACGATTTTCCTTAAAATCTATTAAAATAAAATGTTCTTTTGTACCTTATTAAATTAATATAAACCAATTTTTTCATCTACTCACTATCACTATCTACGATCACGTTTAATACGATTTCTCGCATAATACACCATTTTACGTCAGTCCCTGCAACTTGTGATATGTTTTCATACATTTCTTAATGCTTAATACGATTCCTTATCTCGTTTAATACGCCCACGCACCACACGTATTATCTTTCGTAGTCCCCCGCACGGCCCCCGCACTTCCGCCCGCACCGCTACGCTGTACCCTAGGCTCAGCATAGTCACTTAGCCAGTCCACCAGAGTCGTCATTTGTTGGTTCACGTGTTCTGTCTCGCGCTCTGTATTGTTCTACAGCGCGGTCTGTAGCGATCATTTATTTATTACAAAATGACTACAATTAAGCGAAAGGCATTGTCACTTCAAGAAAAAATTAAAATATTGAAAGTTTTTGATGAAAAATCACAAACAAAAAATCAAAAACAGTTAGCTGCTGAGCTTCAGTTACCAGTTTCGACGTTACGTACCATTTTAAAGAGTAGAGAAGAAATAAAAAAAAAATACAGATTAGGAGGTGTGCATAGAAAAAAGCAAAAGGTAGGAAAGTTTGATAAATTAGAGAAAGTTTTATTGGAATGGCTTCATCAAGCACGAGCTTTAAAGCTACCTATAAGTGGTCCTATAATATGCGAGAAAGCGCGTAACATTGCTGAAAGCTTACAAATAACTGATTTTAACGCTTCAAATGGCTGGATAGATCGTTTCAAGAATCGCCACGGCATTGTGTACCGTCAAATCTGCGGTGAATCGGAGATAGTGGCACAACAAGATGTTGATACATGGATGGCAACACTTCCTGAATTGTTGCAAAATTACGAACCGCGAGACATTTTTAACGCAGACGAGTTCGGATTATTTTTTAAATTGATGCCTGATAAATCCTTTGTTTTTAAGGGAGAAACTTGTCATGGTGGCAAATCAAATAAAGAGAGACTGACTATCCTGGCCTGTGCCAATTCTGATGGGTCGGAAAAGTTACGTTTGCTAGTGATTGGTAAGGCGAAAAATCCACGTTGCTTCAAAAACGTAAGATCGCTCCCTGTAACATATGATGCACAATCTCGAGCTTGGATTACCGGCCTCCGTTTCATCGACTGGTTAAAAGCACTAGATGGTCACTTCCAGATTAAATGTAGACGAATAATTCTCTTCATTGACAACTGTCCCGCTCACCCTAAAGGTGTTGAGCTAAAGAATATCAAACTTGTTTACTTACCTCCAAATGTGACAAGCAAGTTGCAACCGATGAATCAGGGTATCATAAAGGTCCTTAAGCAAGGTTACAGGATAAGACTAATACATCGCTATCTTAAAGAAATGGAAGACCCTGATAGCAAACGACCCTTGACTGTGCATGATGCGATTTTAAACATTGCAGCGGCATGGGAAGCAATAAAGCCTGAAACCATTCAAAATTGTTTCAAGAAAGCAGGTTTCAGAAATTACGGGATTGACGTCATGTTGGAAGTAGAAGAACCCATGATACTGCAGGATTTTCCTGGATATTCTTCTATTGATGACAATGTGGCACCATACGGAAATCAATCAATTGAAGAACTTATTGAAAGTGTGAATAACACACAAAAAAAGGCAGGAAGTGATAATGATGAAGACGAAGATGAGTCAACACCGGTTTTGTCAAACGCCCAGGCATTATCAGCCGTTAATGATTTAAGACGTTATGTAGCTTCTTTGAGTCAAAGCGAAGACGCACTGCAAAAGTTAAATTATGTTGAAATTCTTATAATTGCTAATGCATCAAAATCTTTTTGTCAAACCCCAAATAAGTGATTGCTTTTAACGTATCTGATTGATAACGTGATTATTTTTCTAACAACCTTTTATAAATGTATAATTCAATATATGTACCTATATAATCGAAATAAGAACATACATATTTTATTACGTATTATTTTCCCTATCCCGCTTATTACGTTTTCTCGCTTAAGACGCGTTTTTGGTTGGGCCCCTGTGAAAGCGTCTTAAAAGGGTTTTATGAACATATTAGTATATTTTGACTAACTTGCGCAGTCAGTTTTTTATATTTTTGCTCTGCCGCGATCGACTGGACTAATAGCCACGATCGACCAGTCGATTGCAATCGACCGGCTGGTCACCCCTGTCCTATACCATCGTAAGTAGTAACGTGTTCCAGCACGAATAGGGCGCTGCAACCAAGTACCAACGCCCTCACAGCAGATCATCTTAAAATAACAGCAGGTACTATACCAAGCCTTTGCACCCTTTTCATCCACACTCTCTTGCTCCTATCCCCTTATAAGAGTTTGCGACGCACGAATATTGCCTTCAGTATCCTCTTGTTAGCGTCTACAAGCTACAATAAACGCTTACCTGATGGTACCCTATACTATGTATGTTTAACACCCGCGTAGTGTAAAAATCAGAATAGTACAATTTCCATATTTAAAAATAATGCATAAAAGCTTACAAACTCGTACACAATTCCAGATAAAATAAACGGCCGTTAGATAATTTAAAAAAACATTAAAAAAACATATTATCACGGCTGTATTCCCCGAAGGGGTAGGCAGAGGTGTATACACACCCACGATTTGCCAGCTATGTTTAAGTCCCACGTAATAGGGGGCCAGTCTATTGACGTCTACCGGGCACATTTCGAAACTCCAGGCTGCTACTGAGAATTTATCTTTTTAGGAAAAAGCCCGATAACAATGCCCGACCGGGGGATCGAACCCGAGACCTCATGATTAGCAGTCGCATACACTACCGCTACACCACCGAGACAGTTAAAAGTATCTACGCTTTATGATCAACATATCCGTAGAACTTGTAAAACAGCTTAAGCGTAGAGTAATAGGTGAAAGCATCCAATTAACCTTACGTACCGGTAAACGTGACTCTGTCAAACATCTATTTCCAAAGCAATTACACGGCCATCGTACAAGCCTTGTAACCAACCGCATGTGCAGCATAGGACCTCAAACAACCTGCTATTCTATTCTAAACTTTATTAGACGATCGATTTAAGGAACAGTTTCATATTCTCGATGAGGGATAATAGAGTTTTGTTGGCTGTTTGAAATATTTGCAGCGCATATTGGGCCAGGAATTTAATCATAAGTTTTATCCCGGTACTAAATAAGTGTCTTTTTTTAAACCATTGTAATGTAGCAGTGATAGCCTAGCCGTAAAACCAAGTACTGCAAAGACAGTGGTATCGAGTTCGATCCCGAGTCCAAGCTTCAGACCTCGTACAGCACACACCTATGACTTTTCGAGATTTCTCAAAATTATGTATGTGTGATAGACTAAGGCCTAATCACCGTGAGAGGAGACTCTTGCCCAAAAGTGGGACAGAAAAAGGAATCAAAAAAAATTTTTTTTTTTATTAAATCTCTAGTTTTAGTTTAATGTATTCATACTATAGTGTGGGACATATTTTAAGAATTGTGGTATCAAATTCAATCTCCAGTCCGAAGTCAAGATAAGCCTCTGATATTTTGAAATGCGTGTATTTATTATTGACAAATTAGCACTTTCTGGCAAAGGAAAATACAGTGAAGAAACCTGCATATCTGAGACATTTTCTTAACAGCTTGTGAAGTCTGCCAACCCGCACTGAGCTATGTTTTATTTAATTACCACACAACATTTTACAAAGTATAAAATAATATATTCAGGCATTTAAGCATGAAGTCGCCAGTGACCGTAATATCTCACTCTTCCTTGCTTAGTACTATTTTAAAATTATTGTATATTTTTAAACATTTTAGATCTATTTCTTTTAGCAATTGACACGCTGCGTTACTTTTTAAAGTACAAATTATTTGTGAATAAAGAAAAAGAGATAGAGATTTTTAGTAGGAGCGAGTTTAGTTATTGTATATTTTGATAAAAAGATAATATGTCAAAATCTTCAACTTTTTTTCTAAATATTTGTTAACTAAAAAATACATACAATTTAGTTATCCGTTAGAATTATATGAAACAAACAGTACGAAACACATTTAATCGGGTACCCGTGCAGAGTGTAGACGAGTTTTAATTACCGTCTGTAGCAATAAAACCGTCGGGTATCACTCAGATTTGTCATTCGCCACTGGCTGACTATTTGAACACGCAAATTATGTGTGTAGATTGAACCCATTTAGTACTAATACAATCACGCAGTACCGCCTTTACGGGTGATGCATGATATCAAGTGTTCTATCTTGGCTATAGATATTCCCAGCAAGCCTTTCCAGCAATAAGAACGACTTAGTCAGTAATCATTAAAGCAACATATACACACTTTTTACCTCTATCATTACAATTTAATCCTAACGAACTTTACTCCGCAGTTTCAATTCCAAAAATAATATTCCTATTTTACACTGAAGTACGGCGGCCCCACACTACTCTGTTTGTTGTTCCAAATGAGTGAGTATGTAGGTACATTTTTTCCCGCCTTAACAAAAAAAGGACCGTACTCGCCAAAAATGTTTCGTGCCGCGACCGATTTCCTTTATGACGGCCAGTGTCAACGAACAGTAGCCAACTATGCAAGATATGGTACACGGGTGTGTGCTAACTTAAGTGCAGTCTCTGATCCCTAATTCTTAATTCAGATTCTCGATAAGTCAGAGGTGTGCCGTACGAGGCCTGAACTTTGGACTCGGGTTTGAATTTGATACCACTGTCATTGCAGTCCTTGGTTTTACTGCTAGGCTAAATACTGTATATTATATTAATATGTATTGAGACAAATAATTTGGTAGTCAAAAAAGTGGCAATATCTGAGTACATTTTAAATGTAGATACAGTTTTCACTTCAATCTTAAGTAACCGCTTCATATATCCAGCTAGACTACATACGTCACATAAATCTCAGGACATTATATTATTATGATCAATATTTAAAAAAAACATATTTATGATTTATTGTAATTATCGGGTTCGATCCCGGGCCGGGCAATGTTATTGAGCTTTTTCCTAAAAAGAAAAATTCTCAGTAGCAGCCCGGAGTTTGGAAATGTGCCCGGTAGACGTCAATAGGCTCGCCCCCTATTACGTGGGACTTAAACATAGCTGGCGAATCGTGGGTGTTTAATACACCTCTGCCTACCCCTTCGGGGAATATAGGCGTGATAGTATGTTTTACATTCGTTTTATATTTATTAAGTAGATTTTAAGACTATGCGTGTGTGTTGGAATTTGGCTGTAATTAACCATAAACATGAGATGCTTGACAGTTTTACATTCAATTAAACCTGCGCCATTCACTTCAAATTAATTTAGCCCGGTTAATTAAAACAAATTAATGCAGATAACTCTATTTCGTTAAATTTACTAACCTTAATCAAACAAACACAAACTATAGAAACAACTGTTAAATTGTCACAATTAAGTGCAATACAATTGTAAATTACTACGAGTAATAGTCCGCAATTAATAAGTAGGTACATGTCGTTTGTTGAACATTTGGAGCCGTTACTATAGATTTATGAACATGCGGTGATATCATTCGTATAATATGTTTGTTAGTTAAATCCTGATATATTGTATTGAACATTATTTACTATCCTTTGTTACAGATTTATATTATTACATCTTACATTATTATTAAAACGGGTATTTAGCTTAAAAAAACATGTCGTGACAGGTGTTTCGCATTGTAATGTATTCCTTGTTAGACCAGTAGATACAGTTGATACTAACGCATATAAGATATGATGTAGCTACACAAATTAAAAAAAAACCAACATATTTTTTTAAGCAATTGACATGGTAAACTTTTTTTGATTACTGAAATTAATATTTCAGTAATCATAAAAAGTCGGAGATTTTTTTTAATAAAAACATCTCCGATAGATGGTGTGTAGCGTTCCTATTGTTAGGTGCGACAGCTTTTACGCCAATTTGCCAATTTGGTCTTGTGGTTATCCGATGAATTGATATACTTTATTGTATTTAATAAATAGTTTATTACAATATCAAACAGTATTCAACTAGAGACTATATTAAGATTTTACAAGACAAGACCATGAAAAATATGCCATTACACTTCTATGATCGCTCTGTCATTCCATTTTCAAAAAACCCGCAGTGTTGCCAATACCAATAATATATCTATACCGAAGAGTCAATAAAAAATATCTAATAGAGTATACCTTCTGAAGAGCACACTAAATAGTATATATTGCGCACTGCGAGTGACAAAATGTTTGTGTAGCACCGCATTTCAGGTGTAAGAAGTACGTGTTAGTTCATGAATGAAGACAACATATTTGTAAAAAATAGTTTAACGCGTCAATGAAGGTAGAGTTAAGGCTTATACAGACTGGTGATGGATGTAGTATATCTTTAATAATAGCTACACAGAAACAACTGACCTAATTGCTACAACTAGTTATTTTTTAAATATTTATACAGAAATATAACAAATATAAATACACTTTAGTAAGTTATTATAAATAATAGAAGAAATAAAAGAATCTTAAAAAACTACTTTGCGCGATGTGCCTAAGTATTATGAGATGTATTTATGTACGTATGACTGTCATAATTTCATCAACAATACCAACCTACTCAGCTTACTTCCAGCGTGTTATTCTAATGTCTCCATATAAAGGCTTTGATAACTGCATTGAAACTAAAACCTTACAACTGACATGCAGTTAAAATATAATCCATCTATTTAAACCTTAATGTACAAGTATTAGTCTAATACTCAGAAAAGAGTAACAATTCCACATAACTAGAGAAATAATTGATTTAAATTATTGTAAAAATATAAGACGTGCATTAAAAGACGTTATGGGCACACAGCGGGTCCCAGATCGATGTGTAGACGTACTCCTAATCGATAACGTCGTACTACAGCCTCAATGGGGTGCGCGCGCCGAGAGCCTTACGTAACGCGCAGAACGACACCTGTTGCTTAATACTACCACCCATTTATAACCCGGCTGAAATAGAAAGGCCGTACTACTTCCACGTCAAACTGTTTTATGGGTACTCCAGAAATCAGGCGGGTAATCGGAGTCAATGCACTTGGGCAACCTTCGGCGCTGCACTCAAGGGTGCATAGTATTCACTAGTGGGGTGTAGGTATGATAATGATCTTCGTTAGCGTTATTGGAGAGTATAATGAAGAGTTTATACTCTAAAGGGCAGTGCTAGTCTGTGGTTGTCTTTTCGCGGCAGCCATGATAAAAACAGCATCCTACAATCGATTATCATAGCAGTACACATAATGTATTTATTGTATAGAGCCAGAAATTCTTTATTGTATAGAGCCTATAAATATACTACATGTTTTATTTTTATATTCTAAGAATGTAGTAGTTTTTTTTATTTATTCAACAACTTCGATTTCACATTTTCGCACTTTGTGTTAATCTAAGCATGTCAAATGCTTAAAAAAATATATGAAAATATGAATTATTATATGTTATGTATATATCCTGTATATATTATAAATAAATCATTACTTATGATATTATTTATAATATATACAGGAGTAGTATTCATTGCTTGATATTACACTTAAGTAAAATCTATTTATTATTGTCACATATTACTTATTTTCAAAATATATAAAGAGAATATTGACACTGGAAATATACTGCCCTTCCATTTCTATATTTTTAAAGGTGATGCATATCAGTTAAAATATCTGGATATCCGCCTTTTGCAGACCATTCGATTGAAACGCGTATAGCAACGCAATTTAACAATAAATAATGTAGAATATTCCTGGCATAAAATTAATAACGTGATCATCCCTCTTATCAAACCTCTTTGATGATAATATATTTTGACAGCAAGGTATAGGTACTACTGTATAAGTAAAATATTAATGCTCGAAACCAACTGTGTTCAGTGATCTGCAAACATTACACAGGATAAGCAATCCAACCTATGATTGGGTTACCGCTTAATGGTTTGTGAAAATCTGTACGCCTGAAGACACATAAAAATAATATATTTGTTCGCATGTAAACTTTGTGTTTTTCTACTTACCCCACAAGTGAAATTATATACAACTTAAGGATTTTATTAAAGTAATAACATATATTTTCTCTATAAACTTTACGTAAGTATATGTAAATCTTCTCCGCAAAGGAGACAAATTTAATTGTTTATTCAAATTTTATGATGTGCGCGAACCGTGATGTTATGATAGTGTCGCATTAAGATCAAAGAATATTTTATAGTACGTACTCTCTACCGACAAATGAAAATAAGTACATCAAATGTCAATAAAATACGTGTAAGCCTAACCACATCATATTCCATTAGTCTTCCAATGACTTGTGAAAAAGCCATAAGCAAAACAAAGACAGCAATGGAACGTGTAACATAACTGAATAGCTGTAAAATATGGCTGTTTGTGATTTGTTATTGGTTATAATACAGTACATATAAATGGTAACCATGACAACAACGTGGCAATATTATAAGCGTGTAAGCTATGGGAGCATTACAGCCTCAGTCGGCATGCAATATGTTGAGTGAATCATCTAAGCAATAGGACGGTCTCGCTTATTTGTCATGCGAAATAATGTCGTCATAAATCGGTGTAATTAACGCCAAGAATAAGATACCTAAGTTTGTGACAAAACTAAGTAATTCAAGAAGACTTTTGTTAATAATAAGTAAAAAAAAAAAAATTTTAGAAATTCTGTAATACAATTATGTTCTTTCCTGTGTTGGTTTATTTAACAATTGCTTTTTTTTCACCACATGTTACTGTCCAATTGGGCTAACAGACTTCACAAGGTTTACGCCTGTTTCCCAAACAGATAGGCAGAAACTACGGACCATCACACTTGTCGTAATCGCTTCCGACTTTTCCGACCTCCGTAGGAAAGAATTATAAAGAGTGGCAATCCTCATTACCGCCATTCGGGTGATTATTACCTTCTCCTGATTCCTTCCTATCTTCTTCGTATTGTCGTTCCTATTCTCTCCTTATTATTACTATCTTCTTTCCTCTCCACCGCCTATTCCTTTCCTTGTAGATGGCAACGCGCGAATGATGCCTATAATGTCACTAACGTCTATAGGCTGTTGCAACCGCTTACCATCAGGTGGGCGGTATGCTTTTTCGTATTCGAAGAACTTTTTATACCCACGTAGTATAAATAAAACTACTCAGCCGATTGTCACAAAATTTACCACTCCAGAACCCAGAATAGGGAGAACACTTAGAACTTTTATCCCATCAAAATGGAAGAATCCTGTGGTATCGAAATGTTTGCATTGATATCATTAATGTGTCGTAGATTGACATATTGGTATTCTAGGGTCTACGCGAATCCACACTACCCTGTTCGTTGCCCCGAACGACGGGGTGTGCGGTTAGGAACATTTTTTCCCGCCTTAACAAAAAAAAAGTGTCTACGCGAACGATGTTACGGGCATAATGTACCTAGTATAATAAATCAAATCACAGTAAATAATTCAAACATAAAATGTTAATAACTTCTCGAATTCCTTCACAACATAAATGTGTTAAAATACAGACGCGGTAATCTCATTTTGTTACACTAAATAATAATTATTTATAATTATGTATACTGCCTTAGTAATTAGGTATAAGCTAAGATATCTTTTGTGAATTCAAATACTCACATAATTAAAAATAATCAAAGCTCTTGCTAGGACTCGACTATAAAAACTAGGGACTGAACTAAATACTCCCTTCCTTTTCTTGGACTTACCACTAGGCTAGTTGCTTAGATACTCGATAAATAGTTGCAAGCTGATCAGGTCTGATATATTGGTTCACTTTATAGCTAAGCCAAATTTCTTTGCTTCCTTGTGGCCGCCTTAGTATAAGGTCACATGTAACGCGCGTTAACGCACGTCAACGCACGATAAAATTTAAAGAGAGTCCATAATTATGACGAGTGCTAAAGCGTGTTGCGTGATTACTATTTATTAACGCTCGCTGACACACGTTAACGCGCGAGCATGTGATCGGTTGTTAGATAAATATCAGGATGTATGAACGCGTGATTTTAAAATGCTCGTCAAAATTTTACCATCTGAACATAGGCTTAGACGCAATGAATTGCTCAAATAATATCTCGATACCTGATAACTGACACTGCTTACTGGAGCGAGAGGAATATTAATGTGCTTCATAATATGTGCGGACAGGGTGTACGCGAGCAGAAAACATCTTGTCATATTCTAACATCAACACAACTGGAGCTTTCGTAATTATAAGATCGTCAGTTGTTGATATTATGAAAATTATTCATCCGTTCCATTCTGTAAATACATAATATACAAAATTAATACCGTCGTAATCGATTATCCCAAACTTTGTTAGTCGGCTTTTGATCTGTTAAATTTTAGCTAATCGGCAATATTTACACAGAGTTAGGAGATAAAGGATGAATATCTGCATAGGAGTATGGTTCAGAGGGGATGACCGCTGAAGAGGAGTGGTAATTGTTTAGTGATAAGTAGTGACATAATATATGTTGACGAACCACACTTGCTCAGTAGTAAAAACTGATTCACTTTTATCTTATATTGTACTCACTCAAACAGGTATATATCGATGTATAGTTTACAAATCGAGTAACTGATAATTATATTAAAGTATGCGATATTTTTTTTTATTGCATGTGGTGGCAGACGAGCCACGGTCCATCTGATGGTAAATGGTAACCGTCGCCCATGGACTCGACCGAGAGTATTGTCAAGCCACTGCTCACCAATTCATTTCACAGATGAAATGAAATATAAACGGCTATCTCCTGCTACAGCCAAAACGCAACGATGTGCTTCATGGCCGGTCACACGGGAGATGGTGGTACCAACCCGCTCGGGCCGGATACTAAGTGAGTACTCCCACTTGGTACCCAGCCCTACCACCAGTCGAGTATTCCATTAGTCTCTTTGTTTAAAGCTAGCGTTGGCACACGAGCTATAATCCAACTGTAAGTAGTAACTACTAAGCATTGACTTCAATAAGAAAGAATGTTTTATCAGAATTGATAGTACCTAGCACAGGCCACGATGGCTTAGTTGCAAAGCGTCTGGCACGGTTATCCAGGAGACGTATTTATTCACTTAGGCGAACGTATTTTGACCAGATCGGAGACGCTCATAAGGAAGGCCAGGTTAAGAGTATTCGTAACCGACGAGCATGCATGAAAGCGCTAATGAAAGTAGATGAAGCGAAAGATTTGTGTCAGGATTATAGCAGGTGGAGAGAAGTGGTCTCTGCCTACCCCTACGGGAAAAAGATGTAACTATGTATATGTATGTAGCCGTGTAGGGACGGCTTTAGAATTGTCTTAACCCTCTCCACCCATGGGAGTCGTCAGAGCTGACTGAGGGCATACCGGGGAGTGGGCAGCAGCACTCCTTCGAGTATTAACAACATCTACTGCGATCGCCAACCCACCTGCCGTTACCCGTCGTGGCGATTACGGCACTATCCCCCATTCTTGGGGAGGCCTATGTCCAGCAGACGACTTTAAAAGGCTGATGGATGGATGGATGGATATGTACGTATGTATTTAGCTAATCAATCAAATGTAAAAAAAACAAAAGTAACATGTACATATTAAGATTCTCTTTCAATTTTTTTATATAAATTTTTAGTGTACTCACAGCTGAACGTAAAATATATTTGCAAATAATATCGGCAACCCCCGTAAAACATTCTAAAAATTAGATAGAATACTCCACAGTGACTAAACGGGACTCTGTGAAATAGGCACTTTAAGAAAACGCAGTAAACTTGTCACATAACCAAGACGAGTAGTTCAAACATGACTTCAGTTACTATTTGTTCCGGTAATAAAATTACACTGACACTATTCATTTGGCCAGTTTCATTTTTGGTAGAATACTTTTGGTAACGGAATAACTTCGTTGCTAGTATTTTATTGCGCACGACTTACATCAAAAGGGAGCGAAAATGGCCTACAATACCACGCCGTCCTACTGTTATTCGAGTATAAACCTCTTTTTGAAGAAATAATTTTCAAACTTCATTCAACGCTGGCGACAAATAACAGAACCAACACTTGCAACCACAAAAGGAGCATAAAACTATTCTAATGAAAAACCTACTTTCTCATTGAACAGGCTGCATTTAATATCTGCTAGACTCAAGGCTGTCGTCTAGACAAAAAACGACTTGCCATTACTAATATTGTCACGCAAACTGCTATCTACTGTATATTAGTCATATAGTCATGCAGGGATAGAACAAAATTTTGTCAGATTTAAGGTACCAATTGGAGTGACTTTGTTATTAAAGAAGTATCATCTATATGTCTATCCATCAAGGATTTTATTGTCCACAACTGGACATAAACCTTCCCAAGAGAGCGCCGCAGTTAAGGGTTTTAACGACAGCATTTTTTTTGTTAAGGTACCTAACTGCACACCCCGTCATTGGGGGCAAAGAACAGGGTAGTGTGGGGCCCTCACCCACTAAATAAACCCACCGTGTGACATCTCTCCGCTTGTATTGGCAGACAACTGGAACTATGTGACAGTACTTCAGTGGTGCCATACAACGCCTGCCTGTGGCTTTCATCAAGTAAAGTGTCTTAAAGCATGAGAATAACTTGTTAACCATATACATCAACCTGAAGTTCAATATTAACATTAATAATCTCATGCGATGCCCAGATGAAGCTTGCTCGAACAGCTTTGTAAATATAACTTCAAAATCAAAACCTCCAAAGTTAACAAAACTATAGATTTATTTTTAGCGATGCTCGGATCTGCTCAACGTTATATTCGGAGATGTTCTGGCCACTACGTTTTATACATTCTAGAGGTCAACGTCTAGACAAATCATTGCTTCTAATTTTAATAATACTATCTAGACCGTGCCCTACTTTTTTATCATCCATCACTTTTTTATCGAGTAAATTATTTATATGGTCAGGTCAAAAGATAACATTTTGGGGAACCAAACTTAATATTTATGTATATGTTAATAAGCCGGGAAGTCCAAAAAGGCACCTAGGGGAGGTATGCAGATGAAACCAATGTGTTCGCAAAGACACTAAAAACAGATAAATTCGCGAGAGATTTAATAAGTTAGTGATCAGTGACAGTTACAGATGGCGGACTGGCTTAGATACCGGCCTCCCGCCCGAGTGTTCTGGGTTCGATTCCCACACAGGACAGCTCTTTGTGTGATCCACAAATAGTTGTTCTGAGTCTAGATGTACTTTGTGTCCGTGAAATTGTATGTTTATAAAGTCCCCCGCGATACAAGAATTATTCCTTAGTGGTTGATGCCTTTAAAAAAATAGTGACTGCAAACAGTTAATGTATTTAAAGAACAATAAAAATATAGTTTGTCCTTAGTAGATTAATCAAGTTTGCATAGAATCAATATTAATTAACATAGTAGTCTAATGCTGAAATGTATAACCAAGACCTAGATGATTGTAATACAGTCTAGATTTGTCTGGTAATAGTTTAAAATAAGAATATATACCTATTATATATACCATTAATTTTACTACAAGAAATAGTCCAGAATGTTTATGTATTTAGACGCAGGTCACCGTGGTTCCGTCGTTCAGGGCAACGCACAGAGTGGTTTGGGGTGCTTAGCCACTAAATAAACCCATGATTACTATACTTTTTTAATTCCTTGTGGTGGCAGATGAGCCACAGCCCACCTGATGGTAAGTGGTGGGACACAACTACCTATACCACGAGTATAATTAAGCCGCTGCTCGCTATTTCTTTTCGCGGATATGAAATCAAAGTTTGAAAGGCTCTCTCCAGCTACAACTAAAACACACCGAGGTGCTTCATGTTCGAGTGGGTTAGTACCACCGTCGAATATGTTTTTTTTTTATTGCGTATGGTGGCAGACGAGCCACGGCCCATCTGATGGTATATGGTAAGCGTCGCTCATGGACTCAACTATACTGAGAATATTGTCAAGCCGCTGCTCACCATTTCATTTCACAGATATAAAATAAAATGATAGAATATACGGCTGTCTCCTGCTACAACTAAATTACTCCGATGTGCTTCATAGACGGCCACACGGAAGATGGTGGTACCAACCCCCTCGGGCCCTATAGCTAAGTGAGTACTCCCACTTGGTACCCAGCCCTATCATCAGTATTCCAATGAGTGGTAATTGCTTACCTACTTTCCTTAGTCGCCTCGTATGACACCCATGGGAAAGAATGGGGTGGTGACACTTGTATTCTTAGCCCGTCACCACACAGAGAAGTTACCTAGCCGCTCAGGCCCTCACCTCATACAACGCGCGTTGGATAGAATGAGGTGGTTACACGTGTATTCTTAGTCCTTCACCTATTACCCATATCAAGGTAAACTAAGACAACGCTATTCAGTGGTGATATTCCACTTTTAACTTAAATATTTCTGTGAACAACCCATTATGAGTATGTATATTTAACTAAATTTATAGACGGCTAGACAACGTCGGCGCCATTAATCTAGTAAAACCCTGTTACTAAGATTATGTAATATATGACGTCATCCTTTAGAACTTAACTATCTAGGAGTCAACTTAATTATAAATCTGAGGACATAGATAAATCTTATAACAATCTCTCTGGAAATAATATTACAGTGAAGTAATTAACCGCCATTTTATTCTGAAGATCATCTTACCGTGCTGCAGGAAGCATCGTATGAAATTGCCAGGTCAGTATTATAATACCACTGACGTAACGTCCCAGTTTTTTTTTTACTAGGTACGTGGTTGGCAAACTAGCATACTGCCTACCTAATAGTAAGCGGTTACCGTAGCGTATAGATGCTAGCAAGACCAGAGACATCACTTCAAGGAACGGGATACGAGGTTTGGGCCTACGGCGCTCTCACCATAAGAAACAACGGTAAGCCTACTGTTGTTTTACGCTGATCTTCTGTGAGAGAGTGGTACTTCCCGATCGAGCTGGCACATTCATGCTGGGATAAACAAGGCTCTGCCACTAGTATAGTTCCAGTAGTCCACCAGTACAGACTAAAAGACGACACACGATGAGTTTATTTAGTGGGTGCGGGCCCCACACTACCCTGTTCGTTGCCCCGAACAACTTTTTTCTTTAAGGCGGGAAAAAATGTTCCTAACCGCACACCCCGTCATTCACCCACTAAAGAAACCCGCCGTATGCCATCTCTCCGCCATTATTGGCGGGCCACCGGAACCATATTACATTCCTTCAGTGGTCGTGCGGTGTGTACCTAAATTTTTCCCGCCTTAACCAAAAAACGGCCAGTATTATTCAAAGCTATATTTCCTCGTTGGTTTTGTTTTTCATCACTGCTATATTTAGCCACTGAAAAATTATTTACGTTATGTTTTAATGAAATGTGTAGCCAAAAATAAACTTTAAAGTAAGCAACTGTGAATGAAACTTGCCACGTTATAATTAAATATTCCAGTTTAGTCACATTCATTATTGTGTTAATTAATTCAAAGGTTGTAGTAACACATGCTAAAAAAACATTTTATACTGTACAGTATTGTAAACATGCTTTCAAATTATTAACAGAATGTGAATTTAAGACAGATGTGTCTGGTACCACTGGATCTTCGACTAAAACTACCTATTTATTGTATTTTGTCTGACACTTCATTAATAACTATATTGTCCGGTTAATTTTATTTCCTTATACGTCTCTTATAATGCTATTGGGTGGAAATAGAATAGTGTGATGGTAGAACAACAATAATAATGATGTATTTTAATCCGGTAGAAGAAGAATGTCTCGTTTTTAGGTTATATCTCAGGTTTTCGAGAGAGTGGTGGGATAAAACGTATACCAGATTTAATTCTAATTAAGAGCTATTATACAAAAACATCAGCTTTGCCAATTTATCATCTGAAAAGGTATACCAGGAGGTGCAGGTCCAAATCCTGCTCGTGACTGTTACTTTAGATTTCACATATTCACACTTTGTGTTAATTTATATGCTAAGCATGTCAAATGCTAGAAAAAATACATATGCATAAAAATGACAAAATCTGTCTGTCTAGGGACCTTTATATTTATTTATGAAGTTGCAAAATTTTTCAAATGTCATTCATTCCTTTTTTAAACTAATGACAACAAAAATAAGTGACAAGTAACTCACTTGTCTCTGAAATAGGTCATATCAAAATTTGAGTTGTTTTTTTTGGCGCCGGTTATTTACAATTCCTTGCGAAAATCGATTACGGATAAATTACCTTAGACAAAATCTTGTAATGCGCTTCGCTAATAGAAAAAAGGCTTTATTCTGTTAAAGTTTGCTATTATTACTGGTAAAGTGCATTGTGATAAAAAAATATCCCCAATTCCTTTAATTAGTGTTTTTAATTTATTATATTTTTATTGATTATTTGACAATGTACTTCATAACTGATAATTTTAGAAGTAATAGTGTTATATTAATTTGAACAAAACATTTAAGTAGCTAAACCCGAACTATATATATTTTTTGGATTTGCATATCTAGTAATAGATGGAATATGTTGGATAAATTTATTCTTTAAAATCTATTGTACCACATTTCAAGCAAATAATTGATAATTAAAACAAATACAATTTTATCCGGTAAAAACAAGTATGTGTATGGACTAGAAGTCATTCTCCAAGACTTAATTAATAAAAAAATCTTTATTTTGATTTGTATATTCTAGATTATTATTATACGATATATTTGAGACGAGTGCTCTTGATCAAGCATGCTAAAAAGGTTAAGTCAATATATATCTCCTGAAATCGTTTAAATAGAGTTTTGCCGCAGACAAAATTAAGCCTGCACGTAATTATTCTCAGGAAAAACGATCTCTTTGAACGGTTAATTTATTCTAAATGTATTCATATTAATATGACAAAAGCTACCTTGTAAACAATATGGTAACTTCAGAGGAATTCCTTTGCTTCGTGCAACCTTTTACGATCCAACATCCTTTAACTTTGTGAGTAATTTGAAGTATTAGGCTAAAGATAAGTTAGTTCTGGTTTGTGTTTAGTGTAGTTTGAGAAGGTTGTATTTATGTAATAGTATCTATAAAGCCGAAGCCTTTCTTTTTATTGTTGTGATTTGAACGAATCTATGAAAGTATCAGTTAGATTTGAGAAGTAATAATTACATTTTATATCCTATTTATCAACGAAAGGATTAGGTGATTAGTTTAAATTACGCATCGAATAATTAGCTAGTAAATACAGGCGTAACACAAAGGATGGTTGCTTATTGTGCCCAAAAAAATCTAGTTACAAATTAATATTGATAGCGCTTAAAAACGGCGAAGAATAATATAAAAAAAACCATTACCTGAAATATATTCGATGACTTGCAAAGTATATGCATTGAGCCAAAATCGTGGTCTATCATTTTAACATACAGACCCATGCTAAATAACGTCATAAGTAATCATGATTCCATGATTACAAAGCTAGAACAAACTAAGGACGATAACACCAGTGCCTTTTTTTTGTTGCTTCTTTAATTCTGAATACTATATAGTTAATACCAGTTCTCTATGGTTTACTCATTGCGGAGTCTATCCTTCAACATATCTTATTCTACAGATCGCATATGAAGCGTCCTTCGCGGGATGTTAACATCCATCCATCCATCCATCAGCCTTTTAACGTCCACTAATGGACATAGGCCTCCCCAAGAATGGGGGATAGTGCCGTAATCGCCACGCTTGGCAGGCGGGTTGGCGATCGCAGTGGATGTTGTTAATACTCGAAGGAGTGCTGCTGCCCACTCCCCTAGTATTCCCTCAGTCGGCTCTTACGATTCCCATGGGTGGATAGGGGTGGGACAATTCTAAAGCTGGCCCCACACGGCAAAGGGAGGTTAAAACCAGTACCTAACTACTTGATTAACGCGGCAATTGCATTAATTAGGTTCTGGTTATAAAACCTAATCCATCCATCAGCGTTTTATCGCCCACTGCTGGACATAGGCCTCCCCAAAATGGGGATTTTACCATAATCACCACGCTTGGCAGGCGGGTTGGCGATCGCAGTGGATGTTTTTAGTACACACGGCTACGCTGCTGCCCGGTCCCCCGATAATCTCTTAGTCGGCTTTTACGACTCCCATAGGAAGAAACGGGGGAGCTATTCTTGGTGCCGGCCCCACACGGCGGAAAAAACCTAAATCAATGAGTGAGATTAATAGATTACGAGATTACATATAATAATACTACAGTGAAACTTATTGAACACGTGTTACTAATCGCCTGTACAGTGTATTGACAGATATTAATTGGTATTTTTAACCAATATACGTGTCAATATGATCCCGTAAAGTGAATTTCAATCCAATTGGCTTGTCAACGTCCAGACAGTGTAATTATAGGCACAGGGAACTTATACAATGGGCATCCGTTTCAAACAGTGTGAAGCGTTTCAACGATGACAAAGTAAGTTAATTTAAGTTTATTTTGTACTATTTAAATAGAGTCAGAAACTGGAACAAAGATAATAATATAAAAATAACAATACAGAGACATCAGGGTACTGAGCCCGACCACTGATGTAATGTAACACAGTTCCAGTGGCCCACCATTACAGAAGAAGAGACGGCACACGGTGGGTTTATATAGTGGATGATGGCCCCACATTACCCTGTTTGTTGCGCCGAACGACGAGGTGTGCGGTACACGGTACACGTTGGTAGGTACCTATATATTTTCCCGCTTTAACAAAAAAAAAGGAAAAGGGTACTGGGCCCGCCAGGACAGTGTTAACAAGATTTTACATTTACATGCAAATGAAAATAGTAATTGTAATATAATGAAATAATATCCAATGCAATTCTTACTTAATATTATAAATGAAAGTAGGTTTGTTTAATTATTAGCCTTTCATGCCATAACTGCTGAATCGATCATAATGAAATATAGTCTGTAGCTCAGAAAAGGACATCGGCAACCATTTATCCCCGAAAAATGTATGGTCCATAGAATTACTCATTATATTCGGACGGAATCTAGTCTGTGATATAGATCTTAACTCTTATCTCGCATACCTACAGATAATAATGGACATGTGATAATGCCACGTATTTACTGCACAACCACTTTCTCTCACATCAACCACATATACGGGCCTCGTGGCGTAGTCGGTAGTGTAACCGACTTCCATGCACGAGATCGTGGGTTCGATTCCCACTCAGGACAATTATTTGTGTGATGAACACAGATATTTGTACTGCGTCTGGGTGTTTTCTATCTATTATATGTATTTATTTACAAAAATAAAGTAATATATGTATTATATCCGTAATCTGGTACCCATATAACACAAGCGTTAAGACCAGAGGACGTTGTGTGAAATGGCCGTGAATATTTTTATTATTATTTATATGTATACAAATAAATAAAAATTGAAGCGTCTGTTTGTACAACTTTTAACTAAATGCATAAATTATATAATTATACTGTCATATTACGATAGCTATGACAAAAACATACATAATTTAAAAAATGTGCTGTCTATCTGTCTGCCTTTTTGTCTGTCTGTCTGTTTGTTTCAGCCGTCTGTTTGTGTATCCGAAACAGCTTAACTGATTTGGACCTGACTTTCACTGGCAGATAGCTGATGTTATAGGAGTAGGTTGTCCTACTTACTTATTTTGAAAAAAATAGATTTCCGCGGAGAAAATGCACTAAATTCTACGCCGAATAAGCAGTTACTATAGGTATAAATAAAAGTAATGAAATCCTTACATTCAAAGATAGTTAATTAGCTCGACATGTTATTTTATTAATAAATTCTCTAGTCTTCGTAACTCCTCACAGAGAAGTAAGGAGGAATATGCAAAGCAAACATATTTTCCTCACAAAATCAAAACTTTTTGTATGTTTAATTAGATTAGGTGATTAGTTTAAATTACGCATCGAATAATTAGCTAGTAAATACAGGCGTAACACAAAGGATGGTTGCTTATTGTGCCCAAAAAAATCTAGTTACAAATTAATATTGATAGCGCTTAAAAACGGTGAAGAATAATATAAAAAAAACCATTACCTGAAATATATTCGATGACTTGCAAAGTATATGCATTGAGCCAAAATCGTGGTCTATCATTTTAACATACAGACCCATGATAAATAACGTCATAAGTAATCATGATTCCATGATTACAAAGCTAGAACAAACTAAGGACGATATCACCAGTGCCTTTTTTTTGTTGCTTCTTTAGTTCTGAATACTATATAGTTAATACCAGTTCTCTGTGGTTTACTCATTGCGGAGTCTATCCTTCAACATATCTTATTCTACAGATCGCATATGAAGCGTCCTTCGCGGGATGTTAACATCCATCCATCCATCCATCAGCCTTTTAACGTCCACTACTGGACATAGGCCTCCCCAAGAATGGGGGATAGTGCCGTAATCACCACGCTTGGCAGGCGGGTTGGCGATCGCAGTGGATGTTGTTAATATTCGGAGGAGTGCTGCTGCCCACTCCCCCGATATTCCCTCAGTCGGCTCTTACAACTCCCGTGGGTAGAGAGGGTGGGATAATTCTAAAGCCGGCTCCACACGGCCATTTCATGGTTAAGGAGGTAATAAACGTACCAGTCTTTTTTAAGATAAAAATAACGATTTAAAAAATTTTAAGCACTTTTAAGATCTTAATCTGAGAATATCTACTTTAAAATATTTTCAAGAGAAGTTTTACAAACTTTGACAGTAAAAGCTTCACGTTTTCGTCCTACAATTTTTAAGCGGAAAATATTCGTAAGTCTCATAATATCTTGAGGTACTGTTATTAAAGGCACTAAGGTACCACGTACAGGCCATTATAAAGTTTTCCACCATATTACAACGTATGGCTTTGCTTAACGTCAAATGACTTTGAAAGGCTTTTTTTTATTTTTTGTGTTAAATTTTTCTAGGATCTATAGCCCCCTAACTAATAAATATAGTATAAGCTCCGAATAGTTTATGATTTTGTAGTTAATCAGTGTTTTGTTCCGTTCTTTCAACGTTAAACTGTCATATCAGGGACAAAGACAAAACACTGAATAACTATTCAGAGGTTATACAACGTTTATTAGGCCCACTTTCGCGTTTCTGAGTTATTGTATATAACTCCGAGCGTACTGCTAACGCAGCCGCAGGGCTAAATAACTAGTTTTGTTTGCACTGCTAAGAGTTAACACCATACCATGCGTAAAATAATTAACTATCAAACCTGCCAAAGTTGGAGGGTTAAATGTCTATCTCTGGGTTTATTACGTCAAAATTGTGAGGCTACGCTAATTTGCGTTTTGTATTTAAAAAACATCAACAGAATAACATTGCATCGTTTATTTTTATTGTCCTGATGAGTGACTTTTTGGTTTCTAATGATGTGTTCATGTGTGTTCAGCCCCCCTAGACAACGGGATATGCTTATTATGTCGTCGTAATCTTATGTCAATCCATTGTTTACACGTACATACATTGATTATTAGAATAATTCTTCTATTTTTCTATTTTATTATGTACTACTAGCGTTTTTACCACTTTGTTATTATATAATACATCATCTATGATGCCACTTATCTACAGGGTCCGGTCAGTTCAGGATAGCATCAGCAGTTTCTTATTTATTTTCAATAACATATTTACTTATATTTGGTTATTATATCACAAAGAAGTAAACTGCTACAACTTATAAAAATAGGGCCACATTATAAGATTTCCTTCACATTTCACAAAATAATTCAGGTATATTGTCATAAAATACACTCGAGATCTCAGACTAAATATATCTAGACAGAGCGAAGAAAATTCTTTGACAGTATGAGCGAGAATACAAGATACAATTTACTGGAGCAAAAAACAGACAGTCATAGATTTTTGTCTTTGTCGCCGTGGCCAGCTTTTGGTATTGTCACGATGTCAAAATGCTTTGTCTGTCACGATTCAACTGACATAATCGAACACTTGTATAAAAATTCGGGTTTTAATTAAAATTTAACGTTAATGAGTGTTTTGAGAAAAAGACTACGTGATATGTGTGATATATATGTGATGATATATATGATATGAAAATAGTGTACTATGCTACAAAAGCTACAGCGAGCGAAAAAATACAGGTATAACATTTCATTTACATGTAGTTGAAAATGAAAACAATTAAACACAAAGTGAAAAATGTGAAATCAAAAATAACAGTCAGGTGCAGGATTTGAACCTGCATCTCCTGGATACCGTCCAGATGCTTTGCCAATTCAGCCATCCTGACAATTGCTCCTGACTGCTAATTTCGATAACACATCATACTTAACGTCTTTGGGTGACGCCTGCGCCATCTGTCGGAAGTATTTTCATACATTATACCGACCAGGTAAACTTAATTTTACAATATACGTGGTCGCCACTCGAGAACCTTTCTTCCCCAACGGTTGTCAGTTCGTCGAGCGATGTGGCCTGCCCATTGCCACTTCAGTATGGCAACCCGGCGGGCTATGTCGGTCACTCTCGTTCTCCTATGAATCTCCGTATTACGGATTCGATCACGTAGAGAAATACCAAGCATAACCCACCCCATGGCACGCTGAGTGACTTAGAGCCTTGATACGAGGCCAACATTCAAAGACCTTCAGAGAGGATTATTACTTATTGCAATAAACTATACCTATTAACCGTGATAAAAAATAGTATGGAAACGGGATAACCTGCAGAAAGGCCTTGATTAAACTATATTGCTTATTTACCGTTAAAAATATATACTCAGACAATTACCGGTAAAGATATATGTAACTAACTACATATTATATTTTAAACGAAGACAAAAAAATAAACATGAAATTGAAAGTTTCCCATAGCAATTTCAATAATTCTTGTTAACTGCCTCGGTGGTGCAGCGGTAGTGTATGCGACTGCTGATCATGAGGTCTCGGTTCGATCCCCGGGTTGCCCCATACTATTGAGCTACTACTAAAGAAAAATTCTCAGTTGCAGCCCGGAGTTTGGAAATGTGCGACAATAGGCTCACCCCCTATTATGTGGGACTTAAACATAGTTGGCGAATCGTGGGTATGCAATACACCTCTGCGTAACCCGTCAGGGATAGAGGCGTAATGCTATGTATGTAATGTTTAGTACAAGGAAATTATTCAGAAAATTCCTAAACCAAAGAGTCTCATCTAAAAAAATATTTTTGACGAAATAGTGGATGGAAATTATCTAATGGAATAGTATATGGTTCCAAAACACACTACCCTAGCTCACAATTCATACTAAATACCAAAAACATCGAGAAAAACGTTAAATAAACTGAGAATAAGTAAATTAAATTAATTACTTGAAGCTTATTTTACACCATATAGCGTAATTATAAAGTGAAAAAACCGTTCTGACCTTATGAATAAATATCAAGTTTGCTTGCACGATGGCATTAATGAAATCCGCCTACGCACGTTGCTCCAGACAGCCACGCCTACTTAAGCCCTCGCGCTCAGATTTAATAGCTACAAAATTGTCTTAGAGCTTTAGAGAAAGGTCTAGATATTTTTATGTGTCTAGTGACGTTAACAGACTCAAAATACAGCTTCTCATAACGCCTATACGGTATATAACTTACATCCAAATGCAATGGAATCGCTTGAAATAATAATTAGGTATCCTATGTGACAATCGGACTGAATCAAACACGGGGCCGGACGTCGGTATATAAACGGCTACGCTATGCGTAGCATTTTCTCTGATGCTGCTATAAGATATATTTCGGTTGAAAACCGATAAGAAATACTTCTGTTTTTTCTGAACCCGTGTATTTCGCGCTTCTAAAAAAATTGCTTGTCTTGTAACTAAGAATGTAATAAAAATGTTTAAAGTTGTTGTAACATAACCTAATTTTCGTATTACAGGAAGCTTTCTATGTATGTACAGACGCAGTACAGATAATAATGGTATAATTTAGTATATAGAAGCTGATCTAATGATTAAGCCAGGAGGTGTATAGGCCAACTCCTCAGTGACTACTAATAAACCCTCGAACGTAAACTCATTGACGTAGTAATTTAACGAGTCCAATAGATTACGATTGATATCGAAGTTGTGATTACGGAAGTAATACTACGCTCCTATTGTTTGAAAAAAGTTATATATTTTTATTATTTAACCATGTTCAGTATGCTCCGGAGAATTTCTACTTTGGTACTGGACTACGAAGATACAGAATTATTTCTCAACGGAAAACTACGAATAAGCATATTATTAGTTATATTATTATTTGCAAACATTATATTATTTTAATAAAATATGTTTTTCAGTTCTTTTATTAAAGTAATGTACTTTTATTATAACCCAAATAAAGTAGCATTAGTGTCAGTAATAAGTACTGATACTAAATAATTACATACATTACATAGAATCACGCCACAAGGGGTAGGCAGAGGTGTATTACGCACTCACAGTTCGCCAACTACCTATGTTTAACCCATTCCCCGTCCGTTTGTGGACACAATAGAAATTTAATTGTTATGTATCATATATGATTCATGGGACAGGGAACCTGTTAAGTTCTACGTAATAGGTGGCAAGCCTATTGCCGTCTACCGGGCACATTTCCAAAGTCCGGGCTGCTACTGAAAATTTTTCTTTTTACGAAAAAGCTCAATAGCACCACCCGACCCAGGGATCGAACTAGAGACCTCATGATCAGCATTACTGTCTCTCGCACTAGCGCTGCACTACCCAGGCAGTAGCATTAAATAATTACCGACACTAAAATTATTTTAAATAGCAAAGAGTACCCACAAAATGTGAAAAAATCGAGCTAGTATGGGTCACTGAAACAGGATGATATAAATAAACAAGGCTTGAAAGGGATTATGTTTGACATTTAACATTGACCCATGAAGACCTCCCAGCCAGTCCTTACTTGTAATCTATAAATATCAAGAGATGTCTAAATCTGCTGAAGCGTCGTTTCAGCTCGATTACCGTACTAATAAATGTAGATACCCATATATCAAAATACGTAATACAATGTATAAGTATAAACTGCGTGCCAAAAATATCATTTGTTTATTTTTAGTATTAGTATTAATAAGCTTTTCTATCAATCCTTACTAATATCATTAATTTTTTTTTATTACATGTGGTGACAGACGAGCCACCTGAAAACTGTCGCTCATGACCTCAACAATACTGAGAGTATTGTCAAGCCGCTGCTTACCATTTGATTTAACAGATATGTAATGAAAGAATTAACGACTATCTCCTGCTACAACCATAAATTATTTATAAATAAAAAAAAAACCGCCTTCAAAGACACCCAGGAACTGAAAAGCAAAAAATAATTGCTATTTAAGTACGATTTTTGTGTTAGACACCTATTGATACAATAATAGCGATACATCAGATCAATCTAAAATAGATAAATTTAGTTTAGGGTTTTAAAATAGATATCACTTATTACCTATAAACACATTTGCTTCTAGTTGCGTGAAGGGGTATCCGTAGCTATAAAAATCTTTAACCATATATTAATGGCAAAAAAGGGACCCTGGAGAACAACTAATTAATACGCAGACAAATACAACGTGTCCAAACCATGACAAGATTTATCAAACAATTTTTACGTCAAAACGCTGACGTAAAATTAAATTTATTAACCATAAAATAGAGTTGTTTATTAAATGTTTTCACATTTAATGTCTTTGTTTGTTTGAACCGTAATAATTGCTTGTTTCTAAAAGCTATTAACACGTTTAATTAGGTTTACTTTTCCTTCGCTAAATTAATCTGACTCGAGGTGCGTGAGCTGAACCGACTTTTTCATAATCTTTACTAATATATGCGAACGTGAATTTGTTACGCTTTCACGACGTAACTAATGAACCCATTATCATGAAATTTTCCATACATATAGACTGGAGCCCAGAAATAGACATAGACTACTTCTCATCCTGAAAAAAATTAATAGTTCCCATGAGATAACTATTTTTACAAAGAGATATTTAATGTGTTGTAGAGTGATATATTTATATTCTGATGTCCACGCAGACATAATCGCGAGCAGGAATCTAGTTTCATATAAATCACAAACTAATATCAGTAAGTGAAACTCGATATAATACTTTATAAGTCTCTACAAACAGTTATGTAAAGAGCTAAGGAACAAAACGCTTCGTCTTAAAGTATAATAGCCCCCTCAGTCTGATGCCCGTTCCTCCCGCGCGTCTCACACCCGCCTGTCTCTGTGAGCGACGCCTAATGAGAAGCGTTGAAACCTAAAATTTGGTGCCAACTCGAACTCCGAAGTGCTCTAGACGCTCAAGAGCTGTAACGTCGACAACTGGAACAGAGGCTTTACTGTGCAGGCAAAGGAAAACAGGGTTTATCGCATCGTGATAAAGATAAAAGTACTTGAAATACACATATTTCTGGTTTCAAGTGGTAAATGGAATTGATAGAACTTTTAGATTTTACTTAAAAGCTTGTGGATTATCTGTAACCTGTAGTTACAAGTAGAACTAACAGACTTCATCATCAATTTTATGACATGATTGTACCTAAAATCAATGAATTTCAAACGCAAATTCATAGCCTGAAATGTACAAACTACAGATTATACTCGTAGCTAAAATATAACTGAAAATATTCATCAGAAAATCTGATTATGTGTTAACGATTTACACTAAATCTTATTTGTTGTGTTTCTTTCTGATTAATTTCTGATTGAGCAAGATTTTTCTCAATAACTAGAAGCCAATGGCGATCCACGGGCAAAGCTGAACGCAGATGGCGAGATGGCCACTGTCAAACTGTAATTGCTTTGTCTGCATGAAAATTGTTTGTTAATTTTTGTATTTAATCCGGTTAATCAGCAATATCGTTAAAATATATAAATACATAGTACCTGGAAGATCAAAGAATTAAAAGACGCTATGCTGTGTAGCCACATAATATTTGCGATTTTTTCCAGTATTGGGAGAAAGTTAAAATATAAGTTACAAGTTATAAATTGTATAGAAATGACGGTTTTCAACGGCCATGTCGATAATACGCCATCTGCCGAGAAATGATGGCAATCAACACATCCCAATTGGGGTAAAAATGGTGGTATTTGTCACCCACAGGTTTTTTAATGAGAACACATTTTTTTTAGATATAATCAATAGGGCATTACATTTCTCCCGGGTTGGCAATCGAAATGTCGCCGCAAGTACCTTTTATTTAAATGTTATTCATTTGTTTTTTTTTTCTACAATTTTGTTTATTTGTTTTCAAAACTAAATAGGGTAAACTGTATAATGATTGGCACTCTAAGCATATTTAAGATTGATATTATATATTTTTGAAATTGATAGGTGTTTAAAACGTCAGCAAACATTGATAAAGGGTTCTCTGGTATGTATATTTTCAAATGAAAATGCATTATTCAATTTAATTAGAGATTTTTAATAGAAAAATAAAAATGAACAAAATAATATTTGAAATTACAGTCATTGGCACCATAAGAAATTAACACATAGAAATCAGTCAGCGGGCACCTAATAAAGTAAGATTATAACAGAAAATTGGTCAGGAAAGGCACTTGTTGCCATTATTTACCTAAAAACCAAGCATAATAATAAATAACCTATGTTACAGTCAGTAAGGGGTAATCCTTATTAGAAAGTGATGTTGTAACAGTTCTGCATGGCGCCAGTATATATTTATTTTCTTTAGTGCTGCCAGCTATAAAACCTACTTTTTTCTGCAAACAATGTTACTATTGCAGTTTATGAAAAAAAGTAGAACAGATGTTTTTTGCTATACCAGTTCCTAATATTTGCATTTAAAATCCAAAGTGCCAATGACTAAGGGGGTGCCAGCAATACTACAGTTTACCCTATACTATATTTTTCAGAGATATACCTACTTAAAAACTTTAAATTTTTTGGGTTACCATTCCTGATTTGGCCGCAACTTCTTGGCAAGGTGTTATAAACAACTAGGTGCAGTTACTCCGTTTTTAGGTTCTTAACGCATTTTAATAATGTATTTTTTTTTCTACAATATGGCACAGGTTATGCCTTGTGGGGCCGGCTTTAGAATTGTCCCACCCCTCTCCACCCATGGGAGTCGTAAGAGCCGACTGAGGGAATACCGGGGGAGTGGGCAGCAGCACTCCCTCGAGTATTAACAACATCCACTGCGATCGCCAACCCGCCTGCCAAGCGTGGCGATTACGGCACTATCCCCCATTCTTGGGGAGGCCTATGTCCAGCAGTGGACGTTAAAAGGCTGATGGATGGATGGATGGCACAGGTTGCTAGTATTACAAAATAACTACCACTAATAACGCTTAAAATCAGGTAGGGCTGCCTTGACCAAGCACTGAAGGAATGTGATGGCCCGTGTTCCGGTGGCCCGCCAATAAAGGCGGAGAGAAGGCACACGGCGGGTTTCTTTAGTGGGTGAGGGCCGCGCAGTACCCTGTTCGTTGCCCCGAACGACGGGGTGTGCGGTTAGGAACATTTTTTCCGGCCTTAACAAAAAAAAGGGTTGCCTTGATCACCTTTATTTACACCACTCATGAAATGACTTAGTGGTACGATCACGTGTTCCTAGTCGACGAATTATACAACGATAATATATTATTACTATATACAATGACTATATTGAATTACACATAAAATGAATATTTCCTATTCAATTAATAAATAACGAAGATGTTAAAGAGAAAACATGAAAACGCTCTTTCTGAACTAAACAATGAGACTTATTAAACAGCAAACACTTTGTCTTCTTAACAAAAGCTTTTGAACAAAATTTTCTGATTTTCGGAACATTCTTATGAAAAATAACCTTATTCTTTAAAAATTTTAATTCTTTATAAAGCTTACTTAAGTTTAAAATAAACAGGAGGGGACATTAAATACTCATTATTTAACTTAAAAAGAATGATAAGGTCCCTATCAAAGGATTTTTTATTAATACTGTTAATTGCATAACATTTGTAAAATTAACATCTTATTTAATTAATTACTGTAAAGTAGAAGTATACTTTGCTACGGCAACGCTACGAAACCGTAGGCTCCAAGTTTTGATTTTATGTTATATAAAATTTATTACAGGATAGAACCACTACTTTCAAAGCTTTAAACCCCTATTTACATACATTTGAGTAATTCACAGACATTTCAGGAAAGTATATAAACACCTAATTTAGAAAAATAATAGTGCATCGCATAAAAATGTTCAACTCAATATAATGCTACTTGTATTATATTGGGTTTCTATATTATTGGATAGCAAGCAATTTGTTTCGTTGATATAAATCAAAGTGCATTAAACATAATAAAAGTTTCAGATAAAAATACTATCTCTAACCATTATCACATAGATTAGTAAGTAGAGATTATATGAAAACAACAATCCAGATCGATTACGAACGGAGTTGATGCTAGCTACAATTAGAATATCAAGTATAATTGATGTAGTCACTGGCCATGGAAAGTAACTTTAAATAATAAAAATCAATAAAGACATTATACGTATACCTTACGCTATTTTTCGATAATCGTTACTACATGATCGTTATTTAGTGTTTTAAAGATATTTATTATTATATCTGATATTATATCAGATATTATTATTATATATTGTCTTATCCATTTTTCCCCGAGAAGTTGAGTATAGGTTTAACAGACTCAAATGTTGCTTATATAACTTCACCCTAGGTACTAGAAAGCGACCACTGAAGTAATGCAACATAGTACCAGTGGCCCCCAACATAGGAGGAGAGACGGCACGCGGCAGGTTTCTTTAGTGGGTGAGGGCCCCACACTACCCTGTTCGTTTCCCCGAGCGATGGGGTGTGCGGTTAGGTACATTTTTTTCCCCCTAAACCAAAAAAAAAGAAATGAGGTACTAGAAAGCAATATTTTGTCGTCTTCCGGGCACAATTGCGGACTAATTGTTACACTTACACAATCTATGATTCTAACACGGGAGCGAAGTTATGCCACTATACCAAATAGTCATCAGTTACTTATTCTAACTATTATAAATCTGTAACTCTATACAATTAAGATATTTATTTATTTATAGACTCACGCCTTTTTCCCAGAGGGGTAGGCAGAGACAACGGATTTCCACTTGCCACGATCCTTGCTCACCTTTTTTGCCTCATTCACTGTCATTATATTCCGCATACACGCACGTCGGTTAAGGGTACTTCTGACCTGAACTTTCTCAAGAACTTCTCTGATTTGGTCAGAAAACGTTCGACGAGGTCTACCCCTCCCAACTGCACCATTCACACTCGCCATATATATATTTTTTGTTATCCTACTTTCTTCCATCCTCTCTACGTGTCCAAACCATCTTAACATTCCTTTCTCAATCTTTCTCACTATATCTTCTTTTACACCACATCGTTCTCTCACTAAACTGTTTCTTACTTTATGTTTCAAAGTTATACCACACATACTTCTTAGAGCTCTCATCTCCACTGCATTTATTCTACTCTCGTTCTTCTTCTGCCATACCCAACTTTCAGTTCCGTACATTAGAGTTGGTACTAACATTCCATTATGTACGGCGAGTCGTGCCTTTTCAGATACTATCCGACTACTTGTAAAGGAGTGTAGTGCCCCATTCACCTGATTACCTGCATTCACTCTCTTTTCAATGTCCTTTTCATACTTCCCATCTCTCGTAAATAATTTTCCCAGATACACAAACTCTTTTACGTGTTGAACCTTCACTCCTTCAATCACTATGTCACATGGGGTCATGCATTCATCTCTTTCTTGAACCATTACTTTCGTCTTCTCAGCATTCACTTTCATTCCCTTCTTTTTCAAGGATTCATTCATTAATGTTACCATCTCCATCTCTGTTACTTGTAGATAAGTATTGTAATCACTTACCATCAATAACATGTAGTTTTACTTGTTAAAACATCCTGTGTATATTCTGCACTAAGGATTAATCCTTGTATCGCGGGGGATTTCACAAACATACAATATTATGGACATAAAGTACACCCAGACCCAGAACAGCCATTTGTGGATCACACAAATAGTTGTCCTGTGTGGGAATCGAACCCACAAAACTCAGGCCATCCTGTGAACTCCACCATCTGTGCAGTTGGTGAAGGCAAATGCGAGTTTAAAACTGTGTCTCTGACCTCATAACGTATATTTCCAGTAGATTTTATTCTAAACTGGATATGGGATGGCATAAAGCCAGCGATAAAGTCCATAAAAGATAAACTATTTAAAAAGTAGGTTATTAGAGTTGCCAAATATTTATTGGCAACAAGTAGTTTACTTGACACTCTTCAAACGAATAAACAAAATTTCTGTTGACCTTTTTAGTCCTTTTGGCTGTTCATTGTTCTACGTGTATTCGCAGAGAAGGGATTACGTATCTTGAAGACGACACAGCCGAAAATTATGCAATAGCTGCTGTCAAATGGCAGTTTCGTATCATGTAATAGCTGAAAACCATCGATCGACAGTACTGCTTCTACTGAGCAACTGATATACTAAAAATGCATTCGTCGCTATTGTAATTTAATGAATAATTTAACAAGACGCTGATGGCTTACGTGATACATTTTTTTTACATTTTGCGACCGGTTGCGCCTCACCGCACAGCTGTCGCGTGGCGGTTGTTGTCTGCAGACTTTTACGTAATCAGCCCACAGATAGCGACTTTATACTATACTACTAGCCTTTGCCAGCGGCTTCGCCGCAGCCAAAAGCTAATTTATCGGTTACATCTCAGGTTCCCGATATAGTAGCGGGATAAAATTAGACATTTTATCCCGCTACTATATCTTGAACCAGTTTTTAAGTCAAATCAAGGCCTTTCAAATAAAAAGAGGTGCATCAAAATCCATCTAGTAGTTCTTTTAAATAAATTCTAGTTTAAATAATTTTCTAGATTTTCGATTATATCTCAGGTTCCCGATATAGTAGCGGAATAAAATGTATACCAGTTTTTAAGTCTAATCAAAAAAAAAGTTGCATCAAAATCCGTTTGTTTAGTAATACTTTCTAACATTTACGCGAATTTCACACACTTTGAAATAAAACGACGTTTACGGAATCTATCGCGTTTACTTGATTTTTATGCTATCCCGACGTTTCTGTATATATATAGCTGATATATATCAGCTTGGACATCTACCATCTAAGTCCACCCGTAATCATGAATGCTGTAAAGTATTCGAAACGTCGAGATAGTATAAAAATCAAGTAAACGCGATAGATTCCGTAAACGTAGTTTTATTTCAAAATGTGTAACATTCGCGTAAATATCAGAAAGTATTATATAAACCTTTTTAAATTTTAATTGATTTAAATTTTATTTCCTTTCATAAAAGACAGAAAATAATACACTATTACGTGAACTCTTAGTCCATCCATCAGCCTTTCGACGTCCACTGCTGGACGTAGGCCTCCCCAAGACAACGCCACAACAGGTGTTTCGCTTATATGGGGGATAGTGCCGTAATCGCCACGCTTGGCAGGCGGGTTAACGATCGCCAACTTTTTTTTCCTATTCTGGGAGTCCTAATGAATCGAATGGACGCAACGAGAATGACGAACAAATGATTTAGTACAGCTTTTTTTTTACATTTTTGCACTTACGTCCCGTGATAAAACAGAGCCCTGCACATCTGCCTCTTCGATATTTATAGTTTTAAGGATGATTTTGACCATCAGTCCAAGAGGCATACGCGAACAAATGATTTAGTATCATTTTTTCTTACATTTTTGAAGCGCTGTAACTTGAAAACGCATGGACTGAAACATTTACAGGACCAAATCAGTTTGTATTGGCATAAACTTTCATCCCTATTAATATGAAAGACGAACAAATCATATACCAAAATGGCACTCAGCTCCCTAACCATTATTTAGATATACCAAGAGACACTTACGTTTTATTTATTTATTCATTTAATTATGTATTTATAAAGTTAAATTATTTTTGTATATTTTTGTTTCCTATCTATAAAACTCTACGTCTATCACACACTATATTTCAGCCTCTTAAGAATAGATATACTTATAGCTTACCTGAAATTGAATTTGTTTGTATAATACTTCTTGTAAAAAAACGCGTACATATATATATTGCAAAGTACAAAAAAGAAAATGCTACATGGATGGCTACTTTGTATCCCGGAGAAATGAAGCGACCCTGTAAGATGGCTACTTTTGTATAGAGATTATTTATGTCCCAAATGATTATAAATTTACATTACGTAAGTGTCCTAACCGTTGCCAGCGTAAAGAAACTAGTTTTAGCATCAATATGCAAACATCAATAAGACAAACTACAAGATATTCGTTAAATTAATAAAACAGTAGTTCTTAATCCATGACTATTAATATGATAAGCTTTATTCGTCTGTTAACAATAGGAAATGACTCTCAGCCTTCGACATGACGTCATAGAATGCAATACATTCGCGCTGACAGCAAAATGTGGGCGATATGACAATAGAGTGTGGGCGATGTGATAAAGAGCACACTCTAAGCACTAAAACATTTCGCTCATAATTACCATGCTATTTTTTTACCTACAACGATATAATATCTTATATCTCTATAATAACTTCGTAAGTCATTTTACGAATTCTATGCTGAAATTCATTAAAACTGCAGCTACGAGTATCGTGGATAATTTTTTTTTGGGCTCAGTCTTAAAATCAAAGCTGTGTTATATGTGGTCTAACATGCACCTATTTGAAGGACGACTATATAGAGCTTTAAAGGAAGATGATTTACAGTTACAACACACAATCAGTTGTACACAGAAACATTAGAAGTCAGTTACTACTTAATTTCTCGATAATTATCGGAATCGAAATATATTAAAGACATAAGTTCGTTAGAAAGTATACTTTAAATTATTTTATGCACTTATTCTATTATTACACTTTATATTTACTTGTTGTCAATTGTACGCATGTTCTTTATTATTACAAATTTAAAATTCAATAGTTTAAACATTTACTATCAAAATATTCGTGGATTAAGGACTAAAACAGAAATTTTATCAAAATCTTTACATTTCTAATTATGATATAATTGCATTAACAGAAACTTGGTTGAACAGTTCAATATATGATTATGAATTATTTACAAAAAAGTATGTTGTGTAAAGACGTGACCGTAAAGCGAAAATGGGTGGTGGGGTTTTGATTGCTATATCCAAAAAATATAAGTCAATACGTTTAATTAATAACGAAAGCGTATGTGAAGACATTTGGGTTGTAGTAGATATACCAGACTCCAGAAAATCCATTAAAAAAGTTGCAATTTGTGTAGTCTATCTGCCTCCACCGGTTCAGAAATCTACCCTGGAACAATTTATCAAGCAGTGCAACTGATTCTACGAAAAGTGCAACTCTTGTTTATGTATCTTAGGCGATTTTAATTTAAGTTACTTAGATTGAAACAAAGTCATTAGCAGTATAAGGGATTACTATTTATCTGCTGTTTGCGAATTGCTATTAGATTTATCTTACATTAATAGTTTAAAACAAATTAATAATGTGACAAACAATAGCGGTAAAATGCTTGATTTAGTATTCACGGACATCCTAACATTCTCTGTGACTACACCGCAAGATGTTTTATTTCTTTAACTGTCTCGGTGGTGTAGCGGTAGTGTATGCGACTGCTAATCATGGGGTCTCGGGTTCGATTCCCGGGTCAAATAAAACAAATAAACCAAAAATTTTGTAAAATCATATACTGTGGGTAGATGAGACCGTTGAAATAACATATCAGCTTTGGACGTCTATCATCTAAGTCCACCCGTGATCATGAATGCTGTATAGTATTCGAAACGTCGGGATAGTAGTAAAATTAAGTAAACGCGATAGATTCCGTAAACGAAGTTTTATTTCAAAAAGGAAAAATTCTCAGTAGCAGCCCGGAGTTTGGAAATGTGCCCGGTAGACGTCAATAGGCTCACCCCCGTTTACATGGGACTTAAACATAGCTGGCGAGTCGTGGGTGTGTAATACACCTCTGCCTACCCCTTCGGGGAATACAGGCGTGATGCTATGTTGTGTTATGTGTTATGTTATGTTTTATTTCCAGAAAATCCCTACCATCCATCTCTATATATACTCCTTCCTAATGGAGAAAGCAGAACACTTGAACGAGTTGAGACTAGTAGAAGAAATCTTTACAAAAGCTAATTACAAACCTATAAATAAGTATTTAATTGACATAGACTGGCATTTACTGTTGAAAGTTAAAGATGTTGATGAAATGACACAAATACTTTACGATATATTACATGATACTATACAGCGCTTTGCACCTTTACGTAAAACTATCAGCGGCAAATACCCCATTTGGTTTAGTCAATCCCGAATACGCAAGCTTCGTAAAAAAGATAAACTTAGACGCCGTTATAAAACGTTTAAAAATCCTTTAGATGAGATTAAAATTAAGTTTCTAAAATTGGACTGCAAAAAATTGTGTAAGCTTAACTACAATAATCATATTAGTAATATTGAAAATAGCATTTCAAATAATAGTAAAGGTTTTTGGTCATATACCAAAGCAAAGAAAAACAATTGTAGTCATTATCCCTCTCCAATGTCGGATGGAATACGTAGTAGCAGTGATGCAGCAGAAATAAGTGAAATGTTTGCTTCATATTTTGCGTCAAATTACTCAAAAGATAATAATACTGACTTATCCTCAATTATCCTAACACAAACAAGTAAATTGTTGGATAATATAAGAACATGTAATATGCCAAGTAGTAACTTTGCAACACTGTGTGTTCTTCCTGAAAAATTTATCGAAAAGCTCAAGCATCTAGACACAACTAAAGGGCCCGGCCCTGATGGCATTCCTCCTTATTTTGTAGCTTCATGTGCTTCTAGTATATTTATTCCCCTATGTATAATATACAATAAATCTCTAGTATCTGGTATATTTCCAAGACAATGGAAGATTGCAAATGTTGTTCCAATTCACAAATCAAATCAAAAACATGTTATCAGCAATTACAGACCAATATCTATATTACCATGCATGGCCAAAATTTTTGAATCATTAGCCTATCCTTATATTGAATCACACTTCAGTACCTACCTCTCAGAATATCAGCATGGATTTGTACGGTCCCGTTCTACAAGCACAAACTTAACTCTCTTTATAGAGATCTTATCAGAAGCCTTAGATAAACACAAGCAAGTGGATGTTATATATACAGATTTCAATAAAGCTTTTCACAGTGTTTCACATAGGAGATTGCTTGAAAGGTTACGGGCATATGGGTACACAGGACCTATTTATAGATGGCTAGAATCATATTTAAGCAACCGTGTTTTCAATGTAGTGTTAAATGGCTTTAAATCATCCAACTATAGTATTACTTCTGCTATCTCAATGTTCACATCTAGGACCACTGTTATTTAATATCTTTATTTATAATCTTCCATGTAGTTTCCTTCACTCAATCCCCCTTTCATTTGCAGACGATCTTTTACGATTTTAGACGATTTTTTTAGAATTATAGAGTCTCATCACGATGTTGCAAAATTATCTAAATTCACTGTTGAAATGGTGTCAGGAAAATGGGATGCAATTAAACCCTATAAAATATCAATGTATAAAGTATAGCCGTAAACATAATGAAATTGCATCAGACTATACAATAAATGGCATAAAGTTAAATCAAGTAGATTGTATAAGGGACTTAGGCGTGTTGTTAGACAAAAAGTTAACCTTCATCCCTCATTTAGAAATGATTGTCAAAAAGGCATCAAGATCTTTAGGTTTCATTATACGGAATGGTAAAGTTTTTCGCAAGGCGCGTACTAGAATATTGTTATACAATACTTTTGTTAGAAGCGTTCTGGAATATTGCAGTGTGGTATGACGACCGCACTATTCTGTACATAATTTAAGAATAGAGCGGATACAAAAGAGGTTTCTTTGGCATTTATCGCACTTAACAGTACCAAGCAAAAACAAAATTTCTTACAAGGATAAATTAAAAACCTACAATATGGATACACTTGAAAAAAGACGTCAATATTTAGACCTATTTTTTTTGTATAAGCTCCTCCGCAATAAAATACATTGCCCAAAATTGTTGGCAAAAATTAATTTTAGAGTTCCACACAAATACCCTCGACAACATATAACCCTACTTTACCCGCCACTTTGCAGAGCTGTTCTTGGTTTCACTTCTCCCATCCCCCGTCTGTGCAAGCTGCTTAATCAGTGCAACAGTTCTATTGATATATTTGTAGATTCTCTAACTAGTTTTCGTAAAACAATAATGAGCCTTCTTTAACTAGTGTAAGCAATCCTCAAATTATCATGTAAATTAGTAGTAAGTCGTTTTAAGATAAAAATTGTATATGCAGTAGACATAGTTATCATAATTGAATATTTTTGTAGTGTTTGCTTATTATTAAATGTAACTTTTTCGCTATATCTAATATGACCTAGCTGTAAGTACTTGATTTTTTGTTACATTTGTTAGCGAACCAAAAATAAATAAATAAATTATGTGAGTTCTTTTAACTAAAAAAGTGCGAGTTATGCAGTATAGAAGACACACACAGTCCGTGTGGTGACGGATTAAGAATACAAGTGTCAGCATCCCAGCCTTTCCCGCGGGTGTCGGGTGGTGGGGTTTACAAGGCGACTACGGGAAGTAAGCAATTATTACCCACTGGTATTAGGGCTAGGTATTAAGTGAGAGTACTCACTTGCTATCGAGCCTGAACGGGTCGGTACCACCGTCTGCTGTATGATCGGTCATGAAGCACGTCAGTGTGTTTTGGCTGTAGCAGAAGATAGCCGCTAATTCTTTCATTTCATAACTGAGAAATGAAATGGTGCGCAGCGGCTTGACAATACTCTTGGTATAGTTAAGTCTATGGGCGACGGTTACCACTTACCATCAGGTGCGCAGTGGCTTGTCTGCTATCATTAGCAATAAAAAAAAAGAAAAAAAATGGATGGATGCAAGCCACGTTGCTCGTCAATCCCAAAAGAGTTGGAAGAAAGATTCTCTAACGGCGGCCATGTATGCCAACTGCCAACGCAGCGTACTTACTTCCCGCAAGGCAGACAGACGATTTTATCAAAATATTATGAAGTTGCAGATGACACAGGACCCCTCAATGTGGCGCTCATTTTTATAGAAAATATAATGTAATAACCGGCGATTTAACCAGCCTACTTTTAAAAGAAATCTGGTGATTATTTACGTCACGCATTTGTTTATGTCCATTTTTTTAGAAATTATATTTTACAATTACCTCTGTAGTGCTGCGGTAGTGTGAGCGCCTGATCGTTTGAGGAAAATGCTTGTGGCTCAAGGACCAATTGACATTGACGAAGAAAACAGAGTGACGTGTGTTCTGTGTGTGTGGGTGGTTGGTTCGCTGGTTCGGAGACTATACCAGAGTATCGTAGCTGTAGCCCGCTCAAAATTGGCGTCTGCTCTCTTGAGTATTCTGCCGTGGGTACGCAGTAATGCAGTAGCTCTGGGTGGTATAGTCGGGTCTAGCCTTGTAGCGAGGACCAGAGTCATGAGACGACTCGGTATTCCTGAAGGGAGTGCATATCAGACACACGCGTTTGCAAAGGCATCTGTTGCTCTCGACCATTAACCATCTGTGTTTTGTTCATGTAAATTTTACTGTGTTGACAATGAAGTCTGTCATTGATCCTTGACGTCAGAATTGTTAGTACCTAATATCTGATTACATTTGATTGTTTCATACGATTAGAGTAATTAGTGTGTTTTTTGTTTAATTTGTAAAATAAACAAAGCTTAAACGAGACGAGGTCTCTTAGATCCGAGTTAAAGCAGGATTGGCCTGCTGCGTGGTTAAGAAGAAAGCGGACAAAAGATAGAGGTGATAACTATTTTTTTTTTATTAGTCCCAAACTAACCTTAACGCTTGTGCTATGGGTACCAGATTACGGATATAATACATATATTACCTTTTTTTGTAAATACATATATATAATAGAAAACACAAAATGTGAAATTCGCATTTTTCACTTTGTGTTTAATGTGCTAAGCATGTCAAATGCTAAAAATATATATAAAAAAAATATCTAAATAACTAGCATTTAATCGAGGAATCGATTATTATATATCATCGATCGATATCGATTATATTATTTGTGTAGTGCTGAGGATTGTTCAGAAAATCATGAAGAATATTTTGATGCTTTTATATCATTTTACATGAGGTCGCCTTGGATATTCACAAGGGATGTGTTGTCATGGTTGCTGAATTGGAAAAAGTTTTGCTATTCCATTTTATTATAATTGTATCTGATACATATTTTGAAATAAAAAAATCGCGTAAATATCAGAAAGTATTACTTAAGACATAGTTTGAATTGACTACACCTAGTTTACTTAACCTCGAGTCGCTTGCTGAATCAAAAATAACGCTGGATTTAATCGTATCAGGTTCATATTATAATTATTTTTACCGATTACCAAAGCTCATTAATATGAAAGATCCGTATCTAAATGACAATGATAATTAACTTCAAATTACCGAAGACACTTCAAATTTTACATGAAATTTCGTTACCAAATAGCTGTCTAATAGATTCGATCATGCGATAGAGCATCGATTATTTATTCAAAGCACGTCCTTTGACTATTGTAATTTGGGTTTAACCACGCCCAATTCGTACGAACCACCCTTTATAAGTACTCTGCGTGATGTGAGGCGAATGTATCCACTTAATGATGGTTTCGATAACTCTGGCGGTCTAAAGTCAGCTTCAATTGCTGCACGCATGTCGTATTGTTGGCAATCAAAGATACATAAAGGTTCGGAAGCTTACAGAAACCTGATACTATATTTCTATAGCCTAAATATAGCATCACGCCTGTTTTCCCCAAAGCAGTAGGCTGAGGTGTATTACACACCCATGGTTCGCTAGCTATGTTTAAGTCCCCCGCAATAGGGAGCGTGTCTATTGCCGTCTATCGGGCATATTTCCAAACTCCGGGCTGCCACTGAGAATTTTTCTTTTTACGCAAAAGCTGAGCATCACTGCGCAACCCGGGGATCGAACCCGAGACCTCATGATCAGCAGTCGCTCACACTATCGCTGCACCACAGAGGCAGTTTATGACCTAATAATAATATATTTCTATTACCAATCTATTTTCACAACACCAACATCATCGATCCTTAAATTGTTCAACAACACATAATTGTGTCGTTTATGGACAAGAGTTTCCTCTGAAATTTAAAAGGATTTTAGTGCAACATGTTGGCCTATGGTGGTTCCGGAGACTTCGGAAGTCATCGATAAAATCACATATACAGGTTACTTCAGGACATTTTCTTTTAAGAATAGTAATAATTTACGGTCCAATATGTATATCATTTTGAAAATTTGTATACGTACCTTATTAATTAAAGACCTCAGCCTTGACCTCAAACTCGATACCTGTCTTGTTATTTTTTTTCGTTAAGCATACATAGCATCACGCCTGTATCCCCGAAGGGGTAGGCAAAGGTGTGTTACACATCCACGGTTCGCCAGTTATGTTTAAGTCCCACGTAATAGGGGGCGAACCTATTGCCGTCTACCGGGCACATTTTCAAACTCCGGGCTGCTACTGAGAATTTTTACTTTTACGAAAAAGCTCAATAGCAACGAACAAGGTCGTTTGGAATCACCCACTAAATAAACCCGCCGTGTGCCGTCTTTCTGCCTGTATTGGCAAACCAGTGGAACTGTGTGACATTAGTTCAGTGGTAGGTAGGTACTTGTCTTGGTATCTGAACCTCGATACTTAACTTTGCTGTTTTTGGTCATACCTACCTATTCATAATTATAAGTCAAAAAGGGCCCTTTTTTCACTATTAAATCAAATATAGTTAATACAATTTAAACAAAAAGTCGTGATATGAACATAAACAAATATTGGCTAAGATACTCGTATATTCTAACAAGAATATATTATGCAAATACAAATTTGTTCCAAAGTCGTTTTGTAAAATATCTTATTCCGTGTATTACGCTATTTAACATAAAAAGGGACAGAGAGCAAATGTTGATGAGCATATTCAGTTGAATTTAAGAAAATGTGATACGTAATATGAATATTTGGGCTTACGAGAAACAGAAGAATAAAATATGATGTAGCAGAAATATCAACGTTTCACAAGTCTATATAGAATAATGGTGCGAAAAAAAATTTGCTGGAATAATAGACCATTAATGATCCACGAACATCGTACTACTAAGAATTCAATTAGTATAAGAATAAATAAATAAATAGATACTTTTTCAAACCCAACACTTTTGTAAATCTGATTTTCCATAAGTCACTGAACTATCGCAGATAGTACGCCTAACAATTAAATTGTACCTTCGCTCTTTATTGCGGCGAAGCAATATATACTTACTTAAAAAAACACATATTTTAAGGGAAATCACTTAGATTTTCGTAGAAAATATTTTATTTATACCGATTAAAAAAAAGCGCATATTTTAAGGGAAATCACTTAGATTTTCGTAGAAAATATTTTATTTATATCGATTAAAATATCTATTGCTCATTAGTTGCCGAGCGTTCCTGAGGATGCCACGTTCGGAAGTGAAACACGTGTCGAATTTATTTTTGGATTTTTACGGAATATTGCAACGTTGTGGTTCTGAGAGTCCTGCCATATCGCATGATTATGTCGCGTTGGTGAGTTTTTTGTCACTATCGTGCATGCTACTTTGCTATTATCATATTCTCCTCTATCTGTGAGAGTGCGGATTGGCAATCTTAGGTTATTTTGTCCAAAGATAACTGCGATTGACAATCCGTGTGTGAGTGGTGGGCTCTCGTCTCCTCCTAAAATATCCATTCTATAATAATAACAATGGACTTCCGCCAAGTGTCGCCTCATTCAATCAATTATTGTAAAAATATCTATAAACAAACAATATCCAACATATTTTTTACATTATTATAAACCAATTCATAATAAATACCTAAAACCGATTTAACCCCGTATTTATAGAGGGTACGACTGACCTACATACAATAAATTACACGTAGTCAAATAATTGATGATCAGATATTTGATTCTTTACCAACAGCCATATAAAGTGCTTAATAATGTTAGAAAATAAATCTGATTTAATTCTTAACTGTCTTCGTGGTGCAGCGGTAGTGTGAGCGACTGCTGATAAAGAGGTCTCGGGTTCGATCCCCGAGTCAGGCAGCGTTATTGAGCTTTTACGTATAAAGAAAAATTAACCAACAGCATAAAAATAATTTTGGAAAAATGACGTTCATGTTCAGATGGGCGACTCAGTGGTTAACTCTCTGCTATATGCAGACGATGCGGTTTTATTAGCGCAGTCCGCGACTGACCTGCAAACCCTAGTCGACGTAATGGCAGAAGATTGTAAGAAAAGGGGCCTACGTGTGAATGTGCGAAAAACGAAAATAATGGTTTTTGATAGAGAAGAAGCCAGAACAGATGTTAGAGTAGCAATAGGAAATAGTGTGCTAGCATCCAATTGTTGATGAATTTGTATATCTTGGATGTGGATTCAGTCGGGATGGAAGGTACACCACTGATGTAGAGAGAAGAGTGAATGTGGGAAATAGAGTGAACGGAGCATTGGGGCAACTTCTCGGCAGTCATCACCTCAGCCAGAGGGCACGTGTCGCAACACACAACGCAGTGCTTGTCCCAACGTTATTATATGGAAGCGAGAGTTAGGTATGCAAAACGGAGCATGAGAGTAAAATCAATGCGGTCGAAATGCGATCTCTGCGGAGAATCTGTGGAGTATTGAAGGAAGGTGGAGTCAGGAGTCTCCGAAACCGACGAGCGTGTATGAAGAGAGTTATTAATGTTGAGGAAGTGAGAGATGTATGCAAGAATAGAGCCTCTTGGCAGTCTGTTCTCTCTGCCTACCCCGCAAGGGAAATGGCGTGATGATAAGTAAGTAAGTAAGTTTAAGTTTGAGTATACATTGTATTTGTACACATATGTTTATGTCAAACTAGCTGCTGCTTGCATCGTCGTCTACGTGGACCTCAAAATGAAAGTATTTTTTACTTGTACCCATTACCGTCCTACTATTGGGCACAGTCTCCTCTCAGAGTGAGATGATGATTCAGGTCGTGGTTCACAGCGCTGGCCCAGTGCGAGCTGGCAGACTTCACAGGCTGTCGGGAAAATCTCCCAAACATGCAGGGTTTCTTCACGATGTTTTCATTTACCGAGCAATGCCAATTTGTAAAAAACTAAACAAATTTTACTATACGTACCTCGTGGCGTAGTCGGTAGTGTAACTGACTTCTGTGCACGAGGTCGTGGGTTCTAGTGAAAGTGGGAACTCAGGACAATTATTTATGTGATGAACACAGATATTTGTACATTACATATGTAATGTAACCCATATGTGTTATAATGTAACACATATGGGGTACATTACATATGTAACCCATATGTGTTACATTATATGCATATATTTATTTATGTATTAAATACATACATATAATGTAACACATATGGGTGTTACATTATATGTATGTATTTACAAAAAAAAGTAATATATGTATTATATCCGTAATCTGGTACCCATAGCACAAACGTTAAGCTTAGTTTGGGACTAGAGGACGTTGTGTGAAATGTGCGTGAATATTTATTTAATTTATATAATTTCTTTGAGAATTCGAACCAGCTCATCTAGTGACAGCTTAACGGTAAAACTGATGGAACGGCCAACATCAATGTATCATTTGCAAAAAATTACAAACTAAACATGCGTATATTTAACCCGGCATTTGGAAAAGTTACATAGATACCAGGTAAATTTCATAGTTCACACAGACACCTAGTGATCAGTAGACATATATTTTTAAAATCTACTACCAAGATATAATGTCTTGGAGATTTTGTAGGCACAATTAAAGCAAAAATTGATGTGATTTTCCTATTTAAAAATTTATATCTATTATCTTTAAACGAGCAATTCTTGTATATAATAGGGATTAAGGTATGAAATTGCCATTTTATTGTAATAGGTACTTCGAATTGACATAGAACCTTCATGATTTGAGATTTTTGAGCGAAACTTTTTTCAAATTATACATATGAGGTTCTTCTTTTAAAAAAATTGCAACATTCGATTAACGACTTTCAGTTGTTTTTTTATTCAGTTTAGACAAGAAAGATGGATACTTCGAAAATTCGAGTGATTTTTGAATACGAGTTCCGACGCGGAACTAACGCTGCAGAAACAGCTCGCAATATCAATGTTGCATTTGGAAAGGGGGCTTGTAATGAACGCACCGTGCGATTTTGATTTCAACGCTTTCGTGATGGAAATTTTGATTTGAAGAATGAACCACGTGGAAGACCGCCCACACATGTGAATAACAATGAATTGAAAGAGATGATGGAAGCCGATCCGAGCCAAATTACCCAGGAATTAGCGGCATGGTTTAACGTTACCTTACCAATAATATTGACTCATTTGCGTCAAATCAATGAAATAAAAAAATATGAAAAATGGGTGCCTCATGATTTGACTGATCTCCAGAAAGAAACGCGTGTTGAAACTTGTATTGCCTTGTTGAATCGATACAAAAATGAAGGAATATTGGATCAAATTGTGACATGTGATGAAAAGTGGATTCTTTACGATAACCGTAAGCGAAAAATGCAATGGCTGACCCCAGGTCAAACGCCCCAACAGTATCCTAAAGCAAAGCTTACCAATAAAAAGGTAATGGTAACTGATTGGTGGTCTTAGCATGGTGTTATTCACTATAGCTTTCTACGACCTGGTCAAGCAATAACGGCAGATGTCTACGCCGAACTCCGAACAATGATAGCAAAACTTGCAGTGAAACAGCCCCGACTCATGAATCGATCTTTACCATTATAGCTCCATGATAACGCGAGACCTCATACAGCACGAGAAACCGTTTTAACACTACAGGAACTACAATTAGAAACCATTCGTCACCCTCCGTATGCGCCAGACCTTGCTCCAACGGACTACCATTTTACATATTAGAGCCACATCAACCAGGTACTTTAAATGAATATCAATATTCATTGTTATTGTTATGTAACAATACAAAATATCGATACCTTTAGGAACCTAGTCCCGTAAAGGCAATTAGCTGTGATTCGTGTCATAGGTCATTATAACGATGCTGCTATAAAGCGTGACTAATAAATATCAAACATGATGTCTGAGCGACACGAATTATCGTTCATTTTTCTCTTACATTTGAATACATTTTTCATTTATAACGATGGTGAATGAAGTGAATTCTCTTTTAAGTAGGACAAAACATTGTTGATAGTTGTTAGTTTCACGTTTTTTTTAATATTTAACCAAACATCCTTACTAATATTATAAATCCGAAAGTGTGTTTGTTTCTTACACTTTCACGGCGTAACTACTGACCCAATCATCATGAAATCTTGCATGCACAGTCTGGAGCCTTAAAAAAGTATTTTTTTTACAACCCTTCTTCTGTTCCACTTGGCACGAGTCTCCTCTAATGGAAAGAGAGATTAGGCATTAACACACTATACTGACCCAGTTCAAGGACTTCAGAAGCCGTCGAGAAAATCTCTCGGGCATGCAGGTTTCCTCACGATATTTTAATATGTATTTTAGAACTTGTCATACTCGGCTACTTTAAACAATAAATTATTTGTGAAAGTGGAAAAAGAGGGCTTTTCTGCAAGCAGGATTCGAACCTGCGTCCCTTCCAATTTGAGGAAGTTCTCTAAACAGTTAAGTTATGGCAGACACCTAAAATACAGATCAAAATATTCAAAAAATCGCGCCGTCAAATAATACGAATTTTAATTGCAAAATAGAACTTACATATTGGATTACGAATTTTTATTGCAAAATAAAACTTACATATGATAATACATGTAAATACATCCGATAGGTGGCGTAGGTCACAAAAACATTTAAAACAAATGTGAAGTGATGATTAGTTGTCACTGTTAGGTGTCTGCAATAGTTTACAAGTTTAAGCACTTCCCCGGATTGGAAGGGTCGCAGGTTCGAATCCCGCTTGCAGAAAAGCTCTCTTTTTCCACGTTCTCAAATAATTTGTTGTTTCCTCACGAAGTTTTTCTTCACCAAGCAGTGATAAATTATAAACAAATACAACCAAAATTTTTTCGAAATATCTCAGTCAGAAAAAGACATTTATATAGGATATATTTTTTACCGGAAAAGGGAAAGCTCCTGTGAGATGCAGTACTTAGCTCACGTTTTTGTTTTTTTTATTTTATTGCATGTAGTGGCAGACGAGCCACGGTCCATCTGATGGTAAATGGTAACCATCGCCCATGGACTCGACTGTACCGAGAGTATTGTCAAGCCGCTACTCACCGATTCATTTCACAGATATGAAATGAAATATAATTGCTCCCACTTGGTACCCAGCCCCACCACCAGTCATGCAATGGATGATAATTGCTTACTTCCCTTAGTCGCCTCATACGACACTCGTGGGAAAGAATGGGGTGGTGACACTTGTATTCTTAGTCCGTCACCATACGGATAAGATGATGTGGATAAAATCGCGGTAAGAATCTGGTTCATATTTAATAACAGATTATCAGCGCAGGCGTCACCGAAGACGTTAAGAGTGAATGTGTTATCGACATTCGCAGTCCTGAGCAATTGTCACGATGGCTGAATTGGCAAAGCATCTGGACCGTATCCAGGAGATGCAGGTTCAAATCCTGTTCGTGATTTTCAATATCACATTTTCACTCTTACACCTTTTTTTTAAATTTTTTATTGCTCACGGTGGCAGACGAGCAAGCGGCCAACCTGATGGTAAGTGGTAACCACCGCTCATGGACTTTAGCAACACCAGGGGCACAGCCAACCCGCCGCCTACCGCAACTTAAGTGCTCCTTTCAAACCTCGTTTAAAGAGGGACATGTCGTAGCACCGGGGAAACACCGTAGCAGGTAGTTTATTCCAGAGCTTACACATACGTGGTAAAAAAGAACGCTGAAAACGAACTGTCTTTGACGAAATCGTTTCTAGGTGGTGTGGATGAACCCTACCGCGACGTCTCGTGGTTCAGTGGTAAAATGGTGATGTTGGTTGGTACCAACATGGTGATGTTGGTTGGTACCAACATGGTGATGTTGGTTGGTACCAACATCACCATTTTACCACCGAACCACGAGTTACGATAAAGTCGCGTTAATTACATTTATAACTTCAAGAATGGCTAGACCAATTTTTATGATATTTGATTTGTTGGATTTAACTCCACCAGCAGAATAACAATCAAAACAATGGAATTTATTATTATTTTATATTTTATTATTACCGTAAAAATTTTTTTGAATAAAATTAATTTTCTTGTATATCTCAGTTTATAAGTTAAAACAAAATATATTATCAATTCTGAGGCGTTACAAAATACGCTGATAATATTATAACACAATATAATTTAAAATATTCACCATTTATTGAAAGCTGAAAATTATACGTACGATGAAGTTTTAGCTCTCATATTATAATAAAATCTGTATATTATACGAATGTATACCTATACAGTAACCATCTATCTATCCAAAAACTACAGCTTAATATAAAATTACTTGCGGATATAGTTCTATCAGCAAAATTGGTGACATACTCGTAGCTAACTCATTTTGCTAAAGTAATATTACACAGGCTGCTGTAGTACTAAGTAGTAACTATCTTCAGACAAGATGGCGAGATGCTGCAAGTACCTAAGGCGTGCATTGTGACCATTATCGTAACTACTAACGACCTAAATTTCAAATAACGTTTTTCAATTAAAGATGGAGCTACCTTAACCTATTTTATAAATAGGTTTATAATATAACTATAAAAAACAATCAATTAGGTTATACTCGGACGACATACAGATTGCATACCCGCCATTTAGTAAAAGTACCTATATGATTGATTAGACCATAACGGTATATCTACGATCTTGAAGCTGCGATAACTTAAAGTTAATCCTGTGTTTAAAGTACACTTCAAACCATTTTGTATTATTTAAAAATCAAAAGGATTTAGGATTTACACTATCCGACGCCGACACCGGAGCAGCTAAGGTTTAACATGGATGGTATTATAAGGAGTGAGAGGTAAGAGTAAAACATGAATGAAACAATCTAAATAAGTAAAACATAGAGCAAAAAAATGAGAAAGGAGAAGAAGCATGTTTCAGTGAGGCATTTGTGAACGGGGTCGTCGAACGGCGTCGCCGTCCGGATCGGGAGGGGCGACGGTTTCGGCGCGCGTTATCGATCGTATCGCATACCTTCCTGCGGCCGCAGCAGAGCATCCTCCGAGCACGCGACTGTCCGCCCGGCGAAGACTTCAACCTGGTAAGTTTTCGCCACTGCATGGGTGCAGGTTAGCGCGGCGCTTGCGGAAGCGGCCGCGGGGCCGGGAGCTCGCGCATCGCGACGCGCCGGGCGTCAACACGCGGCCGGAACACGCGAGCCTTCCTCGCGAAGTGGCCGCCACGGGGACGCGCCTGCGCGCCACAACCAACAACCCACCACCTCCCTACTCTCCCTCCATTCCCACCGCCGTACTCCTCACGATTAATAATTCCGGCTACGCTGCCAGTGCGTATGTGGGTTGGTTTTTTGGCGATCGATGCGATTATTCGATGCGAGCAGCTTCCGGTCGCTAGACCACCGTGGTGCACCCCAGACGCGACTAGACGACCTATTAATCGCTATCTGACATCACCCCTTTAAGCATCGTGTTAACACTATACATGTCCTTAACAGTTTATCGACTGTATATAGGTCAGACACAATGTATAAAGTCTAACATGAGACTAGATTGCCCCACTGAACTACTTACATATTACTGGCCTTAAAAAGTTTTCTTGTTGAATCGATTTACGGGATAATACGATCTAGGACGTTCCCTTACGCGTAGTTAAGGCTCTAATAAACAAGCGAAGGTTACTATGCTATATACGTATACAGCATGACACAATACTAACAGAGTCCTGTTTTTACAAGTGTTATTCACGAAGTTGCAGAAGTGATTGACACGGGAGTAATTACGGGTATAATAATTACGAACAAGGGCCAAAGTCAAACACACATTGAGCTGTAATAAGCTATTGTGGTACCGCGAGGGATACATCCGGCAACCACACAAAGAACCGACCAAACCACATGGGAAGGGAACAAAGTCCATAAGCGGGCTTTGTCGAATCACTTTCCTACGTACGGTCAAATTAATGAATTTCGACTCACATTTGCCGGCTTCTGTGAGCTCTCTGTATCTCCCATCACAAATACGTTATCTATGGAAGCCTATCCTTTGAACATCAGTTTTATTTTTATGTCGCTGAGGTCTTAATAGATTTCTTAAAATAAACGTATTTACAATAGATCAGAACTGTACCCTGTCGACTGCAAATTTAGTACATCTCCGAGATTATCTCAGTTCGTCATCTTCTGCACGTCCATTATTGCTACAGTACCTTCTGTCCTCTCGCAACGCAACTTGCGACCTCTGGTTGCATGATTCTATATGAAACCTACATGTTATGAAAAAAGTTTTCCTTAATACATTCAGTTACATGAAAACATAATAAGCTCTTACATGAATAAATAATAATAAATATAAATAAATATTCACGGACATTTTTACACAACATCCTCTGGTCCCAAACTAAGCTTAATGCTTATGCTATGGGTACCAGATTACGGATATAATACATATATTACTTTTTTTTTGTAAATACATCCAATTAACTGCCTCGGTGGTGTAGCGGTAGTGTATGCGACTGCTAATCATGAGGTCTCGAGTTCAATCCCCGGGTCGGGCAATGTTACTGAGCTTTTTCCTAAAAAGAAAAATTCTCAGTGGCAGGCCGGAGTTTTGAAATGTGCCCGGTGGACGTCAATAGGCTCGCCCCCTATTATGTGGGACCTAAACATAGCTGGCGAATCGTTGGTGTGTAATACACCTCTGCCTACCTCTCCGGGAAATACAGGCGTGATGCTATGTAATTCATCCATATAGAAAACACCCAGACGAAGTACAAATATCTGTGTTCATCACACAAATAGTTGTCCTAAGTGGGAATCGAACCCACGACCTCGTGCATGGAACTCGGTTACACTACCGACTACGCCACGAGGCCCGTCAAATGTCCCCGTCAATGAAGGAAACATTCCTATAAAATTTTACACATATTGGCTAAGAAAGACCATAGGTAATGGTTTGTTTATGTTTAGAAGAAACAGATGGCTTGAAATATGTGTTGTATACTAGTTGCTCTGTCCGTGTAAAATTAAATTTATTAGTTTCTGTGCGGAACCCTAGTTATTTAATTAACTTTAATAATTGCTATTTTGTTATAGATAACATATTATATACTTTCATATTAATTTAGTAAAATCTTTTATTTAGACATTACAAACACACACTTCAATTTTATCTATTTGTATAGATAATGATTGACCTTATACACTTGATTCTAATTCAATACCTACTTATGCGACGGCTAAGTAAGTATAGTGTCGCGCGAATGTGCGACTAACCTCTAAACTCTAGATAACGTGCAATTCAACAACTTTGTCGCATGCTCTTAGAACATTAAGGACAAGAGAAGACTTCTTAAAAGGTCAACATTTGTCAATCTCAACGCAGTTAAGAGTTGTGGTAGCACACGGTATAATGGGGACAGTAGTATTTATATTTGTAAAATACATAAAATGCTATATAAAAATGTATTTTTTCTGTGTGGTGACGGACTAAGAATACAAGTGTCACCACCCCATTCTTTCCCACGGGTGTCGTACGAGGCGACTAAAGGAAGTAAGCAGTTGTCACCCATTTCATTACTAGTAGTAGGGCTGGGTAACAAGTGGGAGTGCTCACATGCTATCGCACCCGAGCGGGTTGGTACCACCATCTCCCGTGTGAACGGCCATGAAGCTTATCGGTGTATTTTGGTTGTAGCAGGAGATAGCCGTTAATTCTTTGATTTCATATCTGAAATGAAATGGTGAGCAGCAGCTTGACAATATTTCCGGTTGGTTGGGTCCATGAGCGACAGTTACCATTTACCATCGGGTTGGCAGTAGATCGTCTACCACCAAACGCAATAAAAAAAAATATCTCCATTTCATGACAACCTTTTTTATAGAACTTTTTACTTCAATGATTTATTTAAAAAGTAGACGTCATGGGACGTCCTCCAGATGTGAAACATCGAAATTATTTTGTAGAAATAAAATAGGGCTGCGTTGTTTCATTACAGAGTTACTGTGGCCATCTTCCAGCTCCATCATCAGCCCTTGCATACCATCTAGAGACAAAGTACTCTTCAAGACGAATCATACGAGCCCAAACTCAATGGAGTTATGTCGTTTTATAACGGAGTTCCTATGGTCACCTTCTAGTGCCATCACCAGACCCTGGATACCATCTAAACACAAAGTACTTGTCAAGACGAATCAAACGAGTCCAAACTCGATGGGGTTGCGTCGTTTCATTAAAGAGTTACTGTGGCCACCTTTTAGCTTCATCATCAGACCCTAGATACCACCTAGAGGCAAAGTACTTGTCAAGATAAATCATACGAGCCCAAACTCGATGGGATTGCGCCGTTTCATTATAGAGTTCCTATGTCCACCTTCCAGCTCCATCATCAGATCAGCTCCATGTCATCATAATATTGTATTGTCACGCGATATACATTATGCGTGTAAAATTTCAGCTCAATCGGAAACCGGGAAGTATGTCAAATTTAACTTTTATGATTTGAACGGAGCAAGTGAAATAAAAGCGTCGCCACGCTAACTGCCGAATTTACCCTCCCTCCCACATTTCACATCAATAAACAATTTCGTATTGGATCGATTTAGTTGCAACGGTATTAAATGCAAATTTGCTTCCAGTAAAAAGTTATGATCATTCAATAAAATTGAATTATAACACCATAATATTCTGATCATAGTTAGAAATGTTTTATGTAGCTAAACAATTCTTATATCTACTCAGCAGTCACAAAATTATCAATATAGTTTTTTAGTTACGATACTTTCGTAGTTTTACATCCAGATCAACAAAATTCCGTTATCAAACAATGATAAAAAGCAGAAAAATCATCCAAAGTCTATATAAAACCAATTCATGAGGTGCCATTGACGGATAGTCCCAAGCAAATGTTACGATAGCTCAGTTTGCAGAGTATCTGGACCGGATACAGGAGACGCAGGTTCAAATTGTGCTCTTACATTTTCTGCTTCACATTTTCACACATATTTTTTTTATTTATGTAATCTAATTTGGAACTCACTAGAGCTCGACTATAAATGATCCCTCCTACACCTGTAAGTTGGATTCACCCTTGAATTGAGCCTACCTACTTCAGCGAGCGCAATTTATAACACCTTTTTTTTAACTCTGCAAGGTTGACTTAAAAAGACAGTGACGAACGTGGGAAAAAGTACAAAAAGTCCGTCTTAGTTAAAATAACGCCTATGTCATATCTGCAGCTGAGGTAGCTATATCTTGTTGCTCTGACGTCAAGCGAGGCGTTTTAGATTATTTCCCCGTATTCTGTTCATCCACTCGTATTGTAAGTATATCAGTGCGTTCCTTTACGGCACACTAATTATCTCTATGCAAAAATTATCCCACAGTGACTCTCCATTTTTCTGGGATAAAAAGTAGCCTATGTTTTTTCCGAGTGGTGACGGACTAAGAATACAAGTATCACCATCCCATTATCTCCCATGGGTGTCGTATGAGGCGACTAAGGGAAATATGCAATCATCCATTGCATGACTTGTGGTAGGGCTGGGTACCAAGTGGGAGTACTCACTTTGTATCTAGCCCGAGCTGCTTGGTATCACCATCTCCCATTTGACCGGCCATGAAGCACATCGTTGCGTTTTGGCTGTAGCAGGAGATAGCCGTTTATTCTTTCATTTCATATCGGTGAAATGAAATGGTGAGCAGCGGCTTGACAATACTCTCGGTAGAGTTGAGTCTATGAGCGACGGTTATCATTTACCATCAGATGGGCCGTGGCTAGTTTGCCACTAGGTACATGCAATAAAAAAATAAAATAAAAAAAAACATACACACACGCGTACTTGAATCAATATGCAAACGCTTAAATGTTTAGGTGGTCTATGCTTAAATGTAAATGCTATTGGAGTTTCATGGTATACACAAAAAGATTCTCGGCTACCATGTACGCATACTTGTTTTATAATAGATCAATACGTAATAAGCTAATATTTTTTGACGGGCTTCGTGGCTAGTTGGTAGTGTAACCGACTTCCGTGCACGAGGTCGTGGGTTCGATTCCCACTCAGGACAATTATTTGTGTGATGAACACAGATATTTGTACTGCGTCTGGGTGTTTTCTATCTATTATATGTATATTTACAAAAAAAAGTAGTATATGTATTATATCCGTAATCTGGTACCCATAGCACAAGCGTTAAGCTTAGTTTGGGACCAGAGGACGTTGTGTGAAAATGTCTGTAAATATTAATTTATTTAAATAAATTCGAAAGAAAATTCTAATGAATTTTAACAATTATATACTTAAGAATTCTTAAAAATGTGAAATATATTTTGTTCTTACCTATACTTATTAAGAATTTCAAATGACCCTTTTTTTCACCTCGTCGTCCAAGGCGACGACCAGGGTAGTGTGGGGCCCTCACCCACTCAATAAACCCTCAATGTGTTATACCGGGTCGGCTTTAGAATTGTCCCACCCCTCTCCACCCATGGGAGTCGTAAGAGCCGACTGAGGGAATACCGGAGGAGTGGGCAGCAGCACTCCCTCGAGTATTAACAACATCCACTGCACTCGCCAACCCGCCTGCCAAGCGTGGCGATTACGGCACTATCCCCCATATGAGCGAAACACATGTTGTGGCGTTGTCTTGGAGAGGCCTTTGTCCAGCAGTGGATGTCGAAAGGCTGATGGATGTGTTATACCTACACCTGTTCTGATGGGCTACTGGAACTATGTGACATTAATTCGGTGGTTCGCCAGCGAACCCTTTCGAGTACCCTCTACTGAACCGCGCTTCCGCCCACTGGAGCGTGAGGCCTTTCGGGTAAAATATTATCTACTCCTTTTCTTTTGTTAAGGTGGGAAAAAAAATACCTAACCGCACACCCCGTCGTTCAAAGCCATGAACAGGGTAGTGTGGGGCTCACGTACTAAATAAACCCACCGTGTGCCGTTTCTCCGCCTGTATCGGCGGACCACTGGAACTGTGTTAACATTACGTCTCTGTTAGAATTAGGTTGTCGTTATCCCAAAAGAAAAATGTCTATTACGTTCAGAAAAGAATAATTATACCAATCATAGTTTTGGAGATCGTGTGATGAGTGAGTGAGTATTTATAGGAGCAGCGTATAACTTTAAAAAAACATAGCATCACACCTTTATACCCAAAGGGGTAGGCAGAGGTGTATTACACGCCCACGGTTCGCCAACTAGAGTGAGTGAGTATTTATAGGAGCAGCGTATAACTTTAAAAAAACATAGCATCACACCTTTATACCCAAAGGGGTAGGCAGAGGTGTATTACACGCCCACGGTTCACCAACTATGTTTACGTACCACTTAATAAGGGCCGAGCTTATTGCCATCTATTGGGCACATTTCCAAACTCCGCGCTGCTGCTGAGAATTTTTCTTTCGACGAAAAAGCTCAATAGCGATTGCTTGACCCGAGGATCGAACCCAAGACCTCATGATCAGCAGTCGCTCATGCTACCGCTGCACCACCGAGGCATTACAACAATGTACAACATTAGGTGCGATATAATAATTAGGAAAGTCTACGTTTTAAAATGTATGAAACAAATTGTTTTATATCTTTACCCCAAAACGCCAATTCGATATCCAAAATAAGGAAATCAACTTCATATGATTTAAAAAGGCTTACTATTTAGTAAGCCTACTTTGGACTATTGCTGGTTAGTGAAAACTAAGGAAAAATATCGACACTAATATTAGCAAAACTAAAATAGGCAAAGCTCTACCCATCTGATGTTAGAAGGAATCTGCATAATACATAATACTCGTAGGTACCGCCTGTTCTTAATTTCAAAATAGCGTGGTCGTTCACGATCTTGATCGAGGTATTCAAGAATTATAGTTATTTTAGTTATTCTGTTTTATGGAAAACAGCCTGAAGTATCAACATGATATTACAAAATAACGTCTCAAAATTAGGTAAAAATTAATATCAAATATTAGGTATATTATTTACTTTATATCCACAGATGGCCTGTGTGTGAGTGAGTGTTCTTTTTATTGCTGTTCGTGGCAGACGAGCTACGATCCACCAGTAAGCTAAACAGTAAGTAAACTGTCGCTTCTGAACTAGTTAAATTGAGGGAACTGCCAAGTCATTACTCATAATTTTCACATTTCTCAAATGAATGAAGCCGTCCAAGCTATCTCCCGCTAAAACCAAAACACGCGAGGTGCTACACGGATGGTCACACATAAAACGGTGAAATAATAAGTGTACTCCCACTTGGTACCCAACCCAACGCTACTTGTTATTGCTACCCTTAGTCGCTTCGTAAGAATGGGATGGTGGTACATAATTTTATAATTTTTTCCAATTCGTTATACTGGATGATACAACGTAAAAATATTCAGTAAAATACAAATAAATATGACTTATAATTATTTATTGATGACATAAATGAAAAAGACATAAAATTCATCAGCAAAGGTATTACACATTTTGCACCATTCTGATGCCAATTGTAAATTGTTTGTCTCAGTAATTGGCCAATTTCAAAGCAATTACTTTACATTCATCTTGATACATGTTGATTGATTTTATAACAGAGTTTAACTGATAAAATTTTTTATAGGAACTACAGCTAGTGGTATTATTAAAATGGTAAACAGTCCGTATGTTAGCACTAGTTAGCAGCCATAAGAAATCTGTAGGACAACAAACGTTGGAAGATAAAGCTGCGAAGGCGAAGAAACAACATATAGTTACCTATAGTTTTGTAATAATAATTATCATTTTAATGTTTTTTATTACCCCTTTTTTATAATTAAACAAAGAATTTTTCATAAAAATTCCAAAATTGAAAGCTGGGATATTGAATGACATTTAGTAGATTTTCTACGGTCTCGACATTTAGCATCCTTGGTCATGGGAGGAAGAAAATCTAAGTCCAAATGTCAATTTTAATTAGTTTACTAAAACAAATTAGCCATTATGATCAAAACGCTAAATAGATACCTAGACACTTTAAGAAGTTTACATAATTTTAAGTATAAAATAACAGTATTGTACCTATTTATAAAAACTTACAATATACTAAATATACCTAGGTGTTAATGAATTCTGCCGGTGGACCACTAAAATAAAGTGGTTCCAGTGGCCCGCCAATACAGACGGAGAGACGGCACACGGCGCGTTTATTTAGTGGGTGAGGGCCCCACATTACTCGTTCGTGGCCCCGAACGACGGGGTGTGCGGTTAGACACATTTTCCCGCCTTAGCAATAAAAAAAGTAGTTAATGAATTAAACGATTAACAAAAAATACTCATAGTATGAATACAATTAAATTAGGTACTAATATACAACGTTAAAAAAAAACTGTTTACGGCAACATTGAACGAGCTAAAACTATTTCTATCAGCAGATATTTTTAATATCGGGTTTCGAAATCTACGTGGGCTCCGGAAAGGTATAGCCACTTCCTGTACGATCGAAGCATCAAGGTAGTCGTTGATGGCTGCTGCTCCGAAACCATGCATTGGGCCAGCTCGATCGGGGAAGTACCACCCTCTCACATAAGATCAGCGTGAAACGACGATAGATACTCCTTACCTTACCGTTATATTTCGTATGATGAGTGAGAGCGCCGGAGTCCCAAATCCCCTCCCTATCTTCTCATTATTATCCTTGCTAACATCTCCTTAGTATCCTACCTATCCTCTCCTTATTATCCTACCTATCCACAGCCTATCCCTTTGCTTGGAGATGGCGACGCGCAAGTGATATCTCTGGTGTTGCCAGCGTCTTATAGGCTACGGTAACCGCTTACCATCAGGTGGGCTGTAGGTACTTATGCTTGTTTGCCACCCTACGTGGGTGACAACTTGTAACGACGGCGACGGTCAGTATGATATTTGACAGTCCACTATTCAACGTGCCTTCCGAAGCACGAAGCACGTTATACTCTTATACCTACCTTAAATTACGAGTTAATTTAAGGTAACGTGTAATAGGTAGGTATTCTTATTTATTTTTATATACTTCACCATAATTATGCAGCATGACATTTAAAACTAAAATGTTGTACGTACGAGTACTTACGAGTATGTACAAAACATTCTATACAATGTATACAAAGAATAGTACAAAAAATATTATAAAATTATACCAAACTACAAAAAAGGAAACTATAAATGGTTTACAATAATAAGTAATTATATATTTTTAATTTTATAAATATTTAGCTTTATTATTCATCACTTCATAAACACTCTTCAACGTCTGGTAGCCAATGAGTCACATACAGAAACTGCGATAGCGGCTCACCCGTGACGATAGCAATTGGGATTTGAGCCCAATTCTCACATTATGGAGATATGTTTTCATAATCCATAGACAACAGGTCTTATAAAGTACTAACATATAACTGTTGGAATTATTTATACTCAATACGACTTCAAGTAAAATAATTACGTCATTCAAATTAACATTGTTAACCATAACATCATAAGTAACGTTCGAGAATACAAGTGATCATAAACTACATTTTTTCAACCTTTTTACTGCCCTACTATTGGGACCGGGTCTCCTCTCACGAAATTTCTTATTAGCATTGTTAAAAATATATCCAGCATTACAAATTATATAAACTAATTAACAGTTACTTCCCGAGGACATTCTTCAACACAAGTATGAGTAATAGATTCTCTTATCAGGGGTGGTTTACACCAACAGTCACAATAATGTCTTCTGGCTGAATGGGCACTTGGTAAACCGCAGATAACCTCAAAGGAACACTTCGGTCCAGGATCATACTCCCCAGCTGGACAACCACCTGGAAATTGCATAGAAAAATTCAGAATACTGCTATTAACTAAGATTATAATAATTTTATGTTATGAACTAGCTTCTGTCCGCGTCGTATGCTTGGAGGTAAAAATATTCTGCGTTTATTCAGCCCATAATTTATCTATATAACTCTTTCTAATTAGGTTAGTTTTTAGGTAATTCGCGATAATAGCTATTCTACAGGAACCATTATTTTTTTCGGGACAAAAAGCATCCTGTATGTAAATCCAGTGTCTCATACATAACCTACCAAATTTAAGCTAAACCCGCTTTATCGTTCAGTAATTTCAGAAATATGTGCTAATATACAAACAAACAGACAGATACTGATATAACCGATCTTAACACATTTTTTTCAAAGGTAATGAATTGTTCTAACTTTAACGACAATATAGTTTTTATACCGGTTGTTTCTTTTTTATTGCAAAATGATAGAACGATAGCGTGATGATAAGTTAGTTAATATAGAACGAATTGGGTATGCGTGCCACAGCAACGCGTGGCCGGATCTTCCATTCTTTTAGTAAATATAAAATGCCCGTGTCACGATGTTGGTCCGTAATAAACTCCGAAACCTACTCATCCGACCTTAACATTACTTTTTCCAAAAATGTGATTTGTTCCAACTTAAAAAGCCGGTTACTTTTTGTCCCTTATTAATTACTTTTTGCACAAATACAGCTGCACAATTGGAGTAAGTCTTATATGCCATGAAAGGGGGCGTTTAACATTATGTTTCCAATTTTCTTTCTTTCGCATTGGTATATTTGTTTGTTTTTAAATCCACACCAACTAACTAAGCTATGATACCTACCAACATTCTGTTCGTCCACAAAAACACAGCAACTACATACCTACTAACAATATCGTCACACTACTTGTATTTCCCTCCCCTACTTCTAATCTACTTACACAAAATATATGTACACTTGTTGAAAAATAATATTTATGTCTTATTTTTTCTCTCTCTACACCTAAGGCATTCAAAATCGTACCTACACACTAATGTGTGTACCAAAAACTTAATACCAATGTAGATAGTTACAAGATGGAATTCATATTTTCTATTATTTTCAGATGATCATCATTATTAGTCATCATCAACATCCTTCCAGCCGACATAGTTATTTGTTACAGCTTGACTGACCCTTCCTACTACAATAATTATTTTAATCACTTTATCACACTAGGTAGTCGCTGGTCTTTTTTAAAGTTTTTTTTTTTCTTGTAAGTATTAATTAATTCACAAAATCACCTCTTACGACACCCCTGCATTGTGTACCTATAGTTGATGATCATGGCTAAATAACAATTATTGCATAGCAATAAAACTCATATTTTTTCTTAAACATGGCATTAATAAAATTGTTCAAATATAACTAGTTTCTAATCCCAAATTTACGAATACACATGTGAAATAATTAATCAAATACTCACCGAATGAGTGTTTAAAACAAACAAAAAACACAAACAAAACAACAGTCCAGTATCTCATGTTGGCGGAGCACACACACAAATACGAATGTAAATTATCTCTTGGACATGACTGTTTATATAACTTCTTCACCTACGTATATCAGTCACTGCTGATTCGCTTAATTATAACATGTTTTAACAATTACAATACACATTGAAAAATAACAAACAATTTTCTAAAGTCAGCTTGATATACGTACAAGTATGAGTCTAATATCTAGTAGGTACAATACTAACAGTAACTGTTCTCAAAATAAGCGATGACGCCAGTACCGTTTAAAATTTGTATAACCAATCAGTTTTAATATCTATGGAAATCATAAAACTAACAACCACATCGTAGACATGAAATATAATATCATCTCCCACGTATAACACAGCAAATTTTATTTCGGAGTTTTAGAAATATAGATAAGTGTATGTTTTAGATTACATTCAATACGCAAGATATAAAATAAGTAAAATAACATATATATGTAATAATGATTGTACGGGCACTCATAATGCCTATATATCATGATAAAAAAAACATAGCACCACGCCTGTATTCCCCAAAGGGGTATAAGCAGAGGTATATTACACACCCACGATTCGCCTGCTATGTTTAAGTCCCACGTACTAGGGGGCGAGCCTATAGCCATCTACTGGGCACATTTCCAAACTCCTATATATAAACATAGCATCACGCCTGTATTCGCCGAAGGGGTAGGCTGAGTTGTATTACACATCCACACCTATTATTACACTCCTATATATATATGTGCCGTGTGGGGCCGGCATCAAGAATAGCTCCAACCCGTCTCTTCCTATGGGAGTCGTAAAAGCCGACTAAGGGATTACCGGGGGACCGGGCAGCAGCGTTCCCCTGTGTACTAAAAACATCCACTGCGATCGCCAACCCACCTGCCGAGCGTGGCGATTATGGTAATACCCCCCTAGGGGAGGCCTATGTCCAGCAGTGGATGATCAAAGGCTGATGGATAGATGGATAGATATATAATTATATCCTTTATATCTTGATTAATTTATAAAACATTCCATTTAATAATCACTTACATATTATTATGTAACCGTTTTTTGTTACACTTAAGTACATATTTTATGTACCTACCTGCTTATAATAGTCTATTTCAATGATTCACTTTGTCCTATAAACGTAAATCATAGTAAATTATGTCATTGTTAGGGTTACAAGGGACATTATTGACTAATGCAAAAAAGGAAATAGGTATGACTCGATCGTATTAGATGCCACACTATGTTATAGAAATATATTAATATCTTATACTAATGTTTATTATGGCTTAACCTCGTGCCGTGTGGGGCCAGATTTAGAATTGTTAATAATAAATTAAGGCCAATCAACCTGGTACATCAAAATATTCAAGGTATGTTTGGTAAAGAATTGGAAATTGAATTATTTATTAATAATTGTGATGTAGATATTCTTTGTATTACAGAACATTGGCTCAAAAACAATCAATTCATTTTAAATTTTCCCAATCACCAGGTTGCTTGCTCATTTCAACAGAGACATTAGTATACGGGGTGGTGCCCTAATTATTATATATAATAAAATTAAATATAAAGTACGTAATGATATTGTGAGCCTCTCTGTTGAACGGGTTATTGAAATTGCTTGTATTGAGTCTGAGCAGTTCATTTTCGCATGTGTTTATAGACCCCCATGTTCACCATATGATGATTTTGAGAGACACTTAGAGGATATTTTGTGTAAAACCTCCAGTTCAAATAAAATAATTGTGATCTGTGGAGATTTTAATATAAATTTACTTGAAAATAGTACTATTACTCAAAGTATTATAACTATAATGAAATCTTATAACATGCACAATGTTTTTCTGGAACCTACTAGGATTACTTCTTTTAGCGCAACTTGTATAGATAATATATTTACAAATGCAAAACCAATCAATAAATCTATCACAAATAAACTGGAATCTGATCACTATGGACAACTTGTGGTATTTCCTGGAACTAGTAGGGTCCATAAACATAAAGTTACCTTTGTTCCAATGAACTCTAGCCGCTTAGAGCTTTTTAAATGTAATAGCCGTGGTACTTTTGAAAAGGTTACTTAGATCTGAAAAGGTACCACGGTTGCCTTTTCGTGACAACCCTAACGATTTATATAATGCTCTATTCCAGTTGATCAGTAGTGAATTCAGCAAAAAATTTAAACCTACAACTGTAACTATTGGCGCTCGCGCGGGCTTTGGTGAATGGGCTACCTGTGGTATTTATAAAAGTAGACTAAGGCTATATGAACTTTATAATGAAAAAATCTATAATCATAACCCAATATTTTTGGAATATGTGAAAAACTATTCCAAAACGTTCAAACGAGCCTGTTCCTGTGCTAAATCACTATATATGAAAAATAAAATCAAAAAATCCGGCGATATTATTAAAATGACTTGGAAAGTGATAAACAGTGAAACTGGTAGAGAAACAGTGCGCAAGAGGGACTTTAACTTGAAAATAGATGACAAAAATGTAAGAGAGAATCGAGAAGTGGCAACGGCATTTGAAAATTATTTTACTAATATTCCAGTTATAACAAAATAACATCTGACGTTGTCTCCTACTGCAGCCGAATCGCTCCTTAGGCAATGTGTTCTGATTTGTAATATTTCCTTTAATTTCTCGGATGTCAATGTAAACAGTGTTATAAATTCTTTTAAGTCTTAATATTACAAAAACTGCGGAATTATGGGGTATGTCTGTTAAGTTAGTTAACTCAATTATCCATATTATTGCTCCCCAATTGACATTTGCGTTTAACGGTTGTTTTGTTAATGGTGTATTCCCCGACCTTATGAAGTTTAGTAGAGTAATTCCTTTGTTTAAATCTGGTAGTACCTCAGACCTTAAATAATTTTCATCCAATTTCTGTACTACCGACACTAAGTAAAGTATTTGAGAAGCTTATTCTCAAACAAATGGTTGATCATTTTGACAATCATAAAATTTTTCATAAAAACCAGTTCGGCTTTACAAAGAATCGCTCTACTACTGATGCAGGCCTAGAATTGTTAAAAACCATATTTAAAGCTTGGGAAGATTCGCACGATCGTTGGGCGTATTTTGCGATTTGTCTAAAGCATTTGACTGTGTACATCATGTAAAGCCTTATTAAAAAGTTATACCATTACGGAATCAGGAACAGGGCTCTCGAGCTTTTGACTTCTTATTTAAGCAATAGAATTCAAAGGGTCGATGTTAATGGCACGTTATCACTTGGGTCTGTCATGACAATGGATGTGCCGCAGGGGTCCATTTTAGGGCCATTTCTGTTACGAGTCTATATTAATGACCTACCATACTACGTAGGAGATAATCGAAATATTGTGTTGTTTGCAGATGATACATCTTTATTATTTAAAATAAGAAGGCAACTACTTAATTATGACGATGTGAACAAGGCACTATCTAAAGTTGTTCATTGGTTCAATACTAATAACCTAGTTTTAAGTGAAAATAAAACGAAATGTATAAAATTTACTATACCCAATGTAAGGCATGTAGAAACCAATGCACAATTGAATGGCGTCGAACTGGACGTTGTAGAGTCCACGGTTTTCCTAGGTATCACTATAGATAACAAACTCCAATGGGGCCCCCATATTAAAAAAAAATCTCAGGTTTAGCTCAGCGGCATATATGGTAAAAAAATTAGATTATTGACTGATGTTGAAACGGCTAGAATAGTTTATTTCAGTTACTTTCATAGTATTATGTCCTATGGCATACTGCTATGGGGATGCTCCGCCGATATAAATTCTATATTTGCACTTCAGAAAAGGCCTGTTCGTGCAATCTATAATCTGGGCCCGAGAGTTTCCCTTAGACAGAAATTTAAAGAAATAAATATTCTAACTATTGTGTCTCAATTTATATATGTATGTCAAGAAAAACATCAGAAGCTTTGATAAGTATAGCGACGTTCATCACATTAATACAAGGAACAAAGGTTATTACACTGTTTCGGATTATCTTGAGGATAAAACTAAATGGGCATTAGCTGCTCCTCATTCATTAATTTTCAAAATTGTTTTTAGTTATAACGACTATATTAAATTGTAATAAATTGGTAATTTAAAAAAGTGGCCCATGAGTTTCTTGCCGGGTTCTTCTCATGAAAGGCTTTACTACTGAATCCGGCCGCTTGTGGCGATTGCAATCGCCACTTTGTTATTGCGGATGCACTCGCCTCAGGCGCTCGTGTTATTTATTTTAATTATTAGTGTATTATTGACGATTTTAAGTGCTACTTAATAGGCCTATGAAATAAATATATTTTTGAATTTGAATTTGACTGTCCGTGTGGTGACGGACTAAGAATACAAGTGTTACCACCCCATTCTTTCCCACGGGTGTCGTACGAGGAGAAATAGCAATTACCACCCATTGCATTAGGTACTGGTGGTAGGGCTGGGTACCAAGTGGAAGTACTCACTTGTTACCGGGCCCGAGCGGGTTGGTACCATCATCTCCTGTGTGACCGGCCATGAAGCACATCGGTGTGTTTTGGTTGTAGCAGGTGATAGTCGTTAATTCTTTCATTTCATAGATGTGAAATGAAATGGTGAGCAGCGGCTTGAGAATACTCTTAGTATAGTTAAATCCATGAGCGACAGTTACCATTTACCATCATGTAGGCCATGGCTCGTCTGCCTCAGACGCAATAAAAGAAAAAAAACATCTGAACAACTCCACAAACGTTGCCATTTTTAATAAAGTACTATGGCAGGATTAAAGTATGTTTACCCTTATTTTTGGAACGATTCTTGTGAGGCAGACATTAAATTTGCAATAAGTTTTACAAACGTTTCTGTCTCCAAGAATATTGAGGCTCTTGATAGTTGCTTTGTGGTAGAGTACTTTCCCTTAGTCAGAACATTGCATGTTGGTCCGATAATATCTTCTAACAGGGTCTTCTCTTATCGCCGTCTCATTAACATTAAGTTTTATGAACAAGAACAACAAATTGTCTTCTACTCGTATTCAAAATCTCTGTATTAAGTTCTCCTCTTAATACTTACTTGTGCATCTTCATTGCCTTAGTCGACTCTAGCGATACTTTAAACAATAAATTATTTGTGAATGTGGAAAAAGAGAACTTTACTGCGAGCGGGTTTTGGACTTGCATCCCTTGCAATCCAGGGGAGTGCTCTGAAAACTGCTCTTTTTCCACATTCGCAAATACTTTGTTGTTTAGGTTAAGTAACTGACCATGTCAAGTTCTAAAATGCAGATCAAAATATCTAGCGATACTCTTATGGATGTGGAAGTAGTTCATTATTCCATATCACTTCTATTTTTAGTCCGAAATGCCAATTTATTATTCCATCCATAAGATAGATGATGATAAGGAAATCTACCTACGGGACATTTAAAAGCGACAAAGTTCTCTGGGATCTAGCACCTTGCCCAGGGCACGCATTCCCAATGGGACAAATAATATTTGTATCATTCATAATTATCTTCATAGCCTTCGTCTTTGAAAGGGTAATTAGAGACGTAACACACACATTTCATCTATGACCTGTCCTACTTTACAGAGTATAAAACTTATTGTCGATTAGATATCAGTAATAGGTACCACATATTTATTTATTATGAGGTTACCCAGAATACCTATGTGTTGCTTACACTTCTAGCGCAACTCTAGATTCAAACCCACGACACCAAGGCTATGAGGTACAAAGTTATACGAAGTTATGATTTAAACCTACATTTTATTGCTTGTTATTCTAACAAAGTGATTTAGGTAGGTACTATGGTCTACTAGAGCAATTCTGAATATCAAGAATCTCCTGAGAAATTTCGAAATACATTTACGATTACTGGTGTGTAACTGACATTTACCTATATAGGAAGATAATCTAACAACTACGTTACACTAAGTGGCTGTACCTAATGACTAATAAATGGTAATTCTAAGGAAATTGTTTTTCTTATAGGATTCTAGTTTAAATAAAAAATCAATCATACTCACAAATGTGGACAGCGCACATCATGGCCTGTAAAAAATATAGTTTGTAACGATGCGCAATTGAAGATCACAGTAAAGCCAGCGACCGTGACGATTATTATCGTCCACAAAATTAATTTGAATATATCACAACACAATACAAAGATCAACAACAAGAGCCACGGCTCATAACCTTACATATTTTAGCGCAAGTAGTTAAGTACCAGATTATGTTTGACTAGGCTTTGTCCGTGGTTCTTTGCTCGGGGCAAAAGCTAGTTTTTAGGTAATATCTCAGGTTCCCAATATAGTATCGAGATAAAATGTATAACAGTTGTTAAGTCTAATCAAGAGCTATCAAACAAAAAAAGTTGCTTTAAAATCCGTTCCGTAGTTTTTGCATCACGCAACAAACAAACAGATAAACAGACAGACAAAAATTCTAAAAAAAATTGTTTTGGGTTTAGACATGCCTAAATAGCATTACAGTAATTTTTTCTCAAATATGAATGAATGAATGTGCAGACACAGCTCTGTTACAGCTTTATAATAGTACCTATAGATTATGTTTCTTGATGCAATTGATAACAACTAGTTATAATTGTTAGGATATATAATATTAATATAAATAATAAATAAATATAACCCCGGTGTGTGGATAATGGCTATGGTTTAATAAAATCTTTTCAAACGTTTGAAGACTATCGTCTTTTGTTCACAGGTATACCTACTACAAGTAACTTAACGGTATCGTGTTTGGGCCTCATTGGGATAGTCTCGTAGACCATGTTATAGATAGATGGTACCAGGGGGTGATTCTTCGGATCGTTGTTTTGGAGTGTTTTTCACTGAAGAACAAATGTAAATAAGCTCTAATTTAGATATCGTTTTCAGGTTTTGTAGTAAATTATGACGTCTATCGAGGCCTCTATACCGAATGACCGTTAATTAAAATAGTAATTAATTAAGTTAGCAGACAACGGTCAAAACTACTTAATCTGGTATGTCCCCATCCCCGATTTTTGTAGCATTATTAAGTTTTGGTAATATAATTGAGGCAATATACTGGCATAAGTAAGTTCCACCGATATTCAGATACTCTTTACTTGATATTATATTATTTAAATGAAAAATAATTGTACATTTTCGTAATTATACTATTTTTAAAAATGTTCCCAACTAAAATAATAATTCAGCTGGCGCAATTTCATCAGCCGTTTTTTTAAGGTAATCATAGAGTATTTGATGAAATAATATCGACTCATGATTGGCCGCTTCAGTCAGTATCGCCCTGTTATACGAAGTGCTCAAATACATAGTTTAATTTGGTGAAAAATTACAATCAAAAGTTGTCATCTGGTGTTTGTCACGTAAGTTGTATAATTAATCTTACTTCATTTAGATAATCATATATATTTTTCTTATTTTTATGAAATAGCCAGAGTCTCTAATATTGACATGTATTCATGACAATTATATCTTTTATTTCAAATTTTAATAAATAACGGAGCAAGGTTTACTTAACTTCAAATTTCTAATTTATCTGGGTCGCATTAATCTGGATTTATCTGGCTCTTAAGACCAGATAAATTTGAAAATAACATACTAATTAGGTTCTTGTTCCATTCTTCATTCAGCTCTACTATTTAAAAAGAGCAAATCCAAAGAAACAAACATAAGAAGAAAGGCTAGTAAAGACAAGATTCACGGAGAAAAGGAGATATAAAAAAATAAAAAAACAATGACAAATTATGAAAAGAAAAACAGGAAAAATATCGACAGACTAACATAGGCAGAAAAAAGAAAAAGAAAACAACTATCAATAAACCAAATTAAAGAAAAAGATAAAATAAAACAAGAAAAAACACAGACGTTGGTTATTAAAATCACTCTACCTGAGAGTCCCGGCATATTATCGCAGGCTGAACCAATAGCTTTCCAAGACAATATTATCGAGTCAACATTTCAGCCTCTAGACAGAGAACAGGATTCTCAAATACCAGGACCAAGAGGTACGAGCAGCTATTCTCTAACAAATCAACCAAGCCTCCAATTATTTAGCAGTAGATCTACTGGTTATACCCATAAAATCTCTTTCCTATTCTTCATCTGTTTCATCTACCATAAGACGTATGCGCTATAAATCACAAAAAGAGATAAATAGTCTGAAATAAATAATCATATATGAAACAAAAAAAAATAACGATATAAAAGACAACTGAAACGATAAACAGCAGCAAAAATGTCAAAATGATCTCTAACTTTAGATATGCATTGTCAAAATAGATTGAAAATAGAATACTTTTTAAAACCAATTTCAAAGCATTATAAGAGGTGATCCATTTCGAGGTTCCCTACTTTTTTAAAGAAAAAAACGGAAAATTCAAATTTAATGGAGAATGTTTATTATCATTTAAAAGAACATTCTTTGCCATTTATTTTTTGAAGATTATGTCTATCAAATGTTGGCCGTTGCTACGTCGCAAATGGTCCATCCGTTGAGTCCAATTTTCGATGACTCGTTCGAGCATTTCGACTGGTAACAACAAAGTAATGAGGCCCATTTCTGGCTCAATGGGTATGTAAACAAACAAAAAACCGAAAACGTTAAACGTTAACCAAAGACCAGACTGCCAACGAGAAACAGCTAATAGACGAGCACGCTCTGTAAGGCCACTGCGCGTTTGTAAAAGATAATTCCGTACCAGCTCACAAAGTGACTTGTCCCACTGCTTTTACGAGAACGGGTTGGGTAGGCAACCATCTAGGCAGGCTATTCTCCATTTTTTGAGTCGATTTAGAAAAAAATGATTCAATCCGTATTTAATAGATTCCAGTGATGAACATTTGAACATTTTTGAATTTTTAATCTTTTATGACATTAAGTATTGCTCTACAATTTCACATTCAAAGTCCCTGTTGCAAAATTAAGTCTTAATGTCTTCTTTTACTTAAAAGTAAGCTAGAGTTTTGTTTTAAATTTAAATTGTTTTAAGATTTTTATATTTTTTTCGATTTCTGTTACATTATTGTTAAGAATTTAATTTAATTTTGAAAGAAAACTATCTGTGCCAATACGTGATCTTAGATATTCTATAAAATATAATAATTTTAATTATGTTTACTCATACGAACGTTTATTTTATAGCAAAAAAGTTACCTACTTTATTATGCAATTTACTGAGGTGTGTCAACGTTGTAAGTGATTAAAATCTATACAAGATTACCTTATTTAAACTAAAAATTACATGCAAAAGTAAATATTTTCCAGGTATTTCCCAATAAAGTTGATTAAACATAATATTTTTCTCATTTATGTGCCTGATTCTAATTAATATGTTGCATAATCTCATTCTTCTGCCTTGATCATCATTAATCTGATTCATCAATTAATCAGCACAGTTTTAATTCTGAACTACTAGCTAGAGATCAGTGCCTTTGATGTATGTTGTAATATGTGTTGACCCAGACGTACTTGATATATCAGCATCAATCTGAGTTTAAAAAAAAAATGAGCCATGCCAATGAGTCAAAAACTCTCGGTTTCGAAGAATGACCCCAGGATCTGTTGATGGTGTATAGAAGGAAGTTCTTATTTTAGTTTTACTAGCTTCTATCAAATGCCAGACTGATATAACTGCGCGACTATATTTGTGAATGCGACGTATACAGGCTGCGGTGAGTAGTTGACATTTATGAAGAAAGTTTATTTCATTATTGGAATAAGATTCAAGGTTTTGAAAATTCTCCACATTCATCTAATAACATAGCATCACGCCTGTATTCCCCGAAGGGGTAGGCAGAGGTGTATTACACACCCACGACAATAAAAGATGATATTCATCTAATAAAAGCTAAATATCCAATATAAGCAACAAACTTAAGCTATGATAATTATTATAAACAAATTATTTTATCTAATTATTATCTAATACATATCTTAAACCTTACTATCTACCTATATAGTAAATAAAAAATAGATATATAGAAGAACTAGCCTTTGCCCGCAGCTTCGCCGCAGCCAAAAGCTAGTTTTTAGAAATATATAGGCTCATTTGTTGCCGAGCGTTCTTGAGAATGCCTCGTTTAGAGGTGAAACACGTGTCGAATTTATGTTCGGATTTTTGCGGAATATTGCAATATTGTGGTTCTGAGAGTTCTACCGTAACGCATGGTTGTGTCGCGTTGGTGAGTTTTTTGTCATTATCGTGCATGCTACTTTGCTATTATCACATTCTCCTCTATCTGTGAAAGTGCGGATTGGCAATCCGTGGGTGAGTGGTGGGCTCTCCTCCTAAAATCCATTCTATAATGGTAACAATGGACTTCCGCCAAGTGTCGCCTCATTCAATTAATTATAAAATATATAACAGTATACCAGTTTTTAAGTCTAATCAAGGCCTTTCAAATAAAAAAGTTGCATCAAAATCCGTTCAGACGTTTTTGCGTGATGCGCGAGCAAACAAACAGATAAACAGACAAACATATAGCGGCTCCGCCGCAACCAAAAGCTAGTTTTTAGGGTGTATCTCAGCTTCGATATCCATCCATCCATCAGCCTTGCAAAGTCTACTGCTGGACATAGGCCTCCCCAAGAGAACGCCACAACGAGCGATCCCGTCATGGGGGATAATGCCGTAATCGCCACGCTTGGCAGGCGGGTTGGCGATCGCAGTGGATGTTGTTAATACTTAAGGGAGACTTGCTGCCCACTCCCTCGGTATTCCCTCAGTCGGCTCTTACGACTCCCGTGGGAAGAGAGGGGTGGGACAATTCTAAAGCCGGCCCCACACGGCCCTGCTTCCCGATAATATAGTAGCGGGATAAAATATATACCAGTTTTTAAGTCTAATCGAGATCTATCAAATAAAAAAAGTTGCATCAAAATCTGCTCAGTAGTATGTTTGCGTGAAGCGCGAACAAACAAACAGATAAACAGACAAAAAATCTAAAAAAAAATGTTTTGGGTTTAGACACGCCTATATAGCCTATTACAGTCATTTTTTCTCAAATATCTTGAATGTACAGACACAGCTATGTTACAGCTTTATAATAGTATAGTTAGATAACTGCCTGACTGACATATCGACGCACAGCCCACTCTTTTTTTTTTTGTTTAGGCGTGAAAAAATTAGCCTAACCGCACACGGGCCCTAAAAAAAACCACCCACCACACACAAAATAAAACCGCCGTGTGCCGTCTCTCCGCCTGTGTTGAGGCACTAGTACTGTGTTGGATTACTTCAGTGGTCCGCCGCGCGCGCCGGCGGCTTACACAGCCCAAACTCCTTGGGCTAGGACCGCGACCGTGATACTTTAGGTGAGCATTAAGAAAGGATTTTATAAAATCTTATCCAAAATCGATATTTTTTTTTAAGACAGCGCCCTTCACTTCGAGATAATCCTTGTACTGCGAGGGACTTTCCAAACATGCTCACGAACACAAAGTACACCCAGACTCAGAAAAACTATGTGTGGATCACACGAAGAGTTGTCTTGTGTGGGAATCGAACCTACAACACTCAGGCTGGAGGCCGGTATTTAAACCACTCGCCAACCCCATCTCTCTTCACACTATGATGCGAGCGAAGCTGCGGGTAATGCGCTAGTAATATTATAAATGCTAAAGTGCGTTTGTTTATTTATTTGTGACGCTTTCATGCAATAACTACTAAAGTAGGTATAATATGTAGGTACCTACTCAACCGATCGTCATGAAATTAAGCACACATGTAGAACCCAGAAAAGGACATAGGCTACTTTTTATGGCCCATAGGCACTAGACACAGAAATTTTTCCACAGAGATCATTAGTGTGCTGTAGTACGTACTTACCTATTTATATTCTGAAGTCCACGTCATAGTACATTTACGACGTAGTAGATTTAGATAGGTATATATAAGTCCACGCCAAAGAAAATAATAACCACTACGTTTAGTCCACGCAGACAAAGTTGTGGGCTGAATCTAGTTTAGCTAGTAATCCGGTCTAGCAGAAGTTTTATATAAAAAGTAGTAAAATAAATCTTTAGCATACATATATTTTATCATAATGGGTAAGTAGGTACCTACCTATAGCTGTGTTATACTTTCCATATTTATAGCAGTTATACTATAACGTAGTTCGATTGTTGCATTAGCATAAATATAGAAGTAATACCTACCTACCTACAATGATTATTATTATCGTGCATTCCGAAATGAAACGTTTCTCTGTTTACGAGCCGGGGTCTACCTTTTTTTTTGTTAAGGCGGGAATAAATTTTCCTAACCGCACACCCCGTCGTTCGGGGCAACGAATAGGGTAGTGTGGGGCCCTCACCCACTAAATAAACCCGCCGTGTGCCGTCTCTCCGCCTTTTTTAGCGGGCCACTGGAACCATATTACATTCCTTCAGTGGTAGGTAAGCCGTGGTGTACCTACCTATTTTGTCTCTTTATAATGAATGCAATTATAATTTCTAGCATAAAATTATCTACTTAAACCTAGAGATATCAACATTCTTATTATCTATAGTTTACTTAGACCACATTTTATCTGTTGTATTCATAGCAAGCCGATCGTTGCGTCATGATCTAATAAAATACATTATACCTAAAGTCTTTAGGTCTAAAGAACAAATTATTTGAAAAATGTGGAAAAAGAGAACTCTAATGCGAGTGGGAATTAGCGGTTAGAGCACGTCCCCGCTTAGCGGTTACAGCACTTCCCCGGATTAGAAGGAACGCAGCTTCGATTCCCGCTCGCATTAAAGCTCTTGTTCCACATTTCACAAATATTTTGCTCCTTAAAGTAGCTGAGCATGTGAAGTGCTAAAATACAGATCAAAAATGTCTTAAAGTTTTATGGAAATAAATACCAAAATGTTTTATTTTTGTTTTTACCTAGGTGGTTCATGTAGGTGCGAAATAAAGTTTTTAGTATAAGTCACTGGCCACTTGTAATAAATTTATTTTGAAAATTTTGGTTATTTAAAAGTAAAAATGCCATTGTTCGAATTTCCCTCCACATTTTTTTGAGAGCCAAACTAAATTATCGTGTCTCATTTAAAAATGGATCTGCATCGGGAAAATTTTAAATGTGGCCTACAACGAGTCATTTGATCGACTTGCAAATGGCTTTTATGGATGAAGGACCTTCAAAAGCAACCATCTATCGTTGTCATAGCGAGTTCAAGCGCGGTCGACTTACTTTGGCCGATGAACAAAGGAGTGGTCGTCCTACAACGGCTGTCATGGAAGAAAAAGTGCTGGCAGTAAAAAATTTAATTCAAGAAAACAGGCGAATTACATACGAAGAAATTCAACATACACTGCAGATTGGTTCGGGAAGCGTCCACAGGATTCTACACGAGCACCTTCGCGTGAGTAGGATAGTTTCGCGCTGGGTGCTGCAGAACCTCACCGAAACTCAGGAGCAAGCGCGTGTGGAATAGTGCCGTGATATGATTCAAAACTTTGAAGCAGGCTCGTCTCGGCGCGTTTACGACATTGTAACAGGTGACAAATCCTGGATTTATCAATACGATCCAGAAACAAAGCGTCTGTCGACAGTTTGCCAACGCCTCCGAAAGTGAAGCTATCGAGAAGTGCAGGGAAAATTTTGATCGCTAGTTTCTTCACTTTGACGGGGTATCTGGTTTCAATTCTATTACGAGACCAAATGATGATATTTAGCAATGATTTACATAACTGCAAACGATTAATAAATTCAACCACGACACGAAATCGAAAGTGGTTTTTGTCTCCGATTTCGTTGGCAGTCTTCAGAATTGGATCCATAGATAAATTAAATGGGTGGGCTTAAACTGCTTAGAGAATAGTATTAAAAAAATCGCCAGTAAGTTTCGCTGTAATAAAAACAAGTAGCTGCGGTTTAGGGCAGCGCCATCTAGTGATGAAATTCAGTTCTAAAATCGATAAGGCCACTCCTTGGACTAAAAACAAAAGTAGGTATTTATTTGTTACTGCGGCTGTACACATTGGTCGAGACACAACGGGACAGGCCGAGGGCGAGTGTGTACATGGTTGCCTCATCTCATCTCGGGGCTCTCGCTATGTCTCGGAAGTGTCGATTTTTTTGTGCTCGAGTCAAAGGGTCTCGATGAGTCTCGCGATAAACCGAGACCATGGCTGTACACTACACACTCGTTTGCTTAGTTGCCCGCCAACTGCGTTCGCGTTTCGCGTAAAGACGTGCTTTCTGCGTCAACGATGTGTTCTAACGCTTTTTAGAAGCCTACTAAAGGCAATCACTATTATGGAATCCTAAGAATATCAGGCACAAGGATAAGCAACTATTACACGACGCTTGGTTGCGGATAAGCAACGATTTTGATATTCCCGTGGAAGATTTAAAAAAAATATATATTGCTGTTGAATAGTTAAAAAGTTCTTTTTCGCCATGGTTTAATATTTTTTTTTATGGTAAATGATTAAAAAAACACAATAACTAATAAAAAAAAATAAACGCTACAATTGTTTTTTCCACGTCCATCACGACGGGCATCCGAAGTTCAATTGATATAACGTAACGAGTGTGTACATGGTGTGCTCTCGTGTCGAGCTTCCACGAGACGAGAGTGGACGAGAGGTTCGCGAAACAAATACACGAGTGTGTACTGCCGGGGTTACCAACTACCTAGCTAGTATGAATGTGTTATCGAAGTTGGCAGTCCTGAGCAATTGTCACGATGGCTGAATTGGCAAAGCATCCGGACTGTATCCAGGAGATGTAGGTTCAAATCCTGCTCATGACTGTTATTTTCGATTTCACGTTTTCACACTGTGTTAATTTATATGGCCAAAGCATATCAAATGTTAAAAATATATATAAAAATATCTAAATATTTATAGGACTGCGTCAGTTTTAGGTAAAAATCTTCATTGTAAAATTAAGTTTACCTGGTCGGTATAATGTATGCAAATACCTCCGACAGACGGCGCAGGCGTCACACAAGACGTTAATTATGAATGTGTTATCGAAATTAGCAGTCCTGAGCAATTTTCACGATAGCTGAATTGGCAAAGCATCTGGACGGTACCCAGGAGATGCAGGTTCAAATCCTTCTGGTGACTGTTATTGGCGATTTCACATTTTCACACTTTGTGTAATAAAGCAGATAATCAAAATAATATCGATATTTTTTTCGCTATATCATAGGTACTCCAATATTGATATATTTAAAAGTGTCAATATAACGAAAATCTGATAATTTGAAAAATATCAACTGTTCTAATTTACACGATCGCGTCGACCCTTGGAGTTATTACTTCATTGCATACGGACGCCCACGCCGTTTTTGATGTGAAACATCTAATGCGGAGGGAGGGCAAAATCGGCTGTTAGCGTGGCGACGCTTTTATTATACCTACTTGTCCCGTTCAAATATTGTAAATTAAATTTGACACACTTCCCGGTTTCCGATTGAGCTGAAATTTTACATGTAAATCGCGTGACAATGCTATATTATGATGACATGGAGCTGATCTGATGATGGAGCTGGAAGTTGGCCATAGCAACTCTGTAATGAAACGATGCAACCTCCTCGACTTTGGACTCGTTTGATTCGTCTGATCATGAGTACTTTGTCTTTAGGTGGTATTCTGGGTCCGATGATGGCGCTGGAAGGTGGCCATGAGAACTCTTTAATTAAATAGCGCACCTCCATCGAGTTTGTTTCGGCTCGTTTGAATTGCCTTGACTAGTACTCCAGTCCTAGATGATATCAAGGGTCTGATGATGGAGCTGGAAGGTAGCCATAGGACTACGTTAAAAAAAGACATAACCCCATCGAGTTTGGGCTCGTATGATTCATCTTGACGAGTACTTTCTTTCTAGATAGTATCCAAGGTCTGATGATGGAGCTGGAAGGTGACCACAGTAACTCTGTAATGAAACGACGTTTGGAATCGTTTGATTCGTCTTGACGAGTACTTTGTCTCTAGATGGTATTCAAGGTCTGATGATAGAGCTGTAAGGTGGTCATGGGAACTCGGTAATTAAAGGTCCCAACTCATCGATTTAGGGCTAGTTTGAGTTATCTTGAATAGTACCATAGTCCTAGATGATATTCAGGGTCTGATAATGAAGTCGGATGGCCATGGGCACTATGCTATAAAGCGCAGCAATCCTATTAACTTTGGAATCTTTTAATTCGTTTTGACAAGTACTTCGGCCCTAGATGATATCCAGGGCCTGATGATGATGATTTATGTCCATATCCGTTATTTTACACATGTCATAATTTTATACAAGCACATTCAAAAAGTTATGATCATTTTATTTTTAGGTACTCATTATTTCTACAAAATAATTTTGATGTTTTCACATCTGGTAGACGTCCCGCGACGTCAAATTTTTTTTTAATATTTGGTCACTGTATTCATCTACTTTATAGTTCCAAATGCACTCGTATTTTATTTTTTGATGTGAAACATCTAATGCAGAGACGGTAAAATCGGCTGTTAGCGTGGCGACGCTTTCATTTTAGTTTGCCCCGTTCAAATCTTGTAAGTTAAATTTGACACACTTCCTGATTTTGGATTGAGCTGAAATTTTACACGCATATGTGTATCGCGTGACAATGCAATATTATGATGACATGGAGCTGATCTGATGATGGAGCTGGAAGGTGGACATAGGAACTCTATAATGAAACGACGCAACCCCATCGAGTTTGGCCACGTATGATTCATCCTGACGAGTACTTTGTCTCTAGGTGGTATCCAGGGTCTGATGATGAAGCTGGAAGGTGGCCACAGTAACTCTATAATGAAACGACGCAACTCCATCGAATTTGGGACTCCTTTGATTCATCTTGATAAGTACTTTGTCTTTAGATGGTATCCAGGCTCTGATGATGGAGCTGGAAGGTGGCCATGCGAAACTCTGTAATTACCTAAATGGCGCAACTCCATCGAGTTAGGGCTCGTGTGAAATATCTTGACTAGTACTCCAGTCCTAGATGATATCTAGTGTCTGATGATGGAGCTGGAAGGTGGCAACAGTAACTCTGTAATGAAACGACGCAACCCCATCGAGTTTGGAATCGTTTGATTCGTCTTGGCGAGAACTTTGTCTTTAGATGGTGTCCAGGGTTTGGTGATGGACCACTGAAGGAATGTAATATGGTTCCGGTGGCCCACCTATAAAGGCGGAGAGACGACACACGGCGAGTTTCTTTAGTGGGTGAAGGCCCCACACTACCCTGTTCGTTGCCCCGAACGACGGGTTGTGCGGTTAGGTACATTTTTTCCCGAAAAAGGGTCTGGTGAGGGAGCTAAAAGATAACCATAGTAACTCCGTTATAAAACGATATAACTCCATTGAGTTTGGACTCGTATGATTCTCGTACTCGTATGTCTTGACGAGTACTTTGTCTCTAGATGGTATCCAAGGTCTGATGAAGGAGCTGGAAGGTGGCCACAGTAACTCTGTAATGAAACAACGTAACCCTATCGAGTTTAAACTCGTTTGAATCGACTTGAGTAGTACTTTGTTAAGTTATGATCATCTTATTTCTACAAGATAATTTCGATGTTTCACATCTGGTAGACGTCCAAAGACGTCAAGTTTTTTAATTGACCCATCGATTTCAATATCGCTGGCAGACATTTTAACGTGCATTTGGTCTATTTGAAGTCGACTAAAACAACAGCGTGCGTGTCGTGTAATAACTGCAGCCGTCGCCTCATAGCGTCGCCTACTGCTGCAGCCGACTGGTCGGCGTCAGACGTCGACTCGTCGGCCGGTTACAATTGGCTCTGTTGACGTCAAAGTGTCATTCGTGTGTTTAATAATTATGTTAGTCACATTAGTTTTATAACCATTTTTTTACTTAACATAAACTGAAACAATAATTTAACCTAAACGTCTAGTAGAATCTACAAAATGGGTACCCGTATAATTTCCCGGTTAAAAAATAATAGACATAAAAAAATACTATTTGGCAACATGTTTATTTTTTAACACAACTAGTTTGCATACAGATGCAATATTTAACAATAATAACTGCTGCTTAACAAAACTAATATAATAAAAATGTAAATAATGGTACATTATTCCATATGCACATAGAATAGTCTATTATTGACATGTATAAACTACATTATGTTCTTCTCTTCTTGAAGTTGAGATACAAGAGGTACCTATGCTTAAATAGTGTCTACTATGTACATACATAAATACATTAGACTTAAAGTTATTTAATGTAATATAAACATGCAGCAAACAGCTTCAGTTTCACTTAGAACTTTTTCCGACTTTTTAATGTTGCTAACAGTGACAGAAAAACCAGTGATGATGACCAATACTGACCACAGATTTGAAAACCAAGCTGCTGGCCCCTGTGGCAAAATACTTTCTAAAGTATCAGGGAATATTACCCTAATCCCCTAATGTGTACTGTGCCTATAATAGTGTACATGAGGTTTAAGGGCCCATTTCCACATCCAATACCACTACTGTGTAAATATTTATGCTCATGATACAATATTGTATTCTTAGTTGACACTGTCAGAAATTCTGATTGATCATATGGATTTTCTTGTGCTAATTGTAAGACTATTTTTATGTGTGGTGACGGCTAAGAATACAAGTGTCACCACCCATTCTTTCCCATGGGGGTTGTATGAAGCGACTATGGCAAATATGCAATTATCACCCATTGCATTACTAGTGGTAGAGCTGGTTACCAAGTGGGAGTACTTACTTACGAGCGGGTTGGTACCATCGTCTCCAGTATGACCCATAAAGCACATTGGTGTGTTTTGGTTGTAGTATGAGATAGCTAATAATTCTTTCATTTCAAATCTGTGAAATGGTGAGCAGACTTGACAATACTCTCGGTATAGTTGAGTCCATGAGCAACGGTTACCATTTACCATCATGTGGGTTGTGGCTCGTCTGCCACCATACACATAAATATATGGTTGTCTGTAAAGTAAAGAGTTTCACAAACAATGCATCGGTCGCCATACATTTTTTTGGGAAGGCCTTCTGAGTGCTTACAGCCGGTGTTCATCGATTTATAAGATGTTATCACATCAAAAAAAACTTACTGTTAGGAATCTGTTGCTCTCTTTAAAAATCCTTTCAAAGATTATATTATGTGTGTGGTAATTAAACGTAGTGGTACATAAGTTTAAGGCTACCGGTCCACCAATGCAGAAAGAAGAATAGCGGTGCATAGCCAAGCCAAAATTATCCAATAGAATTGCATAAAAACTCCACTCTACTTGAGTAGACAGGGATTTGTGCAATTCTATTGGTTGATATTGGCAATGCTATGCTCCGCACCACATTGGTGGACATGCAGCCTAAAGTACCCATTTTGAAAACAGACATAAAATACATATAAAAGTGGGTTGGCAACATACTTAGTATTTTAGTCCATACATTATATAATCAGTAATGTACATATGTTTTTTCTTTTATACTTTATTACTGCTGTCGAGTTACGTTGGTTTGTCGTAAGTCTGCCCAAGGATCCTGCAACATTGATGGGTGTAAATAAGCATCAATATTGTTCCTAGAATCTTGCCCATTACTAGTGTTACTTGAATTACTCTGAAAAGAGAATACACATAGTATCAGCATTATTAAGTCACTATTTGTTAAGCTGAAATGCATATTAACACAAAGTACAAAAATGTGACATCGAAAGTAAGTCACAAGCAGGATTTGAAAGTGTAATATTAGTTCAATTGGTATAATTTAAATTTTGACCATGATGTGAAGTCTGCCAATCCGCACCAAGCTTTTTTGGTAGACTGTAGCTAGATCTTTATCACTCTGAGAGAAGACCAGTTCCCACCAGTAATTAAATAATAAGTTGTAAAAAGAAATAGAAATGATGGGGTAAGTTGAACTAAAAAAAATCTTGGAAATAATCTGATTAATAAAATGAGAATAATAAAACTACAACCACACAAACAAAGTAGCTTGAAAACCTAACAAAACACTTAAGTAGTTGACCAAGTGTAATGAACAATTGAAGATAATATCATGGAAATAACTATATACATAATTAATTGTAATGCACCCTTATCAAGTTATTTGGATTTTAGGAATACTTGTCAAAAAATTCCTAGACTTCAGTACATAATCGACTATAGGACTAACCTGGGGGGTTAGGCAGAATCTCATATCTCACATGTCGATCGTATCGTGATCACTGTGATTGGTTGAGAAACCGACGCGTGATGTCACAATAATCCGTTGGCCAATCACGGTGAGCTCTCAACCAATCACAGTGATGACGATACGATCGACATGTGAGATATGAGATTCTGCCTAACCCCCATGGATATAAATTTATAATTTAAATACACTTTCATTTTTTGATATAAGTAATCATCTTTACTTACCCCAAAGCTGCTCCGTGAACTGTTATTCCATTTGTTACTATGTCCACCACGGTTATGACTTCTGTGGCTATGACCAAAGCGGTTTTGAAATCTTTGATGCTGAGACTGGAAAGGGGGCTGCCATCTCTGCTGGACAGGAGTACTCTGACTCAAAGGTATGAAGTCATCAGACATCTTATTTTCTATTATTTGATTATCCAACCTAATTTTCTCACTGATTTTAGCGAGCAGTAAGTAACCACTAAGTAACCCTCTTGAGTAATATTGTTCTGTGAAGTAACCGCCGTACACCAAAGCACCAAACCAAAAGGAAGCTGGCCTACGCAGCTAAATAATAGAATAGAAAGAGGATCGCCAATAATTTCAACACGTAGGTATTACATAGATTTTCTACCTTCTTCTTGTTTAATGGCTCTTGTTGTGGCAGTGTGAGCACAATTTCGCCATTCGCCAATAGATTTTCTGTCTGATTTTCTAATATTTTTTTAATATTTCTTGTTAGTTATTTGTAGTGAATAGTGAAGTTGAATTGTCGATAATCGATTATCAATAATCAATTAAATCGAATATTTAGATAGTCGATTATAATGGATGATAGATAAATTAAATCCATCATAATGAGTGACTATTTTAAGATCAGAAATTTATTTTTTACCTTCACAATTAACTAATCAGAACAGACTATACTAGGTCTAGTAGACAATACATATGCCTTACGAGAACTTTAGAGAAGATCACATTTGAAAACCAGAACAAGAAATGGCTAAATGTATCTTATCTTCTTGTTTAATGGCTCTTGTTGTGGCAGTGTGAGCACAATTTCGCCAATATCGAGTATTAATTTAAGGTAGACCGTCAAACGAAGGAAATTTGTTCGGTGAAAGAGAAATAAACGGTGAAAAATGAGTCCAACACGACGGATTACCATGAGATACACTGAAACAAAAAATACAACTCTAACTACATGACATAAAACTACTTATAGGAATACATTATAAACAAAACCAAAACTATTTTTTTTTAAACTAAATACCCTTTACCTCTATAATATGTACATACATTTACAATTTAATCTTATTAACTTTTATGAATTTGGCTAAATGTAAATTTACATAATAACAAACGTTGACGTTTGAATTTTGAAGTGAAACTTCTAATGCCATTTCTAACAATGTTGCGTTAAACGTTTAACGCTACCATGGAAGGGGTATGAAAGCACTGTTGCGTTAAACGTTAAACGCTCCTGGGGAGGAGGAATAGAAAGAGACAGAGCGATAATGAATGCGTGGCACTCGAACGCATGCGCACCTTCCTATTTTCATTTCCACATTACGAAGTTTCACTTCTTCCGCGCGGAGGGACTCCTCGGGATATTTTTTTTTATTAGATGGGCCAACTAGAATGCCATATTTAAATAATAGAATAGGGATTTTTTTAGTAACAAAGAAATATATATAGTACCACCAGCTCCTAGATAATTTTTACTGCAAAAGGGATGTTTACTGCCATCATATCATATCATTCGATGGCAGATGGCGTATTATTGGCATGGCCTGTACTTTGGTAAATTCCTGTATCAAAATGTAATAACCCCGTTGTACATTTATTTCTCAAAGATCCAACACAAAAAAAAGTAGAAAACGTCACAAAAATATTGTAGTTACACCGCATAATCTTTCAATTCTTTAATCTTTCAGGTACTAATGTATATATTATGTATTTTAACAATATCGCTGATCAACCGGATTTTAAACAACAAACAGCAATCAATTCTCAGGCATACAAAGCAACTACAATTGACAGATGCCATCTCGCCGTTTGGCCATTAATTTGCGCTTTGCTTTGCCCGTGAATCCCTATTGTTAATGATAGGTTATGTTCTTTTTTGAAAAATAAAAATCTAAGCTATTATGCTATACTACAAATACTAATAACTACCTATATTTCATCAAAGGATGACACTTAAACCATATAGCCAGTTTTAACTAGCCATATGGTTTTGCCCAGTTTTAACTGGCCATATCATGAAATAGAACCATTTATTTTCATGAAATAGTTGGCAACGTCATAAAGTGACCAATTCCCTTATATGGCTACGTCATAAATTTTTTTTGTTATTGCTATGCAAATGCCTTTACGCATCTCCCCGGTGAGAAACAGGGGGGGAATGTGGGACTCGCCGGGCACTCGGATCTTAATTGCGCCTGTAATACCCACCTAAACCACACAATTTATTTAGTTACAGAAATGTTGGCCAATTTGATGTAGCTATAAATTATTTCGATAATCGATTAATTCTCAATTATTATTCGATATAGACAATTGTCAATATCAAGTAATCATTTATAAAATAAATCAGTTACCACATCACTAGTTATTTTTGATTGATTTCTTGTCAAAATATCAGTGCTGCCAGCGGGGTCTTGTCAAAAAGTTACCAGAATTAGGTAAGAAACATAATCTTTTATTGGGAAAGTTAACCTTATATATTTTTTAGTAACTTTTTATACTAACCGATTTAAAGTATGTTTTCAATATCACCGCCACCATATTACACGTATATCTTAGTCCTTTGATACATGCCACCTTCGCCATCGTCAGCTTCATTATTTAATTTAAATGTCAAACCACTGAAGGAATGTACCATAGTTCCAGTGGCCCGCCAATAAAGGTGGAGAGACAGCACACGGCGGGTTTCTTTAGTGATTGAGGACTTCATACTAACCCTGTTCGTTGCCCCGAACGACGGGGTGTGTGGTTAGGTACATTTTATCCCTCCTAAACAAAAAAGAAAAAGGTATCCCAGAAAATGAATTGGTTACTTTAAATTAGTTCCACTGGAATTTCAGATCAGTTCGGTTGTGATTTTTGAGTTCTTTAGTGAAATTTTGCGTAAAGTTTACTCTAGTGAAGAATATTTCTAAATGATTATGTGTCTAGGCAGATGTGATTGCAACTACAATGCAGCTCGAAGGGATTACGAGGAAAATGTTGCTCGGCTTCACGGTTCTACTGTGCTTTCGCGGCAGGCATTCCAACGACTATATCACCGTGTATAGCGAATACACTACCAGTGGTAAGCAACATTTTAGTTAACTTAAACATTTTTTTTTTCTCAACGTATTTTTTTCATGTTCTCAGAAAAAAGAAAGATAAGATTTGGATTTTCGTAATCAGTAATCGATACTGGTTACGATGTACCTTTGGTGTTATAGGGGTATACAGCCTTTATATCACAAAGTACAAACCATTTGTGGATCATACAAATAGAGTTGTCGTGTGTGGGAATCGAACCCACGACATTCTTGACCGGGGATCAGTACCTAAACCATTCTGCCATGTGAAGTCAACAGTCAGAATAATTTCATTATTGAAGTGAAATCTTTTTAAGGCACGTTGAGCACTTTTTGGTGAAGAAAAATCATGGTACTCGCGTCATCGTCACCGAACGCTCCAATCTTCTGTAGGCGCATTGAGTACTTTTTGGGCGAACAAAAATCATGGAACTCGCGTCATCATCTCCGAACGCTCTAATATATCTATCTATCTCCTATAGAAGTGAAAACTAAGTAACATTTAAATTGTATCGTCGAGCTACTAGATTATTATTTTTGAATTATTTTTGGTTTGTAAGAAGTTTTAATGACAAATTGGTCACAAGTTACTTAGTTTTCACTTCTATCGGCAGTCCCCAAAGACTGCCCAGCTTATTTTTTTTTTATTGCCAACGTTGGCAGACGAGCAGATGGCCCACTTGACGATAAATGGTAACCGCCGCTCATGGACTTGGCAATACCAGGCCGCCACCTACCATGAGTAAATTGCTTTTCTGAAACCTCGTTTAAAGAGGGACAACTTGTAGTACTCCAGATCTTACACGTACGTAGTAGAAAGGAACGCTGAAAATGAATCGTCTTGGACGAGGTCATTTCCAGGTGGTATGGATGAACTCTATTGTGGTGTCTCGTGGTCCGGTGGTAAAACGGCGATATTGGTACCACCTCAAACAATTCCTAAGAGCACTCCCAGTTGAAGAGTCGATAGCCTCAAATTGTTTCTTCCACCCCAATAACTCCAGTTCATCCGTGAGATTGGGATCATCGACAGTTTGAACAACACGCCTTTCCAGGAAGTCAAGTGCGTCAAGCTGGTATTTTGGTGCACCTCCCTAGATATGTGCGGGTGGATTTGTGCTTATGCGTGCGTAGAGCACAAGTTACTGCCTCGGTGTCAAGTACCGCTTGGCTCTTTTCAGGATGCCTATTTTTTTGCTCGCCAATTTGGCTTTGCGCTTCATAGACTCCCGAACTGGACTTTGCTGGATATGTCGATTTCGAGGATCCCAATACTCCCGGAGACCGGGAGAGTTACTCCTTGGAACTGGGAAGACAAAAGCGTCTTTTGTAGTGAACGCGTAAACCTGTGTCTTAGTAGGGTTGAATTGAAATAAGTTATTTTCTCCCCATTCCGAGGAGAGCCCTAGAGAGCACCCAACATCAGACACAAGTTGGGTCCGTCTCTCTTCCAGCATGTTTCTAGCTCTCTGATGGCCGGTGTATCGCTCATCGCCAGTATTGTCATCCGCATAGCGATGCATACTCTCTATCGAGAGCAAGTCATTGATATGCAGGATGAACAGCGTTGGGGAGAGCACTGAGCCTTGAGATACGCCATGGTATTAGAGCTGCATCCGTCTACTACGACTTTGTTGCTGCGATCATGGCAAGCCGGTGATCCATTTGCAGAGCCCCTCGGGGATATCATAAAATGTTAATTTCGATAGAAGGCCCATATGCCAGACCCTGTGGAATGCCTTTGCGATCTAGGCTAAATGCCAAAGCCTAACCCTTCAAGGCCCAGCGAGAGTGTAGTAGTAAGATACACAAGAAGATTAGCAGCACCCGACCGTGACGAAACCCGTACTGGCATTCACCGATCAGCTGGTGATCTTCAAGGTACTGCTAAAGCCGGCGGATGATAGCTTTCTCCAGTATCTTGGAGAGCAAGGATGTTATTGCGATTGGCCTGTAATTCGATGGATTCGACCGATCACCCGTTTTGGGAATCGGGTGAATATGGGCTACCTTCCACGAAGCAGGAATCTTGCTGGTACTGTATGAGAGGCGAAACAATTCAGGGGCGCACGTTCAAAGAACTACCGCAGGGATGTCATCCGGCCCTCTTAACTTATGTACGTCAAGCAGTACTATAGCAGCTCCCGCCTGACCGCACGTTGTGTAATGTGAATTTCAAGCTTGGAACTTTCACACTGCGTGATGGTGGGCCTCCAAGGTCGAGTTGGAGGCAAAGGTCAGCTTTCTCTTTGGCACTATATGCCATATTGCCATCCAGTTTCTACAGGAGTGGGAGACTAGACTGTCAGAAATTGCCCAGTATTACCTAGGCTAGGAACCGGAATGCACGGCTCCCAGTTGCATAGCTTCCAAGTCGTTCGCCAATTCTAGTAACGTATTCTTCCTTGGCTTCGCCAATAGCCCTCTTGCTGGGCCTGGAAGCAGCATTAAATTATCGCTTCACCTCTTTCGCGTATGGTTCCTGACTTTTCCTGGCCCTATTCCAGCTAATTCATAATATATATAAATATAAAGAATAGTAAAGGCGAAGGTTGGCGTTGATGATTTTAGCGTCTAAAAATAGGTAACTTTTTGAGTCGAAGTAATGTCATGTTACAAAGCTGGCAACATTGCTATTAAGTTGTCATTAATGTCATTGTCAAGGGCTTTTTTTGCTGTGGGGCTTTGTTGTTCGGAATAATCGGAGTTTATTCTATGAATGAATGTGTACTAATCATAATAGGAAGAGTATCATAATCCTGATATTATGATTGAGTGAATAGTGTTATATGTTAAAACATTTGTGATAGTTGAAAGTGTTAGATGGGAAAATGTGGATTCCATCCAAATCACCAAAGCTAGCTGTCGGTAAGTTCTTGTTTTTTAATCAATGAGAAGTAAGTGTAAGCGATGCGGACACATCCTGCCAATTACAACGGAAATGTAATAACATGATGTGAATGTTAACTATTAGTTACTTGCTAGAAGAGGAAGAAATAGTATCTATCCAATAATTTTGTGTACTTATATTGTCAATTGTTAGAACCTTTTGTTTACTGTTAAGTCTTGACCTTGCCTCGTATTAAGGCTTAGGTATTATTATTATTATATACTTTAATTTTCTAACAAAGCTGTATACAAATGGTAGATTTTAGAGATTGTACACATTGTCATTGATAAAAAATACATTGTTTATTTTTGTCTTATTTGTTTTATATCTTATGAAGAGAAGAACTTCCAAATCTTTAGAAGTGATTCATTTAGCAACACATTAAATTTTACAGTCAATCTAAAAAGAGTATTTTCAAACTGTTATGGCTAAAATTACTTAAAGTTTTTTTTAAATATGGATGATCTTATAATAATAATAATGTATTGTTATTGTATATAATCATTCAATTCAGATGTGTAGATCTGTGTTCTATCTTGTTAATTAAGGAGTTCTACTATGTACCTATCTTTGAGTATTTAGGTTTAATATAGATACCTATATGATGTCTTAAAATTAAACTTAACTTATAAAACATTTACATGTTATAGTAATTAAGAACTTCTTTATTATTCAAGTAGATTTTTAGTTATCACTACCTTATTTTATGTGAAAATAAATTGCATACAAATGTACATAATATAATATCAATTATATCTATTAACTAGCCTACCTGTGACTCCATTTGTATGGAATTTACTTTTTTGTTCTGTGCGGATCCCTAATTCTTTTACTAAAATAAAAGTATCCTAAGCTACTTATAATATCAGCTGCTTCCAGTGAAAATCCTGTCAAAATCAGCCCAGCTGTTTCAGAGATTAGCCAGAACAAACAGACTGACAAGATATACAACTTTTTTAAAAATGAATTCCTTGTTAATAAGTACCATAAATAATTTCTTTATGGTACTTATTAACAATGGCTTTACTTAATAATAAGCTGTTATTTGAACATTACAAACATGCATTGATTATGATTGATATAATTATAACTTGTTGAGCCAATTTCAACCAAAAAAGCTATTTAGTATATCCAGAAGTAAAACGTTTGCTTGTTATTAATGATGTATTGCCCTCATTTTACAGCTGTTTACAATTGGAAAGGAGATGTAAGATCGGGATTACCACTGGAAATAGGAGAGACTGTTCAAATTCTAGAAGAGAATGGAGGTAATTTATTTCAAAATTAATATTTACATCAGTCCAGCTACAATGAATTTTACAAAATTCGTAGAAGAACAACCTCTAGTACAAAAATTATGTTTATGCAAAAGCTAATCCAAGCATGTAGGGACTGGCACTTGGGGAAGTACCATACTCTGGTACTTCTACTGTTGTGTTCCGTATGCTGAGTGAGAGTGCTGGAGGCCTTCTCCTTATCCTTTCCTTATTATCCTGTATCTTCACCTCCTATCCTTTTTCTTGGAGTTGGCGATGTGCAAGTGATGCCTCTGGTATTGCTGGAGTCTATAGGCTTCAGTATACGTATTTGCCATGTGCATAGTAAGATGTTGGGGTTTGAGTGAGTAAAACAACCACTTCAGTTAACCTACAGTGATAGTGATATACGGGCTTATTTTCCGCAACTCGACGTCTTTCAATGCGCCTATTTTGCGTGACGGGTTGGTGGCACTACTCTAGCCAACCCAACTCTACCAAGAAGCCTAGCATACCCTTAATGTTGCCGACAACTTCTAGGAGTGACCTCGATGACCCGAGGTGGCGTGCCCGGTACTCCTCCACCCCTGGGCATTCAAAGATGATATGGGTGGTTGTTTCCTCTGCCTCCGTTCAGGCTCTGTAGAGAGGGCTGTCTGTAACACCCAGTATAAGTAAGTGTTTATTCAGTAGGGCATGTCCAGTTAGAGCTGCGACTATAAGTCGTAGCTGAGGCCTATTCATTAGCCGTAGCTTACGTGACAATCCGTTGCTGATTGTCGGGAGGGCCTCTCTAGCTTGCCTGCATGTACCTAGATTAGACCAATATTGTTGATGCTCCACCTTGGTGTTTTGTCGCAGTATTTTCCGATGAAAGGCGAATGGTAGAGGCAGAATGGGCTCCGGGCCCATCGCTGTCGTCTCCGAGCCTCCCCTCGCCAATTCATAAGCCGCGTTATTACCGAGAGACTCCCTATGTCCCTTGATCTACTGTATGGTAACATCATTGTCGAAACATACCTGTGACAGGGCTTGATGACATTCGTATATAAGCCCTGAGGTTACAATGTAGCTTTTGAGGGCTTGTAGAACTGATCGGCTGTCAGAAAGTATTCGGATAGGGTATTCCTTTACCTTTCTGGAGGCGATTGCGTGTGCCGCCATTATGATGCCTATACATTCCGCCTGGAAGACTGTATTGTGGGCTCCTGATGGTGAAGATATCTGTATGTTTAGGTCCACTGAGAATACTCCCGAGCCAGTGCCTGACTTTGTTTTAGATCCATCTGTGAAGATTCTCAGTTCTCGTGAATTAAGACCTTCACCAGGTTGTTCATGCAGTTGTATCTTGTACTTCTTGTCAAACACGAACTGCTTGGGTATCGTGCCAGTCGCCGCCTCTATAAGCGGCTCCTTACTTACTGTCTCAATTAGGATTTCAGTGTGCGGTACCCTTGCCAGCTTCCAGAGATTCAGTCTTTTAAGACGTACTGCTGAGGCTGCTGCCTCTTGTTTTATAAAGATATGCAGCGGCGGCAGGCAAGAATAGCTTCCAGGGCTGCAGTTAGGGTTGTCCTCATGCATTCCGTGGCCGCAATACAGGCCAACCTCTGGAGTCGTTGTAATTTGGCTTCGACGGTGCATAGTAAGGTCCGTGGCCACCATACCACCGCCCCGTAGCTGATCATTGGTCGAATGACTGCTTGGTATAGCCATAGGGTGATCTTAGGGCTTAGTCCCCACGTTTTACCCAGCATTCTACTGCATTGCCAGAAGGCGACTGTTGCTTTGTCAATTTTGTTGTTTAGATGACTACTCCAATTTAATTTGCTGTCAGGTAGTAACCCTAAATACTTTACCTCTGTTGACAGCTGGAGTTCTGTCTTGAACAATTTGGGCAGTCGATAGTTGCCCAGATTATGTTTGTTGGTGAACATTACTAGTTCTGTCTTTCGTGGGTTAACTGTCAGTTCATTGTTAGTGCACCAGAGTTCCACGATAGCCAGCGCAGAGCGTGTAATATCGCATATCGTGCTGGTGCTGTTACCGCTTGTCAGTATCACTATATCGTCAGCATAATCGAAAGCATAATCGTGTAACAGTGATGGTTATTCAAAGTGGTGATCAGATCATCTACCACCAAGTTCCATAGTAGTGGCGACAGTACTCCACCTTGAGGGCATCCTTTGGCCACTAGTGCTTTCTGTGTTCCGCTTGTTTCGAGCCTGATGACCCTTTTGCTTAACATGTTACATATCCATTGGATCATAACTGCATTTACTCCGTGTCTACTCAGTGCTGCAGTTATGCTGTAGAAATTGGTCTTGTCGAAGGCTCCTTCAAAATCTATGAAGGTGCCTAAGCATATAGACTTGTTTGAAATCGCTTCCTCAATTTTGCAGACTACTGCGTGAAGTGCCGATTCTGTAGATTTACCTTGGCTATAGGCATGTTGATGTCTATGCAGGGGGGCGTCCACTAGAGCCCCCCTCCTCAGGTCCCTATCACATAACCTCTCCAGTATTTTCAACAAAAAAGAGGTCAAGCTGATAGGTCTATAAAACTTGGGATCCGAGTAATCGCTCTTACCTGGTTTCGGTATAAAGATCACCTTCACTTCTCTCCAGCCCTTCGGCACGTACCTGTGAGCCAGGCAGGCGGCCAAAATGGAGGTGAGTTTTAGAATGAGCTCTTCACCGCCCCACTTAAGCAGGGCAGGGAATATCCCATCTAGGCCTGGTATGGCCCACTGAACTTTTTGTGTACTAACCACGTCATACGTCTGGTGCCACTCCTCTTCCGAGGGGGTGGTTTCCGCATCCGTCCAGTTGACTAGCTGCGTCATCACGCAGTCAGGAAAGTGCGTCTGTACCAGGACACGTTCCACTTCCTCCAGTGATCTGGTAAGGGTGTCGTCTGGCTTACGTAGGGTTCCCAGGGCGGTTGTGGCCTGATTGGAGAAAATCTTCCTTACCCTATCAGCCTGTGTGCCACTCTCAATATCGGAACAGAATTTACGCCATGAGCACGTTTTTCTGTACCGAAGACGCTTCTTGTACCTGGACTTAGTGGACTTATAATTATCCCAGTCCTGGTCTGTACCTGTGTTCATTGCTTTATTAAGTTGTCGCCTCATCTTTTTCCTGAGTCTGTCAAGCTCAGGCCCCCACCAGTCAGCTTTCTTACCTCGGCTGGGCGGGGGGGAAGACAGGGGGCACGCCTGGTGATAGCAATCCAATATACTATGTGTAAGGATGCTTACCTGTTTTTCTATTTCAACAATGCCTTCGAGTTTAGTGGGAACCTCGCTCCGCGCCAAGGCTATGCCCAATTGTTTCGCATATAATGTGCGATCCGTTCTGCGGGGGTTCCTCCTCGGGGTTATTGCGAGTGGTTTTACCTCTAATGTCAAATCGAGTCCATCTATGGTCCGAGCATGATAGATCTCTCGATACATGCCAGTCCAAGATGTGTTTTGAAGCCTCCTCGGTTGCCATAGTTAGGTCAATGATCGTCTTGCTTCGTCTATTTATGAATGTCGGTTCTGAACCTGTATTAAGTATATTAAGGTTTGTTGTAAAAAGGTACTCAATGAGTTTCTTACCTCTTTCGTTGGCTGTCTTCATACCCCAGAGAGGGTGATGTGCATTTGAGTCCGTGGCCACGATGATATCGAGCCCGGCATCGTCGCATTACTTGATCAGCCTTATTAAATCATAAGGTGGTGGGTCGTCCTCCTCCGGCATGTATACGGATGCGATCACCACCTCTTGGAGGCTGGAGCTTGGCGCCCCGTGCAGTATAATGGTGCACAGGTCTCTAGAACAGAAATTTGTTAAAGGTTGCGCCTGTATGTTCCTAGTAATGTATATGCAAGCTCGGGGGTCCTATCTGGTCCCGAGTGCACAGTCAACTTACCTCCAATGTTACGGAGTCCACAAACAGTGCCTTTTCTGACCCACGGCTCCTGGATCAGTACTATGGCCGTGTCGTTGTCCTCCACCCACTTCCGGACTTGAGCCGTCGCCGTTTCACTGTGGTGGAGGTTGGCTTGGAGAATTTTACATTTCAGAGAGGGGGGTACCGCCATTGGGGTCTTCCTCCTCCTCCGATTCTCCCTCCGACTCTACCTCACCCATGGCCAGCTTCTCCAGACCCCGGGCGCAGCCCCCCCGGCCTCCGAAGGATCACGGAGAAGTTCCTCCTCGTCCCCCTCGGAAGCAGTGGCAGACCGTGCCGAGGTCCCGGCCAACACTCCAACCTCTCCAGTGCTTGTCCTGGTCCCCTCGGAAGTGTCCATAGGTAAGCATTCCGCAGGTACCGTCTGGATGACGGTGTCACTAGGTGGCGGGTGTTACCCGTACCTGCCTCGCGGTCCCTGGAACTTCACATAAACCGAATCCAGCAAGAAGCCAAGCCGGCGTTCACGCTCCACCAGGACCGCCACGATCGTCTCCGGTACACTCACGACAGCGAACGTGTCCGTTTCCTGCCACTCTGTTTTGTGGAGCAACCACTGGTCAACCTGCGCCCATGGGTTCTGGTAACGAAGTGTCCGCGCTACCGCGCGGAAATCTTCCCAGACCCCTGGGAACAGTATGCCACAGCATACTTTTTTAGTCAGCTCGCCCTGGCGTTTCACGGCAACCTTGTCGCCTGTAGACACGGTCATAGTCGCCGTGCACCGCCTGAGCCATGTCAACGTAGCCTCATCCTCGCACCACAACCGTAGGGCACCGTTAGACGCTGCCCTATGGTGACGGCTTTCCCCGGAATAGTGGACCAGAGGATTGGATGTTGCTTGGCTGCATGGCTTCCTGCATAAGCATAGCCTGCAGCTGTTGCTGGTCCTCTTCAGACAGCTGCGGACTGAGGTGTCCTGAGGTCACTGTGGTAACAGCAACCAACAGGTCTGCCTTCAGAGCATCCGCGTATGCCATCTTTTGAGTACCCCCCGTCGGCTCGAGCCTCAGCCTCAGGTCTATCCCCGAGGAGAAATAGTCTCATCGGGTCGATTCATTTTAGCCGCAGGTTAGCTCCGGTTTAGCACTCGTTGTAGGCCTGTTTCTAGCCCTTTTCCTTGCACGGCCAGCGCAATAAAAATGATTCTGATTCTGGCTCTTGCTTTTACGCACCTGGTTGTTGAGGTGCTGGGGCTATTGTTAGTTCCGATGCAGCTCGTCTCTCCCTGGACTTGCGACGCTGCTTTTTGTTCATGTGCGTCTTCCATTTGAAGTCGGGCAGTGTCCAACCGGCGTCAAGCCGCCTGGATATAGCGTCCGTTGGGGGTACCGCTGGCGACTGCTCTGGATTTCTCCATTGGCGGAGCGACCTCCTTAAGGGCTCCCTCGGTGTTAGGCGACGGCTGGGAACGGTCATGAACCTGCCCCGAGCCCGTCGGTGTCGTCAACGCGCCAGGTGCTCGAGGCGCCGGGATCCCAGCAACCTTTCTACCTTGCTCCGTGCAAGGTGTTTTTTACGTGGGGGCACGGTGGAAACAGCACCGCCCTGGTGTTTAGTGTGTCGAGGCACTGTGGAAACAGCACCTCTCATTTGTATAGGGAATGTGGAGGTGTCAGGCACAGTGTGAGCCGCACCGTCTCCTCCGCATGTTTGGGTACCTGTGGGGTTAACCTCTGGCGCCCATGGGGTTTGGATCTGGTTTTATCCATACCTTTTTGTTGTTTTTTCTTCATCTCTCGAGCTTCCCACCCTCCATGGAGCCCGCACCTTTGGGGATGTCACTTTGGACACCAGGACTACCCGAGAGATATAGACACGGTTGGTTGGGATTCATGCTCGACATCAGGAACTGCAGACATGGCCGGGGGCACCGATCCTAGTACCCCCAGTGGTTCGACACGCCCTTGCCCCGTCAGCATGGCCGAACCCCATGTCTCCCGGAGGACCCTCCCGTGTCTCGCCTGCGGCCCGTACCCTCCTCAACCGTACGGGACGCGTGTCCATTCCCCTGTAGTGGCTAGCTACAGGGGTACCGTTTAGCCAGAAATCCGGACTAAAGAGGGCGTGTTGTCTCCCGGAAGTATCAACCAAGACCCCGTTCGACTCAACCCTCCAGGACTCCATCTTCCTCGCGTACAGCGATCAACTGCGCAGAACCAACGCAGGTGGGCGCTGTGTGTGTATGTGAGTGTATTGATTATATAAACTGCATAAATAACGAGGCAATATTTGTGGTTGGTGCCTGCCCTTAGCACATTAAACACTTAGATATATACCTAAAGATATACTATATTTATTATGAAATAAATACCACAATAAACCGTCTTCGCACCCACGAAAAAGCGGCTTTCTATATACATAAGGGAAGAAATAGAAAAGAAGGGACTATATATACAGAGATAATACTGAAAGATAAACTACATTAGTATAATACATATAAAGACCCTCCCTATTTACCCGGGCTTAGGACCGGCGAGGCTTCGCAGACGGACCGTCTCTGTGGTCTGTACGCAGAGCCCCGGCTAGGTTCAGTTAACCTACATTTAATGAATGTTAATTAATATTAATATAATACGATCATACTAGGTAAACTGTATAGTCAGCACCTTCCGTTGTTCTTAACAACCATATGTAATATGCTACCTAATAATATACACACTTCAATAGTATGAAAATAGAAATAGTGTATTTTTTCAGGATACATAGGTAGCTTACGTCTCTCTTTGTTCTCAGGACATAAATGTATACTCACAAATAATATTAAATTTCGTGATGATCGGTTAACTAGTTACGGTCTCAATAGGGTATTCACATTTTTAAGTAAAATATTAAGGATTAACTCTGTTTTATTTTTGCTTTTTGTTTGATATCCTTTAAGTCACACTGTACTTTTTTTTGAACAATGGCTAAGCATTGACATTGGATATAAGAAGTAAGAACAAGAAACTACTACTAACCATAGAAACTACTTCAGGACTATGATACTGTCAGTTTGTGAAGCGTAAGGGTTGTGTTACTAAAATATCCTCTTACAATTTATCAAAAATTTTATAATAATAAAAATGTCATCAATTATCATTATTACCTCACATGTTAAATATCAATCTTGGGGTCGATTTAAAGCCTCTGTCTTGAGTTATATTCTTTGATAGTTCTTAAGTTTATCTTTTATATGAAATTTTGTTTCAGCTTGGTACAGAGGTTTTAGCACGAAGAATCGTTCCGCGTGGGGTATATTCCCATCGTGCGTGGTGTCGATTCGGCCATGTATCGTGAAGGGATCGGGTGCTACGGCTATAGCAGAGCTAAAGGATGATCCACTAGTCCGGGAGATTGCTTGCGTGCTCAGAGAATGGGCTCGCATGTGGAAGAAGCTTTATGTTGTGAGTAGCATTTGTAGGTCTTGTTTGTAGTTTATATTGCTGTGCTTAGATATAACAAGGTACTCCCGTGAAGGTGCGACGCTCCAGTCTCCGACCCTCTCCGGCGCTTCCTTCTGCGAGATTCACGTAGAAGGCAGCAACCATAGCCCAATTTCTGTCGATGCCGAGCGAGGCATGCTCGGCAGTGAAAGGTCTCCACCTATTGCCGCGATGAGTTCACGGTGCTGCTCGGCTATAAAAGAATAACTAACTGACTGTCTGATATATCAACGCACAGTCCAATCTCCTGGGGCTGGGGGTTTTTTTAATGCTGTATTAGATGAGCACTAAAAAAGGCTTTTACGCAAATCCTATCCAAAATGGATTTATCACTATGACGCGAGTGAAGCCGCGGGTGATGCGCTAGTTAAACATATTTGAGAAATATATCGTGCTTTTTACTATACCTATCAATGAGCTAGTTGTAACATTTGATGTCAAGCACCTGCTTTTATAAAATTGTTATATATTATAATTTATTTTCTACTTTTTAGTTCAACTAGCTATGAAACGATAATATATCTTTTTAGTTTTTTAAACTATTATTTATTTTCTCCTTTTTAGTCTGAAAACAGCATCGAAAGTACTTCAATTTAAAAGAAATAAAAGCCGAACAGTGTAATGTGGAAGGCCTCACCCACTAAATAAACCCGCCGTGGGCTGTCTCTCCGCCTGTATTGGCTGACCCCTGAAACTGTGTGACATATAGTTGTTACATACAGTTGTTACATACATACATACGTACCAAGCTAATAAAGTCTAATTTAGTCCGTGTGGTGATGGGCAAAGAATACAAATATCACCACCCCATTCTTTCCCGCGGGTGTCCTACGAGGCGACTAAGGGAAGTAAGCAATTATGACCCATTGCCTTAATGGTGGTAGGGGTGGGGTACCACGTGGAAGTATGCACTTGTTTTCTGGCCCAAGCGGGTCACTGACGCCATCTTCCGTGTGACTGACCATGAAACACCTCGGTGTGTTTTGGTTATAGCGGGAGATAGGTAGGTACCCGTCCATTCATTTATTTCCCGTGAAATGAGATGGTAGATTAATGAGAAGCGATTAACACTTACCATCAGGTGGTCCGTGGTTCGTCTGACGTCTTACATGTGCAATAACTTTTTTTGATATTTCTTAACTACAACATTTTTTGTAGAGAATTATTGTCTGTTTATTAGTACGCAAAAATTACTTAACTGATTTGAACTTTTTTGTTTGATAGTTATTGATTAGACTTAGAAACTGGTATACATTTTATCTCGCTACTATTTAGGAAAAACACTAAATTATCAAAGATGTAACCTAATTAAATCTTATCACCAGATGACATATCCGCTACCAAGTCTCCTAATTATAAAAATATATTTCTTACAGGAACGAGAAACCTACAGATTCAGCGCAGTAGCGAAAGTTATGCGGGAACTATTGAGCGGGCGGCGAGCACTCTTAGCAGGCACTCTAACACAAGACCAGACCCGAGCGTTAAAGCTGAAGTTAGTCGCTAAGCTTGATTGGGGGAATAGGTAAGTACACTAAATTTAGTCTTTATAATTTCAGCGATCACGATTCTGTTCACCCGGTTTTCTTTTTGTACCGGTTCCAGAAATTACCATCATACGCCATGTTCGATTAAACTCGATTCAACTAGATTAACAGATGGATGTTTATGGATTTGATAAGTTTAATTCAAACTTACATTCATAAAATAAAATCGTATCGACATGCCAATTTGTCAAACAGCAGTATCGAGTTCGATCCCTTGTCCAAGGACCTTACAGAGCATATATTTGGTTACAACCTATCTATCATTGCTCTGTGAAGGAGAACTCCGTAAGGAAACCCGCATGCCTAAGAGGTTTTCTCGACGGCTTGTAAGTCTACTAACCCGCACTGGACCAGCATGGAGGACGACATGACCTGTGGCACAGATTACTAAATAGTTACTACGTAACAGATACTTCACTCAGTACAAAATTTCCAATACCTACTGCTATAATAGTCTACTCCGTCGCATCAACAGCTGCATCATAAAATGTGCCTAAATGCTGAAGCGTACGGTTGTGATTGCTTCGCACCACGTGATCCCACAGCAATCGCAGGGCTGCCTCTTTGATAAAATTAAATTAACATAACTACTTGTGTTTATTTTATTGAGAACTGTGAATATGTTCTGACTATAGGTGGAGTTTAAAATTGCATCGATTATAAAATATTTTTTTTTATAAATTGGTGCTGACTGTGCAATACATCTAAAACATAATTATAGATTAAACACAAAGTGAAAAATGTGAAATCGAAAATAACAGTCAGGAGCAGGATTTGAACCTGCATCTTCTGGATACCGTCCAGATGCTTTACCAATTCAGCCAACCTGACAATTGCTCCTGACTGCTAATTTCGATAACACATCATATTTAACGTCTTTGGGTGACGCCTGCGCCATCTGTCGGAAGTATTTTCACACATTATACCGACCAGGTAAACTTAATTTTACAATTAAGATTTTACCTAATAATGACGCAAACCCTTTAAATATTTAGATATTTTTATATATATTTTTTAGCATTTGACATGCTTAGCACTATACATTAAACACAAAGTAAAAAATGTGAAATCGAAAATAACAGTCAGGAGCAGGATTTGAACCTGCATCTTCTGGATACCGTCCAGATGCTTTACCAATTCAGCCATCCTGACAATTGCTCCTGACTGCTAATTTCGATAACACATCATACTTAACGTCTTTGGGTGACGCCTGCGCCATCTGTCGGAAGTATTTTCACACATTATACCGACCAGGTAAACTTAATTTTACAATTAAGATTTTACCTAATAATGACGCAAACCCTTTAAATATTTAGATATTTTTATATATATTTTTTAGCATTTGACATGCTTAGAACTATACATTAAACACAAAGTGAAAAATGTGAAATCGAAAATAACAGTCAGGAGCAGGATTTGAACCTGCATCTTCTGGATACCGTCCAGATGCTTTACCAATTCAGCCATCCTGACAATTGCTCCTGACTGCTAATTTCGATAACACATCATACTTAACGTCTTTGGGTGACGCCTGCGCCATCATGCGTAAAATAAAAAAAAGTCATATTATAATTTTTTATAAATTTCTTACCCTTTCTAAATTCTCGGTTATTAAATTTGAGTGTAGTAAATTCCTGAATCTAATAAAAAGTTTTATTAGATATTGTTTTGGGAAACAAGGGCAAGGAGAATCAAAATGTATGTCATTTAAAATTTCATAAAGAGTACTACCCAGCATTTGTTTCATATTTTTTTCAAAATGATTAATAAACAGTCTCAAGTTCTTTAATAAGGCACCAGACGGCATCGTAGGTACGCGTACAAACGAATGGAACGATTAAAATTGAACTTGCGAAAGCCGCACTGAATTTGGTCCGCAAACGGCCCGAGACCGTTCGTCCGGGCGGTAGGTAATTATAGCGCGCAAGTACATGGAGTGACGGAGGCCTGCTTGTGGTGGCCTAATTCCCTGTTACTACGAGAGGAACCCCTTGTCCAGTAGTGGGACGATAAAAGGGTTGGAAAAATAATACCAATTTGACTCTATTGGTTGGTAGAGCTGTTAGGGTAAAAATATAAAATCAACCCTAGGCTCGATGTTGTAAATTGACCCATCTGGTGACTATTTGAGTAACTGTTTTAATATCCGTGGCGTCATGTTGTGGGTAGTATAATAAAATTCATAACTTTAATGTATTAGTAGGAACATTTTTAATTGTTATTGTGGAGGAAATCTCATCGCCCCATCCAGCCTTTCGACGTTTGCTTCTGGACATAAGCCTCCCCAAGAGAGCGCCACATTTTCTATCTACACATCTTCTTACTTTCTTATCATCACGCTATTTTCTTTGCGGGGTAGGCAGAGAGAACAGATTGCCAAAAGGTTCTATTCTTGCATACATCTCTCCCTTCCTCAACATTCATAATTCTCTTCATACACGCTCGACGGTTGCGGAGACTCCCATTTTCTAGCCTAATCTTTAATATGTACTTTCATTACAGAAAAATTTAAACAATAAGCATAATCTGATTGATAATAACATTGTTTACAAATGTTTAGAATCTGTGAATATATGTCTACTTATCATTGTCGAAATATTAAATAAAACAAATGCGTAATTTAAAGTCATTTATTACGAAATATGATGTAAACATGTGACACAACTCACACATGCTGTCTCAGAGATACGTAGGAAGGCAATATTTTGTTTATAACTACAAAACTTATATACGCAAGATGTCACATCTAAACTAATAAAACAGATAAACTGCAAAGTCGATTCAAATTTCACACATTTTCAGTGGAATGGTTTTGTTATTCGAGGTTCTAGAAGTCTTTTATTATAACTATTACAATAATCAATGACTTGACCTTAATCTATCAAAGCGATATACCTGAAACACATTGAGAATCGCGAAGCTTCCTGAACTTCTCATTTCATGGCACATTTTGAATAATTAATAATTTCTGGGTACGATGGATTCAGCGAACTTAAGATACAAATTAACAAATTTCGTCTACACTCCAAATTTACAGTCATTTGCTCCAAATATAGTACCAAATTGTAATCACGGAAGTATTGTAATAAAGTTTGACTAAAACGTTCATATATTACTTACAATAGTAGGTAAAAGTAAAATTATTGTCTTCAAGATCATGGCATTTGATTTGACAATACATTGAATAATAAAGTTTATTAAAAATAATATATGTAGTGAAAAAACGTGACATGGAAAACGGCTGCATTTAATAACAAAAATTTACCTATATTTTCTAAAACTGCGCGATTTCTTAATTTTGGCGGGTAATTATTTCTTCCACTTTTTTAAAATTTTCGCGTAATAGTAGTTTATCAGTATTACAATTTGTGAATTACTGCTTCATACACATACATCAACTAAGTGGCATATCAAAAATCCTTTTGAGCTGTTTAAATTGATTTAATATATTTTATATTATAGATGGCAGCCTTAATCACATGTATATAATATAATTAATAAAAAATGCACACAAAAAATAAATGCTATAATAACTACTTAATTTGAAAGACTTAATCGTATAGACGATATGTGTATTCTCAACTATTGTTAATATTATAAACTTCCTACAAAATACTGCATATATTTGATTATACTATAACATTATTATACTGAAAGACTTTGCTTAATAGTTACTTTAAAATTTATTATGTCGCATCATTCATATTAATGCCTGAGCATGCGTCTTAACGCATTCCCTATCTATACAAAATAATATGTAAGAAATAAAAATTATCAGAGGAAAAATCGCGAATTGGACAAGTTATCTAACCCTTAGTTTAGTTTGTAATAGGACAACAAAATTAGACCGAGTTGAAAACTTGTTCATATCGCGCTTATACAAAAATATCATTGAGTATATTAACATACATATCGAAAATATTACATTACTATATATGCAACTTCAAGTAATATTGATTATTTTATTTATATGTACTTTTATAAAAACATTATTTATTATGGTGTACTGGACACCGTACGAATATTTAAAAACTTAAAAAGTCTATCTTAAACTTACAAATTTAAAGTAATAAATCCATAATTATGTCGTATAATCAGTTATCAAAATAATGTGCTTATTAGCAAAGTTGTAGTACCACGGTGAATCACAACATAACAAAGTGCTTATTTAACACGTTAGGTATCAACAATTTTTTATACTAATTATAATTCGTAATGATTTACTAAATTTAAAGCTCAATGCAATAAGGCAATTGTCTTATATAAACAGGTATATAATAGGAATGTCATGGTCAATTATGTCGTTGAAACTGAATTTCTTACACTAAATCCAATGAGCGTTATATTTAAAAGAACAACACACTATGTTATGGAAAGTTGTCTCAAACACGAGACTTGGGAAATCAGAATAAACAGTTTGTATAAGAAACGTATGGTAGATGTTCTCAAGTGTCATATTTGAGACAGAGCTATGTTTAAGAGGACGATTGGTATGTTTAGTGAAATGCCTAGCTCAGTCTCAGAACTTACGTTTCTGTTTCCTTAGCGTACTTATCGATTTTGGGGTATATCGGTGCCATTTCCAAGGTGGAGGGGGCCGAAGGTGCGTTGGAATTCATGTGAAGCTGTCGCGACAGTTCGTCTAGCACTTCTCCAAAGACACGTAAAGACATATTCTGACCCAGAAGGTGCAGAAGTAAGAAGTCACCAACCTGAAAGCAAATACTCAGTTATTTTCGTTGCCTTAGTGTCTAACTTAGTGTAAATCTAAAAGGTAACTTTCAGTACAGACATAAGCAACGGTCTAGGTTCGCATAGCGCACTACTGCAGGAATGTAATATGGTTCCGGTGGCCCGCCAATAAAGGCGGAGAGAAGGCACACGGCGGGTTTCTTTAGTGGGTGAGGGCCCCACACTACCCTGTTCGTTGCCTCGAACGACGGGGTGTGCGGTTAGGAACATTTTTTAAAATAAAAACAAATAATGTGCCATTATTTTATAACTAACTATTTTATATTTTTTAGTGCAAAAACATGGTACATATTTTTTAAGTTAATATTTATTTTCTAGATTTACTTTATAAATAGCAAATGGGGAACTGCACAAACCTGAGTTTTCCTAACGAGAGACTCAACCCCTGTTGGTGTTCCAAAGCGGAATCGTCGCTTGAGGATTGTCTCGCGGGTACTTGGCATTAACACCACAGCTGCTGAATATACCAGAGCTAAACCAGAGACTACAGCTAGGATGATGAACCTGAAACAAAAAAATAATATTATTTATATATTTTTCGTTTAGTGAGGGGCGTGAATACTGGTCATTCTATTCGTTTGTCAGCTATACCATACAATTTTAAAAGAAAAATAAATTTAAGAGGATATCGGGAACGGAAACTCGAAAGCTGAGCACCAACTCATTGTACCAGAGCCAGTGCTATATATAGTACGCCAACTTCCCTTTTACTTTGTAAGAAGTTTGTGTTCAACATTGGGATGTATATATAGCAAGGTGTAGGTGTCCAGTACTTGATTATATTGTTCGTACTTCAACTTGTTAATCGCGCCATCAAATAATATGAATTTTAATTGCAAAATTAAACTTACTATGTTGGATCAATGCACGTAAATGCATCCGATAGGTGGCGTGGGTCGTAAAGACAAATGCGATGTGGAGATTGGAAGGGATGCAGTTGCCGCTGTTGGTCAGTGCGCTAGCTTAGCGGCTTAGATCCCTTCCCCGGATTGGAAGGGACGTAGGTTCGAATCCCGCTCGCACTAAAGTTCTCTTTTTCCAAATTCACAAATAATTTGTTTATTAAACTTACCAGAACCACAAAAAGATGAAAATCTTCTCGTTGAGGATATTCAAGGCCAAAACACAGAGTGCATCGTGTTTCTGTATCGTTCCAGAAGCTCCAAATTTGTGGAAAGTACACTTGGTCACTCTGGGGAATATTTCGATCTGAAATGAAACATACTAGTAAATATTTTACTTCATGAACCTCCCCAACACTATGCATCACCTAAAAGGTGATTGCCAGAAAATGTTAGGCATCAAGTCAAGCATATTTTACTCTTCTATAAATTTGGATGGTTGCCGTTCTTCGTGATGTACTTACCATAGGATCAGTTCGTTGCTCTTGGTTCATGTTGGAGAACTTGACAACTTCAGAACCGTAGGTCAAGAAAACACCACCAAGGAATTTGTCAAGGAAGAAGATGTTACCGACCTGTAAGCAAATTTTGGTCCAATTAGTAGATGAAGTAGTTACGAAAATAATGAAAATATTGGGCGAAATATTTATAGTTCATTTAAATCCCAACTAGAGGAGGAGACTGCTTGTGCACTCACAGTTTGAATGATCAGATAGGTTAAGGAACTTTCGCACGTCCGGAAATCAGATGGGTGACCAAATGTCTTCAAACATCTGAACTCCTCAGTATTTCATAATACCTTGACACCTAGACAGTCGAAGATGATAATGATTAACTCTCATTGCTAAGCAACGAGCCTCTCTTGGTTTATGTAGAGCTATGTTTTTCTTGAACAGTTTTTTTAAATAAGTAGATACAACAACCTGCACTAGGTAAAGAACAATTTTTGTAACGCGGGTGGACTTTACAAGCATAGAATTTAAGGGACACAAAATACACCCAGACTTAGAACAACGATTTATGGGTGACACAAAGAGTTGTCCTGTCCTGTAATATTATTATTTATAGTAATTGTCTACTTACCACGTTGATAAAGTTCAATATTTCGCAGAAGAAATATCCGAATGAATAAGCGTTATGCATGTGTCTTGTTTCAACTAAGTATTTCACAAGACGGCTCTGTAAAAAAAAATAACACTAAGAATTACAGACTATCTATATATTACATAATAGGTTATGCGGAGTCGTTTAATTTGTTTCATTAGAGACGTTTATCAAGATGATTATCTCAATTGTGCCACTTTATTAAGAAACGAGATACATATACTGTCTTTATGCAGTGCAAGGACTACTGTAATTTATCGTTCCAAATATAATGTACGTACCAAACGATTGCTCTTGTCATCGGCAATGGTAGCTGCAGTACCTCGCATGCCGTCGGAGATCATACGAACTTTGCCTTCCTCCCAGTTCTTCCAAATCCAGTGAGGTGCGTAGAACAGCAGGCCCTGAAAATTTTGTTTTATGCTTAAATAGTTATAAACACATTTTTAGTATAGCGTGGAGACTTATATGCTGGCACAAATGAGGATCAAATGCGGTCTTGCATTTGATCCTCAGCCCATAAGATGTATGCATGCTTAATGAGCTTACAGATGGTATACATCGTGATGAAATGCGCTCATTGCAAAAGTGAGACCTGTAACTGTCCGCTATAGGGAGTTACTACTCTTTCAATATCCTGCTTCAATATTGTTTTATCTTTTTCGGCTGCGGAGATAAATGACTCTCGAATAATACATATTGTGCCAGAACATATTAGATTAGAAAGTAGCATTATATGTTGCAGTTGTCGCCAATATATATCTTTCAAATTGACTTAGTACTCTAGGTACTTAGACTAGTTACTATAGGTAAATCACTATTACTATTCTTACCTGGAAGAACAACATAAAAGGCACCCATTGGTAGTAAGCATGGATACGTCTTTCGCCTTCGTCGTTGGTTCCGAGACCGGGATGAGCTACCACCTTTTCGTTCGGAAGTGTGAACGTGTATGTTATCCAGCAAAATGTATTCAGTACGTGGGCGGGAACTGCACCGTCGTTGATGCATGAGATCGGGTCGCCTGAAAGGAAACAAGTAATGAACATATTTGATGCATGATTTACGAATGCCTTACATGAATTTTATTATAATGACACAGTCTAGGATGGTAGGTATGAAATTATGTTGTTTCAATACCCAACTAAAAACCGCAAGTTATGAAAGTATGTCGAACCTCCATCAAGCACGTCGTCCAAGCCTGTTTCTGCGGTTTTACCTGACGTGGATTATACGTAAGTTGTGCGGTGTGCGTCACTATTTTGCAATCTTGGTTAAATATTGTACTTTTTTTTATAGACATATATTACTCGCGTATTTAATTTTGCGTATCAGAAATGAGTCAGATGATGAATTGTTGTTATCTAGCACGTTTCCTATTTCGCATGCGAGGATAAAATATATAATATAGTTCATTCATTGATTTTTACTCACAGGATAATATTTAGATTGTTATTAGTTTCCGCTTGACCCTGACATTGCAGAAAGAGTTTGCGGATGACGCTAATATTGGCTATAATAGTCGTATCTGCCCCTCAACCTACCTCAATTGTCGACCGTGATTCGAATCACCTTGGATGGGATGTAGGTACTATATGCATAAATATACTAGTTGCTATAAATAGATTTATATTATATAGACTGCCACCTGTTTTGTAAAAGGATAGGCAGGGGTTACGGGTTTCTATTTGTTACGATTCTCATAATTCCACATACGTACATCTCAGCTAAGTATACTGTGTTCTTCCGTCAGAACAATTGCTATTTTTATATGTACTCATAGGTAGGTGTACTTATTCCGTCAATCCCGTACTTAAAGGTAATATTTGTTTGATAACATATAAAACGTATTTACTCAGAATGTTACGATTAATTCCTATAACATAATTTTTGGCTTATTTAATCATTATACGTAAATATTCGCCTAAACCAATGTATTTTATTAAACCCGGATTGTGATTTTCTTATTCCTAAAATTGATTTTTTTTATACAAATTATTAAATAACACTCCTTAATGTATATAAATAAATAACTTAGGTAATGTTAATCCAGTAATAATTTATCTGCAATGGATCCTTTGTTAAAACAAGGTTGGAACCATGTTTTAACAAAAGACCCATCCAACCAAAATGTGACCTACTGTAATTGAAGTCGTTTGTAGTTGAAGTAGCATTGCATCAATACCACAACTGCTATGACGACAACGTAGGGAGTGCTGGTCTCACTCCCTATGTGGAATAATGTTACTAGTTCGTACCAGAGTGCCTGCGTTGACTTCAAAAATTAAACTAAAAGTAGACTTCATAGATGTTGAAGTGGTTTAGATACTGCAGAGTGTTGTGGGTTCGATTCCCCCACAGAACAATTTTTTGTATGCTCCACAAATGGTGTTCTGAGTCTGTATTTGCTTTGTGTCCGTCAATGACAAGTAAAGTCCCCCGCAGGGATTAAACCCTAGTACAGGCTGTTTAAAAACTGTTAGATTTGTAACCAAAACGACTTAAATAACTCTGGTATTGTATTGCTGTACATAAATAATTCTGTTATTATGTATTCCTATAATAGAAAAAATATTTTAAATAATGCTTAGTCAGCACTATGAAGGTTGCTATTTCAGGTCTAGTAATAGGATGAATCATGATAGGAGAATAATAAGAAAAATCATCTTATGCTGACTTGCAGCAAGCCCTAAAGGTACGCTTTAGAATGTTCAAAATATTAGGAATGCATAAATATAAATTATGATAACAGTCTTGAATTTAAACGTGTATATATAATATATGTTAAGTAGTTTAACGGGATTTTAAAATATTTCACAATATTGTATCAAGTGAATACCGTTACACTTGACTCAACAGAGTATAAAACTGGACAGTCACGTGTGCTAATTACTTGATTCCAGGTCATTGTATTCATCTTTAATAATATTGTTCATTACGCTTTCATGCTATAACTACTGAACAGATCACCATGAAGTGTTGCTTAATTATATGTATAATGACGCACAGGCGATTTTGCATCCGGGAAAATTGGATGGTTCCTGTGGGTTAACTATTTTGACATAGATAATTAATTTGCACGCCTCATAAGCGAAGCGTTGAGGTGGGTACTACTCTCACTTCACGATTTAAAATGTCTCTATTTATCATATATTGCACTTGTAAAATAATATATACACACACATATCAAGAAAAACACTATTTTTAACACTAATGATATTTTTGATGCCATTTTTGTTATTAAAACTAGTTAAAAACTGTTTAAAAGTTCTGATTTGGACGTCCGTGTGTCTGTATGTTATCACGATAACGACCGAAATACTTTACTAATCGAGTTTTTTTTTCTCTTACGCTTCAGTATAATTAAGAATAGAACCCTATTACTTTTCAGGGTCTGATTCGATGTGGTTTAATTGTTATTAAATAAACAAAAATAGTTTGAATATGTACGGTCGATTCGATCATACACTAAAACCAGCGCTATCTACCTTATTTAGTGAGAACTAGTTCTATAGAACCAATATAGTAGTACTTCTTAAAATTCGCGCCATCTATACAAGACATGAGAACCACATTAGTACCTACTTTTTGAAATTAGCGCTATCTATGTGATTTATTGAAAACTACTTAGTAAGACGCATGCAACTCCTTAGTAACATTTATATAGGCAGGTGCCTATATAAATGTTACTAAGGAGAGTTCAAGGTTAGGAAGATTCGAACTGACCTGACTATCCAGCGAGACTGTTAATGACGTAATTTATGTAACTCTTGAAAGCCAATTAAAATATTCCTAGCGCAATATCTTAAATATCTATTCAACTATTTGTACTTGTGGGTCATGGCGATCTACACAAAGAACCTAACGCTCATACGTATACAACCTTTATCTGATGTATTTTTAGTGCTTACGCTATAAACTTAATCAAATAAATGTTATGCTAATAAGTCATGAAATATTTCGATTAATCCACTATAATAAATGCAGTGCATTTTTATGGGCCAAGTTGAGCCTGCTAGAAGCTTGCGTTACACTAAGAAATAGAAAATGTTGTCTCTTGGCTCAACTATTGGATATAAATATGATTTATTTTTATTTACACCTTATACGTGGTACAATCTGAATAAGACCGCGTGTTGTTTCATCCGGTAAAATATACAATTACATAAGACGTTTATAAAAATAAGAAGGAATTTGAATTGTAATATGATTATCATATTGTCGATAGTACAAAATGTACACAGTTATTTGTTAGCAGGTTTTATCTGCGATAAATATGGTGATCATTGTTTCATATTAAGCAAAAGGTTTACATATTGTATTAATCACCTATTGATTTTAAATAATAATAGAATAGTAATTATGTATACGACTTAAAATCAAAAGTTTTGAAGCTAAATATGGCTTTATCCCTTTTTTGTTGAGCCGGGAAAATTACACATAGCCACACACACTGTTGTTCGAGTCACCAAAGACGGTAATCTGGGCCTTCACACCCTCTAAATAAACCCGCCATGTGCCCATTACTTCAGTGGAATTGTAGGTATTTACTCTAGAAATAAAACCTGGGATGGCAAACGGCTGCTATTGAATGCGATCGAACATTTTCAAATTAATTCGTGAAACATGTATTGACTGAAGTATTAATGAGTCTTCTCGTGCCCAAGCGGGATAGTAATTAATAGCTGGTGATAAAAAAATATTAAATTTTACTTGTTTTAAAACATAATCTTCCTGCACCTAAGTATAAACTTTTGCCGGGGATCGAGATCTAAGTGTTATCAACGCTTTCATGTGTTCTGACCGATGTTATCAGCCTACAACGGTGTTTTGATTACCGATACCTGAGGCACATATGTGATTGTTCAGTCTCCATGTAGGGCAAAATATCACGATCTGCAACGTTGTTATAATCTTTATACAGATTGCTGACTAAATATATCTACGCTAGCTAGTCAGACTCATACGTGACTTAAAGTATTAAACAGAGATGCACTAAAATCATGTTCTGTTACTTTTATTCGAATATTCTAGTTATTTGTAATATGGCCATATGATTAACTAAAAAATCACGGGATCGCCATTTTTATTACTAAAATTAAAGCGTAAATCTGGAGCATCATGCGGAGATTAGGGTTGAAACTGCCAAATGTTTTCTCTTACCATTAAAAAAAAAAGTATACGTGTTGGAAATAGCGAGCCATAGCTAGTCTATAGCTATACTGTTATAAATCTGTTACATATTATGGCTCTATATTCAAGATATTTGAGAAAAAATATATAGAGAACCTGAGATATAACCTAAAAATTAACTTTTCTCTGCGGTGGGGCCATGGGCAATGCCTAGTAATTTATAAAGAAGACAAACATCGTTGCAAAATGTAGGTAAGTACCTGACTATGTCAGACTTATAGTCGTTAATTGAGTCAGCAACTATTCGTTGGTAAGATTTATTACACTGTAGGTACTATATAAACATTATCATATATACCATGATGATCTCTGCAGTAAGTTCAATTGCCGCTGATTGTTCCAACATGCGAAATATAACAGATACGCAATATTAACTTAAATAATTTGGGGAGAGACAATCGACTTTACCGGTGTAAGAGTATTCGTCTGTTTGGAAAGTTTGACTTCGGTCTAATGACCTAATGTGGCTGTCTGTTAGCTCAATAAGCATGTTTGTGTATGATTGTTTGTTTTTAACTTCAAATAACGAGTGGACCTGAATTCATAGTACATTACTAAAGAGTCGTTTCGTATAGCCTTAATTTAAAGCAATTTATTGAATGCTCTTTATGGTCTACTACTGTAAATGACATCCCGAGAACAACTCCATATTGAAGGGTTCCGCCATCAAGCAGCAAGCGTTTATGCTTAAACCTTCAATCATAAGACTTAAGGCTTATTATTTTATAAAGCGATGTTGACTATGTTGGTTACCTTCATTCTCCCGTGGATGTCTATATTGCCGTTCTTATTATGTTTAGAATTAGTTCTAGTTTAGAAAGTATTTATATTATAGCATTATCTCTAAGCATTGTGTTTTCATTAATCGCACAAATATGATTAAAAATGGAGACGCTATGATTTATTAAGCTATGATTATGTATAGAATTATAGATACACCTTACCCTAAAAGTTATGTAAATATTTTTAGTAGATATACAATCTCAAGCATAAATAACATTTAAGATTACCATGTATATTGAATTTAAATAGCTTATTAAACATATTTCACTCACGATCATAAACACTATAAAAATATTCGACGGTGCTTGTTAAGTATCACTTACAAGTGGACTATTAAGGTTATTATGTGGTAGTTAGTGCTCGTCAAATGGGGCACGCGATAAAGAGATTGTAAACACCGGGTACTCTCATACTCCTCGAAGTATTTAATAAGAAAGAAATAACTCATGTCGGTCCGTTTATCTCGACACAGAGTTCTTTCAAAGTAAATATAAAGAATAATATAATGTCTGATTGCCAACATAATCTATACCATTATAAAGCTGTAACAGAGCTGTGTCTGTACTTTTAAGATACTGTATTAGGCTGTATAGGCGAGTCTAAATACAAAACAATTTTTTAATAATTTTTGTCTGTTCGTTCGTTCGGGCATCACGCAATAACTACTGAACGGATTTTGATGCAACGATATATATTTTTTATAGCTCTTGATTAGGTACACTTAAAACCTGGTATACATTTTATCGCGCCACTATATCGGGAACCTGAGATATAAGCTAAAAACTAGCTTTTAGCTGCGGCGGAGCCGCGGGCAAAGGCTAGTATTACATACAATTAGTGAACATAATATTTACCATCAGTCAGGCATGACAAACCATCACGTTTATAAACTCAGATACCCTTTAACTCCGCATTATAGACAGGTTATCGAAATACAATGTGCTTAAACATGTTTTGCTTAAGCGTAAAACAGAATACCTTATTACTTTTAGATAATGCAAATGATTTACGTGATACCATAATAGATGATGATGAAGTTGACTGTTGTTATTAACTGTTTGTTAGAAACTACAAACAGTCAGGTGCTATAACCTCATTAAAGCACAAAGTAATGTTGATGTATTTTACGACTGTTTATGGCAAAGATGCGATTGAGAACTAAACAAAGCACGATTGATTATAGCATGCATCATGTCTCAGTCATGTAGGTGACGATGTATGACAAAGACTAGTCTGACTTCGATACTTGGTTAAAGTTCAAGCTATTATAAACATTCAATTAAATTTGTTGCCAGCTACAATGACATCATATGAAAGGGAAGCCTTAAAGCTTAGAGAAATTATGCTCTTTAATTAGATAATCATAGTCTATTTTTTAAATATTAGAAAAAAAAGCTATTTTTTTTTTCGTTTTATCTAAAAGTTTACGCGACTCTTTCGATGATAACTGAAAAAAAAATATTTATATAAGTAATTAAGTATAAGTAATATTTTTTTTTTGTTTTCCAGAAGATGCAGGTAGATATCCTACTCGTGATCGTTATTTTCGATTCCACATTTTCGCACTTTGTGTTCATAAAAAATTTGTATAGTGTATGTCGCTAAATGTTCATCTATGTATTGACACGTGGTCTGCCGAATTAATAGCTTAGAAAATGAGTGTTTTTATAAATTGCGAAACAGTCAATCAGCAGAGCGTGAAAACGCCATGACCTTATCAACTGTTCTTGTTGATCTCTTGACACAATTAGACCGTGTATTTTTTACTAATATACTTAACGTGTATCAGAAGAAAATATTTACTTGTTTACTTCAAATTTATCAGTTATAGCATAAACTAGCCTTTGCTCGCGGCTCTGCCGCAGCCAAAAGCTAGTTTTTAGGTTTCTTTTCTTTTCTTTCTCAGATTCCCGATAGATCAGATAGATAGTAGCGGGATAAAATATATACCAGTTTTTAAATCTAATCAAGAGCTATCAATCAAAAAAGTTGCTTCAAAATCTGTTTAGAAAATTTTACGTAATGCGCGAATGAACAAACAGACAAAACATCTAGAAAAAAGAAATGTTTTGTATTTAGACACGCGTATATACCCTAATACAGTATTTTTTCTCAAATATCTTAAATGTACAGACACGGCTCTGTTACAACTTTAAAATAGTATAATTTTAAGTAAAACTTACAAAATTGTATATTATTAATTGTAGTAGAATCGCATGTACGCAGGATTTCCATAACTTTATTTTTGTTTTATAAATAAAAAAAGTGTTACCACGGGCTAATAATCGTGAGAGATTCCAAGTCATTAATATGATCTCTTAATTAATGAATCACTTCTCCGGATTATGCTTAATTATCAAACATTCAAAAACAACTGATGTTATTATGACAAGTTGGAAATATTTCCGTCATTATTTTCGTAATAAAAAACAGTTTTAAGTGAGATATGAAGAACACCGGAACTATTGCTTGTACATCGTGCTAGGAGATCGTAAAAATTTCAGAGTTCAATGGACTAGGTATCAAGTAACCGCAATATAAAATACTTGCAGCCGTTGTACCCCAATACCAATATACATGCAAAGACATAGTCGTATCCCTGGCTTCCCCTGCTTTTTAATCAGTGATTTGAGTTCAATTTGATATAGTATATTTAGAAATAAGCTATCTCCTGTCTGCGATTTCGTCTGCATGGATTTCAATTGGTTCATAGAGTTGTGTTAATGTAAATATATCCCTCTGAGGAGGAATTCCTTATCGAGGTAAAAGTATTCTATGTGTTTATCCAGGATATAATTTATCTGTATAACAAATTTTGTACAAAAACAAATTTAATAAAATAGCTATTCTACGTAAAATATTAATTTCATCGGGATAATAAGTATCCTATTTTATTATTATCCTAATTTTATCTAAACCGCTCAGTCGTTTCGGCGTCATTGACGTACATACAAACATCTTTAACAAATTTCCATATTTATATTTAATAATATGTATAAGAAGTGGGTTATAAAGAGACAAATAGACGCCTAAAAAGTTTTTTATGGTTTATTATTTATGTAATGGTGGATGCGGAAGACAAGCATTTACTTATGTGATATAATAGTCTAAGATTACTGCAAGACAAGTTACAAATTTATGATACCTGATATGTTTTATTAATTACGACACATCATAATCACTAAATTGGAACATAATACGTTCCATATTCATAAACCACACTTGTCGCAGTAATCTTGGACGTTAGGTTCAGCGACCCGTTTCGCTCTACTGAATTGAATCTTATCACGTACATTTACAACTGTACGTGTATGTGTATTTGTTTGTACATCCAATGTATCGTGACGTCTCAATTTGGGTAACTGTTACATTACCTATGATGTTCCTGCACTGAACATTGACCTGAAAGTGATTCACACTTTTACGGTAGTTATGAGATCGTCTAGCAGGACTTGTTTTATACAGCGTTTAGACTCTACATGTTATTCGGTCTTTAGGTTAGTGTCTAGGTCATTTTGTACTTCTTTGTTATACTCGTCTTACAATTAGGGGTTTAATTTTAGTAAACTTTCACCGCGTTCTCCAAAATTTTACTTTCACAATGCGATTATACATTATATGGAATTGGTTTAATTAGCACGTTAGTTTATGTATCAAAATTACATATCATCACGCCTGTATTCTCCGAAGGGGTAGGCAGAAGTGTATTACACACCCACGATTCGCTAGCTATGTTTAAGTCCCACGTAATAGGGGGCGAGTCTATTGCCGTCCACCAGGTACATTTCCAAACTCCGGGTTGCTACTGAAAATTTTTCTTTTTACGAAAAAGCTCAATAGCACCGCCCGACCCGGGGATCGAACCCGAGATCTCATTATCAGCAGTCGCTTACACTACCGCTGCTCTGCAGAGGCAGTTAAAATTACAAATGTCATCAATCTAATATAATACAAACAAAAATATGTTTTTAAGTAATTTTGCGCTATCTTAGTTTTGTTGTAGGGACTTTTGGTCTCTCTGAAGCTTGCACTTTACCTAAGTGAGATTTTATTATGGTACACAATTGACTAATTCTGATACTGATGCGTAGTATAAGTCTATTTCAATAAAAGAACATTGATTTTCATTGCCTAAAGTCAGACATAATGGCACGCTTAATTTGTGGTAGTAAAGGATAAGTACTTACGGATCTCTATATATACCTATATGGTTTACTACGATTATTCATTTATGATGACATTATAAGATGTACGTAAATATGTTATAAATTGTTTTAACATATATTATATACTATAATATCAATCTAATGTACAGTAAATTACTTACCAATAAGATTATTGGCCGTAACGAGTATACAGCACAGGAATAGTAAGGCTGATGTGATACGGTAGTGCATTCTGAACACCATGTTATCAATCACAGCCTTGTCGATCAGGTAGCGAACCTTCACGAAGCCCGCCACCGACGACACCAAGCCAAACACCGCCATCTTAAATTTGTTTCACTAGTTTTGTTATCTGAAACAAGCAAAATTAGTTTTATTTAGCCATTTCATATTTTTGCTACTATCATGTAAATTGACTTTATGGATCGATTTTGCTTGTAAGCCACTAATATGTTTTTACTATGACAAGTGGCACACGCTACAGGAACTAAAATTAGAACTTAAAGCTCAACTTTATTGGTGTTTTGACACGAAAAGTATGTGCTACAGCTGCATATGCTCCACGTTCTTTTGTCTCCATTATGTTAATTATCTATTCCTCAAATCACTAAACCGCTAATGAACAAAAACATCTACTAGTAGTGGTCTTTTCAATCAATGACCTCTCGGACATAAAACAACCATAGCCTCTTCTCGCCCACGATTTAACAAGTCGAGACCATACACCTTTTTATAACTTTTTTCACGGCCAACTTCCACGTGTAAATATGAGATTTCTTATTGACTTTGAATACTCAATACTGTGTTTGCCGTAATGCTGCTATGCTGTCGGAGGATGTGCTCAAAGAATGAGTAGGAATAATTGAGCCACGGACTTGCAGACAACGCATGATAAATGGATCCAGCCTTGACGATTTCTTGTTATCGTTTCTAATCGGTGTCGCCTTTAACATCTGGCTATATGGGTCGCAGGCAGGGGGCAAAGCAAATTTATTATTATTCCCACACATGTATCTATATATAACGAGTTATGAATTACGTCACTGGTTGACGATTAGTTACCTGCCATCTGCACGCGTACAAGTTATATCATAGCTCAAATTCGTAATGTGTCCTAGTAACTATTTTGCTAACATAATCGTAATCATCGTATTAGGATCGTCTGCAGTGGAGTCGAATGGTGCGCCGGCGCAGGGCATGTGGCGGGTCGTCGACCGGCCGCTGTTCGTGCGCCTCCTGCGTTTTTAACCTCCCTCCTCTCCGTGCCCCTCCGGTTGCTTTACCTCAACCGATCCTGGTTGATGCATTGCTTGGCAACGCGAATTTTATGCGGAAACCAGTTTGAACGTTGACATCGTTGCCAGCTTAGCACCGTGATCTTAAAGATCGATTAGTTTTGAGAGTTCTCAACGCGGAATTTGATTTAATTTCTTTACTATTTGTCAGACTACAATTATCTTAATGGATGTATTAACTTCTTATGACCAATGTTATGTTGCTGTTTAAACGTTATTATTTAACTGTTAGTGCATTTGGTTTTACGAGCAATACGCTGAAGTCACTCGTAGATTAAATATTTTGGGACCCGTTGTTTGGTGGACGCTGACTGATAATAGTGAGGTCAGGGGGGAAAGAGGTGAGGCGCGCATTCCGCCGTTTATGACATGCACGGGCACTTGCGGGTGAGCTCCGGCCCTGAACCTTTTGTACGCCGCTTAAATGCATATTATCCTTGTTCCACTCGTGTCTTACCGCACTATTTATCACTGACTTCATGCTTCGACTTTCTTTTGTGAATATATATTTATAAATGTATGTTCTGATCTCGTGAATACATTTTTATTAAACGCAATCATTTATAACTCATATATATAAATGTTAAAGAGTACCACTGCCAGTAGCTGGCTTTCATATTTTGTAAAAATGCATACGTCATCTCGGGACTTGAACGGATACTATTTGTGGTAGATGTAAGTTGCATCATCTTGATACAGTAGCGACTTAACAAATGGGAAATAAATTCAAAAATCTCGAGATACCGCTGTTGAACTGTCACTATTTCATAAGAAAGCGTGATCAGTGACAGAAAACGATCGATCGTAATATTGCAGCATAAGTAAACGGCTTTGTCTGTCATTTCATGTCGTAATTTATGCTGTCTCGAACAACGCTAGAGGCGAAGGAATGCCCTGAATCAGTTTAGGCGGGCTGCTGTCGTCTCGCGACTGATATAATTAACACTCATTGACTGCGATGATTGTCAGCGGCATTCCACTTGCGTGTTTACATCGATAAAAACATTTCAAAAACACGTGGTATTATTTACATGTTGTAGACAATAGTCAATAGTGTCTGTAGATAAGCTTGGCCATGGTTTACTATATCCGTAGTGAGTAAAAAAAATATTTTACGTTTATTGATATGCCAACACGCGTTGCTCTTTTTCGGATATGTGGTTAATACTTTAAAGGCTGATAATTTCTTCTTCGTTTTCAAATAATCACACTACACAATACACAACCACGAATATAAGATTCCTAGGTGTTATACATAATTATTAAGACTTTTCCGAGACATGAATGAACCTTTTTCTTTTTTTGTTTAGGCAGGAAAAAATGTTCCTAACCGCACACCCCGTCGTTCGGGCAACGAACAGGGTAGTGTGGAGCCCTTACCCACTAAATAAACCCGCCGTGTGCCATCTCTCCGCCTTTATTGGCGGGCCACTGGAACTATGTTACATTGCTTCAGTGGTAGACATGAATGAACCTGTGAATATGATAATTATGGATAATGCTGTTTTCACCTGATAATAAGTCCGTGGGAGGGCTCGAATGGTTTTTATTTTCAAAAGCAAGAAATTATGTACTCAAAGTCTTAAACAGGCGCCATTTACCAGGGCTATACGGTCATTAAACGAAATAATTATATGATGGTTACGATGCTTATCATTTCTGGTGTTCGTCTGAAATTTACGGACATCGCCCTTACATGATTTACATATTAATTTTTAGTAGAGATGCACTTATAATTATACCTAATATGTTGTTTTACTTTGGTGGCATGTGACGATAATTTGCAGACCTCAATTTTAGACTGAGGCTAGTGTTAATAGTCACTAGTCATGTACGCAGGCAATATTATAGTGCAATCTGTGTGCACAAACACAAGTGCACTTTCTGTTCCTTAACTCTCATAGTCCGATTCCGATGGGATAGCATTTCGAGGCGACTATATAGAGAATAGGCGCAAGACCAACAGCTGTACGTGCTTCCCAAGCCAGGGTGGTTCTTAATACCGAGCTACTATTGCGAATTTCTTGACGAAATAATTTTGTCATTGACAGGGCCCAAGAATCGAACCTGAAACCTCGTGATCCGCAGTCGCATATACTATCGCTGGACCACTAATATGGCACTATGCTGTAATGTAGAATTTGTCATACAAATCCTAAATATTCGTGCCTAATATTTTATGCCTAAACGATGTTCAGATATGGTTACTTGATAAACACATGCTCGCATTGTTTAGCCTATGCGGGCTAATTGATAACGCGTGTCCTGCATAATAATAAGGGTTTCTATAGGCTTTCGAAATGGTACAATCTTTACTTTACTTCTCGACTCCTTCTTGGTACCATCAATATATGCACTCTATTATGAGCTGTGAAGGTAGCCTTATGGTCGAGAGTATGTTTAAGATTTCAAAGAAGAGATTTTTGCCAAGTTCAAGATATTTTAGAGGTTATCGCCAGGCGCTAGGGCATCATCATGGATGCAAGTATCGTAGTGCGCGTGACAAGACAAGAATAATGTATGAGAACGGTTAAAGATGTCCCCTTTTCTTGCGTCTTACCAGATATGCTCACACGGTACATAATGGGAAAGTAGAATATTATCAGTATTTTATTAACGCGCATTACCTATCACAAATTTAAATGTTAATCTGTAAATGTTGACAAAACTTGACCTTTTGCAGTAGCCCCTTATATAATTGCGATTGTGATTACGTATACATCACTTATTTATTCATTTTAAGTCGTTCATAAATCATCATGTAATTATAACGCAGGACTAACGACTAATAATAAACTTTAAATTAACTGTAGCTAAATATATCTGTGTGTGTTGTTGATACTTATTCTAATAATTAATGTAGTTACTATTACTATAGAATAGGAAATTGTTTTTTTTTTGTATATGTTATATTGTTTTGTATACGAATAGCTATGTCCGGGTTTGTACAAATGTACGGTTAAAAGTATTTTGTTTTTTAGTTATTGTGTCCTTGGGCGGCACATCTTTGGTTAAGTTTCGTGAGTCGTGGATTTCGCGTGAACAACTACCTATATAAATCTACGGCTTTTTTGTTCAAGTCCATTTATAAACATGTGTTAGAAATATCAACGTGGTATTTAGCTGTTGATAATGGCGTTAAACTATGTTCATCCTTTTTAAACTGTATTTGTGTCGACCATTCTATTCAAATGTAGTTCCCGGTAAATAGGACGGCGTCCCTTTCCCCCTGCTTGTCGCTCAGGTAAACGGGGACATACTCGCTACCTGTGACCACAAGAAACTCACACTGACACGACGAGACTTCTCTGGATCATAAACAACATCATTAACTTAATTTGTGTCAATGAATCGTTTCTTTAACTCTTCATCCAATGTTGCTACCTACATTGCAAGTCGGTAAGAAAAATAAAAAGAAATGGGATGACTGCGCAAGGCTTTTGTTCCCGCACATTATGCTGTCAAACAACATTCCTCGCGTCGTCGATATGAGTTAAGCTCGAGTCAATCTACCATGCTTTTGTGACACAACTCACTTACCTTTTAAACCTAACTGTTACTTTCCAGCCACCTGGCTCTCGAAATCTTATGTTCGCAAATCTTTTTCTTTGTACACAAACACTGATCACAGCATCACTTTAATTTCTAAAATAAACTATTCTAGTTTATCGTCATTGTATTAAAAAGAAAAATGTCATACAATATATCAAAAATATAATAAAGCGCTTAGAGTAAAACGAGTGGCAAATAGGGAGCCTGCAGCGGAACGCACCAGCTGCCCGTGCAGGGTCAGAAACAACTGAACGAATGAGCGGCCGGCCCGATCCGATCGACCTCGCGCACGACGGTGAGTCGCGCGGTTTACTACCGAACCGTCAATACAGCGTATGCGCATATGTATCTCTCTCACTCACACGTGACACTTTTTGTTATCTCTCTCTCATAAAGCTGAAATGCACAGTAGCTGATAGCCCGGGTACCCGAGTTCGAATCGAAGCTTTCAACTTCGTCGTAAGGTTTGTTGCTGATATTGGATTTATTCCTTGTAAATTTTGACGACTAGTTTGTTTTAGTGGCTTACATTAATTTATTTCCAATAGTGCCCTATTACCTAACATAATAGTATTTATATTCTATTATTTTCTTTAAAAAAATGTATTATTAGAAATGACAGCTGTAAACAAAGAGTCAATATTTTTGTTTGTATTTGTTCTCCACACAGAAACTTAAACAAACCATGTATTTCAATTGTAACAATGCTGGAACTGTTTATTTTGAAACAACAACAATAATCATCTATTGATTAGATATTAAGGCCATTATACATCTGCGAAGAATTATTTCTTGTCCGGTTCAGTTATAAAATACAGGTTGTCGCTCCGTCGCGTTCTCATTCAACTTGCATGCGACGATAATATTTTACATAGCGAAGTTGTTGCCTGTTTCGATAAAAAAGATATATCTACTCTATTTACTCGTACATCTGTGAATATACCCAATTGGACATTTCCATATTTTATTCCATAATTACATAATCGTATGTTAGGAATCAGTTCTGTTAGCGTTCCATGTGTTCTTTTTGCAATCATTTTTCTTTTGTTTTGGAATTTTCTCTAATGGTTGTTAGACTGCATTCCAGTATTTTGGCACCGTGAAATATGTCTCACCATTACCTAAATAATAAAGTTTCGTACTCACGCCCCACATATACGCCCCGCTATACGCACTAGCCTGATATGTACCCACCTATAAATACTTCTTCTCTTTCGTGTTAGTGATGAGGTTTTTAGACACACTAAAATGTGTAATTTTTTATACCTACTTTATTTGCTTGTAATAAATTTTGCGAAAATCGAAAAAGAGAATTTATTATAATAAAATGGCTGAGCAAAAATTACAAAAAAAGTTAATTTGTTTGATTCCATTATTGTTAGACTAGCAAAATATTATTAAAAAATCATTAAGATAGGGCCTAAGATACAAAACGAGCTCTCCTATTAACGTTCTGGTTATCAGCGGGTGCTTGTAGCATGGCTTAACGAGAAAGAATACCACGGCGCGTCTGAGTACAACATTTTTGTGTATATTTGTGACAGCATTTTTCTTTTTTCATTGGTCTGTTTAACCATCAAAATCCTTGACTCAGACATTGTATCACGATTCGATCTTCGATATTAGCTTCTTTTTTAATATTAATTCTGGTCGCGCTTTCTATTGTATGGACAAAATTGACTTCAGAACGAAATTGAAAACGAATGAGTAATTGCAAAATATTTTGGGAACTATTCGTTTTTCAGGATAACATGTATCTAATATTATTATGTTAAACCAATATCTCACCTACTTATATACTTAATAAATTTCGTCCAAGTCAGTTCAGTTATTTAAGCGTGATGAACAAATCTTTACAAACTTTTGATTTTATATCAAGTAGGATTGCTGCCATGCTGTTGCACACAGCATAGGAAAAGCATGTGTGCTACGTGCAATATGTACCTACGTAAATTTCTTATTAATTATAAAATTTCACGATTCCTTGCAAACGTTCCTGGTATTTTTGTAACTTAAACTGAGCATAACACGAAACACTACTCAATACAATTAAAACGCAGTAATATTTTCAAGAACGCTTTATATAAAATGTTACGTAAAAATTGGCCGGTGAAACGACGTAATGCGATGAGGTTCGATGCGCCAGTCTCTGCAAAACTTGATTTACCTGTTCTCGGCTGTCGTGATCCAATCTAGGCACTGGAGATTTTTTTGGCTAGAAAGATTTTAAAATATGCTGGAGACAACACGATCAAGTTTTTTACTTATATTCATACTATTGTGTGACGATAGTCTGAGAATACAACGTTATCTAATCAAATTATTTTTGTTCGTAGATTTTGTGACAAGCGACTAATAAAAAAAAATAGGCAGTTGTTATATATATATATATAATTTAGTTGTAAATCTCTGCATATGGAGAATGGGTGTTGGTGGAAACACCACAATCATCTGCCACCTTCTTAAGTCAAAAACAAAAAAAAATCATAAATCGCGTTTGTAGCTAACGGTGTTTACTGTTAACCAACAGCAAGTAAACCATCATGATTGCTCTAAAGATGATTGTCATCCTTACTTCCTCACTATTGTACAGACCTATTATAAATACGAAAGTGCGTTTGTTTGTTTGCTACACTCTCACTGTAGTGTGACGTAGGTACCTATTTATATTCTGAAGTCCACGCGTACGAAGTCGCGAGTGGAATCTAGTTAATGATACTCCAAACGATCGTCACTATACTCTTTAGACTCTAAAGCACCGTCGCATTACAGAAGTCGTTTATTATCTCAAAGGTATTCGAGCTACCTGATGTCTCTTTAAGTATTTATTATACATATTGTTAATATAAATAAATCTTTAAAAATGCTATAAATTTTTATAAAGTTAACGCCCCAAATAGCAAAAATGTTATATTAAATTAGATTATACAACTAACAGACATATAAGGGCCTTATAACTGTTTTGCAGCAACTAAACAGTTGTAAAATGGTACTCAATACAACACATTAGTTATATATAATTAAGTCATATTAATGTTTCTGATAAATATCTTTTCCATAATTTTTTTATGACTATAATATAACGTCTCTGCCATAACGTTTACACCACCGGGGTTTAAGCCGAGTTAATGTTTCAGTTAGATAATAGTCATGAGCCGACATTTTTGTCTAAATTAGAACCTTTTATACAACATCTACAAAACAAACTGTCCTATAATGATTTTCTAATTCACTTTTATAAAACAGTCGTATTAAGTCGTGTACTTCCACCTTTATGTAACTTTCAGGTTATAACGTTACTGTAATATAACTTTTATAAATCATTTGATTATTTTAACGTTAATTGGTGATTTTTGTATAACTCAATCGCCATTTTTGAATTAATATATAACAATCGATTCAGAAAAGTGGTACCTAAATAATTAAGTTAAATGATGATTTTAGAAGAAAATTAAGAGCAAACCAATCGTTAAAAACAACAACAACATCTTCATATAATCTCAAAAAAAAATTGTACTGCAACCGTCATGGTGGAGGCCATAAATTGTATAAATAACCTTTATAAAACGAATTGTTATATACTTGTCGTAATGCGGTCGCCCAATAACTAATAGCAATATGGCGGTCTCTTTGATGGCAATTAGGTAATAGATTTTATTTTAATATTGAGTATTGAAATACCAATATTATTAAGGCCAATTACAATCTCAACAAGGATTACCATAGATATTATCGAAAAAAATTAATTCCCAAGTATAAATCTATATTAATAGGCTATAATAATCTATAATAATTCTTTACGTAACTATTAAAACAAAAGTAATTATTAAACACTTTACAAAAATACAAAATGTTGTCTATAGTTTGCACTGACATCTAGCTTAACAATTTTGATATACTCTTTTTTTTAAATGTCTGCCCCCTGAGGCAGAATGTCATATTGCACGTGTCGACCGTATCGAGATCACTGTGATTGGTTGAAAAACCGACGCGTGATGTCACAATAATCCGTTGGCCAATCACGTTGCATATTTAATTAATATAACTATTATGTGATTTTTATGCAACTTAATTATCGCCGATACGACCACAAAGCGACCCTTACACGACTAAATTGTTATATAAAGTGCGCCCAAACCCGCGTTATATATTCATATATAAAACTATTATAAAACCTTTTTATATGACTAAAAGTGAAATCAAACGTTAGTCCACCTTCTTATGACATAATTTTGTTAGTTGGGGCATACCATATAGGTAAAGCTTACTTACAAGCTTTTTTAATATGCGATTAGCAAACAGGCATATGCTTACCTAATGCTATAGCTGTATACGCCAGCAACACTACGGTTGCCAACTCCAAGGAAAAGGATAGGAAGTGGAGAAGAGGAATAATAAGAAGAAGATGGGATGGATAGAGGATAGGGAGAGGTTTTGGGCCTCCGGCGCACTCACTCGCCATACGAAACAACAATAGGAGTACCTATTTGCCGTTGTTCTACGTTGATCTTCTACGAGGTAGTGATTTAGCCGTCCTATTCATGCTGGGATAGACAAGGCTCTGCCTTATATGGCAAAGTATCGAAAAAAATACAATTTAAAGGTGGCTAATTGACTCACTCGTCACACTTAATTGTGTACATATAAGTATAATTACATGTTTTTACACAATTAAGTGGGATTCGACCACATGGACGTTTTTCTACAATGATATTTAGGGGTAGTAGCAAGAAAACAGTGGGTTGCACACAATCCGTTTTGGCTTGCTTATTCTGTTGCCAAAATGTTACCTATTACAATCTTTATCATCATAACTTCTGTTCGCACTTCTCGAATGTAATAAAATACGATGAAAGAAGAAGTTAGTTTGTTCCAGTAGGTAATGTTGCCAAATTCTTTAGTGCTGCCAAACATTTTTAACAAAAAACCCACCAAGTTTCGAACTTGGAATTTTGCGGTTAAAAGTTGCATATTCTGGATTATTACGCTTAACCAACGAAACATTCACAGAAATAAATCGAGTTATAATATTTATAAACCTCTTAATCTATTTGCGTTGAAGTCTTTTGTAGCAAAATTATTTATCGAAGTCACAATAGATAACATTCTTATAAGCATTCTTTATTTCACCAGAAGAATAGAATGGCGAGTCAAAATAACAATACGGTATGCACATTCAGACATGTTAATATTACATGCACGTTTTCCGTTGGAGTATTCTAGACTTTGTTCGCTTAGCATTTTACTTAGGCCATATTCCAGCCAACTATCGCAGTTTGGTTGGCACATTTAATAACTGACGAAATCCTTCACATTTGCAGATTTCCTTACGATGTTTTCCCTTTAACGAGCAGTGATGATTTGTTAACAGATACACATATAATTTCGGAAATTTACGCTTGCGAGGTCTCGACCTCCAACTAGGAATCGAACTCGATACCACTCACTGTCTTTGCAGTCTTAGGTTTTAGGCTATTACTGCGTCAGCCCTTTTATCGCCATGGCAATTGCATTTACGAGTTCCCCGTGCTAGTGATAGACGGAAGAATATGTGCGACTCGCCGGGCGCTCGGATCCTATGACCCTTCCACGCCAATTAGTGGGGCATCGGAGGGTCGTCTTTTGACATCCTACTCTGGCCTGATGTCTTGCGTTCCCGCTCCGACGCCACCTTCAACACAATTATGGCCTTGCAGAAGGAGGCCATGAGCGACGAGCACCGACAGGTTCAGGGCAGTGCCAAGCATTTTTGAGATTAAGGCCGGCAGCGAACGGTCTTCTCCATTTACTGCCGATAGGTGAAAACATGTGTGGCGCGCAATTCGACGATACATCCACGTGACGTGACATCCGCGGCCCCTTCTCCTATTTGACAGATACTTACCGAATCTCCCATGTCCGGTAAATAATTACGTCAACATAAAGCTGAGATTGCCGTGCCTACAATTTACCCGGTGGGGGTGCTGAGTAACCTCTTTCATAGTGCCCCGTCCTGCTCCAGGGGACTTCAGCTCTTTCATCCACCGCTGGATTACTGTCCACTAGCTCTGCTTAGACAGATTCCTTGCGAAGATTTCCTCTTGCCTGGCCTGCGCCGCGACACGGAGCTATTAGACCTCTGCCTGGAGAGCGTTCTAACGTTCCACAGGATCGGGCCAAAAACGGTTTCCTGTGGAACGCCGCACTTTACCAGATGGTGTTATATGCGCGTGTCGCCCTCCTCCCAGAATACATATTAATATGTCAGGCCTATCCGATGGGAAATTCGCTTACTTAGATTTTTTTCTAACTAGTGCTGCATGTAGTAGACGAGCCATTGGTAAACTGATCATTATTGGTAATTGCCGCTCGCAAAACAGCCAAACCACTGTCTGACGTAAATCCCACTAAGTTAGGAGTGGTAATAATAATATCGTCTGACTTCCCCCACCAGCAGGCGCTAAGTATAGCTATAGTATAATTATAAGAAGTATATCGATATGTTTACGGGAACAGACTTCGGGATTTAAACAATCACGAAGTTCTTTTATCAAACGTAAGATGGAGATATTTTATAAAGATGGTTAGTTACATTGTAAAGTTGCATTGCATTATTAAAAGCCAAGTAATGGGTTGCTTGAATTTTAAGTACAGTTGGTGGTATTTATAAGCTGAATATAAAGTCGAAATGGTACAGGAATACATTTATCTAACAAACTTGTGAGAACGTGTATTACGTCTTTAGAATTTTAATCAAAACTTCAAATTCTTTTTAATACTTATTTACTATACTTACTACTTTTACTATAAGTATGTACTACTATTTAGGATAACAAAGATATTGGATTATTATGCCTACATATTTTATCAGACCTAAAAGGTAATCCTAACTAGTATGGTGATTGTGTGATACCTGACTGCTTTGATTGATGGACCAACTACTAATATTTTAAATTGTATTCCTGACACAAGTATGATGCTTGTTGCTGTTAACAACTGTGACCACTATACTAAATAAAACTAGCTGTTGTCCGTGACTTCGTTTGCGTGGACCTCATAATTCACATCACCCTATGGCACATTATCTCTATGCAAATTTTTTTTAAAGAATACATACAAAGTAGAAATCACTACACATTTAACGTTAACATAGCATCAGGCCTGTATTCCCCGAAGGGGTAGGCAGAGGTGTATTACACACCCACGATTCGCCAGCTATGTTTAAGTCCCACGTAATAGGGAGCGAGCCTATTGACGTCTACCGGGCACATTTCCAAACTCCGGGCAGCTACTGAGAATTTGTCTTATTTTTTTTTTAGAAAAATCTCAATAACTTTTCCCGACCCGGGGATCGAACCCGAACGTTGACACTGTAACATTTTTATACAAGTAAGTGGGTATATTGTTGTTATTTAAATTATAATAGTATGTATCCAAATGTACCCGGAAACTGCGGCAATATCTACACGTCACATTATGTAAATATGCAATTAGGAGCTTGATAAATAATTTGATTGGCTAGTATCAAGATTATTAGGGTCATTCAACTTTAAATAGTAGGTGGCGAGATATTATGTCTATTGGTCATTGACCATGATTATAAAAATGAAGAATCTTTGCGCTGTCTGTAAATGTATGTAGTGAGTATGTAGTGTAATTTATCACTGATGTTTAATAGGTTGCTGACTTTAAATAGATTCATTGTGCAATTTAGTTAGTTCGCGATTTAAATAGGGCTTAAACCTGGATCAAGACAAAAAAAAATATTATTAACTATGGTTTATTATTCTTGACGATAGGTTAAATCATTTAGATACTTAAACTAAATTAATATATTGTTTTAATCCCGAAAAAATAATAACACCCGTATGATAGTTATTTTTCGTAAAAACTACTAGGCTATTAAAAAGGCTCAAAAAAAAAAAAAACGTAACGAATTTACGAACTGTCGTTGAGAAACTACGGAGAGCTGTACACGTAAATATCATTGTCGTCAATTGATCTCAATTGGTGCAAAGGTTATAAGAAATAGGTTATAAGAATACCTACATATTAGGAATGTAATGAATGGACGTTCACACATTCGAGAATACGAATATTTAACCACAGCATTTGCGAATGCGATTACGTATACTCGTAGGTATTGCCCTTTTTAAATTACTAGCCCTAAATTACTGCTAGCTTTACAAACCATTTATGGCTAAGTGTAATAATAGTGTTTCGTATAATTGTCCACGTGTTTATGTGTAGTGTTTATGTATAGTGTTTTAGTGCAATTATTAGTTGCCGGCTTACGTTACAAGTTATTAATTATTTTCAGATTGCATTGCCAAAAACAAAAATTCGCATTAGGTATATTTACATAAAATATTGCGAAGATTTAATAAGATGCGAATATTCGCGGATGCGATTGTGAATATTCGTTTCACTATTACATATTACAGACTGGTTCGAAATCATTCTAATTCCAATGAGATTGATACATAATTTACTGTTACTGTTTTCGTGGGGTTACTTTTTGGTAGTCTGAGGGTTTAAAATACTCTCTTTATGGACCTTGTGCATAAACTTATTGCTATACATATTATTATGCATTATCCTATTATAAAGCTGTAACAGAGCTGTGTCTGTACGTGTAAGATATTTGAGAAAAAAGTACTGTAATAGGCTATATAGGCGTGTCTGAATACAAAACAGTTTTTTTTAGATATTTTATCTGTTTATCGGTTTGTGTTTATTCGTTCAGGCATCATGCAAAAACTACTAAACGGATTTTGATGCATCTTTTTATTTGATAGCTCTTGATGAGACTTAAAAACACTGGTATACTTTTAATCCCGCTACTATATCGGGAACCTGAAATATAAAAACTAGCTGTTGGCTGCGGTGGTAACTTAAAATTATTCTGAAATAAGTACTATAATATTACCCTGGGGTATTTAAATATAAATCAGAGACAGTCTGGTATAAAATCTAAACATGTCTAGCATTCAACTACGATATAAGGAAACCATCAATTATACACTAAATTAAAAATAGAAAATAAAATTTTCGATAGTACCACACGGGTAGCATGCCAGCCATTTCCAGAGCCAGACATCAGCCAGTGTCGCTCGAATAACAGGTTAGGTGACCTTTCTGTGTTACATATCGAGTGATTCTCAGAATGTGTTTTTGATTATTTATCACCATATTTATACTATAACTTTGATTACAAGTGGCATATATTTTATGGTCTCGTAAATAAAGGGAACTGCTTGCTCACCGTTTACCTATCAATACTAGAACCTTAAAATATGTTTTAAGTATGTATAATATATATGTTTTAAGTATGTAAATATGGCCTATGTCCAGCAGTGTACGTCGAAAGGCTGATGGATGGATGGATGAAGTATGTAAATCTTGCATCATTAAAACTCACTGGATCAGTTAAATTTAGTTTTGCGATAGTATAAATAAGTTCATCCCCGTAACCACGTTATATATTCAGTCCAATCATGTAGGCAGGTATTTAGCGAAATATTCAGATTCTATAAGGAGGCTTTGCTGTGTGGGGCCGGCACCAAGAATAGCTTCACCCCGTCTCTTCCTATGGGAGTCGTAAAAGCCGACTAAGGGATTACCGGGGGACCGGGCAGCAGCGTTCCCCTGTGTAGTAAAACTATCCACTGCAATTGCCAACCCGCTTGTCAAGCGTGGCGATTATGGTAAAACCCCCATTTTGGGGAGGCCTATGTCCAGCAGTGGACGATGAAAGGCTGATGGATGGAATGAGGCTCAATGAGATGATATCTGCGTCAGTATTTTTCTACACTCCTCCGGGCGGGCGAAGAGGTTCTGGACTCTAGATTTAATAACTCACATAGCATTTTTTTGTTTGTTAATGCGGGAAAAAATGAAAACCGCACACCCCGTTCGAGGCAACGAACAGGGTAATGTGGGGCCCTCACCCACTAAAGAAACCCGCCGTGAGCCGTCTCTCCGCCGTTATTGGCGGGCCACCGGAACTATATTACATTTCTTCAGTGGTCAATAACCGACATACCTACTCGTACCTGCTAAAATCTCGCTGTGTTCCTCCAGACTTCCTTTAGCCAGAGGCAAGGTACTCGGTTGTTTCTGTAGGGATACGGTAGGTCATCTCCCGCTCACGCTCTGCCATCTACTTTACATGCATCACCTCCTCGTAAAAGGAGACGACGGCGTCCCACCCACCGTACATCGAACCATGGTCCTTACCACGGCCGGGAGCGAGAGGTTTTCCACCCTGACTGCCACGGTGACTACATCGCTGCTCTGCCCAAGCTGAGCACTGCGCCAGCGAGAGCAGCGCCGTGTCCTCTCGGCAGTCCTCGCAATAATTGCACTGGACTGTCTCTTCTCGGCCTATGCGACACAGGTATTTTCCGAAGCAACAATGACCCGAAAGCAACTGCGTCAGTATAAAAGAGAGGGTGCCAAATCATCTCTCCAACCACTCATTCATGACGAGACTTACTGCCTCTATAGAGTCGTGCCCTATCTGCTTCGGTCCTGACACGAGAAGTTACGCAAGAATGTGTAAAAATATAATATTATCAACTAGTAAAAGTATTTAAAGCAGCAATGGGCATGTAATAAATCTAGTTAATTTTGGAGCATATTCGTAAAAGGGAAGCAAATACTAGGCGACATTGCAGTACCTATCATTTCAAGGTTATTGTTTGATGGTATTTTTGATTGTCATTAAAGCAACAGAATACCTAATTTCGACTCAATCAGGTTTATAGAAAGTCATTCATCAATTAGAAAAAGCTAATAGTGTTCAAAAAGATGCTTAGATTTGTTTAAATCGGTTTAATCGAATTATCAAAAAGATAAATTAAAAGCGGTTCAGCCGCTTGAGAGTTAGGATTCCATAGACATACAAAGACAATCATAAGCTTGACACTCTGCTTGCGCCGAGGATTCAAATATAAAATAAACTAGTCGACCCGTGCAGAATTCCGCATCCATTAAAAGGAGATCCTTAGATGATTTTAAATCTCAAATTTAGGAGAAGCGGTACCTACATTTTTAGACTGTGGGTCTATGTTTCGTCCTTAGCCGGCACGATAAGCTTTAAAATAATAACTGTCTTCTGCAAAGAAAATAATTCTAAAATATCCAATAGAGGCTTGGTCGCCCAAGGTTTCTAAATTATGATCATAATTAAACATAATACGTACTTCCTTGCCAATGATTAATATCCTGCACTGTATTTCTGCGTCCGTGCGCCACTTGAGGTTCACAATGAAAATCAACGCTGAGTTGTGTACCATCTACCATAGCACGGTATCAGGCTGAGCGTGGACCTTGTTGACGATGTCACGACAAAAGTGCACGCCTCATAATTTCATTTTTCATTGAATAAGTAACTAATAATGTATTGGTAAGTAGTTTTCAATAAATCACATAGACAGCGTTAATTTCAAAAACTACTAATGTGGTTCTCATGTCATATAGATGGCTCTAATTTTAAGAAGTACTATATTGGTTCCATAGAAGTAGTTCTCACTAAATAAGGTAGATAGCGCTGGTTTTAGCGTATGATCGAATCCACCATACATATTCAAACTATTGCACGCCTCATAAGCGAAGCGTTGAGGGTGAGGTTTCTACTCCCGTTTTGCATGGAACAACTAATTTTTTTAAACTTTAAATGTCTCTATTTATCATATATTGCACTTGTAATATAATATCAAGACAAACATATAAAGAACACACTATTTTTAACACCCATGATATTTTTGATGCCTTTTTTTTTGTGTTGTACCGATTTAATAGCTTTTTACTCATATTTGATATAAAATTATAGAATTTTAACTAAATTAACTATATACACCATTGTCATTTTTGTTATTTAAACTAGTTAAAAAACTGAAAAAAATCTGGCTTGGGCGTCCGTGAGTTGTAGGTAATATATGATACGATAACGACCAAAATACTTTACTAATCGAGTATTTTTTTTTCGTTTACGAATTATTATGAGAGTCCTATTACTTTTCACGGTCTGATTCAATGTGGTTTAATTGTTATTAAATAAACAAAAAAATACCCAACTCAACGCTTCGCTTATGAGGCGTGCAATACTGAATATTTACGCTCGACGCGACACTAAAACCAGCGCCTTTCATGAGAACTACCTTTTTACGTACGCATAGCCACCGGTGGTTTTACTATCGTCAACAGAAAGCCGTTCGCCCGGCCGGTACATTGTTTTTTGTTAAAAGAAAGTTCTTACCTTTGCTTGACGAACTGATGATATTTGTCAAGTATAATAACTATTTTATCCATAACAATAATTAAAAACACTAAACACACGCACACCAACGTTATAAAACACGAAAAAAACATGTTTTACATCCCACAATTTTTACGATACTGAAATGTCAACCTTGACGTAATGACGTTTCGGTTCATTTTGACGGCCGGGCGCAAGCGATTTTACAACTTGTTTTTACAAGGATACAGTTTATATTGGCTTGAGTAATTTTAACTATAACCTAGAATACAGACCAACTTCTTAAAATCAATGCTAGATGGCGTATAAGACATGAAACCCACATTAGTACTTTTTGAAATTAGTGCTATCTATGTGATTTATTGTAAACTACTTAGTATACTTATCAAATAATCAATTTTATTGTGAAAAATGAAGATTGTGAGGCGTGCAGTTTTGGATTTTCCAAAGTATTTTTGTTTATTTAATAACAATTAAACCACATCGAATCAGACCGTGAAAAGTGATAGGGTTCTATTCCTAATTATACTGAAGCGTAAGAGAGAGAAAAAAAAAGACTCTATTAATAAAGTATTTCGGTCGTTATCGTGTTACCAAACATACAGGATCCGTACATACAGACACACTGACGTCCAAGACAGAACTTTTTTAAACAGTTTTTTAACTAGTTTAAATAACAAAAATCGGCCAAGTGCGAGTTGGACTCGCGTACAAAGGGTTTCGTACCATTGACTAGGTAAATAACATTACAAGTGTGTGTATTTGTAATCAGGACGGACAAACAGAGTAAAAACGAGTAAAGAAACATGTTTGCGTATGGGATTAAATATTTGTTTTTTTTTTTGTTTTTTTTATTGCATGTAGTGGCAGATGAGCCACGGTCCATCTAATGGTAAATGGTAACCGTCGCCCATGAACTCGACTATACCGAGAGTATTGTCAAGCCGCTGCTCACCAATTCATTTCACAGACATGAAATAAAATATAAACGGTTATCTCCTGCTACAGCCAAAACGAAACGATGTGCTTCATGGTCGGTCACACGGGAGATGGTGGTACCAACCCGCTCGGGCCCTATACCAAGTGAGTACTCCCACTTGGTACCCAGCCCTACCACCAGTCATGCAATGGATGATAATTGCTTACTTCCCTTAGTCGCCTCATACGACACCCGTGGGAAAGAATAGGGTGACACTTGTATTCTTAGTCCGTCACCACACGGACAAAATTTTTTATTTAATTATTTATTTTTAAAGTGAATATAGAACTAAATATTCTGTGAATATTTCAAGCGTCTACCTGTTGCCGTTATCAATAGCGAGCAAAAAAGGGCAAACAAATCTTGTTTGTTGTATGGGAGCTCCCCCTTAAATATTTGTTTTTTTTTTGTTTTTAGTATTTGTTGTTATAGCGGCAACAGAAATACATCATTTGTGAAAATTCCAACTGTCTAGCTATCGCCGTTCTTGAGATACAGCCTGGTGACAGACGGATGGACAGACAGACGTTGTATGGGAGCCCCCCCTTAAATATTATTATTTTTTTATTTTTAGTATTTGTTGTTATAGCGGCAACAGAAATACATCATTTGTGAAAATTTCAACTGTCTAGCTATCGCCGTTCTTGAGATACAGCCAGGTGACAGACGGACGGACAGACAGACAGCAAAGTCTTAGTAATATGGTCTCGTTTCGACCCTTCGGGTACGGAACCCTAAAAATGGCATCAACCATATCATGAGTGTTAAAAATAGTGTTTTTTCTTGATATATGTGTGTACATATTATTTTACAAGTGCAATATATGATAAATAGAGACTTTTAAGTTTGAAAAATCTGTTGTTTTTTTGTGAAGTGACAGTAGTACCCACCACAACCCTTCGCTTATGAGGCGTGCAATAAAGTAAAATGTAAATTCGGATGTCCATAACATGTTAAAAATTAAAAAAAAAATTAACTGATGTGAATATTATTGTTGTGATTGTGTGTCGAGACCGCGGAAATAAAAGCTATTTCTTTCTTTTCTTTTAAATTATCTCATATAATTGTCGCAGGACCCGAATAGGAAAGTGCGAGTACAACCATTCCCTTCAATGATTTCGGTTCTAAAGGATAACCTGCCCCCTGAGGCAGAATGTCATATTTCACGTGTCGACCGTATCGAGATCACTGTGATTGGTTGAGAAACCGACGCGTGATGTCACAATAATCCGTTAGCCAATCACGGTGATCGTACAAGCGAGACGATACGATCCACACGTGAAATATGACATTCTGCCTAACCCCCCAGGGCCTGTAGAATGTAACTAACTGAATCGTATCGACATCGTATCGTCTCGCTTGTGATTGGTAGAGAAATCGACGCGTGCTGTCGCAATAATCCCTCGGCCAATTACGGTGATCTCTTTACCAATCACAATGACGCGATGCGGTGTCGATACGATCGAGTGAGATACAATCTAACCCCCCAGGATCGGATCGAGTTGTGAGTCTCCTCAGTAGGTGGTCAAGTCTTCTATTAATTAAATCCATTTAATATATTTTTTAATTACTTGCATCTACAATAACAAGACTTAGGTAAAAGATTATGTGAAACTTAATTGCCATTGTTTTTGTAGTTAGTATTACGCATTTTCCCTTATGTATTTTCCTAAGAGCAATTTATGATATTTGAAGCAAATAAATAAGTCATCATATGCGTAATAATTAATGTCTTATGTTTACTAACATAAATATTGTTTTACTTGTCCTAAATGTATGAATATAAAGAGACTACAGTAGGTACGTATAAACTACCACTGAAGGAATGTAATATGGTTCCGGTTGCCCCCAATAAAGGCGGAGAGACGGTTATGATTAGAGATGCCACGAATATTCGGCAACTATTCGGTATTCGGCTATTCGGTCTTATTTTTTAACTATTCGGTTTTTAATATTGCCATCTATTCAGCCGATTACCGAATAGTAAATCACGAAAAAAGATTGCATATTATTACTCACAAAGATTTTTATGTTACCATTAACTTATCATATTAATACTCAAAATCAATATTAGTGGTAAGTTATGATGTATAAAAATATTTTTTTCAGCTTTTGTTGATAAAAAGAAAGAAAGAAAACTATGTTTTATTGTCACGAATGTAAACCATAACCTCACACTTACACTTAGTGAAACTATATATAATTAAAACAATTTTGTGACAATAAGGCTCCTATTCAGCAATATATCTGCAGTGTAACGTAAATTAAACTGCAACGCTGATAGCAAACATGTCAACGATCAGCAAATAAAGCGTGTTGTGATATGACTGATATGACTCAATCACGAATGAAACAAAAGGGCCCACGGCAAGTCGTCATCACACGTAGTTTAGTGGTGCAGGTTTAAACCTGTCACTCGCGAAAGGTACCTACTAAGTGAGAGCCTCGCCGAATATTCGGTATTCGGCCAAATCACTATTCGTGGCATCTCTAGTTATGATAACATTCATTTATGTATTATAATAATATCATATACAGTCCACTATAACGGCCTAGTGTGAGTTGGTAAACTTCACAAACTGTCGAGAGAGTCTCTCAGGCTCAGAAATAGTTCTTAAGACGTAGGTATGCCCACCCCTGACGCCCCTTTTCCGGCTTTTCTCTAACACAAACGTTGCCCACGTCCACATAATTAAAGTTTAATTGCCTTCTACTTATAAAGAAAGTACTATTTTCACAGTTGACAGCTTTGTTTATGTCTCTGTTATTGTCGAGTTCTTGAATGATAAAAGAGGTAGGAATGCGATAAATATGCCTATAGGTTGTCACTAAACGCAATTCAATTTTCGGAAATCCGTCTGAAAATCTTTAGGGAATCCAATAGAGTAGACTGAAGTAAATATTAAAGAGAAGTGTATCTTACTACATTGACATAAAAGCAAAAGAAATTTTATGTTTAAATTCTACGGTTGAGTTAAATGGAAAGCTCAGTCCATACCTGACCATCTAATTTGGTTTTTAAACATAATAGTGTTTGATACATATCATTATTTATTTGCAATCTCCGCCACTCCTATTAACTGCACGATCACTATCATCTGAATTAAGAACGTTTACCGAGAATTGGCCTGATATAAATCTTAATCACCAATAGTTTATCTTCCAATTGGTTCAATGTCTTAACTACTATAGAATTCTTTTGTACGAGCGTTATAGTGCTTTCTATGACGTTGTTTCAGCATTACTTGTATGTAAATAAACTGAATTTTGTAAATATTTATTGTCAACAGAACCTTTATACTTTTATATTTTTAAGCATTTTGACATGATAGGCTATATAAATGAATACAAAGTGTGAAAAACGGGAGATAAGGCATTGAGAAAAGGAGTCTATTATGGCAATTAATTTGCATGTCACGATAACTCACTGGGCAGTGTTAGAACGGTATTTAGTAGGTGCGGGTTCAAACCCCACTCGTGGCTATCTCTCTATTTTCGCACTTGTTGGCATCTGTACCTATATTTTTCCTAAGATATTCAATGCATCATCATCTTGTTATCTCTATTGCAATCATCTGTAATAAATGTGTAATGTAGGTAGATTTCCACCAAATTTGGGCCATTGTCGATCATAAACTTTATTGTGATTTTAAAGCCTTATTTTAAATGTTTTTATTGTTCAAACTATTGGTAAATACCCTTGACCGAAATGCCTCTCACCATATTTTCAGTTATTGTCATATTTTCTTAACTGTCTACTGATGCAACATTAAACATCATAATAATTACCAATATGCTAGAAAAAGAAAATTTACTATTTTTAAATAGCTGACCCGACAGACCTTTGCCCTATCTTATCTATGAATATTTAATTACTTACTTGCGAACTGTCAAACGCGCAAAATTAAAATAGCCATTAAACTTTCTAATGTTCCGCTCAACTTTATTTCTTTCTTTTTTTTTCTTTCATAGGGACCTCCGGACAATAATAAACACAACAAAAAAAGAATTAGCGAACTTGTTCCATCCGTTCACGCGTGATGCGATGACCAAGGGAAATAGCATTGATGTATATGTACTACTCAATGGGAAATAGAGATTTATTTTTATTTAAATAGATAAATAGATTATAGACAGCGTTATAACTACGCATTGTGTTACGATTAAGGTAACTTTACATTCTCATTTGTTAATAACAAAAACAATCTCTTTTTACATCATTTTATAATAAAACATTACTTTAATAAAATAATGCGTTTCTTAGGCTTTGCTTAATTCCAAGAATCCCTTTTTGGTGATTCATAGTCTCCGCACGGCGAAGAATGCACGTAGACGGGTTTTTATACAAGGAAATTGGTTTCACCGTACTGGTTTCTCATTTATAAATGAAATATATTTCGTCATTCATTTTATGTTTGCATAAGTGTGTAGGTTTTTAGTTATTCTTTTGTCTATGCATTTTTTTTTCAGATGGTATATGCGTGGACAAATATTTTATTTACACGGTCCCTCTTGTCGATAAGATCGTTTCCATAAAGAAGGGAATGAAGTTTTATCTTCTATATCCTACTGGTCAGATGGGTTGATCTTTATGTTTCCTTGTTCAAAGTGTTATTATCTGCTTTATTCTTTTCTGTTTCATCTGGAAATACAACCGAAGTGGTGCCATGAGATATAAGTGGTATTATTAGGCTGCCTGAATAGAAATTATGACAAATATACGATTAAAAAATAAGAATGCATTAGTCAGGCTTAATTAAATCCCTCAATATATTTGCCATCTTGGAATTTCAATTTCTAGAATCACTCTTTTTCTCAATCCACTCTGAAAGCAGAGGCTCTCTGACATGACACCACATACGCTACTAGCTATACTTCGGTAATAAATATAACGCTTATGTTTTTTTAGAAAATTATGTCTGGAACTGGTGCCGCGTCGTGGTGCAGAGGCAGTCGACCCTGAAGATATGAGCTTGGTGGAGCTTTACAGGGTACACGCGGAAAGTGCTGAAAGGGCGGCAGCGGTGAGTGCCTATATAGTAATCAATATTTATCATAGTGATCAATATTTAAGTAGTGATGACATCCTGAGAACTTACCTGTTGAACGTGCAAATATCAGGATTGCTTTTATATGATTTACATCACAGGCACTCGCGGAACAAACAATCATTGTATTTAACTGTTATAATTATAAATTAAACAAGATTTATAACAACAATAATAAATAAAAAAAGACCGCGAAGCTAGTTTCAAGCTTGTCTATTTTAGATACCTGTCATTCAAAAATCTTACAATGACATTAGATTCGCTTTCCTCTTCCATCTTGTTATATTGCCGTATAAGATTTTCTTCTCGCTCACACGCTTTGGTGACATATTTATATGAAGTCCACTTCGTCCACGAATTTTTTTATTTGAATATTTTAGGAAATTATCACGCCCAGCATTTACTTACCTTTGACTAGTTACTACGCGACTTTGGAGCGGGCATAAGCTAGTTGATTTCTTATAACTATTGATAAAGGTTCCAGTCAGCATGATTTTTTTGACATATTTAGCAATATTTCCGCCAATTTGAACAAAACCATAATGAATTAGGTATACACCTGAACCTTACTTATAAATCATCCCACACATTTAATTATGAAAATAGCATCAAAATCCAGATGGTAGTTTTTGAGTTAATTGCGTTCGAAGATGCAGACAAACAAACGCGGTGCGGAGACTTGTTTTATAATACGTTTATGAAGTTATACTCCATAATTATTAGTAAATTCTGAGATAAACTATCTACCGGATTAATATCTAAATTCAGACATATTCAGTAAGAGGTTTGTCTGTCATACTAATTTATTAAACCTATTTTCCTGTTTACCACATTATTGAATACCTATCATAATTTGCATGAAGTAACTCTGAAAATACTAATGATCTGACTCAATTCATATTAAAAGCACGCAAGCATAGTCTATAAGAATTTATTTATTCTGTCATTGAGGAAATTCGTAAGAAATGTAATGTCTGTCAAGAAGTCTGCTGGTGAATAGTAAATATGAAATCCAATAAGAAGAGAAAGAAGCTAGTCTAACGCCAAGTTATTATTTATTATTATTATTTATTTAAGTGACTTAAATCTACTGATTTTCAATCGATGTACCTATATGTAGTTGTATTGGTAATATACTGGAGTAATTTTATTTTAGTACTAACCTTTTCCAGCGGCTCGGCTGCAGCTAAAAGCTAGTTTTTAGCTTATATTTCGGGTTCCCGATATAGTAGCGGGATAAAATGTATATCAGTTTTTAAGACTAATCAAGAGCTCTCAAATAAAAAAGTTGCATCAAATCTTTTCAGCATTTTTTGCGTGATGCACGAACGAACGAACAGACAAAAATTCTAAAAAAATTGTTTTGTGTTTAGCCTTTAAAGCCTATTGCAGTCATTTTTTCTCAAATATCTTAAATGTGCAGACACAGCTCAGTTACAGCTTTATAATAGTATAGATTTAAATGTTGATAGGACATTGTATTATTTATAAAATTTATTCATCTAATCATTACAAGCATATTAATTTCGTAATACGAGTATAAATCACACTCTGTACCTCTGCGATTGTCTAGTATTACTAACCAGTGCTGTAATTAGCTTTTTATCTGCCCGGTGCGAGCTTTTATAACTGCGCCCTTAAAAAATGTTCTAATCCTGCTGTGACAATAAAATCTAATGTTTATAAAAATAAATCTATCATCTAAAAACTACGTTTTTGTATGCTTAATTATGAGTATTTGCACAGAGTAGTGTGATACGCGTGTACCGTATTACGCTAAAGGTATTGTTTGTGGTCCTGGTCTGGTAATTTTTGTGCCCCTCTGGGGTCTGCGCCCTGTGCCTGTGCACCGCTGGCACCGCCCTAGTTACGGCACTTACTAACACACTTTGATTACATGTTTATTGATTTTATTGTAAATGCTGGCGAACCAATGACAGCAACTGATGGTAAATTGTAATTTCAGTAACAGTAGCCCAACGGGAGTATGATCTTCTCAAACTTCATTTAAATGAAGTAGGACAAACAGCGTTGGTGAGACAATTCCAGTGCTTAAACGTACTTATGAGGTAGAAAAGTTTTACTCCTAACTCATTACTGTCGCACTATTGGGCACTCTCCGAGTGAGAGAGGGGGAAAGCTCTACTCTATATCTTCCCTTGCTTATCCCATCATGAATGGGACTCGATCGGGAAAGTACATCCTCTCGCAAAAGATTAGCGTGAAGCAACGGTATGTAGGTAGGTACTCCAACCGCTGTGTTTCGTGTTGTGTGTGAGAGCGCCGGAGGCCCAAACCTGGAGGGGGTTTGCTTGTTTTATTATCCTTCCTATCCTCACCTTAGTATCCTACTTATCCTGTCCTTAATATCCTTCCTATTCTTTTCTTGAAGATGGCGAGTGATGCCTCTGGTGTTGCTAGCGTCTATACGCTACGGTACCCGATTATCATCAGGTGGGACGCTTGTTTGCCACTTACGTAGTTAACACGAAGTGAAAAATGTGAAATCGAAAATAACTTAAGCATCTGGACGGTATCCAGGAGATGCAGGTTCGAATCCTGAAGCATCTGGACGGTATCCAGGAAATGCAGGTTCGAATCCTGCTCGTGACTGTTATTTTCGATTTCACATTTTTCACTTTGTGTTTAATGTATGTTGTTAAGCATGTCAAATGCTAAAAATATATATAAAAATATCTAAACACTTACGTAGTATTAAAAAAACTATTTTGTTTCGTTTATCCTTGTAAAAGAGCATAAACAATTTACTCCTTTGTGATTACATTTTTTAGTACCTATTTATATATTTTTTTGTGAATATTAATGTAGTTAGTGTTAATAATAAAGACAACACGAAGCTTTTATGAAATTATAATTATCAAATTATAAGAATAGGATAATTACCGTATGGTAATTATGTACCTATTTAAGTATATATTTTTATCATAAAAAGGTTAAACATTTAGTATGTATGAAAAAATAGTAAATTATAGGTTGTTACGCGTATGCGTACTCTTGTACCTTGCCTTATCTTATATATTATTTCTCTAGCCTCTTCTGACGGTCCGCATTCATTATGGTTTTGATTATATATATTCCTTTATCAAATTCCATGATTTACCCCTAATTTTAAAGCTTATTCGCCGTGCGTGCCAGCTAATGACGAAAAATTGACGCACGGTCTAAAAATGTACCGCTTCTCTTATAGAGAGAGAGAAAATCATCTAAGAAGAGGTAATTGAATGGATGCGGAATTCCGCATGGGTAGTAAACTAAATTAGTTTACTAGTCGACCGCATTCTTTAGCAGTTCGTATTTAACTTATTTTTTCATTATCAATGGAAACACAAAAAGGTTGTCTACTGAATATGCGATTGAAATAAATAAATTCTTATGTTTGCCAATGTTAGTTCAGAGTGTGCTCATTTGTAAGTGCAATGATTAAATATTTTGATTTGTATTTTAGCACATGACATGCTCAGCTACTTTAAAGAACAAATTATTTGTGAATGTGGAAAAAGATAACTTTACTTCGAGCAGGATTCGAACCTGCGTCCTTACCGATCCGGGGAAATGCTCTAGACCGCTAATTATTTTGCCAAATTAAAAGTTTCCCAAGTTACTCCATATACCTACCTAACATCATCTATGTGCAAGTGAAAGTCTCCTCCAAATCGGTCTAGCCGTTCCGTAGATTAACCGTAACAAAAAGACACACTGATAGACGACAAACAGACACGCCTATAGACAGATAAACAGACAGACAAAAACTTTTAACATTTTTATTGGTCATGTATATACTTTCATAATGCATTTAGTAAAAGGCTGTTATTTATTGAAATCCATGTAATAGTCTTTGTTGCTAAATGTAATAACTTTTTCGACTACTACCAGTTAAAAAGCTTCTAGAAATGATTGTTGTGCAAAACTTTTGTATTACGGCGAAGAGTAAATTGTAAAATCAGCAGTGAACAGCCATTACGGGATTCATTAGTGATGGCACACAAAAGCTATTGACACCTAGTCATCACACTTCATATCCTTTATCTAAGCAAAAAATGCAAGCTTAATAGTTTTTGCCATTTAAATGATAAAAACTGTTTCGTGGCTAATACGGTAAGGTATATTTTATTCTGGTCTTAGAAAATCTGCGATTGCAGACCTCACCTTAAATGTAAACTCGCCATAAATGGCACACACTTCGCTTACTAATGTTACCGATCGGGTTTCATAACTTGATAAAACATATGTTGCATTTTTATATCATTCACTAAGAGTTAGCGAAACGTACTTTCAAGTTTCGGCTACGCTTATGACATAATGGCTTGCAAAATATTGGTGTCAGAATTATGCTCAAATTCATTGGAATATTTTATTGTGGAAAAATGTATTTTAAAGGAATGCGCGCACTGCTAGTTCAGGTACTTCGTAAACTATAAATATCAGCAACAAAGTATTTCCGTCTTTTTTGTAACAGCCACATAACTTACTGCCAGGCTGTCTTTGGTTGGCACCCATGGCGGGCATTTCTAAGAAAGAAAGGAACAAACCATTGAATTACTATTCGGAGCAAATTAAAAAACAGTGTTTATTACTAAGGGGGATAGTATATACCACGTCAGTATATACATATATATATGTTGTAACCGAATTATTAGGACGGCCCCCCACCAGCTGGACCGACGATCTGGTCAAAGCTGCGGGGAGCCGTTGGATGCGGTCGGCACAGGACCGCTCGCTCGTTGTGGCGTTTTCTTGGGGAGGCCTATGTCCAGCAGTGGACGTTGAAAGGCTGATGGGTGGATGGATGGATGAACCGAATTATATTCTCTTTCTGTCTCTCTTAGATATTTATCACGGAGTATCTGGAGAGTCATACTAGCATTAACATATTGCTTCTCATATGGTTGCGGAGGATGAGATGATGATGAGATGAGATTCACATAGACTACTTAGCGAAAAAATTAATAAGTTTAACTATACATAAGAGGTGATCCATTTCGAGGTTCCCTATATTTTTAAAGAAAAAAACAGAAATTTAAAATTTAATGTTTATTATCATTTGAAAGAACATTCTTTGGCATTTATTTTTTGAAGATTATGTCTATCAAATGTTGGCCGTTGCTACGTCGCAGATGGGTCCATCCGTTAAGTCCAATTTTCGATGACTCGTTCGAGCATTTCGACTGGTAACTGGCGAATGACACGCGTGATGTTTTCCTCCAAGGCCTGAATCGAAGCGGGTTTATCCGCATAAACTTTAGACTTTACATATCCCCACAGGAAAAAGTCTAACGGTGTGATATCACACGATCTTGGTGGCCAATCGACCAGCCCAAAACGTGAAATTATGTGCTCACCGAAATGTTCTCTCAATAAATACATTGATTGATGCGATGTGTGGGAAGTGGCGCCGTCTTGCTGAAACCAAATGTCGCCGAGATCACGAGCTTCAATTTCAGGCATCAAATAGTCAGTTATCATGGCACAATAACGGTCGCCATTGACGGTTACGTTCGCACCGGCATAATTTTTAAAGAAATATAGACCGATGATTCCACCGGCCCACAAACCACACCAAACCGTTGTTTTTTCTGGATGAAGTGGAAGTTAAATCTCTTCAGGTTGCTCTTCATCCCAAATGCGGCAATTTTGTTTGTTTACATACCCATTGAGCCAGAAATGGGCCTCATTACTTTGTTGTTACCAGTCGAAATGCTCGAACGAGTCATCGAAAATTGGACTCAACGGATGGACCATCTGCGACGTAGCAACGGCCAACATTTGATAGACATAATCTTCAAAAAATAAATGCCAAAGAACGTTCTTTCAAATGATAATAAACATTCTCCATTAAATTTGAATTTTCTGTTTTTTTCTTTAAAAAAGTAGGGAACCTCGATATGGATCACCTCTTATAATTAAAATGCCAGTATGACCCTTAGCAGCTTAGCTTAGAAATGTAAAACAAAAGTTTAGACGAACTTCCGTTTCATTTTATTGTGATTAGTCGAAAGTCTAACGCGTAAGGCTTTATTGGTAGAGATATCGACGAATGATTCGGGCGCCCAATCACAATGAAGCGTAACGAAAGTTTATGATTTCGTTATATGTATATTATATTCTGGAGTAGCTAGTTAGAATTAGCTGTTCTTTAGGACGATGATGATAATGGATGGACGATTAATATATTCTTCCTTTTATTCATAGTGGCGAGGAACACTTCGACGGGCTGGCGGCTCTGGAAGCAGCTTTAACTCCGGAACTTTAACCAATGGTTCATCTAATACCCCTACTACCAATGTTCAATCACACCACCTCATGTGTAGTATGCGGGACTTTGGACATACCGCTGGAGGTGATGAGGCTGAACTATTATTATGGCTTCACGATGCAAGAAGAGGTCAACCGTTGTCAGAAAGATTTCGGATCAGAATAGCTAGAGATGGCTTCTCCAATTACGTGGACCGGCTGCATGCAAATAGCACTTTATTTGCAGTGAGTATTTTTTGACAAATTAGTAGTAAATGTTCGGTTATTAGGTCTTATGGTAAATGCTATGTTATTCTGCGCATAGAACATATTACGTAACTTATTAATAATCCTATTTTTTCATATACGACAAGACAGTAAACAGACATTTTTCTGCCTCAATGCCCAGACAATACGGTGTTTAACCGGACCTGTTACGTGTGTGACGTCAGGGTCGTTCCATTAGAAGATAGCCCTATTAAATAATTGTTATTTTCCTTCTTTGTCATTCTGTTATTGTCTTCAATTTTATAATATCTTTGTTTTATTGGAGAATTTTACTGAATATATATACATAAATGTATTTTAAGAAGTTATTCCTCAGTGACTTGTCCAAAAAGTGAACATCTGTATTTTTTTTTGAAGACAGCTTACTCTACAGCCAGTACTATATATACAGGAGTAAACCCTGTATCGTGGGATCTTTACAAATATACAAAAACACAAAGCACATCCCGACTCGGTCAATCATTTGTGGATCACAAAGAATTATCCTGTGTAGAAATTGAGCCCACAACATGCATGCTTAAATTAATCTGTAATACACAGATATCAATATGTATTGCATGCGAAATGCGCGGCAATTGGATAAAAGGTAATAATGTGATAATTTCTTGACGGGAAGTAAGACGAGCTCACTCAAAATTAGCCCGCATAGTGGCTACATTATATAGTCGTACATAGTACGTAGCTACTACTGCGCCAATTGCCGATCTTCATTGTAGGTGTATGTCCAAACACAACTTTGTCATAGGTGTATGTTCAAACATAAATAGTCGTTTTAGGTTTGTCTTCTCTATGAAGTGTGGATATATTGTAGAATCGTCGTTTTGACTTTTATACCTGCAAACAAACACCTAGTTTGTATATTTTATTTATCCGTTAATAACATAGAAATCAATGTTCAATAGATTCTACGAAAGCTAACCGAGAAAGGAGAATGTGTCAAAGTAAACTTTTATTAATTGTAACATGATCGCTTCAAGTCCAATTAAGGTTACGGTAATCGATCTCATAAGTGTACTACATGAATGGACACGTGTATATAGGATACGCATATATCAGAGTATTTAGACAGATTTAAACTACCGATATTAAGTATAGTTTTAATCCGGATCCACATGCGTTTGTAACCAACGTTGATCAGAAATTCAGCTTAACATTTATACGCTGTTGTTATAGTCTGTAGTCAATCGAATTATACCTAATCTAGGTTTTGTAAGAACGGCCAACGACTGACTCCTGTGAAATGCAGATCTATCTACGATATAGTGACATTCCGATTTTCACAGCGGCTACTGATTTATGGATTGACTGATGCAGAGAGGCATGTTCAAGACTTCCTTTGGTACAGTAATCTCCACAATGGCAGGTCCAGTGCATTTATAGCTTGCGCCTGGCTGTACTTGACTGTGAAACGTGCTTAACCATACGTTCTGGGAGAATATTCTCAAAAGCCCTTAGCCATCGCGATTTATGACTGTTAGGTCAAACAACAGCCAAGTCCACTTTTTCTGTGGCAGGTCCTGGCACCCGACTTTCCATTTCTCTGGAAACTACTTAGACTATAAAAATAAAACATAAATTAGCTACCAATGTTCGCTAGTAATTTGTTTTCAGGATTTAAATATATAAAAAAAAATATAGGCATCACGCCGGTATCTCCGAAGGGGTAGGCAGTATTACACAACCACGGTTTGCCAGCTATGTTGCAAGTCCCACGTAATAGCGGGCGAGCCTATTGCCGTCTACACATTTCCAAACTCCGGGCTGCTAATGAGAATATTTATTTTTACGAAAAAGCTCAATAATATTGCCTAACCTCATGATCAGCAATCGCACACACTACCGATGCACCACTAAGGCAGTAATATATAATTTAATAATTTCATGGAATTGGGATTAATGATATATATTTATGATTGTCTCAACTTACGTGGTTTTACAAGGTAAAGTTTTCACAATAACAATTAGATTGACGTAATCAAGTATTACGCTACTAATATAAAAGGAATATAATCTGCCTCGGTGATATAGCGGTATTGATGTATATGACTGCGGATCATGAGTTCTCTAGTTCGAATCCCAGATCGGGCCACACTATCCTGTTCTTTGGTCCGAATGACGGGGTGTGCGCTTAGGTACCTAAATTGTTTCCCGTCTTATCAAAAAGGTGTCGTACAAGGCTACTATTAAAGAAATAAGCATAACATTTTTAGTACCTAATTCGCATAAATTTGGTAGATAGATAAATATCTACTAGGTATATAAAAGTATCAATGTTTATGTAAAATTACAATGTTTCTTTTTTATACTACATGGGTGGCGAACAAACATACGGTCCACCTGATGGTAAGCGGTTACCGTAGCCTATAGAGGCTAGCAACACTATGTCACTTGCGCGTTGCAATCTCTAAGGAAAGGGATAGGAGGTGGATAGGAAGAATAATAAGGAGAGGATAGGTGGGATTCTAAGTAGAGGATAGGGAGGAGGGTTTGGACCTTCGGCGCTCTCAATCACCATACGAAACAACGGTAGGTACCGTTGTTACACGCTGATCTTATGTGAGAGGGTGGTACTTCCCCGGTCGAGCCGACCCATTCGTGCTGGGTTAAGTATAAGGCTCTACTCTACCACTAGATGGTTGGTTCCTATTTAGTTCTTTTTGTTATGCAAATGTACCGGTTACATAGATTTGTATTAATTTTTATCCCGATAAGGAATTCCTATTAGATACGCTCAAATGATTAATTTAATAAGGCTGATGGATAGATGGATGGACTAATTTTGAAGTCCATCTTCAGTAGTGGTTCATAAAACCTGTAATATGTCTTTCAGGACCTATCAACGACGGATCTAACTCGTGAGCTGTGGCTGGTGGGATGGGTGATACGTGTTGGTAGATGGGCGGGCGCAGGCAGTAGCGGCACTGGTACTGGCGAACGAAAGGGTCCTGTCGCAAGAAGACCTTTGGGAGCTGGAGTGTTACCGTTAGCCGAGTTCCTGAGACAACCTGGGCAACATCCTGGTGAAAAAGAATACACATTTAAAGTATGTTCATCAATAATTTATATGTATGAGGCACTTTACAGATAAAACACTGACCCACCGTGTGTGTGTGTGTGTGTGTGTGTGTGTGACAGACCGTGACACACCTCGATGTGCTTTGGTTGTAGCGGAAGATACCGTCCATTCATTCCTTTATTTCTCATTTGCGTAATGAAATGGTAAGCAGCAGCTTGACAGTATTTTTAGTATTGGAGAGTCCATGACGGGCGGTTACTGCTTACCATCAGGTTTTATATTGATTTTTAACTTATTTTATGCTTCTCTATCTATACTATTATAAATCTGTAACAGAGCTGTGTCTGTACATTTAAGATATTTGAGAAAAAATGACTGTAATAGGCTATATAGGCTATATAGTGTCTAAACACAAAACGATTTTTTTTAGATTTTTTGTCTGTTTATCTTTTTGTCTGTTTGTTTGTTCGCGCATCACGCAGAAAATACTGAACAGATTTTGATGCAACTTTTTTTATTTGAAAGGCCTTGATTAGACTTAAAAACTGGTATACATTTTATCCCGCTACTATATCGGGAACCTGAGATATAACCGAAAAACTAGCTTTTGGCTGCGGCGATGCCGCGGGCAAAGGCTAGTATCTAATAAATATATTATTTATATAGTTTTAATTTAAAATCGAACAATTATTATTGTAAGTATGTAATCTAAAGGGAAGAGCGATGTTAGTCTGAAATATAGATACTCGCTATCTAGTTCAGACATAGATTTATTACTTATACTTAATTCAAATGCTTAAATCACTGACTAAGATGTGTCAATCTCGATGCTCAAAATATTGTAAATTTTGTGTGTCAATCAATTATTATTATTATTATTATATAGGCGTGTCTGAACACGAAACATTTTTTTTACAAACATTTTTTTTACATTTTTTATTTGTTTATCTGTTTGTGTGTTCGCGCATCACGCAAAAACTACTGAACGGATTTTGATGCAACTATTTTTTATAAGCTGATTAGACGTAAAAACTGGTAGGTATATTCACATACATTTTATCCCGCTACTATATGAGGAACCTGAGATTTAACTTAAAAATAAGTTTTTGGATGCGGTGAAGCCACTAGTAAAGGCTAGTATGATATAAAAAGCATGTCATGTACACCAAAACATGCCACGTCAACCAAAACATAATCGTAGTTCAAAATTTTTTTTATCAATTGTATGCGAACCTCATCGATAAAATTAACAACCTTAATATGATAAGGTTTATATTGGGCTCATTTCTATGCTTACTATTTCACATCGGTGTGTTATGAAACATTTGCGAATGTTATGATATGTACCTACTCGTTAAGTCAGCGGCCTTGAAATTGTAACAACTCGTTAACTAATTGTTTAATTTACGATAATTATTATGATAACGATGGCATTGCATATTTTGTCGTTACCTAGACCTGTACTAGTATCGTGTTTGTATGGAATTGGTTATCGAAACATAATGGTTTGTTTTTCTATAACCAGTATTAGTGTGATATTAGGAAAATGTAGTACAATGATAATGAAGAATTCTCTCATTTTTAAACTTATAAAACTACATAGTAAGGGTATACACAACTCGGGAGGGATTTTAATACAAATATTGATATTGGTTATAATTTCATGTAAATCAATGTTTAAGCGATTAATTGTAAATATTTAAATACCAAAATATTTTGGTTTGACCGTACATTATAAAAAATATATAGTTTTAAAATTTAATGTATCATAATCGGGTCTTTTGATGTGAAACATCTAATGCGGAAGGAGGGTAAAATCGGCTGTTTGCGTGGCGACGCTTTTATTGTAAGTACCTGTCCCGTTCAAATCTTGCAAGTAAAATTTTACACACTTCCCGGTTTCCAATTGAGCTAAATTTTATACGCATGTGTATATCACGTGACGAGTACTTTGTCTATAGATGGTATCCAGGGTCTGACGATGGAGCTGGAAGGTGGCCACAGTAACTCTGTAATGAAACTACGCAACCCTATCGAGTGTATACTCGTTTGAGTCGTCTTGAGGAGTACTTTGTCAAGTTATGATATTTTTTTTCTCTACAAAATAATTTCGATATTTTCACATCTGCCAGACGTCCCGCGACGTCTAGTTTTTTTTCGCGTATAAATTAGGTGAAGTGATTAACTACCTTTAGCCCAACATTTCAACTGCGTTGCAGCAGCCGTAGTCGCGGGACAACTCAGTTTCAGACAAGTCAGTCATAATTTCACCTAATTTATTCGCGAAAAATTAAGCCAAGTGTGAGTCGGACTCTCCCATGAAGGGTTCCGTAGCAGCAAGTAACAATAATAATTATTATTTACTTAGGGACCTACTCGTATTACAGATTTACTTTACAGATTTATACTCGTTTGAGTGATTTTTGCCGTGTGGGGCCGGCTTTAGAATTGTCCCACCCCTCTCCACCCATGGGAGTCGTAAGAGCCGACTGAGGGAATGCCGAGGGAGTGGGCAGCAGCACTCCTTCGAATATAAACAACATCCACTGCGATTGCCAACCCGCCTGCCAAGCGTGGCGATTACGGCACTATCCCCCATTCTTGGGGAGGCCTATGTCCAGCAGTGGACTTTAAAAGGCTGATGGATGGATGGATGGGGACGGATTTACTATTAGAAAATAATGGTTCACGGGTTATGAATAAGGTTTCTGTTTATCAAATTAAATGTTTTTTATTTTTATTTTTATTTTTGAGTTGATTGAATGAAAGGTAAATTGCGGTTTACGATTTATGACGTATTAAAAAAAAACTACTTACTAGATCTCGTTCAAACCACTTTTCGGTGGAAGTTTACATTGTAATGTACATCATATATTGTTTTTAGTTTTATCATTCTCTTATTTTAGATTATTAGAAACCTCAATATCATTTTTAAAGACCTATCCATAGATACCCCCCACACGTATGGGTTGAAATGTAATAATCGATCGATTGATGAAAAAAAATTTTTGAGTTTCTGTTCTAATTATAGGGAACCCCCAAAATTTATTGTTTTTTTTCTATTTTTGTGTGAAAATCTTAATACGGTTCACAGAATACATCTACATACCAAGTTTCAACAGCATAGTTCTTATAGTTTCGGAAAAAAATGGCTGTGACATACGGACGGACAGACAGACAGACAGACGTGACGAATCCATAAGGGTTCCGTTTTTTGCCATTTGGCTACGGAACCCTAAAAAGACCCGTTTATGTTACTTTAAATATTTGTAGGTACAATTCGTGAATCTTTAAAAGTTACTAGTTTTAAAACGTTCTGTTAATTAATTAACCGACTTCAAAAAAGGAGGAGGTTTATCAATTCGGATGTTTATATTTTTTTATGTATGTTCGGGCATAACTCCGTCATTTGTTGACGGATTTGTAAAATGTTTTTTTTTGTTTCAAAGGGGTTTATTTCGAAATGGTCCCATTTAAATTTTATCGAAATCGGAGCAGTAGTTTTTAAAAAATCAAAATCTATAAAAATTGTATACATCGATGATATTTTTTTGTTGTCTGATTTTTTTTTCGTTTAGGGAGGCCTCCCCATCATGCTAAGCTATTTTATAAAAAACACTAAAAATCACAAAATATTTTTTTTTTAAAAGGAAAACCGCCTTCCTGTGCACCCAGGAACTAAAAAACAATAAATAATTGGTATTTAGATACGATTTCCGTGCTAGACACCTACTGATGTGTTTGAAGCCGGTGCCAAGTCCAAAAGTATCAAAAACAATTCATAATAAATACCTACTTAGATAACATTTGTAGCGACATCTATTTCGCCACATACGAACTGACACATGACTGACATATCCTACATCTCGATATTAAAGTTACCTGAGCGATTCAACATATATAGAAGATCCCGACAAACAACTGTTGGGCAGTTGCCCACCAGACACAACACCCGTCTGGTCGGAGGATCCTCCCTTTGCAATGGGGGATGAGGAACCTTACACCCTGTTCCTCTTACCCCCGCACATTAAAAACATTTTTGGCACCGGCTTCAAACACATCAGTAGGTGTCTAGCACGGAAATCGTATCTAAATACCAATTATTTATTGTTTTTTAGTTCCTGGGTGCATTGGAAGACGGTTTTCTTTTTTTTTAAATTTTATTTTAACTGCAATTTAATATTTTAACTTCTAAAATACATCTAAAAATAATTGTGAAGTTGAGATTGGGTGTCACCGTCGGTGACTGCGATATTTTAGCGGTCCAGAGCACTTCCTAGGATTAGATGGGGCACATGTTCGAATCCTGCTCGCAGTGAAGCTCTCTTTTTCACAAATAATTTGTACTTTAGACCAGCATGACAAACATTATTGAAGATGACAATGTAATTTTACAAGGAAAATTTATTTCGACGCCAGTTTAGATGCACCTAACTTTTACCGTTTGGTATCCTTTATTGTGAAAAATAACGTTTTCCCTCATTATTCACTTAAAATAAACTTAAAGGATAAATTATGATTGTCACAGGGACTTTACAGTAAACTATGTCAACCCAACCTCTCTCATGAATATCTGATATACCTACAACACGTGTAGCACGTGAATCATCACAGTTATTGCCCATAAAATTACCACGTACCAAACTCCGATGTCTGTGTTGTGAGTTCGATTCCAATTTCAACGCAGGATAACTCTGTGTCACCCACAAAAGTTTTCCTGATCTGGGGTTGAGTGTTTGTAAAGTCCGCCGCGATAGCGTGATTATTTCCTAACGAAATGTGTTGTCTTTATTAAAAAAAATATGACCAACATAGCCTGACATAGGAATATCCCTGCATAGGAAATGGAACGTCCCTTTGTTGAATCCAAAGATACATTGACTAAGTAATTTTGATATTGGGGTGCACCGTGCCGCTTTAGGAAGATTTTGAAATCGACGCCATTCTTCAAAAGTAGATACGGTCTGTGCTGGTCATCTGCGTGTAAAAAGTGTCCAAAGAGGAGTCCTATTTCTAACACCGTTCATTTATTGCACGCCTCATAAGCGAAGCGTTGAGGTGGGTTCTACTCCCGTTTTGCACGGAACAACTGATTTTTCAAATTTAAAATGTATTTATCATATATTGCACTTGTAAAATAATATCTTCACACACATATTAAGAACAAACACTATTTTTAACACTCATGATATTTTTGATGCCATTTTTGTTATTTAAACTAGTTAAAAAACTGTTTGAAATAAATCTGGCTTGGACGTCCGTGAGTTGTAGGTAATGTATGTTAACACGATAACGACCAAAATACTTTAATAATCGAGTCTTTTTTGAATTATTATGATTAGGAATAGAGCCCTATTACTTTTCACGGTCCGATTCGATGTGGTTTAAATGTTATTAAATAAACAAAAAAATATGCTCGACGCGACTCTAAAACCAGCGCCTTTCATGAGAACTACCTTTTTACGTACGCATAGCCACCGGTGGTTTTACTATCGTCAACAGATCGCCGTTCGCCCGGCCGGTACATTGTATTTTGTTAAAAGAAAGTTCTTACCTTTGCTTGACGAACTGATGATATTTGTCAAGTATAATAACTATTTTATCCATAACAATAATTAAAAACACTAAACACACGTAAACAATAACACACCAACGTTATAAAACACGTAAAAAACATGTTTTACATTCCACAATATTTTACGACACTGAAATGCAAAGAGTAAAGTAATACTAAGGGAAAAAAGAACCCACTTGCAGATAAATTGGACGCTCATTTTGAAGCGCCATCTGGATTTCTGCCCCGCAATTCGCTCTCTATATACCTATATACATTGCTAACATTGCAATAGTATTTATATAGCTATACTGAAATATTTTAGATTTGAGTTCTTATAATTAATTACCTACATAATATTTATCCAATAAAGATGGCGTTACTCGACTTCCAAAGAGTAAAGTAATCCTAGAGAACTCGACTCAATAGATGTCGCTAGTTTCACCTTAAAAATAGCGATGACGTAAATTAATGTGCCTGTTTCTTATAAACAGCTACCGAACGTAATGATAGCTCGATTTAAAATTGCCACTAGGGACATCTAGGGCCGATATGTCAAGTAAACGTACATTTAAACTTTGGCGCGTAGAGAAAGGTGGCGCTTTTGTAAGGAACCATGCCTTCAAAGGGAACTGTCCCCCCGTGCTGAAATGTCAACCTTGATGTAATGACGTTTCGGTTCATTTTGAGGGCCGTGCGCAAGCGATTTTACAACTTGTTTTTACAAGGACTTATTAAATTTAAAAAGACATTGACCTCTAATTAAATATTAAGCGGGAATATTTTTGGCGGCGCGGGGGCTCTTTTTTTTGCGTGGCCTTGGCGTGCGCGCGGCCCTTAACTGAGAGGTAGACCAATATAGAAGTATTTCATAAAATTAGCGCTAGATGGCGTATAAGACATGAAACCCACATTAGTACTTTTGGAAATTAGCGCTATCGATATGATTTATTGAAAACTACTTAGTAAGACCAATACATTATTAGTTACTTATCAAACAATCAATTTTATTGTGAAAAATGAAGATTATGAGGCGTGCAGTTTTGGATTTTCCACATTTTTAATACTTTTATTGCACATTAATCCAAGTCTCTCCTTATTATCTTTCCTCTCCACTGTCTATCCCTTTCCTTGGAGAAGACGAGGCGCTAGCGACTAGCTATCTGGTATTCCTGTGTCTATAGGCTACGGTAACCACTTCCGAATAGGTATGTCGTATGCTTTTTTAACATCCACGTGATATAAAAGAAAATACATTCAAATCAAATTAAATAAAAATACTCTTTATCTATACTAGTATAAAGCTGTAACAGAGCTGTGTCTGTACATTAAAGATATTTGAGAATAAATTACTGTAATAGGCTAGTCTAAACTTGTCATAGCCATCTGAGGCTAACAACCAACGTCACACACAAAAAAACAAAAAACGTTTTTTTTAGAATTTTTGTCTGTCTGTTTATCTGTTTGTTAGTTCGCGCATCATGCAAAAACTACTGAACAGATTTTGATGCAACTTTTTTTATTTGATAGCTCTTGCTTAGCCTTAAAAACTGGTATACATTTATTATCCCGTCTACTATATCGGGAACCTGAGATATAGCCTAAAATCTAGGGCTAGTTGAGAATAAAAATACTCTTAATGAATAAAATACTCTTTAATGCACACCAAACAATAAAATAAAGGATAAATATAAGAATGTATAATTAGGCGGTCTTATTGCATGCTGCAATTTCTTCCAGACAAACATGGCATGAACAGGAAAAAGTAAAATAATTTTAAAAAGGCACCTTTACATTTTATTATTAATATAAAAAAATATACAATAATCACCGTTATTTACCCATCCATCCATGCATCAGCCTTTCATCGCCCACTGCTGGACATAGGCCTCCCCAAGAGATCTTATCGCGTAGAGAGATCCCAAGCATAGCCTGCTCCATAGCACGCTGAGCGACTTTAAGCCTTGATATAAGGCCAACATTCAGAGACCACGCCTCTGTGCCGTAAGTCATTACTGGTAACACACACTGGTCGTAGACCTTCGTCTTCAGACACTGTGGAATATTAGACAAGAAGATCTCCTGCAGCTTCCCGAACGCTGCCCAGCCGAGCTGGATTCATCGATCGACCTCTTTCTCGAAGTTGTGTCTACCTAACTGGACAGTTTGTCCCAGGTATACATAGTAATTACATGGACATTAGACATGACTTTCGTCTTGTCCATGTTCATTTTTAGACCCACTAGTCGGAAGACACGGCTGAGGCCGTTGAGCATGGTACCATATCGGTCGCCATTGACGGTTACGTTCGCACCGGCATCATTTTTAAAGAAATATGGAGCGATGATTCCACCGGTCCACAAACCACACCAAACCGTTGTTTTTTCTGGATGAAGTGGCAGTTCTTGAATCTCTTCAGGTTGCTCTTCGTCCCAAATGCGGTAATTTTGTTTGTTGACATACCCATTGAGCCAGAAATGGGCCTCATTACTTTGTTGTTACCAGTCGAAATGCTCGAACGAGTCATAGAAAATTGGACTCAACGGATGGACCATCTGCGACGTAGCAACGGCCAACATTTGATAGACATAATCTTTAAAAAATAAATGCCAAATAATGTTCTTCCAAATGATAATAAACATTCTCCATTAAATTTGAATTTTCTGTGTTTTTTTCTTTAAAAAAGTAGGGAACCTCGAAATGGGTACCTCTTATTTAGATTCAATATGTCTCTAACTAAGCGGTGATCACTCCCATTTTTAATCCTGCTGATCACTGAGACATCATTGAATATGTGTCGTTTGTCCGTTAAGATGAAGTCGATCTAATTTTTCACTGAACCATCAGAGCTAATCCAGGTCTATTTTCGCTGGGGCTGTTTCCTGAAGAAGGAATTCATCATGAAGAGGCCTTCCTTCTCCAGAAAATCAGACAGCATCTGACCCCTGTGGTTCCTCTGCCCAAATCCATATTGCCCCACCTTCAGCTCATCGTCTCTCCTTATGCTTAGTTTTGCGTTGAAATCTCCCATAACCAACGTGAAGTGACTTTTAGACGCGTGAATGACTTTCGAGATGTCCTCGTAAAGGGCCTCCACTTCGTCGTCGGAATGTGTCGAGGTCGGTGCATAAACCTGTATGACCTTCAGCGAATATCTTGTGGTTATTCTGAGTGTAAGGTACGCTACCCTACTCGACTCACTCTCAATCTTCTCCACGTTACCTATGAGAGACTTGCGAACGATAAACCCGACACCACCCTGGGACTGGTGGTCGCCCTCCCGGTGGAAGAGCAAGTTTCCGGACTGGAGGATTATCGTGCCCTCACCCTGTCTTCGCACTTCTGATAATCCTACAACGTCCCATCGGATCTTGCTCAGTTCCTCTTCCAGTGCGGTGATCCTCTCGTCAATCCTCAGTGTCCTGACGTTGTGCGTTACCAGGGCCAGAAGTTGTTTATGGTAACCGGATCGTGGCTGGCGATTCTTAGCACCCCCTGCTCCGCCGTTACCGGGCCCGCTACCGTTAGGCCACAGAATAGCGGAGCTGCCGTGACTGGGGGCCGATGTATGTGGTACTACCATAATCGCCACGCTTGGCAGGCGGGTTGGCGATCGCAGTGAATGTTTTTAGTACACAGGGGAACGCTGCTGCCTGGTCCCCTGGTAATCCCTTAGTCGGTTTTTTACGACTCCCATAGGAAGAGACGGGGTGGAGCTATTCTTGGTGCTGACCCCACACGGCGAATTTATTATGACGTTATTTATATTCCCTGTTAAATTTTGTGTAAATAGCAGCTGCCGTAATAAATAATCGTAAAAACTTTGTTATCTTGCCTGCAGGTCTACCAATGCGAAGAGAAAGACTTTCATCAGTTACATGACATGTTAATAAGAAGACAGACTAACAAATGTAATATATTACCTGGACAACCAAACTATGGTAAGTATTTGGAAGTTGGATCATAATGATCTCATCAGGTTATTACCTTGCCTAATTTCGATCAATATTTGGTCCAAGGTTGCTTGTCCTATTTATAGCTTCACTGACGCATCATATTTTATAATTATGTCTGTCGGAAAAAAAGTACAACAGATGGTTGAGTTAACACAAAGTGCGAAAATGTGAAATTGAAAATAACAGTCACGAGCAGGATTTGAACATGAATCTCCTAGAACACCGTCCCAGAAGCTTTGCCGATTCAGCCGTCGTGACAATTGTCGTGGGCCATAGCTCTACCATAACCATTTTTGTACCTATTTATTCTTGATTTCTGTTTTAATTATTTTACTTATTTTGTACGTTTTAAATCAAAAATCACTTTTTATTTCCGTTGTCGGGTTACAGTTTTTAAACTTTTTTTTGATATTAGAAGAAAAACTAATTTCAAAGTGGCGTATTAAACCATTATTTTTTGTAAAATATTCATGAAAATTTTTCATACACAAAAAGCATGTAATAATTAAAACATCGAGATTCATTGGAATGTTAAATTGCAATGGTCTGGATGTACTTAACTAACTTATCATCATCACGCCATTTCCCTTGTGGGGTAGGCAGAGAGAATAGAGTGCCAAGAGGCTTTATTCTTGCATACATCTCTCGCTTCCTCAACATTCATAACTCTTTTCATACACGCTCGCCGGTTTCGATGACTCCTGACTCCACCTTCCTTCAATACATGACCAATTTGGTCTAGGTAGGAAAGTCTCGGTCTCCCCCTGTACCTACATCCTTCCACTTTCGCATTGTATATCTTCTTAACCAGTCGCTCGTCCGGCATTCTTTCCACATGTCCGAACCATCGGAGCATTCCCTTTCGCATCTTTACACTAATACTCTCTTTCATACCTACTCGCTCTCTTACGTCATTGTTACGAATGCGGTCAGTCAGCCTTACTCCACAGCATTTTCATCGCATTTCGACCGCAATGATTTTACTCTCATGCTTCTTTTTACATACCCAACTCTCGCTTCCATATAATAACGTGTGACAAGCACTGCGTTGTGTATTGCGACACGTGCCTTCTGGCTGAGGTGGTGACTGCCGAGAAGTTGTCCCAATGCTCCGTTCACTCTATTTCCCGCATTCACTCTTCTTTCTACATCAGTGGTGTACCTTCAATCCCGACTGAATCCTCATCCAAGATATACAAATTCATCCACTTGTTCTAGCACACCATTTCCTATTGCTACTCTAACATCTGTTCTGGCTTCTTCTCTTTCAAAAACCATTACTTTAGTTTTGCTCACATTCACACGTAGGCCCCTTTTCTTACAATCTTCTGTCATTATGTCGACTAGGGTTTGCAGGTCAGTCGCAGACTGCGCTAATAAGACCGCATCGTCTGCATATAGCAGCGAGTTAACCACTGAGTCGCCCATCTGAACTCCCACATTAATTTCATTCAACCTTTGTAGACATTTATCCAGATATATGATAAACACCCTGGCTGACAGAACGCAGCCCTGTTTAACGCCGGTATTGACATCAAACCAGGGTGACATTCTAACATCCAGCCGCACACAAGCTCTGCAGTCCATATAGTTGGACTGCACCGCTTGTAGCAGTCTACCGTTAATACCATACTCCGGCAAAATGTCCCAAAGTTCCTTTCGTACAACAGTGTCAAATGCTTTTTCCAAATCCACAAAACTGCAGAAAACCTTCCGGCCTACAGCCAGCTGCTTCTCCACAATGTTGCGCAGAGAAAACACTTGATCCATGCATCCTCGTCCACAACTGAAACCTCCTTGTGCCTCACACATAAAAAATTCATCAGACACCATCCTCATTCTCCTTTCAATAATCTTACCTACACTTTGGCTGCCAAACTGGTCAAGCTTATGGCTCTGTAGTTTGCACAGTCATAACGTGAACCCTGTTTTTAAACAAGGTCACGATGACTGCGCTTCTCCAGTCTTTGGGAACCATTCCTGAGCTCCAACATAAATTGAGAAGCATCAGGAAGGATTCCCAGACACATGAACCTCCAAGCTTAACCATCTCAGCAGACACCATATCAATACCCGCTGCCTTACCATTTTTCAAACTTCTAATCGCCCATTCAACTTCATCCATACTAATGTCATCAGACGATGTCGTACTAAATGCTGATCTGTTAGACCACATGTGGCACCAGCATCACCCTGAACATCCGCATACATATCTCCAAAATATTCACTCCATCGGCTTAACACATCCTGTGTTTGCGTAAGAATGTCTCCATCTTTAGACCTTATTTTATTCATTCTGAAAACTGACCAACCACTCCGAGATTTCTTCACCTCCCTCCAGAAAAGTTTGGTGTTGCTCTCGAAGTTTTTGGTCAGCCTTTCTTCTGCAATCATATTTGCTCTATCACGCTTCTCTTTCACTAAGGCTTTGGTGTCATTCTTACATTGCCGGTATATTTCTTTCTTCTGTTCTTTCATACTTGCACTCAGGTTCAAAGAAGATACATAGTCCAGCCACGCTTTCTTCTTTTGGTCTACGGAAGCTGCTACTTCCGTATCCCACCATCACCTTTCACTTTCCTATGCTTCTTTAAGCATCCACATACTTCTTTCGCTGTATCTACCATACTATCTTTCAATACTCTCCAGCATTATTTAACGAAAGCGCTTACTATTGAGATGTTTAATAATCGTAATATTCTCTTTCAGGTATAGTGGTAGCTCTTCGTCTCCTTTCAAATGCTGGAAGCATATCCGAAGCAGTGTCGTCCGGTGCCACGATAACAGCTAAACGAGGCTTCCCTGACGTCATTATGCCTGGAGACGTTCGCAACGACCTCTACCTGACATTAGAGAAAGCTGAATTTGAGAGAGGTGGCAAAAGTACTGCAAAGAATGTGCTGGCGACTGTCACTGTGCACGATAACACAGGGCAGATTATCCACGTGAGTGGAAATATGAGTATTTTCGCACTACGTCCAATTAGTATTTATTCATAATCAAAATATATTAACTCTAAGCTAAGTGTGAATATGTTATCATAAAGAATATTCTAGTTACTTCGATTACATATGGACTTATATGTATAAATAAATAAATAGTCACGGACATTTTCACACAACGTCCTCTGGTCCCAAACTAAGCTTAACGCTTGTGCTAGGGGTACCAGATTACGGATATAATAAATATGTTACATTTTTGTAAATACAAACATAAAATAGATAGAAAACACCCAGACTCTTGTGTTCATCACACAAATAGTTGGCCTGAGTGGGAAATCGAACCTACGACCTCCTGCACGGAAGTCGGTTACACTACTGACTAGAATCTAGATAAATGTCAACGATGAAGGTTTACAAATAAAAAGTATTTTTTTATTCCAATATTTCTTTGTGCATTTGAGTTTTTATAAGCTAAAGCATTTTTTTTCCCAGGAATGCGTATGGGGCGCAAGTGGCACTGGTTCGACTTCGTACGAGTCGTTAGTGTTGTATCACAACAACAGTCCCGCGTGGAACGAACACTTGCGACTCACTGTACCCCTTGAGACTTTCACTAACGCACACGTCAGACTCGAGTTTAGACACTGTTCATGTAAGTTGTGTTGTATCTACTGTCGTTATATGATTAGTAAACACCTACCACTATGTCGGGTAAACCAGGACGGCGCAAAACCAAGCAAGCCTTTAGTAGAGAAGTTTCTATGTGGTTACTCGAAAGTATACGGTGGTAAATATTGTAGCTTGCCTTGTGAGTAATATTCTCTCAGTCGTATATGTAAAAAAAAATAGTGTTCCACTGCCCACTTATCCCTCGTAAGAAGTGGTGGGTGGTGAATGATGTCGCCGACTTTCGAATGATGTTTACTAAAAATTGTTTGTGGCTAGCTGAGAATGGCATGAATCGAACCACTATTTACATTATTGTGTAACTATACATTCAGAACAAAATTGTTTCTTATGGAATAATAGTAGTAATGTAATATTCACAGCACGGGACAAAAATGAAAGAAAACTATTCGGTTTCGCATTCGCACGACTGATGGAGGCAAGTGGCGCCACGTTGCGGGACGGTGCCCACGAATTATATGTCTACAAGTGTGATGACCCTGCCAAGTGAGTTATTTATTCTGGGTGGTTGACACACTTGTATTCTTAGTCAGTCACCACACGGACCCTGATCTATGAATGTCTCTATAGATGTGGTTAAGAATATGCTATTGTACTACATATAGTGTAATTATATATCATTCCTAAAAATCCGTATCATTAAAAGTACTAATTTATTATTTATATTTGCAGGTTGACATCGGCAAGTTATTTGTCACTACCGTCTTGCGCTAATGATGTTCGTTCAGCACCCACCAATGGCATTGTGCCTACATTCCAAAGAAGCTCCAAAGAAAATTGTACTATTAGTACGCTTTTATGTTCTACTAAGTTGACACAAAACGGTATGTAATTTATTATACTGTGTTTTATTGATATACATCTTTTTTAATAGCAAATAATTTGTTCTTCTTCACATCACATCACACATCACATAAAACACCTTTATAAAGACCTTGTAAAAATAATAATGATATATACTTTACCATCAATGTATTCAAACACTAGTTAGGTTAAATAAGTCATCGAATCAGTTGGTAGATCATCAATCATTGAAGTATAGAGACGTTGGTAGATCATCAATCATTGAAGTATAGAGACATGCTGTATGAAGACACAGAGCTAGACAAAAAGTCTTCTATCAAAAAGATTATGATGAGTTTTAACAAAAAATGCCGAAATATTAATATTGCTTGTCATCTTACAAAACATAAATTATAAAAACTTCTTGTGTTCTATAATACCTGCAGTTTTTCACTTCTCTGTAAATTTAAGTGGTGTTGTTTGATAAGCGACGATATTAAGGTGTCAGTACTAATGGTCACTAATACTATAACTATAGCCGTTTAACTGAAGGTAATGTACCAGATATGTCAGTTACCTACTGAGAATTATTTTAATATTAGTACAAATGTATGTATTATAACCGTGGACTTAATTGTAATCTCAGAAGCACTAAACACCCCGAGATTTGGATGCCACCGAGGAGCTCATAGATAAGCTTGAGAGGCTGCAATACCTGTGTTAGTTACGTATCATTTAGATATTTATGTACTTATATATTATGTATGTATATATATTGTATGTATTAGTATGATATATGTATGTATATCTATCCTACACACAATCATATTTATAATATTCACGCAATCCTCTCGCTAGTTTGCTGGAAGAGATCTCTATTAGAAATAAGCAGTACCTTTGTACTATTACTATATTTATCCGTTCTTATATTTTGGTTAAGATCTCTGTGTGTACATAAACAATGATATTTTACACAACATATGTTACGTTCATAGTAAATGACGTTTAAAATCTGTCCCCGCATTACTGTTACTTACGCGCACTATTATCGCGCACATTGTTGACAAGTTGCACTAATGAACAGTATAAAAGATAGGATAACCATATAAGTGAAAGAGATAGCTCTATTTTGATATATATTTTAGCACTTGACATGCTCAGCTACTCTTAAAGTACAAATTATAATTTGTGAATAAGGAAAAAGAGACTATCTACATAGCGCCATCTAGTGACCACGGAACAAAATCTCCAAGACTGAATCCAAAGTGGCGTATCTATACCAAGTATAGTTATTTATCTATGGTCTTGATTTTCGAACCGTACATACGTATTCAACGCTGTTAGCGTTCGCGAAATTGATTAAAATCTTAGGTAAATGCGATTTTAAATTCATATGAAATAATATTACGTATTTATAAGTTGTAGTTTCAAAAAGTTATTGTTGTTACCCACATAAAAATAACTAATAATTTTATTTATTTTCGTTAAATATTATTTGTTACATAATTTTGCTATCTAATAATGTCGGAAAATGAGGAAAACGTGCGCAATTGTATGTCGTCGTCGTCAGCCTCATCCACTAGCAGTGATCAGGCCCTACGGAGGCGTCGTAAGCGAAAGGTGCCGCGAAAGGAGGGTGGATCAGGTCAGAAAAAGAGTAAGATATTACGAGCCTCGATGCAAAATAGTTCTTCTAGTATGGAAAGTAGTGCAAATCGTAAAATATAGAAAGTAAATATTGGTAAAATAATTAAGAACGTTTAATAAAAAGTAAACCACAATTTGAGGAACATTTTAAAGTTTATTTACTCTTCGATCTTGATGGATTTTTACGGAGAACTTTTTTCATTTTCCACCATATGGTTTCGACCGGCGACATGTCCGGGCTGTTAGATGCCCATTCGATTGTAGGGATGTTTTTCGCCAGTAGCCACGTCTTTGTTGTCCTTGCAGTATGGCAGGAAGCACCATCCTGTTGAAAAAATGAAGGAATCTTGATACTTAAGTGACGGAATAGAGGGCAGTAAATTCTCTTCCAAAAGGTTTTGATACCTTGCAGCTTTGATAGAACCATCCACAAACTGCATACCACCAACACCTTGTGCAGACATGCAGCCCCAAATCATAAGAGACGCCGGAAACTTCACTTTGCGTTTGAGACAATCAGTATGAAATGCCTCATTTTTGTTCCGAATCACTTTTTTCCTTTCATCGCAGACTGTCACTTCAAATTTGGACTCGGCACTCCAAATGATACTACGCCACTGATCGGAAGTCCAATTTAAATTATCACGAGCACACTTCAACCTCTTTTTCTTTTGTACAGCAATAACAGTGGTTTCTCCTTAGCGGTGTAAAATCCGTAACCCATTATTTTTAGGACTCTTTTGCAAGTATCAACTGAGACTCTTTGTGAATCATGTCCTTCCATTGCACCGTGAGTTCTCCAGCTCGAGCACGACGATTATTTTTGATAATTTTCTTCAGTATTCTGTTTTCTACTGCACTTGTGATGCGTGGTCGACCAGTATTCTTCAAACAAGATGTCTTTCTATTCTTTTTATAGTGCTGTATGATAGATTGGACTGTAGACCTGGGAAGTATTAAGTCTTTAGATATTTGGTAACTTGATTTGCCAGCATCGACCCCACAAACAATTCGCTTTCGAAGCTCTTCACACACGGGTTTGCCACGACCCATTGTTATTTGAAAACTAATGAAAAAAACTGAAAATTTCAGAATTTATACTGTCACTTGACAAATGACACAGAATTACTTTTACAAATTTAAATTATGCAACATAATTGTACAAAGAAGGAATAATCTTATTTAACTCACCGATAGACGAACTCTTTTGCATCGAATAACAATTAGACGAACTATTTTGCTTATAACTTCTTCGAATTTAAAACAGGATATGTTTAAATTTAAAAAGCTATAATAGTTTATTAGTTCATAATTAAAAAATAGCATAAGTAACGCGACATGTGATAGTAGAACAGCTTAATATTTTATATAGATGTACAAAAATAATGAAGTTAGAAAAAATCTCACAGAGAAAATTTCACACGAACCATTTTGCATCGGGGCTCGTAGAACCCCTTACCGAACAAGTAAGTCAAATATATATATTTTTATATATATTTTTAGCATTTGACATGCTTAGCAACATACATTAAACACAAAGTGAAAAATGTGAAATCGAAAATAAGTCACGAGCAGGATCCAGGAGATGCAGGTTCGAATCCTGCTCGTGACTGTTATTTTCGATTTCACATTTTTCACTTTGTTTAAAGTAAGTCAAATTCAAATCTTTTTGGTGCATTATACCTACACTCCTGTGAGTTGGTACCCGGAGGCTCTCGAGGATCAACCCCATGCAGAAATAATTTTAGACAATCCGGCATCATGCCAGCAACATGTGCCTACTATGACGGCGTCCGCCGAGTCGGCCCTTAAATTTGATTTTAATATGACGACAAATCTAAAAGAACCGGCTATTCCGAATGCGTCTTCAGAACATTTGCATTTTTTAAATTCGTTGCAACAATTTTAAATCTGAAAATTGGACTAAAGTTCGTTATTGTGAAATACAAAAGTCTTATAATGCTCGGCCGGTGTTTGTTGAACTAGAAGTAAACGATGAGCTTAAATAATTAGATAATGCAAACAGTTTGATTGCAACCGATAGATCGTTGGGTGCTATTACACATGCAGTCATTATGAAGAGTGAGAATTTAAAAGTGGGAGTATCTGAACTATTGCATTGGGTTAATGATAGTAACAGCATTGATAAAGACTCTGTTCGTACAAAAATTAAAGAAATTTTTTCGGGAGATTTTCAGAAAATCTCTCTAGATTGTTTCCAATTGCTTTGTGGTCGCCGAGCCGACGTTATTGAACAAAGGCGAGATGCATTTCTGAATATGGTAAAAGATAAATTCTTAAAAACAACCATGAAAAAGATATCCCCATCGTGTGAATTTTTGTTTGATAAGGAAGAGTTATCAGAATTTTTAAAGAATAATGGCGGTATTAGTAAAATATTTTGTAGACCCTCCGTCTCTGCGCAAGAGAAGGCAGTTACGTATGGGTCTCAAACTGCGCAACCTGGACCCAGTAGTTACAGTCAAATCGGTCGCCCCAAGGCACCATTTGCTTTGCGATATCATACTCCTCAGGGTATTAGGCATATGGCACCGATGCAATCATATGCCCCTGTGCAACCGTATATGTCTAATTATGATTTTCCTGCCTATGCTGGAAACCAGCGGTTTTTTCGACCTCAAATTAAGCCCCAGCCGAAAATTTTTCAATCAGCAGAGGCCCTCCAACCAGCCCATTGCCACGAGTGTTAGGGGGAGAGGCAGTAGAAAGTATTGACATAGTGCAACCGTTTCAGGGGGGCAGATTAGGGATGTTCGTGTCTGCATGGACCTAGTTTAGAGCACCACTTCCTTTGCAGAAAATAATAAGAGGTTACAAAATTCCTTTTCTTGCACAACTGCCACTTGTTTTACCGTGCCTCGCCAATGGCCGACATATAAACAAAAAAACAATAAAAAAAAAACTTCCATCCTTTGGAATGGATCAGATCATAAACTAGTTATTTATGGAAAACGTTTTAGAGTATGCCCCCAAAACGCCCAGTTTTTTATTTACCCTATTTTTAACCCCGAAAAGTAATGGGTCCATGCGCCCAATTTTCAATTTAAAGAGACAATCAATTATTAAAAGTAATCAAATTCAGACTTATTTCAGTTCATCGAATCCCAGACTTTTTACAACAAAACGATTGGATGGTCAAAATCGATCTTACACAGGCATACGGTCACGTTCCTGTAGCTCCGTCCCGTCGATGCCTTCTAAGACTAATTTACCGAGGCCTGCAAATGACCTCTTTGCCATTTGGTCTTGCAACCGCTCCCAAGATTTTCGCATCCCTCGAACTGGACTGCGGAAATTCCGAGAGAACAAGACCCGAAGGATTCGTATAGCAGTTTTTCTCTACTATTATTTAATTGTGTGTCAGGACAGGTTCAGGCTGGTGGAGCAGACACAGATCGTTCTCAGAACCCTTTGAGAGTTAGGATGGATTGTAAACACCTCCAAATCAATTCTGGTCCCACAGAAATCATTGAAATATCAGGGGCTAGTTTGGGATACATGGAAAAACAGGAAAAGCTTGCCCGAGAAGCAAATCCAAGGGTTACGGACAATTATAACAAAGCTGCTCAGACAGCAAAAAGCGAGCCTTCGCGAAGTTCAGAGCTTAATGAGAACTTTGAATTTTGTCTGACTGGCGGTTCCACAAGGTCGGCTAAACTTCCGCTGTCTTTTGACGCATTGCAGCCACCTACTTCAGAGCAATTCCGAAAAGACTACTCCTCTTCCGTTACATGTCATCAGGGAGCTCGAGTGGTGGATACGGAACTGCGACAAGTCGACCAAGCTTCACCCCCCATTATGACTCATTTCCTTACAACAGATGTAGCCGACGCGGGGTGGGGAGCAGAGTTGAATGGTATACAGGTACGGGGAGACTGGTTAAGCGGAGAAGAGGCTATTCATTCGAATCAAAAAGAAATTAAGTATTAAAACAAGTTTCATTTGTTACAAAAATAATATATAATAAAATATGCCAATAGTTATATAATTTTCTATATGCTTACATGTGATAGGAGATCCATTGTGTTTTATTAATTTTGGTATCGTATTTTGTACACATTTTAAACACACATGATGACATATTGCACGCCTCATAAGCGAAGCGTGAGGTAGGTATTGCTCTCGTTTCACGCATAACAGCTGATTTTTCAAACTAAAATGTCTCTAATTATCATATATTGCATTTGTAAAATAATATACACACTATTAAGAAAAAACACTATTTTTAACACTTATGATATTTTCAATGCCATTTTTGTTATTTAAACTATTTAAAAAACTGTGAAAAAGTTCTGTCTTGGACGTCCGTTTGTTGTAGGTAATGTATGTTAACACAATAACGACCAAAATACTTTACTAATCGAGTCTTTTTTTTTCTTATACGATTACGAATAGAGCCCTATCACTTTTCACGGTCTGATTCGATGTGGTTTAATTTTTATTAAATAAACAAAAAAATAGTGAATATTTACGCTCGACGCGACACTAAAACCAGTGCTATCCTTATTTCGTGAGAACTATTTCTACAGACTAATATAGAAGTACTTCTTAAAATTAGCGCTAGATGGCGCATAAGACAAAACTACTTAGTAAGACCAATACATTATTAGTTACTTATCAAATAATCAATTTTATTGTGAAAAATGAAGATTATGAGGCGTGTGAGGCGTTTACTCGTTGACTGCTTGACGCGAACTAAAGACAAAACGTCCTAATTAGGACGTTTTCGAGTCTTCACAAAACGTGCGCTTGTAACATATCTGCCTCTTTTTTATATACAATATCATTGTACATAAATAAATAAATAACCTTTGCTATTAACAATCGCGTTCATATGAGGGTGGTTCTTTTGACAGATATTAAAAATTCACCTCAAAATATAGCTCGATGCGCGTCTAGCCTCAGAGGTGCATCGCTAGCCTATGTTATTCTATCTTGAATTGATCAAGTGATTCGTAGAGTGTGCATCTGAGGTTGCAGAGGATTCAATCTCATATATGATTGCGGGGAAACGATGACGTTGAGACTTTGGCAAAATATGCGGCTACTAACGGGCGAGAAAATTCTATTAAAGCGGACTATTGCGAGTTTATACCATATACAAAAGAATATGTCATGAGAAATGGAGAAAGTACTTCTATGAAAAGTCTCTGGGAAAGGGCATATATGGTATAAAACTATACAGTGTGAGCCTCCTTGTGTCCCCTGGTGGATAGATACTAACTTAAATAGAAAGAGGCGAAACCACAGAACATTTTTACTCAACGAGAAGAATGATGATTTCATACATTTTTTTTGAGGACATTTTTTCTTATTGACCTGCGCCATCTGCGTCGAAACCTCAGAACTAACTAGAACCGCGAGGGCAATAAATACACGCTAATAAGAATGTACAATTATTATACTTTGTTTAAATATGGCATATTCATCCAAAAAAGATGGCGTAACTCGAATCAATCGACGTCGCTAGTTTCTAAGTGTAAAATCACAATAATGGCTATCTTATAAACAGCTAAATGCAAACAATGATAGCGACTTTTAAAATTGCCACTAGTGACATCTAGGGCCACAAATATTAATGACTGTTGCCGCGTTCCGGTGCCGATAGCGGATGTATCTTTTACATTGATATTATTGTCCCTTTTTAATAGCATTGTCTCTTACTAAACGAAACCCACCTTTAAACAGTTTGTAGAACGAAGCTGACAGGGCCTTGGCGAAACACGTGTCGAATTTGTGTTCGGATTTTTGCGGGATATTGCAACGTTGAGGATTCAGTCATACGAATTTAATTTAAAATAAAATAGAGTTTCATTTTGTAGCTTGCTATACAGTTTAGTATTGCTCCCTACAGTATATAATATAGTAGATATAGCAAATAAGTTTTCTATTGTAGTCTGCCTTCGACTTTTTTTATGTTAAGGTGGGAAAAAATGATCCTAACCGCACACCCCGTCGTTCGGGGCAACGAACAGGGTAGTGTGGGGCCCTCACTCACTAAAGAGTTACGTTTACTTTTTAACGTAAATTTTTGAAAAAATTGTAGCCACACAGATGAACTAGTTCTAATGCAGATATCTCCGCGTCAACATGGTTTTATCAAAGGACGCAATGTTGAAACAAATCTAACTTTTACCGATTTCGTTCTCTGTGCTTTTGAAGATGGCCACCAGGTGGACGCCGTGTATACCGATTTTTCAAAAGCATTCGATAAAATAGATCACGTAACATTAATTAAGAAGCTGGCCCAAATAGGTATCCACGGCGACCTCATGGGGTGGGTCAAATCCTATATCGAGAAAAGATCGCAAGCGGTTGCTCTTAAGGGATATTTATCTAGCTTCTTAGATATCAGGAGTTCCTCAGGAATCTTACTCAGGTCTTTTGCTCTTTATACTATATATAAATGACATAGGAACGGCCCTGAAACATACACAGTATCTTCTTTATGCAGATGACTTGAAAATATACACCATTGTTAAAACCGAAGAAGACCGAAAGTTTCTACAAAAAGATCTTGATAACCTAGTCTTCTATTGCGAATCCAACTCGTTATACTTAAATATCGCCAAATGCTACACCATAAGTTTTTCTAGAAAGCGAAATACGAGTATACTCGCCTATAATTATCAATTAAGTTATCATAATGTATCACTAGTGGATACGATCAGAGATCTGGGAGTCCTTCTTGACACAAAGATGCATTTTAATAACCATATAGACTTCATATTAAAAAAGTCATTCAAAATGCTAGGTTTTATATTACGTACATGTCAACCGTTTTTAAAAGCCCTAAACACATAAGATCCTTTATTATGCATTTGTCCGTAGTATATTGGAATTCTGTAGCATATTTGGAATCCTTATTATTGAAAACATTGGCTTATAGAACTGAATACAATTTTGTCGATTATGAGACATGTCTCAACCATTACAAGATTCCGCATTTAAATTCCAGACGTGCTCTAAATGACTTTTCTTTCCTTTATAAAATCGTTAACAACCACTTTATCATTAAAATAGTTTTCTATGTTATGCATAATGCTAGTACATTTTTCTTTTTTTTTATCATATAAGTTTGTTACGTAACCACCATGTTTTTCTGATGATGTCACTATTTATTTACATACATGATATATATACTTATTTTTTTTATTTTTTTGTGGATAGGCTGCTCATTCAGCGTTTAGTTAAAATTACCTATGATTAATTCATGATACTATAGGTCTTTTTGTTTTTCTTATTGTTAACATACTTGTAATAAGAATGTTTGTTATCTAATTAAATATATAAAATAAAATAAATAAAATAAAGAAACCCGCCGTGTGCCGTCTCTCTGCCTTTATTGGCGGGCCACCGGAAGCATATTACATTCCTTTAGTGGTCACCATTATTACGACCTGCCCGCACATAACTAACGATACTGGATATCGGCATCCGGTGCCTGGCACCGATATCTTACCGGATAATCTGGAAGCGCTTTTAGTAGTATATCACCCTGAAATGAAACATTGTTCGCAGAGGATCTCTTAGCTTTACTACAATGGCGCGCGCACCCCGAGAAGGTTCAAGAAACGTTATTGCGTGTGTTAAGATTGGGTGACGGGCTCAGTTGTGAAGAACTTATTAAATTCTTAAGAGACGTTCTGGACGCTTTATTTGCATTATTCTCTACAGAAGATGGTAATAGGTATGTAGATGTTTAAATAAATCTGTATTAATTCATTTATTAATATGCTAAAGTTGAGATATAATATGTCATATTCAATATTTAGATATTTTTATATATATTTTTAGCATTTGACATGCTTAGCACTATACATTAAACACAAAGTGAAAAATGTGAAATCGAAAATAACAGTCACGAGCAGGATCCGAACCTGCATCTCATGGATACCGTCCAGATGCTTTGCCAATTCAGCGTCAACCGAAGACGTTAAGTATGAATGTTACGTACGTTAAGTATGTTATCGAGATTAGCAGTCGGGAGCAATTGTCACGATTGTTGAATTGGCAAAGCATCTGGACGGTATCCAGGAGATGCAGCTCGTGACTGTTATTTTCGATTTCACATTTTTCACTTTGTGTTTAATGTCATATTCAAGTTAAGGTGTAACTGAGTGTCATAAATGCATTCCGATAGATGGCGTTGGTCGTTAAGACAAATGTGATGAGGAGATTGGGTATTTCTAAAAAATAGTACGGTAGCTCAGTGGATTAGAGCACTTCCCCGGATAGGAAGGGACGCAGGTTCGATCCCGCTCTTACTAAAATAAGTACTCTTTTTCCTTATTCACAAATTATAATTTGTACTTTATGAGTTCTAGTTTTTGGTTTGTCTCAAAATATAATGCCCAATGTTATATTTTACATGTGCTTGTTTACAGTACACCACACTCCGGTACTGTGTTCCTCGTTCTCATATCGATATGCAGCTTACTTGATGAAAGCCGCTTCCAACATTTTCGTCCAGTATTAGATGTGTATATTGAAGAACATTTTTCTGCTGCCCTTGTATATAAGTGAGTATTTATGTTTTAGCCCCTTAAAATGTTAAATGGAACGTTCGTTTCGCTTCGTTGTGACTGGTTGAAAGTACGACGCGTGAGTTAATCAAGCGCCTGCACACGATTCGTACGCTATTAATCACATTGAAGCGAAACGAACCTTTGTTTAACGTTTCGGTTTACATTCTAAGGGAGCAGATCAATTTTGTAAGAGTGCGCACGTTGAAAAGAGCCGTACTTGATTAACAGTCGGCTAAAAGTTTATTCATAATTAGACATTATTTGGCTTTTGAATTATTCAGCCCATATCAAATAACCATCGGCTGATTCAGTTTCTAGTGTGTGTGCACTACTTTCTGTTTTTTCTCTCTCTACAGAGGCCTCTTGTCGTCAGTGCAGCATTGTGCTGAATGGGCCGCAGGTGCAGAAGGCCAAGATGCGATCCGCAAATGTCTTCGTTCACTCGGTGCAGTGTTCCGCCTTGCCGTTCGCTCTCGTCGCTTATTTGCGAGAGCCACTGGAGGCCAGTACGAAGATAGCTTTCGAAGGGATGTGAGAGCTGCGTTACACGCTTTGAAGTCGTTCGCTCAACACCCTTATAAGGAACATTTGGCACCTGCGCAGGTACTGTGCTACTAAGCGGCTGAAGCAGTTTCTTCGATCGCAAGTATTTCTTGCTCAAAGAAAACTTCAACTCTTTGTGAAACATAATATGTCCGTTTCATATATAAAAAAGTTGAAGTTTTGTTAAAAAAATCTTATTAGTAACTCTCTGCCTTCCCTGCAAAGGAGATAGCGTGATGATAAGTAATTAAGTAAAAAAAATCGCCTTCATCTCTTAAAATTGATTTATCTTAAGAAATGCCTTTTATTCTGACACCAAAAGTCTAATGGAACTGTGGCGGTGTGTGAAGATTTGTGAATTTTCATTAATAATAAGCTGGCCCGGCGAACTTCATACCGCCTCGGAATCATTATGTTTTAACTGACAAGTGAAATTCATTAAATAAACATCGAAATCAGTCGTCAATCACCCGTTCTCAAGATATCATCTAATAACCGTTCTATATAATTGTGAGAAGAATGGTCTGTTTTATATACGGGTCTGTCGTAAATAATGGATAACACGTTAATTGGAGGTACCACTGATATCAAGCTGCAAGAAAATCAATTTTTTATTTTAGGGTTGCCATCATTGTGAAAATGATAGACATATTTGTTTATTTTTTTTATTTTACTTCTTTGCTCATTCATTCGGTCACCATTTCAACAAAGTAACTTATTTTTATGTACTTTTTTTTTTGTATCTGACTCCTGGATACTTGTATTATTTTATTAGATTATTATTTTAGACATTATTAATTTAAAATATTGTGAAATTTTACATTTTAAGCGTTTTGTAAGTAAATTGTTTTCTTTATGGCAAAATTTTAACATTGACTCTGAAAAAAAAATGTACTACGCTATAGCTGCCCATTATCTTAAAATCATGCCTAGTTTATGTAGATTCTAAAAAGGTATCTCTCTCATCGTGATTAATCATCATCGTGATTTGACACATTTCTTTAAATCAAAATTTCGACCGTGCTAAGTTCTTTCGCTTGTGTAACTAATATTGCTTGTAAAGTACGGAAGTATGATACATTTTTAGAATCTACATAAACTAGTCATTTTTTAAAATAATGGGCAGCTATATCATAAGTACTTTTTTTTCACAGTCAATGTTAAAATTATGACGTTAAAAAAATAAAATACTTACGCAAAATGCTAAAAATGTAAAATTTCACAATATTTTACATTAATAATGTCTAAAATAGTAATCTAATAAAATAATACAAATATACAGGAGTCATACAAAAAAAGTACATAAAAATAAGTTACTTTGTTGAAACGGTGACCGCATGAATGAGCAAAATAGTAAAATTAAAAAATAATACAAATAAGTCTACCATTTTCACACTGATTGCAACCCTAAAATAAAAAGTCGATTTTCTTGCAGTTTGATATCAGGAGTACCTCCAATTAACGTGTTATCCATTATTTACGACAGATCCTGTATATAGATGTTCATTATGACCTGCTAAATTGTGTTTTTTTTTTCAGTTACTTCTATTTGACACTTGCTAATTGCCAATCAAAAGGTGTTCGGTGTAGGTAACTGAAACTAATTCGTCAGTTTAAAACACAAGCTACATTATCAAATTTCCTTACAATAGTGTGTGCAGCTCCTAAATGAAAGTTGGTTCTGCTTCAATATAAATAGTGGCGTGAATCAGGCGTCGGTGTTTTATCCAATCAGGACTCACGGGTCAGACTTAGGACCAATCACAACGCAGCGAATCGAACCTTAGTGCACGCCTCATAAGCGAAGCGTTGAGGTGTGTTCTACTCCCGGTTTACACGGCACAACTGATTTTTCAAACTTAAATGTCTCTATTTATCATATATTGCACTTAAACTTACTGTAAAATAATATCTACACACACACATATAAAGAACAAACACTATTTTTAACACTCATGATATTGTTGATGCCATTTTTGTTATTTAATCTAGTTAAAAAACTGTTTGAAAAAAATCTGGCTTGGACATCCGCGAGTTGTAGGTAATGTATGTTAACACGATAACGACCAAAATACTTTACTAATCGAGTCTTTTTTTTCGTTTATGAATTATCATGATTAGGAATAGAGCCCTATTACTTTTCACGGCCTGATTCGATGTGGTTTAATTGTTATTAAATAAACAAAAAAATACTGAATATTTACGCTCGACGCGACACTAAAACCAGTGCCTTTCATGAGAACTACCTTTTTACGTACGCATAGCCACCGGTGGTCTTACTATCATCAACAGAACGCCGTTCGCCCACCCGGTACATTGTTTTTTGTTAAAATATATAATGATATTTGTCAAGTATAATAACTATTTTATCCATAACAATAATTAAAAACACTAAACACACGTAAATAATAACACACCAACGTTATAAAACACGAAAAAAACATATTTTACATTCCACAATTTTTTTTGCCTGGCCTTGGCGTCACGGTGTTTTCGCTTAGAACGTTAGAACAAAGTATATAAAATTATAAGGCAACCAAGTTAGGAAGATAAATGGTTTAGAGATTTCTTGTTGAACTCATTGTTTTTTAAATAAGTCGTATAATATTGTCCAAAGTTGCAATTTTCTATTGATAGATGTCGCTGTTTTAAAGTAAAAGAGATATTGACAAATGCAGCCCTAGATGTCGCTAGTGGCAATTTTAGATGTCGATATCATTGTATTCAGTTGCTGTTGTATATATAGAGCCACAATATTGCTATTTTGTAAGGAATCTAGCGACGTCTTTTCGTTTTCTTAAATTGTTTTTGTTTACAGTTTAATAAATTATTCAATTTTACGTATTTATATATATACACTTATGCAGGTATATATATATGCACTTATGCAGGCAGAGATGCGCAAACTAAATCACCAATGAGATCAGGGATTTATAAATCTTTTTCTTCGAAAGATTTAAATCACTCTTTTAAATCTTTAACTCTTTTAAATCTTTGGTTACGAATGACGTTATTCATTCAGTTGATCATAAGTGATGCAAATATCTATTGATTCATGTAGTTATTCTCTCATTCCCTCAAGTCGCAACTGATTTTGAGCTTTATACAAAAATGACAGAGTCTAAGTTTCTGTGTACCTATCGTCATTGTATTTCAAGAGTGCGTTTGTGCGTGCCTACAACTTATGCTATCTCTTTTCAATTCACGATATCCTTTATCTATTGTCTCATTCTAAATCTACGTCCATCATTCCATCTATTCAATCCTAACGTAGTGAGCTAGTGAGTTAAAGATGTATTTTCGAAACCAAAGATTTAAAGATTGATTACGCATTTTGAAAGGATTATACATCTTTTGTATCAATCACTCCTGAGTTACACATCTCTATATGCAGGTATATATTTAAACTCAGGGATTGTTGTTCTTACCTTCTTACTAATTGCCAGATGGCGCCTTGCAAAATGACTGAGAGGCAGACCAAACCAATATAGAAGTACTTCTTAAAATTAGCGCTAGATGGCGTATAAGACAGGAAACCCACATTAGTACTTTTTGAAATTAGCGCTATCTATGTGATTTATTGAAAACTACTTAGTAAGACCAATACATTATTAGTTACTTATCAAATAATCAATTTTATTGTGAAAAATGAAGATTATGAGGCGTGCAGTTTTGGATTTTCCAAAGTATTTTATTGTTTGATTTAACATTCTGAGGGAGCTGGCCCGAGCGGGTTTGTACTACAAATTTTCGTGTGACCGACCTTCACGGTATGTTTTGGTTGTAGCGGGAGATAGTCGTCCATTAATTCATTTTCCAAATGTGAGCAGTGGCTCGTCAGTATTCTTGGTATTGTTGAGTCCACGAGGTTACCATTTATCGGTGGCCGTGCCTCGTCTGCCACCGTAAGCGATAAAAAAATTAATGGTGGTGTTGGCAGGTAGCGCTGATGTCGTCGTGGGCGGAGGTGACGCGCGAGGTGTGGCAGGCGCTGGGCGCGGGTGAGGCGGCGCGCGCGGCGGCGCAGGTGCTGGATGCGCCGCATCACCACCACGCGCTGCTCGCGCGCGCCCGACTGCGCGCCGCGCAGGACATACTCAGCGGGCCCTTGGGGGAGGACCCAGGTACTGTGTAGTGATATCTGGGCGCGGGAGAGGTGGCGCAGCTGCTGGACGCGCCGCACCACCACCACGCGCCGCACCACCACCACGCGCCGCTCGCGCGCGCCCGACTGCGCGCCGCGCAGGACATACTCAGCGGGCCCTTGGGGGAGGACCCAGGTACTGTGTAGTGATATCTGGGCGCGGGAGAGGTGGCGCAGCTGCTGGACGCGCCGCACCACCACCACGCGCCGCACCACCACCACGCGCCGCTCGCGCGCGCCCGACTGCGCGCCGCGCAGGACATACTCAGCGGGCCCTTGGGGGAGGACCCAGGTACTGTGTAGTGATATCTGGGCGCGGGAGAGGTGGCGCAGCTGCTGGACGCGCCGCACCACCACCACGCGCCGCACCACCACCACGCGCCGCTCGCGCGCGCCCGACTGCGCGCCGCGCAGGACATACTCAGCGGGCCCTTGGGGGAGGACCCAGGTACTGTGTAGTGATATCTGGGCGCGGGAGAGGTGGCGCAGCTGCTGGACGCGCCGCACCACCACCACGCGCCGCACCACCACCACGCGCCGCTCGCGCGCGCCCGACTGCGCGCCGCGCAGGACATACTCAGCGGGCCCTTGGGGGAGGACCCAGGTACTGTGTAGTGATATCTGGGCGCGGGAGAGGTGGCGCAGCTGCTGGACGCGCCGCACCACCACCACGCGCCGCTCGCGCGCGCCCGACTGCTCGCCGCGCAGGACATACTCAGCGGGCCCTTGGGGGAGGACCCAGGTACTGTGTAGTGATATCTGGGCGCGGGAGAGGTGGCGCAGCTGCTGGACGCGCCGCACCACCACCACGCGCCGCTCGCGCGCGCCCGACTGCGCGCCGCGCAGGACATACTCAGCGGGCCCTTGGGGGAGGACCCAGGTACTGTGTAGTGATATCTGGGTGCGGGTGAGGTGGCGCAGCTGCTGGACGCGCCGCACCACCACCACGCGCCGCACCGCCACCACGCGCTGCTCGCGCGCGCCCGACTGCGCGCCACGCAAGACATACTCAGCGGGCCCTTGGGGGAGGACCCAGGTACTGTGTAGTGATATCTGGGCGCGGGCGAGGTGGCGTAGCTGCTGGACGCGCCGCACCACCACCACGCGCCGCTCGCGTGCGCCCGACTGCGTACCGCGCAGGACATACTCAACGGGCCCTTGGGGGAAGACCCAGGTACTGTGTTGTGATATCTGGGCGCGGGCGAGGCGGCGCATCTGCTGGACGCGCCGCACCACCACCACGCGCCACTCGCGCGCGCCCGACTGCGCGCCACGCAGAACATACTCAGCGGGCCCTTGGGGGAGGACCCAGGTACTGTGTAGTGATATCTGGGCGCGGACGAGGCGGCGCATCTGCTGGACGCGCCGCACCACCACCACGCGCCGCACCACCACCACGCGCCACTCGCGCGCGCCCGACTGCGCGCCGCGCAAGACATACTCAGCGGGCCCTTGGGGGAGGACCCAGGTACTGTGTAGTGATATCTGGGCGCGGGCGAGGCGGCGCAGCTGCGGGACGCGCCGCACCACCACCACGCGCCACTCGCGCGCGCCCGACTGCGCGCCGCGCAGGACATACTCAGCGGGCCCTTGGGGGAGGACCCAGGTACTGTGTAGTGATATCTGGGCGCGGGCGAGGCGGCGCAGCTGCTGGACGCGCCGCACCACCACCACGTGCCACTCGCGCGCGCCCGACTGCGCGCCGCGCAGGACATACTCAGCGGGCCCTTGGGGGAGGACCCAGGTACTGTGTAATGATATCCAGCCCCTTTAGAATGTCAAACGAAACGTTAAATGTATATTCATATTACTTCCTTAGTTCATTGTCATTGCGCGATTCGCTTTCCACCAATCACAATAATAATTAGTGAAAAGTGTATATAGTTATAGTGCTAAGCATGTAAAATGCTGAAAATATATATAAAAATATCTAAATATATACATTCAGTCAAGAAAGTATTGGGAATGGATGATTTGTTTATGGTTCCAAATTCAAAAACTGTTTTCCATTTTGGCACGGACTTTAAGTTGCATCTGTTATTTATATTAAATACAGTGCTGCTTTTAGTTGTATCATATCTAGTGTGTATTGCGAATTACATAATGGACAAAAACATCGAACAAAGAGTTTGTCTTAAATTTTGCATCGCCAATGGAATTTCGTGTTCGGAGTCACTGAAAATGTTACAGAAGGCTTACGGTGAATCGACTTTATCAAAAACACGTGTTTATGAGTGGTACAAAGCGTTTAAAAACGGTCGAGATGTGATGGAAGGTTTGCCTCGCTCTTGTAGGCCATCAACGTCTGCAACTGAAGTTAACATTGCAAAAGTGAAGGAAATAGTGACTGAAAATCCTCATTCAACTTTGAGAGAGATAGCCGCCGAACTTTCTGTGTCTCACGAGTCGATCCGTTCCATTTTAAATAATCACTTGGGTATGAAACATGTTTCCGCTCGGCTAGTCCCAAAAGACCTGAATTTTCTCCAAAAACTCAATCGCGTGAGAGTCGCTGAGGACATGCTAGAACGAGTCAATTCCGACCCAATATTTATGAAACGCATTGTTACTGGTGACGAGACGTGGGTTTACGAGTTTGACATGCAAACTAGTCAACAATCTTCGGAGTGGCGACTTCCAACTGAACAGAAACCGAAAAAACCACGCCAAAGTCGATCAAAAGTCATAGTCATGTTGACTGTTTTCTTTGACTATCGCGGTGTTGTGCACTCGGAATTCTTGCCAGAAGGTCAACCGGTAGATAAAGGATATTATTTGAGCGTTATGCGGCGTTTAAGAGAGCAAATTCGACGAAAAAGGCCAGATTTGTGGAAAGAAAATTCTTGGATTTTGCACCACGATAATACGTCTTCGCACCAGGCCATCATTGTGAATGAATTTTTGTCCAAACACTCAACAAATACCATCGAGCAACCCCCATATTCACCAGATATGGCTCCAGCCGACTTCTTTCTTTTTCCTAAACTCAAATTACCACTTCGTGGCACCCGTTTTCAGTCGGTAGAAGACATAAAGGAGAATTCGCGGCGAGAACTGAACTCAATTTCGATAACAGCGCTTAAAAAATTTTTTGGTAATTGGATTATTCGTTGGCGTAAGTCAATCGTTTCTGAAGGAGCATACTTTGAAGGTGATAAAATAAATTTGGATGAATAACAAATTTTTTGTGTATTATTGATCTTTTCCCGGTACTTTCTTGACAGAGTAGTATTAGTGTTTGTAATTTATTTGCTGTTTTTTTTTTTCGTGAATATTTTCTAAAATCCTGTAAAACGTGTTTTACCATTTATGCCCGCCTCTGCTTCACACGGGTGTGTACACTGTACAGTCGCGGACTAAGGAAATGTAACACTTCCGGTAAATTCTAATCAGTTGGATTATCAATAAGTCCATTAATTTAAACATTTTCTTTTACATTTTGGTCTGTACGTTTTTTGCTCATCATTCAAAAAGACTGAACTAATTTTGGTGTTCCTTTTTTTTTGATATCCCTTAATGAGTCTTGAAAAGCTGGTGTTTCATTAAATACTCATATAATATTGTACCTTTAAACTTTTCGTTTATGATTATACTGTAGCGTATCAGTGTATCAGCTGTACTAGCGACTACATTCATTCGCACTGTAGCAATATAAATATTATTTTTTTAATATCAGTGTCCAATAAACGATAGAAACCGATACGTATTTCATTTAGCAGAAAGTATTGCCGAACGATTATCAATCTTAACATATCACCAGCTGGTATGTTTTATTTCGCTACTATATCGAGAACGAGAAATATAATCGACTAACCTAGGTATTAGCCTAATACAATAAAATTAGATTCTATATCTGAATTTAGTTTGTGCACGCTTGGTAAATATTCACTCTCCGTTTTTTATGATTCGTCTAAAAGACTATAACTTCATACATCCATTCTATGATTTAAAAACTTTTAAATGTTTATGATTCGTCTAAAAGACTATAACTTCATACATCCATTCTATGATTTAAAAACTTTTAAATGTAATGCGAATAAATATATTATTTTTTTTCTAGAGGCCAGAAACATAATATTGACAACTGCCTGCCACCACCTCCGGATTCACCTCGCCCGTCGTGATGAGCTCTCACAATGCGCTGAAATGATCGGCGAACTTGTCACTCTACTGTGGAAGAAACAAGACACGGAAAATCCCATCGATGATGATGAATTAGATCCAGATGTAGATGTTTTATGTTTAAATACTTTGGATGTTTTGGTCGAAACCGTACTACATCTGATTGGAGGGAATTCACCTGTGTTGGTAAGACACGTTTTTTTTTTATTTAAAACTAACTAGTCTTGTAATATTCCATTTGACAGTAAACAGCAATGTTCATGTAATGGCTTAAAAAATTATAGGGGTCTATGGTAGCCGATCTTCTCGGAGTAATGGAGTTGCTAAAACCCGTCCATTACCAGCGGCTATGGAGTCATCTCGCACCGCACCCACACGACCGCAAACCACTCAAAGATTTCCTTATGCGGGCTTTCCTCGTATTCCGACATCTTATTGAACAAGACGTAAGTATATACACAAATACACTTATTTGAGTTTGTTAGTCCTATTATTTAAACTGTCTCACATATAAATATCGTAACTAAAATTATATTAAAATGTTGTCATATAAAACCATGAATCGATAAAGGATATATTTTTATTTTTATATTACCTATGATTCAAGCATATAAAACTACTAGATTCTGGCATCGACTTTAGCCGCATGGACTTTAAAATATAACTACTCCTAGTCTGTGTCGTACGTCTGGATTCTGGAACGTATGCAAAATTTCATGGGATCTTACTAATGTGTTTGTTCCAGGTATTTCCATCGGATTGGATGGTTTTAAGAGTTCAAAGTTGTAAAGTGCTACTTTCAGCTCTTGAGGATCTCGCGCAGCCGCTGCTTGAGCGATTTCTTGGGGACGAACCGCCTCAGTTTGACTCTCAGGTAATCCATCTACACATTTCTGTGGGGGTGGCGGTGGGGGTGTAGTATGGGTGTGTGTGTGTGTGTGTTTGTGTGTGTGGGTTTGTGTGTGTGGGTGCGTGTGTGTGTGTGTGTGTGTGTGTGTGTGGCCGTATGTAAACCTCTCATAACTTTTGAATGGCTTAACCGATTTCGCGGTTGGCGCCATTCGAAAGGACTTGACCTAACTTAGATTTGAATACAATTAGGACCGATTCGAACCGGTAGATCTTGAGAAATCTAAAATAAACTACAAAAAAATGTTTTTTCTTGGACTAACTTTTAAACGATTTTACCGATCGATTCCTAAAACTAATCAGATCTTAACATCAAAAAACCACGTCGATCGCCGCCAGTCCGGTCAAAATCAGTTGATTCGTTCGTGAGGTATCGTTGTCGACAAAAAAAATAATAAAAAATGATTTTTTCAGAAAATCTATGAAAATTTCAGTCTGACCAGTTCGAGCTTTAAGATGCTTCAAAGAACTCAAAAAGCTGCGTTGAATGTCGTAAACTACGAGAAAATCGGTTAATTCATTAAAAAGTTATTTCAATTTAAATATTCAAAAAATGGCTGTTTTAATAAATTTTTATCAAACATTCAAGCTCGACTACCTTGGGTTAATTTCCAGAAACTCAGATATTACATTCTTGACGTGTGTACCTATCGATCACTTTCTTGACTGAATATTTTCCTTGTCTTGTTGTCTGAACATCCTGAGCAAGACACCGCTTCATGTTGCTATTTTTAATTATTAATTTTTAACTTCCCGCTAAGATAATTTAAATTTTTTTAAGTTGGGAAGTTATTGGTTTTACCCCGTTTTTCTTAGCAGGAAGTTGCAGGGATGGCCTTTAGGGTCAACCGTTTTCCAGATTTTTTTGTTAGAAGCCACTGTCCTCCTTGAGGAATGAAATTATAGTATGGTTTTTTAGTACAGCAAGTATGATTTTTTAGTACAGCAAGGTTTATAAATTAGTATCTGATATGTATAGTTATGGTCGGGCTACATGGATCTGGGCGTAGCCTTAGTGACGTCGAGCGCTCTGCAACCAGACCGGTGGGCGGGGCGCGGCCCGGACCGTGCGCGCATGCGCGCGGCCGCCGGCATGCGTGTACTCTCCGTTTGGAACATGCTTGGTGAGTATTATAAACGTGTATCCTCCATATGCTCGGTGAGTACTTTGAACGTGTACGCTCCACATGCTCGGTGGGTATTTGCACGTGTACCCTCCACATGCTCGGTGTAGATAACTAAATCTGTGAGAGTGAACACTCCCGCGTATGCACTATCCGAGGCGCGGCGCAGCTGCAGCTGGTGGGTGGCGCGGTGGGCGCGCTGCTGGAGATCACCCTGGTGAAGTCGCTGGGCGTGCTCGTAGCGCTCATGTAGATAGATAAGTCTGTGAGAGTGTACATGTGCGCAGGCGCGGCGCAGCTGCAACTGGTGAGCGGTGCGGTGGCCGCGCTGCTAGAGATCACGCTGGTGGAGTCGCTGGGCGCGCTCGTAGCGCTCATGTAGATAGATAAGTCTGTGAGAGTGTACATGCGCGCAGGCGCGGCGCAGCTGCAACTGGTGGGCGGTGCGGTGGGCGCGCTGCTGGAGATCACGCTGGTGGAGTCGCTGGGCGCGCTCGTAGCGCTCATGTAGATAGATAAGTCTGTGAGAGTGTACATGTGCGCAGGCGCGGCGCAGCTGCAACTGGTGAGCGGTGCGGTGGGCGCGCTGCTGGAGATCACGCTGGTGGAGTCGCTGGGCGCGCTCGTAGCGCTCATGTAGATAGATAAATCTGTGAGAGTGTACATGCGCGCAGGCGCGGCGCAGCTGCAACTGGTGAGCGGTGTGGTGGGCGCGCTGCTGGAGATCACGCTGGTGGAGTCGCTGGGCGCGCTCGTAGCGCTCATGTAGATAGATAAGTCTGTGAGAGTGTACATGTGCGCAGGCGCGGCGCAGCTGCAACTGGTGAGCGGTGCGGTGGCCGCGCTGCTAGAGATCACGCTGGTGGAGTCGCTGGGCGCGCTCGTAGCGCTCATGTAGATAGATAAGTCTGTGAGTGTACATGCGCGCAGGCGCGGCGCAGCTGCAACTGGTGAGCGGTGCGGTGGGCGCGCTGCTGGAGATCACGCTGGTGGAGTCGCTGGGCGCGCTCGTAGCGCTCATGTAGATAGATAAGTCTGTGAGAGTGTACATGTGCGCAGGCGCGGCGCAGCTGCAACTGGTGAGCGGTGCGGTGGGCGCGCTGCTGGAGATCACGCTGGTGGAGTCGCTGGGCGCGCTCGTAGCGCTCATGTAGATAGATAAGTCTGTGAGAGTGTACATGTGCGCAGGCGCGGCGCAGCTGCAACTGGTGAGCGGTGCGGTGGCCGCGCTGCTAGAGATCACGCTGGTGGAGTCGCTGGGCGCGCTCGTAGCGCTCATGTAGATAGATAAGTCTGTGAGTGTACATGCGCGCAGGCGCGGCGCAGCTGCAACTGGTGAGCGGTGCGGTGGGCGCGCTGCTGGAGATCACGCTGGTGGAGTCGCTGGGCGCGCTCGTAGCGCTCATGTAGATAGATAAGTCTGTGAGAGTGTACATGTGCGCAGGCGCGGCGCAGCTGCAACTGGTGAGCGGTGCGGTGGGCGCGCTGCTGGAGATCACGCTGGTGGAGTCGCTGGGCGCGCTCGTAGCGCTCATGTAGATAGATAAGTCTGTGAGAGTGTACATGTGCGCAGGCGCGGCGCAGCTGCAACTGGTGAGCGGTGCGGTGGCCGCGCTGCTAGAGATCACGCTGGTGGAGTCGCTGGGCGCGCTCGTAGCGCTCATGTAGATAGATAAGTCTGTGAGTGTACATGCGCGCAGGCGCGGCGCAGCTGCAACTGGTGAGCGGTGCGGTGGGCGCGCTGCTGGAGATCACGCTGGTGGAGTCGCTGGGCGCGCTCGTAGCGCTCATGTAGATAGATAAGTCTGTGAGTGTACATGCGCGCAGGCGCGGCGCAGCTGCAACTGGTGAGCGGTGCGGTGGGCGCGCTGCTGGAGATCACGCTGGTGGAGTCGCTGGGCGCGCTCGTAGCGCTCATGTAGATAGATAAGTCTGTGAGTGTACATGCGCGCAGGCGCGGCGCAGCTGCAACTGGTGAGCGGTGCGGTGGGCGCGCTGCTGGAGATCACGCTGGTGGAGTCGCTGGGCGCGCTCGTAGCGCTCATGTAGATAGATAAGTCTGTGAGAGTGTACATGTGCGCAGGCGCGGCGCAGCTGCAACTGGTGAGCGGTGCGGTGGCCGCGCTGCTAGAGATCACGCTGGTGGAGTCGCTGGGCGCGCTCGTAGCGCTCATGTAGATAGATAAGTCTGTGAGTGTACATGCGCGCAGGCGCGGCGCAGCTGCAACTGGTGAGCGGTGCGGTGGGCGCGCTGCTGGAGATCACGCTGGTGGAGTCGCTGGGCGCGCTCGTAGCGCTCATGTAGATAGATAAGTCTGTGAGAGTGTACATGTGCGCAGGCGCGGCGCAGCTGCAACTGGTGAGCGGTGCGGTGGGCGCGCTGCTGGAGATCACGCTGGTGGAGTCGCTGGGCGCGCTCGTAGCGCTCATGTAGATAGATAAGTCTGTGAGAGTGTACATGTGCGCAGGCGCGGCGCAGCTGCAACTGGTGAGCGGTGCGGTGGCCGCGCTGCTAGAGATCACGCTGGTGGAGTCGCTGGGCGCGCTCGTAGCGCTCATGTAGATAGATAAGTCTGTGAGTGTACATGCGCGCAGGCGCGGCGCAGCTGCAACTGGTGAGCGGTGCGGTGGGCGCGCTGCTGGAGATCACGCTGGTGGAGTCGCTGGGCGCGCTCGTAGCGCTCATGTAGATAGATAAGTCTGTGAGTGTACATGCGCGCAGGCGCGGCGCAGCTGCAACTGGTGAGCGGTGCGGTGGGCGCGCTGCTGGAGATCACGCTGGTGGAGTCGCTGGGCGCGCTCGTAGCGCTCATGTAGATAGATAAGTCTGTGAGTGTACATGCGCGCAGGCGCGGCGCAGCTGCAACTGGTGAGCGGTGCGGTGGGCGCGCTGCTGGAGATCACGCTGGTGGAGTCGCTGGGCGCGCTCGTAGCGCTCATGTAGATAGATAAGTCTGTGAGTGTACATGCGCGCAGGCGCGGCGCAGCTGCAACTGGTGAGCGGTGCGGTGGGCGCGCTGCTGGAGATCACGCTGGTGGAGTCGCTGGGCGCGCTCGTAGCGCTCATGTAGATAGATAAGTCTGTGAGTGTACATGCGCGCAGGCGCGGCGCAGCTGCAACTGGTGAGCGGTGCGGTGGGCGCGCTGCTGGAGATCACGCTGGTGGAGTCGCTGGGCGCGCTCGTAGCGCTCATGTAGATAGATAAGTCTGTGAGTGTACATGCGCGCAGGCGCGGCGCAGCTGCAACTGGTGAGCGGTGCGGTGGGCGCGCTGCTGGAGATCACGCTGGTGGAGTCGCTGGGCGCGCTCGTAGCGCTCATGTAGATAGATAAGTCTGTGAGAGTGTACATGTGCGCAGGCGCGGCGCAGCTGCAACTGGTGAGCGGTGCGGTGGCCGCGCTGCTAGAGATCACGCTGGTGGAGTCGCTGGGCGCGCTCGTAGCGCTCATGTAGATAGATAAGTCTGTGAGTGTACATGCGCGCAGGCGCGGCGCAGCTGCAACTGGTGAGCGGTGCGGTGGGCGCGCTGCTGGAGATCACGCTGGTGGAGTCGCTGGGCGCGCTCGTAGCGCTCATGTAGATAGATAAGTCTGTGAGTGTACATGCGCGCAGGCGCGGCGCAGCTGCAACTGGTGAGCGGTGCGGTGGGCGCGCTGCTGGAGATCACGCTGGTGGAGTCGCTGGGCGCGCTCGTAGCGCTCATGTAGATAGATAAGTCTGAGAGTGTACATGTGCGCAGGCGCGGCGCAGCTGCAACTGGTGGGCGTAGCGGTGGGCGCGCTGCTGGAGATCACGCTGGTGGAGTCGCTGGGCGCGCTCGTAGCGCTCATGTAGATAGATAAGTCTGAGAGTGTACATGTGCGCAGGCGCGGCGCAGCTGCAACTGGTGGGCGTAGCGGTGGGCGCGCTGCTGGAGATCACGCTGGTGGAGTCGCTGGGCGCGCTCGTAGCGCTCATGTAGATAGATAAGTCTGAGAGTGTACATGTGCGCAGGCGCGGCGCAGCTGCAACTGGTGGGCGTAGCGGTGGGCGCGCTGCTGGAGATCACGCTGGTGGAGCCACTGCGACGTGCGGCGCTGGGCGCGCTTGTGGCGCTCATGGCGGCGGAGCGCGCGCGTACGGGTGAGGCGCGCCGCACCGAGGCCGCGCTCGTTGACAAGCTCGACTCGCTCGTGGCCGACAACAAAGCCGATGACCACTACCGTCGCCTCTTCGACACCGTGTACGGTACTCACCTGCCCTCTAGCTTGCGTCCTGAGTGTAGGCTCACACGAGTACGAAATGTATCAATGACGATTCGCGTCCGCTGGCAATTTAGACAGATTCAAATATTTCGCGTACCATTTGGTTTTGTCCGCTGCAGAGTCCGCTTGCACATGTGATATGCCGTTACTCAGGACGCTCACTTAGAATGTAAAATGAAACTAGAATGATGTTCATTTCGTCTCATTGTGATTGGTCTCGTGAATCATGCATCTGTCTCTCGACTAATCAGGGCTCACGCATTGGATTTTCGCCCAATTACAATACAATAAAGCGAAACGAGCGTACATTTACTACTCAAGAAATCACAATTTTTTTGTTAAGATGGGAAAAATAATACCTAACCGCACACTCCGTTGTTCGGGGCAACGAACAGGGTAGTGTGGGGCCCTCTCCCACTAAATAAACCCGCCGTGTGCCTTGTCTCCGCCTGTATTGGCAGACCAAATCATCCCTACCAAATTGCAACACACGTATCATGGTCTACAAGACACTATCGCTGCCTTCGTAAATGAATAGACATTAAATATTGTAGATATGTTACATAATTCTTCCGTGCGTTATGCATTTGTACTGTGAGGTCGTACACCCGCAGCCGGCAACCGCGATGGGGAGCGGGAAGCTAAGCTGTATGAGGCGTGCCGCAAAATTGAGAAATGGCAGGCGATGCTGGACTCTCAAACGTGATCCCTGGGGTCAGCCGTACCGTGCGGCGCTGAATAAGGATAGGGGACACCCGCCTGGGTGGTAGCTCTGGATCTAGACCATCCGATGCGTGCCTGGCGCCTGGACGGCTCCCAGACTGCTGAAAGTGGCAAGGCAAGTATTCCTGCAGAAGTCGGGGTGACCGCTAGATTCGGCCAGGGCCTTAAGGCCTATCATGATGCTAGACGAGGGGGTAAGCTGCTGGAGAGAATTCTCGCAGCCCGCGTCGTCCAGCACCTGCGCGAAGTCTGGCCCGACTCAGAAGCACAGTTCGGTTTCCGGGCAGGTCGTTTTCCTATCTGTGAAATGAAATGATGAGCAGTGGCTTGACTATACTCTCGGTATAGTTGAGTCCATGAGCGACGGTTACCAGATACCATCAGGTTGGCCATGGTTTGTCTGCCATCACACGCAATAAAAAAAGGTCGTACGACGTTCAGTGCCAGTATATGCTTGAGGTTCGCGGCCTAGAGTTCTGTTGGCGGTATCACTTGACATTGCTAACGCATTCAATAGTCTTCCATTTAGCTGCATCGGGAAAGTGCTCTAGTATCACGGAGTGCCCGCTGAGTGCTGCGGTTAGTGGTAGAATACTGGCGGTCATCTGCTATGCGGCTGACCCGTATTCCTGGTCACCTTGGGGACCTCATAGGTGGTCTAGAGGATTGAGGCGCTGGAGCTTAGGGTGACCCTGGACAAGTCAAATACCTTCCTGTTTCACGTACCCCGAAGTCGGCTACTTGCTGGCGCCTCGATCACGTTGGATGGATTCCTAATCAGGGTCCTGGCCCAAATTTAGTTTCTGTGCCTGGTACCGGATTGGTGGTAGTCCTTTCGCGAGCACTTACGACAGTTGTCGCCAAGACCAGTCAGCACGGCGTCCGTCCTCGGCACACGCTCGAGGCGTGACCGGCTTGAGCCGGGCCACACCGGTAACTCATCGCGGCGATAAAGGGTGAACTCTCGCTACCAAGCATCGTTAGAACGATGCTCGGCAGTAACATAATTGGGCTGCGGTCACTACCTTCTGCGAAGACTTTATCTCGCAGAAGGAAGCGGCGAAGTGAGCCAGCCATAGAACATCCGCCATCCGCAATGGCTGCGAAGTTGCGATGCTCCGGTGTGCGGAAGCCTCGCTCAGAGAGGGTACCAAATACAGATAAGATGGTATTGGGTGAGGGCCCCACACTATGCTGGTCGCTGCCCCGAACGAGCGATGGGCTGTGTGCTTAAGTACATTTTTTCCGCCTTAACAATAAAGGATTTAGGCACAATGACAATGGCGGCAATCCACTGACTCACTATATATTTCGACCAATCAGATGAAAATACAATACCTATAGGCCTTTTTCCTGAAATAATGTCTATGATCTTGACTACATTGTTCCATGAAAATCTACTAATATTAAATTTATAATTGTTCACGCTACACAGGGAACATTTAAGCTCAGTGTAAGTAACAAGTCTCTCTATATTACTTATATGGTTTATTTCCCTTACTTTCAAGGCATGGTCATTTTATTACACCCTGGATCTCATAATAGCTTAATCTAGAACTCAACTGACTATGCATGCCTAAAATACGATATATAAATACAAGAGTACCTTATTAGTGTCCACAATAATTTAATTACACTGTTCTGTAGATGCTTATTTATGCAACAATTAAAAGGTTCAGTCAAGTATTTCGATGTCATTAATTTAAAAAATAATTAGAGCCCAAACTTGTGAGAAATCGTATTAAATATTATAGAAAATTGAATGTGATGAGTAAAGAACACAATCACAAAAAATTGAAAATTGAAATAAATTCTGGTAAGTCAAGTAATGAATTGTGTAGTATAGGCCAACTTCTCTCCCACTCTGGAGGAGGTTTGTGCTTACCTAAGAAGACTTACATTGGTAGGTAGTATGGCTGCAATAATAACATATATTTTTTAATTTAGCTTGATGGAACGTGTATCAACTGAAGGATGGCGTGAGGCAGGGGCGGCGTTCGTGGCTTGTGTGACTCGGTTATTGGAGAGGTTGTTGGACTACAGGGCTGTGATGCAGGGCGCCGAACACAGGGACAAACGGATGGCTGCCACTGTCAACCTTCTTGTAAGTATTTACAAACTAGATTCTACCCGCGACTTCGTCCGCGTGAACGTTACTTTAAGCTAATATAACACCAAAAACAGGTTTCCCATTGGAATCGTCTTTTTTTTCGGGATAATAAGCTATTTTTTTATCCCGGAAAAAGAGACGATTATGTAGGCTCCAGACAGTATGTATGCAGCAAACATTTCATGACGATCGGTTAACTAGTTATGACGATAAAGCGTTACAAATAAAGAAACATACGCCCTTTGTATTTATAATATTAGTATAGTATAAGGATGTAAGAGTAAGTCTGTTTGTTTGTTACGCTTTATCGTTATAACTACTTAACCGATCGTCCAGAAATTTATCATGTATGGTCCGGAACCCATAAAGAACATAGTCTTTTTATCCCCTAAAATATTATTGTTTCTGTGTGGTCTATAGTTAGTTAAGTGATCTATAGTTAAAATTTCAAACTTATGTCGCTAGACCAATGTTTTTTGGTTATATTACCTAAGTTTGGAGCTTCTAGCCGCGTGGCCCCGGTTTGAACCTCGGGTCAATGTTGTTACCAACACGAAGCCTGGAGTAATTGGTAGACGCCATTAGTCACGCGGAACTAAGTTTCTCGTATCTAGGCAAAAAATCAACTAGTTTCTGGAGTCTACTTTTATTATTAAATAAGTTGCTGTATAGAAATGAAATGCCTATCGCTAGACCCACACAAATAAGCACTTTTATTTTGTCGGTTAATGTCATCAGTTGGATGACCGAGCCTTACTCAGTATTTTTTTTTTTGGTAAATCGTGAGTTTTTCTCACAAAAGAAAGAATTGAAAAAAAAGGGGGGAAAAAACGAACTGGAGACATCTGGACTAGAACCGGGGTCTTCTGGTTTTGGGACCGCCCGATTTCCCACCTGAGCTATTATAACCTCGTAGATGATGGCGAAATTTACCTTATTCCAATAGTATTGTAGCAGTTTTGCATTGCCTGAAAAGCCTTTTGGATCATGTTCTGTTCTGAGTGGATGTGAGGAAAGAAGTCTATTTGGAATCCACGCTCGCCTATATTTGTGCTGTTCTGCTTTTGCCTTTGGTCAGCTATATTTTCTTCTAATATTAAATATTAAGTAATAGGTAGTGCTTACCCTATTTGGTATTATTTCAGAATTTCTACAAAAATGAAATTGATCGTAAAGAGATGTACTTGCGATACGTATACAAACTACACGATCTACATATTGCGTCCGATAACTTTGTTGAAGCCGGCTGCACGCTTCTGGTAAGATTTGTATTTGTGATCAAAACTTTGCTACAAAATCAATATTATCATTAAAATCCAAAAGAAGCAGATGCATACAACATCGAGAATGTTTTTCATTACACCTCCGTCTCCCGTGTGAATGATTGTGAAACACCTCAGTGTGTTTTTATCGTAGTAGGTGATAGTACCATTCATTTCTCATATGAAAAATGAAATGGTGCGCATGCGGCTTTGCAGTATTCTTACTATTGTTGAGTCCATGAGCGGTTGACACTTGCTATAGGTGGGTCGTGGTTCCTCTGCCATCACAAGCAATAACAATGTTTCATGCCCTATAGAATGGATTTTGGAATGAAGATCTAGGATCTGTTACTCTGGACCAATATAATGGTCAGTGTTCTCGCACAAAGTAACGAGACATCAAAACAAAAATTAATGATGATATATATTTTTAGTTGTACGCAGAAACGCTTAGTTGGGACAGTGACGTAGTAGGAGTAGATCCAGAGCACCCAGAAGTAATGGAGTGGAAGCGTAAAGAAGCGTTATACAATCAAGTCCTACAATATTTTGACCGTGGAAAGGTTCGTTTTAATTTTTTCTTAATTTTAAAATTAATGTATGTATGAACGTTCGACGAGCTATATTTACATAATATAAATCTCACTATATTTTGGTACGATGTATAGAGTACAAGCAGGCATTATTTCCAGTGCTGGGAGAAAGGTCTACCGTTGCTACGAGAGCTGGCTACTTTGTACGAAGTGAAACTATGTGATTATCCTCGTTTGGCGAGCTGCTTAAGAACTCATGCTACATTTCTTGATTCGGTAATGGAGCAGCTCAGACCAGAGCCCGAATATTTTAGAGTCGGCTTCTATGGAAAAGGATGTCCTCTCTTTGTCAGGGTAAGAACAAATTCTTGAATATTAGTGTACGAGTTCATTACTTTTGTACAATAACAGATTCTCTTGTGTAAAGAAATAATATTGTAAGTCAATTTAACAATTGATCAATAGATGTCACTTTTTATAAGAGGTTTTTATCCTATTATAAAGCTGTAATAGAGCTGTGTCTGTACATTTAAGAAATGTGAGAAAAAATGGCTATGTAGACGTGACTGAAGACTAAACATTTTTTTTAGATGTTTTGTCTGTTAGTTTGTTTGCGGATGACGCAAAAACTACTGAACGGATTTTGATGCAACAAACGATATTTGATAGATCTTGAATAGACTTAAAAACTGGTATACATTACCCTGCTACTATATCGGGAACCTGAGATATAACCTAAGAACTAGCTTTTGGCCGCGGTGGAGCCGTGGGCTAACGCTCGCACGACATATTTTAACTTATTGTTAAAATTTACTATATTACCAAAATAAATAAAATGTGAAATAGAAAATTATAGCTAAGTTTTGATCTATATTTTAGCACTTGACATGCTCAGCTAATCTTAAAGTACAAATTATAATTTGTGAATAAGGAAAACCGCTCGTACTAAAATACTCTTTTTCCTTATGGATGGATGGATCCATCCATCTATCAGCCTTTCGACGTCCATTACTGGACATAGGCCTCCCCAAATTGGGTTGGTATAGTGCCGTAATCGCCACGCTTGGCAGGTGGGTTGGCGATCGCAGTAGATGTTGTTAATACTCGAGGGAGTGCTGCTGCCCACTCCCCCCGGTATTCCCTCAGTCGGCTCTTACGACGGGTGGAGAGGGGTATCCTTATTCACAAATTATAATTTGTACATTATAGCTACGTTTAGGATTCGGGCCCAGCGGTGTTCCAGAAGGCGCGGGTTTGATCCCCGCTTATGTTCCTATAATTTTCTATTGTAAATTTTAACACTTGTATCATAGTAAACGGTCGATAATATATAAAAATATCAGCGTTATAAGATATAATTTAAGATATGTTTTTTTACAGAATAAACAGTTTGTATACCGCGGCCACGACTATGAACGTATCGGTGCGTTTACGCAACGCCTGCAAGCTGAATATGTGGCGGCACACATACTCATGCGGAACACACCACCCGATGACTCTATAATCGCTAATGATGGACAATGTCAGTATTTACCCTAGATTTATGATAAAAAATAATTAACGCATGTCCAGTTAGCCACGCTTAGTGCAGCAGCGGCAATACAATTTCTTATTGTGTCAATTTTCAGCTCTTAGATTAATGCGAGGAAACAGACATTCAATATTACAGTACTGGTGGTATAAGCTTAGGCACCTCCATGTATTTTAGTTGTAGTGGGAGATAGCAGTGCAATCTAATGGTGAGCTGGCATTATTCTAAGTATTATTGAGTCCATGAGTGACGGTTGCCATTTACCATCAGATGAGCCGTGGCTCCTCTGCCACCATACGTAATTCAACAACAGTGCTACAGCTCTGTGTCTGCACATTATTTAAAAAAAAACAACCACAGTACATTACAGAGCAACCAACCATACAGTCTACTATTAATCTGAACAAGCACAGCACAGCTACAAAATTCGATGTAGAAAAAACTAAACATTAATAAGCTGTAATCAAGCGTACTATATCACTTAAGCTCAATATAATTTGTCACTCTAAAACTAGAAACTGAAAACGGTATCAACCATCTATCCATCCATCAGCCTTTCGAAGTCCACTGCTAGACACAGGCCTCCCCAAGAGAACGCCACAACATGTGTTTCGCTCATATGGGGGATAGTGCCGTAATCGCCACGCTTGGCAGGCGGGTTGGCGATCGCAGTGGATGTTGTTAATACTCGAGGGAGTGCTGCTGCCCACTCCCCCGGTATTCCCTCAGTCGGCTCTTACGACTCCCATGGGTGGAGAAGGGTGAGACAATTCTAAAGCCGGCCCCACATGGCAAACGGTATCAATATGTGTAACTTAATTTCCAATTTTTACATAGAAACCTCGTCAATATTAGTCTACATTTTAAAAACATTTTTATTAGCATTAAAAAATGTTGTTCACCTAGTTACATTAGCTTTGTGATGACAATGGTTATAATTAAATATGATTACGCTATCCTCTCTGGACTCTGATTTAAGTATATATACGATCATTGACTTAATTCATGTATGCATGGAAAATAAATGAAGCCCGCTATATACACAATACAGTATTTATGTAGTAGTTAGTAGTAACAGTGATAGTCTAGTGGTAAAACCAAGGACTGCAAAGACAAATTGAGTTCGATCCCCAGTTCGGAGTCACGGCACACACCTGTTTCTTTTCGAGATTTTTCTTAAAAAGCTATAATTAAAGTACAAATTATTTGTGAATGAGGAAAATGAGATTTTTAGTATGAGGGGGAAACGAACCTGCGTCCCTTTAAGGCGGGAAAAAATATTCCTAACCGCCCACCCCGTTGTTCGGGGCAACGAACAGGGTAGTGTGGGGCCCTCACCCACTAAACAAACCCGCCGTGTGCCGTCTCTCCGCCTTTATTGGTGGGCCACTTGAACTCTTCGGTGGTACGAACCCGTGTCCCTTCCAATCCGGGGAAGTGCTCTAAGCGACTGAGCTACCGTACCAACCTATTCGGTCATCCCAATCTCCTCATCACATTTGTCTTTACGACCTAGACCTGAAAATATAGATCAAAAAAAGCTATAATTATTTGTATTTGTTTACAAATTATCACTGCTCAGTAAAGGAAAACATCGTGAAGAAAACCTGCATATCTGAGAGGTTTTCTCAACGGATTGTGAAGTTTGCCCACCCGCACCGGGCCAGCGTTCTTTTTTTTATTTTTTTTATTGTTTATAATGGCAGACGAGCCACGGCCCACCTGATGGTAAGTGGTAATCGTTGCTCATGAACTCAACTACACTGAGAGTATCGCAGCGACTTAACAAGTCGCTGCGCACCATTTCACTTCTCAGATATGAAAAATCAAAGAATAAACGGCTATCTTCTGCTACACCCAAAACACACTGACGTGCTTTATTACCGGTCACACAGCAGACGGTGGTACTACTACTTGGTACCTACCACCAGTAATGCAATGGGTGATAATTGCTTCCTTTAGTCACCCCGTATGACATCCGCGGGAAAGAATGGGGTGGTGACACTTGTATTCTTAGCCCGTCACTTCACGGGCAAACGGCCAGAATCCCTCTCGCCCTGAACGGATACACGTGCCCAGTAATAACATTTCGAGAAAAAGAAAAACCCTCTGTCCTAAGTAATTGTTTAAATTCCTTAATTTGTTACGCCTACCTAAAGATATTTTATTTTTTAATATTTGAGTACTGAGACCCTGTCCACGATTTCTCAGGGACCTTCTATGTTTGTTCGGGTATATTACATACAGATATTAACCGTATTAAATTTGTTTAACTTTGTAATTTAGCATGAATGCATGAATGCCTATGTTAGGATCAACAAAACAAGGTTCTATCGGCCTAAATGGCCAGTGTCAGCATTATATAATTTTTTTAAATATCTTTCCAGATATACAAATATGTAATGTAAAACCAGTTGCATCTCGTCGTGTATGGCCGTCCGGTACTCCGGAGCAGGTGAAGCGGTTTTACGCTTGCAATGATGTGGATACGTTTTTATGTGATCGTCCATTACAAAAGCCACCCATTGATAAAGATAATGAATTCAAGGTAATTATCCCATCGATTTAAACAATTGTGTAAATTTGCTATGAACCAATGGAGCATGGGAAAATATGTTCTTTTTAAGCTCGGTTGGGGAAGTACCGCCCTTTCACAGGAGATAGGCGTGAGGCCACGGTAAGAATCCTAAAAAAAGTTCTTAAATATGTGTCTATTACTAAAATATAACTCATATTATGCAAAGTGTAACCAATTAAATTTCATTTATTTAAATACTTTGATCCTAAATGACTGATTATAGAGTCTATGGATAGAGAGGACAACATTAGTAACGGAAGACACGTTGCCTGGGATACTACGGTGGTCGGAAGTGACGTCGAGATCTGTAGAAGAGATACCGCCAGTTGAAGTAAGTAAAATATAAAAAAACAGGCAGACATAAGGCCTGCAGACAAAAGGGAAAACTTTTTGTAACTTGTTTAAATTCGTATTATGAACGGTATCTAGTACTAATTATTTCGATAGATGGCGTTGTACTACATATAGGAAGCAAGTCCGAATAGAGTTTAAAGTAAAGATTGATGTGCCTTCGAAAACATACAGCATTGTATATGAAGAAGCAATGTATGCTGCCCTGTCACTGTTACGCGGTCAATTCAAATAAGTCAAATAGTTTAACCGGAAGTGCAGTAGGCGCTGCTTTAACACCAGCTAGACGAGAATCGTTACCACTTTTTAAATTGTCATAGCGTTGTGTGCTTTCGCCGCGAGCGGTCGAAATCTAAAAATATTTAATCCGTAAATTTTTTAAAGTTTCGTTTATTTTCATTAGTGCAAGTAATCTTTAAGTTTACTCGCTAAAAGTAAATTATCGGGTGTAACACGTTACGAGTTTCGTCCATAATGAAAACGCTGATACGGCCCCCGGTGCCGATCGATCAACCCGGAATCGCCGACGTCCGATAAAGATTCTGGGCAAGAAAAAAGAGTGTCGTCATGCTCAAATTGTTCGTCAGATAGCGAAAGCGAACAAGAACTACCCCCACGCAAAAAATAAAAGCGAGAATCACAGGTAACCGTCGATCATCGGATCTATGCGTTATACAATCAGGTGAGTTTTCTTACCAATTATATACTGCACCAACCTTACAATATCTACACCAAAATCGTTAGACTTGGGTTTTTGTACGACAGACGTCGATGAGAAAAAAAGTACTTAAACCAGCTAATGAAAAACGGTTACGACAGTTAATTGAATTTAACACACCCACATGGCAACATATTCGCTATAAGAAGGCGTTGGCAGAAATGCTTGCTTACCCTGGTTTTTGTAATTTAAAAGTTAACGACGAAATGTGTTCGCTAAATAAAGGAAAAGATTATTTGGCATCAACGGAAGAAATAATGGCTGCTACTACTAACGCCTTATTATAACAAAGAGAATTATTGCAATCCGGATTACAGGCAGTTATCGATTGGGCCCATAATAACCCAACAAAGTTAAGTTTCGATAATCTCTAGTCAAATTTCTGAAACCTTCGGGAATACATCTCCGTCCTATAAACTAACGGAACAAACTGCAAATAATTTGTGGAAAACGGGCCGAGTGTATAGAAACAAGACGCAAAAGATTAGTTAGTGAAATCCCAGACAAAAACATTCAGGCTGCAATTAATAATATACCACCTAACGAGGAGTATTTATTTGACAAGAATAAACTTAATTCGTTTATCCAATCTCTCGGAGGTCCTCACTTTTGGCTATCGTCACCACAGTCTTCTAAAACTAAAGATAATGTTAAAAACAGATTTAAAGAGCCTGTACCATTTACATGAAAATATAGATCACAAACGCAAAATACAAATTTTCGAGATACCCACAAAAAATTACAGAGAAAACTATTCTTTAAAGGAAAAAATGGCAATTACAAACAAAATAAGAACTCTTCCTTTCGAAACAAAAACGGAAAAAAATTACTATCCGACACATTTCAGAGGAGGTCGCTTAAAAATTTTCAAGAAGCGTTGGCTTTCTTTTGGGGCAAACAAATTCATAATATCGGCGATCACTGGGTTCCGCATACCCTTTTACAAAAAGCCTTCTCTGTTAATACCAACAAGACGTGTCATGACACAATATGCAACAAAATCGTCCCCTGTGATGTCTCGTATAATAGAGGATCTCTTACATCAGGGAGTGATACAACCAGTGGTCAGAAAAACTCCCAGCTTTATCTCCAAGCTTTTTCTGCGGAAGAAAAGCGATGGATCGATGCGCCCAATTTTCGATCTTCGAGAATTGAACAAATCTGTGAGAGCAAAGCGCTTTCGCCTGATTTCTCACACCTCAATACCAGATTTTCTCCAACCTGGAGATTGGATGATAAAGCTAGACATTTCACAGGCGTATTTCCATTTATTAGCAGCAAGATCACACCGACCATCCTTAAGGATCAGCTACAAAGATCAGCTGTACGAAATGACATGCCTACCCTTTGGCCTGGCGTCAGCGGCGTACCTATTCTCCTCCGTAACATGCTGGGTCGCGGAGACCTTGCATGAGTGCTAGTCTACCTAGAAGATTTCCTTTTGGTCAACCAAGACCAATCCAAGTTATGTCTTCAGTCTGCGGAAGCCGTGAGACACTTGGAACACCTGGGCTGGCAAATCAACTACAAAAAGTCTGTGCTGACACCAACGCAAGACTTGGAGTATCTCGGGATTCGCTGGCAGACTGCTTGGAATAAAATGTCATTGCCAATAAGAAAGAGACAGAATATTTACAACACACTGGAAAAAATGCAAAAAAAAAGGTCAACCAATCTTCGACAGTTACAAATCCTACTAGGACAATTAAACTTTGCGACCTTCGTCGTACCTCGAGGCAGACTCCATTGTCGAAAAATGCAGATATTCCTACGCCGATTCGACAAGAAATATCCTCGATAGAGCCAGTCCGTCCCCAGAACAATGTATCAGGAGATGAAGTGGTGGCTCGGAGCCACAAGCCACACGTCGCCTATACACAAAGAGCCCGCAACACACTTCTTGGCAACGGATGCGTCGGACACGGGTTGGGGTGCTCACCTAAACGGAAAGTTAATTTTAGGAGTGTGGACACTGCATCAGAGACGCTGGAACAGCAACAAAAAAGAGCTCTATGCCGTAATAGCAGCGATACAACCAAACGCAAAGACTACAAAAAGCGCATATCCTGATTCAGTCAGACAACCGAACCCTGATTGCGTACATTCGGAAAGAAGGGGGGACAAGATCATTGGCTCTTCTGGCCCTAACGTTCCAATTGTTAGAACTAACCGACAAATTCCAAATAAAAGGTTATTTGTAATTTGACAAGAGTCGGCACAATGCGTCCCAGGGAGATACAATATAATAGCGGACAGCCTGTCAAGAGGCAAACAACCCGCGGAATGGCATCTCCTACCTCAAGCGACGACCGAAGTGTTTCGGAACAACACGACACAGTGCGGTTGTACAAAACTATGTATCGATAAACTGCACAGATCTATCGGCAAACTTTACAGATGCCTTCAGCAGACCGTGGCATTACCAGCTAGCGTGGGTATTACCGCCGCCCACGCTTTTCCCCAGAGTTCTCGCACACCTGAACAGTGCGACAGGAACCTACTTGGTAGTAGCTCCGGAATGGCCTCGAGCGTTTTGGCTGCAAGACCTGAAAGCCAGAGCGCGGGATCACCCTTACGAAGTTCAGACCCTAGCGGAAGCCATGATAGATGTCACAACATCACATCCTCCACCACAGATACAGACATTGACCCTGAAAGTTTGTGGGTGGGGTGCCCAAATAAAAGAGTGGGCCACTGAAGAAAAAGAATTACTAAAGAAAAGTTGGCGACGTTCCACCTTATCAACTTATTTACCAGCACTGAAAAGATAGCTAAGGTGGTGTTCGTCCTCAAAAGTAAACGCGAAATCGCCTTTAGGCAGGCGCCTTTAGGGTAGGTTTACCTACTGATATCGCTCAATTCCTAATGTATCAAAACCTATCCTATAGCACCATACTTGTCCATAAATCAGCTGTTTTAACTTTCTGCGGTCCTCAGGTAGAACAACTAACACTCACTAATTTTATTATAAAACATACTCTTAAGGCAATAGGCGTAGCCAAACCAAGAGTAGTGAAACAACCTTTTATATAGGACCCACGAATAGTGTTAGATTGGCTTTCAACAAACCCCCCCAAGACAGATTATTTGATATAACGCGTAGAACAGCCACAGTATTACTGTTAGCTTCCGGACGTAGGGTTCATGACCTCACGTTGCTCAAAATCTCGGGGGACAACTTTTTTGGTGAGGGGGAGGATAATATCTTATACCGACGTTCGGATCTAAAACTGATACACATAATTATAGACAAACAGCATGGAAACTTTCCAAACATCCTGTTAAAAACATATGTCCTGTAACTTTGGTTAAAATGTTGATAGAAAAGTCTAGTGCCAGGAGAAATGAAGTAAACGGACTCGATAATCTTTTTATCACGGTGTCCAGTAAAACAAAAGCTGCTTCACGCACTGTAATTGCAAACTGGGTCCGGACAGTCCTTATGGATAGTGGAATTCGTGTATCTCCAGGTAGTTAGTAGAGCGGCAGTTGCCTTTCTGAGATGGTTAGACAATCAATCAACAGACTATATTTTGTCACGGGGCAACTGGAAATCACCCAATACATTTTTTAATCATTATTGCCGTGAAATATCAGATTATAGGCGTAATCTATTCTTTAAAACGTTAACATCTGCATATATATATATATATATATAAATTTATTTGTCTCTGTTATGAGCATAAATGTATACTTTATTGTACACCAAAATATATGAAAAGAAACTTAGACTATGGAAATTACAAGTAAATGCACAATGGGGTGATAGCAATTTCTGCCAGACAACCTAAAAATTGTTATTTAAAATAGATTAATGTTATGATTCTCAGGATGATTGTTACTTAAAATAGCTTAAAATGCTTTGCTTAGCATCATAGCACAGAATTTTGCTTCATAAATAAATATATGTTGTTACTATTCGTTTTATAATTTAAAATATAAACTTCTTTAAATCAGATCATCATAGCGTTGTGTTAAATATTGTTTCACCAGCAGATAACAAACACGTCTTCATATACAATGCTGTATGTTTTCCGAAGGCACATCAATATAAGGGTCTTACATTAAAATAAAGCCGATATTATGTGCTGAAGAAAACATACAGCATTGCAGGAAGTTCTTCCTGGTGAAGACTATAACAATTTAAAAAGTGGTAATGATTCTCGTCTAGCTGGTGTTAAAGCAGCGCCTACTGCACTTCCGGTTAAACTATTTGACTTATTTGAATTGACCGCGTAACGGTGACGTCAGCATACATTGCTTCTTCATATACAATGCTGTATGTTTTCTTCAGCACATAATATCGGTTTTATTTTAATGTAAAACCGTTATATTATGATTTTCATGCACATAGCATGTTGGTGACGTGAACTCATAAGATTTTACACATACATACACAGATAGATTTATGCCTGTTTCCCAGATAAATAGGCAGGGACAACGGATTTTCACTTACTACGATCCTTGCTCACTTCTTTTGCCTCATTCACTGCAAGTCGATTAAGGGTATTCCTGACCTGGCCTTTCTCGAGAACGTCTCACGAGGACTTCCTCTTCCATATAAGATAACTATACACTATAACACATAAGTTTTTACCCATTTAATATTCGCCAAACGTGGCTATAATAATAAATAAATAAATATTCACGGGCATTTCAGACAACGTCCTCTGATCCCAAATTAAGCTTAACCCCAGGGTGCCAGATTACGGATATTATTACATATACTACTTTATTTTATAAATACATACATATAATAGATAGAAAACACCCAGACGCAGTTCAAATATCTGTGGTCATCACACAAATAATTGTCCTTAATGGGAATCGAACCCACGACCTCGTGATCGGAAGTCTGTTACACTACTGACTACGCCACGAAGCCCATCGAAGTTTCCTCTCCAAAAATATAATCAAAGGCAGAGCTAGCCTTTTATGCGCCAGGTGAGAGCTTCTATAACTGCGCCCTTAAAAAATTTTATAATCTTACTTGGTTCTGACAATAAAATCCAATGTTTTCAAAATCTATCTGTGTTTTCCGGGTGGTGACGGACTAAGAATACAAGTGTCACCACCCCATTCTTTCCCACGGCTGTCGTATGAGGCGACTAAGGGAAGTAAGCAATTATCATCCATTGCATGACTGGTGGTAGGGCTGGGTACCGTGTGGCAGTACTCACTTGGTATCGGGCCCGAGCGGGTTGGTACCACCATCTCCAGTGTGACTGGCCATGAAGCACTTCGTTGCGTTTTGGCTGTAGCAGGAGATAGCCGTTTATTCTTTCATTTCATATCGGTGAAATGAAATGGTGAGCAGCGGCTTGACAATACTCTCAGTATAGTTGAGTCCATGAGCGACGGTTACCATTTACTATCAGATGGGCCGTGGCTCGTCTGACACTACAAGTAATAAAAAAAAACTAAAAATTATTTCATCTAAAAACTACGTTTTGTATACTGAAATTTGAGTACACTATAAATAATAGGTATTGTCTGTGGTCCTGGTCTGGGCATTTTTGCGTCCCTCCAAGGTCTACGCCCTGTGCCTGGGCACCGCTGGCACAGCCCTAGTTACGGCACTGATTCACAGGTCCTATGCTCTGCGTGGCCACTAAGAATTTCTTACGGAATGACTCAATAGTACTTTTTGTTCAACTCCACATTTAAACGTGACTGTTTATAGTCTATTATTGCATACTAATACCATTATACAAACGAGAGATAGATTACATGCTGGAGAGAAACTCAATAAGTGTAGGATTTAATCTACAATTAAACTAGATCTGTAAAAAATATTTTATTTTAATAAAACACCGAAAAACCCAGTGGTAAAACCAAGAAATACAAAGACGGTGGTATTAAGACCGAGTTCGAGATCTTTCAAGGCACACACCTCCCATTTTGCAAAATTATGTGTGCATTAATTTAAATATTGTCTAAAATAATTTCTAATTATTCTATATTACTACGGCACAAATCAATTATTAAGAAGAGACCCAGGGGGACAGTAAATCAGATGATAAGATAAATTCAATGATACTTACAAAAACTAAAAAAAAGTGCTTACTAGGAACTACAAAATAGAAAATAATAATAATAATTGTAAAAAAGTGTGGGGTTTTATCGTAGGTGTGACGATATGACCGATTAGTAAAAAATAAACAATAAATGGTCAAATTATTGATTGGGTCAAAGTCATGTATAAAATCATGGGTCCTTGATAAGCAGCCAAAGCTTCAATTTAATCAGACATTTTGAAGTGGGTCAAAATCACGATCGAAGATTCCGTTACCGTGTATTACATAGATTCAGGTGAAGTTAATATAAAAGCATGTTAAAAACATTTTAAGCATATTGGTGATGGACTAATGGTAAAAAGAGTGCGTGTACTGGTTTGGATTCCCATAGAGAATACATATTTAATTGATACCGTCCAGATGCTGAATTGGCAAAGCATCTGGTCGGTATCCAGAGGATGCAGGATCAAATCCTGCTTAATTTATGTGGCTAAGCATGGCAAATGCTAAAAAAATATATAAAAATATCAAAATATTGTTAACAAAATTATTTTGCAGTATGCATGCGAAACAATGGAGTCCACGGAACGCGAACTTCGCAGCCTAATCTCACAATACACAGCAGATCCCACCTTAAACATCAACCCATTCTCTATGCGATTACAAGGCACTATTGACGCGAATGTGCAAGGTGGTATAACCAAGTACGAACAAGCGTTTTTGACTGCTGAGTTTGCGAGGAACGCTAGCCAGAGAGAAGCGGCTGCTGCTGCTAAACTACGGAGGCTTGTTGCGTCACAGTTAGCGGTCGTTGATGCTGGGCTGGCTCTTCATGGTAGATTGGCACCAGAAGAAGTCAAGCCGTTGCATAGGTTTGTGTATTTTGGATATTTCGTTTATAGTATTTAGCAAGTTATTAGCTTTCAGTAAAACTCATAATGTACCAATTTCATTGTACTAATAAATAATAACAATATTTTCGAAGATGGAAACAATATTTATACATAGGTACTCTGTCCTAGAGGGATACTCAAAGGCGACGCATTTTCACTTGTCATACAACTGCCTTGCACTGCCCATTTATTTACACTTAAATTTTTATATTAATAAACTTTATTGGCAAGATTTCATGGTAGTTATTTCTTTGCGTTTTGATAAATATAATGAAAATATACATGCATTTTTTATATTTACATTACAGGCGGCTTGTAGAAAGATTTAATCAACTCCGTCAAAATTTGGGACCGGGACTAACTCGGGCACGAAGGCAGCTATCTGAAAGTATTGTAAAGTAAGTTCTTAATTCTAAAATTTAAAATCTATTTCACAATTACGATAAATGTGTAAATAAAGAAAAGAAATTATATTAAATGGCTCTTACTGGCTGACACAAAATGGAACAATTTATAAAATGAAGCTATTAGCTAGTTAAAAAAATGACACGAATTGCACGCGGTGTAACTGACATCGCTGTAAATGTCCTTGGTAGAAGTATGCTCCCTTCTGGACATCATTTTTATTTTGTGAATAAGCCTGCTAATTATTTTAGATAAGTAATAACCACAATTTTTGTAAATTTTGACTGTATTATGTAATTGTTTTTTTTTATACTATGTGGGTGGCAAACGAGCATAGGGCCTGATGGTAAGTACCGTAACCTTTTAGACGCTAACAACACGTGTGTTCTGGTATCATTCGCGCTTCGCCATCTCCAAGAAAAGGAATAGCAGGTGGATATTAAGGAGAGGATACGGAGGGGGATTGGGCTTCCGGCTCTCCCACTCACCATATTAAACAACCGTAGGAATATCTACCGTTGTGTCACGCTGAGCTTTTATGAGAGGGCGGTACTTCCCTGATCGAGCCGGCCCATTCATGCTGGGATAAGCAAGGATCTACACTAAAAACTGTTTCTTGTATCAAATAAAATAAAATAAATAAACAAAATCATAATAATATGATTGGAATGAGGCATGACGGTAAATTAAAGTGATGGTTATTTCATTACAGCACACCATTACCCCCAGTCCCAGGTCTTGATAAGCGATCTCAAAGTATTCAGCAGAGTGAAAATTACTACGACGATGGCCATCTTTATGATAAACCGGTAAATTTACAATCTTTTACTACCTAATTACAAATTTAAAGTTTCGCATCGTCTGCACTACAAAAATCTCTAGGTTTTCTAAGATGTGTTCAATGTTACATATTTGTTATTTGCAGCAATCATTGGAAGATCCGATGGAGCAACAAAGCATAATGTCGAATAGTTTGCCCATTGACAACCGCGACATCCCCGATGACAGCTCTATGATTAAGTCGGCACCACCAATACCTATCAGACCAAAGTCCGGCGATCCCAGAAGTCCTACTCGACCTCCCTTAGAAAAATATCGGTAAGTGTATTTTTTTGCGTATTTTTATACATCCAACAATTTGATTTAAAGTATTTGAGTAGATCTTTCCATGAAAAGTATTCATAGGGCAGTGTAAATGAACTATTTTCATTTTATTTACATAAGTACAGTGGAAATCTCTATTACGTCTTTGTAATAAAAACTCCCTATAATGTACTTTATATACAGTTTCATAGGATTACCTTAAATTCCATATATTTATATTTTATATAACGCTACAGCCGTTTTCTATAACGTATATTAAATTTATAAAACAATACAAAACATTGAGCAAAACTAAAAACATCGATGGGTTAAATTGATTAAAACTTCATAAATAAAGTCGATTGTTATAAGAAATCGATTATTAAAACAGCACTAATTGATCAGTCCTAGAGACAGACTAGTTTTGTGCTGTCTAGACTACACAATCGTTTACCAATAAGAGGAATGCTGTAAAGTATTTGTTTTGAAATAAAAATAGTACATTGTTCATCGAGGGGACAAAGTGACGGAGTCCGCATGAGAGTGCTGTTTTAAAAGCATGTGCATTCTGCAAATTTAGATTTACTTTAATGTACCTAATATTTATTTTTATTGTTAGTGATGGCAGACGAGCCACGGCCCACCTGATGGTAACTGGTAACCGTCGCTCATGGACTCGACTTTACCAAGAGTATTGTCAAGCCGCTGCACACCAATTAATTTCTCAGATATGAAATGAAAGAATAAACGGCTATCTTCTGCTACACCCAAAACACACTGACGGGCTTCATGACCAGTCGCACAGTAGATGGTGGTACCGACCTATTCGGGCCCGATAGCATGTAAGTACACTTGGTACCCAGCTCTACCACCAGTAATGCAATAGGTGATAATTGCTTTCTTCCCTTAGTCGCCTTGTACGACACCCGCGGAATAGGATGGGGTGGTGACACTTGTATTCATAGTCCGTCACCACACGGAAAATATATTTAAATTAGGCGGTATGTGACTGGGCTATTATTTTTTTTCTCCTGCAGACGAATTGTGACAGTAATGGCGTACTTTCTGCATTCTTTTTAAATAAGAAGATACTTTCCGAACAGGTATACCATAAAATATTTTTCGCCTTGCATGTTGTAGTGACTCGATCGAGGAAGAGCTGATGGAAGCCTGTCGCCACAGTCGTGCATCGTGGAGTGAACCGGGGGATGCACCACCATTGCCTCCTCGTGTTTCTGGTAACATAATAATATTTACTTCATTTACTTTCGCTGTCCTACGACTAAGCAGGCCTTCTCCTAGATGATAGCCTTGCTAATCATATTATACTTAGACTTAGAAATTTAACTCAATACTCCGGTGTTCTCCAGTCTGATTAATAAGGTGTTACTGCGTCTAAAATAATCTTATTATTTGCATCAGTTTCTGGGATCCATCTTTAGTCAAGCATCCCAGTATTGCTGTTTCAGTGAAGTCTTACTACCTCTTGGTGTTATTATATTTCAATTTTGTATTACAATTCAAATGTTTACTGTGTTCCTCTCCGTTAATGATGAAACATAACTCGTTGAAATATACAGGTGACAAACGTTCGTGGATAGAAACGGCTCCAGCGATTCCACGCCGCGGCACTCGCTCGGTCGATACACCAGACGATGCCCGAGACTCGGGCGTCAGTGTCGACACACACGCTTACACTAATGCTGATGATCACCGGTCGCAACATAAAGGTATACCCCACTGTTTTTCTTTGTCGATTCAAATACACATTTGTCAAGCCCATCAAATGTTGCATCAATCGGGAATACTTATGGTAGATTCCCAACATACCTTAACCTTTAGCTTCAAATAAAGAAATATGAATTCCTATCTTCATCAGTTCTCGGAAAGTACGGAATTGTTTATCTGGCAGGAGCCACCAGAAGCTACTGTACCCTTATCAAGCACTGATTGCTGCAACTCGAGCTCTGCTTATTTGTGAAGATTTTTTCAAGGGATTTTTCTACAGGCTGAATAGAAACCAATTATGTAATTTTGAATTTATTGTATTCACTATTATTTTATTAATATTAACATTATTTATATAATGCGCAGACAGATTGTGAATTCTAGCACTGGCTTTACATAAACATATCTCTATAATTGTATATTTAGCTTAGTGGGGCTAATCAAAGTCCAATTACAATAAAAAATTGTTTTTATAATGTGATGCTAACAAAGCAAAAGTCGTAGGTAGATTGATTTGACAATTAATTAAATGTATGGAGTGCCACAAACGCCTAGCAAAAATGTCACTCAATCACAACTATTATTAAGCTGTCCGCGTCACCTTGTAAGGCGTTTCGCCGTAACAATAATAAATATGTGATAGTTTCTATGTTTGTTACTAAATCTGACTGACATGAATTTAATAAGCGATTTAAACGTCTACTAAAGTTGAAACATGTTTTGAGGCATATTTTACCGTTTATATCTCCCGTGTAAACGCAATGGAGAATCTAGTAACAACCACTAGAATTGCGGTGATGTGGGGGGTTAGGCAGAATGCCATATTTCACGTGTCGACCGTATCGATATCACTGTGATTGGTTGAGAAACCGACGCGTGATGTCACAATAATCCGTTGACCAATCACGGTGATCTCTCAAACAATCACAGTGATCACGATACGCTCGACATGTGAGATATGACACTCTGCCTAACCCCCGTGGTTCGCCACCCGACACGTTTCGGTCTCACGGAGCTGAAAAGTGGTCCGGAAGTTTTTATAATAATGTATTTACGTATCCTATAACTAATATAAAGCTGTAAAAGAGCTGTCTCTGTACATTTAAGATATTTGGGAAAAAAAAAATTGTATTAGGCTTGTAATATAGGCTAAACACAAAACAGCTTTTTTTAGGTTTTTTGGCTGTTTGTCTGCTTATTTGTTTATTCATTCGCGCATCACGCAAAAACTACTGAACGGATTTTGATGCAACTTTTAACGACTTTTTTTCTTTTTTATTTGTTAGCTCTTGATTAGAATTAAAAACTGGTATACATTTTATCCAGCTACTATATCAGGAACCTGAGATATAACGTAAAAACTAACTTTTGGCTACGGCGGAGCCGCGGGCAAGGGCCAATTATGTTTATAAAATCGTTAAAAATAACAATTTGAAGAGCACTACAACAATATTTCTATCTTTAACAGATCTCGACTTGACAGCAGAATCCCTACGCTACGAGGAAATAATCTCTATGATGTCGGAACCGCTTCGTGTCGATGAGGGTGAGAGGCCGCCACCGATCCCACCTAAAGGTCTGGGTCATCTCAGCTCATTCGACTGTAGCCATCACGAGAGCGGGGAATCGCACTGTTAATATATAAGCCCCATTGTACAGGTCCCCTCACCATAGCTAGCTCAAAGTTTTTATTTACCTCGTTTATGTGATGTAGCTTGGAAAAATGTGTTTTCTTTCCCGTATTATATATAGAAACAAGGTAATTTTATCCTGACGTTATAGAATAGCCTGGTCAACATAAATGCCTTTGCCTCAACAATACACAAGAAATAATAATGTCAATCAGAACAAAGCCAATGGTAGGGACCATCGGCTGGCCTGGCATTTTTATAGAAAATATTAATGCAAACAATATTGTCTCCCAACATATACGTTCGGCTACTTTTTATTGTGTTAATCAAAATGCCTACTCAAATATTCACAACATTCAACTGTTGATCTCATTGCTATTTGTAAATCAAAAGTAACAAAATAAATGTATTAAGTCGGGTTCTATGGGTGCAACAATGCTATTGATATAGAAAATATCATAGTTAGGCATTACTAGGTGTCTAAATTGACAAATGTAATTTGATTATTATAATAAATACTCACTTCTTTTGTTCCCATGAAGTTCCATAAAGCGTAAAGGAATATATTGTGTATATATCACTTGAATTAAGCCCTTCATCTTAGTACCGTAGTTTTATTGGTTTAAGAATGGGAATACATATAAATGTATTTATAAATTTTATTTTTAATGTTTTTTGAATTACAAATGTACGATACAAAAATAGCAATTGTAAGCACAAATTTTGTTTTTGCTAATGTATTATTATACTTAAGTACTTATAATCACGCGCGATTTTTTAAACATTTTTGATCTATATTTCTTAACATTTGACATGCTCCGCCACTTTTTAAAGTACAAATTATTTGTGAATAAGGAAAATCGCGCCATCAAATAGTATGAATTTTAATTGCAAAATTAATCTTACTATATTGGATAATTGCATGTAAATGCGTTTCCGATAGATAGCGTTGGTAGTTAAGACAAATGTGATAAGGAGATTCGGGTGATCGAAAGATCTGTACTATCCATCCTTCAGCCTTTTCAAAGTCCACTGCTGGACATAGACCTCCCCAAGAATGGGTAGCGCCGTAATCGCCACACTTGGCAGGCGGGGGTTGGCGATCGCAGTGGATGTTGTTAATACTCGAAGGAGTGCTGCTGCCCACTCCACCGGTATTCCCTCAGTTGGCTCTTACAACTCCCATGGGTGGAGAGGGGTGGGACAATTCTAAAGCCGGCCCCACACGGCACTATAGCTCATTGGTTTAGAGCACTTCCCCGGATTGGAAAAGACGCGGGTTCGATTCCCGCTAGTACAAAAAATCTCTTTTTCCTTATTCACAAATAATTTGTTTAAAAATTAATACTATGAATACTTACATATTTAGTTAGAGGTTGTCTTGTATATCGTATATGATTGTAGGGTGTCTTGTATATGATGCACGTTAAAGATTGTGTTTATAAAATATCAATGATATGAATTCAAATTAATAGTTTTTGGTATTATTAATTAATATAGATATTTAAAAGAGATGCGCTATTTTTTTCGTATGAATATTATGCACGTCAAATCTAATCTTACCTAAACATTTGTAATTCTTGGTAAAATGTTTAAATTTTAACTGTTTACTACATTTGACTAGTTTTGTTGAAAACTAATTATGTTTTATTTTTATTGTAGTACGTACTAGTTACTTTATTTTTTATTTTTCAGTCCTTCAAACTTGAAAATTGAAGTTGAACCATTTTTTTTATTTATGCAATTGTAAACTCATTTTAGAACTATCATTATTTTGTGCCGTCTTAACTAATGTTTTTTTTTACAAATAGTGTTCAAAAATAAAGACATAGACATAGCATCAAGCCTGTATTCCCCGAAGGGGTAGGCAGAGGTGTATGATATACCTACGATTCGCCTACTATGTTTAAGTCCCACGTAATAGGGGGCGAGCCTATTGCCGTCTACCGGGCATATTTCCAAACTCCGAACTGCTACTGAGAATTTTTCTTTTTACAAAAAAGCTCAATAACATTGCCCGATCGGGGGTCGAACCCGAGACCTTATGATCAGCAGTTGCTTACACTACCGCTGCAACATAGAGGCAGTTAAAAATAAATATAGTTGATATTTATCATCACTGCTACATACACCGCATTTATTGACCAGACCTGCTAAAATGGTATTATTTAAAAAAAATGTGTTTAAATAACGGACGATGGATTGTATAGATGAAGCTCTTTAATATTTTTATTTTAACAATTGTGATTCTTTTTCGATATGATTCCTATTAAAAGTATTATTTGGCGCAGTTACATCATATTTTAGCAACGTCTACACTATATAACCGTGTGTAGTGAAGTAATATTTACAATTTCTTTTATATTATTTTATTTAGATGAGCTATCTTAAACAGTATTGTTTTTCATAATATATAGTATTGCGTTATATACAAGCAATCTAAAAGTTATATAAATAATAAGTAAAAAATTGTGTTTAGAATTGATAATAAATAACAGATTATTAGATATAGTCTATTATCAAGTAGGCTTTATATATACAAAGCCATTTTGGTAATTAAGTTTAAGTTTAAATTCATTTGCACTGAGCAAATTAAAGAATTTTGTCACGACTTTCGTAGCAAGACTAAAATAAATTATAACTAGACATTTTTAAATATACCTAAATGAAATTATATGAGTAATGAACGTACAACAGTCATGGTTTTCATGACATTGTGAAAGGACATAGCCTGTCAAGCTGCTCTAGAGCAAGTTTTTTGTTGTTTAACGTAGTAAATCAGCTACGTAGCATCTGATGGTAATCGCTGCGCATCGATTTAATTATATTAGGAATACTATCAAGCCGCTGCTCACCATTTCATTTCATGGAGAAAAACACACGGTTATCTCCCACAACAACCAAAACACCTACTGCCTTACTAATAAATGTTGTATAAGCTCTGAATGAGTTGTTGTGTTTTGTCTTTGTCACTAATATGGCAGTTTGACGTTGAAAGAACGGAACAAAACACTGAATAACTATTCGGAGCTTATACAATGTTTATTAGTAAAAGGATAAGGTACCACACGACCGGTCACACGGGAGATGGCGGTACCAACTCGCTCGGAGCCGATAACTAGTGAGTAGGTACTCTCACTTGATATCCAGCTATACCACCAGTAAGTTGGGGTGTGGTTGGCACTTTCAGCATTTGATTTTATATAAAAAAAAACTGAGTAGCTATCAGAACTATTTCAAATTTTTCGTATTTTTGTAAGTATATTTGAGAATTTTATTCTGTTTTTTATTTATGAAATATATTTTTATATTCTTTAAAATTATATTCGTATATTATTATAGAATGATGAGTTTTTCATTTTGTCATACACATCGTAATTGTTCTTTTCATATGAATTTTTAAAATATTTAATTGTTTACTACTTTTATCGCGATTTATTACAGATTATATCAGTTGCATTATAAAACATATTAAGGTATGTCTTTCATAGAACATTGCTAAGTAACTTGACCAAGCACATTAATTAAAATCGTCAATGTAGTTATTTTACCTACGTAAATTATCCAGTTATTTTTAAATATATAATATTGTGAGTTTAGCTGTAACTCCGTGTTATAATAATTATGCAATTTTGATATGCTGTCAATGCAATATTAATACCAAATAGAATATAGGAACATAATATACACATGTTCGTGTTTTTTTACAGACAGTTATAAAAAAATGTCTTTTCTAAACAAGTGATATTTTCATACCGCGTCCTAGATTTGTTTAACTATAGTTGTTAAGACTAGCAATTAAGGTTTATATTTCCAACGAACAATTCCTGTAATCTTTACATTTGTTAATATGTTTACTTGTATGTAATCTTATTGTACTGTTTATATATTCAATTTGATTTACAATATTATTATAGTGTTATATTTTTTGATACTGATGTGCTTCATGAATATTTTAGTATGTAGTTTATTTGAAATGGATAGACATGTAGACAATGAAAAGATCAAGTTTGCATAATCCACAGGATCATGATGTTCATCACAGACTAGTTATTATGTAGATTAAACAAGCTAGTTTTCTTTGCAATGCAATATTTTAACTCCTTTTTAGATATTATACAATCAATTTGCACCATAGATATTCAGATAACTATATGTCTCATTAGTAGATATTCGACATTTTTATTTCGAATATTTCTTTTTATAATGCTCCGGCCGTACGGGTGAAGATTCGTAAAACGCTATCGCTATAAAACTTACGAGATGAAACTCAAAAAGTGGTCAAAGTGCTTTATATATGAAAAAGAATTATAGGCCCGTGTGTAGACGTGTACTTGTACTTCGTAGTTACGTATAGTTCGTCGTAGGACGAACATGAAGTTTTACTTTTACAACACCGGGACAGGAATCTTTTCCCAAAAAGCCACAACTTTATAAGCAATTATTGAGTTACCTAAACTAATTAATTTATGACTGATAATTAACCAGCTACTATAGCTTTAGGTGTGAGTTTGTAGAACAGGTATCCTTGTTTTCAAGTATTTCAATTTTAAAATTATTTATGTATCAAGTATAAGTTTGATTTTATGTTATAATAACTAATTATCGGCATACAAGTAACAATAAATGTATCGCTAATTGTATATTCGGATGATATTGGTGACAAATATATTAATATGGTGTTATTTTTTTTATTATCACTTTTGCCTTTGCCGATACCACTAATACTGTGCTCCAGTCTTCAACACGATAACAGAATGCTTTTTTTGAAAAGTATGTATAAAATATAATTACTTACAATATTTTCCAAGTGGGTTCTCGTACAGCAAAGTAACAGCACATGCTGTAATGCATTATCTATTATATTCCTTAAGTTACATATTTCTCAGTAGTTTTAAGTTCGTATTTAAAAGTAATTATAGAGTTAATGACTTGTATTTTACCAAAAATTCCTCGAAATATTTTTATAATAATTTAATATCTATGCCTCGGTATTTATTATGTTTTAAGAAAAGCTAAATGTGTTGTGTATATAGATGGTGCCACTAGCGTCACTCGTTCACACTCATAAAAATCATTTTACGAACTGAGGTGCGAGTGGCATCTTCGGCAATACAGCTTCATTTTAATAAAGATGTTAATATTCAAGAATTGGTATTGAAATATAGCATAATTAAATGTAAAGGAGATCGCCAAATGAAATTATTCAGTACAAAGCGTAGTATGTTTTGTAAGCGAAGTGCGCTGTCTAGTGATGAAAATGTAGCCATTTCTTATCAATTTATATTATAAATGGGCGGAATAAATATTTAACTCGATGTAGCAATGGTTTCTTTTTTACACTACTATTATTTATATACCTACGCAAAATAAAAGCTTTCTACTAATACGTAGGACGCACTAAAATTTTCCGGAATGTATTAGAAAAAAAAGTACTATGAATGGCCAAAAATGAATTTATTGTTTCTTAAAATATTCTCGATAGCGTAAAGCCGCTTTTTATATGAATAAATCAATTTCAAAAAACATTTATGCCTCGCCTCCGTGGTGACCTCATCGTTTTCATACCCTGTTGGTGATGAAAGTTAATTGCCTTCTGGTGATGAAAGTTAAAAAGCCAGTTACGCTGTTAACAGCGTAACTGGCTTTTAATTTTTGACATTTTAGACGCGCGCCGCTTTGGTTGGTTTCAGCTCACCTTGAAAGATGCTTACGCTCGATTGCTTTGTTTTGGGATTGCAGCAATAAATGTATGTTTCGTCACCCGTTACTTTGTCTCACACCACATTTGACGCTCCTTCGTTGGTACTGGTAAGCGTGGCATTGTACCAAGTGACGCGGTTCATTTCTTGTTGTGTTGAGTAATGCTTCATCAACAAAAGCAGTTTGAAACTAAGCGAAGCTCCGCTGAGCTGTCGAATCACGCTTAAAATCGTGGAAAATCATCCATAAATTTTACCGAATTAGATCCATGGTGATGGGTCTACATCAAGCAATTTCTAAAATGACGCCATATTATAAAAACAAGTGACAGTCAGATGAAACCTTAGAAAAAGGAAGGATGAAACAAACTGTATTCTACATTTCCATCTATGATTTTACAGCCAAGAGCAATGGGAATTTTACCTGTACCGTTTAGTCGAGAATAACTTTTTTTAAATTATTTATATAAGTGGCCAGTTCTCGTCCAGGTAGACCTAGACAATGGGTAATGTCACACATTAAATAGTCTGGCGGTTGTAATACTCGTAGTCGCTGCCAAAGAGGTATCTGCTATAGGGGCGGCTAGTCATTCTATAACAAATATGCAAAAATTTAGAAAAATCAATACCGCTAACCCAACCCAATTTTAGACCTAAGTATGTCCCTCCCATTCTAACCCAAACTTCTAGTAAAATATGTCCGGGGTACCTATCCAAGGAGTTTTCTTTTTCATCGGTAAAGGAGTTTAGATATTTTTATATACCTATATTTTTAGCATTTGACTGACATGCTTAGCCATATAAATCAACACAAAAGGACGTAAAGGAGTTATTAGATCCAAATACCTATATTTATCTGGCCATGTAGGGTTGGCTTTAGAATTGTCCCACCCCCTTCTCCACCCATGGGAGTTGTAAGAGCCGACTGAGGATTCCCTCATTATTCGTATTCACCGGGGGAGTGGGCAGCAGCAGTTGGCCGTGTGGGGCCGGCTTTAGAATTGTTCCGCCCATAGGAGTCGTAAGAGCCGATTGAGGGAATACCGGGAGAGTGGGCAGCAGCACTCCTTCGAGTATTAAAAACATTCACTGCGATCGCCAACCCGCCTGCCAAGCGTGGCGATTACGGTACTATCCTCCATATGAGCGAAACCGTACAGGACCGCTCGTGGCGTTCTCTTGGGGAGGCCTATGTCCAGCAGTGGACGTCAAAAGGCTGATGGATGGATGGAGGGGCAGCAGCACTCCCTCGAGTATTAACAACATCCACTGCGATGTGCGATTGCCAACCCGCCTGCCAAGCGTGGCGATTACGGCACTATCCCCCATGTGAGCGAAACAGCACAGGACCGCTCGTTGTGGCGTTCTCTTGGGGAGGCCTATGTCCAGCAGTGGACGTCAAAAGGCTGATGGATGGATGGAGGGGCAGCAGCACTCCCTCGAGTATTAACAACATCCACTGCGATGTGCGATTGCCAACCCGCCTGCCAAGCGCGGCGATTACGGCACTATCCCCCATGTGAGCGAAACAGCACAGGACCGCTCGTTGTGGCGTTCTCTTGGGGAGGCCTATGTCCAGCAGTGGATGTCAAAAGGCTGATGGATGGATGGAGGGGCAGCAGCACTCCCTCGAGTATTAACAACATCCACTGCGATGTGCGATTGCCAACCCGCCTGCCAAGCGTGGCGATTACGGCACTATCCCCCATGTGAGTGAAACAGCACAGGACCGCTCGTTGTGGCGTTCTCTTGGGGAGGCCTATGTCCAGCAGTGGACATCGAAAGACTGATGGATGGATAGATGGATGGTTATTTATTAGCTCATAGTTAGTTGTTTCTAGTGACTAGGCTAAAAAGATTAATCTCTATAAGTAGGTGCCTAATACGAGCATTCTTAACCGCACACCCCGGACAGGGTAGTGTGGATTGAAATACCTACTACCTAACAACAGATTTTTACGTCATGGCAGAAAATAGTCATATCTGATGTAAAAAATCACATTATTAACCTTAGCTTCACGCCTCTATTCCCCGAAGGGGTAGAAAACCTTAGAAAGCGGTAATATACTGTATTTTTATTCCATTGGTCTCAAACTGGAATTTTCAATGAAATATTTGCATCGTAATCGAAGTATTCGATTAGCCCTTGATTCATGAACACACACTAATAGCGATCATCGATCTCTAAAAGACATCATTTATTTATGTCAATAGACGTATCTAAAGTGTTTCATTGAGAATTTATCGAGTCCGTTTAATATATTTTTCTCTAATTAAATCTTAATTTATGAAATTATACTTACGAATGGTAAGAAAAAAGTGTATGGTAAATAATAAATAATAAAAGTGTATGGTAAGATTATTGAAAGGAGAATGAGGATGGTGTCTAATGAATTTTTGTGTGAGGCACAAGGAGGTTTCAGGTGTGGAAGAGGATGCATGGATCAAGTGTTTCCTCTGCGCAACATTGTGGAGAAGCATCTGGCTGTAGGCCAGAGGGTTTTCTGCAGTTTTGAGGATTTGGAGAAAGCATTTGACACTGTTGTACGAAAGGAACTTTCGGACATTTTGCCGGAGTATGGTATTAACGGTAGACTGCTACAAGCGGTGCAGTCCAAATACATGGACTGTAGAGCTTGTGTGCGGCTGGATGATGGAAAGTCACCCTGGTTTGATGTCAATATCGGCGTTAAATAGGGCTGCGTTCTATCAGCCAGACTGTTTATCATATATCTGGATAAATGTCTGCAAAGGTTGAATGAAATGAATGTGGGAGTTCAGGTGGGCGTCTCAGTGGTTAACTCTCTGTTATATGCAGACGATGCGGTCCTATTAGCGCAGTCTGCGACTGACCTGCAAACCCTAGTCGACGTAATGGCAGAAGATTGTAAGAAAAGGGGCCTACGTGTGAATGTGAGCAAAACCAAAGTAATGGTTTTTGAAAGTCAAGAAGCCAGAACATATGTTAGAGTAGCAATAGGAAATGGTGTGCTAGAACAAGTGGATGAATTTGTATATTTTGGATGTGGATTCAGTCGGGATGGATATTACACCACTGATGTAGAGAGAAGAGTGAATGCGGGAAATAGAGTGAACGGAGCATTGGGACAACTTCTCGGCAGCCACCACCTCAGCCAGAAGGCACGTATCGCAATACACAACGCAGTGCTTGTCCCAACGTTATTATATGGAAGCGAGAGTTGGGTATGCAAAAAGGAGCATGAGAGTAAAATCAATGCGGTCGAAATGCGACCTCTGCGGAGAATCTGTGGAGTGAGGCTGACTGACTGCATTCGTAACAATGACGTAAGAGAGCGAGTAGGTATGAAAGAGAGTATTGGTGTAAAGATGCGAAAGGGAATGCTCCGATGGTTCGGACATGTGGAAAGAATGCCGGACGAGCGACTGGCTAAGTAATATACAATGCGAAAGTGGAAGGATGTAGGTACAGGGGGAGACCGAGACTTACTTACCTAGACCAAATCGGTCATGTATTGAAGGAAGGTGGAGTCAGGACTCTCCGAAACCGGCGAGCGTGTATAAAGAGAGTTATGAATGTTGAGGAAGCGACAGATGTATGCAAGAATAGAGCCTCTTGGCACTCTGTTCTCTCTGCCTACCCCGCAAGGGAAATGGCGTGATGATAAGTTAGTTAGTTATACTTACGAATATTATACCTATCTAAATGTGATTGTGAGTTTGTTTTTTTTATGTTTATTGGTTTTTACGCTTTCACGCTGTACCTATTACTCAAAGAGTAGAATAATCTAAAAAAAGACTATTACTAACTTAGATAAAGGATCCTTTATCTAAGATTACCTCAATCTTGCACACATCTAATCTGGAGCGCAGAAAACGCCATAGGCTACACATAGCTATTTTGGCGAAGAGATAATCAATGTGCCGTAGAGTGACGACAAGTCGCGAGCGAAATTTAGAATTGTAATAAAACTCAAAACCTACTCTAATTGCTATGGAGCTTAGTGTTTAGTGGCAAGCTCATTATCCTACCAATTACTACTCCCATCATGGCCGGCTTGATAGGGGAAGCTTTCTCAGGGAATATTGACGTGAAACACTAGGTTGTGTAAGTGAGACTCCTTCCAGCAGTCAGGGAACCGTCCGGACGCCAGGCACGCGTCGAACAGTCCCCTGAGGTGGGGCTCCAGGTGGTCCAGAGCCAGGGCCAGCACCCGGGCGGGTATCCTGTCCGGCCCGGGGGTGGTGCCGTTCTTGGAACGAATCCGCGAAACAGCCTCCCCCTTTTCCGACGCGGTGACGGGCGGTACGCTACCTGGTTGTGCCATGATCGGGGGCGTGTGCTCCGCACGTCGTGGGAACAGGCCCTCGGCCACCTCGGTGAGGAGGCCGGGCTGAAGGGTCTCTATGAGGGGGGACCCTGAGTGCGGAGCTTGTTCACCGCCGCACGATATGGGCGACCCCAGGGGTCACGGTTGAGACCGTCCAGCATCTCCTGCCTTTTCTCCGTTTTGGCGCGGCAAATGGCCAACTTGAACGCGGCCCGCGAAATGCTGCGACGTTGGGGCTAGCGAACGAAAGGTCCACAATCGACCCGCCCCGTCGCCGCACGCACATGTTGACGGAGCCTCTGTTAAGCAAACAGAGGCCAGTCTGCGCCGCCCACTTTACCACGGCCGCTCCACGGGCGTCCGTCGCAGGGCACCCCCACGCCGTGGATTTGGCGTTGAAGTCCCCCACGATCAGGACGTGGCTAGGTGCCAGTCGCCGACACCCACGTGTACGTACTGGAAAATAACAGTTAAGCAGACGATTAAATACGGAGCTTCCAATATCATATTATTTATGCATTGTCATGCGAAACGATTAATGTATAATAGGTATTTACCGATTGAATTTCCGAATAATATGCACTCTTAGACCAATAATTGAAGGTAGTCACAACGGACTCCGCCCAACATTGTAAAAGGGAATAGTAACGGCAGACAAATCCGAAGATATCAATTTGTAAAAATGAAAGATATCAAATGTTAATACTTAGTTAGTACCTATATAATAAACGGTTGTTGCTGATTTCGTACCTACCTATACATCCTAATAGGCAGATATATAGGTACCTACTTAATAATGCTAATGCAAAGTTTTACGAAATTTAAATCGTGCCAGTAGACTAGTATTTAAATGAGTAGATAAGTAGTTCTACCTTGGACGCAATTAAATGTACGAAGCAGATCCAAGCTGACTGCACAGATGGCGCAGTGGTTTAGATACCTGCCGCCCGAGTGTTGTTAGTTCTATTCCCACACAGGACAACTCTTTTTGTGATCTACAAATTGTTCTGAGTCTGAGTGTAATAAAATAAAAAGTGTCCGTGACATTGTATGTTTGTAAAAGTCCCCCGCGATACAAGGATTATTCGTTAGTTTAGTAGTGTGTTGTCTTTAAGAAAACCATAGTAACTGCAGTTGCATAACATAAAACACATGAACCCAACCATCCAACTGGCTTATTATGGGAGCATTTTCGACGCTCACTAAGTGCCCTTCATTCATAGAATTCATTGTCACCTTCATTACAGGTGAAGTTAGAAAAACTACATGCTTATTTTCAATGTTAGGTACCCGTACTAACTACCAACACGGGCCTCGTGGCGTAGTCGGTAGTGTAACCGACTTCCGTGCACGAGCTTCCCACTCAGGACAATTGTTTGTGTGATGAACCCAGATATTTGTACTGCGTCTGGGTGTTTTCTATCTATTATATGTATGTACAAATTATTTGTGAATAAGGAAAAAGAGACTTTTTGTACGAGCGGGAATCGAACCCGCGTCTTTTCCAATCCGGGGAAGTGCTCTAAGCCACTGAGCTATCGTACAGATCTTTCGATCATCCCAATCTCCTTATCACATTTGTCTTTAAGACCAACGCCATCTATCGGAATGCATTTACATGCATTACACCAATATAGTAAGTTTAATTTTGCAATTAAAATTCATACTATTTGATGGCGCGATTTTTTAAACATTTTTGATCTATATTTTTTAGCATTTGACATGCTGCGCCACTTTTTAAAGTACAAATTATTTGTGAATAAGGAAAAAGAGCTCCGCTACTTTTTCGAGCGAGCTTTTTCGAGAATATAGATCAAAAATATATATTATATGTATTTACAAAAAAAAAGTAGTATATGTGTTATATTCTTAATCTGCTACATATAGCACAAGCGTTAAGCTTAGTTTGGGACCAGCTAGAGGACATTGTGTGAAATGTCCGTGAATGTTTATTTATTTATCATGCTCAGATAACGAAAATTATAACTTCGAAAATTTAAAAAAAAATCATGATTTCTTCTGACACAATTACTTTTAAATAAGATTAATTAAACAATTTAATATTTAGATAAATATCCTACTAACAGGAAGAAAGTGCGTAAGGAGCAAGTGTACGCGGGACTCGGTTTCAGAAAGTGGTACCTACTTATTTTATATAGGTACTACTATTTATCACGCCATTTCCCTTGGAAGGTAGACAGAGAGAACAGTGCCAAAAGTCCCTCTTCTTGCATACATCTCTCGCTTCGTTCTTAATATTATATATGGTGTATATAAAATTAAAAACTCAAACTACATTAATTTTATAACCTCAACATCTTCAGATATAACGCTATTATATAAACATCACGTATAACCGTAACCGATAACTTCCCAATAGGACCGCCCACTCTCTTAATGGACCCGGTATATTTGACAAAAATTGACACCTTAATAAGAGGGAAGTCTCCGTCTGACCCACGTTACTACATCCATTGAACGCGTTGCGAATGCATTCAATACACTGATGCAATATTTATGGACGTATTAATAAAATTATGTAGGCAGTTGTGAAATGTTCTCATTGTGTGATGAGTCTTGTAAATTATACCATCTGAATATGTATAAAATAATGTCTTGATCGACTGTTTATCATACAATGAGCGGTATTATTATTCCTATTATTAATTGTCAAACAAGGATGTTATTAAACTTTCTACTGTTGTGCTAGTAAGAGTTTTGGTAAGTTGCCTTTAGCAATATTTACTACAAAAACGCAATTTTAGCTGTGTGAGAATGGATAATCTGAGACTAATGTGAGTAACATTATTTACGAATTTTCAGGTATTGTGGTTTCGGACAATCACTATTCGCGACAATGATCTTGTTAACCGTTAGGTGGTGGATTCTATTTTGACTAGATTAGCATACTTATTAGTTATAAAACTACATCAAATTACAAACTAGATCACAATATATAGATTTTGATAATGGGTGTGCCGCAGGGATCCATTTTAGGGCCATTTCTTTTCCTAGTCTATATTAATGACCTACCATAATACGTAGGAGATAATCGAAATATTGTGTTGTTCGCAGATGATACATCTTTATTATTTAAAATAAAAAAGCAACTACTTAATTATGACGATGTGAACAACGCACTATCTAAAGTTGATCATTGGTTCAATACTAATAACCTAGTTTTAAGTGAAAATAAAACGAAATTTATAAAATTTACTACACCCTATGGAAGGCATGTACTCGTAGAAACCAATGTACAATTGAATGGCGTCGAACTGGACCTTGTGGAGTCCACGGTTTTCCTAGGTATCACTATAGATAACAAACTCCAATGGGGCCCCCATATTAAAAAATTGTCAGGTAGGCTTAGCTTTTCTTTCTCATTTTCATTAATGACCTGTCGCGTTATATAAATAACATTGTGCCGCAGGCTGACCTAGTAATTTTTGCTGATGATACCAGTGCGGTCATAGATGGAGAGAATATAGGTGATCTGGAGTCAAAGATAAATAGGTTACCGACTGCCTTTCATGATTGGTTTTCTACTAACAACCTTCAACTTAATGGAATGAAAACTATATGTATGCTATTAAAGTCAACAGCCAGACAAACTCTTGGCCGCACATACGATTGCTATAGGCCAGTGCCGAAGCCTTTGAAAATGGTAAAAAGTGAAAAAAAATAATAGTAGGATGAAACCCATTGGAAAAGTAAGAAAATATTACAAAAAAAAAAAGGAAAAATAATTTACGGGTGATTTGAGGTCGGGAAGGGGGTACCCCCACCCTGACCACATCTGACATAAGGATTAGCAAAAAGTTATTTCGCTTTTTTGCATTTTCCGAGAAAATTTTCCATAGTAATGAATACTTTTTTTTGTACCATCAAAAAGTAGAGATTTCATCGTATAAAAAGCACACCGTTTTTTTTCAAAAAGCAGATATTTTGACGTCATAATTTTTGATTGAAAATTAGGGTGATTTTTCGATATTTAATCAAAATAAGAGGAAAAAATAAATATTTTGCATCAACAAAAAAAAATACAATGTGTTTGAGATATAAAAAGGTAAGTTTTCACCAAATTTCGCAAAAAAATATTATTTTTTGTGGAAGTTAAAAGTAAAAAACCAAAGAGTCGGTTTTTGAGATTTTTCACATATATTTTGAGGTTATGTGAAAAAAGTGTTTATACAAAAGTTGTAGATCTTTTTATTGCCTACAATTTTGCCATTTAACTTTTTTCGATAGAACTCTTAATTTTGCCGGAAATCGCGATAAACCGATTTTTACCCTTAAAAGCCCACCCCCACCCCCTTCCCGACCTCAAATCGCCCGTAAATGATTTTTCCTTTTATTTTTGGAATATTTTCTTACTTTTCCAATGGGTTTCATCCTACTATTATTTTTTTTGGTTTCGAAAATTATCGGCACTGGTCTACTAGGGCAAAGGATTGATATAGTGGACAAATATAAATTCCTGGACGTAGAAATAGACTCTCCTAAACTGGAAACATGAAATTAAAGCCGTTACGAAATCAATAAGCAGTGTATGTTACGCCATCAAGAGTTTACGAGATGAGTTGACTATTGCTCAAATATGTCCGGTATATTTTTCTTTGGTGGAATCGAGACTGAGGTATACTATTATGTTCTGGGGCAATAGTTACAAATACATATAACATAAATGCTGCCTTCATTATACAAAAAAGAGCAATTAGGAGCATGCTCGGCATTAAGCAGAAAGACTCATGTAAGGATCACTTTATTAAACTTAAAATTCTCTCTGCTCCTAGTCTTTACATTTTACTTCTATTGTGCTATTTAATCAAAAACTTGCATAAGATGGAGACAATAGAAGATAGAAAGATTAGACTGGCAACGCGTCGTAAAGATCTGCCTAGTATTATACAGCCCACATTAAATGTTGTTAAGCATAGTCTACAGGTGCAATCAATCTATACTATTATAAAATTGCAACAGAGCTGTGTCTGTACATTTAAGATATTTGAGAAAAAATGAGTGTAATATACTATATAGGCGTGTCTAAAGACAAAACGATTTTTTTAGAATTTTTGTCTGTTTGTTTATCTGTTTGTCTGTTTGTTTGTTCGCGCATCACGCAAAAGCTACTGAACGGATTATGATGCAACTTTTTCTTTTGAAAGGCCTTGATTGGACTTAAAAACTGGTATACATTTTATCCCGCTACTATATCGGGAACCTGAGATATAACCGAAAATCTAGAAAATTATTTAAACTAGAAGTTTCTTTAAAAGAACTACAAGATAGATTTTGATGCAACTTTCTTTATTTGAAATGCCTTGATCTGACTTAAAAACTGGTACACATTTTATCCCACTACTATATCGGGAACCTGAGATATAACCGAAAATCTAGAAAATTATTTAAACTAGAAGTTTCTTTAAAAGAACTACTAGATAGATTTTGATGCAACTTTCTTTATTTGAAATGCCTTGATCTGACTTAAAAAATGGTAGACATTTTATCCCACTACTATATCGGGAACCTGAGATATAACCGAAAATCTAGAAAATTATTTAAACTAGAAGCTTCTTTAAAAGAACTACTAAATAGATTTTGATGCAACTTTCTTTATTTGAAATGCCTTAATCTGACTTAAAAACTGGTAGACATTTTATCCCACTACTATATCAGGAACCTGAGATATAACCGAAAATCTAGAAAATTATTTAAACTAGAAGTTTCTTTAAAAGAACTACTAGATAGATTTTGATGCAACTTTCTTTATTTGAAATGCCTTGATCTGACTTAAAAACTGGTAGACATTTTATCCCACTACTATATCAGTAACCTGAGATATAACCGAAAATCTAGAAAATTATTTAAACTAGAAGTTTCTTTAAAAGAACTACTAGATAGATTTTGATGCAACTTTCTTTATTTGAAATGCCTTGATCTGACTTAAAAACTGGTAGACATTTTATCCCACTACTATATCGGGAACCTGAGATATAACCGAAAATCTAGAAAATTATTTAAACTAGAAGTTTCTTTAAAAGAACTACTAGATAGATTTTGATGCAACTTTCTTTATTTGAAATGCCTTGATCTGACTTAAAAACTGGTAGACATTTTATCCCACTACTATATCGGGAACCTGAGATATAACCGAAAATCTAGAAAATTATTTAAACTAGAAGTTTCTTTAAAAGAACTACTAGATAGATTTTGATGCAACTTTCTTTATTTGAAATGCCTTGATCTGACTTAAAAAATGGTAGACATTTTATCCCACTACTATATCGGGAACCTGAGATATAACCGAAAATCTAGAAAATTATTTAAACTAGAAGTTTCCTTAAAAGAACTACTAGATAGATTTTGATGCAACTTTCTTTATTTGAAATGCCTTGATCTGACTTAAAAACTGGTAGACATTTTATCCCACTACTATATTAGGAACCTGAGATATAACCGAAAATCTAGAAAATTATTTAAACTAGAAGTTTCTTTAAAAGAACTACGAGATAGATTTTGATGCAACTTTCTTTATTTGAAATGCCTTGATCTGACTTAAAAACTGGTAGACATTTTATCCCACTACTATATCAGGAACCTGAGATATAACCGAAAATCTAGAAAATTATTTAAACTAGAAGTTTCTTTAAAAGAACTACTAGATAGATTTTGATGCAACTTTCTTTATTTGAAATGCCTTGATCTGACTTAAAAACTGGTAGACATTTTATCCCACTACTATATCGGGAATCTGAGATATAACCGAAAATCTAGAAAATTATTTAAACTAGAAGTTTCTTTAAAAGAACTACTAGATAGATTTTGATGCAACTTTCTTTATTTGAAATGCCTTGATCTGACTTAAAAACTGGTAGACATTTTATCCCACTACTATATCGGGAACCTGAGATATAACCGAAAATCTAGAAAATTATTTAAACTAGAAGTTTCTTTAAAAGAACTACTAGATAGATTTTGATGCAACTTTCTTTATTTGAAATGCCTTGATCTGACTTAAAAACTGGTAGACATTTTATCCCACAACTATATCGGGAACCTGAAATATAACCGAAAAACTAGCCTTTGGCAGTGGCTTCGCCGAGTTCGAGTTGTACTATATAACAAATTACCAACTGATCTAAAAGTTATAAGTAGTGAATGTGTATTCAAAAATAAATTAAAATCGTTCTTATTGAAGAAATGCTACTATAGTGTTGAAGAATATTTGACTGATAAATCATAAAATGTTGACAATAACAAAGTAAACAATGCAAATTACGAATTTTGACAATTAAGCAGTTATTTAGAAATTTACATTATAAATTAGTATGGTATAGTTATTTAGAAATTGAATTGATATTAGTTATGACATTTGTTATTTAATTTTTATATATTAGTAATTATAATAATGGTTATAAAAATACTTAGTATCAATGAACTTATTGCTATTTTGAAAAAATAAATTGAGGTATGTTGTGTTATTATTATTATTTTTATGTGCGCAAATTCAACACAAAATTATGAATTATGAATAAATGAATTATGAATTTATTATTATAAATTATGCTCAGCGGCATATGCGGTAAAAAAAATAGATTATTGACTGATGTTGAAACGGCTAGAATATTTACATATTTTTATATATATTTTTAGCATTTGACATGCTTAGCACTATACATTAAACCCTACTTCCGACAGATGGCGCAGGTGTCACCCAAAGACGTTAAGTATAAATGTGTTATCGAAATTAGCAGTCAGGAGCAATTGTCACGATGGCTGAATTGGCAAAGCATCTGGACGGTATCCAGGAGATGCAGGTTCAAATCCTGCTCGTGACTGTTATTTTCGATTTCACATTTTTCACTTTGTATTTATCGGCTAGAATAGTTTATTTCCGTTACTTTCATAATATTATGTCCTATGGCATACTAAATTCTATATTTGTACTTCAGAAAAGGGCCGTTCGTGCAATCTATAATCTGGGCCCGAGAGTTTCCCTTAGACAGAAATTTAAAGAAATAAATATTCTAACTGTTGTGTCTCAATTTATATATGTGTGTCAAGAAAAACATCAGAAGCTTTGATAAGTATAGCAACGTTCAGAATCAGGTCTCCAATAAGCTTGAAATTTATAAAAATGTTTAAACATATTTCTTTCTGCGGCACATTAAGCCATTTACACTATTATGATAATTATTGTAGCAAGGATGAAGCCTTCTCTACGAAAATTGTTATATAGAAACTTTCTTGAAGTAATGACTTAGGAGTATTCAATTTTTTAGGTACTTTTAAATTTTCATACTACTTTAACAGTACCTTTAATGGTACGAATATTAGGTATATTAAGTAACGCAGAATTGCAAATCTTATTTTTTTTGTTAAAGCGGGATAAAATGTACGTAACCGCACACCTCGTCGTTCGGGGCAACGAACAGCCTAGGGCAGTGTGGAGCTCTCACCCACTAAATAAACCCGCCGTGTTACATTACTTCAGTGAGAATTGAAAAACCTAGAGGTGTAACCTTGTTGTCAAATTGCGTCATCGGCCCAACTACGCACGCTATCAATTATTTAAGTACCTACTCATGTAAGTCACTTAGATAATACCTAGTTGGAGCCAAATACCTCGTGTAAAGCTCTATTAATAAAAATGAGGAGGTACTTGTTTATAATATTCATATTCTTCTATGCTTCTAAACTATACATCTATAGGTACTATTTTAAAGCTGTAACAAAGCTGTGTCTGTACATTTAATATATTTGAGAAAAAACTACTGCAATAGATGCATGTCTAAGCCCAAATATATTTTTTTTATAATTTTCGCCTATTTATCTGCTTGTCTGTTTGTTCGTTCGTGCATGACGCAAAAAATATTGAACGGATTTTGATGCAACTTTTTAATTTGATAGCTAGGACTTAAAAACCGGTATACATTTTGTCCCGCTACTATATCGGGAACCTGAGATAATTATAACGTAAAAACTAGCTATAAGCGGCTTTTCATCTATTATATGTATGTATTTACAAAAAAAAAGTGATATATGTATTATATCCGTAATCTGGTACACAAGCATTAAGCTTAGTTTGGGATCAGAGGACGTTGTGTGAAAATGTCCGTGAATATTTATTTGATTTTCAACCTCGTCTAGTTTTCACGAATTTTCACAATGTTTTAAAATTATACAGATGATTCACTGACGTGATGTGTAGACTAATTAAATTTGAGAGCGTAGACAGAGGATATAAGTACTTTATCTAAGGGATTTTTAAATATACTTAGCCTATGTTTGAGAGTAAAATAAACGCAATATAAATGAAATCTCCATAAAGTAGAAGAAGTGTGTGGTTGTATATATACCTACCTATCTCCGTAATTTATTTTAAACTTTATTTTAATTATTGTTATACTTAATATCTATTTCATTTTAATTTTTGGAAATTTTACTGAAGATTCTATTCAAGAATCGGGTAGAATATATAGCTAGCTGTTGTGTGGTTATACTTCATTTCTAATGATTGTTGTTCCCAGTATAATTATTTATCTATGATTATTGTAATAAAGAGAAAAAAAGTCTTTAGATTATTCTACTCTTTGGAAAAAAGTGACATGTGAACATTGAGCTCTAATAAGGAGGAGGCGCCCTAATCTTCATATACCTCTCAGACTAAGAACTAGACGGAGCCACAGCGTGGCTGCACTTGAAACAGCAATATTTTTTTTTAAATGTTGCCAGTTTGACAAATATTTAACCATATTTGGGCAAAATAAACGATAGTTAGAATGAAGTCTGTAACTTGATCGTAAATAAGAAACTCTTCGTAACAAATATTTAATTGAAAATCACAACGTTTATCAAAATAATTATTTAAAAGTAAATCTACCACCCCTTCTATTCATCCAACCATCAGTCTTTAAACGTCCACTGCTGGATATTGGCCTCCCCAAGAGAGCACCAGAACTAGTGGGCTTGTGCTGACTGCATCCAACGGCTCCCTGCAGCTTTTACCCTTTCTTTCTTCTTCCCTGCACCTTTGAATGCATGTAAATGCGTTCCGATAGAGGGCTTGGTCGTTAAGACAAATGTGATAAGGAGTTTGGGTATATCTAAAAGATAGTACTGTAGCTCAGTGGATTAGAACACTTCCCCGGATAGGAAGGAACGCAGGTTCGATTCCCGCCTGTACTAAAATACTCTTTTTCCTTATTCACAAATTATAATTTGTACTTTAAGAGTAGCTGAGCATGTCTAGTGCTAAAATATAGATCAAAATGTTGAAAAAATCACGCCATCAAATAGTATGAATTTTAATTGCAAAATTAAACTTACTATATTGGATTAATGCATGTAAATGCGTTCTGATAGAGGGCTTGGTCGTTAAGACAAATGTGATAAGGAGTTTGGGTATATCTAAAAGATAGTACTGTAGCTCTGTGGATTAGAGCACTTCCCCGGATACGAAGGGACGCAGGTTCGATTCCCACCTGTAATAAAATACTCTTTTTCCTTATTCACAAATTATAATTTGTACACAAGAATATAATTAAATTATCTTTTCTTTCTTTTCTGGGTCAAATAAGAAAAGAATTATCTTCCTTCCAGCGCTGATTTAATAAATTGAATAAGAACTTTTTTTTTATTACATTTAGTGGCAGACGAGCCACGGCCCATCTGGTGGTAAATGTCAACCGTCGCTCATGGACTCAACTATACTGAGAGTATTGTCAAGCCGCTGCTCACCATTTCATTTCACTGATATGAAATCAAAGAATAAACGGCTATCTCCTGCTACGACCAAAACGCAACGATGTCCTTCATGGCCAGTCCCACGGGAGAGAGAGTACTACAAGTGGTGAAGTTAGCTGTAGGACGAATACCACGACCTAATAAATTTGTGTTACCATCTACCATTTGGGGTGTGAATATATCTTATTTAATTTTGTTTTACTCCTGGAATTTATTTTGAAACCCTTAAACCCCAGGCAGGTGTCACAAGAGAGAGAGCAAATCAGTTTCTCTGAATTCTCAGTCATAATCTAGAATTGAGATTTACTTACAAAGTTGAAGTACAAAGACATTAAAAGCTATACTTACATGAACATATTCACTGCCAATGATTTTGATCCCAACGTTACTATTTTCTTATTATGTATAATGAAACATCAACAAAATATCGTGAAACATATTTTGGGTATTTCGTGGGTTGCCTCGTTTTCCCGTAGCATCCACCCATTTCGATCTCGCATCTGGATTAGAGGAAAACCTAAAATGGTAATTTTTTATCATAATCTCTTAAATTACATATAAATTTATTAGTAAAGTGAAAACTGGGCAAATTAAATTCGCAATAAGGCAACACCGAAACCATTCTCAGTAATAGAAATTTAGCTAGAAAACGTGTTTTGCGAGTGTATCTTAGTAGCAATAATTTATTACGAGTAAAAAAGCCCATTTTATATCACTTTATAGCATTCAATCATTAAATTATTTCATTTTCGACTACATATGAATGAAATGTTATACCTGTATTTTTTCGCTCGCTGTAGCTTTTGTAGCATAATAAACCATTTTACAAGCACTATTATTACGTAGTCTTTTTCTCAAAACACTGATTTAATACGTAAATATAATGTAAAACCCGAATTTTTATACAAATGTTCGATTATGTCAGTTGAATCGTGACAGACAAAGCATTTTGACATCGAGACAATACCAAAAACTGGCCACGGTGACAAAGAAAAATCTATGACTTTGTCTGTTTTTTGCACCAGTGAATTGTATCTTGTGTTCTCACTCTTACATGTCAAAGAATTTTCTTCGCTCTGTTTAGATATATTTAGTCTGAGATATACCTAGTAAAAGTGACTTACTTCGGCTGTCGTCCGCCATCTTAATAGTTACGATGACAGCGTAATTTGGGTGTGTTCCGAAATACACAGCGAGCACTGTAAGATATTATGTCAATTTAATATACTGTGAAGTCGCTCCTTTATAGTTAGCTATAATGGTTATTGCTTATAACGGAATGCAGTCCAGTATACTAATCTGTCATTACTTTCATTTCATACAAAGTATTGGTTTTACACTGCAATAAACAAAATTTCTTTACATTTGCCATGTTTGGGTATCTTTGATTTACAATATTCAATAATAATAATAATATTCCATAGTGCAAATTTTTATATTTATGGAAGCTGTTGATCACGTGATATCACAGTGCTCGCAGTGTATATCGGAACAAAGCCTTTATCTGTTGTATGTCAGCTGTCAATTAGAGATGCAGGAAGAACCAACAACTATCGATATATCGATATTTTAAAAATGATGATATAAATATCCTTTATTTAAAAAATATTTAATTTGCACTATTTAGTTTCCAACCAGCATCCACCTCTAATAATTTGTGATTTTTTTCGTCACAAATTTTCATATAGTGGGAAGAAGCCGTCCATTTATTAATTTTGTGTGCTTGGAATGAAATGGTGAGCAATGGCTTAGCAGCATACCATTAAATAAATTAATTTTTATTAATTTATTGAATTGATTAATCATTTGTATTGTATTATAATTAGCATTCAAAGCATTAAAAAAAAAGAGAAAAATAGTGAGTAGAAATAAAATTATTATAACTTTTTTAATGCGTGCTTGTATAATTATGAAATGTGTATAATAACGGAAATGGACATAAATCATAATCATCAGGCCCTAGATATCATCTAGGACCGAAATACTTGTCAAAATGAATCAAACGATTCCAAAGTTGATGGGATCGTGGCTCCATTACCAGCTCATGAATATCATCTAGCTAACTCAAACTAGCCCTAAATCGATCTGTTGCGACGTTTAATTAACGAGTACCCATGACCACCTTCTAGCTCCATTATCAGACGCTGGATACTATCTAGGTACAAAGTACTCGTCAAGACGAATCAAACGAGTATAAACTCGATGGGGATACTTGTACTCTGTAATAAAACATTTATTACAGAGTTACTGTGGCCACCTTCCAGCTCCATCATCAGACCCTGGATACCATCTAGAGACAAAGTACTCGTCAAGAGTAACCATACGAGCCCAAAATCGATGGGGTTATGTCGTTTTATAACGGAGTTCTTATAGCCATCTTTTAGCTTCATCATTAGACCCTGGAAACCATCTAAAGACAAATTACTCGTCAAGACGAATCAAACGAGTCTAAACTCGATAGGGTTGCGCCGTTTCATTTTAGAATTCCTATATCCACCTTCCAGCTCCATCGTCAGACCAGCTCCATGTCGTCATAATATTGTATTGTCACGTCAAAGCGTCGCCACGCTAACACCCGGTTTTACCCTCCCTCCGCATTAGATGTTTCACAGGAAGGCGCAGCATAGGACGGCCAGAAGGACTGACGACCTGGTCAAAACCGCAAGGCACCCTTGGATGTAGTCACTAGAGCGTCGGTGTGGAATATCTGTAGATGATCCTATGACTCTCCATTATGACGGAAGAAGGCGTCACGGTCATGTTTTAGACGGTATTGTGGCTCATGAACTCGACACAAGAATCGAGCCTGTATGACATCAAGCCTGACACTCCCCCTGGATCCTGTTGGTACCCCAATCACGTGCGTAAACTTACATTTTGGACCGTGTTAACAAAAAAAAGAACCGCTTATTGTGGCGTTCTCTTAGGGAGACCTATTATGTACAGCAGTGGACGTCGAATGACTGATGGATGGAATAAAATATTATTATATACTTGTTTTTAGTTATCGTAATACCTGACTTTCAAATCTTTATCTCCTGATGTCATCACATCACAAACTTATATAGGTATGTTTGGACTTAGAATGAACGTCTATACCCAGGATTTAATTATTATTTATTTATTTATGCTTTTTACAACCCAAATCTATTCAATAGAGTGTTATGCCCTTAATTTTCTGTTTGTTTAAAAAGAAGGCATGCCTGATTAATCTATCAACCACTAGCTCATATGACTGAATGGATTGGGTTGCAAATTGACACACATAGATATAATTATAGGTACAGGTAGATAAAGATTTACGCAATTAAAAAACCGTACACCCAAAAATTACCATCCATCAGCCTTTCATCGTCCACTGCTGAACATAGCTCTCCCCAAAATAGTGGTTTTGCCATAATCGCCACGCTTGGTAGGCGGGTTGGCGATCGCAGAAGATGTTTTTAGTACACAGGGGAACGCTACTGCCCAGTCCCCTGGTAATCCCTTAGTCGGCTTATACGACTCCCATAGGAAGAGACGGGGTGAAGCTATTCTTGGTGCCGGCCCCACACGGCCAAAAATTTATAGATCGCTTGAAGGACTGAAGTATCGATGTCGATATTTTTTACGCGCTTCCCTAGCAATTTTCGCCATTTTTGGATTTCAAAGACTTGGCTCGGTAATTTTGTAGTTATTTCCTCTCTCCCTTATTAGAGCACAATGCATCTGAATGCTAGATAATAAAAGTTTCTGGTTATACGTACTCTTTATGTACTACTCTTCCAAGTATAGTTTTTATCTATGTACCACCAAAGAGTATATACTAAAGATGTACCACTATGTACTACTCTTTGCAGGGGGGTGCAACTGCCGTACATTGGCTTACCACTTAGACGAAGGATATTATAGACAAGCTATCAGCGTATGCAGTGTCGAGATAGCAATAGATAACCGGAATAATTTTAAAAGATAACTATGATTATAACTTTGTTGACTAAAAATGTACTACCTGTTTTAGCCAGATAAAAGAATGACAGGACAAAAGAAATTGCAGTTATGCTTATATTTTGCTTAAAATGTATTAGAACATGTAATATTAGCGTATATAACGTGATTAATAAAGGTTTTTTTTACGTCAATACAAAAACAAGCTTACATACTGATGATGGGGACGGTTGGCCACCTTATTGTTTTGACCCAGTTCATTGGGTCCAAATACAACTAATGCATACGCGAAAAGGATAAATATACTTATACCTGTGTCTCTCTCACTCTTGGTAAAACCTAGTAAGTGCATCCTTTTCTTCATCCTTAATGTCAAAATAGTAGCGAGTCTATATTATTCTTCGTCTAAGGCTTACTATAAAATAGTGTGCTATTTGCGCCGTCTGGTGGTGCAGGAACAGTACTAACTTAGCAGTTTAGTGTCTATAAAATAACATAGATGGCGCTTTTCACCATAGAGGCGCATTATTTCATTAAATATTTCTAAAAAAATATTTAAAATTTAATAATTTTATATCATTGAATAACATTTTACAAAATCCCTAATCAAGTGTGAGCTCAGTTATTGTGTGATCAATTTATTACTTACAGATCACGCAATTTCAAAAACAAAAATAATAACTAAAGCGCCATCTAGCGGCGGCGGTATCACCGCGCTTCAGACATAGTACATAGCACCATCTAGTGACCACGGAACAAAATCTCCAAAACTGAATCCAAAGTGGCGTATCTATTCCAAGTATAGTTATTTATCTATGACTCTTTGGCTAGAAGTGGCTAGAAGCAAACTTTTTTAGTATTGAAATTATCGGGAGATTAATACATATTAGATTTATTATAATACTGACAGTAACTCATCACATCATCATCCTGCACCGAGGTCTTTAATAAACCGAGCTCTTAGACTATGTGACCCTCAATTTATAAAGAAAGAGCTTGAGCACGTAAGGGTTGTACTAGAGGACAACGGGTATAATTGGCGCCAATGCTGCCAGTGGGCAGAGCCTAGTGAACGTAGCCGACCGATAAATGTAGAACTTTCTCCAACCTATCTTACCTTTTGTTAGAGGAGTAACCGACAAAATAGCTTACTTCTTAAAGCGTAAGTATGACATAAAAACGTTTTTTCGTCCCCCTGGTCGAATAAGACAAATGTTACGTTCTCCGAAAGAAAAAGACCACCTCGGCGTACCGGGTGTTTACTGAATTCCATGCGATTGTGGCAAGAGTTATGTAGGAGAGACTCGACGCAATATCGCCACAAGACTAACTGAGCACGTCAGAAGCATAAAGAATATGGATACCAACCAATCAGCTGTAGCAGAACACGCACATCTCTGTGACATAAAGCATTATATAAGGTTTGACGAAGCTAGAAGAATACGGAAGTATTAGCTCGAGAAAAGTTTTACGTTCCTCGCGAAGTAAGTGAGGCTATAGAGATCAACCGTCATCAAACATTTAACAGAGATGGTGGGTGGAGGCTCTCGTCAGCTTGGTTACCGGCCCTTGCTACCTCGAAACAAAAAGTGAACATGGACTTGGAGGGCGACACAGTCAGTGTGGTATGTAAACATACGAGAGACTATAATATAGTGAGGGACGAAGTAAAAACACATCCATCCACTCCCGGACACGATCGACCATCTCCGGCCGACATCGTCGGTGCCGGGCACGCTCCACCAGCGAGCTCCCCACCGCATACCGCACCGCTGTCACGTCGAGCCGCACGCCATGCGCTCCGCAGTGCACGCCGGGAGCTCTCAGACGCCGCTGCGCACTCGTCCTGATGATGAGCATCGGATATGCTCGAAACCCGGGTCGACGTAATCGATCCTAAACGTGAGTTACTGTCGGTATTATAATAAATCTAAGAAGCAAACTTTCTGTCAGACAGCAAATTTATATGAATCCCTATTTATAAAATTGCTTCTCCTTCGTATGACGGTCTATTCGATATCTCTACGCGACATTGGCAAAGTTGTGTCTATAAGTCTAACAACGCCATTAAATCAAGAATTGAAATAAAATTGCTTTGTCCGTTATAAAATAGATACAATGGCCGTTGCTTTACCTATGGAATCTAACCTAGATACTATGAACAGATACTTAGAAAAGCTAGGCGTCTCTGAAAAGTGGCGCATGGTTGACGTAATTGGTTTGGAAGAGGAACCTCTCTTAGTAATATGTGTGGAACCATCGCCTTTGTACACAGCGTTGCAATTAACACGAATAAGATTGATATGAAAGATGGCGTACTTAAGAAATACTAAACTGAAGCCAAAGACCTCGACGCAGCTGCTAAAGAAGCGTTGCTAGAAAAGTCTACTGCTATCTTGGAAGCGTACAGAGACGCAGTGCGTATAGGAGGGGATGAAAGCGGCGAAAGTGAGGAATCTGTAAATAATCATTTTGTAACATTTGTTCACCATGATGGGAATTTGTTTGAGCTGGATGGACGTAAGGCATTACCCATAAACCATGGTCCCACTACACCTCAACGCCTGCTCGAAGATGCAGCTAAGGTGTGTCGTGAATTTATCGCTAGAGAACCGGATAACATTGGCTTCAATGTAGTGGCTCTTGTTCCTGCACAGTAATATATATTCCCATTTATTTAATTGTGCATTTAATTTTATACACCTATAAATAAGGTGTCAGTCGGCTATTTATTGATATAATGTGAGTGATATTTTGTCGTTAAGAGTATCAACGTTAATGAAATAATCGCATAGCAATGATAGGACGCGGCCGCGCAACGAGTGTAGAAGAAACACGCGATCCTTCAAATTGGCACTACGAAAAATGGTGTTCATTAATTCTCTTCATTAGCGAATACTTCTGATCATCTCATTCGGTTAGAGCAACTGCAGTAAGGACGTCGAATTTCTTTTTAATTCATAATTAATCTTGCAGTATTTAACAAATCGTTGTTCGGTGTTGGAAACGGTGCGTTCGTCTCAATTAAGATATCCGCGCGCACTGCCAACACGGCTCCCGCATTCCTCCTTGAAATTCTCTATCTTCGGAAACTAATTAAAAATTCGCCTCGCTCCGTGGTCCGGTGTTCAATCGAGACGATATAACTTCATTTAAAAACGAGCAATCTTGTTGAAGATAAGGGCTGGCGAGAAAACAACGAAGAGCAGCGCTCGCCACACGCGGCTACGACGCTCGTTCACAAAAAGACGAAACTAAAGAAAGAACTCCAAACTTTTAAATGGAACGCGAGAGAATTTACCGCGTTAACTATGTCGATACTGGGAAGGACGCGACATCGGTAAGTCACGTCACAGAATAAATGACGCCGGCATTGAAATAAATATATAAATATTGTGTAAATAAAGAAAATAATACGGCGAAGAACCGAAATGCTTTAAATATTCAAATGAAGCGAGTCGAGGTGAAATACGAAGGTGCGCTCGCTCGAGTTGAGCCCAATTAAATCGGTGCCACTGAGGTAGAAATTAAAAACAAAAGGAAGATGACGGGGGTCCAGCGCGCATTTTTCTCATGAGTATTATTAGCGCGTTGTCAACCCACAAAAAGTTAGAGGGTTGTCGCAGCCGTGATCATTATCGACAACAACCCGCGTTTTGTTTTGATAAGTGTGGTGCGCTTGCACTGAGACATTTTGTTGACATTTTATAATTCACTATACATTTGTGATTGATGTGCCGCTGTTTAAATTAATTGCAATGGGTTTTCAACCGCATTCCTTTTCTTGATATTACATAAGCAAGAAGGTTACTTAACTATTTAATTACGTGAACTCATGTAGTAGCAACAGATTTATGCAGATTAATAACTAGCTTAAAGAATCGTGCACAAAATAGTGCGTCAATCAAAGCTTGATGAGTGTGCAGAAGATGAATTGATAGTGAAAAATAAAACTAACCTGTCTGGACCACGGTCATTACTCATAAGAGCCATGGTGAGAACAGATTTAATATTTACCTATAAATCAATTACTTGCGTGTGGGGAGTTGCTTACTATTTAACGCTCTATTATAGTGTATTCTTAAACGACCCTATGATAAATTACATCGATCGATTTACAATTAGTTCTATGCGCTCTATACGAACTGTCGTGATATACATACGAGTACATAAAAGGTTCTCGTACTGCGTATAAATTATACTCACTGTGTTATTGTGGTGTTTACTATCATCGATCCATCCATTCATCAGCCCATAAACGTCCACTACTGGACATGGGCCTCCCCACGAAGGAGGGGGAAATGCCATAATCGCCACGCTTGGCAGGCGGGTTGGCGATCCCAGAATGGTGTTAAACGTTTCCCAGGAATATGCTGCTGCCCATTCCCCTAGTGCTTCCTTAGTCGGTTTTTACGACACCCGCGGCCAAGTAGTGGGGTAGGTAAGGGGTAGTGACATACCGTATTCTTAATCCGTCACCACACGGACGATACATACTAGTTTTCTATAGCGTTAGCGATCATAGAATGCAATTTGGCTAGGCCCACTGTGGGCCTGTGGCAGATTAGCTATTCCAGACGCTTTGTCAACTAATCTATCGTGACATCTGCTCCGGACTATCCGGGGATTTCCTCACTATGTTTTTCTTCACCGAACACTTATAATTTATAAATGATACAAAAATATTCAAGTAATAAGTAAGCAATTATCACCCATTGCACTACTGGTGGTAGGGCTGAGTACCAAGTGAGAGTACTTACTTGCTATCGGGCCCGAACAGGTTGGTACCACCGTCTTCTGTGTGACCGGTCATGAAGCACGTCTGTGTGTTTTGGCTGTAGCAGAAAATAGCCGTTTAAATGAAATGGTGTGCAGCGGCTTGACAATACTCTTGGTGTAGTTGAGTCCATGAGCGACGGTTACCACTTACCATCAGGTGGACCGTGGCTTGTTTGCCAACATAAGCAATAAAAAAAATCTCTCAAAATTTCGAAGTCAGTAGCGTCGATTAGTTAGGTACCTTAAACTGGGGAACGAACTCAATACCATTCTTTGCAATCCATGGTTTTCCCACTAAGCTATCACTGCTTAGTAACATATAGCTATTACCAATTATATTCAAATAATTGTATTTCATTGCCAGTCATAGAGATTCATTAACACCAGCAACGACCTCTATATATTCAACTAAAATGCATTTATTTTAGACAATAAAGAACTAAGTGCTCATTGGTAATGCATCCGGCAAAACAGTCCCGCTATATCTATCCTATGCATATACAATACATACATTGCTGTTTCTTCACTTGAATATGTTAAACATATCATTGAAAAGGCGTATTGAATGTTGATCATTTTTAATATGAGATATTGTACGTTAATCTGTGGAGTGCATTATGGGGGTCCGCAGCAGGGGTTCCTGTGCGGCCTACTGACGTTCATCACTATTCAATAAGCTCCATTTATTGAAATTACATAATTTGTGTGTGAATAATGACGATTGTGATGAATCTTCGTGGGCGATGCGAGCGACTTAAACCCGATTAACTTTTGACCGCTCTACGATATTAATAAGAACTGTTCGACACTCGTTCGCTTTGCCTTAATGACATGGAAATGGAGTTGCTCGTAAGCCTCTCGGTGACTCCATTGATATCTAACGTAGTTTATTTGAATGGACAGCTTTGTATGTTTGTAGACTTGGAGAAACCAATTTGATCTACTCATGCTAAAGAATCAAGTAGTTAATAAACTTACTTTTTGTCCGTGTGGTGATGGACTAAGAATACAAATGTCACCACCCCATCCTTTCCCACGGGGATCGTACAAGGCGACTAAGGGAAGTAAGCAATTATCACCCATTGCATTACTGGTGGTAGGGCTGGGTACCAAATGAGAGTACTCACTTGCTATCTGGCCCGAACGGGTCGGTACCACAGTCTCCTGTGTGACCGGTCATGAAGCACGTCAGTGTGTTTAGGCTGTAGCACAAGATAGCCGTTTATTCTTTCATTTCATATCTGAGAAATGAAATGGTGCGCAGCGGCTTGACAATATTCTTGGTATAGTTGAGTCCATGAGCGACGGTTACCATCAGGTGGGCCGTGGCTGGTCTGCCATCATATCATTAGCAATAAAAATATCCTTAAAAAAAACCCACATGTATGCAATTCACACACGGCAGAAGTAAAACTTCTGAAAAGTAGCCTACGACAGATTGAGATGGACATAGAGTATCAGGAGTATTAGGATAAATGTAAGGTTTATTATTTTTTACCAAGCTTAAAATGAACTCTCATTAATTAAATTTAATGGAGCATTAAAATTCATTTAATTTAGTTTTCTGCATATCCTTCCTATCCCATCTGTTTTATCCCTTCTATACTCTCGTTATTATCCTTCCTATCCTATCTGTTTTATCCCTTCTATATCTATTATATGTATGTATTTACAAAAAAATAGTATGTATATTTCTGTCTCATTCTATATATACTCTCGTTATTATCCTTCCTATCCTATCTGTTTTATCCCTTCTATACTATCTTTATTATCCTTCCTATCCCATCTGTTTTATCCCTTCTATACTCTCGTTATTATCCTTCCTATCCCATCTGTTTTATCCCTTCTATACTCTCGTTATTATCCTTTCTATCCAATCTGTTTTATCCCTTCTATACTCTCTTTATTATCCTTCCTATCCTATCTGTTTTATCCCTTCTATATCTATTATATGTATGTATTTACAAAAAAATAGTATGTATATTTCTGTCTCATTCTTTCCTGGCTTCATCCTACACATTTTTGTATTTGTGTCTCTTACCTGTCGTTTTTTCCGTTGTATCCGGTTTGAAATCAACGATTCTAAAGAAGTTTCACTTCAAAATATAATTTTAACAAATTAATCTAATCTTTTTCATTATTCTCATGTGAATTTTAATAAATACTCGTAATAATAGTAAAATCTATAAAAAAAATGTATTTTAGTAAGACGTACACAACATAAGAACAGTATAAAACTCATAGTCTCATACCTGTATTCTCGAAGGGGTAGGCAGAGGTGTATTAGATACACACGCACGTTTCCCAACTATATATGTTTTAAGTCCCAAGTAATAGGGGGCGAGCCTATTGCCGTCTACCGGGCACATTTCCAAACTCTTCTGAGCTGCTTCTTCGATTTTTTCTTGAAAAAGCTCAATAACACTACCCGAGCCGGATATCGAGCACTGCTGATCATGAGGTCTCGGGTTCGATCCACGGGCCGGCAGTGTTATTGAGTTTTTCGTAAAAACAAAAATTCTCAGTAGCAGCCCGGAGTTTGGGAATGTGCCCAGTAGACGGCAATAGGCTCGCCCCCTATTACGTGGGACTTAAACATAGCTGGCGAACCGTGGGTGTGTAATACACCTCTGCCTACCCCTTCGAGGAATACAGGCGTGATGCTATGTTGTGTAATAATATCTATCCTTACTAATAAATGCGAAAGTGTGTATTTGTTACCCTGTCACGTGACTGCTCTGATCAGGCGGAGTGGTTTAGGTACTGGCCTCCCAACCGAGTGTTGTGGGTTCGATTCCCACACAGGACAACAATTTGTGTGATCCACAAATGGTTGCTCTGAGTCTAGGTATAGGTACTTTGTGCCCTTGAAATTGTATGTTTGTAAAGTCTCCCACGATACAAGGATTATTCCTTAGTGCAGGGTGTTGTCTTTATTGATACCATGGAGTGCCCCTCTACCTAAAGCGGCTGGTGGCAGACTACCTCGACGCCAGCAGCGTCTTCTTCATGGACCGGGAACGTTGTCAGGAGGACCATGTCGTGAGGCGTCCCACAGGGTTCGCTTCTCGGGCTGCTCCTGTGGGACATCGGATATGACTGGGTCCTCCATGGCCGGCATGGCGACTTCCTCGTGGCGGGAAGATGCCCGCCGCGCCACCGTCCTAAAGTGGAGGTCTCGGCTGGAGACGCCCCGGGCTGGTCTCTGGACCATAGGGGTGCTCCGGCCGATCTTGGATGAATGGGCAGAGCGGCAGCACGGGGTCCTCACCTTCCGGTTGGTGCAGGTTTTGTCGGGGCATGGTTGCTTCGGAAAATACCTGCACACGATCGCTAGGAGCGAGATGAACCCAGGCTGTCACCACTGCGACTGCAGCGAGGACACGGCGCAGCACACGCTCGAGTCGTGCCTGTCTGGGATGAGCAGCGCCGGGAACTCGCTACAGTCATAGGCGTGGATTTGTCTCTGCCGGCCGTTGCGCGAACGATGGTTGGCAGTGACAGGGCCTGGACCGCGGTCGCCGCCTTCTACGAGGCTGTCATCTCGCGGAAGGAGGTGGCGGAGAGGGTTCGGGGGTTTCAGGGAGGAATCCCACTTCGCGGACTTAATTCCACGCGGACGGTCATTCAGAAGAGTATTGGGAATTACTATTGTGAATTGAACAAATATTTAACATTTTTAGAAGTGAATTATGTAAAGAAAGTCAGATCAAGTCAAGATACACAAGATTTATGAAATGTGCAAGACACTGCGGTATTAGCAACGTACGAACACGAACATTACTGAGGCTTATGAATAAAACATTATTCTTGATTTTACTCAATGTTGGTATGTGCCTAAAACAGTCTATAAATCTGTCATTGCTAAAAGCAACTTAGCTATACAACTATTTATTTTACTATGGTATGTTTTCTGAAATTGTATATTAAATCAGCAATACCCCGTTTACCAATAGACTAGACACAGAGGTCTCAAGTTCGATTTCTGTTGCTGTATTTCTGACTCCAAAGGAAGATACGTATTACAAAGTAGGTATCGCTTGCTCCGTACTACCTAAAATGTACTATAAATGCGACTATACTAGTCGACTATACTAGTCTCCACTAATACCTGTTATAAATACGATAGTGAGTTTGGTTCTATATTTATTACGCTTTTTCGCCCTAACTACTTGCCGATTATCATGAATTTGGCATACCTATAATCCAAAATGCAGAAAAGGACATTATCCCAAAACATGGGAAGTTCCTGTGGCGTTAGACTATGAAAAATATTTTGATATTTTTAGCATGTTTAGCCATATAAGTTAACACAAAGTGTGAAGCACTAGCAGTCCCGAGCAATTGTCACGATAGCTGACTTGGCAAAGCATCTGGGCTGGGTTCAAATCCTGCTCGTGACTGTTATTTTCCATTTCACATTTTCACACTTTATTTTAAACTTTTAAAAAATTACATACAAAGAGACTACTTAAATCCCACTGTTAATCCAGAATTAGGAGTGTATCTTTTTTGGAATATCTTAGTGTGATTTATACTAAGTCGAATCTTACTTCACCCGTAGAAAGGTATGAAATAGGGTGGTAATGGTAACACTGTTTAGATATTATTTCATCATCAGCACGGATATCAGCACAATATTTTTGTTTTAATTTTTTTTTTATAGGCTTTGGCAGTGTCATCAGCCTAAACTAAACGAAAGATAATAAATTATCGTAGGTAATACCAAAAAATATCATAAGGAGCTCTCGTTGATGAACCCTGATAAGTTCATTCAATTGATACATCGGTAAGTATAAGCTTTATTGGCACTGGATTTTCTGGGCCGATATTACTAGGAACAGCAATTATTTTCTTTAATATTCATTGTAATTATAATCGGATACTTTAAACGCAGTGCACGTATGAATTAACTATTATTATATAGATCAGCTTGCTCGCGGCATACCTTTATGTTGATGTCAGTGCAATAAATTATAAGTTCATTATACCTCTTTAGATTCATTCGTCCTACCTATAAACAATTATTAGACAAAATTATTAGCAAGTGAGTGTTGTAATCGACGAATCCAGCTCGGTTGGGCAGCGTTCGGGAAGCTGAGGGATCTTGTCCAATATTCCACAGTGTGTGAAGACGAATGTCTACGACCAGTGTGTATTACCAGTGACGACATACAGTACTGAGGCCTGATCTCTGAAATTGGCCTTATAACAAGGTTCAAAGTTACTCAGCGTACCATGAACCGGGCTATGCTTGGGATCTTTACTCTCTACATGACTAAAAACAGAAAGCTGAAGTTTGGAACATAAGTATGTTTATTTTATAACGAAAGTATACGCTAAGAAACGATTTTTAGAAAACTCAAATTTAAGGGGGGAAATGGAAAGGGAAACTTTGTATGAAAGTCTTTGGATTTTAGAAATATGAAAATTTGAGTTAAAGTTACTACGCATAAATAATACTTATAAGCGTGTTTCCGGGTTTGTAGATCTTTGCATTTTAAGGGCAGACATTGGGTGGTGAGACCACCGAAGGAATGTAACATAGTTCCAGTGGCCCGCCAATTAAGGCGGAGAGATGGCAATCGGCAGGTTTATGTAGTGGGTGAGAGCCCCACACTACCCTGTTCGTTGCCGCTAACGACAGGGTATGCGGTTAGGAACATTTTTTCCCGACAACAAAAAAAAATTAGATGTCGCGGGACGTCTAGTAGATGTGAAACATCGAAATTATTTTGTAGAAATAAAATGATCATAACCTGATAAAGTACTCCTCAAGACAAATCAAACGAGTATAAACTCGATAGGGTTGCGTAGTTTCATTACAGAGTTACTGTGGCCACCTTCCAGCTCCATCGTCAGACCCTGGATACCATCTAAAGACAAAGTACTCGTCAAGACAAATCACACGAGCCCAAACTCGATGGAGTTATGTCGTTTTATGACGGAGTTCCTATGGCCACCTTCTATCTCCATCACCAGAACCTGGATATGGTATCCAAATCCAAAGTCAAAGTACTCGTCAAGACGAATCAAATGATTCCAAACTCGATGGTGTTGCGGCATTTCATTACAGAGTTACTGTGGTCACCTTCCAGCTCTATCATCGGACCCTGGATATCATCTATGACTGAAGTTCTAGTCAGGACATTTCAAACGAGCCCTAATTCGATGGAGTTGCGCCATTTAATTATAGAGTTTCGCATGGCCACCTTCCAGCTCCATCATCAGACCCTGGATACCATCTAAAGACAAAGTACTCATCAAGACGAATCAAACGTATCCAACTCGACGGGGTTGCGTCATTTCATGTTAGAGTTACTATGGCCACCTTCCAGCTTCATCATCAGATCAGCTCCATGTCATCATAATATTGCATTGTCAAGTGATATACACATGCGTGTAAAATTTCAGCTCAATCAGAAACCGGGAAGTGTGTCAAATTTAACTTGCAAGATTTGAACGGAACAAGTAGGTATAAATAAAAGCGTCGCCACGCTAACAAACGATTTTACCCTCCCTCCGCATTAGATGTTTCACATCAAAAAAAAGGTATTTGGTGGTGAAAGTTTATTTGGAAATTGAAGAATCAAAGAAATTTGTATTAAATTTTGCTTGACAGTGTCAGATTTTAAGGGAAAGTAATTAGTTAAGAATTTTTAATGAACTGAGAACTGGCTGATATTAATTATTGACTGAGGATTTTTTTTTACATTTTTTAAATTACTTTTTGTGGCAGACGAGCCACGGCCCATCTGATGGTAAATGGTAACCGTCGCTCAAGTACTCAACTATGCCGAGAGCATTGTCAAGCCGCTGCTCACCATTTCATTTCACAGATATGAAACGAAAGAATAACCGGCTATCTCTTGCTACAGCCAAAACGCAACGATGTGCTTCATGGCCGGTCACACGGGAGATGGTGGTACCAACCCGCTCGGGCAGATACCAAATGAGTACTCCCACTTGGTACCCATACCCAGCCCTACCACCAGTCATGCAATGGATGAAAATTGCTTACTTCCCTTAGTCGCCTCATACGACACCCGTGGGAAAGAATGGGGTGGTGACGATTGTATTCTTAGTCCGTCACCACACGGACAAACTTTATTTATTACGGCGTTAAATCCTAACAAACCAATTGTTAGTCTTTAACGACGTAACTAATGAAACACTGTACATGAAATTAATCAAGCATATAGGAATATACCTCACTGCCCGGAAAAGGACATAGGATTTTTATCTGCAAAAAGATTGTTGTGTGACGGTTTCTGTGTGTCACAGAAACCGTCACACAACAATCATTAATGTGCCGTATATTTACCCATTCTGTTTATTAAACCTTTTTTTCAACCATGTCGTACTATTAGGCACGGGTCTGGCTTCATGCTCCTGATGTGAGGGGTTAGGCTGTAGTCCAAATCTGATCCAGTGCGAAAATCTCTCAAACATGCAGGTTCCTTCACGAAAACTTTCTGCACCGGGCAGTGATTTTAAAAAAAATACACACTTAAATTAGATAAATTTAAAAGTCGTGAAAGTGTGTCGCGCATGGTCCAGACCTCGGCTTGGGAATCAAATTCAATACTACTTATCTTTGCAGTCCTTGATATTAACTGCAACCGGTGGACCACTAAAGTAATGTAACACAGTTCCAGTGATCCATTAAAGGGGGAGAGACGGCAATCAGCATGTTTATGTCGTGAGTGAGAGCCCCACACTACCGTGTTCGTTGCCCCGAATGACGGGATATGCGGTTCGGTATATATTTTCCCGCCTTAACAAAAAGAAAGGCTATCACTGCATATATAGATATCTTTTTAATGTTCTTTAATTAAAATACAAGCTTTTATTTTAACAAGTTACCCATAATTTACAGGCACGTATCCCTTGTTGGTAAACGACCAAAATGTCAGCATCCAGCAACAAGCTATTTATGTAGTGGATGATATTATGTATGTACGTACAAACGAAACGCCCGCGCAGCCTCTCCGACCGTTTATGACTTCCGAGAACCTCTGAAGGTAGGTACCTACCCAAATGTCCGCACCATCCTAAAAACGGTAAATCGTCTAAATTAAGTGCACTGTGACCAAGTTTGACTTGTATTTATTAATATGAGATGTGTATTAATTTGTGTTAACAGTCTAATGTTTTATCGTGTACCTTTTTATATTTAATGATAATTACGGAATGGAGTTGAAAGATCTTGTGTTAATTGGTGGTTTGACTGCATTGTATCTATATTAGATTATGGAAGGGACAGGGTGGAGTATTTTGGTTTTAATTATTGTTACTTACACAAACTTTTTTTTTAATAATTAAATAATCAAAGAGATTTTTTTATTGCTTGAATAATGAAATAATGTTCCTAACCACACACCCCTTCGTTCGGGGCAACGAACAGGGTAGTGTAGGGCCGGGGTGCTAATTCGCCCGGTTTACCTCCTAGTGGTGCACCCCGGGCAACTTCGGCAGTCGCCGGCGGCTAAAATTCCGGACAGGACGGGTCTCCGCGTGTCCCTCTGACTCAGCATAGGGAACGGCGGATAGACCAGGCGTCGGAGTCGGTGGGGCCAGACTGGCTCACCGGGCTCTGGAGAGGGGGGACAGTGGGGCCACAGCGCCCCCCCCCCCCCGTCCCAAATCGTAAACCTGAGCGCGTGTCTGTGGTTACGTCTCGCGGGCATACAGGAACGAGGGTCTTGGCTTAATTGCCCAGACCGCGAGGAAGGCAACCTCTATAAAAAATTACCCCGAATCTCAAGCTCTGGCGCGCGGCGAGGAGATGCATGGCTGATGGGTAGTTCAGTCTCGAGCGCGGCCCCAGCCATGGTACCTGCGGACCCCCTATGCTGGGTCACAAATGTACGCTTACCCGGGTAATAGGAGCTCTGCCCGGGTGGACCTCTTTTCTCCCACACTCGTGGGAATCAAATGGATTTTACAAATTTAAAAACAAATTCGACGGAGTCGGGTAATGCACCTGACGCCTCAGCCGTAAGGGGTCCGGCTGTAAATGCGGCCCCTACTAGTGCAGCTGCGCGTAAAACGCGCGGCGGCAAAAAGTCCCACACGGGCAAAAAGGCGGCCAAGGGATCGTCCCAGTCGTCAAGGGACGGCTCGATGACGGGCAGCTCGGCCGGCACTTCAGCCGCCGAGATGTCTGCCGCTGAGGAGGGTGGCCTGACTGAGGCTACCGAAAGTCAGCCATCGCGGCCGGCAGATGTGGTGTCGATCTCTCGCTTCTGGCGCAAGCACACCCTGTCTCAAGGGGGCGCTGCCTCGGAGTCCGACCTGAGCTCAACTGAGATGCCTACCCCAAAAATACTCGCAGCGGTTGGGGGTCGAGGCATCAGCCTACCAGGGACGCCGATACCGCGTGTCACCTCAGCAAAAGAGGCCGAGGCGCGAAGCCTACGAAAAGCGGAGACGGTGCAAAACGCAGAGGAGCGCTTGGCGATCCTAACGGAAAAGCTCCGCCTCCCAGATGAGGGTTATATAGGGACGGCCCAGGTTGAGGAGAGGGCCCTAAACAGTGTGGCCATAGTCGAGACGGTTGCTGCTGGTTCGCAGAACCTCAAAAGTCCCCGAACCCCCCGTTACCCCGAATTTCAAGTTCTGGCGCGCTGCGAGGAGATGCATGGCTGATGGGTAGTTCAGTCTCGAGCGCGCCCCCAGCCAGGGTACCTGCGGTCCCCCTGTGTTGGGTTACAAATGTACGCTTACTCTGGTATTGGGAGCTCTGCCCGGGTGGACCTCTTTTCTCCCACACTCGTGGGAATCATATGGACATTGAAAATTTAAATATATCTTCGACGGAGTCGGGTAATACACCTGACGCCTCAGCCGAAAGGGGTCCGGCTAAATACGGCCCCCACACCATCAGCAACACCATTGGTCGCGTCACAACCACCATTATACCAGGCAGATACATATACCAGGGCCAGATAGGGACGGCCCAGGTCGAGGAAAGGGCCCTGAATAGTGTGGCCATAGTAGAGACGGTGGTTGCGGGTTCTCGGAACTTGCAGGGAAATTTCGTGCGTAGCCTCAAAGACGCCGCACATGAAATCACGCGCCTCGAGGCGCAGAATACTCGTCTTGAGGCGCAAAATCAGCGCCTCGACAAGGCTAACCGCTGCCTCGAGGGACGAATGGCGGAATTGGAGCAGGGTCAGGCCGGGTTACGGGTTGAGCTTGGGCTCCCCGCGGCTGCCCCGGTCCCGTACTCCGCCCAGTCCAGCATTGAGCCGGAGCTGGAGGACGAAACGGTCCGCGCGATTATTGACCGCATTGCTGCGGTCTTTGGTCCGCGGATAGACGCTCTGGCTGCGAGACTGCCGCCGGAACCGCGCCTGCGGCCGCCTCTAGCGGCTGATAAGAGAAGGAGCGCAGCGCCTGCAGCACCGGCCATACCAGGAAGGACAAGTATCCTTTGCTGCGGCCAAGTCATCGGCGAAGAAAACTCCGGCTTCTGTGGCTGAAACTAAGGCCCAGAAGAAGAAGTCAAAGAAACAGAGTAAAGCGGGGCAAGCCTCGAGGGGTCAGCAACTGGCCGGATTCGCGGCATGCTTGCGCAGATCTGTGATGCGGCCATGCCCCGCGTGCGGCGCCCGCCTCGACGGAAAGGGGGTCTACTGGTGGTCCCCGGAGCTGGCGGACCTCCGTGCGGCCTGTATTCGTGCCCGGAGGTCCTACACCCGCAGCCTACGTCGCCGAATCCGCGACAAAGAGCGGGAGGGGCGGCTGTATGCAGCGTACAGCAGTGCGCGCGCCGCGCTAATGCTGGCCATCTGTCGTGCCAAAGATGCAAAAAGGCAGGAGATGCTTGAGCCCCGCCTCGGGGGACTGTTCGGCGCTTACCTGGTGTCCGGACGGTTCCCTGACTGCTGGAAGGAGGGGAAGCTCGTGCTCCTGCCAAAGCCGGGACGGTCTCCGAATACAGTCTCGGTCTTCAAGCCCATCGTGTTGCTGGACGAGGTGGACAAACTCCTCGAGCGGGTAGTCGCTGCCCGCATCGTCCAGCACCTAGGAGCGGTCGGCCCCGACCTGTCCGACGCCCAGTTTGGATTTCGGGCGGGTCGGTCTACGGTCGACGCCATTCTGCGCCTGAAGGCCACGGCTGCCGTGGCCGTCACCTCGAGGGATGTGCTGTTGGCGGTGTCGCTCGACATCGCCAACGCCTTTAATAGTCTGCCATTCGGCTGCATCAAGGAGGCACTCCGGTACTGTGGAGTGCCCCTCAATCTAAGGCGGCTGGTGGCAGACTATCTCGACAGCCACAGCGTCCTCTTCGTAGACCGGGAAGGAGACGTTGTAAGGAGGGCTATGTCGTGCGGCGTCCCGCAGGGTTTGGTTCTTGGGCTGCTCCTGTGGGACATCGGCTATGACTGGGTCCTCCGTGGCCGTATACCCCCCCCCCCCGCCCGCTGGACGTTTTGCTGCGCAGACAATACGCTCGTCACAGCCCGGGGCTAGACCCTCGAGGAGGCGGCAACGCTGGCCACCTCAGGTACCGCGGAGGTGGTCAGGCGGATCGAGGCGCTGAGGCTTAGGGTGGCCCTTGAAAAGTCGGAGGCCCTACTCTTCCATGGGCGCCGACGGGGCCCGCCCGCCAGCGCCTCGATAACGGTCAACGGTGTGGGCTTGCCAATCCAGGCCCACATTAAATATCTGGGCCTGGTATTGGATGGACGGTGGCACTTTGACGAGCACTTCCGCCGTCTTGCGCCAAAGCTCGTCGGCACGGCGTCCGCCCTCGGGCGACTGATGCCGAATTTGGGCGGACCGAGTCTCGCGTGTCGACGACTCTACGCGGGGGTAGTACGGTCGATGGCATCATCGCGGACCCGATTCGCCGCCGGCGCGTGAGGCGGTGTGCGCGCGCTTACCTGCGCCTGATGCCGCCCTATCCGAGGCTGCGGACGGTGGGGTCGGGGAGTACCCTGCCGTCCGCGGAAGCCTACCGCGAAGGTGCGACGCCCAAGTGCGCGAGGCGTCGCTCACGAGAGGGTGCCCGAAGGGGCTGCCGCCTGCGGATCGCGGTCGAAACGACGCGGTACCCGTGATCCGCCGTAGCAAGGGCGGGTGGAGGCGCACGGTGGGTTTTTAGTGGGTGAGATCCCCACACTACCCCGTTATCTCCCCGGGCAGCGGGGTGTGCGGTAGGACATTTTTGCCCACCTAAAATAAAAATAAAAAATAATAATAATAAAAAGTGTAGGGCCTTCACCCCCTAAAGAAACACGCCGAGTGCCGCCTCTCCGCCTTTATTTGCGGGCCATTGGAACTATGTTACATTCCTTCGGTGGCAACAAATGAGCACCCCCCCTTTTTTTTGTTAAGGCGGGAAAAAATGTTCCTAACCGCACACCCCGTCGTTCGGGACAACGAACAGGGTAGTGTGGGGCCCTCACCCACTAAAGAAACCCGCCGTGTGCCGTCTCCCCGCCTTTATTGACGGGCCACTGGAACTATGCTACGCACCCCTAAAACATTTTTTTACTGTTTGTTGTTTTGTGTTCAAAAATGCCTAAATAGCCTAAAGTGGTAATTTTTTCTCAAATATCTTAAATGTACACAGCTCTGCATCAGCTTATAATACTAGGCTTTGCTCGCGGCTTCACCGCAGATATAAGGTAGTTTCTAGATTATATTATTATCTTAGGTTCCCGATATAGTATAAACGTATACTAGTTTTCCATCCATCCATCCATCAGCCTTTCGAAGTCCACTGCTGGACATAGGCCTCCCTAAGAGAAAGCCACAACATGTGTTTCGCTCATATGGGGGATAGTGCCGTAATCGCCACGCTTGGCAGGCGGGTTGGCGATCGCAGTGTATGTTGTTAATACTCGAGGGAGTGCTGCTGCCCACTCCCCCGGTATTCCCTCAGTCGGCTCTTACTACTCCCATGGGTAGAGAGGGGTGGGACAATTCTAAAGCCGGCCCCACATGGTAATACTAGTTTTAAGTATACATTATGAGCTATCAAACAAATAAATTTCATTCAAATCCGTTCAGTAGTTTTTGCGTGATTTCCGAACAAACAAACAGATAAACATATAAAAGTTAAAAAAAAAGAGACTACTACAGATTAGTACAGATTTTTTTTCTCAAATATCTTAACTACAGCGTCAGGCAGAGCTCTGTTACAGCTTTATGATAGTATAAGTACACATATGTGGAAGGTATATATAGTAAAAAAAAAATAACAATGTCCTTGCCACAACCCCTCCAACTTGAATGTACTAAAAACGGTTCGGATGTTTCTGAGATATATGAGGTATACCTACTCGTATTTAACAAACAAATAATTTGTTCTTTAAAGTAGCTGATCATGTCTAGTGCTAAAATACAGAGAAAATATTAAAAGAAATTGCGCCATCAAATAGTATGAATTTTAATTGCAAAATTAAAGCTACTGTATTAGAATAATGTATGTAAATGCATCCGGTAGGTAGCGTGAGTCGTATAGTGAGTCGTATAGGAGACATCTAAAAGCAATTGTGAAGTGAAGATTAGGAGTTACCGTCGATGACTGCGATGGCTTAGCGGTCTAGAGTACTGCCCCGGATTGGAAGGGTCGCAGGTTCAAATCCTGACAGTAAAGCTCTCTTTTTCCACTTTCAGAAGTAATTTGCTCTTTAACCAATACTTGATTTAGCTTTAACAAAATCTAATGAGTATGTTAATATGCCAAGAAAGAAAAGCACTTTTCTTGCAAAAATACCAACCTGTGAAACGATTACAAAAAGAGATCAAATTGATTCTACAAGTGATGATAAAAACCTTATTTCATTCTTAAACGATTTGTTTTAATGACATTCTTAATCTTAATAACAACATAACTACGAGCGGACCATCAAATATTATGAATTTTAATTGCAAAATGAAACTTATTATATTGGGTAATTGCATGTAAATGCGTTCCGATAGAGGGCGTTGGTCGTTAAGACAAATGTGATGAGGAAATTGGGTACGACCGCAAGGGAGTACCATAGTTTAGTGGATTAGAGCACCTCCCCGGAAAGGAAGGGACGCAGGTTCGATTCCCGCTTGTACTCTTTTTCCTCATTCACAAATAATAATTTGTACTTTAAAAAGAGTTATTATTTCAGAGTTATTTTTCTAAATTAATTTTAACAACCGCCGATGATGATGATGTTTATAGTCTCAATTGTGTAAGTACATTACATACATAGACTTACGTTTGTTTTCCAGAGGCGTAGGAAAAGACAATCGATTGCCACTTGTCATGAAATACCCTCCGCTGCCCACACACAACTAGATGTGGCGGTTGGCGAACCACGTCATCGCCAATTGGATGTTTCTTACTAAAAACCTCCATTATATTAAGTTCAAGCTCATTTACGAAGCCACTCTGAATACGTTTGCTCTCAATTTGTATTTTTTTAGCCGCTGCACAACCCATTAGGTACTTGCGCAAGGTTGGCCACAAGTCTCTCTTCAAAATTGAAAATGTTATAGTTCTGGTCGGAATAATGTATGCAAATACTTCCCACAGATGACGCAGGCGTCACCCAGGGCGTTAAGAATGAATGTGTTATCGAAATTAGCAGTCCAAGCCATTGTCACGATTGCTGAATTGGCAAAGCATCTGGACGGTATCCATGGGTATAATGTATGAAAATACTTCCGACAGATGGCGCAGGCGTCACTCAAAGACGTTAAGTATGTATGTGTTATCGAAATTAGCAGTCAGGAGCAATTGTCACGATGGCTGCATTGGCAAAGCATCTGGACGGTATCCAGGAGATGCAGATTCAAATCCTGCTCGTGACTGTTATTTTCGATTTCACTTTGTGTTTAACACAAGATGCAGATTCAAATCCTGCTCGTGCACATTTTCACACTTTGTCCTAATTAATTTGTGAACAGATAGATAATGCGTCGTTTTGAATACTCGTTCCATCTCCAGAATGAGGTTATTCGCTGGATAACGACTTGAATATTAACCATGTTACAACTGAGACCGTGAACAACGATTATCAATTAAAAACATGTACAAATGTTGCCAAATTAATTTATGCATTTAAATATTAATAAAAATTTATGCCTTCGGTAGTCACCGAAGGATGTAAAACAGTTGTAGTTAGGAATTCGGCAGCGGCCGCCCGCGGTGCATCTTACTCCTTCAATTAAGCCCCAAATGAATTCCATTAAACAAACGCAGAGTTTTACTGCTGAGACATTAAGCCGACGGTACTCGTAAACTCACCACTTGATTGATAAATTCTCTTCTGTAAGTGTCGGAGCGTCGGCCGGATTATGATGGCTACCGAACATCATTAAAATCGTTGTGACCGTGTAGAAACATATTTATAATATAATGTAGGCCACTGCAACTGGGCAATATCACTAATTTGTAAATATTATGAAGGGTTTTTGACCGATTGAATATCTTGTAGACGGTTTATTGTTATAATATTCACAGAAAACGTTCACGCTTTTTGTAAGTGCGTGGCGTGTAAGTGCGTACTAAAGTTTATCCAACAAGATATTAAAATATTGTATCAACGTTTACGTAATATGTAGCTGTGATTTTACTTTATTGCTGTCTTGAACATGAGTGATGAAATTAAATAAAATTAGTTTTGTGTCCACACATGTAATAAATCTTCACTAATACTAGATACTGTAATTTTAAAACTGGCTCGGTGGTCCAGTCATCGTTAATGCGACTGTAGATCACGAGCTCTTATTTCGATTCGATTCCCGAGTTGAATCAACAAAATGTTATTGGCAATTAATTTTGCAAAAAATTTTCATTAGCAGCTCGGAGTTAAGCAGTCAGCGGTGTTTCACCTCTGTCGCTCGGAAAGCACTTAAAGCCGTTGGTTGTGTGATGATCGCTCTCCGTCGGTATGCCGTCCCATCGCACTATGAGAGTGACAGAACAGAGAGTGCACTTGCCAACACATTCGTCGCCATAAATCCTGCGTACATGGGTAGTGTCTTTTGATACTGGCCGTAATCGTAAATCGAGATCCTTATTTATTAATTTTGACACCAAATTTTCATACATACTATCAATCATACATATAACACACATTCTTTGGAGGTTATCTTTTTCTAAGATCTACTATGTATGTTTTATATATTTCAAGAAGCAATGTTGTCCTCAAAACTAGTTGAGTAAGTTAGCATAATATGCAATATATCTTTTAATATTGTCACACAGTTTAAAAGACGTATTAGAGTAACTGTTGTACGTTTTAGGAGTAGCTTATGTATTGTGGTATTCGGCTAATTGGTAAAATGGTGAGCTTGAGAAGGGAAAGGAGGGGTGGGTAGATTAATGAGCGGCTACCGCTGGCTTATCTCGTAGCATCTCGCGCATGACTGATCATCTGTCGTGCGCCTGCGCCTCTCTATGTCTGATAAGTGTTGCAAGCTTTATATTTATAATATCGATGAGTTTTAATTGTAATATCAGTCTTATACTTGAGCGAGAATTTTATAAAAGTTTTATCTTTGGCTTACATATAGTTCCCAGTACAGAGCAGAAAAAATAGGCTACTTTTTATCCCAAAAAAAATTATGGTTCCTGTAGGATAGCTATTATTGTGTACCATCGGATAGATACATCCGATGGTGACGTATATTTATTAAGGGTAATTAATAATTAACGACTGAAGCAATCGAGAATTGTACAATATTTATGCTGGCTTTATTTAAGGATATTTTGCTGTGTTATAATAATAAATTGTAAATAATAAATAGCTACCAAACTTTTAAAACCACGGCTATTTGATAATAGATTATTGTCTTGGGTTTTCGTTAAGCTAGCAAGCCAAATACGCCACATATTCGTTGTTCAAAAACTTAAAAAATTAAGCCGTTAAATAACGGCTTAATTTTTTATGAACCATTCAAAACCCAACATATCAGCCAGGACTTATTAGGTATCTAATACTTGTTTTTGAATTTGGCTTCTACATGTAGAAGCCAATATTATGTTTAAAAATATCTGGTCCCAAAATATATAAAAAAATATATTTTTTAAATAATATCGATATCGATAATTCAAATGGTCGTGCATCCCTACATTCGTGATATGACAGTGGTCGCTGGTTTCCCAGAAGTGTGCTGGTACCTTACAAGCACCGTGCCACATTCGAACTCCTTTTTTTCTCAACACTATACTTTTATTTCATCCATTCAAATATTTTTGTCAAGATCAAACGACGTTTAGATAGGTACATTAGGATTAATGCTTAACATCACTTACTTGAGGTAGGTAGGTACTGTTACTGAGGATTTAGAGATATTGCTTTGTGTATGGTAGCAATTTTTCTCACGCGATTTCTTATATAGAATGACCATTGTTAATGTGTAGTGTTACCTTTTATGGTTTGAAAAATATGAGATTGTTTGGAAGCGATTTTTTATTGTGGCTACTGTACTGTGGTATATACCAACCTAATAAATATATGTATGTACATTAATACATTAATTATAATAAGACTGCGGCCTACTATAAGTGAGATAACAAGTTTATTCGGCAACCTAGATTCAATTTGACACTTCTATGTACTTAGCGCATTGTTATTAAAATGAAGTCGTTCAGTTAATAACCTCTCGTGCTGCATGTTGTGTGTTCGATTCCTCCACAGGACAACTCTTTGTGTGATTCACAAATGGTTGTTCTGAGTCTGTGAAGGTGTATTTTGTATCAGTCAATTGTATATTTGTAAAGTCCGTCGCAGATTCAGCGATTATTACCAAGCACAGGGTGATGTCTTAAAAAAAATAATAAATAATTATCACGAAAAAATTATCTTGCAGAGAGATTTTCCTGAAAACATGTCATATATGTTAGTATTATGGGTAGACTACTATATGTGTCTATAGTGTCAACATACTCTATGCAAAGTCTTATAAATAGGTATAGGTACTCATTTTTATAACCTCATTCGAAATACAAACCAGAAGCAGTTAAGAGGCATATACATTAATCGTTCATTTAAATACAAAGACTAATTTAATAAGTGACCCGGCTCACGAATGTCAAAGCGTTTCATATAAAAAACGAGAAACAAATATGCAAGAAGGATGGGAGAACGGAACGCCCAGGCCGATGTCATGGGAAATGTGACTTTTTATACTCTAAATAAATTGAGGATCATTTTTTAAATTGTGTTTTTTTTTTGTTTGTTATTGAGTACAATGGGTAGACAAGAGTTAGGTAACATTTTTAACATCATTATAACGAAAAGCAGTGAGTGATGATGCGCCGTACACGCTCGTTAGGGATGCTGTTCTCAGAAAATGGGCAATAGTTTCAAATCCAACGTGTACTTGAAATAAATCGATTTTATATTGAGTACCTATTTAATATTTTTGTGGCTGTGTATAAAAATAACCGCCGTAAAATTAAAAGAATTTTCAGAAAAGAATCCAACTAACTTCGTAAGAATTTAAGAGTTCTTTAAGTCCTATCTAAAACCTGCTTTATCCTCTTGAGATAACGACATCGTAATTCAACAGTGACGAGGTCGCAGGCAAAAGGTAGCTTGCTTCTATAAAAGCTACAAAAGAAACATTTAAGTGATTTGACGTGTAATAGAAATCGCGAAATCGTTTCAGCCTGAAGGTATTCCGATTTTGAAAACAACAATAAATGGTATCGATAGCGTCCAATAAAATTATGATAATAATCTTTGGCTCACTTCCGTTCAAAATGCGAAACAAAAAACAATTTATTTGTGTATAGAACGGCATTCTTGAGACAACGACGGACCGTGGGACTCTTGGGAGCACCCCTGGGGTCCGGGGACTGCAGTAGCGCCAGCACAGCACCCCGCAGGCTTGCCACTTACCAAACCAATATTTAATTATAATAAGTTGTAATTATTATAAATTAATTTATAACCAAATTTAGATTTCAGTTAACATTTATGATTTAGAATAAGGTTTTAATGTCGTATTTTATTATAACGTTATAAATTCGTGCCGTTTTTTGGTGAGGCATTGGAATAAACGGTGCAGTAATTCAATTTTATTATTGACTAGTTGACGCCCGCAACTTTGTTTGCCTTGATCTTAGTTTAGTTTTATTCTATTAATCATTTTTCATGACATTCGATCAAAATGAAACAAGCTAGACTCTGCTCCAAGTCAAGCTCTACTCTATCAATGAAACCCGTATTAAATTCCATTCAGGAATGTTCTCTAACAAACGGAAAGACTGACAAAATGTTTAAAAAATGTTGTTTTGTATTTTTCACTCTTTTCAAATGTTTCCATTTCTGATACATACCTGCCATGTACATAGAGATATATAGATAGAGACGCCGGAATATTGCAGGTGGTAGGTATACCTACAAGGCAAAATCCGAACGTCTCATCCTACGGTAGGTCAATAGTAATTGCCAGTTACTATCACAAAATATCTTCATGTGCATCTTGCACATGAAGACATTTTTTTTTAATTTTTCGTCAACATTAGTTGACGAAAAATTTAAAATATCTGTCATCTACAAAAATGCTAATGATCTGATAAAAAATAAATCATATATATGGATAACCATTGTACAAACGCTCAATAGATTGTAATAAATATAACTGAACTGTGTGACCATGTAGAAAGTATCTCAATATTAACTTTAATACTTCGTTGTATGGTAACTTTTACAAATCGTACCCATCGAAAACACTTGGCGTTCATATCTCAAACAAAACATGCAAAGTATTTCTTTAACGATCTCTTATTTTTTTATATGGAATCTTCGAATTCTAATCTCTAGTTACTGACTCAAACAGATCGTGAGATAGACGATGTTTAAACTTTTTTTGGTCACATAAAACTACCATAACCGCCCATGATATTTAAATATCGACAGACACATCTGGGAGCCTTGGAACAGAGCCGCTGTCGATAACAGGAGATACATTAATGGACCAGATAGTAGGCCCGCTACCGAATCTGATGCGCCACAGTAGCCCGTCGTACACTTACTCATATCATACACCATTTACTTTATTGAATTCCATTCTAATGACCGATCGATATCTTGACCCGTCAGACTTGATTCACAATAAAAATATACTTATATAAGTCTACCGTGACAAAGGTAACACGGCTCGCTAATTTTATTATGCTGTAGCAACTTGTAATGTTCTTTTGAAGAGCTAATCCAAAACCCATCAATATATCGGTTATCTAGAACGGCGCCTGTAAAGCAAATATACGATCCATAAATGAGTCGACATGTGCCAGCGCTGAAACCCTAATCGATTGTGCAAATACTCACGAGGAAGGAATTGCCAATATTTATAACGTTAACCATAAAATACTACAATAAAACTAAATGTGTGGACGTACAAAAGTTTATGCTAATCACAACAAAAAAATAAAAGACGGACCTTGGACGCATAGTGTTTCCGCCGAGATATTATTGAAGGTGGTGTTCTTAACTACATAATGTATGCTTATACAGCTTCTAAAATCTGTCATCGTAACTTAAATAGCATATAAATTTTCTGAATTTGATACCGCTTCAACGATTCTTCTTAATAATTTATCACCTTTCTTAAACAAGAAACCTGATATGCGAATAGAATTCATTAAACACTATAAAGTTATCTACAGAGCACAGATATTTTGATATTTTTGTACCGGTGCATTTGTTATCTAAGAATGGTATATAGCGTTGCGGCGCATATCAGCGGCTAATCACGAACACAGGTAGCATATCACAATCATCTCGCTCGCGACTTACGATCCATTCCGGTTATTAATGAACCGCAACCATTTTCAAATTTCGCCGCCGCCCGGACATACTATTGACAGCTGTTTATTTATCAACGTCTACTCGACTCGGGTCGAGACATCATCCGCTGCAAATATTTGAATTAGTATTCAATGAGCACACGCTCCGCTTTCACAACTTCGTATTGAACCAATATACGCCTGCAACATTCTTTATAGAAGTTTACAATAGGAAAATAAATTGAATCACCATATTTCTTCGATTTCAAGTTTTCCTTGCATTAACAGTAACAAATAATATTAACATTTTATAGCAACTTGTCGGCATCTACAGTAATCAGGGCTTATAATACATGGACATTAATAATCGTCTAAAAACCAAACTTCGCCGGAAAAGCTATCCGGGCGTGTCCAGGGGTTCATGCCGCCGTATTACAAATTAATTGATGCTAATTAATAAATTAATTAACCATGTTAATACTACGCTTGAAAGATTACAGTTTTTCTTGCGCCACGCTCATATTTGTCCAAAGCTTCATTTTGATTCCAACCGTCGCATTCTATCTTTTTGCTAGACGGTCTCAATATGGAACGGTCTCGTTATGTGACCATGCTGAAATTTCGATATTAATTTATTAAGATTAATTATGAGCTTGAAGATGTACTGAGCGGACTCCTAATTAGAATTCTCGTATAACGATGTATTAATTACTGGCATGAAGAGGTTGGAATATTAATTTATATTGTACTGACCACCCATCCGACTTTCTACGGAGACGATTAAGAATTATGGGAACATAAGCTTTGAATGGACTATATTATATTGCTGTGAGTTAGTAGCTAGTTTGTCCTTGGTATTATTGAATGTTGGGTAGCCACTGGGTACCCTTGGTAAAAAAGGGCATCATGTTGACTCCCCAGCCACTCCATCGCGTTACCGGAATGATTTTTGGCCGCAGCTTAATTGTTCATGACTGATTCTGCATCAACTGATATGTGCCCTCAAATTTTGATTTTTTTTGTGTGTGTGTGCTATTACTATATTGTGTAGTTGAAGTGCTATATGAATTTATATAGTAAATCAAAATCAGCTTTGCGCTCTGTATGTGTTACGGCCGGTACGTGGCTAGTCGATGAGTACCTTTACCCAGCCATTTCGAATATTTTTTTAAGTTGCGAAATACTAAATGACATACTATTCTTTACTGTATGATGTGGTATAATAAGTAAGAGAAATAATAGCAGAGATTCAGAGAACAATGTAAAACCAAGACTGTAAAGATAGTGGCGTACAGTTCGATTCCCCGTCCAAGTTCCCCAAAAGCAGACACATCTAATGAAATTTATCAATAATACATGCGTATTTAAAAATACGATATCAAATTATCATTACTCGGTGAAAAAAAATATCGTGAGGAAATCGGCATGCTTTTTTTTGGTTAAGATGGGAAAAAATGTACCTAACCACACACCCTCTTGTTCGGAGCAAAGAACAGGGTAGTGTGGGGGAGGGTCCCACTAAATAAAGCCGCCATCTCTCCGCCTGTATTGTATGAGACCACAACTATGTGATATTACTTCAGTGGTGAGGAAACCGAACGGTTCAACGGTCTGTGAAATTTACTAACCTAGATATATTGGGCCAGCGTGGTGAGAGGACACCCGTGCCCAATTCATAAATTAGGAAAAATAATAAGTATGTAGATAGGTAGCATGGATAAGTACTACCGTCTTGTTATCTGTCTGTGTGGTGACGGACTAAGAATACAAGTGTCACCACCCCATTCTTTCCTACGGGTGTCGTATGAGGCGACTAAGGGAAGTAAGCAATTATCATCCATTGCATGACTGGTGGTAGGGCTGGGTACCGAGTGGGAGTAGGTACTTACTTTGTATGGGACCCGAGCGGGTTGGTACCACCATCTCCCATGTGACCGGCCATAAAGTACATCATTGCGTTTTGGCTGTAGCAGGAGATAGCCGTTTATTCTTTCATTTCATATCTGTAAAATGAAATGGTGAGCAGTGCCTTGACAGTAGGTACTCTCGGTATAGTTGAGACCATGAGCGATGGTTACCATTTCCCATCAGATGGGCCGAGGCTCGTCTGCAACTAAATGCAATATAAAAAAAATCTACCTGTCACAAAAACCTTCGTCAAAACAATTTGTTTTTCGAGTTATTTTTAAGCTATGATCTCTTGAGGTATCCAATATAATTAGGTAGGTTTTGATGACAATTGTATTAGTTACAACATAATTAGTTTGGTTTTTAAAAACAACATACAATAGTCTACCTAAATAGATTCGCTATGAACTGTATTGTAATATTATGCTACTAATTTATTAGGTATAATGTTGTGATTTCATAAATAATCATTTAGATCACACATCCATCAGAATTCTATCGTCCACTGCGGGAAAAAAGCCTTTTTAAGAGGGCACCAGGAACGCTTCCGTGCCGCCTGCATCCAATAAAAGAAAGCATTCTGCTTTGGTGGATGTAACAGAATCATGGAAGTCATCTAAGCTTGTGACTCACGTGAGAGGTCAGTATCTGTACGACGTTACGTTACGTAGAGATTTACTCTATAAAAATTGAACGCAATTATTTTTTATGTATAACTTACTGTCTGGTAAACTGGAGAAAAGTGGCATGAGCGACGATCTATTGAAGCTCACCGCGCTCGAGTCTGTTGTCACGTATTATATACAAATAATGTTTTTTCTTCGAAATGCATTCATTTTCAAAAACACGACGTTCTTCTTTTCTAAATCTAGATTTAGAAATTGCAGTACGTGATTCAGCGACTGCGGCGTTGTGTAGGCGTACAGCTATTTTGATACTGACAAGATTTTGATACCGTCATGAAGTTCTGAGAACTTTTTGTGCTTGAATCTTAAATGATAAGTAAAACATACAGATAATAAAGTTAATACCTCGTTTATTCTAGTAACCAGCAAACATATGGTTGAGTGTACCGTAAATGATGACCAAAGCTCGCAATATTAGATCAAACCATAATAAAATTGCAGAGAACAAATTTTGCTGGTTCACAGGAATTTACAAGACGAAGGGGACCGCGGTGGGCTGCTCGCAAGCGTCCTCAGAGAACATAAATACACGAACTCGCCGGGCACATAATATAACGAGTATAGGAGGCCAATTTAACAGACTTATTGTCTCCATGCAGCTACAATGCGAGACACGGAGGGAGACGCAAAACGAGCACGACGTGCGGGGACTCCAGCTCTACCGATACAAAACAATGGTATTTAATCAACGATGATAAATGCTGTATTCAAGCACGTTTTTTAACGATACTGCCGTATTGTTTTGGCGGGAGCTTACCGTTGAATACGGAGATAAGTCGCCGCTGAGAGTGGCTTAGCTGACAAATTGGAATAAAACGAATATTTATTCGTGTTCGAAATCGTGGGGCCTTGACGTGGGGAGTTTGCGATTCCTTGATATATTCTTGTATTCTGTAGACGCAAGGTAGACACGACACTGACCTTTTGTAAGATGCTCACCACGCCACAAAACTAAACAAATACGCACATACCTATATATACTTAGTTGTGCTTCATGCTTATTTTTAGTAGGTACCTCCTAATAAGACTCTTGTTAAATTACGACGACTTATAAAAATATTTCATTTTTTTTAGTTTATTATGAGATGTTGTGTTTAGAAACAAACGAATTTTGTAGATTCTTCTTCAAAATTCACGTAGGTTCACCAATAAAAGACACCTACATGGAATTATGTAGGTAGACACGTACACCACTGAAGTAATGTACCGCAGTTCCAGTGGTCCGCCAATACAGGCGGAGAGACGACACACGGCGGGTTTTTTTATTAGGTGAGGGCCTCACTCTACGATGTTCGTTGCCCTGAACGACGGGGAGTGGTTAGGTACATTTTTTCCAGCCTTAACAAAAAAAGATAGGTAGGTACATATAAGTTATGTCTATTTGCATCAAATCCCACGTTACGTTAAGTAGTGTCAGCTGATCGCTTGTGATAGGTACTTTTAATCAATTTGTTGAAAATACATATGTACCTACATTTAAATAGTTTAGAATAGTTTACTATAAGACTATGACTGTTCTAGTTAAACAGCAAGCAATATCAATTTTACGTCAAAAGGATATACTAGCATTGCGTTCTGGCTCGGTTCCAAATAAATCACACACATTTTGTGGAAATAACGTTGAGAGAACGATTGGCATCTGTAGTGGTAGAAGCGATCGTAAATTTGTGAGGTTTAACAGCAGGACGCCGTATTGAGACTGAAGGACGGTGTATGCGCATAGAACAACTGATTTATTCGTCGGAGTAAGAACACGGCGCACCTGATGTATTGTTTTCTTCAACTGACGACAATTATAGCGATTGTTACTTGAGTTATGATAAGTACCTGCATAATATACATCGATATGGAAAAATGCCTATAGTAAAAGTAAATTCATGGTACAGATATGTAGAGGCGATCACAATAACAAGGGGCAAGAGAAAATTTTGTAAAAAAAATTCTTTATGCTAAAGACAATTTATTTACCTTACTATTTTTAAAGCAACAAACAAGGGCCCTTACGTTGCGTAGAGTATTAGACATACAATCAACGTAAGCAAATTTTTTATGACATTTTTATGGCTATCACTAAGTGATCTTTTTATTTTTTACTAGCATTTGCCCGCGACTTCGTACGCGTGGAATAGTTACTACCTACTTTGGACAATTATTTTTTAAATTTTTAGCCTACTTATTTTGCAAATGTGTATATGTATCTACATAAAAAATGCTGTGGTTTACTGCAAATAGTTTGTGGTTTTTACTTATTATATAGATTTTTTCGATAAATATAGATATAGCAAACACTAGTACTTGCCCGCTGCTTCGCCGCAGCCAAAAGCTAGTTTTCAGGCTATATGAGATACCGGACCTGAGTCCCGATATAGTAACGGGATAAAATGTATATCAGTTTTTAAGTCTAATCGAGAGCTATCAAACAAAAAAGGTTCCATCAAAATCCGTTCAGTAGTTTTCGCGTGATGCGCGAACGAACAAACGGACAAACAGATAAACAGACAAACAGACAAAAGATCAAACCAAGGTCTATTCTATATCCATACCAAATTTCACCAAAATCTAAAAAAAAGCGTAACAGACAAGACATTGTTACTTTCACAATAAGAGTGTGACATATCTATACCTTTTAACGAGGTATGAATAGAATAGAACACTTTTGTCACGTCGGGCCGATGCTAGTAGTAAGGAGTAGTAGGTACACCACCCTGTTCGTTGCCCCGAACGACTGGGAGGGTGGTTAGATACATTTTTCCCGCCTTAAAAAAAGGCCGATGCTAGTGGTGCTGCAGTTAATTAGCAGTAGTTCCATGAACCACTGAGTCAAGCACTTATGCCAATAAAAAGTACATTTTAAATTCCAGTTTAGATTCTTCAATAATATTAATTAAAAATAAAAGAAACATTCTAAACGCCGCCGTCGTTGATCTAAAACCTAACGAGATCTGAATCGATTCGTCTCAGAAATGGCACTAACGGTGTCCACCGACCTGATAACATTCCGAAGCAATCTGTAAAAACAATTATGTGTGTCATGACAATCGTTTTGTGTTGTGTGTGTCCCTTGCAGACGCCGCCGATGGCATAAACCGCGTCGATAAATATTTATGCAATTTATTCATATTGAAGCGCACAGCCACAGCGATATTTCGGGATGACAGGTTTAGTTTGCCAACGCATAATAATATATTAAAGAGTTTTGTGATAATAGTAAAAAGATTCTTGTATTTTTTTTATCTGTACCTACTGTTCCTAAATCCTTTCTTATGGTAACATCACAAAAAGAATAAAACACCATTGAAGGAATGTAATATGGTTCCGGTGGCCCGCCAATAAAGGCGGAGAGACGCCACACGGCGGGTTTCTTTAGTGGGTGAGGGCCCCACACTACCCTGTTCGTTGCCCCGAACGACGGGGTGTGCGGTTAGGAACATTTTTCCCGTTTAACAAAAAAAAAGTTTAACGCAAAACAACGAAAGCTAATTTCCTACAAGTAGCATTGCTTATCCCAACATGAATGGGCCGGCTCGATTGGGGAAATAGATACCACCCTCTCACAGAAGATCAGCGTGAAATAATGGTAGGTACTGCTACCGTTGTGTTTCGTATGGTGTCTAGCAATGCCAGATGCTTCACTCACGCATTGCCATCTCCAAGGAAAGGGACAGGAGGTGGATTGGAAGAATATTATGTAGGATACTAAGGAGAGAATAGGAAGTATAATAATAAAAGAATAGGGAGGGGATTTGGGCCTCTGGCACTCTCACTTATGAAACACAACTGTAGGAGTATCCTATTCTCTTCTTAGTATCCTACCTGTCCTCTCCTTAATATCCTTTCGATCCATCTCCTATCCCATTTCCTATCCGTTTTCTTAGAAATGGTGATGCCTCTGGTGTTGCTAGCGTCTATAGGCTACGGTAACCACTTACCATCAGACGAGCCGTATGCTTGTTTGCCATCAAAGTAGTATAAAAATAAAATTATATAATACTGTTTATCTTTTAGCAATTTTCTTTTTTTTGGCATATTTATAGACCTTACAAGTAGGTATACCTATCTCAATGGATTTTACGAGGTATACAGACAAATTATGGCTTGGAAAAACACTTATTTTTACATCGATTCCTGCGTGTTATGCCTTTTTTTATTAGGGCGGGAAAAAATGTACCTAACCGCACACCCCGTCCTCATCCACTAAATAAACCCGTGTGCGGTCTCTCCGCCTGTGTTGGCGGGCCACTGGAACTACGTTGCATTACTTCAGTTGTCTGCGTGTTATGCCTAAATAAATATATGCACCAAGTTTGAAGTTAACGTAGACGCGTGCAGTAGATACCTAGTTAGAAACATGAACAAATAATATGATGTTCACAAATTAAAAGAAATACTCATCGTTGTGATGTTAGAATAAATATGGAGGACAAAAAGGTAAAAATGACAGGCGAGCGCGCCCGGCGGTCTGAGAGTTCAATTCCTTGTGCTTTTTCTAAGACTTCTGATATTTGGATATCCCTTTTATTTTAATACCTAATCGAATTCTTTATCTAAATTTCGTATCCAGAGGATAGATGTCTGGATTTGAGGGCATTGATTGAATACGTCGGGGGTTGAAAATATTCAGAGAAATCTGCTGATGACACGACATTAATCATATACCTAGGTTAGGTAGATTATAGAACTGCAAGGAAGACTATGAGCTCGACAATCATGAATATTATAGAATATGGTATACCACTCCATTCATTCATTATATAAAATATGTAGAAAGATGTGACTAAGTAAAAGTTTTATTTCATATAGCTTTAATTTCTACTAAATACCTAAAATTTTTAATTTTTCTCCGTGTAGTGATGGACTAAGAATACAAGTGTCATCACCCCATTCTTTCCCACGGGTGTCATATGAGGTGGTGGTACTGGTGGTAGGGCTGGATACCAAGTGGGAGTACTTACTTGCAATCGGGCCCGAGCGGGTTGGTACCACAATCTCCTGTGTGACCGGTCATGAAGCACATCGGTGTGTTTTGGTTGTAGCAGGATATAGGCGTTTATTCTTTCATTTCATATCCGTGAAATGAAGTGTTGAGCAGCGGCTTGACAATACTATCGGTATGGTTGGGTTCATGAGCGACGGTTGCCATTTGCCATCAGGTGGGCCGTGGCTAGCCTGCCACCATATGTAATAAAAAAAATACATTTAAATTATTAAATGTGGGTAAAAGTCGCCGTTTCTGCGTAGGCCTCTCCTAAGAGGCGACTGAGGAGCCAATATTAAGCGATAATATTAATGCGACAAAGATAAACCCCGAAAAGATATTCTACGCCAAAACCTTTGATCAGCCTGAAATAATTGTAGGTACTGCTACCGTTGCGTTTCGTATGGTGTCTAGCAACGCTATCACATCATCACTCGCACGTCGCCATCTCCAAGGAAAGGGATAAGAGGTGGATAGAAAGAATATTATGAAGGATACTAAGGAGATGATAGGAAGTTTAATACGAAAAAGATAGGCAGGAGATTTGGGCCTCTGGCGCTCTCACTTATGAAACACAACTGTAGGAGTATCCTCTATCGGATAGTAAGGTTAATATCCTTCCTATTCTCTTCTTAGTATCCTACCTGTCCTCTCCTTAATATCCTTTCTATCCACCTCCTATCCCTTTTCTTAGAGATGGCAACGCGTGGGTGATGCCTCTGGTGTTGCCAGCATCTATAGGCTACGGTAACCGCTTACCATCAGATGGGCCGTATGCTTGTTTTCCTACCACTTAGTATAAAAAAAATCATAAGAAATTCAGTATATTAATGCATTTCAAACCTGTGCTTTCTCCGTCGAAAACGTGCTCCTTTCTAAATTCCTTTATCTACTGGTAAGTTCTATTTGGTTCCTAGATAGGTACTACAATTTCACAACGAAAAGATCTGAGCAGTCGGCACAACATTTGCGTGTCGGGTCTTGTCTGGGAACGTGCAACATTCCCCACGGCGGCGTCGCTATCAGATGCTCACGCGCACGTGACGGCATCCCGTGAGCCCCGCAGCTCGCACAACCCTACCCCACCTCTTTACAGGCCCTCCTTCCTAGAAGCTGAAGTTCACAGAACACTCAGCATCTTGGCCATCTAGTTATGTTCGCCCGCGTGTCTCCACGTCTAATACAAGTCTAATGTTAGTCCGCAATGGTCCGTGCGTGAGTCGTTCGGAGCGGTCCGACCTTTATCTCTCGTAGATGTAGCTGTTGGCATTTTTACGACCTTTTCCTTGAATAATCTTAATAAGGTAAATAAAATATACTTCATAAATAAAGTACTCATCATATTAACTTAAAATAGGCAAGGATTATTAAAATAAACGCAATGTTTATTGTACGCTACAGTAAAAAATGTACCTATACAAATACTCGTACTTTCCGTGTGGTGACGGACTAAGAATACAAGTGTCACCACCCCATTCTTTCCTACGGGTGTCGTATGATGCGACTAAGGGAAGTAAGCATTTATCACCCAATGCATTACTGGTGGTAGGGCTGGGTACCAATTGGGAGTTCTCACTTGCTATCGGGCCCGAGTGGGTTGGTACCACCATCTCGCGTGTGACCGGCCATGAAGCACATCGTTGCGTTTTGGTTGTAGCAGGAGATCGAGAGTCGTTTATTCTTTCATTTCATATCTGTGAAATGAAATGAGCGACGCTTATCATTTACCATCAGATGGGCCGTGGATCGTCTGCCACCACATGCAATTAAAAAAAACACATACGATAGGTGGCGTGGGACAGACAGTAGACATATAAAACCAAATGTGAAGATTATGGACATTGGCTTAGTATATAAATATGTATAATAATCAAGGCAATCTATAAAAATGCAATGTGCAGAAACTGCTGAAAAATATTGTGATGAGAAAACTTGCACATTGATTGCTGTTTTTGACAAATATATAGCGTACGAGTAAGTATCGAGCGAGCAAACTATCAGATCATCTGAAATAATATTTGTTCTATGAAAACAGGGGAATGGCGAAGTGACTAAATAAATGCGTCAATGTCCGGTCATATAACTATGCACTGCAAGTGAGGCGTTCAATATTGCGTTCGTAGATATCGGCATTTCAACAATGGTGCGTCGGGTCAGTCGGCGTCTCACAGGGATGCCTCATCGGCTTGAATAATTCGCGTTGTTGTACGGCGCCGGTGTTAGCAATTGTCGCGAATGTTTTAAGATACCATCGTGCCGCCGAGTCGACGGCGCCGTTGATCTAGATCGCGGCGTCCACACACCAAAGACGTGCACTCGATGGATAAAGTCGTCACATGCGACGTACGCACCCGCGCCAGGTATGCACCTTTGAAAAACTCGCGTAATCGCTAACTATTCAGCCGAGCTCGTGATGGCATTCTAGCAAGATCGCACGACTGTCGATGGCTTAATTTACTGTGCAACACATTTATTTTACTCTACTTGATAAGGTAATAAAGTATGTTAGATATATATTCGCTGCCCATAAAAATAGAAAACGCTTTCTTCAATTAATTCTATGTTTCTGTGAACAATATAAGGAACAAATAGAGACTGCGGTTTGGTATCCCTTCAATATCAAAATATTTATAGGGCAGCGCTATTAGGTATGAATCTCAATTGTAATAATTAAGCTTAGCTGGTGGGAATAATGAACGCAAATAGGTAGGTATATCTGACAGATGGAGAAAGAAATGTGTTATCAAAATTTATAGTCCCAAGCAGATATCACGATTGTTAAATTGGCAAAAGCATCTGAAACGGTTTCGTTCATGTAATAACTCCATCATGTGGTAAGGTCCTTTCGAGTGCGATATGTGGGTAGCTTTTACCCATACTGCTGACTGAAAGCGTAACAAATAGGTAAACTCATTTTCACATGTAGGTATAATATAAGTAAGGACAGACATAAGATGATATTAGTTATGACATTAGTTGTTTCATTTTTATATAATTATAGTAATTATAATAATGGTTATAAAAATAGTTACAATTAATTTATTGCTATTTTGAAAAAAACAATGTATGTTGTCATATTATTATTATTTTTATGTGCGCAAATTCAACACAAATGTATAGTTTGTTGATGAATTATGAAGTTATGAAGAATTACGACGGTTATATAGAGAAAATGTTTGGGATATAGGTAGGTACGGGTATCTACATTATTATTACTATTATAAAACTGTAACAGAGCTGTGTCTGTACATTTAAGATATTTGAGAAAAAATGTCTGTAATAGGCTATATATGCGTGTCTAAACAAAAAACATTTTTTTTAGAATTTTTGTCTGTCTGTTTATCTGTTTGTATGTTCGCGCATCACACAAAAACTACTAAACGGATTTTGATGCATTTTTTTTTATTTGAATGGCCTTGATTAGACTTAAAAACTGGTATACATTTTATCCCACTACTATATCGGTAACCTGAGATATAACCGAAAAACTAGAAAATTATTTAAACTAGATTTTTTTAGAGTTTATTTAAAAGAACTACTAGATGGATTTTGATGCAACTTTTTTTATTTGAAAGGCCTTAATTTGAATTAAAAACTGGTAGACATTTTATGCCGCTACTATATCGGGAACCTGAGATATAACCGAAAAACTAGAAAATTATTTAAACTAGATTTTTTTAGAGTTTATTTAAAAGAACTACTAGATGGATTTTGATGCAACTTTTTTTATTTGAAAGGCCTTAATTTGAATTAAAAACTGGTAGACATTTTATGCCGCTACTATATCGGGAACCTGAGATATAACCGAAAAACTAGAAAATTATTTAAACTAGATTTTTTTAGAGTTTATTTAAAAGAACTACTAGATGGATTTTGATGCAACTTTTTTTATTTGAAAGGCCTTAATTTGAATTAAAAACTGGTAGACATTTTATGCCGCTACTATATCGGGAACCTGAGATATAACCGAAAAAGCTAGCTTTGCCGCTGGCAAAGGCTAGTATAAAAATAAATATGCAATAACACAATTGCGGTGGTAAAACCAAGGATAGCTAAGACTAGTGGTATAAAGTTGGATCCTCTGTGTTCCACAGACCGCGTGCGACGTATGCCTCGTCGTTGAAATTATGTGTATTTGTTTGCATATTAAAACTGCTTTGTGAAGGAAAACATCGTGAGGAAACTAGGCAGCCTGAGAGACGTTCTTGATGGCTTATGAGCACCCCACGTGACGAACCAGTGTGGTGAATTTAACCTAAATTCCTCTTACTTTGAGAGGAGACCTATAGCCAATAGTGGGACAGTGATAATTATGTTGAGAAAACAAAGATGAACACATGTTCTTTGTTTTATTTATTTATTTTTCGGAGGGCCAACAGCTTATAACAGTATGAAATACACAATTATTGTAAGAAACATAAAGCCAATAATAAGTATCACATTAAATAATTAAAAGAAACGGACTCAGCGCAGGAGCCACACTATAACAGAAAATTATTGAGAAAAAAAAAAAAGGAATTATATAAAATTATCGACAACATTTTTTTGAAAAAAGTTTAGACTTAGTTCCCGTCGTATCTGTTCCATATTAACATTAAAAATATCAAATTTATGCATTTTGTATTGTTTGTTTAGTTTATTGCTCGCTCGCCACACAAACGCATTCTGCCGGTAATTGGTAGTTACTGTGGGCAGATTCAACGCATTATAGTTTCTAGTAGTTCTAGACAGTATGTTAAAGCCTATTTTTGATAGAAGAATAGGACAGTCGACAGATCCGTTAAAAATGTTTAACAGGTAAGAGACATCTGCTATATCTCGCCTTGTCACTAGCGGGAGGATGTGAAATTTAGCGCAAAGTTTCAAATAGTCTACAGAGTTGTAATTGTAGTTTAGGCGATAGCATAGATATTTTAGTTTTTTTATTACGTATAGTGGCAGACGAGCCACGGTAAATGGTAACCGTTGCTCATAGTCTCAACTATACCAAGAGTATTGTCATGCCGCTGCTCAGCATTCCATCTCACATATGAAATGAAATAATTAACGGCTATCTCCTGCTACAACCAAAACACACCGATGTGCTTCATGGCCGGTCACACAGGAGGTACCAATCCACTCGGGCCCGATAGCAAGTGAGTACCTAAGTACTCCCACTTAGTAACCAGCCCTACCACCAGTAACGCAATGGGTGATAATTGCTTACTTCCCTTAGTCGCCTCGTACGACACCCGTGGGAAAGAAAGGAGTGGTGACACTTGTATTCTTAGTCCGTCACCACACGGTAACATGCATGCAAAAGCTAAGAAATAAATATCATTCAATAATTACCATCATTAAGTCCTCTACACACTTTTTCCATATATATCATTATAGATTCATTGTCATCCTTTCACGTAGCAGCTGCAACATTTTATCCATGTAAAGAGTTAGTCAAGCTGCGAATGCATCTTAAAATTATACTCAAACGGTTCGGTAACTTTATAAACGCCAATTGTTTTGCATTGGAATGACATTGTTTTTATTAGCTGAATTCGTCACTAAGCGTGTCAAATATGGCACGGGACGAGTGGTGAAACATTCTTCGTTTTTCTCAACTACAACCGCCTAAGGCCCGGTACTCATAATCGAGGTAGCGTATTTTAATTTTATCGATTGGTATTACTGAATAGCCAATTTGTTCAACGATGTTAATGCATGTTCATCTGTTTTTGTATGTTCGTTCAAAGTTGTTTTGTGAGAAAACTGTTTACATGAATCTTATGAATTTGTGGGTGGTACCTGCATGATGTTCATACATGAATTCTTTAACGTTGTAAACTTTTAAAGTAGACACGTTGCAGTTTAACATATTAACATAAATAATGTAAACGCATTTAATTCGTTTTTATCTAGTTGGAGAGCTATTAAAAGAGTAAACCAGACCTCTGTTATATTATTGTAAACAGTAAAAGTTTGGTCGTACATTAAGCTCTATATTATAGTTAGATTGCATATAAAATGTTTTTTTGGATGGCCCGTAGTTTAAATTATTCTGGTTGCCACTAGGTCTCCGATGTTCACTTTTGTAAAGACAACCAGGAACATTTTTATTTCCTAGTACGATTCTTAATTGTAATAATTAAGTCTACATCGGAACAACAAAAGTATGTAAATACATCCGATAGATAGCGTGGGCCTTATAAGGCTACAATGTGAGGTGGAAATTAGGAGTTTTAGTAGGCTTATACGATAGCTTAGCTGTCTAAAGCATCCTTCCGAATTTGTTTCATAGTGTTCGGTTAGTTTAGCACAAGGATGCATATCATCGTGTTAGAACAGACAAATCGATATAGTTGGTTACTAAGAACGCAACCTTAGTATTTATTGTTGACTTGACCGTACTTCAGTTGCCAACATACTCTATGTTGGCAACATTTTTTAGAACGACGAAAATAAAAAGACGGTGACAAAAGTCTAATATTTAGTTCGGTGTTAAACACAAAGTGAAAATGTGAAATCGAAAATAACAGTCAGGAGCAGGATTTGAACCTGCATCTTCTGGATACCGTCCAGATGCTTTGCCAATTCAGCCATCCTGACAATTGCTCCCGACTGCTAATTTCGATAACACGTTAAGTATGATGTGTTAAAGGGTTTGCGTCATTATTAGGTAAAATCTTAATTGTAAAATTAAGTTTACCTGGTCGGTATAATGTATGAAAATACTTCCGACAGATGGCGCAGGCGTCACCCAAAGACGTTAAGTATGATGTGTTATCGAAATTAGCAGTCGGGAGCAATTGTCAGGATGGCTGAATTGGCAAAGCATCTGGACGGTATCCAGAAGATGCAGGTTCAAATCCTGCTCCTGACTGTTATTTTCGATTTCACATTTTCACTTTGTGTTTAATGTATAGTGCTAAGCATGTCAAATGCTAAAAATATATATAAAAATATCTAAATATTTAGTTCGGTGGTAAACCAAGAGAAAATGGGACATAAAAACACATAGGTATATAGGTACACGCCGGCGGACCACCGAAGGAATGTAACATAGTTCCAGTGGCCCGCCAACAAAGGCGGAGAGATGGCACACGGCGGGTTTCTTTAGTGGGTGCAGGCCCCACACTACCCTGGTCATTGCCCCGAACGACAGGGTGTGCGGTTAGGAACATTTTTTCCCGCCTTAACAAAAAAAAAGGTATATAGGTACACATATAAAGCGAGCGAAGCCTAGTGCAATGGCACTATTTGATTGTTTCTAATAAATTACGAGTATTTTAGCGATATCCTTAATTATTAAATGAGAACAAAATGTATTAATTTCTTCGTTGGCGTACAGTCGACCCTTGTTAGTATAGGTACCGGTTATGATAAAAAATATTTTTTATGGTTCTTGTTAAAGAATTAATTTAATTATTCATAAAAGCTATTGTTTTAAGTAACCGTGCCGCTGGTCCAGTGAATTTGAACAACTTGTACGCGAGTGGAAAATTACCGTGTGAGTTGGGTCAAACGCGTTTGTGTTTATCAGGAAGTTATATTGGCGTTATATCCGTGTGATGTCGGAATCAAAATACCAAATACCATCACTCTATTACTTTTAGTAGTATGGCAGAGAAGGCGACTAGCGGAGGTACTAGAGAAGGGCAGAATTACCAAATAATAACACAGCAATTGATAGAAAAACTCTTCCTTCATTGGCGATAGTGTTTGTTACAAAGTGGCCCAAAATATCTGGACGGTATTCAGTCAAATGTGTATGTTTTTGATATGTATTTTAGCACTTGACATACTCAGCTACTTTAAAGAACAAATTATTTGTGAAAATGTGGAAAAGGGAACTTTAGTGCGAGCGGAAATCGAGCCTGCGTCCCTTCCAATCCAGGGAAGTGCTCTAACCGCTAAGCGATTCATAAAATCTTGGGTACCAACTGGAACGATTACATTTTCAAAAAAAATCTAATCAAAAAGTTTGCTATGGAAGAAATGAGTTCAAATTTAAACTGACATGTTCTGGAGTAGCAGAGGCACGTCGCATACAATAAACATCCTCATAAATAAATAAATATAGCCGAATTTAATAACCCGTTTGGACCTAAGTAATGATCGCCAGGAGGCAGCGGTACATTTGTTGTTCCCCAACATTTTATAAGTTCTACGTGCATTTCTTAGCGATGTATAAAATGCTTGAACACTATAATTTGGGAACTTAGACATAACGACTTTTTTTAATGCGAATCAAATATTTGAGAAAAGCCTTTTGAGTAAGACGATCGATATCTTTATTTCTAAAGAAATTAATATTGGCTGAATCAATATAAGAATTTTGTGGCCTAAATGCGGCACAATTTTAAACATAAACCGCTAAATAAGAATCATTTAATTACGAGAATGTTGCAGACTAACCCCTAAATTGTTTAAGCTTCGAATAGTAATTTAGTATTTTGTTCCGTTCTTTCAACGTCAAGCTGTCATATTAGTGACAAAGACAAAATACTAAAGTTCAGAGGTTATACAACGTTTATTAGTAAGGGAGTAAGAATATATCAAGTCATCACAGCTTTTAATGCTGCCGTTGTCTATAGAGCTACTGTGGAAAATAAGCACAACAGGATTAAATAACCAAAACCTTGATATTTCTATCACATATTCTATCTACGTCGGGATCAAGATCTAGTGCTAAGTAAAAGTTCTGCCATAATTTTCTTCTGCGGCGGCTGTGAAGAGTCTCTAGTTGTGTTCCCATTTTAAGGGATTACTTCTCTTCCCACACTCTAAAGCGTAGAAATGGATCTTTACGGTAGCCAGTGGCCTAGCCGTATCCCTAGTTACTGCTAGAAATTCAACTCCATGAATGGCTGGGTGGTTACGGTTAGAAGTAAAAGTGTACTTTGGATGATGATACCGTTCCTAAGCGTTATTATTTCCCCTTAAGATAAAATAACGTATACCTATAGTAATTAGTTAATAGGATGCTAAACTATATAAAAACACCTAAATAACGTGTTTTATCTACCAAATTAAAAAAAGTGTTAACATTTTAGTAAAAAAAAGGCAATGGATTTAAAATTGATTGACGCTACCACCCAAAACATTAGTTGTCAATGTTATAAAAAATAAAAATAACAGACTCGAGCACAAAAGTGACGATTATAGCGCGTAGCCGTGGCCACTCGAGGATCAGACTTTAATCCAAACGTTAATTACAGATGAGCCGCGATCACATGAAATATCGATTTGGGAGGAATATTCAAACGATCGGTACAGGTGCCAGGGCACGCCCCACCCGCAGGCCAACACACTTACGTGTCAGCCCCGATGTTACCTTCAATGCTCTCTTATTAATTTATTGGTTCCATGGACCTACTTATTATATGAATACATTTTGCATGTATAAAAATCTTGAACATAAAATACGCTTAAAATTAAAATAATGTTTCTGAAAAACTTCGTAACTATATGCAACTGAGAAGTAAAACTTTTCCTATCTTTTAGATTTATCTTTAAACCCTACTCGGCTTTCTCGGATCGTTTGCAACGAACATTAGCAAGGCGTGCACCTTCGCAAGCAGATGCATCGAGCACGAATCGAGTTTCCCAATAATTTCATAGTGAACGAGTCCCGATCGAAGTGCTATAGTATCAGGAGATCCATCTGTTGCCGACGGCCAGGAGGCTCAGTATGTATGGGCCTTATTAAATGCAAAATATTACAACCTTACATAACCAAGAAAAATCTCGTTAACTTTACATTAAGTATATTTTATAAGACGCCATGTTTTGTAACCTTGTAATTTCATCCTGTATTATGTACTCGATGTTGCGTAGGAGTCTCTAGAAATTTAGTTTGTCAGAAATAAGTTCCTAGTTTGAGTAATGTAATTGGAATACATTGATAATTAAATTAAATCTAAATTGTATATTAACTACTCTATGTTTTAGTATAATAACGGCATATTTTTATTAGTGAAAAGATTAAATTTTAATGGAGCTCATTTGTAAAGAAATGAGGTCTGCTAAAGCCCTACTTTTTACTACCTGTTTATTAAAGAAATTTATGTAAAAGTTGTGTAGGCATTCATTTATTTAACTAAATATTCAACTTTTAAGAATACATCCGTTAATCAGTATAAATACATCTAGTTACATTTTTGAAGCTCATTTTTAGTGTTAATGTGCATCTTGTTTTTAACTGCCTTGGTGGTGTAGCGGTAGTGTATGCGACTGCTAATCATGAGGTCTCGGGTTTGATCCTCGGGTCGGGCAATGTTATTGAGCTTTTTCCTAAAAAGAACAATTCTCAGTAACAGCCCGGAGTTTGGAAATGTGCCCAGTAGACGTCAATAGGCTCGCTCCCTATTACGTGGGACTTAAAAATAGCTGGCGAATCGTGGGTATCTAATACACCTCTGCCTACCCCTTCGGGGAATACAGGCGTGATGCTATGTTGTTATGTTTGTTTTTGTCTTATTAGACATTTGTGAAGCGTAGTTTTATTAGCGAACATTATTTAGAGGTCAATATCCTCGCTATCAGTAACAATCCCTTTGTCATTTGAGATTTTATCAAATAAAATAAACTAGTACGAATTACACTTAACGCAACTACGGGTATTTGATATCGTCATGTGTATGAATCAAACTAAAGATATTTAGATTCGGTAAACATGTTAACATTCTATCATGAACTAAGCAATTTGTGCACGGTTGGCTTGAGATTACTTACAATTTATTTGGCTGTGAGTAACCCTTTAAGAAAGTAGTAAAGTTCCAGTGGCCTATCAATACAGGCGGAGAGACGGCACACAGCCGCAGATTCTGCGATTAGGTAATTTTTTTTCGACTCAGAAACAATATACTTAGTAATATTATAGTATCATGATCTCCAAATACTAGCCGTTTACGCAGGACATATTATAGTGCACGGATGTGTGCACAAACACACCTGTACGCTCTGTTCCCTCATTCTTGCGGTAATTTAATTGAGGTAAGCGAAGTAACCCTTTACGAAAGAAGTAGTTCCAGTAGCGGTTAGGTACGTTATTCTCAAAAACAAAGTACTTATATCCTAATATTATACATGTGAAAGTTTGTGAATGGTTGTCCCTCAATCACGCCTAAATGAATGAGCGGATTTGAATGAAATGTTGTAGGCAGATAGGTGAGACATTGGGTTAATGTTTTTATTCCGAAGAAATTAATAGTTCCCCTATAATAGATATGCTTGGCAATATACCAAAACTCAACTAATTTGTACGATTTTTTTTTTCACATCCCACCTGATGGTAAGTGGTAACCATCGCTCGTGGACTTAACTATACCGAGAGTATTGTCAAGCAGCTGCACACCATTTCATTTCTCAGATATGAAATGGAAAAATAAACGGCTATCTTCTGCTACAGCCAAAACACATTGATGTGCTTCATGACCGGTCACACAGGAGACGGTGGTACCGACCCATTCGGGCCCGATAGCAAGTGAGTACTCTCACTTACCCAGTCCTACCACCAGTAATGCAATGGGTGATATTGCTTACTTCCCTTAGTCGCCTTGTACCGCCGTGTGCCGCTCGTTCGCTGTATTGACGGATCACTGGAACTGTGTTACATTACTTCAGTGGTAGATTATTTTTACTCCAAGGAGTTTCTGTGGGTCGGTACCTATGCCTAAATGACTCCATTTACCAAATACATAATAAATTAAGCTTGCAAGGAAGAAAAACACATTGCATAAAATCAAGTACAACAATGTATGGCATACATCAGACTTGTAGAAGATACTACTTCAATCTTGTTAAGTAACAAAACTAGAATTTTAAGATTATTATCACAAGTGCGGTATTCGAAAAATGTTCATTTCTTAAAGGTAACGAATGTTTATCAGTTACATCGAAACACAGCAATGTCAGTCACTTGTTGTAACAATAATGTTGCTAGTTTAGACGCGCATCTCGAATGTGAAAGTAGAACTTATTAGTTTGACTATTATAGAGCTTGGTGATGATGTTCATTAATCATGTACTTTATCATTGGTAGTTGGTTGCATTCCACTGTTATATTTAGTAACTATAGGTACGTATATAGGGTTACTAGTAATAATGCCTCTGTGGTGCAGCAATATTCATGAGGTCTCGTGTTCGATTAGGAATGTGTTATTGAGCTTTTTCGTAAAAAGAAAAATTCTCAGTAGCAGCGCGGAGTTTGGAAATGTGGCCGGTAGACGACAATAGGCTCGCCCCCTATTCCGTGGGACTTAAATATAGCTGGCGAACCATAGGTGTATAATACACCTCTGCCTACCTCTTCGGGGAATACAGGCATGATGCTGTTTGTACTAGTAATAAGTTTATGCGCAGTTTGATTATTTATCTATACTATTATAAAGTTGCAACAGAGCTGTGTCTGTACATTTAAGATATTTGAGAAAAAATTACTGAATTAGGCTAGGTATAGGCGTTTCTAAACACAAAACGATTATTTTTTAAATTTTTTGTCTCTTTGTCTGTTTATCTGATTGTCTGTTTGTTTGTTCGCGAATCACGCAAAAACTACTGAACGAATTTTGATGCATCTTTTTTTGTTTGATAGCTTTTGATTAGACATAACAACTGGTACCCATACATTTTATCCCGCTACTATATCGGGAACCTGAGATATTACCTAAAACTAGCTTTGGCTGCGGCGGAGCCGCGGGCAAAGGCTAGTAATATATATTTTTGGAATCTCGTTTCACAATAGATACTTATATACTATAGAAAAATTTGGAAAATCCAAAAGTGCACGCCTCATAATCTTCATTTTTCACAATAAAATTGATTATTTCATAAGTAACTAATAATCTATTTGTCTTACTAAGTAGTTTTCAATAAATCACATAGCGCTAATTTTAAAAAGTACCTACTAATGTGGTTCTCATGTTTTATACGCCATCTAGCACTAGTTTTAAGAAGTATTACTATATTGGTCCATAGAAGTAGTTTTCGCGAAATAATGTAGGTATAGCGCTGGTTTTAGTGTCGAGTCGAGCGTAAATATTCACTATTTTTTTGTTTATTTAATAACAATTAAACCACAACGAATCAGACCGCGAAAAGTGATAGGGCTCTATTCGTAATTATATATAATCGTAAAAGAAAAAAAAAGACTCGATTAGTAAAGTATTTCGGTCGTTATCGTGTTAACATAGATTACCTACAACACACGGACTTCCAAGACAGAACTTTTTAAACAGTTTTTTAACTAGTTTAAATAACAAAAATGGCATCAAAAATATCATGACTGTTAAAAATAGTGTTTTTCTTGATAGGCGTGCAATAGTCCAAGCTCAGTAACCTCCTGGATTTAGCATCCATCTTTCTTCTTATACTTTTGTTTTATTTGTAGTTCTAAGGAATATTATTTATTACTAGTTTTTGTTCACGACTTTGCGAGGACTTAAAAGTGCAAATCCATTAATTAGTTTAGGAGTATCTAACAGCAACTGCTTACTGGATTAAAAAATATTGTGTACTTATAACGAACAATGAATTTATTTGTTTATTATATTTAATTTATGCACGCAATCTGTGCAGTATGCTTATTTGTTACGCTCTCACGCTGTAATTACATAACTAAATATAATACAATATTCCAAAAATATAGTCTGGAGTCCAAAAAGGACATAGTCTTGTTTTTATACTAGACATAGCGGGGACATGGCCAATTTTCAATGTAATGTGTCCCATTCTCAGAAAATCAAGAAATTTCATCAAACCTCTGGGAATTGGAAAAGTGCTCTTACCTATAAAAGAAGAGCTGACCGACTGACTAACTGCGATATTATCAATGCACAGTCAATTTACAAGAGGTTTTCTTTGATGGTAAGTACTAAGAAAACATTTTCCTCAAATCCTTTCCAAAAAGGATACTTCTTTGTAACTTCACTGAGCGCTTTATAATTTGTATATCCTACCTATTATTAACTCAAAGTTTTTATTTTCACTTAACATTTGAGTTATTATTACTAATTCAGAAGTCTAGCTTGAAAAATACCATAGTTACGGGAATTAGTAGGGGGGGATACCGCCCCAGATGTTTTGCCAATTCAGCCATCGTGACAATTGCTCGGGACTTCGAATTTCAATAGCACATTCCTACTTAATGTCTTGAGTGACACCTTAACTGCTTGCTCGTGACTGTTATTTTCGATATCAAATTTTCGCAATTTGTGTTTATGAAATCTTTTGGCTAAGCATGCCAAATGCTTAAAAATACTTACTTACTTATCATCACGCCATTTCCCTTGCGGGATAGGCAGAGAGAACAGAGTGCCAAGAGGCTCTATTCTTGCATACATCTTTCGCTTCCTCAACATTCATAATTCTCTTCATACACGCTCGCCGGTTTCTTTTCCGGAGACTCCTGACTCCACCTTCCTTCAATACATGACCGATTTGGTCCAGGTACTATAGAATAGTAGTTATTGATGAATGATTTGATTAAACATAAACACCAAATCTCAAGTCTTTAATTTTTTTATACTATTTTTTATTTCTTTTTGCTTGTAATGGTTGACGAGCCACGGCCCATCTGATATTAAATGGTAACCGTCGCTCATGGACTCAACTATACCGGGAGTATTGTCAAGCGCTGCTCACCATTTCATTTCACCGATATGAAATGAAAGAATAAACGGCTATATCCTGCTACAACCAAAGCACACCGATGTGCTTCATGGCCGGTCACACGGGAGATTGTGGTACCAACCCGCTCGGGCCCGATTGCAAGTGAGTACTCCCACTTGGTATCCAGCCCTACCACCAGTAATGTAATGGGTGATAATTGCTTACTTCCCTTGGCAGCCACATTCGACACCCGTGGGAAAGAATGGGGCGGTGACACTTGTATTCTTAGTCCATCACCACACGGACGTGGCTGGCAAACAAACATACGGCTCCTTCTGATGGAATTTACAGAACTACCAACACCAGAGGTGCCAGAGGCATCACCCGCGCGTCGCCATCTCCAATAAAAGATTTAGGAGGATGATAGAAAGGGTAATAAGGAGAGAATCGGTAAGATTCTAAGAGGATGTCCTATCCTCAATCAATAGGAGAGCTTAGAGAGGGAGTTTTCATCCGACGCTCTCACGCACCATATGAAACAGTAACCTTTTATAGGTATCCCCCCGCCGAGGCAGATGGGGAGATTATGTCAGACTCCGGACGCGGCGATTAGCCTATGGAAAAGCCTAGTGCAATGTCATGCTGCTATACTGACTAAAACCTGACAATGTTCCTTCAGACTACCTGTTGCCCAGGGCAACCTCATCGTATTGCTCATTCCCCGCCGGGTAGGTCTTGGCCGCCTTGTTCCATAACGAGGTGGCCTCGCCTGTTTTGGAGGACCTAGCCTTCTCTTCATTGAGAGGCGCGCGCGGAACACGGGCGCGCCGCCGTCTCGGGCCTGCTTCTGCTAAAGAACCGGACGGCCCTACGTCCGTTGCCCTCAGGCCAGCGCTCATGGGGGCCGGAGACCGTTCAGCGCCTCCCGTTCCCTTTCCGTCGCCTCTTTGGCGTACACCACTTCCTCGGAAAATGAGTGCACAGCTGTGTCCTCCGGGCAACTCCCGCAGTGATGGCCGGGCCGAATCCTACCTTCCAATCCGACACAGGTACTTTCCGAAACAACTATGTCAGGTCAGCACCTGCGTGAGCCGGTACGAAAGGACGTCATAACGCCTCTCCAGCCATTCTCCCATGATGGGACTTACGCCGCTATCGTGGCGTGCCCTAAATGAAACAGTACCTAAGGCAACCACTACCTACCCACTAGTTGATTTAATATAGAAATGGGCCAGTGTGGTGGACTATTGGCCTAAATCCCTGTCATTCTGAGAGGAGATCTGTATCCAATAGTGGGACAGCACGGGTTGCAAAAAAACCTTCTATTACTGGAAATAGATGCTCCTCACACCGGTATCATTACCTGCAACGAAAATACAATCATTAACACATTAACAAGCCTAAGATAGAGCAACAGATAGATATAATGTAAGTTACTGCGCTAGTTTAAATTTTAATAACTACTTAAAACTAGTAGATTTTGTTCATACAGTGTGTAATTAGTTGGTGTAGTATTGCATCGTTACAGTAAATACATATCTGATAAGAAAGCAAAGCGGCCAATAACACGATTTTAACATTTTGAAATAAAACTACGTTTACGGCAGACTTTGTATAGCGACGGTGCTTCACATCAGCTATGTGTTCTTTGATCCGAGTTCTTATAGATCTCTTTGTTTGCCCAATGTAGGAGAGACCACAATCACAATCTAGCTTGTATACTCCTGCATCCTGTAAGGGTATATGGCACTTGACTGGTGGTAAAAATTGACTAATTCTTTTGAGTGGCTTATAGTAGGTTATAATTGAAGCTTTCTTGAGAATGTAGCCAATCTTGTCAGTGACTCCTTTAACATAAGGCAGGACTGCAGAGAGGTGCTCAACTGTGGGTGGCTTCACTCGGTTTCTGTGATGGTGGCGTGGAACCTGCAGCTTATTAGCATGTAAAACTTTCTATACATGCTGCAACTCCCCAGTCAGGTGTTCTTCATCACAGATTCCTTGTGCTCTCTGAAACAAAGATTTAGACACGGTAGCTAACTGTGAAGGATGGTGGTGAGACTCTCCATTCAGGTACTTATCGGTATACCACCGAAGGAATGTAACATAGTTCCAGTGGCCCGCCAATAAAGGCGGAGAGACGGCACACGGCGGGTTTCTTTAGTGGGTGAGGGCCCCACACTACCCTGTTCGTTGCCCCGAACGACGGGGTGTGCGGTTAGGTACATTTTCTCCCGCCTAAACAAAAAAAAAAAAAAAAGGTACTTATCGGTATGGGTTTTCTTTCGATACACTGTATGACTTAAGGTGGTGTTGGGGTTACGAAACCGTTGAAACAACATATCAGCTTTGGACATCTACCAACTAAGTCCACCCGTGATCATTAATGCTGTATTCGAAACGTCGGGATAGTATAAAAATCAAGTAAACGCGATAGATTCCGTAAACGTAGTTTTATTTCAAAATATGTAAAATTCGCGTAAATAATAGAAAGTATTACGATTTAAAAATTTTTTTTTATACTGCTCTGGTGGCAAGAAAGCATACGGCCTATATGGTACGCGGTTACCATAGTTTATAGACGCTAGCAACACCAGAGGTATCACTCACGGGTTGCTAACTCCAAGAAAAGAGAGAGGTGGATGGAGAGGAGTGATAGTAAGGAGAGGATAAGGAAGCAGCCTCTGACGCTCTCACCCATCGTATGAAACACAACAGTAGGACTACATTTTTTTTGTTAAGGCGGGGAAAAATCTGCCGCACACCCCGTTGCTCGGGGCAACGAACAGAGCAGTGTGAGGTGTGAGGCCCCACCAACACAACCACCACTGGAACTATATATATACTTCAGTGGTACTTAACAGTAGGATTTTTTTTGTTTAGGCTGCTAAAAATGTTCTCTAACCGCAAACCTATCGTTCGGGGTAACGAACAGGGTAGTGCGGGGCTCCACCCACTAAAGAAGCCCACCGTGTGCCGTCTCTCTGCCTTTGTTGGCACTTGTATTCTTAGTCCGTCACCACACGGACATAAATAAAATCGTTCAATAAAATAAAACCGTTCAATTTAAAAAAGATTTTTACCTATTTATTTTAGAAATAATTTTTGGGTAGGCAGCTGGTGAATTACAATGGTTTAACTGAGAGAAGACCCATATCTATAAAATTGTTATTAATCCCGATAGAGCGGGTTCGTTCAATCTGTAAAGGAAAAAATAACATTTAAAAACATATTATTATGTTTCTTGGACAGAATCCTGACATAATTTGAAATAGATTTTTATCCAGATCCAACGAATACTGTTTCCAAGTATTGTAGATATCTGAAGTACTATTTCTGTTATCTTAATATCTCATTACATCTACCTGCTTGATCTCATCATCATATTATATTCATTAGTAATTTTTCCATTTCTCGTGTAGGATTTCTAAAACCTTTTTAACGACTTTTATAATGTCAGATGTTTTAATTTAAGCAATTATAATTCATTAAAGTAAACATTCAAGTCTGAAATATGATATAAATATCAATTTTATAAGGTTATATCTCTGCACAACATTTCACAGTAGTAGTGAAAAGAGAATCGCCTCGGGTTAAGCGAATCTCTCTTAAAAATATATTCAGTCCTTGAAAATGATGTTTTTATTTTTATTGCATGTAATGTCAGACGAGCCACGGTCCATCTGATGGTAAATGGTAACCGTTGCCCATGGACTCGACTATACCGAGAGTATTGTCAAGCAGCTGCTCACCAATTTATTTCACAGATATAAAATTAAATATAAACGGCTATCTCCTGCTACAGCCAAAACGCAACGATGTGCTTCATGGCCGGTCACACGGGAGATGGTGGTACCAACCCGCTCGGGCCCGATACCAAGTGAGTACTCCCACTTGGTACCCAGCCCTACCACCAGCCATGCAATGGATAATAATTGCTTAATTCCCTTGGTCGCCTCATACGACACCCGTGGGAACGAATGGGGTGGTGACACTTGTATTCTTAGTCCGTCACCACACAGACAATGCGTTGCGACGTTACTGCTTACAGCTGTTAATTACAGGGCATGTGTCTAGTAATTAGTTGTTGTAACAGTTTAGTGTTACCCTTAGGCTAAATATTGGTTATTGTAAATAAATGAACGGTTGGGTAAAGCCTGTTACATCTGTCACAATTACAGGCGCAGGTGCAGCTTAGTGAACGGCGGCGACTCAGGCGCACTGCTTCACTTTACATTTACATAAAATGGAATCACCCCGTGGAAGATACACCATGGAATTCTGAATATCCATAAATGTAGCTGCCAGCATACCGAGAACCATACTTAAAAACAAAATTAAAGGGAATAGCCGTACGATAATATGAATTAAAAATAATAAAACAAAAAAATAGGAGTCACGGATCGCCCCGAGTGAGTTTTTTTTTTCGAGTTTTTTAAACGATGCCCGCGAACAGAGTTCGGCCGGTATCTCCTGACAATATCTTTGACGAGTTTTTTATACGGCATTATTTTTAAATGAACAGATTATAAATGGTTGTTTGGCGATTTAACGCCCAATCTAATTAGGCAAATGATATGTGTTTTCTTATAAAAATTAAAGGACGATAGTGCTGCACTATTTGTTGATTGATTTATGAAATTTGTGATTTATTATTTCACATTTTTTTTACACTATGATTTATCTATAGACTGTAATAAATAAGGTACCATTAATTTTTAATCTCGAAAGTTATTATGCTAAGATGTGCAAGAAATAAAAAGGCTTTATAATATTTATTTCATTTACTCGTATTTATTTATCTGAAGACTGATTTAACTTAATTTTATTATTTTCTAATTTTCACGTATTTAATTTTACTCACAAACAAAAAATCCATTAATTTCGGGCGCGTCTTATAGAGATACAATAATGGATGTCTTTAAGGACTTATGCACATCGCATTTTGTAAACGCACCGTCGAAAAGGCGCTGTCGAGGTGCGATAGTAACTCGCGCGTCGACAGTGCCTTTTATATTTCACGTAGCATTTTGTTGGCGTTTGTAGCAATACAAACGCATGTAGTTTAATCTCTGACTAGAGAGAGAGAGTATCTATATCGATACAAACGTGAGACTAAAAATAATTGCTGCGTTTATAAGTACCCGCGTCGATGGCGCGTTTAAAAAACACGGTGTCCATAGGCTCTAAAAAAATATAATTTGGTTGTAATTTATAGGTATACGTACCTACCCACGTTTTAGATAATACAATTATTTGTTATTGCTGATTGATGTTCTTGATTACTAGCAATCAATTAATGAACACAAAGTGCAAAAATGTGAAACCGAAAATAATACTCACGAGCAGTATTTGAACCTCCTGGAAAATCGCCACAGGTGATGCTTTTATAATTCAACAACCGTGACATCTGCTCGGGACTACGAGTTTCGATAACACATTCCCTCTTATTGTGTTTGGTTGACACCTGCACTATCTGTCGAATGTATTTGCATACATTATTTCGACCAGGGAAACTTAATTATCAAATGTTGAACAAGAAATGATCCTTATTTTTATGTAAGAACCTCAAATCTTAATCTCCACTCCCCTATTCTAAAAAAAACATTTTGGTCGGGTTGACGGCGTCTAATCGCGCCTATGCGACCACCCTTTTACAGAAGATCAGCATAAAATAACAGTAAGTACTCCTGAGCGTATGATAAGTACAGGAAGCTTAAACCCTCTCCTTATCTTCTCCTTATCATCCGTCTTCTCTATCTTCTGTCGCTTTCTTTGGAGTTGGCGCGGCACCTCTCGCGTTGCTAGCGGCTATAGACTACGATAACCGCTTAACAACAGGTGCGCCGTAGCCACGTTGGCCATCCTCGTAATAAATAAAAAAAAAATAACTGCTGCCTCAGAAACTTTGTTGGAGTCAGGTCGGCTTACGATCTCTTCGGGTCTAGATGCCTATCTGACCTCCACGGCTCAACTAAAGCAATAACTGGTGATCACAAAACATCGCAGTCAGATTTTTATGTAGGACGACCCGTAATGACAGCCAGAATGTAATTTGAAAACTGAGAACCGCTTCTTATGCCTATAAAGCTTTTGAAAGTAAAGCAAGTTCTTGAGTGGTGATCACGAACCATCCATAGCATGAACATTCATTACAACCAACTAAGAGAGACTAACAAATAACCACAATAAGACATGCCACAGAGATTTGAAGCTGTATTGTGATTGTTCTTTTATCTCCATATAACACATACATTCAAAGGTTATTGAAAGGAAGTAGTACCAACCTACCTTACGTATTTTATGTGTCTAGGCAGAAGCTACAGATTTCCAGTTTCCACGATAAATACCCCATTTTTTTCGTATAATTCACATTTACCACTACCACATTCTTCATACGTGTCCTATACTGAAGACTTTGTTATGTATTTGTCAGAAAATCGTCGATTTGGTCCCAAGACGTCCGACATAGCTCCCGTTTTCTAATTATCCACTCACAATCCATCAGCTTTTTAACGTCCACTGCTGGACATAGGCCTCCCCAAGAATGGGGGATAGTGCCGTAATCACCACGCTTGACAGGCGGGTTGGCGATCGCAGTTGATGTTGTTTATACTAGAGGTAGTACTGCTGCCCACTCCCCCGGTACTCACAACTTAATTATATAATATATTTCCTACATCAACATTGATTTCTTTTTATACGTAGGTATCTATAAACCGATTTATGTTATACTTTTCAATACCTGTAAATAACCATATATTTTCTTTTTCTTTCTCCAAGGAACCCTTTCATCGCATTCAGTACCTATATTATATCTTTGATGTTCAAACACATCACACGCTTACACTATACTAACTTTCGCTATTTATTCTGTTTAATACCTGAACTTTTCCTGCCGCATCTACTGAAATACAAATATATTGACACTAGGCAGATTATTTGGTATCAAGAAATTTTCTGTTATTTTTCGTGTGCATTGGCGAATTTTTATGAAGTACCTAGTGGTTTGTCTTGCAGACACAAGTAAAGAAAACAGATGTAGATACCTAGTGCGTATACTTATGCGTACCCTTAATCATTTGTGGTACCTATACCTACATATAGGTATTTACGCATACCTAGATCCTCAATCAATTAGTGTGTTACGTTCATATAGGTATATACTCGTACTTAGGTACTACTTTTATAATTAGGAACTAGTGAATGATTAGGTATAAAATAGTTTTTAAATAGAATATTATATTTTTGAAATTCACAAAATTAGGCACCTATACTTTACAATAGATACGTTCTGAAACATTGTTGCAATATGTGATCTTATTAGAAGTTAGGTACCTACATGTACGTACGTCTATATAAATTCATCCCACAAAGCTTTGTCTACTTAAGTTGTAATCATTGCCAATAGCAAAGGTAAGAATATTATTACAAATATGAAAGTGAGTTACCTAACATTTAGAAGTGCACCCATCTAGTTCTATATAAAATAGGTATCTAGCTTACAAATATGGTAAATACTGAATTGCTTACATTTACATAATTATCATGTTTGAAGAGATAGATATCCATGTTAAGTACTTTAATATTCAATAATGCAAACTGCGTTTATATTACAAATGCTCACTGCAGAAACATTGTTTACTTATTGTTAGTAATTACTTCAATATCTGTGTTTATGGTATAATTAAGAAATAAAATACATGGATAAATTACCTACGTCCTTCAGAAAAAGCTCATCGTTTATTACATTTTTATATCTACCTAGAATTATGAGCTCTCTTTGGTTTATTAATAGGTTTTTAATGTGAAACAACTGTGGCTTATAAGAAAGATATGTGTTGATAGATTTGCTTATTGCGAACACGTAATAATTATCGGAGCTGAAACCAATTATACGAGTGCTTAAATACAGAGCGTGAGTACAAAAACTATAAAACGTTCAGAGGACATCGGGAGCTGCAGCTTCAGTCGACATCATAATTTAACAGCGCAAAAACTCTCGTCTTAATAAATAAATCAACGTATTTTTTCCGTCCATAACTTAAGGAGTCGAGGCGGGAAATCGGCTGGAAGTTGAGGGCGAAACTTTTAAAAAAGGAAACTGCTCATGCGGCGAGTGTGAACGCAGCCATTGGCGCGTTCAGCGGGGGCGGGAAGTCGCCTGCGCTCGATTGGTCCGCCGCGGACGCAACGTAGGCGCGTTCACCTCCAGACACGAACAAATAGATTTTTTTAAACAAAAGCAATTTTCCTATCCTTCTTGTTGTAGTGTTTGTATAGCCTGTTTTTGCTTAGCGACGTTTTGTATTGTTTACAGCAGCCGAGTGCGCGACAATCCGCTGCCGGTTAATTCTCAATGATATTAACAGTCGACTGTATTGTTCTGGTAGCATGCAAATTTCTGTAAAAACGACCAATTGTTATGAAAAACAAATGCGCTGGAGTGTTGCAACTGCTTGCAATAGGAACGCTTATTACATGAACGTTTAATTACAGATACTGAGGTATTGTTAACTACAATAGGCTTCGACACTCGCAGTGCTTGTTCGAACACTTCTTGTTTGTTAATGATAACATTAGTTTAAAGTTGGTCTTTATTATTCACATTATTTAAAAATTCTCTATACCTAATGTTATTTGTCTAGCTATTGTTGTTAGTCCTTATAAAAAATGAATAAAGATTTATTTGAATGAGAATATGTTTTTGAGATAATAGAAACTATATAATGACATCGGTGGTCTTTCTCACACTAGTAGGTAGAGTTCGCTTTTGTTTGTTATCAAGAGGCCAATCTTATAAGTCATTTCGAAAACTTAAATTGATTGTGAAATCTAACATTGTTTGAAATTGTCACTTGTGGTTGCAGAATTGTACCTAAGAGGTAGGTACTGCTAGAGGTGCATAACTGTCTATCAAGGAATACCTATTTACCTATATCTAACTACTTATTATTTTGTACCTACCTGTGTGTGTGTGTGTGTGTGTGTGTATAGTAGGTATAGATATAGGTAGATACCGACCTGATAACCCTAATAGATTATTTTTTTATTATATCTGGGTGACAAACAAGCATACGGCCCACTTAGTGGTAAGCGGTCACCGTAACCTATAGACGCTAGCAACACCAGAGGCATCAATCTCGCATTGTCATGTCCAATGAAAGGGTTAGGAAGGATATTAAGGAAGGGATAGGTAGGATACTAAGGAGAGAATAGGAAGGATAATAAGAATTTTAATCCGTGTGGTGACTGACTAAAAATACAATTATCACCACCCCATTCTTTCCCACGGGTGTCGTATGAGGCGAATAAGGGAAGTAGGTAAGCAATTATCATCCAATGCATGACTGGTGGTAGGTGGTAGGGCTGGGTACCAAGTGGGAGTACTCACTTGGTATCGGGCCCGAGCGGGTTGGTACCACCATCTCCCGTGTGACCGGCCATGAAGCACAATGTTGCGTTTTGGCGTTAGCAGGAGATAGCCGTTTATATTTCATTTCATATCTGTGTAATAAATTGGCAGCGGCTTGACAATACTCTCGGTATAGTCGAGTCCATGGGCGACGGTTACCATTTACCATCAGATGGACCGTGGCTCGTCTGCCAAAACATGCAATTAAAAAAAACAAATATAAAAAAGAAGAGGATAGAGGGGTTTGGGCCTCCGGCGCTTTCACTCACCATACGAAACACAATGGTAGGAGTTACAATTATCGTTGTTTCATGCTGATCTTTTGTGAGAGGGTAGTACTCCCCCGATCGAGCCAGCCCATCCATGCTGGTAAAAGCAAGGCTCTACTACTAGAAATGGAATAATCTTAGAATGGTTAATGGAAACCTATTTAATAGGTAGGTACCTAATTTTCTCTCCCTAGAGGAGAGAGCAAGAGGAAGAGAAAGACTAGGTATATGTATTAGATAAAGCGATCTCAGTAAGTAAGTAGGTACATTATTGAATCTAACAGTACATCTAAAATTTATGTTGAGACGACTCTTTTATTTTTACGAGCTTATGTGCATAATTTATAATTGTATATACGACTAACACAAAATAAATAGGTAGATAGGTATATTTTGTGCCACTAAACCAATGGTCGTACATTAAAACAGTAATGTAATGCTTTCTGATATTTACGCGAATGCTACACATTTTGAAATAAAACTACGTTTACGGAATCTATCGCGTTTACTTGATTTTACTACTATCCCGACGTTTCGAATACTTTACAGCATTCATGATCACGGGTGGACTTAGATGATAGACGTTCAAGGCTGATATGTTATTTCAACGGTTTGAATCAAGTAAACGCGATAGATTCCGTAAACGTAGTTTTATTTCAAAATGTAAAACAGTAATAGTTATAAATTATACATATATTTAGGTATGATATATTTTAAAATTGTTGAAGAAAAACATATGTAGTGACCTGATTGTCTGAGAATATTCTCTAAATCTCTCCACTGGAGAAGTCTGTCTCGAAATGAGGCACTAAATTACTGTAATCTATACTATTATAAAGCTGTAACAGAGCTATGTCTGTACATTTAAGATATTTGAGAAAAAATAAGAAATTTATTAGGCTATATAGGCGTGTCTAAACACAAACATATTTTTTTAGATTTTTGTCTCCTTGTCTGTTTGTTAGTTCGCACATCACGCAAAAACTACTACACGGATTTTGATGCAACTTGCATTTTATCCCGCTACTATATCGGGAACCTGAGATATATCCTAAAAACAAGCGTTTGGCTGCGGCGAAGCCGCGGGCAGAGGCTAGTTTTTGAAATAAAAGACTAACCTACACCAGTTTGATTGAAGCGATATTATTATGATAATAAACGATCAATACATAGATAAGCATTATAGGTACCTACAGTGAAAAATACACCATTATAAAAGTTGTAGTTGTGTATGTAAACTAGGTGACCTTTTTTTTGTGCTTTTGGTAGCAGAGACTTTTTAATCCCCTACATAATGAGCAATAACTGATAATAACAAAATAAAAGACTTACGTCTACTTCAGACAGCTGCAATTGTTCGGTACCCACTGTATACATTTAATTACCAATGGTAAAAATGGGTCACGAACCCACCTGTTGGTAAGTGCACTCATGAAATTAAAAGTACCAGAGAAATTATAAAAGCTGCCTAACACACAACTATGCTTAAAAAAAATGCCATTATTTTTTTACAGACTGCTGCTTTAAGTAATAATTCTTGTATAGCGGGGGAATTTACAAACATACAATTTCACGGGCACAAAGTACAGCCAGACTCAGAACAACCATTTATGGATCACACAAATATTTGTTCTGTATGGAAGTCGAACCCACAACACTCGGACGGGAGGCCAGTATCTAAACCAATCCGTTAACTGTGCAGTCGTTTAATTGGCTAATTAGCTTTATCTACAAGTCGAAAAACGGCGAGGTATGTCACAGCTATCTCCTTTTTTCATGTCATTACTCCCCACAGACCCCGCTGGCCCAGTTCGGGTTGATATACTTCACAAGCCGTCGAGAAAATGTCTCGGCAGGGTTTCTTTTTCACCCCTTTTCTGTCTAATCATTGGGCACAGGTCTCCTTTAATGGTGAGAGGGATTAGGCTATAGTCCACCACGCTGGCCCAGAAAATCTCTCAAGCATGCAGGTTGCCTTCACGATGTTTTCCTTCACCGAACAATGATAAATTGTAAACAAATACACACATAATTTCGACAAATCTCGAAAAATCAGAGGTGTACGGCACGTACGAGGTCTGGACGTTAGAGTGGGAATCGAACTCAATGCCACTGTCTTTGCATTCAGCATGGTTTACTCACTACATTTTAAAGTACAAATTATTTTTGAATGAGGAAAATGAGATTTTTAGTACGAGCGGGAATCGAACTCGCGTCCCTTCCAATTCGGGGAAGTGCTCTAAGCCACGAGCTACCGTAGCGACCTTACGGTCATCCCAATCTCCTCATCACATTTGTCTTTACCACCAACGCCATCTATCAGAATGCATTTACATGCATTAATCCAATATAGTAAGTAGGTATAATTTTGTAATTAAAAATTAAAATTCATACTATTAGATAGCGCGATTTTTCTTAAACATTTTTGATATATATTTTCAAAAAATCTCTTTTTCCTCATTCACAAATAATTTGTACTTTAAAAGTAGCTGAGCATGTCAAATGCTAAAAAATATAGATCACTACGTTTTCTTTATATCATCGTAACCGTATGTCAATCCTTGATTATTCTATTCCATTCTATTAGCGTGTATGCACTTGTCTACAAGGCCAGGGAACATTACAAACACAAACGTACATAAATTTCAGCCATTCTGATATCACAGGAACTATTTGTCACATATAAATTCGTCTAGTGCGTATTGAGCCGACAAAACTCAGCAGGTGAAAAGTAGCAACACACTTACCTATACTTATAACGCTGCTTCAACCAAGCAATGCATACGTATTTACATTATTATACAGACACCTGCCCAAGTTACTACTAATATTTAAACAAAACATACACACGTTATCTTCAAATCTAAGTACAAGCATTGTTGATAATTATGATAATATCTAAACAATGAAAATATGTCCCTAATAATTTGTTTTGGTTAAGACGGGAAAAAATGTATCTAACTGACACCCCGACGCTCGGGGCAACGAACAGGGTAGTGTGAGGCCCTCATCCATTAAATAAACCCACCGTGGACTGTCTCTCTGCCTATATTGTGGACCACTGGAACTATGTGACATTACTTCTGTGGTCCCCCGGTGGTTTACCCTTTAAGGGATCCTCTTTTGTCTCTACTAACCCTTTTTTTTGTTTAGGCGGGAAAAAATGTACCTAACCGCACACCCCGTCGTTCGGGGCAACGAACAGGGTAGTGTGGGGCCCTCACCCACTAAAGAAACCCGCCGTGTGCCGTCTCTCCGCCTTTATTGGCGGGCCACTGGAACTATGTTACATTCCTTCGGTGGTGTCTCTACTAACCCTACTAATTTGAAATTGAGTTTATTTGTTACGCTATCATGCTGTAACTACTTAGCCAATCTTCATGAAATTTTGTAAAGGTATAGTCCGGAGTACAAACTCATCGATATTTTTTTTATCTCGAAAAAATCTATGGTTTTAGTTTTGCTTAGAAATCTTAGTTGTATGATACTTGTTTATTGCCTACACATACATATGGACAAACCTGGGTGACCAATAAAACTTATCTAAAAAATCTGGAAATATGTCAAAACGCTATGCGAAGGAGTATGTTGGGGAAAAGACTATCAGTTAGAATAAACAACACATTTATAAGAGAACAAACAAGAATAAAAGATGCTGTAACAACTATCAGAAAGCTAAAGTGGAAATGGACAGGACATATAGTTAGAGGGAAAAAAAAGTGGTCAAAGTCAATTATGTACTGGTTCACAAGCAACAGGAAAAGAAATCGAGGCAGACCCCTCAGAAGGTGGGTTGGTGAAATAAAAGCTGCAGCAGTTATTACATGGTTCAGAAAAGTCAGATATAGGGAAGAATGGAGACAGTTGGGAGAGGCCTTTGCCAGAAGGCAAACAGACGATGTCATGGCAATCTAGTTTACTTTTTAATCAATTTAAGAAAAACTGTATTATACACGTCTGAATAAAGGCTATTATTATTATTATCTTAGTTGTAGCTGTAATTATGGCTAGAAGAAAGTAATAGGTCATTGTTAAGTTAGACTGAAGTGAATAGGTGAAATTTCGATATGTAAGACTATTACTGCGTATATAATTGTACATGTCTTAGAAATACCTAATTTTCAGGTGCCAGCTGTATAATTTGATTTATAATTCGGGCGTTATTACTTATCAGTAAATATCCATCCAAATTGTTTATCTTATAAACCAGTGTAAGCATGTACCTACCACCTGATAATAAATGGCAATTAGTTATAAATGTTACAATGTATTCACTTTTTTAACGAGATATCACAGTTTAACATCCGACAATAATAAATTATTAAAATTTTAAGGAAAATTCTAGATAATTTTCACATTAAAATTCCCGCTTATTATATCTAGCTTGTAGATAAAGCAAATGTCGTGTTCCATATTTATACAGAAACACTGAGCCTAACTCTGTAAAATATTCATTAGGTGAAATGCAAGTCGTGCTGCGCAAGAGTGGAATAATAAATATCTAGATATATATCGTCATAATTTAATCTATATCAGTTCAAACGTGGTCCGAATGTTTTGAAAAAGTAAGATTTGGGTTCCTTAATGTTCTCTCACGAATTTATTCCATAAAACTTGAGAATATATCAAAATATTACAACCAGCAGGCCTACCATGAACTCTTAGCTAGCAATTCAATTCCGATGCAATTAGGTGTGTTGTTGTATTTCGTACCATGATGTCTAATTGAGCGATCTTGTTTAGGTTGTCAAGTAAGTTCATGGTACGAATTTCAATACAAATTATGTCATGTTTGCGATTCAGATTATGTGCTGATTCGGCAAAAAACAAAAGATTGCGTCTTTGACACGTCATCACGGATCGCAACAAGAGTTCGTGGTAAGCCTACTCCTGTAGGCTAGGTACCTCCTGGTACCTACTAACCTACCTACTTATGTTAAATCAATTTAGTTTCGTTTATCTAGGTTTATTTTTTAATAGTTCGATTTTGTTTGGTTGTTTGTTACACTTTCACGCCGTTACTACTGAGCCAATCGTCATGAAATTCTGCATATATGGTATCTACTAAATTACCAGCTTCGATATTACCATCTGATTACAATGTGGATGTTTATAAAGGCTAGAGTTAATAGATTATTGGCACTTACCATTAGGTGGGGTATAGTCAAGCGCTTGCTTAAAATATGTAGGCTACTTTTCATCCCGGAAACATGAAAACTTAGTTTCCGTGGTATAGCTATTTTTGCATAGCGTGTGATGTATTTATATTTTGAAATCCATGTGGACAGACGAGGGTAGAATCTGGTAATAGATATAAATGTCTCCAGCGTTGACTACATACATCTAGGTACCTATAGATAGTCATCTGAGCCAAAAGGAAGCCCAAATATCCTCTTACTTTGTTTGTTCCGAACCTTTTACCTAGTCTTGGTAACATGCGAGTGATGCCGCTGGTGTTGCTTGCATTTAGGTATATAGGCACCTGCTTACCATCAGTTGGGATGTACCTATATTATTTTGCTGCTCTTATAGCTAGCATAAAGGAACCTTAAAATTACATTACTGATAATCGCATATCCTTCATTGCAATTAGTACTTATTGTGGCTTAATAGTAATAATATTTTTTGTTGCCAGTTTTACAATTCATTACTTATTATTAGAACAGAAAATGCATCTCAATGTCACACTTATGTTTAAACCTCTGACAGCCAAGCTAAGAATAAACTTGTGTTCTGGGTGTCAGGGCTCTCACATAAATGTATTAAACGTATGTACCTACCTACAATAGTGGTACATATTATTTGATGCTTGTGATTTATAAAAACTGCCTCGGTGGTGTAGCGGTTGTGTATGCGACTGCTAATCATGAGGTCTCGGGTTCGATCCCCGGGTCGGGCAAAGTTATTGAGCTTTTTCCTAAAAAGAAAAATTCACAGTAGCAGCCCGGAGTTTGGAAATGTGCCCGGTAGACGTCAATAGGCTCGCCCCCTATTACGTGGGACTTAACATAGCTGGGGAGTCGTGGGTGTGTAATACACCTCTGCCTTCCCCTTCGGGGAATACAGGCGTGATGCTATATTTTGTTTTTGATTTATAAAGCACATAAGTAACATGTTTTCTTTATATAAATGTACCTATAGCAGGATATTATTTTTTTATTTATTAATATCTTTATTCAACATAATAATATTTTACACTTGATCTAATAGTGTACATTTAAGCCTAATAAACCAATATCATAAATATATTGAAGTCTTTTTTATCAGAACTTTAACGTTCTATATAAACTATTAGCTGAAAAATGTTTATTTAGTATGTGTATTCACATCAAGTGAAATAATATTTAAAATAAAGAATAATGGGGTGTAATTTTTAGATCCACAGTATTACACTTAAAAAAAACAAATCATTAAATTAGCGAGTTGAGGGTAGTCATAAACTAGCCCCAGTACCGACTCACAGTAAGCAGCAGGAACATGTAGATAAAATAATTCAGATACAATGTACACTACAACAAGAGCACGCATTGCCACCGGCCGCCACGAGCGCACCACACTACACCGAACACTTAAGTAAATGGTAGGATATCAAAAGATATAATAAGTCCCATAAATCGTTATAATTCACCTTGTTAGTCAACAAATCTGAAATGCGATAAAAAACGCACCAACACCTCATGGAATCGGCAATATTAACCAAGCTACTAGCCTTTTTTAACCACAAGAATGTCAATCAAGCGTACTGCCTGCTTGATGGTAAGTTGTTACCACAGTCTATAGAAGCTAGCTACACCATTAGTGACATTAGGTACTCTTACGTTGCCAAACTGGGTCCAGGGTATAATATTGGAGGAGCGAGAGAAGATACAGAAGGGAGATAGGAGGGAATCTGGCACTTCCGCTAAAAATATAAACAATATTGTCATCCATCCATCCATCCATCAGCCTTTTAACGTCCACTGCTGGACATAGGCCTCCCCAAGAATGGGGGATAGTGCCGTAATCACCACGCTTGGCAGGCGGGTTGGCGATCGCAGTGGATGTTGTTAATACTCGAAGGAGTGCTGCTGCCCACTCCTCCGATATTTCCTCAGTCGGCTCTTACGACTCCCTTGGGTGGAGAGGGGTGGGACAATTCTAATGCCAGCCCCACACGGTATACAAACAATATTGTGTTACGTCTATATTCTTTAAGAGCATGGTGCTTCCCCGGTGAAGCCTGCTCCTTCGTATTGGGATAAGCAAAGCTTTACCCAGTATTCATTATGAGCAACTAAAGAATAAATATTTAGATTAATACACTCTCGCATCTGACTAGCGTCGTAAAGAAGGAAGCTATTTTAATTTGTCCCTCGTCCACAACGGGAGGACAATCCTTAAAAGTAAAAATGTATTAAATTACCAAGTCACATTAGTATTATCTAATCTGGAGAAGCAGGCGCATGAGTCGGGTGCAGCCGAATACATCCAAGATGTTCTAAGATTGCGCCCATTTTTCCTCCAAATTGCGCCCTTTGTTATGCAAAGCGCGCAGGCGCCGTGTGCGGGCGCACAACCGCTCGTTTGTGCCCCGCGCCCGTGTGACACGCCGTTATCGCACATCGCCACCACACTTTTTACAATCACCAGTGACTGATTAGAATATTTCATCAGTTTGTCTAGCTCTGCTATTTTAATTACATATTTAAATTCTTCCTGGGAGGTCGTGTGACAAGTTTCAGATATACTGTTATTTGTAGGTATGTGTTAAATCAGCCCTGACGAGCTACTGATTAACATATGATTAATCAATTTGTAATTTCAAGAGGTCATCTATGGTGCTTTATGGGATGCGACTAATAAATGAGTATCCATTGAAAATGTTAATATAAAACTAATTTAGTGTGACTGTGTATAATATATGGCTTTATAATTGAATACATCTTTAGTGAAGCAATGGTAAAATACCAAGTAGGGTTTTTGTAGTTAAAAAAATACGTTTTCCTACTCTATGTATATACCTACTACGGAAGTATATCTAGTGATTTATACTAAATTATTTTCTACATTTTCAAAGAAATGCATATGTAAATTTTAATTGTCCTAGCGCCAGAAGTTTGGCTTGTGTTAATAATATTAGACCTGGGTCAATAATTTTCGAATCCAAAAAATTTTTAACAGAATGATAGGTACCTATTGGAAAAGTAAGAAAATATAACCAAAATAAAAAGAAAAATAATTTATGGGCGATTTGAGGTTGGGAAAAGGAAGCTTTTAAGGGTGAACGTCGGTTTATCACGATTTCCGGTAAAACTAAGAGTCCTATCAAAAAAAGTTACGTGTCTAAATTGTAGATAATAAAAATATCTACAACTCTTGTATTAATACTCTTTTACATAACCTCAAAATATATGCGAAATATCCAAAAAACGACTTTTCGGTTTTTCGCTTAACTGGCACAAAAAAAACAAAATTTGTTTTATATCTCAAGCATTGTAATTTTTTTGATGCAAAATATTTTTTTTTTTCTCTTATTTTGATTAAATATCGAAAAAGTCACCCTAACTTTCAATCGAAAATTCTAACATCTAAATATCTCCTTTTTGAAAAAAATCGGTGTGCTTTTTGTTCGTTGAAATCTCTACTTTCTGATGGTTTAAAAAAATATACATTACCTACTATGGAAAATTTTCTCAGAAAATGCAAAAAAGCGAAATAACTTTTTGTTAATCATTATGTAAATAGCTCATTATTAAAATTTACACTTTAATTACTCAAAAAATTTACCTTTCCATGTTACATTGATAAATAAAAAAAAAAAATCCATGAAAGATAGAGATTGCAAAAAATATGGAGGAATTGCAGCAGTCACATTTTTTTCCGACTGCTAATTTCGATAACACCTTCATACTTAACGTCTTTGGGTGACGCCTGCCCCATCTGTCGGAAGTATTTTCATACATTATACCGACCAGGCGGTTAGCAGTCAGAAGCAATTGTCACGATGGCTGAATTGGCAAAACATCTGAAAAAAAAAAACAAACATCTTTTATATTCATACATCAAAACAAACTACCAATCATTCAATACAGCCGAGCAATCTATAAAAACAGCTTTCATTGATTTTCCTACATTACTATAGTGAAACAACTATTGCAAAATTGATGCACTTATTAAAACAACCCTTTGAAACTCGGCAGCACTTGATGCTGTAAACAATTCAACGCGTTTAATCTGTGATCGTGCAAATGCATCATATTTACACCGTATTTCGTCAAATAGATCGCCATCGTACTGATAACGAAGCGAACGCATTAAGAATATTAGCTATGAACTCAACAGGCATATGCTCGTAGGTTTCATAGTTCATATTATATTCGTACGAAGATATTTAATCTGTTAAACTCTATAAAAAATAAAGCATTCAAACAAAACTGTATGTTACTTGACTTTGTATAATTACATGAAACTATAAATAGTACTTACCACATAAGTTACTTTGAAGTTGAATGAAACAAAAAAAAACTAGTAAATAGTTGTCGTAATTTTAAATGACGTGTGCATTTTTATGCTAATGTAATTCACAAGACTTTTATGCAAATCCACAGTCAACGGTGAACTTTTATAAATGCCGCTTATCTAGAGGTGGATTGGGAACCACATTTTACCTTGTACCTAGTAGGTACCTATAGTTTGAGAACCACTGAAGTAATGTAACACAGTTCCAGTGGCCCGTCAATTCAGGCGGAGAGACGGCACACGTCGGGTTTGTTTTGTGATAATGGCCCCACACTAAGCTATTTGTTGCCCCGAAAAACGGAGTATGCGGTTATATAGGTACATATTTTCCCGCCATAACAAATTTAAATAAATATAAGATATCAAATATAATTCTTTAGATATTATTGTAGATATATAAAACGTTAATAAACATGAAAAGAGATCACCTTTTTTAAGATTTTTAACTATTCAATGATATAATAATATTAAACTGATTCCATTTACGCATATAAAAGCCTAAATTATAATAAATTAAGTATTTGTGAATGTGAAAAAAGAGAACTTTACTGCGAGGGGGATTCGAACCTGCGTCCCTCCCCATCCGAGGAATCGCAGTAAAGTTATCTTTTTCCACGTTCACAAATAATTATATACTTAAGTAACGTAATTTTAACGATAATAATTTAAGTTTAAGCAATTCCCTAACCGTGGAATACCATAGAAATTCAATTGATAAATGTCAGATATTATTCATGTCCCATGAAATGAAGGATATCTGTAAGACATGTATCTATATTACAGCACAAGTCTAATTTACGGATAAAATAATTTCACCTAGGTAGGCGAAATCAATTTTAATCTCTGTTTTATATAAAGGTAACCTATAGGAAATAAATACCTACCTTAATTCACGAATAACAACACATTTAGAAAACATTATTCAAAATAATCTTTATCATTTTGTTTCGAAGTCAATTGGATTTATTTATTTATTTATTAGGTTTGCTAACAGTTGATACATTGATACTTATACTAATTATGACAAGAAAGTAATGAGACAAATGTATAACCAATTATAAGCAAACACCACATGCACTTAAATTAACGCTAAATTAACGTTAAACAAAATCTAAATTTCTTGATATAACATGTTCTATTTGATTATTTGATGAATAACAGGTTTTTTTATTTTATAACGAAAGCTTTTTAGGGTATCATAGAATATATCGGCTAATTGACTGCACTGATTGGTTAATCTACACATACGACAAATAGGTGAATTTGATCCCAGAACAGTTTTTCTCAGTGGAGGATAAAGAGGGGTTATTGGGGCTCTAGGGTTTCTACATGGTACTCTGAAGTTTAGCCTACTTAGGAGTTGTGGACAGTCAAATTGATTATTTACTAAAAAACACCATGTCTAGTAATTCTCTTTTCTCATCAAGTTTTTCAATTTTAAAGTGTGAAAGTCTCCCCAAATAAGAATTATTTTTTGCTAAGCCTACTGAGTAAGACAAATGCCACAAGAAACGTTTTTGTATTATTTAAAGGTTTTTGTACGAGATAGTTCTGTTGTTGCAAGATTTTTTTATAAGGTAGGAGACTACTTCTCAACTCTTACAAAAACTAACCAGATAGTATAGTTAAATAACATCTACTTATCTATCGCTGCTTACAACGTAGGTACATGCGTACCAACCACTGCGATTTATGAAGATACTTTTATATTGCACGCCTCATAAGCGAAGCGTTGAGGTGGGTACTACAGTCACTTTACACAAAACAACAGATTTTTCTAACTTAATTTTTGAATTATTAGAAAATTCTTTTAATAGTAGATGATGTATTACATTGGCTTTGTTGTTGTAATCTTTATAACTGATAATTTCACGTGTTTATTGCTATTTATATATCATCATTGGAGATTTGTTAAACTTGAACCTTTTCCGTTCATCCCAAATACACATTACATTGCTTCGATTACTACACCATTTCTACATTAAATTTGTACTTATATTATCCTTCACGCGGTCTATTGCCCTTATATTTTTATTATCTATGCTCTAAGTCTTAAAAAATATCTTCTTGTGACGCCTTCTACATACTTACCTAATTCTAGTTCATTCATAAAGTCAGTTAAAGATTGGTTATTTAACTTGCCATATTGTTTCGTTGATTGATCACGACAGAAAATAACTAACTATGCTATAAAGCGACATGCTTAGAAATTAATATTTTATTAAAATGAATACCTATATTTAAAGGAGATTGTAATTAAAAACTACTATTTAAAAAATAAACACTTTTCGTTAAAGAACGTACTTATTTTCCAATCGGTAAGAAACCACCACAGTTTTCGAGACGATCAGAGCAAGATCACGTGAGATTAGACGCCGACGTAAGGAACTAACCATGTTTTTGCTCCAAGCTTGCCTTTACATGTATAAAATGCATTCCTGGAGCATAAATTTAAATTTGCCGTGTTATCGAAATAGTTGCAAAATTTATGAGCACCGAGAAATGTGTAGAATGAATTATGTTTTCTCTTGTTATGTTTATTGAAATACGCCCATGTTATGTGTCTAATTGCATTTTCTGATAGTAAATATTTACAAAATGTCCGTGTAACTAAGCTTGCTCAAATATTTTAAACGTGTATTTTAATATCTTTGCAATTTTATAAAATAGTAGCCTTTGCCCGCAGCTCCGCCGCATTCAAAAGCTAGTTTTATATCTCAGATACCCGATGTAGTAGCGGGAAATAATGTATACCAGTTTTTAAGTCTGATTAAGAGCTATCAAATAAAAGCTTTTGCGTGATGCGCGAACGAACAAACAGATGAAAAATAACATTTAAAACTTTACAGAAACTGGTTAAATAAAGCTAATTTAGATAAAGTTTAGTCAAAAGGCTTTTATTATCATAGACATGGATACATTAATACAATTATTTCACCTTATTGCTACTAAGATTATTATAGCATTTCATTAATTATAATAGAATTATTACGGCGTTTTATAGAAGAGTGCCTTTTGCCACCTTCCAGCTCCATTATCAGACCCTGGATACTATATAGAGACAAAGTACGCGTCAAGGCGAATCAAACGAGTCCAAACTCGATGAGGTTGCACCGTTTCATTGTAAATAACGTAAATAAATAAATATTCACGGACATTTTTCACACAACGTCCTCTGGTCCCAAACTAAGCTTAACGCTTGTGCTATGGGTACCAGATTACGGATATAATACATATACTACTTTTTTTTGTAAATACATACATGTAATATATAGAAAACACCCAGACGCAGTACAAATATCTGTGTTCATCACACAAATAATTGTCCTGAGTGGGCATCGAACCCACGACCTCGTGCACGGAAGTCGGTTACACTATCGACTACGCCACGAGACCCGTCAATTATAGAGTTTCTATGGCCACCTTCTAGCTCCATCATCAGATCAGCTTTATGTCATCATAATATTACATTGTCACGCAATATACATTATTCGTGTAAAATTTCAGCTCAAACGGAAACCGGAAAGTGTGTCAAATTTAACTTTCAAAATTTGACCGGGACAAGTTAAATAAAAGCTTGAAAATTATCCTTAAAGACATAAATGATTACGATTTTTTTTCTTAAAGACATAACATAATTCGAGAATTTAGTCTTGTAGCCCATATTTTAAAAAAATCATATAAAATTAATATGGGGCGTAACGTAAAAATGTGACTTAGAAATAAGATGGCGCGTAACAGAAAAACGTTACATTGCTATAAAATTTCTCCCATACGCCGATAAAGAAGTTTCGGTTAAAAAAATATTGTTTTGTATTTAGACACGCCTATATAGCCTATTACAGTCATCTTTTCTCAAATATCTTAAATGTACAGACTCAGCTCTGTTACAGTTTTATAATAGTTACGAATAAGTCATTTAAAATATGTATTATAATATTTCTCTCTCAGATAGAGCTTTCTTTCATGTTATATTTATAAACTAAAAAGTATAGGTAACTAAAAAGCTTTGCGAATTATATATGGATTTTTATGTATAATATTTTTTTCTCTAAGTAATTATAAGTTTGTTTTGTAAGGTTTGTTTAGTTTAGGTTATGATGGGGCTGGCTTAATATTTCGTGTTATATAACCCAAAATAAATAAAGATACAAAAAAAGTCCAGCCGTAGTAGACCCTCATATTTTGCATAGTTAACTTAATATTAATGTACTATAAAAACGAACTCGCATATAATAATATATCTATAATTGAATTAACAACAAGTTCGTTTCACGTCAACACTCATGCGGTTACAAGCCGTATGGTGATCAAGTTGATCACTGCGATCACGCAAAAGCGTTTGTCGTTGCGGTAACAACTGACGGATAATCTTCTGTCGATTTAACTGACTGACGATTGATCGGTTATTTCCTATTTAAATTAAAGTGACACGGTTTTAGAAACCTGCACCTGTTTCTTTACAAGTTCTAGATGTCCGTTAGATGTAAGCGGCACAATTATATTGGAGATGTCCAGAATTGGCATAATATATTATATTATCCATCCATGATTCCTAAATCGACTTATAGAAGAATAAAATAATATATTCTTATCCATGTAACTAATGAATCAGTGGTTCTGTGATCTATCATCTTAAGGCTAGTATTAAATCATATAAAAATATATAAACCGCTAAACTTTGTTTTACAATATATGCCTCGTGGCGTAGTCGGTAGTGTAACCGACCTCCGTGCAAGAGGGATCCGTGGGTTCGATTCCCACTCAAGACAATTATTTGTGTGATGAACACAGATATTTGTATTACGTCTGGGTGTTTTCTATCTATTATATGTATGTATTTACAAAAAAAAGTAGTTATGTATTATATCCGAAATCTGGTACCCATAGCACAAGCGTTAAGCTTAGTTTGGGATCAGAGGACGTTGTGTGAAAATATCCGTGAATATTTGTTATTTAGTCCATAGTAAATTATAATCCAGTTCCAGTATTAAAGTCCATAATAACAAGAAATAAATATAATTAATAATTATAATTTGTGAATAAGGAAAAAGAGTATTTTAGTGCAGGCGGGAAATGAACCTGCGTCCCATCCTATCCGGGGAAGTGCTCTAATCCACTGAGCTACAGTACTATCTTTTAGACATACCCAATCTCCATATCACATTTGTCTTAACGACCAACGCCCTCTATCGGAACGCATTTACATGCATTAATCCAATATAGTAAGTTTAATTTTGGAATTAAAATTCATACTATTTGATGGCGTGATTTTTTAAACATTTTGATCTATATTTTAGCACTTGACATGCTCAGCTGCTCTTAAAGTACAAATTATAATTTGTGAATAAGGAAAAAGAATATTTCCCGCCTGTACCAAAATACTCTTTTTCCTTATTCACAAATTATAATTTGTACTTTAAGGGTAGCTGAGCATGTCAAGTGCTAAAATATAGATCAAAATAATTAATAATGATATACCTACCTCGTTATTTGCTATAAGGATACAAAGGAATCTGTCTTAACCATTATTTGTTGTAAATGTAACTAACCGCACACATTGTCATGGGGGCAACAAACAGGGTACCTAGTGTGGGGCTGTTATCACGAAATAAATCCGCCATATGTACTACTGGTACTGTGTGACGTAACTTCAAAGGTAATCAGATATGTCCGTATATAAGCTTGCATGCTTGGGGTAGGCAGAGACCACTTCTCTCCATTTGCTATGATCCTGACACATCTTTCGCTTCATCTACTTTCATCAGCGTTTTCATGCATGCTCGTTAGTTTCGAGTACTATTAATCTGACCTTTCTTAAGAACGTCTCCGATCTGGTCAAAATACGTTCACCTAGGTCGACCTCTACCAACTTGCCCATTCACAGTTTCCTTGTATATCTGTTTCGTTAATCTTCTTTCATCCATCCTCTCTATGTGTCCGACCCACTTTATGTATGTACTATTTTCTAATCTTATTTCAAATTCTATGCTTTATTTACTATTATGTAAATTTATTGAAAACTAAATACTAGCGATAAAGCATGGCAATTGATTAATCTTGCTTCACGCTCACATGTTTATAACAGGAACTGGGTATTAGAAATCCATTATTATCAGTATACCAAGTGAATGTTTCAACACGCTTAATATACAACTGATTTCCGGCCATGTCGACATGAAATATTCTATTTGAAAAATATTATTACTATAAAATTGTTAACAATAATTAAAACGGCGTCAAAATATAAAATGAGGTATTTACTCAAGTTAATTTAGCATGACTTAATTAATGAATTAGTTTCAAATAACATAAATTAAGAAAGTCTAATTGACATTACTGTACCCACATCTGCTTGGCAGGTATGCGTGCCTACTTTTACCATAATTTCTTTTTGTTCGAGATTCCACCTGGATGGAAGGTACACCACTGATATCAAGAGAAGATGAAATGAGGGAAATAGAGTGAATGGAGCATTGGGACGGCAGCCAACACATCAGCCAGAAGGCATGTGTCGCAATACACAACGCAGTGCTTGTCCCAACGTTATTATATTGCAGCGAAAGCTGGGTATGCAAAAAGTGCATGAGAGTAAAATCAATGCGGTCGAAATGCGATCTCTGCGGGGAATCTGTGGAGTGAGGCTAACTGACCGCATTCGTAACGACGACGTAAGAGAGCGAGTTGGTATGAAAGAGAGTATTGGTGTAAATATGCGGAAGAGAATGCTCTGATAGTTCGGACATGTGGAAAGAATGCTGGACGAGCGACTGGTTAAGAAGATATACAACGCGAGAGTGGAAGGATGTAGGTACAGGGGTAGACCGAGACTCGTACACCTAGAACAAATCGGTCATGTATTGAAGGAAGATGGAGTCAGGAGTCTCCGAAACCGGCTAGCGTGTATGAAGAGAACTATATGAATGTTGAGGAAGCGAGAGGTGTAGGCAAGAATAGAGCCTAGATTCGGCACTCTGTTCTTTCTGCCTCCATCCATCCATCAGCCTTTCAACGTCCACTGCTGTACATAGGCCTCCCCAAGATGACGCCACAACGAGCGGTCCCGTCATGGGGGATAATGCCGTAATGACCACACTTGGCAGGCGGGTTGGCGATCGCAGTGGATGTTGTTAATACTCAAGGGAGTGCTGCTGCCCACTCCCTCGGTATTCCCTCAGTCGGCTCTTACGACTCCCGTGGGTGTTCTCTCTGCCTACTTGCAATTAAGATGACGTGATGAGATGTAAGTAAGCAAGATTCTAACCGCAAATTCTTCAGCGTAGACGTGAATCACTTCACGGTACGCATCTCTATGTAATGCAAAATTTGCTATCCCAAAACCGGGATAAAAAGTGTTCAAAAAAGCGTAAGACACTTAACAAATAAAATCTAAGGGTTTATATTTGAAAAAAATAATTTTATCTTCAGTGTATCCTTACTATTATTATAAAGGCAAATGTGAATTTGTTACGCTTTCAGGTCGTAACTATTGAACCAATCATCATGAAATTTCCTAAAAAAAATCCCAGAAATGTACATAGGCTACTTTTTATCTCTAAATATGAGGTTCCCGTGGGATAGCTTCTTTTACATAGAGATAATTAATGTGCTGTGATACTTCACTTATATGTCGATGTCCGCGCGGATGGAGCCGCGTCTAGTAAATTATAAATGTGATATTAAATAAAATTGATATTCATAAATTAATATTATATATGACTTTCTTCCTGTTATAATACAGGTTTGGGTTTATTTACAGGTGTACCTATATATGTAATTGGAAATCATTGATGTATGAAAAAGAGAAGATCCACAATTAGGCACTATAAATGAGTGCAGAATACGCGTTCCTGCTCCTCCACCCGTTTTGTTTAGTGTAGTTTTGGCGCGCGAGCAGCCGCAACGTATCGACATGCATACATGTATGTAATATTAAAATGTCTTTGGAAAAACTCATTGACTGTCTCTTTTTCTCTCCAGTCTTGAGTGTAATGACACTATTCAGAAATAGTGTCATTACACTCACGCGCGCAGTTAAAAGTGGTTACTATTTTATAAAATTGTAATGGGAAATAATTGCTATACATTTAAGTAAGATTAGGTAGGTATATATACAACTTTTGCCACGATTTCTAAACGCTATTATGTATCCTTAATTTATAGATCAATGGAGTAAATATTGAAATATTTATTTGTTTATATAAATTAATGGCTTAATACTATTATTTTCGTTACTGTTGGATTAAATTTCTCAGAATGCACCTATTAGTAAACCAGTTTGGTCCAAGATGGTTTAACAGGTCACACAATGTGCGTCATTGAAAACATTACTTCAAAGTAAGTATCAACACCGTTTCTTCCACAATGATTTACTCTGTAGCGGTGATATTAAGTTGCCTTGCTTTTCCTAGCATTAACGGGGCGACTTGATTGGAAGTACCACCCTCCACAGAAGATCAACGGCATGTACTCCTACTGTTGTGTTTCGTATAGTGAGTGAGAGCGCCGGTTGCCCAAACTCCTCCTTATTCTCTCTTTATTATCCTTCCTCTTCACTTACTACCCCTTTTTTAGTTTAGTTGGTGTATCTCTAGTATTGGTAGTGTATATATGGTGTAACTGCTTACCATCAGATGGGCCGTAATCTGTTTTGCTACCCGCCTTGTATATATATTTTTTTTTTTTTTTTTTTTTTTTTATTTTTTTTTTTTTAGATAGGTAGTGCATAGACTTGCTAGTAACATTGTATGAAAGCGCTTGTAATATGAGTAAGTAAATGTTGTAGTTTAGTTTATACTTCTAGGCTCTTGTAGCCTTAATAACATAAGCTTTTAATTCGTGCCAGGATAGGATTACCACATAAAATGCCTTCGTTAAGGTGAAATATGTGTTTGCACGTTCCCTAATAATAGTAGCTCTTTTTAACAAGTAATTATATGCATAGGGATAATTATATAACTATTATACATTCTAATTTTATAACATTACGTACAAATTGCTATTACTTAGATAGGGTGGGTGTCTTAACGTTAATGATTTAAGAAACTAATTCCTCATTAAAATATTTAAAAAATGCACTTAAAGTTTTACCGCGTTTTATTTTCAATAAATATTAAGTTGAAATGTGTTTTCCTGCCTGCTAAATAGTACATCCATTGTATTTAATTATAATTATTTAAGAGTAAAAGAAGTGCCTTAGTAGGTATGCACTTAGACCGCGACAGCGAGTAGGTATGAAAGCTCCGATGGTTTGCACATGTGGAAAGAAAGCTGGACGATCGACTGGTTAAGAAGATATATAATCCGAAAGTGGAAGGGTATAGCTGTGGACTGCAGAGATAGCGGAGTGATTTAGATACCGGCCTCCCAGCGGAGTATTGTGAGTCTTATTCCCACGCAGGGCAACTCTTTGTGTGATGTACAAATGATTGTTCTGAGCCTGGGTGTACTTTGTGTGCGTTGAATGGTATGTTTGTAAAGTCCCCCGCGATACAAGGATTATTCCTTAGTGCAGGGTGTTATCTTTTACCACTGAAAGAATGTAATACGGTTCCGGTGGCCCGCCAATAAAGGCAGAGAGATGTCACACGGCTGGTTTCTTTAGTGGGTGAGGGCCTGACACTACTCTGGTACCTGGTACGGTACGGGGACGGTAACGTATTGAAGGTGGAGTCAGGAGTCTCGTTGTTGAAATAATAAAAAAAGTGTGTGTGTGTGTACTTATGTACACGCGTTAGAAATTATACTTCTTAAATTTTTATCTTTCGCCTTAAGCTACGCGTCCATTTATCCGCGCCGTACGCAACGCAGGCACGCATTTTTGTTCGCTTTGTATGAATTTGTTTAGCACTGCATGCACTCTTCCGCAAGCACGCGCCGCACTCAGGCATATATTAGCTATCTGGTTAAATGCGGATGACGTCATCAGCATTTTTCGAAAAATGCGGATGCCGTCATCCGCATTTTTCGCATAGGTTCACCTAGGGTTGTCGTTGTTCTGATATCCAGATGTTTTTTATTTTATTTATTTATTTCAATGACATAGTACATATTGTAAGCTTCAATGTATTCGCCAAACTTTAACGTTTATTGGTGAGACGTGTCCATAAACTTAATAATTAGTCTATAATCTAGGCCGTGGGTCTGCTACCTTTTGGCCGCCAGGGGACACAGGGGGACTATATAAAGGAAAGCGGGCCACAATTGTCATATTATTTTAAATTTAAAGACATTTTATTGTAATTTTATTATGAGAATTGACGAAAAACAACAAGAAACAAACAAATAAAAAAAAATGCGAATTTATTTTATGCTTGGTATCATAATGATGTTTCACGTTATAAGTACTCTTTTTGTATAGTAAGGGTTTATTGGCATATTAAGCTGGTTTCCCATTACAATTAAGTACCATAACAATTTAAACATTATAAGAAAGGAGAATGGGATTTTTGAGCCTTTCTTTTTTTTTGTTAAGGCGGGAAAAAAGTTCCTAACCGCACACCCCGTCGGGGCAACAGGGTAGTGTGGGGCCCTCACCCACTAAATAAACCCGCCGTGTGCCATCTCTACGCCTTATTGGAAGACCACTGGAACTATGTTACATTCTTTCAGTAGTGGGATTTTCGGGCCTTTTTTTTTTGTTTAGGCGGGAAAAAATGTACCTAACCGCACACCCCGTTGTTCGGGGCAACAAACAGGGTAGTGTGGGGCCCTCACCCACTAAATAAACCCGCCGTGTGCCGTCTCTCCGCCTTTATTGGCGGACCACTGGAACTATGTTACATTCCTTCGGTGGTGGGATTTTCGGGCCTGAGGTTAACAAGTCGAAATATTCTTTAAAAAATGGGCAATATTTTTCTAATATAAAATTTAAAAAACTAGCTATTTTGCAATCTAGAAATCGAAAAAACATTAAAAGAGGAATGATGAAGGAAATCGATTACTTTAGTCGATTCATAACAGAATTAATGCTTATTTGGATTGATAAATAAAATTAAAACTAAATGTTTAGTTTCATTATTAATCATTTATTCAAAAATAATGAATTAATAATAAAAATATATTTTGAGGAAAAATAATATAGAACATTTTTATATCAGTATATCGATTGATATACTAAATTGATACACAAGTGAAATACTCTTTTTTGAACGCTACCACGGCAACACTACATTTGGCAGTTTAACTTTTCCGTTTCCAGCTTTACTAACATTATTTATTATACTGTTTTGCTTATTTTATTTACCCTTGCTTCATTAATGGACTCTGAGAACTTGCCTGCACAATGGTCCTGGCCTTGTTATTTTCGAATAATCTATCTGCTTGACGACGGTTCTTTTACTTGAAATTCAAAGAAGCTTGTGCCCAGCAGTGGGATAGTTTATTAAATAAGACTCTTAGTGTTATTTGAGTAGATAACACTACTTACCTTAAATACTTACTTAATTGTTTGGTAAATGTACCTAAGTAAGCTACTACCTTTTTTATACTACGTGGGTAGCAAACAAGCATATGGCGCAGCTGATAAGCGGTCCATCAGGTGAGCGGTTACCGTGGCCTATAAACGCTAGCAGCACCAGTCATCGCACGCGCGTCGCCATTTCCAAGAAAAGGGGTAGGAGGCGCAGGGGAAGGATAATATGAAGAGTATTATCTTAAAGGATACTGAAGAGAGGTTAGGAAGGATAATTAGGAGAACAAGGAGAGGATAGGGAGGGGGTTTGTGCCTCCAGCGCTATCACTCACCTAGCGAAACGAACGATATGTATAACTACTTTAAATATATGGCTTTTAAATGTTATGATGACAATTAGTGGGTGTAGTTTGATACTTAACCTCACTTTTATATAATCTTCTATATCTCGGTTCCTAGATTGCCAAATCTAACAAAATTTTATATTATGAAATGTTTCGATGTAAATTTCCAAATGGTGCAACTTTCATCTTGTTACCACCTAGGACCCAAAATGTATGGAAGCGTTTCCGTCTCCATTGAAGTTAAAAAAGTGGCTCATGAGTTTCTTGCCGGGCTCTTCTACGGAATCCGTCCGCTTGTGGCGTTTGTAATCGTGATATTGCGGATCCACTTGCCGCAAGCTCTCGTGTTAGTTATTAGTAACTTTGACGATTTTAAGTGCTACCTATATAATAAGCCTATAAAATAAAGGTATTTTTTAATTTGAATTTAAATTTATGGAGATTAATGACCTCGAGCGGGTTCAGCTGGCGCGTTTCTATAACTTAAGTACAGGAACTGAGCGAGAGAGAAATTAAAAAGTAATAGTCACGTAGTCTGATTTGATACCAAGTACTTACGTTTCGATACCGGGTAAGTATCGACAGATTAATTCGTGTTGTTCATATTATTATTTTTTTAAATAGCTATAAAATAAAACAAGTCAAAAGAAGGATCGATTTTGAAAGCTCGCCTTTTTGAACTCTATTTTTTTGGGTATCCAACCTTATTTAATAATTTATACAAAAATCAATCTTTCGCCAGAAGAATCGCCATCCCTAAACCATACAAACTAGACGTATGCCATCCAGTGTTGCTATTGACATGACAATTGCCGTATTATACGGTATTTGGTGCCATTTGAAATAAAACACGCTACAAGGCATTATAATCGTCAATCAGGGGACCCTCACAAAACGCATTAAGTCCCGGGATACAGCTACTCAATAACGTAATTTAATACAACCTATAGCACCATTGGACTTCACACTTTAGTTGATTATTGAATTCACATCGCTAGTATGATAAGTTAATAATGGACATGGCACTAGTAGAGAATTCCCCGGAAGATTATTTAGATGTTCTTCAATCGATCGTTTTCATTCTTTCATACGTACTTACGATATTTATTCTACTGTTACGAGACTTACAAGCATGAACGGAAATAGCGAAAGAAGATTGTAATATAATATGCAGAGGGAAAACAGTGACACCTAACCCACCCTAAAATCTGTTTGTTAATCCGAAATATTTTTATGAGTTTTGTAAGGATATTAAATATTTGTATTTTATATCCTTCTTATATGTTTGTATTTAATATCCTTTAATCACTATAACTATAAGAACAATATCCAATTGTGTGTTTAAGTCTACATTTTGATTAAATTTGTATGAGACACGGCAATTTTTCAGGTTTTACTACAAAACACGGCAACCAATTTTTAATTAATGGCAATCTCATCAGCAATACTTTGACATCAGCATAATACTGAAGCAATGGACGCACCCTTTCGACAAATGCGTTTAATGCGATGCGTACAGCGCGTGCGTGCGGACTAATGGACGTCCACCATTATTCTACGTGTTGTGGAAAAAACGACACTAACAATAGAAAAAAGGTATTTAATACATTGAAAGTTTTATTATAACGCATTATCTAGTTAAATAAAGTTTACTTAAATATCACAAAATGAAAAACTAAAATGTTGACTATAACTAACTTCAGGGTGTCGGTTTTTCGTGACGGTGTGCGCGCGCATCGTAAAAATTTACTCTCATCATTTTTCCCTAACGCGCCAAAAGAAGTATAACTTCAATATCATCATTTACAGAAAAATAAAGAATTTACGTTTAAATGAAAAAAGGGGTATACTTAATACTAATTGTGAGCCGTAATACTAAATGTGGAGATCTAGTCTTTGGCAAGAACACGTTATTAATTTAATGAGTATCTATTTACATACATAATAGATGGTTATAGTGATGTAGTCTGCTTAATGCACCATCTTGGATACTGTAGCGTTTTATCAATGGCCTTTGGTCTTTATTATACAAATAGTATCTCAAGAATATCTGAATCTACTAGTAGAAAAGTGTGTTATGCCATATTAGTATTCGTCATAATTAAAATGATCACTTGAAAGTATTTTCTTTAATATCTTATAATAATCTTATTATAATTATCAGACAATCATTTAACTCAATAGTTTTCCAGTTCAAAATATAAAAATTTTTACAGCTTGTTAGCTTAAGAAGGAAGTTCCAGTAATTTAAGTTTATTATTATTTAAATTTATGATACCAAATCGGCCTCTTAGGGATGTGCCGCTAAGTTTTTATACAAGCCGATATATAGATACGGTACAATTATACGATGCCATCATGAATTTAAAAGCGAAATGTTCATTTAACGTAATTTTCGCAGATATTTGCATTGATATTGAACTTTTTTGTGGCGGCGATGCGTTCATTTCTTAAATTACGTGCACGCATGTTTGGAGCACATTTCCAATTAAAATACGCAATACGAGTATTACTTCATTATGTTAAAATAACTTTATTCAATGCATACAATTAAAAGTTATTTTCGCGTGAGAATAAATAAATATGTAATTTCTGTATTCGGTACTTAAAAAATTGTATAAATCCATATTATTGAATGTTGTCATTTACTTTTTTTAATTGGCATTTATAAATCATTCATCCGACTTGAAAATTTATTTCACCAATATTCAGAAGAAGGATTTTGAGGAGTAGGTATCGTCGTGATGACCACTTAATGTAATATGGTTCCGGTGGCCCGCCAATAAAGGCGAAGAGAAGGCACACGGTGGGATTCTTTAGTGGGCGAGGGCCCTACACGACCCTGTTCGTTACCCCGAACGACGGGGTGTGCGGTTAGTAACATTTTTTCCCGCCTTAACAACAACAAAAAGAAAAAAAAGGTATCGTCATGATAGACTATATATTATTCCGATAAATAAAAAGGTTTTTCGGAGCGAAACCTCGGGCACAGCTAGCATAAGATAAAATCACCATTCGCGTTTGTCTGTTTATATTCCAGTTTCTCAAAACCCCTTTAAAAGTTGTAAGTTATAATGCAAATAGGTACTTTTATTATGTACAGCATCATTTGCAAACATTTACACCTGAATCTAACACACACATTTTCGCAAAACAAATGGAAGAGACGAAAGCTTTTGTTAAACACCCATATCTATTTATACTCTACACAAAACGTTTATATTGATTAAACCATTTTTCAAACAACCAACAAGGCAATTAAACAACAGCAATGGGATTTTATTCAGATTCATCAAACCAATTCGAAATCATAATTGATCTGCCATGTAAAAAATATAGAGGGCTGTTAGGATTGGAATAGGCGCCAAAAATACAAAACTAGAACGATGACTGGTCGAAACACTTGGAGCCAAAAGTCAATTAACGATCGAGGCCCGGGCACGTGGAACCGAACTGACTGATAACGCAGAGCAACCTAGTATATCAGATAAATGTACTACTCTGTGTTAAGAAAATTTACAAATAGTGTATATCAAAGTACTATTTAAAATCTAGCTGAATCATTGCTTATTTATTGGATTCTAATTGATTTTGCAAAACATCGGAGTAGGTATATTTATTTGTATCTCTCAAGAAGCATTTTTGTAATGTAAAGTCGTTAATAAAATCGTGTGTAAAATGCGGCCTTCTCTGGGGCCGTCCTCAGAATCACCCCACCACCCCATCTCGATACACGGGAGTCGTAAGAACCGGCTGAAGGAATACCGGAAAAGTGGGCAGCAGCATTCTCTCGAGTATTAATAACATCTACTGCGATGGCTATCCCAAGCATATATATTATGGTACTATGCTCAAGAGCGCAACCCAATATGGCCCTTACTCATAGCAACTCTGCTATTCCATTAGGCTATGGTAGGAGCCCTGGTAACGGAGATGGAAGTGGGGGTAAAGAATCTATGGGCGCGGTAAGGCTACCCAAAACAACTATCTCTGGCCCTGATAACGCACAACGTTTGGATATTTAGGTCTGGAAGAGGAATTGAGCGAATCTTTCGCTGAGACATGAGTAGGGTTGTTACACGTCCGAAAAGCGCGTGAAGGCGCGACGATCCTCCAGTCCGGGAATTTGCTCTTCCACCGGGAGGGCGACCACCTGTCCCCTGGGGAGGTCGTATTTATGGTTCGCAAGTCACTCATAGGGAATGTGGAGAGGATTAAAAGTAAGGTCGAGTGGTAGATAGCGTACCTTATACTCAGAATATTCAAACGGTATTCGCTAAAGGTTATGTAGGTCTAACCGACCACGACACACTCCAACGACGAGAAGATCGAGATGAAGGCCCTCTATGAGGACATCTCAAAGGTCATCCACTTGTCTAATACCCACTTGACGGTGGTAATGGGAGACTTGAATAGGGAACTAGACAAGAGAATCGATACATTATGGCTAACGAGACGCACAATATTGATTTGAGCAGAGAAACCACAGGGGCCTGCTGATGTTGACTGATTTTTGATGCTGATTGAAGAAAGGCCCTTACTGATGAATCCCTTCTTCAGGAAGCGAAAATGGACCTGTATTAGACCTGATGGTACAGTTAAAAACAAGATTGATTTTATCTTGTCGGACAAACGACGTTACGGCATATTTTTTTGTGTTTGTAACCGACTTTGTTAAGAATTGTTATTCGATGAGATTACCTCATTATCCTAATTAGGATCGTCAGGATTAATTATAACGTAATCTTCGAACGTGATTTTCAACCACTTTAGACTTTGGATTGACTTAAAATTTGGATTGATTTGAAACTTTGCACACTTATCAAGGATCGATGACAATGCAATAATTTGAGTTATCGAGTTTATCAGTTTTTAGGGTTCCGTAGCCAATAAAGAACCCTTATAGTTTAGACATGTCCGTCCGTTCGATGAAGTTTAAAGGCAAATTATCACGGCAAAAGTAGGCTTTATTTCTTTTAAATAACAGTACTTTTGATACTTTTGAGACTAAAAAAAGAAGAAAATAAATTATAGTTTAAAAAACTAAAATAACAAGCTTTGAATAGCTATTTGAACTAAAAAGTAGAAAATAATATTACAATAAATAAAGTTTGTAAAAAAAGTGTAAGGTGCTTAAAATCCATCCATCCATCCATCAGCATTTCAACGTCCACTGCTGGACATAGGCCTCCCCATGAACGCCACAACGAGCAGTCCCGTCATGGGGGATAATGCCGTAATCGCCACGCTTGGCAGGCGGGTTGGCGATCGCAGTGGATGTTGTTAATACTCGAGGGAGTGCTGCTTAAAATTAAATGTTACAAATAGTTCATTTATATAGTAAAAAGCTCCCCACCTACTAGCTCTACTAATCTCCTACTTTTTAGTTCAATTATATAGCTATTCAAGGCATGTTATTTTAGTTTTTTAAACCATATTTTATTAAATGCTTACTTAACAATGTGTTTTTGTTTTTGTGCATGTAAAATTACATATACTTTTGAACCACACAAGTTATTAATGGTTCAATATTCAATTCATGATAGAAAATTATGTTATATGGCGTAAATAATAAATTCGACTGTATTCCATTTACCAGTAAACTACGTTACAAAGAACTGCCATTCTGCGGCGAACGCGCGCACCGCTGTTGTTTTACACTGAAACATGCAAAACTAATGCTAGGGAACGGGCACCTATCCGTCGTTTGTTAGTAACTTATAACTCTAATTTTCTTGATATAGAATGAACTTTCAACGTCGAAATTAAAAAAAAAATGGCCATCGCCGCACTTGTTCGCCGGGATGACAATTCTTAAAATGTTTTTCAATTTGATAAGATTTCGATCATCGTTATTAATTAACATACGTTCGTATTGTTTCCGCTTTTTTTTTAAACGTGTATGTTTACACGTGGACAACATAGTGTGGGTTACACGTATTTTTAAATTACCTGTAGTTCATTTAATTGCTGTTAAATCATAATGTGTAACTGTTTTTTGTCCCAAATAAATAAATTATTAATCTAAATCTGATTCCTAGAGTTTCGTTTAGGCATATCTCACAGGAACTGTTTATCGAGATAAAATATTTATTTATCTAGACGTCGCGGGACGTCTATCAGATGTGAAAACATCGAAATTATTATGTAGAAATAAAATGATCATAACTTGACAAAGCACTCCTCAAGACGAATCAAACGAGTATAAACTCGATAGGGTTGCGTAGTTTCATTGCAGAGTTACTGTGGCTACCTTCCAGCTCCATCGTCAGACCCTGGATACCATCTAGAGACAAAGTACTCGTCAAGACAAATCATACGAGCCCAAACTCGATGGGGTTATGTCGTTTTATAACGGAGTTCCTATAGCCATCTTCTAGCTCCATCATCAGACCCTGGATACCATCTAAAGACAAAGTACTCGTCAAGACGAATCAAATGATTCCAAACTCGATGGGATTGCGTCGTTTCATTACAGAGTTACTGTGGTCACTTTCCAGCTCCATCATCAGACCCTGGATATCATCTATGACTGAAGTTCCAGTCAGGACATTTGAAACAGGACATTTACACACGAGCCCTAACTCGATGGAGTTGCGCCATTAAATTACAGAGTTTCGCAGGGCCACCTTCCAGCACCACCATCAGACCCTGGTTACCATCTAAAGACAAAGTACTCATCAAGACAAATCAAACGTGTCCAAACTCGATGGGGTTGCGCCGTTTTATTATAGAGTTCCTATGTCCACCTTCCAGCTCCATCATCAGATCAGCTCCATATCATCATAATATTGCATTGTCACCTGATATACAGATGCGTGTAAAATTTCAGCTCAATCGGAAACCGGGAAGTGTGTCAAATTTAACTTGCAACATTTGAACGGGACAAGTACAATAAAAGCGTTGCCACGCTAAGAACCGATTTTGCTCTCCCTCCGCATTAGATGTTTCACATCAAAAACAATTTAAATTGTATAATTTAGTATCCATTTAGATACTAGAAGAGAGAAGAAGAGAGAGGGAAAAAGAGAGAGCAGCTATTGTCTTTTTGGAAATAAAAATAAAAGATCCCATATGTTAATCCAGTGTCTCATCTATCTATCTACCAAATTTTATCTAAATCCTATCAATTGTTTAGGTGTTATTATTTCACAAACATCCTAACATCTTTACATAAAAACATCGATAACATCTTAAAAACATTCACATTTAAATATTTTAGTGAAAATAGCATCTATATTTTTTACATATACTGCAAAGAACTTAGTAGTGTGTACGAAGTTCCAGCTGGTGGATTCGTGTCCGCTTCTATATCGTTCATCCGAATTTCTGCAATTTAGTTTTAGAACAAACACACCCGTCACCTGCTGCCATCCGATGCAGTATAGATTACATGCTCAAAAGACTAGTAAGTACTTATTTCAAGTGCAAGGTAGTTACGTTATGTTATGTTTATTATTTTATAATAATGAGTGTTTGATGGTTCTTTCTTTCGCTCAGCAATGGAGTAACAATTAGACGTATTTTGGCTGAACATTAATACAGACTTTTTAGATCTATATTTTTTACCAATTGACATGCTCCGCCACTTATTAAAGTATAAATTATTTGTGAATAAGGAAAGAGAGATTTTAGTAAGAGCGGGAATCAAACCCGCGTCTTTTCCAATCCGGGGAAGTGCTCTAAGCCACTGAGCTATCCTACTGATCTTTCAATCGTCCCAATTTCCTCATCACAGTTGTCTTACAATCAACGCCATCTATCGGCAAGCATTACATGCAAAGTAACATATAGCAAGTTTAATTTTACAATTAAAATTCATACTATTTGATGGCGCGATTTTGGAGGAAATTGGGATGATCGAAAGATCAGTAGGATAGATCAGTGGCTTAGAGCATTTCCCCGGATTGGAAAAGACGCGGGTTCTATTCCCTCTAGTACAAAAAATCTCTTTTTCCTTATTCGCAAATAATTTGTACTTTAAAAAGTGGCGGAGCATGTCAAATGCTAAAAAATATAGATCAAAAATGTTTAAAAAATCGCGCCATCAAATAGTATGAATTTTAATTGCAAAACTAAACTTACTATATCGGTTTAATGCATGTAAATGCTTCCGATAGATGGCGTTGATCGCAAGACAAATCTGATGAGCAAATTGGGATGATCGAAAGATCAGTAGGATAGCTCTGTAACTTAGAGCACTTCCCCGGATTGGAAAAGACGCGGGTTCGATTCCCGCTCCAACTAAAAATCTCTTTTTCCTTATGCACAAATAATTTATACATTAATATAGACTGTCTTATAAGTAATAATAACAGCTCACTGGTCTTATCTCGCATTTCTGTGTTTATTACGACGCTAATTGTCACTTAAAGTGTAATTTGATTAAAAGTTCTATCTCTCTTTGAGTGCTATGATATTCAAAGGAGGTTGGTTGGCCCATAGGTATGGCCCCCGGAATATAATAAGATGATAACACTGAACTAATAAAGATGCAAAAGGTTAAGTAAGTTTAGACCAATGTCTACGATATGTTACAGGGCACTGGTAATTTGGTCACCAGTGGAAAAATAAAAAAATGAAGTTAATATATTTTCACTATACTAATCAATAACTTTTTTTTTATTGCTTACGATGGCAGTCGAGCCACGGCCCACCTGATGGTAAGTGGTAATCATCGCTCATGGACTCAACTATACCGGGGGTATTGTCAAGCCGCTGCACACCATTTCATTTCCAGATATGAAAAACTAAGCACTCTCACTTGTTACCCAGCCCTATCACCAGTAACGCAACGGATGATAATTGCTTACTTCCCTTAGTCGCCTTGTACGACACCCGCGGGAAAGGATGGGGTGGTGACACTAGTATTCTTAGTCCATCACCACACGGACAAATACTGAGTAAAAATAGTATTATTTTTTTTTGTAATATAATATTATAGAGAGCCTGAGAGGGTTCCCTATAACGATTATCTAAGATACAAAAATACTACAAGCCCTTTCATTTGATATATCACACAACATAGTATGCAAAACTATTTAAAAAATTTCTAATTAATCCCCCATCTCTAAAATTTACTTATTTGCGATACACGTCACATGCAGACTTACGTAAATATGTGTACCAAATTTCAACTCAATTGGTTCAGTAGTTTCAGAGGAAATTGACTGTGACAGACGGACGGACAACATAGACACACTACTGATCTTATAAGGTATCCGTATTTTTTTTTTTGAGGTACAGAACCCTAAATCCAGCAAAATAATAGCTTATTAGCCCTGGAATTGCAGATTTAAAATATGGCTACAGAAAACTCTGGATATGCTTCTACTAGGGTTAGATTATTGTAACAACTTTAATCTTTAAAAAAATAGTAAAATAAAACAATATGTTAGCGAAGCCTCCTTATAAAGTTAATGCTCTCTTGACTAATCAAATTCTGTGTTACTTTTCGTGTTATAATTTAAAGTAGTAAGCTTTATTACTTGATTAACTTAGCAAATTATTTAAATATAGGTAGAGAATAATACTTATCTTGTGTTTCTCTGTCGTAGTCTGAACACAAATGAACAGACGGCGCAACTTATATTAACTTATGACTTAAGTTTAAGAGCTAGTGCGCTTCTAATGCTTATGATTAATATGACTTAAGTACGCTAAACTTTACCATTCTGCAGCCTTTTATCCTAACCAGAGCAAGTTTATTTGTTTTCAATGATTATCGAATATATTTATGCCCTAAGATACGGATACCACTTTAGTACTTCCTATGATGATAAATGTATGTAGCGCAACAGTATCTATGATCAGGTAGGTATCTATGGGTATAACCACTGAATGAATTTAATATGGTTCCGGTGGCCTGCCAATAAAGGCGGAAAGACGGCACACGCGGGGTTTATTTAGTGGGTGAGGGCCCCACACTACCCTGTTCGTTGCCCCGAACGACGGGGTGTATGGTTAGGTATATTTCTTTCCGGGAAAATAAAAAAATAAGTTCTTATATGCTATCTATGGGTATATAACATCTCGTGTACAGTGATAGCCTAGCGGTAAAACCAAGGACTGCAGTGGTATCGAGTTCATTCCCGAGTCCGAGATATTCGTAGGGTACTAACCTCCGACATTTCCAGATTTTAAGAATTTATGTATGTATTTGTTTACAAATTAATAGTGACAGCAATGGGTTGAAAAATAATAAAGATCTCTCAAAACTTACGTGGCGAAACAAGTGAATGAAAAAGCCGCCTAATCTATCTGCAAAACATTTTAAATATTGATACCAATTGATATATTTTTGTATTCAGTACACATATTGAAAGTTACCTATATTTAATATATTTTCATTTATGGTTCTAAATTTAAAAATATGTATTAGTGAAAAATAAAAAGTAAATAACAAACAAATACATTTGCATGGTCACTTTACCGCAACAAATAATTTCACCAGCCACCGACATCGCTCACGAGTGGCACCGAGTTGAATATCGTTATCAGAATAACAATGAGTTTCTGACTCGCTGGAGATCTTCAAAAGTAATTCGCATTTTTCACGTCAGAGAGGCGGGTCCGGTGCGTATGGATTGGGAACGCGACGGGGACCGGCGTTCGCGAGCCGAACATGAAATCTGATGAAATCAGTATGATATCAATTTATAAAATTTAATATATTTATGTGTTATATTTTACTAACTTTTACCTGCAGCATCGCCCCGTGTAAAAGCTATTTTTTGTTATATAGGTACCTAACTCAAGCCTATCCATCCATCCATCAGCCTTTTGAAGTCCACTGCTGGACATAGGCCTCCCTAAGAAAACGCCACAACATGCGTTTCGCTCATATGGGGGATAGTGCCGTAATCGCCACGCTTGGCAGGCGGGTTGGCGATCGCAGTGGATGTTGTTAATTCCCGAGGGAGTGCTGCTGCCCACTCCTCCGGTATTCCCTCAGTCGGCTCTTATGACTCCCATGGGTGGAGGCTTGAGACAATTCTAAAGCTGGCCCCACACGGCAGACTCATGCCTAACACACAAATAAACACAAAGTAACCGTCGCTCATGGACCCAACTATACTCAGAGTATTGTCAAACCGCTGCGGATCATTTCATTTCACAGATATGAAATGAAGGAATTAACGGCTATCTCCTGCTACAAACAAAACACATCAATGTGCTTCATGGCCGGTCACACGGAAGATGGTGGTACCAACCCGTTCGGGCTCGATACCAAGTGAGTACTCTCACTAGGCTACTCAGCCCTAACACCAGTACCTAATGCAATGGGTGATAACTGCTTACTTCCCTTAGTCGCCTTGTATGACACCCGCGGGAAAAGATGGGGTGGTGACACTTGTATTCTTAGTCCGTCACTACACGGATACAATTTATATGCTATATAGGTTGGGTTGTAGTGATTTCCAATAGCTTTTACCAATAGATACCTAATTATAATTAATAGTAAATATTGCTGGTGATTTTCCTGGGGCCAAGAAATTTGCTGTCTACAAGTTCAGTAAGATAAATTTTCCATTTCTTTCTAAATTTAGAGATACCGTATGTGTGATAAAAATAGTTTACCGTTAATAACGTTAAAATATTTTATTACAACAATTAGTAACTAAACCATTAACAATATTTCATTACGAATACATGCGGGTTGTTAAGTTTTAGTTACCATTATGTTAGTTAATTCTATTTATAATTTTATTTTATTCTTTAACTTTGTTTATCTACTGGTTCATTTTTGATGAGTAGTTTGTGGAAACTGAATCGAAAATCCCACGATTCGCCAGCTATGTTTAAGTTCCACGTAATAGGGGGCGAGCCTATTGCTATCTTCCGGGCACATTTCCAAACTCCGGGCTGCTACTGGGAATTTTTCTTAAGTACAAATTATTTGTGAATAAGGAAAAAGAGATATTTAGTACGAGCGGGAATCGAACCAGCGTCTTTTCCAATCCGGGGAAGTGCTCTAAGCCCCTGAGCTATCGTACCATTCTTTCGATCATCCCAATCTCCTTATCACATTTGTCTTTACGACCAACGCCATCTATCGGCATGCATTTACATGCATAAAACCAATATAGTAAGTTTAATTTTTGCAATTAAAATTCATACTATTTGATGGCGCGATATTACACTGCCGCTGCACCACCGAGGCAGTTTTATAAAACTAAGCACTTGAAAACCAACAATTTAAATACAATTGGCCTAAAATATTTCCAATTGCGTCACAGTTGGTCTTGTACCAGTATTTTACCACCTTTATGACATTGGGCGGCCGGGCGACCCGACCACTACAACGTGCCCATACGTTCCTCTAATTAATTGTTATGGCTTAGGACGCCGAACGACCTACTAGCATGAAACCCCAAGTAGCTGTTACAGTAGGCATTATCACGAAAACGCTACAGATAAATTTTCTGTTTAATCGTTTCAAAGGGTTTTATTTCTTTCTTGAATTTTGGGTTAATCGTACAATTTTGTTCGTTTATTTTTGGTAAAACTTGGTAAGTATTTTTTAAATTACTTACTGACTATTTTATATATGGGTATGACTATGTTTTTGGATTGTATGTATATTGACGGATTAAGACTGCTATATATACGAATACCTCATTCTCTCTCAGTGGTGTCGTGGTAAATAGTCCTTGGAGACTAAGGACTTCAACGGCCATCCGCATGACAACTGATAGGAGGTTTGGGTTAGTTTTGCCACAGATATTGGAAATCTAAAGGGTTTCAATGACGACTGAGAGACATTTAATTTAATGAATGCTTGAGAAGATTCAGCACAGTAATATAGGCTAACACGTAGCGAGGGTAGCAGCCGCCCACAGCGCAGAAAACATTTAGCGATTGTTTTTTATGTATTTAAAGCTTAATCATGTAGTTCTCAAACATTAAAAGATGTTGTTATCAGCCATTACTTTCCGTAAAGACTTTTCCTCCACTATGTTAAAAAAGAACACTCGGGATAGGGTTGGCTATTTGCCGCCGGCGGGTCACTGAACATAGTACCAGTGGTCCGTCAAAACAGGCAGAGTGAAAAAAAAAAACCAAAGCGTTACCTATTTATTTCTATGACCGAAACTTCTAGAGGTAGGGCCTTGATTATCCCAGCATAAATGGGCCGGCTCGATCGGGGAAGTAACAACCTCTGCCAAAAGATCTGTGTGGACCAACGGTACTCCTACCATTGTGTTTCGTATGGTGAGTGAGACGACCGGGGCTCAAGGCTCAATGGGTGTCGTATGAGACGACTAAGGGAAGTAAGTAATTATCATCCATTGCATGAGTGGTGGTAGGGCTGGGTACCGAGTGGGAGTGGTCACTTGGTATCGGGCCCGAGTGGGTTCGTACCACCGTCTCCGGCCGTTTATTCTTTCATTTCATATCGGTGAAATGAAATGGTTAGCAGCGGCTTGACAATACTGTCAGTATAGTTGAGCCCATGAGCGACGGTTACCATTTACCATCAGAAGGGCCGTGGCTCGTCTGCCACTACATGCAATAAAAAAAAACTTTCTTGGTGCAATGTGTATGCTTCTACAACAACATTCCTGAAAATATCCGAAACATGCCTTAAGTTTAAATTTTTCTTAAGAAAACTATAAACAATATACTTTTCATTACTCATACTCTGTAAGCCTGAAGTTGCCTGAGGAGCGGGTTGAAAGTAATACTTTTCAGCCCTAGGGAGAATTACTTGCGCGATGTAAAATTGAAATAACATAAAGTTAAGTACCTATTTATTAAAGAATTTGTTTTTTATATGACTTTATTTTAATGTAGTTGCAACTATATCTTTAAAATAACGAAGATTTATATTTTTTCAATGATTAAAATAAAAAATAATGGCTGAATAGCTGACAGGCCACAGAAAAAAAAAAACAAAATCGGCGGGAAAACGGCAATTCCAAATTCAATTTTTAAAGTCTCCCATTTTCTCTTTAGCTAATTCGTGATTTTTATTTTTAGTTTCCTCGTATTCGTAATGAAAAGCACAGTGTTTAACTTGGGATAAAGATTTATTTAGCCCCTCCAGCTATTGGAGCCCTCGCTACGCTCGGGCGCCAAACCCCTCTCGGGACTAAATAAGTTGCTTTCATCCCTAGGGTAACAATGTACTATTTCATTACTCATACTCTGAAAGTAGGCCTGAAGTTGCCTGAGGAACGAGTTGAAAGTAATACTTTTCAGCCCCAGGGAGAATTACTTTCAACGGACAGCTGAGTAATTATAAAAAAAAAACAGTTCTATTTTCTGTACAGCCAGTCAATTACAGCGCGATGTAAAATTGAAATCCTAATATAAAGTTAAGTATTTATTAAAGAATTTGTTTTTTATATGACTTTATTTTAATATAGTTGCAACTATATCTTTAAAATAACGAAGATTTATATTTTTTCAACGATTAAAATGAAAAATAATGGCTGAATAGCTAACAAGCCACAGAAAAATAAACAAAATCGGCGGGAAAATGGCGATGCCAAATTAATTTTTTTAAAGTCTTCCATTTTTTCTTTAGCTAATTCATGATTTTTATTTTTAGTTTCCTCGTATTCGTAATGAAAAGCACAGTGTTTACCTCGGGATAAAGACATATTTAGTCCCGAGACGGGGTTTAGCGCCCGAGCGTAGCGAGGGCTACAATAGTTCGAGGGGAATAAGTTGCTTTCATCCCTCGGGTAACAATGTACTATTGTAATAAAGATTATTATGCAGTTTCATATTATCTTGAGGATAAAACAAAATGGACTTGATGGTTCCTCATTCATTATTTTGTTTATGTAATGTAATGTATATATCATTTCGTTGTAGCATTTTTTCATACAATTTTAGTTATCCATCCATCCATCAACCTTAAAAAGTCCACTGCTGGACATAGGCCTCCCCAAGAGAACGCCACAACGAGCGGTCCCGTCATGGGGGATAATGCCGTAGTCGCCACACTTGGCAGGCGGGTTGGCGATTGCAGTGGATGTTGTCAATAATATAATATTTTAGTTATAACTGTAATAAACTGACGAATCAAAAAAGTGGTCCAAGAGTTTCTTGCCGGGTTCTTTTTATGAAAGGCTTTACTACGGAATCCGACCACTTGTGCACTTGCCTAGAGCGCTCGTGTTAATTTTATGAATTTTCTACTATTTTAAGTGCTATGTACCTAGGCCTATAAAACAAAGATATTTTTTAATAAAATTAATAGAATAGAGCTTTTTGACTCTCTGTTCTCTCTGCCTACTCCGTAAGGGAGATGGCGTGGTGATATGTAAGTCAGTAAGAACAATGGTACCGACTAGTTCGGGACCGGTAATCAGTGAGCTTCTTGGCATGAAAATCTACTACCAATAAGGTTTTTATTCGAGTTCTCTAACATTACTGTAATTGTATTTGCTTAATTATTTTATTAGCCTCGTATCTAGTAAGTATACCCACGGGAATGAATGTGGTGGTGACACAATGTAATGCTAGTCCATCACCACTTAGACTTTAGGTAAAATTTTAATGGTTTTTACAGCTTGGAGGAATACATCAGCAACACCTGCATTAATTTCGGTAAATTATTATGCCCACAACTATTTTACAAACACATCCGTAATAATTATTCACAAATTACACTATAACATTTAAGCTTTATTTAACGTCTTCTGTAATAAAATTATTTAAACGGCCGAAGCCTTATTGAACCAAACAGTAAAATAGTGATGGGACTAGATACTTTTATCAGACTAACTCGAGTGACCCTTCGCCCGAACACGATTAAACATAACGAGAACCGTATCGATCTAATACCAGAATATTTATTTCAACGATCTCAGCAAGGATAACTTTTCTTCTGTTGAGTATGGGTGGACTAAATAATGTTAATATATAGTAAGATTTTAGTGCTTTATCCTACAAATATTACAAATGTGACAGTTTGTAAGTTTCGAATGCTTGTTGCTTAGTTACGTACTTATAAGCAGCTGAATAGATTTGGATGCAATTTACAGTTTACACATACATAGTTACCTGGATAACAATTTTTAAAAGACGTATCTATTAGGCAAAACCTACATGTGTATGATAAATAACTTATGTAATAATAATATGTAATATATCTTAGCCCTTTTAACTTGTCCTTTTTATTCATGTTCTTTAATTTTTATTAATGAACACATTAATTAAAATTAACAAATGGGTACGCTTAAACCAAAACCAAACCTGTAGTTCTGAGAGATTTTATTGACTAAAATATGAATAAATTATTTGTGAAAGTGGAAAAAGCGTACTTTACTGCAAGCAGGATTCAAACCTGCGTCCCATCCAATCCGCCGCCGTGTAGCAAAGTTTTTTAATTCCCTCTTTTCCACTTTATAATAATAAAGTAGCACGTTAACTGCTAAAGTATAAAATATGATTTCTATAAATACATATTATAGGATGTTCGAGTATTTATATCAAATTAGAGTACGTTTTTACATAATAATATCAGAGTCGCCTTATAGCGATTTGAATCGTGTCACATCACTAGCCTTCTAGTCATATAATTAAAATCGGGCCGGTGTATTGCCGGGCCGACCGATTTCTATGCAAATAGAAGGAGGTAATGTCGTCAGAACACGACCACTGCTATATCAGACTTGTTACTTATATGTGTCTACATGATGTAAAGATAACGTGATCTACGGTGTATGTTTGTAGGATAATCTGTTCGGTGATCAGATTTGGGAGTGAAAATGTTTATACAGTAAAAATACAGGTGCGATGTCAACGTAGTGACCACATCATTAGGAGAGACTACCATTTTATTGGTAAGTTAAATTAGAATAAGTATCGGAATCCCTCATTAGTTTGGGTATAAATTCATGAATACATTTGCATAGAAATAGAAGTAGGAGCTTGAGAAATGCAATGTAATAATTATTTTGTTGTTCTTAAAGTATTTTTTATAATTAGATACAATATTAAATTTAGTTTTCAAGAAATATGCATGAGAATAGAATAATCTGTTATAAAAAAAATTAACATATGTATAGCATCTTTTTGGAATTTGATAATTTGATTTGGTAGGTACTTACGTAAAATTAATTAGTTTAGTTATTAATAGTAAAGTAACATTAGTTATATCAGCATGCAAAAGTAATAATACTGTAATACCTACACATTTAGAAACATACATAGCATCACGCCTGTATCCCTGAAGGTGTAGGCAGAGGAAAACCACGGTTCGCCAACTATATTTAAGTCCCAAGTTATAGGGGGTGGGCCTACTGCTGTCTACCGGGCATATTTTCAAACTCCGGGCTACTCCTGAGAATTATTCTTTTTTTACGAAAAAACTCAATAACACTGCCCTACCCGGGGATCTAACCGCAGACCTTATGATCAGCAGTCTCTCATACATATTTATAGACTATATAGGTACTTATGGTTACTCCACTAATAAGTCTAAAATAAGTAATAGGTACTAAGGACTGCATGGCGTCGTTTTCGGCTCCTAATTTAAAGTAAAGACCTCGAAAATCTCTGACTTTTCAAAATTTACGTGCGGTTTTTAATTCAGAAATTATCACTACACTGTAAAGGAAAACTTCGAGAGGAAATCTGAATGTCTGAAAGATGATCTTGATGGCTTGTGAAATTAACACACACTCGACCAACATAGCAGACTATTTCTGAACTCCTCAGACATTGATGATGCATAGATACTCAATTATAAGATAGACACGAATGGTGAAATAAAACATAAAATAAAAATAATCACTTTAATTATGACACAAATACCTTTGAGTTTTTTTATCAGTCACCCATTGAGCGTAAGTTACATGCTATGCGTTTGTCAACAGTTCAAAAATGGATAAAGCAATTAAACGTTTGCCTGCAGCGTTATGCGTAAATGGAGCCTTAATATATGAGTAATGACTCCACAACACAGGCGATCAACAGTAATTTAATTTTGTTACAGCTTCCTAATGTACGTGCGCCAACATAATGATTGCACTTGATATTTATGGTTTAAGAAATCCTAACATAGAGTTCAATTCCTGCCTTATTTATAGGTATGTGTGTATATTACAAGTTTAATTATGCTTATATAGTCTTAGGATGACAATGCTAATAGAGCAATGGTAACATAATGGTACATATTTGGCAGATTACAATTGTGTACAACCCACCCATGAACGTACGTATTTTGCATTCCTATATATTCATATATTATACTTAATTACTTACTTATCATCATGCCATCTCTCTTGCGGGGTAGGCAGAGAGAACATAGTGCCAAAAGGCTCTATTCTTGCATACATCTCTCGCTTCCTCAATATTCATAATTCTCTTCATACACACTCGCCGGTTTCGGAAACTCCTGACTCTACCTATTTCAATACATGACCGATTTGCTCTAGTTAAGTGAGTCTCTTACTTATATTAAAATCTAGCAATTTTTACCCATCTACTCATCAGATTTTTTTTGAAATGGAATAGGTAAAAATTGGAATAGAATAGGTACATCATATTAAAAAGTTTTTTTTGTTATTTAGATATTTTTATATACATTTGACATTTGCATTTGACATGCTTAGCATTATACATTAAACACAAAGTGAAAAATGTGAAATCGAAAATAACAGTCACGAGCAGGATTTGGACCTGCGTCTTCTGGATACCGTCCAGATGCTTTGCCTTTTTTTTAATATATATAAAAATATCTAAATAATTATAGAGTTTGCGTCATTATTAGGGTAAAAATCTTAAAGACGTTAAGTATGAATATGTTACCGAAATTAGCAGTCACGAACAATGGTCACGATTGCTGAATTGGCAAAGCATCTGGACGGTATCCAGGAGATGCAGGTTCAAATCCTGCTCGTGACTGTTATTTTCGATTTCACATTTCTCAATTTGTGTTTAATTTTTTTGTTAATTAAAAAAATGAACTTCTGATATTGAACTGTATCTTGATAACAGTCAGTGGAGACTTCGTAACACAACAACGATGTTTCCTTTCACCCGCGTTTACCTTCGAACTTTGACACCAAGGCTAGATGATGAACCAATGGATACTGACATAACAGCGCAGCATGTCGTACAATTGACTTGACCACGTTCGTAAACTCGTGTGTGATTTGTGTTTCAGTTACTTAAAGTTAACTTGTTAGGTATTATATATAATACTAGCCTAGTTTTTAAGTTATATATCAGGTTACCGTTATAGTAGCGGGATAAAATGTATACCAGTTTTTAAGTCTAATCAAGGACTATCAAATAAAAATCCGTTTAGTAGTTTTTGCGTGATGCGCGAACAAACAAACAGACAAAAATCTAAAAAAATATGTTTTGTGTTTAGACACGCTAGCCTAATAAAGTAATTTTTTGTCAAATATCTTAAATGTACAGACATAGCTCTGTTACAGTTTTATAATAGTATAGAAGACTAGCCTTTGCGCCGCGGCTTCGCCGCAGCCAAAAGCTAGTTTTTCGGTTATATCTCAAGTTCCCGATATAGTAGCGGGATAAAATGTATACCAGTTTTTAAGTCTAATCAAGGTCTTTTAAATAAAACAAGTTTCATCAAAATCCGTCTAGTACTTTCTTTAAATATATTCTATAAAAATCTAGTTTAAATAATTTTCTAGTTTTTCAGTTATATCTCAGGTTCTCGATATAGTAGCAGGATAAAATGTATACCAGTTTTTAAGTCTAATAAAGGCCTTTCACATAAAAAAGTTAAAAAATCCGTTCAGTAGGTTTTGTGTGATGCGCGAACAAACAAATAGACAATAATACGACGGGCCTCGTGGCGTAGTCTTTAGTGTAACCGACCGACTTCCGTGCACGAGGTCGTGGGTTCGATTCCCACTCAGGAAAATTATTTGTGTGATGAACACAGATATTTGTACTGCGTCTGGGTATTTTCTTATTATATGTATGTATTTACAAAAAAAAAAGTATTATATGTATTATATCCGTAATCTGGTACCCATAGCACAAGCGTTAAGCTTAGTTTGGGACCAGACGACGTTGTGTGAAAAATGTCCGTGAATATTTATTATTTATTTATTATTATCTCCTGCTAAAATCAAAAGACACCGATGTGCTTCATGGCCGGTCACACGGAAGATGGTGGTGCCAAACCGCTCGGGCTCGATAGCAAGTGAGTACTCCCACTTGGTACCCAGCTCTACCACCAGTCATGCAATGGGTGATAATTGCTTACTTCCCTTAGTCGCCTCATAGGACACCCATAGAAAACAATGGGGTGGTGACACTTGTATTCTTAGTCCGTTACCTCACTGGCTTTATGCTAATTAATTGATTCTTACGACAGTATCATCGTCGTCTTAGCCTTATAACAAACTGTTGAGTTCGGCTTTCAATCGTTGGGTTTTGGCTGATTCAGTCTTTACAGGCAGCGACGGCCTGTCTGAGTTCCACGGCGTAAGGGACAAGTTGCGACCTTAGAACAAGACCGAGATCATGTTATTTTATTGAGGGTTTCGACAACCTGTAATGAATATCAGGATGTTAATTGACAGTTGGAAGCGACTCTCTAACGTGCCTTTTATAATCAAACTTTTAGGCTATATCTCAAGTTTCCGATATAGTAGCGGGATAAAATGTTTACCAGTTGTTAAGTCTAATCAAGAGATATCAAATAAAAAAGTTGCATCAAATCCGTTTAGTAGTTTATGCGTGATGCGCGAACAAACAAACAGATAAACAGATAAACAGACAAACACAAAAATCTAAAAGAAATCGTTTTGTGTTTTGACACGCCTATATAGCCTATTACAGTAGTTTTTCTCAAATATCTTAAATGTACAGACACAGCTCTGTTACAATTACAACTTTATAATAGTATAGATATAGATGGGTTAGCAACATCATGTATTCAAGGGCATAAAGGGATCGACATGGTGGCGCTAGGCCTTACATTCGAATACTCGATTAATTCGAATATTGAGCTTTTTCGGATATTCGAATACAAAAATATTATATTCGAATAATATTTTCTTGTAATATTGTCTTTTTATCACCCCAGTAACTAATATTGTGTTCTGTGTGAAGTAACAAGTAATCTGCAGCTAATTTATCAAACCAAGGTGTGAATTGGAGACATAAATCCACATGGAAATGGCGCTGTATTATATAGAAGGTCCTAGACAGGTCTCGTTAAATCGAGCATACAAGTTTCTGCTAAGTAGTAGTAAGTAAAAGGTATTCTACTAGTGTAGAGTGTGAAAGGGTATTATCATCTACTGAATAGATTTGCAACAATCTCAATCTCTATTTCTTGTGGCGGTTAAACAGACAGATCTCCAAGGCTGCGGGACACGATATTCACCAATTTAATACTCAAAAGCGAACTCGAAGCGTTCGAAAGAGTGGTCTGTCTGTCAGCCAAATCCAGCTGACTAAGCTAAAGGTAAGTGACGGTACTGTCATTTCATCCTGAGGTGAGATCTTGAGAGAGGTCCACCAGTTCTATGGACAGTTGTATAGATCCCAGAGTCCTGTTGTCGGCTTGGTTCAAGATCCCAAATCCAAGCTAACTCGGCACTTTATCAAAGATATCCCGGACATCAGCCTTTATGAGAACAGAATGGATCTCAAACATCTAAAGAACGGAAAGGCACTGCGAGACAACGGAATTACCACAGAACTTCTGAGAGCAGTCGGAAAGCCGATCGTAAAAGCTCTTCAATTTCGTCGTCCTTGGGGAGACGTTCCAGAGTCGTGGACCAGAAGCGTGGTGTTGCTGGTCTACAAGAAAGGTGGCAGAATGAAGAATTTTTGACCAACAGGGGCTAAAGAATGGCCCCTTCTGTAAGTTGTTTTCGAGGGTCATTACAAATCGACACACGCGCAGGCTTTAGTGACTTCCAGCCTCCCGAACAAGCCGGTTTCCGAAATGGCTGTAGTACCAGAAACCACATCCATACGCTACGCCAAGTTACGCAAAAAATCGAGCAATATAATCGGCTTCTGTGTCTGGGTTTATGGACTACTTTGATTGGATTGAAAGTTGAGCGGTGCTGCAGTCCCTTCAGCGGTACCAAATGGACTATCGATATATGTAAGTGTGCAGTGTCTGAAAAGGAAGTTCTACGAATAATGTGCATTACCAGTGATGACATAAGGAAACAAAGACGTGGTTTCTGAGTGTTGGCCTTGTAGCAAGGCTCAAAGTCGCTCAGAACTCAGCGTGCCATGGAGCGGGCTATGCTCGGTATTTCCCTACGTGATTGTATTCGTAATACGGAGATCCGTAGGAGAACAGAATCGACCGACATAGCCCGCCGGGTTGGCATGCTTAAGTGGTAATAGCAGGCCACATAACGCGAGGAACCGATAACCGTTGGGGGAAAAGGTTCTCGAGTGGCGACCACGTATCAGACGTGACGCACCGTAAGACGGCGCCCCACCAGATTGACTGACGATCTTGTCAAAGCCGTGGCGAGCCGTTGGATGCGGTTGGCGCAGGACCTCTACTTGTGGCGGTAATTGGAAGAGACCTGTCACTGCCAGCCGTAATCTCCCAGATGCTTCGTAGTGACAGGTGCTGGTCGTCCATGGCCTCCGTCTGTGAGGCTATAATTTCGCGAAAGGAGGCCGCGGAGCGGGAACGCGAGGCTTCAGCTCACGCTGACTCACTCCGCCGGCGGCGGCCGGGGGGGAGGAGGCGTCGCTATGCCCACCTCCTCCCACCACCTTGATGACGACAGGGCGTGGCCTGGGGCGTCGGAGTAGAATGTCATAAGACGACCCTCCGGCACCCAGCTAATAGGCATGGAAGGGGCTGCTGTGGTTTTAGTGGGTATTCCGGGTGACACTAAGATCTGCGCGCCCGGTGAGTCCTATATACCCCTCCGTCTGTCACTGATGAAGGGGATACGTAAATGCATTTCCACAGCATTAACAAAAAGAAAGACTTCTACATGTGGCGCTCGCTTGGGGTTAGCCTATGCCCAGCAGTGGACGTTGAAAGGTTGATAGATGAAAGAGTGGACAATTAAAGTAGCATGTGCTTATTTGAATAATTATTCCAATAATTCGAATATTATTCAAAAATGAAACGAATATTCGAATACCAATATTTTCGTATATTTGCAAGCCCTAGGTGGCGCGTTATCTATAGCAAATGGAATGAGTGAGAGTTATAAAATGGAAGGGAAAAAATGACGAGATGACGACCGCTAGAGAGATATGGAAGAAAAAGACATGCTGCGCTACCCCCCAAATAATTGGGATAAGACTAAGCGGATAGTGATGTTGAACCATAACATAGCATTATGCCTGTATTCCCCGAAGGGGTAGGCAGAGGTGTATTACACACCCACGACTCGCCAGTTAAGTCCCACGTTTTAGGAAAAAGCTCAATAACATTGCCCGACCCGGGGTACGAACCCGAGACATCATGATTAGCAGTCGCATACACTACCGCTACACCACCACAGAGCACCATCTTGTCCATAATTGACACACTTTTCATATTTTCTTACTAAAGTCATAACTTATGCAATATATTTATGGCATGTTCTATGTGTCAAGCACTAACACAAATTTTTTTTTTCTTTTACTAACACTAAATTAAAATTAAAAAAGAACCATATGTGTGCAATTCACACACGGCAGAAGTGAAACTTCTGAAAAGTAGCCTACGACAGATTGAGATGGACATAGAGTATCAGGAGTATTAGGATAAATGTAAGGTTTATTATTTTTTACCAAGCTTAAAATGACCTCTCATTAATTAAATTTAATGCCTCCAGCATTAAAATTTATTTAAATTTTGTTTTCTGCAACGATATAACGGTAGATTAACGTTTAATGTTGTTTTTAAACTTTAATGGACTTTACATTTATGTGTTTGTTTTCTTATTGTAACGCATTTTCGTTTCATCAAGACAAGTTTCAAATCACAACGATTCTAAAGAAGTTTCATTTCAAAAATAATGCAAACATTTTTCCATATAACCGCATATTACTAAAATAATACATATTTATGTAGGTCGCTATATATATTTTTTTTATATTCCATAGCTGTCAAACAAGCATCGGCCCACTTGATGGGATAAGCAAGGTTCTACCACTGTAATACTTATTTCAAAATCATATACAATTTAAATGTTTTATGAAACATTTACAGCTATTGTTTAATGAAAGTAATTAACTGGTGGCATGGAGAGTTGCTTCGCGTGGTAGAGGGGGTCTTATATTGACAGACAATGCCGAACGAAACAATCAGTGGGAAAAGTTAAAGAGTAGACGCTGAGTCAGCAAGTATTGCGCGTAACTAGCTGCGCGTGCGACGATCCACTACGAAATTACGTTTTAAATAGCGCTATGATTTGTACAGTTCTTAGAAACAGAATAAACATGTGGAATGTTTTTTTTTGTGAACAATAGTAATGATGAATGATATTATGCATGCATATTCGAATAGCATTCTCTACACGGAACTAGCCTATTACCTGTACTATATAGACGATAATTTCGTGTCACGTAGATTGTACGCGATATACTCTTATACTAGAAAATTTGCACATGTGTGCAGTTTGGTCCAACTTAAGAGATAAGACAGACTTTATCCAGATTATTTACTTTTATTATTGTAAAACTAATGAACGAATTATGTGTGCCACAAGCTACTGGATAGATTTCAATTATGTTTTCTAAGTGTAATTTTTAAGACACTTGGCCCCTTATTTAAAAAAATATTGCGATGTCTTATATCCTAGCTTTGGCTTCGCCGCAGCCAAAAGCTAGCTTTTAGGATATATCTCAGGTGCCCGATATAGTAAAGAGATAAAACATTTACCAATTTTTAAGTCTAATCAAGAGCTACCAAATAAAAAAAAATGCATCAAAATCCGTCTAATAGTTTTTGCGTAATGCGCGAACAAACAAACAGATAAACAGGTAAACAGAAAAAAAATCTAAACAAAAAATGTTTTGTGTTTAGACACACCTATAAAGCCCAACAAAGTATTTTTTTCTCAAATATCTTAAATGTACAGACATAGCTTTATTACAGTTTTATAATAGTAAAGATAAAGTCGATAAAGTCAATAAAGTTTTACGAAACAATGATTCTATAATCACTACGCGTTCAGTGTGCAGAGGGGAAGTCTCTTCTTCATCTGCCTCATGTATAATAATAATAAGCAATGCAGGTAAAGTCGCAGATATTAGCTAGTTACGAATAATTTTGAGGATACACATTTTCTCTATTTACTACTACTTAGTTATCATAATGCCATCTCCCTTGCGAGGTAGGCAGAGAGGATAGAGTCCTTCCACCTTCCTTCAATACATGACCGATTTACTCTAGATAGGTGACTCTTTGTCTCCCTCTGTACGTATATCCTTCCACTTTCGCATTGTATATGTTCTTAACCAATTGGTCATCCGACATTCTTTTTAAATGTCCTAACCATCGGAGCATTCCCTTTTTTATTGTAAATCTTTACATCAATACTCTCCGTCATACCTTTTTTTTTTTCTTTTTTTTATTAGAGCCCTACACCATTCATTTCATTCCATTCATCAGCCTTTCATCGTCCACTGCTGGACATAGGCCTCCCCAAAATGAGGGTTTTACCATAATCGCCACGCTTGGCAGGCGGGTCGGCGATCGCAGTGGATGTTTTTAGTACACAGGGGAACGCTGCTGCCAGGTCCCCCGGTAATCCCTTAGTCGGCTTAACTCATGAGGTTCTCTATTTAAATAGCAATATAACTGTTTGTAGCAAAGAAATTATTTCGCTAGCCGCACTGGTGAAAAAAAAAGTTTAAATAGAATGAAATTAGAGTAAAAATCTGTTTTATAAACCTAACTAAGTATCCCACTAGTAGTACACTAGTATATCCTGGTTGGTATAAACTAAAAAATGAAAAAGATTCGCTTATCATGATGGCACAGCAGAAAAGCACATAAACGTCAATCATCGTTATTACTATCATTACAATAATAATAAATCAAGCTAACATTGTCCATAGTCACAGCGGTCCATGCCACATCGACTTGCCAGTGTACCGACAATATTCGGTTAGTTAAACCGTAAAGGCACCGACATAGCTTCATTGATTATAGTTCATGTTAACCGCACGCTCTCCGATATGTACATTCAGTAGGTACATTGTAATTGTTACAATTTTATTTTTAGAATACGGTTTCCATTGTTTTTTTTATATACTATGGCCCATCGGATAGTGAGCTGTTACCATAGCTTATAGATGCTAGCAACACCAGAGGCATCACTCGCGCCTCGCCATCTCCAAGGAAAGGGATAGGAAGAATAATAACGAGAGGATAGGACACATTCTGGCTCACACAGCTGGGTCGTGGCTCGTCTGCCACCGTAAGCTAAAGTCAGCAAACTGCTGTCATCACTGCACAAACAGGTTACAGCAGGGCCCGTAGAATGTAACTCACTAAATCGTATCGACATCGTATCGTCTCGCTTGTGATTGGCAGAGAAACCATCGCATGATGTCGCAATAATACCTCGGCCAATCACGGTGATCTTTCAACCAATCACAATGACATGATGCAATATATATACGATTTAGTGAGTTACATTCTAACTCCCCAGGTGGGTTAGGCAGAATCTCATATCTCACATGTCGATCGTATCGTGACCACTGTTATTGGTTGAAAGATCACCGTGATTGGCCAATTGATTATTGTGACATCACGCGTCGGTTTCTCAACCAATAACAGTGATCACGATACGATCGACATGTGAGAAGAGATTCTGCCTAACCCCCCTGGGGGGAATCACAGTGAACTCGATACGATATATGAGATTCTGCCTAATCCCACTGCCCCCTGAGGCAGAATGTCATATTTCACGTGTCGACTGTATCGAGATAACTGTGATTGGTTGAGAAACCGACGCGTGATGTCACAATAATCCGTTGGCCAATCACGGTGATCGTACAAGCGAGACGATACGATCGACACGTGAAATATGACATTCTGCCTAACCCCTCCTTTAAAGCACTGAATGTGCTTTAAAGGCCATTATATTATCTAAAAGATCATTCGTCGACAGGCTCACTGCAAAAAAATTATATCTTCATTATCGTTTTTTTGTTCAACCCTTCACTGTGCCACTAGTGGGCACGGGTTTCCTCTCATAGTAAGAGGGATTTAAGCCGTAGTCTACCACAATGGTCCAGTGCGGGTTGGCAGATATCATAAACCATTGAACCTACAAATACAGCTGTCTATGGGCTGAAATAATATAAGTAGTGGGTTACGACTATGACAGTATTTATGCTGAAAGAATACTCTTAAATTGATCAATGTGGATCTGTAAGATGTTGCCCTGCCCAAAGGTGGGCTTGCAGTACTTTTGGTTATATCTTCTTATGTGTAAAAAATCATTAAAGAAAAACAAATTTCCGACAATAAACCAACACAAAATCATGTAACACTATCTCAGAGCGGCTTATTGGATCCAATTATATATCCTATCCTGGAACCCCCTGAAATACACAAAATCATCAAAAACGATCCAGTCCTATAGGAAAAGTTCAGTGACTAATACAAATACAAACGAATTATATTCAAAGTGTAAATGACAGTGTACCGATAATTGATACCATCAATACCATGGATTCAGTACTCGATTCCCAGATGGTGGAAATTTGCATCGGTCTTTTCGTGAATATTGCTGCAGCAGTTTTTTTATATTTAAATTGAATTCGAGATAAAATCGTTATATTGTTCTATTTAAATTCGATTTTAGATAATAACCCCATTAATCACTGATTTACTCCAAAAACTATAATGGAACCTTCGTCACGTTTTTTTAGTCGTGTTTTAATAACAGTTTTTGATGGCTACGAAAATGGTATGGGGCATATTATTACAGTTATTTGGTGACATCCGTGTGGTGACGGACTAAGAATACAAGTGTCACCACCCCATTATTTCCCACGGGTGTCGTATGGGGTGCGACTAAGGGAAGTAAGCAATTATCATGACTGGTGGTAGGGCTGGGTACCAAGTGGGAGTACTCACTTGGTATCGGGTCCGAGTGGGTTGGTACCACCATCTCATGTGACCGGCCATGAAGCACATCGTTGCGTTTTGGCTGTAGCAGGAGATAGCCGTTTATATTTCATTTCATATCTGTGAAATGAATTGGTGAGCAACGGCTTGAAAATACTCTCGGTATAGTCGAGTCCATGGGCGAAATGATAACCATTTACCATCAGATGGACCGTGGCCCGACTGCCACTACAGGCAATAAAAAAAACATATTTGCCCGGAGTAATCGGTATGACATCATTTACATCAATAGAATTTTAAAATATCTAGAGAAAATATAACTTTCTATGTAGCAGTTCTTGAAACTGTTTCATACATCATAAAACAGTGACAGTAAAGATAATTACAATCAAATATAAATACGTAGTTCCATTAAAGCAAGTCAGTTAAAAGCACAACAGAAAGTTAATTCGCGAGTGCGACACGCAAGTGCGGTGAGGTGAGACGTCGAGAGCGACTCGTACGGCGCGTCGCGTCATGTGGCGGTCGGTCGGCGGTTGACTATCGCGCTATCTTCACGCGTGGTGCCTCCGATGCGTGTGCGCCACAACCGTAGCCCCCTAGTCGCACCAACTTGATTACTTGGCTCTATTTAATAAACAATTATGTATGTGTTATAGGAATGGGTTATGACAAGCTGTTTCTAGAGCTAATTAATTGAAATTAGCGTTTGTTAATTTAAATTCTTCTACCACGTAATTCAGAACCGTTATTATTTTATTTTATGAAATTTACTCGTTTTAAGTATTCAATTTATAGCAAGAAGCAATAAAGATGCTAAGAGGTGAGAAAATTGGGTAATATACACGTTACAAACACCAAGTCAGCAATAATAGATAGCCAGCGCTCGTGTAGTTTGGATTACCAGTGAAAAAAATACATATAAGTAGTTGTCGTTTATTGCTAGTGCGGTGAAAGATACTTGTGGTTGTCCATCATATGGGATGCTATGCATCCACCCATCACTCTTTCGTCATCCACTGCTAGACTAAGACCTCCCAAGAGACCACCACAGTGAACAGTCCTGTGCTGCCTGCGGGCTAAAAATAATCTTGTCATAAATATTGTTACAAGGAAATAGCTTTTTTTACACACAAACATTTACTACTGTAGTTTGTGTTAGCTTATAAATTAATATTATAAAATATGCTGCTCATCCTAAATGATCCTTTATACAATCCTTTAAACGTTGAGGCCATTTATCAATTGAAACATGCACTTTCTTCATGGGAAAATTGTTCCCTGCCAATCTTATGAATTGTTTTAAGGACTCCAAGTGATCATGGCGTTTAGGGCTTGCCATACTCTCCAAAATTTACCATAAATCATACTCCAGCCGATTAAGATCGGGACTAAATAACGGCCAGTCTTCAGCTCTGATGAAGTTAGAAACATTCGTTTCCAACCATGCTTGTGTGGATCGAGCTTTATTGCCAGACTACATTGACGGACAAACATCTTCACAAACTTTCATGTTTATAATATTAGTAGGAACAAAGGAACTTTCTTGTTTAATTTTTATGACTTCTCTTCACCCGTTAGATGGGTCATCAGCAGCATCTCGACTCAAACACCTCGATTTTGCGAAACATTTTGATTTAATTTGTTCCTGTTTGGGTGTGTCTCTTTACAGCTATGCAAGTCCGTTTCAGATTAAGGTTCAAATTCGCTCTGCTTACAGGATTTAATGGTTTTATTATTAAATACTCTCCTATCAAAAACCATCCTCATTTGCAGTTTCTACTGTAGTTTACAACCACGTTTCAGTAAAAAAAAAGCAAACGTTTTAAAAACTGAACAATAGCAACCGTTTTAAAAACTAAAGAGTAATATTTACGCAACAGGATAAAATTAATGCAAAAGTTAATTTTGGAAACTGTAACTTTGGAACTGGTGATTTAAATTACAAGTAAAAATATTCCGCGTGATTCAACTTAGCTTTACATTTTTAAAGTAACGTATCATTTCATTGTTATAAAAATGGGTGGAGCGGTGTAACATCACATAATGAATATCTGAACAAGAGGGCAATCAAACACCGAGGAGTGTCTACATAAGGTTTCAAATTAAATTAATATCGTAACAAACGGTCAGGCAACGCATGTAGGCGGACTGAAGCGCAGAAACTGATGATTGCTTTTCGATACCGTCTTACGAAACACTACAGACTGTACACCGTTAGTATACAAACTAAAAATTAAAATAGCTAAACGGACGGTGGTGAGGCGGCTAAGCAGGGCAATTGTAGAACCCAGCGGGCGGTTCGCCTTTCATTATTTTATAATAACTCGTATAGAGGGCGACCGAAATCTCCGTGTCATGCTGGCCCACGGCAAATAACCAACTATTACCGAATTAATTGCCCCATTCTGGGCGGTAACGTCAATCTGGCCAGGTCTATAGATGTATTGTCATTTCTGCAAAATAATGAAGCATCTGTAATCTGCAGTACATTTTACAACCGAATATTTTGATACCTACTGTGTTAAATTTATATAGCAGTTTAATTTTATAACGTTGGTGAAGACATTACCAATGTTCTAAAAGTAGTGCATAAGCGTATTCAAATTGAAAACATTGCTCGATAACTAGATTGAATTACAATTTTCCTTAAACATTACCAGCGATTGTTTAAATTGAAACATTGCATTTCAAATGGCATGTATTCATGGAACATAGTATGTCTCATGTTAGCAGTACCTACTGGAATTTCCATAACAATGACACATTTTAGTATCCTTTTCAATGACAGAGTCAATTATGTTCAAAAGTAAAGCATCAGGGTTATTTATTTTTGAATCGATTAGGCTAATTCGTAAAGTGTTCTAAAACACATTGTCAGGATTTTTCAAGACTTTTAAAAAAACTAGTTTATCTATTCCAAGTCCAAACATAAATGACCGCAAGTACTTAGGTACTGAGTTTTTTTCTTACTGTGTATGGTAGCTGTTTTTGATTGGGTTTATAAAATGTCGTATATAACAATAACACCTAACTCCTCGGCTTCACACTCTCATATCTTCAACAAGGGTGTCTCTAACGCGGTAACATCTGTACTGATCGATATAGCACGATCGAGCCGGAGATTATGCTAAGGCGATGTAGAGACGTGTCGAATGCATATCTCGAGTCGATATAAATCATCTTATTAACTATTGTTTCGGGAGGTGTGGTGTGAACGAAACCCGATCTTATCGTACTCTGATGTGTTTTAAATTAACATAATAGGTTTTGTGAATGGATATTGCGTTTATATTTGTTGAGCTATGGGAACGCTAAAGGGTTGTAGATGTATTAATATGCGTCGGTTTTGTTTAGTTGTGATGGGTAAATGGTCTCGCTGTTATCAGTAAGAGGAGCGTTCGTTTATTAAGAAATGTTTTCAAATTATGTTTTATAACAGGCTAGCACTTGATATGAGATATATAAATAGAAAGTTATGAATCACTAGCCTATTAATATCAATATAAATAAGTTAAACATATTATAATTCTAATGTTAGGATCGTACTGGAGATTATCGTATCAGTCTAAATGTTGTTTTACAATCAATTTGTATCTATACTATTATAAGGCTGTAACAGGGTTTCACACCACGATATGGTGCATTACAGATATTTGAAAAAAATAATATTTTGGCTATTTAGATGTCTCTGTCTCTGGCCTATGTCCAACAGTGGACTTTAAAAGGCTGATGGATGGATGGATGAGATGTCTCTGAACACAAATAATTTTATTTAGAAGTTAAAAAGCTAACACAAAATCTTAAGCCTTTCGTGCGCAAGTACCAGGGAGGTAATCCATTTTTTTTGGCACACGCCTGTGCTATATCAACAATTTTTTTTTATTGCGTGTATTGGCAGAGGACCCACGGATGGGCCTGATGGTAAATGGTAATCATCGCTTATGGACTCAACTATACCGAGAGTACCTATTGTCAAGCCGCTGCTCACCATTTCATTTCACAGATATGAAATGAAAGAATAAACGGCTAATCTTTATCCTTTCCTTAATATCCTTTATCTCCACCTCGTACCCCTTTTCTTGGAGTAGGCGACGCGCAAGTTATATCCCTGGTATTGCTAGCATCTACCAGCTATAGTAACCGCTTATTATTAAGTGGGCCGTATGCATGTTTACTACCGGCCTTTCTTTTTTGTTAAGGCGGGAAAAAATGTTCCTAACCGCACACCCCGTTGTCCGGGGCAACAAACAGGGTACTATGGGGCCTTCACCCACTAAAGAAACCTGCCGTGTGCCATCTCTCGGCCTTTATTGGCGGGCCACAGGAACTATGTTACATAATATTCCTTCGGTGATCCGCCAGCGGCTTACTCTTTCGGGCACCCTCTACTGAGCGACGCATCCGCACGCGGAGCGTCGCACCTTCGCGGGAGGCCTCGCAAGTGGCGGACGTTCCCCGGTCCATCCACCCGCAGCATCAGCTGGGGCGGCATGAAGCGCAAGTACCTACGCCTGCGCCGCCCCGGTCGCTGGCGGCGGTTTGGGTCAGCGGATAAATCCTCCTCCTCGGCCCTCTCCGCCGCTTCCTTCCGCGAGATAAACTCCTCGCAGAAGGCAGCGACCGCGGCTTAATATGTTTACTACCGGCCTAGTAAAAAAAAAATCTGGCAAAATGGCTAATAGTTGTGCAACGTTTCAGTCAAAGTAAACAAACATTTTGCTAAAACCAATGAGCAATTATCATTAACACGTTTATATTAGCTTCGTTTATCGCGTATCTATGAATCTAGGTATCTATGAACCTAACGTAATCTTTGATCGTGATTTTGACCTACTTCGAAATGTTGGATTAAATTGAAATTTTCCACATTTGTCAAGGACCGATGAAAATATAGTAAATTGAGAAGTTTATCCGTTTTTAGGGTTCCGTAGCCAATAAGGAACCCTTATAGTTTCGCAATGTCCGTCCGTCCGCTGTTTACAGTTTAGTTTAGGGAGCTGGTAATAGAAAGCTGTAAGTGGTCATGAATATACTTACATATTAGTCACGTTGGCAAAAGGATAAAATAAAATCTTGGAAAACAAATACCCTCCCTCTACACGTAAAGTGAGGATGTTGATGTGAAACATCTAATGCGGAGGGTGCGTAAAATCGGCTGTTAGCGTGGCGACGCTTTTATTGTACTTGTCCCGTTCAAATATTGCAAGTTAAATTTGACACACTTGCCGGTTTCCGATTGAGCTGAAATTTTCACGCATGTGTATATCACGTAGCAGTGCAATATTAACATGTCATGGAGATGATCTGATGATGGAGCTGGAAGGTGGACATAGGAACTCTATAATGAAACGGCGCAACCCCATCGAGTTTGGGCTCGTATGATTCGTCTTGCTGAGCACTTTGTGTCTAGATGGTATCCAGGGGCTGATGATGAAGCTGGAAGGTGGCCACAGTAACTCTATAATAAAATGACGCAACCCCGTCGAGTTTGGACACGTTTGATTCGTCTTGATGAGTACTCTGTCTTTAGATGGTATTCAGGGTCTGAAGATGGAGCTGGAAGGTGGCTACAGTAACTCTGCAATGGAACTACGCAACCTTATCGAGTTTATACTCGTTTAATTCGTCTTGAGGAGTACTTTATTAAGTTATGATCATTTTATGTCTACAAAATAAGTTCGATGTTTTCACATCTGCTAGACTTCCTACGACGTCTAATTTTTTTTTTACTCGTTTATCCCATAGTGTGGGATGTAGTTGGATAGGTCTTTCAAAATTATTGTGGGTTTGTAAAAACTATTTTTCGAATAAGGAATCCGTTTGTGAAATATAAAGCTTAAAAGTGCTATTTTTTAGTTTTAAATCAATTTAGCTAGCTAAGTATTTGTTTTATTGGATATGTGAAAAGATTCATGTTAGTAATAAATATGACGAAGTTCAAAGTAAAATTATCACAGCTTAGTAGGGTTAATTTTTTTTTTAATATAAGTACTTTGATTTGTGTTTTTGAGAGTAAAAAGGAGAAAATAAAATATAATTTAAAAAATCTATAATAACACGCTTTAATAGCTAGTTAAACTAAAAAATAGTAAACAATATTATAATAAATAATTATTGTAAAAGAAGCGTAGAGTGCTTGACATCAAATGTTACGAATAGTTCATTGATACCTATATAGTAAAAAGCACCCCACGCTTTTTTTACAATAATTATTTACTTATTATAATATTGTTTACTACTTTTTAGCTCAACTAATAGCTATTAAAGCGTGTTATTTTAGTTTTTTTAAACTATAACTTTTTTCATCACAAATTAAAACAAACAATTATTACGTACGCAAAAATTAAAACGTAAATAACAAAAATATTAATATACCAACACCACTGTTTTTAATTTAAGTCTTACCTGTAGGAGTCTACGTCTGTAAATTTTTGGGTCCGTTCATGCAACCTACTTACACGTTTCTGATTGTACTGTGTCACTGGCAAAAAAAACAAAAGAGTTGAATGCCCCGAGAACATCGAATTAGTATGTATGGTGTTATCTAGCGGCGAACATAAGAACCAGCGCTGACTCATCGTCGATGGACTATTCGGTACACGACTATATTGCAGCTCACGGGATTTTTAACATAAGTACCTAATAATATTTTTTTACTAGCCTTTATTTGTCCCAGCATTGAGCATGGGTCTCCTCTCATGGTGAAAGGGGTTAGGCTATAGTCCACTACTCTGGTACAGTGTAGGTTAGTAGACTTTAATGTCACATAGTTCCAGTGGTCCGCCAATACAGGCGGAGAGTCAGCACATGGCGGGTTTATTTAGTAGGTAAGGGTCCCACACTACTGTCTGTGGTTAGGTACATTTTCCCACGCGTTAAAAAAAGAAGCAATGCAGGTTTCTTCACGATGTTTTCCTTCACCGACCAGTAATGAACTGTAAATAACTACACACACAATTTCGAAAAATCTCGAAAAGTCAGAGGCGTGTGCCGTGCGAGGTCTGAACCTTGGACTCGAGATCAAACTCGATACTACTTTTTTTTGCAGTCCTTCCTTTTATCGCTACGCTACCACTGCTTCTACCACTGAAGGAATGTAATATGGTTCCGAGGGCCCACCAATAAAGGCGGAGAGACAGCACGCGGCGAGTTTCTTTAGTGGATGAGGGCATACTACCCTGTTCGTTGCCCCGAACGACGGGGTGTGTGGTTAGGAACATTTTTTCCCGCCTTAACATAAAAAAGGCTACCACTGCTTCTGCATATAATTTTAATTATGCTATTTTTTTCAGTCTATATAATTATATGGTGTTCTTTTTTGGTAAGTTCAAAGTTCACATTTTCCTCACAATTATCTGCGTGGTGGGTGGTGGCAGAATAAGTAAACTGTAAAATGTTGCCATCTCATTCTTATCCACAAATATGGTATCAGGCCACTAAGAGAAGATAGCTACAATTTCGTAGGCGATGGTGTCGCGCTAATGATGCATCTGGTGTGGTATTGTCTATGGGCTACAGTAACCACTTAACATCAGGTGGGCCGTGTGCTTGGTTTGCCATCCACGTGGTATAAAAAAATATAAGTTGTTGCTAAGCTGTTGCTGGACCATCATGTGGCTCGTTGCTTGTATATAACTGCTAATAACAAATATTAGCTCTGAACAAATAATTCTTAATTTTCTATACACCTTTTTTTTTTTTAAAAAAAAGACAGCACCCTGCACTAACGAATAATCCTTGTATTGCGAGGGAGTTTACAAACATACAATTCCAAAGATACAAAGTGCACCCAGACTCAGAACAACCATTTGTGGATCACACAAAGAGTTGCCTATGTGGGAATCGAACACACAACACTCGGGCGAGAGGCTAGTATTTAAACCACTCCGCCATCTGTGCAGTCAACATTCTCATATTTAAAACATTTAACAAAAAATACCACGCTAAGGCACCCTAAAATATTTTGAGGCTAAAATAAAAAATTCAGTGATCTTGTTTAGGTTGTCAAGTAAGTTATGGCACGTATTTCAATACAAAGATGTCAGTTATGTTTGCGATTCAGATTATATGTTGATTCGGCAAAAAACAAATGATTGCGTCTTTGACACGTCATGGACGTCATGGTACGAAATTGCGATTGCGATTCAGTTCAGTTTGGGTCCTAAACTGAATCGCAATAAGAGTTCGTGGTAAGCCTGATAAGCTAAACAACATGTTTTGACGTCAATCACCCAATGTAAGGCTATTGAGAAATCTTGTCATTGTTTTTTAAATAATAAATTAGTCTATTATGAACAAAAGAATAACACATTTATTCTTAATTTGAAATTACAAGTCATCAACAACAGATTTAGTTTTACTACTAGCGACCCGCCTGGCTTCGCACGGGAAATATAATAAGAAAATATTTTTTTTATCATTTATTTAAGCATCACACAAAGGTTTTAAACACATCTGTATGTTGAGGCCTTCTTTTAAGCATGGGGATGCCTGTGGCAGAAGACCTCACTCTTCCTTAACAAAAGTAACTTTTAAGAACTAAGATTTACAATTTTAATTTACTATTTAAACTCTATAGTTTCTTCTCTATAGAAGAATGTGTGTGTGTGGGTGTGTGTGTGCGTATGTGTGTGTACGTGAGTGACACTTATATTTTTATATAATCATTTGTAACATTGACTCTGTCTCTTCATAACTCAGGGTTTTTAACCAGTCCTTCAAAACCTTTTTACATTTACGATATGGGTTTGGAAATATATTTAGTTTTTTATTAATGGTGTTGTAGAGATATGCACCCAGTGCAGTATATTGCCGACTAGCAAATGTACTTCTCATTTTGTCTGTGGCTATTACAGATGTTTTCTTTCTTTTAGATAAAATGCTTGAGTCAAATGGCAAATGCTTGTGCACTCTTAAGACAGAATTAAAAACAAATAGCTTTCGCACTGACAATAAATCACAGAGTTTATACAGCTCGTCGGTAGGAAATCGATATGTTTTGAAATAAATAGTTTTTATTAGCGCTCGTTGAGCCCTTTCTATAAACAAAAAATTAGTTTTTGAGGCTCCACCCCAAATAGGAACGCAGTACAATTGCTTTGATCATAGTCGCATTGATGAATTTTGACGTTAAAATTATTATCAGGTTGTCCTTGATTCGTTAATGAAAAGCACATAAAGTTCGTTTTATGAGTATTGATCGTAAGTAAGTTCATATTCAGCCAACGAGAAATCTTGAGCATACCCAGTTCTGTGTTCTTTTGTACAGATTCCCAACTGTCGCCTGTAAATGTTATCCGCATATGCAACAACACGGGCACAGTCTATCTCCAATTTACATAAGTGATTTATGTAAATAAGGAACAACGTGGGCCCGAGTACACTGCCTTGTGGTAAACCGAATGTAATATTCAAGTCCCGACTTGTGTAGGTATTGTCCGATTTTAACTTTCTGTGTTCGACCCGAGAGATAATTTCTAAATAGGTCTAGAGGTGTGCCTCTTATGCCTATCTTTTCCAACTTGCGTAATAGCAAAGGTATTGAGACCGTATCGAATGCTTTTTTTAGATCAAGGAAAACCGCTAAATATTTTTTCCGTTGATCAAGGCATTCAGTTATATAAGACGTAAGGGCTACTACTGCATCTTCAGTTGATTTACCCTGTGTAAATCCATACTACGAGTTGGATATAAATTGATGTTTATTTAAAAATGTAATTAGTCTTTTATTTAGTAGTTTCTCAATTATTTTCGATATCGGTGAAAGTACCAATATTGGTCGGTAATTAATGATATTATTATTTTCTCCACTTTTGTGTATAGGAGTAACAACAGATTTTTTTAATATGGTAGGAAAAATACCTTGACTAAAACTCAAGTTCGTTAAATGTACAATTATTGGCAGAATTTCATGTTTTGCCATTTTGAAGAAACCTGTAGGAATGCTGTCCCAGCCAAGAGAGCAGCTTGTTTTCAGATTCATGAGAACATCTTGTACTTCGTTTAAATCTGTATTCAAAAGTCCAAAAGATTTAAGGGGAGGATCCACTGTGACAAGGTCGATTTCAGTATTTGTGCTACTAGGTAAATTAATACTGTCAGCAAGTTGTTTGCCTATTTCAGCAAAGTAATTATTCACATGATTGACTGCTGTTATAGGACATGAATCAATTTCTAAGAGCACTGTGTTATCAGATTTTAATGAGTTGGTGTTAGTAATATTTTTAATGTTGTTCCAGAGTCTTTTATTATTTTTAGTTGACAATTCTAACTGATTTCTCTCATACTTGCGTTTTTGATTTTTCAATAACTGGTTACAATAATTTCTATACTGCTTATAACTTATTTTTAATATTTCGTTGTGGGGGTCTGACTTTAGCCTTCTTTGCATTTTGTTTCTGTTATTTATACATCTTAACAATCCTTCTGTTATCCATGGCTTTATGGTTCTTTTGCATTTAGGTATATTAATAACTGTTGTATGTTCTTCCAGAGATTTTGATAGTTTATTGATTAAATTTTAAGCAACTATATTCAGATCATTTAAAAGTAGCAGCGAACTAAGATTTTTATCTATAAGACTGAAAAAAAAGAAGAAGTCTTATAATTAATGCATGTTTTCGTTTTTAGGATTCTATTTGTTAGTTTAATATTAGACAAGTTTAGGTAAACAAGTGAGTGGTCAGTAACTGTAGTATTTAGGACCGCTGTAAAAACAGTCATTTTGTAGTTATCTAGTTTGATCATAATATGATCGAGGCAGTTATTTAACCTTGTGGGGAATAAATGGCCTGGTAGTAGTCCGTGCATAGTTAACATATTTACGTATTGGTGTCTATTCCTTCGTTCATGAGACTGCTCCGATAACGTTGGTATTTTTTATTTATTTAAATAATTAAAGAAAGTTACAATTATCCAATATAGTACCTAAAACCTAATACAAGTTTTAAAAGGTACTCACATTCAGACGGCGTACCGCTTGCACACTTATTTATTATAATAATTTTCTATACAAAATGCAATTAATGTACAATAAATCAAAACCTAAGATTACAAACTTAGAAAATAAGCAAGTAGGTAAGTAGCGAAAATCTTTGTCATTATAATATCTCATACAAATACATGTTAATGTTACTTTTACTAAGAGAGGGTAGTGAAGACAATAAATGCCCACATCTGGCACGATCAGGCGAACCTGTCATATACAGGCTGTGCAATTAAATAACACAATTGTATGTTTAGTGTGAAACTATGAATCAATTAGAATGTGAATAATATAATATACACATTTACACATATATATTTATATACATATAAACTATATATTTGTTAATACGAGTCCTTAACCCAAAGTGCCGAAGTAATATTTTTCATACATTTGCTTATAATTTTTATTATTTATTGTGTTATTTATGCGTGTAGGTATTTCATTTATTAGTGTAGGAATTATATAGGCAAAAGTTCGTCTTCCGTAATAACTATTTATTTTATTTACCTTTAATTTATTTTGTGTTATACTTCTTGTATTTATACTATGGGCTATTTTTATTATTGCATTATGATTATTATATTGTTCTATTAATAATGACATCTTTATTTTTTTTTGGACAGGTTACATTACAATAAGAGAAAAGACCCGAAGCGTCATCTTTAAAATTTATTTTTATGTTATTGGGTACTAACTTTTTTAACATCCTTGTTTGTATATTGAAATTTTTTTCTAAATAAGATTTAAATGTCCGACCATAGCTGGTAATACCATAAGATATTATGGACTCAGCTAAAGCAACGTACATATTTCGAAGTACTATAAAAGGAACTTTTGACTTAGACGTTGATTTTTATGGCTGAAATCCATATTGTACCTTTGATAATATATCATTTTTCGTATAAAAAGTTAGGATTTCACTAGCTATATATTTTTCAATAATTTTATTAATTATTGTAAGTATGGTTATTGGTCTATAATTTTCGTAGCATTTATGATTTCCTTTTTTGTATATAGGCCTAACGATTCCTGTTTTTAAGTCTTTTGGATAATTTCCTTTTGTTATATTCGCGTTAATTAATTTACTAATTATATCGGCCATTTCACAACAAATAGATTTAATATCTACACATAGTATAGAATCCACTCCTGGGCCTTTATTAATATCTAATTGTTTTATTATACCTAGGACCTTTTCATTATTAGCTTTATGAAAAAGCATAGACTTATTTTCTGGGAACATGTAATGTGATTCGTTTAAAATAGGCTTTGTACATTTGTAGATAATTTTCTTAACACTTTTTTGAAATTCGTTTGCGAAATTATTCGCTATTGTTTTAACATCTATTTTATCTTTATTGAATGCCTTAATGATAACTTTGTCAATTGAGTTTTTGTGTCTACCTGACAACTCATTTAAAATTTGCCAGAGCTTCCTTTGGTTCATTTTATTTGTATTTATATTAGTATAAAAATAACTATTTCTCGATTTTTCTATAATTTTATGAGTTTTATTTCTTATTACATTGTATTCTAATCTGAGAACCTTATTGTTAGTATATTTTTTCCATTTACTAAATAATGCATCTCTCTTAGAACACATATCATTTATTTTTGGGGTTATCCATGGGTCCTTATTTCTTTTACTATTTATGTTAACTTTTTTTGTGTATTTAGCATTATCATAGCAATAATTAAAGCTTTTCTTTATATGATTATATTTTTTTTTTGGACAACCTGTATGTATGCCTTCATTCCATCGTATATCTTGCATAAGTATTTGTAATTTTTTGTTATCTATATATTCTAATGTTTTCATATCGCCTGTATATGTTTTTTTCTATACCTACACACGATACTATTACCATTCGGTGATCCGCCATAACAGTATCGAGTGCGGCCGAGTGCAGATCTAATTAGCTAGTCTTAGTTAGAATATGATCAATACAACTTCTTGTGATGTGATTAAGTTCCCGCGTTTTTCTATTCTTGTGTTATCCGATATAATATTCGTTAGACCGCATTCAGACATGCAACTCAGATAATAGTTACTAATGGCATCATTGGACTTTAAGTCTATATTAATGTCCCCTATGATATAGGTGTCTGATCGTGCTAGTGAAGAGTTCGTTATAAATAACTGCTTTATTTCCTTAATGAATAAGTATTTACTATCACTCGGAGGTCTATAAATAGCAAGAATATAAGCTGAATAGCCATATTTTGTTATTAACTTTCCAAGAATGAGCTCGGAGTGTGAATGTGTGTGTGTTGCAAGTTTTGAAATTTGCGAATATTTCTTACATATACAATTACACCACCACCACGTCTATTTTTGCGCAAATGTTTATACATTGTATATCCATTAATCATAACCATGTGTGAAAGACGATCGTAGATATTTACTTCTGTTAGGATCAGTACATCTATGGTAATTTTTGAGTAGTTAATTAGCTGAATTATATAACAAACATTTTTAGAGAGTGACCTTATATTAGTGTGCACAACGTTGAGATTGCTATTACAATTTGGAACTAATTTATAGAAATCATTAATATTGGAACAGTTAATGTATTCTATGTGATCCGAGTGGAGTGTTGGAGGGCCTAAAATTTCTTTATACAAATCTGTTACCGACTTTTATTACTCGCTATGACGATTTCTATATCATCTTCACATATAATTACAACCGGCTTATCCTTTTCTGCTTTTCGTGCGAGTACCTTGCCATCCTGAAACCAGACATGTTTAAAGGAAGGTCGCAGTTGTTGCTGAGCTTTCCAGAGTAAGGTTTTGTTCCATTTGGTTAGTGCACGACGTACAGATACTTTAGATTTAGCAATGTCAGACGGCGCATTGTCCATTAAATTCTCAACAAATATGTCTTCTTTTTTTGCTGCTTTTACCCACATATTAACATAATCACATTGTTTTAAGCTAAGTTAAATATGCCCATCCTGAGCACTGCGCCCGGCCATACGCTTGATTTTAGATATTTGGTTTTTATCAATATTTAAAGCGTCTGCCAGTTTTGTACAAATTTGATTAAGATCTTCACACAGTTTTGGTACTCCTACTATCTCAATGACATTATCAATGCTGTTCTGTTCCATATGCTGGTTGCGGCTGGTTTTGTTCATCTTAAAATTCTTTTATTTTATTTTTTTGCAATTCTAAAGTGCGTCTTAGAACGTCCATTTTTTCACAGCAAAACTTTACAGATGATTCTATCGGTTGCAATTCACGTTTAAGTATATTTTTCATCTCAACAGTTATATCGCGCAAAAACTTCTTTACATCCACTGTACAGTTTTCCTCTAAATTAACAGGCAGTAATCCATCATACTCTTCCTCCTCTTCTTCAGGTATTATAAATGATGATTTTCTTTTCAGTGAGCTATGTTGACACTCATCACAAGTCCAGTCTAGGCTGTCAGTATTTCGCAAAGCAGCCAGTTGTTTAGCTGATAAACCCGTGCAGACTCGATTAGCATGAACAATCTTTCCACATTTACTGCATTCTAGACCAGGACTTCTTTTTGTAATGATCTTCTCGCATATATTTAAACAGAAGTATTATAATAATAATATAGAGAGAATTTTATAATTAAGGGAGTTTTTGAAAAGTGTGATTGCCGTGCTTGTAAATCGACATGTGTAGTGTTTTTGATTTTAAGTTTAGATATAGGTTTTACGTTGTAATGTGTATTGTAATTTGTGACGCATTGTGTATGATTATAAGTGTTAGGATGGTATTTTTTATTTGGTAACGTGTATTTGTATAACATTATGTTATTGTAATAATTAATATTAATATTTAAATTAAAATATGACGTAAACACAAAGTGAAAAATGTGAAATCGAATCGGAATGTTTACTGTATGTTGCTAAGCATGTCAAATGCTAAAAATATATATAAAATATCTAAATATTAAAATATGACACCAAAATTCTGTTTTCGATCGCCTAGGACATGATGTTGCAAACGCTCGATTCGTGTCCGGCTTAAACAAGCAGCGCCGTGAATTCTTCGCGACAATATACGTGGAGTCTTCTCGCTGTCGAGCGTTAGAGCGATACTCGTGGATACTCGGCAGCAACAGGAATTGGACAGCAGTCACTACTTTCTGCGAAGACGTCATCTCGCAGAAGAAGTGGTGGAGAGGGCCAGAGAAGAAGATCCCTACGCTGATCCAAACCACCGCGAGTGACTAGGCGGCGCAGGCGCAAGTAGATACCAATGCCTGATGCTTCCCGATAGCCGCGAGTGGATAAGCACGGGAAGGTCCGCCACCCGCAAGGCCGTTTTTTATACCACCTGATGGTAAGCGGTTACTGTAGCCTATATACACTAACAACACCAGAGGCATCACTAGCGCGTCGCCATCTCCAAGGAAAGGGATAAGAGGTGGATAGGAAGGATAATAAGGAGAGGATAGGTAGGATACTAAGGAGACGATAGAAGAGAGTTTGGGCCTCCGGTACTCTCACTCTCCATAAGAAACACAATGATAGGAATAACTACCGTTATTACACGATGAGGGTGGTACTTCTCCGATCGAGCCGGCCCATTCGTGCTGGGGTAAATAAGGCTGCCTATCTACTTGGCCTCCCGCGATGGTGCGATGCTCCGTTGCGTGTAAGTGTCGGTCAATAGAGGGTACCCAAAAGGGTATGGCCGTGTGGGGCCGGCTTTAGAATTGTCCCACCCCTCTCTACCCATGGGAGTCGTAAGAGCCGACTGAGGGAATACCAAGGTAGTGGGCAGCTGCACTCCTTCGAGTATTAATAATATCCACTGCGATCGCCAACCCGCCTGCCAAGCGTGGCGATTACGGCACTATCCCCCATTCATGGGGAGGCCTATGTCCAGCAGTGGACTTTAAAAGGCTGATGGATGGATGGAAAAGGGTAAGCTGGTGGACCCCTGAAGTAGGTAATGTCACACAGTTACAGTGGTCCACCAGTGCAGGCGAAAAGACGGCACATGGCGGGTATATACATAGTAGGTGAAGTCCCCACACTACCTTGTATCCAGGGCTATGACATGTTCTTCTTAAAACAATGTTTAAGGTGAGCACTATTTCGTTGTTGTTAGGTTCCTGTGGGATCATCACAAAAACTATACAGGACGTTTTTACTGGAACAAAGCATCAAGCCTGTATTCCCCGAAGGGATAGACAGAAGTGTATTATACACCCATGGTTCGCCAACTATATTTAAGTCCCACGTAATAGGGGGAGAGTCTATTGCCGTCTACCGGGCGCGGTACATTTCAAAACTCCAGGCTACTAATGAGATTTTTTCTTTTTACGAAAGCTCAATAACGTGGATCGAACCCAAGACCTCATAATCAGCAGTTGCTTACACTAACGCTGCACTGCACCACAGAGACAGTTTTATTGGAAATTTGGTATAAGAGTGTCTAGCTTGTTGTACCTGCGTTGGAGCCGCTGGCAAAAACTTGTATTATATAGAAATTAAATTTGGCTTTCTCAATCTAATTTTTAAATCAAAAGGATCTAATATTTTCACCTCTCTCTAACAGCCATTGATGTTATTAGTAAGTTTCCTTCACTTTAACTACATAAATACCTTTTCTTTATAACCGTACCTACACTATTTCTTATAGTACTATGTATTTCTTATATTATATACGATAATTGCTTGTCAGAGACGATTAGTTCAGCGCTGTTCAATAAATAACGCCTTATTATAATGGCGGCGGAGGCGCAGCAGATCGTTCGGTATTTCACGCGCCCTGCATGTATTGGGGCGCGAGTACAGGGACGTATTAGACTTTTATGTGCTCATAATATTATTTTTGCATTACTTACGGAAGCAAATAAGCTATAACTGGCCTGGTGCAAATTTACCAACACACTCAAGAAATTAACTAAAATATTTTTTTAACCCTTTTTCTGTCCTAATATTGGGCATGAGTCTCCTCTTATGGTGAGAGGGATGAGGCCAAAGTCCACTACGCTCAGTCCGGGTTGGCAGACTTCATAAGCTGTTGAGAAAATCTCTCAGGCTTGCATGTTTCCTCACTATGTTTTGCTTCACCGAGCGGTGATAAATTGTAAATAAGTACACACATAACTTTGAGACATCTGGAAAATTCAGAGGTATGTACTATGCAATATCTAGACCTTGTAATGGGGTCGAGCACGATACCACTGTCTTTGCAGTCCTTGGTTTTACCACTAGGATGTCACTACTTACTAAAATATAAGAGAGTTATTTTTGGACGTACCGTGTGGGGCCGGCTTTAGAATTGTCCCACCCCTCTCCACCCATGGGAGTCGTAACAGCTGACAGAGAGAATACCGGGGGAGTGGGCAGCAGCACTCCTTCGAGTATTAACAACATCCACTGTGATCGCCAACCCGCCTGCCAAGCGTGGCGATTACGGCACTATCCCCCATTCTTGGGGAGGCCTATGTCCAGCAGTGGACGTTAAAAGGCTGATGGATGGATGGATTTTTGCATTTAATCAAGTTCACCAATTCCTTTAAAGCTTTTTCGTTGCAATAAAATACCTATGAACTAAATGTCAAATAGTTAATATCGGTAGAGTTTTATCTTTTGATCTTTTACATATTTTATGTGCCTTTTGAAGACAACGTTACCTGAAAACGACATAGAATTGTAACTACTAAAACGTGCAAATATTAGTGTGCTTTGTTACCTCACCACATAATTTTTGAGTTCCCAGGTCCGATCCTGGCAAGGCGTGGTTTTCGTGCGTTTGCGCGCGCCTAAAGCACGGGGCGGCCGCGCGCGTCGATAAATGGCCCCGTCCAAACTTCACCCGCCGGCGCTTGCTCTGCTTTGCACATTTTGTAAGCTGCGGTCTCATTGCGAGATTCTTATAATTAAAGCACTCTATTTCACACAGAAAAGCAACATTATAAAGATATAAAAAGGTTCAGGTCTTGCTGTTAAAAATAGGTAGGTAGACTGACCAATATGACAGCGAACATGTCGCATCGTAATATAAGTGAGTTAGGTACTAAACAAGTACATAGTGATTATTCTATGCATTAGGTACATTTTATTTATAAATGAAAATAAATCGAGAGCTACTGAAATCTGCTCGCAAATTCGTGTAGTGATAATCATTTCTTAATATTTGGTACTTGTTTTATATTGAGAGAGCTAGGACATTGAAGTGCATTAGTTTGATATAACCTGTATGGTATAAAGTATTCATAATATTAGGTCCTTACATACGAAATTGGCGATTTGTCAAACTGGCCACTTTGATCTCAAATATCTGGCGTTTGGTTATCCAAATTCAAATTTATTTCAAATTTAGGCGTGTGTATTTGTTTCTAATTTCATTTGTTTTCGCGCCATTTTATATTTCTTTGATATCGTTCTGTTCACAATATAGAAAACTTAAAATATCGAGTTATTTACGAATACGAGTTCCACCGTGGCACCAGTGTCACAGAAACAGCTCGAAGGATTAATTATGTGTATAGAGAAGCTACCATAAAAGAAGACAAGGTAAGTTTTTGGTTCCAACGTTTTTGTTATGGAAATTTTGACCTACATTCAACAAACACGGGTCGAGTGCTACGTTACATTACTCATTACAATGGTTGAACCCAGGAGAACCGATCAAATCTTGCCCCAAGCGAAAGTTGACTCAGAAAAAGGCAGTGGTAAGTGTCTGGTGGACCGGTGCTAGTATCATCCACTACAGCTTCCTAAGATCTGGCCAGACGATTACGGCAGATCTGTATTATCAACAATTGCAAACCAGATGGAAAAGCTAGCCGTTAAACAACCGAGATTGGTCAATTGCTCTAGCCCATTGCTGCTTCAGGACAATGGTAGACCACACACTGCACAACAGACGGTCGCTAAATTAGAGGAGCTGCGATTGGAATGTACCGACACCTACTGTACTCCCCGGACCTTACTCCAACAGATTACTACTTTTTCCGTTATTTGGACAACTTCTTCCAAGTGAAAAAAAAATCCGACTTGGCTGTCAAAACCGCCTTCAAAGATTTTATTGATTCTTGTTCCCATAATTTTTCCAGCAAAGCATAGCGCCAATTCTTATGTATGGGACCTAGGTATTATTAATGTTAAGAGGCAATATTATCATATTAATAATAAAACATGGCTAAATACAGTTACAATAATTAGACATTACAAGGACATTGTTAAATTATGAAGGGTACGTTAATAGAAGCCAACTTAATATAAAATAATTAACCCTTCGTTAAATGCAACTTATTGATACCGAAACCACAGAACTTAAAAATGGCAGTGATTGTAACGGTTATTTTTATTTGTATAATGTTGAATAACAATGTCATTACAATACTGGTCCTAGACGGGACTACGATTCACGAAGTTTTCAATCATTATGTCAACGTGGGACAAATTATCCAGTTGACTATATAGACACAACTTCGTAAAAGAGATCGTTTGACGAATACAGCTCGACTGGGCATCGTATTTTATGCCGTCGAATATTCCAGTGTCGGAAAACGAAGGTCTACGACCAATGTGTATTAAAAGTGATAAGGTAGAACATCAATATAGGCAGTCCTTAAATATTGGCTTTGGTAGCTCAAAGTCACGCAGCGTGTCGAGAAGATGTAGAAGAAGGTATATTACCTGCAAGATAAAATACGAAGTACGGATATCTGTAGAAGAACGAAAGTAAATTATATAGCCCGAAGGATTGGCACGCTAAAGCGGCAATGGTAGTCACTATTAGAATTGAAGGTTCTTGAGTGGTGATGGTGACCACAAATCGAAAAAATCCTTAAAAGCTGAATCTATATATGTATCGAGATATCTCTTATAACAAGGTAAAAGCGAAGCATTATCACAAAAATATTGCTCCTATATACTTTTTTGATGTGCTTTAGGTACAAGGGAGGACGATAGACACAGGTTAGACCTCATTTGTCCGTGGATCCTATAATGTATGAATCTGATGAAAGTTAATTCCAAAATAAAAAAAAATACAGATAAAATTGCATGCAATATAGGTACGTATGTACTTACATCTTCAATGTCATGATAGAAGATTTTATATTTCCAGATATCAAATATTTCACACGAAGTAATCAACCGTAAGTGTGAATGAGTTTTTTAGTCCTTGTTATCATTGAATGATTCATATCGAAGGTGAGCCTGGTTTAATAAACAGCGATAATTAAATGTTGTACCATGAGTTGTTTGTGCGGAGAGAGGCGCTGGGCCCCGCCTTGTAGCGCCCGCCCTGTTGCACCGTAAGGAATAAACAAGGTACCTACGTCTTACGGTTTAACTTATGAGGCCTTTGCTTTTTGGTTAAACGAGATGGTGAGATATTTTAATCGATATGAAAATATGATAAACTGTCTCTGTGGTGCAGCGGTAGTGTGAGCGACTGCTGATCGTGAGGTCTCGGGTTCGATCCCCGAGTTGGGCAGTGTTATTGAGCTGTTTCGTAAAAAGAAAAATTCTCAGTAGAATCCCGGAGTTTGGAAATGTACCCAGTGGACGGCAATAGGCTCGCCCCCTATTACGAGGGACTTAAACATAGCTGGCTAAATGTATGGTAAATATCTGTGTTCATTGCACAAATAATTGTCCTGAGTGGGAATCGAACCCACGACTTCGTACACGGAAGTCGGTTACACTACCGACTACCCCACGAGGCCCGTCAGTATATAACACCCTGCTTAGGGGTATAATCCCTCCGCCGGCGGACCACCGAAGGGATGTAACATAGTTCCAGTGGCCCGCCAATAAAGGCGGAGAGACGGCACACGGCGGGTTTCTTTAGTGGGTGAAGGCCCCAGACTACCCTGTTCGTTGCCCCGAACGACGGGGTGTGCGGCTAGGAACATTTTTTCCCGCCTTAACAAAAAAAGGGGTATAATCCCTGTATGTATCCTACGGCAAACGTTATAAACATGATTAGCGGACACAAAGTACCTATACCCAAACTTGAATATGAAATCATTCGTGGATTACACAACCGCCTTGTGTGGGAACCGAATTTATAATACTTGACACGGGAGGATGGTATCTAAACCGTTACGCCATCGGTGTAATCTACTATATATATAACTACTATCCATATAACAATCTAAATTAAGACTCCACAGTATTACACTGCCAAAAAATTAGATGCCACAAATACGAATTTTAAAGACATTCATGTTCCAAATCTCAAGCATATTGCTAACAAATCACAGGCGAATGGGTCGTTTAGCCACCATTTGTTGCCCGGAGTGCGCCGCGGGGTGGTAATTGTGTTTACAATACACCCCCCTTTGATTCTGTTCCCCCTTCCGCTCATTTCTCATCCTCAAACATCAGGGCAACGCTTAGCGATTTCACCTCGGGAAATCTGTACAAAGTGGAAAATGCGAACTCGTATTATGTTAGCTACGATAGCTGAATAAACAGTGTGGTTCGGTTTAGTGTTATGTCGATTCGGCTAAGTTACTTTATACTAGGTATGAGGACAGTTCTCGCTCAAACAAACCTTATCTATTTACATTTATTGTAACTTAAAATTATCATATGTGCTTATTTCTGCTAGACTAAGAATAAAAGTGTCACCATACCGGTCTTTACAAGGCAACTAAGAAAAGTAAGCAATTTATCACCCATTAGTGGTAGGTTTAGTACCAAGTGGGAGTATTCACTAGTTATCTGGCTCCGTATGGGACGGTACCATCTTCTGTGTGAACTACCATGAAACACCTCGGTGTATTTTGGTTGTAGCGGCAGATAGTCGTCCATTCTTTGATTACCCTTATATTCTTAGTATTACTAAGGCCATGAGCGATGGTTACCACACAATATGTAATAAAAAACATGAAGTATTAATAATATATTTATAATTATGTTTCTAAACGAATATTAGGTGTGTTAAAATAAATAAACCAAAATTTTTGTAAAATCATATACTGTGGGTAGATGAAACCGTTGAAACAACATATCAGCCTTGGACGTCTATCATCAAGTCTACCCGTGATCATGAATGCTGTAAAGTATTCGAAACTTCGGGATAGTAGAAAAATCAAGTAAACTCGATAGATTCCGTAAACGTAGTTATATTGCAAAATGATATTCGCGTAAATATCAGAAAGTATTAAACATGAAGTAATCACACTAATCTCTTTAGTCTTTCCTAAGAGGATCATAACCAATAGTGGAACATTCGTTCATTATTGCTTCAATTAACGTGATAAAAAATATCTTATTTTATTACAAGTTTTTTTTTTGCATGATCTTTATAGTGTAATAAAGTAATCCAGAATTGATTAGGCAATATGATAATTACTAATGGTAGTAGACGAGCCACGGCCCATCAGATGGAAAGTGGCACCCGCCGCATCAATACTAAGAATATTGCCAAGCCGCTGCTCACCATCTCATTTTGCAAATGTGTAATGAATGAATGGACAGCTATCTCCAGCCACAACTACAGTCAGACGGCCATGGTGATACCAACCTTACCACCAGTAATGCAATTGGTGATAATCTTAATTCATTTAGTCACAGGAAAAAATTTGTGGGTGACACTTGTGTTTAATACTAATCTTTGCCCGTGGCTCCGCCGCAGCCAAAAGCTAGTTTTTAGGTCGTATCTCAGGTTCCCGATATAGTAGCGGGATAAAATGTATTCATGTTTTTAAATCCAATTAAGAACTATCAAATAAAAAAGATGCATTAAAATCCGTTCACTAGTTTTTGCGTGATGCGCGAATGAACAAACAGTAACAAATCTAAAAAAAAAATTTTGTGTTCAGACACGCCTATATAGGCTAATACATTATTTTTTTCACAAATACATATGTACAGACACAGCTCTGTTACAGCTTTATGATAATCCGTTACTACACAAACAAAATACAAATACAAAAAAAATCGCTGCTTATTTAAGTAATATATAATTACTACTTATACTACAAAGCTATTAATGTTATTAATATAAAACTATATCTTAACAAAGCTAAGAAAAATAGCTAAATATTAGACCTTAACGAGCCTGAGGTGATTCTCATGAAAAACTCATAAAAAATAATAAACAATTTAAGTTCGGCGACACGCGCGATCTCGGTCTTAAGTATTAAAGTGAAAACACCGTATTTTTTTGAACAAATTTGTCGAGACCGTTATGTCATAAAAGTATAATACCTATACGGGTTCTCTGTAGACTTTTCTTTTGATAGGATGAAATTAACGACCATTATTGCTCAAAACAAAGATACAAGGACATTAGTATAATTATTTTAATCTGTATTTAGCACGTGACATGCTCAGCTACTTTTAAATAACAAATTAATTGCGAAAATGAAAAAAGAAAACTTTAATACGAGCAGGATGCGAATCTGCGCCTAATCCAATCCGAGGAAGTGCTCTGAACCGCTAAGCTATCGCAGTCACTTAACAGCGACTCCAAATCTTCACTTGAAATTTGTTTTAGATGTCTTTACGACCCATGCCACATATCGGAGGCATTTACATACATTATTCCAATATATTTTATAATAACTTTAATTTTACAATTAAAATTAAAGTTATTATAAAATATACTTTAGCATGAACGGCGGTTACTAAAATATTTTAAAAACCACACCATCGAATAGTAACTTTTACATCTATACAAAGGGTGCAGTGGTTTAGGCATCACTACCTATTATGTGTCCAATACTGGTATATTTTTAAAGTTCTCAGTCATATTAAATATAATAATTGTGAATAGCTTAAGTTTCCATGGGATTGGCATTCCGAATGGATAAAAACCCCTAATAATTTCTAGTGTGAAACAAAGACAGGTACTAGTATTGTATTTCGTACCATGAGTAAGAGCGCCGGAAGGCCTAATCCCCTCCTTATCCGCTCCTTATTTTGCGTCCACGACACCTCCTATCCCTTCCCTTGGAGTTAGCGGCGCGCGAATGATGCCCCCTTTGTTGCTAGCGTCATATAGGCTACGGTAACTGTTAAACATCAGGTGGGCTATATACTTTAAAGCTAGTAATGAAAATCAAAATAATTATTATAATAGTAGATAAATATACATAGGGGAGTGGGACTCCCTGAGCGGAATTCAGATGATTCACAAATTTCGAAAATTGTACAGAATAGTTTTTAGTCTTTTAGTTATGTTATTGTTTAAAGCTTTTTACCTCTGTCTTTACAGGCATCGTTCAAAATATGAAGCCATTTATTATATTCAGTACCAAAATGTCAACATTACATGCAATTAATACCACACATTAAAGGGGACACAACGCAATTCATTTAATGACCAACACATTATTAGTCCACAGCTGGACACGTAACTACACCTACCAACAATGTGAGGCATCATAAAATGATTGTAGTTATCACCGACCACCCATTGCGATGCCACCTTACTTTCCCACCTGCAACCTATTTTCCGTTTAGTGCAAAATTCATTAAACGCGTGGTAAAAATGTGTTTAGTGTTAATCTATATAACGGCATCAAAACTTCATCCGGTTTTAGTGTCAACAATTAACTTTCTTTGTCTTTTCTTTTTTTAAACTACCAGGGTGGTGAGCAAGCATACGCTTCGTGTAATTGTAAGCAGCCATTTTACGCTATATAGGCGTTTACGCAAGATATAGGCATCACTCGCGCGTCCCTTCGTCTTTTTTATTGTTAAGGCGGGAAAAATGTACCTAACTGCACACCATGTCGTTCTGGGCAATGAACAGGGTAGCGTGGAGCCCTCACCCACTAAATAAACCCGTCATGTGCCGTCTTTCCGCCTATATCTGCTGGCAGACCACTGGAACTGTGTGACATTACTTCAGTGGTGCGCGTTCCTTACCCTAGAAAAAGATGTAAAGGGAATAGAAGGGGAGAGGAAAAGTTTAAGATTTCGGTATTTTTTTCTCAAATGCACATTTTTAAATAAACAATTAAATGGCTCCAATAAAGAATTTAAAAAAAAAAGAATGCAGTGTTTTTGTAACACAAATCTACAAACTTGAATTTACTTTAAGACCAAATGAGGAATCTGAAGTTGATTTACTTATAGCACATTAAGGTTTCTCGCAACACTTAGCAAATACGAGTACATATTTATGTGTATTATGGAAATTATTATCTTATTAGAATTTGCGTTTCCTTGAAGCTTGTATGAAACAGTCACTTAGCCTTAAATTTATATCGCGCCGTCCTTCGATCAGCGATCGAAGGTGTCTTTGATATAATTTTCTATAGGTAGATAGAAATATGAAAATCTATTTTTTTTTCCCAAAATTCTGACGTGATGGCATGTTTTGACTATTTATTATGACGTAGTTATCACACATCATTGGCCGTGTGGGGCCGGCTTTAGAATGGTCCCACCTCTCTCCACCCATGGGAGTCGTAAGAGCCGACTGAAGGAATACCGGGGAAGTGGGCAGCAGCGCTCCCTCGAGTATTAACAACATCCACTGCGATCGCCAACCCGCCTGCCAAGCGTGGCGATTATGGCACTATCCCCCATATGAGCGCACAGGACCGCTCGTTGTGGCGTTCTCTTGAGGAGGCCTATGTCCATTAGTGGACGTCGAAAGGCTTATGGATGGATGGAATTATCACACAAAAATTTATAAAAACTAACGAACTATTTAGATATTTTTATATATATTTTTTAGCATTTGACGTGCTTAGCACTATACATTAATAAACACAAAGTGAAAAATGTGAAATCGAAAATAATTCGAATCCTGCTCGTGACTGTTATTTTCGATTTCACATTTTTCACTTTGTGTTTAAACTAATGAACTGTGAAGATTTGTCGGACAAACATGACTAAATGACTAATCGGATTTGGATAAAATTTTGCAAACAGATAGATTAAGATAAAGCCACTTTTTATCCTGCCATAAATTATTCCCGTTATCCTACTGAAATTATTAATTTTACGATATAGTCTCTATTTACCATATAGGCCTTAAGTTTAAACGGATTTGAAGATAATTTCACTTTTTTTCTCTCTCTTGGACCCAACTTTGAAGTCCAAGCAGATGAAATCGGGCGCAAAAGTTAGTTAATAAAATAAAAAATATTAAATTCTAACTCATTATTTTTTTGTAAGGAACCAGTTAGTATTAAAGGTTTAAAATCATATTACATTTAATTAATTAAATATCGATTAATTTAATTGTGAAAGTTTTAACGTGTTTTCTTGCCGTAGGCAAAAGTAATTACACATACAGCCTATTAAAATGCGATAGATTAATGACAGTTATATCAACTTAAAACAAGTTTACAAAATATTATGCTGGTTTATTTTATTAATACAGACAAGTAAGTTTTAATATAAAAAATATAGCCTATATTTTACATAATTTTATTTTAAGATTTTAACGTAGGGTGTATATTTTTAGCTAGACAAAACAGATCTTCTTTTCAAGATAAATTACGAATGAAGATACTAGAAAATAATAGAGTTCTTAATCATCTATACTATTATAAAGCTCTAACAGAGCTGTGTCTGTACATTTAATATATTTGAGAAAAACATTCGTACTAGACTATATAGGCGCGTTTGAACACAGAACAATTTTTTTTAGCTTTTTTGTCTGTTTATCAGTTTGTTTGTTCGCGCATCACGCAAAAATTACTGAACGGATTTTGATGCAAAGTTGCATCAAAATTTTATTTTATAGCTCTTGATTGCACTTAAAAACTGGTATACATTTTATCTCGCTACTTTATCGGAAACCTGAGATAATAAGTACAAGAGCTAGTTAGGTAATAAAAATATGATTACCTAAAAACTAGCTTTTGGATTCGGCAGAGCCTCGGGCAAAGGCTAGTGTCTTATAAAATTATGTACAGCTTATGTTGTCAGTTTTAGTTAACACTATACAGATAAGGCTTTAAGTACCTAATAACGTTTCATAACTTCCATTATTGGTCTTATAAGGTCGGTTCTTGTATACGGTATCAAGTAGACTATATTAAAAGTATATCTATACAACTACACATAGAGTTTACTCCAATACGGCAATTTTTTAAATAAAGCCAATATAATATTGATATGAAGGCATTGTTTGACTCTATGAATGTAACATATCAAGTCCGTTCTATCTACTTGTTAGAGCACTCATTACGAAACGTTGAAAACCGATACCGACCATCGTCCGAAAGCAACAAGTGTATAATTCCTGGAATACTTAACAAATGTTAAGTTTTGCCCACCGTCCCTAACATGGCCCAATTAAGGGCGAGCGAGTTGTGCACCCGCTCTCTCCATATAATTTATTCGCTAAGGATTTAGTTTTGTGCCACATTTTATTTTACGATAAAAATCTGTATCGTAAACACCTTGTTTACTCATTTTTTGTAACGAAATAATCTGTTTTAGTGCAATAGCGATTTAATATATATATTTTTAATTAAGTACTAATAGTACCTTTATGTACAAACAGCTATTTTCAGCAGCAACGCGTGCTTGAGGCAAGAAAATAGATTGATTAAAGAATAAATATCATAACCACATTAATAATATATAAACTTACTACTTAAAGGGTTTACTGGTAGAAAATTCAGTACTGAATTAAGCTCGCCTTTGTACATCACTTATATTTATTGTATCTATTTACTTTACTCGTGTGTGTGTACAATAAAGAATTAAGAATAAAAAGTGCTTATTAAAAAAACTAACACTTCCATACAAATTTTAACCACTCATTTTCTCCCCTTAAAATGTGATAATCCAAAAATCCTGAAACACTTCACTATATATTTGTCATAAGATAATACAATTCCAATTTTCCAGTTTCTGCCTGCAATAAAACCGATACTCATACAACATTTTACCCCCCATTTCACCCCACATAATATATGAATATGCAGGAAAACTAAAGCGTGCATTATTAAATAATAAATAAATTAAAATAAATATTCACTGACATTTCACACAACGTCCTCTGGTCCCAAACTAAGCTTAAAAATGTAAGTAGTAAGTATAAATACAACAAGACCAAATATGTGAGGCATGTGTACATATAATTTTTCCCCTAGATTTTGCTAGTCTGAATTTTACTGTTTTAAAGTAAAGATTCTGTGGGCTCTATATCGGTATAACTAATTTTTTTCATGGAATCAAATCCTGCACTAAGAACGTCACACAAATTCAGTGCAGGAATATATAAGAAGATATTTATCCCATTACATTCAACATGAGTTTAAACAAAACTGAAATGAAAACAACAAACAGCATAATGCTAGCTAGATGAGCCAGTTTTCTTCCCACAAAAGAAAAGGCTTAAGTAAGGACGAATAATGAGTAGCAGTTTATATTTTAATAACCGGTTGACCGATTTTGATAAAATTTTAATGGGACCTCTGAAGTAGCCCAGTAACCAGAAAAAAAAAATTCATTGAAATAAATTCATAATTGGCGGAATAATCGCGTAACAGACATACAAAAAAAACATATAGTCGAATTGAGAACCTTGATTGAGGAAGTCGGTTGAAAAAATATTAGCCCATATTGACAACGATTTTTAAAATCGGTTGTGAGACAGATGCATGAGTTTTGGCGGGAACATGAAAGAATCATGTTGTCACTCTTATTTTCCAAAACTTATGCTATTTCAAGAATTTATGTGTAAGAGTGGTAGTATTTTACTAATTAACTATTTGTGTACATATGCATAAGTGTCGGTAAGTGATGAAATGCAGCGTAACGTGTTTTTTTGTGTTGCCTCCAAAACTCCATAGAAGCTTCTCTGTAAAGTCGAGACCACTTTACTGAGGCATGACTGACTTGACTATGCCTAATTTTATATGACGACTGTGACTTGTTTGATGTGTTAAACTTGTCTGTGACGAAGAAATATATCCTAAATAAGTTATTAGCAAATAATCAAACCATGTTGCCATAATTAAAAAAAAATTACAGATGCTCTGTTGTATACTATATCTATACTAATATTTTTGTGAGGTTGTAGCGGGTAATATCTGGATCTACTGAACCTATTTTGAAATTGTTTTTACCAATAGAGGTTATTTGTAAGTGTCATAGGCTATATAATAACCCGAAAAATGATAGAATTTTTCGTGGTAGTCGGATTTGCAAAGTAAGTCGGAGAAAAATCGGTCGAATGAAAAAAAAAAAACGTTTCTTACGAACGCTGCCTTAACGATGAGAGATATATGATTAAGTTTTAGAGAAAAGTTGTAGAGCTTGATAATGCCTACAAAAAAGTAAACGACAGCATATGTCTCACTTTTGTATTTAAGTCACAAAAAGTAGTTTTTATATTAAAAAAATAATTTAAATCGGTAGGTCATGTTTATTGATCATATTATCAACAATTATGAATTCTTATCAAAATAAGCAAAGGAGATGGCCGATTTTTGCCCCAAGGTGTACAACAACTTAAGTATAGCAATAAATTTAAACTAATAAAATACCGAATTTTGAACTACTTTTTATGTCTAAGAGCAGAAGTGAAAAAATACATATAATTATTAGGTATTTGTTTGACTTCACAGTTTATTTATGCTCTGATGTTGTCTTATTATACCAATATCTATAAGAGTACTTTGTAATATATGTCAAATCAGTCAACAAATACAAATGTCACCTTTCGGCTTTGATGAAGTTGGAAGCTTGCCTTGCGCTGCCGGTGAATATCGTTATATCATTTGCTTTCTGTTTAAGTGGAATAAATTGTTTGTTTATATTTATAGTGTCGTAGCCCCACACGAGTGCTCCACTAAACGTAAACTCTACATAAGGAAAATGGACCTTTTTCAAGCTTATGCAACTGTGTATCACAATTAGAGAAGGCATCAGGCGGCATTTAATATGTTCACTATCCCCTGATATGATTGTTCTTTTATCAGAGTAGTTAACTTTTGAGGTAAGTTTGAGTTTTGTTAAGTACATATAAATTGACTGTTGGGTATTGTGCTCATGTCATGACAATTCTTTGGTATTTAGGATAGGCGAGATATCAAGACATTATTGTTCCCCCAGCTGCATTTTTAGATAGTGTATTAGCAACAATGAATGGTTAAAATAATATACTTTATTTTATATTCTGTCTTAAATCTTTAATATTTAAAAAAATAGTAGTGTACAATACTTTTTTTCTAGGTACTTCAAAATATTACATATACAATTTTTTTGACTTAAATACCTACTTACAATGAACACTAAACCCCTGAGACAGATATATATTTATTATAATCAATGCTATATAGAAAATATTATCTTAGTGTTGTGTAAAATCAATTTTTTGAAACCTTCATAACTTTAGTCCACAACTGCTTGGCAATATGCAACTTTTTTATGTACATTCTACAAGACCTCTATTATCAAATAACATAGATTTTATTCATGTACACTCTAGGGCACAGGTCCATACAATTTTCGGCCATCTCCTTTATCGTTTCAAGTGTTTCAAACAAAAGACTTTTCCCTTTTACTGCATATAATTAGGACGAATGGTTAAAGAGCGAACATGACATAGATATGGAACCGCGACCAATCTATTGAGGGATATTTCTATTAGATGGTTTTTTTAAAATGTTTACCGCCCAACGAATTGGGAACGGGTCTGCTAGTACTATTTATATAAAGACTATAAAAGTCAATGGTCTCTTGTTAAAAAAGACTTAACTTTAAAAATGCAATGTGCCAAATGTTGGATATAGCTTATAAAAAGTGAAACGAAATGTTATATATATATGCTTATATTTTGCAATTATTTTTATCCCTCATACCCCAGTGGTGTGCCTATATTCGTGCGGGCTCCGTGCAGTCCCGAGCATCGATTCTCAGAACCTTTTAATTGCACCCACTCCGGCGCAGATCGAACGCTTAAAATCGATTTTTTATTCGATTTATTTCATGCGAGTCTCGAGTTCAAAATCGTGTTTTTGTTTTGAGACAACGGACTCTGTGTATATGCAAATTTTACACGCATCTACTGAAACTTCTCAATTAATTAAATTATATGTCAATTATTTTTAATAACATGATTCTGTCAATTCTATATTGATTGCATATTTTATTAATAATTTTGAATTGCTTTACTTATGAATTCATAAAACAAGTAATTAATTATAGCCGAAGATAGATAAATCATTGTAATTAGACATCTCTAAAGTGTAAAATTTGACATCTCTAAAGTTAAGTCACGTGACTTAGTATTATAGATATCATTAAAGATATCAAATTCCTATATATTGTAAAAGTTTTTAATAGCGTTAGCGATCATAGAATGCAACTTGACCAGGCCCACAGGTGCCGAGCTAATGACTTTATGCGCTTTCCAAGATACATGGTAAAACACCGCCATCTTCCTATCTCGTAGCTGTTATTGAAAACTTATTAATGGAAAAAATCTTTTTAATTATCTCTAAATCACAATGTGACGTGAAAATGAGTTAGTTTATTTATATATATTTTTAGCTTTTGACATGCTTAGCACTATACATTAAACACAAAGTGAAAAATGTGAAATCGAAAATAACAGTCAGGAGCAGGATTTGAACCTGCATCTTCTGGATACTGTTCAAATCCTGCTCCTGACTGTTATTTTCGATTTCACATTTTTCACTTTGTGTTTAATGAGTTAGTTTGTCACGCTTTCACTTGTAACAACTCTAATAAATAATCATAAAATTTTGCGTTTCACACTTTATAGTCCGAAGTAAATAAAATAGTCTCGGAGACGAAGTATTTAAGTATTCGCAGTCACATGGAAACCTTAATAATGATACATTTTTCAAGCAACATGACCATTATTATTTATTGCACAAAATATGGTTTATAATACATGATATCTGCACTCTAATTGGTGACATACTGGTTTATATAACAGACCATTAGTCGTTATTTTGTATGCCAAAGAGAGAAATTGTCGCATTCTCGAAACAAACAGCCAGCGAATGTTTTCACACCTAAGAAAAATTACACCGATCAATGAAATAGCTACCTTAACAATTTTACGATTAGAGTGCAAGTTTGATTAGAACATTATTCATAATAAGGAGAATAGCAAATCCAGGCAATACAGAAATTTCTAGCTCATAGGTTTGAGTTTAATTTCGTGTACCCGAGACAGGTGCATTGCGTGTTATTTCGAAATGAGTTTTATGTTTTTTAATCAGAGTTGATTTTATGTTGCAGTATTTCATGGGATCGAAGAAATGTTCCTGATATTCGTGCGCGTAATGAGGTGAAGCAATTCTAAGTAGGAATGGACAGAAATATATGGAATTTTATTTTCAAACTAATTTAAAGTTAATTCTCTATATTCTCGGTGCTTGCCTGTTTATGAGAATTTGATAGGTGAATAAAGTATTCCAGTTTTGACATTTTTTAACACTGCATTGAAAGATTACTTCAAACTCTTGGACTGGACGGGATTCAGCATCAACATCGCGGTAGGATCTTGGTACCAAGCTTAATGACCTCAGCGGGGTATCCCACCTAGCGGGTCTAAAAATAACCAAGGAAAAGACAAACCTCATATATAATTCCAATTTCATTTGCGCATATGTCCTATTCGAGAATTCACTTCTCGAAGTTGTTGACCACTTTACCTGCGACAAACAGTCCAGTTGGATAGACACAACTTCAAAATGGCCGTGTGAGGCCGGCTTTAGATTTGTATCACCCCTCTCCACCCATGGGAGTCGTAAGAGTCGACTGAAGGAATACCGGGGGAGAGGGCAGCAGTACTCCTTCGAGTATTAACAACATCCACTGCGATCGCCAACCCGCCTGCCAAGCGTGGCGATTACGGCACTATCCCCATTCTTGGGGAGGCCTATGTCCAGCAGTGGACGTTAAAAGGCTGATGGATGGATGGATATAACTTCAAAAAAGTGATCAAGTGACGAATCGAGCTCGGTTACGCAGCATTTGGGAAGCTCAGCATGATCTTCTCATCCAAAATTCCACAGTGTCTAAAAACGAAGGTCTATAACTAGTATGTTCTACCATGGTGGTCCTTGAATGATGGCCTCATATCAAGCCTCAAAGTCGCACAGCATACCATGGAGCGGCATAATCGAATCCACAATACGGAGATCCGAAGGAGAACGGGAGTGACATGGCTAGCATGCTATAAACTCGCTACATCGCTCAGCGAACCGACAACCGCTGGAGAAGAAAGCTTCTCCTGTGGCGATGAACTTATTAACGGGACGACCTTCCTCCTGGTGGACCGATGAACTAAAACGAACTGGATTGAAAGCCATAGGGAGACCCGCCCATTGTGGCACTCTCCTAAGGAGGCCTATAGCTAGATAAAAAATATATAGATAGATAAAAAATATATAAATAAGCAATAAAAGTGTATATAAAAATATACATTATAAAAAAAATTACATTTCTTACTACGGTTGTTTTCTATGTGTCAATTTACATTGCAAAAGTATCAAAACTTAACCAAAGATTTATAACTATGGTCACACTATCCTTTATTTAACAAACACAAGATCTAACCAAATAATAAGTTATGCCTTGTTTGGTTTTGCAAGTTAACAAGATTGGTATCAATCAATTAAATTCATAGTTTATTATAATAAGTACTTTATAAGTACTATCATTAAAAATATCATAAAATTGAAGCAATATAATTTAGGTAATTACATAGCACACCTTCTTTACCTCAGGCGACAGATAATGTTACAAAAAGCTGTAGGCTTCGCAGACCATTTTAAGTTTATATGGTCCCATAAAGCCGTTAATATATCGAAGGAAGATAGAGGCAGCAATACACTATTCCCCATCAGTGAAAAGGATAGAAAGTTAAACCACAATGTATGTAGAGCGCAGAAGTTCAACTTTGTAATAATGTTTGGAATATACGTACTTTTAATTGTATAACAAAATTAGTGGTATACCTATGTATCTATACTATTATAAAGCTGTAACAGAGCTATGTCTGTACATTTAAAATATTTGAGAAAAAATGACTGTATTAGGCTATATAGGCGTGTCTAAACACAAAACGTTTTTGTCTGTTTGTCTATTTATCTGTTTGTTTGTTCGCGCATTGGGCAAAAACTACTGAACGGATTTTGATGCAACTATTTTTGTTTGATAGCTCTTGATTAGACTTAACAACTGGTATATATTTTATCCCGCTACTATATCGGGAACCCGAGATATAAAACAAAAACTAGCTTTTGGCTGCAGCGGAGCAGCGGGCAAAGGCTAGTTTAATATAAGCTTATTATATAAACCACTGTGTTCACTATATTAAATAATAATTTGTCTATCCAATATGAATTAATGGCTCACAAAAAGCCGTATTTTGCAAAAATGCCATAAAACACAGGTTAATGTCACCATTTCTTAGAAAAGAGATAGGAAGTGGAGGGGAAGGATAATAAGAAGACAATAGGACGGATAATGAGGAGCGGATAGGAAGGAGGTTTTTGGCCTCCGGCTCTCACACTTAACATACGAAACAGAATGGTAGAAGTACGTACAGTTGTTTTACGTTGATCTTCTATGAGAGAGGCTAGTACTTCCCCATCGAGGCGGCCCATACAAGCTACGACAAGCAACCACTAACACCACTAGGTGGAATAAGCCATCTGCAGGCATACCTTTTTTTTGTTAAGGCAGGAAAAAATATACCTAACCGCACACTCCGTCGTTCGGGGCAACGAACAGGGTATTGTAGGGCCCTCACCCACTAAATAAAGCCGCTGTGTGCCGTCTCTCCGCTTGTACTGGCCACAGGGACTATGTTACATCACTGCAGTGGTATCTGCAGGCATACTTCGAAATTACCACTTACAGATAGACAGAGACAGTTATTTGCGGGCAAGCCACGTAAGCATACCTCAACGTATCCACTAGCAAACGTAGTTTTTTTTCATAATGTTTAAAATATAAAAGTGTGCTAAATAAAAGAGATCAAAGATAACCTTCTGATTTTTTTTTTTGTAGTTGAAATTTGGAGCAAGGTGCATCAAATAAAATCGATCAGGTGTATTTGTTTGTACAAGGTGCTACTAAACCGACTAAAGTAAAATTAATTTACAATTTAGTAAACGCCAACCAGATCGCGATTATGCTATTATTGGAAAAATATTTGTAATTTCTTATAAGCAGATTGGGGTGACAAATGGTCAAAGTTGACAAGTAGGTACTTTATCTGACAACTTAATCATAATATCAAACGTTATTATTTATGTTGTTATTTGAATATTAGTTTTGATAAATAAAACCTAACTGCCTCGGTGGTGCAGTGGTAGTGTGTGAGACTGCTGATCATGATGTCTCGGGTACAATTCCCGGGTCGAGCAATGTTATTGAGCTTTTTCGTAAAAAGAAAAGTTCTCAATAGTAGCCCGGAGTTTGGAAATGTGCCCGGTAGACTGCGATAGGCTCGCCCCCTATTACGTGGGACTTAAAAATTGCTGGCTGAAAGTGGAATATAGAGCAATGGTGTGAGCAGTTTAAAGCTGAAACAGTCTCCTCTAAGAACAATGTTGCTCAAAATACGCCTCAACTAGTTGCAGTAGTGAAGGAAATCTTCACGGAGAATTTTGCATGCTAATACGTATTACCAGCTTCACGTGAAGTTTTCAATCTAGTTGTTTTAGGAACGCTAAGAAAATAATTTATTCATCAACTTATTTTTAGATGGTTGAAGTGATTCCAAAAATTTCAAGAATGTTTATGCATGTTATTCAATTCTAACATTATTATTGCATTGACGCTATACATACGTATTTAAAATTTGAGTCCAGGCTTAAGGACGCCCATTTGACCGTTTTCACATTTCGTCGGTAAAAATAAGATGTTCTTGTTACCTATTATAGCGCTTATGCAATATCCTTACATAAAGAGAATAATAATTACGATTAAAAATCATAATTAATGTTGCACTTTCAATTACATTTGCATAATTACATTGCAGTTTGGGAATTTTAATTGGCATCAGAGAATTACTATTAAGTAGTGTTATTATGCTGTGTACGTTTTAAATTCACGTAAAATTAGATCCTTATATAGTTTGACTAATAGACCACTTATATTGCAGTTCAGTAGAGCTTTGCTTATCCCAGTATGAATGGGCTGGCTCGATCGGAGAAGTACCACCCTCTCACAAAAGATCAGCGTGTAACAACGGTAGTTAATCTTACCGTTGTGTTTCGTATAGTGAGTGAGAACGCCGAAGGCCCAAATCCCCTCCCTATCCTCTCCTTATTATACACCCTATCCACCTCCTATCCTTTTCCTTGGAGATGACGACGCGCGAGTGATACTTTCGGTGTTGCTAGCGTCTATAGGCTACGGTAACCGCTTACCATCAGGTGGGCCGTATTGTTCGCCAGTCACATAGTATAAATAAAAAAAAATCTAGTGAAGTCATTGTGCTAACATTCTCATGGATGTATTAGAAAATGACATTCCTATAAAATGGATCCTTGCACTCATGCACATTTTTATACATAGTAAGACTTCGCTCAGAACTAATTACTAATCTTGTTGGTCAAAAAATCCATTTGCAACATTATTCAGATTTTGTAGTAGAGTATTTGTGTTTTAAAAATTTAAAAAGCTGGGACAGTATGCCCTTTAAATATAATAATAAATAAATTCCCATGAAGATGGTAGATAAACTAAGAATAGTTTTAGACGTAGATCATCATATAGGTACAGTCGATATAGACTTATTTCCTATTGGAGAGTACCTACCATACAGTGAACGAAAAAACAATACATACAGGTAGTTTGCCGGGTAGATAGTAAACAAAATACTAGTTTAAATAAAAAATACTACCTAATTATATATTATAAAGGTGCACTTACAATTTTTATACATTTGATGAAATCTTAAAAGAGGTTAATAAGAAAAAAATACCTAATGAAATTGATAAGTGTAATATGCGTAACCTGACTATTGATCAGTTTATGATTCAGGAAGTCTAAACTCGTTAGACATAAATGACACTAGATTAGTAGGTAAGCTTTTATATCTATAATAAATATTTTTGGCCTCAAAATAATAATTGTTGTGATGTAACAAGTCAAAAGTTGTTTCAGCGAAAGTTTGACTTAAAACTTTACGTCGCCCACGCAACTACGTCTCATTCTACTTGTATATTCAGAATCGTTTGAAATACGTCATGAGTTTTAAATTTCTATTTAAATTTTACTTTTGTCCGTGTGGTGACGGACTAAGAATACAAGTGTCACCACCCCATTCTTTCCCACGGGTGTCGTATGAGGCGACTAAGGGAAGTTAGCAATTATCATCCATTGCATGACTGGTGGTAGGGCTAGGTACCAAGTGGGAGTGGGGTGCTAATTTGTCCGGTTTACCTCCTAGTGGTGCACCCCGGGCAACGTCGGCAGTCGCCGGCGGCTAAAATTCCGGACAGGACGGGTCTCCGCGTGTCCCTCTGACTCAGCAGAGGGCACGGCGGATAGACCAGGCGTCGGAGTCGGTGGGGCCAGACTGGCTCACCGGGCTCTGGAGAGGGGGGACAGTGGGGCCACAGTGAGGCCACAGCCCCCCCGTCCCAAATCGTAAACCTGAGCGCGTGTCTGTGGTTACGTCACGCGGGCATACAGGAACGAGGGTCTTGGCTTAATCGCCCGGACCGCGAGGAAGTAGTTCAGTCTCGAGCGCGCCCCCAGCCAGGGTACCTGCGGACCCCCCGTGTTGGGTTACAAATGTACCCTTGCCCGGGTATTGGGAGCTCTGCCCGGGTGGACCTCCTTTCTCCCACACTCGTGGGAGCAACATGGATAGCATTAATTTACAAATATGTTCAGCGGAGTCAGGCGTAACATCTGACATCTCAGCCGATAGGGGTCCGGCTGTAAATGCGGCCCCTACTAGTGCAGCCGCGCGCAAATCGCGTGGCACACGGAAATCCCGAAAGGGAAAAAAAGTACTGGATAAGTCCCATACCTCCAGGGACGGGTCAGCAACGGACACCTCGGTAGGCACCTCAGCCATTGAGATGTCTGCCGCTGAGTAGAGCGGCCCAAGTAAGGATGCCACAGCTCAGTCACTGCGGCAAACAGAAGTTGCGGTCAGGGTGGAACCACTCCCGTCGAGATTCTGGCGCAAGCGTACCCTGTCACATCCCCCGTGTTGCGTCGGAATCCGACGGGGGTTCAGTAGATATGCCTCCCCCTAAAATCGCCACAGCGGTTAGGGGTAGAGGCACTAATCGGCCGGGGACGCCAATCCCCCGCAATGTCTCTGCCAAAAGGGCTGAGACAATGAATTTAAAGAGGGCGGAGGCGGAGCAAACCGCGGATGAACGTCTGGCGCTCCTCTCAGACAAGCTCCGCCTCCCAATTGACCAAGACGGACCACCCACAGTAGCCCGTATAGCCGAAAGAGCCTCGGACAGCGTGGCCAGCATCACAACGGTGGCTACGGGCTCAAAAAATTTAAAGGGCACCTTTATAAGGTGCCTAAAGAATACCACCACGGAGCTGTCCGACGTGGTGGAGCGGCTGGTGGCACACAATGAGCGCCTAGAGGTGGAGGTGGCTGAGCTCGGGGTGCGGAACCAGCGCCTCGAGGCTAATGTGGAGGAAATGCGCCGCGGGATGGCCAATATGAGTGCCAAGTTAGGGCTCCCTGAGGCCGTCCCAAGGACCTCGGCTGCCACTTCAGGTTCTCCCGCACCACCAGTCGATGCGTCAGAGGAGCTGGTCCGCCACTTGATTGACCGCGTCGAAGCAGTATTCGGCCCGCGTATTAGCGCCCTCAACGCCCGGCTTCCGCCAGAGCTACGCGTACGTCCGCCGCTTGCCGCGGACAAGAGGAGTGTCACGACACTTTCGGCGCCAGCACCACTTCCTTGTCAGGGTGGTCGCGTTGCCTCGTATTCTGCGAAAGCGGTGGTGCCTGCACCAGCTCGCATCCCTAAAGGGAAGAAGGGCGCTAAGGCTGGGAAGTCAACCCTGGTCCAGCCTCAAAAGTCTCAGAGTCGGGAGGAACGCCCGGCCCTACCCGGCGCTGCCGGACCCTTGCAGGCCCGAGCAGCTGTACCCCGGGACCCAACTCCTGCCTCCCACACTCCTATGCCCTCTGATGAAGGATGGCAAACTGTGGATGGTGGACGAAAGGCCCGGGGTAAGAAACGCAAGGGCACCGCAGCCCGAGATACGGCGCCTCATGCAACTCTTAGGGGTGACATCGGTGATGGAAAAAATAAAAAGAAAAGGTCGCGCAAGCCGCGCAAATTAACAGTGCTGAAGACAGCAGCAGTTGTCATCACGCTGCTGCCTGAGGCCAAAGCAAAGGGCCTGACATACGAGGCCGTCTTGAAGCATGCCCAGCGGGAGATAAACGTCTCTGACCTTGGAGACGTTTCCGCTCGCTCCGGTCAAGCCCGAACAGGAGCTCGAATCTTCGACTACCTGGAGCCGGAGGGCACCAAGACGGCCGACGCAATGGCCGCGAGGCTGCTGGGCCTGTTCCCAGAGGATAGTGGTGTCCGGGTCGCCAGGCCCGTAAAGTGTGCAGAACTGCGCATTTCGGGTCTGGATGATTCCGTGACGGCGGAAGAGATCCGGGAGGCAATTACCTCAAAAACCGGGTCTCCCAGCAGCGCCGTCCGGGTGGGCACCATTCGCCCAGGTCCAGGTGGTGTGGGTGCCGTCTGGGTATGCGTGCCCTGTCGCGGCGGCCAAGGATTTGGTCGCCGCCGGTAGACTTCTGGTGGGCTGGAGCGACGCGCGGGTAACCGCGTTGGAGCCCCGGCCTGCCAGGTGCTACAAGTGCATGACAGTCGGTCACACCCGGCCGCTGTGCACCAATTGCTTTGACTGCAGCGGGCTTTGCTTCCGCTGCGGTCAGGCAGGGCACCAGGCGGCGACCTGTACTGCCACCCCACACTGCTCCGCTTGTGCGGCGGGCATCCGTTTCGCCAACCACTGCATGGAGCAGATGGGGTGCAGGCCTCCGGCCAAGTCAGGCCCTAAGAGGGAGGTGGGCAGCCAATCGGCCCCGGCTGCCCAACCCGGCGTGGCTGGACCGCCGCAGTGCATGGAGGAGGATGTCGTGGTCTAGTTTATGGACCACGACTCTATCCTCCTCCAAGGGAATCTCATCCGCTCCGCCAGGGTGCAGGACCTCTTCCTGCAATCCGTGGCGGAGCGGTCGATCGGTGTTGCCGTACCCGCGGAGCCCTACATATTCCCTGATCGCCCCAATTGGGCGGGTAGCGGGGATGGCTTCGTGGCGGTCGTCGGGTCCCATGCCCTTGTCAGTCAAAGACAAGGGCATGGGATATGTGGCGGCTGAATGGGGAGGGGTCACGCTGTATGGTGTGTACTTCTCCCCCAATCGTAGTCTGGCGGCTTTCGAGGTCTTCCTGCACAGACTGGAGACCTCGATACGGCGTATGGCACCGAGCCCTGTGCTGGTGCTGGGGGACTTCAACGCCCAAATCAATGGCGTGGGGGTCCCCCAGGACGGACGCCCGAGGTGCGGCGGTCCAAGAGTGGGTGGAAGCGGCGGACCTCGTGTTACTAAACCGAAGGTCCGCCCGAACGTGCGTGCGGCGCGGGGGCGGGTCGATAGTGGACCTTTCGTTCGCTAGCCCCGATGTCGCCGCACGTGTAAGGAGCTGGCGAGTCCTGGAGGAGGTCGAGACCCTATCTGACCACAGATACATTCAGATAGAGGTCTCCCGGATCCGACGACGTGGGCGCCGAGGCTGGCCGCATTCGCGGCATGCTTACGCAGATCTGCGATGCGGCCATGCCCAGCGTGCGGCGCCCGCCTCGACGGAAGGGGGTCTACTGGTGGTCCCCGGAGCTGGCGGACCTCCGTGCGGCCTGTATTCGTGCCCGGAGGTCCTACACCCGCAGCCGACGTCGCCGTATCCGCGTTGAAGAGCGGGAGGGCCGGCTGTATGCGGCGTACAGCAGTGCGCGCGCCGCGTTTAAGCTGGCCATCTGTCGCGCCAAGGACGCGAAAAGGCAGGAGATGCCGGGGTGTCTCGAGCGTGACCCTTGGGGACGCCCGTACCGCGCGGCGCTTAACAAGCTCCGCGCCCAGGCCGTTGCCGCCTCGAGGAGGCGGCAACGCTGGCCACCTCAGGTACCGCGGAGGTGGTCAGGCGGATCGAGGCGCTGGGGCTTAGGGTGGCCCTTGAAAAGTCGGAGGCCCTACTCTTCCATGGGCACCGACGGGGCCCGTCCGCCAGCGCCTCGATAACGGTCAACGGTGTGGGCTTGCCAATCCAGGCCCACATCAAATACCTGGGCCTGGTATTGGATGGATGGTGGCACTTTGACAAGCACTTCCGCCGTCTTGCGCCAAAGCTCGTCGGCACGGCGTCCGCCCTCGGGCGACTGATGCCGAATTTGGGCGGACCGAGGCTCGTGTGTCGACGACTCTACGCGGGGGTAGTGCGGCCAATGGCACTGTACGGCGCGCCCGTGTGGGCGGTGTGCCTGGCCGCTCGCAATAGGGCCCTTCTGTGGCGTCCACAGAGGGTCGTAGCGGTCAGGGCAATACGCGGATACCGCACGGTCTCTTGCGATGCAGCCTGCGGTTGGCCGGAACCCTCCCGTGGGATCTGGAGGCGGAAGTGCTCGCCGTCGTTTATTCGGCGGGCGTTGACGGCGCGGGCGGGGGGCAGCCGCCCCTCGCCAAGCGCAATCTCAGCGTGGCGGGAAGATGCCCGCCGCGCCACCGTCCTAAAGTTGAGGTCACGGCTGGAGACGCCCCGGGCTGGTCTCTGGACCGTGGGGGCGCTCCAGCCGATCTTGGAAGAATGGGCAGGGCGGCAGCACGGGGTCCTCACCTTCCGGTTGGTGCAGGTTTTGTCGGGGCACGGTTGCTTCGGCAAATACCTGCATACGATCGCTAGGAGGGAGACGACCCCAGGCTGTCACCACTGCGACTGCGGCGAGGACTCGGCGCAGCACACGCTCAAGTCGTGCCCAGCCTGGGATGTGCAGCGCCGGGTACTCGCTGCAGTCATAGGCATGGACCTGTCGCTGCCAGCCGTTGCGCGAGTGATGGTTGGCAGTAACAGAGCCTGGACCGCGGTTGCCGCCTTCTGCGAGGCTGTCATCTCGCGGAAGGAGGCGGCGGAGAGGGCCCGGGAGGAATCCTCCTTCGCGGACCCGATTCGCCGCCAGCGGGGCGGCGTGCGCGCGCTTACCTGCGCCTGATGCCGCCCTAGCAGAGGCTGCGGATGGTGGGGTCGGGGAGTACCCCGTTGTCTCCCCGGGCAGCGGGGTGTGCGGTAGGACATTTTTGCCCACATAAAATAAAATAAAAAATAAAAATAAAGGTACCAAGTGGGAGTAGGTATGTATCGGGCCCGAGCGGGTTGGTACCACCATCTCCCGTGTGACCGGCTATGAAGCACATCGTTGCGTTTTGGCTGTAGCAGGAGATAGCCGTTTATATTTCATATCATATCTGTGAAATGAATTGGTGAGCAGCAGCTTGACAATTCTCTCTGTATAGTAGAATCCATAGGCGACGGTTACAATTTACCATCAGATGGACCGTGGCTCGTCTGCCACTACATGCAATAAAAAAACTTAATTGCTAGTTATCAATGTGCCTGTGAATCTCTATATATAATTCAATAAGTGAGGATGCGGTTCAGCGAATAAACCACGCGATCCATATTACTAAAACAAACACAATATTCCCCTTCCCCTCAGCCTTTCACCGTCCACTGCTGGACATAGGCCTCCCCAAGAGAACGCCACAACGAGCGGTCTCGTCATGGGGTATAATGCCGTAATCGCCACGCTTGGCAGGCGGGTTGGCGATCACAGTGGATGTTGTTAATACTCAGAGTAGTGCTGCTGCCCACTCCGGTATTCCCTCAGTCGGCTCTAACGACTCCCGTGGGTAGAGAGGGGTGGGATAATTCTAAAGCCGGCCCCACACGGCCAGACACAATATTATATTATGTACCAGGCCAAACATAATATTAAATACTTAATAATATCACCAGAATTACTTTTTAAAATGAAAGAATGTGGTTATATAAGACCTCCAAAAAATATTTCTCCGCGGCAGTTGGTATCAATAAGGCAGTATGTAGTGTACAATTAGTTTTGTCTACATACTAATATTATATTGATTCGGATACATGTTTTAAATAATTTTAAGTATTTGACATTTATATGGCTAACATATAAATGAATACAGAGTGCGAAAATATTTGTAGCATTATAACATTTATAAGGCTGCGTCATTATTTGGTATAAATCTTAATTGTAATAATTAAGCTTAGCTGGTCGGAATAATGTATGCAAATAAATCCAACAGATGGGGCAGGTGTCACTCAAGACGTTAAGAAGGAATGTTATTGAAATTAATAGTCCTGAGTGGATATCACGGTGGATGAATTGGCCAAACATATGGAACCGTTTTCCAGGAGATGCAGGTTCAAATCTTGCACGTGAATATTATTTTCGATTTCACATTTTCGCACTTTCTATTTTATTTTCTTCTATACTATTATAAAGCTGTAATAGAGCTGTGTCTGTACATTTAAGATATTTTAGTAAATATGACTTTAATAGGATATAGAGGCATGTCTAAACATAAAACAATTTTTTTTAGAATTGTTTGTTCGTTCGCGCATCACGCAAAAGCTACTGAACAGATTTTGATGCATATTTTTTTATTTGAGAGCTCTTGATTGGCCTTAAACCTGGTTTTATCCCGCTACTATACCGGAAACCTGAGATATAACGTAAAAACTAGCTTTGAATAAATATCAAGTTTTTTTAATGACCAATTATTATTATTTGGTTTAACCCCTACTGGTGATTCCTAGAGGTACGCGTGTCACTAATTAGGAATCATCGACATACGACAATACCTATTTTTACTATATTTAAAGGGCTATTTGGTACAGTAGGCTTACTTACTCTCATGTTATTGACCCCTTTAGCATATTGGGACTAAGCGTTTACTTACACGAAATTCAGAGCCTCCTTTTTATAATCCTCATCGAGTTTCGATCGTAAAAATACATATCAGCATGCAGAAGATCGCTGTGCCAGTACGCGCCTGCGTGATTTATCAGCGTCTGCATTTAGATGAATGCTGATTAAGAAGAGTAATACTCCATATGACATCATAAGCATTCTTTAATACCTCGAGTCACGCTTTAAAGGAGAGATCTGTTATTTACAGTTGTTCTAATCATAATAATCGTCAGAGACGCGTACAGGCTTCCACTGGTTTCTTTTTGCAGGTAAGTATAATAACTTGCAAGCAATTGTACAGCAAAGTGAGGCTTAATGTGGAAGATCAAGCCAATGTATGTTTTCTGTGTTAGTCAATACACATAAATTATAATACCCACTCCTTTAATAAAGGAATCAGTAAACAATGCATATATTATTACATTCCATTCTTAACGCCATACAAAACAAAAGGAGGTTTAACGTACAACAAAACAATCAGGTGTAACCAGGTCAGCGTAGAAGGCTCTAAAAGGTGCGTGGGTAACTTCCGCTAGAGGGCCGGAAGTAAGCGCGCAATCGGCCCAATAAACCGACCACTAAACTTCCAACTGCCAGCCTATCTACAAAGGTGCTATTATTAACTAAGTCCAATGTAGTAAAATTAAAAGTATCTTATTATAATTTTGTAGAATGTGCTAGTATTACAAAATTGATTTAGCTTTCTCACAAACAAAATGTTTGTTAAAATAAAAGCGGAAATATTATTAAATTCATTTAGAATAATTTTTATTTGACTTTCAGCTGAGCCAGGTCAGCCAGAGCTTGGCATAGGTGTTTGTAAATGTAAGAAATATCAACCACTTAATTTTTTCTAGACTAAATGAATAAATGCATCGTTCACCATAAATTTTTCGGAACGTGACACTTTTTCACGCGTGCAGCCGACGTTTATCTATTTATAAGTCGTTATCACGTCAAAAATATTAATACAATAAAAAAAATATCTTTACATAATAGTATTGCAATTATCAAAAATTTAAGTGTGACAGCGGTCCCCATCAAAGTAGTGAAATAAGAACTTAATATGAAAATCCAAGATGGAACAATAATACAAAATATGAATACATCGTTCCATCAAAATGCCGTCAGTTTTTGTGGTGGATTGTCACCTGTCTTGGACCCTCGTCCGTTACTACGGTCGCAACGATTAGCATACTTTGGCCTCAAAAAGATTATTACGCGCCCCCAATACTGAAGTTAATATTCAATACGTTTACACCAAATTATAATTACCTACAGCAGTTCGTCTGCCGAATGCATTAAAGGGTCTTTTTCTTTGTATATATTATAATATTAATGTGCGAGGGCGCGCGGGCAGGTGCTCCAACCAACGTTATTAGGTTACAGATACCCAATACGCACCCGCTTTGTTTATTATTATGAGTCGTCTACGTAAATAACGAATATAACATGTAATAATTTCATGTAAAGTTCTCGTGTCAACGACTCTTTCCGCAGCACTTTAAATAGGTATTTTATTCATATACATACGCCTTCATCTTACCTATAAATTCCATCTTGAATTTAATCGTTTCTGTTTAATTTAAATGAACTTTGATCTGTTATCTAATAGGAGTAGTTCCAGGAAAAGTATTCTGATTCCAACTTATAATGGAACTGGTTCCGACATCATACATTACACTGTTTAATGATGGAGTTAACAATATTAAATATATTAATTTTATTATGTTACAAATTGATATAAAATAAACTAAAAATTCCTCAGGTTTTCAAAATTATCTATCGATATAAGTAGTATTATAAAAAATTAAAGGTGTGTATACACGTAAGCAAGGAAGTTCACCTAAATCTCGAATAAATCTACGCGTCTACACTATATTTGGAGAAACATGAGGTCTTAAAAGAAAATAAAACATAACCATCATCAGCATCATCAGGTATACAAAAAATACTACGGTAGCGTAACTGTTACTCAAAGTCATAATTTTTACAAAGTGTTTCTGATAAGATTCAACTATTTTGGTTTTAGAGCATAAAACAAACGCATTCACGGTCATCATTACTTTACGAACCTTAGAAAGAAATAATGTGGCCTCTTACCTGTGAAATATGTGAAATAGCTATAAACATTAACTAGAGAAGTTCTGACAGATTTAGTCTACGCTCCTGCTAATAGTAGCCTGTATTCTCGTATAGGACTATTTTTAACTTGACTTTAAAAATAATTACATTACCATAGTAATTACTAGTTTAAAATATATGCCTACCTGGATTTAGCAAGTACTTAGATTACAGAAGTAATCCATTCTTTGCAAAACTGATTGACGTAATTACGCAATCTGCATCCTAAGATTATTCAGTGATCATTAAAGCGAGTTCAATTGTCAAAACATTTCCTTATTTTAGTATAACAAGACAGACATAATGGATGTTTGCTAAGAAATTCTAGTCGTACACCCCAGTGCCACCCATCGCTTTTTGATATTTATTTGAAGGTGCAAAGGTGATTTGAATGCAATGATGTGAAGAAGGAGTCTTAAGGAATGGACAGAACGAAATTGAAAACCAAATCAAATGTGTCGTGACAGTGTCGGGGCGCAGGGTCAGTTAGATAACACTGGCTAAGCCAGAGATTGATTCCCGGATCAGACGGATAGAAGCGGCCGCTCGAGTGTAGACGATCCTTTACTCACGACTCAGTGAACTCTGTGATTCCAAACGGATTTGTGAAATGATCTATTTAGTTCTTTAAATGCCCTGTTATTTATATTTTTATTTATAAGGCTATGTAAATAAATAGTTGAAAATGCTGTTGATGGACACGATAACAAGTCAAGGCGTCCTCGCAGTGTCCTTGGCTTAAAAGAGACATATTATTTATAGTGTAACTACATACATATTTAATTTTCTTTAAAAAAAAATTAAATTTCCTTGTCTATACTCTTATTAATAAAGATTAATATTACTTATGGATGAGCCGTGTACAATCTAAGGTTTGTCAGTAATTATTTCTTGTAATTACCTTGCTAAAAAAAGCGGCGGGTACTCCACTCCCATCGTTGTGTTTCGTATGATAAGTGCGAAAGTCCAAAATCTCTCTCTATTATCTCCTTGTTATCCTTTCTCTGCCTTAATATTTGTTCTATTTCTTATCCCTTTCCTTGGTGCTTTAACAACGAGCGAGTGAAGCCTCTGGTGTTGCGGGATATAAGCTACGATAACCGCTTAACATCAGCTGGGCCGTATGCCTATTTGCCACTCGTGTAATAGCTTAAAAAAAAATATTATTTGATATTATTTATTTTATTAAATTTAGATGAGTTTTTATCCGCAGTTTTGCGGCAGGTTGCATTTTTTATAACTCTTTCCTCGGCACGCGATTTCAGCTCACATTCACACACACGATTTTGATTTTTTTTCAACTCAGATGATCGATTCACCTCATCCATTGGTGAAATCAGTTCGGTATTATAGTTTTTTGCGTCCATATAATCAGTTAGTAAAAAAACTATTGCTTAAAACATTCATATAACGTACATATAATTGTAGTTATCTTGACTGAATCGGTATCACTAATCGATATTTTCACACGCTTTCCCAATGAAAAACACTAAGCTCGACGTTATAAAATACCTTGATGATGAAGTAGTGTTGACCTTGGATTGAGTAAACCACGAACATGTGAGACTTGATAATACTTCTATACTCAACTTCTGAAGAAGATTGGGATATCATATAAAACAAGTGAAATTTTTATAGTAGCGGCAGCAGTGGAGAACTCTTTGGGTACGGTGTGTTGAAGTAGAATAAGTAGAACAGGACATTTAAGGAGTGAAATTGATGATTATGCTCACTGTACAACACTATAAAATATATACATACGTTACTACAATTCGCGGCAGGGTGAATAATAATATCACGCATAAATGATAATTTTAACGTTATTCTAATATTTTCTTTTTTATAATAGATCCAATCAATTTGCACTTAAAGAAACCGAATGATTTCCTCTATAAATACCATTACGGTAGAATATACTCTCCTAACAGGTTCCCTTTAATTCATGATAGCATCATTTTAATGTATTATGTATTCACATGATCAAAATCACGTTTATCTAGTTTATCTATCACACAAAATCTTTATTAATATTACATAAATTTTGTTTTTTGAGATTACTGGGTATGTGGGTCGTATTTCGACGGGATTTTTCTCAATCTTTTCTAATAAGTTATTATGTATTTATATGCAACACTTGTATCATTTAATCAAAAATGTCACATAACATAACATACATAACATAGCATCACGCCTGTATTCTCTACTCCGAAGGGGTAGGCAGAGGTGTATTATACACCCACGGTTTGCCAGCTATGATTAAGTCCCACGTAATAGAGGGCGAGTCTATTGTCTCGTCTACCGGGCACATTTCCAAAGCCCGGGCTGCTACTGAGAATTTATCTTTTTATGAAAACGTTCAATAACACTGCCCGAGATCGAACCCGACTCCTCATGATCAGCAGTCGCTCACACTACCGCTGGACTACGAAAATGTCACAGGATAAATTTATTTACCACTGAAGTAATGTCACACAGTTCCCGTGGTCTGCCAATACAAGCGGAGAGACGACACACGGCGGGTTTATTTAGTGGTTGAGGGCCAAACACTACCCGGTTCGTTGCCCCGAACGACGTTGCGTGCGGTTAGGTACTCGTACATTTTTTCTCTAGCTGAAAGACATTACTGCAGTAGTCCGCCTGCGGATTACCCTTTTGAGTACCCTCTTCGAGCAAAGCTTCCTAGCACAGGAGCGTCCCACCTTCACGGGGGCATGGCAGTTCATCCATCCATGGTCTCAACTAGGGCGACATCAGGCATGTATTCGTGCCAATCAGTTATAGCCTAGCGGTAAAATCAAGGACTGCACAAACAGTGATGAGTCCCAGATTTTACATGACACACACTTATGGAAATTATTGAAATTATGTGTGTACGCATTGGGCCAGCAGGTGGACTATGGTCTAAATCCCTCTCTCCACCGGAGAAGATCCTCGCCCAATAGTGGGACATTAAAAGGGTTTAAGAAAATAAATAATCTTTTTTTTATTGCTTATGATGGCAGACGAGCCACAGCCCACCCGATGGTAATCGTCGCTCATGAACTCAACTATAACAAGAGTATTGTCAAGCCGCTGCAAACCATTCCATTTCTCAGATATGAAAAATGAAATAATAAACGGCTATCTTCCGCTACAGCCAAAACACACTGACGTGCTTTATGACCAGTCACACAGGAGACGGTGGTACCGACCCATTCGGACTCGATAGCAAGTGAATACTCTCACTTGGTAACCAGCCCTACCACCAGTAATGCTATGGGTGATAATTGCTTACTTCCCTTAGTCGCCTTGTACGACACCCGCGGGAAAATATGGGGTGGTGACACTTGTATTATTAATCCGTCACCACACGGAATCTATGAGGTTATTCACGTGAGCTAAGTTACAGACGAAAGCTGTTATAGTGTAAATGATGCCGAGGCAAGTGATTTCGTCACGATAATCACCTGCGTAGCTATTGTCAATTTAGCTGCTTCAGAGACGCGTAGTCTTCCTTGTGGTGTGGAAACCAGAAACGTTAAACAATGGGCCATTTCAATTTTATCTCTCAAGTGTTTGCAATTTGTCTAAAATGTATAGTTGATTCACATTAGATGATTTGATGCTAACTGGTATGTGAGAATCTCTCCTGTACCCTAGTAACTATTTCAGATTTTTGCAGCTTGTTAAACATTTAAGTTTTATTGTGTAGTACTTTGTTTAAAGTTTTAGAAGAGAAAGTAGTAAATACCTACGTAATGTATTTCGATATATTTAACTCTGTCTGCAATTTCTATATATATTATTACATAAAAATCAGTTGTTCGTTAGTCTCGCTAAAACTCAAAAATGGCTTGACCGATTTGATTAATTGTTTTTTATATTGTTTGCCTTAATAAAAATAAAATAGACAGGGACGGTTTAAACATAGCATCACCTGTATTCCCCGAAGGGGTAGGCAGAGTTGTATTTACACACCCACGATTCGCCAGCTATGTTTAAGTCCCACGTAACAGGGGGCGAGCCTATTGACGTCTACCGGGCACATTTCCAAAGTCCGGGCTGCTACAGCGAATTTTTGTTTTTTGGAAAAAGCTCAATAGCATTGCCCGATCCGGGAATCGAAAGCGAGACCTCATGATTAGCAGTCGCATACACTACCGCTACACCACCGAGGCAGTTAAAAAGAAAAAAAATATGGAAAGCCATAAAATTAGTCGAATAATTTTAATAATCTCAACTGGTAATTTTGTATGGGATCTTTTGGATTATGGGACTGACAACAGACGAAAAACTAGCACCTACTGTCATTCTTTCCAATTCATTTGAATTAGGTACAAGGAAGTTACATTTAATTACTTATCTAAATTCAATTCTAGTGGTGGTGGTATTTCATTTTCTAGTGGTAGAGCTATGCTTATCCTAGTACGAATGGGCTGGCTAGATCGTGGAAGTCCCACCCTCTCACGAAAGATCAGCGTGTAACAACGGTAGTTACGCCTACCGTTGTGTTTCGTATGGTGAATGAGAGTGCTGGAGGCCCGAACCCCCCTTCCTATCCTCTCCATATAATCCTTCCTATCCACCTCCTGTCTCTTTCCTAGGAGATGGCGACGCGTGAGTGATACCTTAGCGTCTATAGGCTACGGTAACCGCTTACCATCAGGTGGGCCGTATGTTTGTTCGCCACCAATGTAGTATAAAAAAAAATCAAACCTTAGATGATACAGATTGATTAGGATTAATAAATTGTAAGTGACACTAAGTAGTGCATAATTTTAAGACTTACAGATTCCAATGATGCCATTTTTTTAATTTTTGTCTGTCTTTCTGTCTGTATGTCCTTTTATAACTCAAGATCGGCTTGAAAGATCCTAATGTAAATCGGTACCTATGCAGTAAAAACAAATAATCAGACACATGATAGGCTAATATAAACCTTATAGTCCATGATCCCAGACCACCAGACCTTACTTCTTCAGCTGAGTATGATTTTTTTGGGATTGAGTGAGACATATGGATATATACGTATATCTGCTAACCAAGGCCGATAGCCAATTTTTAGTTGTGTGTAAAAGTAACGTAAAAATATTACTCACTCTTCTTAAAGTGTGTATTGATTTGAATAATGTTTCACAGAATATGTTATTTTTTTTAATATAACGTAATTTTACTAAAGGTTATTTACTTCTTATTTCTATATGTGCTTAGGGAACTATTTCCAATAATTTTCTTTACAAGCCAGACCAATCATAGAGGCCAAGTTGAGTATAACTAATACACTTTTTTTTTAATGTGGTGGCAGACGAATCACGGTCCATCTGATGGTAAATGGTAACCGTCGCCCATGGACTCGACTATACCGAGAGTATTGTCAAGCCGCTACTCACCGATTCATTTCACAGATATGAAATGAAATATAAACGGCTATCTCCTGCTACAGCCAAAACGCAACGATGCGCTTCATTGCCGGTCACACGGGAGATGGTGGTACCAACCCGCTCGGGCCCGATAGCAATTGAGTACTCCCACCCGGTACCCAGCCCTACCACCAGTCATGCAATGGATGACAATTGCTTACTTCCCTTAGTCGCCTCATACGACACCCGTGGGAAAGAATGGGGTGGTGACATTTGTATTCTTAGTCCGTCACCACACGGTTTACCAATTAGCTGCTTATAATTATGCGGCGTTTAAACGCATCATCGTCATTTTATTTTATATGCATACGTTAATAATACATAGGTACTAAAACTATAATATTAATGGGATATCCCATAAACTTTGTTACTCAAACTGGCTGCTTGTATGTTACCTACCCTATATCATGTAAGCTGTTGAATAGATATCGATAAAAAAATATAGATACGGTTTGTTAGAAAATACATAGTACCTATTCAAACTTTAAAACCACTCTGAAGGATGTAAAATGAGCTATGTAATTGTGAATAAGCTTTTACTATAACAGTGGGTGGACGAAACCGATGAAACAATAGGTATATCAGCCAACGTCTAACATGCAAGTCCACCCATGATCGTGAAAGCTGTAAAGTATTCGAAACGTGGGGATAGTAGAAAATCAAGTAAACGCGATAGATTCCGTAAACGTAGTTTTATTTCATGTACAACAGGTACTGGTCAGGTACTACTTATACAGAAACATTTATTCAAACTACACTCCCGGGTTCTTAACATCTCACTGTGCTCCGTTTTTTTATGTTGAGTGTTTTATTGAAAATAAAAATGCTCATCGATAAGTTTTATGCTTTGAAGGAGTAATGTCGAAGCTATAAAAATAAATTATTGTAACGCCTCTATCACGGCCATTACGAACCAATATTTCTCGCAATTACACAATACACCGACGCGTCATTCAATAAACTTTAACAAATAAATCGTAAGCCACAGACATACCAAGGTATGGTACGTTTACGCTCGTTATTTAGTCAAGTGCGAAGTTCCATCACCTCAGGGGGTACGTTTGCATACCGCTTTAGGTGTAAGAATATTCGTAAGTGTCGACTCTCGAATATTCCGCAGTGTTGGCGCGAGCAATAAATCTGGCAGAGTGATGCCGTGGTTTTTGCCGCACGACATTTTTTCCCGCGCTAGCAGTACATTTATCACCACAGTGGACTCGCGCAGCCGGCCTCGGTAACTTATGCCTCCTGAGCTAAGAGCAAAATGCCGGTTCACTTTTAAAACTACAAACAAGCCACCTCTTGTTTTATTTTGAGACGGGACAACATATTTATTTATTAATATTGGTTAGGTATACCTATCCACTTTTTATTTCATATTCCATTCTTCTTCTACTACTGATTCTAAATTTAATTTTTAGAAAGTATTTACTTGCACTATCTAGCTCAAATCTTATCATTACTGGATAAATATAAATTGCAAAAGAATAGCATAATAGTGCGAATGAAGCTAAATTATATAGTGCCTATTGTTTTGAATCGATTGTAGCAATTGGAATTCCAAAATCTCTATATACCTTCTAAAAATAACCGTGAAGAAGCGAGAGAGAGTATTCTATTTATGTATGTACATACATTTTGATTATGACCCAGTAATTAACCCAACTTTCAATAATACACACATATTACTCTAAAATGTATCACATCAAATTTAATTATTCAAGCTATACATATTTAAATATCGATAAACTTTGTATGGAAAACCAAGACAGTTTGCAACAACAACCTAATCCACGAATTTGTAAGGAAAACGATCACAGAACTAACCAAGCGTGTTCCCGACGTCCGTAAAATAACTATACAGTTCAAAAAGATCAAGAGTAAACATTAATTGTGTACCAACAAAGGCACCCTTAAAATCCGTAGGGTCTAAACCGCAAATAAAACCAAGTTATTAAGTAAGGCCTATCGTCGGGGAGCGTTTTATACATACTTTTATCCGATGTCCATTCTTCTGAAATGCGATTAAAATTGAATAGGTCCATATGTCGCCGACGTCGGACCCGTTGCGTCACAATCACACGGCCGGCTGCATTTTCAATTTCGCGCGAGATAAGCGCGACTTTTGGACGACTTTTTCTACGGAATAGCGGAATTGATCCAGTGACTTATGGCGAACGACCTATAAGATGAGGTAATTGGATGGTCAATTGATCTGCTTTCCAATTTGACGGACCGACGTTCGCAAGGGATGGCGAGAATTATGCCTTTTCAATCGATTTGTTAAAGTCGAATATAAAAACTTTTATATTGTTTGGGGGAAGAAATAAAAAAGTATTTAATATCAATATTGATAATTTATTCACAATTTCATTTAAAATACACAACTTCACAATCTTTCGTTTTAAAAACTAAAAACTTTCGGTACTGGATATCGTTATAGGCTGTTCTGCAGTGATCACTAATTTACATCTTTAGATAGTTTCATAATGATTTCATTTATTTTCTACATCTTTCATTTACATATCATATTTACATATTTTTGGATACAGATATCATGTTTATGGTTGTAATATGTAATTTGTATTGCATGTAACGGTAAATAGTAATAAATTTAAAACGGTAATAAAATTACTCACAGTAACTGCACTCGCAATGAAAAACACACTGAATAATAACGTTCCCTGTGCAATATTTTAGACATAAACATTTCACCTCATACGACAATATTACAAACTTACAACAATAAACATAATACTGTAATTTAAAATTTATGGCCACTCATATTCTTAATTTTACAGCTGTAATGTGATGTAATTATTTATTTTACAAATAAATTTAAACATAAATACCAAGGATTGATTGTATTCAAATATTCGGTCTAAAATCGACGAGAGTTAGAACAAGCATATTCGTCGCAACTTTATGTACAGAAATGGTGCTATACATTATTCGTAGGTACTTATTATTTAGAAACCATAAAAAACCCTCTTTATCTATTAAATTCAAAAATATGTAATTACGACCGAATATTTGAACGTGCGTGTTATGTAATACTATGTTCGCAGGACCTAATAAATTCTCATAACTAATTCGTTTAGTGCTCAGTTGATTCGTTCACTTAACAAAAGAATGCATTAACAAAAATCTGTACTGCAAAATGTAACTATTCAAAACTGTATTTACATTTACATGTATAACTATTACATAAATTACTATTGCATTTCATTCATATATCATCTACACGAATAATAAAATGTACAAAAAACGTCTTCACAATAACTTTCTGAACACATCACAATTCCTATAGCAAAACCTTATAGCATATATACTGGAGACATAACGTTGCTTAAACTTTAATGTTTGTTACCTTTCGTGAAGAGCGAGATATATGGGGAACACACGTAAACATTTCATTTTTATATTTAGTAGGTATAGTTGAAACAAAAGTAAGTTTAGACAAGCGGCCTACCGCAACTGGCATTCGCTTTAATAATCTTTATATTGTCATTTTGCAGAAATAGTAACTACTAACATGCTGTCTCCTGTTTAAATGCTCTAAGAGCGAAAGAAATAAAATTAAATATAAAAACATAAAAATGTACAGAGGAACAGAATATAACTTATACAGATATGTACAAAATACACAAATTTATTTGATAATTTTGAAGTATACTTATATATGGTTAAGACTTCGTAACCGCACTTACATAATATTATAATACTGTACAATTTCGCTAATTACTTCATGTAAAACACTCTTAATTTTAATACTTTTAGGAAATTGTTTGTCTCAAGTCAAATCAGAGTCTTTCACTTGGAATAAACTGGGACGATTTATAAGTTCAAAATCAGGATATGTGCAGTTCAATTTAAACTGTAGATAAGGACTGGTTTTTTTTAATTCGTGGTAATAATTAGCAGCTCAAAGCAGTTCGCTCAGAAAAGCAGCCGTAGCTGGAACCACAAATATTTTACGAAGGAACACGACAAAAGGCATTTAACTTCCTTCCACCTTAGCCTCTGTCCGTAAAGCATTACAAACATCAATTCTGCTTACAGTCTTATTAATTAATGTGTTGTGTCAAGTTTAGTAAACACTTAATGAAATCACAGGGCGTTCCGTTGCCTTTGATTTCTTCGTAAGGTCATTTGTAGTCTGTCCGAAAAACAAGACTTTTATGAAAGACATAACTAAGATTCTTATGTGTTTGGTTGACTTATCACGTGTACTCACTCCTCCAGCCAGTCTGTAAAGAAATTAATATCATGAAACATTCGTACACATCAATACTCGTTATTATAATACTATACTTAATAAGACCCTCTCATGCAGTCATAAGACATTCCGATAGAAGAGGCAGTTGAGAAGCAGTTCATAAAGACTGCTTACATATAAGGCGCTCTAAGTTGTATATATGTAATTACTAGATATTTTCGATATCTTTCCTGCGGGACTAACAACTACGGGTAACAGCCACGGCTAAGCCCTAAACTAAGTGATTTGACCTGACCATCTAAAAATGTTGCGTGGAAATCATGTCCACTTTCCGATATGTGGACACATCAGAAAGTTGTATTGCTAAACAAGAGACTGCCAATCTTGGATAAAAGGAAGGCACAGCTTAAGAATTTAAGCCGTGTTATTATTAAGTAATAAGATCAATTTACTTTACACCAAATTTAAAAATTATGTTAGTGATAACTAAGTAATAGTGCGCATTTGACTATAACAAATATTATGATATTTTAATGCGTATATAATATTTTATATATGATAACTTTTAAAAATCTGTTTAATCAACATCATTATTAATCAACATTATCATAAACTTCGTCTCCCGACTGTACCTAGTTTCGCATATTTTATATAATTATATATACCTATTGCGGAATCAGTCTATTTCATTAAAATTTGCATAAAAGCTGAATTATTTAGTTCTAAAATAAGATGACTTGTTTTGACATTACAATTTAAATAATATTTACATTTAAAGCACGAATTAGGTATTTATTTTTAATTATATGTATGTATAAAATACAGTTTAGATAGGCATTTATTTTTAATTAATGCCCAACGCCTTAATATACATGCGCATACTTCCAAATGAGATATTTTTGGTTACAACCTTTAAAAATAACCTTTTTTTTGTTTAGGCGGGAAAAAATGTACCTAACCGCACACCCCGTCGTTCGGGTTCATCCACCCGCAGCCTCAGCTAGGGCGGTATAAGGCGCAAGTACTCGCACCTGCCCAATTCCTGTCGCTGCCGTGCTCGGCAGAAGAGCGATGCTTCGCTCTGACGACGCTCGGCAGCGAGAGGTCTCCCCCTATTGCCGTGACGAGTTCACGGCGCTGCTCGGCCCAAGCAGGGCACGACTCGAGTGTGTGCCGCGCCGTGTCCTCGTCGCAGCCGCAATGGTGACAGCCCGGAGTCACTTCTCTCCTTGCGACTATGTGCAGATATCTGCCGAAGCAACCGTGTCCCGACAGCACCTGCACCAGTCGGAAAGTAAGGACTCCGTGCTGTCGCCCTGGTCACTCCTCCAGCACAGGCTGGAGGGCCCCAATGCGAACACCTTCGCCTCCAAGTCCCCTCCGCGCCGATCGTCGAATGACCAGCCCGAAAACCGAACTGGGCGTCCGACAAGTCGGGGACGTACCTTTAAAAATAACCTAGCTAAACCAAATTAGTAAACTACATAGACTCCTATACATTTTAATTTTATGCGGGATATTGTTTTAATTAAAGTGGTAAAATAGGAATAATTATTATCATTGTTGAACAACGTGCCCAAAATAATGACCACCTTGCCTCGGTGGTAGGAGATTTTAATTTCAAACTAGTCCAAACTAATCGAAAGTATAATATAATATTTTAGGTAGCAGACGAACTCTATGAGCCGCTAGTTCTTTATAAACGGCGAAGGCTACTAAATAATCAAATCAACATGTATCACGACATTTCTCAAGGTCCTTTGAACTGGTATTGTAGAGGAACTGTATACCGGATTATTTATAATATAAGTTTTATTATCGTGAGAAATAGCTTGTCTTAATACGGATCCGTTCGTCAAAATGTTTCTTCCAAGATCCATGAATAAATGTAATTCCTTTTAATTCCCAGAGAATATTAGTGTAATTTTGGAGAGCATTTTTTGCTGATGACTTGAGTGTGGAAGGGATCCTGCATTTCCATTTTTGAAAGGGAGGAAAATAATGGATCTGCCGGTTTATTTGCTAGCTCGTATGTTAAAATCACTAGGAGTTTCCCAAACCCCGCAAAGATGCGACGCTCCATGTGCGGATGCGTCGCTCAGTAGAGGGTACTCGAAAGGGTAAGCCGCCGGCGGACCACCGAAGGAATGTAACATAGTTCCAGTGACCCGCCAATAAAGGCGGAGAGACGGCACACGGCGGGTTTCTTTAATGGGTGCAGGCCCCACACTACCCTGGTCGTTGCCCCGAACGATAGGGTGTGCGGTTAGGATAATTTTTTCCCGCTTAAACAAAAAAAAATGTGGGATTTCCCAAAGAATATATTGATTTACCGGTACGAGATGCCTAAGAAGTAATTCTAGTGCCCTATGCAGTTTGAAGTTAGTAAACGATTTAAAGGCATAGCGTTTCTGATAGTAGTAATAAAAATATTTCTTTGATTATAAAAGATTTGCAGATAAATTAGTAAATACAATAAATAAAATAAACATAAAAAAGATGATTTATTTCTTCAGATTATTCAGCTCAAAAATTGCCATAATTATAAATTATGTAACTGACTATAAAATTGAAATTAAATTATTTCAACAACCTGTGCGCTGTTATAAAACACTAAGAGGCTAGTTCACTACGCTAAAACACCTCAATCACTGTATCTCTTCTTACCAACATGTTTATTCAAATGTAATAAGTGTTATCTACTATTATTTTATAGCATATAAAATAAAATTAACATTAACAGCATTAGACACTTATACGTAATATTTATCAAAGATATTTTTGTCGATTATAGGGACGCCTTTGCTGGTCAACGGTAGTTTGTTCGAGAGAATTTATTCACGTTTTATGCATTTGATAACTGTTGTTACTCTTGTTACATACAGCTACGATAACTAGTATCAATAGATTAAACACAAAGTGAAAAATGTGTTATCGAAAATAACAGTCACGAGCAGGATTCGAACCTTTTTTTTTTTTTTTTTTTTTTTTTTTTTTTTTTTTTTTTTTTGTTTAGGCGGGAAAAAAATGTACCTAACCGCACACCCCGTCGTTCGGGGCAACGAACAGGGTAGTGTGGGGCCCTCACCCACTAAAGAAACCCGACGTGTGCCGTCTCTCCGCCTTTATTGGCGGGCCACTGGAACTATGTTACATTCCTTCGGTGGTCCGCCGACGGCTTACCCTTTCGGGTACCCTCTACTGAGCGACGCACCCACACACGGAGCATCGCACCTTCGCGGGAGGCCTTGCGGGTGGCGGACGTTCCCCGGTCCAACCACCCGCAGCCTCAGCTAGGGCGGCATTAGGCGCAAATACTCACGCCTGCGCCGCCCCAGTCGCTGGCGGCGGTTCGGGTCTGCGGAAGGATCAGCCTCCCTGGCCCTTTCCGCCGCTTCCTTCCGCGAGATGACAGCAGGATTCGAACCTGCATCTCCTGGATACCGTCCAGATGCTTTGCCAATTCAGCCATAGTGACCCTTGCTCCTGACTGCTAAATACTTCCGACAGATGGTGCAGGCGTCACCCAAAGACGTTAAGTATGAATGTGTTATCGAGATTAGCAGTCAGGAGCAAGGGTCACGATGGCTGAATTGGCAAAGCATCTGGACGGTATCCAGGAGATGCAGGTTCGAATCCTGCTCGTGACTGTTATTTTCGATTTCACATTTTTCACTTTGTGTTTAATGTATGTTGCTAAGCATGTCAAATGCTAAAAATATATATAAAAATTATCTAAATAGTATCAATAGTTAAATAAAACTGGTTAAGTAGGTATGCGAACATTGACACCAAAAAATTTTAAGTAAGTCGATAATTACTGCCTCGGTGGTGGTTTCGGGTTCGATCCCCGGATCAGGTAGTGTTATTGAGCTTTTTTGTAAAAAGAAAAATTTTCAGTAGCAGCCTGGAGCTTGGAAATGTGCCCCTTAGACGGCAATAGGCTCGCCCCTTATTACATGGGACTTAAGCATAGCTGGTGAACGGTGGTTGTGTAATACACCTCTGTCTACACCTTTGAGGAATACAGGTGTAACGCTATGTTATGATGCTACGAAAATTAAGTAACGTAACTTCTAAAAATCAAGCTTTTGATCGGTATCTACTTAAGTTTACACCACTAGAATAGCTATGTCTCCATATCATCACTATGCAGTTAGTTATCGAGAGATATCGGGTCCCTTGGTGGTGCAAAAATCATGCATTAGGCAATTCTCAGTAGCAGTGTGAGCTCCGAAAGAGATAACTGACTTTTAGCTAAGTATTTGAAGTTTACTTTCTCAAAACAACATTCACAAATATAGACTGCATTGTTTGCTTAGTGTTACAGTTAAAGCTTTCTCTTTGTCAGCACACCAAGATTTGTATGCATTTTATAAATCAGCTAACTGTCAACTAGCTTCTCCCGTCTTTCCTTTCCATCATCCTATAATATTAGTAGGTAGCGTTAGTATTATTGTCATCCACAAACTGTTGCTTTAAAGTAATTTATTAAAATGATTATTATATCTTCTCAATCTGAGGTTTGAAGCTCATGAACTGTTATTTACGCACTTACAATTATTAACATTTTTGATAGCAAATCGGTTCGTAAAAATTGTCGTAAGGAACTTGGAAATTCTCTTAATGGTTCTTAAAGTCTATCTACATTGGGCTGGCGTGGACTATGGCCTCTTACTGTCAGGGAGACTGTAATGAAAATAAAAATAAAAACTTACCATAGAATTGAGCTGTGCGAGGTGATGATGATGATAAGGGTTGTGTGAGGCAGGTGGAGGGGCAAATCCTTGATGTGGCGCGCCGTACCAGTGGGACATATGAGCCGCTGCCGGGTGTACTAGACCTACCTGGTGCTGACCTGGTAGACAAAAAAAAATAAGGCTGTTATTTACAGTTGCTCTAGAAATTAGCATGGATAGTTAATCAACTATTATACTAAGATTTGAATACTGCAAATAGACGACATTAAAATTCTGATAATAATCATTTTAGTGATAAGAAAGTGTGTTTATGTTTGGTTAATTAGCGTAGTGAGGTAATAAGCGTTTCTAAAATCTACATAGTTTCCGGTTAGATAATTTTTAATAACAAATTAGTATAAATGTATTCAATAATGACAATATCGGTGATATTTGGTAGCATTTATGCTGCATCTGTATAGTAATACATCTTAATTACACCAAATCTGAGCATATAATTTAACAAATTTTATTGCTTTCCCCGAACATAGACAAAACAAAATCTTCTATGAGACCATAGAAGATTTTATTAATAGAAAATGTTACCAGCTAAGCGTGTTAGTGAAAAAATTATAAAATAATATTATTTTTAATACTTCCTGATATCTACGCGAATGTTACACATTTTGAAATAAAACCACGTTTACGGAATCTATCTCGTTTACTTGTGCAAGGCTGATTTATCAGCCTTGGACAAGTAAGTAGGTAGACGTCCAAGGCTGATTTATAAGCCTTGGACGTCTACCATCTAAGTCCTCCCGTGATCATGAATGCTGTAAGTGCAAGTATTCGAAACGTCGGGATAGTAGAAAATCAAGTAAACGCGATAGATTGCGTAAACGTAGTTTTATTTCAAAATATTATTTTTGTCAGAACTTCTTGATGTTTAAATAACATTGACTTTAAATCATAAGATTTTAGATAACTAAACTTAAACCATCCTTTCACATGATAAAAAATCGTAATGTATAAAATTTAAAAAATAATTATTAAGTATAAGTCAACAGCTATAAAAACAAAGATTTTTGGAGGTCTTATGTCTAGACTTCCTTAATTTAAAAAAGTGAATAGAATCTTCTCCATTTTAGAAATCTATACACGTGTATAATATCTGATGGCTTTTAAGATAAAATCAGAAATCTTGCTAAAGATAATAATCTTTATAAATTTTCAATATATCAACTAGTTTGTTGCATAATTTGGATGTTGCGTAGTTTTTTTCTATTTAGACTAATGCACTTAAGACATAAATATCTAATTTTATTTTGAGATACGAGCATCCAATTTAAATTTCTGAATAGACACCACGGGTGATTTCGAAGCAATAGCTTATACGTAACGTGTACATACATACATCATTTTAATTATTTACGTGGATAGTAGGTAGTAAGTAGGTAAATAAAAAATAAACTAGAAAGGACATAGGTAGGAATTCTAACTACTTACTTTTCAAGAACTACGTTCATGGTCATCAAATTAATTTAAACTTTCACCTTTTGAAAGCGATTCGTACGAGTTTCTTTAAATTCTACGGTAAATATGATTAGTAGGAAAGGGAAGATAATATATAGGAAGAATTTATTAGCGTGGACTTACCAAAGTCCATAGCAGAGGGAAAAGCCGAGCCCCCAAAGCCTTTAGTAGCATCTCCGAGCGGTTTGATCATGTCTCCCATGACACCACCCAACGCAAGCGCGCATGCTCCACCACCTCCCATTCCCATTCCTCCCTTCTTCTTCTTACTTTTACTGCTCAGCTTGCGATTCCTCGTCTGGATGCCTTCTTTCTTCATCGTTAATGGGCGATTCACCTAACAACAAGCAAATACATATTTAGTAATGGCGGTGACACTAGATGACACCGAGTACGACTTGCGGCTCTGTCATAACATTACATAAACGAGTCATGATAATCCGTATCCAGTGGGCCTAGCCTAGTTACCTTCTATAATCGCCAACGCTATAGAAAACGATAAAATGTATAGAAATTTGACATCTATAACGTTAATTCACGTAACTTAGCGTTATAGATATCATTAAAGATGTCAAATTCCCATACATTTTAATAGTTTTCTTTAGCGTTAGCGATCATAGAATGCAACTTGGCTAAGGGCACCGAGGAATATAATATATGTTTGTTAGATAATATAAAATTATGGCAAAATGTACACGAATATGATTCAATAGAGAAAACTCCAATCATTGTTCATAATTGAATGAGAATCATATCACAACGGGAACAAACATCATTAAAATAAAACATAGGAACTATGATGTATTTACAAACAGGACACGTATCAACCAAATTACAACTGAATATAATATTTCTCTTAATTGAAACATCGCAGTACAAATGGTAATTGTTCCTTGTTGAATCACACAATTTTTGCTAACCAGCCGTATTCATTTTACGACTGTGACACGACATTTAGCGATATGAAAAAATGTATGAGGCACCAATTTAGAATGCTAAGTACAAAGTATAAAGACAGGCCGAAACCATAAAATGGTATCACAATAGTCGTGCGCGAATATTCAGCTGTTTGGTGTCTGATGCCGACGGCGCGGAGTCACTCTTCGCATCCTAATTAGTGCACCGATGCACTTATGTCTGTATTTCGTTAGCATTCGGTGGGAACCAAAATGATGCCAGTTATAAGGTAAAGGTCCTGCAAATATATTGTATAAAATGATTTTCCTGACTAGAAATAAGCGTACTCTCAAAATGGATCTGACGACAAAGAGAAATGTATAGAAATACAGAGGTAACCTATATGATTAAATAGCGTTATCTGCTTACATTAAAATTGTATTAAGTATTTAGTATTTTCCGTAAATGTATAGGTATATGGAAAGTTGCTTTTTTATTCAACAATGTTTAAGCAGCCGAGGACATTATGATAATAGCCGTTTATTTTATCAAAATTAGAGAATTTGTCTGCCAAATTCTCAGGTCAACTATCTCGGTCACTTTCTGCTTTGCATCGTGTTGTTTCTAAGAAGTGTGCGTCACGAAGTTGGACGGACGTACGGACAATGAGTTATTCATCGCCTTCCAGAGAACTTGGCGGCGGCATGTGGGCCCTCAACGCACGATTGCGTTGCAGCAGTGGCGAACCGCCCAACGCAGTCCAAGCGCATGACCTACTCTTGTTTCTTTTTATTTTTTAATAAATCTACATAAAACCTTAAGAACCTATTATAAAATTAAACAATTTTAAAATTTTTCAATGTCACAACATCGAGGATAATGCAAAGAGATCTATCATTTTAGCTACGCTGTACCATATATACCAAGTATTGGGCTGGATTCTCACGCGAGACTAATATTTAGGATTCATACACTTACTTGAATAGTTCGCTTAGACTTTGTTATTTGTACGTGTGGCGTACTTTAATCTATAGTTATATCCTATCTGATGATAACTACGATATCAAGTGGGTATTATAATTACTGGTAAAGTGAGCTAGCGATAAGTGCAGTATGATGATGAATGTAAGCACATTTATTGTTTCCATAAAATAATGGGCATAACTACGTTGCCTAGTCATTTTATTCCATTAGGTAATGTTATGCAAAATATGAAATAATAATAGATAGTAAGTAGGTATTTCCCAGATGACGAGCGATAAAACTTCATTAATCTGTAGCTAAAGTACTGCGTAGTTCAGTGCGTGCCGGCTCCCGGCGTCCCTAATGCGTTCCCGCGAATCGCCCACACATTGCGCATACCGCGCCGTCGCTCTTCTCAATTTAACCAATATAAAATGCATTAACATCACTGCACATGGCGGCAGATTTAGAATGCGACAAATTGGGTCATTGCAAAGCCTCTGCCTACTTCTTATATTTTAGGAAGTTTGTACCTATCCAGTAGTGTTGTTTATAAAATATATATACTTTTTAATACTTTAACAAATTTAAGTGTTTTTAACAGTTTTAAGCCTGCAACAGCTAAAAGCATAAATGATTATTAAACTAAATTCTAACAACCCCTATCCTTGGATCTATGCAACGGTCCGTTTGATTTTATTTCTCTATAGTAATTGTTCCAATTAGTTCTATGTTAGAAAGTTGAATAAATCTCTTTTATTAGCTTCGTTATAAAATATGAGTATCTCAACGTGTAATTTTATATTAGTTGATAATATATTTATTTATTCACAAGAAAATATGCTTAGCTATGTTTTATTGGTTTACGCGAAACTTAATGAGATAAAAATATTTAATAGACACTAGACATCGTTGATATATCATTTTATTATCAACTCTATAAAATGCACCTAGTTATTATATTCGCTTTGTTAAGGCCCATGCTACCACCAGACACAAGGGTATACGGTCACATACAATTTTTCGCCTAAAAAGTAAAGGTTATCTATGTCGAACCAAATTTATTTCACCATATTTCCCCAGTAGAAGAAATTCTATGTCCTGCGTAACAGACACTAAGTCACAGAATCAAACAAGCTCAGGACAATCACTTAATTACCAAGAGATACGAGTAGGCTGTTTATAGAAAATTATAACATAAAAAAAAAGAGTTAGTTATAACACGTCTACTTGTTATGCAAAACAGATTAAAGGATTATACCTACCGTTCGTCTATGGATGGTTGAGGAAGAACGAACATATAATGTGTTAGAGCTGACAAGACATCCGCCATGTTGCTGCAGAAATTGCCTAATGACTGGCTATTATGTCAGGTTAATTACGTCTAGCCAGCTACCGCCGGCGTTATATCTGCTTTATGCATGTGACTCTGTGTGTGCCTTGCGGTACATAAGGCAGGCTGAAATTACTGTTAATATTACTGTGTATATAAACTGGGCGTCTAATTCTAACAAGTATTTTATTAAATTCTTTGATGTGTTATCATGGACTTTTTTGATGGAAGTTGATGAACGTCTAAGTTTGGTTCGGTGGTATTACAATAAAAAAATGGGACATAAATTACAAGCGAAGCCGCGTGTAATGCGCTACTTTATTATAAAATATTTAATAGTTGCTGTTTACCTAAGCTTAAATAAGCATAAACTTTTCGTAAGTGACTTTATTTAGGTATTATACTTTTAAGTAATTTGTTAAATTATATTAAGTACCTACTCGTATATTCGTAGAAATAAGTTATTTGCTAAAACGATTTTTATCTCTAGTAACTTTTAAAGATTCACGAAATGTTATCACCTAATGCAATACTGATGGATAAGGGTTGGGTACTAAGTGGGAGTAATCACTTCTTATCAAGCCCAAGCGGGTTGATACCACCATCTCCGACCATGCAAGTGTTTTGGTTGTAGCGTGAGATAGTCGTACAATCCTTCATTTCACGTCCGCGAATTGAAAGTGTGAGGAGTAATCGTAGTATATATCCATGAGCGACGACTATTTTTTACCACCAGGTAAGTATACCGTGGCTCATCTGCCACCATAGTAAGCAATAAAACAAAATATAAAATACTCGCTTTGGGAAACATATACCTATATGGCAACTTCAATGGATTTTTTGCGCCTTCATTACTCAAAAATACATAATTTAATAGATGTTCTGATATAATTTATTCACATAACAAGTTTAGTTTTCAATACAAAAATGTATATCTAAATTAATCCAAAGAAATCGTAGAGAAAACACATTTGTTGTCGCAGAATTCTAGATTCACTCTCTAGAAAATATTGCCATCTGTATTCAAATGATTATAATGAGCTTTGATACTATAAAAAAGGTGACTAAATATAGTCTTGCCAGGGAATGGTTTGTAAACAAGCTTGTTTATATATGTATACAGATTCGGGTAAAACTATGGCGAGCGATCTCACTTATAGGTAAGACTAAACTACCTGAACCATAGTAGATCAGATAGGTTATTTTCGCCATTATAAGTCGTTATTCTATCGTTATTCGTCGTTTGCCGTGTGGGGCCGGCTTTAGAATTGTCCCACCCCTCTCCACCCATGGGAGTCGTAAAAGCCGACTGAGGTAATACCGGGGAGTGGGCAGCAGCACTCCTTCGAGTATTAACAACATCCACTGCGATCGCCAACCCGCCTGCCAAGCGTAGCGATTACGGCACTATCCCCCATTCTTGGGGAGGCCTATGTCCAGCAGTGGACGTTAAAAGGCTGATGGATGGATGGATGGATTCTATCGTTACTAATGTTATAAATACGAAAGTGAGTTTGTTTGTGTTACGCTTCACGTTGTAACTACTGAACCAAACATCAGAAAATTTGACACAAATTTAGTCTAAAAAGCAGAAACTGACATCAAACATCTTACTATTTTTATTTAATATTATTTGTGAAAGCGGAAAAATCAACAAAACTGCCGCTCGCAGAAAACCTCTGTTTTTCTACTTTCTCACATACTAAAATCTTTGCATTTCCGATGAAATATGTGTCAGGCCTGTTATTGCTATATTATATCTACTTAAATATTCTATGCATATATAAATATGTAGGTACCTATTATATAATTATGTGGTGCAATATTGTAGTTTCAATGACAATACCTTTGTCTAAAATTATCTACTGCGACATCTGTACTAGCATATTTTATCATGATTTTACTAAAACCTTCTGTTAATATAAATGAAACATACATTTATTTATAATTTACGATTCTGTCATGTTTCGTGCAACAGTTCAGGGTTAGTAGGTATACGCGAGCATGCACATGCATCTGGATGTCATTGTAATATCGGCAAGTCACGCGACACTGAATAAACAATATTTCTACACTTAAGTTCCAAAACCGCGTGTATAAATCAAAGATTTTAGGATATAAGCTCTCGTCTATGCAATGCAAAATTATGATAAAAGTAAAACATTCTTGTAAATTGATTTTTACATGTTGTTCATTGATCCAAAAATGACCAAATGTGTTTGTATGAAAGGCTTAAGTGCAGATAGATTTTTTTTTTGTTTTTGACGTGAGAACGTCTTATAAATCGAGCACGCACGAAAAAGTCTCACGTTCCGAAAAATGTATGGTGACCGATGCATTGTTTGATGTTCGCGCCCACAAGAGAGCCGTGGTCTGAAGAGCGTCTGTGGGAGGAAGGCAGCCGGTGTCACCGACCGACATCACATTCTTCGCCCGAACGCGTCCCGCGCGTATCTCAATTATTGTATAGCAGCACGCGCGATCGTACCTTTTTATATGTATTCGATTTCTATCAGTATTACTTTTTGTGAAACTCTCAGAAAACATAATATGACGTTATCACATAAAGTTATCGTCCGTAAACCGACTTTACAGACAACCATATAGTTTTTTTTTTGTCCCTGGAAAATACATGACTTACTAACTGTACTTTATAATGATGCGATTAATATTTTATTTGCTTAATATGCAAAATTATATATTTATACCATTACGCGCCAGCTGAAAATGTAAATTTATGATATACGAGACGTTAGAAGGATTTGTTTAAGTGACGATTTCCGATCTGTATGAAGTATTTATCATAGTATGAAGATTATAGTATAGTATGATGAATGAACTTAATATACATACATATTTGTTATATTTAATGTTTGTCGTCAATTTAACGTTAAATGTTTTCAAGTAAACCAGATACCTTTTGGAATGGTAACGTTGACATATTTATGTAAAAACGTTATGTGCTCTCTTAAACAGGTTTTTAAACATAGTATCATTAAGACTCGTATAATAATGGCCTTAAACCTTGCTTACTTACAAAAAGTGATTCGAAAATTTTAATTTTTTTTTGTTGCCTATATCTATATTAGGACGACTACGACTAATGCATTCATGGCTACGAATAAGCAACCTGCTTCAGCTTGCAAAATACTTAATTAACATTTAGTATGTCCATTATTAGCTCAAAGATTTCATAAAATTCTTATTTAACATTATAAAAATGTTGATCTGTATTTTAGCATAGCATCATATAGCATCACGCCTATATTCCCCGAAGGGGTAGGCAGAGGTGTATTACACACCCACGACTCGCCAGCTATGTTTGAGTCCCACGTAATAGGGGGCGAGCCTATCGACGTCTACCGGGCACATTTCCAAACTCCGGGCTACTACTGAGAATTTTTCTTTTTAGGAAAAAGCTCAATAGCTTTGCCCGACCCGGGGATCTAACCCGAGACCTCATGATTAGCAGTCGCATACACTACCGCTACACCACCGAGGCAGTTAAGTAGTTCAGTTTGTATTTTAGCCCTTGACATGTTCAGCTACTTTAAAGAACAAATTATATGTGAATGTGGAAAAAGATAAATTTAGTGCGAGCGTAATGCAAACCTGCATCCCTTCAGAAGTGATCTTGACCGCTAAGCCATCGCAATTACCATTTCCAATCCCGCACAAATAATTTGTTTTTTAATATTATAAATGCGAAATTTTGTGAAGATGTTGGTGAAGTGATGATGTTATTTTATGTCCATCAATCACTCCTAAACCACTGTCAAATTTGGATGAAATTTGGTAGGTATAAAAGAGAGACTCTAGATTACTAGTATCATAAAAAAGCGCATGGCATCTAGTATAAGCGTACTGCGTCTCATTTCGCGTGCAAATAATTGCGTTAGGTACGTTTCTAGGACGGAGAGTACGCTTATTACACTATCTATACTGATCTTCACAAACACAGTCATAAAACCGCTCAAATGGGAAAATAACAGGCTCATACTACAATGCGATGGAAAACGTTGCTCGCAGCCCCTCACTATAATTTTTCCTACAACTAGAAAGCTTTATTACGTCGTTAATTGCTGGAAATCTTGGAATCTACCTTTTATTAGACATAAATATTGTAATGAAACGTACCATCAAACGACGAACCAATTTCAAAGACATAAAACAGTGGTGTTTGATAAAACTTGTCACGTTGTTGTGGCAAACAAATGTAAAAATTTATGTTCTGATCTCGATAAGCTTAAATAGGGCATTCGATTAAATTAACATTGATCGCTTTTGATAATGCAGGTAGCTTTAAAACCGTTTCTTTTCTATATTTTATTTTTAAGTGACAATAATACTATCAAATGACATTAATATTTACACAAGACCACTAAAAGCTGTCATTAACGTGGGAAGATAAGAAAACCTGTTCGTTAACATGAGGCAACACGTGTCAAACCAGCGTAAATCAATAGATAAAGATCCATTAAACGTTGAATAACTGTTAAGTACAACTATTATTACCAATTATAGGAAACAAGTGCCTTATACCAATTAATAAGCAAAAAATTAATGACTCTATTGAAATTGATAGTGTTAACACACTGTGTGACGTTAGTGTTTTTATGCCGATAGTTAGGTGCTCATTGTGATTGCTAAGAACAACGTATTAAAAACAAGCTCAATATTGTTCAGTAATTTAAGGTTTTGTTGAGAAATTGAATCCTTTTGATTGGAATGCCCCCAGATTTTAACGAATTTATAGATTATATACATCATATGTCTCGTTTAACGTTACAAGATACCCAGTAAATCCAGCCATCCATCAGCCTTTAAACATCCACTGCTGGACATAGCCCTCCCAAGAGAACGCCACAACGAGCGGTCCCGTCATGGGGGATAATGCCGTAATCGCCATGTTTGGCAGGCGGGTTGGCGATCGGAGTGGATGTTGTTAATACTCGAGGGAGTGCTGCTGCCCACTCCCTCGGTATTCCCTCAGTCGGCTCTTACGACTCCCGTGGGTAGAGAGGGGTGGGACAATTCTAAAGCCGGTCCCACACGGCCCAGTAAATATTGTTGCGCTTGGTAGATCTGACGACATACTAACCATTGTGCTCAAAATTCTCGCATCAGATTAATATACTACTATGTACTACATTCTGCACATAACTCTGTTCAGAATATAAATTTTACGGTTATATCTATGTAAAAATAGCTATCTCACAGAAATCATTCTTGAAAAGTAGGCTACGTTCTATGCTTGGCTCTAGACTATATCTATGCAAAATTTAATAGATTTTATAATTAGTAAAGATTTTGCAATTAATGCAAGCGGTAAATATTACGTTATTATTAGGCGATCTTCATGTAGTTAATACTTTAAAATCACAGACCGTCACCTGCGTGGTAGCTGGCTTCTTGTTGTTCAATCTGATATTATCATTGTCATCGTCTACTTAAATAAATTTATTGGTATATATTATTTTAATCTATTCACATATTCTACTTTTCTTTATTTTTCCTTTTTCCAACATTGGATTAAAGTCAGTCTTTCAGTAAGACTAGCGAAAGACGAAATAGCAACCTAATTGTACATGCCTGCGTGACTTTATGGTAAAGTTTGAACGCCTCTCATCATCATATCAGACGTTGTCAAAACGATGACAATTTACGTAAACTAATACTAATATAATGTATATAAAATACAAACATTTGTACATACGAGAGCAAGAATATATAAATTGTGTGTGTAGAATTACCTATACTATACCGCCAGACAAACTATACTAAACCATCGCTCGATCCACACGAAAGTTCGTTATCAATAGCAGGAAGACAGGTGTCAATCTAGTCCAGCGAGTCAGATAAATAATTCCTTTTAGTAGTTATGCGCAATGACGATTTCTATCATTTAGTAATTACATGTCCTTGTATTTAACAGTCATATTAGTGACACTCACTTTAAGATTGTTAAGACGACACAGTACGACTGCGACGCTAATGAAATAATGCGATCTTTTCCTATCCTGTCTTGCAGTTTAGACTGAAAATCGCACTATAAGATTTTAATTTCAAACTTTACTAATTTAGTTAGGAATGCCATATTTTCATATTTTTTCAGAATATAATTAAATTAAGAATCTTCAAGACTTAAAAAGTAACTTATATATTATCATAACCTATTTATCTAAAACCTTTGTAAATTAAATAACCCCAAAATTCACTAGTGGTATCAGCCTTGCTTATCCCAGCTTAATGGGCCGGTTCGATAGGGGAAGTACCACCCTCACACAAAAGATCAGCGTAAAACAACGGTAGGTACTCTAACCGTTGTCTTTCGTATAGTGAGTGAGAGTGTCGGAGGCCCAGACCCCTATTCCTCTCCTTTCCTTTTTATTCTCCCTATCCTTTCCTTAGTCTCCTATCCTCTACTTAATATCCTTCCTAAGCACCCTTTCTATCCCTTTCTCTGGAGATGGCGATGCGGGAGTGATGCCTCTGGTGTTGGTAACGTGTCTACGGCTACAGTAACCGCTTACTACTGTGGGCCATATCCTTCTTTGCCATCCACGTAGTATAAAAAAAAAACATTCGCACTCACACCAAAAAGTAATTGCCTAACCTTACCACAATTTATAGATAGTATAATTCGTTATGAGCACAAAAGTCGCAAAACACTCACACATGATGATTAAGTCATATATAATTAAGCTTTACAAAACAGTTCAACAAAAAATTGAGGTTTTATATGCTATTGTCACGTCATTTCTCTTAAGGAGAACAATAGTCAACGATTCCAATGCATTGTCTTATTAAATTACTCCGAGCTGGCGACACCATACGTATCACGTTCACGTTTTTCAGTCGCGTTTTATATTTTAACTCATCTAATACATATAATTCTCGTGTCACAGTGTTTGTCGCCATTCTCCTCCGAAACGGCTTGACCGATTCTTATGAAATTGTATGTGCATATTCAGTAGGTCTGAGAATAGGATGTAAACTATTTTTCATACCTCTAACTGATAAGGGTGGACTACATTTTTTAATTTAATTTTTTTACGATTTGACATTACAAAATACCTACAACCCTAATTTTTCACCCCTCTACTGCCGACCCCTATTTTTAATAGCGACTTTAGTACTTTAATAATTTTCATAAAAAAAAAAAGTTAACTCATTATAATGTAAAATGTATCAAGCAACATTTGCGTATTTTTATTTATATTTGCAAACTAGATATTCTGTATTTTTAGTCAAAGATTGATTACACAATTTATGCAAACAGATTCCAATGCATATTTTCAAACGTTCATAATATTTTAGTTCCCTACTTTAGAAACAGTATTTTACTTTGAGGCTATGTCTCCATTTTTAAAAGCCGTTTCTCTATAGTTAAACACATTTTGAAATAATAACTGTATTAATTGATCTAAAATAATCAAAATAAAATATCAGAAATACAATATAAGATTGTAGATGTTACACAAAGATATTTTACACTATATCAAAACATTACAATTCATTTGTCTCTTTGGAAACTAACTGCTCAAATTTTTACGGTTTTGGTTGTTAAAAATAAAGCATGAAATATGCGGATTGACAGCAAACGAATACTTATAAATATGTATAAATTACAACATTTAAGATTCTACAATCTTATTAAATACTTGCTAATATTTGCATTTTCGTCAAACATCACGGGGCAGACGTACAAGAGATTTCCCTTCTCCCCACTTCTCCGCGGTAAGAAAACATGTGTGTTGATCACATTTGTTGTTTCTTAAAACAGTTTTGATTCAATGAAAATATCGTTATATTTTTTTAGATATAGGCCCATTATCAGTGAAATAAAAATTTTAAACATAATCTAAATCTATCCAGTAGTTTATCCATTATGCACTCCCAACGGCAAACCTCTATTATTTTATTTATATAGTTGAAACAGATACCTATACCTCAAACCCGTTAAGAAAAAATCTGTGCACCAGAAATCAAAGAGAAAAAATGTTTCAGCAAATGTTTGCGTTGAAAGTAGCAATTAAAAGCTTTGAGTGGAGATGTAGCGTGGTAGACAAACAAACAAGTGGATGCCAATTGCGCGAAGCGGTCGCCTGCGAATGTAAGCCCACACAGATACTACGCAGAATGCAGCAGTTTATACACAAAGTTTAAAAATACTGTCGGATAAAAGTTAAACTAGCTGACTCTAAACCAATCAGACAAGCTTTATACAATAAACTATTGCAAGCAAATAAAATTTCTTAAAGATAATCGACAGAAAATGTTATAGCACCTACGACTTACCATATATTATCTTTCATAGAAATGGCAACATTTTACAATAAATCGTTATCTATTTATAGTAAACAAAAACAACGAGTTTGAAATTTAAGGCAATTAACAGCTAACGTTAAATTTGTTTAGATAAAGCTTGACTGAAAAACAAACCAACCATTCAAAAAGGGTTTCAATTTGAAAGCAACCCCTAGTGAAGTTATTTTGAAAGTCTAGCCAGCATTCTTTAATAATTAATGTTTATGTTGACGTTTTTAATGATAAAAAGCGGTTAGGCCAAAGTCACTGAGGATTTAGTTCCGCGTAGTTAACGAGAGGAGCCATTGAGCATGCCGGCGCCTGCGCATCTGTACCCTTGTTCACTCTTGACAACACTAAGAAACTTATAGACATAGATGGTGCCATAACAAAATAGAGATCTCGCACGTAAATTTAAGAAATAAATATCCAGATAAATAAAACCATTCAATTGTATCTAATCTCTGTTTTGTCCGTGTAGTGACGGACTAAGAATACAAGTGTCACCACCCCATTCTTTCCCGCGGGTGTCGTATGAGGCGACTTAGGGAAGTAAGCAATTATCATCTATAATGACTGGTGGTAGGGCTGGGTACCAAGTGGGAGTACTCACTGTGGGGCCCCATACTACCTTGTTCGTTGCCCCGAACGACAGGGTGTGCGGTTTTGCGGTAATTTTTTTCCCGCATACCTATCTATAATACAAAGCTTGCCAGTATTTATCGTATTACTGAGTTCATGAGCAGCCGTTGTGTGTTTATGGTGGATATATACACATATACGAGCCACACAAACACACAATTAAAAACTTACTCTTGTGTCTATTGAAATATATAACTTCCTATCAAAGTGTCATTATAAAATAATGTATATAGATACTTTTCAAATGGTGCACCTGCAATGGCTTTTTCATAAAATGTTTGTAATTGTTGTTGTTCCCTGCAAACATTTTTTAATTAGATAAATTGTTGTTGCCAAATCCGTTTTACATTCAGTAGTGCATGCTAAGAGACTAATAATTGGTATAATACTTTCTAACATTTACGAGAATTTTACACATTTTGAAATAAAACTACGTTTGCGGAACCTATCGCGTTTACTTGATTTTTATACTATCCCAACGTTTCGAATACTTTACTTCCATATATGTATCTCCCATAATGCAGATGAATCTTTAAACTTTTGTGAGCTATACGAAAAATGTACCGTATAAAAATATATATGTAGAAAATGAACAGTAGACATGTGAGTAAAGCTGTTCATATAATAGCTATCATTAATAATAAGCCCTCATTTCCAGAAATATAAATATGTTAACGTATTTAAGCAAATGCATTCCACACTTAAGGATGCTTTCGAAGACATGTCGATAAAACACGGGCGTGTTTGATATGTGCAAGTGATTAAAATAAATACTCCGGGCAGTAGTCGACTCGGCGCCGACAGCTGCTACTCCAGGGGATAATTGAAACGACGATTTATATAGCCGCCAAATTTATCGACATTTACAATTTATAGTGTAGGCAAGGTCTCGTGCATCGGTTATTATTGTAACGTTTCATTTCTGCAGTACTCTCAATAATTCCTTCCCAATCTTTATTTGAATTGCCTTATATTAACTTGATTCAAATAAAGATAAATTCATAAAAGTTTAAGAGTTCTCAATAACAAAGTACGTAATTAAACCAACTTAATTAAAATGTCATTTAGTATCAGTTTTAAAGATAACTTGCAAAATGCAATTACTGATTTAGATTAGTTGGTGTTAATATCTACTTACTAAAATCAAATTGTTGAATTTAAAATATCGTCGTGACTAATCTTTATCAGCAGTTCTAAAAACACGGATTTATTGGTTGCTGTTAAACTAACTAATCAACAACGTAATGATATAAAAATCGATAGAAATGAAATCAAAATAATATTGATAGACTGATAAAGTCTTCGCTTATATTTCACTAATACTGTAGATAAGTAGCCACATAGCTGCGTGATTATAAGTAAAAATAGCGTACTGAATACCTTGTTCCTTTCTAATTAATATGGATAAACACTTGGTAATTAAATATAGATAGAGTATCTATACGTTATAATCAAACATTAGTTATAATCAATTCATTATATACATAATATATATTCAATGTACAAAATAACGGTTCCTATGGGGACGATAACAGAAAGGTTAAAACAAAACATCATTTTTTTTTGTCTGTCAGTCTATTAGTTTGTTAGATCACATCACTCAAATTACTGAACGGATTTTAACGCAGTTTTAATGCGGACATAGAGCTTGGGTTAAAGTAAAATATTGACTTTATTACATTTAAATCGGATGTCCGAAAAAGGCAGTCCTCATTTAAGTTTTACGCGGCTGAAGTCGAAGGTGGTAGTTAGTAATATATAAGGACTATTTTTTTAATTTACATGCTTTTTTACTTTTGTTATCAGTCTTCTATCATTGAGGAGTGCAGATTGGTGAATTATTGTTATTGCTTGCTAAGATAGCTGGAATTAGCAATCCGTCGGTGTGTGGTGGGTTTTCCTACCAAATCCATCTAAGTCTACTCTATATTAATTTTCTTACCCATAAACTGCAATAAAAGTAAAAACTACAATATAATGAAGATAGTGTTGTACAAGGTACTTCTATTTTATATCTCGAAAACAATCATGAAAACCAATAAATTTAAATGTTTCGCGCCTGTGGCACTGAACCCGGTCCAATTAGAGGCTGGCGTCCGCACTAAATCTCAAGATGCTACCACGCTACACTAATTCATACGAGCCCGTTAACAAGACCCGTAACTGTCTACATTGACACGGAGTTTATCAGCTTCTCGATTATTGATAACTTTTGCAGAACGAGACTAAGATTAAATTAACTAAGCAAGCATAGCTAAATTAAATATAGGAATTTTCGCAAATAGGTACATAAATTTGGTCTTGTAGATTAAATAAAATGAGTGATTGCTTATGGTACTAGGTGGGTTTAGTACGAAGTGAGGGCTCCCACTTGTTAAACACGTACGATACGTACCACCGTATTCATTGATTTAAACGACTGTGAAGCGTGAACGACATCGATGATGTGTTTTGCTTGCAAGAGATAAGAAGTTTCTCGTCGGACGCCATAGGTACCTTTCTTTTTTTTTTTTGTTTAGGCGGGAAAAAATGTATCTAACCGCACACCCCGACGTTCGGGGCAACGCACAGGGTAGTGTAGGGCCCTCACCCACTAAAGAAACCCGCCGTGTGCTGCCTCTGCCTTTATTGGCGGGCCACCGGAATCATATTAAATTCCTTCAGTGGTGTCTGACGCCATACCTAAGTATTAAACGACGGGCCTCGTGGCGTAGTCGGTAGTGTAACACAGATATTTGTACTGCGTCTGGGTGTTTTCATGTATGTATTTACAAAATAAAGTAATGTATGTATTATGTCCGTAATCTGGTACCCATAGCACAAGCGTTGAGCTTAGTTTGGGACCAGAGGACGTGAAACGTCCGTGAATATTAATTTTTTTTAAAAAAAAGTTTAAAAACTGTAACCGAATACAGAAATAAAAAAGTGATCTAAAAAGTACGAAACAATAAAATAATTTAGACAGCAATCAAGAGATGCATAGGTATACAAATGGTCAAGGTAGAGCCGTGGTCGCATGTTTATAATAAATATGAGTTCGTAGAGTCAAGGGATTCTCTGAAAGAGCCAGCATTTCCTAACTAAATAGCCTCTTGATTAAAAAAGGTATTTAAAACCCTCACTAAAAAAACTATTAATGAAGTGGGTTAAAATATAGCCTACGTTACACAGGTCATAATAACGAATCGATTGACACCTTATTAATTAAAATCGGATGAACATTTTAGGCGCTGCGGAGGAACATACGTAAATACAAACACACGAAATAGACTGCCAAAATCATAGCTCTTCCTTTTGGCTTCACCATAGTCGGGTAAACGGGTCTAACCACACAGAAACTCATAAGAGGTCAAAATATGTTAATTATACCTGCACTATATTTCAAACAGAAAACTTGGGTGGACGTAGAAAATAAATATATAGCTATATATGTTATAGGTGGAACTTTTTAATGGTAATAAAGTAACATGACCATCTTCGTTAAAAAAAGCACTAAACAGTATTATTTTAAGTCATATAATACTCATTTGTCTTTCGGTCAGTAGTAGAGCGGCGCGTGCGCTGCCAGCACCTGCCCTAAGCCCCACTAATTATTCTACCACTTTTTATATGATTACGAGACTTTTTTGATGCTTTCAATCAAATTACACCTCGGCCAGGCCACTTTGTATGAGTGAGATGTCATAAAACTTTTTATACCAATTATATAGCCAACGGTTGCGTGCCGACGTAAAACGAAGTACCTATTATCAACTTTATTAATTTCTTATAGAAATTTTACTCAAGACATTCAACTTTAATTTTCGATTTTATTGACCAAAATAATATGTTTCTTGACATTGTTAAATTATCTCAACACAAAAGGATAAATCTATGTATATTTTTATTGTTTGCCATAACTAGTTCAGTCTTTGCACTTTTCAAAGTAGAAACATGCATAATTGAATATCAGTATGATGTGTACTGAGCATAAATAAGTAGTGATGTATTTCAGGCTACATAAAATATGTTTAATGTAAACCCTGAGTGAAATTTTGTATAGTAGAAAAAGTCTAGTCAACCTTCAAAATTAGAATTAGGTAGGTACCTATATCTACTTATCAAAAAGGAATAAAAACTTGCTTTAGGATTTTTAGATTGCCGTTTTATTGGCTTATTATAACACTGTTCTATAAATAAAAGATACCTGCGAAAAAAAAAATCTGAGCCAAATTATTTCTTTAGAATCTTTGTATGTTTGTTCACGCATCACGCAAAAATTTCTGAATCTATTTTGATTAAACTTTTTTGTAGTTCTAAAAACTGGCATACATTTTATGTCGATACTATGTCAGAAACCAGAAATATAACCAAAAAAACGAACGTTGGCGTGGCCACGGCTTGAAGCTTGTGCGATAATTTCCTAACGTAAGCAATGCAATCATTTTGCAATTACGTCATCCTTCAATTGTCCCGAGGATTACCAACATAAATGCACGTTAGTTAAAAATAACAGTTTTTGCTGTACCTAATTACCTACATATTATCTACGAAATGTTTGGTACCTACCCAGAATTCTTTGGAAAGAAAACGTAAGTAAATTGCTAATTTTAGTTGCGACTACCACCAAGATCACCTAGACGATAACGAACGCAAGTTCTAAATGTGAATTAGTGTAAATGCGGCCGCACAGTTTTGCACTCAAGCGCAACGATGGTGTGATACGCTGACATAAATAAATAATTAGACAGAAGAGAGAGGAAGTCAGGGGTGCGGTGGGGGAGAGACGGGAGGATAGTTTTGAGATAGTATCTCCCGCAACCGCGCTTTGTGTCAAACGTCAGATGGTTATCTAAAGATGTTTACAGATGTACTGGAGGGGTAACGGCCCGAGCTTCTCTCGGGAAACCAATCAACCGTACAGCACTAATATACTTGATAAATGGTAAATTATATGCGGGTTTTCTAACGTTTATAGGCTAATTATTGCTTAATAGCAATTGCACCAAAATATAGGTACTACTACCTACATTTTTTAAATATAAATATGGGGATTATCACTCGTGGACTTAATAATACAAAGCTTTCTGGGACCAAGCAGCACATTTGGTAAGAATTGTAAAAGTCTTAACACACCGGCAGAAAAGAATGGCAACACTTAGTTTAGGACGTCATCACTAGTACAAATAAATATGGTTTATTCTAATACTTGCACATCAAGATAGATGTCGCTGATAGGGTGGCGGATTGCCAGATCTATGATCATCATATTCTCAGCGTTTTATCGCCTAATTACAAGACGTCAACGTTGCTAACTTACAGTTATCGTGATAACCGATCTCCTCACTAACAGCTACATCTATTTTTATAGAGTTCATAGTGTGGACACTTTTGTGATTAATTTCATATGTTGTTACACCTGAATTCATCTCAGAAGTCGTAAAAATATTATGAGAATCGTTAAGAGCTACATGTATTTCCTTTGAAGTAACGAACCGAGTTGGAGCCAACTACCGTGTGTATAAAAGATGGGTGGACATGTTCAAACTAACGGTGTTTGCCAAAAATGAAGATTGTAAACCGTAATACAAATTTTAAAATCAACAAACTTAACATCCGGAACACGGAATGTTAAAAATAAAACCACTGCAATCGATACACGAAATCAGATAAAAATACATAGAAGTTGAAATATCTATAGTTACAAATGGTAAGCGACAAAAGGCTGGGTTACAATGACTATTGCGCGTTGCGCAAATCTCGGGCCGGCGCGGGCGCAGTAATTGTTTTGTAGAAGGACACGGAATTATCGGGCCAACGATCGCAACTGACGTGCAGCTGCTATTTTAGTATTTTTTAAAGATATCCATTATATATGTAAACTAGTGTATGAAAATTAGATAAAACGTTACATGTTTGTTTATGTAACTCCTTGTATAGAGGGTATTAAAACTCTGACGTGCTCAACTTCATAGGTGACAATTTTCTTAGAGTAAGGCTTAAAATAAAAACGTAATAACCTTTTTATTTATGATAATCTAACAAATTACACCTATCCGCGGTGATAAATTCAAAGTAATTTGATAATTATATAATACTTTCTACATTTACGCGAATGTTACACATTTTGAAATAAAACTACGTTTATGGTGCCTTGGACGTCTATCATTAGTCCACCCGTGATCATGAATGCTGTAAAGTATTCGAAACGTCAGGATAGTAGTAAAATCAAGTAAACGCGATAGATTCCGTAAACGTAGTTTTATTTCAAAATTGATAATTATATGTTGCTGTTATTTATAGCTCGTACAAGAACTTATACTCAATATGCTTAAATGAACTTTATTCAAAGATGGGAAGAACTTTCAAACACAAGCTAGTATAAGAATACTTGAAATGTAATTTAATTGTCTTTACGCATTTTGGTGAATAATTCTCACATTTCCACAAAATTTATATCCAAGACAGTAAATCAGCTGGGGCCCGCTACTAAACAAAATGGGAGCTTAAGGCTCATGAATAAAAACATCCTATTTAGCGCTACATTCACCACGGCCTCAATTCCACGAAACATCTGACCTCAGACTAAACACGCAATAAGTAACTCTAAATATAACCGTAGTAAGAATCATAATTACGTATTAATTTTAACAAACATTACACGTTTTGGTAGTATAGGTTAGTTCTACGCAAACGCATTTCCGGCCGAATGAACCCGGGAAAAAGCCATTTAAAACAAAAAAAATAGTAACGCGCTGCGCGCCGCTCGGACACTTCCGGTGGGCGCCATTTTTTCTGTATTGCCAACAGATAAAATCTTTCCGGCCTACTGCACGAACGCCCGCTTTTGTTTCTTTTATTTTATGTTATCATTTTTGCCAAAATTATACATGTTTGCTAGAATACAAGATATTTTCTTCCTTCTTAATTATAAAACAAAATCTTTGTTACAAAATGCAAGTCACAATAAAAAAAAACTTCTAATTCTTAATATTCCGAGTTCTGTGCTCCAAAATAATTCAAAATTATTACACGTCTTCCAATTTTTTAAAGTACCATAATTATGCTTAAACGTATTGAGGTACATCTCTTTATCAAAAATATCGAAATTTGTTCAGCAGTTTAAACGTAAAAAGGCAAAATAAAGGAGAGAAATAGCAAGGATAATAAATTATAATTCATTATGTAGTATATTTAGGGCTTAGCGGTTTTAAATAAATGATAACACTGTTTAATAAATAAAACTGTTTAAATAACTCTAATAAACAATAAAGATATATACAATTAGTTTAACAAAAAATAATCAGCCACTCGATAAAGTATGTAAGCATTTTAATAAAGTTTGCACTAATCTATAATCAGCTAACACGAAAAAAGAAAACAAAACTAAAAATTGCTGTAATGGACCTACATTGAAAATGTTAGCTCTAACAATGAACAGCACAATTAGTGTAGCGAATAGCATTTGCATCACCACAAAATTCAACGGTCGAACTTATGTAAATGGGATAGCTGTTCAATGTTGAATATTCAAATTGATGTCATTATAACATTCGGCCAAACGCGTCGGTCGTTTGGCCGCTAGCCAGCAGCACCGGCGAATGTGTAATGTTAATGTAATGAGTAAATTAAACCTCCCTTTTTATCTCACACGCGAGTTAAAGCCTACCTCATGCCGGTGGCCATGTACCGCGATGTTCGACGTTTACGAAGAGAATTTTAACAAGCAAAACTTTCGCATGCTTAATGCGGTAAACATAAGTTTCTAGCAAAAATGCAAACCTGATTTTACATGACAACTTGTATCTCAACTATATTTTAATCAAGAATAAATTTTCAGTTGCAGCCTGGAGTTTGGAAATGTGCCCCGGTACACATCTATAGGCGAACTGGCGAATCGTGGGTGTGTAATACACCTCTGCTTACCCCTTCGGGGAATACAGGCGTGATGCTATGTTTCAAAAAGAATTCACTGCTATGATTTCCTACGATTGTAACTACTTTTAAGAAGTTACTTTTTAATTAGTAACAGTGCTCTAAATAAATAGCCCCATCAAACAGAGAAGTGAGAAAATTCATTGACTTATCCATATCTCAAAAACATTGTGCCCATAGCCTAACATTAAATCTAATACCAGAGAAAAACGGGTGAAAAAACAGTGACTGTCAAATTCTCTCGGATGTTGGCTGAACAAAACAGCACTTTAGACGATATAAAAAAGAAAACTAGAAGAGCGTTCTCGATTCAAAAATTGAATTGATCGCTCCATTGTATTCCAAATGTATCATTTGAGCTGTTATTATGGTCCCTCTCTCTCTAGCTTCATACAAACTGGTAATCCAATACTTTTGTATGGCAGGCACTTAACGTACCGCTCTAGTAACAAAACGTCCAATGTGTAATAGGTTATTAATTTGTTTAGTGTTTTATTGTATCTTGTTTAAGTGTACTATGAATAAAATTTTGGTAAAACGTTATTTTATGCTTTCATGATAATAGATTGCACCTACATAACCTTTTTTATATTTGTCTACAATAAGTTTTAAGTAGACACTGAGCCACTGTGCGTCGAATTTTACACCTACAAGAGTATGAATCTCTTATTATGACTAAAATGTTTGTGATTGCGTGATATCATTGCGAATCTTGGGTAATTTGTACAAAATTTTGAAGTTATAAGACTATTATTTAGATAATATGTTTGCAAACTAAATAAGGATTTGGTCGGTCCCAAAACAAGGAAATTTACCTTCAATGTATACAAAGTTTCAAAATAATATTATAAGTGGTTAACAGGCAGTATTTGATGCACTATTAGTAAACAACACAAAAATAATTCATAAGTGAAACAAAAACTAAATCAAATCGTTGGTAGCAAAAGGGTAAGCCAAAAAAATCGAATACAAGCCACAAAAACCTAATCGGCTATAACGCGAAGGAAGTACTAACGTATAACGAGAGTGATAAATTAAATAAACAAATATATAAAAAGTTATACGAACAGACGGATGGATATCTTTTTTAAGGTATATTGCGGTGGGAGGATATAGGACCCGAACTCACGCTCGGTACTGTAATCCTATTAACCGAGCATTGTGAATTACCAAATAAATAATTTATTTTCAATCACATATTGGTAACAACTGAGTTGGGGATCCCTGTGGGACCGATTGATAGTTCAATATTGTCCAATCATTCATGTTGGGAAAAATCAAACAACAATGTTACTATCTGCCAAAAAGCTTTAACTTTTTTCTACAGACGATTCTTCGAAAAAAGGTTTTAAATTTAAATGTCTAGCAAGTATTAAAGTATTTTATTCATCATATTAATGCTTACAAAGTAAACACCGAACATGGCTGACTGCCTAGGCTATTTAGTACTAGACTATATAAGAAGAACAAACCAAACATATTTAGTTCTTTAATTAAATAAAAAATAAAATAATAAAATGTTCTTACAGTACTGCAAAGTTAAATATCCAAAGTACATTACAATACTCAATAAATTCCCATATCAATCAAACAAAACAATATTACAATCCAATACTGTTTAAAAAAAACACAAAGCTTATGTGGTCTTTAGGCCAGCATAATAAGCGTCGTCGGCTACTATATCGGCTGTATGAGGGCAATTTGAACTCTTGTAGGCATTTATAGCCAAGTTACAAACAATAAGGCCCTTTAAAGGATATATTTTGAGTAAACACAAACACACTTAAGCACTGTTTTTATTATACGACGTCTGACCAATGTTGATATTAACCTAACTTACTTAATAAAATATAGATATTTTTTTTAAACACTTAATTATAAATAAATAAGCTATAATTATATTTATTTTTGCATTACGTTGAGAAATTTATAACTTTTTTTGCGGAAGTTAAGTAAAAATGGCATGTGTCAAAATAAAGTTTTCAAGTTCCATTACGAAGCTTCGTATTTCGTAATGAAATACTTAGTCCTGATTTGTTTTGATTAATATCAATCTTGTTTAAACAGGTAAGAATATTGTGGATAAACTACACGCCTAAAACATTTTTAACAGAATGTGAAATTTGCACTTTTGCTACGCTAATATTATAATTCAATGTAAGCCTATCCGAGACAATGCACACACCTATTCTGGAGTATAATGACAAATTGTTGATACTACCATAATTATAATATTATTTAAATTCAATATACCAAAATTTAACATGAAATATATCTTATCTTTACATAATTTATCATTTTGCTAGTCATTTCTCCCAAAACGATTGATAACAATAACATAAAGTATCAAGATTGTTAAGTCGTAAGTAGGAGGGTGACATTCATCGAGTTGGCTTGAGACCACAATAAGCTTATGCTTTGTAATATGAATTGCATTTTTGAGTGAAATCGATCACAACGTCCATCTCAAGATCCGATTAATACGCTGTATTTATTTACACTTTGTTGCAGAAAGATGTCCATACCAATACAATTTAAAGTCCTACAACTGTTTTGTTATTATGAATGTATGTTTTTGGTAGCACTGTTCCACTTTTTCCAATAATTAGGTACTTATATGTTTTATGAAACTGACGATTATTATTGATAACAATGGCTTTATTAAATGTAATTATGAAATACGGAGTCTAGACCCTGATAGCGATTGCAATCGGATACCAATGTTAAAGTTATTTTTAGGCTAAGTGCATGTAAAACATTGATAAGAGATGGTATTTAACTATAGATTATACTGATAGGCATCGTTCATAAAAGATACTGGCATTAAAATGGCGTCTTAATATCTGTGTCCTAACTTATTTCCACTCAAATATTATTAACATAATTAAAATTGCAATCGTAAAACTCTATTAAACACAAAGTGAAAAATGTGAAATCGAAAACAACAGTCACGAGCAGGATTCGAACCTGCATCTCCTGGATACCGTCCAGATGCTTTGCCAATTCAGTTATCGAAATTAGCAGTCGGGAGCAAGGGTCACGATGGCTGAATTGGCAAAGCATCTGGACGGTATCCAGGAGATTCAGGTTTGAATCCTGCTCGTGACTGTTATTTTCGATTTCACATTATTCACTTTGTGTTTAATGTATGTTGCTAAGCATGTCAAATGCTAAAAATATATATAAAAATATCGTAAAACTCTATATTAGTTTTAAAGAGACAAAATTGAGGGTTAAAGATTATGTTGTTCTTAAATAAGAGCAAAGATAAATATCATTATTTTTAGTTCCCGGTATAGTAGTGGGGTAAAATATATTACAGTATCAAGTCTAAGCAAGAGTTATCAAATAAAAAAAGCTTCATGAAAATCCATTTGATTGATGCCCGAACAAATAAACAGATAAAAAATTCAATATGTTTTGTGTTCAAAGACGCCTAAGTAGTCTAATACAAACATTTTTCCCTCTGAAATGTACAGAAACAGCTGTATTACACCTTTATCATACTATATAGACTAAAAAACCTGGTCACGCGTTGCTGTAGCTCAGCTATTGTATGATATCCCATGGGAACCATTATTTTTTCCGGATAAATAGTAGCATGAAAATGTCCTTTTCTGATCAAATTACATGTATGTAAAATTTCGTGATGAAATTTCTGCCATACTGTTCATCCTATATGAACTCATAAGGTACGGACAAACAAACATTGATTTTTAATATTAGATTAGCCATAAATATATCTAAATACATTTACATGTATCTATATATTTCCAAAATAGATTAACGGGAAAACTTTTTTGCAAGAAAATTCATTTTATTCATTAGATATTGTATGTATGTCTTAAATGAAAGTTTTAGACGCTAGCTAGATATTGTAACATTACTGTCAAAGCCTTCTAGGTACCTATGAATTAATAATGAATAAAAATAAATTATATAAGGATTGGATAAGCGATTGTGTCACCGTCTTGAGGATAAAGAAACTGTAGCAAATGCGTAAGAGATCCGGGTATAAATATGTATATAGAGGCGGGCCACAGCCCCCGACAAGGCTACTGGCATTCCCGTATTGTGCACCCGTCATTATACCTTCAAACGTCTGAAGTAGCAGGCACTCCCATTCGCTCCTTTGTCGCTCCTTCCGAATAATTAGAGCAAACAACATTGTTGCTCTGATATTCACAATTGACAATAAAGTATACATTTCAATGCAAAAAAATGTTGAGAGTGCTCAAGTAAGGGTCGCTTTGACAGTTAATTTTTGTCATTGTTGCTCACGGTCTATGGCCGCTTGTACATTTTTGTGAAACGTTCATCGACTGGAGCGCTAGGGTTGTTTATTGTTTTCACTCCGGGGCTCTGAGAGCCGTGAGAATCGTTACTTAGCACTACTTGACATTTAATCTCAACATCTTGTAGATCTAACAAACATGGGTTAACGGGTTTTATTTTTACTGGGACGCAGCCGGATATTGAAAATGCTACAATTGTTGCAATTGTTTGAAGACGCATTATCTTTAACTATCTCAGCATTGTGTTTGTTTCCTTTTAATTTGCTAGTGTCTATGTCGTTACATATAATAAGTTTCATTGAATAGCGCTACAAGTCTTTGTGTAACCGTCTTTTGTGTATAAGAAAAACTATACTCTGCGCGCTACGTCCGCGTGAATTTCAGAATGTAAATACTGCACTCTATGGTACATAGATTGTCTCTATGTAAAAATACATAGTTATTCATTATTTTTTTCGAGATGAAAGTCTATTTACTTTTCTGAGCTTCAAACTACATATATGTATGCAAAATGTCATGATGATTTCTTTAGTAATTATGGCGTGAAAGCGTCTTAAACAAACAAACTCACTTTCGCATTTAAAATATTAGTAAGGATTAAAATCTTTTCACTATCAAGAAACAAAACGCGTGATCATTTGAAATGTTTGTATAGTTGCCCAAACTCCTCTCTATCCTTACCTTATTGTCCTTCTTATCCCCTCTTTAATATCTTTACTATCCACCTCCCATCCCTTTCCTTACAGATGGCGACGCGCGGGTGATGCTAGCGTCTATAGACTATGGTATCCGCTTACCATCACGTATGCTATTTTGCCACCCACATAGTATAAAAAAAATATATATTTTAATTTTGGTACTTGCAAGACTGATTATATTACCACTTGACTTGACAAATACCATTAATAAATAATGTAGGTACTAAATCTCAAATACGATTTGCAAAAAGTTCCGTCCCATATCGTTATAAAACTCATACATAAACTAATCAAGCTTATCTGTCCTAAACGTGGTTGCTTAACCGTTTAGCGATGGTATCGAGACGTCGTAATTCATTTGAGACAATCGTATATGGTTTTATGACGCATTAGCTGGGGTCCCGACCCTTGGCTATCTGTCACCAAAATACCATCAACTAGTCCTGAGGGATCCGATCGCTAGGGACCCTCAGAGTAACTGGGAGATTGGATATCTCTTCTTTATTTAATGGTGTTTTATAAATTGATAGTTTGTGAATGGATAATTTTGATATATCAAGCTGAAAATTACAGAACTAATAAAATCATAATAAAGTACAACTATTTTTTTTTATCCTACAAATATATTATAAAATTTTTTGAAGATGTTTAGAAATTTTTATCCCTCAATCATACTTAAACAGCTTCGCTGATTTCGATGAAATTTGATAGGTAAGATATGTACGACCTTGGATTAACATAAGTAATATACCGAAAATTGATTTTTCCCGTAGAATAGGCTATTTGTCGCAAAAACTAAACGCATTCGTACAATTTAGTATGCAGATACTTAAACTATGACATGGTTGCACACATAGAATATTTTTTACCCTGATGAAGAGTTCCTGTAGGATGTTTTTAAACGACTCTATCCACGCGGAGGAAGTCGCGGACAAAAGCTAGTTGAAAATAAACCTCATTTGATATTGTTAGCAAAAGTTACGATATATCAGAGAATATATTAATATTTAATAATAGAATTTGGATGACCAGGAATCCTGACATGTGAATACAATGTGTCTAACATTTTTGCCCATAACTAGGCAATCCTGGTCAGTTTCTCAAGACACAAAAGTTTACGGGAGTTCTTCTTTTCATTTATAGATTTACGCCCATATATGTGTAGGTTCATAACTTTTCAAAAGAGCCTAGAAACACGGGCTTATATCCTCTGTGATAAACATAAGTGCAAGATACACCTAATACAAGTAATTAATTATTCAATTATGGACTTTTTTTTATTAGGTACGCGATTGGCAAAAAGGCATAGGGCGCACCTGATGGTGCGTAGTTACACTACTACAGATACTAGTATCACTCCAAGAAAAGGGATTGGAGGTAGAGAGAGGAAGTTAAGGAGAGGCTGAAGGATAAGGAAAGGGCTTGGTCGTCTGGCACTCTTACTCACCATACAAAACAACTGTGGGATATCAATTTTTGTTTGACATTCGAGCCGGCCCATTCATGCTGGGACAAGCAAGGGTTTTCACTAAAATTAGTTGATCAAGTTAGAAGTATTACCAGTAAAATATGACCTCTTCCACCGTAAATATATGATTACGAGTATGATGATTATTGTTAGTACTCACATTATGTAGTTTGTAGTAGAGTCCGCACGCGTTGCAGACTGGTTCTCCGTTTTGATTGCGTCTCCATAACGTCGTTGTAGTCGTCTTACAGTTCGCGCACGACGTCCCAGCACGTCTCGCGGCGCTTTGTAATGACTGTAGACAATAAAAACATATTTAATTATTACTTGATCCACAAAATTAGCTACTATAGATAAGTCAATTTCTGAAAGAATTAATATTATTTGAGTGTACGATGTCTTGGGCAATGACTTCTCGAAGGTTTGCGGGAATAATATGTATATTTTTGATAATATAACTACATACTCTTTAGAAAAAAACTAAACTCACGCCTACATAGGTACGCGAGTGCTTAGAGTACGTGAATTTAAAAACAAGACATAAACGAACATAACGTCTATCCAGATTTAGAACAACAATTGTGCACGAGCCCAAGAATTGTCATGAATTTGAATCAAACAAACAATTAAGGGCACAGGAACGTTATATCTAATCCGCTATGCCCCTTGTATAATCATTTATATCTAAGTATAATATAAATGTATGAGAGAGTATGGTGTTTTACGAAAAACAATGAAAAGGGCAAGTAAATAAATATAAATTTAGCCAGGTTTAGGTCAGTGACTAATAACTTAACTAACTTATCATACACGGCATTTCCCTTGCGGGGTAGGCAGAGAGAACAGAGTGCCAAGAGGCTCTATTCTTGCATACATCTCTTGCTTCCTCAACATTCATATTATTCTCTTCATACACGCTCGCCGGTTTCGGAGACTCCTGACTCCACCTTCCTTGATGACTGATTTGTTCTAGGTAGGTGAGTCTCGGTCTCCCCCTGTACCTACATCCTTCCACTTTCGCGTTACTTCTTAACCAGTCGCTCGTCTGGCATTCTTTCCATATATCCGAACCATCGGAGCATTCCCTTTCGCATCTTTACACCAATACTCTCTTTCATACCTAATCACTTTCTTACGTGGTCGTTACGAATGTGCTCAGTCAGCCTCACTCCACAGATTCTTCTTTACACATACAAGTTGTACGTATATAAGTACCTAAAACACTACAGAATATCACCGGGCAAAACAATTACTTATAATATAAATATATACAATAATTATTACAATATTTTATACCTACACAGTCTAAATTTACTACCCTATTAAACTAAAAACAATCGCTATAAAACATGAAGAGTCGTGTCGCAAAACGGGGCACGTAACAAAAAGTGAATATTCGAAAATCGAATCGAAAAAGCAAGGTAGCTATCGGCGAGCTCTACGCACCTGCCCATTACTACCCGTCAATCAAACAAAAAAATATCCTTAACATGCGGTGGCCGTTTTATATAGTCCACAAAAGTGCCTTACTCAATTAAAAATGCATTCGTCCTAACCCGACACCAAAATAAAAAGACGCCTGCGCAATCCGGCTCATAATAAATCCATTAATTTGTCATGTCATTTATCGAATAAAAAGTATTCAGGACATAAAATAGAGAGGCAAACTATTCGGTACACCGGTTGCGGTATTCTCGGTAACTAGAATCGAATACTACTAAAGATTTTCGTGACTGTACCGGCGTATTGTCCGATTTAATATCATAAGTGACTGCGTCGGTTTCGGCCAGCGGTTAGTACAGTCAAGTACAAATTCTATATAACTCTAATTAAAGTAAAATGCAAATTAATTGATAACACCTTTGCCATGAAATAGCTCAACACTTTTAAACAGTAATTATTAATAGGCTACATCATATATTAAAAGCGTAGATTTTTATAGTGATAAATATTCGTCATTCAATATTTCATTAATAATATCAAGTTCATTATCATTATTAACGCATTGAAGATAGCGTATAACATAGTTTTGATTTTATGATACCACAATGTTACTGCGACCTTCGCTAAATACAAAGTAATGTACTGAAATGATTTATAAGTAATGCAATACAATATTTTAGTCGATAATAATTAGATTATGGAAATATAAAATAGGTATATGTACACTTTTTTGCAATATTACACCATTATTCTCGAAGGAGTGAGCCTAATGCCGTCTAATACACACAGTTTCAGACTCCTGATGTTATCTTGTGGTGACCGGCCTTAGAATTGTCCCACCCCTTTCTACCCACGGGAGTCGTAAGAGCCCACTGAGGAAAAATCGGGGGAGTGGGCAGCAGCACTCCCTCGAGAGTTAACAACATCCACTGCGATCGCCAACCCGCCTGCCAAGCGTGGCGATTACGGCATTATCCCCATGACGGGACCGCTCGTTGTGGCGTTCTCTTGGGGAGGCCTTGTCTAGCAGTGGACGTTGAAAGGCTGATGGATGGATGAATGTTACCTTTCATACTTTTATGTCTTCGTTTTTTGTAAAAGTTTTATAGTTGCCAATTACTTATCTGCCATCTTGTTGTATATCAAAAGTGTTTTCCTCAGTTAACGTCGCAGTGATAATTTGTAAAAAAAACCCACTCATATTCTCGAAAAATCTGGAAAAGTCAAAGGCGTGTGCAGAGTGGCCTTGGACTTAGGATCGAAGTGCTTTCTTTACTATCCAGACCATTGCCTAGTTATTTTGAACATTAGTGTACCATTATATAAGAAATTATTAGAAAAATAGTATAAAAATATATATTATCTAAGTTGCAAAATAATATATCTAAACACGTTTGTTACTGCCAGTACAACATCATATCCGAATACCTAAATATTAAATGGTTTGCGTTAATATTTGCCACGTCATGGCAGCTCCTTTGTGTTCAATAAGATTAGAGTTGGCCATATTAGCTGAGCCTACAACATACTCTTCTTCTTCCCTATAACTCAAATGACTCGAAGGACGGTTAGGCGTTCTATTTGTGACAAATAAACTGAGTTTTGATAGTGCATCATCTCTTGTTTTACGTGTTATATCAATCATATTCGTTCGTATTTTGTTAACATGTCAGTTTGACAGGTGAGGCCATCCTTTTGCAATAAGACATCTAATCTAAAATTCTACTGCACTGTTTGATATTCAGTCAGAATGAGAGGATATTTCAAATCACACTTGAATACAATATGAGGGACTACGGGCCTCGTGGCGTAGTCAGTAGTGTAACTGACTACCGTGCACGAGGTCGTGGGTTTGATTCCCACTCAGGACAATTATTTGTGTGATGAACACGGATATTTGTACTGCGTCTGGGTGTTTTCTATCTATTATATGCATGTATTTACAAAAAAAAAAGTAATATATGATAATCTGATACCCATAGCACATAATACCAGAGGACGTTGTGTGAAATTACCGTGGCTATTTATATTTTATATTTAATATCAGTAGGTATTTTATTTAAATTTAAAATAAATTGTAGCAGTTTACAACTCAATTACCCAGATCCGATTATATAATGTAGAGATAAGATTTCCCATCAAGCTTTAACTGTTAGTGCACCATGCATAGTCTCAGGGGAGAAAGTCGCGTGGATTCAGAGGGGTTCAGTAAGCCGATTACAGAAGTCACTTCATCCCTCACAGTGAGGGGCGTAAACCCGAGTTGGACCCGCGGCTGGTTTTATTTCCGTGGAACGCTGTTTACTCGTAATTTTATGAACGAACTACTTTTTCTACACAAACGTTTTAAATAGCTGAAAAGATCTTATAATTTAGGAAACGAATAATTTTTATTCATCACATTTTTTTAACTGCCTCTCTGGTGCAGCGGTAGTGTAAGTGACTGTTGATCATGAGGTCTCGGGTTCGATCCCCGGGTCGGGCAGTGTTATTGAGCTTCTTCGTAAAAAAAAATATTCTCAGTAGCAATCCGAAGATTGGAAATGTGCCCGGTATACGGCAATAGACTCGCCCTCTATTACGTGGGACTTAAACATAGGCGAACCGTGGGTGTGTAATACATCTCTGCCAACACCTTCGGGGAATACAGGCGTGATGCTATGTGTTTTTTTGTATGTAGCTCTATAGTAATACTTAGTAGGATTTATGTAAGCTAAATACCGCCTTATACTATATTTTGTGTTATAAATATGTGGCATTTTGACATTGGAGCTTGGGAATAAATGTTACTAGCGTTGACTATGCAATACACAAATTTATTTCACTCAAGTCGCGGCCGTGAGATACATACATTATATTATGAGTGAGTTGTTATTATCTAAAAGTACCCACGACTTATTTATCACAATGTAATTAAAAGAGATTTAATTATTATTCACTAGAACTTTATCAAACGTGTGTATTATAAAGAATATATACAAAAACTTAACCAGAATAAAACATCAAGAATCCGAAGCATGCGAACACTTGTCCTCCATCCTCCGAGAGGTTTATTAATTGTTATACCCATTTCACTGTCAACGACATTCCACTCGGATCGATATCTTACATACATCCTAAAAAATACCAAACAAATGCCGACAAAGATAAAAAGCATCACGAACAGAATACACAACATATTGTTTGTGGTACTTTAATTTTCAGTGTTGTGTAAACTCAAAGGAGCATGCGCTGTGACAACCAGGAGCCCTATTGTTATCATAACGCCAACAAAAACATCGCTTTTGTGCTATTTACGATCGAAATTATATCGTTTACAATAGACAAGATGACCATATTAAGTGGACACGTAACATACGCACAAATTGAAGAACTCCACTAAAAACAAACAAAGGAAGAACTCTTGTGGTTAGAAAGTGATTAAAACACATATTAAATGTCTTTGTTATGTTCTCGGACCATTGAATATTCAGTTAATCAACAGAACACATCAAACAAATTATATCCGCGTCATTTCACACTAACTGACTAATTCAATAAACCTCTAACATTAAAAACATATTTCCATAAACCAGCGGCCCCCGAGCGATCCAATCAGCGTTATCTCCCCCATCCCTACTGCAAACACCTCCTAATCAAATCAAATCACAGCCTCCGTCTTACTTAATCTGTCTACCTATCTACGCTACAACGTAAAATTATATTACAAAAAGGGATACCTACGTCCCCTCATATATTTGCCAACACAAGCAAAATTTATCCAGTCCGGAAACAGCCCTCTTACAATACATACCTACACGATTTTGAAGCCGGAAAATACAAAGCTATGCGGCACAGACACACATATAAACGCAATAGATACATCACACGCACACAACGTCGCCTATCAGCATATCTACACCATCTAGATCCCACTATGAGAACCCCCATGAGGGAGGCAATCCATTTACCAGGGCTGATATTGCAATGAAAATTTTCTCCTATCCACATAAAGTTAAAGATGACAATCGCGCGGCAAAGCCCATGTTTTTAAAGGTTTACACGGCCCCTAGCAGTGAAAGCGCGGAATCGATGTAGCCTTTACCCCTCACCCCGCGCCAGTTTTTCCGGAGCTCCGTCCTTATCTGACCGAAGCGATTAGATAAAGAGAGATAGAGCGTGAAAATAAAGATTTTCATCGTGTTCACTCACACCAAGATAGGTTTAGCTGTAGTATAATGTGAATGTGATAGAGTTCTTGTTGTGTTCCGTTCTCTAAGATGTACTCAATACCTACGTATAGACAGACGGGATTTAGGAACAAAATAAAATTCATTAAACTTGTGACTTTATATATGTATAGATTCTTTATACTCTAAACTAATTATAAAGCATGTAGGTACATTTCATTGGATTCAACTTTTTAAAGACACTATAATGTAAAATGTAAAATTTAGAAGAACGATAGAAAGATTTGATTACCTATTGATCTGACTTGAATTTTTGCGAATAAAAGTGGGTTTTAAATATATAGATTGTTCCTAAAAATTTTGATTTGTATAATAATGTGATGGTATTGATACCATACCATACATGCCTTGATCTTAGCTTTTAGAAGCACTCATATAAATAAAAACGATGCTCATAATATTTTATATTTTCACATGAAGATGCAGCACCGCACCACCCCTTGCCCGCGCTGCCGCTGCCTCCGATTGGCCGTATCCGCAGAAGCCATGTTGGGAAATTCAGTTAACGATTTATTTATATACGGACGATATCGTTGGCCGACTGCGATCTTGATTACTTTGTAACAATCATAGGTAAATGTGATCAGCGTAAAACTCCTTGACTCTGTCTTTAAAAACAGCTTGACATCGACTTCACAGAAATATTTTATTGGGAAAGTGTTCCGTATTGTCTGTTCTATTTGTTCATGGGCCATCGAATTTTAAAAAGTCCGTTAGGATAACAAAGCGTGGCGGTTGCCCAATAGGAGCTATCGGGCGATAGTGATCGACGCTCGTTCGGATTGACACATCAAACCTCTAGTCGTTTGGAGATTACCATCGAAATACATTCGGCTCGTAATCGACACGCCGACGTCACGGTACCTCATTGATGCTGCCAAATATCTCTCCTTATTGGAAACTGAATAATAGAAACGCAGAAATAAATGTTTTGTAGTTGACACGGACCAATTGGTTGGTCTGTGATAGTTGAAGAGCCTTTTGATTATAATAGCAATTACACAGCAATATTAAAAATATATGACAGACGTTAATTTATACCGATATGTAATTTAGATACATACATACATAGCATCATGCCTGTGCCAAAGGGTAGGCAGAGGTGTATTACACACCCACGGTTCATCAGCTAAATTTAAGTCCCACGTAATAGGGGGCGAGCCTATTGCCGTCTACCGGGCACAATTCCAAACTCCGGGCTGCTACTTGGAATTTTCTTTTTACGAAATAGCTCAATAACACTACCCAACTCGGGGTTCGAACTTGAGACCTTGTGATCAGCAGTCGCTCACACTACTGCTGCGCCACCGAGGCAGTATGTTATTTAAGACAAATACGAGTATATACCTACCTCGTACATAGGTATGTATCTACTCACTTGGTTACTATCACTAACTCTAAAATTTTTGAGTTCTCTTTTGTCAAGACTGTTATCAAATCATTAGAAATATGAATTACCTTATTATCCATTGACGCATTCGTGACCAAATAAGTGATTTAGGAAGTTGTATAAATATCACCAATCGATCTTGATAGTGATCAAATTAATTACATCTAGATAATAACATGATGTTAAAGACGTAGGCTAACACTAATTAAATCATCTGTGCGATTGATGATTTAACCCTAATGTCCTAATAGTTTTAATAATAGTTATAATAGTTAGGTATATGCAGGCGCTCGCATTTCTTCGATCGAAGGCCAAAACGTACATCATCGAAGTCACTATCAAGTGAAGGTGTGTACGATAAGTAATATATTCAGATATACATATTAATCACACAAATAAAATTTATTAGGCAAGATTAGCAAAACAATGCAACTGATAAGTATCTAATGTAACGTAATTTGAAGCGCGGTTTTGAATAAATCGTTCTGTGTGTATCTATGTGTGCGAGTTTGCGTTTGTGTGTCAGGGACAAGTGATTTGAATCCTTTTGCTTATTAGGTGTAAATTTAAATAAAGTGATTTTTATAATAAATGTCATTGATTTTGATAAAAATTTTAATGCGTTATAAAGTTGTCGTAAACTAGAAATGGTATAAATATTTAATTTCCAAAATCCTATCAATTTCAACTTTCGATTTAGATGTTTTAGAAATATACAGATAATAGCTTTGGCAACTTGTTTGGTCCACAGCAAACGAGCACTTTCACTAAAAATCTACCAGACGCAGAAACCAGTAATTTTATTTTGAGTTTCACAATTAAAGCAAAATTAAGTAGAACATTTTGACTTTATGACAAAGATTCTCATGGTAAAGCCTTCTCAATGTGGAGGATGCTCGCGCCCACCAGGAGAACATACCTACATTGAGTTATAGGAGAAGGATTTGTAGGTATAACAACAATCGAATATGTTTCGAATTTCGATTCAGGCCGGTACTATCTTTAGGCTGTTTATGTAGTCTGCCAACCTGTATTAGGCCCATTACAACAAATAAATAAATAAGACAAATTTTTGCACTACACAAAAATTAAATTCCTATCAAGTGAAGTTTGGCGGGCCTCGTGGCGTGGTCGGTAGTGTAACCGACTTCCGTGCACGAGGTCGTGGGTTCGATTCCCACTCAGGACAATAATAATTATTGGTGTGATGAAGACGGATTTTTGTACTGCGGTTGGGTGTTTTCTATCTATTATATGTATGTATTTACAAAAAAAAGTAGGTAATATATGTATTATATCCGTAATCTGGTACCCATAGCACAAGCGTTAAGCTTAGTTTGGGACCAGAGTGTTTGCGTGAAAAATGTCCGTGAACGTTAATAACCGTGGTGTGAAGCTAATTTAACATCTTGGCATATTGGTCAAATTAGTATACTCTGTAGCACTATCTCTGTCTAGCCATATCAAAATTTATGTGTGTTATTAACATAACTGACTTTATTTGCTTAATTTATTATATTCATGTTTATTAAAAAGTAATTCCGGATGTAGCTTAAGCGTGGATTTGAGATAACGACGAGCTCGGTTATACACTAACGTACCCATTAGTAAATTGGAGTTAATGGGCTAAACTTTTCACAATATTAATTTATTAATATTATAGCCACATATTAAGCATTTTATCGCAACAATGTGTCATTATAAGCCCAGAGCCAAGGTTATGAACTGGTAATAGGCGGATCGTGAGTTCAGATCTATTCGCTCTATTGTAACGAAGCACCCTGGCACACTTTTGGCCTTTAAATTACTCAAAAGAAATATTAAACATAACAAGTTACTCTATGAAATATTAATTAAAAAGGAACGCTTAAAATATTTTATATTAGTTTTGTATAATGCAAAATTAAAAGAGTTATGATTATTTAGTAAATCGATGTAAACATCATTTACCTTCGAGTAATTAATGCACAATCCTTGTGTGGGCTATCTCTTTAGAATTATTGTAGTTATATTTATCTTCGTACAATTTATTAGCTGTTTGTTTTATTTGAAAGGCACATAGCTCACAATTCAGTTCAGGGGTAGAAAGTACATCCAAACTCTTTGTATATCAAACATTATTAAGTTTAATAAAATATATATAATTTTAAGGTTCCTTCCATATGATTTATATCCTTGCATCGTGTAGAACTCTATAAATATAAAATCAAGAGACACAAATTACTCCTAGACATTGAGCAACCATTTTATAACACAAAACATTGAGAAGATGAGGTCGACATCTAAAATACCACTTTTGAAAATATTTGTCTGTCTCTTTTATATTAAATTAAATAATAATATTTTGTTTATTAAAATCACCCGATCACTTAATGCTGGCTGTGTGGGGCCGGCTTTAGAATTGTCCCACCCCTCTATACCCACGGGAGTCGTAAGAGCCGACTGAGGGAATTCCGGGGGAGTGGGCAGCAGCACTCCCTCGAGTATTAACAACATCCACTGCGATCGCCAACCCGCTCCCAAACGTGGCGATTACGGCATTATCCCCCATGACGGGACCGCTCGTTATGGCGTTCTCTTGGGGAGGCCTATGTCCAGCAGTGGACATTGAAAGGCTGATGGATGGACTTAATTAATTACGTTAGCTATAAAATATCTCAACTATTTGTGATAACTAAACAATTCTTTATTTCATTGCCTTTCACTATAAATGTAAAAAGAGCTCATACCACATTAATCATGTATAATTAATTAATTAAGCTGCAGAAGTAGACACATCCATTTACATAAAATATTAATTCATGTAGGCAAGTGCATAAGTTGTACCAAGGCGTTACTTCTTACTCAAGACAGGTGTAATTCTACAATATAAAATAGATTAACTTCTAAATTACGAAAACAAAGCTTCTAAATTACATAAACAAAGCATCAATGCTGCAAAATTACAAAATGAATTGGGAATTATGTCTCAGAGGCGACTAAACGCTGATAATTCTACCTCCAAACGCTTCTTGTAACGTTAAATTTGCATTGAATGGCAAAGGACACTGCGGGCGCTTTCAAAATTCAGACACACGGAATATCGTACCCACTCGTGTCTGCTGCTACAAGCACATTTTAACTAAAATAACCAAACACAGTGCGTCTTATACGATTTGTTGAAAAACATTGCTGGAATTTGCTAAACGCACGTAGTCTTCAAGATTATTTGAGTTTTGATTATTTAAAACGACGTACATTATATTATTTTTTGAATATGCAGTGGGAATTATAGATGTTTTATAAGATATTATGATGAAGAAAAATATTTATACGCGATAGTTTATTGTTAAATTTTATCACACCTGCTTACACATTTTTTATTACCTATGTTGGCAGATGAGCAAGTGACCCGCCTTATGATAAGTGGTAACTGCATCTCATAGACTTTGGTAGTTACCAAAGTCTATGAGATGCGGTTACCACCTGGAGTTTCCAGGGACACAGTCAAGCCGCTGTCTACCGGGAATAAAGCGCTCTTATAAACCTCCTACTCCTCGAACATTATAAGCGCCTCGGTGTGTTCATAACGTGGTACAAATTCGGATCCGGGACGAACTAAAGTTTAAAGAAGGAAATGTCATAGCGCTTAATATCATGTACTTTTTTTATACAATTTTCTCCTTATTATTTTAAAATCACGATTTAATTTTGTTTGTATAATAACGGTTAAAATACGTAATTCACTTTCATGAATAATCTATATAAAAGGCAACTAAGCCCAGTTACTGATTGTAAATAAAGTCTACTTAAAATGAGCCGTCATGGGACATCTCGCAGATGTGAAAACATCGATATCCTTTCTTCAAATATTGTTCCAGTCTTATATAATTCTTGGTAAGCGCCCTTTCTTTATCCATAGATGAACAAAGTTAAAACTGTTATTGGTTTATCGATTGACATTATACTTCCTAATTAGATGATTTTTTTCAACACATGGCGTTAAAAATAATTAAATAAATAGGCGTGGTGACGTCGCCACGCCGACAGCTGGTTTTACCCTCCCTAACATTAGCTGTTTCCACATCAAAAAATTTAATTGAAATATACCATACTGGTGATAAAGTTTGGTATTAAGTGCAGATAAATGAGTTTATCATATCCCCCATTTCCCTATCGTAGGTACTCTGAGAATATTAGAAAACGGAGATTGATTTGCAGACACGGTGGTTTTGCGATGTACTTAACATTGACCATACTAAGGTATGAAATATAATATTGAGCAATATTTATAAGCATTTTTATGAGCAATGCTTACTAATTAGTGATTACTGTCATTCATGTCACGTTTTGCTGGTTTACAATTAGTACAAAACTAAAGTTTTCTTGGAGACGTAAATTAAGAAATTCTAAACACTATTTTTATAACGATAGCTTTTTTATTAATTATAACTATAATTCTCAATGAGTAGATAATTAACTGACTCGGTGGTGTAGCGGTAGTGTATGCGACTGCTAATCATGAGACGACGATGATGACGATCCCCGGGTCGGGCAATGTTATTGAGTTTTTTCCTAATAAGAAAAATTCTCAGTAGTAGCCCGGAGTTTGGAAATGTACCCGGTAGACGTCAATAGGCTCGCCCCCTATTACGTGGGACTTAAACATAGCTGGCGAGTGGTGGGTGTGTAATACACCTCTGCCTACCCCTTCGGGGAATACAGGCGTGATGCTATGTAGATAATGATACAATTATATGACAGGACGATTGTTTGTACCCATTAATCAAGTAAAACAGGTGCACAAAATGCGCAAGTGAGCAAGTGCCCCAGGCTGTATCGTAAAGCTGCACCCATGGAAGTCGTAAATACGATGGCAGCTGTCTTCCCTTAATATACAATTCAACCTTCACTCCATGATTTGATATTTCTATAGAAATTGTGCATTATTAAGTGTGCGATGGTTAATTTATGTACCATTACTCAATACTTAAAAAAAATAAGAAATGTGTCTATATAATATTAATTTATAATTTTACAGATTATATTAAGGGTCGTTTTGATAGTGTACACTCTAATTCTATCTTCGCATGATGTGACGAACTTACTTGGTGCGCAGGAGTGCGGACGATAGTTTGCGAGGTCGGCGGGTCGGTTCGCACAGATTTAGCACCGCGTCATATTTATAATTACGGCAGGCGGGCACATATGCGCTAGGCACTCTCCCGCGCTGCGCTCGCATCGATAAATCAAAATTTTAAATCACCGGTGGGCGTACCGAGCTGTACGGCCAGCGCTGAATAAAATGAATTAAAAATAAAATAACGCGAGGGGGCCGAGCGCATCCTGAGAAAATTTAAAGATATTTCGCTTTAGTTTTTTTAATTAATACCTTGTTAAAATTTAATATTGAGGGCGCATGCGTTATTACAATGGGTGTGCGAGATATTTAAAGCCGCTTTCGGTGAGTTATTGAAGATTATCGGAACTGTTTAATTGGATCATTTTTTAACGAGAAGTGATTACAATCAGTCTTGGATCAGACAAGATATTTACATAGACTGACTGTACTTGCAAATAATAGGATTTTGTATGCGCTTTGAAACAAAAGACTTATTTCTCAGCGATTCACGGTGATACCTTAAATGTATGGGAGGCCTTTAGACAGCTTATAATTCATGTTCTCACAGTTGGAATGTGAACATTAAACTCCGTCACGTATAATATGTGAGATGATCAAAAGTAGACAAGCATTAAACTCGGTCCCGGACGTGTCAAATTTTAGCCGTTTAATTTTAAATATCATAAATTGTGTGTAATTATTTTATTAATAAATGCCTATGCGTTTAACAAATCAATAATAATTATGTTCGTTAGATTTACACGTTTTATGCATTCTGTCAATCACAGTAGCTAGTTATGATCCGATTTATTGGCATTCTGGATGATTAGTTACTTACTTCCTACGCAACTGTGGGTCAAAATTATTACGACCAACTTAATGCCAAAGTAATGGCCTATTTTGACTCTCGTAGGTACAGAAACAGACCAAAAAACCTTCTTTGATACTTATTACCATTATCCCCTTACAAACTTTTTATTAAAAATCGATACCTACCTATATTAAATTAGGAGCGTATCAACAACAACCTAATCATTCTCCGGCACGTTAACCTTCGGGTCAGGGGTTTCCACGTGAGCTGAGCTGTCGGTCGGTAGTTGGCAGCCGGCTCGCTCATGACAGCATCTCATACTGACATAATGTTGACGAGTACTTTTTTTAATAATTTCCTTGTACAGCCGCTGCGTAATGAGTGACCAGCAATAATAGTTCATTTTTTATATTTGATTTTCGAATATGAAGATGATGTTTTGTTTCTTGTTTATGTTATTATTAGAAAGTAGCAACCTATTCTTAATATAAAATGCAAAAGCTTATTTCTTCTTTTATTTATAGTATCTAAATATATGAAATGCTTATGATATTTTTAAATACTTTCTCATGGGCCATAATGTCTCCTCTGAATTTGAAGCATAGATTGCTATACTAATTTTTATTTTTAGAATACCTTAGCTTGCAGACTTAACACCATCTGTATCTATTATAGGAAGGTACAAGGACAGGTGGGTGCCCGTAGGTCGTCCAAGGTGGATGACATTTTGGTTTATGGCTTCCATTAGTATGGTTTACAGCCGATAAACTAGATTAACTGACCAAGGTATTTGTTTATGAGATAATTTTAACAGGTGCTTTTTACATAATCATAATGTGAAAAAACATTTTATGGCTTTTAATTTCTTGCAATCACTTCTCTATGGTACATACCTCAGGTACTTACAATAGTGGTTAAAATTAATACACTAAAGATTTTTAATCGATTTACAGATATCATGGTGTTTGTATAACTGGTTTGTATTTAAAATTAAATTATAGTTATATATAAAGTAAATTATATCTATTATAATAGGGGTTTAGAGATGAAGTACGCTCTGACCAATTTGAATAAAAATTAAACCATGCAGGTTTCAGATTTTAGAGCGAAACTTTTTTCACACGGATCTATGACATTCTAAACTTAATAAAAGACAAGGCATTTCATGTTCGACCTTCAATTTTTTTTACATTCAGTTTTTAATCTAAACATGGAAACAGCTAAAATCAGAGTAACATTCAATGAGTTCCGACGTGGGACTGACATTGGAAACTGCTCGTAATATCAATGCTGCGTTTAAAGAAGATAGGACAAAAAAACGTACTATGCGTTATTGGTTTATTCTCTTTCGTATTGAAAACTTTGTAATGGAGAATGAACTATGAGAAAGACCAGCGACTAAGGTTAATAACGAAGAATTGAAGGTGATGGTGAAAGCCGATCTGTGTCAAACTAACAAGGTATTAGCGGCATAGGTGTTATCTTATCCATCATGTTGACTCGCAACAAATCAGTAAAATTCAAAATTTGTAAATGTGTGAAATAAATATATTTACAACCTATAAAAATATATTATTATGTTAATACCTATTTAGATATTTTTATATAACATTTTTTAGCATTTGACATGCTTAGCACTATACATTAAACACAAAGTGAAAAATGTGAAATCGATAATAACAGTCAGGAGCAATTGTCACGATGGCTGAATTGGCAAAGCATCTGGACCTGTGATCTGGACGGTATCCAGGAAATGCAGGTTCATACCTATCCTGCTCGAGACTGTTATTTTCGATTTCACATTTTTCACTTTGTGTTCATTGTTATTATGTTAATTTTTCATTATGAAACGATAATTTCATACTTTATCATTTTATATACTGGATGAAAGTATCCTATCTAATGTTAATGTAATGTTAATTCAGGTAAAAAACGATGTGTGCCAAATCTGTTCAGCCGTTTTCCGTAATTGAGTATCAATCATCCAAACTTATAAATTTTCACATTTAAAACATTAGCAGAATAAGGTACATATAAATCAATAGTACTTGCATCCTAACTATTATAAAGCTGTAACAGAGCTTTGTCTGTACATTTAAGATATTTGAGAAAAAAATACTGTAAGTACCTATCTATTAGGCTACTAGATTCTGCCGCGACCTCGTCCGCGTGAACTTCAAAACATAAACATATCACTTTAAGCTCTGTATGTAAAAATTGATCTAATACCATTTAGGAATAATCCATTTGTCCGAGATAAAAACTATTAACCTTATTGGGCTCAAATAAACTCTTCCATAATCATGTATGCATCAGATCCTTACACACAATTTTTGACTAACGTATTTGACATCAATCCATCCATCCATCAGCCTTTCAACGTCCACTGCTGGATATAGGCCTCCCCAAGAGAACGCCACAACAAGCGATCCCGTCATGGGGGATAATGCCGTAATCACCACGCTTGGCAGGCGGGTTGGCGATCGCAGTGGATGTTGTTAACACTCGAGGGAGTGCTGCTGCCCACTCCCCCGGATTCCCTCAGTCGGCTCTTATGACTCCCGTGGGTAGAGAGGGGTGGGACAATTCTAAAGCCGGCCCCCCACGGCCATTGCATCAATATTTGATTAAAATGTTTGAATTGTCAGCTAGGAAAAGTTTGAATGGGTAAAAGAAAATGGTCGTCCGGTTTTTCGGGGCAATTTTTCAAACTTTTCTCATAATAAGAACATTCCTAAGACCTCAAATAATATTTGAAAAAAAAAATTAGGCGAATTGGTCCACTCATTCCCGAGTTTTGCGCTTAGCAACACATTTAGCGATTCATTTTTGTTTATACAGATACTCGTATAGGTATGAAGCTAGGCGCGTGTGAACACAAAACTATTTTTTAGCTTTTTTGTCTGTTTGTCTGTTTACCTGTTTGTTTATTCGCGCATCACGCACTACTTAACAGATTTTGGTGCAATTTATTTTTTTATAGCTCTTGGTTCGACCTAAAAACTGGTACCTATACATTTTATCCTGCTACTATTTTAGGAATCTGAGATATAAACTAAAAACTAGCGTTTGGCTGCGGCGGAACCGCGGGCCTAGGCTATTAAAACAATAAAATGGTTACACGTGTTTTGTAAATAATTAAATCAACCTCTGCGTGCCCCCAATGACCGTGAAATGATATTCGCGTAACATGTTTCTTTTTTTATTACAAACTAATTCCTCGTTGTGCAAATTAATAAAAATTGTACATTAGTGTTGAAGTTAAGGTTGTTTTATATAAAACATCGCATGCACTACTCGTGAATTTGCCCTGTGCTAGTAAAAATATTTCCATTTTAATGAAACTATAATTACAATTATATTTTCCATTTATTAATAAGTTATTGTCTTAATAAATAACTGGTAATTCATTGGTATGTATTAAGAATTCAGAAAGTGTACAAAAAGCGCACAAATTAAAATTATGGCAACAAGATAAAAGGCCGGGATGTTCGATTAGTTAACAAGGGTGGCCCGTTTCAGTTAACAATACGGATTAATTATCGGCCCAAATCGACGACTCAAATATACCTGTCACGAGTGCAGAACGTCGTGGTCCAATTTATATGCGCTCCGAACAATGGTAAAAGCAGTAAACACAATGGAAACGGGCGCAAAATGAGCAAAAGTGGAGCTCAGACTCGGTGGGAGATACTTGTACCTACACATGTGGCCTAAGTAATCTTGCCACTTAGTATGGAACTACTTTTTTACTGCAGGATTATTGGTCAAGGTTTTATTTTGGCTCAACTAACAACTTCTTTGACGACTAGAATTAAATTCTGCGAAAAAATAGCCTGCGTAAATGTTTAGTCAAGTGTCATAGATAATGTTTTGTCACGTGTTGAAGGTATATTTAAGACTAATATGACTGTTAAAAGAAGTATACATGTGGAATTAAATGTAAATGGCAGGGTTAAAATACATGCGAACCGTGCGGCGCACGCGCGGTCTGTTGACGCGCGGACCACCATGCTGCGACAGCCCTTGATTCACTGATATCTAACATAGGGTTGACAAATATATCGACTAGGTTAATTACTTCATTTTTTTTTAATTAACTAAAGCTAAGGTAATATTGAAAAGTTACTTAAATCACCATTTATTCGATAAAGTATTTACTATGTACGTCATAATAAGAGTTATTTTATAGTACAACTAACAATGATATAGATTTATTATATTCTTGAATGGCCTCTATACCAATCTTTACAGCAGGTATTATTGAAAATTATTCTCTATAGTATAAAGACTACTGAGGCAGCCCTATGTATGCTGCACGGCGGCAAGACAAGCGTAGCATTGTTAGGCGAGGCCGCCCTCAGCCCTGAATAAATACATTCATATTGCCACTACTAAATTTCTGCGATCGATGGTTCTGTGCGCCTCTCAAATGCCGACGCAATACAAAAAATACCATCATACATTAAACACATCACATTATATCCTTTTCTTTGTTACTGAATTAATTACACCCTGTTAACTTGCTCCTTTCCCATCACTAGCCATCCATTATAAAAGTAATCGATTTCATAACCGGTACTCACAATAACAACAACTATTTGCATTAAACTACATCTTTCAAAGGTGCTTACGATTTAGATCGTTAACACTAACAACTTATTCTTTCGACCTCCTGCGTTTAATCGCACAAAATCTACCACATTACTTCACATTGGGCGCGCCAAAATGTGCAGAAAATGGAAAAAACATGGCGCTAAACCGCGAATCCGTATGTATTTAAACGCCGAATTTAAGATTCTGTCTCTCAAAAAAGTGGCCAGCGTTCGGTCATTTAAATTTTTCCAAAACGTGAACACAATGGAACAGATTCAGAAACTGTGTTACTTTTTGTTTTATTAATTTTAAGTATAAAAAAGGTATTCGGTTCGGCAAGGGCTGTCACATCATTCCAGCGCTGCTAAGTGACGCCGGACGCACGTCAGTCTCCTGGATTTGTTTTATTTCAATACGAATCGGACTGCTTCGACTTGTTTTTTGCTACGATAGTTGATGTAACTGAGTCTCGAACCTAAAGCGGATATTTTTATAATTGTCTATCGTGAGAATTTTTATAAACATTTTAGATCTATTTCTTTTAGCAATTGACATGCTCCGCTACTTTTTAAAGTACAAATTATTTGTGAATAAAGAAAAAGAGATTTTTAGTAGGGGCGGGAATCGAACCACGCATATAATAATATATTAACGCACGCAATGTTTTTCATGAGATAATTATTTAAAACCAAACTTATAAGCTTTATCCGGTACCTAATTTATACGTAACTCTTATTTATTGCGTATTGGTAATCCAGAAATATCAACATTTTTCAGACTGCGAGAAAATAGCTTGACTTGAATTGAAAATCTGAGTTACAAAACTAATTCAATTAAATTCTTGATAAATGGTGACGTTGTCACACTTAAAGATGTAACTTTGCCAATATCCCGTAGATAAGTCGAATAGAGCATCCATCAAACGAAGTAGACTGTTCAGTGACAAATGAAAGGTCTTAGAAAACTAAACGAAAACATAAAAAAATGTAGAATATTTCAAGCCCTTAATTTTTACCGAGTTGCCATAATCACGCAAAGGCAATAGGTTTTAGCAGCCTTGTGTAAACTGTACTATATTAGGCTGATTGATTTCAGGTTATAAAGAAACAGTGATAGCTTAGTGGTAAAACCAAGGACTGCAGAGACAATTGTATCGAGTTAAATCCCCAGTCGAAGGTCTAGCCAGCACATGCAACTTTTAAAGATTTTTTTTCGAGAATATATCTGTATTGTCTCTGGATACCAAGGGAAATGGCGTGATGATAAGTAAGTATGTCTGTATTTATAAAAAATATTACTGCATTTTGAAGGATTGAGGGGAAACATGCATTTATGTGAGATTTTCTGGATGGCTTGTGAAGTCTCCCAGCCCCCACTGGGCCAGAGTGATTGAATACGTCCCTCTCACTTTGAGAAGAAACCCATGCCCAATATTGAGGCAATTTGGTTTGACAATTGGTTGAAAAAAAAACGTTATTACACAACTATGAAATTGAATAGAAGATATACAGGTAGCAAAAAAAACCAAAAGAAGAATAATGTTTTAGCCTGCAATCTTATCTCTACTTTCTAGAGTAAAAGCCTCATTCAGAAGACCAATTAAAACCCAGATATAGTATCACGTAAACACAATAAAGGAGAGAACTCACAGACGACATGCCGCGTCTTACGCGATTGACGTGCGACCACATGACGCTAAAAGGTCTATTGTATACGAAATGCTCGTTACAACACCGTCCGACCGGTCTTTAACACGCTCGGACAATGATCACTCTATACATAATAGTAGCTGTGCTTAAGTCTTGGATAAAACATAGCTTATATTAGACGCATTAGCTGTTCATCTGTTTTAACCTTATCGTGGTATTCATTGTTACAGGTATGTAACTGCATCGGCCAGCACTGTTATAATCTTTATTAGTAGGCATCATGATAATTTTAATAATAAAAAAAGGGGCACCTTATCTTTTATTTTTAAGGTATGCACATGCAACTAGTGAATATTAAATGTCTCCAAAAGCTAGCCTCAATAAATATTAGCGGTAACAAAATATGATTGCAGTAAATTAACTGCAATTACGTGTAGTGACAAACAGACAACAATAAAAATACCAACATATCATTACATAAATAATTCTACTAAATTAGAATAGTTCGATATTCTCTTTATTACAGGTATTATAGGTCTTTGTAAAAATATACCTAGGGGAATTTAAAACAATAGTAGGTTAATAATGCAAAATTATGCTAATCGGAAGCTCATTAAACTACTCATGCGGGTAAATACTGTCACAATCGATAAGGCTATCGAATCGCGATGTGTGATCTTACATCGCGGATAATAATATCGGATTGCGTCAATTACGCGATCCAGCGCGATCGTCCGATACATACAAATGTATTGTATGCAACGACCTTTATTTAGCAAACGAGTGGAAATCTCTACACAGGCGGCTTACGATACATTTCATATAATAAAATGCATTTTTCACCGACTGCTACTTTTTTAGATATTATTTTTAAGACAATAAATCTTACAATTCATTATAAATTATTAATAGCAATCATTAGCATAATAGCATTTATTCAATGAGTCATCTCTAACAGATCCGTTAAGTTTTCTTGCATAGTAAAACCGTCTGTATCTACAAACGTCGGCTATATAAATGTGTATAACCCATCGAATGCTAATGAGGTCTAAGTACGATAGTATTTATTTGCTGACCTTACGTATCTGTTTAAAATAAGCCTTTATAGCGTTTTATCCTCCATCTATTCAAATTTAACTGTCCACACAATGAGAGCGGGTGCAAAACTATCAGATTCTAATTTGAGCGGGCAGCAGGAGTGTGGTTTGTTCCATTTAGCGAAGCAGTAGCGAAACGCGGAAGTGACCGGGGAACCCAAGTAGGTCCCGGAGGCTTGTATAAGGCACGCGTGGGATGACATTACAACGTTGACAAAACACTCGCCTTTACCCGGTATTAAAGTTTCGCCAATACATATTCACTTTAATTGAATGCTCGAGATAGAGGAACAATGAGTCATATATAAAATATAAACCCATACCTATATAAAGAGAACTTGATAAAACAAATAATAAGTTGCTGATTTTATAAATTTTTGACATATTAATTCTATTTAAAAAATATATATATAACTATATATAAATGCGAATGTGATGATTTTGGGATGTTTTCCGTTTGGGATCAACTAAATGGAATTGGTTATCCAAATTCAAATTTGGTAGATAGATACAAAGAGAATATAACTACTACGTTTCGGTAGATATATAGATATGATACTGAATTAGGTATCATGTAGAATAATAAATAGGATTTTTACCACGAAACATGAATAATTCCCATTTGATATTTGAAGAAACTGATATGAAACGTACGAGTATCTCCCTAAAACTTTACTACTAGTAGACTGTACTACCAAATAAATCATTAAAAAATTTTAAAAATAGAAAATTAAGCACCTTCAAGCATTATCATCATCATTAATATATTGATCTTACAGGCATTAGGATAAAAAAATAAAAATAGTATAAAGTTACAAATAAGTTGCTATCGAATCTCTATAAGACGTACGTGCGCAAAATTTTCAAATTTAGAACTCATCTAGAAGTCGGTGAAAATTAGGCGAAAATATTCCTCTATCTTAATCTTTACATACATAATATAGGTACATAGGTACATATTACATAATAACCAAGACAAGTGAGACCAATAAAATCGTATGGAAACTAATTGAAATTTAAGTAAGCAGAAATAAATCACTGAAAACTGCGGCATATTGTAGCTGATATCACTAATTGAAATTAGATCTTATTAAATATGCTTATACCGCCGGTGTTGTTATTGTTCGGGAGCCGCGTCATTACTCAGTGAGACATCGCGTACGCACCCAACAATTTGACCACGACGCGCACTCCCTGGACGTGCGGTAAATTGCTGGTTGCCACCTCGCAATGCTACTTTTATTTATTTGTATTTATAAATCATTCTGATTCTAATTATATTGGCGGTGAGCATAAACTGTGATTCGAGTAATGCTTTTTCGAACAGTTGGCGTTACCGAGCGCTGACGGGTTAATGACAGCTTTCGCTTCCTGCTATGTTAATAGTGTAGAGGAAGTCAATAGGCGCGCGGCCGCATCGCATTATTTATTAGATCGTTTTTGGTTTTGTTTTCTTGGCTCACGTTCGGTAGCAGGCACTTTACCCGTCTGTCAGTTTGACTGCGGCTTAGTCCAGATTATAACGTAATACGGTAGTTTGCTGTCTGTGGTGCCATTCAAGCGATTGCTTAATGCATTTAATTGCTGTGCTACTACAAAAACTTAGCGACCAATTTTTGACACTCACGATTATCTTCTCCATGATTAATCGCTTTTTATTATTTTATCACAGAATCTACATAGGTATTACTTGCGTGGGTTCATGACTTGACTGAATTGATGAGCAGTAAGTAACGTAAGTGACCACCAATGCTTTATCAAAAGGGTTTTGTCAGCTTATTTGATAAAAGAACCAACCTATACCGACATCATGCACTTGGGGTCCCTGTTGGATGACGGAGTGAAATACACCAAATACCATAACTATATGGAACGACCATTCAAGGACAGTGCAGAATAGGACAGCACTCTACCAGGTGAACTGTCATAGCATCACGCCTGTATTCCCCGAAGGGGTAGGCAGAGGTGTATTACACACCCACGACTCGCCAGCTATGTTTAAGTCCCACGTAATAGGGGGTGAGCCTATTGACGTCTACCGGGCATATTTCCAAACTCCAGACTGTTACTGAGAATTTTTCTTTTTAGGAAAAAGCTCAATAGCATTGCCCGACCCGGGGATCGAACCCGAGACCTTATGAATAGCAGTCGCATACACTACTGCTACACCACCGAGGCAGTTAAAAGGGCTTTAATCAGATCGTCAGTTCGTCAGTGAACTGACGATCTGATTAAAGTCGCTGGGAGCCGTTGGATGCAGATAGCGCAAGACTGTCTATGGAATTATTTGGTGAGGCCTATTTTCAACAGTGAACGACGACCGGCTGATGGATGGAAATATTTAATGCAGGTTGATTACTATAACAACAAAGCAAAAATTTACGTTACCTATTATCTAGATAAATAGCCTATATGATTTTGCATTTCAAACTAGTGTTAATTTGTTAACTTATAATTAGTCTGGGTACATATATATAAAATATAAGTGTTGATTGCGCATCATGTTACTGAGATGATTGCTCTGGTTATCCCGAGCTGTGCAATTTAAAGCATTAAATCACTGGCGACTTTTAACGTCCGGGCCAGCTACCGATAAATAATACCATAGGACCGCGCGAAGCGATTAGTATAACGAGAATCATTCATTTTTAAGTGCAATACAGTTTTTATGAAGCTATTATGCCACTGAGCAATAATAACGTCAAATATTAAGATATAAACGGAAAGTGTATATATCTGGTAGTTTAGTAAGATAAAGGTCATTTTTAGAACTAAGCGGCACCAGTTCCCGTTTTGTTTGAAAAATATACGGTACATTGATATTATTTATTCATAATAAATCATATTTAATCGTAACAGACATATATTTATGTTTTACTTATATGATTTGTCAATGTTATGAGAGTTTGAACTAATCAAACTATCATTAAAATGATATAAACGTGATTTTCATCACACAAGATTCGAACAGAATATATCCTTAATTGTACCACAAACATATTGTTGTATTAGAATTAAGCACGTCTCAAATTAAAACTTAATATGCATGTTCTATTAATTTAATGTGTGATTGATTCCAAGGGAGGATAGTAACGGCATCCCAGAGCTCGTATGCATTGTGAATGGGGCACGTATCAAGCGGGCAATCGATTCTCCCCGCTTCGCCGCGTGAAATCAGACGCGCGCTCTCTTTTACATTCATTCACCATTTACCCGACCACCTGATTCGATTACACACCCTGTATGTTATAAATCGATAAGCTAAACATCGTGTTAGACGCGGTAGTCGACCCATTTCTTGTAAACAACTGTAAAACCTGCTAACAAAGACGCTGTTTTTTTTTAATTCAAACTGACGTCTACATTCCAAAACAAATTTGTGAAAGTGGAAAACTCGTGTTACCCTTTTATTATCTTACGCATATTTTTCTAGGAAATCTGTATGTATATATACCTACCAGCATTATGTTAAAAATGATGCCTTTAATCTAATAAAATGTTCCAAGAAAGACAACCTTCGTCAGCGTGATATTTTATAATGAAATATTAATTATGTCAAGGGACCAACATGGCAAAATTTATTTTGACAAGCAACAGCCATGCCCTCCGCCATACTGTATCATATCAATTTATGGTCTCCAACAAAGCTCGTTTCCTCATTATTAAATATGTCAACATTAACGGTGTCCCAATATCCTGGCCATAACTGTCACGGCCACTGGCGCCTAGTCCAGGTACAAAACTATAAAAATACACACACACGTCCCCCACACAATGACCGAAAAAAAATTTAAATTTATAACACCCCGGCTACCCGTATAAAAATCTTGAGAATAGTAATTTTTCTTACAAAATTTAGTGATATGTCAAACCTGTTCGACGTAGCAAATAAAAATGTACGACGCGTTGTAGAAAAAAAAAACACAACTAAAGACTTTGGGTTATTGCTAAAACAAGAGAAGGTTACCATATCAATCAAGACGTTGACAAAAGTGTATTTTTTTCCACGTACACCGGCCGTAAGATGAAAAAAAGGTCCGTGTTTATGGAAATGCAATAAAAGAGAGGCGAGTTGCGCAGGCAGTTCTACCCATCCGTAGCTTCACTCGCACCTTTACTGGACATTATATTTATTTGATATTATTTAGGTATATATGATGAAATTTATATCAACCACTTTTAACAATAGAAATTATAAAAAATAACAAAACAATAGAAATTAACTAAGTTCGACTAGTTGAACTTTTTTTCTGAATGGTTTTAATACAATTCAGGGTGCATTTGTTTAATTCCCTTGCACGATTCAGGGATGTTTCACTGTAAGATAAATTTGTATTTATAATTTTACTGAATCTATTCCCGAAAGTTTCACGCTATAAAATAGCCTAGCTTTTTACATAATAAAGCGTATTACTTGAAAGTCGAACCACTCAGTAGGGTCTAAAACCACAAACACTTATATTTGTCATAAGAGCGACCATAAAAAAACACTTGTGCTTATAAATACCATCGTGATTCATAACCAGTTCCGATATTGTCATCAAATAAAAAAAAATACGCAAAATCAAACCTACGCCCGTCATAATGCCAACAATTGCGCCATAACACATACGGACAGGTAGGTTGCAGTGCGAGAAGTAAGAATGTTAGTGCGATTGCCCCCTGCCGGGCTATAGTCCCGTGTGTCACTCACCGCACGATACGTCAGACAGTATTTTTTGCATCAACTTACACGATGTTGTGGCGTTCATCACGTCATTATTAACGAACAAAGTATGCAGTATGACGTGAATAAGGTGACTTATATTTTCCGTTCGAGATACTAAATATACAAAAATCTACATAGTTGATCACCATGCTCAGCTCAGCAGCTAAAATGGAGTCATTTGTAAAATTACATCACAAATTAATCCATAACGACCTAATTGCAATTTGCTAGAATTCCTAACCCATTTCTCCAGAATCCAAAGAGGTTGTGCAAATATCAGTAGATATCTAACTCTAATAAGTTTTGAAAAAAAAAAAAATTACATATCTACAAGACTGTCATTTTTTCTGATAAATTCAGCAACTTATAAGATTTGATAATCTATACAAAAAAAAAATTTAAGTGTCTGTTTGTAATAACAAGTTTTTACTAAATACATAATTATGAAAGTAAATGTATAGGTACGTTACCTATAACAAAGTAGTAATTATTACAATTTTTGTCTGTCTGTCTGTATGTTTGTTTTTATTTGGGACTGACACTGGCAGATAGCTGGTGTTATAAGGAGTAACTTAGACTACTTTTATTATGAAAAAATAATTATGGTTCCGTATAAAACAAAAACTAAATTCCACATGGACGAAGTCGCGGGAAGCAGCTAGTTGACTATAATTTATGTATGTACAACGAATATACATAAATTATAGTCAACTAGCCTGCATCTTTGAATACTATAAAGGTGATATTACTAATTTAAACTAGGTGTTATGATGTTATCTTATAACCTAAATTCTATTATGATGATTCATGTATATGTACTAATTGAAATCTTATCTATTTAATCTATGTATAATGTAACGTATATGTTAGATACCGAAAAATGCAATATTATTTCAACGAGACGTTTTAATTTTGATCATAAACGATAGTACTAAAATGACATGTCACATAGAGCTAAAATTTCCTTAGAGATGTAGTTATATTCAATCCCAACTGCGACAGTTAACTATTTAATAATACACAAATATTCCCTTAATCGCTTCATTCCTTAGGCTTGGGCCATTCCTCGGTGGACAATTTATTCGACGGCTCGCAGTGATCGATTACCACCAAGTCTTGTTCGGCCACCGAGACAACGAAACAACGGTCACTACCGTTCTTAATGTACCAAAATATTCTACCAACCTTTTTATTAATTAATTAGTTACGCGACTATTTTATAAAACTTTTTTCCGTTACATAGTTTAGCGAGTATTTACTTTTATAATAATAAATGTTACTGACAAATTCACATAATTGTTCATAACGGGCTCTCCATCATTTATAAAAGGTAGGCTGTCACAGCATGTAAAAGATACCATAACGATGCGTTATATATTTGCAATTTAATCAATCATGAATTTACAAACCTACCTTCCATCCAATTAACCAAAACTAAAATAATCGCGTCATACCATCTACAGCTATAATAAAAACATGTTTAAATTTATATATTCTATGTTAGCAACAATGGCAACGTCAAAAAATATCTTTTTTTTTTTTTATTTCTTAAACTCTAAAATTACATTTTATACTCGCCAAACTAAATCGTTTAACGGCGAGACGCGCTCTTAATCCTATTACATAGCCTATAAAAAATAACAATGATAACAATAACATTAAAGGTATGTTACTATGTTTCCCTAATCTAATCAATTAAGTGCCATCTAACAGTGTATCTTTTAGATTTTTCTTTAATGTACCAATATTCACTTTAGGGTACTGCCTTAACAAATCTATGTTGTTAAATACTTTTGGGACCGTAAACTTATTTGTTCTTTCTCCATAATAATTTTTCACTTTTGGTTTCGTCAATCTTTCTAATGTAGGGTGCACGTAAAGTGGGAATGTTTTTTTTCTCATATAAGTATGAGGTGTTGTTGGAAAGCTCTTTCAAAAATATTGTGGGTGGAAAGCTTTTTCAAAAACATTGTAACAACAATTTTTCGAATAAGGGATCTGTTTGTGAATATTAGACTTTAAAACGCTAATGTTTGTTACGAGTCAAGTGAGCCAGCTAAATGTTTGCGTTTGGATATGTGGGAAAATTCGCGATAGTGGTATATATGAAAATTTGAACAGCTAAGTAGATGTTATTTATTTTAAATTGAAGTACTTTTGATGCTGTTATGGCAATAAAAAGAATAAAATAAATTATAGTCTAAACACTTATATTACTAATAACATCATTTTCTACTTTTTAATTCAACAGCCTTCAGTCTCATCACAAATCACAGAATGTCAACTTCGTTTGTTCGACCAATATAGAGAAACAATGATACCATGGCAGCACATAATTTATGACGTCACAGCGATTAATAGATCTAACAGCCAGTGTGGGAGCAATTCCTGCCTCCACATTTAAGGTTACAGAATTCTCATTGTAATAGTTTATTTGGCACCACATCCACTCATGAATGCCAAATAGGAGAAGTTCTATGACTTCTGCGGCTACGTTTGACATTTAAATGTGTAGCACATGTGTTGACACTCCATTATGTATTCTATATACAGACGCTATGCTATAAAAATTAATTGAAGTGCATAAATTTATGGATTTATCTTTAATATAGTAATATAGATACAATATTAACAACATCAAGCAATAATATTTACTAGAGATGCGCCAAATCTGATTTGAACCGAATACGAACTTCGGCCGAACATTTGGTAAAAATACTAAATTCGGTCGAAGTTTGGCCATACTCCGGTATATTTTCGCCGGACTGTCTCAGAACACACACACACATACATTTTAATTTGTAATAGATAATAATTTTAATTTAACAAACAAATGACCATTATTATATGGTATATGTGACTTATTTTACAGCAATGACAGATTTGATTTCTCTAAAATTTTAGTAGAAATAATGCAGGCATTTTACTTTTCCTTATACTGAATATTCGGCATTTAAACCGAACTTCGACTGAATGCCGAAGTTTTGTTCAAGCCAGTGAAATTCCGTTAAACCGAATGTAAAACGAATTCCCGCCATCCCTAATATTTTTGAGTAGGTATACTAACAGATTTTAGTTTCTCACATTAATTCTGTCATATTTACATATAATATTATGTTTTTATTAAAGCTTTGGTGCGGATAAGATGTAAACGATGTTTAATAGTCTAAAACAAAATGTTTATGATTTTGTGCCTGATGTGAGTAGGATTGATGAAATATTTTCGTGTCCTTATCAATTTATTAAAAACTTTTATTTACGTTTTTTGCAGGTAACGTATAAGTATGTACAGATCGCTTTTGCTTAAACCGTGGAAACTTAACATTTTTATATATGGAACTAGATATATGGAACTTAATATCGATATATGTTTAAATGAATCTCTATTTCCCTTGGTCATCGCATCACGCGTGAACGGCTACAACAATTTTGCTAATTCTTTTTTGTTGTGTTTATTATTGTCAGGAGAAGGTTCTTATGAAAGAAAAAAATAAGAAAGTTGAGCGGAACATTAGAAAATTTAAGAAAACTTAATAGCAACAATTTTTTTTTTATTAATTAGGTATACCAATTCGATTTCAATATTCATAGTTAAGACAGGACAAGGTCTGACGGGTCAGCTAGTATCTAATAATTCTTCTTATTCTCATGACTCTTGTTGAAATATCAAACAATTGCTAGTAATCCGATGATTAGAGTTACCTATTTAAATAAATACGCTCACGTGCATTTTCCGCAGCAAAAACTAGTTTTTAAGTTATATATCAGGTTCCAGATATAAAAGAGGGATAAAATTTATCTTTAGTAATTTTATTGTAAACCCATTTCCAGAGAAATTGAAGTTTTTAAATAATTAAATAGAAAATAAAGTGGTAAAACTAAGGAATGCTAAGTATCTTTATAGATTTACTATTTATGACAAAAGATTCATAATATCTACTGAATATACGTTTCATTTCATGTAGTATAATAATAAAAAGGATAATATTTGAACTAACAATTAACTTCTTCCAAGAAACTTTAAAACCTGACGTAAAAATACCATTGAGCAAGATCTTTAAATATAATAAGTATAACCTACCTACGTGTAAATAAATTCGAACAAGCACCAACGTTGTGAACAACAAAAGAAAGTAAGTTCGTCACGGCCTGTAGCTCTATATTATATAAAACAATATCGCCTACTATGTGAACGGAAATTAAACTACTTTATAATAATGCATTTACATAATCTCATATATTAAGTTTGAAAAAACATCTTCTACAGACAAGATGAGATACACAGAATATCTAAAACCTAAATGCATGTTTAGCGAAATTGGTGAAATCATAAATTTTTATATTTAATAATGGAACACTTTCAAATAATATACAATTCAAAATTAAAGAAATGATGATTTTATTGAAGAGAAAGATATAAATGGTTATATTCAGATTCATAATATTTTAAGTAATACAGGTAGCAGAGTGGCTTAGATACCGAACTCTCATGCCGAGTGTTCTGGGTTCAATTGTCATACAGGACAGCATTTTTTTCAACATTTTTTTTTATTATAGATAAAACCAATATATTTGTTAGCACCTTTGCATTTCTTTGTTCTTTTATTTATCTGATAGTTTTAGTTTTTAGTGCTATAGATTTATTTAATGATATTTTTGCTGTTCATATTAGCATAAGCGCGTCCTCTAATATGAATGAGACAATAAATTATTTTTCTTTCTTTCTTTCTTTCTTTCTTTCTATAGAATTTCTGTTTAATAATATGACTTCATAATGAATGTTCCAATGATTGAACGGTCAAAAACAATGACAAGTAAGTCTCTTTGACGCTGAACATAATGTTTTGTGTAGATAATATGCAAAACTTTCATGATGATCGTTAGTTAACCGATTGCAGTGTGAAAGCGTAACAAAAAATAAACAAACTCACTTTTGTATTTAGGTATAATATTAGATAGTTGACCCTAAATTATTTCTACGTCGACAGTAGTAGGGTGAAAATTTAGGGTTTTATGTATTTTTTAATGCCGAAAATAATAAAATATATTTTTTTCCAAAAAATAAAATTAAAATATTTGGGGTGGGTACCCTTATCATTTAGGGGTATGAAAAATAGATGTTGGTCGATTCTCAGACCGAGAGTTTGGTAACAAACACCGCGACATGAGAATTTTATATAGATATTAGAAGAAGTAAGACTAAGAATAGGCGGAAACAAAATACTCAGGATAGAGGATCATTGTTTGTCACCCGGATTTTTTTGCTTGCCTTTAGTACATCTATAAAAAAATTCTGGAAAACGGTTGACCCTAAAGGCCATCCCTGCAACTTCCCGCTAATTTGATACTTAAGCGCTCAAAATTGCACTTATTACATTTTTGAGCTCTTCGAGCTCAAACGTCTGATAGAGATTTAATAAAACACTATTCGTTGAATTTTCAAATCGCAATAACTTGAATGAATGAACCGATTTCAGAAAGCAATATCTGAGTTTCTGGAAATTAACCCAAGGTAGGCGAGCTCGAATGTTTGATAAAAATTTATTAAAAGACCATTTTTTGAATATTTAAATTGAAATAACTTTCTAATGAATGAACCGATTTTCTCGTAGTTTACGGCATTCAACGCAACTTTTTAGAATCTTAAAGCTCAAACTGGTCAGACTGAAATTTTCATAGAAATTCTGATTAGAATTTTATTTCAATTTTTTTCGACAACGATACCTATCTCACAAACGCATCAACCGATTTTGACAGGACTGGCGGCGATCAACGTGGTTTTTGTTGTTAAGAGCTGATTAGTTTTTGGAATCGATCAGTAAAACTGTTTAAAAGTTATTCTAAAAAAACCACATTACAAAAAAAAGTTATAGTGTTATTGAGATTTCTCAATAATCCTTTCGAATGACGCCAACTGCGATGAAATCGGTCAAGCCGTTCAAAAGTTATGAGAGGTTTACATACGACCACACACACACACGCACACACACACACACACACACACACACACACACACACACACACACACACACATACACACACAACTCGATTTTCGAAAAACGGGGTAAAACCAATAACTTCCCAACTTTTGAAAAGTTTAAATTTTTCTAACGGGAATTTAAAAATATAGAAAATATGTTGTAAGCATGCAAATTCACATATAATTGTTAACATGTTTTTTTTTATAATCTAGTTCTATTCACAAATAACAATTTATATGTATTAACTTTTTTAATATACCTACGAGTAATAAACCTACATCGAATAGTATACATCCATAACGACTAAATGTACATTCGACTAATTGTTGTGTATTTACGAAGGTCATAGAGTAACACCAACTAAAAATACCGGAATCGATAGACTTTAACTTTCAAAAGAATGTAACTGTTTCGTGTTTTGTATTTATTCAGCACTCCGAGTTGGTATTAAAGAGATTTGGAAACACAAACCATTGTATAAAAATACGCGTATATCGATAAAAAGTCGAAATAAACGCTTTTATTATGCATCTAGTGATTCTCACGAAATCTCAAATCTGTTATCAAGTTACTTTGTGTGATAAAAATTCTAATATGGCCGATGAAATCTTATCTTATAAATCTCGACTCCATTTCATTATCTACAAATTAGAATGTTTCCACTGCGAGTTCATATGTCACGCGAAATCTATGAATCAATTTTATTTACGATTTCTTTAGATTAAAATTTTGAGTTTCGCTTTTACATTTATAGTTTTAGTCAGTGCAAAATTTACAAAACCTAAGTAATATAGTTGACAAGTTAAGAGCAAATCGCCTAGCGTAATATGGGCATGTAATGGGTAGGAATTAACGTCATGTTATAAAAAGAGTACTAGTATGTACATAGAGGATTGTAAGAGAAGATGTAGACCATAGAAAAGGTGGATAGTTTACGTGAGATATGAAAAGAAATACACTCACATCCGAGTGTCGAGATGATGGCCAGAATGTAATATATTTATTACCAATAAATTAATTACCATCTTTTAAAAGGTACGTAGCGAAGAAGTATAGTAACATTATATTCCCGCAAAAACAACTAAAAAGGGCGTATAGCATAAGAACATAAAAGCACATAATGTCAGCACGAGTCTAGTGCCCACTTATATACGAGTATCTGTCGGCTCCCAACCGCACAAATGTACGACGAGTATCGCTCGTAATGTACAATGCTCTTCATATGACTCCTGCGCAACTTTATTGCCGGGAACTTAAGTATAAGAAGCCACATGAGTTGGTACAAACAACGAGAATGAGAAAAAGAACTTCTGACTCTCTCTCAGAACTCAGATCTTTATTTTATAGCATTTGACATGCTCAGCTACTTTTTAAAGTACAAATTATTTGTGAATGAGGAAAAAGAGCGATCGGGGTATCCGGATTCCCCAGATTGAAAGGGACGCGGGTTCGATTCCCGCTCGCACTAAAGTTCTCGTTTTGCTCATTCACAAATAATTTATACTTTAAAAAGAACACTTTATATCGTTATATCAAACATTTTTACTAAATCTTCTATGTTAACATTGCACAATCTTACATTAACATATAAACACAGCAAAGTTTTCACAATCGGATAGGTATATAATTGAAGAGCACCTAGAGTATAAAATATACAAACATATAAATTATTTTAAAGCTAGTGAATGTGGCAATATTTACTATGTAAAGGGATTTACTGTCTTTTTAATGGTTCTAATTTGACTAAATATAAATGAATCTTATATGCAAGACGCAGATGTTGGTGTCGATTGTAACTGTATTTAGAGGTGCGTTTCAAATCCACATAACTTTCAAGTGCGTTTCAAATCCACATAACTTTATTATATACATTATTATAGTGGCAAACAAAACGAGCCGACACTGCCACTGTACTATGTTAACAGGTACATTTTAGGTATTATTATTATTTTTACTTTTAGAATAAAATTTAAAATCACGAATATTAATATTTTTTGTTTTATTTAGTAATTTATAAACATGAAAGCTATTTTATAAAGTTAAATTAAGTTTTAATATTTATTTATACTTCACATTATTAATACAAAGTATATTATAGCTATAAAATTACAATATTTAATAATTATGCATAGATAAAAGTCTAAAACTGATAAAAACAGATAATACATTAAAATTGCAACTTTGTGACTTAATTTACGACAGCAAATTTTAAGATTAAAATTTGTTTCATATACGCAAGGATAATTAATGTTTTGATAAGCTTTGAATATAAATGCAAGCTTTTAAATTTTGATTAGGCCACCTAATCTCTGCACGTTATCTATTCTATACAATCTTATCTTCAGACACCATTCATTTTATTTATATCTTGTTATTTGACGAAGTTGTATTTAAACATTGAAGTTGGTAAGACATCATCCTTCCGTTCATCCACTGCTGGACATAGGTCTCCCCGAGATGATGCCACAACAAACGGTCCCGGTCGACCCCCGGTTGACCCGGTCCTCGGTCTACCTTGAGGCCGTGCTAGACTGCATCTTCCGATACGTGGTCTTCCCCAACGGTTGTGAGTTCATCGAGTGATAGCCGTTTGTCAGAAATTACTAATACTACCGCTCTTATTGTCCGCAAGGGTAAAATATCGAAGAGAATCTTAAAAAAACAATTGTTTAAAAAATATATTTTGAGAATAGTCCAGAGAAATGTCATGCGAATGACTTTTAATTCCAGTAACTATTCCTATAAATTTACGTTGGTTTACATTAATACCTACACTTTGTCCACCAATCTTGAAAATATAGACTACATTGATGCAAATTAATAATAATTTTTTTTTGGAAGATGTCTCTCACTTGTAATATGCTGATGATGGTTTCAAAATTACTTTGACAAATGCTTTTAATCACTTCCATCAGCCTTTCATCGTCCACTGCTGGACATAGGCCTCCCCAAAATGGGGGTTTTACCATAATCGCCACGCTTGGCAGGCGGGTTGGCGATCGCAATGGATGTTTTTAGTACACAGGGGAACGCTGCTGCCCGGTCCCCCGGTAATCCCTTAGTCGGCTTTTACGACTCCCATAGGAAGAGATGGGGTGGAGCTATTCTTGGTGCCGGCCCCACACGGCTAATTATTTAATCACTTGCTTTGAATATTTTCTACGTACATTATTTTATGTTTACATTAAAGCACACGACCGTCTGATATTCATTTCTGAAGGTAAATATATTTCTTACCAACAAGACAGTTGTTTTTGTTAACATTACTGACTTTATTTCTCACCATAAAAATTCATAAAAAGATGCCAAAAAAACAAGCATATAAATTTCATATTATTAAATTACTATTGGTGTAGATAATATGATAATTTAATTAGAATATTGTATTTTATAGTCGTATTTTAAATAAGGTAAACTTAAATATTTATTTTGAAATATTTACCATACACTCGATATGTATATCGATATATATATCGAGTATATCGATGTATATATATATATATATATATATATATATATCGATATATGTATATTGATATATATATCGAGTGTAGCGATTATTTCGGGTAAAGATGTCACCCAGTAACTGTAATAATATGCCCCATACCATTTTCATCGACAACTAAGGGTTACAAATATTTAGATATTTTTACATATATTTTTAGCATTTGACATGCTTAGCAACATACATTAAACACAAAGTGAAAAATGTGAAACCAAAAATAACAGTCACGAGCAGGATTCGAACCTGCATCTCCTGGATACCGTCCAGATGCTTTGTCAGTTCAGCCATCGTGACCCTTGCTCCTGACTGCTAATCTCGATGACACATTCATACTTAACGTCTTTGGGTGACGCCTGCACCATCTGTCGGAAGTATTTTCATACATTATACCGACTAGGTAAACTTAATTTTACAATTAAGATTTTACCTAATAATGACGCAAACCCTATAAATATTTAGATATTTTTATATATATTTTTAGCATTTGACATGCTTAGCAACATACATTAAACACAAAGTGAAAAATGTGAAACCGAAAATAACAGTCACGAGCAGGATTCGAACCTGCATCTCCTGAATACCGTCCAGATGCTTTGCCAGTTCACGTGACCCTTGCTCCTGACTGCTAATCTCGATGACACAGATGGTGCAGGCGTCACCCAAAGACGTTAAGTATGAATATTATATTGTTACAAAGTTAACAATTTTTAGCCGCCATCGAATCATTAACAACATCACTAAAAACATGACGAAGGTTTCAATCCATTGTAGTTGCAAATTTCCACCACCTGGGTATTCCGAATCGAATACTGAACCCATGGTATCAATTATCAGTACGAAATAATTTACACCCTGTATAATAATGTTAGTTCATAATAAATATCTCTCTACAATGCCATTATGTGTTACCACCATTATTGTTTCAACTAATTTAATTAATTAATTTGTGAAATATAGCCTTAGAGGTTATGCAAAAGCTAGTTTTTGTAATACAATTGTTTTGATACAAGGTTAAACACATGATTAATTTAAGAAGAATACCTAAATGCATTATATACACACGTTCAATCAACTACATTGTACGCAGTTTCCCACTTCATTCGTTAATTTATGTCAAGTGCAAATGTAATTGGGCTATTTTAACTACTATTAAGTAGAAATTATTTTTTTAATTCATTGTTGTTACACTGGGCATTCTGTATTGTCCAATTACTTACAACAAGGTCGTTGTTTCTTAACGCAGTTAATAGCTAACATTTGCTGTATTTAACAATTTAGTTTTAATTAATTCTGAAACCATCTTCGTAGATTTATGTTTAAATTTAATGTTTATTAGCATACACTTTTTTTCTTCTGCCTAATTCTAGACTGATTCTAAGAACAATAACTAAGTATTAGTAACATTAGAATGCTTCACGCGGACAAACTTTCTAATGTCATCTATCCAAATAAAATTGTACTACTGGTGCATAATATATTAATATTAATTTGGATGCTATAAAGCAATTTCAATTCAATTTCGTAAGCTTCTGCTATCTTAATGCCTAAATACCGCAATCATCACACGTGGATGGATAACTAAACAGGTTCCTGAAGATTAGGCGATAGACCAATATATGTTTTTCGTTTCTCAGAAAGAAAATAAGAGTGAGGATTCGTTCCCGTATCTACCGCATTAACGGTATCTCTATACAGTACAGTGAATTTAAATATTAAAACCATGTTACCAACATCCGGGTTTAAATACCATGACTTCGTTCCAGCACATTCGCGTTATATTATAAAATCGTTCGTATTGTAATGAAAAATGTGGTTTTTAACAATTTCACTTAAGAATTTAGCCCATATCCAAACTGCTTAGTTGCAATGAAACCATAACATCGTGGATTACGTAATTTAGTTAACAAAAGGCAAATATTCCGAGCCATACTATTAGTTTATGTCTGTGAGACGGGTATAAAGTAAATTGAAGGTAGAATTGCGGGCACGGGCCACTCGTTAAGCGGCCGGGCTGACGTGACACCGCACCGCCAGTATGTCGCATTGTTTCAGTTTTATGCGTACAGACCTTAGATTAAACGTTAACTCCGAGATTTATGGCGGTCATGCAGAGGCTAGTTTAGTGGACGTTGGGGTCTTTCGTCGAAACGTTCAAGTTTCATAAGAGCCCAATTTGTGGGAGCGCTTAATGCGGTGTCGTGCTCGGGCGTACTTGCTCCGCCTTTTTATTACTGCCCCTTTAACTGTAAACAACACCCATTCTTGTACAGATTGTCTCGATATGCTATTTGTTGATGGTGTTTTCATCTTAAAAACACATGGGTTGTAAAAAATACATTACGGATAGCGTTATTTCCAAATATTTGAATTTGATTTTAATCTCAACCGTGAACCCGACCGTTTCGTCAAAACAGGATTGTTTCAGAAAATGGACTGAATTAAGACAAAATAGTAAAACTAATGTATCTAATTATTTCTGTAGAAAAATGAGAATGAATATGCATAAATTCTACCTATTATAAAAATGTTTTGTGTTCAGACACGACTATATTATTAATATAATATAGGCATGTCTGAACACAAAACAATAGTTTTTAGATTATTTGTCTGTTTGATTGTTTACGCATCACGCAAAAACTACTAAACGGATTATGATGCAATTTTTTTTTTTGGTAGCTCTTGATTATACTTAAAAAGTGGTATACATTTTATACCGCTACTATATCGGGAACCTAAGATATAGCCCTAAAACTAGGTTATAGCTGCGGCGGAGGCGCAGGCAAGGGCTAGTTTTAATCTAAATATATTGATTAGGATTAACGAATCGTATCGAATAACGCAACAAAATATCTCTAGACACTAATTACCAGTTAACAATACGTAGGTATATAAACAGTAAATTCCGTAGTTAAAAAATTTAAAGCAAGAATAACTTTGAGTTAGCATTTTTAATTTAGACCTACAGATCGTTTAGACGATTATTTGATAATTTCTACTACAACCCCTTCTCGGTTGATAATCACGAGTAGGTGTTACAGCTCTTATAAGACAGCCAGTAAGCGAATACCCGAGTGTTTTGGTGAATTGTGTATTGCAAACTCCGGCCATTCCCCTGCTCTGTTGGGAAGTCACCAACGATGCGTAGCGCGCTTGCGTTGCTTTACAAAGTACTAGACGTTCTACGCGTCTTCATACAATGGGGCCTCAAGATACCCACTTAATTTATATATGTGTAGTTTCAGACTAACATTTTAAATTAAAAAAATACCCGGTACTCTGAGAAATATATACTTAAGCAAGTTTTCTGTGGGTAGTATTATCGACAAACTTAGGTCTACACTTATTACCACTGAAGTGATGTAACACAGTTCCAGTGGCCCGCCAATACAGGCGAAGAGACGGCACACGGCGGGTTATTTAGTGGGTGAGGGCACCACACTACCCTGTTTGTTGCCCCGAATGACGGGGTGTGTGGATAAGTTACATATATTTCCGCCTTAAAAAATTGTCTACCTATTTATATTTTTATAAAAAAAGCTCCTTCTTTCAATTAAGTTAATATATATACATATATCTATTATCAATTTACCGCATTATCTGCTATCACTTAGTTCCTAGATAATATGTGTATGTTGTTATACACCAATTGTATCTATATCCATCTCATAAATTCTGTTGTAAATTGAAACATGGTACTTATCTCGATAAATTGATTAATACTAATATGTAGGTACTATAATATATTTAAAGCTAGAAACATATTTAAAAATAGCCATACTTGTCTATTAATTCGTTTCCCACTAAACTAGATTTTAATGCTGTAGCCATTGATCTATAAATAAAGAATACACAATTGTGTATAGAAAACGTGGCAAAAGTTGTATATTTGTATATCTTTTGAATATCTATTTATAACATACACTCGAGAATCAGCGCAATATTTAAAATTTTCTTAAAAAAAACAGTTCTATCCGCATATCGTTTTATCCAGACAAGTTTAAAACGAAAATTGGTCGGATTCTTACACTCACCAATCTTCGTTTGGGCTTGATCAGGGGTCTGTTCTGTCCATTCATCTTGTAATAGAGTCCGCATGCGTTACAGAGGTAGTGGCCGGTGCCGTCACGTCGCCACAGTGGCGTGCTAGTGGCGCCGCAGTTGACGCACTCCCGTCCCTCTGTTGTTTAAAAAATATTCATTACAATATATAATAGCAGTTAATAAACTTCTGTAACAAAAATAAGCATTAATGTTATTGATGTAAACTTTGTGATAACGTTTTATAGGGAACAATTAATTACAGCTGAAATTAAAACTAAATTTAATAAATTCGAAATAAATGGCAATTACTATGAAATTCTAAAGAAATTTTACTTAAATATGTAGGTAGGTACTAGAGCGAAATTAATTAAAAGCAAATTAGGTACTTCATGTTCAAAATAAAAGTGCAAAGTAAAGATAACGATTATATTCTATTACCAAAACCATTTCCAATAGCACTTTATCGAATAATGGATTACCTGTCTCCTGGCAGGCTGGGGAAGACGACAGAAAATCACATTCAGAAATATTACAAATATAATTTCACTAACAAGACATGCTAACATCAAGCGCCTATATTTATCTACTAGGTACATACCCTAACAACGTTCTGTATCTCAGCATCAACATAATTGCAATTACTACGAAAATACATAGTGAAATGTTCAATTAACTAGGGAAAGCGCAACGAGTTTCACTTTAAAGAAAAAATATCAAGATTTTTTACACGCGAAGAAAATAAAAGAAAGTGCATCTGCTGTAACAGAACGCTTGATGGACGTGTGCAACGCCCTTACTGTATATAAAACATTCTATAAAATACGGATTAAAGTAGATCATTTATAATAAAATTATGAATAATAAACAAGCTCATAGAATATTTACCTGGAATAAGTATATAATTTTATTTTAAAAATCAATAAATGAGTACCTATAGAAATGCAACGACAAAAGCAAGTTTCTACTAAAATAAATTGTTGTTGCAAAAACATTGCTGAGCGTCTAACGGCAAACAGAGCAGAACCAGAGCTATAAACTATTACCCACATGCTAATTTTCGTTGTATGTAATTGTACGTACGTACGTCTAAAACAATTTCCTACGCAAGCCATAACACCTCATCCATGAACCAGTGAATTGCAGATCTTTATAAATAAATTTAATAACTTTTCAGCGAATGCTACAGTCGACACCTAATTTATCAAACTATTGAAGCGGCAAAAATGCTTATAAATAATGCAGTAATAATGGTTTTATCATGCGGTAAGTCGTTAACTAACATGCAATATCAGACCCCAGGATGAGCCGTCCTCCGGGAAATGTAAACACCCTTTAAAAATCACAATAAGCAATTTTAACAAGTCTTAAATGGTTAGTGAGCGCATATGGGATGCGCGTGCACCGCCCACAATCTTACTCTAAACTTGATTACTCGATCAATAATTTACCGAGATTGAATTTAAAAGCTCGTTACTTGTTCGCCATCCTCTCGAGAGGTGTTCGATAACAAACCTAACTACAATCAGTGTGAGAAGATCAACGTGCGCGTGACATACGCACGCACCATATTATCTATTAGACTGTTTGCCTACGACCGGTTTGCAAAGAAAGATTATATTGATCAGATTTGTAACAATAAATATGACTTCAATTGTGTGTCGGTCCCTTAAAGCAATAGGACATTGCACTGAATAAAAATCGATACGCCCGGACGTAGCCAGGCGAAAGTACTCGAGTACCTTTGAGAAAAAAATACGTAGAACGAACCGAAAATACTTTACGAGCTTTAGGCAGTCAAACCATTCATCTTTTTTATATAAAACCTGATCAAACCCAGCAATTAAATCGCCCGAATCTCATCGAAAACTTATTGCGATCGAACCGACGACTCACTTTTTGGACTAACCCTTTACATTTTTTGTTACATCGATAAAACCTGTAATTTGTATCAAAGATTGTAATAAATAAACACCAATAACGATTATTAGGAAGAAATGACAGGATATTACACGAGCCACAATGTTTTATGACAGTATCTCTAGCTAGACACAGATTCAGTTCATTAGTAACGTCTCTATTGGTAAGAACGATTGTGAAAGCGAGTGCAGCCGCGGGCGGCGACGTTTCACAAGATTTACAGCCGCCAGCCCCTCATACATCGACATTACACGTATTATTAAAGAGAATACTGCTCTGATTAATTACTATACGATTTAATTGTTCGATCCGGTTCAACGGTAACGTTTTAATACATTCACACCGAAAGTTATTTCTTAATTTCCCTCGATGAAACGACGAACCAGCGGCTACTCCGCCCGCGCGTGATTTAGACCCAACATAAAGATATCATTTTATTTATTCGTAACGGTACAAATCCAGAGAGAATGTTTATCCTGAACCTCCGCGAAAGTATGAGGCTAAGCGAAAAATTCCAGTGTTTTATTCAAAATTAGAATGCGGCTCGCTCTTTATTGCCCAGAGTGACGTGCGGTCGTGACGCGGCGGTGCTACGTGACCGCGATAAAAGATTTTCATCTGCCATATTTACGTAGGTGAGTGGGCGAGTTTTATTTTTCAAGAGTCTCAAAGCAAGCATACTCCATGCCTGTAGAGGAGTTGCAAAGTATTCACACGCTCGCGCGCGTAGGGAAAATATTGCGCGAGATACGATTCCGCTGATAATGCACTTATATTTGATCATTATTTCTCGTGGAACTATCGATGCGTTCATATAGATGAAGCTAGTCCGTTAGTAGCCGATGAAACCACAAAGGAGAAACAGTAACTTGTATCATTAATGTGCACCAGGGTAATGTAATTTAAATGAAGGACTAATTTGATCTCGTGTAGCGTGACGTGCGCTCTCGGCGCATCGGCCCATCAACACGTAACGGTGAGGCTATTTTGCATACAAACCATTAAATTATTGCTCAAAACTTATTCTTTGTTGCACCACAGAAGCTGTTATTACACTTTAATTATATGCCTGCACGCAAATAGAAAATTTTAATGGAAGCCGATAGTCTCGCTCGATGTTTATTTTTATTGAGCATTGTTTCCAGGAAATATTTTAATAGCAAAAATATTACTAGTCATCGCTGCACAAATTCTAAGATATTTTCACGGCACACAAATAGACAATAACGACATCTTTTGGCGATTGATATTTATGCATTCAGCATTGGATATTATGCTATGAGATATTTACAAATAACGAGCTATGCCGTCCTGCTTAGTGGTAACTTGCACTGTCATTGTATCCGACGTGTGCACCTAATTATCTATTATACTATTCCTGATATCCATGATTACCGGCCTCGCATCTATGGACCGATAATATATCAAACATAATATATGTACTTAAGTACCTATACTTTGATTTGCATCAACATTGCATATTACAAGCTAGTCAGATAACGTAACATCTTTGTCCTCTAATTTATAATTGAATTAATCACCGCGGTGCGGATGTCCAACGTAAAATGCAAATTTCGTTGATGCAATTGTAGCTAACGATACGGGCCAGCAGACCATGACGGATTTACCTACCATACATACCGACACAACTCTGTACTATAAACTTGAAAGCATTCAATTGTGGTTTTATAAATATGTTAGATTAAATAAATTAGTATTACTAGAAACATGTGTTTGTATAACATTTATCGTTCTTTTGTTGTAAATATAGTGATTGCGTCTTAGTGAAATAATGACATAATTATTAAGAGTGGTTCCGCCGTCAATCCTAGTGTCCAGCGTTCCTTGGTACTTGCACTCGCCGTTAATTAGTTACGTAACCAAGCTTCGAGCATGATACAGCAACACCGTCATTACTTATATAAATTAATATATGACTATTTTAAACTGAATTGTAAATCTTTTGGCATTTGGTCCAAATTTTAGGTCGTGTAAAATATCTCACGTTAACATAATGTATCGAATTATGCCCAATAGACAACTATAATCTCGATATAGTAGCGGAATAATTTTTAAGTCTAATCAAGAGCTATCAAATAAAAAAAGTTATATCAAAATCCGTTCAGTAGTTATTGCATGATGCGTGAGCGAACCAACAGACAAAAAATCTAAAAAAATATTTTTTTGTGCTCAGACATAGCCATGTCTCATGGCTATATAGCCTATATAGCCTAATACAGTAGGTATTTTTTCACAAATATCTTCAATGTACAGACACAGCTCTGTTACACCTTTTATAATAGTTTAATGTGTTCCAATTTTAACTGAGATTAAGTTACGTAGGCAAAATGTAATGTGTGGGGCACACCATTATAACCTTCAAGGATAAAAGCGTGGAACTATAAAAAAAAATGATTAATGCTGCTCTAACTGCTGCACGTAGGACTCTGGCAGCTTACAATATAACGTCGGATCCTATGTCCAGCAGTGGACGTTGAAAGGCTGATGGATGGATGGACAGCAGACATGGTCAGTCCATTGCTACTTCAGTTTGCTGATTCTGCAAGCTATGCGGGTAACATTAGTTCTTTGTCGAATCGTTCTACTCATTGCCGAGTCTCACCTCTTTAGAGAAACCGCAAACAAAGCTTACTACGAACCTTACTGAATTACTTAAAATTGGTGGACTTACTCTGCCGTGAACGTCCACATGTGAACTGTGTTATTTCGTAAATTAGTTCACTTGTACAAGTAGCTTCCATGTCTAGTGTCTAATAGCCTTTGGAATATTTAGATTTTTCCTAATCAAGTTTATATCCTATTGATACAAAATATCAAACGATCAGACAAAGTTTAACAACGAATTATTATTTATAAGTGCTTATGATCATTGAAAACGTTTAGTGAACGTAGCATTGTTTTAGAAAGTGTTGAATGGCTGTTTAAGATATAGCCTATTATGCAGGTTTCTATAGGAACTGACCGTTTATTATTCGTATTGCCCTTTCCGTGACATTCTTCAAATACAAACTCTATTTTAGATCACGATTTTTCGATTGTTCAATCTAAATGCTATGTTGGTACTTAATCTTGTATTATTAAAACAGAAATATAGCATATTAGTATTTTAATATTTTGATACACACGCTATTAGTATTTTAATATTTTTAACGACTGTTCTTTAGGTATAATAGTTTTAGTAGTTTTACCTTGAAATGTCTTTAACATCATACCAGAGACTTCTAACATTACAAATTAGTCGACGCTGTCTAGTTTTAATAAGTATTAGCCTTTTCCCGCAGCTCCACGCCAAAAAAAATCTGATTTTTAGGTTATATCTCGACTTGCCGAAATAATAGCGGGATAAAATATACGTAAGAACTATCAACCAAAAAAGTTTCATCGAAATCCGTTAAGTAGTTTTTGTGTGAAGCCTGAACAAACTGTGACTCTGGTGATGCCAAAGTCCATCAGTGGTGGTTTCAAAGCCATACCAATTACCATCAGGCACGTAAGCTTACTTACTGCGACCGTTAGCAATAACAAAAGACAGTATACCTACATTTTGAGTGCTACAATTTGATTACCATCATGCATTAAAAATATCGTTAATAGTTTAAGGACAATTGTTTACCGTTCTATTACAAGACATAAATCTGAGAGTGAGAAATAGAGAGTTTACAATCGGTAAAAGGGCTACATACTACGAAATGCAATCTGTGCATAAAATCGGTGGAGTTAGGCTGATTGACCGCCTTGGTAACGACAACGTAAGAGAGCGAGTAGGTCTGAAAGAAGGGTAGAGTCTGAAAAAAGATGTAATGATGCGAAAGGGAATGCTCCGATGGTTTCGACATGTGGAAAGAATGCCGGACGAGCGATTGGTTAAGAAGATATACAATGCGAAAGTGGAAGGATGCAGGTACTTGGGGAAACCGAGACTAACCTACCTAGACCAAATCGGTCATGTATTGAAGGAAGGTGGAGTCATGTGTATCCGAAACCAGTGAGCATGTGTGAACAGAATTATGTATGTTAAGGAAGCGAGAGATGTATGCAACAATGAAAAGATGTTTTGGCACTCTGTTCTCTCCTACCCGGCAAGGGTGATAGCGTGATGACGATAAGTATTTGGTACTTAAATAGGCATAATATTAAGCGACTTCAGTACTATGGAAGCCTACAAGTAACGCTATCAAGTACAGCTTTAATTATATAATGTATAGACAGCAGGCTCGAGGTCAGGCGATTGCTGGCAACAATGGAATAGTCTACATCCGGCGGGCTACATTATCATAATATTACTTCCACTGAGGAAACTCCTACTGCCCAATATACCTACCATCATTACGCTTATTGACTGTACGAATAGTGTAAATTATTGTAAGACTGATCCGGAATTGTTCATTCGCTAATAAAGTAATCCAAAAAAATTGCTATGAGCTTAGTTATACAGTTCATGGACACAAAAAAAATGAACGGTATTAGGAAATATGATTTTAGAGCAGACACAACAATTCACATCTATACAACTAGGTACCTACTATTATAAAGCTGTAACAGAACTGTGTCTATACATTACAGATATAAAAAAATTACGGTGTTAGGTTATTTAAACCACATTCGTAACGACAATGTACCTAATCGTTAAACGTTATCTGAATACAAAAATAAACTTATTTTAGAATTTTTATATGTTTGTTTGTCAGGTATTACGCAACAACTGGTACTTAACTAGTTTTGATGAAATTTTTTTATTTGATATGTCGTGATTCGATTTTAAAACTTGCATACGCTTTATCTCGCTACTATATTGAAAACCATATATATAACCAAAAAACATTAGCTTAAAAATAGACACTGATTACATTTTGCCTATGTAATTCCAGCGTAACGGATAATAAGGTTACTGCCATCTACCGGGCATAGTTGCATACTCCTTATTGCTGCTAAAAACTCCTAACGGGCGAACCCAATAACACTAAACTTGGTATTCGAACCCTCTCGAATTTCGAAGATGCACCTAAATGCCACTTAAACAGAAGACATAAACACATAGCGTCACGCCTGTATTCCCCGAAAGGGTAGGCAGAGGTGTATTACACACCCACGACTCGCCAGCTATGTTTGAGTCCCACGTAATAGGGGAGCTTATCGACGTCTAACGGGCTCATTTCCAAACTCCGGGCTGCTACTGAGAATTTTTCTTTTTAGGAAAAAGCTCAATAGCTTTGCCCGACCCGGGGATCGAACCCTAGACCTCATGATTAGCAGTCGCATACACTACCGCTACACCACCGAGGCAGTTAACCAGAAGACAGTTTTAATAATATAATATCATAACTTCAAAGATCTTCTGCCTTTACTGCTGCGAGAAATAGTTCTAATATTATTATTGAACAACCTTTTTAAAAACCGTAAACTACAAAAGCTCGATCGAATGATGGATTATATTCCAGTTTACGCTCTTCTGACTTCTCTCCCTCTGGGTTTTTAAATCATGTACGTGCTAGTAATTATATTTACCGCTGGCCGACACAACCATCAAGTAATAGCAAAAAGAAGTCTTATGTAATAAAATGAACAACAAATAGAAGAATAGTCAAGTTCTCACCCAGGGACTACTTCCCGGTGTGCCAACCAATAGTCTAAACTAAAGTCGTAGAGGATTCTAGAAGGACTGTTAATATATACAAGTATGTAAAAGTTTTTTAAATAACATAAGTTAAAAACTCCTTCCTCAATCCCCTTGAAGTTTATGATGACAATTTATAAGGAAAATAACTAATATTTGCAAAGATATTGGTTTCTGTTCTTGGCAACCAAATTATTACTATTTAAATCAACTCCAGAGTGTATTATAATTTAAACTCAAACAATTATAATTTTGTAAACATACTATTGCGGTAGTAGATTATCATTTTAAACGCATTTATTTGTTGTTATTTTACAACAATTAATTATTTTTATTATCGTATTATTTAATATAATAATATATTGTCCAACAACGTGCTTTAAATTAAATAAGTGAGTTAATAAACAATTTCCAATTACAAACACACATTATGTTGGAGCGTGTATTGAGTTTTTTACGACAATTATCAAGAACACGTCTGGACTGACAAAAACTTAACGACGCGTAACATCGTGTAAATTGGATCAAAGCTGATGGTCGGTGGAGGAATAATTGTTATTTTTTTTTAATACAAATAATATACATATGTACATATATGCTAGGTATACTATCCATAGACATCTGTTGATATTCTACTTTATCATTAAAAAGGATACTGACTATCCACTGGCACAAGTCTTCTCTCAGAAAGAGAAGGTTTAGATCACGTTATTTATGCTTTTGCCACTTTCTTTGTATTTTTTCTTTTTTTTAAAGACAACACCTTGCACTAAGGAAAAATCCTTCTATCGCGGGGGACTGTACAGACATACAATTTCACGGACATAAATTACACCCAGACGCAGAACAACCATTTATGGATCACACAAAGAGTTGCCCTGTGTGGGAATCGAATCCACAACACTCGGACGGGAGTCCGGTATCTAAACCACTCCGCCATCTGTGCAGTCATATATAATAGGCAGTTTATAGTTTCGTATGCAGTAAAGCTGATTACTGTCCATTAGCAATCACATTTTTTAATTAATTATTTTTAAACTAGGTATGAACTTGGATACGGTTGAGTTAGCTCACGCTTAAGTTTAAGAAAACAGTAAATATATGAGAGTTATTCCTACAGAAATATAAACAAACTTAGAAAAGGGGTAACTCTTTGAAATTATGGTGCCGTTTTTACTATTACTAATTTAGTAGTAGCATTGAAATATGTTCTCTATTTTAACTAAGCAATGGATGATAACCCCAAAAAGTTCTGAAATTTCTTTACTCGTTCACAACTCAGGTAAGTTAAATTATTATAATTATAACAATTACTCACAATTAACGTTACCGATTAAGTCACAACAAATTAACTTAATCAGACAGTGTTGCAAATTACGAAACGAACTTTACAAAGTTTTCCATTTTCATAACACACGGAAGTAGAATCTAAAAATATCCGCTTATTTAATGACTTTATCCAGCGCAATTAACTCGCAGCCTACTTTTAAATACAATTCAAATTATATCATGAGAAATCCATTATAATAATCTCAATGAACGCCGTGAATTTTAAATGCTAATTCGTTTTAAATTTCACAAAATATTGAACAAACATAATAGTAACGGGAACATATTTAATTGTACGTCTATATCAACAGTCATTCTATATAATTCTGCAGTTCATTATTGTAATATGAAAGACAATAAGCCGCCATTTCGGTTCCCGTCCATTGTCAAAATTTAACAAGTATGAAAATATAATTATATTTTCAAATATTTTTTTTATATTTAAGAACTAAAGCCTCATTAATATGTTAATACAATTAGTTGTGTAACTCTTTGTTATATTTTTCGTGTATGATGTATACGCGGGCGCCAATTGCGAAAGCTGTTGCATCTTACTTGCGACTGAAATAATTAAAGGTCAAGAATAAATGTGTTCAACAGACCAATATTTACTACACATACTCACATATGCAACATTCTTTTTTTGAAGTGTTCGTTGTAGAGAAGAGATAATTAGTTCAAGTGAATCACGGTAATAAATGAATAAAATTTGTTTACATCCGGTTTAAATTTAGAAGATTGTCACAGCACTTAAAAGAAATCTATTCAAGTGAATTTGTTTAATTGTATATTTCTAAACAATGGCAGCTCGCAATTAAATAATGAGAAACATCTAATTTGTTTGGTCAACATGAGACGAGGCCGCGTCAGTTCACATGTTCTGAAATAACAATGAGTGCACCTGCTCCGAATGCTGCCAACGAACTTGTAACATTATAAATTAATACCAACTTTGTAATAATTATTATTAGAAACAAAATATTTATATATGCACCTTATATCTTACTGTGATTTTAAGTCATGTGTATTAAGATATAACTTTTAACTTTCTCAGTCCATTCAGGGGGGTTAGAATGTATCTCACTCGATCGTAATGATATCACATCGTGTCATTGTGATTAGTTGAGCGATCTCCGTGATTGGCCGAGGGATTATGGCTACATCACGCGTCGGTTTCTCAACCAATCACAAGCGAAACGATACGATGTCGATACGATTTTGTGAGTTATATTTTACGGACCCTGATCACTTATCTTGATACAGGTCGTCACATATAAAACATCACGAGTGATGAACACTTGAATTAATGAAGAAACCAACGTGAAAAAGCTTGTATTTATTCTTGAAATTGGAATCCAAATATGACCTATCTTATATTCCGTTGAATAATTCCGTTTTGCTACGTTTTAGTTAGGATGTAATCAATACTACGTGAAACGAACCTTGTCAGCTCATATAGTATATCCTACAGAACTATAACACTGATTTATAATGCCGAATATACACCATAAGACGATTTAACCCGTAACAGCAAAAGCCTGTATAATAAATTACATTAGTACACCCGCCACCGTATCAGTTAGTAAAGAAGCGTTAATAAGGGACATGAACCCAAGCCTTGGTTTGGTACCGTGTTAAATGGAAAACGTGTGGCGCCACAACCCCTGGTGCAAGACTGTAATACTCCGCGCTTATCCGAACACATCGCTATACCAATAACAGTGCCACTTAGAAATTCGAAATGAAATTCTGCTCTTACTACGTTTATCAAATTATTATATCGCTTTGTCGATGAGACAATCTCTACTAAGGTTTTAATTGCGCAAGCCACAATCTCTGCCGCAATTTTATTACAGCTTTTGTTAATCGAGGCTTTGACGGCTGCAACTATTTCCTATCTGATTAGGCACTTTACGTTTACATTAAATCTTATTTATGAGCCGATATAGTGGTAATTATCTAAACTACCTTTAGAACTGACTTCAATGTCATTTGTTATAATCAAGTGCTTGATATTGTGATATGATCGGATAGACGCGAGGTGTCGTGAATGTGTCTCAAGTGCACGCAGCGAGCGGTGCAGTGCGATACGAAGTCCCCGAGGACTCACCGGCACTAGTTCGCGTCTTGTTCGGTCGCGGCTTGCTCTGCTGTGGTGTCCCACTATACCCTTTCCCCTGGTAGTTGTAGTAGTCGCCGCCGGCGGCATTATATTGCGTGTTGTATTCCCCGGAGGGCTGGCTCGACTCCTGGGGGCATGAGTCTGGCTGCGCACCTTCACGCTGCTTTGATGGCGGTGCGCCCATCATAGGCTTCACGTCCCCACAAAGCGGGAGCTCTTGCTGTTGCTGCATGAAGGCAACGCTCATTGCAGTTGCGTGTGCAACGGCCGCTTGGTAATCCTGCTGGCCCAATGCCGCCGCAGCCACAGAATCCGGCGTTGAATCCTTCGGAGGCGTAGGAGGAAATGAAAATAAAGGATGAGGGTGATGGTGTTGAGCTGGAGACAGTGGCTTGTCCGCCGGCGCGCCGTCCTGCTGAAAGCCACTTCCCCACGCTCCTCCGCTTAGCGCCTTTGACTCCAGCCATGGGTGCAGCGGCGTGTGAAAGTGAGGCCGACACACCTGCCCACTACCGCCGCTTAACGTCCGACCTGCACATAAAAATGATACCTTAAAACTATCACAACACGGCCATAATAGTGAAGATGCGCCCACAATATAATTCCTAATAGACTATGATTAAGAGTGCTTTAGTAGCCATTAACACCGGCGACAGATCTGACGATAGAAGAATCATTGTAACATGAGACCACAAAACTTGTCATTAAAGAGAACAATTTGGAGGCGTTTTGTTACCCCAATGCGTTCAACTAAATTAATATCATTTGTATCTAACAACTGGTGTTTCACACGACATCTTCATTTTAAGATATTGTAATTATACTGGTAAATATTCCGGGTTCTAATGGCTATTTGATAAACAAATAATGGGGCTATTACACTGCAGATTTGGATGGCTGCGTCCGTGAACAAAAGGCCTTACTTTTCTGAAATGTTTCAAAAGCGATGTATCACAACATGGGGCAATTAAAACAACAGGCCAACTGGAAATTTCATTAATTATATATATTGCTATATAGCAATGTTAGCTCTTATTATTCACAAAACCGATTAGTTTGCATACTCATGCCACAAAATTTTGTAGATGCATCAGGAATTGTTAAATATGTGATGATCTGATGCATAAAATGTTCATGTATTCGGCCCTATTTTAATTTCCGTGACTGCATTCGTCAATTATTATTTATAAAAGTGAAAGCAAACATATGTACGAGTGCATTTGTTGTTGGAGGGTGGCAGCGGTAATGATATCTGTTCCGATGAACTGTGTTAGGATTGGTTGCTTTTTATAAGGGGCGCATCCCTTCACGCTATTGCCTATGGTATTGCGGCAGGGAATTTTACAGTTGAAGCAACCCTGTGGTGCGCTGCGGGTAGTTAACTGGTAGTTACAGTCAACTAACTTGCAAACATATGTTTCATAATATGTGATTTGCGCAATATACATGCCTTTTATGAGCATTTTTGCAATCGTTATGTAGATAACGATATCAATTAGTACACCCTTGACCTTCCTGAACAAAGCCGAATAAATGATAAGGTTGCGTCAACGAATTCGTCACAATCAATGTAGTAGATATACCTATATACAAAACCCGCATCGTGTCGATCCAGGTGTCGATCGTAGTTCGAGATTATAAGTGATTGTTATCACAAGGGCACCCGTACATTGCAGCCTAGTCATGGCTATACCAACTGGGGGAGTGAACTTTGCACACAGTGAATATAAAAAGCAATAAGCATTTTATTAAAGAAATCAAATACATAATCGCAGCCTGGAACATGCCATTCGATTTGTCCCCAAATTAGTATGACAGATTATGTGACTGTAAATCTGATACTACAAAATGAATTCCTAAAGACTAGCTCATGATATATTCATAAGACTATTGTAACAGACAGATTTCAATCAGATAGCACTTGTAACAATGTCACAGTAATAATAGTTATAATGGGTCAATTTGGTACAAACTATTCATTGGCTTATAAGCTAAATGGCTAATAATATCGCTCTTGGAGTGAAATTGAAAAAGAAATCTGGAATAATTACGGTTAAACATGGTATAAAACAATAATCTGTCTGTCCAAAACTTCGAGCGTCACATTAGCCAGTATATATACAACAACGTTTTGACATCGTCCGCGACAACCGGGAGCCACCCCTCGTGCGTTAGGCTGCGTTCACAATAGCCCCTGCGATGGCGGACCGATAACGCGCGTATGAATAATTCCTGTTATCGCACCATCTCGCCACATGCCCTACCTGCCCGCTACCAAGCTATTACAAAACACCCGCTTCGATGCGACAATTTAATCCTTTCCTCTGTAATGAGGCAACAATATCGTTGGTCTGACGACATCGTGGTACCGGACGGCCACCAGCGCTTTTTATTCATTAGGAAGGCTGCAAGTTTCGGCCATTGTACTAGATACGCAGTTTGTATACCATTGAGTTTTGATTATTATGGGATTTTGTGTTTTACAAGCAAGCAGCCTTATAAAAATAAATCAGGCTATAAGAGCTCTCAATTTAAAAATGTCTATTAAAAAAATCGACGACATCTTATCGTAAATTGAATATCCCAATTACTAGGTACTTATTGACACAGCATGCTATTTTCTACCTTAGAGTTCTGTTAAATTACATGTCTGCGTTCAACTCAACTACGAATTTTCTAGAAACTCATTTGTCCATTTTTGTTTTTTCTTTACATAAAGTCACTACTAATAAAACACTTCACAATCTAAGACAAAGTAGGAACCAATCTGTCTGCAGGAATAAGACTGTAAATTATACAAACCCAAGTTTCACATAGCGCTAATGAAAGCCAAGTACATAAATTCAGAATCAAATCATAAACCAATCATAGCTAAGCCGTGGTTCCCACAGCCGGCGCCGAAACAAAACACCGGAATTGAACCCCGGCCCTTGCCCCCATGTGTCCTACCCCAGCAGATGCAGCATAAGATCTTATCATCGCACCACAGGGCACTGGTGTTGTTCAAAGTTTCGAACTGACGATGCACCGCACCCGCTTTGCTCATTTACTGTAACGGTTTTCCAACCCTCCTGATTTTTTAACTCGCCAAATATTCACACTCACTCATGCAAATATTTAGAATTTCTTGCAAAGATAAAACAATATATTTTATAGTGTGAAAATTTTTCGCCGGAATTTATGTAATCCTCAAGCCTGATTGTTTTTTCATTTTGCGCTTAGCAAACAACTTGTGCCCTGGAAACCCTTCAGCCCAATGATGTCGATGTCATCGTTTGAGAAATAGTAATGCAATCACGAGTATTTTATAGTAAAACAATTACCTAACAAATAGATAGAAAATATATTTGAACAGCAGTAATTTGAACAAGCAATATTATACCCTTAAGTAGCAACTCGATTACCTTAGCTATATTTAAACCCACAAACGACAGTGTAGTGAATAAATACTTTCAAGAGCAATGCAACGTTTCTGCGTTAGTAGGCACCTAAAATACACGTCGTCGATACGACGATCAATAAATTAAAATTAATTCGGCGTGCGAACGGTGAGATCCGATACGCGATACCAACGCCTACATTTATCATTCGTTAACACATCGGACATTTCACGGGCTACATTCTACGAGGGAATGTGTCCTTTATGACATGGTAGATAAGGATTAACAATGTACCAATGATCGGGCACGTAATGATCCACCACAGGAACAAAGGATAACACGTCTAAATACAATAAGTGGAAGGGATAAGACGGTCTGTGTATTGGATGTTGTAAAGGCGTCGACACACGCGCTGTCAAGCACGCAGCTCGCATGCGGATGCGGGTGATGTCACGGCGTGCAAATAAAGCACGGCAGACTGGACGACGCTGGCCGCTTGACCTTGACGCGACTCGGTAAAGTTCTCACGATAACTTGTATCACTTGGTTTGATGCATTACTTAACAGGTTATAGATAATATATTCACCTATGCGTCTAAAAACAATTATCTAATATAGAAATATGCACCATAATATGGAAGATAGAACTATGAGATTTAGGCAGTGAATACACACTATAATATTATGAATTCATAGTTTATACATGCATACATACTACATACCTAGACGCACGCCTATTTTCTATCGAGAACGTTCGATGAGGTCTTTCTTTCCCAACTGCATCATTCACACTGATGTTAATCTTATTTTATCCATCCTCTCTGCGTGTTCAAACCATCTTAACATTTCTGTTACAATCTATCACTATAATCTGCTTACACACAACACCATTGTTTCAATAAACGCTTTTTTGCTCTGTCCTTCAATGTCATGCTACGCAAACTTCTTAAAGCTCTTTACACAAAAGTTAAAGTCCAAACACGAGGGTTACAAGTAAGTATAAATTAAAACTCCCTAACCCTCCATTTACTCCATCAGACCTGGTCACCATCTATTTATAATCAATTCATTGCGACCATTACTATAACTGAAAACTTATAATCAATTCATTGAGACCTAAGATAGGTGAAAAAAGCTATAAGTCATCGAACAGCTGAACAGATTTTTTTTAAATCATAACCTAACATATAAAAAAGGTGTTCATTTTATTCAATTCATTAAGTTTTTATGAAAATTGGTGGGCCGTAGCTCGTCTGCCACTATAAACAATCACGAAAAAATTGTGGCACATAAACCAATAGACTTATAAAATAAGAACTAACCTATTCCCGTAGCGAAGCCGCTCGTTAAAGCATTTTTTTTTTTATAATACGTCTTGTATTGATATATTAACTCATGATAATGGGTATATAAAAATCACGTTAATACGGGCGCTACCACGAGCAGTGTATTATACTTTTGTATTTGCATATAAAGCCAGCTTACGTTCGTTATTACCTCCAATAAAATTACCAGAAAGTGAATATCGTGTATGACACGTAATGAAATCATCTGACTCTAGGGGACTGATATAATTATTACAAGTTGTAACTGTCGCCGGAAGACGTCACGCTGGGTACAACACATTATAGCTTATTATGTATATATGTATAGGAGGCAGTTTAAGCGAGGTAATTTTCGCTACGGGCATATAGAAGGGAGCTTAGTTTCTGTAACCACTCCTTTGTTTTATCTATGCAGCACCAAAGAGGTCAAGGTATGTCCATGAATTGTTACATACATATATAGGTATATAGCTACAACATCATAAACCCAATGCAGTTAGTGGCAGTATTTTTATTGAAAATCTTAGAAATTTGTTTATGTAGAAGTTTTCTTACGTAAGAAAAGATGCCTACTGGCATGACATGAAAGTCGCGGGCCCTGAAAGTCAAAAGCATAAGGGGCAGCTAGGTTAGACTGGATGCAATGCAATGCAATGATATGACTGAAATCTGCATTGTGATACTGCAATGTTCGACTTAATAATTTTGTTGAATTCTAGCTTCTTCTAGCTCTTCGTGATCTAATAGGGGCATGGACTAGGCATCAATTCAAATTACATTGTTCTTCGGTTTGGTATCGACAAACCGACTAAGGATTTTGCATTAACACAAGGCAGGACAAGACTATCTACTGGCGTTTGATCAACATTCGTGCATTCAAGACTTAAATATTATTTTAAAAAGAATATCGATGATATATCTGGCTAATATGCATATATTCAACCATAAGACGTAGTGTTATATGCTCGTTGCATAAGGCTAGAACCCCGTGTCGAGAAATGAACTCAATTAGATCCATTGTCAATTATTCAAAATTCAGTTAATATTACAGAGTATTTTTTATATCCTGATCATGGAAGTTGTTGATGTCCAAAATCTTGCTAGTTGGACGTGATTATAAACTTTACTCGCATTTCAATGTCATTTTGGTTTATGCTTAACGTATTTACATTTTATCCAGTAGTCAATTCTCTCGAACTATGAGTTCATTAAGTAGCTCACATACCAGAGACTTTATCGATCAAACAGTCCGACTATGAATGTCAAGTCGCTTTCGCAATAGTGAGCGAGAACTTGCGTTCAACGTCAACGAACTTGGTTATGTGAATTCGGGGAAGGCGATCCGATATAAAAGTCGAAAGTGACCCAATGCAATGCTTTTATTCGTTCCCATACGATGTGGGTCTTTTAATTTGATTGACCAGTAGCCGATGAGCCTGAGAAAATTTGATCAATATAACAAATCTCTTTCGTTGTGATAAAATAGTATTGAAGATTTCTATAGGTAAGTACTAGGCAGAAAAAAAGAGTACCAAGTAGGTAAAGGTACATAAAAATCACCTTTACATAAAATTACACTCAAAAAATTACTGTAAACAATAACGCCGAAAATGTTAATTTGATGTAAAAAAAAATTGGTTACGTTGACATTTTTTTTTGTTGCATGTAGTGGCAGACGAGCCACGGCCCATCTGATGATAAATGGTACCCGTCGCTCATGGACTCAACTATACTGAGAGTATTGTCAAGCCGCTGCTCACCATTTCATTTCACCGATATGAAACGAAAGAATATACGGCTATCTACTGCTGCAGAAACTTCATGCCAAAACGCAACGATGTGCTTCATGGCCGGTCACACGGGAGACGGTGGTACCAACCCGCTCGGGCCCGATACCAAGTGAGCACTCCCACTTGGTACCCAGCCCTACCACCAGTCATGCAATGGATGATAATTGCTTACTTCCCTTAGTTGCCTCATACGAGACCCATGGGAAAGAATGGGGTGGTCATACTTGTATTCTTAATCCGTCACCACACGGACATATAGGTATTATACGTTTTTATCATGTTTACGCAAACAGTTAAGTAAAGTGCTAGTATCGACCTCAATCGATTAGTATCGATTTGATACCCACAGGATAAATAATTATTCGATTCGCAAATACTATCGCAGAGTTTGTCCATACAATGGCTATAGTGTTGTCTGAATTTTCGTTATACTCATTGCGCTATCATAAAATATGTAGTGTCTTACTAAGTTCACCTTTCACTGGGCACAGCCTAGATATTTACTTTTAATTCCTTTTAGTTCATTTTTTTATGACTGTCCGGGCCGTGTCCAGAATGGTAAGCACGCTCACGGGCGGTCACACCTCATGTTAGCTTCTGATTGGATTATAATGCCTTTATATTACAATTCTTATTATTAAGGATGGATGCTACCAAGTGACGTGTGACAAGTGATGTGGGGAATAACAACTAGTACTGAACGAACGGAAAGCCTGTTGTGTCAAAAACGACAACGCTCACACTTCGATAAAATTGAAACATGAATATATATTAATATCTGGATTGGAATTGCCAAATAAATCTGTAATATCGACCGTAATGGTTTTTTTTAATAATAATCCATCCATTGGCGACTGCGTGTTCGCCACCCGTCACGTTTTTTTTATTGGTCATAGTGGCAGGTGAACTATGACCCTGATGGTCACTGGTAACCACAGCTTTTGGACTTAGAAATGGACTAGCTTATTTATAGTAGTATATTTCCACTAAACGGCACTGAGAAAAGACTATATTGGAAACGAAGTGCTGACGCACTCTTCTCCACCAACACCATGGTTTATTGGTGGCGATGAGCATGACTAGCATCAACAAGCTGCTTGTAATTGCATCTCAAGATAGGGAAATGAATCCCACTACAACCAAAACATACCGAGATGTTTCAAGGTAGGTACACACGCAAGATGGTAGTACCAACAGACTTAGTCGCTAAATAAATGAGCACTCCCACTTGGTACTAAACCCTACCTACAGTAATGCAATGAGTACTATCTAATGGGGCTAACTTTTCTTAGTCGCTTCGTGCTACACCCACGGCAAACAATGGGGTTGCGTATTCTTAGTAGTTAGTGTAAAAAGTGGACCACTTAAGTAATGTAACACAGTTCCAATGGTCCATTAGTACAGGCGGAGAGACGACACACGGCGGGCTTATTTAGTGGGTGAGGACCCCACACTACCCTGTTCGTTGCCCCGAATGACAGGGTGTGCGGTATTTTCCCCGCCTTAACAAAATAAGGATGTGGAAAATGGGCAGCGAATGATAGTTTTAAAAGAAGTGGTAATCCGTTGTCTTTGCCTACCCTTCTCGAAAACAGGCGTTAATCCATGACAATGACAATGTTATAAAATTAATAATATGGTATTCCATAAAAATAAATCAAAACAAATATTTTCTAAAAAAAATAATATCAATCAGAAGTATTTTTATATTTAGAACAGCTTTTACTAAACCGGGAAAGTTGTCTCGTCAACAATTTTCAAGATTTTATTTTAGTGTACTACTATCATCGTCACTTTTCATCAAGCCGAAATTTATTATTGTAGTTGACGTGATCGGTTAAGCTCATCAGTTTTAAGTTTGAGTAGTAGTTATAGCTTCGTGGGCGTCTCTCAGATTTATAACCACACAACAAGACATTTGTCGACTTTCTTTAAGCACGGTAATACGATTGTCTTATGGATGATAAACATAATTAATGCAAACTATAAGTAGCTTAATCTTACTTGCACACATTTATATATTATTAATATTATTGTAAGTAACTACCAGATACGTTTCTAAAATAAAATTCAGGAATTATAGCTTTTCTTAACAATTGTTTTCCACAACAAATTATATTTGAATGTGGAAAAATAAAACTCTAACCGCTAAGCACTTCCCTGGATTGGATGGGACGTTCTCTCTTTCCACATTCACAAATAATTTGTTCTTTAAAGTAGCTGAGCATGTCAAGTGTGAAAATACAGATCAAATATTTTTTCCAACTAAAAGACATCCATCCATTAGCCTTTTAACGTCCACTGCTGGACATAGGCCTCCCCAAGAATGGAGGAAAGTAAAAAAGAAAAAATAAATAAAAAAAGAATGTGTGTAGTTTGTAGTGTTTGTGTTCTTTGGCGTAACAAGATAAAAATCTTTTCAAAAATTTTATCTTTCGCCTTATTAGATAAAACGACACTAACAATAGAAAAAAAGGTATTTAATACATTGAAAGTTTTATTATAACGCATTATCTAGTTAAATAAAGTTTATTTAAATATCACAAAAAAACTAAAATGTTGACTATAGCTAACTTCAGGGTGTCGGTATTTCGTGACGGTGTGCGCGCGCATCGTAAAAATTTACTCTCATAATTTTTCCCTAACGCGCCAAAAGAAGTATAACTTCAAAAAATAGACATAGGTCTGTTCAATTTAAAAAAAAATGGCTCACACGACGAATTGTACAATATATTTATCCTAAAACGTACTAAGACTTAAACTTTATTTCTATCGGATATGATCATATCAAATATTGAACATTATCTATAAAGATTTAATCTACGCCTACTAATAATAATTGATTAGAGCTAACTACTCGTATACGTGGCTGAGTATTGCATCAATAGCCTTGTTATCGATCTTGTTTATCAGAGTATATCCATGATATCAAGTCATAGCTTAAGATGCAATATTAAGTCAACATATAATATAGTGGCATGTGCTGCAGTAGATTTACGATTTTTTCATTTCTTCGTAATAGCGTAAAAAACTTAAGAGGAAGTTAAGGTAAGAACAAACTAAAAATGAATACCTAAAGGTTTACTCTATTTTAAATAAAATACTTATAAAGACAACAAGATTATTATGTAATTAAAGACACAGGCATCAGCACGTGTATCTTTGAAAGTTACTGGTAAGCAGAAGACTGGTTTATCTTATTCTTATTACGAATAAACTTATTTATTTATTAACTTGATTAAAAAATTAGAAACATTGTCATTCAGCGCGGCAACGCTGTCTATTACTAAGTCACATTATCATTCCAAAGTTATATGAAACAATTATTGTATCTTAGAAATCATAGGATTAAGCCTGTATTTCCCGAAGGGGTAGGCAAAAGTGTATTATATACCCACGGTTCGCCCAGTCCCTCATAATAGGGGGCGAGTCTACCGGGCACTTTTCCCATCGCCGGGCTGCTACTGAGAATTTATCTTTTTACGAAAAATCTCAATAACACGGGCATCGAACCCGAGACCTCATGCTCAGCAGAAAAAAGAAAAATTAGAAATCTTTTTAAGTGTTTCTTCCGTCCTTAATAAGTTTTACAATTTATTTCCATAACTGGCATGTTTTAATGAGATGGAAATAAATCTTAAGCGAAGAGTATAGCAAAATATTGAGTTACAAATTATGCAGATAAGAAACTACACGAGATGATGGAACAATTTCTTCTCGGTCGCAGTGACACGGTCTATGGAATTTCTTGCATACAAGACATGTAATTTCAAGTGCATGCGCCCTGCATACGCAATGCGCCCGCCTTGTTAGAACCCGGGGTGGGTACATTGTATTTTTATTTTATTTTCTTAAGAACCCATCACTTCTCATTAAGTGGCGTTTGGAGAATAACTTAACATCAATAATGTCCGGACACGAATTTTATTGTTATTGCATTTTAATAAATTTGATTGTTCCACGAGTTGTCAATGGCCCTCTCGACACATTTCCGAGTATTTAGGAAGGAAATTCACCTTTTGTTTTCGTTTATTTCTGAGATTTTGTTGCTTATTACCTATCTATAAAATACAAACACTAAATATTATATTAGATAATATCTTACCCTTAGTATTTTTTTTATTTGTGGTAGAAATCCTAACGTACACATTCACAGTTTGGTCGGTCTCGGCCCATGCGGAATGTTGCACTAAATGATCCAGTGCTAAGAGTTACAACGTACCTACGTACGTTTTTAAATCATCATAATTTTAAAAATGAATCCAATTCCACAGTAGGGTGTAACACGCTAGTGTACTTTGTGTCCGTAAAATTGTATGTTTTTAAAGTCTGCCAACCCACACTGAGCCGAGTTAAAAAAAATAAGCCCTCCGCGATACAAGTATTATTCCTTAGTACTGTCTTTAACAAAAAAATCATCTACATTGGCAGTCTTCATAACCAAACGTGTAACTACTAGGTTTATAGAGATGAGCAAAATCGATCTTGTTCTTGCGATTGGCAAGCAATTTACACCAGCAACACAAACTTAGTAGCAATAGCTTTAGTACTAACATAAATATCAACGCACAGCCCAAAATCCAGGGCCTAGGACTATGAAAATTTAGATAATTATGGGTTTCTTTTATATTGTAGGTGAGAGTACTAAAAAAGGATTTTACGCAAATCCTATCCAAAATTCATTTTAACTATCACATTGACGCGAGCGAACCTGCGGGTAATGGACTAGTATAAGCATAATTTGTACGTGTGCTAATCACTAACTCCTCTTAAACGGCTGAGCCGATGGGTTTGGTTAATTGGATCTGTATTCCAGGAACTGTATTTTTATTTGGGACTGTATTCTATAATTTACTTTTTCACGAATTTGAAGTACCTACATACCTATCTAGAGCTGCTAATAGTGGGCAAACGTCAGCATCGCGTCTATCTTGTCCGCTAGTTATTTAATTTCTAAACCAATAACTCACAAATGGAATTTCAAGTACATTAATATTTGAAGAGCAATAATGAAACCTGAGTTTGATCTTAACCTGACACTTCAGTCATTGATATGGCAGCCAGCATTGAGACATCGGTACTTTAAAGAACCTGTAGCTCCGTGAAGCTGACCGCAGGGCCACCACCGACCACCGGACTATGTCACGGTACACTCGCCGAAGATCAAAGCCGCCGCTAGCCAAGCGCAATACTTACTACTTTCCACTACATTTGACTTGACAGTAACAGGTTTCATACTAAGATTTTTAACCTCTTTTACTTATAAAAATGACCGTTGAATACGTATTTAGTTGCTCGGCAAGGTGTTTAAGTACAAGTAAATTATAGCTTTAACATGTATACAATTTATTAAGTATTTATTTATGTAAGATTTTTTATTTTCCATACGAGGCTTTTTTTTTTTTTTTTTATAATAAGATACCTTGCACTAAGGAATTCTTGTATCGCCTATACACAGACTTGAACAACCATTTGTAGAACATAAACATAGCATCACGCCTGTATTCCCCGAAAGGGTAGACAGAGGTGTATTACTCACCCACGTTTTACCAGCTATGTACGCCTCCTATTACGTGGGACTTAATCCCACGTAATAGGGGCGTGCCTATTGCCGTCTACCGGGCACAATTCCAAACTCCGGGCTACTTAGAATTTTTCTTTTTACGAAAAAGCTCAATAACACTGCCTGACCTGGGGATCGAACCCGAGAAAAAACACAGTGGTTTCGAGTTCGATCCTCAGTCTAAGTTCACCTTGCAGGGCACACCTCTCAGATTTAGATTTTTGATGTGAAACATCTAATGCGGAGGGAGGGTAAAATCGGCTGTTAGCGTGGCGACGCTTTTATTTTACTTGTCCCGTTCAAATTTTGCAAGTTCAATTTGACACACTTCCCAGTTTCCGAGCGAGCAGAAATTTTGCACGCATGTGTATATCGCGTGACAATGTAATATTATGATGACATGGAGCTGATCTGATGATGGAGTTGGAAGGTGGACATAGGAACTCTATAATGAAACGGCGCAACCCCATCGAGTTTGGGCTCGCATGATTCGTCTTGCTGAGTACTTTGTGTCTAGATGCTATCCAGGGGCTGATGATGAAGCTGGAAGGTGACCACAGTATCTCTATTATGAAACGACGCAACCCCGTCGAGTTTAGACACGTTTGATTCGTCTTGATGAGTACTTTGTCTTTAGATGATATCCAGGGTCTGATTATGGAGCTGGAAGAAGGCCATGCGAAACTCTGTAATTAAATGGCGCAACTCCATCGAGTTAGGGCTCGTTTGAAATGTCTTGACTATAACTTCAGTCCTAGTTGATATCCAGGGTCTCATGATGGAGCTGGAAGATGACCGCAGTAACTCTGTAATGAAACGACGCAACCCCATCGAGTTTTGAATTATTTGATTAGTCTTGATGATTACTTTGTCTTGGTATTCAGGGTCTAATGATGGAGCTGGAAGGTGGCCATAGGAACTCCGTTATAAAACGACATAACTCCATCGAGTTTGGGCTCATATGATTTGTCTTGACGAGTACTTTGTCTCTAGATGGTATCCAGGGTCTGACGATGGAAATGGAAGGTGGCCACAGTAACTCTGTAATGAAACGACGCAACACTATCGAGTTTATACTCGTTTGATTAGTCTTGAGAAGTACTTTGTCAAGTTATGATCATTTAATTTCTACAAAATTATTTCGATGTTTTCACATCTGCTACACGTCCCGCGATGTCTAGTTTATTTTTTATTTTTTATGTGCATTTGATACTAACATCGTGAAAAAACATCCTGAAGCAAGCCTAAAATATTCTCTCGACAGCTAGTAGAATCTCCCAATTAGCATTGGACCAGAGAGGTGGACCATATCCGAAATCATTTAAAGAGGCGACCTGTGTCCTAGCCTTGACTTGTAAACTTTTGCCAACCCCCATTGAACCAGCGTTGTAGCCTGTAGGTTCAATCTCTCTCATTTTGGAGGGAATCCCATTTGAGTAGTTATGCGGTTTTTTTTATTGCCAACGGTGGCAGACGATCAAAGGGCGGTGGTATATGGTAACCGCAGCTTATGGACTTTAGCAACTCCAGGGGCACAGCCAAGCCGCCATCTACCGTGAGTAAAGTGGTCTTCTCAAACCTCGTTTAAAATAAGGCTTTCAGAAATCTTAGTGTAGTGTAAAATAAGCGTTTAAATAAGAGGCGCCAGTGGTACCGTGGATCTATTAAACGCAGATTCTCAGATAATCTTCGGATAGTTATGGTTGATTATGGTTATAACTCTGAATAATATTCGAATATATTAGTTTTATCTATTATTTATCACCTCCTGTATTTTTCGCCTAACCGGCTTTGCAGTTTTGCGATAAAATAAAAATATATAAACACATTTAGTTCATTAGAGTTATATTATCAAAAAAAACACATTTTCTATGCTAAATGTTATATTTAGACATACTAAATTTTTATGCCAACCCATTAAAACAAGTAGACACGACATTTTGTATAATATCGAAATTCCAGTCTTAATAAATTCTGCTTTTTGACGCCATCTGTGATACCATCTGCGATAATGATCAACTAAAGACTAAATTTTCTTCACATGACATAGATACCTCTTGAACCATTTGACACGTACTAACCGATGTAATTTTGATTAGATACTCTGTAAGTTAAGATATCGTTGTTTTGACGACATCTTTAAAATCACAAATGCTAGGTCCGAATTTTTTTGTGACATGAAAATGTACCTATATAATGTCCACAAAAGAAAATGTAGCTATATTTTATAGCCCAATCAATGTGCTTGATTCCTAATATATATCAGCTTATTTAGATATTTTTATATATATTTTTGGCATTTGACATGCTTAGCAACATACATTAAACACAAAGTGAAAAATGTGAAATCGAAAATAACAGTCACGAGCAGGATTCGAACCTGCATCTCCTGGATACCGTCCAGATGCTTTGCCAATTCAGCAATGACCCTTGCTCCCGACTGCTAATCTCGACAACACATTCATACTTAACGTCTTTGGGTGACGCCTGCACCATCTGTCAAGACTGGTATTCTTTAATTTCAATCAGTAACTACTAGCTGTTATGCGCGATTTCGTCCGCGTGGCATTTAGTTTTTTTTTTCTTGGCGGGTACCCTAATTATTTTTCTCATATAAAAGTAGCCTTAGTTACTCGTTATAACCTCAGCTTTCTGCCAGTGAAGTCCGTGATTAGCTGGAACAGATAACCAGACAAATGGACAGACACGTAAAACATTCAGTAAAGTGCTGTATTTATTTATAAAAAAAAACATATAGCATCACGCCTGTATTCCCCGAAGGGGTAGGCAGAGGTGTATTACACACCCACGATTCACCAGCTATGTTTAAGTCCACCGTAATAGGGGGCGAGCCTATTGACGTCTACTGGGCACATTACCAAACTCCGGGCTGCTACTGAGAATTTTTCTTTTTAGGAAAAACTCAATAACCTTGCCCGACCCAGCGATCGAACCCGAGACCTCATGATTAGCAGTCGCATACACTACCGATACACCACCTAGGCAGTTTTTATTTATATATCTATTATAAACAGACATTTCAATTGAATTTATTTGTATAGATGAAGCCCAACTTGATAATTATTTTTTATGTTAAGTATAAGGAACATGACGACTTTTACTTATTAATAAACTAATTTAATTTTCATGTTTCACTGTAGGAACGCAATGGAGTTATTTGTAACAATCATCCGAACCGTAGCAACAGGGTTCGCCACCCGTCACGTCTCGTTGCAAAAGAGGTGAAAAGTGGGCAGCGAACGGTGTTATGACAAGTGGCATTTCGTTGTCTCTGCCCACGTCTCTTAGAAACAGGCGTCAGTGTATATATGTATTTTTATATATAAATATCATAGTGCCTTTTTTTTGGTTAAGGTGAGTAAAAATGTTTCTAACCGCACACCCCGTCGTTCGGGGCAACGAACAGGGTAGTGTGGGGCCTTCACCCACTAAAGAAACCCGCCGTGTGCCGTCTCTCCGCCTTTATTGGCGGGCCACTGGAACTATGTTACATTCCTTCGGTGGTGGCATCACAGTGATAGCCTAGTAGATAAAGCCGATTGCCAAGTCAGAGGAGAATCTAACTTGCAGTCAGAGAGCATGGATTCACAATGCACATCTTTCGCAATTATGTGTGAATTTGTCACAAAGCAAGTGTAATGTTCTTATCAAGTAAGTATTCAAGGAAAATATGGCGACACCACATGCATGCTAGGGAGTTTTTCTCAACTATTACCTAAATACCCAATCTTATTTGAGGAGAGAGCTGTGCCCAATAGATCACAAAACAAACAGAAAAACTTACTTATATTCGAAAAAAATGTTTTGTGTTCAGACATGCCTAAATAGCCATATACAGCTTTTCTTTTCTCAAATACCTCAGTTCATATATAACTGCTCAGTTGCAGCTTTATAATAGTTAAGAAAACAAGTTAGTGATAGCCAGGTATGTAATGTAACACAGTTCCAGTGGTCCGCCAATACAGACGGAGAGACGGCACACGGCGGGTTTATTTACTGGGTGAGGGTCCCACACCACCCTGTTCGTTGCCTCGAACGACAGGGTGCGAGTTATGAAGAATTTTTCCCGCCTTAACAAAAAAAAAATAGGTATGATATAACAACAAAATAATATAAACTCTAAATTATTTAAGATTTCAGGGACACAACCTTAACTAGGAATATATTATTGCGCATTACCTTGTAAGGTGAATCTCACCAACCTACATTTTAAGATGATCATCGATTTCATATTCATAAACTGGCTGATGCCAGCGCCGCTTTGTACACGTAAAATTATACAATAAATATTAAGTATATTTAAATCTAAATAATCTATAATTTATGGTTCTTATTTTAAAAAAAATACACTGCCATACGATCCTTCACCACTTATGTAACAATCGCCTCCCCCTCCCTTATTATAGGTAGAAAAATTCAAAAACCTTGAAACACGTCATTACTTATGTATGATAAGTATTTAGTAGATAGAAATACAATTTTCAAGTCTCTATCGCTAATAAAACAGATCTAACAACCACATTTATCGAATCTATGTAAACATGCAAAAAAAGCTATATATTTTTTTAATATATTTATTTAGAGAAACCAACAGCTTTATAAAAATGCCAATTATAGGTTTCCACCAATAGCAACAATAGTAATTGTACAGTATTTATTTATATAGTAACTGTATTTTAAGTTTACATGTTTATATCTCCAAAGAACAAAGACTTTCATACAAAGTTCCCCTCCCATTTCCCCTCTTCAAAGTTGAAATAATACTGGAGTTCAGAAACAACAAAAACAAAATACATATGCTACTTTTCATCTCGGAAAATTAATGGTTCCCGTGGGATAGCTGTTTTTACATAATAATAATTAATGTACCGTAGAGTTAGTATTTATATCTGAAGTCCGTGCGGACGGAGTCACGAGCAGAATTTAGTATTAAGTAAATAATTCTAAGAAATAATCACAATTACATGTTTTTATAGTATTTAGCACGACATGAGCATATGTCGTCTTGCATAATTAATTACCTTATTCTAGTCACGAGATGATCATAGAGCGTGATCAAACAAACAGCTTCTCTGAAATATATTTCCGCAAAATTGTTTTACAAGCTGCGATTTATTGGGTTATTGGAATTGTTGTGAAATTACAAGTTTACGTCGTCGCTCTGACCCCACAAGGCCCACAATCTTGACAATGGCGGAGCCGCACTGTTCCAGCAATAATGTCTATAATGACGGCGCCGGCCGGCAGCATGCTTACATAACCAATCGTGACTTGCGCATTACGGTATCGAGAGAAAAATACGAGTCCATACTGTACAGGTACGCATTTGACGCTATTTTATTTTTTGTTAAGGCGGGAAAAACAATGACGCTCCTAGCGATATAAACTCACACGCAGATTTATACTCATACCGCCTGTTTATTTATTTATTTTAGTAAGTAAACCAACAGCAAATATATTATTTAAAGCGTTACAAATAGTAAAAACCAATTATTAATTTAAACTACAAAAAATATAATATAGAATAAGACGGAATTAGATTAAACTCATTATGGTAGCCTATATAGTCAGACTTGGCAGTAAACACATAATAGGTATTCTGTTTGGCTGGGATCTGTGTCTGGGCCATTTATCAAAAAATATTGACACTATTTTAAGGAATTCCCATGAGTTTAAATAACTGCAATTGAGGATCACGATCGCGTTATTTGAACTAGTTACTCATTATTTTACCAATAATTTGACAATATTTACTGTAATGATTTTTAAATATTTTTAAAACTAAAAAGATACATAAACCTAATAATTTTTAATGCTATGAAGTACACTACATAAACCTTAGAGCGCCCCGGATCCGCATTATGAGCATGACGCTCGAGGAAAAACTCACAAACTTCATCACACGTATGACTATATTTAAAAACATCGAATATTTTAACGTTAAGAGCAGATGTGTGTGGAATGGCAATATTTGTACATGAAAATATCTAATAATTTACGTTATCCATTAATCCAGTTTATCAATAATCGAATTCGTCCCTGTAATATGCTAGAGCCAGTCAATCCCATTAGATAAGCAGGTACTTGAACGATTAATTAAGACGCTGTTACACTTCATAATTTAGTTGCGAATCCTTAATTATGTTTACTGGCAATATACGAGTTTGTAATAACTGTCACGGTTATTTAAGAAATAAACTAACGATGTACCGTTATTAATGTATATCTAAGTACACATAATATTAGTTGTAATGTACCTATCTACTATAATTGAGGCTACCTACAATTGTCATATTAATTATGCTTACGGATCTAACTATATGGAGGCATACCTACTTATTATATTATTATACTAGCCTTTGCCAGCGCAGCCAAAAGCTAATTTTTCGGTTATATCTCAGGTTCCCGAAATAGTAGCGAGATAAAATTTATACCAGTTTTTAAGTCTAATCAAGGCCGTTCAAATAAAAAAAGTTGCATCAAAATCCGTTCAGTAGCTTTTGCGTCAAAAAATCTTAAAAAAAGAATCGTTTTGTGTTTAGATACGCCTATATAGCCTAAATCAGTTATTTTTTTCTCAAATATCTTAAATGTACAGACATAGCTCTGTGACAGCTTTATAATAGTATAGATAATCCATGGCTCTACAAGATAAGACAGTTGCTTAAAAAAAATTGAAAAATTTAATTAAGTTGCGAATTGTCTTGATATTCCATTAGAATTTTTTTTTCGACTAAATTGTTATATTTGGTCTTAATTCTCTACATTTGATTGTATGAATATGTATTATATATACTTCACATATATATTACAACAACTATTCATTGATCGCAAAAATAGGTATTTATTTAGGAATCCAATCGATAATACTCGGTACAGGAGATCGATACATAAACCACTATGCCAATTTACTATAAGTGACGTGTCGAGTTAGACAACTTCGGCGTTACATTGCAATCAAATATAATAAATCAACAGCAACGTTATTACTTACTTAGTAGACATTTTAATCAGCGTTATAGCGATGACAGATCGCTGTGATCGCCCTGTGATCAATATATACATATAACCGCTCGATCAAGTCACGAGTAGTACACAGTAACTAAGTATTGTAATAGTATTGTATAATCTGTGGTCCGTTATATGCGCAGTGACGTCACTCGTTCAAGTTTATAATAAATTACGTGTCACAAAAATAAAAACACGTAGGCTTTATGCAGGAGCGTTGCGTAATATTACGGAATATTTTGTGATGTTCGAACCTTATGCGGTTCCTACTTTAAAAAAAGGACCAATTAATTAAAGATGGAATTATATCATTTCAAATTTGTATTATCATATTAATTCATCAGATTAAATATACCTAAATGTGGCATAACATGATAAAATTACATCAAATATGTTTTGCCATGTATTACGTATACCGTATACCTGAGTTATTAGCCTGAAACCGTTGACCTCAGATCATAATGCACCTGACGTCCGGCAACAATGCGTCCACTTTGTGCTGGTAATAAGAGCACATTTTGTAGATGCGCAATAACCGTCATCAGCCCAGCACGGGCACCTGCAGTATTACGTGCTTATAGCAACTTGTTTAGCGATCTAGTCTACGTATAGTCGAGATTCCACGGCTTAAGCTCGTCTTCGCATCCCAAAGAAATTTCAAATCAGGACTACAAGTTGTATGTACTCTTTTTAATTTGCTTTGTGCAACAATTTTATTTATTGCCAAAGTATGTATACGAATTATTTCATTAATATTATTCTAAATTTAAGAAAATAATCCGTTAGACTGTTCTATTTTCAAAATAATTACGTAATCGAAATATTAATCTTCATGACGTCAGGAGGAATAATAAGCGTGGTAACTTTTTTAATTGTATAAAAAGGAGAGTTAGGTAGGTAAATTAGGTATATATAAAGACCGTTTCGACTCCAGCAGTTGCGAATAATGCAAAGGATTATTATATCTTATTGCTTAGGAAAAATAAATGTTAGGTACACTTACTACCCACCTCTTTTCCTTTTAGTACCTATTCATAAAATACTTTTTTTTAAATATCATTTGGAATGCATAAAATATCTAGCTACTTAAATCTAATACTTACTTCAGTAGCTATAAGTTATTCTAAATCTATTTCTATTTCGTGATCTATATAAATGTCGTAAAAGACTAGATGAAGGCATTAAGAAGTAAAAATAAACTGTTCGTTACACTAATTATCTACTGTTGAAGTAGAATTGTTTCTGTGATTAATAATGTAATAATAATTAAATTTCTTTAAAAAAATAATTACATTGCCTAACCTCATACGCAAATGACATGTAGAATTTGTAGTTATTTGATACAAGTACCTACTCTCCGAAAAAAAAGATTTCTAATTGCAACAAATATGTTTATTTTATTCAATAAAAGTTAATTTATTCTAAATTTTATGCATACATTTTAAATGAGAATATCGTTTCTTTGTGAAACTACGGCGAGCGATCAACGACCATGCTATGGAACGACCCGACATCGCCGACAAAGATTAACGACCGAATAATTCAGATTCGTCATTATGACTTTATTAAAAGAAGTGTACAAGATTAAAAACAGTGTTTGTTTAAATTTACGCGCAGTTAAAATATTTTTGATAAAACCATTTACGTTATCATAAGTAGAAGCCACGATATCATCTTTAGGTAGACGATAAGTGTAATCAATGTCATAAGTTTGCGGTTGTAGATAAAATCAGTTAATAAAGCTTGAATATCCAAAGCGATGACTATCTGTATTCAAAAGTAACAAAGAAAGACAAATGCCACAGTTTCCTCGTACAAAGCAGAGTCCATTCTTTAACGGGTGAGCGGTAATGAGTCTATGTCGTTGGTCGATGGTAGCCAGTACAGAACAGTGGGACATAAATCATGGCTGGCCAGGAAATCATTCATCCACTGTAATGTGCTGCGAAAATAGGCTTCCATTCGGCTCGGCACCGCTACGTTAACGCCCAGCACCCTGCATGTTTTAAAAGTAAAAACGCAACGGTTTAGTGAAAATATAAATCTAATGTTCTTGGCAATTTAAAGAACAAGGTTTTAATATGCATACACAGGGCCACGAATACCCCAATTAAGTTTGCGTATGAAAGATTTTATCGGCAGTGAACGATGACTGCCAATTTACACTATACCTGCTTAGTTAAAATTAACCTAATTCTTCTAATTTTGCAAGAAAACGCATGACAGAAATTTGACAGATTGCATGACTCATATCACATTTTTTCGCGGTTTCGTTACATAGATTGCCTAGGCACTCATCTTATGTTATATACCTACTCATAATAATATACTATATATATACAGTTTATTTTCTCGAAGTGAAATATTTTGTAAGAAATGTTTAATAAAAAACACATCGTTAAGACTGTTTTTATAACAAAATAAAAAAAACAGATCGTTCGTTGTTATTTAGTTTTTAAATAAAGAACAAAGAAATTACTTTTGGATGTTTTTTATAAGTATATAAGCACATCATGCAACTGGCTATTTTCATTGTTGGCTACGAGATCTATAAACACAATTAAATAACATAGGTACACGAATCGTGAATTAATAATTAAGTCTCAGTTTATTGTAGTCGCTCTGTTAACAAGTTATTTTGTTAGTGCACGATCGCTATTAGTCGGACATTGGAGCCCAATCAATTAAAAAGAGCACCTACAAGCGATAGTTCAATGGCCGTTCCCACGACATTTTTGTCATAACTTCTGCTTAAGTTTATCTGTAACCATTCCTAGGCTCGCCCGTAACCGCATATCAATGTATGACAAATCGTGACAAAACCACCGACTCATCTACACTAGTTTTGTGATTTACCGTTTTTTAAACTAGAACACAACTAATTATCTACCGTATATCGTTGAAATAAGACTGTAACAAGTTTTGCTTTTGATTTTGAAGTAAGAAAAATAAAGTTGGTGATTGGGAACACGAATTATGTGGCTAAGACGCATGCCTGCGCCTGAGTTGCCTTCATCCATCAAGCTCGGCGCGTATCACCTTCAACGTGGCAATCGACCGGAAACATACTCCTGGGCAGCCCCTAACTCATAGGGAACATATTTAATTACTCAATACTTATATTTAAAAGCGTAAATTAAGAAACTAATTTTATTGAAGTTGTAAATTAATTCATCTAATACATTTTTTGAGACGTTGTTAGTATGTCTATTTTTTTAATTTTAATGAACATAATTAAATTTTTAATATTTTTATCAGGGCAGACAAGATAGAAAGCTATGATATTTTTCAATACATATCGCCAATCTTTTGCAACAGATCGATCATAAGCGAGCACGCAGTTACTAAAGTAAATCTATCCTAACATAACCAAATAGGAATGACCTACACTAAATCTATACTATTATAAAGCTGTAACAGAGCTGTGTCTGTACATTCAAGGTATTTGAGAAAATACTTTGGAAAATCCAAAACTGCACATAATCTTCATTTTTCACAATAAAATTGATTATTTGATAAGTAACTAATAATGTATTGGTTTTACTAAGTAGTTTTCAATAAATCACATAGATAGCGCTAATTTCAAAAGTACTAATGTAGGTTTCATGTCTTATACGCCATCTAGCGCTAATTTTAAGAAGTACTTCTATATTGCAGGGCGCCATCTGGCAATTAGTAAGAACATCAATCCATGAGTTTACATATATATACCTGCATATAATATATATAAACATGTAAAATTGAATAATTTATTAAACTGTATTCAAAAACAATAAGAAAACAAAAAGACATCGCTAGTTTCCTTACAAGAAAGCAATATTGCGGTTCTATATATACAACAGCAACTGAATAAATCTAAAATTGCCACTTGCGACATCTAGGCCTGCATTTTTCAATATCTCTTTTACTTTAAAACAGTGACATCTATCAATAGAAAATTGCAACTTTGGACAATATTATACGACTTATTTAAAAATCAATGAGTTCAACAAGAAATCTATAAACCATTTATCTTCCTAACTTGGTTGCCTTATAATTTTATACTTTGCAGAGATGCGCAAACTAAATCACCTATGAGATCAGGGATTTATAAATCTTTTTCTTCGAAAGATTTAAATCACTCTTTTAAATCTTTAACTCTTTTAAATCTTTGGTTACGAATGACGTTATTCATTCTGTTGATCATAAGTGATGCAAATATCTATTGATTCATGTAGTTATTCTCTCATTCCCTCAAGTCGCAACTGGTTTTGAGCTTTTTACTTGAAAGACAGAGAGTCTAAGTTTCTGTGTACCTATCGTCATTGTATTTCAAGAGTGCGTTTGTGCGTGCCTACAACTTATGTTATCTCTTTTCAATTCACAATATCCTTTATCTATTGTCTCATTCTAAATCTACGTCCATCATTCCATCTATTCAATCCTAACGTAGTGAGCTAGTGAGTTAAAGATGTATTTTCGAAACCAAAGATTTAAAGATTGATTACGCATTTTGAAAGGATTATACATCTTTTGTATCAATCACTCCTGAGTTACACATCTCTAATACTTTGTTCTAAGTGAAAACACAGTGACGCCAAGGCCACGCAAAAAATATTGTGGAATGTAAAATATGTTTTTTTCGTGTTTTATAACGTTGGTGTGTTATTATTTACGTGTGTTTAGTGTTTTTAATTATTGTTATGGATAAAATAGTTATTATACTTGACAAATATCATCAGTTCGTCAAGCAAAGGTAAGAACTTTCTTTTAACAAAAAACAATGTACCGGCCGGGCGAACGGCGTTCTGTTGACGATAGTAAAACCACCGGTGGCTCTGGCTAGTGGCTATGCGTACGTAAAAAGTTCTCATGAAAGGCGCTGGTTTTAGTGTCACGTCGAGCGTAAATTCCGTAAATATTCAGTATTTTTTTGTTTATTTAATAACAATTAAACCACATCGAATCAGAACGTGAAAAGTAATAGGGCTCTATTCCTAGTCATAATAATTCGTAAACGAAAAAAAAAAAAAAGACTCGATTAATTAAGTATTTTGGTCGTTATCGTGTTAACATACATTACCTACAACTCACGGACGTCCAAGCCAAATTTTTTTCAAACAGTTTTTAACTAGTTTAAATAACAAAAATGGCATCAAAAATATCATGAGTGTTAAAAATAGTGTTTGTTCTTTATATGTGTGTGTAGATATTATTTTATAAGTGCAATATATGATAAATACAGACATTTTAAGTTTGAAAAATCAGCTGTGCCGTGTCAACCGGTAGTAGAACACACCTCAACGCTTCGCTTATGAGGCGTGCAAAAATACTGTAATATTGGCGTGTCTAAACACAAAACGTTTTTTTAGAATTTTTGTCTATTTGTTTGGTCGCGCTTCAGGCATGATTTTGATGCAACTTTTTTCATTTGGTAGCTCTTGATTAGACTTAAAAACTGGTATACGCAGGTACATTTTATCCCGCTACTATATTGGAAACCTGAGATATACCCTAAAAACTAGCTTTTGGCTGCGGCGGAGCCGCTGGCAAAGGTTAGTACTATTATAAAGCTGTAACAGAGCTGTGTCTGTACATTTAAGATATTTGAGATGAAAATGTCTTTATTAGGTTATATAGGCGTGTCTAAATACAAAATGTTTTTTTTTAGATTTTTTGTCTATTTATCTGTTTGTATGTTTGTTTGTTCGCACATAACGCTAAAACGACTGAACGGATTTTGATGCAACTTTGTTAGTGTGTGGCCCTCGCCCACTAAATAAATCCGCCGTGTGCCGTCTCTCCGCCTGTATTGGCAGTCCACTGGAACTATGTTACATTACTTCAGTGGAAAGTCTCTTTTAACCCCTAGAAAACAAAGTTCCTGTGACGTAACTATTTTGAAACAGAGAATATTAATGTTAGTTAGAGTGATAAATATATACGATATATTAATATATTGAGCCAATACTTAAAGTTCATACAGACAAGGACTCGATCAGAAGCTAGTTTACCATATAAATAGATCCTTTTTTATTTGCATTTTTTTTTTGCCCATACAAAAAAAACGTTTCCTATAAGATTAAGCTCATTATTTTATGCGAGTGACATGGAAATGGATCTTGTCCCTTTCATTCTAATGTATTGTGTATCTATCGATTTCTGTCGCACGGTCGCCGGAATTTAATATCAAATATCAATATTTGGATGCAATCAATCAAAGTTAATCACGCGAAAGATATAAAAGTAAAATGAATACATTAAGTTCTTTGGTGGACGGCGTCGGGTGCATTCGAGCGGACTATACCGGTATTATTTTTTGTACGGGCCCTTATAATGACCGATTAGAAAAAAAAACACTGGGAACACATTGTATTAAACACGTTGTCGTGATGTAAGCACATTTAAATATTAATTAGCTTGAATTAGAATTGAACATTGAAAGTAATCAAACTGTTGGGATTACAATTGAGAAGTTTCTTTACGAAAGGGATTATCTCTCAGTTTCATATTTTCTATTATTTTCAATGAAGTTATTTTAGTTTATAATAGTTTAATTCCTCTAGAAAATTACATACAAAACAGGGTTTTGTTCCGCGTCAAAGAGACTTACTTACATATTATTGTTTTTGTCTTTCAATCCACTGAAAGATTCGTGAGGAAATAAGCCATTTTGTCATTCAATACTGGATATCGTGTCTTCATATAGTAAATAAATTTGATAGAGGATATTTAGTTTTAAAGCTATATGCTCTCAATTTGGTACTTGATTGGACCACAAACCAATTTTACTGGTAGCATAAAACCTATTTACATACACCAAGCCTCATTCATAACTAGGGTTTTAGTACAATGTTTCGTGAGTAGGTACATTTTTTTATTCAGAATTTAATTAAATCTAAACGCGGCCTACCTTACAGTACATAACATAACTACATACTCGTACACCCTTTTGAAATGAATTTAGATACGCAAATTAAATATTTCTATAATTTTAGCAGCGATTTTTATAAATGTAATTTGTGTTATCAGGTTATATAAGGCATAGCACTGATAATCTATATAAATAATAAAATTAAAGTGTCTGTTTGTAATGTCTAAATAACAGCTTTTTACTAAATGCAAATGAAAATATTATGGTTAAGCACCGTCACCATCACCACCAAAAAAAAACAATTATTAAATTTATTTTCTATCTGTCTGCCTCTTTGTATTGCCTAATTTCCAATACGGCTGGGCCGATTTGAACGAGACTTTTACTGGTAAATAACTAATGTTATAAAGAGTAACTAAAGCTATTTTTAAGTTGAAAAAAGTAAGCAGGGATCCACGCAAAAAAAATAATCAAAGCTCAACGTGGACGGAGTCGCGGTTAGCAGCTATTAATGAATAAAGTCTAATGTTATTAATTCTCTCGTATGTTGTCACGAGCTTGAATGTCATGTCATGTTCATTTGATAGACAGTAGTTTAATTTGTATTTTAAGACTAATGTTTTCAATTATATAATTGTACCTACCTACAACTATAAATAGTATTTAATGAAATCGCTGTCTGCGTCAATCTGTTGTTTCCTTACATCCTTTGCCTTATTTTTGTCATTATCATTAAATATATTCTTGGAAGATTTATGAATGTATTACGTATTATGAATTATAAATACATACATATTAATAAAACATTTTTGAGTAAAGATTCATAATGATTTCTCATCAAGAGTTATATTCTTCAAAAGTCTAGAGTAGGTAGATACCTACTTCCCCACACGTTTATAGCGATGGTGGACCATTAAATAAACTTTACCTACATTTACACAAATTTTGATATTGCCGATACTTATTTACCTATACATGTAAATATACGAATAATAACTCTTATTATGTAGTTTTTTTTTTTCGAAAAACCATCTATGGCCATATCCGCTTCTATTTGACGGATCTTTAAGGGGTTAAAGATGAAATTGTCGTTTCGTACATAATGAAAAAATATAGCCATATACAGTAGTGATGACATTAAACACAAAGTGAAAAATGTGAAATCGAAAATAACAGTCAGGAGCAGGATTTGATGACATATTTAACATAGACGTGGTCTCTGAATGTCGGCCCCCCACCAGATGGACCGACGATTTGGTCTAAGCCGCAGGGAGCCGTTGGATGCGGTCGGCGCAGGACCACTCGTTGGGGCGTTTTCTTGGAGAGGCCTATGTCCAGCAGTGGACGTTGAAAGGCTGATGGATGGATGATGGATGATGACAGTCATTTTTTTGTAGGATGTACCTAATAAGTATCCCCTACATTCTTGCAAGATTATGTTAGTTTTTGCTTTGTTACTTACTATGGATTTTGAAATGCCTAGAATATACAAAAGGAAGGGTTGACAATCTCCAACCAATAGACAAAATAAAAGTCAGTAGTCAAAACTGTCGTAAAAGGTACCTAATAATAGCTTAAAAAGCACAGCCAAGTCCTTCAATGTGTCTCTAATGACATTGAAAAGGTATGCAAGGAAATGAAAGTAGCAAGAATAATTATGATTAAGAATTTAGAAGATTAAGGTTGATTTCATACCAAAACAACTGTAATAATAATTATTAGATTAGAAGATTTTTTTTCATAAAGCGTTTGCAAAAAAAACGTAATATTGGATTAGGAAAACTATAGTAGGTACTTAGGTACATAAAATAAATATAAAGTTTCATAAAATTACAAATTTCCTACTAAATAAACCTTTTATTCATGCATATTATGCACTAAAATGCACTTTTTCCCTTATGATCAAGTCTACCCCATACCATGATCAAGTGTCCTAGGGCGTGGGACACTTGATCCTTTTGTAGTCTTCAGGAAAAACGACAAAAAATCAGGTTAACACAGATAAATTTCATAATCGAATGATGCAAAAGGATAGAAGGATAAATTTTCTAAGCAATCATATAAAAATATTCTGTAAAACTTTAATAACCTTAGAGATATTAATGAAAACCAAAAAGGGGATCAAGTGTCCCCAGTCTCCCTATAACGCAAGCATGTAATTCGTACAGTGCACTCACGTGAAGCCGGGTCGCGTCACGAGTATTTCTAGATAAAACGATTACATTTACAGAGTAAAAAGTACCTATCCATATTGGTGGTCTATTGTATTTGTTTCGGTTTTGGATCATGGATATACATTTTTAACGACCCGGCACATCACTAATTGCAATACAGTTTCACCACACTTTTACTTAACTTCGTTAGGTTTGTGCTCCAAATGTGCTAAAATTTCTATTAAATGTCTCTCTCTCAGAGATTTCAAATCTCCTGAGACCATTGAGCATAGTAACAAGGTCCTCCAGCGATTTTGCCATGACTACGCATATCGTCAGCTAATCAAAAGTGAGTGATCGATCCAACAGCTTCAAAATATCTTCCAGTGCAGTCTTCACAAGAGCTTGCAATGCTGCCCAAGTTTAAGATAGAAACGAAGGCTTTCTCATAGTCCCATAAACGTTAAAAACAGAGGCTAATCATACCTAGTCCTCAGTCTTTAGTATAATCTGGCGCAGCGTATGTATGTGGTCTACGGTACTGTAGCCTTTTCGGAAACCAGCTTGTTCGTGAGGCTGGAAATCATAGAGCGCGGCTTGCTATTTATATCTATGGTGTAGAATATTTATCAAAAGCATAGTGATTATTCCCATATCGTTGTCTGAGACCTAATGATACCTAAATAAAACAAAAGAATAAATACAGGCAGTTAAAAACTTTAAGTAATTAGGTCAACTGGTCTCACATACTCGTATACAGGATCGATAGGCACGCCAAAGTTTTAACTACCCGCCTCAATAAAACTAAACAGTGTTTCTAGTTGTTCGACAAAATCGATACGGCAAGCACTCTTGTTTGGAAATTATTGTTGTGTTCGTGGCGTTCGTATTTTAATTCGTAAAGGGTATACCTTATATTACAGGAATACCTACCCCGTACTAGGTAATTATGTTTAACATTGAGCAGGACTTTTTTTTTAAATTAAATATCAAAGTACATAGTGAAAAGTATCGATAATATTTAATTATCAAAAACAGTGATAAAAGAACTCGTGAAACGTTAAATTTAAATTAATTATGTAAATTATCACTTTGACATGTACCTTATGTCTATTTTTTTATCTGTATTTAGCACTTGACGTGCTCAGCTACTTTAAACAACAAATTATTTAGGAAAATGGATCGTAAAGACATCTAAACTAAATGTGAAATGGAGATAGAGCCGCCCTTGGGTAACTGCGATAGCTTAGCGGTCCAGAGCACCTCTCCGGATTGGATGGGACGCAGTTTCAAATCCTGCTTGCAGTAAAGCTCTCTTATTCCACTTTCACAAATGATTTGTTCATTAATGTCGGTATGTCTAGTATACCATATGAATTTAGCATAGAATAAACTTACAATTATAACACAGTTCGAAAGCAATAACTGCTGGTTCACTGTTCACATACTAATTGCTTAGTACTTCTCAAATTTACTAGAGAGAGTGAGTACTAATAATGAATATTTCAATTTACGTACAATCTACTGATGAGACAGCCTCCCTCAAAATCAGAATAAAACGTGCTTACTACTTTTTATTGTTTATGACAGATGACCCATCTGATGGTAAGCGGTAACAGTAATGGACGCAACAATACTAAGAATTCTGTCAAGCCACTTCTTACCATTTTATTTTGCATTATATTTACTATCCAGTAAATGAATAAATAGATTCTAATTCTCCAGATCGGTAGGTAAATGTTATTTTTCTTCTCTCGCAGTGGTATTTTCTTCTATATACCTAATAGTATCACTTCTTTACTTTTTTAGGTGAATGCATACATCGGAGGGTTACCTGCATACCTCTTTTTTTGTTAAGGCGGGATATAATGTACCTAACCGAACACCTCGTCATTCGGGACAAGGAACAGGGTAGTGTGGGCCCTCACCCAATAAAATAAACCAGCCATGCGTCGTCTCTCTGCCTGTATTGGCACCATTGGAATTGTGTTATATTACTTCAGTGATAAGGTTACCTGCCTGTTAGCCTGAGAGAGTTTCTCGGCAGCTTGAAAATTCTGCCAGCATGGAGGACTACGGCCTAAATCCTGAGTCATGATCACTGGGAGGAGACTCGTGCCAAATAGCCGTGACAGTAAAAGGTAAAAAAATAAAATAAATTTGACATCTGCGAAAGTGAATAGGCTAATGCTCTGAATATTTTAATTCTGCCACTACACAGGCATTATAACAAATGGTAAATTATCAAAACTTCAACATACGCAAGTACAATGCGTGTTGTACAAACTATACTCACTTAAACCTAAATGCTGAGTTAAAAAGTAGTTAGTAAATGTGTTTTATCACGTGATATTATAGCAAAATGTGTGGGTATTACTTTGCACTAAGTCATCAATTTAAAACAATAAATCTGTTTTCTTTGTGTTAGTAACACTCACCAGAAAGTGCGGACGCACACTTATATGATACTAGCTCCTGCTTCGACTTTGTCTGCGCGGACTTCAAATATCTCTCAATTTAGTATAAAGCGCTAGAGTACGGAGTCTTTATGCAAAAACACTATCCTAATAGAACCATTTCTTTCCGGGATAAAGATCTAAGCCTAGAGTTTAACTTTTATGGACTTTTGACTATAATAGATAATACCTACCTATATAATATATGAACTATTTCATGACGATTAGTTAAATAGTTACCGCGTAAAGACGTTATAAACTCACTTTCAAATTATTTTGCAATATTAATAAAGATTTAGTATGATATATGTTACTTTTTGTTCTATTTCCACCTATAGATAATGGCACCATATATATAGATGCATACCTATACTTATATCTAAATAATAAAGCAGTAACAGAGCTGTGTCTTTACATTCAAGATATTTGAGAAAAAATGACTGTTAGGCGTGTCTAAACATAAAACAATTTTGTCTATTTATCTGTAGGTATGTCTGTTTGTTTGTTCGCGCATCACGCAAAAACTATTGAACGGATTTTGATGCAACTTTTTTTTTCCTTGATTAGACTTAAAGATTTTATACAGCTACTATATCGGGAATCTGAAATATATCCGAAAAACTAGTTGGGATATATATTCATTCAGGAGAATCGAATAAAGAATCGCAACAAAGTGAAGTAAGCAGATAACAAGACATGGAAAGTAAAAAAAAAAGTAGTATAAGATAAGTAGTATAGCAGACCAATTTTCCTCTCACTAAAAAAGAAAGCTTGCATCCTATAATGCGATATATTTGAGCTGTAAAATGATATATATAAAGAAAAGGAAAATACTACACACGCTCAAATATAGCGCTTAAAAAGCATTCTGTTAAATGTATTGTGACGGCTATAGGTGGTCTATGAATAACAGCAAGTTTGTTTTAATTATAGTGCTTTTGTTTTTTTTATTGCACTGTAGAGACGGCCGTAGCCATCACATAATGAGCTTAGGTATATTATAAGTAGGTACCTTCTATTACTCGATTACATACGTACGAATACTACGGAGCTTGACAATATATGATCCCATTTTGAAATAAAACTAGGTTTACGGAATCTATCGCGTTAACTTTTTTTTCTGAATGAATATTAGGTGGGTTAAAATACTTAAACCAAAATTTTGTAAAATCATAATTATAACTTTGGGTAGATGAAACCGTTGAAATAACAGCCTTTGACGTCTGCCGTCTAAGTCCACCCGTGATCATGAATGCTGTAAAGTATTCGAAACGTCGGGATAGTAAAAAATCAAGTAAACGCGATAGATTCCGTAAACGTAGTTTTATTTCAAAATGTGTAAAATTTGCGTAAATGTGAGAAAGTATTAAATATATGATTGCGTCACTAAATAGTAATTTACGTGCCGAATTTAAAGACTATAATTAATGATGTTACATAAATTCCTCTTAATGAGACGAAGTTAAGCCGTAGTCAATCATACTGGCAAACTATCTAATATTAAAATTGTAGGTAAACATGAAATTAATATTTCACTGAAAATCTAGAAAAAAAACTTATAAGGATGAGATAGTAAAGTAACACATGTTTATAGAAGTTTTTATAATGTCAGTGATTAAAATGTTTTATTAATAAATTAGATAATATTTTCAGCTGTATAGCGTAACCATTGGGCATCTCAACATATTAATTTTAAATTACAATACATTAGAATGATTATAGTCACAAATAAACAGGAAAAAATAAAGAGCTAACAAAATGTAATTAATAAAAAATAATTAGAACCAGACGTGCCTATCCCATGTACTTCTTAGCTTCATTAGGCTAATGTGCAGCTAGGCAATAGCTTTTTATAATAAAACAGAAAAAAAAAAGAAGTGTTAATCTAGACGTCAGTGCATTTTAATTAAGTGCATGTGTTTTCTTCTTCCATTAAATACCGAATGGTTATTCATACAGTTTAATTGCGCATGTTACCGGTTCAAGCTAGGAAAAGATTCTTTTTCGTTGAATAACATCGGCTATTAGAGCTAGCTTTGATAATTAGTAATAATTAAATTAGTTATGATACTGCAAGTACCAATGACTCAAATATATTAAACTTCAGGGATACAATATGCAAATATATATCGGACAATACTGCCATAATCGCCACCAAAATGTTTCAGAGGAAAATAATTGACTAGAGATGGCAACATTATTTCGTAACATGAAAATGGCATCGCATCAGTGTGCGTCTGGGGAGGAGATGGCTTGGTATGCGCAGACGCAGGCCCCGCCCTCCTCTCCGCTAATTGCGCCAATCTGCGTGCGTACGCACACACTACCACGCATAGGTACATACGCGCGTAACTCGGTGACAAACGCTACAATAGCAGAATGTACATACAATACTAGATTATGTAGAAATGTACTGAGATACTTGAGGACATGGCTGACGTACCACTACAATGAAATTATTTATACCTACACAGATAACCTTTGGTTATTTTTAGTTACTACAATTAGGTGGATGCTGCGATAGATAGGTAATCTATAAAAATAGAATAAAATTGAAGTGTCTGTTTACGTCATGTAATAGCCGTCTACATAACCGCTATTTACATGTTAACGATAATAAAATACTAATTTTTAAAGTTTTGTCTGTCTGTCTAGCTGTTTGTTCCAGCTGATCTCCGAATCCACTGAAATGATTTGGATGGAATAGCTGATATTATAAGGAGTAACTTAGATTAATTTTATTGTGGAAAATTAGGGTTCCACACAAAAAAGAAAATATCCAATTAATATAATAGCAGCTAGTATACTGAGCTTTATGCTATAGGTACAAAAATAATGTTTTTTCTAATTTAATTTAGTAGCATGGTAGGAACGTAGAGTCAGAGTCGTAACAACGTTCATTTATTTTACAAACAAAACGCGGTAATTGGAAAAATCTCATTTACTCCCGTCTAGTGATATAAACTTGAGTAGTAAGAATATTAAAAAACAAATGAACGTCTGGCTCTGTGTAGATATTCCCGAAACGAAGTAACTGCACGTTTATTAACACTATCAGACTGTAGACACATATTTAGATTGTTAATATTCCTATAACACCATCCATTTCATGTGTAAAATCGCTATAAATGAATGCTACTCTAACGCCCTTACCTAGTAATCAACGTTGTATAACCTATGAATAGTTATTCAGTATTTATCTCTGTCACTTATATGAGAGTTTGACGTTGAAAGAACGGAACAAAATACTGAATTACTATTCGGAGCTTAAACAATGTTTATTAGTAAGGGGGTAAGTGATTATGTTTAAATGAGAAAGGAGATAAACTAAGTATAAGATTTTACTAAAGTGCAACAAAGAAGGAAAATATTTAGATATTTTATATATTTTTTAGCTTTTGACATGCTTAGCCATATAAATTAACACAAGGTGTGAAAATGTGTTAATTTAAAGAAGGAAAACTTAATATAATCATATATACAAAAAGGTAGGTTACACACTTAAACTATTTGAACAAATTAAGCCTCTTTACCCCTCTCCACCCATGGCAGTAAGAGCCGGCTGAGGGAATACCGGGGGAGTGGGCAGCAGCACTCCTTCGAGTATTAACAACATCCACTGCGATCGCCAACCCGCCTGCCAAGCGTGGCGATTACGGCACTATCCCCCATTCTTGGGGAGGGCTATGTCCAGCAAAGAACGTTAAAAGGCTTATGGATGGATGGATGGAAACCTCTTTAACAAAGAAACCATAGATATGGTTTTACAATTACTTTAGTGCACTATTAAGATATGTAGAGTCTACAAGAGGCAATCTTTTAAAACTGTGTACCTACTATAACAACATACTACATATACTATATAAGTATACATAATATTATGGAGGCTATTACATATAATAGGTACTTTAAATAGACACACAGACATATATAGGTATCACACAGTGGTGTTTCATAGCCAATTTTTGTTTATGTGACTTTTGTCTATGATTAATTTCTCAATCGGTGACAAAAGTAATTGTGCGAGTGTATCTGTGTGATGTTTGGTTGACATGTAACTGATTCTTAATTGTACCTAATATGGATATGGAAATACAAGTACATCCGACAGATGGCGTGGGCTTCAACCAAGACATAAAAAAGGCAAAGCTTCTGGAACCGTTAACCAGGAGACATAGGTTCAAATCCTGCTCGTGACTATCATTTTTGATTTCACATTCCCGCACTTTGTGTTCCAGCAGATTTTTCTGTCACATTTTAATAATATAGATAATCCAGCATGTTAAATAATTTAAAATAATAATTGAGCTAATCTTTAACTTTTCAACATAATTAAATATTTGTATAGGCTATAGGTACCTATATAAATATTTCTGTCTCGGGTTCAATCCCCGGGTCGGGCAGTGTTATAGAGATTTTTCGTAAAAAAAAAATTCTTAGTAGTAGCCCGGAGTTTGGAAATTTGCCCGGTAGACGTCAATAGGTTCGCCCCCTATTACGTGGGACTCATACAACATAGCTGGCGAATCGTGAGTGTGTAATACACCTCTGCCTACCCCTTCGGGGAATACAGGCATGATGCTATGCTATGATATACCTATAGACAAATATAAACCTTCAGAAGTTACACCTAATATAATAAACAATAAAACAGAATCCGTCGAGGTGAAATAAATAATATCCACTATGTCATCAATCGCTTCAGTAAACCATAAATTGGGAGTGCGCGTCAATGCGACCCGCCATATCGTGTTACAGGGATGCACGCCTGTCACCGCACCAACCAAACTATCATTAAGAAAAACGTTTCATTAGCTCACTGCGGATCCAAAATTCCAGTGGAATTTACATAAATACTTTTCGATAGATTTTATTCTTGGAAACCCATGTGTATGGGAGAATAAGTGTTTTATAAGAATGTAAAACATCTTCGCTAGTTTATATATAAATTAAACTATATCAATGTAATTTTAATATAACATTGTAAGGTAGTATGTAGGTTTATACCTATATACCCTAGTTTATAGGACCAAAAACTCGAAAAAGAAATGAGTTATCATCGATTGAACTTTACGTCCTCTCACCACTAAACATAATATTTATGACCTGTGAACGTTATTCCAAAGTTAAACAGAGATATACCTACTATAAATAAAAATACTTAAATATGGATATCGATTAATTAAAAAAGGCTGCGTAACTTGTATTATTCAAATATTATAGATGACAAGTGCGTCATTTGACTGCCTCATTATATTTAATTTAGTTATCTGTCAGAGAATCAATGTATCACATAATTTTATATGTAAGCAACTAAACTGAAACGCCGCCGTTTGTCGACGTACAAATTTACCAGATTCAGATATAATCAGTGCGACAAGAAGCCGTATCGAGACTCGACACTAACACGATAAGAGAGTGGGTTTACAAACAGGATCGACCCTTGCAGCGGTCGGCCGCGGGATGCCCAGCCCAAATCCAACATCGCATAAACTAACACACATAACTGCTGTGAATGCGACGAAATCAATTCTCAGTTCCGATTCCGAGAACTGACACAGTTTCTTAAGTGTCGCATCACTACCAGCGGGCCGCTAAATAAATTCTAATCGTTCTCATATTGTCCACATGCTAATCTAGACCCTATCGCTTTGTCACAGGTGACTCTTATACTATACTCGCCTGTTGAGTAGCTAAGATATAAAGAAGAGCCCACCTGTCCCCACGAAAATCTTTATTGCCGCCATAAAATTTAAACCTCAAAAGGAAAAAAAAAACAAAAAGTACGGATTCACTTTTTGTCTTTAACGAGCGAGGCCCATTTTAGATCGTGTTTACCTAAGCTGTCACCTTACAGAATGGCGATTTTGACTGGTCGGGTCCGTTGAATTAATTGTAGAGTTTTGGGAGAGATATCGTCTGATGTGCGATAACGTCCGGGGCCGAGCTACCTACTGTCCGTGATACCAATTTGCTTAATTTTGACAGTTCCATTCGCAGAAGCAGAGGTCTCTTTATAATGCTTTATTGTTATGGCCTCTCAACTCTTAGTCTTTAATTAAATCAAATATACTAATCTGATTAGTGATATGATACCAAGAATTGTATAAAACGTTTATATGGTTGTGCCACGTTTTAACGTGGTTAATCGGGGTCTTTAGAAAGTACAACCATAATACCTACGGTATCGCTACGAAATTATATCGATTTGACTATCGATTGTGATCTCATGAAACAGCTGTTGTTAAGGAAGTTCAAGGGTAGGTTCTCTTATAACCGATCATAGAATCGACTGTTTACTAACATAAATTTAATTGTATTACTCACCATGCGAGGAGACCGCGGCGGAGTAGGGGGCGTGCATCTGTTGATGGTAGTAGCGAGCACGGCTATGATGGCCGCCTTCCAACGGGGAATGGAAGAAGCTGTCGCCATTAGGTTCCGTGTTGACGTCTCCGGCAGCGGGGCTACCGTTTACGCGGCTCTCGTACCACCGCTGTTGCAGCGAGCTCGCGCCGGAGCCCGCTCCGCCACCCTCTCCGCTCATGTCCATGACCGCCGAACCGATCTCACACACCATGCATCGCTTTTATACACACGCACTATAAGTCCACTCCCCTATCCGCATTGCCAAGAAGAAATATAATGTAGCCTGAACACTAGGAGAGTGTATATGGATTTAGTCTTAGCATCCTTGATATGAGCTGTAATACTTCTTAACTCGTCACGTTAACATTCGAAGACCAGTTCATATTGCACGTATCTGGAAAAGAAAATTACTGTTAGTTGATTACCAGAATAATATAATAATCATATTACACTCAAATAATATTAGAGGTTGAGAATTAAATCCTAATAAAATAATAAAGGCTTAATTTTACTTTTAACAATAAGTTCACTTTTAGTCTTTTATTTTAAACAAAATTCCTTACTTAACAAACATACACAAATTAATTGCCACAAAGTACACCCAGACATAGAACAAATATTTGTAGATCACACAAAAAATTGTCTTGTGTGGCAATCGAGTTCTCTTGGGGAGGCCTATGTTCAGCAGTGGACGTTGAAAGGCTGATGGATGGATGGATGGATAGTGAGGCATCGTATGACGATTCCACCCAATTGCATAAAAGGTTTGTACTCAATATCGTGAAATGTAAAGAATAAAAATAAAAATAACCTTCCCAGTATATATCATTTGTATTGATTCACTAAAGAAAAAGAGTTTTAAAAACAAATTATAATCCGAAAAAACGACGCTATCAAGGTACGAATGTCCAAAGATAAGACTTATATCGTTTTATTTAACATCAAAGGAACGGTAAATCTGTGCCGGTGTTTTGTCAAATAATAGACAATCAATTAAGATAACAGTGTCGTGCTATCAAATACGTCTGCGATATGGATACGGTCCCAATTTGATTCGAATAGGAATTGAAAATGATAAGGTGCAATAATACCGTGCTCGACACCGCCGCGACAATTACAGACCAGAGTAAAGTTTTGTCAGCCAACTGAGGTGGGGCCGAGCAACACTATATCTCCACATCTTTAAGTATTTGCAAACCACTCCCACAAACTGCACATAAAAATTAATAGTTTGGCCATTAACGTATTGATATTCAGTAATTGCTAAAATTTATAATTGAAACATTTATAATAAACTAGCTGTTAACCGCGACTTCGTCCGCGAGGAATTTCATAAAAATAAATAAAGCAACCCTTGAAGTGACAAACAATTTTTTTTTTTAAAGTAGGTATTCCTTGTTACTTCTAATATGTTTAAGAATGTATGTACAAAGTTTCATGATGATCGGTTTAGTAGTTTTCGCGTGAAAGCGTAACAAACAAACTTACATTCACATTTATAATATTAGTATGATTATTTATGATTCCACCCTAAGGGGTATATTTTCTGATCAAAATTTTATGGAAGTAAAATATCCAATCGGCCGTGTGGGGCCGGCTTTAAAATTGTCCCACCCCTCTCTACCCACGGGAGTCGTTAGAGCCGACTGAGGGAATACCGGGGGAGTGGGCAGCAGCACTCTCTCGAGTATTAACAACATCCATTGTGATTGCTAACCCGCCTGCCAAGCGTGGCGATTATGGCATTATCCCCCATGACGGGACCGCTCATTGTGGCGTTCACTTGGGGAGGCCTATGTCCAGCAGTGGATGATGAAAGGCTGATGGATGGATGAAAAATATCCAAATCTAGTAAAGATTTGGATTTTTTATAATATAAATGTTTATTAACCTTTCACGCTTTTCTACTGAATTAATCATCATGAAATACGAAATCCAGAAAAGGACTCGTCCCTTAAAGATGAATAGTTCCGTAACTATGAAAAATGTTTCAGAAATAGCGATGATAAGATAATATACAAATACTAATATAACCTAAGTATATTTTAGCATGCAATAATCTAAATATCTAAATCTATTCGTAAATATAACGCATGAACATAATATAATTATGCAAAAACTTCACTGGTTTTTTAGAATACTTCATAAACTATCTAATGTTTAATTTATTTATATCATCATTTAGATTAAATGGTTCAGATATCAAGTGTGATTTAATCGATTAACTATGTTACCAATATTATTGAACTGTCTAATTAAAACATAAATCTAACACTAAACGAGTCTATAGATGAAGCCTGTAGACAGCGTGTAGCAGGTTGTTTTTTTAAATAAATAATTTACTGGGTCTTATTAAGATAACAAAAAGTTGTAAAGCCAAAATTGTAACATGCAATTCGAAATTCAGAATTAATCGTCAATTAAGACACAAAGGAAACTATTGAGACAAAAAAAAAAGTCAGATAGAAATACTCGATAATTTTCCTCGAACCACGAGCTCTCTTACTAAGTTATCAATCAACATAAGTATAGCCCATCTTACTGACCTTCACTCTGCGCAGCCTCTTCAGACCATATCCACCATGCTAGGAAATTATTCCGCAGTGGAATTGTGATTAAATAATTGGCTTTACATGCATCAGACACAGACCATCTGTACCTTGAGTGGAATCTTACATCAATTGTTACTACTATACTATAACAAAAATATAATTTCATTAAAAGTTTTATTTTTGTCTAGATTTGCAATCTTTGAATAACTTAAATATATTACAATAATAATTGTGTTCTGTTTCTATGGTAGCTTCTATCTAATGTCTCCTATCTAATTAAACACCTAAAATATGTTAAAGTATTTTATATTCCCTCATATCATTTTAGATTTATAATAACCCAATTTCTAAAACGAATTTCACATATAAGATATACGTTAAGGGCAAACGTATCTCAAAGATAAGGGGTTCATTTGATAAAATCTTATCTAAATTATAATAGGCTGTCGATATGAGATTGCATTTAGACAAGGCAACCATGCGTCCTGTTACGGTGATAAATGCAATATTTTAAAATTAATTTATGTAAAGTAGAGAATTTTATACCTTTGCTGTATAAATCTCAAACATTCAAGCATATACCACATACTCATCATTAACGACGAATTTGAATCACAGCCATAAAAACGTTTTTATCATTTAAATTATATAATTATAGATGATATAAAAATTCTTCCATGCAAGAAAAATAGCACACTATTTAACAAGACATGTAAAAAATCTCACCACAGATAAGATAGAATCTTCAATTGGGACGATAGATAGATAATATTCAATGTGTGTATGGATAGTAGATGTATTACAGCGATCTATCACAACCGACGACACTGCTATCTAACCAACGACTGAAAATGGATTTACCGATAAAAAATAAATCTCACGATTTTATCGCAAATTACGTCGATTTTGTGTGATTTCCTCATAATATCTTACGATAAATAACGATAACGGGCGGCACCATTGGCTTCTAATCACTGTTTTTCACTAATTTGACGGTTTTAAACGTTTATCACATGTTAAGCCGATTGCTATAGGTACCCGATAATAATTTATATTGACAACCTAATACCCCGAGCTGTTGTAGGAAATCGAATATTCACACTGCGACAATAAATTTTAATCATTATGCTTTCAGTTTATTTGTAATAATATCGATTATAATAATATCTTAAACATATAAAAGCCATTACATAAATTAAATACATGTTCGGCACCCTATATATTATGTCTGCGATGGTCATTTATGCAAATCTATAATTTATTTGTGTCATATTTAGGTAATCTATATACTATTATAAAACTGTAACAGAGCTGTGTCGGTACATTTAAGATATTTGAGAAAAAATTACTGTAATAGGCTATAGGTATATAGGCATGTCTAAGCACAAAACAATTTTTTTTAGAATTTTTGCCTATTTATTCGCGCATCACACAAAAACTACTGAACGGATTTTAATGCAACTTTTTTTATTTGAAAGGCCTTGATTAGACTTAAAAACTGGTATAAATTTTATCTCGCTACTATATCGGGAACTTGAGATATAACCGAAAAACTAGAAAAATATTTAAACTAGATTTTTTTAGAATTTATTTAAAAGAACTACTAGATGGATTTTGATGCATGCTACATCAGGAACCTAAGATATAACCGAAAAACTAGAAAAATATTTAAACTAGATTTTTTTAGAATTTATTTAAAAGAACTACTAGATGGATTTTGATGCTTGCTACATCGGGAACCTGAGATATAACCGAAAAACCAGCTTTTGGCTGCGGCGAAGCCACTGGCAAAGGCTAGTAATCTATACTATTATAAAGCTGTAACAGAGCTGTGTCTGTTCATTTAAGATATTTGAGAAAAAATTACTGTAATAGACTATATATGCGTGTCTAAACACAAGACAATTTTTTTAGAATTTTTGTCTGTTTATCTGTTTGTTTGTTCGCGCATCATACAAAAACTACTAAACGGATTTTGATGCAACTTTTTTTATTTGAAAGGCCTTGATTAGACTTAAAAACTGGTATACATTTTATCCCGCTACTATATCGGGAACCTGAGGCCTAACTGAAAAACTAGAAAATTATTTAAACTAGATTTTTTTTTAGAATTTATTTAAAAGAACTACTAGATGGATTTTGATGCAACTTTTTTTATTTGAAATGCCTTGATTTGACTTAAAAACTGGTATACATTTTATCCCGCTACTATATCGGGAACCTGAGATATAACCGAAAAATTAGCGTTTGGCCGCGGCGAAGCCGCTGGCAAAGGCTAGTTATATTCTATATGTATTTACAATAAATGTTTTAGGGTATGGACTAATTTTACATTTTATATACTATATTAGTATTTACTGATGCATATATATATATATACCTACGAGTATGTATGAAAATTGATGAAGAGTTTCGAATACTGTAGAACCGTACAGATTTGATATAGGTACGACTTAGATAATTGTTTTTTATTAAACTCTGAGTTGTAATAATTATATACCCACGTAATTCAGCAAAATACGAGAACAGTTGTAAAGTACCTATGTAGAGATAAGATACTTGATAATGGTAAGAGAGTTTGCTATAGGTATATCTGTACCCTAAATTATATAGCTTAGCTAAATATCTTTCTTCTCTTAGTAATGTTAATTAATTATATAATAATATAATTAATGACTTAAGGCTTATAATTGGTTAACCTCTTCATAAGCTGCAGAAACTGGTCTTACAATCGATCTTTGACAGTCGCGAGTGATCGATGCTCCGGCGCACATTACTTATTTATACATTGGATAACAAGTAGGCCTATCGATCCCAGGATCAACTCGATTCAAAGCGGTAGCACGTCCGAGTTATACTCGTAAATCATCCATGTTTGCCTATAACTTCGTAATAATGACAAACATTGTGATTTTCTATTTGTCTCATAGCTTTTCAACCGAAAATGATTCTAATGGCGTACATCCGTCTGTACGATCTGCTACTACCAATAGTAAAATCTGTGATAATGTAATATTTTTACCAATAGGAATGATTGCTTTGCGCGACGGCTTAAATACTATTTTGTTTGCCTGCGATGGAGTTTCATTTTGGGTTTTTATCACAGATTCCCGACACAGTAACGTGATAAAGTATTTCAGTTTTTAAGTTTAATTAAACCATTTCTTCAAAATCGAACTAGTAGTTCTTTCATGACGTGCAAACAAACAGGGAACAATCAAAAAACAAATATTTTGAGTTCAAACACATCAAGTAGCCTAGGTACAGTAATTTTTTTATCAAATATACCTATTTAATGTATAGACACTGTTTCAGTTCTATCTTGTATATTATTTCTCTAGCCTGTTTTTCTGTCGGTCCGCGAGATCTTAATTTTTTCTTTATCAAATTCCATAATTTACACCTCATTTTAATCCCTTAATGACAAAAAATATACCCACGGTCTATAAATGTACCGCTACTTTAATTTAAAATTTAAAATCATGTAAGATGAGGTCCTTTAATGGCTGTAGAATTCCGCACGAGTCGACTAATAATACTTAGTATATCTAAGTCTTGTATAAAACTAATGAACAGTAACTCTATACTGATTATTAATAAATCTGCAAAATTAATTCCGGGTGGAAAACTATGTCAAATTGTAGAACAGTAACATAATAAGGTATTCGGTATTAGATCAAAGGGCATGCTCACATTTAAAAACAAAATTATATCACAAGCTATTTTGATCTTATCACTATCGCACTGATAAAAATAGCAGTCAAGTAAACTGAGGCTCATGAATTAACCAGTTAAATATATCTATTGCGATAAGTGTAAATTAAAACGTTTCGTTACTATTTAAATAGGTATTACTTAGAGGTCGGTAGTATGATAATAGCCAAATGATAATAATATGTTTGTATATAGGCATTAGTGTATAATTTATGTTAAGAAGATACTCCCCGTCAAATCAAGTGATAAACTTTACTATTCCAAGTCAGTTAATTCTATTAAAAGCTCTCATAGATATCTGAAAATAATGACAGCTTTATTGTATGTAAAACGAAGGTTTGGGTGGATGTGTTGTGTGAGGAGAATGTGTTAGGTAAATACAGGTGAGTATTCAAGCTATTTAGAATTTGACGTCAATAAAAGTGGAGTCATACTTACAGTTTGTCGTGGAATGAAAAATTATGAGAGTGAAGGATGAGGAAGTGTTAATGAAAGATGATACAGAGACGAACTGGACATGATTGGACCTCCAGCCCCTCTCGTCGAATAACAATATAAATTTTGAGGAGAGAAAAAGGAGTAAAGATTGTGGGAGGTTAGTAAGTACCTTCCCAACCAAGCTGGTCCATTTGTATTGAGATTATCAAGTACCTACCACCAAAGAAACAATTGGAAAGGTAGTTGTGATATTAGTATATGTACCTATGTATCAAATCTTATTATTATCCTTAAAGCCGCAACATAAGTTTAGTATTGGTCAGGCTAAATAACCAAGATAAGGGCAATTAAGCTAATATTGTATGATATGGAAATCATTTTTTACCACTGTACACGAGTGTGAATAATATTTAGCATAGATATCGAGGCCAATTGAGTAATTAAATTCAGAACTAAATTGATAATTTAAACATGAACAGTCAGCAAGTGCTGTTATTTAACAGAACAAACTATTTGTATTATTTTTTTGTGTTCATCCTTATAGGTTTTGTCGTAAAGTACAAATTATAATTTGTGAATAAGGAAAAAGAGTATTTTAGTACGAGCGGAAATCGAACCTGCGTCCCTTCCTTTTCGGGGAAGTGCTCCAATCCACTGAGCTATTGTACTATTTCTAGAAATACCGAATTTCCTCATCACATTTGTCTTAACGACCAACGCCATCTATCGGCAATGCATTTACATGCATTTATCCAATGTAGAAAGATTAATTTTGCAATTAAAATTCATACTATTTGAAGGCGTGATTTTTTTAAACATTTTTGATCTATATTTTAGCACTTGACACGCTCTCATGTCGTTATTGTGTAATTAAGTAGCAAATATCTGAAGCCTAAACATTAGTGCACAGACAGTAATAGTTTAGATACCCTGTGCCGAATGTCCACTAGGACAATTGTTTGTGTTATCCACAAAGTTGTTCTAAATCTGGATGTACTTCATGTACGTTAATTATTTATCAAGTCCCTCGCTATATAAAGAACGTTCTCGAGTGTAATATTAAAAAAGAACATCTAAACCTCTCATATTTACAATATTAGAACGATGACATTTATTTTTCATAGCCATAATTATTTATAGGATAAACTTTTTCATTCATATTTAGATATTTTTATATATATTTTTAGCATTGGACATGCTTAGCACTATACATTAAACACAAAGTGAAAGATGTGAAATCGAAAATAATCCTGCTCTTGACTGTTATTTTCGATTTCCCATTTTTCACTTTATTTTTCATTCATTTAAAAAAAATGTACTCTGATAAGCATCAGCAACTCGGAAATATTATTTTAATACGAATCTAATTCACAGCACAAAAGTTATTGAAAATAGTGAAATATTTTTTTTATATTTGTGTGATTTTTTTTCTTTATAAATGATATTTATTATGATTTATATATAGAGAGAAGGATTTAAGCCGTAGTCCAGCACGATGGCCCAGTGTGGGTTGGCGGACATCACAAGCCGTCGAGAAAATCTCTCAAGCATACAGGTTTCCTCACGATATGTTCTTCATCGAGCAGTGATAATTTGTAAAAATCTCACAATATTTTGAAAATCTCGTCAAGTCAGAGGTGTGTGCGATGCGAGGTCTGAGCCTGGGACTGGGGATCGAACTCATTACCACTGCTTTTTAAAGTACAAATTATTTGTGAATAAAGAAAAAGAGATTATTACTTTCTCTTTATTCACAAATAATTTATACTTTAAAAAGTAGCGGAGCATGTCAATTCCTAAAGGAAATAGTTCGTTACCACTGCCTTTACAGTCTTACTGCTATATTCATATCAAACATATAAAGCGACATAATGTCGATGAACATAATTATCACAGGTCCGTGTCATGACAGACTTGAAATGGGATGTAACATAAGCATATAAGGATCCATCCCTTTACATTCCACGGATGTAGTAAGAGTAGATAAGAAATTACACAATATACCTAAATTAAGCAATAAATGTTTTAGTATTGTATTATGGATAATTTTTCCCCCAAGGCTAATGCTCAAAAGACCACTAAAGTGATGTTAAACAGTTAAAGTGGTCCGCCAATACAGGCGGAGAGTTTATTTAGTGGGTGAAGGCTCCACACTACCCTGTTCGTTGTCCCGAACGATCGGGTGTGCGGTTAGGTACATTTTTCCCGCCTCAACAAAAAAAAGGCTAATGCTCAAGAGTCCCTATGTATATAAAAAAGAAAAGTGAGACGTAGTATCTAATTCCTTTAATTTATTGTCTAGCAACGACAAATAAAAGCTTGTTATAATACAAACATACTAAACGCATTTTATACTAAAGTAAAAACCACACATTAATCAACAAAAATAAACAAATTTTGTTTTAAACTCATAATGATACACCCAAACTTAGTCACCTATGCTCTCCTATTAAGATTAGGCGAACTCTCAATTAAGATAATTGATTTCACGGACCTCCGGCGTGTGCGAGGCCTAAATATTATAAAAAAACCCATAACGATTACTGCGAGGTTTATCGATGTAAAATTGATCGAAGTAAATTTCACTATGAAAATATTTGTAGTGTTAAACCTTTTATTAATTTTATGATCTTAGATTGAACGAATATGTAACTTCCCACGCGTGGAGTAACTATTATAATAATCAGATATTTGTTAATGATAATCTTTACAATATCTTTATCGATCTATATTTGTGAATTTTAGTTTAGTTATACCCACACTGCTTTATAGTGTAAATTTTCTCTGCACCGTTATTTGAAAATTGTATAGTAAACAATTTTTTCGACTTCACGTGCACTTTCCCCATTAATTTGTATTTCCATTAAGAAAGGATTATTTATTTTTAATTTATAAATTTGCTTTCCCGTTTCGTATCTTTAAATTAATTCAAATAGCCCTACTCATATCTTTACTGTCTCGCCGGAGAACAGGCTATCCATATTAAATTGTGTAATATGTTCTAATGCACTATCTTTGATAATTATACAGAGCTGCTTGCTGCAGCACCTATCCGCGATATCATTCTGAAGTGGGTGATATGGTAGTAATATGGTAGTAAGATATGGTAGATTTGGATCTATATAAGTTTATATTACCATGCTAAATCAATGATGAACACATAACGTGGTCATTTACAATTATTTTTAAAGCTGTTTATTTAAATATAAAAACAGGTCGGACAGGTAAGTTGCTTACTTTTAATTTTGTATTAAATATTAACATTCATCTCATCCAACAAAAATTCATGCTTATAATTACTAGAGTAGGTTAATATTGTTAAATAACGTGAGTTTTCAACAAAACCTCCATATTGATTATTCTAAAAATGCTAATTAATTATAAGTGTGCCAATACTCTTATCATACGATAAGAGTATAATTATTCTATATAACTGAAGCCCTCCTGAACCACTGAACCAATTTTGATGATGTCTGAGTGAGCTCCTGGAATATTTAGATTTACAAATAGATCCGATAGGTAGCGCTGTAATAGTGAGTTCAGAGTCTATTTAAAAACTTATATCTTTCGATCATTTCAATATCCCACAAACTTGTCTTGGTCAATACCTACATCACGTTTGTATGGACTGTGTTTTTAACTACATCAACTAGCTTCGTGTATCTATATTACGGCCATGCTTGTTTAGTTTTAAGAATAGGATAAAGAGGCATTGTTCTCTCTAAAATGAAGCTAATTTCTTATGTTATATTACCTATTGTCTAATTTTTTTATAATTATAAATATTAAAAATATATTATATAATAGATAAAAAATATATCATAAAAGTACGTCTAAGTGCTGACCGGAATTATAATGTTATTTTTTTAATTATATATATCTATTTATTTTAATTTATCTCATTTTTAATTTCTTTATTTTTCTCTTGAAATCCTGCTTTATTTTAAACTAAATGCTGCCCGTGACTTTATTTGCGTGAACTTTACAATGGTTCCTCAGAGAAATGAAAAACGAATAATAATTAAAATTATCAGAATATTTTTAATTGGCACGGGTCTTATTCATATTGACAACATAAAAAGAATCCTATACATATGTAAATCGAATGTCTCGTATATCCATTCAGCGTATCTTCACAAACCAATATTTACTACTTTATTAGTAAGATATTATATCAAATATGCACGGATAATGTACATCTTTAAGAGACTTTAAAAAAGGAGTTCCTATGCATAGGTACATTTTTATAATTAACTAGCCTTTTCCCGCGGCTCCGCCGCAGCCAAAAGCTAGTTTTTAACTTTAATCAAGAACTATCAAATAAAAAAAGTTGCATCAAAATCTGTTTAGTAGTTTTTGCGTGATGCGCGAACGAACAAACAGACAAACAGAGAAATATACAAAAAATCTAAAAAATGTTTTATGCCCAGACACGCCTTTAAAGCCGTTTAACTGTATTAACAGTATTTTTTTTCTTAAATATCTTAAATGTACAGACACAACTCTGTTACAGCTTTATCATAGTATAGACTATAGGTTGTAGGTACATATCAACTATTATACGTTTTAATTTATGCATTTACTGAAAGTAAAGATGTGTGTAAAGAAATTAATTTACCTAATAGATTTGGTAGTATTAACATGTATGGTGTATTAATTAGGTATGCAGTGATTAAATAAACAAGTAGCTATTTAGTGATCATCGTGCACTTAAATAAACATGAGACTTCGATTGACTATTAAGCCTTGTACGACTTTATATATGTATTATTAATAATCTCGATGAACTTTAAAAATCCAGAAGTAATACATTCATATTACTTAGTTGATGTTAATATGCTTATCATCAAGTATATTTTTGGAAAATTAAATTACATAATTTTGATGTAAGGAGATATAATACCTACCACACTATAATATACCTTTGCTCGCAGCTCCACCGCAGCCAAAAGCTAGTTTTTAGGTTATATATCAGGTTCCCGATATAGTAGTGGGATAAAATGTATACCAATTTTTAAGTCTAATCAAGAGGTATCAAATAAAAAAAGTTGCATCAAAATCCGTTCTGTCGTTTTTGCGTGATGCGCGAATGAACAAACAGACAAAAATCTAAAAAAAAAAGTTTTATGTTCAGACACGTCTACCTATATAGCCTAATACAATATTTTTTTCTCAAATATCTTAAATATTCAGATACAACTCTGTTACAGCTTTATAAATATTACAAGATCATACAAGCTATACACACAACAAATACTCTGTGTCCTAAATTCAAAAAATATAAACTTTTTTCTAGTGTTATTAAATTTTACTATGAAACTTCTGTGGGAAAATCTAATAAAAATTCTTGCATGCTTCAAGATTCAAAACATGGATTCTACTGTGACAAATTCCATCTTTATATCTATAGATTAACGAAGTATTCGGGAACAGGACGCTTAGACCTTACCTATAGTCTCCGGCGGAAATATTGTACCAAAAACACACACACACACATCGATACGAAGTAGAAGCTTATCGGTGGTTAATCAACTTGCGTTTGCGCATCTCGGTGCGCATTCAAATTTCGAACGCGAACTGTCATGGCGGCGGATTGGCCGAAAACAGCCGAACGATTGGTATGAAAACGAAGTGACATTGACATTGATTGGTTGCCGGTAACTTGGAACAAAGGGTAACGTTTCTTCTATCCGGTTACACAAGCACACGGACTTTCAGATAAACATAGACACATATTCAAATAACGTACCTACTCGTATCACACACAGACAAAGATGTACCTATATTATTTGTTTATGTATGTGCTTTGTTTTTTTACATGTAGGTAGATATGTGTACCTACTTACACACACACACAAATGTCTTATCAATCAATTGGCACAAGTAAGCAACCTCTAACCGCGAAGATCAGGATTCTGCAAACTATTACTATAATTACAATTTTTTTAAAGATAGTTTTCATTTGGTTTATGAATAGATACTTAGTATTTTCGTGCCTCAATACTTTGGTCTAAAAAATAATAATTTATAGTTAAAGAGGATAATTGCTGTTCAACTTGGGTGCTATAGGTTTATATGTGAAAATAAACATAACATGCCTTATATTATCGATACTGAATAACTATACATTGTATGTAGGATATATTCAATGTGCAATGTCTAGACAATATCAAGTTTATGTAGGTACGTACACGGAAATAACCAGCCACAATCTTTGTAACTCGCCACAAAATAAAACAATCATACACTATAAAACTAAAAAAGCTACAAAAACAATAGTTTCCTATACAAATTAATACATCGTAGCCTGACAGAAAAGATAATTCAATTAGTAGTAATCTCGTTTATGTCTTTAAACACAAAGTGAAAAATGTGAAATCGAAAATAACAGTCACGAGCAGGATTCGAACCTGCACCTCCTGGATACCGTCCAGATGCTTTTTCGATTTCACATTTTTCACTTTGTGTTTAATGTATGTTGCTAAGCATGTCAAATGCTAAAAAAAATATATATAAAAATATCGTTTATGTCTTTTATACTACTGCACGTAACAAATAGATAATTTATTCAATTATGTTTCTTATATATCCAAGTCTCCATTAATAATTATATAAATAATATGTAATGAAAATCTTTGGAATGAATAGGTCTTGTATATATATATTATACACACCTACGAAAACAAACAATAAATATAAATAATTTAAATATTCACGGACATTTCACACAACATCCTCTGGTCCTAAACTAAGCTTAAAGCTTATGCTATGGGTACCAGATTACGGATATAAAACAAACATTACTTTTTTTTGTAAATACATACATATAATACATAGAAAACACCTAAACGCAGTACAAATGTTTGTGTTCATCACAAATAATTGTCCTGAGTGGGAATCGAACCCACGACCTCGTGCACAGAAGCCGGTTACACTACCAACTACGCCACGAGGCCCGTCAGATAACAATTTACTTGCAGTGTATATATTACCTACTGTATATCTATATAGGTACTGAACAGTGAATGTACTTAGCCGAGCTTTAATCCACTGACTAGTTATTAACTAGTAGATAATTGAATAATTTAGGATAAGTGTAGTACTAGACTGACACTACTGAAAGAATAGATAAAGGCTTAATTTAAGAGAAATATAAAACAAAACATTCCATATAAATCATTCCATGACTTTAACGATGGATTATTTTCACGCGGTTATCATTATTGATCTATAATCATTAATAAAAGTGAGCAAAAAAATTTAGAAAAGAATTTGCATGTTGCAAACTTTTTTATTTTAACTGATAACACTAAAGTTTGTCATTAATTACTGAACAAAATATTTTACAATTTGAGAAGAATAATGAAAGAGATATAATAGATACGGAATTGTTTTTTGGCCTACTACTCGTACTTAATATAGGTATATAGGTACTTCTAAAAACCAATATGTATATATAACTATGATTTTATTAGTTTCAAACATCGACGTTGTCAAATATATCACAATATGTTTAATAAATTAACATAAACGATTAAGCGAATGTCACTTTTTATGTAATTAATATATTCATAGCGATATTTAAATGCCAATATAATCGTACATTAACGCAATTGAGCTCCGAACTCCGACGGAAACGTAAATGCCTTTAAACTTTGTAATATATATTAGTGTACCTACATATATGGATATTTACTAGTATATGTGCACTTATAATTATAATATTTATGTCGTATAGCAACTCTTAAACTATTTTAATAAAGCAAATTGTATTTAATTTAAACCTACAGGTTATATTGCTTTGAATTGAGTATAGTCTCTTGAGTAGAGTTCTATGTAGAGTTTAAACAAATCTCACACAAACAAAGTAATGCGATAGCATAAATTATCAATTTTCAATAGTCTATAAAACGAAAAAGTATGTAAAAAAATAAACGAACTCGAATCGTTTCTTCGAATATTGCATATCAATTAATCGCACCGATAAAATAGCTCGCCTCATATTTGTAATACTAAAAGAAATGTAAACGTTAAATACCTCAATTGTCCTTATCAGATGGTTATCACAATGTAGTTCACTATCACTATGTATCACTTTTAATAATGTGCATATGCAATAACACACTGAAATCATGAGCTCCATTCCGTTATCGTGTTCATTTTCATTTGTTAATGGGGGTATACTGTAAAATATCACAGGTCACAGGTTCATACCGTAATAGTTAGAAAATATACAGTTCAATATTAAGCCACGTATTTGTTTTAGTTGGAAAATAATATATGTTTCCAGCGCAAGCGCAGGTATAGTTGATTCGCGCGGCACGTGATGCGGCGTCGATGGGACGCAACCCGACACTAAACCAGTCGTGTGGCTTTTTGTTGTGATCGCGCGCAATCGGCCGCCCTCGGCTGTATTCGGTGGCAACCGACACAACCCGCTTTCTGATTGGTGGAAGCTGTATACAGGCGGTTAGGAAAGGCGGAGCCTCGCTCTACCAGATGGGTGTGTTCCTTTTTAAAATTTTCTTTTTCTCTTTTGGGCGGGCAGTGTGTTTGTGTGCGTCATTTGAGGCGCGCGCGCCTTCCCTAATGGATGTACGTATTCTACACTAGATGGTTGTCCAAAAATGATTAATTGCCTAAAATTAGTAGTACTCTCACGATAAAAATAGTATCCTATAAAATCAGTAACGGTTTATTATTTGGCCACAAGCTATCTTATAATGTATTTTATTTAAAGTTTATCACTTGTGGTAAATACTGTCTGATAAATATTGATAATACCTATGCACCTAATTAGGTCACAAATAATAAGTGATACCTACCTATATTGTGTGATTAGATAAAATGTAAAAATCACTGATGTAAATAGAAACACTGGTTTTTAACTCGTTAATGGGGAATTTATCTAATAATCGAATATAATAATATCGAGTAGGTAATCTAAAAACACTCTCTATTTAGTTTTACTACTGTTGGGCCAGCAATTGAGCGCGTCGATGAAATAACAAGCATGCTGTTGCAATTAATAAGGACTTCATTCCATGTGACTTCATACAATGGCTTCCCTATTGCTCAACTGCTTATGATTCACCTAGGAAAATCCAATTGTTTTTGAATGATAGGCCTTTGCCCGCGGCTCCGCCGCAGCCAAAAGCTAGTTTTTTTGTTATATCTCAGGTTCCCGATATAGTAGCAGGATAAAATGTATACCAGTTGTTAAGTCTAATCAAGAGCTGTCAAACAAAAAAAGTTGCATCATAATCCGTTCAGTAGTTTTTGCATGATGCGCGAACAAACAAACAGACAAACAGACCAAAAATCTAAAAAGTTTTGTGTTTAGACACGCCTATGTAGCCTATTAAAGTCATTTTTTCTCAAATATATTAAATGTACAGACACAGCTCTGTTACAGCTTTATAATAGTATCTATAGAGTATAGATTATACAAGGTAACAAATTAATGAAGAATGTTTTTAATCCAAAATTAATTAGATACTTACTTACATCTACCGGTAGATAATCACTTATGAACAGCTAGCGACCCATCCTGGCTTTGCACGGGTAGCACTTCAATGAAAAAAAGTAAAAAAAAATATTTGTGTACGAATTGCGTAGTGAAAATGATGACACAAAATTGTCAAAAAAAAGCTGTTGTTCCAATCGCTACCTAATTTCACAGGATAACTAGCTGGGCTAATCTGAAGATTGCTTAAAATTCGGTCCAGCTATTTTAGAGTCCGTTGGGAACATACAGATGATATGTACCTATAATTTAAACTAAATAGGTATCACCAATGAAATAATGCAATAGAAGCTACAAAAGAGAATAAATGCTTTAAGGAACAAATAATTTGTGAAAATGTGGAAAACAAGAACTTTAGTGGGAGCGGGAATCGAACCTGCACTTCCCCGGATTGGAAGGAACGCAGGTTCGATTCCCGCTCGCACTAAAGTTCTTTTTAACCACATTTTCACAAACAATTTGTTACTATAAAGATAAAATACAGATAAAAAAAGGAACTGTTCTCTCAACCTACCCCGCAAGGGAGAAGGCGTGATGACAAGTAATTAAGTATTGTATTATTCATTAATATACCTAAATTAAAAACTATTAATATTAATAACATTAACTATATAATTTAATGCAAAATTTTATTTTATGTATCTAAATATCACATACGTAGCGTTTCAGCAAAGTTATAAATCATAAGTTTTATAATTACATAATTTGTAAGGTAATTTTATTCACTAAACAGTCATTAATAAACACTATAAGTTATTAATTAGTAATCTATCGACTTAATTATTTTTATTTTATTTCTGCATCTAAATTGGAAGCTGCAAAATTGTTAGGGTAGATAGTGATGAATGAGATGGAAATGTGTATATATAATATTATTTCAGTGGTAGAAGTGCACATAACTTCTACCACTGAAATAATATTACACATTTCCAGTGGTCCGCTAGTACCTACAGGTGTAGAGACAGCACACGACGGGCTTATTTATGGAGTGGGGACCTACACTAGCTTATTCGTTGTCCCCGACTTTGGGGTGTGCGGTTAGGTATATATTTTCCCGCCTTAACAAAAAAAATGGTCGTATGTACATCTACATGAATAAATAATCAACGGGGATAGAGTTTCGAACTGCGACACTCAGTTGTATTCGAAAATCAGACAGAAAGTTGAGCAGCCTACCTCATAGGATACGATGCATAGGACCTTCTGCGTCAAATAGGAATATATGTCTTAAGGCAAGTCCTCGCTACAAGCGGCTCAATCTATGGTGACTCTATCTAGTATTACATAAATAAGAAATCCCAGTATTACATTTTTCGAAATTTACTGCTTACTGTATTCATATCAGAGTTCAGAAGTAAGTGGTTGCCTCTCTTCTTGGTACAAATAGGCAGAGCTTTATCTACAAGCTTATATAATACCAGGAACTGCTCGGACCTCAAACATACATCGAACAATTCATAGACTTTTTCTTTTAATTCGTGGTGATACTAGTCCTAACGAAGGAGTCTCATGCAGATACCTTGCCTTGGCCTATTTTCATATAAAGGAGCCATCACAGAGTACAAATAATGACGTGTGTACTCTCAGATTCAGCCACTAAACGACCATGGCCTTCGTTTATCAATTAGAATTGTATGATTATGTAGTTCATTCATCAAATGTTATCAAAACTGTATAGTTAATCATCAGGGTCGTCACCCTCGATTAATTTTTCATTTTATCTTTATAGAGCCTCACTTTACAGAACAATCATAATCACTCGGATACTTTACAAAAATAGATTTAATGACAGATAATTCTCACAAAACTAACAATAAACTAATGCTACTAATAACGGTCTTGTTTCAGTGTGGAACGCATTACAGTCAGGACTAGAGGTCAGTATATAAATCAATACCTGATCTGTGCAGTATAATTGAATAAGTATTATGAAATAGAACTACGTTTACGAAATCTATCACGTTTGCTTAATTTTCTACTATCCCGACGTTTCGAATACTTTACAGCATTCATGATCACGAGTGGATTTAGATGTTAGATGTCCAATGGCTGATATATTATATAAATATGAGATAAGAGAAAATCAAATAAACGCGATAGATTCCGTAAACGTAGTTTTATTCTATAATGTGTAACATTCGCGTAAATAGGTTTTAGAAAATATTATTGAATAAGTATTATAAATTAGTTAGATGTGTATAAAGTAGGTATGTTTCATAAGTTATTCGTTAAAAAATGCGACACATTCCATAAAATCAACAAACGTAATATTACGAATAAGTTTACCAGAATTTTTGCACCAATAATACGTATAAAAGTATTTTAACACTAGGTATGAGTGTTATATGACATCTAGCGGTAAAAACAAGGACTGCAAAGAAATTGGTATCAAAATCGATCCCCAGTCCAACGTCCAGACCTCCTACGGATAATTCGGACTTTACCAGATTTTTCGAAATTACGTGTGTATTTTTTTACAATTTATAATTGCTCTGTGAAGGAAAACATCGTGAGGAAACCTGCATGCCTGAGAGATCGAAGGCTTGTGAAGTGTGCCAACCTCCACTGGGCCAGCGTAATGGACTATGGCCTAATGCCTCTCACCATTACAAGAGACCCCTTAACCAAAAGTATGACGGAAAAAGCATTTAAAAAAATCGTCTCCAGTGTAATTACTGTAATCCGTATTTATTAATTTAATAAATGAACTACGTGTACTGTTATGTAATACCGTTTTTTTGAAACTGAAGGTGTAATTTTTCGAAACACATCAAAAATGGATTTATCACTATGATACGAGCGAAACCATGGGGAATGCACTAGTTACAGTAAGTACATTTTCTTAAATTTTATCGTATTATGGGTTAATTATAGCCGTGACAACTTTTATTTAACATTTCATCACACAGTAAATGCAAAAAAAATCATAACTCTTTCAATCGTTTTCCTTCTGCGAAATCAACTATTTTTCTGGCTTGGCATTATCCTTAATATTGCTGAGTTCACTGAGGTTACCACTTACCATTAGGTGGATCGTGGCTCGTCTGCTACCATTACCCATTTATAAAAAATAGACAATAATAAACCTGATGCAGTCCACTGCCGGACGTAGGCCTCTCCTAGTCTACGCCACACCCTCTCAAGGACCTCTTCACTCCAGCAATCATCGATCCTCAGACAGATTAAATTATTAATTCCTGATAATCAAAATTTTAACAAAAAAGAAATCGATGAATTTTATTAGTGCAAATAGCTTAATGACGGCGACAAGGTTAGCCACCCGTCATGTCTTGTTCCCACGGAGTCTAAAAGTGGCAGGTCATTTTATGAGAATAGGCAATACGTTGTCTCTGTTTACCCCTATGAGAAACAGGGGGAAGTATATGTATATATTTATATATGTAATGTCATCGATGAAAAATCGACCCATTATTTTAATAGCAGTACGAGCGACGATTTTTTAAATATACAAACATCAAAAAAAGTTTGAGATCACTTTGAAAATACGAAATATTTTTGTTGGCAGCATGGTGAAACTTTTTTTATTTTATGTCTATGATTCTTCATTTAAAAATGTGATATTTGATCAAAAACAATATCAAAAACATGTAAAAACAATTGTTTTTCCCTATAAAAACAAATCCAATCTTTGATTACGCTTAATAACTGCCTCTGTGGTGCAGCGGTAGAGTAAGTGACTGCTGATCATGAGGTCTCGGGTTTGATCCCCGGGTCGGGCAGTGGTATTGAGATTTTAGGTAAAAAAAAAGAAAAATTCTCAGTAGCAGCCCGGAGTTTGGAAATGTGCCCGGTAGACGTCAATAGGCTCGCCCCCTATTACGTGGGACTTAAACATAGCTGGCGAGTCGTGGGTGTGTAATACACCTCTGCGTACCCCTTCGGGGAATACAGGCGTGATACTATGTTTTTTTTTTATTACGCTTATTCAGTAATCTGACGGACAAGATTCAAGCATATTTTTTCAATTTTTCGTGTAAAGGTTGATTTGGAAAGATCACGAAAGGATTGCCTGAAGCTTTACGAGCAAGAATTGTTACTTTGGGGGAAGAAGGATATTCTATGAGAGAAATAGCTCGCCGAGTTGCTGTATCCTAATCCTGTGTCGTGAACGACGAGAAACGTTGTGGAGGTATCGCGGCAAGGATAACTTTGCTGATCAACCTCGCAGAAGTCGTCCAACTGTTCTTACTGCTGCCCAGAAACGTTACATCAGACTGCTAACTGCTCGCGACCCAACAAACAATGCCACTAAAATAAGATCATCCAGACAACCGACGTATCCGTGTCTGAAGAAGACGTGGGGATGCAGAGAGACAAAGAACTGCCACTGGTACTGTTCAACAAGGCGGGAAATCGGTATCCTTTTGAAGTGGAATAATGATTGGAGCTAGAGCGCCCGTATCGCCCGGCTCGATGACTGCAACTTTGTACCATAATGTTGTTATCGAAGGAATCGTCAGAATAAATCATGGCCACCAATTCATATTGGTTGATGATAATGCACCCGCACATCGAGCTCAATAAGTCAATGCTGCTCTCCGTGATCACAACATTGCCAGGTTAGACTGGCCTGCCGGTTCGCCTGACTTGAACCCGATCGAGCACACTTGGTATGAGCTGTTTGGAACCGTCAGCCACCTCCCCAGACAGTGCCAGAAATCAGGGAAGCTGCTATTGAAGAATGGGACAGGTTACCTCAAGAAATCCTTAATATCTTGATTCTCAGCATGCCCAGGAGGATTGCTGCTTGTATTCGAACTAGGGGAGGAGTTATCTTGTACTAAATAAAAACTATTCCGTAATAAATTCCTAATAATGTTTCTTATTTCGTCGTTTTCTTTCATTTATTCCTTAGTCACAATTGCATTAAAATTTTCAAATCAAATTTTTATTCGTAAAATAATTAAAAATATTTAGATATTTTATATATATTTTTAGCATTTGACATGCTTAGCACTATCACTTTGTGTTTAATACTACTTTCACTTTGTGTTTACTAATTAAAAGTAGTTAATATTTTAGTTTCAATACAGTTATTTTCTTTTTAAAAAAGATATCACGTAAGCACTTTTCTTTTCCATCCATCCATCAGCCTTTCAACGTCCACTGCTGGACATAGGCCTCCCCAAGAGAACGCCACAACGAGCGGTCCCGTCATGGGGGATAATGCCGTAATCGCCACGCTTGGCAGGCAGGTTGGCGATCGCAGTGGATGTTGTTAATACTCGAGGGAGTGCTGCTGCCCACTCCCCCGATATTCCCTCAGTCGGCTCTTACGACTCCCGTGGGTAGAAAGGAGTGGGACAATTCTAAAGCCTGCCCCACACGGACGACTTTTCTTTTATAGGGTGAAATTTAAAAATACAGCATTTTTTGCTAGTGATCTCAAACTTTTTTTGATGTGTATAGGTACATAAAAGCCAAAAGTCTATTAAAGTTAGGTATATTAAATTAAATATGACTCACAAAAAAGCTGTGGATAATAAACTGTACGTAATATGTACCTACGAGTATATACTTCAAATAGACTCACCGAGATCTTCAATTTAATTCCCAACCAGGCCATATAATATTTGCATACTCCATCCTCTTTTTTTAATAAAGTAGATATATATTGTACTGCATTTGTAGCTGTAACTACAGTAGTTTATCAGTCTAGAATTGTATCTTTGTCTATGCTAAATTTTATTAAATACCTACTAGATATACAACATTACTGAGTAAAAAGTAGTGCCCGAATGACGCCACTCTTCACCCCACGTAACATTGAAAATGAAGTTCAACACACATGAACAACTAGCTATTACAAAAACACGTTCAAATATTGCATATATTTAATTTTATGCCCACACTACCTAATACATTAAACCAATTCTGGTAATACCTACCTAATCGAAATAGAAATAGGATCTAAATTATTAGATATAGGATTTACACATGTGTTATAGAAAAAAAAAATTGGAATGCCGTTCTAAAACGTTTTTCTACATAGCTAATTAGACTAAATTTTAGAAATATTTTTTTTAGTCTATCTGATGATAAGATACTTGTAACTACTGCTGATAGGCTTTGAACCCAGCATACGAATATAAATCTCCATGGTTATTGAATTAGTTACAGATATAATTATGTAGGTATTCGTAAACTAGTAGGTAGTAGAGATAAGATTATCATACGGCTGATATACGTAGCGATAATCTATGATGAATGACAGTTACGAGACAAGGTCGTATAGTATCTGGCATTAATTTTATAGAGAGACTTTTAATACTACGAGGGTGGCAAACAAGCATGCGGACCACCTGATGGTAAGCGGTTAACGTAGCCTATACACGCTAGCAACACCAGAGATATCACTCGCTCGTTGCCATCTTCAAGGAAAGGGGTAGGGGTAGGTAGGCCTACAGTTGTTTCACATTTTTTTTTAGGGGTCGAACCGGCCCATTCACTCCAAAATGAGCAAGGCTCTACCACTAGATAGGCATAATTCATATTTTAAAAGCAAAAAAAACGCTCATGAATAATTATCTTTGTCTTTCATTTAATCATAAATTTTTGTGTCACCTAGCCAAAAATTAAAGTTCTAAAAGATCAGCGCAAACATGGTACGATCTAGAACCAACAAACACATAGAATATTACATCCGATGAAGATTACAAACTTATACTTTAAGATTTTAGAAAACATAAAAATCATAAAACCCGTCATTGCAAGACCTAACATATTTACTCTTAAATTGCAAAACAATCCAAATCACTAACAAGTATATTAACCACAAAAAAGAAACACTATAATAGATACGAACTGCTTTGTTTCAAAGACGACGGCCCATCCTCCCCCGCGCACTCCACCATAGTCCCTCCCTGCCGGTGATTTATTCTATATACCCGTGCGCTATAAATCTGTCGAGCACAACACTATCTAGCTAGTGTTGCGCGTTAATGGCTAATGACATAACACCCGCTACAAGCTTCCAGAGTTCACGTTAAAAATATCCTCTTAATCGAGTCAGAAAGAAATCGGTATGTCATTAATGTATAGGTAGAGTTTTTTAATCCTGTGAATATGCAGTTCAAATGTTCCCTTAATGAGAATACGTGGCAAGGCGTTTCTGTTAGAATAAAAGGCTGTTAGGCATAGATAAGTACTTCTAGATCTAATGTTCACAGTACGTGGAGGTTTGAAGACGAAATCTGAAACTGACCTGGTTCTTTACAGTTAATTAAAATCTAAAAATCTATTTATTTACACGTCTATATATTTACTATCTAATCTACTTATAATAAGCGGTTATCGTAACATATAGACTTTAGTAATAGCAGAGGCATCACTCACGCATCGTCAACTCCAAATGAAGGATAAGAAGGAGAGGATAAGTAGGATATTCAGACATTACCACTGAAATCATGTAACACAGTTCCAGTGGCACGCCAACACAGACGGTGAGACGGCACACGGTAGGTTTATCTTGTGGTTGAGGGCCCCACACTACTCTGTTCGTTGCCCCGTACATTTTTTAACAAAACAAAAGGAGGTTCAGACATTAAAAATATATAGGTATTGAGGCCATTAACATTGGATATAAACAAAACTATTTCTCTAATGGGATACTAGGACTATTATTCTGTTTAAGAGTTGAGCACCTAAGACTTCTTAGGTGGTCACACATTTGCGCTACTTCTGTTTAAAGACTAGAACAGTGCCCTATCAAATACCATTGCTACATAAACAATGTATGTTATATATTTGAACCACTTACAGGTATTATAATCTAAACTATACACAGGGTTTTTTTGAAATACCGACCTCGTAAGCCAATTATCATTGGTTCGATTCCCACTTAGGACAACTATTTGTAAAACTTTCTGATATTTAAGCGAATGTTACACATTTTGAAATAAAACTTCGTTTACGGAATCTATCGCGTTTACTTGATTTTACTACTATCCCAACGTTTCTGTGTGTACCTACTTTGTGTCAACTCATTGTGTTTGTAAAATCTCACCTGATATATGGATTATTTTCTAGTAATTCATCGCGATATTAATAAATAAATTCTGTTAGGTATTTCCACAAATAACTTAGATTTTTGTTACATCACCGAACGCTCAAATTTGCACAAAGTGCCGGAACGACTCATTTATCATGAAGTGTTAAAATATACAAAGCTATTCTATACTTATTAATATATTTTTGAACGTTTCTTTTATAAAAAAATCGCTAATGTTAAAATAAAGACAAACCCAATTAGTTATTCATAAAATCATGGCCTACACCTCAAAACCAACAGAAGATTAAAATCGATATCTTTATAACATAATTTATAAAGACATTTTATTGACTTTTTTGAAATTTATTGACAAAAGCACTTTATTCGAATCAATATTAATATGATTATTTTAATTAAGTCTATATAAATTAGTGGACCTTGAATAAACCTATTAAGCACAGACAGTATTTACGTACAATTTATTGACAAAGAATTTTGTAAAAGAAATACGAAATGTACCGATCTGTACACTGAACACACTGAACACCTCAAAGTTTGTCGCCAAGTAGCCAAGTACAAAGGTACTCCATCTTTGTACTTACTATCTCTGGAACTGTGCAAGCTCAAATAATTGATATTTTAAACAATTAAATATATTAAATACCTCTGCATTAAAAAAAACACGCATTAATCCATAGGCACTTTTATTTACTCTAGTCCGTATCATTTTCTTTATTTTTTTTTTATAAAAAAAGGTCAATAGTTTTTTGACGAAATTAATAGGTACTCATTTAAATTCATTCATGAGTTTATGATAACAAGTCAATTCATTCATGGCCGGGGCCCATCCATCTACATATTGGTATAGGTGTTATCAATATACATTCTACGAAAAGATAACAGACTACGTCCCACTTGCTTCTAATATTTTTTAGAGTTTTTATTCTAAAAACTTATACTACTACTATATGAATTTTAATAGATATCATTAATGCATCGGATTAAGTCTTGTGCAAGGTATTTTTAAATCGTTTATTTTGATATGTCATACACTATTGTCTAATTAGTCTTTAAAACTGCACCACGGCGTTGTTAGGGTGCGTTAGTCATTAGATACCCGAAAGGATAAACCGCCGGCGCCGGCGGACCACTGAAGCAATGTAACATAGTTCCAGTGGTCCGACAATGAAGGCGGAGAGACGGCACACGGCGGGTTTATTTAGTGGGTGAGGTCCCCATACTACCCTGTTCGTTGCCCCGAATGACGGGGTATGCGGTTAGGTACATTTTTCCCGACTAAACAATAAAAAAAGAGGGTGCGTCAGTGATAGAAAATGCAACGAATTTTAATCATAAATTATTGGCTTCAATAATATGAAGTGGGCAGTGAAAAGCCATAAGTGTTAATCCGTTGTCTCTGCCTATCCCTCTGGGAAACAGGCGTGAGTCTATGTAGGTATGTATGTAATAATGCAACTCAAAAGTTTTACATTTACACGTTTATAGTAATGTATTAGTACATTATAATGGTTAGGGCATTGACACTCACAAAAACATATTTAGAAATACACATTGTGTTTATAAATCAAAATAATTTTTCAAAAAGTTCTAATTGTCAATCTTTCTACATTATTTAAATTAGATACTTATTCTTTAATAGTTTTTTCCTTGGTAACATTAATTTACAGCTGCCGCTGTTCTGACTAGTAGTAAACATTATCGGAGTAATAAATTATTTGTTTTGATAGAGTAAAACGAGATATAGGCTACTGACACATAACACCTTTAAAAATATCATTATTTTGGTTGGAACTTATACAAATTCCCTATCGCGCATATTATATATTCATTTAGCCGCAACTTAGGACAGAATGGATAAAATACACAACTGGTCCTCGAAATTATTTCTTGTAACATTTATCTTTTTTATTACGTTACATAAACCAGTGTTATATGTGATGACATACGAAACAGAGACGTGGTCTCTGAACATTAGAAACAATTAAACACAAAGTGAAAAATGAATTGAATTGGTAAAGCATCTGGACGGTATCCAGAAGATGCAGGTTCAAATCCTGCTCCTGACTGTTATTTTCGATTTCACATTTTTCACTTTGTGTTAAATGTATAGTGCTAAGCATGTCAAATGCTAAAAATATATATAAAAATATCTAAACATTAGAAACAAATTATGTTATTTGGATGGATGGATGGAAGTATACCACGAAAAGTATTTATAATTACTGCACGCTTAATTACACGAAATGTAATCAAATAGTCTAATTAATATGGGGCCCTTTACGGATCACCACGGCTAGGCGGCGGAGGTCTGGAGGTCTACAATGAGAGGTAGTCTACTTTACCACTCAGGCCATATGAATGGGTATAAGATTTTTTTTATTGCGTATGGTTGCAATCGTGCCGCGACCCACCTGATGGTAAATGATAAGCGTTGCTGACGGACTCAACTATACCGGGAGTAAAGTCAAGCCGCTATTCACCATTTCATTTCACAGATATGAAATAAACGAATTAAAGGCTATCGCCTGCTACAAGCAAAACACACCGAAATGCTTCAGGTCGGCCACACGGGAGATTGTGGTACCAACCCGTTCGGGTCCGATAGCAAAGTGAGTACTCCACTTGGTACCCAGCCCTACCACCAGTAATGCAATGTGTGATAATTGCTTACTTCCCTTAGTCGCCTCTCTTAATGGTACGATCTGGTTAAATTTTCTTAGCAGACACTTAAGACATCTTCTAGGTACCTACCTATCTTTTTCTTAAACGAAGATTAATTTCGTTTATCTCCCACTATAACTAAAACACAACGAGGTGTTTCACAGTCAATCACCAGGAAGACGGTGGTACCGACACGCTCAGGCCTGATAACAAATAAGTATTCCCACTTGGTGCCCAACCAACCCTACCACCACTAATGAAATGTAGTTGCTTTTTTTTTTTAAATATTTGCTTGTTACCCTTAGTCGCCTCGCACGAAACCTGCAAGAAAGAATGGGGTAGTGACACTTATATTCTTAGTCAGCCATCATACGGACGATAACATTTCTTAGTCTTTATACGTAATATTACTCAAATTATCCTCAATTTGCGTGCGTGGTGGTGCTAGGCTTAGCAATAGTATGATTATCACAATTCTGTAACCTAGCAACGCTATGTTTACCAAAATGCTTATTAAACTTGATACAGACGACTGAATCAACAATTTTTTTTACCGAAATCAATAAGTTTGAGTTATTTGCTTATTTTTACGACTTTAATGAAATTATTATCTTAAAAATGGCGTAGTAAACATAAGATACCGTATTAAGTTATTTTAAAATCCAATGAGAATAATCTTCATAGTACACTATGAATAATAATTAAATATAAATAAATATAAATATTCACGGACATTTTTCACACAACGTCCTCTGGTCCCAAACTAAGCTTAACGCTTGTGCTATGGGTACCAGATTACGGATATAATACATATACTACTTTTTTTTCTAAATACATACATATAATAGATAGAAAACACCCAGACGCAGTACAAATATCTGTGTTCATCACACAAATAATTGTCCCGAGTGGGAATCAAACCCACGACCTCGTGCACGGAAGTCGGTTACACTACCCACTACGCCACGAGGCCCGTCAAATTCAAATTATAAAGAGATAAAACTTTTTTAATACGCAAGATATACCTATTATTAAATTTGAATTGTTTACACAGAAATGCACTTGTTACGTAATAAATAAAACAAATATATTCAAAATAAACGCATATATAAATAGAATGTATGATATAATATATGATATAATATATGTATATTTCATTTAAATTTAGCTCTTAAAACCACAAACATACTTGAAAACAGTATCTAATGTACCTTCTTGATTAGTCGTTGAATGAATGAATGAATGAATGAATATAATTAGATTCGGTCTTATAAACATTGTAAAATTGTTGTAAGAATTTGTTAGTCTTCGTTGTAAGAAGTATCGCATAATATGTAATACGATCGATTTTGATTAAAAATAACATAATTTGTTTTTAAATAATTGTGTGTTATTTAAACCGAGGTAAGAATTTTCTGTCGTGTAAAAGTATTACTGGGCTTTCTGTTAATATAGACCTTTAAAGTTTGATGTGCGCGATAGATTATAGTAGACTAGCACCTTATTACATGTGACTAAAATTTCCATAGGCAATATGCGGCTAACAAAACATATTACATGCATAAAAATACATTTTTATATGCACGTGATCACAAAGTGTTAGTTTTTGACGAACGTGTGCAAAATATTGATTGCATCGTCTAAAGTAAACACCAGAAAGACTAAATTTGCACAAACTGATTGTAATATTTCAAAATATATTAATTTATAAGAATAAAACAAAACTTAATAAAACAAATACCTATTTAGGTACATAAACATTTCAGACAGCGCTGTTTCCAAAGCCCCTCGACACCCACATATTTTCTAAGCGGGCAGCCAGTCTGAATAACATTTAACCCCTTTGAAATGTAAAAGCATTACAGAATGAAAAAACAGCACTTATGTACCCCGCGACTCAGATAAACCATCTCCGGTACAAAGAGCACAAAGATACAATACCTCTGAAAGGGTTCAAGAACGCACTTTTAAATTAACCGCTATTTAATTCGAAAATGACTCAAGACTTTGTAAACTATAAGCCATTTTCTACCTTAAAATCATAAAATTAAACATTTATACTTATTAGAAGTACAGGCAGATATATATAGTAGATAAAGATTGTACACAACATGACTTAAAAACGATGAAGCCAAAATTTGAATGCATCTCTATGATGATATATGCTGTAAGTTACTGCAGAATGCCTATTTAAAATAGGTCCGTTTACATTTTTCCTTTTCATGTCATTGTCTCTGGTTGGAGAGCGCTTGCAACCGTCACGTTCTAATTTTGAAAAGTGTCGGAATAAAATGGTAGTCGCTTTGTATAGTCCCCGCTTCTGATTCGAGTTTGGTAATTTAGCAGATGTTTAGTACCCCAACTACCTTTGAAGTCAGCTACAGCTTGACATATAGAAGAAAATGATTGGTTATGTTTGTTTATATATAATAAATTGTACATTCACTCGTAGCAATTTCCGAGAAATTTCTTTGTTAAGTAAGTGCGGTGCGCTTATTTTAAACATGATTTGTAATTATTCAAACCAAATACCGACGTCAAAAATATCATACAAGGTACACGAGTAGTCATAGATCCAACCACCCATCAGTAAAGTCTGGTAACGAAATTGGAACATCACTGTGCCGTGTTTACAACTCAACAAAAAAAAATAATAACAAAGGAGCCGAATTTAAATTCCAATCGAACTTTGACACATGTCTGCCACCATAAACAATGGAAATTCAAATCATGGTTGCATCGGGCCGAGCGGCGGCGTGCGGGTTAATGCGATTGTGGTATAAGTGAGTCTATTGCTCTTCATCTATAAATAGGAGCCTTTTCTCTCGCTTTTTCTTCAGAATCTGAGTCGAGATCGTCTGATAAGCTATCTTGTGTGAGATGGCCTCAATGTCCACAGATGGCCTTGCTCACGGGTAATCTCTGCTCTCAACGTGGAATATTTTTGACATTTTTTGCTTGTGATTCTTTGAAAACCCTGTTTTGTGCTCTAATAGGGACATTATTTTGATGTAGAGGACACTGCTATAATATTGTAAACACTGATTGAGTACAGATAAGTAAGCTGAGGTTTCGTCCATGGCTTTTAGATTTTTTGCTAGGTGAATTTAGCGTTAGATTTAGAATATATACATATAATGTAACCGAGCCATCTGCTGACTGTCGACTGTTGCATATGATCTGCAGACTTACGACGTACTCTAACAACACTATTACCTATAAATGTTTACTTTATAACTACATTAAAAAAAAACACAGCATCACGCCTGTATCCCCGAAGGGGTCGGCAGAGGTGCAATAGACTCCCACGTTTCCCCAACTATATTTAAATCCCACGTAACAACAAGCGAGCCCATTGCCGTCTACCGCTTAATAGCACTGCCCCGCCCGGGGATCGAACCCGTGACCTCATGATCAGAAGTCGCTCTCACTACCGCTGCTCCACCAAGGCAGTTTAGTACCTGCATCTTAATTCCATTTCTATTCTCTATCTCCACATCCCGATGCTTTTTACTATTGATACATACTTTCATTTCCTCTTTATCACGAAATGGGGGCCACTTCAATTCCTAATCCTAACGCGCTAGTATTGTAAGCGATTATAGATTACATAAAGCGTTTACTATCATGTGGTTGTTAGCCACTCTAGCGGTAAAAAACACTTGTAAAATTAGAGTTGTTTGTTTATATCTACCAAATGTGGTAATTTCTTGCCATATTGAGTCGAGGGGGACTTATTCTGAAAGAAAGCACTTGCTCTAAGCTATAAGTTCAGTTATTTTTGCTGACGAATGTACGATTACAGCATACTACAGCCTGAGTACAGATCACGCTGTATAACCCCTGGTTATATGAGTTAAATTAACTTTAATATTGATGGTTTTAACTATTTTTCAGGATTTTAAAGACTATACAAATCATTTTAATACGGTTGGCTTTTAACGATATACCTAGGTAACTATACTCACCACGCAATCGTAACGATTAAACACACGATACAGTAAGTGTTATAAGTAACGTAGCATGAAATATTTTTATTAGACTGTATAATAACAACCCTGTAAAAATTCCATTAATGAATATAGTTTTTAATTACCTATATATTATAATTTCCAACTGTTTTATATACCTACGTATATAGTTATAATAATAATGGATGACTTTTTTGTTTAGGTGGTAAAAAATATTCCTAATTGCACACCCTTTTTTTTTGTTTAGGCGGGGAAAACTGTGCCTAACCGTCGTTCGGAGCAACGAGCAGGGTAGTGTGGGGCCCGCACCCACTAAAGAAATCCGCCGTGTGCCGTCTCTCCGCCTGTGTTGACGGACTAATTGCACACCCTGTCCACACTCACTAAAATAACTCAAAAAGGGTCGTCTCTCCGCCTATATTGGTAGACCACTGGAACTCTTTGCCATTCCTTCAGTGATTTTTTACTTTTGCCAAACCCATGATTAGTAATATAGTAACTATAGTGCTTAGAGTATTGAGTGACTTACAACACCACTGAAGTAATATCCATAGTTGCAGTGGTCCTCTAGTACAAGCGGAGAGACGGCACATGGTGGGTTTATTTAGTAAGTGAGGGCCCCACACTACCCTGGTCATTGCCCCAAACGACGGGGTTTGCGGTTAGGCTGCTCCGTGTGGTGACTGACTAAGAATACAAGTGTCACCACCCCATCCTTTCCCGCGCGTGTCGTACAAGGCGACTAAAGGAAGTAAGCAGTTATCATCCATTGCATTACTGGTGGTAGGGCTAGGTACCAAGTGAGAGTACTCACTTGCTATCGGGCTCAAACGGGTCGGTACCACTGTCTGATGTGTGACCGGTCATGAAGCACGTCAGTGTATTTTGGGTGTAGAAGAAGATAGCCATTCATTCTTTCCTTTCATATCTGAGAAATGAAATGGTGCGCAGCGGCTTGACGATACTCTTGGTATAGTTGAATCCATGAGCGACAGTTACCACTTACCATCAGGTGGACCGTGGCTCGTCTACCATCATTAACAATAAAAAAGGCACATATTTCATTTCTTTTTTAAACCTTTTTTACAACAAATTAAATTAAAACTTCTTTCAACATACGATGCACAACATTACAAGTTATGTCAACGCTTAAACTATTGGTATTCAAACAGTTCTTGTTAAACAAGTTATTTTACACAAACAAAGGTAACGACGGATATCCAATAGGGATATAAAGTGCGGTGTTTATGAAAATACCCATGGCGGGCTTTTTGTAAGGGCTGGCACACACTATAGACCAATTCCCTGGTTAAAAGACCTCTTCCAACCTAAATAGTATATATATAGTACCTATACCAATGGTAAAGAAAGAAGGAACTGTATACCTAACATTAAACACGAAGTGAAAATGTGAAATCGAAAATAACAACCACGAGCAGGATTTGAACATGCATCTCCTGGATACCGTCCAGATGCTTTGTTAAGTATGAATGTGCTATCGAAATTAGCAGTCAGGAGCAATTGTCACGATGGCTGAATTGGCAAAGCATCTGGACGGTATCCAGGAGATGCATGTTCAAATCCTGCTCGTGGTTGTTATTTTCGATTTCACATTTTCACTTCGTGTTTAATGTATAGTGCTAATATTTATATATGTGCATGTAAAATGCTAAAAATATACATACCTAAAAATATCTAAATAACATTGAAGTCGGTCTAGTTAACTGGTAAGTAATAAAATTGTGTAAACATCACGAAATGAGTTTATTTTTTATTTTATTTTTTCTTTTTTTTAAAGACAACTCTCTGCACTAAGGAGTAATCCCTGTATCGCGGGGGACTATACAAACATACAATTTCAAGAACACAAAGTACGCCCAGACTCGGAGCAACCATTTGTGGATCACACAAAGAGTGTGAGTCGGGATCCTGTGTGGGAATCAAACCCACAGCACTCGGGCGGGAGGCCGGTATCTAAACCACTCCGCTATCTGTGCAGTCAGTCAGTCAGTTAGTAAACGGTTCTTGAAGTTTCTTGTTCATATCGAACGAAGTAGGTCCCTAAATAATATTAAAAGCCAGTCTTTCGGTCTTCATGTATTTTCGCCGGCGGACCCTTGAAGTAATGCAACATAATTCCAGTGGCCCGCCAACACAGGCGGAGAGACGGCACACAGCGGGTTTATTTAGTGGGTGAGGGCTCACACTACCCTGTTTGTTAATAACGGGGAGTGCGGTTAGGTACATTTTATTCCGCGTTACCAAAAAAAAAACTAAAAAATCTTCATGCATTTGCTTATTAATAGTGTGTCAATTAATAAAAAAAATATTTATTAATAGTGCGCCGCGATTTGATTATTATTAAACAGTGTTTCAATAGACACTATAGTGTAGTTTGGACCTAAACATTTCCACATCGCTCCAGAAAGTTACGTGTTGTCGAATAAAGTGACAATAGGAATGACAGTTATGAGACAAGGTCGAATAGTATCTGGTATTAATTTTATAGAGTTTTTCTTTTTTATACTGCGAGGGTGGCAAGCAAGCACATGGCCCAATTAATGGTAAACAGTTACCGTAAACGTACGTCGGCTGTGTGGGGCCGGCTTTAGAATTGTCCCACCCCTCTCTACCCACGGGAGTCGTAAGAGCCGACTGAGGGAATACCGGGGGAGTGGGCAGCAGCACTCCCTCCAGTATTAACAATATCTGCACTGCTATCGCCAACCCGCCTGCCAAGCGTGGCGATTACGGCATTATCCCTCATGACGGGACCGCTCGTTGTGGCGTTCTCTTGGGGAGGCCTATGTCCAGCAGTGGACGTTGGAAGGCTGATGGATGGATGATGGATGGATAAAGAGGTAGGGGGTGTGTGTGCCTCAATCGCTTTCACTTACCATAGGAAACACGACTGTGGGACTCCCTACAGCTTTTTGATCTTCTGTGAGAGGGTGGTACTTCCCCGTTTGAGCTGGCCTATTTATGGTGGTACAAGCAAGGTTCTACCATTAGAAGTTATATTTTACTCGTATATTGTCAGCGTTTATATGTGGTGACTTACTATTTAATTAATTTACAATGTTGTAATTGGCGTCACAGGTAGTGCCGCGGCTTATATATTACTAGCATCCATTGCCAAATTGTATAGATTCAATTCACTGATGAATGTCTGCGCAATATAAACAGTCTCCAAATTGCATATCCCCTCGACAGTGAGATTGTGGCCATGAATGCTATAAAGTATTCGAAACGTCCGTATAGTAGAAAATCAAGTACACATGATAGATTTCGTAAACGTAGTGCTATTTCATAATAGAGTGATTTTTATTTGTCTTTCTTTTTAGTCTTGTTACTATGAATATTTGCTTATATGAAGAAATGTATGTAGGGGATATAATTACATAGTTATATACTACTAGCTGACCCGACTGAAGTTCGTACCGCCATATTTTTTTTTCAATGAATCTTTCTTCTAAAATCCTGAAAGACGTGTTTTGACTTGGGCTGGCTGAACCATAGATATAGTATATAGGTACGTATTCATTTTTATTAATATAGATATAAATTAAAAAAAATGAGACATACTCGTAGACGCTGGATTTTATTTTCAATTTTTTCCATTTTTATAAAAAGACAATTAGACAACACCCTTCTTACAAACATACAATTTCACAGACACAAAGTACACCCAGACTCAGAACAACCATTTGTGGATGATACAAACAGTTTAATTGTATGGGAATCGAACCCACAAAACTCGGGCGGGAGGCCGGTATCTTAGTCACTCCGCCACCTGTGCAGTCAAGGTCAAAGTTAATATAGTTTTATTTGCTTGTAGTGGCAGAGGAACCACGGCCCACCTAATTTATAAGTGGTAACCGCCGTTCACTGATTCAGCAACACTAAAAATATAGTCGACTCACCATTTATTTCGCAGATGGGAAATAAATAAATGCACAGCTATCTGCCGCTAAAACCAAAACGCACCGAGCTGTTTCAAGATCGGTCACACGAAACATGGTAATACCAATTGGCTTGGGTCCGATAGTGAGTACTCCCACTTGGTACCCAACCCTACCATCAGTAATGAATGATAGCCGCTTACTTCCATTTTTTACTAGTGATATAGCCTTGCTTATCCCAGCATGAATGGGCTCGATCCTCTCACATAATATTAACATGTAAGTAACAGTAATTACTCCAACCGTTATATTTCGTATGAGAGCACCGGAAGCCCGAACCTCCTCCCTATCCTCTCCTTATTACCCTTCCTATCCCCTTTCTTGGAGATGGCGACGCGCGAGAGTGTCTATAGGTTACGGTGACCGCTTACCATCCATCTTCATCCATGTAGGGGTATGCTTGTTTGCTACCCATGTAGAATAAAAATGTCATCTCATACGACACCTGAAATATAAAGAAAAAAAGAATGGAGTAGTCACTTGTATTCTTAATGGAGTATGGTCTCGTTATTTTATTTTGTCAGACAAAGCCAATTCCCTCACAGAAACCAACCTCAATAAACCTATAATTAATTATGTATATAATTTTTTATTATAACATTAGAACTATAGTGACTAAAATTAACATATTTCACTTTCACAATCCGTTTTTCTTTGTAGTTCTGCTTGCATTTATGAAGGTAATCATTAAAGCTCATATATTACTCTTGAGTATTTAAATTAACACAGAAAAAGTATTGCATGAGACTCAAGTGAAAGTGCGATAACCGTGCGAAGGCGCTACCAGGTTCCACTGTATAACCGGCCACTGAAACAGTTCCATGACTCGCCTCACGTGCCACAGTCTTCGTTCGTGATAGATTTTATAAATGAATAATTAATTTACTTTCAGTCGCCATAAAACTTTAACCGCACGTAATAAAACAATGAGTAATCAAAATAAAATAAAACACAGTAGTTGGGCGGTTGACAAAAATAGCTCGCGTGGTTCACGTCCGAGCAGACAATTTCTGTACCTATTCCTTATCTGTGCAACTTAGCCAACAAAACATCGCAACCGGCAATAAGCATAAAACAAAATCGTTTCGACCCCACATACGCCGTCGCCCGAACACTTGGAAAAATCCCTATGGATTTTCCGCACGGGGTGTTGAGGGCGAGCGGCAGTACGCGGGCAGCAGGGAGAAGGAACGTAAAAGAGAAAAGCTGCGAGTTTTTATCTCGGCGCCATAAATTTTATTCGTAGCGTGATTTAGTGCGCAGATTGCCCCCCCGCGCGACGCCCGCCTCGCGCCTACGCCTCGCCGGGGTAAGGCTGCTAGTCATTGTCAAAATTATTGCACCCCTATCTACTGAAGCTTTAAATATATGTCCCCGACACGCAGTTGTACCTACAACCCATTCTTACGTTCGATGCTTTGAAAATGTTACTTTTGTTATTTTACAAAAAAAAGTAATTTTAACTAATAACGCACTTAGAAAATTTGAGTGAAAAATAAAATAATATTTGAAGTAAAAAATAAAATAAAAAATGCATCATACAACAAAGGATTCAAAGAAACATAAGATACAGCTAAGAATGAAATCAATTTGGAATAAGCCTATTCTTTGCTATTGTTGATAGGTTGTATTCTAGAAGATTATTACGCAAATTTCGCTTTCTTTATATATCAATTGCATCTAAATTTCCACTTGATTAATTTTCAGTATTGCTGTTAACACTCTATGCAGCGAACTGTTAATAGAATAATGCAATTCTGGAACAACCAATGGCGCCATAAGTTTCGATAGAATACAAGAAAAAACATGCGCCGTCCTAATCCCTCATTCTTGCTTTAAAAGTAAATCTTACTTATTTGTCAATACGGAGCCACAAAGGCGTCCAAATACCCTTACACTGGATGAAAAGCATAATACACGCCTCATAATAGCGTAGCAATTCAGAAACTGTTAAATTCATAATGCGCTTTTGTTGCTCTCTTGACAGCTCGGTTTTTTCAATCAGTGGTTTTGGATTGCCGGCCAGTGCGTCGCGAAAGTGACATTCACAACTTCTAGCGAATTGATCACTATCGGGGGCGTATTTTATGTAAACACGACAAATTTTGTGATGTATACTAGTAGGCAGCAGATGCGCTTGTGTTATTTTTATTGTCTGTACAAATGGTTGAGAGCTGCGGGATCGGAGGTTCGCATTTGATCCGGGACACTCACTCTACACTGTGTCTTATCTCGGATCTGGTTTTATGAAACCCTAAATTTACGACTGTGGTGAGGGGTAGGAGCTGTATTAAGCCGACTCTCGACGCTCGCTGCGACAGACACTTTTGTCACCAGCAATTCATGGTCGGAGCACGTTCGGCAAAAATTTTGCGTGTCAAATTACACTGAAGCAACAGTCGATTGATGATGAGATTAGGCAATACAAGTGTCGCTATAGAACTTATTTTTCTGTTTACGATTATTACTTATGTAAATGACAGCATAAAAGTTTCCTTTTAACAAGTAAATCGACATCCTTCATTATACCTCATTAGAACACAGTAAATTGTACCTTTTCTACTTATTCCTTTTACTTAATATTGTTGCCCTAAAGGATCAGAAAATAACAGTACATTTTAATCTTATATAGTAAGTCTATATAGGGTCTATATGCTAGTTTTACCGCCTAAGTTATAGGCTATAAAACTAGCACGATCAAAGTTATAAATTACTGGGAAGATGGCGGGGCAACTTATGACACTTTTTTTCTTATAGACCCTTTAGCTGTAGGTTTTTAAGTACTATATCAGGTATAAGTACTTACTTGCAAATGAGCCACAAATTATCTATTGTTAGTAGATAAGAACACACTATCATTCGGTACAGAGCGCGTGCCAAATACTTCGTCATTTTGTAAGTAATAAATTAAAATATGTAGTACCTACACTTACAGTAAATATTGATTACGTTTCAAATGCAACATACTTTGTATTAATTCATCTTTCATTTATTATATTCCATATAATAACATCTTAATTGGAGAGAAAGGTTAGTTTTAATTACGGCCTACTGTCCGGGGCGGTAGGTTAGCTCAGATACAGGCCGGTCCTCTATAAATTACAGGAATAAATCCCGGGAAAGAAAAATTGCCCTCTGGAGCACATAATTCTTGCCTTGTCACAAGCCCTCCTTATCTATAGCCAATACCGGATTACAATGCGATTTTTATTTTATGCTATATTCGTTGTTACTTCCAACCTACTTTACATCGCCATTTACGTACATGTATGAATAACTCTACGCTAAGCATTTAAAATTATATTCAAAGCTTTTTTTTTTTTTTTTTCAAAAAAAAAATTACAAATCTTCATAATTTTTTTTACCTATATAAAAATAACGTTGATAGACTGATTAAAATAGTTTTGGTTCTACACAAATATATCTCGGCTAAGTACCTGAATTGAACCCACAAAACCACAAAAAGAGGTAGGTACTAAAATATCTCATAGGTATTTGTTTTCATGCATAAAAAAATATTACTTCATAAGATAATAATATCTTTAATGTAATAGGAATTCTTCCATATTAAATCCAATGACTAATTCCATTAAGTTTTCATTGGAGTAAGTACCTACGTACCTTGTACATGCAAAACTCTCACTACTCAAATATAAAATTGTAAACAATCTCATGCAATAAATATACTATCAAAATAAACTAGAGAGCTAATGTCGCTGAGTAAGTACAACGATGCTTGAGCTAATATTTTATAATGTTGGCCAACAATATCTTTTAATGGACAATGACAAATGATCCCCTTTGTCAAGAATTGAGATGTCACGGTAGTACCATTGTACACCAACAAACGGCCGAATTCACGAAATATATAGAGAGAGAGAAAAAATAAATTTCAACGAAATATTTTGACAAGATAATGTATGGGCAGGTACCTACATGGTATGACTTGACAAGCCTAATGATCGCTTAATTATTATCTAAATGCAGGTGGATTTTGTAGAATCTTTGATATTACCTACTAGGAGATAAAGTTGGTCAGTAAAAAAAAAGCGAATTAGAAAGTAGTAAAATAATACTTTATCTATCACGTAAAAACTCAGTGCCCTAAGCGGCTATGTAATATTTTCTTTAAAGACAATCATAAACTAAACCTCTACCTTTCCCATGATACTTGCTAAACTACTACAGACTTTATAAATTTTAACTAAGAGAACTTTTCAATGGATCCCAAAGAAATAAAATTTAATATTTTTATACATTTAACATGCTTAAATTAACAAAAAGTGCAAAAATGTGAATAAAAGTTAGTTAAAGAAAAAAATATTTGTGAATGTGTAAAAAGAGAACTTTACAACGAGCGAGATTCACACCGGCGGCGGCGTCTCTTCTAATGCGGGGAAGTGCTCTAGACCTCTAAGCCATCGCAGTCGCTGACGGCTATTCCCAATCTCCACGATACATTTGTTTTTAGATGTTTTTACAACCCACGCTCGCAGTTTTTCCACTTTCACAAATAATTGGTTCTTTAAAGTAGCTGAGCATGTCAAGTGCTAAAAATACAGATCAAAATAAAGTTAATAAAATAGAATGAAGATATGAAAAAAATTAAAGATATTCTTTGTTTTATACATGAAGTATACCTACACAAATGTGGCTTTAGTCTTATAAAAAAATGTTTACATTACATTCAATAAAAATGTAATCTATAAGTATACCTATTTATTTAAAAATAGCATAAATGTATAGCTTCATTTCTATTACAACCTGCTTTTGCATATATTGATAAAATAAAAACATATCTAATAGTACTCGTAATCACCTTACCTATAGAAAACTGCTTAACATTTATTACAATCTATTCTAGTCGTATTATTTATGTATAACTTCAAAGATATACTTTCTTGTATAAGCAAATACTGAACATAAAAATGAAATAATTAAACGACTTTGGTGTATATTTATTGCATTTAATCGACTTTCTACTATCTAGACACATAGTGACAGCAGGCACTGTGTCTGCCAATTTCGTTCCTGGTTTCTCAAATAGTTTATAATACGTATAGAATTAGATACGTTGTCACGAAAGGACCAAAGTTTTTGATAAATCCAATTGTGAAACGGCTACAGAAGCCGTTTCATCGGTGTGGTGATGGACTAACTACTTATAGTATCATCACCCCATTTTTTCCCGCGGGCGACTAAGATAAGTTTGTTTATTCTTGTGATAACGGAGGACGCCGTCCGTCCATTCATTCATTTCTCATTAGCGAAATGAAATGGTGAGCAGTGGTAGACAGTACTCTATAGTTGAGTCCATGAGCGGCGGTTACCATTTACTATCGGGTGAGTCGTGGCTCGTCTGCCACTAAAAGTTTTATTCGACCACAATATTTTAACAAATAAATATTAAAGTTGTTAACAACTTTAAGCTTAACCCAGGCATTGATAATATTAATTAGGTAATTTTACTAATAATAGAATTTTAAAAGATCCAGTAACAGAACTACACAATGATTCAATAACACACCAAAAATATATGCCCTAAAATAAAATACTCATAAAACTAAAAACAAAACCTTAATAATTTTACTGAGGTGCTTATTTCTGATGTGTCATTTTCATGAGCACTCACAAACTGCAACGGCCCGCAAGATGTTAAGTAAAAACTACTGCATCATGGACTCAGTAATACCAGGAACACAGCCAAGCCACTTGCGACCATGAAGATCAAGCACTATTCCCCAGAGTAGTGGGAGGATCAGCTATCATCTTCGCTTACAACGAAAACATGTCTAGATATTTCATGGCTGTTTAAGATGATCTTCAGGCCGATATCGACCACGACATCTAGTGTCAGATAACGGCTAACTACGCAGAGATAGTGCATGAGTATGTGCGCAATCACAAGTGCACTATTCCCCCACTTTTTCACTCCAATGAAATAAATCGGGCGCAAAAACTTTCCGAAGCATGGGGGTGGAAAAACATGGTGTTTTGAAGAAAAATTAAATGATTTTTTTGCTGCACGGCATTCAAACCCATACGGTAAGCATTGTCGTTCGAGTCAGACAGCATATAAGAAGGCTTTGTCTCGAAACATATTTTTATGTTTTTTTTTTTTGTTAAGGCGGGAACTAATGTTCCTAATCGCACACCCTGTCGTTCGGGGCAACGAACAGTGTAGTGTGGGGCCCTCACCCACTAAGCTAACCCGCCGTGTGCCGTCTCTCCGCCTTTATTGGCGGACCACTCGAACCATATAACATTCCTTCAGTGGTCAGGCTTCAAACTCTAGCAACATAGCAATATAAAGTTTAATAATCAATCGTTATTTCATCACGCCTATCTACATATATACTATTTATAGTCTATTCTCAATAATTGCATAACAAATGCGGTGACGCGATATTGTATTAGAATTTATTGTTTTCTTTTGTTACCAAGCCCAGTGGGTTGCGGCAGACAACACAGACGATAATGGCGATATTTATTTGTGTAGAGGAGATTATTTATTTATTTTTCTCGTACAATGTTGACGCTTTGTTACCGCACCAGTGGATCTACAAATAATTTCCAATGCCTTTGTATTAGGAACGTGTAACAAACACTTCTTGTCAATATTATTTGTAATTCAAAATACTTTTCTGTTGACAAAAGGATGGCATTAACGTTTACATGTATATTAGATACTAAAATAGGTATGTATCTTATAACTATTATAAAGCTGTAGCATAGCAGAGTTGTGTGCGACATTTAAGATGATTGAGAAAAAATGGCTGTATAATAGGTATGTCTGAACACAAAACAATTTTTTTTAGATTTTTTGTCTGCTTGTTCGTTTGCGCATCACGCAAAAACTCCTGAACGGATTTTGATGCAACTTTATTATTTGATAGCTCTTAATTAGACTTTAAAACTGGTATAAATTTTATCTCAGTGCTGTATCGGGAACCTGAGATATAACCTAAAAAGCAGCTTTTGGCTACGGCGGAAGCGCGGGCAAAGACTAGTTTAGCTATAAATGTTTCAAAAAACGTATTTGTTCACTTATACACGAAACGGTTTTTAAAACACTTTCAGTGTCGTTTAGATTTTTAAGGAAAATTTGTATTCATAAATAATATTAACCTGAATAAGATCACAGGTACAGCGGACATCTTTTCAGTAAACTTAAATTCATTTAAAAAAATAATTCATGATAATGTACACAATTAACACAAGATTGTAAATGTTTTAATTTCTAAACTTAGAAAACCATGTTCTTTTTTCTTCTTTTACGTTCTGAGCATAGAAATCATCTTTTCTTTTTTCCTTTATTCATAGGCATGTTGTGTTCATCTGTAATTAGTTGTACAATTAGCTAAGTAACAGCTTTAATATGGTTACATTATAAGAGTTTTATTGTAACAACTGTTGATCAACCTAATAAATAAATAAAAATAAATAATATGAGTACATTCTTATAAAACTTTATTTAATTGGAACTCTTCAATGAATTCTGATTAAAATAATTCGAAATCAAAAATCGATTTTTGCAGATTAGGCTAGCTAAGCTTTTAGAAATAGTTGAATAGACTAAAAGTTAATTGTTTGTTTCTTAATTGACTAGAGAGTTGTAACTTCAAACATCCTAAATTTTTTTTCCATCGGTATTGAACCCGCGGTGGCGTGGAACGAGGGTGAGTCACTAGTTTAAATAAACGTGCACGGAAAAACTACACAATTTGATTTCTCTACTGTACTGAAGGAAACAAATAAATTTACCACTGTTAGCCACTGTTAATTTCTTATAAAATAACAACTTTGCCTAATAGGCTGTTTCTCAATAGCTATCTGTGCTTTTTCTGAGCACAGTAAACAAAAACAAAAAATAAGCACCCATCGTTTATCAGTCGCTCGGTTTGATGCTTTTGTCTCGCTACTTCATAGACTCAGTTAAATGCCCTGTTAAGCATTAAACAACAAAGGACTCACGGATTATGTCACTACTTTTTTCAGATAAGTACAGAAAAAAAAGAGATTTACAGTGTTACTATGAAAATAGTCCATTATACACGTCTATAGGTTTTATCAGGCACACGTATTTTGGATTTGGCAAGATCTTAAGATACGGGCTCCCGCCTAGTTTGGAAGGCAGCAGATTAGTTATTAAGTTAATCTATATGTATATCTACTTGGTTACTGTAGCGTGGTTCGATGGTATGATTTAATAAAGATTTTTTTTTTCTAACATCATATTTTATATACCTATTTTTAAAAAGATTATAAAAAAAATAAACACACACTCAAATACACTATTACAAAAACACTCACAACAAAATATAAGGTAACTAATTTAAAGATATATAAAATAGTGGACCACCGACATCGGGTGCAGGGACCAAGCTGCCGGTGGTTAGGGCTCCAGAGAAAGGAACCTCCTCACAATACGTGGCGTGTCGAGGTACTGCCTTTAGCCGAGCCCTTAATCCAGCTGTCTAACGAGAGTATCTTTAGGTGTTGGTCGAGACTCTTGGCGATCAGACCATTAACCGATATGACTATCGGAACAATAATTGTCATTATTTATTAATTATTATTATTCTCTTTGAAAAATTCGCCTTCAAACATTTTTAAATATATTATAAAAATACACAAACACTCGCACAAACATACTTATAAAAATACAAACAAAAACACAAACAACTCAATATAACATATTTAAAAATATTTAAAATAGTAGACCACCGACATCGGGTGCAGGGACCAAGCTGCCGATGGTTAGGGCTCCAGAGAAAGGAACCTCCTCACAATACGTGCCGTGTCGAGGAGTACTGCCTTCTGTATCAAGCCCTTGACCCAGCCGTCTAACGAGAGTCTTTAGGTGTTGGTCGAGAATCTTGGCGATCAGTCCGTTAGCCGATATGACTATCGGAACAATAATTGTTAAATCAACATCCCACATGTCGGTAATCTCATGAGCTAAATCCATATATTTAATTTGTTTTTCTTTTTCAGCTTTCACCAGATTCTCGTCATGTGGAACAGTGACATTAACAATTAGTGCACGGCGCTCTGATCGGTCTATCACCACTATATCAGGGTTATTAGCAACAATAGTCCTGTCAGTAATGACAGACCGATCCTAGTACAACGTGGTGCGGTTATTTTCGAGAACTGGGTCGGGCACATATCTATAGTACGGCACTTCTGTTTCCACCAGATTGTATTTAAGAGCAAGTTGCTGATGGATAATCCTTTTTTTTTTTTTTTTTTTTTTGTTTAGGCGGGAAAAAATGTTCCTAACCGCACACCCCGTCGCTCGGGGCAACGAACAGGGTAGTGTGGGGCCTTCACCCACTAAAGAAACCCGCCGTGTACCGTCTCTCCGCCTTTATTGGCGAGCCACTGGAACTATGTTACATTCCTTCGGTGGTCCGCCGGCGGCTTACCCTTTCGGGTACCCTCATCTGAGCAACGCATCCGTACACGGAGCGTCGCACCTTCGCGGGAGGCCTTGCGGGTGGCGGACGTTCCCCGGTCCATCCACCCGCAGCCCCAGCTAGGGCGGCATTAGGCGCAAATATTCACGCCTGCGCCGCCCCAGTCGCTGGCGGCGGTTTGGGTCTGCGGAAGGATCAGCCTCCCTGGCCCTCTCCGCCGCTTCCTTCCGCGAGATGACCTCCTCGCAGAAGGCAGCGACCGCGGCCCAATTCCTGTCGCTGCCAAGCATCGCTCTGACGACGCTCGGCAGCGAGAGGTTCGCCCCTATTGCTGCGACAAGTTCACGACGCTGCTCGGCCCAAGCCGGGCACGACTCGAGCGTGTGCTGCGCCGTGTCCTCGTCGCAGCCGCAATGGTGACAGCCCGGAGTCGCTTCCCTCCTTGCGACAATGTGCAGATATCTGCCGAAGCAACCGTGCCCCGACAGCACCTGCACCAGTCGGAAGGTAAGGACTCCGTGCGGTCGCCCTGCCCACTCTTCCAGCACTGGCTGGAGCGCACCTACGGTCCAAAGACCGGCCCGGGGCGCCTCCAGCCGCGCCCTCCAGTTGGCCATGGCAGCTCGGCGGGCGTCGCCCTGCCATCTGGCCACCACGCTGGGTGGGGGACGTCCACCCCCCTCCCGCTCTTGCGACGCCCGCCGGTACACCTCGGCGAGCACCTCCGCCTCCAAGTCCCACGGAGGGGTTCCGGCCAACACGCAGGCCGCCTCCGTCGACACCGTTCGGTATCCACGTATGACCCTGGACGCGACGACTCTCTGTGGCCTCCACAGAAGAGCCCTGTTTAGTGCGTCCAGGGACTCCGCCCACACGGGTGCGCCGTACAGCGCCATCGACCGGACCACCCCCGCGTAAAGCCGTCGACACGCATTGTTGGGTCCGCCCATATTCGGCATGAGCCGTGCAAGGGCGGACGCCGCACCGACGAACCTCGGAGACAGTTGACGGAAGTGCTCGCGAAGCTGATGGATAATCCTGGCTACTTGGTTATGTCTATGCAAATAATCGCCGTTGGCAAGACGAGTACAACCAGAAACAATATGCCTTAGGGATTCTCCGGATCGGTGACATGCCCGATAGATGTCAACCGTACCATCTTTCAGGATATATTTCCGGTAATTATTCGTCATCACAACTTCGTCCATTATCGCAAAGACAAAACCTTCAGTTTCTCCGAAGAGATCACTGAATTGTAGCCAGGAGACTGATGCTGAATGGTCAACATCAGGCCCATGTAAGACCCGATAAAAACGTCCATACAGCTCCTTGTTCCTCCATACCTCCCGATGGTCCTCAATGCTAAGTACCGTAGGTTTGTGCCAGTTCTCTTTTGCCAAACTGAGCGGAGTATATCCCTAGTCCACTCTAACTACATCACGATGCACATCCGTGTCAGTGTTGAGAAAGTATTCTCGGAGGCTGCATACCTCGCGGTTATGAAGGGTCTTGATGTTAAGAAAACCACGACCCCCGCATTTCCGCGGGACATACAACCTCATTACGGATGATCGCGGGTGGTGCATTCGGTATGCAGTCAGAAGTGTACGAACCTTCCTATCTAGAGCATCTAGCTCAGATTGAGTCCATTTGAGTACGCCAAAGGAATACAACATTATTAATATCGAACATTAATTATTATTATTATTATTAATATCGAACATTAATTATTATTATTATTCAATCAATTAACTACCATTGTAAGTGCTTGCTTCGGTGTGACTGGGCATCATCAGGTCTCAGGTTCGAATACCGGGTCGGGCCAAAGTTATTTTCGTCAAAAACAATTCAATAACAGCTTGTTAGGAGTTAATGGTGTTTCAATGCCGCGCCTCGAAAAGCACGTAATGCCGTTGGACCTGCGCCTGATGTCTCTCCGTTGGTATTGGAATACCGTCCCATCGTATAAGAGAATAAGGAAACGGAGAGTGCATTTCTGTTTACGCGCACACACGTGCACTACAATATCATCAATGATCAATAGGAAAGAATAAAAACTTCAAATAAAACACTAATCTCATTGTTTAGTGTTTTATTTGAAGTTTTTGAATAAATTGTGGAATAATAGGTCAATTACCTTCAAATGATTTTCTCATGAATTCTATCATCGGATCTTAATTAATTTATATGGGATCCTTTGCTTATGAGGAAACTGATATCGCTAGCAACACCAGAAATATCACTCGCGGGTCGCCATCTCCAAGGAAAGGGATAGGAGGTGGATAGGAAGGATAATAAGTAGAGTATAAGTAGGATACTAAGGAGAGGATACGATATATAATAAGGAGAGGATAGGGAGGGGTGTTGGGCCTCCGGCGCTCTCACTCACCATACGAAACACAACGGCAGGAGTAACTGCAGTTGTTAGACGCTGATCTTTTGTGAGAGGGGTACTTCCCCGATCGAGCCAACCATTCATGCTGAGATAAGCAAAGCTCTACCACTAGATACTTGTTACACAAAATATTTTTTCTATGTGAAAACATTAGCTGGCGAGTCGTGGGTGTGTAATACACTTCTGCCTACCCCTTCGGGGAATACAGGCGTGATGCTCTGTTTAAAACATTATATGAGTTGATCATACAATGAAAAGGCAATTTTCAAGTATTTACTCAAACGATTTTACACCAGAAACAACGATTAAAGTGAAATGCGTTACATTTTAGACAAAAAACGCCGACCACCGGGCCAGGCGGCTTCGATCCAAACCCCATAATTCCATGGTCTATTACATCTAATACAATTCGGTACGGCCCGCCTTGTTACCAAACATTCCAGACATATTTATTGCAATATTAGAATTAACGATGTGAATACAACATAACCCTCTAAATAACAAGATAATTCGGTCAGACTTTAATTCGCTGACAAAGATCAGGCAAGTTCGTAATCGTTCGGGCGTGTTGTCGATGCCGCTATTTCAATTTTATATGTCGTTTAATTGTGAGAAACTTTGCGACATATGATTACTTTGCAGTTAAATTAATGAAACAGAAAATATAACTAACTACATAATGATGTTTTTACTTTGAAACCAATTAGGAAAATCTTGAAACTAATTGAAGCCTTAATAAATATACGAATATGTGCGAATTGATATACGAGCTTTACCTTGCAACAAAGCCAATATAAATCCATCCATCCATCCATCCATCCATCCTTTTAACGTCCACTGCAGCTGGACATAGGCCTCCCCAGGAATGGAGGATAGTGCCGTAATCGCCACGCTTGGCAGGCGGATTGGCGGTCGCAGAGGAAGTTGTTAAAACTCGAAGGTGTGCTGGGTGATTTGAAAAAAAAAGTTAATGTCTTGAGGTTCTTCTCTGGTTCTTCTTATGGTAGAACTACATTCATACCACAAACATTACAACAATTTTTTTCAACATACATTACACAAATTACAACTGACTGTAAAACCTAGGGCGGTTTCGATTTCGCACGGATGGAAGTGATTCCGTGCTGTCATCATTGCAGCTTCGAAGAGGACATGCAGGCATGCCCTCGAGTTGTGCGCGGCGCTGCCTTCTGCGAGGAAATCATCTAGCAGAAGAAAACCCCTAAGCTGTCCTGAACCAGCCAGTGATTGCGCAGGGTTGCGCAGGCGCGAGTATCTACACCTAATGTCGCCCTAGTGGTGGATGGAAAGGAGAACGCTCTCCACCCGCAATGCCTCCCGCGAAGGAGCGACGCTCCAATGTGTAGAAGCTTCGCTATAAGAGGGTAACCGCCGTGTGCTGTCTCTCCGCCTGTATTGGCAGACCATTGGAACTGTATTACATTACTTTATTGGTATGATTTAGTAAACCTGTCTACGGAACAGATCTAATACAATTTACGACGAATGCCAATTAGTTAAAAAAACTACTTATTTAGAGGTTAATCGTTAATGAAAATACTAAATATTATACATATTATCAATGGTGAAAGAATAATCTAAAATATAGTACTATATGTCATTTATTGAATCATTGACATATTGTCCTATAAACCTCCTCTCGAAAATGACTCGCCAAACCTGTTTATCTGGAAATAATTGAATATTTATAGTATTTTAACATTAGTGACATACTCAGGTTAGCGGAAGATATAAATAATTATAAGGGTATTGACTTGTTACTTAATCAGCATACACCATACAAATTACGCTGACTAATAACTAACTTATCAATTTATCAAGCACTGACATGTCGAGTACCTACTATCGATTAAAATGAACTCGTGAAACTTTTACCTATTTGCATAAAACCCCATATTTTTGATTGTTAAATACGTGACGGCAATAAAACGCGAATTACGACTGTGTTTAGGGTCCACGATTACGCACGGCCATTAGTGATTCGGTATGGTTACAACATCAAAATACTGTCCGTTTGCGAAAATTATCTGTACAGACTATTTATAATAAATTACTAAATATAATATGATAAGAATGCCTTATCAACTGTCAATAAACACCTTATATTATCTTGTAAAATATAAGTAAGTATATTTTAACAAAAACAATAAAACGTATTAATTGAGTTAATCCAGATTAAAATGTACATTCTGTATTTAGATATTTATATATATTTTTTTAGCATTTGACATGCTCAGCCATATACATTAAACACAAAGGAGATGTACCAAATGCCCATACATTCTCGGCTTGGAAAGGACATACATAAAACAATATGTTTTTTGAAGATAAATGACTACCCTATTGCCCTGTGTATTTCTTTTCACACTAAGACTTTTGGATGATGAGATAAAAGACATCTAAGATGGATATAATTTTGAAATTGAAATACCTCAAAATCGAATATTTGATCAAAAATAACACCATAATTATAAAGAAATAAAATAATATATACATATATAAACAAATAATGAGGATTAAAATCACTAAATATATAGCTTATACTCATAAAATCACAATACTATATTCACGATACACAATACACAATAACAACAGTAGACGAGTAGAATGACATGACATGACAGATGTAAAATGTTTTGCCAATATTTTGAATCATAATTGATACTCTTGATTAGAAATAATATCAGTTTTCACCAAATAATTATAAAAAATATTTTCTTAAATAGTCATATTACTGTTCTCACCAAATTATTTAAGAAATAACTACGTAATATTGTTTTGTAATATAATAGTACCAAAGTTTTTAATGTTGTCAATTCAGCGTAGTGGCAATATCCTATTTGATTGTCAACAGATAACAATAATTCACAATAACCATTACGATTAAGTACAAATTCAAAATAATAGCTTTTTAAACTATAATCTTTTTCTGAAGTTCTATCAAGAAAAGAAAACCACTGACGGATTTTATAAATTATTAGTTTAATTTTAAATATTGAAAACATTATGGCCGCTACAGGCCGTAAATGGTACATGTCCTTTGTGTTTAAATGTACATTATGTTTACGTAGGTACCTATGCCAAGTCTCATTTATCCTTCCAGCCATTTTTACGTAATTGTATATTAATAACTAACATCCAAACATACTAACTTCCATATTTATAACATTAATAAAATTACATTAGTTTTAAAATTAAGTATTTAATAAAATACAAGCAATAATGTGGTAGTTTTTACGACGAGAGATATTGACATTAAGGACGCGTAGCGAAACAACGTTCTATCGTTGCGTTTATAATTTGAAACATATTTACCCGTTAATAACATGTTTATTATTTAATGACAAAGCTAAAATAGCTTTTTTCCTAGTAATGAGCAACATACTTTAACGTAAGAAATATTATTATTCATATTTGATAGCCACGTAACCCTTACTCAGGAGGCAATTGAGATAGGGATCGATCGCCAAGCACATCTCGATTTCTTTCATTAAATCTAATTAGCCTGAGAAGGCCGGTAGCTGGATTATAAATTAATATAACGATTTGGTAAAATAATATAAAACTTCAAAGTAATCTCAAAAAGGTTAGTTCGTGTGACATTCAGGATAATAAAGATTGCTGGACAGACAGTTTATTGAGGCTCGTACTATTTTGAACAAGGATATTAAACTTGATATACTAATCTACTTTATGTATTTTCATCAAGTATAATGTTAAAAGATATTATAAACCACGGCACTATCCCCCATCATCCCACTATCATCATCTATACGTACAGATGATAGTGGGATGATGGGGGATAGTGCCGTGTGGGGCCGGCTTTAGAATTGTCCCACCCCTCTCCAATACCGGGGGAGAGGGCAGCAGGACTCCCTCGAATATTAACAACATCCACTGCGATCGCCAACCCACCTGCCAAGCGTGGCGATTACGGCACTATCCCTCATCCTTGGGGAGGCGTATGTCCAACAGTGGACTTTAAAAGGCTGATGAATGGATGGATGATACGTACAGAATACACATACAATATGATAATTACAATAAATACAATATGATAATTTATAAGAATAGATATAAATCTATTCTTATAAATTATCATATTTTACATTCCTTTTTTTTTAGTTAAAGCGGGAAAAAATGTACCTAACCGCATATCCCGTCGTTCGGGGCAACGAACAGGGTAGTATGGGGCCCTCGCCCACTAAATAAACCCGCCATGTTCTATCTCTCCGCCTGTATTGGCGGGCCACTGGAACTGTGTCACATTATTTTAATATTTACATTCCTGTCTAACCTATTCTTAAATCTCTTTTAGATACTTTTACGAGCAGTAACTTTATATTATGTAGTTCTAATTGTTTTAACAAGTTTAACGTACTTTTTATTAAAGAAAAACATAGTTTCAATAAGTAAAAAAATCCTATTTACTTGTAGGTATCACCGAAATTTACCTCGATTCACTCGTCAAAAGTTTAAGTAATTTATGATACAGTTCTGATTGCGATATACTTACCATAATTTTATAGACTTTACAGTTGCCCATATACTGAGACCAGTACTGCTTAATAAAGGTGACATACGATGTGGACCACATAGCTACACGTCATAGGCTTAGGCAGTGCAGGTAAATGCATTTAAATTAATTAAGGGGAGTTGGACCGCCCGCGCGCTACCGTCCCGGCGGGGCGTCCGCGTGACGACTTCATGCAGCTTCCAAGAAGGGATTTAGTGAAACTAGTACCTGGACGTGACAGGAATACCACTTGTTACGTCACAGGTTACTAGGCACCGTTTATTTTTGTATTCTTTCTTCTGAGACTGAACGACTTATACAGATGTTATCTTTCATAAGATCACTAAGATTATGAATATGATAGTTAGCAACACGCCTGTATTCCCCGAAGGGGTAGGCAGAGGTGTATTACACACCCACGATTCGCCAGCTATGTTTAAGTCCCACGTAATAGGGGGCGAGCCTATTGACGTCTACCGGGCACATTTCCAAACTCCGGGCTGCCACTGAGAATTTCTTTTTTTTAGTTACTCTGTCTTTACATTGCTATCCTGTCCTACCGATCTAACAAGCCTAGCACAAATGTTATAGAATAGAATAATCAACCTACGGGATTGACAGTCGGTTACGCTTACGTTGTCTTAACCTTATGTCTATCTCATTAAATAATTATTCTATTCTATTCTACTAGCGTTTATGCCAATCTAGAGGGAGGAGGAGGAACCAAGAGCCACCATAGCAACAGATGGCTACCACAAATATGAGGTAGGACTTAGTGTAATAATTACCTCGGAATCCTGCAATGTTTTAGCTTGAATAACCAAGGATATTAATACTCTGTTTAAATATAGAGAGTAGTGGTATCTAGTTACTTTGATAAGGAGTCGTGAGGCAGGTCAGCGTGGTAGTTTTAGATGACAAGCCTTTTGGGAAGAGTCCGACATAACCTACGGCGTGCCGTTGCAGAGAGATATGCGTAATACAATTCTATATAATACAAAAGATCTTGAGCACAGTAGTTAATGAAGTCGGTATAACTATAGGAAATTAGTAATAAGACCTATAGGTTCTAAGAATAAATTAATACATTCTTACTGTGTATATCACCATGGCTCAAGCATTTGAGTGAACTTATCTTCTTTAAACGGTACTTACTTCAGTCGTTTGTATATTTATTAAACACTTAAAATTTAACAAGTACCTACATGGTAGTCTTGATTCGCAGGAATGGTGTTGTACTGTTTGCACAAGCAAGACTGAAATAATAGGTGCGAACAGTACAACAATAGGTGCAGGCCCTTAAATGGCTCATCCATCCATCAGCCTTTTAACGTCCACTGCTGGACATAGGCCTCCCCAAGAGAACGCCACAACGAGCGGTCCTGTGCTGACCGCATCCAACGGCTCCCCGCAGCTTTGACCAGATCATCGGTCCATCTGGTGGGGGGCCGTCCTACGCTGCGCCGTCCGATACGTGGTCGCCACTCGAGAACCTTTCGTCCCCAACGGTTATCGGTTCGTCGAGCGATGTGGCCTGCCCATTGCCACTTCAGCATGGCAACCCGGCGGGCTATGTCGGTCACTCTCGTTCTCCTACGGATCTCCGTATTACGGATTCGATCACGTAGGGAAATACCAAGCATAGCCCGCTCCATGGCCCGCTGAGTGACTTTGAGCCTTGATATGAGGCCAACATTCAGAGACCACGTCTCTGTTCCGTATGTCATCACTGGTAACACACACTGGTCGTAGACCTTCGTTTTCAGACACTGCGGAATATTGGACGAGAAGATCTTCCTTAGCTTCCCGAACGCTGCCCGGCCGAGTTGGATTCGTCGATTGACCTCTTTCTCGAAGTTGTGCCTACCTAACTGGACTGTTTGTCCCAGGTAGACATAATGGTCGACAACTTCGAGAAGCGCACTTAAATGGCTACTATGAGTTATTGCGACTGTCCCTTAAATATTTTATTGATTTTTATCATGGCTCCAATGTCAACCCCGTCTCGACGGTAGCTATAAAAAATGTCGTTAATTTTTTGCGTAATAATGCAAATCGTGTTTCACATGGAGATTTTGGTATAATCAAAATTTTATGTAACATTTAAGCAAAGGTAATGTTACTGGATTGGACTAAACTAAGCAATGAGATTATATTCTAAGTTTTATTTTACCTTTTGTTGGAGTATTCACATAATAAAAAGTTCATTCAAGTGCCAAAATAAATTTATCTCAGAGGACACTAAACATTAATAAATACCTCACATACATACTAAGTAGGTACTTATTTATACATCCTAACTATTATAAAACTGTAGCAGAGCTGTCTGTACATTTAGGTTATGTATTTGAGAAAATTTAGATTGTGCCACCCCAAAATCTGCGCTAAAAAAACTATTGTTGAAGTGGGATAAAATATCACCTATCTTACCCGGGCCATAATATCGAATCCATTGACCCCTTATTCATCAAAATCTGATGAATAGTTTAGGCGCTACGGAGGGACATACGTGAATACAGACACATACACTACTAAAATCTCAACCCTTCCTTTTGGCTTCACCGTAGTCGGGTAAAAAGGTATGTGATTTGACTTAGCAGCATACCAAAGGATCTGGACAACCTTTTATCTAAAAAAATAGGGGTGGATGAGAGGGGATAGAATCTAATAATTCTCAGGAGAAGGGTGAAATTAACTAAATCTCTGATCAGAAATTTAAATTACAAGATTTGGCGTTTTTTGGAAAATTCCACAAATGTTAAAACATGAAACAGAAATATAGAAAGAAAGTAAAGAAAATCGATGCCCACAAAGTCATGGATATCAATTAATAACAATTTACTAATAGGCAACATATACACTTGAAAAACAAAAGAGTGTAATTGTAATAGAAGAAAAAATGTGTATCAACTGCTTAGCGAGGGTGCAGTTAGCTGAGACGAGAACAAGTAGGTATAACTAATTATTCATAAAGAAAATTATTTTTTTATCTCCGCAAGCAGAATAACTGATCATTATTACTTGAATGCGGACTCTGTATTTCAATAAATGGATGCCAACTTATTATAATTACTTGAATGCAAACTTTGTAATGCAATAAATAAAACCTAACTCGCTTCAAGGGTGGCCTTTAGGCTCAGACTTTATCTTGTTAGAATCCAAATTTAAGTATAAAGTACAAGGCCCACCTATTGACATTATTAAACAACATACATATGGACTTCTAACACACTAATATAATACAAGAAGGTATTATGGAGCTAACCCGTGCTCACCTGGCGTCACCCGCACCCGCTCTCCCACAGATAAAAAAACTCTTATAAAGAAATAAATTATTACGTTATGGGTTTTTGAAAGAGTCCACTGCTGCTAAGAAATGACAATATTATTAAAAAGTACGCGTCTTTGTCACAATATCTTTTTGTATTCGATATATTGTCGCCATAATAAATGCTGCCCCTTTATGGGTCGAGCATTGTGCTCCGTACCTTTGTGGACATTATTAAATATATTTTAAAGAGTTTTATTAATGGTGGGCGTCAGAAAGAGAATGTTTGATTTATTTTTTCGACGCGTGTGCTCGATGCTAGGTTGATGTCCTTCAATCATATGAATAAGTTATGGGAGAACTCTTAACATTTACAACTAGAATATTGTCGTATGTTGTACCTATTGTAATCATTTAATTATACATTTAGTGCGGTAAAGGATTAAATTATAGTAATATTAAATAATCCCTATTTTAATATTTTCTATAAATACATTTATAAAAGCCCACCACTGAAGAATAAGTATCCAGAAATACAGCCTTATTAATGCTTTGCTTGATAATTCAATAGCCACATTGCAATAAAAAAAAGCATTCCCGCGCTGTCGATAACCATAAAACTTGCAAAAAATTGTCATATCAAATTCGATGTTTTGAAATATGATGCTTACCACCTTCAAGTACCTTCACGCCTTCAGTGCTTTTATAAAATCATTTTTATTGAGTCGATATCATTTATCTGTTTGTAGATGTGATCCTGAGAACAGGTACGTTGCCCACAAGTATATTTTTTGTCCCTGCTTAGTGTAATAATATAAAATGTGTTTTTATAATTTGCTTTACACCTGCAACGTTACCTTATACTATTTTCATATGCAAATGATGCTTATAAATAATCTTTACGGATTATTTCATAGTCTGTAGACTGCACAGATGACGGAGTGGTTTAGATACCGTCTTCCCGTCCGAGTGTTGTGGGTTCGATTTCCACACAGGACAAATCTTTGTGTGATCCACAAATGGTTGTTCTGAGTCTGGATGTACTTTGTGTCTGTGAAATTTTAGGTACATGTGGAAAAAGAGAACTCTCTTGTTCAACATTCACAAATAATTTGTACTTTAAAGTAGCTGAGCATGTCAAGTGCTAAAATACAGATGTCCTACCGCACACCCCGCAGCCCGGGGAGACAACGGGGTGAATGGGGCTCTCACCCACTAAAAACCCACCGTGCGCCTCCACCCGCCCTTGCTACGGCGGATCACGGGTACCGCGTCGTTACGACCGCGATCCGCAGGCGGCTGCCCCTTCGGGCACCCTCTCTTGAGCGACGCCTCGTACACTTGGGCGTCGCACCTTCGCGGTAGGCTTCCGCGGACGGCAGGGTACTCCCCGACCCCACCGCCCGCAGCCTCGGCTAGGGCGGCATCAGGCGCAAGTAAGCGCGCGCACGCCGCCCCTCGCGCCGGCGGCGAATCGGGTCCGCAAAGGAGGATTCCTCACGGGCCCTCTCCGCCACCTCCTTCCGCGAGATGACAGCCTCGCAGAAGGCGGCGACTGCGGAGAATACAGTCCCCACACCAGGTTTAACACTAAGAGCAGAAAAACTATTGCTAGACAAAAAACTATTTCTTTATATTTTAAGTAATTAATAAATGACTCAGCCTTAAGTTAAGGTCATCGGTAATCAATAAAAACGAGTACATTAAGTCTTATAATCAAAATATCCTGTTTTATATTTCGCAATCGAATAACTGACAATCTAATAAACATCCTATGTTTTAGTTGTAATGTCGCAAACTCCTGCTCAGACTGCATCGGAAGTCGCGAAGGTCAATAAATAAATATCCGACTATCACGTGGCGCTTAACAAATGGCCGATACGTGCTCTGCCACCGGCACTGATAGTAATATGAGGATTATGTAAATATGAGACTGGTCAAGTATACCAATCACAGTCTTAAACGAATGACACGAATAATTCGGTCTGTTCTGTGTTGCGTATTTCTTGCAACTCGATCCAGCCTTTTTTTTTCATTTGTGACGGGAAAAAATTTACAGGGTAGTGTGGGGCCCTCACTCACTAAATAAACCCGCCGTATGCCATCTCTCCGCCTGTACTGGCGGGCCACTGGAATTGTGTTACATTACTTCAGTGGTCCGCCAGCGGTTTACCCTTTCGGGTACCCTCTAAACGACGAATCCAGCCTACCAGTCGGAGAGGGAAATCAAATTTGAAATCATTTATTAACTAATTATAAATTATTATACATATAACATTCACCTATGCATGTGTTTTCCATCATACAAAGATTCATCAACGCATTCTTGTAGTTTACATTTTGTGATAGCAAGAATATGTTAGCGAAGTAGATTTGCAAGGCAATCTAGGTGAATTATATATAAATGAGGTAGAAGTTAGGAGTTTAGTTCAACTAGGTAGTTGAACTAAACTCCTAACTTCTACCTCATTTCTCTTGACCTGTACCTACTAGGTACAAGTTAAACAAATTGTTGGGATCATGTTTTTCGGATTGTCAATTCGGATCCATTTCTTAGGAAGTTGATTTCATTAATAAAGTTCCTGTTGGCAGCGCAGCGTTGTGGACGGCCTCCCACCAGACGGACCGTCTATGTGGTCAAAGCAGTAGCGAGCCGTTGAAACTCACGATCAGAAGTTTCATACTTACAATAGACTAAGAAGGCAGGCAAGTAAAATAAAGGTAATTGATCATAATAAATAAAAGCAAATGCATATTTATAAAACACCTCTGTTTTTATAGTAGCTCTTTGCTCGGACCCCCGCGATTTGCCGGCAGCTGCTGCGTCTCGCCTGCTCAATAGTATCATTAATATCGTCCATAGTTCATCTTAAATAGATTTTACAATATTTTGTTTTTTTTTATAGATATGTGGTTAGGGTATTTTTTAATATAACAGATATTTTTACATACCTACTTACTTACCAAAAAAAATTCATAAACTATGAAATCGAATACTTCCCTTTAACTCTTAGACAAAGAATATTATAGACTCGCTACTATTTTGACACTAAGGATGAAGAAAAGGATGAACATATTAGGTTTTAGCAAGAGTGAGAGAGACACATGTATAAGTATTTTATTCTTTCGCGTATGCGTTATTTGTATTTGGACCCAATCAACTGGATCCAAACAATAAGATGGCCAACCGTCCCTATCATCGGTATGTAAGCTTGTTTTTGTATTGAAGTAAAAAAAAACCTGCATTAATCACGGTATATACGCTAATGTTACATGTTCTAATACATTTTATGGAAAATATAAGCATAACTGCAATTTCTTTTGTCCTGTCATTCTTGTATCCGGCTAAAACAGGTAGTACATTTTTATTCAACAAAGTTATAATCTTAGTAATCTTTTAAAATTATTTATTATTATTCGTAGTCTGTATTAGAACATTTTCTGCTATTATAGATTATCTCTAAAGGTTGTAGTTGTATCTCGAGCGGATTTTTCATCACCATGTAAACTATGTAGGGGAATAATAATTGTAAAGGGAATACTTCATTAACCTTAAACATTTCTATAATTTTTAGTAAATTAACAAATTTACTGGAGTACGTGACAGGATTTTAGACGGGATTTAACCACTCGCCATTACATCCCGCCAAAAACTCCTCTGTATTTTAAGAGCAAAGTAAAAAGACATAATACGTTATGCCTTATTGTTATTTATTGTTAGTGTTATCAAATGGACCACAGCTCACTACATGAAAAAGCTACCCACTCAGTAAAACCAAAAATACTTACACAAGCAGCCAAGCCGCTGAGTACCAAAGAGATGGTCACTACACTCAGGTCAAAATTATGATACCTAACGGTACTTTGATTGTGGCATCATAGGTACCTAAACTCTCTCTCTTTCTCTACACTCGAATACCAAACCAGCAAAAAGTCATGGGTTCAAAACCCAGCCCGCAGTAATATTTCGTATTATCTCAATCTCTTTCACGATTAAATAATTATGAGTTCTATAAATCTAATAAAATATTAAGCGGCTTTAGAATTGTCCCAACCCGCTCTACCCACGGGAGTCGTAACAGCCTGCACCTGCTAAGCGTGGTGATTACGGCACTATCCCCCATTTCTTGGAGAGGCCTATGTCCAGCAGTGGACGTTGAAAGGTTGATGAATGGATTAATCAACGAAACAAAAATTATGTTGACTGTGTGCATCTTCAAATGTGTGTTTCTTAATCAAGACTTGCATCCTTACTTTCTTACTAATATTATAAATTCGAAAGTGAGTTGGTTTCGTTGTTACTCTTTCACGCTGTAAAACTCTACCAATCATCATAAAGGATATAAACAACGACTACAGCAATATTGCCCTTAATTTTTACTAAAACTATGCTCCATCACCGGTGGTCTGGCCACCGAGGGAAGCGCGTGCCTCTCCTTGCCCACTTCACTAAAACTACCGGAACAATGCTTAAAGGGCTAAAAATTATAGCCCGTGGCTTGCCTTATGCAGTTATGATTTACATAATTTACCCCTACTAATACACAATTGTTTTGTTAATAGATATCTTTTTTTAAACATAAATATAGCATCACGCCTGTATTCCCCGAAGGGGTAGGCAGAGGTGTATTACATACCCACGACTCGCCAGCTATGTTTAAGTCCCACGTAATAGGGGGCGAGCCTATTGACGTCTACCGGGCACATTTTCAAACTCCGGGCTGCTACTGAGAACTTTTCTTTTTAGGAAAAAGCTCAATACCATTGCCCGACCCGGGGATCGAACCTCATGATTAGCAGTTGCATACACTACCGATACACCACCGAGGCAGTAATCTTTTTTTTATATTTCACATAAATCTATATATAAAATAAATGCCAACAGTGAGACAAACAACTTACTAAACCGATCATCATGAAATTTAGCACACATATGTAGTCCAGAACCCATAAAAGGACATAGGCTACTTTTATCCGATTTTTTTTGTATAGAAAAAGGCACTGTTATATCTGTCTACCCCGCAAGGGAAATAGCGTAATGATAAGTAAGTTATAAAATAAATCCTTATTGTGTCGTAGAGTAACGTACACGCTAAGGAAGTCGCGGAAACAATATGGCATTCAATAATTAATTTATCAAACTAGTATCTAGGTATTTAGTTGCATATGAAAACAAATAATTTATTTATAATATTAAAGCTGATACTGATTCCTCTAGGTACAACTATCAAACATAGCTCGTCACCGGTGGCCTGGCCCACCAAGCACGTGCCTCAGTTTGCCCACTCTAGGCCACTTGAATAAAACTTCCGCAACAATACCAAGTGTTAAACACCGCCACTACCAGCTGCGCACGCGTCCTCAATGACGTCATTGTTCCGTTCGTCAAGTGTTTACCGCCAATACTGGTGGTCTGTTTTAACATGTTGATTGCTACTTAATGATTTCCCTGTAATAATATGCAATTGAATTCTTCGTTGAATGTTGTGTGTATATTGTTTATAACAATTATGAAAAATATATTTTATACGGCGACTAAAATCACAATAGCTTTTTTAAGTTCAAGTTGTAAGAACAATCTGAGCACCGTATCATGTTCATTATTAATTCGAGGAGTTATATTATTGTACTAGCTTTCGCCGGCGGCTCCGCTGCAGCCAAAAGCTAGTTTTTAGGCTATATCTCAGGTACCCGATATAGTAGCGGGATAAAAATAAATGTATATCAGTTTATAAGTCTAATCAAGAGCTATCAAATAAAAGAAGTTGTATCAAAATCCGTTCAGTAGTTTTTGTGTGCTGCGCGAACAAACAAACAGACTACGGTCTGGTCAGATAAACAGACAAACAGACAAAAAACCTAAAAAAATGTTTTGTGTTCTGACACGCCTATATGGCCTAATACAGTATTTTTTCTCAAATATCGTAAATATACAGACACAGTTCTGTTACAGCTTTATAATAGTTAGGATAAATAAAATATTCTTATAAAGTTATATTATTAATAATTATTAATGAGATTTTTTTAATGAGATGACGGACTACATTTGCTTCTTAGCTCCATAATCCTATTACATCTCATCAGTCTCGGAAAAGTTCACTGAAAGTCTCACTTTAAATATTAAGTAAGAGATTCAATGATTGGGTGGTTGGGTACCAAGCGGGAGTACTCGCTTGTTATCTGGCCTGAGAAGATCGATCACACGGTAGACGAACTTCGTGTCACCGATCCGTTATGCTATGATCCAAGCTTGCCGTATGTCTTGGTTGTAGCGAGAGATACATTATTCATTCATTTTCCATTATCGAAATGAAATAGCGAGCAGCAATTCAGCAGTAGGTACTCTTAGAATTCATAAGCGGCAGTTACCACTTACCATTAAGTAAGCCAAAGCACACCTGTCATCAAAAACAATATATATTTTTTTAACTGCAATAAGTATTTATTATATTTTCTATTTCTGTATATACATATATCAGCTGCAAAATTATTTTTAGTTTCATTGAAAATACTGATAATTATTTGTATAAATAAAAGTCATCTGTTTCTATACGGTTTTAAGTCATAACTGTAGCGTCCGACGCATATCTACACCACAGCCTTGCACGGCCTTGCTGAACAAGTAAGTCAATTAGGCTACGCTGGACGTAGAAATTACGATTTGTTATTCTTATCTGGTAAATTACAATTGCGATAGTGGAAGAATGTGGGTACAGGGGGAGACCGAGACTCACCTACCTAGACCAAATCGGTCATGTATTGAAGGAAGGTGGAGTCAGGAGTCTCCGAAACCGGAGAGCGCGTATGAAGAGAATTGTGAATGTTGAGGAAGTGAGAGATGTATGCAAGAATAGGGCCATTTGGCACTGTGTTCTCTGTTCTCTGTCTACCCCGCAAGGGAGATGGCGTGATGGTAAGCATGTAAGTAAATTACACTTCTTTAAATTTGGCGAGAGTTAGATTAGAATTAATCAGAAAAGTACTGGTAGTTAAGACTACCTACTGCGTTTTTGTTAAACGATAAATAAATGTTTAATCAGTTATGCGCGGTAAATTTAACCTTATATGTTCCTATGTTATGTATCATACGTTGAACGGTCGTATTATACTTTATTTGTAGATTATGTGCAAATGAACTAGTCGAAATTTTATCAAGGGCTGTATCAGCTTATATTGGTTTTCAAGGCTTTTATTCAAATAATTTTGCATTTAAATACGAGCACACGCCAGCTAAACATGTTGATAACTTAAAATAAAATTTTGCCGGTTATGTCTTTGTAAATAAGCCAGGGCGGATCGTTTGAAGCGGGTACAAAAGGGGCTAGGGTGGTGCAGATCCTATCAGCGTGTCCAAACTGCCACAGACAGATAACTGCGCATGTGAGGGCTGAATTTTAATATACCTTGTATTAGTTGTGGTAGAAATGTTTAATTGAAACTTATTTCATACTATACAATAGCGGGTGTAATGAACAAACCTCTTTGTTAATATTATTGAATCATATTTTTTTACTTTCCTTTTGTTTCATGATTGTATATAATGTATACCTATTTAGTTCAACAATACTCCTTTAGTTATTTTCTTATGATAGCCTAGTGATTAAACCGTACTACAAAGACAGTGGCATTCAGTTCGATCTCCAGCCCGAGATCCAAACCTTGCACGAAACAACCTTTGACTTATCCAGATTTTTAGAATTGATGTGTGTATTTTTTTACAAATTATCACTGCTTTGTGAAGAAAATACTTTTTGATGATTTATGAAGTCTGCATACCCGCATTGGGCTAGCGTGGTAGACTACGGTGGCTGAAATCCCTCTCACTATGAGATGATGAGATGGAACCCTTATCTAATCATGAGATAGATAGGTGGCAAAAAAAGGTCTGCTTAATGAGATATGTGTAGACACAGTGATATATATTTTATTAGTGACTGTTTTAAAAGAGTTAAGTCCTTCTGATGATTAATGATAATCGTCACCGATGAATCCAGTAATACCGGAGACACAGCCAAGCCACTACTAGGAAAAATGATTAATTATATTCCCCTTCAACTGAAAATTGGCCGTTTTGGGCCGGCTTTTGAATTGTCCCACCCCTCTCGTCGTAAGAGCCGACAGAGGGAATACCGGGGGAGTAGGCAGCAGCACTCCCTCGAGTATTAACAACATCCACTGCGATCGCCAACCCGCCTGCCAAGCGTGGCGATTACGGCATTATCCCCCATGACGAGACCGCTCGTTGTGGCGTTCTCTTGGGGAGGCCTATGTCCAGCAATGGACGTTGAAAGGCTGATAGATGGATGAATGGATCAACTAAAAATCATTGCATACAACAGAGTGAAGACAGTGATACCTTCTTTTTTCGAATTCCTTTAGGAATATCCGCTCGCCGGCACGGGTGCAGAGAAAGTGGTACTAACTGTAGAGATTATATGTATATGATCATTTGTATGGTTTTGTTTCAAGTATTTCTGCTCTGCAATATTTTGAACGAACGATGAATGATGAACACATTCTTTTGTCCGTGTGGTGACGGACTAAGAATACAAGTGTCTTCATTCTTTCCCACGGGTGTCGTATGAGGCGACTAAGGAAAGTAAGCAATTATCATCCACTGCATGACTGGTGATAGGGCTGGGTACCAAGTGGGAGTACTCACTTGGTATCGGGCCCGAGCGGGTTGGTTGCCATATCCCTTGTGACTGGCTATGAAGCACATCGTTGCGTTTTGGTTGTAGCAGGAGATAGCCGTTTATTCTTTTATTTCATATCGTTGAAATGAAATGGCGAGCAGCGGCTTGACAATACTCTCGGTATAGTTGAGTCCATGAGCGACGGTTACCATTTACCATCAGATGGGCCGTGGCTCGTCTGCCACTACATGCAATAAAAAAAAAACTCTTGTCAGCTTCCGATCTGTTCTGTTTTACCTGATCCACCAGCAATTACACGAAGTGACTGCCTGCCTGACCTTCACGATACAACTAAGAGGACTACTGGCGACCTAGAACGAGACCGGAGTCAGATTTTATATTTAGGTCGAAGGAGGTCAGGTGTCCACAAATAGATGTCACCTTTTGGTCACCCTCCTCATTGCCAGCCAAGCGACAGTGAAGACCTTGTTGATCGTATGAACTGCAAGTTCAGAACTAAGAAATGGACTACGAATGTAAAATATTATGGCCTTTTCCTCATCAAATTTCCCCAGCAACAGAGCACGCGTGGTGAGACTGTACTGTCTTCCGAGTACAATCAACAGTGACGCAGTCTGATTCAGCCTGAAAGAAAGGGTTAGTTGGGTTGTCTCTATAAAATACCCATTCTCTCAAAACGAAGTGGACTGTTCTCGTCACTTAGTTTCGACTTTCTGGCTTAATAACATCTTGTCTACTTATATTCTTGCACGCAATTTTCAAATATTTTTTTCTATATGTTATTTATAATAATTAGTTATCTCTTTCAAAGCCTCAAAAGGCACATTGCAGTTATTTACAGTTGCTTTATTTTTCGCATTTTAAATTTCTGAAAAAAATTATGATGTAAAAGTATTTATGATGAACTTCATGAATAAGGAATAAGTCAACGAAATAATTTCAAGTTTATCGTGAAAAATAGGCAAGGACGGCATCGGATCGATATTGGGACCCCGCACCCCGCAGGTGCGACGAGATAATCCAAGATGGCCGCCGAGATAGGACGTGACGTCACAGCGCAGCCCGCGTCTGCCCCCGCACGGCGCCCGCCCTCAGCGCATCCTCGAAGCCTCTCGCCACCCTCCTTAGATCCTTTCGGAAATTCGTCGAGTACCGTCAGCATAACATTTTTACGCAATTTTTGCAGTGATATACTTAAAGGTAGATACTTAAAAAAATAGCAATCTATTAGAGTTTACCTAAATCTGTCAAAGTGAACTCATTTTCTCAAAAAGCGAGCAGACATTATAAATTATATAAATACCTTTAATTTAACATGAACCGCTACCAAAAGCGATATATCTTAATGTAGATTCTACATAAAGATAGATCGCTTTCACTACCTCATATCTAAATAAGTTCTTCAATTAAACAAAATAAATATTTAAATTTATTTCTGAATAAAATTATAGTTTTTAATAAAAGCTTAAGGAGAAATTCTGTTTCGAAGTTTAAGTAATTTGTAAGTTTGGATAAGATCAGTCAATGGGGTGATTTAAAAAAACGCTAAAGTAGGTACATATTATTTCTCTATCATTATCTCCAACCAATTAATTTTTAATATTACGTCTTTGAGATAACACCAATAATGATTTAAGCTGTGATTGAACACCTTACTTTTTGCTCTTCATCGCAAAGCAGATTTATTTTTTTAATTTATTTAATCTGTTATAAATTACATTTTAATATGGTATAGGTACACATCATGAAAACCTTGGAAGGAAATGTTACAACGAAAGATCTCCATGTACTGCGTGGTAAAAACTATGGAGGTTAGAGGTAAGGAGGACCGACTCATATGGAGGCCAAACTGAAAAAGTGTACAGTTGAAAGCATCAAATAACAGTTAAAAAAGTGACCAGAATGGCGCTTGTGTAGATTTAGGTTCGATACGAACTTAGCGGTTGTAGACAAAGTGAAGTCTGCTGGCTATTAAGTATCTCGGGCAACTACAGTAGTTAATGAAATATATAGCATCACGCCTGTATTCCCCGAAGGGGTAGGCAGAGGTGTATTACATACCCACGACTCGCCAGCTATGTTTAAGTCCCACGTAATAGGGGGCGAGCCTATTGACGTCTACCGGGCACATTTCCAAACTCCGGACTGCTACTGAGAACTTTTCTTTTTAGGAAAAAGCTCAATACCATTGCCCGACCCGGGGATCGAACCTCATGATTAGCAGTCCCATACACTCCCGGTACACCACCGAGGCAGTTAAATAATTTTTAATAAAACCGCCGTAAATAAAACGTAAACTACTAACGTAGTCTAAATGAATTTAGTAGATATAACCTAAAATTGCCCCCCTCTCTACCCACGGGAGTCGTAAGAGCCGACTGAGGAATTGCCGGGGGAGTGAGCAGCAGCACTCTCTCGATTAACAACATCCACTGCGATCGCAAACCCTCCTGCCAAGCGTCGCGATTACGGCATTATCCCCCATGACGGGACCGCTCGTTGTGGCGTTCTCTTGGGGAGGCCTATGTCCAGCAGTGGACGTTGAAAGGCTGATGGATGGATGGATGAACCTAAAATTTGAACTGATACTAACTCTACAATAGCGTCACCTTTATTCGCCCCTGTTTTACGGATACTTTTTCACACACAGATTCAGCCTCGTTTCCTTATCTCTACCCTCCATAATAAAAACCTATCAAGAGTAGTGACCCGTATAGTTTGCTTAACCATTTAATATTGAGTTTCAGCAACTCTGTGTTACGAAAGACAATTAAATCTGTTTTGTGCTTAATCTCACTTTAGTCCTGTTGTTAGTTTCGTCAAAATATGAGAGTACATTAACACAAAGTGAAAATAACAGTCACGAGCAGAATTTGAACCTGCATCTCCTGGAATACCGTCCCAGATGCTTTACCCATTTAACCATCGTGACAACTGCTCGAGACTGCGAATTTCGATATTACATCCATTCTTAATATCTTGGGTGACGCCTGCTCCATCTGTCACAAGTATCTGCAGACCCACCCGTTGGTAAGCGGTTACCGCAGCCTATCGTTATCAACTTTAGAAACACCAAAGGCATCACTCGCGCGTCGCCATCTCCAAGTAAAGGGATTAAAACTAAAGACTAAGGAGACTAAGGCGGTAGAGAGGAAGGATAATAAGGAGAGGATTGGAGGAGGGGATTTGGGCTTCCGGCGCTCTTACTCACCTTACGAAACACAACGGCAGAAGTACCTACCGTTGTTTCACGCCAATCTTCTCTGAGAGGGTTGTACTTCCCCGATCCAGCCAGCCCATTCATGCTGGGATAAGCGAGCTTCAACCACTAGTACATTTGATGTGTATAAACAATAAGTTACAAAATACAGAATGTGATTAAGAATTGAAAATATGTGTAATAAGTCGATGGCTGCTGTAGGCTTTAAAAATTAATAATTACTTGCGTTAACTAGCACACTTAATTGTGATTAATTTTTGAAACATAAAAGCCTTTAGGTATAATATCAAACCTGCAGAGCGGTATAAATTTTCATTTGTGTTTTAAATATGTATTATGAAATAGTCATCAAAATGGTATCTTGTAGGAACAACTGATCCAGATATTCTGATCGATCTTGGATCGCTAAACCGTTGCTAGACAAGAATGCTTCTTAAAATTCTGATGTAATTTACACTATAAATTATTGCCTAATAAATTGATAAGTATATAGTAATTCTTAAGTGAAGTTTACAATAAAAAAGTAATCCTTATCACATAACTCACCCAATATTCATATTATGTGATAACACGAGATGGATTTTTAATTATTCTCTAAAATAGAGAATATTCCATGGATTCAATCATCATTTAATCAACATACAAATGTATATACATTTGATACATATATCACGGTATCATACATTTTTGTAAAAAAGTCTAGTAATGTGTACCAAATGGGTATCGGAATATTCCCATCCCACATAGATCCACATTCTTTTTCTCAATTTCACGCATTACCTACATCTCATCATTGTTGCGGAAAACCAGAGTTTGATAATAGCAACATTAAGATAAGTATACGCTAGCAACACCATACTTTCTGATATTTACGGGAATGTTACACATTTTGAAATAAAACTTCGTTTACGGAATTATTCGTCAAACTAGATTCAATCTACACAATATTAACCAACAGATCGGGACAATGTTTAATAAAATTAAGATTGTTTTGACGACAGCTGATTTTTAAAAAAAAATTGCATCGACAACTTATACAAGCGCGAAACACATAAGTACAACGGATGCAAAAATAGACATCTCATCAAATTTGACAAACTGTTGCAAAAATCTAATAATTTTACTGGAACGCAACATGGCAACTGTGGAAACGGAACGCGCCCGTCAACCATAGACTCTCGCGCAGATCTAGCTGTCATAAATTTGTCAAAACAATCGTTAGAAGAACCTACATTTCAGGTACTAAACAAAGGTTTAAATTTTGCTGTAGCGCCAAACCGAATTCCCTATGAGGAAATTCTGTGCTGTTGAGGACGTGCTGGCCAAAAATGTCATGAAACCGGACGACATGGAGGCTATTCGCCAAGACGTTTCGTCACTGTTACGTCGAAGCAAACGGCCGAAACCAAATTTGTCCAAATCACAATATTTGGCGTTGAAGAACCTACGCAATAGACCAGACATCGTCATCCTGCGCGCAGATAAAGGTAACGCTACTGTGGTGATGGACACGTCAGATTATAATGCTAAAATTGAACACCTTTTATCGGATGAGTATACCTATAAAAAGGTCAGAACCGACCCGACCAACTGTACACTAAATAACATGAAAAAGTTACTCAACCAGCACTCCAAAGCATTGAATCTAGATGTAAAAACCCTGATACCACCTTGCGCAAAGCCACCTAAATTGTATGGGTTGCCTAAGATACACAAACCGAACACACCACTACGACCTATTGTAAGTCAGATCGACTCACCTAGCTATAAAGTCACTCAGTTACTGGCCAAAGTTCTCTCACAACTCCGAGGACACACAGATGCGTTCATAAAAGATTCATACCATTTTGTAAGTGAGATTAAACACCTTCATCTCGCTAACAATGAAACTATGGTGAGTTTTGATGTCCAGTCCCATTTTAGCTGCTTACCCGTGGAAGACTGCATCAGAATTGTATCTAAGAAACTATCAGAGGACAACATACCTATGGAATACGCTGAACTGTTAAAGTACTGCCTCACATTTGGCTACATTATGTGGAATGATGGCTTCTACAAGCAAGTGGACGGATTGGCCATGGGTTTGCCAGTCTCTCCCGTTGTTGCCGACATATTCATGGAAGACTTCGAGGAAGTCTCCTCCTCGTCGCCCTTAAAACCTCACCTGTGGTCCCTCGTTTCTACATGCGGTACGTAGATGACACTTTCACTATATTACCATCTGATAAAGTAACCGTATTTCTAAACCATCTGAACTCCATCAATCCTAAAATTCAATTCACTATGGAACTGGAGTCAAATAACTCTTTCGCTTTCTTAGATGTTATGGTAATCCGTAACCCTAACAACACCTTGAGTTATACAGTGTATCGAAAGAAAACCCATACTGATAAGTACCTGAATGGAGAGTCTCATCACCATCCTTCACAGTGGCTACCGAGTCTAAACCTTTGTTTCAGAGAGCACAAGGAATATGTGATGAAGAACACCTGGCTGGGTAGTTGCAGCATGTAAAGAAAGTTTTACATGCAAATAAGCTGCAGGTTTCACGCCGCCGTCACAGAAACCGAGTGAAGCCACCCTCAATTGAGCGCCTCCCTGCAGTCCTGCCCTATGTTAAAGGAGTCACTGACAAGATTGGCTACATTCTCAAAAAAGCTACAATCAAAACCTACTATAAGCCACTCAAAAGAATTAGTAAATTTTTACCACCTGTCAAGTGCCATATACCTTTACAGGATGCAGGAGTACACAAGCTGGATTGTGATCTCTCCTACATTGGGCAAACAAAGAGATCCATAACAACTCGGATCAAAGAACATATAGCTGATGTGAAGCACCGTCGCTATACAAAGTCTGCAATTTGTGAGCACACACAGGACCACACCCGCCATTACATTAGGTTTGACAAACCTCAAATCCTCGCAAAAGAACATCGATATCGCCCTAGAATGATACGTGAGGCTATTGAAATTAAGAAACATCCCAATTTCTCTTCCTTACCATCAAGCTGGAACCCTGTGATAGGCCTCACCAAACAGAATACAAGAAGGCACACCACAAGATTGCAAGACACAGTTAGCGCTTACTGTGTAGACAAAACCCACAGTAGTGATTAGTTTTAGTTATTGCTTTTTTTTTAAATTTTAAACTTAATTAGCTTTCAGTAATTCCGTACAAAAATTTAATAATCCATAACAGTTGTTGCCTACTGAGTTTTCTGGCCGGATCTTTCTCAGTCAGGCCGCGTTCCAATCCGGTGGTAGCATATTAGTCTTAGCTTTTGGCAAAATCAATATACATTAAACACAAAGTGAAAAATGTGAAATCGAAAATAACAGTCACGAGCAGGATTCGAACCTGCATCTCCTGGATACCGTCCAGATGCTTTGCCAATTCAGCCATCGTGGCCCTTGCTCCTGACTGCTAATTTCGATAACACATTCATACTTAACGTCTTTGGGTGACGCCTGCACCATCTGTCGAAAGTATTTTCATACATTATACCGACCAGGTAAACTTAATTTTACAATTAAGATTTTACCTAATAATGACGCAAACCCTATAACTATTTAGATATTTTTATATATATTTTTAGCATTTGACATGCTTAGCAACATACATTAAACACAAAGCGAAAAATGTGAAATCGAAAATAACAGTCACGAGCAGGATTCGAACCTGCATCTCCTGGATACCGTCCAGATGCTTTGCCAATTCAGCCATCGTGACCCTTGCTCCTGACTGCTAATTTCGATAACACATTCATACTTAATGTCTTTGGGTGACGCCTGCACCATCTGTTGAAAGTATTTTCATACTAATGTATATATATAATATATAGTTACTGACAAATAAACTAATAACCAAGATTGTCTTCTTAGTGGTAGTAATTGGTAGTTTATGGTAGAATTTTTGAGCACTAAATAAAAACAAAAAATTTTAGTTTAAAGAGGAGTATTATACTCATTTTAATATACTAACTTAAAGTCTCATACATTATAAGCATAAAAAAAATTTGAAGTAAATATTTTAATTGTGTTTCTAAACGAATATTAGTTGGGTTAAAATAAATAAACCAAAAATTTTGTAAAATCGTATACTGTAGGTAGATGAGACCGTAGAAATAACATAATTATCAGCCTTGGACGTCTATCATCTAAGTCCACCCGTGATCATGAATGCTGTAAAGTATTCGAAACGTCGGGATAGTAGTAAAATCAAGTAAACGCGACAGATTCCGTAAACGAAGTTTTATTTCAAAAATTATAGAAAAACCTACAATTGCTTCACGCTGATATCTTGTGAGAGAATATTACTTTCTAAAGTTTCTAAACTAAACCAGCTCATTTATGCTGAGATCATCAAGGAACTGTCGTCGGAACAAATATTTTTAAAAGTGGTATACCTATACTCGTAGGTACATATCCTGTTATAGCGCTTTTTTTACCGCTAGAGTGTTTAACAACTACCTGATAGTAAACGCTTAAATGTAATCTATAAACGCTTACAATACCAGAGCCATCACTCGCGTGTTAGGGTTAGGAATTGGAGTGGGCGCTTGTTAAAGAGGAAATGAAAGCATTCATCTATCAATAGTAAAAAGGATGGGGATGTGGAGATAAAGTAATAATAGAAATGGTATTAAGATGCAGGTACTAAACTGCCTTGGTGTCACAGCGGTAGTGTGAACGACTGCTGATCATGAGGTTTGGATCCCCGGGTCGGGCAGTATTATTGAACTTTATCGTAAAAAGAAAAAATCTCAGTAGTAGCCCGGAGTTTGGAAATGTGCCCGGTAGCCGGCAATAGGCTCGGACTTAAACATAATTGGCGAACCGTGGGTGTGTAATAACCCGCTGCCTTCGGGGATACAGGGGTGAGACTATGTTACTAGATAGGCAGGATAATGGAGAGCTGATGTGTTTGGACTCCAAACGGAACACTACAACAGGAAACCTGAAGGCTCGTATCACCAATAACATATTTTTGTAATGAAAATCTTGATCATTCAGTTATCTTTATTACCCAGTCAATTTAAAATTATTATAGTACTTTACTCGGAGACATGTCAAGACGTGAACTTGATGGAAATTGTCAATTTATATCCATGAGGTATAAGTAAAAGACAAAATTACGAATATTTAATCAAATCACTTCCTGTCACAGTTATTTACTATTTATTAGTCAAACAAAGCTATGGCTTTCACAAAAAAATCGATTTGATTTACCTAATCACAATATTAATCTGTTATCTAAATTACTACACAATTTTAACCCAATAACTTATCGCTAAGGCGTAATAGAGTGGTTTTTTACATATACTCGCACTTATGTAGGTAGTTTGATATGCTTAATAAGTTCAATACCACTTCATACTTCATGGTAGAGCCGTGCATTATCATTATCCCAGCATGAATTGGCTGGTTCGATCGTGGAAGTACCACCCTCTCACAAAAGATCAGCGTGTAACAGCGGTAGTTACGCCTACCGTTGTGTTTCGTATGGTGAGTGAGAGCGCCGGAGGCCCAAACCCCCTCCCTATCCTCTCCTTAGTATCATACCTATCCTCTCCTTGTTATCCTTCCTATCCACCTCCTATCCCTGTGTTGCTAGTGTCTACTAGGCTACGGTAACCGCTTACTATCAGGTGAGTCGTATGCTTATTCGCCACCAATGTAGTATAAAAATTTGGAAAATCCAAAAGTGTACGCCTCATAATTTCATTTTTCACAATAAAATTGATTATTTGCAAAAGTGTATATATTGTGCTAACTGCATCCCTCTAGAAAATTTTCCACCCCACACTAGCGTGGCAAGTGAAAATATTAAAGAACATTATAAATGCATCCGATAGGTGGCGTGGGTCGTAAAGACAAATGTGATGTGGAGATTGGGCATGGCCGTTGTTCACTGCGATGGCTTAGCAGTCTTGAGCTCTTCCCCGGATTGGAAGGGACGCGGGTTAGAATCCCGCTTGCAGTAAAATTCTCTTTTTCCAAATTTTTACAAATAATTTGTTCTTTAAAGTAGCTGAGCATATCAAGTGCTGAAATACAGATCAAAATATGAAAGTATTAACTTGTTCTAGCACTGGTTTTGTTATAATATTGCCCGCTTACTTCCCTCAGTCACCACGTAGGAAACCTCCAAAAAATATATCTATTAATTTCTTTTAAAATAGATATGAAAAAAATATTTTACGCATATCACAAGATTCGCGAATGATTCTTCTAACGGTACGAAGGGAGGGCAGGCGCTATGTGCTTTGAGCTATGTAAGGGGTTATCTCCGCAGTCGAAGCTATATCTAAATCTGTATTATCGCAACACGCCGCCGAATAATTATTACTAACTACATGTATATTTGTAGAATACATTAACCGATGACTCGGCACACTATGCCGCAACTTTATATCAACGAGATTTTAAACAAATTTAATCATATCAAGCAATAATTACTCTTAATTGTAATGACTGAATACACTATTAAAGTAGTCATTTCAATTGTTGACTCGCTTACCAAGGGTTGTTGATTTAATTTCAACACAGTCATCTTTTCGAATTTTGTTCACAGAAATCATTGTTTACAAAATCCTCCGCAACAAAGGGAATTGTTTACTATGTTAGTGGTTCAATATATTAGGACCGTAATACATACTCATATAATTATAATGTTTATTTGTTTGTTTGTTACGCTCTGACGCCGCACCTACTGAACCAATCATCATTAAATTTTGCATACGTATAGTCTGGAGCCCAAAAATGGACATTTTTATCCCGAAAAAATTAATGGTTCCTGTGGGATAGCTGGTTTCTTTTGTTTTCGACCCATTATTGGGCATGGGTCTGCTTTTAGAATGAGGAAGATTCAGGCTACAGTCCACCACCTTTTTTTTTAGGCGGAAAAAAACGAGTGGTTAGGTAATTTTTTAAATAATAAATATGTCAGTTGTACAGTCCACCATCTAGTGCGGATTAACGGACTTCACAAGGCGTTAAAGATAACAATTATCTCTCAAGATGTTTTATTTTACCGAGTAGTGATAATTTGTATGCAAATACACACACATTCTCGAAAACTCAAGGAAATTTCATAAATTATTTCTGAAGAAACAGCTATAAAGCTGTTTTATCTAGCTACACATTACATTTAACATGATCTATAGCCACTCAGAGAAAACCTTTCTCATAGGATTCAAAGTATGTTGTCTGTCTGCTTTCTTCTTCTTCTTTTTCTAGCTCATTCATGTCCTATCACTGGGAACAAATTTCTCTACACAAGGATCCCTCGTAGATCCCAAATCAGCGTAGTAGTCGTAGCCTTCGGGTAGTCATAGGGTTTAAATCTGTTTTATCAGGCTTTCCTTCTCTCACTGTGATATTGTCCACTTAATTTTGCTTCCTTAAATATACGTACCTTCTCTGAATCTTACAATGATTCCATTGGTAGTCCAAGTTAGTCCTTTACCGTAGCGATAAATATAGTCTACATTGGCACTAATTAATGTAGAACGCCGGTCAAACAAAAATGTAATCATATTATTATTACGGTAATTAGGATTGCGGCAAAAATGTTTCTTATTGATAACTAAGTAGGTATTGACGTGTTCTGTTTTTCACTGAATAAATACACAGAAGCTGCTGATACCACAGTATCGGCAACAATAATTAATTATAAATTAATGTGTAAGCTATAGATATAAATACTACACAATTTTATAGCTGTAAGTCGAGGTATGTAAATAAAGTCTTTAAATAAACTATTAAGTATTATACATTTATCACTGACTATATGTTATACTATATTTTAAATGATTTAGTAATATACATTTTGTTTAGTGTAACGAATTAAATGGACTTACTTAACCTATTCTCCTACCAATGTATCGATTTCTATCTACTACTTATAATATTATGGTATGAATATTTGATCTCTAGTAAATTGATCTTAATTAACTTGTTTTGCTTGCATACGAATTATATTTAAAGCCCTAATCAATATTATTTTATAATGTAACTAACATATGAAGACATATTAGTAGAATAAATTTACTTAATTTGTGAGAAAATTTATCTAAGAACCCTGAAACGCTCATTAGCCTTCTAGAGAGCACCATTTTTTAAATAATCACACAATATTTGATTATGAAAATATACAGTCAAAGTAGGAGTTATATATATTTACTTCATTATATACTTACTCAAACCAACGCCTCTACATAATTATTCGCGCAAGAGCACTCACCTACAGACACCTTCAATACCTCTCAATCTGCACTCAAGCTGAAAAATCACATAAAAGCTTAATCCTTCGAGAACAATCCTGTTTCCCTCTCGAGAAACAAAGAGGGACAAAGAGGAGTCAAATGAAGTAACGAATAAAAGAGGGACCATGGATCTACGTGACAAGCTCCGCCTGCCTTATCGATATCATCGAAGTAGTACTTTACCATCGATTTCCATTTCGTATATTAATGAGTTTGATGAGTGGCTTTAAATCGCATTTAGTGTTGGCGTTGAAATTTAGTTTCATCATAAATTAATGATGGACCTTGCGATGTGTTTGATTATGAAATGCCACTTAGGTATTCCCCGTAACTTAACAGAGACATATATATCTATGTACCTTAACATATTTACCATATAACAGGTTGAAACAGATCATTTATCCAGTATAACATAGATTATATCGAGTTCTGAAACGACAGCAATAGTACCATATAGTCTTCTTCTATCTATACTGTTATAAAGCTGTAACAGAGCTGTGTATGTACATTTAAGATATTTGAGAAAAATGTCTGTAATAGGCTATATAGGCGTTTCTAAACACAAAACATTTTTTTAGATATTTTTATATATATTTTTAGCATTTGACATGCTTAGCACTATACATTAAACACAAAGTGAAAAATGTGAAATCGAAAATAACAGTCACGAGCAGGATTTGAACCTGCATCTCCTGGATATCAGGCGTCACCCAAAGACGTTAAGTATGAATGTGTTATCGAAATTAGCAGTCAGGAGCAATTGTCACGATAGCTGAACTGGCAAAGCATCTGGACGGTATCCAGGAGATGCAGGTTCAGATCCTGCTCGTGACTGTTATTTTCGATTTCACATTTTTCACTTTGTGTTTAATGTATAGTGCTAAGCATGTCAAATGCTAAAAATATATATAAAAATATCTAAATATTTATAGGGTTTGCGTAATTATTAGGTAAAAATCTTAATTGTAAAATGAGGTTTGCCTGGTCGGTATAATGTATGAAAATACTTCCGACAGATGGCGCAGGCATCACCCAAAGACGTTAAGTATGAATGTGTTATCGAAATTAGCAGTCAGGAGCAATTGTCACGATGGCTGAACTGGCAAAGCATCTAGACGGTATCCAGGAGATGCAGGTTCAAATCCTGCTCGTGACTGTTATTTTCGATTTCACATTTTTCACTTTGTGTTTAAAAAATCTTTTTGTGTTTAAACACGCCTATATAGATTAAACACAAAGTGAAAAATGTGAAATCGAAAATAACAGTCACGAGCAGGATTCGAACCTGCATCAGGTTTTATTTTCTTTTGAATCTTCTTTGGATTCGAATTATTTTCGGTCGGTATAATGTATGAAAATACTTCCGACAGATGGTGCAGGCGTCACCCAAAGACGTTAAGTATGAATGTGTTATTGAAATTAGCAGTCAGGAGCAAGGTTCACAATGGCTGAATTGGCAAAGCATCTGGACGGTATCCAGGAGATGCAGGTTCGAATCCTGCTCGTGACTGTTATTTTCGATTTCACATTTTTCACTTTGGGTTTAATGTATGTTGCTAAGCATGTCAAATGCTAAAAATATATATAAAAATATCTAAATACTTACTGGATGGCTGAATTGGTAAAGCATCTGGACGGTATCCAGAAGATGCAGGTTCAAATCCTGCTCCTGACTGTTATTTTCGATTTCACATTTTTCACTTTGTGTTTAATGTATAGTGCTAAGCATGTCAAATGCTAAAAATATATATAAAAATATCTATAAAAAGATTTTTTTTAGATTTTTTGTCTGTTTGTTTGTTCGCGCATCACGCAAAAATTACTGAACGAATTTTGATGCAACTTTTTTTGATTGATACTGTGACGTATATAAATTCAGAAGCCAACAACGTAATCACGATGATTATTATCTGCGCCTAATGCCGCTCTAGCCGAGGCCGCGGGCAGTTGGACCGGAGATTGTCCTCGGCCCGCTTAGAGCGAAAGTGTGACATCGCAGATGCGCGGGGACGTCACTCAGAGAGGGAGCCCGACGGAGCTAGCCACCACGCGGACCACTGAAGTGAATTTACGCGGTAGCAGTGGTCCGCCGAGTACGGGCGCACGGTGGGTTTTAGTGGGTGAGAGCCCCGCACTACCCCACTGTCTACCCGGGTGGCGGGGTGTGCGGTAGGTACATTTTTGCCCACTTTAATAAAAGTACACATATGTTTCTACGTGCATCAAAACTCGTCTAAATGAACAAATTTAAAGGTTACATTATACATCTACGTGTTTATCTCACCCATTCTGACATTATGTATTTTTATACGGAGGTTAAAGGGCAACTCTTATTTTTATTAACTCTATATTACTGTGCAAAGGTTTTATCACCAAACTGACGTTCTTATTCCTTAATGGTTAGGTACTTTCTGGGTTACACTTTCAATTTGTTCGTCACTAATGATCAGCTAAAACTGATCACTAGTATTTGCACTGAACTCTTTGATTTAACTAGTGCGAAAACCGACGAACTCAAATGTAACTAGTATTCGAAATTTAAAAGTCATATTTTCAGCTTAGTTAACAATCTAATCTACTATCTTTGAAATTTATTTGATATAGACTAACCTAACCTAAATTGCTAGCCCATCATCAACACAAAATCAAATTAACTATCAGTGAACGAGGTGGCTAAAGGCATCCACACATACTCGTCGTCTCGCGGCGGAAATGGCGTTTAACCGGATATTGTATCGCGCCTTCATCTCCGGCGTGCTTCCGTTTCCGTCACCCACCTCCCACCGGCTCGTGCGTCGCCTAATTACTATCAGACATACATACATTCCGGTACTATCATCATATTTACGTTCTGACGGCTAAACGTTGTTCTAAATTTAATAAATCGTAGGTTTAATATCTTTAAGATTATTTTTTATTTATTTTTTTATGTTTTTTTCATTTTGGCGTTATGTCTTTATTTTAGTCATAGCGATGGAATGGTCATGAATTAATAAATATTTGAATTATATCCTAGTAATAAACTGAAAATAAAATTTTATCATCAAAATTATTATTAATTTAAGTATGCCTTCCAGAGTGTAAATTTATACATAACTTTTTTATGAACAACTGAAAACTTTAACTACACCAATATTGGTTAAAAGTTCAATTTAATTCTTGATTTAATAGCGTTGTTATACTGAAAGACACAACTTTGCATATGTCGCGTAGAGAATTTGTGAAGAGGCATTTCAAACCATTGCCATATGACAAACAAGTAAGCAGTTTATTTTCTCTAAACCACATCCACAACAACATTTAAACATGCCAGTATTATCCAACATGTACGAGTACAAGTGTGAACATGCTAAACAAATGTCAACTGCGGTGTAAATCGACCCCCGTTAGAGCCCCATACAGAACGCAAGAATTAAACCTCTGTAATGGATGTCAGGCGACCTCACAACATGATCTTTAATGTTAAATACATTGATGTCACATTATTTAATGTGAAAATATCCTGTATTAATGCTCTCACTACAAAATAAGGTCATATTGAACACTCTAATTCAGTACGTCTAGAAAAAAAATGTGCTATTTAGCTTGATGCAGAATGCATTAAACTAATATTATACCTACACGTGTTTAGATGTTTGCATTTTTACATGTAACCTACAGTTTTTACCCTGAATAAGTATATAATACTGTTCGTCCCGGTAAATGATATGGATTTCTGGCTTTTGTTAATAGATCAATCTAGTACTTTTTATTACAAAATGGTGCTGCCTTATACTTTTCTGTAGATATTTCTTATCCCGTTGGTATTCAAGCCTTCGAGCGTCCCGTATCGGATTTTGTAACGCGCAGATACCGACATATGACGCTCGAGCGGTAGGTATCTGCCATATATGTATTTTGCATTTCTCTCTGAAACTAACCCCGAAATCCACGTAGATGAAGTGGCGGACAGAGGCTAGTATATTTAATAAGTTAAAAAAGATAAGATAGGCTATAGTTTAGTTTGTCGTTTGTTTTTTTAGTTTGTCGTTCACCTAGGACAATGGGTTAGTCTTAATAATGCTGACACGGTATGAAAAATGGACAACTTCAATATTTGTATATGAAATAATGATACACCATTTGTGTAAAGTACTCATTAGGTAGGCACTCAAAGCAAATATAACCACTACGTTTATAGGTACTGCTTATTCACAGCCACATACCCAATGTATGACAATCTGACATAAGACAAGTAAATTTATAGTCATATGGATTTTATTGATATAATGTAAAGATATTATGGCCATTATTTACATAACTAATTAATAATATTTTAATATTATGTTATTATTATGCTTACGATTGTTATATTATTTAAATATATATTTATAGGTATAAATAAAGTATCTTCTTTAAGTGTTTAAAAATTCAATTAATGTGTTCTATGGAGATTATGGACTGCTATAAAAATATTATATGTAATAATATTTTCTATTAATATTTTTATTGAACATTAGCATACTGATCGAATTTGAAATATTTTTTATAAAAAAAATTATTACAATAAAATTATAACTTACAACTCGGGTGGTGTGCAAAAACTATTCGATAAGTGACGTAACATGCCCCACGACAATATTAAGAAAGAACTTGATTACCTTTAGCAAGTTATTAGAACAGACTTCCAAATGGTTGTGTTCGTCTCCGTTCATTGTAAATCATTTTCTATTTTACGTATAAATTTCTCTTATCAATTGCTTTCCAATAAGATTTTAAATTAGTTTAAAATCTTTAAACTATTTTAATGTACCTACTGTTAAACAATTTTAACGTACGGTTTTCTGTAATATGTCTTCTTCTCAATTGTAGGGACCAAATGAACCGATTACAGATGTGGCAAATGATTGATATTATTTATTATTAAAAAAAGAACACTACGTCTAGTCTTCCTGACTGGGAGGTCCTGTGCACGCTTTGCACCGTAAAATTAAAATTATATTGTAAATTTATTGTATACCATTTTGATCTGTATTTTAGCACTTGTCATGCTCAACTACTTTACTAAACAAATTATTTGTGAACGTGGAAAAAGAGAAGTTTAGTGCGAGCGGGATTGATATAAAGATAAATGTGATGTGAAGATTGGGAATGGCCATTGGTCAGTGCGATGGCTTAGCGGTTTAGAGCACCGGTCTCCGGATTGGAAGGGACGCAGGTTCGTGTCCCGCTTGCACTCTACTTCTCTTTTTCCACATTCACAAATAATTTATTATTTATTCTATACCAGTAAAAAATTAGTTACTTATATATGTTTTTTGTTTATTAGATTATTCAATTTAACATAAAGTATCTATGTTAAAAAAAAACACAGCGCATATACTTCTACGACCCTTTAAAAGGGACGCTAGACACGCCGTGCTCTATCTACCACACTTCATTTATCTGAAGTTGAGGAAGTAAAAATTAGCGGTGGATGCGCTTGCGCCGGGACGCGTGTCTCTTTTGTTTATAGACGTGTGCATCATGCCACAGATAACCACTTCCCATAGCTGTCAAATGTTAAAGTCGTTAGTAAGTATTATTTATATATGGCAATTTGTTGATTGTTCCATCATAGCACGGACTATAATTATGAATTATACACACGTAAAAGTCTTAGTAGAATCTATTTGGTTCTTTATTTTGCTTGGTAACCTATGTTCCTAGGTAAAATAAATCTTGGTTGTTACAAGCTCGATAATCTACATATAATTTATACTCCACCCCGAATGAGTGAGATTCAGTCCTTAGTCCACCATGTAGAGCCAATGACGGTTTATTAGTTTTAGAAGACTTCACACGCCATCGAATAAATCTCTCAGGAAGGCAGGTTTCCTCATGTTGGTTTTCCTTTACATGTGAGTGATGATAGGTACTTTTAGAAATACATATATACTGAAAGGTACATACTTTTTTAAATATTGATATTTAGATATATTGAGGATTTAGATATATTATTGATATATTGAGGTTGACCTCAGAAGTGGGATTCGTAAATAGAAATACACGTCTTGGCTGTCCTCGGCCGTATCACTGGGCTATCGTTTTTTTAAGATAGTTATAATGGACAAATATTTTATCGTCTATACTTATATAATACAAATACCTTGATAATTCACAAAGGCAAGTTTATTTAATTTTACTAGAAATAAACCTTTACTACATGATGTTTTTTTTTTATTTGGTTGCAAGTACATTAAATTTATATGATACATGTTTATTTAAAGTAACATAAAAGAGTGTTTTTTAGGACCAGTCGTCCCGTGACCAAGGCTGCAGCCACACAGTTGAAACGTCGGGCTAGAGGAGTTAAAATTTTACCTAATTTATACGCGGAAAAAAAATCTGTCTATGTTACTTTAAATATTTGTACAATTCGCGCTTTAAAAGTTACTGATGCATATTTATACCTAAATAACACATAATAATTATTAGTGCATTACTGTTCCACCCAAAATTATAACTTATTTTAATAAATAGAACACTTTACCTCCTAACAAATTAATGACTTATTTCTGAGCCACTTGATTCATATAATCATATTTCTTCATTGTGACAGTTACTCCATAAATAGTCTTATAATAGCTTCTAAATTATATTTTAATTAGCTACAGATGTAAAATTATTACATTATTTTATGATTGATTTATAGCCTCTTCGTTCTTGTCGTCCATACCTTTCATTGCGCGGCGATTTCACTGTGACACTGATGAACAAAAAGTTCCAGATGCTTTGCCAATTGAGCCATCGTAACATCTACTTGGGACTATAAATTTTGACAAAAGATTCCCCCTTGGTTGGTTTCACAGAAAATTCAGGTTCATATCCTGCACGTGACTATTATTTTAGAATTCACATTTTCGTATTTTACGTTCTGGTGAATGGATGAGCACGTTAAGTGCCACAAAAATATAAAAAATATGTAGCACTGACGTTTGCAATCTACCTACATGTACTTAATTCATCATTAATTGTTAAGTAAACCACTAGCTAGATAATGCGTCAACCGGCCCTATACCTACATTCTACACATTAAGCTAATAGAGTGAGTATAACGCAAAATTATCAGTCTTTTAGTAATTAGTCGCTTATTTTATTACTTATGGCTGCAGACGAGCCACAGCTCACGTGATGGTAAGTGGTGAACGCCAGTCATAGAATCTACAATACCTACTAAAAATAAGCTAAAAAAACAAAGATTTTGATATTTAAATAAGGCTTTCAGATCATCTGTTCTTCAATATCTAATATATAAATAAAATTATCTTCCGTTTTGTAAAAAATCATTGAAAGCGATTGAGATTTACCCTCGTCATGCTATTGCAGGTTTCAGATTTTTATGTTACCAAAATTACAGTAGGAGTATAATAAATCCTCAGTAATATTTTGGTATTTATATAAGTATATATTTGACATTTGACATGCTTAGCCACATAAATTTACTGAAAGTGTGAAAATGTGAAATCGAAAATATCCTGCTCGTGACTGTTATTTCACATTTTCACACTTTGTTTTAATCCTTACTAATATTATAAATGTGGAAGTGGGTAGTTTTATTTGTTATTTTATTACACCTTGACGCCATAACTACTACGATTAAGGCGAAATTTGTTATCGGTATATATAGTTCGGAGTACCTTTGGCTTTATGTCATTTAAAAGGGCCTGTGTCTATGTACCTCCTCGTATCGTCTTCAGGTTTTGACTGAGTTGCATCGTGCTCACGAATGAAAGCTGCCCTTTTTAGTGACGATTATAGAAAAAAAAACGATTAAAATACTTAATATGATAAATTACAACTTCAATTATAGTACAATGCCGATCATATAGATACATATGTACTAGCGATGTAACGAATGTTAGTTTATAAGCATTGCAATGCGGATACGAATGTTTCCCTCCAACATTCGCGAACGCGAATGCGAATGCGAATGTTGATTTTCAAATAAGCGCGCGCAAAATATCATACGGGTTTTACATCTAGTGTCACTGTCAGTCACCCCTGTTTAAACCGAATATAGCCGAGGTTCATTATGACAAGTAGATTGAATGAAGTTAGTCAGATTGAGTTCATTCAAAAATATTCGTTGTTCTCCGCCCACACAGGTGCGTGTACAACGCCATCGACCGGACCTCCCCTGCGTAAAGCCATCGGCACGCATTGTTTAGTCCGCCTATATTCGGCATGAGCCGTGCAAGCCTTGGGGATAGTTCACGGAAGTGCTCTCGAAAGCGCCACTGCCCGTCCAGCACCAGGTCCAGATACTTCATCTGGGCCGTCACCTCAATTTGGACCCCGTCCACCATGGTCGAGGCGCCAGCAGGTGGCCGACGTTGGGGCCCATGGAAAAGTAGGGCCTCCGAATTATCCAGGGCCACCCTAAGCCCCAGCGCCCCGATCCTCCTGACCACCTCCGAAGTCCCTAAGGTGGCCGGGAACGCCGCTTTCTCGAAGTTTCCGCCCCGGGTCACGACCAGCATTTCATCCGCATAGAAGAATGGAGGTCACCGGGTGGGAGCCGACAGCGTAGCACCTAGTCGTAACCGATGTCCCACAGGAGTGGCCCTAGAACCGAGCCCTGTGGGACATCGCACGACATGGGTCTCCTGACAACGTCTCCTATGTGGCTCTCATAGAGAACGCTGTGGCCCCTAAGATAGTCTGCCACTAGCCGCCTCAGATATGCTGGCACTCCGTGATACCGGAGCACCTCCCTGATGCAGCTGAATGGCAGACTATTGAATGCGTTGGCAATGTCAAGCGACACCGCCAATAGCACTCCACCGCCAGCGACGACCGTCGCGGCCGCGGCCTTCAAGCGCATGATCGCGCCGACCGTCGAACAACCAGCTGGGCGTCTGACAAGTCCGGTCCGACGTCGCGCAGGTGCTGGACTATGTGGGCAGCGAGGATCCTCCAGCAGCTTATCCGCCTCGTCCAGCAGCACGATGGGCCTGAAGGCCCCGACCAAATCCGGCATTCACCCCGGCTTCGGCAGGACTACCAGCCTCCCCTCCTTTCAGCAGTCAGGGAACCGTCCGGACGCTAGGCATGCGTCGAACAGTCCCCTGAGGTGGGGCTCCAGGTGGTCCAGAGCCAGAGCCAGCACCCGAGTGGCTATCCCGTCTGAACCGAGGGCGGTGTTCTTGGCACGAAACCGCGAAGCAGCCACCCCCATTTCCGACGCGGTGACGGGCGGTACACTGAGGTCGGCCTCCCGGTCGCTACCTGGCAGTGCCATGACCGAAGGTGTGTGCTCCGCCTTCGTCGTGGGAATAGGCCCTCGACCACCTCGATGAGGAGGCTGGGCTGAAGGGTCTTTGTATGACCTGAGTGTGGAGCTAATACAAAACTAAGCTTAATGGTTCGTTTTTATCGTATTCTTACGAGTATTCAAGAACTCGGTCAACTTCAGAAAGAGCGCTGTAAAACCCAGATAAATTGATGAAATTAAACAAATTTTTAGTGGACATTATTCGTTCAAAAACCCTCTATAATAGGGTTGCCAACCGCTAATTTCAAAAACAAGGATTTCAAGGTGGAAAAACCAGGACAATTTACTTAAAACCAGGACGCAATAAAATTTTTGAGTGAAAACTTCTTTTAGCGCGGTACGCATATTTTTAGATGAGATAAAATCTCTGGACTCGCGACACCGTTACGAGACGCAGCTTTAGTGTGTGCAAAATTAAATTTGACACACTTCTGGGTTTCCGATTGAGCTGAAATTTTACACCCATATATATATCGCGTGACAATGTCGCAATATTATGATGACATGGAGCTGATCTGATGATGGAGCTAGAAGGTGGACCTAGGCGTTCTATAATGAAACGGCGCAACCCCATCGAGTTTGGGCTTGTATGATTCGCCTTGATGAGTACTTTGTCTCTAGATGGTATCCAGGGTCGGAGGATGACGCTGGAAGGTGGCCACAGTAACTCTTATAATGAAACGACGCAACCCCATCGAGTTTGGACTCGTTTGATTCGTCTTTATGAGTACTTTGTCTTTAGATGGTATCCAGGGCCTGATGATGGAGCCGGAAGGTCGCCATGCGAAACTGTAATTAAATGGCGCAACTCCATCGAGTTAGGGCTCCTTTGAAATGTCTTGACTAGTACTACAGTCCTAGATGATGTCCAGGGTCTGATGATAGAGCAGGAAGGTGGCCACAGTAACTCTGTAATGAAATGACGCAACCCCATCGAGTTTGGAATCGTTTGATACGTCTTGACGAGTGCTTTGTCTATAGATGGTATCCAGGGTCTGATGATGAAGCTGGAAGGTGGCCATAGGAACACCGTTATAAAACGACATAACACCATCGAGTTCGGGCTCGTATGATTCGTCTTGACGAGTACTTTGTCTCTAGATGGTATCCAGGGTCTGGTATGGAGCTGGAAGGAGGCCACAGTAACTATGTAATAAAACGACCCGAGCCCATCAAGTTTATATTCGTCTTAAGGAGTACTTTGTCAAGTTATGATCATTTTATTTTTTTAATGCCTGAATGAATAATTTTGATTTACAAGTTTTAATTTAAGATCAAACAATTAATTAGGATATCTAAAAATAATAACAGTTTGTTTATAGTTTTAAGTTTTCACTTCTGTCGGCAGTCCTTAGACTGCTTTGATTTTATTTTTTTATTGCATGTAGTGGCAGACGAGCCACGGCCCATCTGATGGTAAATGGTAACCGTCACTCATGGACTCGACTATACCGACAGTATTGTCAAAGCCGCTGCTCACCATTTCATTTCACCGATATGAAATGAAAGAATAAACGGATATCTCCTGTTACAGCCAAAACGCAACATTGTGCTTCATGGCCGGTCACACGGGAGATGGCGGTACCAAGTACCAACCCGCTCGGGCCCGATACCAAGTGAGTACTCCCACTTGGTACCCAGCCCTACCACCAGTCATGCAATGGATGATAAATGCTTAATTCTCTTAGTCGTCTCATACGACACCCGTGGGAAAGAATGGAGTGGTGACACTTGTATTTTTAGTCACCACACGGACAACAATACGAATAATATAATATATATACTTAATAACAACGGATATCAAAAATCTATACAAATAAATAAAATTTAAGTGTCTGTTTGCAAACAACTTTTTACTAAATATATACGAGAGTACTTATATTACGCTACCTATAACAAATTACCAATTTTTTAAGATTTTATCTCTCAGTCAGTCTGTCTGAACCAATTTGATGACGGCACTGTCACTAGCAGATAGCTATTGTTACAAGGAGTAACTTAGGATACTATTGGATACTATGGTATTGCCATAATCGCCACGCTTGGCAGGCGGGTTGGCGATCGCAGTGGATGTTTTTAGTACACAGGGGAACGCTGCTGCCCCGTCCCCCGGTAATCCCTTAGTCGGCTTTTACGACTCCCATAGGAAGAGACGGGGTGGAGCTATTCTCGATGCCGGCCCCACACGGCTTAAGGAGTAACTAACTTAGTCTATTTTAATTTTCAAAAACAATAATTAGAGTACTGAGCGAAAAAATAAAACCTTAGAAATCGTGAATGAATACCGATTAAAATAGATATGTAAGTACATCGAATATACGCTGGACCGCAAAGAAAAAGGGTCAGTTAAAATATCTTCAATACTTATCTTCAAAAGTAAGCTGAAGCTGCCTGACCTAGCTTTATGAAACTGAAGACTAAATTAAAGAATATTTAATGTCACATAAAATCTATACTAATAAATGGAGAGCTGTTTTTTTGTTCGGTTATACTGTGAAAAGTACTGAACCGATCGGAATAATACTTATACCATAAGATGCAGCGTGTTTCGGAGAAGGAATTAGTATATGATATGTTGGTGATTACTTGTCCGGAACTTATATTTGTGATGTGAAACATCTAATGCGGAGGGAGGGTAAAACCGGCTGTTAGCATGGCGACGTTTATACCTTATAATAGGAATCCTATCCGAAATTGATTTTTCATCGACAATACTATGACGCAAGCGAAACCGCGGGGAATGTACTAGTAATATGTAAAACCTTTTTATTAATTTTTGATAATTGTATAAAAACTGAAAATGTAAAATCATAGTTTTAAATTTCATCCATCCGTCCATCCATCAGCCTTTCAACGTCCACTGCTGGACATAGGCCTCCCTAAGAGAACGCCACAACGAGCGGTCCTGTGCTGACCGCATCCAACGGCTCCCCGCGGCTTTGACCAAATCGTCGGTCCATCTGGTGGGGGGCCGTCCTACGCTGCCACTCGAGAACCTTTCTTCCCCAACGGTTGTCGGTTCGTCGAGCGATGTGGCCTGCCCATTGCGAATTCAGCATGGCAACCTGGTAGGCTATGTCGGTCACTCTCGTTCTCCTACGGATCTCCGTATTACGGATTTGATCACGTAGGGAAATACCAAGCATAGCCCGCTCCATGGCCCGCTGAGCGACTTTGAGCCCTGAAACGAGGCCAACATTCAGAGACCACGTTCTGTTCCGTATGTCATCACTGGTAACACACACTGGTCGTAGACCTTCGTTTTCAGACACTGTGGAATATTGGACGAGAAGATCTTCCTTAGCTTCCCGAATGCTGCCCAGCCGAGTTGGATTCGTCGATTGACTCTCTTTTTCGAAGTTGTGCCTACCTAACCGGACTGTTTGTCACAGGTAGACATAGTGGTCGATAACTTCGAGAAGCGCACTCCCGACTAGGACCGGTGCTGAAATGACATGGACATTAGACATGACTTTCGTCTTGTCCATGTTCATTTTGAGTCCCACTAGTCGGGAAACCCTGCTGAGATCATTGAGCATGATGCCAAGGTCCTCCAGTGATTCTGCCATGACTACGATGTTGTCGGCATATCGAAGGTGAGTGATGTATTCGCCTTTGATGTTGATGCCAAATCCGGTCCAGTCCAAGAGCTTGAAGACATCTTCCAATGCAGTGGTGAAGAGTTTCGGGGACATAACGTCTCCCTGTCTAACACCTCTCTGCAGTTGGATCGGTTTCGTACTCCTGTCATGAAGACGGACTGATATGGTGGCGTTTCTATACAAGCACTTCAGCACTTCGATGTACCGATAGTCAATTTGGCACCGCTGAAGGGACTGCAGCACTGCCCAAGTTTCGATCGAATCGAAGGCTTTCTCATAGTCCACAAACGCCAGACACAGAGGCCGATTATATCGCTCGGTTTTCTGTATTATCTGGCGTAGCGTATGGATGTGGTCTATGGTACTATAGCCTTTACGAAAACCGGATTGTTCGGGAGGCTGGAAGTCGTCAAGCCTGCGCGTGAGTCGATTTGTAATGACCCTCGAAAACAACTTATAGATGACTAGTGGCTCAATAGCGAGATGGGTCTATAGTTCTTCAAGAGGGTTCCGTCACCTTTCTTGAAGAACAGCACCATGCTTCTGGTCCACGACTCTGGAACGTCGCCCCCGAGAACGTGGAATTGAACAACCTCTGAAGGGCTTTTAAGACCGGCTTTCCGCCTGCTCTCAGTCTCGTCGTCTTCCGGTACCTTTCCGTTCTTTTTTAATTTAGTACCAAAAAATTCAAAACAATTGTTTCGTGTTTGTTTTAGTTTTGCGATAAAAAAATAATAAATATGGTGTCTCAAATTTTATTATTCTGAAGTCATCATGTCGTTAACCCCTGAAGAATGTACCAGGATCCTGACAATGCTTGAAGATGAGCACAGTCAGCGAAATACAGCGAAAACTGTTGGTGTGACTCTTTCTACAGTTTAACGAGTACTCCATCGTTTCCATGAAACTAGATCCAATCTTCGAAGACTAGGAACGGGTCAAGGATCGCTATATGGTGTCAACAATTTTGAGAAATCGCTTTCTTACAGCTGTTAAAGTAAAGAATCATCATTACGAGCTGGTGGAAACAATATGAGTACGGATACAGTAAGGCCGCGTTTGGTTGAAGCAAATTTAAAGCCATTAAGACCTGCAAATGGCCCAAAACTAGAAAGACACCACAGAAACTCAAGGTTGAGTTATGGTAGAGAACACGAGAATTGGACTCTGAATGACTGGTCAAGAGCTATGTTTTCAGTTGAATCTAGATTCTGTTTATACAAGCACGATGAGAGGAAAAGAGTGTATAGAAGACCGAGAGAGCGCTATAACCAAGCCTGTATAGAAGAAAAAGTACCATACAGGCTCTGTTCACGTGTGTGTTGGGATTTCTTCGATTCGGATACGAAAATACAGGGAAAACTACGCATTTTTATTTCTTTCAAATTTATTAAAAATAAAAAGCTTGAATTCATTTTTGTATTTTCTTTTAAGCACATTATATTCTTTTATTTAGTCTTTATTTCATAAATCTAGGTCAAATACTTTTGAAGATATCGAAGATTTTCTAACCGACCCTTATTCTTTTCGGTCGCGTGTACATCTACGGCTAATCTCCTGAACGGCTGCACTGATTTGGACGGAACTCACAGGACGGAGATCGCTATTTTTAATTTGGAAAAGTAAATAGGATTCTGCACTAAAAAAGAAAATAAAGAAATTCAACGCGGACGTAGTTGCGGGTATCAGCTAGTAAAATAATACGGGTCTGCTCTCATGGCGAGAGGGTTTCCGAACATATATTCGGAAACCCTCTCGCCATGAGAGCAGACCCGTGCCCAATAGTGGGACAGAAACAGAGTTTAAAAAAAATTCTGAAAACACGTTAAATTAAAGTTAAGTAAGTTTTTTAATAAATATATCTGAAACTTTTATAAAATATATAAAAATTAAATATGTTTAAAAGTTACAAAAATATAAAAGAAAGAAACACTTTAGTTTTTAACAAATTCTTTAAACTTAGGTGTATTCTAATATTACAAATTTAATTATTTTTATTATATTTTCAACCCCATAAATTATACATCACCTTATCAGAACATTTTAAAAACCCTGGACGCTGCTTAAAATCTATCCAGGACACCCCAGGATACTCAAAATACCAGAACATGTCCTGGGAAAACAGGATGGTTGGCAACCCTACTCTATAAGATTGCTCAAATGTGATTTTATTGTAAAATTACCAGGAAAAAAGTTATAACAGCCAAAAGAAAAGTTGTTCAACAATTTTCAGTTATTTTTGTTTATAAATTTTGTGTTCAATTTTAGGATAAAAAGTAGTAGAGTAAAGAAATAGACAATTGAATTTGCTACAAATAATCTTTTACAGAATTTTCTGTAGGTTTGCTAGTTTACTAGATAAAGCGCGAAAACCCTTTGCACCCCTTTTTCCAAGATGGCGGCCGGGGCACGAGGGTGGTGACCCCACAAACTTGAACTTACGCTTATACTTACCCTACACATAAAAAAAATAAAATTGCGTACTCTAAAAAACGCAACCTTAAATGTAACTTTTCAATGGACTAACACCCATATTCTAAGACGGTTCCTCAACCTTTCCTCGACTCAAACTCAACTGAGGATACCTCAAGGAATATCTCAAGGAATCCTCTAAATTTGTATTCTTAGTTGAAAACTCGAGGAACCTCGAATGAGGTTGAGTCGAGGTAATACGTCATTAATTACGTCATTGTATTGTAGATCATTGTTTTGGGTAAAAATGCTTTGATTTTACATCTGTGGTCACTCAAAAGTTAACAGATGTTTGTCATTTGACATGTAAATGTTTAGATAGGACGATAGGTATTATACAAGGATCGCTACAAGGAGTAAAACTCAGGTAGGTACCTACATAGCAAAAAGTAGTTAAAAACCTACTTACGTATATCGTATAACCAGAAAGTACCTACATAGCGTCGTCGCGCCAAGTCAACATTGTTTTTTTGCTGGGAGTGTTTTTATAGCTAGTATAAATTGTATAGATATCATTTATTTTGTAATATGTCTGGAAGATATTCTTACTGAATATCGGTCGGTAAAGTTATGTCTACAGGAACTCATAATTAAATATAAAATAAATTCGACGGCTACTTTAGGTGACGGTAATCCTGCTGGAAAAAAAATAGCTTACCTACGTCTTTGGAATTCTACGGTATCGTAAAAGTTGGGTTTGCAGCATCTCGCAAGTAACATCTTATGAGATAATCATACTTAATAATACTAATTCAAAAACCGCTGGAAATACATTATAAACACTAGAAAACAATATTCACATGAAATAATAAACTTCAGTAAATTGTTTATAGAACAAAAACTTCCTTGAGTATTCCTTAAGGTTGGTCCCGACGTACCAGAGATTGACAGTTGTTTCCTCACCTCGACTGAGGAAAGGCGTCGAGTGGAGGAGATTTTTTGCAACTAAGAATACCAAACTCCTTGAGTACGCTTGAGTGGAGTCGAGAAATTTTCGAGGAACCGTCTTAGAATATGGGTGTAAATATATTCGCAGAACATACACATCGTTTCATGCGAATACGAATGCGAATTGTTGAAAACAGGCGAATATTCGCGAATGCGAATGCGAATGCGAACATTCGTTACATTACTAATATGTACACAATTGGAAAACTCTGCGTTCAGGAAAATTTGTTTACTTTTTTAGATTTTGCTGGAATTAAAATATATGAATAAGAATTAATAACATGGACTGTTGTCATCTTAATTCGAAAGAGTGGAAGATGATTTAGATTTCAATCTGGAAAGTCGCTTAAAACGTATAGGTAGATCATAAATTAACATGGTGAACACCAAATGATTTCTCAACATAATAAATACCAATAAGAAATGCAAATAACTTTTAAAATCCAACTACTTAGGTAATAATTATGTTAGCTTAATCGGATGTTGTGAAACTAACCGTGCGACTAATAGTTGGTAAGTTACTAAAGACAAACGACCTCTGAAGGTCTTTTCATAATACTACAAGGTTGCCTAACGAGCATAAGGCCCATCTGATGGTAAGTGGTTATTGTCGATAGCCTATAGACGCTAGGAACACCAGAGGTATTACTCGTACGTCGCTAACTCCAAGGAAACCGGTACGAGGTAAAAAGGAACGATGATAAGGAAGGGATGAAGATGGGGGGCTTAGGGTTCCGGCGTGACCATGAGAGTGTCAGTTTTAATAGATATGCATACATTCTCTACGGACCTAGTGGCGTAGTCAGTATTGCCACCGACTCCGGTGCACAAGTTCGTGGGTTCGATTCCCACTCAGGACAATTATTTGTGTAATGAAGACAGATATTTGTACTGCGTCTGGATGTTTTCTATCTATTAGATACATGTATGTATTTACCTACAAAAAAAAGTAATATATGTACTTATTATATCCGTAATCTAGTACCCATAGCACAAGCGTTAAACTTAGTTTGGGACCAGAGGACGTTGTGTGAAATGTCCGTGAATGTTTATTTATTATTTTTAAAAATGTTTCACGTCAAAATATCTAAAAAACGGCTTGAAATTGTTTATTTTATAATACGAGGGTGGAAACAAGCTTAATAGCCCATCTGATGGAAAGTGGTTACCGTAGCCTATAGACCCTGGTAACACCAGAGGCCTTACCCGCGCGTAAACCAACTCCAAGGAAAGGGATAGGAGGTGGAGAAGAAGAATAATAAGGATGGAAGGGTTTATCCCTCTAGCGCTCTCGCTCACCATACGAATCACAACAGTAGGGGTACCTACCGTTTACCACTGATGGAAAGTAATATGGTTCCGGTGGCCCGCCAATAAAGGCGGAGAGACGACACACGGCGGGTTTCTTTAGTGGGTGAGGGCCCCACACTACCCTGTTCGTTGCCCCGAACGACATGTTGGTACATTTTTTTACCGCGTTACCAAAAAATAAGGTTTAAATAATGTACCTTCTAGAATGTTGTAGATAGTTTTTCAAATAACGGGGGGGCAGGGATATGAGTAAATTGCAAAGCATGAAAAGCTAAATAGGACTAGTTCTGTGTTGTGATGGGCTTCACCTAATTCATGTGATCATGACACGAACTGTAAACAATTTCTTATTAAGACAATGGCTACATTGCCTGCGGCCCCGCCCCAGCCAAAAGCTAGTTTTTAGGTTATATCTCAGGTTCCCGATATATAGTAGCGGGATAAAATGTATACCAGTTTTTAAGTCTAATCAAGAGCTATCAAATAAAAAAGTTATATCAACATCCGTCCAGTAACTTTTGCACTATGCCGAATGAACAAACAGACAAAAAATCTTAAAAGATTGTTTTGTTTTCAGACACGCCTAAATATCCTAATACAGTATTTTTTCTTAAATATCTTAAAGGTACAGACACAGCTCTGTTACAGCTATATGTAGGTATAATAGTTAAGATTAAATTACGTAATAGTTATCAGAAAAAGATACTGCCGGTGTCTGACTCCCGCTGTGTTAATTACGTTAACATTCCTTCCACTCGTTCGATTTCGTTTATTTATTCGTTCACAATTACATCTGTTAAACTAAAATATCAACGTCACCCTCGACACTATGGGGCTCATTTAACCCCTCAACTATAAAGAGAACAATAACGGAGTGGTTCGCGGGAGCCACTGATTGCGCAGTATTTTAAAATCAGGTGTTTGTGCGTTTGTGTTTGTGTATTTCATAATAGATATTTTGAGATAATTAATTTTCTCATTTTCGTTATACTAAAGCCGTTTTTAATTTGGTTTAGGTATAACGAATGGAAAAAAAATATATCTGAAACATAAATGCTAAAAAAGTATCTAAAATCTACTTAAAAATTAAATTATCTATACTATTATAAAACTGTAACAGAGCTGTGTCTGTACATTTAAGATATTTGAGAAAAAAATAGTTTATGAGGCTATATAGGCGTGTCTAAACACAAAACATTTTTTTTTAGATTTTTTGTCTGTTTTTCTGTTTATCTGTTTGTTTGTTCGCGCATCACGCAAAAACTATTGAACGGATTTAGGCGCAACTCTTTTTATTTGGTAGCTCTTGATTAGACTTAAAAACTGGTATACATTTTGTCCCGCTAATATATCGGGAACCTGCGTGAGATATAATTTATTAACTAGCTTTAGGCTGTGGCGGAGCCACGGGCAAAGGCTAGTATATTATTTATCCTATGCGTGTACTTTATTGTGTCTATCTATCTAAGTAATATATCTATGTATCTTTACATGATGATATTTTTTTTTCGTTATCCGATTTAAATGAAAGAGAACCTATAGCCGGCTCCAAGCTCTACCTGTCATAAACTACGAGTGTTACCAGACTATGATTTTAAATTACCCCAAATGACTCGACGATTTTGTACGTACGTTACGTACATGAATACGTCATCAGCGCTATAATATTCCCTATATGATTTGCTGTAAACTTACTTTATGCTTTTACTTCCTTTATGTTTAAATGCATAAAACTATCAAAAAAATACCCAAATTATAGAGATTATTTCTTTCCGGTGACAACACTTCACGCACACATCTTTCAAAAAGTGGCTTCACTTTTTAGTTGACGATGCGGTGTCTTTATTTTTTAGTTAGTCTGAGAAAGTAGGTAATATAATAATAAATATCCACGTACATTTTTCACACAACGTCCTCTGGTCCCCAACTAATCTTAACGCTTTTGCTATGGGTACCAGATTACGGATGTAATACATATATTACTTTTTTTTTGTAAATATATACATACCTATAATAGATAGAAAACACCCAGACGCAGTACAAATATCTGTGTTCATGACACAAATAATTGTCCTGAGTGGGAATCGAACCCACGACCTCGTGCACGGAAGTCGGTTACACTACCGACTACGCCACGAGGTCCGTCTTCTTCGGTATCTCTAACATTAAACAGAAAATTATGCTCTACTCGTAACTCTCTTTTATTAAACGATAAAAGAGATAATTGCTCCCTCCATATTGCTTAACTCATATATGAACCTTTGAACTACAACGGTTCAATATGACATTTTACTAATTTAATTCCTAAAAGCAAAAAGTTCTAAAGAAATGTAGAAATTAATAATTATAACTTTATCGTATTTAAGGATGATTAAATATGACTTAAGAACCTACATTAGTATGGTAATTTATTCTTGAACTGAAAATTCTTTTGGAGTTAAAGTTATTTGTTTTAAATAATTCTCTGTAGCAGTTTCCATTTAAATGTAAAATATTATTAAGTTAAGAAACAAATTTCGTTGATCCCGTAATCGCACGAGCAGACAATGAGGATTTCATAAATCAATCTAAGTTTCAAACAAAGATCATAACTCCAACGCAACGACTCTTCTGGAAAACTTAAATTACTCTTTTTTCCGCAACGCGAGTGCGAATAATCTTCTTGACGGGCTGAGAAATTGATGGCGTCGAAAAAATGCCAACTCAAAATCCGACAAACTTTTTACGTCAGCCGAGTTTCACTTAGAGAACTTTCTACATCCATTTAGAAGTTAGCCGCATACGACAAGCTGACAAATTTTAATGAACCCGGAGGACTGCTAAAGTCTACGAGTTGCGTAATGGGAAAACTTTAACGCGTTCGCCCGCAGCGCGACGGGTGAACCACGTTTTTACTTCACATATTCTATTGTTTTCAAGACATATTTACCGAAGTCATGACAAAACAGCGATTGTAACTTTAGCAAGTCACATTACGAGCAACCCAATCGTTTGATTACTTTATCTCATCATTTATGTCATTTTCAACCAACAAATTTCCCATAAGTAAACTTCTTGGTCAGATTTTTTATGCCGCTTATATCTCGATCTTTCCAAACAGTAAGACAAAATTCTGCTTTGCCTCCTGCTCCTGTATAGTCTACATACTACAAAGATATTCGAACGAAAGTACTTCTTACCTGTTTTTTTAGTTTAGTCGGGAAAAAATGTATCTAACCGCACACCCCGTCATTCGGGGCAACGAACAGGGTAGTGTGGGGCCACCACCCACTATATAAACCTGCCTTGTGCCGTCTCTCCGCCTTTATTGGCGGGCCACCGGAACCATTTTACATTCCTTCAGTGGTCAAAGTACTTCTTACCTCATTGATTGAACCTAATCATTATTCATCAGCAAAAGAAATTGTGTTATAACTACTTGTAACAGTATACCCCTGGGTGCGTTACAATAAAAATCGCAATAATTTTGACGTGTGCCATTTGAACTCTTTTCTGCGTAGTATAAATTACATTATAAAATGTAACCTAAACATTTAGTGACCATAGAAAAAATGTATTGAGGGTGAGGCGATGGTGATTTAAACGGCTAACCCCTGTTTAAGGGCGGCCCGCGCGTCATCCATCATACGCTTTACATATGTTTGAATAAAGCCCGTGGGAAAAGGATTTCCTCTCAGAAGTCAAAGCAGCATTTTGCGACATAGAAGGGTGACTAAGTGAGGGACTAAACTGATGGATAGATCCTTCGGTTATATTGTAAGAATATTTGTTCACGTGTTTACATAAATATTTAAGGTTACATTATATCTACTTTAAGTAAAAATTGTAAGTAATTATGTAATTGATTAAAACTTGAGTTCAAAATATGTGTTTTCTTACTATTGTTGTAGATATTTCCAATTTAAATATCTATTCCACATTTAACAAGTTTTGATTATCGGATACAGAAACTCTCCCACAGCCAGCTGGAGTCGTGGTAACCCTACTTTACAAATAGCGGATTAGGGCAGTTTGGCAAACAAGGCGTCACCAGCGTGTGCCGCAGCCCTAAGTTAATGTTGTATTAATGTCTATTAGCTGCTACCATTGTTCTGTATAGCCTTCACTTCACTATTTGTTTGGATTTGTGTAAGTAATGACGAGTGACGTAAGCCGATGAGTTTCGCACGATACCCGATAATATGACGATTGTAGAGTCAAGCACTATTGTTGTGATTTCTTTGTTAACACTGTACAAACAATAAGGAGCTACATTATTCTACATTGCTCAAAGTTACTAGGTAATTTTTTAGTATCTAACATAATATGAGCTTTTACGGGCACCTCCACCACGAGCAAAATCTGATTAGATTTTAGTAACCCAATTGGTTCACGCAAGTCAGTGAAGCTCCTACCACTATGAAATTTTCCAAAATCTCAATGAACTACAACTTCAAACCATCCTCATATTCGTTAGTATTTCTACTCCGCCTACTCTACTTGGGTGAAAGCCGCATGAATATCCGTTTCGTAGTTTTTCAATTTATTGCGTTTAGACATACAGACAGTGTGGATTGTAAAACTGTGGTAGTAGACAATGACGGTGTACACTATTTTTATAATAGGCCTGCAAATAGTCCGGATTTAATTGCAATTGAAAACTGTTGAATATTTTTATTCGATAACGTCACTTTACTAAAATAAAATTCATATTCAGTAAGCTTCATCTGACACACACCTAAAACTTTACTTATTTATTTTCAAAAATTTTGTACAATTAAACTACGTTATTATTTTTACATTTTCATAGAAGTCGTCGCTAGATCGTAGAAATTATCACCTCATGAAGTGGCCGATCATTTCATGATGGATATGGAAAATATCTGCTGCCTACATCAGGATGTGGTTTGGCCAGATCAATTAATTAATATAATCGTTTGACGATATGAACAACTAAACGCACGGCTACTTCACGATAAATGGCCAAATAAGTGATCATGTCATATGATAAAATAGTCAAATTATCCACCTTTAGGTTTTTTTTTTTGTTAAGGCCGGAAAAAATGTTCCTAACCGCACATCCCATCGTTCGGGGCAACGAACAGGGTAGTGTGGGGCCCTCATCCACTAAAGAAACCCGCCGTGTGCCGTCTCTCCGCCTTTCTTGCCAGGCCACTGGAACTATGTTACATTCCTTCGGTGGAAGACGAGGGTTCCTTTTATTTTATAAAGTATACCTATATTATATATTTTATAAAGTATACCTATATTATATATTTTATAAAGTATACCTATATTATATATTTTATAAAGTATAGGTATACTAAAGTAGGTACTTTAATATGTTTTGCTTAAAATGACGTATATTTCCAAAACTGACGTAATAATAAATAACAACGCAGATAAATGTTCCTGACTAATAAAAGCTATAATGGAGCTACATTTAAGATATTTGAGAAAAAAATACTGTATAAGGCTATTGTGCGTCTTTTAACACAAAACAATGTTATTTATTTAATTTTTGTCGGTTTGTTTGTTCGCATATCACGCAAAAAGTACAGAACGGATTTTGATGCAACTTTTTTTATTATATATGTCTTAATTAGACTTAAAAACTGATATTGGTAAGTACGTTATCCCGCTACTATATTGGGAAGCTGATAAAATATAATCTAAAAACTAGCAACAACTAGAGTAAAGCGCGAACACACAAACAGGCAAACAGAAAACCCGACAAACTTACAAAAAATCTAAAAAAAAAATGTTTTGTGTTCTGATACGCCTCTATAGTCATTTTTATTCTAAAGTATCTTAAAAGTACAGTCAGATCTCTGTTACAGCTTTATAATAGTTAGTAGTATGTCATTTAAAACAATAAAATAAAGTAGTTTACAAAGTTTATACCTACTTACTAAACTTTAGTGCAAACGGCATGTTTACAAGGTCGATGATAACATCGCGATCTATTGAGATTGGTGCGAAGATAAACTGCTGAGTGAGGGTTTCTTATCGGAGGTGAAGGCACGCGGCACGGTCACGACATATACCGGGTGTAAATGACAATATACGGCTAACTCCAGGCAAAGACGTCACCAAATAACTATAATGATATGCCCCATACCATTTTCACCGACAACCACGGATTACAAAGATAGCAATTTTTTCAGGCGCCATCGAATCTTTAATAACACTACTAAAAAAATATAATGAAAGCTTCAGTCCATTGTAGTTTTGCGAATAAATCGGTGGTTAATGGGTTTATTACTTTTTTTGTTTAGGCGGGAAAAAATATACCTAACCGCACACCCCGGGGCAACAAACAGGGTAAATGGGTTTATTACCTAAAATCTAATTTAGATAGAACAATATACCGACTTTAATTCGCATTCAATTTAAAAAATAAAAATAAATAATACAAAGTGGAAAATGTGAAATCGAAAATTTCATTTCAATTTTCTACTTTGTATTTAATGTATAGTGCTAAGCATGTCAAATGCTAAAAATATATATAAAAATATCTAAATAATAAAAAGTAATAGCAATTTTTCATGAAAAGACCGAAGTAAATTTCCACCACCTGAATCCAAGGTATCAATTATATCGGTACCATGTCATTTACACCCTGTATATTTTCAAATATAATATCATTGTTTTCAAATATTTTGTTGTAGTATTACAATGGATCCCGTCACATACTGGATTGAATGGCGATGACATAGCAGATTGTCTAGCTAATGAGGCTGCTGTAGATGGTGTTGAGATTGTGTGTAAGCCTTATGCCACGGAAATTACAAGCATAATTAAGAAACATTGTATAGAGAAATGGCAAAGACATTATGATGAATGTTCAGTGGCAAAAGGCCTTTGGCATAAAACATTAAATTATACGCCTTTACACTTAAACCTTGGTTTGACGATGCCAGCCTCTCTCGGGCTCTGCACTGCGTATACGATCAGGACATATTCCATTAAATGCTTTTTATCATCTTATGGGCAAAACATCTTCTCCGTTGTGCTTACGTTGCAATACTAAAGATGATCTGTTTCATTTATTAGTTGAGTGCAGAAAGTATACGGAAATTAGGACAAAAATATTCAATAATAGCCTATATGGAGGTCTATATAGACGCAAGCAAAAAAGCTATATAGATTTTTCCAGATATGTATGAAAACGCGATAGGAGCTTCCATGCATACTTGACAATCATTTGACAAAACCTCTGCATCAACTCATGAGGCTGGCATAGTCGCCAAGTGCTGACTGAAGCCTCGATCAAAAATCAAAAAAAAAAATATTTTGTCAATCGTAAGCGATTCTTTATCCTTATAAACAACACAATCGTATACCGGCAGTCCTCGTAACTAGTTATAGCATTGCGTTAATTTGTATTATTTAAGCCGTATGATTTATTCGCGCTGTTTTATCGCAATCTTTTTTTTTTGTTGGGGTCGGCTTCTGATCTGTTCGGGTATAGCTGATCAATCAGTAGGTATTAACACGCCGCCATTAGCTATCTGACCTCCACGACCCAACTAAGGGGCGACCTTTGAATAAGAGAGTCAGATTTTTTATTCAGGACTGACAACACTGCTTAACGTGCCTTTCGAACCACGGAAGACGTTAGGTGTCCACAAATAGGTTTCACTTTTTGGTCACCCATCTGATGGCCAGCCGAGCGAAAGTTGCTTAACCTTGCTGATCGTTTGAACTGCAAGTGCTCAAATCAAGTCGACGTCAGTCATATATATGTTTCACATATTTATGTGGTTACATTACACTTTGTGTTATCTTATTTCAGTTTTTAATTCGTGAGGTAGAAGATGATACCACTCAAGTAAAGTCACACAGCTCCATTGGTCTGCCAGTACAGGCTGAGAGACGGCACACGGTGGGTTTATTTAGTGGGCTCCACACAACCGAGGGCCCGTAAAATGTATATCACTAAATCGTATCGACATCGTATCGTGGCATTGTCGTTAGCTGAGACATCTTGAAAGATTATCGTGATTGGTTTAGCGTTATTGCGACATCATGCGTCTATGTCTTTACAAATCACAAATAAGACTATACGATGTCGATACGATTTTGTGAATCATATTCTAAAGGGGCTGTTCGTTGCCCTGAAAGACGAAAGGGTGATTTGTAGATAAAGAGACATAGCTACATGGCTGTATAATATCCGATAGAAGACTTGTTCTTTGGTATAAAGAGTTAATTGTGATAAACAACAGGTCTAGCGGTAAATCCAAGGACTGCAAATACAGTGGTATTGAGTTCCCTACCCAGTTTGAGGACGAAAACTAGAAGGCACGCCTCTGACTTTTTGAAATTTTCTAAGTTATATTACCTACTTGATAGTTTATCACAGGTCAATGGAGGAATACATCGTATGGAAACCTGCAGCCTGAGGAATTTTCTCTCAAACTTGTGAAGTCTACCAGACACGTGCCCAACAGTAAGACAGTAGGTACCTGCATAATGGGTTGTGTATATAGGTAAGTTGACTTTCCTGCCTTCCGAGTTACAAACAAGATAAGGTTGCAAGTGCACTTGACTTACAAACTGCAGTTATGACTTTACACTCCACTGCTTGAGACATATAGTCTATTTTAATATATATTTGAATTACATTAATTTTGCGCATTGACGGACTAAGAAACCTATATAGTTTCGCCAGTCCATTCCATTCTGCAAGATAAAGATAAAAGAAATCATTAGAAAAACAAAGACGGAAAATAAGCAGCATATTTGAGTGCGTTAAAAGAAAAGATAGAAGAGGTTATTGATTAAAGGTTTCTACTGTTGCTTTATGCTTTCATTATGAATGAAATGTCCCTATTTCATTATCATGTAAACCACGATACATGTACTTAACAATATAAATAAAAGTAGCTAAATCCGTTCTGAAATCCTTGTGGATATTCTTTACCAAAGTATAGTTGACTCTAAGCTAATGATACAATAACATTTTATTTCCTATCTCATTACACTGTTCCACCCACAATGCGTTCTCATTACTGGCGTTTCACTTTACACTTCCTGCTCATTCGTGTGCAATCTGTAGTGTGCAAATCCGTTAATCTTATTTGGTGGGTAGTTGGTACGCACGTGGCGCCACGTGCCGCGAAATCGAACTAATCTCTAGACCGTACGCGTCAGCGGGCATAGCGCGTGCGCTGGCCTGATAACGCCAAGAAACGCCATTCATTCCCGCTCTTTTGTCGCGAACAATCACTTATTTATTTATGATATTTGCTACTAGTCAACCTGCCACCCCTGTGAGTTAAATGTGTTCTTAACTCTACTAAATCTGCGCGTCGCCCCTATGAAGGGATCCTAGTAGTAATAGTATCTACCTATTTATAATTCTTAGTAATTATGAAGATATCTAAACAAGCAATGATAAACTATTGTAGAGACTAAGTAGGTAATCATAGTCTATGTACCTTGGTAATCATCTTACTTCCCAACATAATAATAAACGAGGTTACCATAGTAGATGATATTTTATTAAAAAAATAATCCTTAAATAATTAAGGCGCACATAGTCCCAGATATTACTTTCTTCTCCTCTAATACTACGCATAGATTTCTGGAAGACCTTCAGTGTATGGATCAAATATTTAAATAGTAGGTATTAATTAACTTCTCACCGTGGAAGCTACCTCACCGGAAGAGTCTGACGTAAAAGCTAGTACTTACTATCTTTAAATTACTTCTTTAATTATGCCTACTTACAATCTTACGAAGACTTGTCAAATTTACTAATTCTCCAGCGACTCGACAAAGATTAGGTGATATGCTATTTGGGCCTGAATTTGAATTTAGTGTTTGCCTATAACTTGATGATGTCATAGTTGTAAGCCAGAACACGTAACTATCCTCTGGAAAAACTTGAGCTAGCAAATCTCACAATTAACTTGATAAATGCAAGTTTTTTTAGGAGTAAATTAAGTTACGTAGGATACCTATGTTATTGACTCACAAGGCTAAGTACTGACCCTGAAACAGTACCAGTCATTCTAAATTACCCGACTTCGATAATAAAAAAAGAGGCTAAGAGATTTTTAGGTAAAAAAAATACCATCACGCCTGTATTCCCCGAAGGGGTAAACAGAGTTTTATTACACACCCACGATTCACCAGCTATGTTTAAGACCCACGTAATAGGGGGCGAGCCTATTGCCGTCTACCGGGCACATTTCCAAACCCCGGGCGGCTACTGAGAATTTTTCTTTTTACGAAAAAGCTCAATAACACTGCCCGAATCGAACCCGAGATCTCATGATCAGCAGTCTCTTACACTACCTCTGCACCACAGAGGCAGTTGATTCATAAAACAGAGAAGATCCACAACTAGGCACTAAAAGTGTCAACTATAAATTAGTGGAGATTACGCTTTCCTGCACTCATTTCGTTTAGTATTCTTTTCCGCAACGTGTCAATATGCCTAATAATTCCAAAATCTCTTGAAAATCATACATACATATTGTCACACCTTTTTCCCGTAGGGGTAGGCAGAGACCACATCTCTCCACTTGTTACCATCCTGACACACATCTTTCGCTTCATTTACTTTCATCAGCGTTGGTTTCGAGTTCTCTTAACCTAGCCTTCCTTAAGAACGTCTCCGATCTGGTCAAAATACGTTGCATCCGATTGGTGATTGAAAGAGACGCAGATCGAAACGCACTAAAGTTCTCTTTTTCCTCATTCATAAATAATTTGTTATCGGTAATAAGTCTTTAAAAAGACTATTAAACTAACAATATAAATATCGGAATATCTAAAATAACTCTTTAAAATCTATTAAACTAATGCCAAATAATACTCTTTAACTAATAAACATAACTTAAATTATTTTGATAAAAACCAACTTTTAGCAGTATATTATTATACTTTATTAACCACATCAATGGTTACTATAGCAACGGTTGACAGTTAATTTGTTTTGCTGTGATAATAAGTGTAGAACTCTGAATACGATAGCAGATAAAAATATATATTTTGGATAGCAGTTTCGTAAAATCCTTTCTTAGTAAAGCAAGCATCTATGCAAAATTTCAAGTCAATCGGACGTACGGTTTCGGAGATATCGTGATGAGTCAGTGAGTGGTAAATCGCTTATATATATATATATATATATATATATATATATATATATATAGATATTCCTATCCAACGTTTCCGTTTATTTTTCATAAAATCCGTAGGTAAGCTGTAAATATTTATCCTAAACTTTAGAACTAACTAGTCACTCTAACGAAAGAGACAAAAAACGTAAGTGACGTTATTCAAGGCTACATTTTTTTGCTTCAAAATGTTCTTTAGAATCTCCAGTGTTAAAAATGTGAAAAATATAAGCTTCTTCTGTCTGTTTTAGATAAACTATCTATAGAGGTAGCCATCGCGTAGCCACTCATGAGACAGCAACTGGACACTTTAATGCAAAAACAAATCACTTCAAATCAAACTTACGTACCTACAACTCGCCCTAAATGTAGCAAAAATTAAATGAAGATCGCGATATAATTATTACCACTATCTAAATAAATCACTAATTGATTAATATATTAATATCAAAAAAAAACATGTGATGCTATGCCTGTATTTCCCGAAGGGGTAGGCAGAGGTGTATTACACACCCACGACTCGCCAGCTATGTTTAAATCCCACGTAATAGGGGGCGAGCCTATTGACGTCTACCGGGCACATTTCCAAACTCCGGGCTGTTACTGAGAATTTTTCTTTTTAGGAAAAAGCTCAATAACATTGCTCGACCCGGGGATCGAACCCGAGACCTCATCGATCACTTATTATCCTGATTAATATTGTGAATGCAAAAAAATTAGGTGTAGATAGGTAACTCTCACGAAATTTTAACGTAGGTAACTATTTAAAAAAGGTTTTATTTTATATGCTCAACACTAAAATCCTTTAACATCATGTAGGTAGTTATTAGTAAATGTATAGTTGCGATTTCACATCGGATATCGGGATAAATAAAATGTATGAAATACTCGTAAAAGCGTGCAATGCTCATCATCAGGGCGAGCGCGCAGCGGTGTCAACGAGTGCCCGCCGGGAATGCTCGAATCCCGGGTCGACTAAATCGATCCTCAACGTGAGTTATTTTCCGGTGATATATTTCTAACATATTATTGGCAAAACAATATATCGAGGCCGAAGGAAATTGTACTTATTTTACCATCCAAACAAGTGTTAGATTAAATGAAAGATAGCTCAAAATACGATTTGACATAAGAAGCAGAAGAAATAAGTATCAGTGATATCAGAAAGTTATATTATGATGATGATATTTCAATGAATAAGTGAAGTTCAAATAAAGTTTGGTAAAGTTAAAAAAATATTCCAGATATTTTTTTGCAGATTTTGTACGGAACCCTTCTTTTTATTCCCTGTAACTATAGGAACAATATGTAATTAGGTGTGAAAATCTATTTTTTTAATAAATTTGTTTGAGGCTCGGCATTTTTTCAACTTTTACCCTAAAACATAGCAACTAATTTTCCACCTATTAATGGCCACCCTGATAGTCTGGGACTCTAGGTTATAGCAATTGTATGGCGAACTATTTAAAGTTCGCCAGTTGAAAAACCGGCACGCCTGAGACAGATGGTACTACTTTGTCTCAATTTTCTTAGGTATTTCAAATAAACACTTACTTCCACACTTCCTAATGTACCATGGCTACATCTAAAGGTACTTTACCTAAGCGTTCTATCGTTCGGCAATACTGTCAAATCAACCACATATAGCGGGCTTATTGGTGGGACCTCATGGCGGTTGAAATTGAAATCGTATCATAAAGTCTATAAGAATATAGTATTCCATTAAACGAACCTACTTTAATGTTTCATGGTTAAGGATTTTCATCACCATGTAAATTATATACTACAATCATTGATATTAAACCATAGATACACAGTTTCGAAGAAAACAAACGTCCAACACTGTCGCCAGTTGTACATAAGTAGTTATAGTTATGATATAAATGCATTCTATCCAAAATTCAACCTTACACGTATGGTTTAAAGTTGTATTTACAAAGTATTATGCAAAAAGCAATAAAATTTGATGACCGAAATTTACGGGCAGGAACAAGGACGGAGTGGAGACGAATATTTTTTTATAATTTTCATGTATGAACATTTACTTAGTTTATTAGATTTGTTTAATTTATAAATGTGTTCTAATTATACTTTTTATACTTTTATACTTTTATCTGATCGTATTAATATGCTTTTAGATAGAATATTTATTTATATATAAATAAAATAAAACTCGTAAATATAAATTTTAGTTTTTATTCCCAATATAGTAATTCTAATATTAAGTAGTATTCCCAATATAGTTTTTATTCCCAATATAGTAATTCTAAATCAATTTCCTTGAAATAAATGAAGCTTATTGTAGAGTTGTCTTTTTGAATTAGATTTCATCTTTTCTGTTGATTTTTTTTTTGCGATATAATGTAAAATAACATCTATAAATTTTTCTATAATAGCTTTTATAAGACTAATTTTATGATTAAAAAGAGCAGGTTGTTGAAGGGAATGTGTAACAATACCAGAAAATATATTTAAATTTACCTACTTACTTATCATCACGCCATTTCCCTTGCGGGGTAGGCAGAGAGAACAGAGTGCCAAGAGGTTCTATTCTTGCATACATCTCTCGCTTCCTCAACATTCATAACTCTCTTCATACACGCTCGCCGGTTTTGGAGACTTCTGACTCCACCTTCCTTCAATACATGACCGATTTGGTCTAGGTAGGTGAGTCTCGGTCTCCCCCTGTACCTACATCCTTCCACTTTCGCATTGTATATCTTCTTAACCAGTCGCTCGTCCGGCATTCTTTCTTTTTATTTAAATTTAATGTACATTTTAAAACTAAGGAACACAAATAGGCTTTGGTTGTTTTTTTGACTACATATGCGCTGTTTTCGTCCTATTATCTCCTCGGTTTTATTACATACAGTATATCCATCTTCACTAGCATAACATAGACCACCAAAAACTTTTAAATCTATTAGTATGTGAAACCATAATTTATACATAATACAACATTTCAAAATTCATTATTGAAGCATAAAAGCCCTAAATTCAACAACTTAAATGATCATCTTATAAAATACTAGTTGTGGCCTTCGAATTCACTCGCCGTTTAATAAAAAAAAAAGAATACATATTTATAAATTATTTAGAGCAATTAAAAAACAAAAAAAAATTTATCATCTGATTGGGTCCCTAGGAAAACAAAAATAAAAATCATCATATAAATGACAATGTTATTGATATTTAAACTTTGTAAATAAAACAATGTCAACTAATTACTTAATATATATAAAAAACAATACATTCAACAAGGTGACTCCATTCTTTTTTAGAACCGAGAACGTTGTATTATGCGATCAAAGTGAGCAAAATGCGTTGAAGTATGAGCATAGTTCGAGACTGCCTTTGTTTTAACACATACTCTATTTGACTGGTTCATACAGGGCCATCGTCGATAATTTGAAACAAAATATATTGAAAAATTAAAAAATGCGACTCTTAAGCAACAAAATATGTATGAAATAGAAATACTGTCTATTAATACTTACCGAAAATAAGAAACGCCATCCTTTTTTTGTACTTTTAATGCACTATTTCGGCATTTATTCATCGAACAATTAGACATTTTGACACGCTTCGTCTACTCGCGCGTCGAAATAATACTAAACGAAAGGAGTGCAGGAAAGCGTAATCTGCACTCCTTTATAGTGGACACTTTTCATGCCTGATTGTGTATCTTCTCTTTTTATATATCAATGACTTCAGTGGTATACTTCATTAGCCTCTAACAACGCTGGTAAATCAAGGATTCTTATTGTGGTTGTCTTCATTTGCCTTGAATTGTTTTTTCTGTAATTTTCAGTAAAATAAATTTACTGGAGTATGTGACAAAATTTCAACCGCTCGGCATAACGTCCCGCCAAAACTTATATTGTTTGTTCATTAATTATTTAGAGCACAGACTACTACTAAGAGACTCTGGGTGTGTTCCGATATACACTTAGAGCACTGTAAGGTGTGAAGTCAATTTAGTATACTGCGAAGTCGTTCCTTTATTACAGTTAGCTATACTGGTTACTGTTTATAACAGAATGCAGTCCCATATACTGATCTGTCATTACTTTCATTTCATACAAAGTATTGGTTTTACACTGCAATAAACAAAATTTCTTTACGCTTTCCATGTTTCGGTATCTTTGATTTACAATATTCAATAATAATAGTAATTTTTTCATAGTGCAAGTTGTTATATTTCTGGACGCTGTTGATCACGCGATATCACAGTACTCGCAGTGTATATCGGAACACAGCCTTTATCTGTTGTATGATGTCGGCTGTCAATTAGGGATGCAGGAAGAACCAAAAAATATCGATATATCTCGTTCGATATTCTCGTTTTTAATATTATCGTTATTAAATATCCTTTATTTTTAAAATAAAGGATATTTTTGCTCTCTTGGAACCTAGCATCCACCACTAATAATTTATGATTCGTCACAGATTTTCATATAGTGGGAAGAAGCCGTCCATTTATAAATTTTCTGTCCTCAGAATGAAGTGGTGAGCAGTGGCTTAGCAGCATAGTTTAAATATTCATTTTTAATAACTCGTGGTAAACCACAGGGATCAATTTTAGGGCCTCTTCTTTTCATCCTGTACAGTGCTGATATAATTGACTGTTTCAAAAATTGTAAATTCCATATGTACGCCGATGACATTCAATTGTATTTGTCATTTAGGAGCAAAGATACTGTGTCAGCTATCCAAAAAATCAATGAAGATTTACAAAGGGTGATTGCATGGTCAGAAAATAATTCTCTAACCACCTCTCAAACCCACTGAAATCCAAATTTATGGTAATGGGCAGTAGGAAACAGATAGGAAATATTCTTTCGAAAGACCCAGTTATTAAATTAAACGAAAGTAATATTGAAAGGGTAGAATTAGTATGTAACCTTGGTCTTACTATGAAACCGGAGCTACGCTTTGAAACGCATATAAGCAACATCCTTAGGCGCTATTTTAATAGATTAAAGGTTCTTTACAGAGTTCGGCAATACCTAACGGTCCCTATGCGCAAAATGCTAATGGAGACTCTTGTATTATCTATACTGAACTATTGTGATGTTGTTTACGGTCCATGTTTACAGGTGGGAACGGAACGCCAAATTCAGCGCATTCAAAATGCATGTGCCCGTTTTATATGTGAAATACCGCTTAGAACGCACGTCACACCTTATCTAAATAAGCACCATTTGCTAAAAAGGTCCGCTAGGGGAAAACTACACCTAGCAAGTTTACTTTTTGGTGTGATTAAAACAAAACAGCCTGATTATCTGTTTGGAAAATGAAGTTGGAATTGCCACAATTATCTGTACACAATCCGTTACAATACAAAGCCACTCAGTGTATCCAAGCATCGTAGAACTGCATACCGCGGGTGTTTCAGATGGGCTGCCACTCACACATGGAATGATATTCCACCGCCTATAAGGAATATAAAAACCACATACATTAAAAAAAAATTTACAGAACACTTACTTAATTAACAATTTAATACACACAAGTTAAGTTAATGGCCCATAGAGGAACCGGTTTCCGGTCATATGACTCCTTTGGATTTGGGTTTTTGTATTTGGTTTCTGATTTCCTTACACTTTATTGAACACATGATTACAGTGTTTATGGTATTTAAGTAGGTATAATAAGCTAAGCAATAATCTACCAACGGCTGGCGTCATGCCTCACCAACTGCGAAGGCTTCACTTATCACTGAAAATCAGTGCGGCTGTGCTTTATGTGTGGCCGCATTTTGCTGAGTGCGGACCGCATTGTTCCAACAGGGACAAATAACGCAATTTTAAAATTTATAATTTAAGCAAATTTTGTTAATATAATAATAAGTTAAATTTCTCAATTATTTATAGATGTCTGTAACATGTTTATATTTTGTTGTATCTGCTGGTATTCAGTAAAAATATTTTCTTTCTTCTCTTTCTTCTTTCTTTATAATTTGTCATTGTCACGCGATATACATATGCGTGTAAAATTTCAGCTCAATCGGAAACCGGGAAGTATTTCAAATTTAAACGTCGCCACGCTACTACCCGGTTTTACCCTCCCTCTGCATTAGATGTTTTACAGGAGGCCGCAGCATAGGACGGCCTCCAGCCAGAAGGACTGACGACCTGATCAAAACCGCAAGAAACCCTTGGATGTAGTCACTAGAGCGTTGGAGTGGAATGTCTGTAGACGATCCTATGACTCCCCATTATGACGAAAGAAGGCGTCGTGGTCATGTTTTAGTCGATATTGTGGCTCATGAACTCGACACAATAGTCGAACCTGTATGATATCAAGCCCGACACTCCCAGTATCCCAGTGACGTGCGTAAACTTGCATTTTGGACCGTGTAAACAAAAAAAAGGTCCGCTTGTTGCGGCATTCTCTTAGGGAGACCTATTATGTACACCAGCGGACGTCGAATGACTGATAAAAACATAGCATCACGCCTGTATTCCCTGAAGGTAGGCAGAGGTGTATTACACACCCACGACTCACCAGCTATGTTTAAGTCCCACGTAATAGGGGGTGAGCCTATAACTGGGGATACTTTGTGACTGTTTGTCTAACTTTGGGACAACCTCTCTTTTTGACAATAAACATGACGTATCATGAAATATTTTTATTTTGAACGCATTCAAAGATCCTTTAAAAAAACTTCTTATGTCATAGAACATTTTGCACTAAACAAATGTCATCAATTCAAAGATTTTTTTTAGTCTGTGGCAAATTGAAGGAGAAGCAAGAAAAAACGAATGTCGAGTTTATTTGAAAAATTTCTATTGGTGTCAAAAATATAAAATTGTCGAGAGTTGCAGGTATGTGTTTCCTATGGTAAATTTTATGCTGAAATCGATGAACTAATTGTTTTTTTGTTAATTGTGTAGTAAACAAGACTATTTACATCGTTGTTTATTATTGGAACATCATGGGGTAACTTTGTGAAGACTTTTTATTACTATACATTAATGCCTATAATATTGTTGCCACATAGTTACACTTTGATATTTTTTATTTGCAGATATATTCTAAGAATGCCTCGAACATACAAAAAAAATGATGGGCGAACGTACCAGAGTTATACTCCTGAGATATTTTAGCAGTTTTGGAAGTGGCCGGAGAAAAAAGATAAAATTTGGTACGAACGACAAATGCTGAAAGAAAAGATTAATGCACCCAAAAAGGTAACGAAAAGAGGGCAAGAATTTCAGTATTTTTTTTCTCATCAATCTCATAAGTAGAATTTTTTCCAATGTAACTGACAATTTTTTATTTTTTTTTAGTTAGATATGCATGCCTATTACTAGTCCTTTTAGTAAGATTGGGCCAGCGTTAGTTTTACAAAGAACTATTAAGCATTTTTTGGTGTGTTACAAAGTAGCATGCATGAGGAAACTTTGGTACAGATTTTAGAAGGGTATAAACACTAAAAGATATATAATTTTGGTAAATATTTTTCTTTGAGTGGATACACCAAATAATCTAGAACAGTCTTTTATTACGATGTAAGTTGAGAAACAAATAATATATCTTCGAAAAATCTCAAAACTTGTCACAAAGTATCCCCAAGTTACGGTACTTGTTCTTATTTATCGTAATACCTCACTTTCAAATCTTTTTCTCCTGATGTCATCACATCACAAACTTATATAGGTATGTTTGCACTTATAATGAACGTCTATACACAGGATTAAATTTATTTCTTTATGCTTTTTACAACCCAAATATGTTCAATAGAGTGCTATGCCCTTATTTTTTCTGTTTGTTTAAAAAGAAGGCAAGCCTAATTGATCTATTAACCACTAGCTCATATTCCTTAATGGATTGGGTTGCAATTTGACACCATCCATCCCTCCATCAGCCTTTCAACGTCCACTGCTGTACATAGGCCTCCCCAAGAGAACACCACAACGAGCGGTCCTGTGCCAACCGCATCCAACGGCTCCCCGCGGCTTTGACCAGATCATTGGTCCATCTAGTGGGGGCCGTCCTACGCTGCGCCGTCAGATACGTGGTCGCCACTCGAGAACCTTTCTTCCCCAACAGTTGTCGGTTCGTCGAGCGATGTAGCCTGCCCATTGCCACTTCAGTATAGCAACCCGGCGGGCTATGTCGGTCACTCTCGTTCTCTTACGGATCTCCGTATTACGGATTCGATCACGTAGGGAAATACCAAGCATAGCCCACTCCATGGCCCGCTAAGAGCGACTTTGAGCCTTGATACGAGGTCAACATTCAGAGACCACGTCTCTGTTCCGTATGTCATCACTAGTAACACACACTGGTCGTAGACCTTCGTTTTCAGACACTGCGGAATATTGGACGAGAAGATCTTCCTTAGCTTCCCGAACACTGCCCAGCCGAGTTGGATTCGTCGATTGACCTCTTTTTCGAAGTTGTGCCTACCTAACTGGACTGTTTGTTACAGGTAGACATAGTGGTCGATAACTTCGAGAAGCGCACTCCCGACTAGGACCGGTGCTGAAATGACATGGACATTAGACATGACTTTCGTCTTGACGCCAGACACAGAGGCCGATTATATTCCTCTGTTTTCTGTATAATCTGGCGTAGCGTATGGATGTGGTCTATGGTACTATAGCCTTTTCGGAAACCGACATGTTCGGGAGGCTGGAAGTCGTCAAGCCTGCGCGTGAGTCGATTTGTAATGACCCTCGAAAACAACTTATAGACGTGGCTCAAGAGCGAGATGGGTCTATAGTTCTTCAAGAGGGTTCTGTCACCTTTCTTGAAGAACAGCACCACCACGCTTCTGGTCCACGACTCTGGAACGTCGCCCCCGAGAACGACGGAATTGAACAGCCTCTGAAGAGCTTTTAAGACCGGCTTTCCGCCTGCTCTCAGAAGCTCTGTGGTGATTCCGTCGTCTCCCGGTGCCTTCCCGTTCTTTAGTTGTTTGAGAGCCATTCTGATCTCGTACAGGCTGACGTCCGGCCGAGTTAGCTTGGATCTGAGATCTTGGACCAAGCCGAAAACAGGACTCTGGGATCTGTACAACTGTCCATAGAACTGGTGGACCTCTCTCGAGATCTCATCTCGGGATGAAATGACAGTGCCGTCGTTGATCCTCAGTTTAGTCAACTGGCTTTGGCCAACAGACAGATCTCTTGCGAACACTTTCGAGCCTTGGTTTCGCTCTATCGCCTCTTTAATACGGACAGCATTAAATTAGCGAATATCGTGTCGCACAGCCTTGGTGATCTGTCTGTTTAACCGCCTCAGGCAGGACCAATCGGCTGAAGACTGGACTGTCATTTCTTTTCTCCTTTCCATGAGCTTGAGAGTACGATCCGAGAGTTCACGAGTCCTACTAACGCGACGGGCCTTGAAGTAGGTCGACCCGACCACGTGGACAGACTGCACGAACCTGCTGTCCAAATCGCTCGCTGATTCGCACTCACCTAGGCATTGGAAGCGATTTTGTAGTTCGAGCTGAAAGCTCTCGGGGTTCTGATATTGGGCAGGTGTTGGTCGGAGCGTAGACTTCATTAAGCGTGACCTCTCGAGTTTCGTACTAATATTCAAGATGCCCCTGACTAGTCGGTGATCACTCCCAGTTTTAATCCTGCTGATCACTGAGACATCATTGAATATATGTCGTTTGTCCGACAAGATGAAGTCAATCTCGTTTTTTACTTAACCATCAGGGCTTATCCAGGTCCATTTCCGCTGGGCTGCTTCCTGAAGAAGGAATTCATGATGTAGAGGCCTTCCCTCTCCAGAAAATCAGCCAGCATCTGGCCCCTGTGGTTCCTCTGCCCGAAACCATAGTGCCCCACTTTCAGCTTATCGTCTGTCCTTTTGCCTAGTTTCGCGTTAAAGTCTCCCATAACCACCGTGAAGTAGGTTTTAGACGAGTGGATGGCCTTCGAGATATCCTCATATAGGGCCTCCACCTCATCGTCGGAATGTGTCGAGGTCGACGCGTAAACCTGTATGACCTTCAACGAATACGGTTTGGTTATTCTGAGTATAAGGTACGCCACCCTGCTCGTCAACCCGACACCTCCTTTGGACTGGTGGTCGCCCTCTCGGTAGAAGAGCAAGTTCCCAGACTGGAGGATTGTCGTGCCCTCACCCTCTCTTCGGACTTCTGACAACCCTATAATGTCCTAGCGGATCTTGCTCAATTCCTCTTTCAGCTCGGTGATACTCTCGTCGGTCTGAAGTGTCCGAACGCGTGCGTTACCAGGGCCAGAGGTCGTTGTTTATGGTAGCCTTTCCGTGACCGGAGATTCTTCGCACCCCCTGCTCCGCCGTTACCGGGCCCGCTACCGTTAGGCCACGGAATAGCGGAGCTGCCGTGACTGGGGGCCATTTGAAATTGTGTGCTCGTAATGCCGTAATCGCCACGCTTGGCAGGCGGGTTGGCGATCGCAGTGGATGTTGGTAATACTCGAGGGAGTGCTGCTGCCCACTCCCCTGGTATTCCCTCAGTCAGCTCTTACGACTCCCGTTGGTAGAGAGGGGTGGGACAATACTAAAGCCGGCCCCACACGGCCAAATTTGACACACATAGATATAACTATGCAGGTAGATAAAGATTTACGCAATTAAAAAACCATAGTTCACCCAAAAAAATATTGATCGCATGAAGGACTGAAGTATCGATATCGATATTTTTTACGTGCTTTGCTAGCAATATCCGCCATTTTCAGTTCTAACTTAGAAATGTCATGGTAAAGTAGTTATTTCAAAGTTTCGCCTACGACATGGTTCTGCTTAGCCCGTCTATAACGGAGTTGCAAAAATTGATAAAAATGTGTGAAGTATATGCAGAAAAACATGGTCTTAAGTATAATGTACAGAAAAGTCAGATAATGTGTTTCCGATACGATAACAGTCCTTTGCACGTACCTGACGTATTCCTATGCGGTGCTAAATTAAAATCAGTAAAATGCTTCACTTATTGAGGCCATATACTAACAGATAAATTAAAAGACGATGAGGGCCTTGAAAGGCAAAGGCGTTCCTTAGCTGCTAAGAGTTATATGTTAGCACGACGATTTGCAAAATGTTCGGACCAAGTTAAAGTCACCCTGTTTAATGCATACTGCCGGAACGTCTGCTCTATGATACAATTACACGCAGCGTGCCTATAACGCGCTGCGGGTGCAATATAACAACGCATTTCGATGCATACTAGGTCTGCCGTGGCGATGCAGTGCGTCTGACATGTTTGCTGCGAACAGGGTGGATGACTTTTACGCGGTAATGAGAAAGTCACGGGCCTCCTTCATGAGCCGCATACATAATTCGGACAATGGGATATTAGTTGCCATATACGAGGTCAACTTCTTCTTCGTATATGGCAACTAAATTCCAGCTATTTTTAAGTAATTTATATTTAAATCGACTATAGTATTTTAAAATTAATTATAAATATGTATTAGTGCCTAACTTAAAATTTAATGTATTGAATTTAATCTGTTTAATGTTTATATGGGTGTCACTACCTGAAATAAATGAATTTATTATATTCTTATTATTATTTCTTCTTCTGTTTTCTTCCTTTTGTATCTGAGTTTGGTATAAATTGTGTTCTGTGGTTTTCTACCTCAATGGTCTACGCTCTTTCTTGTCTCTGATTGTTCCTTGCTTTGATTGCAACAACAACTTTTTCTCTCAGACCTTAGACAAAGGTCTCAGCCTCAGGTCTCAGCTCTCGGTAGAGAGTACTATATTCTTTGGGTCTCAGACTAAGGAGCTTTTTTCTCTAGGAGTACTATTGTTCTGTACTATAATCTAGTAATCTGTGGCAACTTATTATTTATTATTCGAGTTTTGGCTGGAACACGAAGAAGATCATGTCGTCGCTAAATAACACAAGTTTAGGAAAATAATGCAGTATTTTCCTAATCTTGTGTTATTTCAAGTATTAATGTGTAAAAGTGGTGGCCTTTTGCTTATTAACTATTTGTATATGCGCGTAAGTGCTGGCAAGTGATGTAATGCGACATAACGTGTTTTTTCCTGTTTTCAAACCTCCACAGAAGCTTCAGTAAGGTCGCCATCGTTTTACTGTAGCGTGACTTTGACTTGACTGACTTTATATGACTGACTTCAACTACGACTTGTTTGATGAATTAGTCTTACCTGTGTTTAGAGAATAATGATGTTTAAAGTTACTGTTAGGCTGATGGTACTGCCAATGCCTTAAAACAAATATTAAAAAAAAATATTTATTAATCGCAAAATCAAAATAATTTGGTTGGATCAGCAGGTTGGTTTTGTTCTTTTTTTTAGAATTGCATTGCAGAGAATTGGTTAGATTTTTATCACGTCTTAGATAAATAGCAATATAACAAATCAACAAGATTGTTCGCTAAAGAATAAAACGCCCCAAATAGAAAATTGTGGTAAGATACTTCAACAACAAGAATAATTTATTGTTGCTTTTTTATCTAGATAACATCTTAGAATAATAACGCATAATATAATAATAAAACTTTGTTGCATTGCCCGGTTAGCATAGCAGAGTTGAGTGCAACTACTATATCTTGAACGTACAGCGTTTTGTAAATAAACTGTAATATATTGTCCTGAAAGAAAATGGGTGAAGACGATGAATATGCATGTGTGAATAGATCACAACTAAAGATCAAGGATAATACTGGCATAAAGAAGAAAAAAAAGAAGAAGACTAACAAGGAAAAAGAAAAACTAATTGAAAACGAAGTGCAAAAACAGGTGGCTCATACAAACAGTGATAAGAAAACTAAAGCTGAAATTGCATTTCAAAAAATGCAAGAAAAAATGGTAAGGAAATAAATGTGTTATTTAATGTCTCAATATAGAGCTACAACAAGGCAATAATCATTAGATAGTATGAATTTGTTTAAGATAATAGTTAATTCTTTATTGCTTTAATTCTGTGACTTCCATGATCAAGTTGTCAGACAAGTGTTAAGCCTACTCCACAGTGGCTTTAATTTACATATATGGAACCTGATGACTCATGTCTGTTATTGATTTTTCTGATTTTCCATAGACACTGCAACAACTTCAATCTTGAGTCTTGTAATGAATATATATATATATATATATAAATCACTAAGCTATCCTACTGATCTTTCGATCATCCCAAATTCTTAATCACATTTGTCTTAGGGGCCATCCATAAATTACGTCACACGTTAAGGGGGAAGGAGGGGGTCGACGAAGTGTGACACTGAGTGACAAGGGGCGGGGAGGGGTCCCAAATTTTGTGACATCACATTTTTTTAAATATAATATTTTATATCTAAGTATTACAACAACACTAAATTTAAACTACATACCTGCTAAAGAATAACATAAAAATAGTTGCAACTGTCTGCATGACTATAAGGTTTAAATTCTTTTGTTGGCAAATTTGCACTCGCTGTACTATTGTCACGAGCCGACCGTCTTTCATAAATGCCACCAAACAGCGCTTTGTCGTAATTTCTTTGTTTCTATATATTCGATAATTGACTCACCAGGTGAACAACGTCGTTTTCTTAGTTCTGCTATTTTGTGGTTTTTAACTGATGAAACACTTTTAAAATGAACAAATAAAGTGATTTAGGTAATATTTACCGTAAATTATATAAAGCATACAGTGCAGCTTATGCTGATAAAAAAAAAACAAAATGTACAAAAAGAAGTTAACACATTATGGAAAAGTTTGAGAAGTAGTGACAATGTTGAAAGTGAAGCGTAATCTAAAATCAAAAAATTGCAAATAAAACTGACAAAAAAAAGAGAAACTTACGAATTTTTGAAGTGAAATTTTAGAATCGTTGTGATTTGAAACTCGATCAAACGAAAATACTTTACGATAAAGAAATAAACACATAAATGTAAAAGATTAACTGACAGTTGCAAAGAAGTCCATTAAAGTTACTTGAACTTTGCCGTGTGGGGCCGGCTTTAGAATTGTCCCACCCCTCCACCCATGGGAGTCGTAAGAGCCGACTGAGGGAATACCAGGGGAGTGGGCAGCAGCATTCCTTCGAGTATTAGCAACATCCACTGCGATCGCCAACCCGCCTGCCAAGCGTAGCGATTGCGGCATTTTCCCCCATGACGGGACCGCTCGTTGTGGCGTTCTCTTGGGGAGGCCTATGTCCAGCAGTGGACGTTGGAGGGCTGATGGATGGATGGATGGAACATTGAAATATTTTTTTGTCACAAAAGGTTTAGTTTGAAACCTCGGTCTCCGGTTTGCGTGATCAATACTTAAACAATATGACCACGGTGTAGATAATATTAAGTTTGAAAAAGTGATATGCATCCAATAATAAACTAATATCTCTGTTTGCTATGTACACTTGGTATTCCCATGCCAGTTATAACTAATTTAATTTTTTTTTATCTATATTTTGATCGCGCCATTAAATAGTATGAATTTTAATTGCAAAATTAAACTTACTATATTGGATTAATGCATGCAAATGCATTCCGATAGATGGCGTTGGTCGTAAAGACAAATGTGATGAGGAGATTGGGATAGCCGATAGGTCGGTGCGGTAGCTCAGTGGCTTAGAGCACTTCTCCGGGTTGGAAAGGACGCGGGTTCGATTCCCGCTCGCACTAAAGTTCTCTCTTTCCTCATTCAGAAATAAATTTGTAATTTAAATAAAGTATTTTTCTCACCTTGCCGTGTGGGTCCGGCTTTGGAATTGTTCCATCCCTCTCTACCCACGGGAGTCGTAAGAGCCGACTGAGGGAATAGCGGGGGAGTGGGCAGCAGCGCTCCCTCGAGTATTATTAACATCCACTGCGATCGCCAACCCGCCTGCCAAGCGTGGCGATTACGGCATTATTCCCCCATGACGAGCACACAATTTAAAATGGCCCCCAGTCACGGCAGCTCCGCTATTCCGTGGCCTAACGGTAGCGGGCCCGGTAACGGCGGAGCAGGGGGTGCGAAGAATCTCCGGTCGCGGAAAGGCTACCAAAAACAACGACCTCTGGCTCTGGTAACGCACAACGTTCGCATACTTCGGACCGACGAGAGAATCATCGAGCTGGAATAGGAATTGAGCAAGATCCGCTGGGACATTATAGGATTGTCAGAAGTCCGAAGAGAGGGTGAGGGCACGACAATCCTCCAATCCGGGAACATGCTCTTCCACCGGGAGGGCGACCACCAGTCCCAAGGCGGTGTCGGGTTTATCGTTCGCAGGTCTCTCGTAGGCAACGTGGAGAGGATTGAGTGTGTCGAGGAGGGTAGCGTACCTTATACTCAGAATAACCAAACGGTAGCCCCAGCGGAAATGGACCTGGATTAGCCCTGATGGTTCAGTTAAAAACGAGATTGACTTCATCTTGTCGGACAAACGACACATATTCAATGATGTCTCAGTGATCAGCAGGATTAAAACTGGGAGTGATCACCGACTAGTCAGGGGCATCTTGAATATTAGCACGAAAGTCGAGAGGTCACGCTTGATGAAGTCTACGCTCCGACCAACACCTGCCCAATACCAGAACCCCGAGAGCTTTCAGCTCGAACTACAAAATCGCTTCCAATGTCTAGATGAGTGTGAATCAGCGAGCGATATGAACAGCAGGTTCGTGCATACTGTCCACGCGGTCGGGTCGACCTACTTCAAGGCCCGTCGCGTCGCTAGGACTCGTAAACTCTCGGACCATACTCTCAAACTCATGGAGAGGAGACAAAAAATGACAGTCCAGTCCTCAGCCGATTGGTCCTGCCTAAGGCGGTTAAACAGACAGATCTCCAAGGCTGTGCGGCACGATATTCGCCAATTTAATACTACCCATATTAAAGAGGCGATAGAGCGGAACCAAGGCTCGAAAGTGTTCGCAAGAGATCTGTCTGTTGGTCAAAGCCAGTTGACTAAACTGAGGACCAACGACGGCACCGTCATTTCATTTCGAGATGAGATCTTGGGAGAGGTCCAGCAGTTCTATGGAGAGCTGTACAGATCCCAGAGCCCTGCTGTTGGCTTGGTCCAAGACCCCAGATCCAATCTAACTCGGCACTTTACCGATGATATCCCGGACGTCAGCCTGTACGAGATCATAACGGCTCTCAAACAGCTAAAGGACGGAAAGGCACCTTGTGACGACGAAATTACTATAGAGCTTCTGAAGACAGGCGGAAAGCCGGTCCTCAAAGCCCTCCAGAGGCTATTTAATTCCGTTGTTCTCGGGGGCGACGTTCCAGAGCCGTGGACCAGTAGCGTGGTGGTGCTTTTCATCAAGAAAGGTGACAGAACCCTCTTTAAGAATTATAGACCCATCTCGCTCTTGAGCCACGTCTATAAGTTGTTCTCGAGGGTCATTACAAATCGACTCGTGCGCAGGCTTCACGACTTCCAACCTCCCGAACAAGCCGGTTTCCGTAAAGGCTATAGTACCATAGACCACATCCACACGCTACGCCAGATTATACAGAAAACAGAGGAATATAATCGAAGGTCTACGACCAGTGTGTGTTACTAGTGATGACATACGGAACAGAGACGTGGTCTCTGAATGTTGACCTCATATCAAGGCTCAAAGTTGCTCAGCGGGCCCTTACGATGACTTTTTAAAGTACAAATTTACTGTCTTATTCACAAATAATTTTTACTTTAAAAAGTAGCGGAGCATGTCAATTGCTAAAAGAAATAGATCTAGAATGTAAATTTTTGAATTTTACCTTTTAGCCCCTTGACAAATATCAACAGACTAGGCTTGGATTAGCAACAGTTAATTGAATGCAAAGTGCGAAAATGTGTAATAGCAGTCCTGTGCAAGATTTGAACCTGCATCTTGTGGAAAAAGATAACAACACAGTGTAGGTGTCAATTAAAACATTAAGGAGGAATGTGTTATCGAGATACAAAGTCCTCAGCAGATGTCACAGTAAGATAATTGGCATAGCATCTGGGACAGATTTTCAGATGTGATACAAATCCTGTATGCAACTATTATTTTCTAGTTCACATTTTCGCACTTTGTGTTCGTTTGTATGGTTAAGCATGACAAACGCTTAAAAAATAGATAAAAAGTCATAATGTTAATTGACTTACATATTTTATTATTTGTTTCAGCAAACACAAAGGATCCAACAAAAGGCAGAGATGACTCACAAACAGAGGGTGGAGAAATTCAACCAACATCTGGATAGTTTAACAGAACACTTTGATATTCCTAAAGTGTCTTGGACTAAGTAATAGGATTAATATTTAGATATTTTTTATATATATTTTTAGCTTTGTGTTTAATAATAGGATTAATTTATCGAATTTTATTTATGTTAATTAAAGGCCATTCATTCTCTTGTATACTATATTAAATTTTATATGTATAAAACTATCAGTATCGGTTTTGTCTAATAAGTTCAATAAATACAATAAGTAATTGTTGATATATACTCATTTTAATTTGCTATACAAGTATGTACTAAAAATATAATAAAACTATATGATAGATATGTCACAGGGCCATATTTGCAGTCAGAACACTGCTGCTTTACCACAAGAAAAAAATCTGAATTTTTTAGCTATATCAGTTTCTAGTAGTATTTATTTCAACAAGTTACCTACATCATCAAAGTTGTTTAAGATTTTGCATCACAAAATCGTACCACTCTTAGGAAAACAACATGCTACCAGATCACCAGTTTCGTGTCAGGTAGCATCACTTAATTCTAGAACAAGGACATAATTTGCCAAGTAATAGATAAGGGATGCATTTGAACACAAACAATATTAATATTGCTTGTCCTTGATGTCCAACAGGGATTTGGGATTGATTGACGATTCTAAAGCCGGCCCCACACGGCCGTTAGGAGTGTTGAGTGCCAAATATGCTAATGAACAATCTTTGCTTGGGACCAAGATCCTGACAAAAAAGATCTAGATGAAACCATTTAGCTTCCGAAAATGGCGAATATATTTTCGTAGTACTAAATCTGTTCCATGTTACTTTTTATTATATTACATTGAGACGAGGAAACTGCCCTTCTGTAATGCTTGATGGAAGGAAGTATGCTACAGCACAGTGAGAACATGATAATATTAGTTAGGTACTAGAAAAATGTAGAAGTAATAAATTACAGTTGAACCTACAAAAAAAGGCTGGCTAACCGTCCTAATGATTTGGCTGACCAGTTAACAAAAGCCAATTGCAAAGCATGATTGATAAGACAAAATCTTAGAACTGGAATTCATTCAGTATACTCAAACCAAATAGGATTTTCTTTGTTAGTAGACACGTTTGCGGTGATATCGTTACGCCGACTACATTTGCTCATAGTAGGCGACTAATTGCGAATTATACACAAAAGAAAATAAATTTAGTAGGTAGTAATAAAATATTTATTCAGGTATGGAAAGATATTAGTGTGTATATAGCACCAATAAAGAGACTAATCATAAATTAATGGCGGCATGAATCATTCCCTCTCACTCGCACGTTATTCCTGCCTAGTCGGTACAGCACGCAAAAAAAAAATCAGTCTGAAGATTCTTGTTTTATTTATAAAAAATTAATAATAGTTAAGTAATAATAATAGTCAATAATATACCTACTAAAAACCGACCTGGGGGGTTAGGCAGTCTCATATCTCACATGTCGATCGTATCGTGATCACTGTGATTGGTTGAGAGATCACCGTGATTGGCCAACGGATTATTGCGACATCACGCGTTGGTTTCTCAACCAATCACAGTGATCACGATACGATCGACATGTGACATATGAGATTCTGCCTAACCCCCCCAGGTACTGACAAAGGAATTCAAGCACTATTCAATATAATATTCTATTTTAATTATATAGTCAGAATTAGGCGTTAGGTTTTATACGTTCTAGGAAAGTACGGACCTCGCGTTTGATGGGCTAGATTAGCTGTTGGTCAGCTTTTTAAATATCTTGCTGACTATTTATTTTCAAACAACAAAGGTCTATGTTAAAAACACATCACCTATCTGGCAACCTTCTTTTGTTAAGGGTCCAACCTAAGTACATGTCATTACAAGCCATTTTCGATTAGTTTATTGGCGCAGCTTATACTAATAATATATTGCAAACTTATTTAGATATTGCAACATAAAAATTAACTAGACTGATATATATCTTACGTGTACATATGACGTCTACCAATTAAATAGTAAAGCATAATTTACCAGTAATTAAAAATAATAACAAGCTTATTGAGATTTAACTTTAGTCTGACAGTGATACACATTTGTTTAACAAAACAGCCAATTTACATAGTTACACCTATTAAACAAAAAGATGCCTGGTATAAACACGTTTATCCTCGTTTTATGCCACCTAAGCTGAATAGGCAAGGAAAACTAAACGGATATGCACGCCTCTCTATACCAAACTGGAGTTTTCTAATAATATAGGTATGTAAATACTCCCAAAGACGACCTTTCTTACGACGCTGGACGCGCCTGGTAGAAGGGAAGCTGTAAAAGTGTAAGCATATAGTTCAGAGAAACGCAAAAGAGATGGATATATTTAGTTGCTCTCTCTTATTCTGTAACAAATCTACATTTAATATGATAACTTATATAATATAATATATAGCTACATCTGTTTCACTCAGTTGCACAAATCAAATGTATATTGTAGATATACAAGAATAAGATTCCTATAAAAATACAGTCACGGGTAAGCAAGTTATTTTACCTTACCCTTTACTAACTAAAATAACATTCTAAAAACATTGTTTTTATAAAAACATGGAATAGTATTTTGATTTCTAATTAATATAATAAGGCACATCACACAGTGAGATTACATACCATATGTATGTGATTACAAAATGTATTACATTATAAAAAAATAAAATTAACTGGACGGCATTTCAATCACATGATTTATCCCTTATTCACACTACACTAAAATTAATAAGTCTACACTTAAATTAATAACGCAAAAATAACTATCAACATTAGAGATACTAAGTTAAATGGGGTCACTGGAACAGTCCCGTTACCCCAAAATGAGAATGTAAATACTTTAATATAATTTTCTTTAGTTGACCATGGATCACTGCCGTCGTCAAAGTGCATGGGACACTGATCGCGCTCTCGCTCATACTCCTCCATCTCAACAGCTACTGCCGCCCCTTCTGTGTAGTTCCATGAGGTCACGTCTTGCTTCAAGTCGCAGTAAGGGCCCAGTGCTTGCGACATCAGTATTCTGAAACAGATCAATGAATTTGCATTTTAACTGAATTTTTTTAAAAACATCTTTAGATCACAAACATCACGGTTATACCTTCCAAATACGGCAAGTACAAAGGCTACCTGTTCACGTTGAAATCAGCGTGTCATTTACATTCTCTGTTTGTAATCTCAAGAAGTGACAGCACAGTGCTCACAGTTGTGAGTAACACATTTGTGGCAGCGACCTGGACTCTGCCTAACACATACTCGCTGATTGCCCACATGGGTGTTTCAGCGGTGAGTTCTGGTTTCGTGTATCGGGCGGGATCTCTCCCCAGCTGCGTTTGTAAGGCCCTTATTAACGGGAGAGGCAGAGTGGAATGCTGCGGTCTCTTTCTGTGAAGCAGACAGCTTCGGAAGGAGACCCCTGAGCGGGCTCGTGAACGAGCTGATCCCTCACCGGAGCAGCATCGTCGTCGGAGTCGTGACCAGGTAGAGAGGACACTGCCTGTTTCAACACGAGCAGCCCCGAGAGGACGGCGGATTGCTCCGTTGCAGATCCGTAGTGCTAGCATGGCCCTTGCTGACAAAAAGGGAGCGCTTGTCATCTTCGCCCTCCCCATGATAGCGTTCCAGTAGAGACGTAATATATGTGTCGGGTCATCGGATCCGCTGAGTCCATGTTCCCGTTGCTTACAAGGCGTCGTGAGGTAGACCATCGTGGTGGTTTTAAAGTGTAGGGAGAGTCCGACATAACCTCTCGTGCACGCCTTAACGGATAGGAGTGCGCAATGCATTTCCCTACTTGCCCGCGAGTATCGTACGTGACAACCAATGGAAGTAAACAGTTGCAGTGGGTAATAACCCACTGCAATACTGGTGGTAAGGTTTGGTACCATGTCATATGTGCGAGAGTACTTGTAATTGGGCACGAATGGATTGGTATGACCGGCCATGAAGCACCCCCTTGTGTTTTGGTTGTAGCGGGAGATAGACGTTCATTCATATCCGCGAAATAAAATGGCGAGTAGTTGAGTTCATGAGCTACGATTACCACTTACCCCCCAGGTGGGTAGGGGCTCGTTTGCCACTTTAAGCAACAAAAAATGATGGCTAACCATCTCGACCTATGGGATTAGTTTGACAAAGATGTAGTGGCAGTCAGCAAGCGACGTAAATAATAGTAAGATGACGCATACAGCTATTCCAGTCAAAACGTCGAAGATAGTCCAAATAATAGTATTTTGATAAATTATGCGCGTATAAACTCGTGTTGAATAGAAGCTAATAAAAAAATATACCTATTAAGATCAGCACGCTGATACACCCAACATCTGTATTTAGAAAAGGGATCCAATTCATCATACGTAATCAAATAAGACTTCAGATTCTCCTTCCAGAAACCAATACATTTCATTCTATAATCAGGGTCACTGTAAATATCCACAGGTCTGGCCAAATAATCCAAAGTCAAGCAGTAATTTTCTTTTATTTGAATAGTTTTTTGATCTATATCACAAACTGAAAAGTCACTGATATTTAATTTGCAGTACAGTTTCGGTCGAGGGCTTAGCGTGACACCACCTAATATTCTGGTTTCAAATCTAACGTCTCCCTTCTGGGTGAAGTTAAATTTCCCGGCGACAGGACATCGGATGGGCGTGGGGTTTTTCTTGAGAAAAATATCATAGCGCCATTCTCTTTTATTTGCAAACTGCACCCATGAGCATACTGTATGGAAGTTGCTTTGAATCATGGCAATGCCTTTTCGGTATCTGAAGCAATATAAATAATGACTGAGTATTTTGATATCAAACTTATAGCCACCGAAGTACGGGCCTCACCCACTATGGTAAGAATTTGATACAGAAATTGATGGCCCAGAACGAATGTCACGGGTGACAGTTGATAATCTAGAAGAAGCAGGATCAAATCCCGCGCGTGCTTCTATGTGCTCTATTTCACATATTCGCATTTTGTTCCAGACTTTGGGCACTAGCAGTAAGACTAGATCAGCAAATTTGGAAATATACACAATTATTAAATACTAGCCTTTGCGCCGCAGCTTCGCCGCAGCCAAAAGCTATTATTCCGGTTATTATATCTCAAGTTACCGATATAGTAGCGGGATAAAATGTATACCAGTTTTTAATTCTAATCAAGGTCTTTCAAATAAAAAAAGTTGGATCAAAATCCGTCCAGTAGTTTCTGCGTGATGCGCGAACAGACAAAAATTCTAAAAAAAATTGTTTTGGGTTTAGACACGCCTATATAGTCTCTCTGTTACAGTTTTATAATATACACAACACAATTATTAAATATTGCTACTTACGTAGCATAATGTTCAGGCTAATATTAATCGTCAATGATTGAGTTAGATCAGAAATATATCTAAATACATTTCCTGTGCAATTTCAACCAAATCATTGGATTGTAAATATTATCTAGGAACTGTGGGATGTGTGGGCAATGTGTATATCCGCCACTGACTAGAGGTAATCAATGTCAACTGAATCATGTTTTCGACGTCACAACGGAACTTTGTGTGTCTGAAGTTGGCTGCAAGACGCTGCGCAGTAGCCATTTTTGTATCGCAAGGCATGTGCGTCTTCTACAGTTTACATTAATCGAAAAATGTTCGATTATAATTTAACAATTGTAATCGATACTCATATTATTTATTAATCGTACTAAAAGATGTGGACTCTTCTATATCTAGATCAAAGCTTATTCACTCAAATAGCTCTTATACTTTTTATTGAATATAAAAATAATAAATAGATCACAATAATAATAAAATAACAATTAGATATAAAAAACATTATGATCTCATTTGATTGTTTTGTTAATCAAGTAATAACATTTGAATTGGTCAGCACTATCATATGATTCACAACTTCAGACACAAAAAGATCCGTTGTGACAATTAAACTAATATTATAAATGCGAGTGTGTTCGTTTGTTACGCTTTCACACCATAACTACTTAACCAATGAACATGAAATTTAGTATACATATAGTCCAAAATCGACAAAGGACAATATAAGAATAATATGTACCTTATAACGTTATGATGTTGGGGTACAAAATCGAAGCATACATAATCTTTCTGACAACCATCAACTGTAAGGCGGGCCATCATAACTCTACTATCACGCTGCTCTCTGTAAATAAATAATTTTGAGTACAATATTTTAGAAATATTAATTTATTGTATTATGAATATAATTTCCATGCAGGGCATACCTGCAAACATAAATAGTTCTTCGATATCTGCCCTCATCCGGATAATACGTTTCAATTATGTGTGTTTCATTGATAAATACGTCAGCGTCTATGTTGGCAGTATTTATCCACTCTCCAGAAAAATTTTGAGGTAAACGGCATCCTGGTTCCACAACTTCAGCCTGTTCAAGTTTGTTACATTCATTTCATCATTATCTTGACTTAATTATTACAGATTCTATTGGGGTGAAATTAGCATTCAAAGCAGAATTATATGAAATCCCAATTTATTAAACAGCAAGCATTGTGGACTAGAATTTTGGGATCACATAGATCACTATGTACACCCAAATTTCTAGTAGTGTGTATGTATTTTTTTTTTAATACTACGGGAGTGGCTAACAATCATACGTTCCACCTGATAGTAAGTGGTACCGTAGCCTATAGACGCTAACAACACCAGAGGCATCACTCGCGCGGCGCCATCTCCAAGGAAAGGGATAGGAGGTTGATAGGAAGTATATTAAGGAGAGGATAGGTAGGATACTAAGGAGAGGATAGGTAGGATAACAAGGATAGGTAGGATAACAAGGACAGGGAGGGGGTTCGGGCCTCCGGCACTTTCACTCGCCATACGAAACAATGATAGGTACCATTACTATTGGTACACGCTGATCTTTTCTGAGAGGGTGGTTCCCCGATCAAGCTGGCCCATTCGTGCTGGCATAAGTAAGGTTTAATCCAATCCAGCATAAATAGAGAAAATTAGGCAACATTTCATATCTGTGAAATGAAATGGTGAGCAGCGGCTTGACAATACTCTCGGTATAGTCGAGTCCATGGGCGACGGTTACCATTTACCATCAGATGGACCGTGGCTAATCTGCCAATACATGCAATAAAAAAAAAAAAATTTTTACACCACTTCATTTCTCGGACTCGGACGAAGTCGACGGGCAAAATCTAGTCTATTAGTAAGTATGATTTGTTGCATTGATCTATGGATGGCAGCGCTGAAGTCTTGTGGATCAAATCCACTGACGCAAAAATTTTGGGAGCTAGATTTTCTGTAATTCTATATTAATACCCACAGTCCTTAAATTATTATTCTGTTGCATTCTATTTAGGATTTAACCATTTACCTTGACAGGTGTAACATGATATCTTTCAGGTGATTTCTCAACAGTTTTTAGGGTGTTACACTCGGCAGTAATAGAGGCACCAATGTAGAGGTCGTCATCCCTGTTTTTCAGGAAACAGCGATATCTTTCGTCTTTTCTTGATTCTTTCGTATTGGCCACCGCAAAGAAGTGATTCTTGTTGACAAACCAATGACCTGTAAATTATTTTTATGTAATTTGAAGAAGTGATTTTGTAAATCAACCTGGCACTAATTTAAATTGTTTTTGAAAACTCTAGTTTGAATATAGATTGTGACGAAGACACTACTTGCAAATCTCACAAAATGATAAAATACATTATGCTAGTATCTACCATATATTTCTATATAGAGCCCTTAAACACCCTATTGCTAGGCACAAGACTCCTCCAGTGTGAGGAAAATTAGCCTTGTAGTAATACCAAACCCCATACCAACTTAGGAGTTTGGTTTCAAGAAGTCTTTTTCTATGAATAATACTGTCCATATACTTATATCTGTATATATAAAAGGATAACTGACTAACTGTTACCTGGGGCTAGGACTGCAAAAATTAACATGTGGGTTTTTTGATAATTAAAAAGGATCTTACACAATTCCATTCAAAATGCATTTCTCATCAACATGACTATGACGCGAGAGAAGCTGCAGTTAATACATTAGTTTAATATAAATTGCTTTAGTCTACACATATGAAACAATATAGGATGAGATGAGGAGATTATGTACATATCCAAATAAAAGACCAACTTGTTGATGGTCAGCTAAAATTAAAAAAAAACATAAATATACACCTTACCTAAACAACTAAATTCCACAACACCATCAAAAGTATCGGACATTCCTGGACATTTCCTATAAGTAATGTTAAACTTTTGATTTGTGATCAAGAACTGTGTACCAGCAGTCTGGCAGGACCTAATTTGGGCATCCGGATGATTACATTCACCCGTAAATCGAAAGCGATTCTGATATGCAAACTGCCAAACACCCTCTAAAGATGAACGGCAATTTACCTAAAAGAAAACATTAAGTTTAACTTTTATGTGTAAATATAAAATAAATTTCACTTTAAAACATGTAGGTAGTGGCTTCATCATTTTATAACAAAACTATTTGCCAGAATTAAAAATAGAATGCATGCAGTGTTGATGATAATGCTGTGATCAGTCTCGAGTGATGAGAAAGAGTAGAATTATAAATGAACATAATCACCAGTGACAAAGAAGTAGAAACGCAATAGGCTAGTATGATATTTATGGCATGTAATGAAAAGGGATGAATATCATATAAGTACAAAAATGTTAGGCATGAAAGTGTTCCCGCGAAGGTGCGACGCTCCATGTGCAGATGCGTCGCTCAGTAGAGGGTACCCGAAAGGGTAAGCCACCGCGGACCACCGAAGGAATGTAACATAGTTCCAGTGGCCCGGCAATAAAGGCGGAGAGACGGCACACAATGGGTTTTTTAGAGGGTGAGGGCCCCATACTACCCTGTTTGTTGCCCCGAACAACGGGGTGTGCGGTTAGGAACATTTTTTCCCACCAAAACAAAAAAAAAGGCATGAAAGTGTGGTTAGTAGGCCAAGGAGAAGATGGATGGATTGTGTCAATTAGAGTGGGCATAAGCAAGAAAGTAATGAATGCTAAGACAATAAGTTAAGTTTATGCATACACACTTACACATTATTATTATATCAATATTTGTCTATAATTTTTAGCACTATCCATAGATTTGTAACAACTAAAGATTAAAACATTTAAAAAGTTACAACTTACAGGTACATAGTTCTCAGAGAATAGTGTAACAAGATTCTGATCAGGATTGAGACCACGACACACCCGTTCCACTGTTGGTTCCTCATCAGACCGTAAATCAACACAAGGTGTCTCGATCTTTTCTAGCACATTAACTGTTCGTACAATGAGCTTCACACAATAGTAGCAGTTTGTGTATTTGAATACCATTGTATAGTTCACCCGGAAATCAGCTTTTATATTTACACATGTTCCTCTGTAATACAAAAATATTATTTTAGTATTATCAGACTCACTTACCTCAGTATTAAAGACACATTTTTTAAATGCGATTGATCTTCAGACCGGTAAAATAATATTATGGAAATAAATTACCTTCCAGTCATTTCGCTAGCGTTAATGTCTGTAATGGTTTGTTTGCCAGTTTCAAGAGAAAACCAAGTATTTCTTAAAACTAATGGTATCGAACATTCTGCTATTACAGTTGCAACTAAAATCAAAAAACCAAATGAATACGTTGTAAACACAATGGGCGTTTCCAATAGTTATAAATTAAAATGTTTTTTAATTTGTAAATACTAACCGCCTAGTGATAGTAATGATAAAGTAAGACTTATAACTATGTTTCGCGTCATTTTATTTGAAGAAATACTACTAAGGCATTGATCTGATGTTAGAAAATGTTAAAATTATGCTTCAACTTCAATTCAAAGTCAAACAAAACTTTGGCCACTTTGGCCACAGACTACTTGACTTTGGCCCAGTGCCGCCAACTCCTAACAAAATAACCCTAAGATCATGATGAAATACCCCTAAATAACCCTAAATGCAATTCAAAAGCCCCAAAGCCCTGTATTCTGTATTTATTCAAGGGTACTGTTATGAGTTTCCAGTTTTACGTCAGTGTCGATAATTTATGACAACAAAAAATTTTGAACAGGTTGATACCCATTGGATAAGTACTTAATAAAATATAACAAAAATAAAAGGAAAAATAATTTAGGGGCTATTAGAGGTCGGGAAGTAAGAGGGAGTAAAATTTTAAGGGTGGAAAACGGTTTATCATGATTTCCAGCAAAAAAACCCAATCAAAAAAAGTTAAATGAAAAATCGTAGGTAAGTATGTAATAAAACATCTACAAGTTTTGTACCTTTTTTTGACATAATCTCAAAATTTACGCGAAAAATCCAAAAACTGACTGATTTTTTATTGTTAACTGTCACATAAAAATATTTTTTTGATTCTAAATATTTATTTTTTCGCCTTATTTTGATTTAATATCTACAGAGCACCCTCACTTTCAATCGAAAATTTCGGAACCTGAATGGTTTACGAAAAGTTTTAGCCCATCGGAAGGTATGTCATATTGGAGACGAAGACGATGATGATTTTGAAGATCTACTAGACTCGGGAAGATTTGTTGATTCTAAGGATGAAGCAATGCCATCAAAGATGCAAAAACTAATGGATATGTGATTAGAATTCAACATAACGTATTTATAAATAAAAAGATTAATTTGTTTAAAAATGTTAATAATCTAATCAGTATAAAGTATTTAATTTGAATCGTACAATTAAAACGTGTATTTTCTTAATTGAAATGCCTAAGCTAACCTTTTTTCTTTTTTGTTAAGGTGGGAAAAAATGTTCCTAACAGCACACCCCGTCGTTCGGGGCAATGAACAGGGTAGTGTGGGGCCTTCACCCACTAAAGAAACCCACCGTGTGCCGTCTCTCCGCCTTTATTGTGAATTCTACAGCGACAGCTTAACAATACTCTCAGTATATTTGAGTCCATGAGCGACGGTTCACATTTACCATCAGATGGGCCGTAGCTAGTCTGCCACTAAATGCAATAAAAAAAAAGTTTTATTCAATTTATTAAGTCAGCGCTGGAAAGATCATAATCTAAAGTACAAATTATTTGTGAATAAGAAAAAAAGAGATTTTTTGTACCAGCGGGAATCGAACCCGCGTCTTTTCCAATCCGGGGAAGTGCTCTAAGCCACTGAGCTGTAGTACAGATCTTTCGATCATCCCAATCTCCTTATCACATTTGTCTTTACGACCAAATCTTTTTCCTTATTCACAAATAATTTGTACTTTGATAATTCTTTACTTATTTACCCAGAAAAGAAAGAAAAGATAATTTAATTATATTCTTGTGTACGGTACCAACTCGCTCGCGGCCGATACCAAGTGAGTACTCCCACTTGGCACCCAGCCCTATTACCAGTCATGCAATAGATGATAATTGCTTACTTTTCTTAGTCGCCTGATAAGACACCCGTTTATTTTATTAAATATAAATTATTATTATTTACCATATGAGATATCGAACGGAACGGCAATTTATGGAGAAGCAATACTTATCTTGCATCAAGGCTCAAAGTCTTGGTATTTCTCTACGTGATCGAATTCTCATTACGGAGATCCGTAGAACGTGAATATCCGACATAGCCGGCCGGGTTTGCATGTTGAAGTGGCAATGGGCAGGCCATATCGCTCGACGAACTGAAAACCGTTGGGGAAAAAGGTTCTCGTCGTCTCGAGTGGCGACCACGTATCGGACAGTGCAGAGTGATATGGCCTCCCACCAGATGGACCAAATATTTGGTCAAAGCTGCAGAGAGCCGTTGGATGCAGTCAGCACAAGCCCGGTAGTTCTGGTGCTCTCTTGGGGAGGCCAATGTCCACCAGTGGACGTTTAAAGACTAAAGGTTGGATGAATACAAGGAGTCGTAGATTTACTTATAAATAATTATTTTGATAAACGTTGTGATTTTCAATAAAATATTTGTTACGAAGAGTTATTTACGACCAAGTTACAGACCTCATTCTAACTATCCTTTAATTTGTCCAAATATGGTTAAATATTTGTCAACCTGGCAACGTTTAAAAAAAATATTGCTGTTTCAAGTGCGGCCACGCCGTGGCTCCGTCTATTTAAGTTCTTCGTCTGAGGCTCAGACTATCTAGACAGAGCGAAGAAAATTCTTTGACATGTATGAGCGAGAACACAAGATACAATTTACTGTATTTAGATATTTTTATATATATTTTTAGCATTTGACATGCTTAGCACTATACATTAAACACAAAGTGAAAAATGTGAAATCGAAAATAACAGTCAGGAGCAGGATTCGAACCTGCATCTTCTGGATACCGTCCAGATGCTTTACCAATTCAGCCATCCTGACAATTGCTCCTGACTGCTAATTTCGATAACACATTCATACTTAACGTCTTTGGGTGACGCCTGCGCCATCTGTCGGACGTATTTTCATACATTATACCGACCAGGTAAACTTAATTTTACAATTAAGATTTTACCTAATAATGACGCAAACCCTTTAAATATTTAGATATTTTTATATATATTTTTAGCATTTGACATGCTTAGCACTATACATTAAACACAAAGTGAAAAATGTGAAATCGAAAATAACAGTCAGGAGCAGGATTCGAACTCCGACAGACAGATTCGTCCGACAGATGGCGCAGGCGTCACCCAAAGACGTTAAGTATGAATGTGTTATCGAAATTAGCAGTCAGGAGCAATTGTCAGGATGGCTGAATTGGTAAAGCATCTGGACGGTATCCAGAAGATGCAGGTTCGAATCATGCTCCTGACTGTTATTTTCGATTTCACATTTTTCACTTTGTGTTTAATGTACAATTTACTGGTGCAAAAAACAGACAAAGCCATAGATTTTTGTCTTTGTCGCCGTAGCCAGTTTTCGGTATTGTCACGATGTTAAAATGCTTTGTCTGTCACGATCCAACTGACATAATCGAACATTTTGTATAAAAATTTGGGTTTTAATTAAAATTTAATGTTAATTTGTGTTAATGAGTGTTTTGAGAAAAAGATTACGTGATAATAGTGCTTGTAAAATAGTTGTACTATGCTACAAAAGCTACAGCGAGCGACAAAATATAAAAAATACAGGTATAACATTTCATTCATATGTAGTCGAAAATGAAATAATTATTGAATGCTATAAAGTGATATAAAATGGGCTTTTTTACTCGAAATTAATAATTGCTACTAAGATACACTCACAAAACACGTTTTCTAGCTAAATTTCTATTACTTTGAATTGTTTCGGTGTTGCCTTATTGCGAATTTAATTTGCCCAGTTTTCACTTTACTAATAAATTTATATGTCATTTATGAGATGATGATAAAAAATTACCATTTTAGGTTTTCCTCTAATCCAGATGTGAGATCGAAATGGGTGGATGTTACGGGAAAACAAGGCAACCCACGAAATACCCAAAATATGCTTTACGACATTTTGTTGATGTTTCATTATACATAATAAGAAAATAGTAACGTTGGGAGCAAAATCATTGCCAGTGAATATGTTCATGTAAGTATAGCTTTTAAAGTCTTTTTAACTTCAAAAAACATAGCATCACGCCTGTATTTCCCGAAGGGGTAGGCAGAGGTGTATTACACACCCACGACTCGCCAGCTATGTATGCTGGGCACATTTACAAACTCCAGGCTGCTACTGAGAATTTTGTTTTTGGTTTGAAAAATCTCAATAACACTGCCCGACCCGGGGATCGAACCCAAGACCTCATGATCAGCAGTCGCTTACACTACCACTGCACCACAGAGGCAGTTGTAATTTCATCTTTGTAAGTAAATCTCAATTTTAAGGTTATGACTACCGCTGTGGTCATAATCTAGAATTTAGAGAAACTCATTTGCTCTAAATTCTTATTCAATTAGTTAAATCAGCGCTGGAAGAAAGATAATTATTTTCTTATTTGACCCAGAAAAGAAAGAAAAAATAATTTAATTATTTTCTTCTGTACTATTATTTTATTAAATATAACTCATTTTAAGGCATTGGCATAACCATCAGCCTAATAGTTACAAACATTGTTATTCCCTAATCACAGGTAAGTTTAATTTAAACTTCATGTTATTAAATATTAAAATGAAAGATAAGTTAAATGATAAAATCTAAGTATACGCACATCGTTCAGTTGCTGCTCAGACTACAGTCTGAGAGTTGCTGAGATTTTTATCTGTGGCCAGAGACAGCAATGACAAAGGAGTTTTGGCGGGAACACGAAGAAGATCATGTCGTCGCTCTGCATTATTTTCCTAAACTTGTGTTATTTCAAGTATTAATGTGTAAAAGTGGTGGCCTTTTGCTTATTAACTATTTGTGTATGTGCCTAAGTGTTGGCAAGTGATGTAATGCGACATAACGTGTTTTTTCCTGTTGTCTCCAAAACTCCATAGAAGCTTCAGTAAGATCGCCATCGTCGTACTGGAGTGGGACTTTGACTTGACTGACTTATTTTATATGACTGACTTCGACTATGACTTGTTTTATGATCTAAACTTACGTGTGTCATCACACATTCTCTCATGAGAATAACGATGTTTATAAGTTACTGTTAGGCTGATGGTTCTTCCAATGCCTTAAACAAACAAAAAAAAAAGCAATGACAAAGGTTGATTTGACACAAATTGACATTGATATTGACAATCAATTATTGTTTTGTTTATTCAATATTCATGTATAGCTATATAAGTTTGTAGATAAACTTAAGAATTATTTAACTTTACGTATATTATCTAGGTAAAAATTTAAACAATAAATACTTTAGTTACATCTAACACGGCTATTTGTAACCAGTATGTTTTATACCAATAATTTCAGGAATGGGTCGTCGGAAGTCAAAACGAAAGCCTCCACCTAAACGGAAAGCGATTGAACCTCTTGATCAACAATTTAACTGCCCATTTTGTAACCACGAAAAATCATGTGAAGTAAAAATGTAAGTAAAACATTGCTGTTGTGCAGCTTCAATATTTATACCGATCGTAACGGAATGCGTCTTTTACAGGGATAGAGCAAGGAATACTGCACGAATACAATGTCGAGTTTGTCTTGAAGATTTTCAAACTACTACAAATGTATTATCAGAACCCATAGACGTCTATAATGACTGGGTTGATGCATGTGAAGTTGCCAATTAATTTTGTCATAAGTTATATCTGTTAATATAATGTTTTTATCTCAATAATTATGATTTTAATCATAAATATTGTTTCAATTCCACAATAACTCAATTCCTTTCAAAATGTTTTATCCATATTTTTAAAACTTATAATTTTGAAATGAGATCAGTCTTCTTAGTAGCTTTATCCCAAACCTTGTTAGGGTTGGCTTTTGATCTGTTCAGTTTTTGCTTATCCACAAGTACACAAGTATTTACACAGAGAGATTGCCTACCTGACCTCCCCATACATCTAAAGGGAGAGGCCTTAAAACAAGACTGGAGTCACATTTGATATTCAGTACTCTGACAACTTGTTATTTTTTGTCAGCCAGGACCCACTGCTTAATGTGCAGGAAACTGAAAATTGTCAATTGGGAAACTATAAAACTTAATAACAGTTGCTTTGTCACCGCAATATTTAGCAAAAAGTTTTCAAAAGCATTTTTAACTTGGATGAATTTAAAGATAGTAATTACAATGCAGGATCCATCCAAAACTGAAAAGTAAGACAAGTAGCCTGCAAGAGATAAAAAAATATGTGGACTTTTGCTCCTAGAGCAATGTGATAATAATACAGATAATTTAATAATAACAATGCAGGATTTATCCAAAAGCATGACAAGTAGCCTGTGAGAGACAAACAAGTTTGTGAACTTTTGCTCCTAGAACAATGTGGTATTAAATGCAATAAGGTATTAAAATAAATTAATAACAACATCTTCATCAATTACTTTATTTAACCAACAATAAAGCTTAATGATAATATTGACATATCCACTACAAGCAATATTCTTTATTGATTAATTGCTAAGCAAGTTTATATTGATTATTATTGTGTTATTCTCTACATATTAGAGAGTATATTTATTATGTGCCACTTTTGAATAATTTCCAATAACAGCAAACTGGTTCCAAATATAAAAATAAAACTTCAAAATTTATTTAAGTAAAAGCCGCTTAATCGGAACTATTAGAACAAACACTTCTAGAGAAGGAATACTTAAAACAAAACTCTATACCAACCAACTTCCTTAGGTTAATGGAGCTGAGTGGAGGCTTGTACCCAAAAATGGGACTTATAATAACATCTAAAATAAACTTTGCCTTATGTATAAGAAATGCTTTCAAGACAATAACAAACTTGACTCTGGTGCATCTTCATACAATACCTTACATACACTACTACACACCAATAGAAAATACGAGGAGCAGGTGACCTAACTGTTTAGATATGGAACAGGAGCCAAACAAAAATAATGACAACACTAAAAAAAACTCTTTTTATTTGGCTATATGGAGCTTATAACATTATTTGAGACTAATTGTTACACTCGATTTCGACTACAAGAACTTAAGCGTGATTTTAATATCTATAAATAAAGACAACTATCAAATTTAAATGAAATCTAGCAAAGTGCTCCATCTCGAGTTTTATTTTCGGTAAAATCGCATTAAAATCTTCTCAGTTATTTCAGAGATCTGTGCTAACAAACAGACAAACAAAAAATTAAAATAATTTTGTAATTTAAAGGATAAAAATATTTTTATGGAATTATGTATAGATCTCCAGTCCGATCACGGCGGCTAATGTAAACATACACTTAGCCATATACGCAGGAGATATTACAGTACCTATACGAGCGTGTGCGCAGACAAGTGCACTCTGTTCAGTCACTCTCATAGTCCGATGGATGTCAGAAGAGATCAGGCACAGGATCAACTTATGCACTTTATGTACTTATGTTTATACAGTTATATTAACCAACTCCTCATTAATTATATCAATAATAATACTTAATTCATGATCTAAAAGCATCGAAATAACTACAAAATTTTCTTTATGAATGTGCTTTTAATAGACTAGTTACTATAGCAATATTGAATGTGAAATGGAATGTTAACAACACACACCACATATATTAACTATCCATGTAACCTGCATATTGTAACAATATTCAAAAAGAGAGAAATAAAGATTATGAATGGGATTAGAACCTACAACTTTCTATAAATTCATTTAAAACACTTTAATCCTCAGTGATTACTACCAGTATAGCTTGTAAATCTATGGTAAATACTTTTCCATTCAATTATAATTTATTATAATAAATAGCCTAAAATGTTAAGTGCTTATTATAAACAGACAATAGTTTAGAATATTTAAGTATAGCAACAACACTATAAACTACATAAGACAATAGACGAATATTAGTTTATAATTTTGTAATAAGGCTGAATAATTTTTGGTCAGTGCACATTTTAAGCCTATTACCGACTGACCCATAGATATTTTTTGGGACTAAACTATTTTCGGACTAGATTTGGTGGTTATAACACAAAATAGTGCACTGAACAAAACTACCCAGGACACAATAAAAGCTTAGCTTAATAGATTTGAATATGCAACAAGCTTTTAAATATTTGTTATCTACATAACAATTAGGTAGATGATATATCCTCAGAGTACAATAATGATATAGATATTAAGAATCGAATTAATTTAAGCCTTAGTAGTGTTAATTGACATAAATTCACTACAAGTGCAGATAAGTTCTTAAAATGTAATTGTACTAATGTTGCTAGGGACAGCATCCAGCTCTACTGGATTAAACATTTCACACAATTATCATAATACTACGTATTTTATTATATCAACAATATAATTCCCTTAAAGCTATCAATATTAAACATTGATCAAAATATTTCTATTAATTTATCAACACAATATAACAGCGTTAAGCTGCATCAAATTTCAACAACAAATTGAAATAAATAAAATCACTATATAAAAATAAAATACATCATATAAATTGAGCTATTGGCTAGACTTACAACCCAGGGATATCTGTAACCATGTCATCGTTCAAATATTAACAGTATACTTACTAACATTGCACATTCTATTGATATTCTAAGAAATATTTACAAAATTCGTCTAGTGGAACAAGAGAGACATTGACATGGTTACTAGAGCCGCATACCACCGAGCCACTCTGTGCACAAGCAGTGTAAACAAGGTATTTAAGGTGGAGAATAGCTCAAACAAAATAAACGATTAACTGCACACTAACATACTCAAAAGGTCTTATTATAATCAAATCCTGGAATGTGTTTGTCAGACAAACTATAACAACAATATTTACACAATATATATTAAATCAATTTAAAAAACGACAACGGTCAGATCTTTATGTCTCTATATTATTATCGGTTACAAACATCCAGAGAAGCAAACATTTATTGCAAAATGATAATGGATTATATAAGTACATTAAATATGTGTTAAAATATTAAGATATTAAAATTTGCCCATATCTATGAAAGAGTCGTACTGTAGATCGCAACTGTCGCAAAGAGTATTATCGTCATGTTGGCCAACATGTGGGATTATATGTTGGATTGGATGTTGGATGTCACATGTTGCCGTATTATCACCACTATCCGAATCCTCGCTATTACTATCGATATATTCGTACAATCTAGCTGTACTGTTACTACTTTCGCCGGAGACACTACACGCATCAGATATTTCACAAGTTGTTTTTTCAATATTGATAGTGTCCACCGAGTTGGAAAGTAAAGCGTCTTCAATAGGAATAGTTTCCAAATGTGAGGAGCTGGCGTCTTCTGTAAACCGTCCGGAGTCTCCGAATTCAGATACGTTTGGTGACAAATTAATATCGACGGCTAACATTGTGCTTTCATTTTGAACATGAGTGCTTTCATCGACATCTTCGAGAATTATTTGAGGCGTGCCAATCTGAATATCATCTTTTATTAATGAACTAGAATTGTCGTCAGATAAGTCACCATCCCCATTAAGCGTCACCGAATCGTAATTATCTCTTTCTATAATTAAATGTTCTAAATCATCCACGCACTTAGTGGAATCGTCACTGCTGTCAGAGGCAATAAGTTCCATGCTCCTATCAAGAATGCCTGTATCAGTACAGGTCGACAAATCATCTTCGAATACAATTTCCACGCTCCTTATCCTCATGAGAGGCATTTTGGATGGAGATATTTCTTTGCCTTTAGAGGTCATACCTCTTTTGTGACTAACATCGATTAGCGACTCGGTGCATTCACTGATCTCGTCATAATCGATTTCGTAACTCCTAAGATCGGAGTTACAGGGGGAACATTCTGTTATTTTGGCATTATGGGTCTTTGATGAACACAAAGCGTTTGTGTGATCTAGTGATGGCGGTAGTGTGGTATGCGAACATAAGCCCTAAGGTTGCAGTGATTCTTATTGTATAGTAGTGCCTAAGTCTAGGCCACCTTCCTCTTGCATTTTCGTGAGGAACTTAAATACTCTGTATTCTTCTTCTGTCTGTTTAACCATGTCAATTAGTGCTAACAGCTTCTTGATTCCAATGAAGATCCTATGAATAAACATTGCAAGATGTTAATAAAAAAAAAACTAAACTGCCTCAGTGGTGCAGCGGTAGTGTGTGCGACTGCTGATCATGAGGTCTCGGGTTCGATCCCGTCTCGGGTAGTGTTATTGAGCTTTTTCGTAAGAAGAATAATTCTCAGTAGCAGCCCGGAGTTTGGAAATGTGCCCGGTAGACGACAATAGGCTCGCCCCCCATTACGTGGGACTTAAACATAGCTGGCGAACCGTGGGTGTGTTTACCTTTGACTACCCCTTGGGGGATATCGGCGTGATGCTATGTTATATTAATTAGGACAAATAATACATTTACAATCTTCTCAAAGAAGGTAACGTTTATTATTTCTCTAATTTTATTGTATCGCGTCTCCCTTGCTTATTGTAATGGTGGATAATTTCGGTACAAGGCTTATGTCTAGAGCTGTAACGAAGGCCATTTAGCAGAAGCGGAGGTGTATAACTTGACCTCGGCAGAAGAAGATTTTAATGAAGTCTTATATGTAAATTAATAAAGTTTGACAAATGCTGCCGAAATAATCGAATCTCTCTCTCGTCGACTTCTTAGTCGAAGTTCCTACCGAGCTGTATAATCTGCTCAGATAAACGTATTCTTTGATCTTTTACGACTTCAACTACAGACCCATCGATACTTATCGGTCTGAGAATGACACGTTTATTGAATATGATTGTCAACCCCACCCCTATGTCCATGAGCGATGGCTACCACTTACCATCGAGTGAGTTGTGGCTCGTCTCTGATCACTATAAATAAAAAACACTAAATATATTAACGCTTACTTAGCTCCTCGGATGTCATGCTGTATCTTCTGTAGGTCTTTCTTAGAGAACGCGTCACTTTCTTCCAGAACGGCCATGACATGTTCGGGCGATGATAAATTCGGCACGTGCAAAATGCCCGTGAAAGCTGACAGCATTTCCATGTCTTCTAGGACTTGTCTGTTAAAAAGATTACTTCAATAGTTTTGTGTCATAAATATGAGATGTTTATTTACTATGCTCGGGGTTCAAATTCTGGCTTGCGAAAAGAGAATTGTTGCGATTTTCCATTACTGGCGAAATGAGAGTATGTTGCACCTCGGCTTACCATAATCTATACTAAATAAAATAGCTATGTCTATAGCTGTAAATTTAAGATTTGGTTATTTTGGTGACACAACTAAAAATACACATGTCACCGAATAAGGTGAGTAAGTAATTATCATCCATTGCATTACTGGTCTACCACCAGTAGGTTGGGTACCAAGTGGGAGTACTCACTTGTTATCAGCCCGAGCGGGTCAGCATTTTCCGTCTGAACGACAGTGAAATACATCTTTGTGTTTTATTTGCAACTAAAGATAGCCGTCTTTGCATTAAATTCCCATACCGTGAAATGAAATGGTGGGCAAACGGCTTGGCAGTATTTTGGTATTACTAAGTCCATGAGTGGCGGTTACAGGTTACCGTAAAATGGGCTTATAGTTCATCTGTCACAGGCAATATAACATTCTGTATTAGGCTATTTAAGCGTCTCTAAACACGAAATAATTGCCTTTATAACATTCTGGTTTGAACAACCGGACCGTGTAGTCGTGGCAAGAAATGGTACTAACCGTTATTGTAAACCAAATAAGTATTATATAGTCCTGTCTGTTGATGCGCTAATAAAAAAATCACATGAGTTAGATTAGAACTTTAAACACAAAATATGGATCCTACCTCCGACTGCTGGTGCAGAGGATGAGCAGTTTCCTGCCTTTAGGCGGCTGTTTCTTCAACAACACCAGGAGCGCTTGCAATGTCAAGTTGGAGTAACGAGGCCCGATCGGACCGTAGTCAAGTAGACGTTCGATGTTGTCCACTAAGATGCAGGACAGGCTCGAACGATATGCATCATCGAAGTACTGTACATTACAATAATAAATTCATTTTACAATGACAACGTGATAATTGCGAAAAAAAAAATTTTGTGAAATGGAGCCAGCACCCCGATGGTGATTTTAATTTACATCACGGTCATATTGATTGGATGTATTTATATTCTGAAGTCCACGCGGACGGTGTCGCAAGCAGTAATTCATAAAAGTATTAATTAAAAGAACTTGCGGCCGAATTTAGACTAGCGACTCAGCAGAAACATATTCATCTATTATAGATTATCTATAAAATAGCATTATATTTGAAAAACACGTGAGCATAGACATAATACTGTCGGATCTCGGGATATATAAATCGCGTGTGAAAATCGATCGTCACTTCCGAAAAAAACTCTAAAAGTACAACTCCAAACTCCAAAAGAAATGCATAAAATACAAATAATAGGGGTTAAAGTATGAAATCGGCAATTTAATTTTTATTGTAATAGGTACTTCGAATTGACATAGAACATTCATGATTCTAAACATTCATGATCTAAATATTTAAAGGGTTTGCGTCATTATTAGGTAAAATCTTAATTGTAAAATTAAGTTTACCTGGTCGGTATAATGTATGAGGATACTTCCGACGGATGGCGCAGGCGTCACCCAAAGACGTTAAGTATGATGTGTTATCGAAATTAGCAGTCAGGAGCAATTGTCAGGATGGCTGAATTGGTAAAGCATCTGGACGGTATCCAGAAGATGCAGGTTCAAATCCTGCTCCTGACTGTTATTTTCGATTTCACATTTTTCACTTTGTGTTTAATGTATAGTGCTAAGCATGTCAAATGCTAAAAATATATATATAAAAATATCTAAATATTTAAAGGGTTTGCGTCATTATTAGGTAAAATCTTAGTTGTAAAATTAAGTTTATCTGGTCGGTATAATGTATGAGGATATTTCCGACGGATGGCGCAGGCGTCACCCAAAGACGTTAAGTATGTGTTATCGAAATTAGCAGTCAGGAGCAATTGTCAGGATGGCTGAATTGGTAAAGCATCTGGACGGTATCCAGAAGATGCAGGTTCAAATCCTGCTCCTGACTGTTATTTTCGATTTCACATTTTTCACTTTGTGTTTAATTCATGATTTGAGATTTTTGAGTGAAACCTTTTTCAAATGGTACCTATGAGGTTCTTCTTTTAAAAAATGTGCAACATTCGATTATAGACTTTCAGTTGTATTTTTTATTCAGCTTACGACGAAAAAGATGGATACTTCGAAGATTCGAGTGATTTTTGAATAAGAGTTCCGACGCGGAACTAACGCTGCAGAAACAGCTCGCAATATCAATGTTGCGTTTGGAGAGGGGACTGCTAATGAACGCACCGTGCGATTTTGGTTTAAACGCTTTCGTGATGGAAATTTTGATTTGAAGAATGAACCACGTGGAAGATCGGCCACACATGTGAATAACAATGAATTGAAAGAGATGGTGGAAGCCGATCCGAGCCAAACTATCCAGGAATTAGCGGCATGCTTTAACGTTACCTTACCAACAATATTGACTCATTTGCGTCAAATCAATAAAATAAAAATATATGAAAAATGGTGCCTCATGATTTGACTCATCTGCAGAAAGAAACGCGTTTTGAAACTGGTGTTGCCTTGTTGAATCGATACAGAAATGAAGGAATATTGGATCGAATTGTGACATGTGATGAAAAGTGGATTCTTTACGATAACCGTAAGCGAAAAAAGCAATAGATGGCAGCAATGTATAGATAATAATACATCTACCATTATTATCTATATATTGCATTACATTTAGATTAAATAAATATGTTAAATGAAAAAAAAAAAACTAATTTCAATTTTTCAGTACAAATCGGCAATTTCATACTTTAACCCCTAATATATTATCTATTTGACATATTCGTTCAGCTCTCACCTTTCTGATCTGCAAGCATTTAGAAGTTTCCGTGAAGCCGACCATGTCCTCGGGCGAGCACACTTTGACAAACGGAAAGTCCGATAACTTGGCCAATTCGGCTGCCAGTGCAGTTTTACCGCTGTTCGGTGGGCCTTCCAACAGCACTGATACTAGACCTAAACATACAATTAAAATGTAGTTATAATAATTACATTGAAGCGGTTCCCAATTCTCAAGTAACAAGCTAGTTACAGGTATTCAGTATCCCGAATAACATCTTGAGTCATGGAGGTATTGTAGGCAGTAGCATCGTGCATACCGGTGATCAGCTAAAAGCGAACAGATTGGAGGTCAGTCCCAACAGTTTTTTTCACTTGGTGAGTCTTGGGTGTCACAAAATAAAAGTGACATTCGCAGTTTGGTAAAATTTTAAGAAAAACTTCTTTTAGGTCGGATTTTATGAAATGAAAAAGTGTATTAAACAAAAATATAAAAAAAAACAGGGGATGGATGCCCCAGAAACCCTCTATGTGAGGTATAGGCGTGTAGGACTTGACGAGCCCTACACGATGGTGTGAGAAACCAGAAGGGTCTATACAAATATGTCAAAATAGCTTTAAAAACTGTTAAAACATTGCCAAAAATCGACATCTTATTATAATAACTATTAAACTTTGAAAAAACTATATGAGATCTATGTGCAAATCTCACTCTCCCTTTGTTTATCGCCTCCAAAATGTATTCATCTCCTTTTCTTACAGATTAACCAGATAGCAAAGTTTCACACTGCGTGTGAACTCGCACACAATTTTTTTTTAATTGCTTTGAAGCATGCACTACGTAAAAAAGGGTAGTCTAGGCCTAGTTTTGTGACGTTAATTCCAACTCTATTTTAGGAATCGACCAAGCAGACACTACGAACATAACAAAACATAACCCTATAGCATAAGACTCACACACTCACTGTAGACACACGTCCGGCCAGTGAGGGACATGACCTTTACAAATGAAAACTTTTATGCACTTACCACTAGCTTCTGTAGCGCGTGCCTGCTGAATATATAGCTGTCCATCTTCAAGCAACGAAGTTACAGGCATACCCCAGTTGATAATACCCCTCGACAGGAAATGTTCCAATGCTTCAGCCGCAGTGCCGAACGCAGGCTTGATATCATTTTCCAAGGCGTGCAGGAAATCGCCTCGTTCCACCATGAGTTTCTCCATGGCTTCCGGATCGACTTCAACCTTGGTTGACGCTTTGATCAGGCGGTTCATGGCGGTAGACTGAGCTGCACGGACTAAACCTTCTAGTTCTGCACCCGAAAAGTTCTTCGTTAAGGCTGCGAGTTCCTATAATAATAAACCTTGTCAGTTGCGACTTCCGAGATGGAAGTTACGTTCGTACTTTTGAGAGACACACGTAACATTACTTTTCTTGACAATTCGGAAAATCATTCACTATTTATCTTCTTTGAAGGACTATGTATCTTCTTTGAACCTGAGTGCAAGTATGAAAGAACAGAAGAAAGAAATATACCGGCAACGTAAGAATGACACTAAAGCCTTAGTGAAAGAGAAGCGTGATAGAGGAAAGATGATTGCAGAAGAAAGGCTGACCGAAAACTTCGAGAGCAACACCAAACTTTTCTGGAGGGAGGTAAAGAAATCTCGGAGTGGTTGGTCAGCTTTCAGAATGAATAAAATAAGTTCTAAAGGTGGAGACATTCTTACGCAAACACAAGATGTGTTAAGCCGATGGACTGAATATTTTGGAGATATGTATGCGGGTGTTCAGGGTGATACCGGTGCCACATGTGGTCTAACAGATCAGCATTCGGTACAGGCATGCTCTAATGACATTAGTATGGATGAAGTTGAATGGGCGATTAGAAGTTTGAAAAATGGTAAGGCAGCGGGTATATCAATTATGGTGTCTGCTGAGATGATCAAGCTTGGAGGCTCATGTGTCTGGGAATCCTTCCTGATGCTTCTCAATCTATGTTGGAGCTGCTCAGGAATGGTTCCCAAGGACTGGAGAAGCGCAGCCATCGTGCCCTTGTTTAAAAACAAGGGTTCACGTTATGACTGTGCAAACTACAGAGCCATAAGCTTGACCAGTTTGGCACCCAAAGTGTATGGTAAGATTATTGAAAGGAGAATGAGGATGGTGTATGATGAATTTTTGTGTGAGGTACAAGGAGGTTTCAGGTGTGGAAGGAGATGCATGGATCAAGTGCTTTCTCTGCGCAACATTGTGGAGAAGCATCTGGCTGTAGGCCAGAGGGTTTTCTGCAGTTTTGTGGATTTGGAGAAAGCATTTGACACGGTTGTACGAAAGGAACTTTGGGATATTTTGCCGGAGTATGGTATTAACTATAGACTGCTACAAGCGGTGCAGTCCAACTACATGGACTGCAGAGCTTGTGTAAAGCTGGATGATGGAATGTCACCCTGGTTTGATGTCAATATCGGCGTTAAACAGGGCTGCGTTCTATCAGCCAGACTGTTTATCATATATCTGGATAAATGTCTACAAAGGTTGAATGAAACGAATGTGGGAGTTCAGATGGGCGACTCAGTGATTAACTCTCTGCTATATGCAGACGATGCGGTCCTATTAGCGCAGTCTGCGACTGACCTGCAAACCCTAGTCGACGTAATGGCAGAAGATTGTAATAAAAGGGGCCTGACGTGTGAATATGAGCAAAACCAAAATAATGGTTTTTGAAAGAGAAGAAGCCAGAACAGATGTTAGAGTAGCAATAGGAAATGGTGTGCTAGAACAAGTGGATGAATTTGTATATCTTGGATGTGGGTTCAGTCGGGATGGAAAGTACACCACTGATGTAGAGAGAAGAGTGAATGCGGGAAATAGAGTGAACGGAGCATTGGGACAACTTCTCGGCAGTCATCACCTCAGCCAGAGGGCACGTGTCGCAATACACAACGCAGTGCTTAACCCAACGTTATTATATGGAAGCGAGAGTTGGGTATGCAAAAAGGAGCATGAGAGTAAAATCAATGCGGTCGAAATGCGATCTCTGCGGAGAATCTATGGAGTGAGGCTGACTGACCGCATTCGTAACAACGACTTAAGAGAGCGAGTAGGTATGAAAGAGAGTATTGGTGTAAAGATGCGAAAGGGAATGCTCCGATGGTTCAGACATGTGGAAAGAATGCCGGACGAGCGACTGGTTAAGAAGATATACAATGCGAAAGTGGAAGGATGTAGGTACAGGGGGAGACTGAGACTCATCTACCTAGACCAAATCGGTATTGAAGGAAGGTGGAGTCAGGAGTCTCCGAAACCGGCGAGCGTGTATGAAGAGAGTTATGAATATTGAGGAAGCGAGAGATGTATGCAAAAATAAAGCCTCTTGGCACTCTGTTCTCTCTGCCTACCCCGCAAGGGAAATGGCGCGATGATAAGTAAGTAAGTAAGTGGAAAATCACAAAAACTTTTTTGTTTTTTAACTAAAAAAACACAGACTTCTTTCTTTCCCTTTGATGGTACATGCCATCTATATATTATATGACGGAGTTATCTTTGCCAACTGAGTCTTACAAATGGGAGTATAATAACTTTTGCTGATGATACGGCACTTTTGTTTTATGGTAACACATGGGAGGAAGTCTACCAACACGCTCAAAATGGATTTTCTGTTGTTTCTGACTGGTTAAACCACTGGTTTCAAAAAAGTGGTTAAACCACTTTTTTGAAGTTGGTTAAAGACAGTGTCATTTCTGTAAATTCTCTCAGATTTCCTCACGATGTATTTCTTTAATTTTTTTTGTATATGATAGCCAAACGAGCTATGGGCCAACCTGATGGTAAATGGTAACCGTCGCTCATGGACTCAACTATACCGTGAGTATTGTCAAGCCGTTGCTCACCATTTCATTTCACAGATATGAAATAAAATAATTAACGGCTATCTCCTGCTACAACCAAAACACACCGATGTGCTTCATGGTCGGTCACACGGGAGATGGTGGTACCAACCCGTTCGGGCCTAATAACAAGTGAATACTCCCACTTGGTACCCAGCCCTACCACCAGTAATGCAAAGGGTGATAATTGCTTACTTCCCTTAGTCGCCCTGTACTACATCTCTGTGTAAGAATGGGGTGATGACACTTGTATGCATAGTCCGTCACCACACGGACTAAATACCGAAAAATACACTCATAATTTCGTAAAACCTCAATGTCATAGGTGTGTGCCGTGTGAGGTTTTACCATTAGGCTTTATAATTGCGACCACTGTAGTAATGCAACATAGTACAAGTGGCCCGCCAACACAGGCGGAGAGGCGGCACACTGTGGGTTTATTTAGTGGGTAAGGGCCCCTTACTACCCTATTCGTTGCCCCGTGTGGTTAAGTACATTTTTTCCTGCCGAAACAAAAAAAATCAACCGCGGCTTGTGAATTAGGATGTTATTAATTCACTAAAATAATAAATGTGTTCAGTTAAATATTTTCTAATAAGCTGATATATTATACAGGGTAATTTTTTAACCAGTGAGCCAATTTTGAGAAAATAAACTTAAGCAAATTTTAATATACCTTTTTTTTTATTTTGATATGTCTTGGTACTAAAAAATAAAGTTATCGCTAACGAAAGGTGCTTGCTTTTGACACAGATTTTATGATCACACGGGTCGTGTGATCATAAAATCTGCCCGCTTCTGTAAATACCTACGTCGGCGCTCGTTCAATGCACCGACCGTGGGTATCTATGCGGGTTACTGACCGCTAATTTTATCAGTTTCGAACTAAACTTTTTAAGTTTAGGTCGTGACCTGAAGTTATTTGTAAGAGTAGTTCCAATTTTTCCTTCATACTTTCATGGGCTTAGGACCATCAAAATGCAGAAAATAAAACTTCGAGCTGCTCGTAAGATTGGGGTCCATATTTTACTGATTTGAAGTCGGATAAAAAATAATGGAAATGTGTTCTATTACTGATATAGAACCACAAAAAAAAATTTGCGCCCTGTATAGACTCTGTGGACGATACGTGACTTGCATTTAATTTCTTTTCACTCTAGTCTTATAACGTATTGGATTATAAAAACGAGGGAATAGACTGTGAATTCTATTCACGCACACACTTGGGCCTCGGCATGAGCGTTTCTATTAACCATTAAATACCAACCTTAGAGTCAACATCCTCGGCCATCTTTTTATACTCGCGCATACGTTTCGTGTGGATGTTTAAGATTTGCACACGACCTTTCTCATCCGGCAAACCGATTTCCATCTGTACTTCCAGTCGACCGGGTCGCATTAGAGCCTCGTCAATCATGTCTCGTCTGTTAGTCATACCAATAACCAAGATGTTGTTTAGCTGGTCGACACCTGAAAATTTGTATGTCTGTTATATTATTATACGCACATTGAAACATATAGTCAGCCTTTATGTCTCAAGTGGTAATGTGCCATACGCCTACAGTTCACCTATGAATATTGTTTTCTTTCAAAACTAAGAGGGCGGCAATCTCCAAGGAGGTGAATATAAGAAGGGTGAGCGGGTGATTTAGGCCTCCGGCTCTTTGTAACTAGATTTCTGTGCTAGTGCAATTAAAAAAAAAGATAATTATATTTGGATTATTTTACTCTATTAGTCGCCTCTTAATCACGTGACGTGAGTGGATTAGGTGACAAAAAATTACAGGCGGTCACCTATTCATCATGGGCATCTATTACTTAATTTTCTGACTTATGATACATTGCCTTGCAATTATTCCACGCATAGTTAAAAGGGGTATGCCTTACCATCAATCTTTGAGAGCAGCTGATTGACGACAGTGTCATGGACACCTGTATTTCCTCCTACTGAGCCTCTCGCTTTGCAAATGGCGTCGATCTCGTCAAATATGATGATATGCAGACCGCTGTTGGGCCCAGCCTGTAATTTACGAACATTGATATAGCAGACAAACTTCATACATTATGCTTTTCGTTGACTACAGATTGATTTAATTTGATGTTTCGAAGTTTGCGTGCGGAGGGTCATAAAATCAAATAAAAATCGTGTGATCTCGTATTCGTCCCAAAGAGGGAACTAACCTCGTTATCAACGAGACAGGGAGAAAGAGGGATCAACCTACAATAAGTCTAGGTACAATACTGCCTGGGTTGGCGTAGACATTTTATTCTGGCCTGTGCCGCGGCTCCGCCGCAGCCATAAGCTAGTTTTTAGGTTATAAATCAGGTTCCCGATATAGTAGCGGAATAAATGTATACGAGTTTTTAAGAACAAGTATAAAAATTCATCAAAATCCGTTCCGTAGTTTTTGCGTGATGCGCGAACAAACAAACAGACAAAAATCTAAAAAAATGTTTCGTATTCAGACACGACTATAGATAGTGCCATTCACGAAGACGCGCCCCTCCAATTTTGGCGAGGGGGCCGCGGGGTGTGGGACGTTTGAGCCAAGTCAGTGTCAGTCGCGAGCCATCAGCGGTTCGATGCACATGGGTAGTACAGTTCACGTTGCTTAAATCCAGACTTAGCAAGAAAGTTGCTCTACTTAATAAAAAAAATTAAAATGTCTAGAAAATTAAAATGTACCATTCGATTTCTATCAGTATTACATTTTGTGAAACTCTCAGAAAACATATATGACGTTAAATTATCGTCCTCAAACCGACTTTACAGACAACCATATAGTTTTTTTAGTATACTATTAATCTTTATAATTGCTCCCTTAACATGGTAATATTACACTATATTAACTAATAATAACATACAATACCCACACTGAACGACTACAAGAAATATTAATTATTTTTAAATAAAAAAACCGCTTTCAAAAGACACCCAGGAACTAAAACGCAAAAAATAATTGGTCGACTTCAAACACATCAGTAGGTGTCTAACGCGGATATCGTATGTAATTTATTTTTTGATTTTTAGTGTTTTCTATAAAATAGGTTAAAGTAGGTGGTACACGATAGGGAGGAATTCCTTGGGTGCATCTCGTATAAGAAAGCATCGAGTACAGGAGCGCCGTAGAGAAAGAAATAAAGCACAGCAAAAAAATAACATACAGTCGAATTGAAAGCCTCCTCCTTTTTGAAGTCGGTTGATAATATTAAAGTAGAGCATCTTCCCAGTTGACCGTATCGCTCTGTCGTGATTTTGTTTATTCATCGATGTGTGCGTGCGTAATAGGCAATTCGGTGAAACGATACACACTTGCATTGTGAGTAATTAGAAAAAAGACTGGGGCGCGTCTTCGTGGATGGCACTATCTATATAAAGCCTAATATACTATACCTATTATGTATAGTTTTTTTCTCTCAAATATCTTAAAATGTACAGATACAGCTCTGTTACAGCTTTATAATATACAGCTAATTTTACTTTCTCAATCGATTCATACATACACTATAATGTATTCTTAGTTTTCAATATTACAATCCATCGCTGGGGATAAGCCTCTGTCCAGCTGCATTACAACCCCATTACCCGCACGTAACATTGAATATATTATACCTAAGTCATCAGATCAAGCATAGTAAACATTTCAGAGTAGTACCCGTTTCTCTTCTTCCTCGGCATCGGCGAAAAGCCTCCTAATATTGGCCTCACTCTCACCAACGTATTTGTCCAATATTTGCGGACCATTCACGATCTTAGGTTCACGCGCGTTCAACATTTTGCCAATCTGACGAGCCATGAGCGTCTTACCAGTACCCGGAGGGCCGTACAGCAGAATACCCTTCACGTGCTTGCAGCCTAAAGTCCAAATACATCATTAGTAATTTTGAACTAACATTTTACATGATGATAGCAGGCGTTATTAAAAGACTTTAAATATGAGATTGCACAACTCGTCGGTTTTTTATGTGCGTTCAAAACCCGAATTTAAAGTAAATTATTAGGGTAAGTAAGGTACCACTGAAGGAATGTAATATGTGTTAGAATAATGAACACGATAAGTCACTTGTTACTTTAGTTTATTTCGAATTAATATACCACACAATGTACAATGACAGCTTTACAGTAGACGCGAGAGAGCCTGAGAGGTGGGGGAAGAGCAATACTAACATTTAATAATTTGCTATGGTAAAAACGTTAGGCGTTCCATATTTTCAGCAATATGGTTCCAGTGGCCCGCCTACAAAGGCGGAGAGACGGCACACGGCGGGTTTATTTAGTGGGTGAGGTCCCCACACTACCCTGTTTGTTGCCCCGAACGACGGGGTGTGCGGTTAGGAACATTTTTTTTATTTTTTATCTGTTAAATATGTGTGTAGGTATACAGTGTTTTGTGTCTGTTATGTATGACTACGCTGAATGCCTGTGTTAAAAATAGAAAATATCCCTTTGTTTTTCAAGTATTTTTAATAAAGACTAGTTGATACCGGCAACTTCATCTCAGCCTAGCTTATTTTTAACATCATGAGGCAGAGGTAGAAGAGACTTTCCCTCTCCCGCACATCACTGAACACGCAGTGTTTATAATCGTTGTTTCTTAAAATTTTAATATTTTTGTACTAACTGAAGATATAGCAATAGTGTTTTTACTTAAAAGAAAACTTAATTGAAATATATCCAATGTTTTTTTCAGTGATGCACGGACAACCGCAGACGTCTTTAATTTATATTACAAGAATAGTTCAATAAATGGTGTGATCTACAGCGCTATAGTAATTCAAGATATTTTTAATTGAATGACAAAAATGTGTGATTGAATATAACTTTTTACCTAATTGCTCAACAACTTCAGGTGGGAAAACACGAGAAGCGAACGCTCGTCGGAAGATGGCGTTGAACTCGTTATCCAGACCACCGATGCCCATTTTGCCGAAGTCCCAATCAGGGTTGATAATGGACTGACGCGGTTGTTTTCTGTTTAGTAAAATATTAGGCTATAGCAATGTCATGTAGATACATTTTTTTAAGCTTCCTATAAATATCTCACCGTTCAGAACTCTTCCGACTCTCCTCTATCATATTACAGAAATTAGCCTGATGTACCACTCTAGCCAGGTGGGTTAATAATATTATGAATCCTCTATTTTATTTCCTTCTAGCCTCTGCCTGCGACTTCAACTTCTTGGCCTTCAGAATTGGTACAAGTAATATAAATACGTCACTAAAAAGCACATTCTCTGTACAAAAATTGCTATTCAGTAAAAACCAACCATTTTTTCTGGATAAAAAGTCGCCTATGTTTCTTGCTGGGTTCCGGACTATATACTCACTATATTTTATGTTGATCGGTAAAATAATTAAGACATTAACACGAAACAAAAAAAGGCACTCGAAATAATACTATTACTAGCTGATACCAGCGAATTCGTCACACACGGATTATGCACTGTATATTTGCAAATTGCAATGATCTTTGTAAAGGATTCTCTCTTGCTCTCCCTTAAACACAGGCACAGAGTAGTCAGCCTGTGCAGTCAGCCGTTGCATAGAACATCTAAATATCGCCATCTACTTTTTTGTTTTTGTCAATAATTGAAAATATTAATTTTGCCTCACATCCTATTTGACTAAAATAGTGCCTATATTCTAATCCACTATATTATTTGCAAGGATAAATGACAGCAATACTGAAGTAACCTTACCCTTTGGCCTTTCCAACTAGGTTCAGAGAAGAGTTCTCAGCTTTGTCGAACTGAATGCAAGCATCGGGAAGCAGGCGACCCATTCTGACACGACGTGGTACTGCTTTGGACCCAGCCGCTAACGCTTGGACGTCGACCGCTGCAACAAATTAATTCAAGTTTAGTTATGGATATTTTATCCAAAAATATAAACTAACTACCTACATAAAATTAATTTCAAGAAAATGACGTTTTAAATAAGCTTTCTGTATAGGTATGTGATTTGGTTCATACTTAATTTTTTTATGTCAGTTATGAATTGATCTTGGTCTATTTTTGCTGTTTGGTAATGTATCATAACCAGATCAAATTAATAAATAAATATACATAGACGTTTCACACAACATCCTCTGGTCCAAAACTAACGCTTGTGCTATGGGTACCAGATTACGGATATAATACACAACTTCTTTTTTTTTAAATACATTATTTATTCAATAGATAAAAACACCCAGAATTAAAAGAGTATAGGGGTAATGTTTAAAGAGATAATACAATAATTACCTTCTAAATTCTTCACAAATAATGACAAAACTCTTTTGTCTTGAAAGGAGAAAGCTAACTGCTGTCCAACGGTGAAGATTTGCTTTGAGAACTGGATCAGAAAGTCACGAGCCATCTGTTCCGAGTCGTAAGGTTCGGTAGATATGCTAGAATAAATATACATATATATGGAATTCATTCAATTTCATTGCGGGTTTTGTAATGATATTACCTAAGCCCTCTTTTCTAATATTACCTAAATTATTTCTAAATAGATTACAAATGATAGGCCTCAAATAAAGAAAATATTTATATCAAATTTTTAAATCTCTCAAACCTCGAACAGTCAAGTTCGAAGAAAAAGCTATATGTATAAACTGGAACATAGACGTTGTTCGACTCAGACGTTGTCCTATAAAGATAGCTGTCAAAACTTTTATTCTGAAAGATTGACTTGAAAGTTGTCATAACTATTCTGAAGATTGTCTTGAAGTTTGCCACTTGAAAATATTTCAGGTGTGATCTCAACAACGTATTACTGTTGGACTTCAAGGTCCGGTCCTAAGACCGAGTCTGACCCTCCAAGACAGAGAGGGGATTATATGGAATTCTAAAAAGTGAATCCTCGTACAAAGATCGTCTATAAACTATCTAAGTGTTGCTGTGAATACTATGTCGAGGTAAAGACATTAATAACTAAACTAACTAAACTTGTTTCTTACAAAATTTCTGTATGTGTTTTCTTTATAGATATAGTAACGTTTAGATCACCAAAGCGTGTGAGCGAGAAAAAAATCTTATACGGCAACATAGCAAGATGGAAGAGGAAAGCAAATCTAATGTCATTGTAACCCATTTGAATGACAGGTATTCTACAGTCTTCTAGCTTGAAATTAGCTTTGCGGTTTTTTGATTTATTTGAGTTATAAATCTTGTTTATTATATGATTATAAGTATTAAATACAATGGTTGTTTGTTCCGTGAGTGCCTGTGATGTAAATTATGCAAACAATCCTAATAATTGCATGTTTCACAGGTAAGTTCTCAGGATGTTATCACAACTTAAATGCTTTTATTTTAGGTCATAATTACTGATATTTTCTGTTTCAGTTACAGATTAATTTCAATTTCATTGTTACTGTTTATATTTTACATAGAAATATGTCGCATTGTTACATATTTGCAAGATTTTAGTAGAAAAGTTTTTAGGTACACATACACTAGGGCTTGACTTTATTAGGTTCACCTGCCGAGCGTGGCGATTACGGCACTATTCCCCATTCTTGAGGAGGCCTATGTCCAGCAGTGGACGTTAAAAGGCTGATGGATGGAGGTGTCATCAACTTCCTAGCTCCAAGCTGCTATTGAGAATTTCTTTAACCTCCGTGTGAACTGGTTTTTAGAGTTTATCCGAAGTCCGGAAAATTAGGTGCAGTTCTAATGATAGGATCTTTTCGAAAATAACCAAACCCTCAGTATGTAGGTAGGCACTTCTTTACCACATAACTATTTTGAATAGTGCTGGAGCCAGCTTTTAATTCTTTTAGTTACAAATATGATAACGATGCCCAATATAATGGGCGAGTCATATGTGATACACTATCACATTTACAAGCTGATTCATAGTGTAAATTAGATTACTAGTCATGCTTACGTTTTCTTTAACATGAAATCCGCTTCTAAGGTCACACTGCAAAGGCAATCTGCATTCTGTGGCGGGAAAATCTTCACATCGATTGCCTGTGGTAATGAAAAGGTTATATAGCTGGTTGAGAGACTACTTTAAAATTCTATATTAGGACTCATTCAAAATTTAGTTAAGTCATAGTAGTTTCCAAAACCTAGTGAGGGAGAATAACGATGTTTGAATTGCAATTTATTGAATTTAATTACTGAGCGTATTAAGAAAGAAAACATTGTTCAAATATCATTACGATCAGCTGGAGCTCCACGGTTACGACACCCGACGAGAATGAATAAGATGGTGACATTTTGTATTAAACCAACTTCACCACACGAAAAGCTATAATCTAAAATCGACGAACCAGAACTTTCTTGCACACACTCCAATATAAATCCAAAGTAGTGTGGTCACACTAAGCCTATGCTCGAAATACTCCAGCTTTGTCACCAGATGCCATATCAGGCCACACCTTCACTTGTTTAAAAAAATGGGAGGTGACACCTACGGCGTCATGATGTTTTTCACTATTTCGATAAATTATTTCAGTCTTAAATGAAATTCGCTCATCCGTGCTCAACTAAATACATAGCCAGCCTTTTTTTTTGTTAAGGCGGGAAATAATGTACCTAACCGTACACCCCGTCGTTCGGGGCAACGAACAGGGTAGTGTGTGGAATTATGTTGCATTAATTCAGTGGTCCATCGGCGACTTACCCTTTCGGGTACCCTCTACTGAGCAACGCATCTGCACACGAAGCGTCGCAACGCCGCGGGAAAAAAAATACTTAGCCAGCCTGACAAATTAAGTGTCGAAAAGTGGCATAATTATGAACAATTATAGGTACTGCAATATAATATAAATAAAATTAAGTTTTACCTGGCCGATTGAGAGAGCAGCCCATTTTCGCTGAGGTGCGGAAAAACCAACAGTGCCTCTGTCTACACCACTGTAGAATTTGATGCTGAACACGAAATACTGTGATGGTCCTGTTGCGATCTCTATGTGCCTAAAATTATTCACATACTTTTTAAAGTACAAATTATTTGTGAATAAGGAAAAAGAGATTTTTAGTACGAGCGGGAACCGAACCCGCGTCTTTTCCAATCCGGGGAAGTGCTCTAAGCCACTGAGCTATCCCTACCTACCTACCTTCGGTCATCCCAATCTCCTTATCACATTTGTCTTTTACGACCAACGCCATCTATGTGGACGGAACGGAACGCATTTACACGCATTAATCCAATATAGTAAGTTTAATTTTGCAATTAAAATTCATACTATTTGATGGCGCGATTTTTTAAACCTTTTTTGAACTATATTTTTTAGCATTTGACATGCTCCTCTATTTTTTAAAGTACAAATAATTTGTGAATAAGGAAAAAGAGATTTTTAGTACGAGCGGGAAAAATCTCTTTTTCCTTATTTACAAATAATTTGTACTTTAAAAAGTACCTAGCGGAGCATGTCAAATGCTAAACAATAAAGATCAAAAATATTCACATACTTATATTATTCACTACGACGCGACATAGTAAAAATGCAGTCATAAATAACAGTCTTCCAAAGTATCAGTACTCCATTCATGAAGCAATGTTCTAATTTTTTTTCATTAGGTATTAATATACTACTAGAAGACCCGTACGGAGTTCCGCATCCATTAGAGGACCTCTGCTTAGACGATTTTAAATAGGTAATTATTAGACCCTAGGTGTATTATCTTTCGTTATTAGCCGGCACGATAACATTAAAAATGAGGGGTAAATCATTGAATTAGATAAAGGAATAAGGAAGATCTCGCGGACTGTCAGAAAAACAGGCCAGAGAAATAATATAATCGCAGGATCTATTATAGTGCACGAGTGTGAGCGCAACCACAAGTGCACTCTCTGTTTCATTACTCTCCCATCCCGGGAATCGAACCTTATGATCGGCAGTCGCATAACCACCGCTAGACCACAAAGGCCTGACCGCCTAAATAATTGTTGCACAATAGAGTTAATTTTCTATTACAATTTAGTACACAAAGCTACAATATAACTTACTTGGTGTCACTGGGAAAGTCATCTGGGTTGATGAGAGCACAGTTTGTAATAGCGAGATCGTCCGAGGGACACTTTACCGCCTTCATACGCTGTAGACAAAACAAAGTAAAAATTGTGTTAAGAAATAAGGCATTGTTGTAGTAGTTAGCTGAAACGCTAACTTAGTGTCAACTGCAGAACACATGTATATAAGGTACAACAAAATCATGCTCTGAAAATTTCAGGTGGTTACTGTGTATAGTGAAATAAAGATATTAAAATGTTTCGCGCGAATCGCGTTTAGCGCGCTAGGGCAGCATTCGCGCCTGCGCCGCCCAATCGCTGACCGCGCTTCGGGTCAGCAGAAAGATCCTCCCCCCCAGCTCTCTGGCTCTCTCCGCCGCTTCCTTCTGCGAGATGACCTCCTCGCAGAAGGCAGCGACCGCGGCCTAATTCCTGTCGCTGCCAAGCATCGCTCTCACGACGCTCGGCAGCGAGAGATCCCTCCCTATTACTGTGACGAGTTTACGGCGCTGCCTGGCCCAAGCCGCACGAATCCTATCCTATAGCTGAACAATTAACGTCAACGCCCATCGTCAGAAAAATCAGTCAGAAATCATCAAAAAAAGGAGTTAGGAGGCGTTTCTTTCCAGAAAACAACACGTCCAAAACATGTCCTAATTAATTATTGATGCTATGTCTGTGTCTTTAATTTTTAATAGTCACAGGCACAGCTCGTACTAATTGGGAAAATACCCTGTCGACAACCTCCTCATAAATACATATTCCGGACATAAATACTATTACAATTACAATGAATCTGGAACCTGACATTTTTAAATAAATAATCATTGTTTCCTCATTTTCACGCCAATCTGTGTTAAATATTCTTTTGATTTAAAATGGAATGGGGTGATAAAGAGAAACAAATTTATTGTTGTTATAGCTTTACACAAAGTGGGTATAATGCCAAATGCAATTTTTGAAATTCTTCAGCCGCTTAGTTTTAGTCGATATTTTGTGTACCGGGCTATTGATAGGCACAATGAAACGTCCTCTGTTCTTTTTACACGTTTTTTTATAGAAAAACTGTCCACATTGTATTTGTACTCAATCAATTATATTTGGACTGTAAGGTACTTAGTGTGAAATTATTACTAGAAAACACATTTCTCTGCAGTATAAACCTAACAATTTAAATAAACGCCGTAGTCACAAAGTATGTGAGATAAAATACTTCAAGAGTTCTTTTAGCTGCAAGGCATTATAATGTACTCAGTTGCTACCTTTATAATATTATCAATAGATATTGTAATATATACCCGCTAGTTCGAAGCAAATGCAAAAAGAAAGTATTAAGTTGGCTCATCGACAAAACTTATCTGGAAACTTATTAAAATTAAGCGTTCTGTAACATCATACATGTCCATTTGCACATTACCACATCAACACAAGCACTATTACACCCACACCCACACCCACTCACACACACACACGCACCCACATACAACACACACACACACACACACACATACACACATACACACAAACACACACATCCATCTATTTTACAAATAAGCTAGATTTGACCTGCGGGAGACCTGGTACCCATGCCACAAGTTAAATCTTACTATGGGTACCAGTGTTCAACGAAATACTGTTATTATGTATTAATTTAGCATTTAAGATGGCGCATGGATGTATTATTTGGTTAATAAATTATTATTATTATTATTGTACTAGAAAGGCGAACAAAGCAAGAAATTTTATCTTGGGAAATGAATATAGCACCTAGAACAATGTCGCATATTAAAAGGTGACCTAGGACTTTCTTTATGACTTACGCATATTTTTTTAAAGAATAATCTTGCACTAAGGAATAATCCTTGTATTGCGGGCGATTTTACAAACATACAATTTTACAGACACAAAGTACACCCAGACTCAGGACAACCATTTGTGGATCACACAAAGAGTTGTCCTGTGTGGGAATCAAACCAACAACACCCGGGACGGTATGTAAGCCACTCGGCCATGTGTCAAGTCATTCACACAGGAACTTCTCTCATCAAGATAAAAAGAGCGATTATTATTTCTGTATACCAAATTTCCTACAAACTTGTTCAGAGGTTGACCTAACCTCTGAACAATTATATGCCGAAATTAGCTATGAGGGAATGACTTATTTTATCGCGATAAAAATCCGACCTATTAAATTTCATCCGAATCAACTCAGTCAAGTGATTGACAGACACATCTTCACAAACTTCGACATTTATTATATCAGTAGGAAGTAGGATTAATAACAAACAAAAAAATAATAATAACAGCAATTACAACTTAAACAATACTAAATAAACAAGCGAAAAGATTAATGTACGTTATAACTGCCACTGTGGTGCAGCGGTAGTGTAAGCGACTGCTGCTCATGAGGTCTCAGGTTCGATCCCCGGCCGGGCAGTGTTAGTGAGATTTTTCGTAAAAAAAAAAGAATATATAATAATAGGCTCGCCCCCTATTACCTACGTGGGGCTTAAACATAGCTGGCGAATCGTGGGTGTGTAATACACCTCTGCCTACCCCTTCGCTGCTATGTTTTTTCTATGTTTACGTTACATATTATACACGTATGCGTAGTATTGACCCCTTGCCGGGCGTACACCCAAAGTTTCGCCAACGCCCCGTCATGAAAATTGCGTAATAACAATCATACATCTATACTACGAGTATTATAAAGCTGTAACAGAGCTGTGTCTGTACATTTAAGATAGTTAAGAAAAAAATACCGTATTAGGCTATATAGACGTATATAAATACAAAACAATTTTTATTAGTTTTTTCTCTGTTTGTTTGTTCGCGCATTACGCAAAAACTAGTGGACGGATTTTTATGCAACTTTTTTTATTTGATAGCTCTTGATTAGACTTAAAAACTGGTATACATTAATAAGAATAAAATATATCCCGCTAAATAAAGTATATCCCGCTAAATAAAGTATATCCCGCTACTTTATCGGGAAGCTGAGAAGATATAACCTAAAAACCAGCTTTTGGCTGCAGCGGCGGCGCGGGCAAAGGCTAGTCGCGTATAAATGCTAACTAGGCAGGGCATAACTTATTAAATTATTGAAAATTAATCATTTCAATTGTGTTTTGACGCATTTCTAATACAAATAATAATAATAATCTGGTCATCTGGTCGGTGCCCATCATATATATTGAGGACGATTGGATTGAGAATGTTGAACGAGCTTGTGAACAAATCCCAGCGATGGAAAACATCAAAATAGAACAACAAGACGTAGCCTGTGCAGTCCGTTTTTTGGTAAATTGGAAGTCTCCAGGACCGGACGGACTGCAGAATTTTTGGCTTAAGTGGCTACGAAGTTCACACGCTCGTTTGGCTTCTCAGTTTCTATCGGCTGTGGAATCGGGGTCGTTGCCGGATTTTATGACTACTGGCATCACTCATTTGCTCCATAAAACAGGCAGTACCACGGAACCATGTAATTATAGACCAATTACGTGTTTACCGAGCGACACTCTATAAGCTCCTTACATCTATTCTGAGAACAAAAATTTACCTAATCATATTGAACAAATTCGGTCATGTCTTTCTCTCAGAATGGATGTAGGAGTGGGGGCCGTGGTACTAAGGAGCTCCTCCTTATTGATACGGTAATTAGCCAACATGCTCGCCGTGAGAAAAAGGATTTGGTGGCATGCTGAATATATAGACTATAAAAAAGGTTTTGATTCTATGCCACATACATGGCTCTTGAGGGTGCTCAAATTATATAAAGTTCATCCTACTTTATGCACCTTCCTGAAATCATGTATGGGGCACTGGAGAACAGCTCTTAGCCATCCAGCGTGTCGGCAGACTCTGGTTCGCTGCGGTGAGCTTATAAGGATTGAGCGGGGTATATTCCAGGGTGACAGTCGTGAGTCCTTTATGGTTTTGTTTAGCCATGAACCCTCTCAGTACACTATTAGAGAGTTCAGGGCTAGGCTACAGGTTGCGAGGTGATGGTCGTGAAATATCCCACCTGCATTACATGGATGACCTTAAGTTGTTTGCCTCCACCAGATTTCAACTAATAAGAGTTACTAAAGTTAACCAAGTCCTTTAGTAATTCGATTGGGATGGAATTTGGTGTAGACAAATGTGCGGTCATGCATGTAAAACGGGGAAGAGTAGTGGAATCCGAGGGAATTCAACTCTCGGATTCTACTTATTTACGACCTCTTCTCGTTACTGATACCTATAAATACTTGGGTATGTCGCAAGCTTTGGGCATTAGTGAGTTGGGACATGAAACATTCGTTGCAGGAGCGAGAATCGTTCTTTGGCCGCCTGAAGAAATTACTAAGTAGTCTTCTATCAGGTAGAAACAAGGTGCGCGTCTGCAACGGCTGGGTCATGCCACTTCTTATGTACTCTTTCGGCATACTCATGTGGACTCAGACTGAACTTGACGCCTTGGATAGAAGGGTCCGCAGTCTCTTGACCGCAAATCGTATGCATCATCCTCGTTCATCAGTTATGAGGTTGTACATCCCACGAAAGTGTGGAGGTCGAGGTTTCTTAAATGCCAAGACCTTGCACAATCGTGAGATGTGCAACCTTAGGGAATATTTCCTGCATACTGATAGGGATATGTATCGTGATGTGGCCACTGTAGATTCCGGACTCACTCCACTCTCCTTGGCGAAAGAGAACTGGCGCAGACCAGTAGTGCTGAGTACTGATGAACGCAGGGCCGTATGGCAGAGCAAGGAGCTCCACGGAAGATTCTACCGGGCCCTACATGGGCCTGATGTAGACTTCTTAGCTTCCGTGTCCTGGCTACGTTTTGGTAACCTCTTTGGGGAAACCGAAGTGCAATTGCTGACGAAGTTACCATGACGAACAACTACCGGAGACATATCCTTAGGGACGGTACTGCCGATATCTGCCGTGCCTGCCACCGTCCAGGTGAGTCCCTTAGGCATATTGTCTCGGGTTGTTCTCGTCTTGCTAACGGCGAGTACTTGCACAGACATAACCAAGTAGCCAGGATCATCCACCAACAACTTGCTCTGAAATACGGGCTTGTGGACGTCGAGGTACCTTACTACAGGTATACAGCTGAGCCAGTTCTCGAAAACGGTCGTATCACACTGTACTGGGATCCATCAATCACACAGACAGGACTGTTATGGCCAACAAACCTGATATTGTGGTGATTGATCGATCTGAGCGCCGAGCAATGATTGTTGATATCACCATTCCGCATGACGAGAATCTCGTGAAGGCCGGAAAAGATACAACAGATGAAGTATCTGGACTTGGCGCACGAGATTGTTGACATGTGGAATGTTGATTCGGCTATCATTGTACCGATAGTTGTTACAGTTAACGGACTGATAGCCAAGAGCCTCGATCAACATCTCGCGTTAGATGGCTGGGTTAAGGGTCTGATACAGAAGGCGGTACTTCTGGACACGGCACGCACCGTGAGGAAGTTCCTGTCTCTGGAACCCTAACCACTGGCAGTTTGGTCCTTGTACTCGCTGCCGGTGGGTCTACGCACTTTTTATATTTTTAAATATTTTGTTATTTTTTATAATATATTTATATTTAAAAATGTATTAAGTGGAAAAATAATTGTAAATAAAGAAATAAGAATAACAATATTTATTTCCAGAAAAATTACAGCTCATTTTTTAGATATTTAAATCAACAAAAATATCTGGTATATAATAGTAGTTTTCCTAAATTGTTGTAGCTGAAAATATATTAACAAATTCGTATTTTCTACAGCAAAGCCTGCTTTGAATCAAAAATATCTAAATTTTGACTCATCTTATCCTATTCTTAAGCATAAGCTTTATAATTCGAGCCAGGAATTTTGGATCACCAAAATATGGGTGAAATTAAAAAACTAATGTTAAAAATTTTTTCGCTCGCGTAATCTAGTCTTATTGCTTAATTTTTTTTTATAAATAAACGCTATAATATATGGATGTTGTGGACTTTTTTGTAAGATTTTTAATATCAATTCAGAAGTAGTTACTTAATACGATATGTATATCTCTGGACATTTAAACACCCTAAAAAACCTAATTATACACCCCGTCGTTCGGGCCAACGTGTGAAGCCCTCAGTCACTAAATAAAGGAAACGCCCGCCGTTAGCCGTCCCTCCGCTTGTAATCGTATTGACGAACCACTGGATTTGTGTGTCATTACTTCTGTGGTCCGCCGGCATAATCATCCAGTCATTCTCTATCACTGAACAGAGGCCTTGGAGAGTGTGGTGAGGCTTTGGCATTCAGCCTAGACATCGCGAAGGCATTGGACAGGGTCTAACATATGGCCTTTCTATCGGTGGAGACAAAGAAGATCCTCATTTATCATTTCAACGTGCATGCGAAAATCTCAAGCTTTTTGTAGGTAGGTATTTAAAAAGAATTTAAAGAAGAATATATCGAGTCCAATTATTGAAAAAGAGTTTGTGTGACCAAAACACAAAAATACTCAAATCATGTAGCTCATTTCGACAATTGAATTGAATAAATCAATCCAACAATATTTTTCTACAGTCGTCGCATCTTAAATAACGAATCCTATCCTAATTAATGATTTGAGAATTATGAGGCATTTTTAAACTACTTCTTCTTCTTCTCTGGTTTATTGGCTTTAGCGTCCCAGAGACAGATGCAATTCCGCCAGTGTCAGTGTCATGTTAGTGTCGTAAATCAGAGGAGGATATCCATCCATCCATCAGCCTTTCAACGTCCACTGCTGGACATAGGCCTCCCCAAGAGAACGCCACAACGAGTGGTCCCGTCATGGGGGATAGTGCCGTAATTGCCGCGCTTGGCAGGCGGGTTGGCGATCGCAGTGGATGTTGTTAATACTATTAAGTGCTGCTGCCCACTTCCCCGGTATTCCCTCAGTCGGCTCTTACGACTCCCGTGGGTAGAGGGGTGGGACAATTCTAAGGCCGGCCCACACAGCCAGAGGAGGATATAGCAAGTCATTATAAATTTGACTGGTTATATTAATTCTGTAGATTACAGAATTAATATCTGCAATCCAGAATGATAAACCATAATATCTCATTGTATTGTACCATATTGTAACTAAAAACCATAGACAAGGACAACATTTATAATATATGACTATTCACAACTAAAGTTTAATATTATTAGTAGGTATTTATAAATTTACATAAGAGGTTATTTACAGAATAAGAGAAAATGAGGGAGAGTAGGCATTTGAAAGAAGTAGGATGAAGAATTTCAGAAGGAACCTCCTGATCTGGTTATAGAGAGAGTAGCGTAAATTAGGGCATGAAAAGAAAATGTGGTTCATGTCTCGTCATCTAGTCCACATTCACATAGGGCAGTATTCCTAATCCTGAGGTTTCCCAGGGAGACTGGGGTACAGGAGTGGCCAAGTCTTAAGCGGCCGATTTAGCACAAGCTTCTGCTGTTTTATTGCCAGGAATCATTTTTAAAATAATCTGGCAGGATGAACCCATGACATTCAAATAATTTAATGACAAACCAACACAACAAAGCAAACAATCTAAAATTTGGTATATGTGTGAGTGCAATGATGTCATTGGATGATAATCATATAATCAACATTTTTTCTGGATACAGGGGACTGATTGGGATGAAACAACTACTACTATTATTATTTCACTCAGGCTATCGCACAATATTTGAGTACAAAACGAATCAACACATCAAGCCTACAATCAAACAAACATTCTAAAAAAAATTTGATTTGGGTCCTTGTTGGTTGCGCTGGACATCCTAGTCTAACTTTTATTTTTATATTTTATTTTTAAATTTATTATATATCTACTAACATATAATATTACGTAATAATAGAGAGTCATTTCAAACTAGTATGTTCTTTATTTAGATATAGTTCTCTACTAAAAGCCTTCAGACATATAAGTATATATGAATTAATATTTTTTTAACTCAGAAGATTTGCCATTAGCTTAATGTAGAATGCTAATAATTTAAGATGAGCCTGATGGCAAGTGGTAACTACCACAAATGGATTTTGGGGGACAAGTTGCGAGTATGTTGCTGTACTATTATAATGAAGACAAGTCTGTAAAACAGATTAGTTACTAGAATAAGAGCAATAAAACACTAAGGAGATTGAAAGTCTCCTAAAAAGTATCCAACACATTATTTCTTGCAATAGTGAGAAGTATTCTTCTATGTCAATCTACTGTTTGTATGTAATTTTGGTGGGTATGGCCAGTTTTTGCCGCTGCAGTGATTATCTAATTACTTTTCCTGGTCTCTTTCAAGACTAAAGGTAAATAATTTGTTTTTTTTATAGTAAAACCTTACAATACATTAAAGATCATTGACAAAATATTACATTACATATAAAATCTAATGTAATTTATTATAAATGTGAAGATTCTCTCAGTAGAAAAAGCATTGTGATGAAATAAAATAATTCAAATAATGTCCCCAAGAAAGTCAAGAATTGAAGTTGTTAATTATTTTATACTAGAAGCACGTATATTGAACAACAAGATTGGGTCTCAAAAGATTTTCAATAAGAAATTGATGAATATAAGTACAAGAATGATTATAATATTTTTATGTAAAGATTTACAGCAAAACTTAGGAAAACAAGTTTAATCAAAATTGTTGATCTTTATGAACACCAACAAATGATTTAAATACTCACAATTGAAGACATTTTTATTTTGAAAACACTATTTGAAGAAGTTCAATAATTTTGACAAATAATTATTCACGTCGACTTAACTTATTTGACATCGGCACAAAAACCGTCACAAACAACGAATGACTGCATTGAATATATTCTGCCTGAAAATCTATTGGTCAGACGATCAATACATGCCTGCGTTAAAATGTTGCCAACTACCAAAGAGGTATTTATTTCTTCACCATGTAAACTAGCCAGCACAAAGTACATTGAATATACGGAGTATGATTACTTTACTCTATGATACGGAGACTAGCCAGTGAAATAAATCGAAAGGAGAGCAAAGAGTAAAGTAATAAGGAGAGCTTCGTGAGTGAGTGTGTACAACCAACATAACAATTTAGTTGAGAAGTCGAGATAGTGGATTTTGGACTAGTCTTCCTCTTGGGTTTCTTGCTGGGAGTCTAAGGCGCTGATTAGATAACCTACAAAAGTATAAAATAAATTTATTTAAAATTTTCTGCTGAAAGGCAATTGTTTTTGTATTTATAGCGGCTTTTATTTCTTCATCCATCTTTGTTCGTCAGTAGAAAACTCCATTTCTAAATTTACGGGAGTTTGTGACAGGAATTCAACCACTCCCAAAAACGTCCCGCCAAAAAGTCCAATACAATAAAAAATAAAATCAAAATTACAAATGGCTGAATGTTCACCACAGAATTTAGTAGAACACTAGAACAAAACGGTTGTTTGGAGATAAGTTGATCTATTTACAGTTACAGTGATAGGTGTGATAAACATAATTACCGTTTCCTAAGGCTTAGTATATATTGCGTATAGAATAATGAAGAGCTCTCGAAAACCTGATAAGTAAACAGAAGATAAAGATTTATTCTAACCTAACCTTTTAGCCCGCAAAATGGAGCTTCCGCAGCCACCGCAAGGTAAGGCAAATGCATCATGAAACTAGAAACTACGCAATATTGTGTTTTGTAAATAGATATGTACGTATAAGTCGTATTTTTTTTAGACCAAGATCTACGCAACATAATTGACAAACTTGCTCAGTTTGTCGCACGAAATGGACCTGAATTTGAAAAAATGACTAAGAATAAGCAAAAAAACAATCCAAAATTCAGTTTCCTGTACGGTGGCGAATACTTCAACTATTACCAGTACAAAGTGACGACGGAACAAGCAAGTAAGCATATAGGATGATGGAAGACTTGTATTAATCTTAGAATACTCGCTGATTGTATGTTGTTGAAACTCGATCTAAAAGAACCTCCGCTGTTTATAGTTCTAAAGCAATCGGCCGGTGGCCAGACGGCACCTGCCCCCGCCGGGGCCTATATGGCACAGAACAGGCAATATGTAATGCCCCAACAGGCCGGCGCGACCCCAGCTCAGCTGGGCCTCGCGGCGTCGATGGCGGCTGCTCCTGCGCTTCAGCAGTGGTTGGCGGCCAACTCTACGCCGACTGGCACGCAGCAGCTCTCACAACATGACGTCGACAACGCCACCGCACAGATCAACATGCTTAAAGAGCAAATTACTCAGTCTGAGAATAATCTTAGTGCTCAACACACGGTTAGTATTTATTAGTTCTACCTAGATTACCTATCTTATAAGATTATTAATCAAACACTGATAATGCTTAATGGCATCAAATGCACCTAAGATTTAATAATTGTAATAATGTGTTTCCTGAAAAAACTGCTAGAAGTTTTATTAGACACATTGCCCTTAACTAAAAAAATTTTTTGCTATATCTTCATAATATAAAGTTATTAAAGTTTTAATAAACATTTTTTAAAAGCACTATGTATCAATGATGTGTGTTTTCTGGTAATATAATAAGCAATGGAAATAAAGTTGTGGGTATTGGCTAGTTTACTAATAAAAAGATCCTTAGGATTGTTGGGGAATTAAAGTCTAGGAATTAATCCCTGTATTTTATTAACATTTGTTATACATACAAAACTAAATTACAAAAATATATTACATGATTTATGCTGAAAACAAACATTGATATTGATTTCCTTTTATACTATTTGGAGATTAACATTTGTTATTAGCCTGCAATTTTGTAATAGTTTCATTAACATTTGTTATTAGCCTGCAATTTTGTAATAGTTTCATTAACATTTGCTATTAGCCTGCAATTTTGTCTATGTGAATTTAAAAATATAAATCTATTGAGCTACTTATATGGTATATTGTTGCAACTTCTTATCGAGATGAAGAAGATTTGTGTTTATGCAGCCCATAATTTGTACCAAAGTCTGTTCAAATTTGTTAATACCAATATGTTGATCATGAAATAAGACAAATTTAACTATAATTCACATAAATCTGTTGTTTTTGCATGCTTTACGGACAAAAATCTTCACAAACTTATTATTACATTTGTGGGATTAACAGAAACTATATTTTTAAATTATAATCTCAACAATTGCTATACTTAACTATTAGTCAATCCTGGTAATTTCTTTTAAATTATGATGTCTATAAAAACTTACAGAACCCATATTTCAGTGCAAAAAAAAACGCAGCCTGAGATGAAGCCAATATATTTGGAAAAATTGTCTTTGTGAAATTTAATTAACAAAATTTTACTTCTACTTCTTAATTTGAAATTGACCTCAAGCCGTGCTTCCATATGAGGTCACAATTGTGTTGAAATATGGTTTGTTTGTTTTGGAAATAATCAATTTGAATTCTTGAAATATACATTCTACTTTGTTAACAATGTTTTGATAAATATTTATTACCAAATAATTGCACACATTGTAATATTAAAATATTCTTCAATCTCAATGGTATATATTCTCGAAACTGTTTAAATGTGTGTTTATTTATGCTAACAACTTTCTGTTATTTTAATACCAATAAACTTGTATGTTTATTTACAGGCATTTTTATCTACGCTTATTTAATTAAGAAGACTACAACATTTATTTTTATCTTTTGCTACAATGCATCATGCTTTCAGATTAGGATTCTCATACTGCAGTGTATAAAATTCCCAATTTCTATATTTTTAGGTACTGATACAACAACAACAAGCCAAGATCAATGAGTTAGTAAGCAAGGCTCAAGTGGAGACTATTCAGATGAGGGCGGAGGAGAATAATATCAACCTCTCAGAACTGGACACCGTACTGCAGCCTATTATAGATACATGCACCAAGGACAGCATATCATCTGGTGAATATACTAGTGCAAATTAACTTATATTTTAAGCCATGATACCCACCCAGTGTGTTGAGTGCTTAACAATATATATAATTTGTTCAATGTCATTTGAACTAAAGTGAAAATTTACACCTGTTAAAAGTTTAACAAGGCATTTTAACAGAACACAGTGTGAAAATGTGAAATCGGAAATCATAGTCACAAGAAGGATTTGAATCCTTATCGCCTGGAAAGCCATTCCAAATGCTTTGCCGATTCTGATTGCACTGTCATGGAACCCATATTGCAAATTCCACATTTATCTCAATCCGTGAATATTCGCCCGGGTTCAAGTAATTTTTTTCCTTATTAGAATTTTTGAGATCAGTCAGGAACAAATTTTGAAACTCAAGCTTTTGACACTACATAGTACATATTATTTTACATCTTTCTACCGGTACTAGAACTATACATATAATGATGTTTCATATATTTATGTTCAAAATTTTCTTGATTAGCTTTAGCTTTAGAGATTCTGATTTTTGCTGCTATTCATAATAATATAATATTAATGAACAAATTATTTGTGAATGTGGAAAAAGCGAACTTTCCGAATCCGGGAAAATGCTCTAAGCAGCTAAGCTATCGCACTGACCAAGGGTCATACTCAATCTCCACATCACATTTGTCTTCACGACCCACGCCATCTATCGGATGCATTTTTCCACATGCACAAATAATTTGTTCTTTAAAGTAGCTGAGCATGTCAAGTGCTAAAATATAGATCAAAACATGTTAATGTTACTAGACTAGTGTGATATATTACTAATTATAATGTTTGGTAACAGGCAAAGCATGGATATTACAGCACGCGACATCCCATGATGCTGGCAAAGTAATATCTCAGCATCTACTTCGTAAGGTCACCCAACCAGGCGCAGCATTCACACAAAAACTACACATAATTTACTTGGTTAATGATGTCCTCCACCATTGGTTAGTTCCAACAATGAATTTCTTAGTGTTTAATTACTTTATCCGTGGCTTAATCATAGATAAATATGTTGTGTGTCCTATGGATTTATTTAAAATTATTTTTGACGTGATAACATCTTATAAATCGATGAACGCCGGCTGCACGCATGAAAAGACATGACTCATTTTCGCGTTCCGCCTGTGCCGAGCGTGCAAGCGAAAGCGCGGAACAAGCGATAGACGGGCACGATCGGCCTAAGCGTTCGGCTTTTGACGCATCAATCGACATATATGACGTTATCACGTAATATTATCGTCCGTAAACCGACTTTACAGACAGCCATATAGTTTTTCTGTAAATAACTTATAGTTATTATATATTTCTTCCATTGTATTTTACAATATACAGATCCTAATTTAGTTAAAAATATTCAGAATATAAATACATCTCTCCGGCACGCTAATCTATACTATGATAAAGCTGCAACAGAGCTGTGTCTGTACATTTAAAATATTTGAGAAAAAATGACTGAATTAAGCTATATAGACGGGTCTAAACACAAAACGATTTTTTTTAGATTTTTTGTCTATGTTTGTTCGCGCATCACGCAAAAACTACTGAACGGATTTTGATGCAACTTTTTTTGTTTGATAACTCTTGCTTAGACTTAACAACTGGTATACATTTTTATCCCGCTACTATATCGGGAATCTAAGATATAACCAAAAAACTAGCTTTTGGCTGCGGCAGAGCCGCTGGCAAAGGTTAGTTATTTATATATAAAATAATTCAATCTAATCCCCATGGTTTCTGACTATTCATATTTCCAGAATAAAAGTAGCCTATGTCCTTATCTGGACTCTAACATAAATGTTTGCACAATTTCATGATGATTGGTTCAGTAGTTACAACGTGAAAGCGTGACAAAGAAACGAACCCACTTTCCCATTTGTAATATTAGTAAGGATAATATAATAACTCTTCGGATTAGAGGCTACTAGGTAACTTCTTTTTATTTATATTGTGTATAATATTTAACCTATAGTCAAAATTCTTTTTGTCTCCCTTTATTTCTTATCATAATCAATTCGGTTTCTATGATGCTATTATTCCTAATTACAGTGCACGCAAAAACGCAGAAGATCTCAAGAAAAATTTTGAAAAAGTGGTGGTCCCAATGTTTTGCAATGCCAGTATAGGTAACATATTTATAATAATGCCCTCAAAATGTACTTAGGTCTTTTGTCGATTGTGTATTCTCATCTTCAATCTAATATTTTTTGTCATCATCGCCTCCAGTTTGCACCAGTCAGGTAACTTGCTTGATATCACTATGACTTGTATGACAACAGTTTAATTATTTTGCTATTTCAGCCGTCACCGAGGAACAGGAGGCAAAACTTAACAAGTTACTTCGCCTTTGGGAATCCAAGTCTAATTATTTCGAAACTGCAGTCATTGAGAAAATGAAGAGTCCCACCAGTTCCTACCAGGAGTACCAGAATAATCTGATCTCACAGCATTCTAATGCTATTGCACATTTAACACAACAAACTAAATCTACATTTGAAAAGTGAGTTGTGCATTTATGTATATTTTCATCAGTGAGCGATCATTACTGACTTGGACTTGTATTTTTTAGGTATCAAACTCAGCATCAAGCTTTTGTCGCACACGCAATGCAACAAATTCAGCAGCTTGAAATGCAGAGACATGCTCTAGAAATCCAAAATAATCACGACCAGAATAATGATAACATGCAAAACAATTTTTCCAATAATAATTTCAATGAACAGAACTTTTCGTCTATGGGCTATGACCAGAATTTTTCTAATAACCAACAATATGGCAGTGAGAGTGGAGATAACTATGCATCTAACAACAGTATAAGTGGGAACGAGAATAGCTATGACAGTCAAACATTCGATCTGCTCACAAAACAAAACCAACAAGCTGCACCAGAAGAGCCTGATTTGTTGAATCTTCCTAACATAAATTTCTCACAGCCGCCCCCCGGTTTTGAACCAAACGAGTCTGCCATGTTGGCATTCCAAAATGGTCTCCCGGATCTCAGTAAACCACCGCCAGGTTTTCCTCCATTCCCTGAGATAAACAATGAAGACTTGATGCCTTCTGTGCCTTATTTTGAACTGCCTGCTGGATTGATGGTCCCACTCATCATGGTATGTAAACATAGTAAATTTTTATTTGGTAAAAATATTTAAGTATCACTAGCAGTTCACTGTATTTTGTGCCTATTGTTTTTAATTACAAAAGCTAGCTTTAATAATATGTGACCAAATCACAGATTTCCTCTGCTCCTTACACCCAAGGTCGTTATTAACCTGTTGGGGGCCCTGGGCACTTAAATAATAGGTACGATAATTTCAGAGAAATATTTTATTCAAATACTGCATATATTCAACTGCATTTTTTATGACTCAAATGTATAAGGTTGTATTATAATCGGTAATAAATTCATTATCGTTGTATTTTCGCAAAATAGATAAGTAGTGATCCGCTAACCACGAACTTTCGGGGCTCCATCAATTGAATACAGGGCCTGGGTTCATGCCCAGTATTCAGTGGGAGAAATGGGCCTTTCTACGTTTAAAAAACATAAATTGTGTTTTTTTAGCTGGAAGAGGACAACTATAGACCATTAGACCCAGCAAGTATTCGTCTGCCACCACCAGCCCCACCAAACGAGAGATTATTAGCTGCCGTTGATGCTTTCTATGCCTCACCAAACCACGAACGACCTAGAGACAGGTTAGTATTAATGGAGTATAAAATGTTGAGGTCAATAGCAAAATCATTTCTTTTTTGAATTGTGCTTGTATGGAAATGTCTCAAATATACATAGATTTTGTGATTGTTCACTTAGAACGTTTTGTGAGCGGGACATTTTACTTATTTCTGTGCTTTCCAATCCGATGGACTCCGCACGTGTCGGCGTCTTGGCCAATCACACTGCTTCATTATGGAATTAAACTAATGATAGTGAAGTATTTAAACAATTTTGCTAACCCATTAATGCCCCATGGGGATGGGTCTCTTCTTAGATATTAAAGAGATTTAGGCCATCATCTACCGCGCTGTTATTGTGCTGATTGGCAGACTTAACAAAATGTATCTATCCCACAGGAACTTTAAGGTTTGTGAGGGATGAAAAGTAGCATAATTATGTTCTTTTCTGGGTTCTAGATTAAATATATGCAAAATTTTATGATGATTGGTTTAGTAGTTACAGCATAAAAACGTAATATTAGTAAGGATTACTGACTAAACACAATTTTCGGTAACTAAGTCCAGCATTTAAGATGCTTGTTTAGCATTTGAAATGTCCATGTCAATTACGCAATGGAATGTGCAGCGCCTTATAAATATTTAATTAAAAACTAGTAAAGCCTATACAAACCATAACCATTAAAAACTAGTTTAGTCAAGTCTTCCTAAAATCGAATCTTGGCCGTAATGTAAATAATTTGTGTCAAATTCTCATAATCACTTACGATATTATAATATAAGTACGAAAGCAATTAGATTTTTGGTAAGGTATTCAATAATAGGTAAGTATATAACCACTTTTTCTAATTCATAACTACGCAAAATATTGTAGTGGTAAAGCCTTGCTTATCCCAGCCCGAATGGACCGGCTCGATTACCGTCAGGTGGGCCATAATTACGCTTTTTTGCCACCCCATGTAGAATAATAAAAAAATATATATTGAGATAGATACCTCTAAGATTATATATTCAAGACTTAGGCTATTTAGGGATAGGTGTATATGTATGATTTTAAAGTGCAATTTTAGATAAAAAATCAATGTGATATGAATGTATTCTTTATGAAAATGATCAAGTGATCCTTGCATTGTCTGCGAAGGAGTTATGCGATGGTAACTATCAGTGCTATAATAAAGCTGTAACAGAGCTATGACTGTACATTTAATTATATATTCGAGAAAAAAATACTGTATTATGCCTAAGGTGCATCTCTGTACACAAAACATTTTTTTTAGAATTATTTTCTGTTTATATGTAAATCTTTTGCATCTTTGTGTGATGAACTATTGTACGGATTTGATGAAACTTTTAATAACTCTTGATTAGATGTAAAAATTGGTATACGTTTTATCCAGCTATTATATCGAGAACTTGGAATATAACCTGAAAACTAGCATTTCTCTGAGGCGGAGCCGCGGGTAAAGCGTAATTGTGATAAACTAAAAAAAATAACTAATTATATATATATTATATTTTTTTATTGTAATAAGATTTCAGTGTTAAATATAACATATTTTTTTATATATATTTTTATTTGTACTTTAGTGAAGGCTGGGAGAAGCTTGGACTTTATGAGTACTACAAAGCAAAGAATGCGGCAAGAAAGATGAAGGAAGAGGCAATATCACATGGTTACAGAGATAAATCGAAGTCTCCTAGTCCCATACCAAAGGACTTACAGAAGCAACCAACCCCACCAGGCAGGAGATACAGGTATAGTTGTATAATCCTGAATGTAATAAATGTATTCATACTATTTTTATTTTCTCTTAATATATTGTAATCATACCAAAAGTTCACTTCTTATTAGCCAACGGGCTTTACTAATATTGTACATAGTTTTTTGTTCTTGTTTACGTTTTAATTTCATTGACTTACCGCACGATCAAGCCTGCCAGCGGCATCAATGAATTTTTTTTTTCTATTTTCTATGAGCAGTGAAACATATTATAATTAGTGTTCTATTTTCGTAATATTATTGTATCAATTTTCGAGTAAGTTTGACCAGCTATAATATAATTATAAAAAAAATAAGCATGAAGTTTTAAACTATTTTTATTAAAATGGGCATGTCCCATCAAAAACATATCATGCGCATCTTTGGATTTACCAAGTTATTTTTATTGTTATGTGACAGATCTAAAAGTAAAACGCCAGACAAACCTTCACCTGCGAAGTCACGATCCAGGTCTCCATCACCGAGGCGGAAGTCAACGACATCGTCTTCATCGTCATGGAGAAGAGAAAGAGAGAGAGAGGGTCGAGATAGTAAATAATTTTTTTCTGTATTTTAGTTTTGATATATAACACCGGCACTTCGAAGACAGATTCTAGATTCACTTCATTATAAACATTCTGTATCACCTTTTGTAACATAAGTACTAGATTCTGCCCGCGATTTAATAATACTATACTACGAATGATTTCTATGCAAAACATGCTATCCCACAAAAACTATTATTTTTACGGCATGAATATTATTTTTAAAAAACATAGGCACAGGCATAAATAATATTTATGACGGTGCCTATGTTTTCTAGGTTCACAACTATAATGTATGCTAAGTTTCATGATGACCGGTTATTAGTTTGTGATAGCGTAACAAGCAAACGTACTTACGCATAATAATAGTAAGGATACAACTATAATTGGTATAAGTTGCCAGCATCAGTGTTGCCATCCGATTGAAATGTGGTGGAATCGCTAAAACATAAAAGAACAAATTTTTATTAGATTACCGCTTTGCGTGCTTTACGTCCTACGTCTTTTGCCGCGAGTTAATGGGTCTAGTCTATAGATAAAACAACAGGCTTATAGTATTCAAAATGTATATATTTTCAGGCAAACGGCGGTCCAGGTCGAAATCAAGGTCGAGGTCACGCAGCAGATCAAGAGAGCGCGACAGACACCGCGAGTCGCCGCGGTCACGGCGCGTTGAACGTTCTCGCTCTCCGACACCGCCAAGTTTCGCGTAAGTGTGTCTTGTCCATTACATAATAATTGTAATTAATTGCCAATGTAATGAAACTGTTCAAGTGGTAAAGAATTGAGTTACTTTTATGGATCTCATATTTAACATAGAAATTATTATTATAAAAATATGTAAAAAAATCATGTAAAGAATCGCGGCCGAATATATCGAGGACATCTGGAGGTCTTTATTATATACTAATAATTAAATTTCGAGATTATTTTTGATGTCTTCCCAAATAATTTTTGTGGATAAACGTTGAATATATGTAGTGACGCCCCATCGATTTATTTATAGAGGGGGAGCATACCCTAGTACCTCCACGTCTGGCTTGGATCCAAGCAATAAAGGTCACCAGCTGTTGCAGAAGATGGGTTGGCAGGCCGGGGGGCTAGGCGCCTCCGGGCAGGGTATCGCGGAACCCATCAGCGGTGGATTGGTTAGAGATAGACAAGATCAGTACAAAGGTAATACATAATGGAGGTTTTTAATTTTTCTTATCTATAACAGTTCGCCCAAAGACTTTCTAAAGAAAGTCTGATGAAAACGCGTGATCTTTCATAAAGCGGGCTTTTACTTTAGAAAATAATAACAATATTATTATATACGCACTGCAATAACTTTTTTTTTTAATTGATTATATTTAAATAATTATAGTGGCAGACGAGCCACGGCTGACCTGATGAGAAGTGAGAACCGCCGCTTAAGGACACGCAGCTCACTATTTAATTTCACAAATGGGAAATGTATTAATGGATGACTACAACCAAAACACCGAAATGTTTCACGGTCGGTCGCACGGATGATGGTAGTACTGACTACTCCTACCACCAGAATTGCAATGAATGATAATTGCTTACTTTTTTTGACTTATATTCATAATAGGTTTGTAGAATATAATAGGAAATTTGAATGAATATTTGTGAAGAGTATTTATGCCGTTACAGGTGTTGGAGTAAACCTCAATGACCCCTACGAAAATTTCCGAAAGAACAAAGGAGCTGCATTTGTAACTAGAATGAGAGAACGAGCGCTTGAGCGTTCAACGTGATCGCTATTTCAACTCATAGTATGTAAATGTGTATGTATGTTGCGATTGTGTGGGTGAAATATGATTTATTTTATCTAAATCATCAGAATTAAAGTTATATGGATTTCGTACACGTTTTGTTTGAAACCATGCTTCCTCGCGAGGTTTGTTTTTCAATTCACGGAATGGGTACTTGAGTAATTAGTGGGGGTTGCAAAATGGTAAAACTGGTTTACAAGCGGCATACCTTGAATGCGATATGTGGGTAGATGGCACATAACGCGGTACAAAATCGGATGGCTGTGAACGGAGGCTTCACTTAAAAGCAGGGGCTCACTTGAAGATGACCCACGGCCAATACGGCTAAAACATATTTAAAGATGCCCGACTGCAGAAGAAACAGCTCGTAGAATTGTTTGGAGTATCAGATACAATTTGTTTTTTTTTTTCATATTACCTTTGTATGACTAGTCAGTGCAAGGTGGGTGCCGAGAATGCTCGCGCGAGTTTTTAGACCTCTCTGTACTGTAGTGAGAACAAGGATAGAGTATTGACTTGAATTGTTACTGGGGACGAAACTTGGGTTCATCATAACGATGAGCGATTATTACTAAAATTAATCGAATTAGTTGATTGTTCAGCTTAGTTGATAACTATTTATTTATTTAATAACTTTATGCACCATTGTCTGTAGAAAGGCGTACTTAATGGTAAAGGCAATCTCTGCCAGTCAAACTTTAGCTTAGGAAATATTTTAGGTAGGTGCCAAAGAATGTGAAAGATATGCTGCTATAATAATTATATAAAATAAGAAGATAATATAAAATATATACATAGAAACATACATACAGTATGACCACACATCCATAAACAATTTATGCTAATTCATTAACTGTCATTTGGTTAGAGTAAATGTGGAAAATCTTCGACTTAAATATGTTACCGACTATCGTTCGAGGTTAGTCGATTATTATCTCCATCAAACTGAAAACCGAAGCAATTGGACGTACCTACTGCAAAGCTCTATGGAAACCGCTATCTTAAGAAACGGCATTCTAGTATCAGCAAGTTTATCAACAACCAAAATGGCGGATATAACCCGATCGAAGATGAAACTTCACTTTTCAATGTAAATAAAATTCTATTCTTGATTAATGGCGTTGTTAGACTTATAGACACAACTTTGCCAATGTCCCGTGGAAAATACGAAAAGACCGTCAAACGAAGGAAATTGTTCGCTAGATAAAAGTAAACGGGCCGGTGATAATGAATCTAACTACTGTGATGAGCAGGTACACTGAAACAACCAATAATATTATCTACAAAATATACAAATAGGTATACTATACTTAAATTGCTTTTACTCGTAAATTAAAATAACTAAAATTATTTACTCTGAGCTATATAAAATATAATATTTACAATCTAATCTATACTATTTACTTTTATGAACTTGTAAAGAGTATGAAGAAATGGAGTGAATACAAGTGTGCCCTTCCTTGAGAACTCAATACTCACAAATTTATTAAATCAATTTTAAATACAGGTAGAGAGCTTGTAAAGTTTTATTATTATACTAGCTGTGCTCGCAGCTCCACTGCGTGTGTATGTTGGGAATGTAAAGTCATCTTTTTATTTGTAGATATGTATTGAATTGAATATGGTGGTATGTATTGAATTTCTTACTTTCCCAGGAGATGTATGTAAATAGCTGAAAAATGTATATACAGTAGTGGTCAACTAATTAGGGACATTCAAGATAGTGAAGAGCTATAACCGGTTATGTATATATAAATATAAAACCCTATTGATTTCTCAGCACCTATTATTTGCATAATTTGGTCCGATTATTATGCTATAAATGGCTGTAAATAAAAGATTAAATAAATAGATAAAATTATATAATATCAAAGGATAAACATGTATTAAATTTTAAGGTACAATTCTGTAGCTGGACATTTAATTAAGGACAGTAAAGTATAATGAAAAATAGAATTAAACAAAACTAATAATCTGCAGTATTATAATATCTTTAACAGCTTCATTTTATTACGTGTAAAATCAATACCCAGTAGCAAAACCTTTGTTAGTAATTACCGCTCGACACCGATGCGGCATAGACATTATCAGTTTCGACATGAATGTTTGCCCATGCCTCACAAATAGCTTCATTGAGTTCATCTAAAGTTGTAGTACAATAAGTGGCAACTTTTTTCTTAATTACGTGCCAAAGGTGCTCAATTGGGTTGAGGTCCGGGCTATTTGCTGGCCAATCTAGCACCGATACTGACTGACTGGTAAGAAACGACTTGACTGAACGGGCGGTATGTTTCGGGTCGTTATCCTGTTGAAACGTCTATATAATAGGGAGATGCTCCTCGGCATAGGGAAGCATAGTTTCTTCCAATAATGCCTTGTATTGATGTTGGTCTAAGTTACCCTGAACTTTCCTCACAGGTCCCGTTCCACGTCCAGAAAATGAACCCTACATTTTAATGTTTCCGCCATGTTTCACCTGTTTTTTTGTGAATCTTGGATTCATTTCCGCTTTTACAGGACGCCGTGCATATTGCCTTCCATCTGAAGAAATCAAATCAACCTTGGTCTCGTCAGAGAATAATACAAGTTGCCATTGGGCGTGGGTCCAATGTCCATATTTACGTGCAAACGCCAAACGAGCATTTCTATGTTCTTTCTTCAATAACGGTACTTTGCGAGCCACTCTTCCGAACAACCCTGCTTCTACCAGACGTCGTCGAACTGTCCTCGCTGATACACCGGCTCTTTCGTCTGCCCCAAAAACTTCGTGTTTTATTAAAATAGAGCCTAGAAACGGATCTTTCTTAGCTAACCTGGTTATCATTCTATCTTCTTGCGGAGTTGTTTTTCTCGATCTTTTTGTTCTGGACACATTTAAAGCTGTGTTATAGCGCCTGAAATGTTGCACTGCATTGCATACCATAGTTTTTGAACAATTTAAATGTTGTGCTATCCTTCGGTATGACCAACCACGCTCGACAAACTTCATGATAATTTTTCGTAGAGTTGGATCGCAACTTATTTTTGCCCATTTTTCTTCAAAATAATTCTCAAAACTTATAATTAAAAATCTGGATTGCCGCCAAAACTAAAACAAAACAATAAAAGAAGAAATAAAAAAGTATTAAGATTCAAATTCTGAAATTAGAACGCTATATACCTCAGTGTCCCTAACTAAATGGCCAGCCAGCATTCTTTGAACAAATAGCACTATGATAATCTATCAGCTATACTGTAAAGAGGTATAATGTTTAAGAAGTTGTTAATGGAATATTGTTAAGACTCGTTGGAAAATAAAAAAAAATAATTCACAATTTGGCTCAACTAGAGATTGTCCCTAATTAGTTGACCACGCTGTATATCGTGGTGCGGCAAGCGTCGCTCCGCCAAAGTTGGCCGGAAAGCGTAAGCCTCCGCACGCATCACTGATGGTCGCCTATAAACTTCGGCGGGCACTTCCGCCTCCAGGCCCCACGGGGTATTCCGGCCAATAGGCACGCGGCCTTGCACGACACCGTGTGGTAACTGCGTTTGGCTCTGATCGCCACGATGGGGGACCCCCATCGGACAGAATCTCATATCTCACAATCAACGTCGTATTGTGATCTCTGTGATTGGTTGAGAGAACACCGTGATTGGCCAACGGATTATTGCGACATCACGCGTCGGTTTCTCTACCAATCACAAGCGAGACAATTCGATGTCGATTGTGAGATATGAGATTTCGTCTAACCCCCCCAGGTCCGGCATCAATCGCCTGAGAGCGGACGCCCTGCCAACGTGCCTCGGTGCGAGCTAGCGGAAGTGATCGTCAAAGCCCCATCATCTGAACAGGCCCAGATATTTAAAATGGGTCTGGACACCAACCATAATCGTATTTTGATATATTTATTTATATTTTAAGCACTTGACATGCTAGTCTATTTATGTGAACACAAAGTGCGATTGTGAAATTATAAATAATGGTTACGAGCATGATGTGAACTAGCCTTTCCTGGAAAATCGTTGACTGTCAATTCAGATGTGACATTTACTCGGAACTATGAGTTTCCATAACACCTTCCTTCTTAATGTCTTGGGTGACGACTGCGCCATGTGTCTGATATATTTGCATACATTATTCCGACCAGCTAAGCTTAACTATTACTTATTGAGCCATGTATTTGCATACATTATTCCGACCAGCTAAGCTTAACTATTACTTATTGAGCCATGTATTTGCATACATTATTCCGACCAGCTAAGCTTAACTATTACTTATTGAGCCATGTATTTGCATACATTATTTCGACCAGCTAAGCTTAACTATTACTTATTGAGGGGACTCCTTGGACTCTTCACAGCCTGCAGCAGTCCTCACAGTGATTTTTGAGCATCATAATGCTCGGCAACATATTGCGAAATTAGTTAAGGAAGCTTTGGAGTTGCTTCAATGGGGTATCCTACCGCACCCGCCGTATATTGCAGATTACCATTTTTGATGACTAATAGGCTAGCTTAGCAGCGCTTTACTAATTGTGGAGAGACTAGAAATTGGGTCGATTCATGGATCGCCTTAGAAGAAAAATGTTTGTGGTGCGCATATTCTACGTGGAAGACGGATAAAAGTCGTAACTAATCATGGACAATAGTTTGTATTAAACTATAACTTATCTGTATATCTGAATAAAGATTCATAGTTATAAAACAACCCTCAAAACTTATTTGTACACTTTAGAGGGGCGCCTACTTTGAGACCTCAACTAATAATTTTGTGTCCAATCCCCCGCGACATAAGGATTATTCTTTAGTGCAGGGTTTGGACGTGTTGTGACGGACTAAGAATACAAGTGTCACCACCCCATCCTTTTCCGCGGGTGTCGTGCAAGGCGACTAAAGGAAGTAAGTAATTATCACCCATTACATTACTGGTGGTAGGGCTGGATACCAAATGAGAGTAGGTACTCTTGTACTTGTTATCTGGCCCGAACGGGTTGATACCACTGTGTCATGAATCACGTGTGTTTTGGCTGTAGCAGTTTATTCTTTCATTTTATATCTTAGAAATGAAATGGTGCGTAGCGGCTTGACAATACTCTCGGTACAGTCCAGTCCATGAGCGACGGTTACTACTTACCATCAGGTAGGCCATGGCTCGCTTGTCATCATTAGCAATAAAAAAATAGAGATCACATTAATGGTGGTAGAGTGGGATACGGAGTGGTAAACATTGTTATTGGGCAAGAGCTCAGTACCACTGTCTGCCATGTGACTGACCAGAACCACCTGGGTGTGTTTTGGTTGTAGTGGGAGATAACTGTCCATTTATTATTTGTTTCCCATCCGGAAAACGAAATAGTGAGCAGTACATTAGTTTGTTTGCTTTGTGATTAGAATTTGCAAGTGAATAATCTTCCAATGCTCTGTTTTTACCAATGCTGTTTTAATAGTAGGTAACCACTTCCTACCACTGAAGTAATGTAACATAGTTCCAGTGGCCCGCCAATACAGGCGGAGAGACGGCACACGGCGGGTTTATTTAGGGGGTGAGGGCCCCACACTACCCTGTTTGTTGCCCCAAACAACAGGGTGTGCAGTTAGGTCAATTTTTTTCCAGCTTTAACAAAAAAAAAGGTATCTACTTCCCACATTGTTCTTGTTTGGTTAACATTGAACTAATTATAGCTAAATAGTATTGAACACTACTCAAACTTCATGTATTTTGTAGTCATTCACAATGCAAACAGGAGGAGGGAGTCAAGGAGACACTATAAATGTTCTAAGTACTCGAAGTTACATTTACTACACTAGATGTTTTGTGAATTCACCATTTACTTTGTTTTTACTGCAGTATTTTTTTTTATGTATTATGTTAATACATATAAAAATTACTTATATTTATATAATACATATCTATATATAACACAAGATAAGAGTTAAAATAGTGTATTGTACATTGAAATGCTTGCAAAATATTACTTAAAAAAATATATTTTACAATTCAAAATCGTCTTCATAGTTATCCTTAAACTCTGCCAATCTCTCTAAACTTTCACTATACTCTGAAGCCTCTAAACCTTCTTCTTTGAATTTATGCAGTTTAGTAAATTTAATTCTACTGACTTCTCTATGAAGGATTTCTATCATATTAGACATAAAGTTTCCATTGTGATAACCTGCAATAAGTGCACAACTTTCAACCTTATCTTGGTTATTTTCATTCTTCACAAATCCATACTTATTGAGATTATTTGAGAAAATATTTGGGAATGGTGTCTTTACTTCTAAAGGTTTCTCACATACTGTCACATTAGTAGCCGACAGAAAATTGTTTGCCTGGAAATATAATTCAAACATTTCTTTAACATTACTGCATCTATATGCTGGAAGGTTCATCTGTTCCTTTGCTTCTTTCATGGGGGCTTTTAAATAATTCTCTGGCACTCCCCTCACTGTCATTGACTGAAATATTTTATCAGTAGCAATTTTACAACTGGGTGTAATACATGAATAAATTGGTTTTGTCAAGGTATTCAAATAATCTATTAAATATTGTGACTCATTAATTGCAAGCGGTAAGCCCAATGAAGCTGCCGCCATTTTCCTTCCATAACCAGTTAAATCTGCACAAATATCAGATAATGTATATATATTATTTTTATGTCTATATTTCTGACTTAATGTGTCCATGGCTGATGCTAAAATTGCTGAACTGTGATAGTATAACTCAGGATTATAATTGAGATCATAAAATGGTCTTGAATTGCCTGGTTTTCTCCATCCTTTGCTTCCAGTACACAGTGGTACAAACATTGTTGCATGTTCTGTCAATCCTTGAATAGCCAGTGCTGTGTTGACAAGTCTAATAGAATCCTTTATATTGGACTTATCCCTTTCCTCTTGTGTACTTGGATTATTGTCAGCAAAATGTGAAGCTATTATAGGATGTGCAAGTATTGGTTTTGTGTATTCATCTGCTAAATATTCAATGCAACCAAGAGCAAGTCCTGAAAAGCCATCTGTGCAATCAAAATTAATATGGAAACCTTGCATGCTATCACATTCTTCCACATACTTTCTGATATTATCACTAAATTCATCGCCAAAATCACTTTTCCATAGTCCCTTGCCAGTGATGTTGATATCAAAACTCTCCTGAAATAAAATGCCATTAATTATTAAACATGGTAACTCAATTAACCACCATCTTCAGGCTCCTGTTCAAAAGTAGGTCATGCTTTTTTTGAATACCACAGATGTAATAACATATTTTTTTTAATGCTATGTGAGTGACAACCATACGGCCCACCTGATGGTAAGTGGTTACCATAGCCTATAGACACTAGCAACACCAGAGGCATCACTATCAGAAGATGCTACTTCCCCAATCGAGCCGGCCCATTCATGCTGGGATAAGCTAGAAGTTAAAATATGGGAGATTATAATCAACTAATAATAAAAATAGAGGTAGGCATGAAGTAATCTACAGTAGCATGTTAAAATATCAGTTTACTATGTAAAAAATTACATAGTAAATAGATAGGACAATTATAATATTTTATAAATGCCAACCAAGAAAATGATGACAAAACTATGTGTGTGGTGTTATAGGCTTACAAAAAAAATACAAAATACCTTTCCATATGACCTACCGTATCGTTACCATGAACATATTCTCTCAAAATATTTATTGTTCTAGAATGCAGTCTAGGATACAAGTAATCAGTCCAGGTATTGACGACTGGCTCTAAGTTGTATACTTTTGTATCTACTATTGCTGGATCTTCATTCTCAATATCAGTTAAAAATTCATTTTTTCCGGGTGTAAGTTCTTCTACTTTCTCAACTGCATCCCATTGACATTCTGTTTTTTCCACTTTATCAGGCAAACCGCCACTTTCGGGCAATGTTTTTAAAGCACCCTTTAGGTCCGCCAATATCAAACGAGGGGTGTATGTTACTTCCCCTGTTCCTGTTTGCCCTTCGCGATATAAAATGTCATGGTTAATTTCAGTTGTTACTGTACCCGTGTAGTCAAAACTAAGCTCCTGTAAGTTCCAAAAGTGCGCACCAACATAATTTGCGTAGTGGCCTAATTGCAACGTTAAAATCTCCCGTGTAGACATAATTTTAGAAGTAATGAAGTATTTTTACTTTATTGTTTGTTAAACGAAGCACAGTACAAAATTACTCAAGAGGTTCGAAGACCTTAGACCAATAAATTCCATTTATTTTTCGGAAAAATAAATGGGTAACAATTTAACAAATATTCAAAGAGTAATACCAAAGACAAAGAGTAATACGTAATAGAGATGTGTAACTCAGGAGTGATTGATACAAAAGATGTATAATCCTTTCAAAATGTGTAATCAATCTTTAAATCTTTGGTTTCGAAAATACATCTTTAACTCACTAGCTCACTACGTTAGGATTGAATAGATGGAATGGATAGAATGATGGACGTAGATTTAGAATGAGACAATAGATAAACGATATTGTGAATTGAAAAGAGACAACATAAGTTGTAGGCAGAAAAAACAAACGCATTCTTGAAATACAATGACGATAGGTACACAGAAACTTAGACTCTCTGTCGTTTGAGTAAAAAGCTCAAAACCAGTTGCGACTTTAGGGAATAACAGAATAACTACATGAATCAATTGATATTCATTCAGTTGATCATACGTGATGCAAATAACGTCATTCGTAACGAAAGATTAAAAAGAGTTAAAGATTTAAAAGAGTGATTTAAATCTTTCGATGAAAAAGATTTATAAATCCTTGATCTCATTGGTGATTTAGTTTGCGCATCTCTGATACGTATAACCATAAAAGTAATACGCAGTAAAAGAGAGCCAGCTCGCGAAAATTTTTGTTACCTTAAATTGAATGCTAGCGACATCTCTCAGCGATTCCGGAAACCTACTTGCATACACACCATGTATATGGCTATATGTCATGCACACACACGCACAGCTATATATGCATACTAGCGCGAAACCCAGTTTTGCTTATTACTTTTTTTATTCATAGGCTTTTTTTTGTAAAGGCGGGTGTTTTGGGGCAACGAACGACGGGGTGTGAGGGGCCCTCAGCCCCTAAATATACCCGCCGTATGCCGTCACACCACCTGTATTGGCGGACCACTGGAACTAAGTTACATAAACAATCTTTTTCAGAAAATGCAGAAAATTCTACTTTTTGTATCCTAGTGATTTATCTTTGTTGGGGCACTTGTCTGCTCATACATTAAGTGAGGTAAAGGTGTAATGATAAGCTGATTGTCTCGTTCAAGACGTTTATTGCAACAAAACTTTACATGTCACACTTATGCGGCGATATATGAAATGCTAATGCCACACACAATTTTATTACACTTAGATATATATTAAATTAGGTAAAATTGCTTACCTACACTGAAATATTAATCTAATAACTGTGTATAGTTTATGTTTGTGGTAATATTCCTAAGTCGTAACCACTAAACATTTGAACCAATCACGACGCGAAATCACTAGTAATGTGATATTACACACATAAAAATATTGTAAGTAAAATTTCCTTCTTTAAGTGGAAATACAATTTTATGGTTCTTGAAAGAGAAGAAGAACAGATATTAGAGTAGCAATAGGAAATGGTGTGCTAGAACAAGTGGATGAATTTGTATATCTTGGATGTGGATTCAGTCGGGATGGAAGGTACACCACTGATGTAGGGAGAAGAGTAAATGGGCGAAATAGAGTGAACGGAGCATTGGGACATCTTCTCGGCAGTCATCACTTCAGCCAGAAGGCACGTGTCGCAATACACAATGCAGTGCTTGTCCCAATGTTATTATATGGAAGCGAGAGTTGGCTATGCAAAAAGGAGCATGAGAGTAAAATTAATGCGGTCGAAATGCGATCTCTGCGGAGAATCTGTGAAGTGAACAAAACTAATAATCTGCAGTATTATAATATCTTTAACAGCTTCATTTTATTACGTGTAAAATCAATACCCAGTAGCAAAACCTTTGTTAGTAATTACCGCTCGACACCGATGCGGCATAGACATTATCAGTTTCGACATGAATGTTTGCCCATGCCTCACAAATAGCTTCATTGAGTTCATCTAAAGTTGTAGTACAATAAGTGGCAACTTTTTTCTTAATTACGTGCCAAAGGTGCTCAATTGGGTTGAGGTCCGGGCTATTTGCTGGCCAATCTAGCACCGATACTGACTGACTGGTAAGAAACGACTTGACTGAACGGGCGGTATGTTTCGGGTCGTTATCCTGTTGAAACGTCTATATAATAGGGAGATGCTCCTCGGCATAGGGAAGCATAGTTTCTTCCAATAATGCCTTGTATTGATGTTGGTCTAAGTTACCCTGAACTTTCCTCACAGGTCCCGTTCCACGTCCAGAAAATGAACCCTACATTTTAATGTTTCCGCCATGTTTCACCTGTTTTTTTGTGAATCTTGGATTCATTTCCGCTTTTACAGGACGCCGTGCATATTGCCTTCCATCTGAAGAAATCAAATCAACCTTGGTCTCGTCAGAGAATAATACAAGTTGCCATTGGGCGTGGGTCCAATGTCCATATTTACGTGCAAACGCCAAACGAGCATTTCTATGTTCTTTCTTCAATAACGGTACTTTGCGAGCCACTCTTCCGAACAACCCTGCTTCTACCAGACGTCGTCGAACTGTCCTCGCTGATACACCGGCTCTTTCGTCTGCCCCAAAAACTTCGTGTTTTATTAAAATAGAGCCTAGAAACGGATCTTTCTTAGCTAACCTGGTTATCATTCTATCTTCTTGCGGAGTTGTTTTTCTCGATCTTTTTGTTCTGGACACATTTAAAGCTGTGTTATAGCGCCTGAAATGTTGCACTGCATTGCATACCATAGTTTTTGAACAATTTAAATGTTGTGCTATCCTTCGGTATGACCAACCACGCTCGACAAACTTCATGATAATTTTTCGTAGAGTTGGATTGCAACTTATTTTTGCCCATTTTTCTTCAAAATAATTCTCAAAACTTATAATTAAAAATCTGGATTGCCGCCAAAACTAAAACAAAACAATAAGAGAAGAAATAAAAAAGTATTAAGATTCAAATTCTGAAATTAGAACGCTATATACCTCAGTGTCCCTAACTAAATGGCCAGCCAGCATTCTTTGAACAAATAGCACTATGATAATCTATCAGCTATACTGTAAAGAGGTATAATGTTTAAGAAGTTGTTAATGGAATATTGTTAAGACTCGTTGGAAAATAAAAAAAAATAATTCACAATTTGGCTCAACTAGAGATTGTCCCTAATTAGTTGACCACGCTGTATATCGTGGTGCGGCAAGCGTCGCTCCGCCAAAGTTGGCCGGAAAGCGTAAGCCTCCGCACGCATCACTGATGGTCGCCTATAAACTTCGGCGGGCACTTCCGCCTCCAGGCCCCACGGGGTATTCCGGCCAATAGGCACGCGGCCTTGCACGACACCGTGTGGTAACTGCGTTTGGCTCTGATCGCCACGATGGGGGACCCCCATCGGACAGAATCTCATATCTCACAATCAACGTCGTATTGTGATCTCTGTGATTGGTTGAGAGAACACCGTGATTGGCCAACGGATTATTGCGACATCACGCGTCGGTTTCTCTACCAATCACAAGCGAGACAATTCGATGTCGATTGTGAGATATGAGATTTCGTCTAACCCCCCCAGGTCCGGCATCAATCGCCTGAGAGCGGACGCCCTGCCAACGTGCCTCGGTGCGAGCTAGCGGAAGTGATCGTCAAAGCCCCATCATCTGAACAGGCCCAGATATTTAAAATGGGTCTGGACACCAACCATAATCGTATTTTGATATATTTATTTATATTTTAAGCACTTGACATGCTAGTCTATTTATGTGAACACAAAGTGCGATTGTGAAATTATAAATAATGGTTACGAGCATGATGTGAACTAGCCTTTCCTGGAAAATCGTTGACTGTCAATTCAGATGTGACATTTACTCGGAACTATGAGTTTCCATAACACCTTCCTTCTTAATGTCTTGGGTGACGACTGCGCCATGTGTCTGATATATTTGCATACATTATTCCGACCAGCTAAGCTTAACTATTACTTATTGAGCCATGTATTTGCATACATTATTCCGACCAGCTAAGCTTAACTATTACTTATTGAGCCATGTATTTGCATACATTATTCCGACCAGCTAAGCTTAACTATTACTTATTGAGCCATGTATTTGCATACATTATTTCGACCAGCTAAGCTTAACTATTACTTATTGAGGGGACTCCTTGGACTCTTCACAGCCTGCAGCAGTCCTCACAGTGATTTTTGAGCATCATAATGCTCGGCAACATATTGCGAAATTAGTTAAGGAAGCTTTGGAGTTGCTTCAATGGGGTATCCTACCGCACCCGCCGTATATTGCAGATTACCATTTTTGATGACTAATAGGCTAGCTTAGCAGCGCTTTACTAATTGTGGAGAGACTAGAAATTGGGTCGATTCATGGATCGCCTTAGAAGAAAAATGTTTGTGGTGCGCATATTCTACGTGGAAGACGGATAAAAGTCGTAACTAATCATGGACAATAGTTTGTATTAAACTATAACTTATCTGTATATCTGAATAAAGATTCATAGTTATAAAACAACCCTCAAAACTTATTTGTACACTTTAGAGGGGCGCCTACTTTGAGACCTCAACTAATAATTTTGTGTCCAATCCCCCGCGACATAAGGATTATTCTTTAGTGCAGGGTTTGGACGTGTTGTGACGGACTAAGAATACAAGTGTCACCACCCCATCCTTTTCCGCGGGTGTCGTGCAAGGCGACTAAAGGAAGTAAGTAATTATCACCCATTACATTACTGGTGGTAGGGCTGGATACCAAATGAGAGTAGGTACTCTTGTACTTGTTATCTGGCCCGAACGGGTTGATACCACTGTGTCATGAATCACGTGTGTTTTGGCTGTAGCAGAAGATACCCGTTTATTCTTTCATTTCATATCTTAGAAATGAAATGGTGCGTAGCGGCTTGACAATACTCTCGGTACAGTCCAGTCCATGAGCGACGGTTACTACTTACCATCAGGTAGGCCATGGCTCGCTTGTCATCATTAGCAATAAAAAAATAGAGATCACATTAATGGTGGTAGAGTGGGATACGGAGTGGTAAACATTGTTATTGGGCAAGAGCTCAGTACCACTGTCTGCCATGTGACTGACCAGAACCACCTGGGTGTGTTTTGGTTGTAGTGGGAGATAACTGTCCATTTATTATTTGTTTCCCATCCGGAAAACGAAATAGTGAGCAGTACATTAGTTTGTTTGCTTTGTGATTAGAATTTGCAAGTGAATAATCTTCCAATGCTCTGTTTTTACCAATGCTGTTTTAATAGTAGGTAACCACTTCCTACCACTGAAGTAATGTAACATAGTTCCAGTGGCCCGCCAATACAGGCGGAGAGACGGCACACGGCGGGTTTATTTAGGGGGTGAGGGCCCCACACTACCCTGTTTGTTGCCCCAAACAACAGGGTGTGCAGTTAGGTCAATTTTTTTCCAGCTTTAACAAAAAAAAAGGTATCTACTTCCCACATTGTTCTTGTTTGGTTAACATTGAACTAATTATAGCTAAATAGTATTGAACACTACTCAAACTTCATGTATTTTGTAGTCATTCACAATGCAAACAGGAGGAGGGAGTCAAGGAGACACTATAAATGTTCTAAGTACTCGAAGTTACATTTACTACACTAGATGTTTTGTGAATTCACCATTTACTTTGTTTTTACTGCAGTATTTTTTTTTATGTATTATGTTAATACATATAAAAATTACTTATATTTATATAATACATATCTATATATAACACAAGATAAGAGTTAAAATAGTGTATTGTACATTGAAATGCTTGCAAAATATATTTTACAATTCAAAATCGTCTTCATAGTTATCCTTAAACTCTGCCAATCTCTCTAAACTTTCACTATACTCTGAAGCCTCTAAACCTTCTTCTTTGAATTTATGCAGTTTAGTAAATTTAATTCTACTGACTTCTCTATGAAGGATTTCTATCATATTAGACATAAAGTTTCCATTGTGATAACCTGCAATAAGTGCACAACTTTCAACCTTATCTTGGTTATTTTCATTCTTCACAAATCCATACTTATTGAGATTATTTGAGAAAATATTTGGGAATGGTGTCTTTACTTCTAAAGGTTTCTCACATACTGTCACATTAGTAGCCGACAGAAAATTGTTTGCCTGGAAATATAATTCAAACATTTCTTTAACATTACTGCATCTATATTCTGGAAGGTTCATCTGTTCCTTTGCTTCTTTCATGGGGGCTTTTAAATAATTCTCTGGCACTCCCCTCACTGTCATTAACTGAAATATTTTATCAGTAGCAATTTTACAACTGGGTGTAATACATGAATAAATTGGTTTTGTCAAGGTATTCAAATAATCTATTAAATATTGTGACTCATTAATTGCAAGCGGTAAGCCCAATGAAGCTGCCGCCATTTTCCTTCCATAACCAGTTAAATCTGCACAAATATCAGATAATGTATATATATTATTTTTATGTCTATATTTCTGACTTAATGTGTCCATGGCTGATGCTAAAATTGCTGAACTGTGATAGTATAACTCAGGATTATAATTGAGATCATAAAATGGTCTTGAATTGCCTGGTTTTCTCCATCCTTTGCTTCCAGTACACAGTGGTACAAACATTGTTGCATGTTCTGTCAATCCTTGAATAGCCAGTGCTGTGTTGACAAGTCTAATAGAATCCTTTATATTGGACTTATCCCTTTCCTCTTGTGTACTTGGATTATTGTCAGCAAAATGTGAAGCTATTATAGGATGTGCAAGTATTGGTTTTGTGTATTCATCTGCTAAATATTCAATGCAACCAAGAGCAAGTCCTGAAAAGCCATCTGTGCAATCAAAATTAATATGGAAACCTTGCATGCTATCACATTCTTCCACATACTTTCTGATATTATCACTAAATTCATCGCCAAAATCACTTTTCCATAGTCCCTTGCCAGTGATGTTGATATCAAAACTCTCCTGAAATAAAATGCCATTAATTATTAAACATGGTAACTCAATTAACCACCATCTTCAGGCTCCTGTTCAAAAGTAGGTCATGCTTTTTTTGAATACCACAGATGTAATAACATATTTTTTTTAATGCTATGTGAGTGACAACCATACGGCCCACCTGATGGTAAGTGGTTACCATAGCCTATAGACACTAGCAACACCAGAGGCATCACTATCAGAAGATGCTACTTCCCCAATCGAGCCGGCCCATTCATGCTGGGATAAGCTAGAAGTTAAAATATGGGAGATTTTAATCAACTAATAATAAAAATAGAGGTAGGCATGAAGTAATCTACAGTAGCATGTTAAAATATCAGTTTACTATGTAAAAAATTACATAGTAAATAGATAGGACAATTATAATATTTTATAAATGCCAACCAAGAAAATGATGACAAAACTATGTTTGTGGTGTTATAGGCTTACAAAAAAAATACAAAATACCTTTCCATATGACCTACCGTATCGTTACCATGAACATATTCTCTCAAAATATTTATTGTTCTAGAATGCAGTCTAGGATACAAGTAATCAGTCCAGGTATTGACGACTGGCTCTAAGTTGTATACTTTTGTATCTACTATTGCTGGATCTTCATTCTCAATATCAGTTAAAAATTCATTTTTTCCGGGTGTAAGTTCTTCTACTTTCTCAACTGCATCCCATTGACATTCTGTTTTTTCCACTTTATCAGGCAAACCGCCACTTTCGGGCAATGTTTTTAAAGCACCCTTTAGGTCCGCCAATATCAAACGAGGGGTGTATGTTACTTCCCCTGTTCCTGTTTGCCCTTCGCGATATAAAATGTCATGGTTAATTTCAGTTGTTACTGTACCCGTGTAGTCAAAACTAAGCTCCTGTAAGTTCCAAAAGTGCGCACCAACATAATTTGCGTAGTGGCCTAATTGCAACGTTAAAATCTCCCGTGTAGACATAATTTTAGAAGTAATGAAGTATTTTTACTTTATTGTTTGTTAAACGAAGCACAGTACAAAATTACTCAAGAGGTTCGAAGACCTTAGACCAATAAATTCCATTTATTTTTCGGAAAAATAAATGGGTAACAATTTAACAAATATTCAAAGAGTAATACCAAAGACAAAGAGTAATACGTATAACCATAAAAGTAATACGCAGTAAAAGAGAGCCAGCTCGCGAAAATTTTTGTTACCTTAAATTGAATGCTAGCGACATCTCTCAGCGATTCCGGAAACCTACTTGCATACACACCATGTATATGGCTATATGTCATGCACACACACGCACAGCTATATATGCATACTAGCGCGAAACCCAGTTTTGCTTATTACTTTTTTTATTCATAGGCTTTTTTTGTAAAGGCGGGTGTTTTGGGGCAACGAATGACGGGGTGTGAGGGGCCCTCAGCCCCTAAATATACCCGCCGTATGCCGTCACACCACCTGTATTGGCGGACCACTGGAACTAAGTTACATAAACAATCTTTTTCAGAAAATGCAGAAAATTCTACTTTTTGTATCCTAGTGATTTATCTTTGTTGGGGCACTTGTCTGCTCATACATTAAGTGAGGTAAAGGTGTAATGATAAGCTGATTGTCTCGTTCAAGACGTTTATTGCAACAAAACTTTACATGTCACACTTATGCGGCGATATATGAAATGCTAATGCCACACACAATTTTATTACACTTAGATATATATTAAATTAGGTAAAATTGCTTACCTACACTGAAATATTAATCTAATAACTGTGTATAGTTTATGTTTGTGGTAATATTCCTAAGTCGTAACCACTAAACATTTGAACCAATCACGACGCGAAATCACTAGTAATGTGATATTACACACATAAAAATATTGTAAGTAAAATTTCCTTCTTTAAGTGGAAATACAATTTTATGGTTCTTGAAAGAGAAGAAGAACAGATATTAGAGTAGCAATAGGAAATGGTGTGCTAGAACAAGTGGATGAATTTGTATATCTTGGATGTGGATTCAGTCGGGATGGAAGGTACACCACTGATGTAGGGAGAAGAGTAAATGGGCGAAATAGAGTGAACGGAGCATTGGGACATCTTCTCGGCAGTCATCACTTCAGCCAGAAGGCACGTGTCGCAATACACAATGCAGTGCTTGTCCCAATGTTATTATATGGAAGCGAGAGTTGGCTATGCAAAAAGGAGCATGAGAGTAAAATTAATGCGGTCGAAATGCGATCTCTGCGGAGAATCTGTGAAGTGAACAAAACTAATAATCTGCAGTATTATAATATCTTTAACAGCTTCATTTTATTACGTGTAAAATCAATACCCAGTAGCAAAACCTTTGTTAGTAATTACCGCTCGACACCGATGCGGCATAGACATTATCAGTTTCGACATGAATGTTTGCCCATGCCTCACAAATAGCTTCATTGAGTTCATCTAAAGTTGTAGTACAATAAGTGGCAACTTTTTTCTTAATTACGTGCCAAAGGTGCTCAATTGGGTTGAGGTCCGGGCTATTTGCTGGCCAATCTAGCACCGATACTGACTGACTGGTAAGAAACGACTTGACTGAACGGGCGGTATGTTTCGGGTCGTTATCCTGTTGAAACGTCTATATAATAGGGAGATGCTCCTCGGCATAGGGAAGCATAGTTTCTTCCAATAATGCCTTGTATTGATGTTGGTCTAAGTTACCCTGAACTTTCCTCACAGGTCCCGTTCCACGTCCAGAAAATGAACCCTACATTTTAATGTTTCCGCCATGTTTCACCTGTTTTTTTGTGAATCTTGGATTCATTTCCGCTTTTACAGGACGCCGTGCATATTGCCTTCCATCTGAAGAAATCAAATCAACCTTGGTCTCGTCAGAGAATAATACAAGTTGCCATTGGGCGTAGGTCCAATGTCCATATTTACGTGCAAACGCCAAACGAGCATTTCTATGTTCTTTCTTCAATAACGGTACTTTGCGAGCCACTCTTCCGAACAACCCTGCTTCTACCAGACGTCGTCGAACTGTCCTCGCTGATACACCGGCTCTTTCGTCTGCCCCAAAAACTTCGTGTTTTATTAAAATAGAGCCTAGAAACGGATCTTTCTTAGCTAACCTGGTTATCATTCTATCTTCTTGCGGAGTTGTTTTTCTCGATCTTTTTGTTCTGGACACATTTAAAGCTGTGTTATAGCGCCTGAAATGTTGCACTGCATTGCATACCATAGTTTTTGAACAATTTAAATGTTGTGCTATCCTTCGGTATGACCAACCACGCTCGACAAACTTCATGATAATTTTTCGTAGAGTTGGATCGCAACTTATTTTTGCCCATTTTTCTTCAAAATAATTCTCAAAACTTATAATTAAAAATCTGGATTGCCGCCAAAACTAAAACAAAACAATAAAAGAAGAAATAAAAAAGTATTAAGATTCAAATTCTGAAATTAGAACGCTATATACCTCAGTGTCCCTAACTAAATGGCCAGCCAGCATTCTTTGAACAAATAGCACTATGATAATCTATCAGCTATACTGTAAAGAGGTATAATGTTTAAGAAGTTGTTAATGGAATATTGTTAAGACTCGTTGGAAAATAAAAAAAAATAATTCACAATTTGGCTCAACTAGAGATTGTCCCTAATTAGTTGACCACGCTGTATATCGTGGTGCGGCAAGCGTCGCTCCGCCAAAGTTGGCCGGAAAGCGTAAGCCTCCGCACGCATCACTGATGGTCGCCTATAAACTTCGGCGGGCACTTCCACCTCCAGGCCCCACGGGGTATTCCGGCCAATAGGCACGCGGCCTTGCACGACACCGTGTGGTAACTGCGTTTGGCTCTGATCGCCACGATGGGGGACCCCCATCGGACAGAATCTCATATCTCACAATCAACGTCGTATTGTGATCTCTGTGATTGGTTGAGAGAACACCGTGATTGGCCAACGGATTATTGCGACATCACGCGTCGGTTTCTCTACCAATCACAAGCGAGACAATTCGATGTCGATTGTGAGATATGAGATTTCGTCTAACCCCCCCAGGTCCGGCATCAATCGCCTGAGAGCGGACGCCCTGCCAACGTGCCTCGGTGCGAGCTAGCGGAAGTGATCGTCAAAGCCCCATCATCTGAACAGGCCCAGATATTTAAAATGGGTCTGGACACCAACCATAATCGTATTTTGATATATTTATTTATATTTTAAGCACTTGACATGCTAGTCTATTTATGTGAACACAAAGTGCGATTGTGAAATTATAAATAATGGTTACGAGCATGATGTGAACTAGCCTTTCCTGGAAAATCGTTGACTGTCAATTCAGATGTGACATTTACTCGGAACTATGAGTTTCCATAACACCTTCCTTCTTAATGTCTTGGGTGACGACTGCGCCATGTGTCTGATATATTTGCATACATTATTCCGACCAGCTAAGCTTAACTATTACTTATTGAGCCATGTATTTGCATACATTATTCCGACCAGCTAAGCTTAACTATTACTTATTGAGCCATGTATTTGCATACATTATTCCGACCAGCTAAGCTTAACTATTACTTATTGAGCCATGTATTTGCATACATTATTTCGACCAGCTAAGCTTAACTATTACTTATTGAGGGGACTCCTTGGACTCTTCACAGCCTGCAGCAGTCCTCACAGTGATTTTTGAGCATCATAATGCTCGGCAACATATTGCGAAATTAGTTAAGGAAGCTTTGGAGTTGCTTCAATGGGGTATCCTACCGCACCCGCCGTATATTGCAGATTACCATTTTTGATGACTAATAGGCTAGCTTAGCAGCGCTTTACTAATTGTGGAGAGACTAGAAATTGGGTCGATTCATGGATCGCCTTAGAAGAAAAATGTTTGTGGTGCGCATATTCTACGTGGAAGACGGATAAAAGTCGTAACTAATCATGGACAATAGTTTGTATTAAACTATAACTTATCTGTATATCTGAATAAAGATTCATAGTTATAAAACAACCCTCAAAACTTATTTGTACACTTTAGAGGGGCGCCTACTTTGAGACCTCAACTAATAATTTTGTGTCCAATCCCCCGCGACATAAGGATTATTCTTTAGTGCAGGGTTTGGACGTGTTGTGACGGACTAAGAATACAAGTGTCACCACCCCATCCTTTTCCGCGGGTGTCGTGCAAGGCGACTAAAGGAAGTAAGTAATTATCACCCATTACATTACTGGTGGTAGGGCTGGATACCAAATGAGAGTAGGTACTCTTGTACTTGTTATCTGGCCCGAACGGGTTGATACCACTGTGTCATGAATCACGTGTGTTTTGGCTGTAGCAGTTTATTCTTTCATTTTATATCTTAGAAATGAAATGGTGCGTAGCGGCTTGACAATACTCTCGGTACAGTCCAGTCCATGAGCGACGGTTACTACTTACCATCAGGTAGGCCATGGCTCGCTTGTCATCATTAGCAATAAAAAAATAGAGATCACATTAATGGTGGTAGAGTGGGATACGGAGTGGTAAACATTGTTATTGGGCAAGAGCTCAGTACCACTGTCTGCCATGTGACTGACCAGAACCACCTGGGTGTGTTTTGGTTGTAGTGGGAGATAACTGTCCATTTATTATTTGTTTCCCATCCGGAAAACGAAATAGTGAGCAGTACATTAGTTTGTTTGCTTTGTGATTAGAATTTGCAAGTGAATAATCTTCCAATGCTCTGTTTTTACCAATGCTGTTTTAATAGTAGGTAACCACTTCCTACCACTGAAGTAATGTAACATAGTTCCAGTGGCCCGCCAATACAGGCGGAGAGACGGCACACGGCGGGTTTATTTAGGGGGTGAGGGCCCCACACTACCCTGTTTGTTGCCCCAAACAACAGGGTGTGCAGTTAGGTCAATTTTTTTCCAGCTTTAACAAAAAAAAAGGTATCTACTTCCCACATTGTTCTTGTTTGGTTAACATTGAACTAATTATAGCTAAATAGTATTGAACACTACTCAAACTTCATGTATTTTGTAGTCATTCACAATGCAAACAGGAGGAGGGAGTCAAGGAGACACTATAAATGTTCTAAGTACTCGAAGTTACATTTACTACACTAGATGTTTTGTGAATTCACCATTTACTTTGTTTTTACTGCAGTATTTTTTTTTATGTATTATGTTAATACATATAAAAATTACTTATATTTATATAATACATATCTATATATAACACAAGATAAGAGTTAAAATAGTGTATTGTACATTGAAATGCTTGCAAAATATTACTTAAAAAAATATATTTTACAATTCAAAATCGTCTTCATAGTTATCCTTAAACTCTGCCAATCTCTCTAAACTTTCACTATACTCTGAAGCCTCTAAACCTTCTTCTTTGAATTTATGCAGTTTAGTAAATTTAATTCTACTGACTTCTCTATGAAGGATTTCTATCATATTAGACATAAAGTTTCCATTGTGATAACCTGCAATAAGTGCACAACTTTCAACCTTATCTTGGTTATTTTCATTCTTCACAAATCCATACTTATTGAGATTATTTGAGAAAATATTTGGGAATGGTGTCTTTACTTCTAAAGGTTTCTCACATACTGTCACATTAGTAGCCGACAGAAAATTGTTTGCCTGGAAATATAATTCAAACATTTCTTTAACATTACTGCATCTATATGCTGGAAGGTTCATCTGTTCCTTTGCTTCTTTCATGGGGGCTTTTAAATAATTCTCTGGCACTCCCCTCACTGTCATTAACTGAAATATTTTATCAGTAGCAATTTTACAACTGGGTGTAATACATGAATAAATTGGTTTTGTCAAGGTATTCAAATAATCTATTAAATATTGTGACTCATTAATTGCAAGCGGTAAGCCCAATGAAGCTGCCGCCATTTTCCTTCCATAACCAGTTAAATCTGCACAAATATCAGATAATGTATATATATTATTTTTATGTCTATATTTCTGACTTAATGTGTCCATGGCTGATGCTAAAATTGCTGAACTGTGATAGTATAACTCAGGATTATAATTGAGATCATAAAATGGTCTTGAATTGCCTGGTTTTCTCCATCCTTTGCTTCCAGTACACAGTGGTACAAACATTGTTGCATGTTCTGTCAATCCTTGAATAGCCAGTGCTGTGTTGACAAGTCTAATAGAATCCTTTATATTGGACTTATCCCTTTCCTCTTGTGTACTTGGATTATTGTCAGCAAAATGTGAAGCTATTATAGGATGTGCAAGTATTGGTTTTGTGTATTCATCTGCTAAATATTCAATGCAACCAAGAGCAAGTCCTGAAAAGCCATCTGTGCAATCAAAATTAATATGGAAACCTTGCATGCTATCACATTCTTCCACATACTTTCTGATATTATCACTAAATTCATCGCCAAAATCACTTTTCCATAGTCCCTTGCCAGTGATGTTGATATCAAAACTCTCCTGAAATAAAATGCCATTAATTATTAAACATGGTAACTCAATTAACCACCATCTTCAGGCTCCTGTTCAAAAGTAGGTCATGCTTTTTTTGAATACCACAGATGTAATAACATATTTTTTTTAATGCTATGTGAGTGACAACCATACGGCCCACCTGATGGTAAGTGGTTACCATAGCCTATAGACACTAGCAACACCAGAGGCATCACTATCAGAAGATGCTACTTCCCCAATCGAGCCGGCCCATTCATGCTGGGATAAGCTAGAAGTTAAAATATGGGAGATTATAATCAACTAATAATAAAAATAGAGGTAGGCATGAAGTAATCTACAGTAGCATGTTAAAATATCAGTTTACTATGTAAAAAATTACATAGTAAATAGATAGGACAATTATAATATTTTATAAATGCCAACCAAGAAAATGATGACAAAACTATGTTTGTGGTGTTATAGGCTTACAAAAAAAATACAAAATACCTTTCCATATGACCTACCGTATCGTTACCATGAACATATTCTCTCAAAATATTTATTGTTCTAGAATGCAGTCTAGGATACAAGTAATCAGTCCAGGTATTGACGACTGGCTCTAAGTTGTATACTTTTGTATCTACTATTGCTGGATCTTCATTCTCAATATCAGTTAAAAATTCATTTTTTCCGGGTGTAAGTTCTTCTACTTTCTCAACTGCATCCCATTGACATTCTGTTTTTTCCACTTTATCAGGCAAACCGCCACTTTCGGGCAATGTTTTTAAAGCACCCTTTAGGTCCGCCAATATCAAACGAGGGGTGTATGTTACTTCCCCTGTTCCTGTTTGCCCTTCGCGATATAAAATGTCATGGTTAATTTCAGTTGTTACTGTACCCGTGTAGTCAAAACTAAGCTCCTGTAAGTTCCAAAAGTGCGCACCAACATAATTTGCGTAGTGGCCTAATTGCAACGTTAAAATCTCCCGTGTAGACATAATTTTAGAAGTAATGAAGTATTTTTACTTTATTGTTTGTTAAACGAAGCACAGTACAAAATTACTCAAGAGGTTCGAAGACCTTAGACCAATAAATTCCATTTATTTTTCGGAAAAATAAATGGGTAACAATTTAACAAATATTCAAAGAGTAATACCAAAGACAAAGAGTAATACGTATAACCATAAAAGTAATACGCAGTAAAAGAGAGCCAGCTCGCGAAAATTTTTGTTACCTTAAATTGAATGCTAGCGACATCTCTCAGCGATTCCCGAAACCTACTTGCATACACACCATGTATATGGCTATATGTCATGCACACACACGCACAGCTATATATGCATACTAGCGCGAAACCCAGTTTTGCTTATTACTTTTTTTATTCATAGGCTTTTTTTGTAAAGGCGGGTGTTTTGGGGCAACGAATGACGGGGTGTGAGGGGCCCTCAGCCCCTAAATATACCCGCCGTATGCCGTCACACCACCTGTATTGGCGGACCACTGGAACTAAGTTACATAAACAATCTTTTTCAGAAAATGCAGAAAATTCTACTTTTTGTATCCTAGTGATTTATCTTTGTTGGGGCACTTGTCTGCTCATACATTAAGTGAGGTAAAGGTGTAATGATAAGCTGATTGTCTCGTTCAAGACGTTTATTGCAACAAAACTTTACATGTCACACTTATGCGGCGATATATGAAATGCTAATGCCACACACAATTTTATTACACTTAGATATATATTAAATTAGGTAAAATTGCTTACCTACACTGAAATATTAATCTAATAACTGTGTATAGTTTATGTTTGTGGTAATATTCCTAAGTCGTAACCACTAAACATTTGAACCAATCACGACGCGAAATCACTAGTAATGTGATATTACACACATAAAAATATTGTAAGTAAAATTTCCTTCTTTAAGTGGAAATACAATTTTATGGTTCTTGAAAGAGAAGAAGAACAGATATTAGAGTAGCAATAGGAAATGGTGTGCTAGAACAAGTGGATGAATTTGTATATCTTGGATGTGGATTCAGTCGGGATGGAAGGTACACCACTGATGTAGGGAGAAGAGTAAATGGGTGAAATAGAGTGAACGGAGCATTGGGACATCTTCTCGGCAGTCATCACTTCAGCCAGAAGGCACGTGTCGCAATACACAATGCAGTGCTTGTCCCAATGTTATTATATGGAAGCGAGAGTTGGCTATGCAAAAAGGAGCATGAGAGTAAAATTAATGCGGTCGAAATGCGATCTCTGCGGAGAATCTGTGAAGTGAGACTGACTGACCGCATTTGTAACGACGACGTAAGAGAGAGAGTAGGTACGAAAGAGAGTATCAGTGTAAAGATGTGAAAGGGAATGCTCCGATGGTTCGGAGACATGGAAATAATGCTGGATGAGCGACTGGTTAGGTACATGGGGAGACCGAGACTCACCTACCTAGACTAAATCGGTCATGTATTGAAGGAAGGTGGAGTCAAGAGTCTCCGAAACCGGCGAGCGTGTATGAAGAGAATTATGAATGTTGAGAAAGCGAGAGATGTATGCAAGAATAGAGCCTCTTGGCACTCTGTTCTCTCTGCCTACCCCGCAAGGGAAATGGCGTGATGTTCTCTACATTACTTAAGCACTAATTGTGAAAATGACAATAAAAATTATCCACAAAATTTAATTTTGACTGCCTCTGTGGTGCAGCAGTAGTGTAAGCGACTGCTAATCATGAGGTCTCAGGTTCGATTCGGGTACGGGTCGGGCAGTGTTATTGAGATTTTTCGTAAAAAAAGAAAAATTCTCAGTAGTAGCAGCCCGGAGTTTTGAAATGTACCCGGTAGACGTTAATAGGCTCGCCCCCTATTACGTGGGACTCAGACATAGCTGGTGAATCGTGGGTGTGTAATACACCTGTGCCTACCCCTTCGGAGAATACAGGTGTGATGCGTTACAAAATTTAAAATTTTCCCTTAAAAATAACTGAAGTTTCTGACAAAAAAATATGTTATAGGAGATACATATAATAAATGAGAAAATAATGATGTTGATCTTAAGCAAAAGTTATGTTATTCTCTTCTATTAGTCTTCTCTTAAAATAATTACTAATAAAATGATGCCTGTGGCTACATTTTTTACGAAAATGAATTTCAGGCAAACAACTAAAAAGGTTAAGGTCGTTGATTTGATCTTGAAGCAAAATTATTTTCTCCAGAATGTCCAAAAGCTCACAATCTCCTTTCAAAATATCCTGACTATTATAAAGATTTTCAATCTGTATATTTAGCACTTGACAATTATTTGTGAAAGTGGAAAAAGGGAACTTTACAGCTCCCCAGGATTGGATGGGATGCAGGTTCGTATCCTGCTTGCAGTACCTAAAGTTACCTTCTTCTACTTTGACAAATAATTGGTTATTATAAAGCTATAACAGAGCTGTGTCTGTACACTTAGAATATTTGAGAAAATGACTGTATTAGTCTAGATAGGTGTGCCTGAACATAAAAAAAATTTTGTCTGTTTGTTCGTTCTGTTAGAACAGAAAAGGCCGGAGTCTTTTTAAAAAAAGAATTTATATTTCCACTAAAAGCTATAGGATACAAAATTAGAATAAATGGGAATAATTCGGTAAGCGTCCCACTTTCTCGATTGTCTGACCCGAACTGAGGAGCCTCTGAATAGAATATGCTAAAGGAGCTTGTGCTGATTAGGCTGCTTAATAATCATTTATCTATACATGCCAGGGATGTAACAGTTCGCCCATAACGCAAAAACTAATGAACAGATTTTGATGCAATATTTTTATTTGATAGCTCTTGCTTGGACATAAAATCTGGTATACATTTTATCCCGCTAAACTGGTATACATTTTATATCTTCAAGAATACAAGTGCCACCACCCCATTCTTTCCCACGAGTGTCGTATGAGGCAAATAAGGGAAGTAAACCATTATCACCCATTGCATTACTGTTGGTATGGCTGGGTACCAAATGAGAGTCCATCAATCCATCAGCCTTTTGACGTCCATTGCTGGACATAGGCCCCCCCAAGAGAACGCCACAACGAGCGGTCCTGTGCTGTTTCGCTCATATGGGCGATAGTGCCGTAATCGCCACGCTTGGTAGGCGGGTTAGCGATCGCAGTGGCTGTTGTTAATACTCGAGGAAGTGCTGCTGCCCACTCCACTCACTCGTGTGACCGCCATGAAGTACATCAGTGTGTTTTGCTTGTAGCAGGAGATAGCCGTGAATTCTTTCATTTCATATCTGTGAAATGAAATGGTGTGCAGTGGCTTTATAATACTCTTGGTATAGTTGAGTCCATAAGCGACGGTTACCCTTTACCATCAAGTGAGCCGTGGCTTGTGGTAATCTTCGACGAGACGTACCTAAGCCCTCCAATATAATATGGTAGGATGGAATAATAATAATAATATTCCATAGTGCAAGTTGTTATATTTATGGAAGCTGTTGATCACGTGATATCACAGTGCTCGCAGTGTATATCGGAACAAAGCCTTTATCCTTAGACGAAGGATATTATAGACAAGCTATCAGCGTATGCAGTGTCGAGATAGCAATAGATAACCGGAATAATTTTAAAAGATAACTATGATTATAACTTTGTTGACTAAAAATGTACTACCTGTTTTAGCCGGATAAAAGAATGACAGGACAAAAGAAATTGCAGTTATGCTTATATTTTGCTTAAAATGTATTAGAACATGTAATATTAGCGTATACAACGTGATTAATAAAGGTTATGTCAAGAAAAACATCGGAAGCTTTGATAAGTATAGCGACGTTCATCACAATAATACTAGGAACGAAGGCAATCTTATTGCACACAGTACTCGTCTCCACAGAATTAGTAGATCATTCATGGGGCAATTTATATGCTTTTACAATAAGATTCCTGAAAATGTCCGAAACATGCCACTAAATAAGTTTAAGAAAGCCATAAAAATTAGTCTTTGTAATCAAGGTTATTACACTGTTTCGGATTATCTTGAAGATAAAACAAAATGGCTTTGAGCTGCTCCTCATTCATTAATTTTCAAAATTGTTTTATATGATATAATGTCATTTTAGTTAAGATTATATTAAATATTAAATTGTAATAAATTGTCAATTTAAAAAAGTGTCCCATGAGTTTCTCGACGGGTTCTTCTCATGAAAGGCTTTATTTCGGAATCCGGCCGCTTGTGGTGATTGCAATCGCCCCTTTGTGTGTTATTGCGGATACACTCGCTTCAGGCGCTCATGTTAATTATTAGTGTATTCTTGACGATTTTAAGTGTTATTTAATAGGCCTATGAAATAAAGATATTTTTGAATTTGAATTTTAAAAAGATACCCAACATGGCAAATGTAAAGAAATTGTGTTTATTGCAGTGTAAAACCAATACTTTGTATGAAATAAAAGTAATGACAGATCAGTATACTGGACTACATTCCGTTATAAACAGTAACCAGTATAGCTAACTATAAAGGAACGAATTCGCAGTATACTAAATTGACATCACACCTTACAGTGCTCGCAGTGTATATCAGAACACACCCAAATTACGCTGTCATCGTAACTATTAAGATGGCGGACGACAGCCGAAGTAAGTCACTTTTAAGAATTTTGTGTGCTCGGAATGAAGTGGTGAGCAGTGGCTTAGCAGCATACCATTAAATAAAATAATTTTTATTAATTTATCGAACTGATTAATCATTTGAATTGTATTATTATTAGCATTCAAAGCATTTACTTTAAAAAAAAAATTGTGAGTAGAAATAAAATGATTATAACTTTTTTAATGCGTGCTTGTATAATTATGATATGTGTAAAATAACGGAAATGGATATATATCATCATCATCTGGCCCTAGATATCATCTAGGATCGAAATACTTGTCAAAACGGATCAAACGATTCCAAAGTTGATGGGATTGTGGCTCCATTACCAGATCATGAATATCATCTAGGGCTATCCATCCATCCATCCATCAGCCTTTCAACGTCCACTGCTGGACATAGGCCTCCCCAAGAGAACGCCACAATGGGGCCGTCCTACGCTGCGCCGTCCGATACGTGGTCACCACTCGAGAACCTTTCTTCCCCAACGGTTGTCGGTTCGTCGAGCGATGTGGCCTGCCCATTGCCACTTCAGCATGGCAACCCGGCGGGCTATGTCAGTCACTCTCGTTCTCCTACGGATTAAGGATTCGATCACGTAAGGAAATACCAAGCATAGCCCGCTCCATGGCCCGCTGAGCAACTTTGAGCCTTGATATGAGGCCAACATTCAGAGACCACGTCTCTGTTCCGTATGTCATCACTGGTAACACACACTGGTCGTAGACCTTCGCTTTCAGACACTGCGGAATATTGGACGAGAAGATCTTCCTTAGCTTCCCGAACGCTGCCCAGCCGAGTTGGATTCGTCGATTGACGTCTTTCTCAAAGTTGTGCCTACCTAACTGGACTGTTTGTCCCAGGTAGAGATAGTGGACGACAACTTCGAGAAGCGCACTCCCGACTAGGACCGGTGCTGAAATGGCATGGACATTAGACATGACTTTCGTCTTGTCCATATTCATTTTGAGACCCACTAGTCGGGAAACCCTGCTGAGATTATTGAGCATGGTGCCAAGGTCCTCCAGCGATTCTGCCATGACTACAATGTCGTCGGCATATTGAAGGTGAGTGATGTATGCGCCATTGATGTTGATACCAAATCCGGTCCAGTCCAAGAGCTTGAAAACATCTTCCAATGCAGCGGTGAAGAGTTTCGGGGACATAAAGTCTCCCTGTCTAACACCTCTCTGCAGTTGGATCGGTTTCGTACTCCTGTACTGAACAAGGACTGGCATGGTGGCGTTTCTATACAAGCACTTCAGCACTTCGAAGTACCGATAGTCAATTTGGCACCACTGAAGGGACTGCAGCACCGCCCAAGTTTCGATCGAATCGAAGGCTTTCTCATGGTCCACAAACGACAGACACAGAGGCCGATTATATTCCTCGGTTTTCTGTATAATCTGGCGTAGCGTATGGATGTGGTCTATGGTACTATAGCCTTTTCGGAAACCGGCTTGTTCGGGCTGGAAGTCATCAAGCCTGCGCGTGAGTCGATTTGTAATGACCCTCGAAAACAACTTATAGATGACTAGTGGCTCAATAGCGAGATGGGTCTATAGTTCTTCAAGAGGGTTCCGTCACCTTTCTTGAAGAACAGCACCATGCTTCTGGTCCACGACTCTGGAACGTCGCCCCCGAGAACGTGGAATTGAACAAACTCTGAAGGGCTTTTAAGACCGGCTTTCCGCCTGCTCTCAGAAGCTCTGTGGTGATCCCGTAGTCTCTCGGTGCCTTCCCGTTCTTTAGTTGTTTGAGAGCCATTCTGATCTCGTACAGGCTGACGTCCGGGATATCTTTGGTAAAGTGCCGAGTTAGCTTGGATCTGGGATCTTGGACCAAGCCGACAACAGGACTCTGGGATCTGTACAACTGTCCATGAAACTGGTGGACCTCTCTCAAGATCTCATCTCGGAATGAAATGACAGTGCCGTCGTTGGTCCTCAGCTTAGTCAACTGGCTTTGACCAACAGACAGATCTCTTGCGAACACTTTCGAGCCTTGGTTCCGCTCTATCGCCACTTTAATGCGGGTAGCATTAAATTGGCGAATATCGTGTCGCACAGCCTTGGAGATCTGTCTGTTTAACCGCCTCAGGCAGGACCAATCGGCTGAAGACTGGACTGTCATTTATTTTCTCTTTTCCATGAACTTGAGAGTACAGTCCGAGAGTTCACAAGTCCTACTAACGCGGCGGGCCTTGAAGTAGGTCGACCCGACCGCGTGGACAGTTTGCACGAACCTGCTGTTCAAATCGCTCGCTGATTCGCACTCATCTAGGCATTGGAAACGATTTTGTAGTTCGAGCTGAAAGCTCTCGGGGTTCTGATATTGGGCAAGTGTTGGTCGGAGCGTAGACTTCATCAAGCGTGACCTCTCGACTTTCGTGCTAATATTCAATATGCCCCTGACTAGTAGGTGATCACTCCCAGTTTTAATCCTGCTGATCACTGAGACATCATTGAATATGTGTCGTTTGTCTGACAAGATGAAGTCAATCTGGTTTTTTACTGAACTATCAGGGCTTATCCAGGTCCATTTTTGCTGGGGCTGCTCCCTGGAGAAGGAATTCATCATAAAGAGGCCTTCCTTCTCCAGAAAATCAGCCAGCATCTGGCCCCTGTGGTTCCTCTGCCCGAAACAATAGTGTCCCACATTCAGCTCATCGTCTGTCCTTTTGCCTAGTTTCGCGTTTAAGTCTCCACACGTCATAACCACCGTGAAGTAGGTTTTAGACGAGTTGATGGCCTTTGAGATATCCTCATATAGGGCCTCCACCTCGTCGTCGGAGTGTGACGAGTTCGGTGCGTAATGTATAACCTTCAACGAATACCGTTTGGTTATTCTGAGTATAAGGTACGCCACCCTGCTCGACACACTCTCAATCCTCTCCACGTTGCCTACGAGAGACCTGCTAACGATAAACCCGACTCCTCCTTGGGACTGGTGGTCACCCTGCCATTGGAAGAGCAAGTTCCCGGACTGGAGGATCGTCGTGCCCTCACCCTCTCTTCGGATTTCTGACAATCTTATAATGATACTTTCTGATATTTACGCGAATGTTACACATTTTGAAATAAAACTACGTTTACGGAATCTATCGCGTTTACTTGATTTTACTCCTGTCCCGACGTTTCGAATACTTTACAGCATTCATGATCACGGGTGGACTTAGATGATAGACGTCCAAGGTTGATACCTTATAATGACCCAGCGGATCTTGCTCAATTCCTCTTCCAGCTCGGTGAATCTCTCGTCAGTACGAAGTATCAGAACGTTGTGCGTTACCAGGGCCAGAGGTCGTTGTTTATGGTAGCCTATCCGTGACCGGCTATTCTTCGCACCCCCTGCTCCGCCGTTACCGGGCACGCTACCGTTGGCAGACGGGTTGGCGATCGCAGTGGATGTTGGTAATACTCGAAGGAGTGCTGCTGCCCACTCCCCCGGTATTCCGTCCATCTAGGGCTATTATGGTACTATTCAAGATAACTCAGACTAGCCCTAAATCGATCTATTGCGACGTTTAATTAACGAGTACCCATGGCCACCTTCTAGCTCCATTATCAGACCATGGATACTATCTAGAGACAAAGTACTTGTCAAGACAAATCAAACGAGTATAAACTCGATGTGGATGCGTTGTTTCGCTATAGAGTTACTGTGGCCACCTTTCAGCTCCATCATCAGACCCTGGGTACCATCTAGAGACAAAGTACTCGTCAATAGTAACCATATGAGCCCAATATCGATGGGGTTATGTCATTTTATAACGGTGTTCTTATAGCCACCTTTTAGCTTCATCATCAGACCCTAGAAACCATCTTAAGACAAAATACTCGTCAAGACGAATCAAACGAGTCTAAACTCGGTAGGGTTGCGCCGTTTCATTATAGAATTCCTACGTCCACCTTCCAGCTCCATCGTCAGACCAGCTCCATGTCATCATAATATTGTATTGTCACGTCAAATCGTCGCCACGCTAACACCCGGTTTTACCCTCCCTCCGCATTAGATGTTTTACAGGAAGGCGCAGCATAGGACGGCCTTCCGCCAGAAGGACTGACGACCTGGTCAAAACCGCAAGGCACCCTTGGATCTAGTCACTAGAGCGTCGGTGTGGAATATCTGTAGACGATCCTATGACTCTCCATTATGACGGAAGGTGTCGCGGTCATGTTTTAGTCGATATTGTGGCTCATGAACTCGACACAAGAATCGAGCCTGTATGACATCAAGCCCGACACTCCCCTGGATCCTGTTGGTACCCCAGTGACGTGCGTAAACTTGCATTTTGGACCGTTTTAACAAATAAAAAGGACCGCTTATTGTGGCGTTCTCTTAGTGATACCTATTATGTACAGCAGTGGACGTCGAATGACTAATGGATGGAATAAAATATTATTATATACTTGTTTTTAGTTATCGGAATACCTCACTTTCAAATCTTTTTCTCCCGGTGTCATCACATCACATACTTTTATAGGTATATTTGGAATTAAAATGAACGTCTATACCCAGGATTAAATTATTATTTATTTCTTTATGCTTTTTAGAACCCAAATCTATTCAATAGAGTGTTACGCCCTTAATTTTCTGTTTGTTTAAAAAGAAGGCATGGCTAATTGATCTATCAACCACTAGCTCATATGACTGAATGGATTGGGTTGCAATTTGACACACATAGATATATTTTGAAATAAAACTATGTTTACGGAATCTATCGCGTTTATTTGATTTTTATACTATCCCGACGTTTCGAATACTTTACAGCATTCATGATCACGAGTGGACTTAGATGGTAGATGTCCAAAGCTGGTCTCGATATCAGCTTTAGATTATTAAACGCGATAGATTCCGAAAACGTAGTTTTATTTCAAAATGTGTAAAATTCGCGTAAATGTTAGAAAGTATTACACATAGATATTATTATAGGTACAGGTAGATGAAGATTTACGCAATTAGAAAAACCTTTGTCCACCCAAAAATTTATAGATCGCTTGAAGGGCTGAAGTATCGATATCGATATTTTTTACGCGCTTCCCTAGCGGAAATTCCGCCATTTTTGAATTTCAGACTTGGCTCGGTAAATTTGTAGTCATTTCCTCTCCCCCTTATTAGAGCTCAATGGGTCCAAGCTATTTTCGTAGTTCTTAGTCTGAACCGCAGACTAATAACTACTAGACGGAGCCACGGCGTGGCCGCACTTGAAACAGCAATATTTTTTTTAAATGTTGCCAGGTTGACAAATATTTAACCATATTTGGGCAAATTAAACGATAGCTAGAATGAGGTCTGTAACTAGGTCGTAAATAAGAAACTCTTCGTAACAAATATTTTATTGAAAATCGCAACGTTTATCAAAATGATTATTTAAAAGTAAATCTGCCAACTCTTCTATTCATCTAACCATCAGTCTTTAAACGTCCACTGCTGGACATTGGCCTCCCAAAGAGAGCACCAGAACTAGTGGACTTGTGCTGACTGCATCCAAAGGTTCCCTGCAGCTTTGATCATATATTTGGTCCATCTGGTGGGAGACCATACTACGCTGCACTGTCCGATACGTGGTCGCAACTCGAAAACCTTTTTCCCCAACGGTTGTCAGTTCGTCGAGCGATATGGCCTGCCCATTGCCACTTCAGCATGCACCCAGGCAGGTGTCACAAAAGAGAACAAATCAGTTTCTCTGAATTCTAGATTATTACTACGGCGGTAGTCATAATCTTACTTACAAAGTTGAAGTACAAAGACTTTAAAAGCTATACTTACACGAACATATTCACTGGCAATGATTTTGCTTCCAACGTTACCATTTTCTTATTATGTATAATGAAACATCAACAAAATATCGTGAAGCATATTTTGGGTATTTCGTGGGTTGCCTCGTTTTTCCGTAGCATCCACCCATTTCGATCTCGCATCTGGATTAGAGGAAAACCTAAAAAGGTAATGTTTTATCATCATCTCATAAATTACATATAAATTTATTAATAAAATGAAAACTGGGCAAATTAAATGCGCAATAAGGCAACACCGAAACAATTCTCAGTAATAGAAATTTAGCTAGAAAACGTGTTTTGCGAGAGTATCTTAGTAGCAATTATTAATTTCGAGTAAAAAAGCCTATTTTATATCACTTTATAGCACTCAATCATTAAATTATTTCATTTTCGACTACATAAATGAATGAAACGTTATACCTGTATTTTTTCGCTCGCTGTAGCTTTTGTAGCATAGTAAACTATTTTACAAGCACTATTATGACGTAGTCTTTTTCTCAAAACACTCATTAACACAAATTAAGATTAAATTTTAATTATAACTCGATTTTTTATATAAATATTCGATTATGTCAGTTGGATCGTGACAGACAAAGCAAAGCATTTTGACATCGTGACAATACCGAAAACTGGCCATGGCGACAAAGACAAAAATCTATGGCTTTGTCTGTTTTTTGCACCAGTAAATTGTATCTTGTGTTCTCGCTCATACATGTCAAAGAATTTTCTTCGCTCTGTATAGATCTCAGATAAAGTATACGACTAGATAGATTACATTTAAGCATAACTCAGAAGGTATATCTTTCTCATTTTTACATAAACAAAACATCACATGCTTGAAAGAGAAAGAAATAGCCTCAAGTGGGTCTAAAACAAATAAATGTCGCCTCCTTCTTACTTATAGATATATATAGCCTAGTGATGTTTTCATCGGTTGTCGATATAGAAAATCGAAATGCGCGGGAAATTTGAATATTCTTTGTAATTAACCAAAAATATAATTCTAGCAATTTTTCAGCGACTTCATGCGCGTATCTCATGAACCGTAGTAGCTGGACAGTTTAAATTTTCACAGATGACATATTTCTGTTGCCGCTTTAACAACAAATGGGTGAATCACTTAGGCCCTTGGCACACTGCACCGTGTCCTGCTCCTGTCGCGGGGCACGGAAATCCACGGGATTATAATATCTGTGGCGCTTGTTGATTGGTCGAAATAAGCGCTACATATAATAACATCCCGAGTATTATATTATCTGTGGCCTTTAGAACGTACTCCGATAAAAAAAATACTTGTTGTTTCTTTGCAGTTTTTTACTATTTACTGAATGATAGCCTGCGTATTTTTATCCACAATTTGAAATCGTAACAAATATATTTATTTTTTTATTTATGGCGATACCTGGGGTCCAGTACTGCCCTCATTTTAGTAAAATCAAATATATCCTTTAAAATTTTGCTTGGCTAGTTGCTAGTTGTTACAGTAGGTACTTGACACATTGTTGACTAGTGTATGTTACCTGTAGTATTTTTGGAATCACTTTTTATCAAGAGATCCAGAGACAATTAAGAGATTTACTGTTGACTAGCTTTTTCCCGCGACTTCATCCGCGAAGAAACGTAAAAATTTTTTTTTTTTCATAAATGTATCCCATGTTACTTCTAATACCTCCAAGAATATGTGTTCAAAATTACATGATGATCGGTTAAGTAGTTTTCGCTTGAAAGCGTAGCAATCAAACTTATATTCACATTTATAATATTAAGTAGGGAAGCATGGATTACCGCAATCTTTTACTTTATCAAATGCTTAATAATGTAATGTGATTGCAAAAACACATACAGGTAATTTACTGATTTAGAAATAAAATGATGAATGGCTCTAGTGCGAGTGCCTAATATTACCCAGATATATAATATCATCATTGCTTTGCGACTGTCATCTTACGATAACAATTAATATGCCATCTAAAGCACTGCCGTGATATTTAATGAAATAAAACAAACACAAAAATTAATCAGTTTTATTGACCCTTAAAAAGAACAAATTTGTTATAGAAATTTGTTACAATTTCACCGCCCGGTGCAGAAGCCTTTTTGCATTCATGATGAATGCGTATTTTTAAATAATAATTTACAATGGCTTTGATTATCAAATGCAAATGATTGTTTAATATGCAATTGTCATAGCAATGATTAATCAGCTGTGAGAAAACATCCGATCTTGCGCATATTTCGAAGACAGTCATTGTTATCTTTTCTATATAAAATGGTTTCCCAATCTGAGTAACACCTAATGATAACATATAGCGTCGAAAAATCGTTTCAGTTTTCTTACAAATATATACAACGCCAGTTGAAGCTTTGATCAAGCCACCCCTATCTTTTACTTTTATTAAACAACTGTTGGATGTCTCATTTGTAAGTGCTTTGAAACACTCTTAACACAATATTTCCTTCTTTATTTTTCTTACAATAAATCCGGCTATATATGTGATCACATTGTCACTATATTCAGATATTAAACTGGGGTCAGGGATATAGTCATGATCTACATTTTTCTCATCATAACTTTTCATCTCATCGTCCAAAATTTTAACTCTTTGTGTAGTTTCGTTAATGGCTTGAATATATTGTTTCTTATTAGCATGTAGTATTCTTATATCGTCGAGTGGCAGGCAGTTTCCATTTCGACTTATTTACTAAAAGTTTCTTATATGCTGTCATAAATGCTTTCGCTGAGGGGTTGTTATTAAATCCACCCAAAGACCTGATAGCACCAAAAAATATTTCAATGTGGTCCTGGGACAGTTTATATGTTGGCAGAAAGCTGAGGTATGGATTAACGGTTGATATATATTTGTCATAAATAAATAATATGGATTTAATGCATATTAGAAATCCAACGAAGCCGGTCTTCCTTCTTGAATTTAAAACACTGGTTCTATCAGACAATTTCAATCCATTTATGTAAATGTATATTTCCTCCATTTTTTCTTTGATTGTATTAATATTTTCTCTACATAACGGTTTTTTGAAATGTCTTGATACCAGATTTCGAGAATTTAACATATCAAAAAGGTCATTGAGAATTCTTACAAATCTAATTGTTGCGCTGCATTTTTCAAACCCAGAGATTTCATCTGTTAAACACAATTCTAGTGCATCAGCAATCGAATTACTTAACAGTTGTGTTGCCAGCTTCACTTTCATCTTTTGTTTATCATACTTGACGTGAGCGGCAGACAGTTTATTTGCGGCATGAAGACCTTCTTTGATTTGTAAATCATGAAGCATTTCAAAATAATCCCAAGATATTACATTGTTGTCAGCATCCAATAATGTTTTTTTTTAGCCTAAAGCATTCCTGATTAATTTTATATTATGACAAGGGTCATATAATATTCATGCTCATCCACTACAAAAGTTGTTTTTAAATTAGCCGGATTTAAATCACATCCCAATAGTGTAGCCATGGCTCCATTTGCGGCAGCACCATCAAATGTTAGTGAGACTACTGTTACACTGTCCTTCAATAAGCGCAGGCACTGTTCGACTAAATTTCTTTTTTGTTGTGCAGATAAACCATTGATTAAAAAGTATCCCACCGGTATTTTCCATGATTCGTTTATGCAGGTTACCATGAAGGTTAGTGCCTCGGACGCCAAAGGCAGATCATCGCTGACGACTTCGGTTCCGAAATCAATATGACCATAATATTTGGTGCCATCCCACTGCAGTTGCTTTCTAATAGCAATTTCATCTATAACTAGTGCGCAATATAAAGTTTTGTTGGCGCAACTACTTCTCAGTTTTATGATTTCCAACGATTCTTCTGTGAAACCAGGTTTGCAGTCAACTGATTTATACCACCTCGAAAGCGTTCTCGGATGTGGCAGAACTGTTTCAAAGCAGTCTCGTACATGGTTATAAGCCTTTGGCGGCAAGAAATGCAGTGTCAATGCAAATTTTTTTACTTCATCTGGATATTCCTTTGGCAAAGAACCGCCCGTAACTTCATCAAATATCGTGACACAATTTGGTTCTTTACGTCCATGGTATTCCTCAAAATTTCGACATGTTCGTCTTCCATCTTTTGATGTAATGCTTGGATAATTGTCTCCATATCTGCTTTTTTCTTCACAAGTCTATTACACTTACGCTGGGCATTCTTTAAATTTCTGCCACGTCTTATGGCTATAGTTTTATAATGCTGCGCTAACTTCTTTGCCTTTTCCAATTCTTTTTCAATATCGTTTTTAGTATCAGTTGTTTCTGTTTGAGTCATGCGACTCACTTTCGGCAGGGTACAACAAAGCTAAAAAAAAAGTTGCAAACGTGACAAAAATAATCTAAGCCTTTCCGAAATATATTTATTGACATCTTTTCACATCAAAAGGACGATATAGGAGTTGTTGTGAACCTTATTTTTTAATACTGATGTACCTAGATTATAAGGTAAAGACCTCATTAGCTGCCTTTTGATTTGAAAAGCCATATGGGCAGCATAGGTACAGTTTTATGTGAAAAAAAATCTGTATACAAATTACACTGGGGAGTATTTAGTATTTTTTGTTTGAAAATACAGTGTCAACTCTATTTTACGACACTAAACGGACTGAGCATTTTCCAGCGTTATAGAGAATAGTCGTTAAGTGGAGAGAAATTATAGTAGATTTTACACAAATACCATAACTACAATTATTTTGCAAGTATGGTAAACTTACTTCATTTTTATAAGCTGAGGATGTTGATGGAACTGCATCATCATACTTGGCAACCAGTTTTCTCTTAGATGGTAATTTCTAAAAAAAAAAAATTGATGAATATTTCTTGATTTACTTTATCATGTCATGATATTGCAAAGCTATTGAGTCTAGTATTCTGTACACATACGTTATAAACTTATTTTTGTGCTTATGAACTAAAACATGTAAATAAACTGTTATAAAATAATCACATCACATGTAGCCGGAGGACACGGAGGCAACTTTTGAGAGTTCAATTATAAATAGGTACTTAAAGAGGCAATACATATATCTTTTTAGTTCATATATAGGGCAGTTATTAATTATTTTTACTGCATACATAGTTATTTTTTGTTATTAATTTATAACTCTTTTTTTACTAATGGTCGTTATTTTAAAAACATTTTGTTTATTTATATACTTACTGGTTGGCAAGACGCAGGCAGTTTTGGGAATATTGTAGGCACAGCATGGGAATGGAGCACTCTGCGATCGTAACCTTCACGAAAACAAGAAACTTCAAAGTGTGCAGAACATATTCTTGTATATTGTGTGGGTCTCCAATTATCACCTTTTCTTACATTGGTTATCCACATATTTCTTAATTCAATGTCTACAGGAAAACTGTAAAAATTAAAGTTCATTTAAGAAATTTGGTTCATAGTACTATTTTTTTTTTTAGTATACTTATAGTATTTTCGGCATTATTTTTGGATACTTTTTTTTATTGAACAGTATAATGTATAAACGAGACAAAAACAGTATGATACTGTTTTTAACAGTATGATTGGCAACTCTACCCCTACCCTTACCCCTACAAATACCCTACCGCTACCCTACTTATTTTCCCTTGAGAATGTTTGTTTTTAATTTATTTTTATTATTATCCTATTCTGGACGAAGACAAATAGAACAAAAGAAAAACCATGAAAATCGGTCCAGCCGTTGTCGAGTTATAAGTGTTCGAACTAACAAACACGACTTTGTTATATATATAATAGATTAAAATGTTTTTGTCAAACCAATGCCAGGTGACAGGTGTATTAGTTATTACCTGAGGTTATCCATTGAACACTAATATTTTTTGGCTCAATTAAAATATCTATCCATTTGTAAGTACGTTGACAGATACTTTTTGGGTAGTTTCAAGATAATATTTTAAAACTATGTGATTTTTTTATTTGCTGCATGTTTACTCCCACCGAACACGAAATAAGGGAAAGCCCAGGTAGTTATCGGTTCTCAATTTACAGGTGTGGTTAGCAGTACTACAGTACTGCTGTATTGATATTATCGATAATATTCGAAAATAAGATGACACATCCCTACGACGTAAGTAAAACGTCAAAAAAAAATGAATTTAATTTGTTTTTCTTTAAACCTACAGAATTGGAAATAGACACAAGCAGGATTAGCTGTTGGATTGTTTTACTTTAATGTGTAGGCCACATTTTATAACACTTGCTGCTTATAATACTTTCTATCAAGTAATACTCATTGAATTTACTTACCGATGAAAGGATACTTTTGCGTTATTTTCTGTCAAAACACCCACTCTATTAACACAACCAGGCACAGTATACGCCATTTTTTATGCTATGTTGTAAATCACACTCAAATCACAATATTATTCACTATGAAACAATATTTCAGACAAAATCGGCAGAAACGTCTGTTAACCAGCTGGATAACAACCAAGATGGCGTCTTTCGGCTGGTGGCGCGCAGCGTTTAAAGACGGTCAGAAGAGGCTATCGCTATCTCTTTCTATCACATGAAATTGTGCCATATGCCAGCGTAAAGTAAAAGATAGGTGACTTTGTTCAGCTTATTGTAATCCATCTAGTGTCGTATACTTTATCTGAGGAGACCACTATGGACCTATATGGACCTGATCAATCGTCAACGATCCAAATTTCGCATATTTTAGGAAAATTGGAGAAAATATTGTTTAATTCTGTATTTAATTGACGTGTCTAATCATAGTTACGTGTGCAGTGCCCGGATGTAACTCATATAAGAAAGAAAACACACAGAATTGTACATTTCACATGTAAGTAATTTGTTGTTTATATGCAAAGCTTATGAACTTACCACAAACGCTGTGCTCATACACGGATGGGGAATTTTATTGCATTAAATCATATGCATGCCCGGAATGCCTTCAAATTCAATATAAAAAGATAACAAATACGTGAATTTTGTGATATAAAATTCACAATGTTTCTTTGATAGAGATTAACACTATCGGTATTTCGGTATCGATAAAATGACTTCGATGTGTCTATTATTGAGAAAGGCAAAGCCTTGATTTATGTTTCAGTAAAGGTTATAATATATATATATATAAGATAAGGTTATATTAATCCATCCATTCATCAGCCTTTTAAAGCCCACTGCTGGATATAGGCCTCCCCAAGAATGGGGGCCAATAGTGCCGTAATCACCACGCTTGGCAGGCGGGTTGGCGATCGCAGTGGATATTGTTAATACTCGAAGGAGTGCTGCTGCCCACTCCCCCGGTATTCCCTCAGTCGGCTCTTACGACTCCCAAGGGGGGAGAGGGGTGGGACAATTCTTAAGCCAGCCCCACACGGCAAGTATATTAATATAATATACTTTTTTTTTTTTTTTTAATTTGAGTAATATCATTCTATACGGTTAAGTTATCATTTTTTGAGTAAATGTATTTTTATCTTTGGATAGTTAAAGTTTATATTTTAATTTAACGTTTTAGATTTCCTTAGAATATTGGTGTTCGACAAAAATGGCTTAAAATGGTTAATAGAGAAAACTGAACTAACTAACTAAACTAACTTATCATCACGCCTATTCCCTTGCGGGGTAGACAGAGAGAACAGAGTGCCAAGAGGCTCTATTATTGCATACATCTCTCGCTTCCTCAACATTCATAACTCTCTTCATACACGCTCGCTGGTTTCGAAGACTCCTAACTCCACCTTCCTTCAATACATGACCGATTTGGTCTAGGTAGGTGAGTCTTAGTCTCCCTCTGTACCTACATCCTTCCACATTCGCATTGTATATCTTCTTAAACAGTCGATCGTCCGGCATTCTTTTTACATGTCCGAACCATCGGAGCATGTCCTTTCGCATCTTTACACAATACTCTCTTTCATACTGGATTCCCAAAAATTATTCGAAATGATGCAGCAAGCACTTTGAACAAAAATGTTTTTCTCATAGAGGCACACAGAGAGTAAAGCTACGTTCCGGTTATATAACCACGTTATTCATACGTACGTCATTTTAGAATTTAAATATTAATTATGTACCACACTTGGCCAATACTGCTGTTTGTTTATGTTTCTGTTAATTTATTGTATTTCACTAACGTACCTTGTGTACCTTCCGGACATTGTGACAGGTGACGTATCCTGGATTTATCAATACGATCCTGAAACAAAGTGTCAGTCAACAGTTTGGCTGTTTCAAAACGAACCAACGCTACGAAACGACTACGAAAGTGAGGCGATCGAGAAGCGCAGGGAAATTTTTGATCGCTAGTTTCTTCACTTTCACGGGATATCTGGTTTCAATTCCATACCAAAGCAGCATCAACGCCGAATGGTACACCACAAAATGCCTGCCAGAAATTTTGTCTGCAATGAGCAACAAGTGACCGAACACCGGGCTCCGCAGTGTACTGCTTCACCATGACAACGCGCCCGCACACTCAGCTCTCAAAACGAGCGTCTTCCTGGACACCACACCAGTCAGTCTTGGGTCTCCCTTCTTATCTGATCTGGCACCGTGTGAGTTCTTTTTATTCCCTAAAATAAAATTTCAGCTGAAAGGGATACAGTTTTCATCGCCGGAAGATACACAGCGCTCGAGAAAGCCGTGGAAGATGTATCTGCCGTGGACTGGAAAAATGTTTCGAAAATGGTTCAGACGCATGAAACTTTGTATAGAGGCTGGTGGAGAGTTCTTTGAAAAAAAATAATTAAAATATTTTATCCATAGAAGTTATTTTTTTTAGTTTTTCCTTATGAATGTCCCACGTATTAAAAAAACATGTTTTATTTCAGTTTTATTTCTATTCCCTCGAATATAAAATTTATTTGAATTCACTGCACCTCGTGACACTAAAACAACACAATGTGTCGATAGTCGCGTTTAGTGAACGTCCCAGCACTATTTGAAGTGCACACATGCACATGACACGCACACTGGTACGTGTCAATTTTGGTCTCGTTATAATTACTCTATAGCCGATCTATCTATATCTCAGACTATCTACCTTACCTCGAAAACGCCAGTGCTCACAGTACAAAAATGGCGATGATTTATTACATCGTATATTTCCCTAGCATACTGCGACAGTATACTGTCAGTCTATAACGGAACGATTTTTCTCCAGAGCACTGGAGCACTGGACAGCGTTCTCAGTGTGTTTCGGAACACAGCCTTTATCCTTATTTCTCCTATTCAGTCATTTCCCAAAGAGTATTTGTCTCAGATAAAGTATACGACGTATAGATAGTCTGAAGTCTGAGCTATTTTCAGATTTATAAAAGTACTCTGTGCAGACTATAATAGGCTTGCACAGAAAAAATATCGATATTTTTTGAAGTGAAACAACTAGCGACGTATGGGAGAAAATTTCAAATTTTTGTTCTGTTACGCGCCATATTTATTTTATATGATTTTTTTAAATATGGGTTACAAAACTAAAACTACTAAAAACATTATGTATATTGCGTGACAATGTAATATTATGATGACATAAAGCTGATCTGATGATGGAGCTAGAAGGTGGCCATAGGACCTCAATAATGAAACGGCGCAACCTCATGGAGTTTGGGCTCGTGTGATTCATCTTGGCGAGTACTTGGCTTAGTATGTAGATGGCAGTAGATGGTATCCGGGACTGATGATGGAGTTGGAAGATGGCCACAGTAACCAGGGGCGTAGCTACCGCCGTATTTGCCGTATCAATTATACGGGGCCCCCGGGCCACGGGGGCCCCCAAAGTGTGTAAGGAAAAAGAATAAAAACTTTCTAATTTATTTTATTTTACAAATGACAAAATTCTATAAAGCAATTCCTTTTTTTCCCGCCTTAAGCGTGCGTTCAAAAGTTGGCAACACTACATCGTTATGGCGGGCTGCGGGACTTCCCCGTTTTACTTACTTCATCTTCAACTCAGCGGGGAATCCCCGGGAATCCTTCATCGATATCGCGATGTACGTGTACGTTGTTGTACTTTGCATTGGATGTTAAACCACGGAGTGCAGTGCACTGTTTATTTACGCGCTTTATATAAATGTGCATTACATTGTAATTCAGTACAAACAATATTGTTCTTCTGGTTTAGCAGTATTAGTAACGATTTGTAAAAGAAATGAGTGAAAGAAAAAGAGATTATCCCAGCGGCGCTGAGAAAAGAAAAATTAAACAGAAAAGGGACGAGGTTATTAAAAAAGTGCCCAAAATTTCTTCATTTTTTCAGAGACAAGATACTGTGAGTGATTTAGATTGGAAAGGTAAGTACTACACTACTACCCAACCCATTTATTAGGGGCCCGTAGTGATCAACAAGGAAATCTTTTAATTTCGGTCTGTCCATCTGTCCGTCACAAAAAGTTGTCTCCCCCCTCGATTTTCACAATTATACTGTTTTTAGGGTTCCGTGCCTTGATTAAAAAAAAACAAAATTCTATTTTTAAATTGGGTCCATTTAAACCACAAGGACCATTTCCAAAAGTTTCAGAAAATAACCGACCTTTTTCAGCTTATTATTATTCATATTTCAATCAGGCAGGCATAAAAATTATAAGGCCATGGTTATGTTATTCTAACGTTTTAAACAAACCGTACTGTCACTTCTGTTGGTTATTAGCAGATCGTCAAAACAAATCGTACTCCTCTGCTTGGGTTAACGGTGTTTCGGTTAGAAGCAATTTCACACAAACTATTCTTGACCATGAAAAGTCACAGCAGCATATTAGTGCCTCACTCTCTTATAATAATTGGTTGCATGGAAATACCATCGATACTCTATTGAAAAGTGAAATCGATAGTAAAATTACATTCTGGAGAGATGTACTGCATCGTATAATTAATGTTATAATTACTTTAGTATCTTGTAATCTACCTTTGAGGGGGCATGATTCTGATTCTGGCAATTTTATGGCAATTTCACGTCTGCTATCTAACTATGATGCAACTTTAAAAGAACTTTTTCTAAAACCGAAAGGTGAAATAAATTATTTAAGCCCTACGATTCAAAACGAAATTATTAGTTTGCTTGGTACTAACGTTAGGAACAGTATTATCTCAGAAATTAAAAAAGCTCCATTTCTGACAATAATTCTGGATACAACACAAGACTTGTCAAAAATTGACCAACTATCTGTAGTTTTTCGATATATCTCGGTTACAGAAAATGATGATAATGTGCCTAAAGAAATAAAAATCTGTGAGTCCTTTTTAGGATTCATAGCAGTAACCGATTACAGTGCTGCAGGTCTGAAAACTGTCATTTTAAATTTGACTAAAGAATATGGAATTGATTTGACTAAATGTAGAGGACAGGGATACGATGGAGCAAATGTTATGTCGGGTGTGTATGGAGGATTACAAACCCTAATAAAAGAGCATGCTCCAAATGCCGATTATGTTCATTGTGCTGCGCACGCTTTAAACTTGGTTTTGAACGATGCTGCGAGACATGTTCGTGAAGTATCGACTTTTTTCGATAATTTAGAAAAAATATATACTTTTTTTGGCAATAGTATAAAACGCTGGGCTATGCTAAGTGACGATTCATCTGAAAAATATTTGATTACCCTTAAAAAGGTATGTCCTACCAGATGGTCTTCTAGGAACGACGCTTTATTAGCAGTAAAGAAAAATTTTTTACTAATCATGAAAACTTTGTACCAACTAAATTTAATTTCAAATAAAAAAGATGAACGTGAAGAATGTAAAAGTATAATTAATATTTTAGAGAGTTTTGATTTCTTAGTGCTCGTTACATTTTTTTCTTCACTATTTGAAATTATTAATCCTGTTTCTAAAGCTCTACAGCATGAAAATAATGACTTACAGAAATCTAGTATTTTATTAAGTAATCTTTTAAATAGACTGTGCCAATTAAGAACTCAGAATTCATTTAATAGTTTGCTAAATGAATCCAAAGATTTAGCAAAAAAGTGGGGGGTAACAACTGTTTTTAAAAACAGTAGGCGAAAGATGAAGCGTTTTTTTGGTGAGTTATCACAAGATGAGAGAATTTCCGACCCGGAATCCTATTTCAAAGTCAATGTATACTATTGCTGTTTAGATATATTAATTTCTCAAACTAAAGAAAGATTTCAGAGCCTTTGCAACCCGAGTAGTATATTCGAAATATTACAACCGGAGAAACTCCTATCTTCTTCAAGCGAAGAGATATTAAACGCTTCCGGAAAACTGTCTGCTAAATACAGTAAAGACATCTCACTTAATCTTTGTGACCAATTAAAGGCTCTAAAAACATGCTTAAATTCTGAAATTAAAAAAATTTATTCCATTAAAGAACTCATTGAATTATTGCTAGTAAAATTCAATAGTCTTGCATCCAGTTTTCCCGAGGTAATCACAGCATGCTTTTTATTCTTGACCCTTCCAGTTACAACCGCAACGGCAGAAAGAAGTTTTTCAAAATTAAAACTAATAAAAAATTACTTAAGAACTTCGATGGGACAAGAACGGCTGTCAGACATCTCACTATTGTCCATAGAGGCAGAAACTTTAGAAAAACTAAAATCATCATCAGCCATAAATGATTTAATAAATCAGTTTGCCGATAAAAAGGTAAAGAGAGTGAATATTTAAAATTCGATTTTTATTTGTAAAATGGGTAAATTATGTGATAAATAAATATTACTTCTCACAATATTTTTTTTCTTTTGTGAAAAATCTTTACCTCCATATAAGGGCCTCCAAAAAAATTTTTATACGGGGCCCCGACAAGGCACGCTACGCCACTGACAGTAACTCTGTAATGAAACGACGCAACCCCATCGAGTTTAGACTCGTTTGATTTGTCTTGACGAGTACTTTGTCTTTAGATGATATCCAAGGTCTCGTGACGGAGCTAGAAGGTGGCATCACTCGCGCGTAACCTCAAGGTGTGTGTCCGTGTGGTGACAGACTAAGAATACAAGTGTCACCCTCACCACCCGATTCTTTCCCACGGGTGTCGTACGAGGCGACTAGGGAAAGTACCTAAGCAATTATCACCCATTGCATGACTGGTGGTAGGGCTGGGTGCTGGGTACATGCTGAGTGAGCGTACTCAATTGATATAATAATTGAATCCTGATAAGAAATAATAAAAGCGTGTTACATTTTGACAGCAACAGAAATAAAGGTGGTTTTAAAAAAGATACATATTTTCAACTTTTTACTATTTAAAATTCAATATAGAGGTATCCAACAACTATAATAGTCCTTACAAGGAACCAAAATTGCAAAGACCGCCTTTTACAGCGCGGCCCCTCACAACACGACTCCTAAAGATAAGCGCGTTGCCGAGCATAAGGACATCCTTGGTAAATTTTCCCCTCCTTTTTTTTAACTGCTTTGGGATTAAAGCGTATCTGGTTACTAAAATACCTTTAACTTTGTAATCGATCAACAGAATCCCTCCAGAGTCCGAAAAGGCTATCGCTATGGTTTTCCCATCCGACTGTCACTAGTTAAATATAGGGCGCTTCTATGGAGACCCCAGAGAGTCGTTGCGTCCAGTGTTATACGCGGATACCGCACCGTGTCCACCGAGGCGGCCTGGCCTGCGCGTTAGCTGGGACTTGGAGGCGGAGGTGTATTGGTGGGTGTCGGAAGAGCGGGCGAGGGGCGGTCATCCCCTACCCAGCGAGGTGGCCAGATGGCAGGGCGACGCCCGGCAAGCTACCGTGGCCAGTTGGAGGTGCCCCGGGTCGGTCGCTGGACCGTAGAAGCGCTCTAGCCGGTGTTGGAGGAGTGGACAGGGCGACAGCACGGAGTCCTTACCTTCCAACTGGTGTAGGTGCTGTCGGAGCACGGTTGCTCTCGCAAGGGGCCGAGCAGCGCCGTGAATTCATCGCGAAAATAGAGGGAGAACGACAGGAATTGGGCCGCGGTCGCTGCATTCTGCGAGGAGGGGTTCGATCGGCGAGTTTATTTAGTGGGTGTAATTTTTTGTTATTGCCAACATTGGCGGACGAGCAAGCGGCCCACCTGATGGTAAGTGGTAACCGCCGCTCATGGACTTTAGCAACACCAGGGGCACAGCCAAGCCACCGCCTACCGCAACTTAAGTGCTCCTTTCAAACCTCATTTAAAGAGGGACATGTAGCGCTGGGGAAACACAGTAGCAGGTAGGTCATTCTAGAGCTTACACGTATGTGGTAGAAAAGAACGCTGAAAACGAACTGTTTTGTTTCCAGGTAGTGTGGATGTACTCTACCGCGAAGTCTCGTGGTTCGGTGGTAAAATGGTGATGTTGGTACCACCTCAAACAGCTCCTCCGAGCACTCCCCATTGTAGAGCCGATAAAGCACACAGAGGACCCGAAGTCTCTCCGCCGCTCCAACGAGTAGATCCTCCGCGAGATCTGGATCATCAACAATTCGAATAGCACGCTTTTGCAGGGAGTCAAATGGGTCGAGTTGGTACTTAGGCGCACCTGCCCAGAGATGTGAGCAGTACTCCATATGAGGACGGACCTGTGCTTTATATAGCAAAGCCGTTGCCTCGGTGTGAAGTACCGCTTGGTTCTGTTCAGGACGCTTAGTTTTTTACTCGCCAATTTGGCTTTGTCCTTCAAATGACTCCCGTACTGGACTGCCTTGCTAGAGATGTCGATGCCGAGGATCCCAATACTCTTGGAGGCCGGGAGAGTTACCCCTTGGAACTGGGGTGCCACGACAAATGCGTCCTTTGCAGTGAATGCGCAAACCTGTGTCTTCGTGGGGTTGAATTGAACTATGTTCTTTCCACCCCATTCCGAGGCCCGCCCAAGACAGCGCTCGACTTCAGACACAAGTTCGGTCCGTCTCTCCTCCAGCATGTTCCGAGGGACGGTATATCGCGCATCACCCCTACTATCATCCGCATAACAATGTATATTCTCTATTGAGAGCAAGTCATTGATATGCAGGATGAAGTGTTGGGGACAGCACCGAGCCTTGTGGTACGCCAGCATTAACACCCATGGCATCGGAGCAGCAGCCGTCTACTACGACTTTGATGCTCCGACCATCTAGAAAGCTGGCGATCCATTTGCAGTCCCTAGGGGATTCCATAAGATGGTAACTTCGATAGAAGGGTCCTATGCCAGACCCTGTCGAACCTTCGCGAAGTCCAGGCTGTCCTGGCCATTGATCCTCTTCAAGTAAGTCTTGCCTCTGTTAATTATGCTGGCCCCTGAGTTTTACACAGTACTATCATTTTGTTCGTCATTCAAGACATTAAGAAGGAATGTGTTACGGAAATAGGCTCACTGGATTTGGAACACCCGAATGCTCAGTGAGGTATAAATGCCGTAATGTGCTAGGTATGCTTTGAGTAGCAAAGAACACCTTGGTATACTATAAGTTTTGCGAAGGGTTTAAATTAGGGATGTATCGGTTAGTCAATATAGTAAGACTTACTTAGGTGCTCTTTAAGATGCTCCTTCAATAATTCTGCTCAAAACCGACCCATATAAAAACAACTCACAATTAGAAAAACAACCAATTTAGGTAATTAATTTTATTACAAAAATGTTATTAAAAATCGTTCACTTCACAAAGTTTTCTTAACGGCTACCTGCTAATAACTAATCTCTACACTTAACACTATACGTTTACACTACTTGGATGTAGAATACTGGCAGTGGAAAAATACAAATTATTCCATAGTAAAAAAAGTAACAGTTATCTTTTGTATCTTGACAAGTGTTCTTTTTTTATAAATCGGATAGTAGCTCTTAGTAACAATCATCTAACATAATTGTTATTAAGTAACTATTCAATATAGCAATTACAAATTTCATAGGTTCTACTTCATAAGTTCTACATTATCGTACTAACGGCAACTACCTCAATTCAAATATTTCAAAGATAGGATAGATATTAGTTACAAAACCGAATATAGCCAATACTCAAAAACTATTTTTCTAGAAATATTTACACAATTGCACGTTTGTGTGAACTTATTACTAATATTGAAGTTGGTATGTCAATCTGGAATCATAATGTCAAATTGTAAATTCACTGACATGATTGAATGCCTAATCGCCGCATTCATTATTCACAGATATTAATTCACCTTAATTATATTTTTAATTTATTCTAAACACTATTTTAACTATAAATTCCGAAAACAACCTGATGTCTATACAGACAATGCAATTAATAGATTTTTGTATTCAAATATCACCAGCATGTAGACAGAGTCAGACATGTTAGGGAGATGTATGTACGTTAGTAAACATCCTTAGCAAAACTAGCATTTGTGGCAATAATAATAGACTTAGGTGAATTACGTCATCAAGGAAATCAACAGAGTAAAAGAACATTCATTGATCATCCCATGGTACATGAAACAAAGAAAAGAATGATGAATTCTAAACATTGTAAATTACGTTTTATGCGTTAATTTTAGCAAAAGTGTTTCTCTCAAATTCTCCAGACATCGCTATGATTACTCTTAGAACGAACATCCTAGCCCTCTATAGACTAATAAACCTGATCTTCACTATTTATTATTAGTGTATTGTCGATATCTGGATTTTAGTGCTGATATAACTTTTAAATCGTAACACAAACAACACAGTACTGAAATATGTACACTATAGAGGCGATTCTTCTAACAATATTTCAATGAAAGATTAACTAAAAACTAAATTAACATATCTGGCAAATCTGGGGGTTAGAATGTATCTCACTCGATTATATCGACATGACATCGTGTTAATAATAACCAATCATAAGATTGGTTGAGACCACCGTGATTGGCTGAGGGACAATTGCGACATCACGCGTCGGTTTCTCTATCAATTACAAGCGAGACGATACGATTTAGTGAGTTACATTCTATGGGCCCTAGATCTACAAAAAAAAAAAAACTTTAAAGATTGAATCTTCCGACAAAAATTTCTTACATTACATTAGTAGTCTAATCTTATATTGTTAATGATTAAAACCAATTCGTTGGATGTTTTTTCAATCATCAAAATTAGTATTTTCTACTGCATTCAACATTTCAAATTGAGATGGCTAGGTCCGAGGTAAGTTCCGATCTGGCAGGAGCATATCTAGAGGTAAAGTTCAGACTTGGTCCCAGAGTACAAGCACATGAAAGTCTGGATTTTTGATTTATCTTATTCTGAACATGGAGTTTCACTTATAAATTCAAAAAATGCATTAATGTTGTGATTTATATTTTAATTAATAAGTATCATAATCATGTAAGTGGAAATATTTTCATAGACCTAAGTAGACTGAAGTAATTAAAAACAACAATCGAAAAATTCATCAATATACGTGACTGTAGTTACTATTTATTTTCTTTTCAACTTTGGCCAGTATTATATACTAGACAACAAGATTAAACGAAATATTAAATCCGGATCTATTCATCTCTATTTGCATTGAAACTACATAAATGTATATTGAATCGTCCATATTGAGGTTTTCTATGTATTATACTTATAACTATAGTTGTCAATATTAATTAATTGGCGTAATTAATTATTTTGAAATCTGACAATTCGCTATATTGCCCGTAGTCTATATTAACATGGGTAACTAAATCAAATTAGCTATCATATCCTTTACATATTTTATCCAGCACTGCTTTGGCAGGCCTCGAGATCTTTGCTCCAATACTTCTCTAAATTACTTACTTAGCTTACATTAAAACATTAATAATAGTTAAATAAAACGACAGAAATACCAACATTTGACGATATTCAAAAATAAGAAATACCATCAAATGCTTAAAATTGTAATATAACCATAGATATAGTATATACTATGAATATAACGGAACGAAATACTAAGATTTGAAGATATCCAAAAATAAGAAATACCATTAAGGGTTTGATATAGTAATTTTTAACACTGTTTTGCCTATAAAATATTTAAGGAAAGGCTTTTTGTATATCCTAAAGTTCATTCAATACTTCCTCATAAAACAGGCAAAACACTTACTGAATATTGATTTAAATTCATTTTCATTACATGAAATAATTTCTTATACCACGTTTTTATATTATTATTTACGCTACATACAAATTAGTACTGCCGAGAGATCTACAACACAACCAATACTACAAATACATAATTCATTAAACTCTTACCCATCTCTACATCGAAATTGGAAATTGAAAGTAAATTATAAGATATGTTCTATCGGCCATGATTTAATAGCTGAAAGTTTCAAAATCGTGGTTAAGAGAACATACATTATTCACATGATGATAATATCATAATTTCATTCAATAACAAATCTGTTTTGTTATATTGACTATATTTTCGGGGAAATAGTACATTTCAGTATCTACTAATTTTGCAATACAACAGACAATATTTGTGGTTTAGTGTGTATATGGTACAAAAGAAAGCAACTTGCTTTTATAATTATTTAAGATATTTTAAACAGGTACAAAGTAAACTTAATATGTAACAAAGATTGAGAAATTTAAATCACTATTATACATTTAACTATTTAGTGCTAGCACTGAACTAAAATCTAAAGATTGGAAACATTTAAAGACAATTCAATTCAATTCTTGATTAATTGCGATGCTAGACTTATAGACATAACTTTGCCAATGTCCAGTGGATATTGATTAGACAAATATGACATTAATACAATGATGAAAACATCAGTCCTTTTGAAATTTTTAACTTATTCAAGTAAGGTCATAGTCCATTACAGTAAAATCTTCAATGCAATGGCAAATTATAAAGTAAAATATATTTACATAGTGAACCAGCGGTGGGAATTTGATATACCCGCAAAGAATTTCGTTATTATACTGAGACATTATATACACTCATCTTATTTAATAGGTGTATTTGTTTAAGTAGTTAATTAAAAAACCTCATACGAGTCACAATTTCAGATAAGTCTGTATGGCTAAAATCAGAATGTAACTATGACTAGGACAGTATTATTAAGCAGTTACGAGCTTGAATATTACAGGTTTTATTTTTGTTATCTTACATTAGTTTGAACTAAAATAGGTTTTCTTTTCTTTTCAAAATAGTAAAAAAAATATTGCTGCTTTAATATATTTTAATAAACAATTTGATTACAATCACCCCACACTTTTTACAATTCCTATAATTTAATATAATATTATTATTACTTCTTTCTTAATCTCAAAATGACATCAAGAGCTTTTTAAAATACCCTTTTTATTTTTTTATCGTAGTGAAAATAAGCAGGTTTGTAATAATAAAAGAAAATCTCAATAATAATCAAATAACCCATTGTGCTGTCGTTGGTGCAAAACAAAGTCGTTTTTTTTACGCAATTACGTTTTTTTTTTTCTCTGATTACCTACTATTTTAGCGGTGCCCTCACCTAGACTATGCAGTCTTGGGTACGTGAAGCACACTTTGGTAATGGCTGCTCTAGAAAACTACAATGAATTTCAATACTCTCCGATATTTACACGAACACAACACAATATGAAATAAAACTACTTTCACGGACTATCGCGTTTGCTTGACTTATACTGCCCCAACGTTCCGAATACTTGACAGCATGGAAGGTTATGAGTGGACTGCACCTACCCCCATAGTCCATGAGACCAATTAACCGCAAACGAATAGTAAAAGTAGAATTATTTCATAAGTTTACTTCTTATAACACGAATGTTACGAAGCTATGTAAGCAAAGTTGGTGTGAATATATCAACTTTACTTACAGGTGTCATGTTTCTGAAATATCAAATGATTCAATTTCCGGCTATAGTAAATTATGTGCTTGCTAAAATATCGAGTTCATAACTGCTTAAAATAATTTTCTCTAGTTCAGTTACAGTATTTGTCTTATTCTATCTCAAAATAATGTCTGAATAAGAATTGTTTTTATTTTTATAATGTGTCAGAATAGCAGCAGTATAGTTATACATAAGCTCACAAATTATTATTTTGGATTCTATTCAGGAAATCATTCATCTTGCTTTATTTGTTAGTGTAACATAATATTACTGCAAGCTATCTAAAAACTGATGACACAAAAATGTACATTGTTAAAGCTCTACAGTATTTAGTTTTATGACTAATAAATAAAACTAGGTTACAGTGTACGATATGTAACAAGTGTTCAGTTTTAGTAAAAAAAATAATTAAATACACTTATCTGGTACAGACTATCACGGTCGAAATAAACATTTATCATTATTCAATATTTCGCTTTATTATACGTAATTTAGTTTACCTTATATTGGAACAATATTGGAGAAACTATACTATGTACTACGTTGATAACAACGCTATGATCACAATTTTCTAGAACACAAGTCTTTTGTTGCTTACAAATATTTTCTAAATTAATGCGACTCTATTGACGAGTGGTGTTTTTCTTCGACTGGTGTGTGTTTGTGTAGTCACTGGTTGGTAGATGTAATTTGTTTTTGCTCGTTTTGCCGAGTGAACTAAAACGTAAATTAAAAATGGCAATCAATTATAACCTTCTAACAGTCCTAATCACTAAGCTTTTGCAAATGTATTGATAGGAGTTTTGAAGTAACGTTATATGGTCTCTATCTACATAAAATTATGCATGGCAGGGCCGTCGTTAACCTATTGAGGACTGTTGTTGTCCGTGTGGCGACGGACTAAGAATACGTATCACCTACCACATTATTTCTCACGACTTTGTTTTTTATACTACGTGGGTGGCAAACAAGCACACGGCCCATCTGATGATAAGCGGTTACTGCTGCCTATAGATACCAGAATAGCAACACCAGAGGCATCATTCGCGTCACGGCGAGAGGTAAGCAGTTACCAATCGATCGCGGCGGCCTATGGCACAGAAGGCCCTGACTCTTGGGCAAGGGTAACCCCTAAGATTGAAAGGGTACTTTTTTCAGATTTTTTGCTTATAGTTGTTATGATGTGACTAAATAAATCTAATAATTTACTTACTGGTATAATTTTCAGCCATGGATAAGTCTAATTTCACAGGTTTTGCAATATCTATGTCAATTTCTTCATATGACTGGTCTAGCACCTGAAACAAAGAAGAAACATTAGGTTAAATCGTGAAGCAGATAAAGATTACCACATTTGTATACGTGCGTGTTAATTATATTCTAATATTTAAATTTTGGATTTCTTTCTAAAATATATTAAGGACATAGTTTCTGAAAAACGTTCAAATCAAATTAAATCATTTATTGCATTCATGAGTAACATTAGTTGGTATCATAGTGTTTTAGATCTACATGAACCCTGTTAGGGCACTGCAAAACTTACATATAAAAGATTGTTTAATTTAAGAAAATAAAATTATTAAAATTTATTAATACATTATATAAATAATTGATTGTACATTTACATTACATTTTATAAATAATACATTCTAATTAATTCAAAATTAAATTTCATTAATTTACGATGACATAAATCCCATAAAAATATAACATTTTACAATAATATATCGTACAGTCTACTAAAACATATGAAATGAAATATCCCCGAAAAATTCTCCTAGGTTGTAATAGCATTTGTTTAGTAGATGCTTAGTTAAATTTATTTTAAATGTATTGTAATCCTTCGAATCTTTTATTATTTTAGGTATTTTATTATATATTTTGATGGCCATGACATAGGGCCCAGAATGGAACATTGTTAAATTGGAAGTGGGCATTGCTAACTTATTTTTATCTCTTAAGTTGCGCTGCTGTTTGTAATAATCTTTAGTTAAAGGGAAGAGATTAGGTCGTTTTTTCACAAATAGGCATATTTCTAATATGTATAAACAAGTCAAGGTCAGTATATTAAGTCTAGTAAAATGCGGCCTACATGATTGCATTTTGTCTATATTGGTCAATATTCTAATACACTTTTTTTGGAGTATAAATAAACAATTTGCATCTGTACTGTTCCCCCATAACATTATAGCCCTCGCTATTGGACGATAGTTCGAACAGTCTGTTTGGTCACCTTTTTTGTGAATTGGCTTAATAATAGAGCTTTTCAGCATATTGGGCACGACACCTTCTGAAAACGACTGGTTTATTAGGAGCGTTAGTGGTTGCGCAAGTTCATCGGCACACTTTTTTATAAGACTAGGTGGCAATTCAACGTTCCCAAAACTGTTTTTATTTTTTAAATTTTTTAAGAAGACTACCCACAATCTCAAGTTTCGAGAAAATTGAGTTTTTAGTTCAATTTTGCATAATCGAGTATAATATATAATATACTAGATTATGCAAAATGTGAGATAGTAATACATAATTGAACTAAAAAATCTATTTTTTCGAAACTTGACATTGTGGGTTGAAACGATTTTCGGAAACTACGGCCCTTTACTAGTAGCAAACTCTACTGCTTCAGGCTGGGGAAGCAGAGCCTTACATGTCCCAGCATGAATGGGCCGGTTAGATTGGTGAAGTAAGCCCCCCTCCTTATTATCCCTCCCATCCTCTCCTTCCCATCATGTTCTTATTATTTCTCCTCTCTACTTTCTATCCCTTTCCTTGGAGTTGGCGACGAGCGAGTGATGCCTCTGGTGTTGCTAGCGTCTATAGGATACGGTAACCGCTTATCATCAGGTACTATTTGCCACTCGCGTAGCATAAAAAAAACTAGCGAAAAATTCGTCTTAAAAAGGTGATAAAACTATTTCAGTTACCAAGATACGCATTATTAAACCTATACCTACCTATGTCAATAGATTTCTGCCAAATTTTATACATATAGAACTCCTTAAAACTGAAAAACATGTAATCGACAGTGAAAGCTGTTTTTGAATCCGTTGCGGGGTTAGATGATAATAGATATATACTATATTAGATGATACTCACATCAATATCACTGACTTCATCGCCAGAGTCAGCGTCGGTTATATAGGAAGTGAGTGATGAAGGCCCGGTAGCTAATAATCTATAAGTGCCGCCTACCATGCCTGTTCCCTCTACTTCTTCAATTTCCAACTCTTGATCCGACATCTCCTGTGTAACATTTATCAATTATTTTACTATTTACAAATTCATTATAACTATATAGTTATATGTTCCATTAAGTTACAACAATTATAATTCAGCTGCTCAATATATTGTCATTTCATATACATAGTAGGAAGCGTGGGTCGTAAAGACAAATGTGATGTGGAGATTGGGAATGGCCGTCGGTCACTGCGATGGCTTAGCGGTTTACAAAACTTACCCGGATTGGAAGGGACGCAGGTTCGAATCCCGCTCGCAGTAAAGTTCTCTTTTTCTACTCACAAATAATTTGTTCTTAGTCAACATTACACTAAAGAATAATCCTTGTATAGCGGGGACTTTACAAACATACAATTTAACGGAAATAATTTACATAGAGACTCAACCATTTGTGAATTACACAGAGTTGTCCTGTGAGGGAATCAAACCCACATAACGGGTAAAAATAGGTCTGTCCTTGACTTATAAATGATGTAACTAACTTATTTCCTATTTTAAGTTATCTTCTGCCAGCAGTATCCATAAATTCTCCAAAAACGTCAAGTGTGAGCTGGTCTCGCGAATTACAAGACTGTAAACATTTGCGTTTCTATTTCCTGTGTACTATTCCTCTAATGTCAATTAGCCTCTAATCAGTCACATTACGATAAAATTAGGATGTTGTTTATGGAAAGTTTCTCTAAAAAAGAAGTGGCTAACTACAACATAGATATAGTAAGTACTGTACGTCCAACTTAGTAAAGTGGTTGTTTGTTCCTCAAGGCTATTATTAAATCGATATATTTGATATTTATGCGGTAACCGGTGTTTCTTAATATTTAGCAATAATACCTGTTCAATAATGGTCTCCTCTTCGACTTCTTCTTTGACTTCAGGATCAATTTCCACGTCCGCGTCTAAATCTGCATCTGCGTCGACGTCCGCGTCATCATCCGCATCGGCATCACCGCCTAGCCCGTTGTATTTCATTTCACCCCGCTCCAGAGCCTCTAAATTTTCTGTAAAGGCAATCCTTACTAATATTATAAATGCGAAAATGCGGTTGTTTGTTACGCTTTCACACCACTACTCTACTCAACCGATCATCATGAATACATTATAGTCCAGAACTTTCCCGACATAGGCTACTTTTGACCCCAAAAAAAAGTAATGGTTTCTGTGAGACTTGCATAAAGATAGTAGAGTGAAATCTAAAATCTGTTTGAAATCCACGCGGGCGAAGTCACGGAAAGAATCTACTCTATAAAAAAAGATAAGTGACCTTAATTAGCTTTATCCGTGTGGTGACGGACTAATAATATAAGTATCACCACCCCATTTTTTTCTTGTATAAGGCGATTAAGTGAAGTAAGTTATCACCCATTGCAACGCTAGTGGTAGGGTTGGATACCAAGTAGGAGTAGTCACTTGTCATCGAGTTCTAGCTCGCGTGACAAACCATGAAGCGGCTCTCGTGTGTTTTGGTTGTTGGGGAAGATAGGCGCCCATACAATCATTTTCATTCCACGAAATGGAATACGAAGCAGCGGCTGAGCAGTATTCTTAGGTCACCATTTACCATCAGATGGCCCGTGGCTCGTCTGACACCATAAGAAATTAAAAAAAAACCCCAGTGATATTTTAGGGGAGTTCTCGAACCTATTTTTGATGCGAGAACTCCCCTAAAATATATAATCACTGTGGAGTATTTTTTCGTGCATTTTATATTAGCAATTTAATGAATATAGTTTTTGTTTATCATAGTCGTAAGTAGTTGTTATATAATTTATTAACTACTATTCACTATGGAATACCTTAATAAAGTTTATTATCATACCTGGATAAACCATCGCTTTTTTGATTGCCTGAGGATCTTTTCGAGACCATTTTTGTACTTCCTCGTCCATTTTCTCAACTTTGGCAGGATTCATAGCCCATAGACATCCTGAAAGAACAATATTTACCACCGATTATTAGTTTATTGTACTTAATGCCTATAATTTCCTAGTAATTTTTTCCATGCCCAACATAGATTTATAAGACTTACGCATGTTTTCTAGAGGGGTAGGTAGTAGGTAGAGACAACGAATTGTTATTAGTCTTAAAATAACCTTTCCCTCCCCACTTTTTGCCCCCGTGGAAACAAGAAGTAACGGGTGGCGAATCAACACCACGCCATGTAGACGACTGTTACTAAGATTTTCCATAGCGTTCCCACAGGATGTAATATGAATAGAGATGGGGATGTAGATGTAATCTTCAGTACAGCTTATTAATGTCCTGTAGAGGGCCAGTGTTGGTTAACTGTCCCCAGTTCTACTTTACTTGAATTTGACACTACGCTCGGTTTATATTTTACTTTATAGAAACTAATTTCACTAATTCAGTAACTAACCTTTTCTTTGACTCCCATTTGTAGATGGTTTTTCAATTTTTTCAAAACATTTGTTCAAACTGAGATTGTGTCTCACAGAGTTTTTCCAGCCATTAGGAGCAGTTTTAAAGTAGGGGAAATGTTGACTGCCGAAAATTATTAAAATTAACAAACATTTAAATACAAAATATATTAATAAATATATACATGCCATACTTATAAATGTGCCGGTTTCACAAGGAAGTTTATCAATGCCGATTTAAAGGCTATCGAAAGATGCCAATTCTCAAGAAAATAGAAAAAAGGATATTACAAAAACGCCAGTGCGATGCAAGCGTCAACTTTCTTTGTTCAACAGATGAAAACACAGAAAAACGAAGGAATTGTGAGGCTATCAAACCGCATTGTCGTACCAAATATGGTCAGTTTATTACAATCAGCCAACTTTTTACGATATGGACGACTTCACATAAAACTTTTGTGACTAAAATTAAGTGGTATTTTTCATCATTCAGCTACTACTAGACGCACAAAGTTCTTTGCGTTTAAATCGGCAATTTTATAGGTATTAAATATCATCAGTGTTAACTTACCACATAAAATTATAAATTTCTGAAACAGGTAGGCTACCTGTTCTTGAATTTTTTAACGCCATTGCTATTAAGCAGGAGTAAGAATATGCCGGCTTAGGAAACTCTCCAGAAATGTTTTTAGTGGAGTTATTTATGTACTTAGACTGACTATTATCTAGTGTGAATGCTCCGCTTACGGAAGTTTTAATTATATGCCTATTGTTATTTAACGATGAGTTGTCAATTAATATTGTAGCCTGGCTCTTGTTACCATTAGTTAAAATTGTTCTAGATTCATTTATTTGTTGAGCATCTAAAATGTGTATATTGCCAGATATAATTGTTTTTGCCCCTAATGACTTTGTAACTTTTGTATTTGTATTTAAGATGGAACAACTTTTATTATTTACTTTTATTAATTCGGATTGGCTTTTTATCCGCACTGTGGTTGGTGTCGTTATATTGGAGACTTTAGACTTGTCTAAATCTTTTAATAAATCTTTTACGACAGTTTTTTCGTGTTTTCTAACGTAAATAACCATCTGCGTGGCTTCTTCTAAGTCTTTATTTTTTTTCTGAGTAGGTTTTTCAGGTTCTTGTACTTTAGATACTTTAATTGCATTAGGAGAAAATGTTAAGTGACTTTTTTCTTCTTTAGGACTCAGTATTGATATACTATTACATAAATCATCCTCTGCGGCAGCAGATGTTAATAATAAATTCGACGCTTCTTCTTTGACAATGTTTTTTACTGGTGTTTCTATAAAAGAAGACGGCATTACAGAATTTGGATTAACCATTACTGCATTGGCTTCAGATCCATATAGATCTAGATTATGAACAAAACTAGAACTATTATTCAACCATGTAGCGGAGTTGTCAGTATCCATGTCCAATAATGGAGGTAATTCTGAAAAATGTGCTCCTAAGGAATCCTGTAAATTATAAAAACGTAATATAAGTTTTGTACGAATATTACTAGTGGTTATGAGACGAATATTATACATTTTCAAAGAAACTAACTTGGATATCGGTCATACTACTGAGGTCTGTAGCGATTTCATTTTTGATATCCATGTCAAGCATGTCCTGTAGCGAATCCGTGATGTATAAATCCATGTCGGCGCACCACTGCAACAAAATATTTGTTTAGTTAGTGTTGTTAGTGTTATCATTTATGAAGAATATTTAGTTCGTGAATATATCTACGGACTCTCGGAATATAGAAATAGCTTTCGCGCCAATTTCAATAAAATTAAAGCTTTAATATTCTGGGCCAGTAGAGGTATTACAATGAAACCACTACGGCTACGCTAGACGGAAACCTGTTTTTGATCAAGGTATGCGCTACCCTACCATGCACGACGTAAACGTCTTGCTCACACATCCATTCAACGAAGTTTTAAAAATTATGAAATAGATTTAATTTTAACCATCCCTTTCAAGACAATGGGTTGCTTACAAGTGATGTGTAAAAATTAAATAACGGTATCATCGGTAAGGTTAGAATATTTAGAAAGATTGATTTTTGACTGTCTTTAAAAATCGTGGTACTCGTACAATCATCCTAGTTTAAAAAAAAGATACACTTGATTTGATATGCCGTGCTATGCTCGGAGTGGTTCATAATTTGAACGGTATCGTGCAAGTTATTATATACTCTCATTTTTGGATTCATATGATTAACGAAGTAGTAAAGTAAAAAAAGTACTAGTAACGTAGTAGTAAAAAAGTCTACTAGATACTATTTTGTTTTATTTATCACTTTCTTTCTCACTTCTATGTGAATCGGCTTAAAATGTTTAAATTACAGCAACACTATATTCCATGATTTGTAATACAGTAGAGACAAAAAAGCTCATTTTCGTGAACACGTATTCACACATTCAGCAAGAGAAAATATAATTATAACAATTATGATAGAAGCCGATTTTTTTGACGTCTTTAAAAATAAATCGGAATAATCTTTATATCGCGGGGGACTTTACAAACGTATAATTTGACAGATACTAGTGGTGGTGGGAATTGATTCGACAACATTCGGCACGGGAGGCCGTTATTGAGGTTTAGATATCCGCCAGCTTAATGGTAATCATAATTTAATTATTTTATTATATTAATTGGCTTCTATTTAGATAATTATGTTGTTCCAAATTAAGTATTTCTCTGACACCCAATAAATATCTGAAGAGGTAGAGGCAAACTACATTGGGAACGTTTTTATTTTACTAAAATCCGACCAAGACATCACTTTTTAAATTGTAATAGTTTCGTTGCAAATATTTTGAACAGTTTCGTGATTTAGAAATTATTTGGTACGTTGTTCGTTTCTGATAAATTCATTTTGTTGAAATATTGGTGACATCGAGAAAGGTTTAAGTGGCTTACAAGATGTAGGTTCCAAAGAGTTGGTAGGTTTTGAATATAACCGATGTGACCAATACATAGCCTCAAAATTGAACATAACGACAAAATTCTATTTGTATTTTTTTTGTGAATGTAGGTAATGTATTTTGATATTTTTATATATTTTTGCATTTTTCATGCTTAGGCACATAATTTAACTCAAAGTGCGTAAATTCGAAATCTAAAATAATAGTCACAAGCAGGATGTAATGTACTCCGACATCGCAGTACTGCTTCTATTTGGATAGATACTTAAATTATTACACCTACTACTATTACATAATACTTTAGAGCGAATCCTAACTCCCAAAATATGCCCTTGTACTTAAGTATTTAGCTATTGAACGTGTTTTAGAAACACGCAGCAGAATAAAGCTATTTCTAGCAGCGTATACGTTACATTTTCAATATATCACGAAAAATACCTATATCATTATGTAGATTATTACCTGCTAACTTATATAATTTTGCTAATATAGCAATAATATTTAATGAGTAAGTTTCAATTAATAGTCACCCCTCGTGGACTTTTTACCCACAAGACTATGGCTCTCATAGGTATCTGGGAGACGGGTAAGCTTTGTGTCCTGGGGTTTGTACCTCCTAATGACCGGCAGCAGTCTTACTAGGTCCGTATACCCGTGTAAGCCCCTCAAGTCTAAGGCATTAACATATTACACTATACGGGACGGTTTTATTTTAATTGGTCTTCTTAGTAAAAATAATTAATAAATCGTTCGTCTTTGTGCCTATCGAAGGTGGATTATGCCTGGTTTACCATTAAATTCGTAGAGTGCAGTGACAGATAAGCGTATAGGAAGTTATTATCAAACAAAATATTCCGGACCGATACTTTGTTAGAATCGTTTGTGTTACTACACTCCTTTACAAGCCTAGTCAGAAAGTGTCTGAAAAGGCCCGACCGGCTGTGCACAATGGAGTGTTAGTGCCAACTTTAATGTACGGAAGTGAAAGTTGGGTGTGGCAGAAAAAAAACAAAGTAGAATGAATGCTGTGGAGATGAGGAGAGCTTTAATGTGTGGGGTGTAACTTTGAAAAACAGAGTAAGTAACAGTATAGTGAGAGAACGATGTGGTGTAAAAGATTCAGTGATTTGCATTGATTTATCGCATGGTATTGGTTAAGATGTTTTGGGCACTTAGAAAGGATGGATGAAAGAAGGATGACAACAAGATATATAATTATGGCGAGCGTAAATGGTGCAGTTGGGAGGGGTAAACCTCGTCGAACGTTCTCTGACCAATTCACAGAGGTTATCAAGAAAGGTCAAGTCATGAGTACTCTTAACCGATGTGAATCTATCTATGAGGAATATAATATGAGTGAATGAGGCACTCTTAACCGATGTGAATCTATCTATGAGGAATATAATATGAGTGAATGAGGCAAGAAAGGCTTTTTGAAAAAAATCGGTGCTTTTTATACGTAAAAATCTCTACTTATACTACTATACATTACTATGGAAAATTTGGCCCCACCCCCTTCCCGACGTCAAATCGCCCGTAAATTATTTTTCCTTTTATTTTCTTACTGTTCCAATGGGTTTCATCCTACTATTATTTTTTTGGTTTCGAAAATTATCGATATTAAGATGCTTTTATTTACATATATTTTCTTATTGGAGGACTCGAAATCCTGGATGTTTTAAAAAAACAATTTCTGACGCCTACTTATAAGTAAGAAAGAGAGGCTCACAAATAGGGTGAGGGAAAGAGATAGCTATACTAAATAGAGAGGGGTCAAACAACCCCTACCGAATTGCTCTGACGCTCCTTGTCGCTTCCCTTACAAATGTTTGTTTGGAATTGGATAAAATTTTAGCAGATATTAAAATATAAAGGCTTTGAACGTTTTTGGTTACGTATGATAATCGATTATATATATACATATATAATATATCTACGAGTATCTACGGTCAAAATATTTTTACAACTCGTATAATTAAAAACCATGAACTCGTGAGGCTAAATGTGCTTAAGCTGGCCTGCGAGTACATCTCATGGATGCTTATGTTATTTTCGTCGTTTTACATTATAGGTATACTCTGAATAGTAGGTATCGCTGTGCCATTCAACCTGTATTTTCTGTACACATCTGCATAATGTACGGAATAAAAGTGCTCTTAAATTATTTGTTAATATATTTTTTATCATTTGGTCTGCTAAAATTAACTAGTTTCTCACGAAACATGCATAACCATACGGTGCCCGCTAGATATATTGTCATAACGTGCACTAGGTTTTAAAATTGTAGTCTCGTATCGTACCTATCTTCGCGCATCTCACAAATACAACTGAAACTGATGAAACCTTTGTTATGTAAAACTACAATGTTTATGTTTACTAATCAAAGTAACGTGTACTAAGCCCTTCGTATTGATAGCTTAGGTGTCTAGACAGTGAGGACGTGAAATAGAAATTGATCACTAATCTAGTATTCAATATCAAGAACTTGTCATCAGTTTTCTTGAGATTTTCTTGCTGCAGAGATATTATATCTGCTTATTTCTCTGTCGCTTTTTTAGTAAAATAATGTTAAAAAAACGTACAATTAAAATCTGATTATCTAACGATGCTCAATTACAGTAAGCACAAATTTAGCCCCTATAAGTTCCAGTGGTATGGTTAGATGGAGTGCTTAGTGGGAAGGTGTGGAGGCACCGCAAGGGGCCGCCCGCCGCCGCCGTGTCCTCGAACCTGACCGCGCGCGCTCGCCTTGAACTCATCGTGCTAGACTCTCGCGTCAATCGTGATGGCCGACACTTGTGCCTTCGCTAGCGCCAGCCGCGAAAAATCGCCGATTTAAATCTAAATATACGTGAATATTTCCCAAGCTTTATAAACTATAATAGTTATAATGATTTCGAGATTGAATTATATTCATAACCTATATTATTTAAATACCCAATAGGAAAGCATGGCGCCAAAAATATGCATTATGTTTACGATGCGCGCGCAGTCGTGGTCCGTAATAACTGGGTAGAAGAAGTATTGATTACATGCGCAAAGCTCACCCCTCGACTACTCAGCTTTCATAAAAACTTACCTGCTTACATAGAGAGGGGAAAGTGAAATAATTTACAAATTATTATCGTAAATATATCGATAGAAACACATACAAAATGTCTAGAATGGAAGCTGTAGTTTTGTTTATATGAATTCTATAAAACAGTTATTGCTCTAAAGATTTTTCTTTCCACTATCAAATTAATCCCACAAAATTGCCGCACGTCATGCGGTAGTAGGAAAAGACAGATGGCATAAGAGTTCAACGGCCTCACAGTAAATGACTGACTCAACGGTTCATGAATAGGAATTTCAAGAACAATTTTATTTCAATTTTCCGACGACTTTTTAAGCCTACTTACCTACCTACAAGTAGTATTTTTTATTACCTATTAGACTGAAGTTGACGTGATGTAACTAATTATAATGTACCTATATAAATATTACAAGAATGTTTATCATTATTATATCTTTTGCGTGAAGGATTCATTATTTTATTTTCATTCATGTCTGACCAGAAGTAAATTTATTGTTAAATAGCCTTTCCCCGCGGTACTAGCTCCACCGTAGACAAATCTAGTTAATAGGTTATCTCATGTTTCCGATACAGTATCAGGATCAAACGTATAGGTAGGTACCAGTTTTTAAGTCTAATCAAGAGCTACCAAACAAAAATAAAACCATCAAAATCAATTCAGCAGTTTTTGCGTGATGCACATACAAACATCGGACAGATAAAAATGGTTTCTTTTTGGCTTCTGTTGTTGATAAAGACCCTTCCCCCATATTATACTTCTATATCTGTAATGTATAAGGTATACATGGGCCTGTTCCAATTATATTATTATTATAATTATGTAGGTACTTATAGATTTTTCTAGTGACACTATAGTACCTAAGCACAGTAGTTTTCTAGTGACACTATAGTACTAGTATCAGTTCCATGTCATGTAAGTCCAGCAGTGGACGATAAAAGGCTGATGGATGGACTATCAGTTCGCCTACAAAACAAATTCTGGATTTGCAATCATATCATTCATATCAGTTCTCAATGCCGGAAAAAGCACCGTTGACGAAGATCACCACACTTATAGCTTTTACAACGTACACGGTTTTGTTACGTTGAATTAGCAATTTTACCTGACGATAGTTTGACTGTCATAGTGAGTATATTTTCCAGAGGGGTAGGCAGACAGCTGATTGCCACATTGCAAACAGCCTTGCACTGTCCACTCAATGACACCACTGAAGGAATGTAATATGGTTCCGGTGGCCCGCCAATAAAGGTGGAAGACAGCACACGGCGGGTTTCTTTAGTTGGTGAGGGCCCCATACTACCCTGATTGTTGGCCCGCACGACGGGGTGTGCGGTTAGGAACATTTTTTTCCGCCTTAACAAAAAAATAAGGGCAGGTTGACGGCAGGCTGTTATTTTTACGTGGTACATTCTTAGTAGGTACAAGGACTTCAATATTTTTAATACAAATTATCATTAGGTATATTTAGTTAGTGCCTATTTGTCACTATGTTCTCTGTTGGGCCTATTTATCATTATATTTATTCTCCTTTGTTTATCACAGACAACAGTAAGGACTGGTAGCAGCAGCAAAATCCATGAACTGCGGTTGCAGAAAATAGTTATCTGATTCTCATTTTTATATGGATTTTAAGAGCATTTAAAATAATTCTAAACACATTTCATTTAGATTGTAGGTATATAGAATAGCCACTGTCTTTGTATCTTATTAGTATACTACTCCTACTACGATTGGCGTTATAGCGCAGCCACGATACCCGCAGCTTTTTTGTTCAGCAAACTATGCACCGGGTGCTACTACAGACTACAACACTTCCGTCTCGTTGGTAACGCCCCTCCCAGTCATCGTCGCCCATACGTCTACATCACCCATACGCAACCTGTGGCCCGCTATGCTTTTAAGCAAAATAGTTTAAGTAGTAGATCAGCTATATCAACCTGCGCCAATGGTTATGATTGGAATTTGGTAATTAACTTAACTTTCAAACTACATAAATAAATGTTACGGGATTTTTTAGCTATTTCCATAAGTAAAAGCTTGAGTACGACTGATGTTGACTAACAGAATTTTAACGTGGTCATCATGACCTTCTATGACCTGGGTTTGATATTGATATTTTTTTGTAAACTCATTTAAGTAAATAGTCTTCGTGTGATGGAAAACATGCATATGGTTAAATGCTGTGATATCCACGACTGACTGCCACCATCATGATCATCCATGGTCTGCTGTACAGGAGGTAGGTTACATACATTGTTAATTAGACTCGTTACAATTAGGTTGCACTCAGACGTCAACTACTCCCGGCCGACTGGCCCGTCTCGCTGAGTGCAGTGCACGGTGACGGACGCACACATATGAACACTGCAATACAATACACCCGTGTTCGTGTATTTACCACTACAATGGAACGAAGCAGTCATTGTTGTTGAAAGTTTTTAAATTCTCTTCACTAAACGGCCGGGCGTGGGAACGTATCGTTTCATATTTTATGGCGTATGTATTAATTAATTATGTCTCACATAGTCCGCTGTACCCTATACCTACGAGAAAATCTTATTAAAACTTAATCCAAAAACTTATAAGGGTCTTTTGATTACGAATGGCTAGGTCGTAAGTTACACGAGTGATCCTTTCGTCCCGTGATTTACTCCTCTTTCCCATGACTTTACAAACTCCATCCATCTTTGCCTCGGTGGTGCAGCGGTAGTGTGTGCGACTGCTGATCATGAGGTCTCGGGTTCGATCCCCGGGTCGGGCAATGTTATTGAGCTTTTTCGTAAAAAGTAAATTCTTAGTAGCAGCCCGGAGTTGGAAATGTGCTCGGTAGATGTCAATAGGCTCGCCCCTATTACGTGGGACTTAACATAGGTGGCGAACCGTAAGGCCCTCTTGCGACGTCCGCAGAGGGCCATAGCGGTGAGGGCCATAAGGGGGTACCGTACGGTGTCCTGGGCCGCAGCCACGCTGCTGGCGGGCGACCCACCTTGGCCCCTCCAGGCTGAGGCACTGGCAGAGGTCTATTGGTTACGTGCCGCGGCGCGGGCTGGGGGCGAGGAAATCTCCCAAAGGAGTCTGAGCGGAGCACGATAAGCGGCTCGAGGAATGTTGATCCAGCGGTGGACGGAGGAGCTGGAGTCCCCTGGAGCAGGACGGGGGACTATAGAGGCGGTTGCGCCACACCTCCATCGCTGGTTGAATCGAAAGCACGGCAACCTCACTTTTAGGTTGACGCAGGTGCTTACCGGACACGGGTGCTTCGGTAAGTACCTGCATCGTATTGGCAGAGAAGAGGCCCCCGGATGCCACGAGTGTGGTGCGCAAGTCGATGACGCGCGCCACACTCTTGAGGAATGCCCCACCTGGGGGCCCCAGCGCCGCGCTCTGTCGGCGGTAATTGGAGGAGACCTGTCGCTGCCAACCGTAATCTCACAAATGCTTGGCGGCGACAGGTGCTGGTCGTCTATGGCCTCCTTCTGCGAAGCCGTTATGTCACTGAAGGAGTCCGCGGAGCGGGAACCTGAGGCGTCTGCCCACGCCGACTCGCTCCGCCGACGGTGGCCTGGGCGGAGGAGGCGGCGTTACGCTCACCTCCTCCCACCGCCTTGATGAAGACAGGGCGTGGCCAGTAGGCCATCCGCCTTGGGTGCCGGAGTAGAATGTCGAAAGATGACCCTCTGGCGCCCCGCTAATAGGAGTGGAAGGGGCCGCTGTGGTTTTAGTGGGTATTCCGGGCGCAACTAAGATCTGAGCATCCGGCGAGTCCTACATGCCCCTCCATTGTCATCGGGGGGATGCGTAAATGCATTTCCACAGCGACACAAAAAAAAAAAAAAAAGGTTATGTTTATTTCACACAGCATAATTAAGTCCCGGTATCTAAATTAGAGCCTTTGCAGTAGGCTCACTTATGATACACCAGACACTAGACTTTAATACCTACCTAACATCCATCGAATGCAGATAGCACAGAACCACCCGTTGTGGCACTCTCTTGGGTAGGCTCCATATGTTCATCAGTGGACGTCCTAGTGAGGACGGATGAATTTAATCAATTAATTTTCTGAGTGCGGAGTGCGGGTTAATGGTATTTTTCGCATAATTCTCAAGTAAGTAAATAGTAAACATTCTGAAAACTATTTTTAAGGATATTATTAACCATTTGGTTTATTTTATGTTTAAACCGAGGAGGATTCATTCAATCGATACACTGCTGGACATAAGCCTTCTCAAGAGAGCGCTACAACGAGCGGTATTGTGCTGACATCCAACGGCTCCCTGCGCCTTTGACTAGATCGTCGGTTCATCTGGTGGGAGGTCGTCCTGAGCTGCGCCGTGTGCGTTACCTACCTACGTGGTCGCCACTAGAGAAGCATTTTCTCCAACGGTTGTCGGTTTGTCGAGCGATGTGGCCTGCTCATTGACACTTCAGCATGCCAACCCGGCAGGCTATGTCGGTCACTCTCGTTCTCCTACGGATCTCCGTATTACGGATTCGATGACGTAGGGAAATACCAAGCACAGCCCGCTTCATGGCACGCTGAGCGACTTTGAGGCCAACATTCAGAGACCACGTCTCTGTTCTATGTCATCACTAGTAACACACACTAATCGTATCTTTTTTTTTCCAGACGCTGCGGATATATGCATGCAGTGTGTGTACCTATATCATTAATTAGGTACCAGGTAGGTACAGTAAACAAAAATAACCCGTACTTTTCATTGACATAATTCTCAACCTTACCTGTAAATCAGGTAGGTACCTACCTGCATTACTTTTCAATTATTCAAAAACCAAGTTAAAAATTTACAATACAGTAGGTGCTCCAAATACAGAGCAACTAAGTTGAAGAAACTAACTAAGAGTTTTATTTAAAGGTTGTCAGTTGCAGCAACAAAAACGCCGAGTTTGCCGGTTGCCGCGCTTGTAAATAAACTTTTCAAATCCTAGTCACAGTCGAAGAACCATACCGTCGGCCATCGAAGACGTCTAGACAGGGCAATCGTGCGGTGCGATGCGGGGTGAGATGCGGGCGGGGCGCTCCCGAACGGCCGAACATTTACGCTCAGTCGTTCTGGAGCTATTTGTCTGGGCTATCGAGTGGCCATAGGAACTCCATAAAACAACATAACGCCATGGAGTTTGGGCTCGTATGATTCGTCTTGACGAGTACTTGGTATCTAGATGGTATCCGGAGTCAGATAATGGAGCTGGAAGATGGCCACATTAACTCTGTAATGAAACGACACAACCAACCCCATATACTCGTTTGTCTTGACGAGTAATTTGTCTTTAAATGGTATCTAGGGTCTGATGATGGAGCTGGAAGGTGGCCAAAGAAACTCCGTTATAAAACGACATAACCCCATGGAGTTAGGGACGTCTCTACAATAAAACCACGCAAGCCCATCGAGTTTGGACTCGTTTGATTCGTCTTGACGAGTACTTTGTCTCTAGATAGTATCCAGGATCGGATAATGGAGCTGGAAGGTTGCAATGGGCACTCTGCTATAAAACGCCGCTATCCCATCAACTTTGGAATCGTTTGATTCGTTTACAAGTACTCCGGTCCTAAAGGATATCCAGGGCCTGATGATGATCAGTCCGCCACCCTAGCAGAAGCAGGCCAGATATGGTGGCGCACGTGTTCCGCGATCACCTCTCGACGAAGGAGGGCTAGGGCCTCCAAACCAGACGGGGCTACTAGCACTGGAGGCCCAGACCTGCCTGGGGTGGAAGAAATCATGCGTAGAGCGTACACCTCGCCCCTGGCCACAGGAAGTCTATAGGAACACTGCGGAGCTTTAGCATGTAGGTATACCGATTCTAACGTTTTTGCCCACCCGCCAGAGGGTATCCATATCCATAAAGGATTACCTCACGAAAAAAAAGGCTTGATGATAATTTATGTCCATTTTCGTTATTTTACACATCTCATAATTTTATACAAGCACACATTGAAAAAGTTACGAACATTTTATTTCTACTCATTATTTCTACAAAATAATTTCGATGTTTGTCCGTGTAAAGTTTAAGTGTAAGCAATTATCACCCATTGCATTACTGGTGGTAGGGCTGGGTACCAAGTGAGAGTACTCACTTGCTATCAGGCCCAAACGGGTCGGTACCACCATCTACTGTGTGACCGATCATGAATTCATCGACATATACCTAAATGATGAAGCACGTCAATATGTTTTGGCTGTAGCAGAAGATAGCTGTTTATTCTTTCATTTCATATCTGAGAAATGAAAGGTGCGCAAACGGGCGGATTATGAATTTAGATAGGTAAGTATCTTTTGTTATCTATACATAAATCAATTATGTTAAAATAATACTAGTAAAGACAAAGGTATCTAGTTAGTGAATACAGTGAATTACTAAAAATCTACTTTCATTCGTTTAAGTCGTAGTAAAAGTATCTAGATTAGTTTTTATATTAAAGCGCTAAAATACTTATGAACATGTGACGCCATGCTATGTAGTAGGTTGGTTTAGCCGGTTTTCGTCCATTTAGCGGAGTTGCCAGATTAAGGGCTTAAAAATTATGTTCTACTTGCCCAGCTCTAACAAACCAATTTTATATTAGAAGCTAATATAATCTATTTTAGGTTTATATTAAGTAACAAATAATTATAGTCAACGTGTTTTTTATATAAAAGGTTTTAGTGAAAAGTACCGATTTCGTTACGTTTTCGACCTTGTAAAGGCTAGTTTTCGTCCACGGTGTTTAAATAAGGATATATAAACGTACCCTACTTGCTAAATTAAAAGCCAGTGTTTCAATCATATTTTTTAATCAACTTCAAATGCTTCCCAATGCGTTTTAATAGAATAACATAAGAAAGTAATACAAATACAGAACAAATTATTTGTGAATGAGGAAAAAGAGAACTTTATTGCGAGCGGGAATCGAACCTGCGTCCCTTCCAATCTGGGGAAGTGCTTAAAGCCACTGAGCTACCGCACTGACCTTTCGGCCATACCCAATCTCCTCATCACATTTGTCTTTACGACCAACGGTACGCAGACGCAGGTTCGATTCCCGCTTGCACTAAATTTCTCTTTTTCCTTATTCAAATAATTTGTACTTTAAAGTAGCCGAGCCGGTCAAGTGCTAAAATACAGATTTTGTAAGTAATTCGTTAAATGAGTACGAAACACACATTTTAATGTTTTCTTTATGTATCAACTTAGTCATTAATTCCCTAAACATAAGAAATACATTCCTAAAACAATTTAAAAAAATCAGCGCTGTTAGCGTGCACCACTATTTTTCAAACTTTTATGTGACGTTTTCGTAGCTTAGAAGTAAGCCGCCAGACTGAAGCAGCTTTTATTCAAGTTTTGACTTGTTAAAAACTATTCTAAATTGATAGACGTGCAGATTTGATATTAAGGTACGCAACGAGTCCAAATTTGCGTGGTTTACTATTTTTATGATGCCCTCGTGAAACATTTACGTAGGGCGCGCGCTAGTGGACGAAAACAGGACCTGGATGGGAAACCGGCTAAATGACCCTATGTACCTACTTAAAGCAAATTATAACCTCAAAATGAGTTAGTTTCTTCAACTACTTTGGTTATTAAGTATGCGGTTTTGGAAGTGTCCGTGACCATATTTTAATTTCGATCTAATATAATGGTTATTAACCACGCAAAAACATTTTTTGCGGCTGTTGGTTTTTAGGGCATCAATGAATGGCAGCCGAGCAATGCCATTTTAATTAACTTTACTTAGTTTGTAGAGATGGGCCGAATGTGATTTTAACCGAGTGTTGGCTTTCTCGGGAGTAACTTATCGTGTTCTGTGTGTATTTTTTTATGAAAGACAACGTCGTAAAACAATAAGTATTATTTCAAATTATTGGGTTTATTGATAGACTTCTGGATTGCGAAAAAAACTATTTATATATATATATCTTAATTTATCTATAACTATTATAGTTTAGTGTACCTACAGACCATGATTAAATTATTCTAGAATAATGGTATATGTGGGTTATTTTACAGCTGTGAAAGATTTGATTTCTTAATTTTAGTAGAAACCATACCTTTTTCTTATACCGAATGTTCGGCATTTAAGACCGAACTTCGGCCGAATGCCGAAGTTCGGTTCAAGCCACCGAAATTCGGTTAAACCGAATGTAAAACGAATTTCGGCACATCCCTATTAATTTCTTTAAATGTGTAATAAAAGAAGAATATAAAAAATATACTTATTTACTTATCATCACGCCATTTCCCTTGCGGGTAGGCAGAGAGAACAGAGTGCCAAGAGCTTCTATTCTTGCATACATCTCTCGCTTCATCAACATTCATAACTCTCTTCATACACGCTCGCCGGTTTCGGAGACTCCTGACTCCACCTTCCTTCAATACATGACCGATTTGGTCTAGGTAGGCGAGTCTCGGTCTCCCCTGTACCTACATCCTTCCAATTTCGCATTGTATATCTTCTTAACCAGTCGCTCGTCCGGCATTCTTTCCACATGTCCGAACCACGCACCCTCGCATCTTTACACCAATACTCTTTCATACCTACTCGCTCTCTTACGTCATCGTTACGAATGCGGTCAGTCAGCCTCACTCGACAGATTCTCCGCAGAGATCGCATTTCGACCGCATTGATTTTACTATCATGCTCCTTTTTGCATACCCAACTCTCGCTTCCATACAATAACGTTGGGACAAGCTCTGCGTTGTGTATTGCGACACGTGCCTTCTGGCTGAGGTGATGACTGCCGAGAAGTTGTCCCAATGCTCCGTTCACTCTATTTCCCGCATTCACTCTTCTCTCTACATCAGTGGTGTACCTTCCATCCCGACTGAATCCACATCGAAGATATACAAAATATAGATTTATTAATTTCCTGCCAATGTGACAACCCTAGCACTTTTATTCATAGTGACGAATGTCTAGACGGATTCGGCTTTTTCGACAACATCAAAGGTGATGACTGACTGTATGGTTCTTAGACTGTGTCATGGTTATAGTCAGTGTGAATATGTAATGTATTATAATAGTAGTACCTATCTCGAAGAAGGAGCTGGAGTAACTTGGATTGGCGCAACTGTCACTTGCTGGTTGTAGCGGCGAAGTTGCCCAGTTTACGTTACGATTGCTACAATTTTAAGATTTTAAATAAATTTTTAAAATCTGTGTCACAGATTCTGTAATCAACAATCAGTGTGACGTGACTGTGGATTTGAAGGTGGCACTTGTATTTTTATTTTCATTACGTCGACGTACTCTCCGTCGACGACAAACGATTACTTACTAATTGAATTTGGGTAATACTTTTTTACAAAATTGAAATTAATTAGTAGACTGAAGACAGTTGCGACCACCAAAACAAGCATCAATAATTGCAACGTCTGCGCACTTTAATTTGTTTATGAAAATCATCCGGCAAGCAACTAGCTGCTCTAGAAGCTTTAAAGTTGCTACGTGTGGAGAGCGCCTTAGAACTAAAATTGTGTTTTTTTAAACTTATGCCTTGATTATTACCTTTCAAATAAATAATGTTAAACCAGGTAAGCAAGTTGGTATGAGGTCTATATTACCTAAGTAGGTATTCTAAATACGTTTACTACCTACTCGTTCATGGATTGGAGATTATTTACCTTATTAGACCCATGGTTTGGCTAGCCACGTTTTGATAACGGTAGCCAGATTTGCGATATTTAGAAGAAACGAAATTACCTATCGCGGTTTAATAATAAGAAATCAATTAAAAATATATATATATGTTTGAACACGAGAAATAGGATGTATACCTACAACGAAAATAAAACCCGAACGCCTAATGAATGTGTTCCTGTCCTTTATTCACAAGGTATATTTTGGCTTGTTAGAAAGAGACAAAACTAAACAGAATTGTGAATTATTATTGAAATGTCCGTTAGCTATATAACTACAGGTTATTCATTTCACAGGCTAGGTAAGTAAGTAAATGATAATTCTATACAGGGAAATTTGGTTATATAAAACCACAATATTACAATTACCCCAATTTATAAAGCATTGTTGTTAAACACGCGTAAATCCGTCTTCACATAGAAGTGTTTTCCCGCCATTTCATTAATTTATGTTAGTAAGTAAAAAAATAAAAACAATTATCATTCATAGCAGACACGAGTATCGTATTAAAACGTAAATAACACTGTTTTATGTTGCACATAACATAATTTCGTTTAATGACATCAAAAAGAGCGGGACACATTAACATTGGACTTTCCCATAGTAAATTGCTTGTTTTAAATAATAACAAAGACTAAAAATACATATTGAATGACCATAACAGTACTTACCGAATATTTATTAGCATAAATATCCCTATGCTCGATAGTATAATCCTGAATTTCACACATTTACGTTTATAAGGTCATTAGATTGACAGATATACACCACTCACTTCATACAAAAACTACTATCTGTTTTACTATTCTGTGAAAAGGTACACAAAGAACGATCTCGTTCCTTATTGGACGATATGATCCCACGTGACCTATAGCATTAGTATTCCATTGGTGTATAGCCTGCAATGACATGACGTCAATACCCAAATGTAACACTTTTAAATTACTTATTTGCTTTTGTGGCAAAATATTAACGGTAAAATTATTATTCTTTTTTATAATTTCTAAGTATCATCTTTCATAAATTTATAGAAATGTTTCATACTTACGAAATAACTTACCGATTTTATGGCTCGTCCATTCAGAACAACATGGCGATTTGTTTACACCGGCATGATAAGGCGCGAAGTACTCCTGTCGTGTATGAAGAACTATACTGATAAATCGCTATGTAAAAATGACTGCTTCTTTTCAATTACAATATTTATTTAGTCATTATCATATTATTTCAAAATTCAATCAAATATAAATATAATTGAGAGCACATGGGCGATACCACTGCTTTAGCACGCCAGCGCATTCTAGTGGCAACTATCAAAACATTTTGCCGAATGGCGGGAAACTAAAATTGAACCCGATTCATAATAGTATTCATTTCTAAAACACGTACCTACTTTTTTTCATTAGGTTGTAGCACTCGTTATATTTTGAAATGTACGTTTTGCATTAATTATTTCAGTAACGAATATAAGAAGAATAACTAGGTACAATATTATTTGAAGAATTTCATTTCTATCGCTGTTCTGGTTTAACTTTATTAATAATTCCAATGGATACTGTAAAGACTAAATAATAGAAGTGGTATTTTTAATATCCAGATTGTCATATTTTATATTCATAACATAAAGGTAAGCATAAGGTTTTCTAGAAAAAAAATCACTAATTATATATTAATTACAAAACAAATCAAATAGAATTAAAACAAGGGATTAAAAACTAGAACACTAACAATGCGTCTCGCAGACTTCTTCAATAATAATAATTAACATGCCAAGATATTATTAAAAGATATTGAGTAAACAAGTGGCCTCATTGTATGATTAAGTCTGTAAAAAGTAATAACATTCTATCATAGTTGCATTATTATTAATTTAATAAATAACAGTTTTCTTGCAAGGCAACATTTAGCATATTATCAGCACAATACTAAGATGAACACTTTAAAATCTATAAATTAGGTTTATATTATAGAATCAAATGCAATAGAAACAGCATAACATCCAGGTAAAATGCAGTCAAAATATATCTAACAGGCGTAATAAGGCGGCATCGAAACACTTTGAATAGATATCGATTAGGTTGGCTAAAAACTTTGTAATAGTGAAATTATGTTGTCTTACAAGGTCAACATTATCTATGTCTAAAATATTAATCATCAGTGTAACCATAAATATAGTAACGTATAGATCACCTGACAGCTCGATAACGCGTAACCAATTTTGATTTGTCAATGTGTGCATTGGATAGTGATGTAAGTTTTAAGTGTTAGTTAGACTGACTATCGATAAAATGATAAAACAAATCGGTTTCTTTAACAAACTCGCTCATACAAATAATCATCTTCAACGAATGAAACAAAACAGACATAATAAATTAAAACAATCATAATTCATTCGTTTTTATTTATTTCACCAGCAACATCAGTCAACGATATTATGCATTTTATAAGGGAATTATACACTCAGCTTTTAGCAACATAAACCTACTTATAATTTTTAAATTATCTATCTAACTAAATCGACTTGACTGATGTGTTAGGAGAAAATATTCCAAACATTTAGGATAAATATTGACAATATACCTTGTCGACAAAGTCAAGCCCTAGTGTATATGTACTATGTAAACTTCTATGTAAAATATAAACAGCAATAATGAAATTGAAATGAATCTGTAACTGAAACAGAAAATATCAGTAATTATGACCTAAAATAAAAGCATTTAAGTTGCGATAACATCCTGAGAACTTACCTGTGAAACATGCAATTATCAGGATTGTTTGCATGATTTACATCACAGGCACTCATGGAACAAACAACCATTGTATTTAATAGTTATAATCTTATAATAAACAAGATTTATAACACAAATAAATCAAAAAACCGCAATGCTAATTTCAAGCTAGAAGACTGTAGAATACCTGTCATTCAAAGGGGTTACAATGACGTTAGATTTGCTTTCATCTTCCATCATGCTATGTTGCCGTATAAGATTTTCTTCTCGCTCACACGCTTTGGTGATCTATATTTTTCTATATCTATGAGTGTAACAGTATCGAAATCGAACAACCGTTTAGTAAAAATATAATGAAAGAGAGTAAGAATATAAAAATAGGTGATGATGAACATTGGCATCCATAACTAATGAATATACGAATATTCTTAATTATTGTAAACAAAATTCACATTTCGGTAATGAGATTTAGTGATATTGTGTTACAATACCTATTTTCAACTTTGTTTTTATAGTTATAACGAGGGACTTTTGATTTTCAAGGGTGTTTTATTACATTAATTGCTGTTTATTAGCTTACTATGGAAACTCAAACTCTATGAATAAAAACAATACATGATTATATTTATTTCCTAGCGTTTTTCCTTAACTTTATTCGGGTCAGCTTCCAATCTGTTTCGTTTTAGCTCATCACCAGAATTTCCACGAAGCCAATGCTTATCTGACCTCTGAGCTACGAGCTGCGTACTAGGAGCACCACTGGGTGACCTCACAACATTTTATTCAGGATTATGATTAAAGTAATAATCATACAGTTTCAATGGTGGTCCAAGTGGTCTGCCACTATAGCCGGAGTGACGGCACATGACGAATTTTAGTGGGTGAGAGATCCACATTACTCTATTCGTTGCCTCGAACGACAGGGTGTGCGATTAGGTGAAATTTGGTGTAATAGACTGCAACATACAGCTAAATTACAAATAATAACTTGAGAAAAAAAAGTTTGAACGCTTTTGAACATGAGGTTAGTATGATACGGAACAGCATGCCTGTTTCCAAGAGGAGTAGGCAGGGGCAACGAATTGTTATTTGTCAAAAAATTTCCTTTTGCTGCCCACTTTTCGCCTTCGTGGGAACGAGTCAACGACGGCAGGTGGCGGACCACTTGCCGCCGTTAGGATGATTATTACTAAAAATCTCCATTGTGTTCCCACAGTGAATATAATAAATTGAATAGTAGTAAATGCAAAATATAAAATCATCAATAACTTCTTAAATTCCTCCACTACATTTAACACATTTCTGAGAATTTTAAGAATAAAATTCGAAAGTGTAACAGAAGTTACACAAAAAATTTGAGAATACGTTTACATAAATATATACTGTGTTATAGATTATAACGTTCTATTAAATATTTTGTTTGTTTCCATAGTCTCTTGAACTTTCGCCATTCTTCCTGCACAGACAGTGGCCTCATCATGTTATTTATTTAGACCTAAGACAACATAATATTACTATTAAAAAATCTATACCACTGACCCACTCAATATCCATCCATCAATAACTAAAATTTCGATATTTTTATATTCCTATGCTTTTTATACAATTCAAATGTACCCAACTTCTTTATTCTATTCTTTTGTAGATAATCTTTTTTGAAATTAGATATGTCACTGGATTGACTAACAAATTGAGTTTCCTGTGGTATTACGTTAACTCTAAACTTAGTAGTGAAACCAAATTCAGATGTTGACGCCGTCGGGATAAAAGGCAAAACTTTTGGTTTTTTCAATGCAGGCTTTTTCTTTCTTTCTTCTAAGCTATCGTTTAAATATACACTTTGCTCTAAATAATTAGATGGTTTATTTCTTCTCTGTTTAGCTTGTTCGACCTTGAACGACGTTGTAGATATGATGTCCGGTTTTGGATCACTTCCTTTTGTTAGTTTATCATCCAATTCCTTTAATACATTAGTGGGCAAACGTGGCACATAAACTTTGTCAAACGAGTTCTGTTTGTTGATCTGTAATATATTTATAGTGGCATTAGAAAAATGTAATTACATATTATCAAAAAATTATAACAAATAAGTTATGAGATTTTGTATTAGTGTGTTCAGTAAAGAATAATCCTTGTATAGCGGGGGACTTTACATACAACCAATTTCACGGACACAAAGTACACCCAGACACAGAACAACAATTTGTGGATCACACAAAGGGTTGTCCTTGTAGGAATCGAATCCACAACACTCAGGCGGAAGGACAGTATCTAAGCCACTCCACCATCTGTGCTGTCATTAAGAGATAACATACAATTGCGTATGGTGGCAGGACTTTGACCGACGATCTGGTCAAAGTCGCGGGGAGCCGATGGATGCGGTCGGCACAGGATCGCTCGTTATGGCGTTCTCTTGGGGAGGCCTATGTCCAGCAGTGGGCGTTGAAAGTTGATGGATAGTGACAAGGGAGCCCACAAAATGGTAACCGTCGCTCATCTACTCAACTATACTGAGAGTATTGTCAAGCCCCTGCTCACCATAAAAATATCGAACTGAAATATGTACTTTTTTAACTATTTAGAAAATATAAGTTAAGTATAGTAATTGTTTAAGGGTCAATCAATAATGGCTTTCCATAAGAATCATCAATTACCTTTGATATCTTTTCGCCGTCATCAAAATCTCTATCTTTCCGCTTCTTATTTTTCTTTGCAGTGTCTAAAACATAAGAGTACCTAATAATAATAATTAAATACCAAATGAAGAACAATATTTTAAGTCGTCAGAATGACTAGGCTTTGCTAACCTAACGATGATTGTAGTAATCAGATTATTTATTTAAATATAAAGGTCGAACTTTTACTTTAGGTGTCAACTAATTTAGACCTTGGAAACGGGATTTCAATATTCATGTTAAATAGGAGCATTATGAAGTATTTTCTAAAGGCAACAGTGCATTTAGATTTTCATTACTAGCCCAAGACTTCATCCGCGTGGAATTTAGAATTTTTTCTGCGCGGAAACCTAGTTGTTTTTCCAAAAAGAAATTAGATTAAGTTACCTCCTTATAAGATTAGCTATCTGCCAATGAATGTCCTGTCCAAATCAATCTAGCCATTTCGGAGATTAGCCGGAACAGACAGACAAATTTGAAAATACACAGAACAGACGGATAAATTTGAAAATAGACCGAAACTATAAAAAGGATTGGTTTGTCTTTAGAGGTTTAGCCTAATATAGGAGGGCACGACGTGTTCCAGACAGCCATATTCGATAGTGTGTATATTGTTACCCTGCGCTTGAGAATTAGATTCCTCATGTTGTTCGCAAACTTTACGCTTCTTCTTTTGATTTGTGGTAATGATAGAGTCATTTAACGCTTTTGATGTGTCCAAATCTCTCTCGCCTAAAACAAAGAAAAATAATGTTTGTTATGCAATTTTATCAATATGAGCCTACCATTTTGTTTTTTGTTAAGCCAAAAAAAAAAAATTCCTAACCGTACACCCCGTCGTTCGGGGCAACGAACAGGGTAGTGTGGGGCCTTCACCCACTAAATCAAACCCGCCATGTGCCGTCTCTCCGCCTTTATTGGCGGGCCTCTGGAACTATGTTACATTCCTTCGGTGGATATGAGCCTTCTTTTGGAACCGATAATGTGTAAACTTTACAGCTGCTTAGATTATATTAATAACTATAATAAAATACCTTGCTCTGTTTGGCCAATTGAATGATTTGCAGCGAGTTTACGTTTATGTTTCCTAGACATTGTCTTCTCATTGATCACCACTTTTTCATCTGTAATTGTTTTTTTTCATTAAAATACATCTTAGTAATTGTACAAAAAGTGGGAATAAATAGGGAGTATTTTTTTTAAATTGCTTATGATGGCAGACGAGTCACGGCCCACCTGATGGTAAGTGGTAACCATCGCTCATGGACTCAACTATACCGAGAGTATTGTCAAGCCACTGCACACCATTTCATTTCTCAAATATAGAATTGAAAGAATAAACGGCTATCTTCTGCTTCAGCCAAAACATACTAACGTGTTTCAAGACCAATCACACAGGAGACGATGGTACCGACCCGCTGGGCCAGATAGCAAGTGAGTACTCTCATTAAATTTGGTACCTAGCCCTACCACCAGTAATGCAATGGGTGATAATTCCTTACTTCCCTTAGTCATCTTGTACGACACCCGCGGGAAATGATGGGTGGTGACACTTGTATTCTTAGTCCGTCACCACACGGACAACGGTATTATTAACAACTTTTGGTTTAATGGTAATAATTTTATCTATTTATTAATAAGCTATTTAGATTTTTATACCTTCAACTGTACTTTCTTTTTCAACAGCACAATCAGCTGTATTATTTTTCTGTTTTTGCTTCTTATCACTGCTATGAGAAACATTACGAATGGACACTTCTGATCTTTCTTCTGCTGTAAGATTTAATATACGTCATAAATGTTACATAATGATAACGAAATATACAGTAGTAAATAAGTCTATTGAAGTTCAACCTCGGATTGATATACACTTTATAGGTTATTATATTTATAAGAGATAAAATGTACAAGAGTGTATTTCGGAACTAGTTGATAATTGATGGCAGAATGGTTAAGATCGACCTACTGATTTCAATCTTACATGACAATTGCTTTTGATTCACAAATGGTTGTTCTGTATGGGTAAACTTTTTCCGTTAATTGTATGTTTGTAGTTGCCAAAGCCTTTATCCCCTCCCTATTATTTTTACTTTGTACTAATATCCTCTTTATTGTCCTTACTGTCCACCTTATATACCGTACCCTGGGGTTCGCAATACCGTTCGCAATGGTGTTGATTATAGGCTACGTGGACCGCTTATTGGCCATCATTAGACAAGCTGTATGTTTGTTTCACTTGATTGCTACCCTCGAAGTATTCATTAATTAATATACTTATGATTAAAAAGAATTCAAAATGTAGAAACGTGAAATGAAAAATCATAGCCACGTGTAGGGTTTGAACCTGCGTTTCCTGAATACCGTTCAGACGCTCTGCCAACTGAGCTATCAGCCACTGTGAGTTTTTATTTCACATTTTCTCAATTTATGTGCTTCGCCGTGTGGGGCCGGCACCAAGAATAGCTCCACCCCGTCTCTTCCTATGGGAGTCGTAAAAGCCGACTAAGGGATTCCCGGGGGACCGGGCAGCAGAGTTCCCCTGTGTACTAAAAACATTCACTGCGATCGCCAACCCGCCTGCCAAGCGTGGTGATTATGGTAATACCCCCCGCATGAGTGCACACACACACACATCGGCCCTCAGTCACGGCAGCTGCGCTATTCCGTGGCCTAACGGTGCAGGCCCGGTAACGGCGGAGCAGGGGGTGCTAAGAATCTCCGGTCGCGATCCGGCTACAAACAAAACAACTTCTGGCCCTGGTAACGCACAACGTCAGGACACTGAGACTGAGACTGACTGACGACAGGATCACCGCACTGGAAGAGGAACTGAGCAAGATCCGATGGGACGTTGTAGGATTATCACAAGTGCGAAGACAGGGTGAGGGCACGATAATCCTCCAGTCCGGAAACTTACTCTTCCGACGGGAGGGCGACCACCAGTCCCAGGGTGGTGTCGGGCTAAAGGACGGAAAGGCACCGGGAGACGACGGAATTACTATAGAGCTTCTGAGAGCAGGCGGAAAGCCGGTCCTCAAGGCCTCCAGAGGCTATTCAATTCCGTCGTTCTCGGGGGCGACGTTCCAGAGTCGTGGACCAGGAGCGTGGTGGTGCTATTCTTCAAGAAAGGTGACAGAACCCTCTTGAAGAATTACAGACCCATCTCGCTCTTGAGCCATGTCTATAAGTTGTTCTCGAGGGTCATTACAAATCGACTCACGCGCAGGCTCGACGATTTCCAGCCTCCCGAACAAGCCGGTTTCCGAAAAGGCTATAGTACCGTAGACCACATACATACGCTGCGCCAGATTATACAGAAGACCGAGGAGTATGATCGGCCTCTGTGTCTAGCGTTTGTGGAAAGCCTTCGATTCGATCGAAACTTGGGCGGTGCTGCAGTCCCTTCAGCGGTGCCAAATTGACTATCGATACATCGAAGTGTTGAAGTGTTTGTATAGAAACGACACTATGTCTGTCTTAGTTCAGGACAAGAGCACAAAACCGATCCAACTGCAGAAAGATGTTAGACAGGGAGACATCATGTCCCCGAAACTCATTGGAAGATGAACCACCACTGCATTGGAAGATGTTTTCAAGCTCTTGGACTGGACCGGATTCGGCATCAACATAATTGGCGAATACATCACTCACCTTCGATTTGCAGATGATATTGTGGTCATGGCAGAAACGCTCGAGGACCTTGGTACCATGCTCAACGACCTCAGCCGTGTCTCCCGACTAGTGGGTCTAAAAATGAACATGGACAAGACGAAAGTCATGTCTAATGTCCATGTCATTTCAGCACCGGTCCTGGTCGGGAGTGCGCTTCTCGAAGTTGTCGACCACTATGTATACCTGGGACAAACTGTCCAGTTAGGTAGACACAACTTTGCGAAAGAGGTCGATCAACGAATCCAGCTCGGCTGGGCAGCGTTCGGGAAGCCGAGGGAGATCTTCTTGTCTAATATTCCACAGTGTCTGAAGACGAAGGTCTACGACCAGTGTGTGTTACCAGTGATGACTTACGGCACAGAGGCGTGGTCTCTGAATGTAGGCCTTACATCAAGGCTTAAAGTCGCTCAGCGTGCTATGGAGCGGGCTATGCTTGGGATCTCTATACGCGATAAGATCAGTAATACGGGAAACCGTATTAGGAGAACGGGAGTGACCGACATAGCCCGCCGGGTCAGCATGTTGAAGTGGCAATGGGCAGACCACATCGCTCGACGAACCGACACCAGGTAGACCGATGACCGGGTCAAAGTCGCAGGCAGTCGTTGCATGCAGGCGGCACAGGACCGTTCGCTGTGGCGTTCTCTTGGGGAGGCCTATGTCCAGCAGGGGACGATGAAAGGCTGATGGATGGAATGATGCCAGACGAGCCACGGCCCACCTGATGGTAAGTGGTAACCGTCGCTCATGGACTCAATTATACCGAGAGTACTGTCAAGTCGCGGCGCACCATTTCATTTCTGAGATATGAAATGAAAGGATAAACGGCTATCTTCTGCTACAGGCAAAATACACTGACGTGCTTCATGACTGGTCACACAAAAGACGGTGGTAGTGGTGGTACCGACCCATTTGGGCCCGATAACAAGTGAGTACTCTCACTTGGTACTCAGCCCTACCACCAGTAACGCAATGGGTGATAATTGCTTACTTCCCTTAGTCGCCTTGTACGACACACGTAGGGAAGGATGGGGTGGTGACACGTGTATTAGTAGTCCGTCACCACAAGGAAAGAAAACTAAACGGAGATTGAATGTAAGCAAGTATGCGAGATGGTGAATGTATGTCTTCCCTGTATATGCGCATGCACACGGAGGTGCTTAAAATTTACTGACTGCATAGTGACTCACGTCATTCGTCATCAGTCAAAAAAGTTTGACGCATCTTCTAATACAGTAAAATATATAATACCTTTCACAGATTTTTCTTCTGCATTCAGTTGGGAGTTGTCCAAGCTTCTCTTATTTTTCTTCTTTGTCTTTTCACTTTTGATTGGTGTTGTGTCTTCATTTTGGGTGGTGTCCTCCTTTAGTTTAGATTTATCTTTATTCTTTTCACTCTGGTAGGAGTTTTCTAGTGTAGTGGCATTGGAGTCAGCATCTGTAAATAATATTTTTTTGATGTGAAAACATCTAATGCGGAGGGAGGATAAAACCAGCTGCCAATTTACTCGTATTTTTATAGTGTATTAACATCATAGTTTATTTTATTTCTTCCCAGCCGTATGGTCTTTTGACACATGTCTCCTCGACCATGGGAAGAAAGTTGCCCCAAGGGGTATATAGCCTGATAAGGCTGGATACAGGTTGGAGATTTTGCTGGGAAATGCTAGTTAAAAAACTAATAGTATCTGGCCATTTATAAAATAAATATCACATAATTTTTGAATGTACAATAATAAAACTCCTACTTTTGATAGTATGTTTTTGTACACTCAGTTCAGAGCCGTCTATGCTTTTATTATTTTTCTTCTTATTTTTATTTGATGTTCCATTTTCCTTTATGTCATCATTTTGAGTGGTGTCCATATCTTGTTTGGATTTATTTTTATTTTTTTCGCTCTGATAAGAAACTTCTAATGGTGCATCATTGGAGTTATCATCTGGAAATAAGAGTACATTCATATATCTTATTTATAAAAAATTATGCATAATTATTTATTGTTGATAGGTAATATTCTTATTTCATTCTTTTGTTTCATATTCAAAATCAGTACCTACACATGTATAACATTTTTTAATGCCCATAGCAGGGAAACATTAGAAAGATTTATAATTATACATTAATCACACAAAGTCACATACTTACTTACTTATCATCACGCCATTTCCCTTGCGGGGTAGGCAGAGAGAACAGAGTGCCAAGATGCTCTATTCTTGCATACATCTTTCACTTCCTCAACATTCATAACTCTCTTCATACACGCTCGCTGGTTTCGAAAGCTCCTGACTCCATCTTCGTTCAATACATGACCGATTTGGTCTAGGTAGGTGAGTCTCGGTCTCCACCTTTACCTACATCCTTCCACTTTCGCATTGTATATCTTCTTAACCAGTCGCTCGTCCGGCATTCTTTCCACATGTCCGAACCATCGGAGCATTCCCTTTCGCATCTTTACACCAATACTCTCTTTCATACATACTCTATAGACTCTTAAGTCGTCGTTACGAATGCGGTCAGTCAGCCTCACTCCAGATTCTCCGCAGAGATCGCATTTCGACCGCATTGATTATACTCTCATGCTCCTTTTTGCATACCCAACTCTCGCTTGCATATAATAACGTTGGGACAAGCACTGCGTTGTGTATAGCGACACGTGCCCTCTGGCTGAGATGATGACTGCCGAGAAGTTGTCCCAATGCTCCGTTCACTCTTTTTCCCGCATTCACTCTTCTCTCTACATCAGTGGTGTACCTTCCATCCCGACTGAATCCACATCCAAGATATACAAATTCATCCACTTGTTCTAGCACTACCATTTCCTATTGCTACTCTAACATCTGTTCTGGCTTCTTCTCTTTCAAAAACCATTATTTTGGTTTTGCTCACATTCACACGTAGGCCCCTTTTCTCACAATCTTCTGCCATTATGTCGACTAGGGTTTGCAGGTCAGCCGCGGACTGCGCTAATAAAACCGCATCGTGTGCATATAGCAGAGAGTTGACCACTAAGTCACCCATCTTAACTCCCACATTCATTTCATTTAACCTTTGTAGACATTTATCCAGATATATGATAAACAGTGTGGCTGATAGAACGCAGCCCTGTTTAACGCCGATATTGACATCAAACAAGGGTGACATTGCATCATCCAGCCGCACACAAGCTCTGCAGTCCATGTAGTTGGACTGCACCGCTTGTAGCAGTCTACCGTTAACACCATACTCCGGCAAAATGTCCCAAAGTTCCTTTCGTACAACCGTGTCAAATGCTTTCTCCAAATCCACAAAACTGCAGAAAACCCTCTGGGCCTACAGCCAGATGCTTCTCCACAATGTTGCGCAGAGAAAACACTTGATCCATGCATCCCCTTCCACATCTGAAACCACACACACCTCCTTGTGCCTCACACAAAACTTCATCAGACATCATGCTCATTCTCCTTTCAATAATCTTACCATACACTTTGGCTGCCAAACTGGTCAAGCTTATGGCTTTGTAGTTTGCACAGTCATAACGCGAACCCTTGTTAACACATCATTATGTAAAACATATTTGTCATACACATGTTAAGTCCATCAAACTGTTATGTAAGAGGACTTAAAAAGATGTTCCGCTTTCATATTTATAAAATACTTATTACTTAGTAGGAATATTTTCCTATACCTAGATGTGCTAAATTAAAATAGTATAGATACCATCTCTAGCCTCTTCAATATTAATAGAAGACATTTCATTCTTTTGTTTTTTTTTCTTGCCACTTGCCTTGATGGAAGTATCATTTTCTATAACACTATTGCTCTTATCAGTAAGTGCACCTGTAGTATCTACAAAGAAACCTAGATTATCAGCTTCTTCATTCACTGAAAAGACAATCAGTTTGGTTAGTTACCTATGTCAAGGGAATAAAAACATAGCAAGTCATGTATTGTACATTCACGTGCATACAAATATTTTTATATATTTGTGCTGTCATCACTACTGCAGATAACGGAAGGCGCATTACCTTACAGCGCATATTGTATGGTGTCACCTGGCGACGCAAATCATACGCTCCTTCCCCAAACAAATCAGGTTTACACAGCATGTAGCTTTTTTTTTTTATTTAACTAAAAAAAATCTATGCTGCCTCTAACATTGTAAAATATATAATACCTTCCACAGATTGGTCTTCTGTATTCAGTTGGGAGTTGTCTAAGCTTCTCTTATTTCTCTTCTTTGTGGTTCCATTTTTCTTTGGTGTTACCTCTGTTTTGTCTCCATTTTCGGCGGTGTCCACATCTAGTTTAGATTTATCTTTATTCTTTTCACTCTGGTAGGAGTTTTCTAGTGCAACAGCATTGGAGTCATCACCTACAAATAATATTTATTATTGCATAATAACACAATAGTTTATTTTATTCTTCACAACCATAATATATGGGCTATTGGTTTCTTCAACCATGGGAAGGAAGTTGTCCCGGCAATGGGTATACTCGTATAGCCAGGTAAAGCAGGGACGGTGAAATGCTTTATTGGCCATGGATCCGCAGTGGTCGGAAACTCCAGGCTAGTGGGGGTATCAAAGGAGTATGAATAGAGGGCTTAGGCTATAATATAAATTAGACTTACGGGTGTCAATTTTAATTGGGCAAATAACCTATAGTAATCTCTTAAGAAACACCTCAGTATGAGCACCTATGTCTGGTTGTAGTGGGAGATAGCAGTTAATTTACCTAAAGTTATAAATATATGTATATATAGTTATAAATATATGTATATATATTTATATACATAATATATGTAATGTTAATGTGACTTACCCACAGTCAACCACTAAACCGGTTTTGTGGGACAATATTTAATGTTAAATGTTGTACCAATTATATAATAAATAAATAAATAATTATAATAAATTTATTCAAAACAAAAAACTAGTGGTAGTGCCTCTCTTATCTCAACTCAATCGGGGAAATACTTCCCTCTAAAAAAAAAGTGAATCAAGGATAGGTAGTCCTATCATTAATTCGTTTGGTGAGTGAGAGCACCGGAGGCCCAAACCCCCTATCTGGTCCTTATTATCCCTCCCATTCTACCATTAGTATCCTACATATCCTCTCCTTAATATCCCTCCTAGCCCCCTCCTACTCCATTACTTGGAGATGGCGAAACGCGAGTGGTGCCTCTGGTGTTGGTAGCGTGTATAGGCTACGGTAACCGCTTACCATGAGGCGGGCCATATCATTGCTTGCCACCCCAGTATTATAACAAAAAATAGTCAACAGCGGCTTGTCAGTCTATAGTACTTAGTATTACTGAGTGTGCCGTGTGGGGCCGGCTTTAGAATTATAAACGGGAGTCGTAAGAGCCGACTGAGGGATTATCGGGGAGTGGGCAGCAGCACTCCCTCGAGTATTAACAACATCCACTGCGATCGCCAACCCGCCTGCCAAGCGTGGCGATTACGGCATTATCCCCCATGACGGGATCGCTCATTGTGGCGTTCTCTTGTGGAGGCCTATGTCCAGCAGTGGACGTTGAAAGGCTGATGGATGGATTACTGAGTATAGAGCTCGCAGTTATCACTTACCAATAGGTGGACCATGGCTTATACTATGATATTGCAAGTACCTTAATAAAACTACCTACCTTCGATAGTATGTCTTTGTACACTCAGTTCCGAGCTGTTTACGCTTTTTTTTTTTTTTAATTTTTTTTCTTATTTTTATTTGTTGTTCCATTTCCACTTATATCAGTACCGTAATAAAACTACCTACCTACGATATTATGTCTTTGTACACTCAGTTCCGAGCTGTTTACGCTTTTTTTTAAAATTTTTTTTCTTATTTTTATTTGGTGTTCCATTTCCACTTATATCAGTACCGTAATAAAACTACCTACCTACGATATTATGTCTTTGTACACTCAGTTCCGAGCTGTTTACGCTTTTTTTTTTTTAATTTTTTTTCTTATTTTTATTTGGTGTTCCATTTCCACTTATATCAGTACCGTAATAAAACTACCTACCTACGATATTATGTCTTTGTACACTCAGTTCCGAGCTGTTTACGCTTTTTTTTTTAATTTTTTTTCTTATTTTTATTTGGTGTTCCATTTCCACTTATATCAGTACCGTAATAAAACTACCTACCTACGATATTATGTCTTTGTACACTCAGTTCCGAGCTGTTTACGCTTTTTTTTTTTTAATTTTTTTTCTTATTTTTATTTGGTGTTCCATTTCCACTTATATCAGTACCGTAATAAAACTACCTACCTACGATATTATGTCTTTGTACACTCAGTTCCGAGCTGTTTACGCTTTTTTTTTTTAATTTTTTTTCTTATTTTTATTTGGTGTTCCATTTCCACTTATATCAGTACCGTAATAAAACTACCTACCTACGATATTATGTCTTTGTACACTCAGTTCAGAGCTGCTTACGCTTTTTTTACTTTTTTTCTTCTTTTTATTTGATGTTCCATTTCCACTTATGTCATCATTTTGAGTGGTGTCCATATCTTGTTTGGATTTATTTTTATTTTTTTCGCTCTGGTAAGAAATTTGTAATGGTGCATCATTGGAGTTATCATCTGGAATGACATTAATTTATATTATTGATAGGGATACATAATTTGATAATTAATAATATAATTACATAGTTTCTAACATTTTACGACGGCCTCTGGTCCCAAACTAAGCTTAACGCCAGATTACGGATATAATACATATATTACTTTTTTTTGTAAATTCATACATATTATAACAGATATAAAACATCCAGACGCAGTACAAATATCTGTGTTCATCACACAAATAATTGTCCTGAGTGGGAATCGAACCCACGACCTCGTGAACAGAAATCGGTTACACTACCGACTACGCCACGAATGCCGTTGCTATTAATAAAGACAAGTGTAAAAGCTTAAAATATTTCATACTAGATTCTGCCCGCGGCTTTTTGTCTGAGTGGTATCCAGAATATAAATTCGTCACTCTAGTCAGCACATTAATTATATCTATGTAAAAATAGCTATCCAAAAGGAAATATCCACTTGTCCGGGATGTCAAGTAGCCAAATTATATTATGTAAAAGAAAATATAAAGGACATCATCATGTCCTTTTCTGGGCTACATCTGACTACTCACAGCGAAAAAGTGTAACAAACGAACTAATAATTAAATTAATCATATAAATAATAATAATAATAGTATAAAAATTAATTTAATTCGTGTGGTGACGGACTAAGAATATAAGTGTCACCACCCCACCTTTCCCACGGGTGTCGTACAAGGCGACTAGGGCAAGTAAGCAATTATCACCCATTGCACTACTGGTGGTAGGGCTGGGTACCAAGTGAGAGTACTTACTTGCTATCAGGCCCGAACGGGTCGGAACCACCGTCTTCTGTGTGACCGGTCATGAAGCACGTCAGTGTGTTTTGGCTGTAGCAGAAGATACCCGTTTATTCTTTCATTTCATATATGAGAAATGAAATGGTGCGCAGCGGCTTGACAATACTCTTGGTATAGTTGAGTCCATGAGCGAGGGTTAGCACATACCATCAGGTGGGCCGTTGCTCGTCTGCCATCATTAGCAATAAATAAAAACTGACTTTCGCCTTTATAATGTTAGTAAGGATTCAAAATCACTACCTACATTATTATATCATACTAGCTGACCCGGAAAACATGGTTTTGCCATATGAATTATTTCTAGAGTATGAAAATATTATTATATCTTTTTAATCTTTACTTTTAAAATGTATTTTAAAAATTGCGCTCGACTAAACTATATTAGTTAGCTGCTCCCAAGCGGAGAAGTTTAAAAAGTAGGGGATGGTGGTAGGAGGATAAAAATTTAGGACTAAATATATTTTTTAATGCCACACCATAAAAAAAATAACCAAAACAAAATTTGTCCAAAAAATTAAAAAAATTTTTTTGGGGTGAGCTACCCTTCACACTTAAGGGTATAAAAATTAGTTATAAATCTATTCTCATACCTACTGACTGAATATAAATATAAAATTTCATCAAAATCGGTGAAGCCGTTTCGGAGGAGTACACACACTAAAACTATGACACAAGAATTTTATATATTAGATTATGTAACATAATATTTCGATATTTTTTTAAGCATTTGACATGCTTAGCCATATAAATTAACACAAAGTGCGAAAATGTAACATCGAAAACCCAATATATGCATGTACAAATTCTGCATGTGATTGTTATTTTCAATTTCACATTCATGTTCGCACTTTGTGTTAATATCCATCCATCCATCAGCCTTTCAACATCCACTGCTGGACATAGGCCTCCCCAAGAGAAAGCCACGACGAGCGGTCCCATCATGGGGGATAATGCCGTAATCGCCACGCTTAACAGGCGGGTTGGAGATCGCAGTGGATCGTCTTAAAAAGGTTTTACGACTCCCATGGGCCACACGGTTAATTTAATAATATGTAAAACATAATTTTAATGTCAATAATACAAAAATATATTTATTATGCTAAGTCCTCCAAGCTGTTATGTAAGAGTACTTTAAGAAAGCTTTCGCGTTAATAATGTACTTATTACATAGTAGGAATATTTTCCTATACCTAGATGCGCTAAATTAAAAAAATATAGATACCATCTCTAGCTTCTTCAATATTAATAGAAGATATTTTATTCTTTTGTTTCTTTTTCTTGCCACTTGCCTTGATGGAAGTATCATTTACTGTAACACTATTGCTCTTATCAGTAAGTGCACCTGTAGTATCTACAAAGAAACCTAGATTCTCAGCTTCTTCATTTACTGAAAAGACAAACAGTTTGGTAAAAGAAATAAACACATAACAAGACATCGTAGTTTCAATCACCCACGGGGATTTTTTGTAACCTGATTGTAAATGGTAACCGTCGCTCATGGACACAACTATACCGAGAGTATTGTGAAGCCACGGCTCTCCATTTTATTTCACAGACATGAAATGAAAGAATAAACGGCTATCTCCAGCTACAACCAAAACCCACAGATGTGCTTCATGGCTGATCACAAGGGAGGTGGTGGTACCAACTAGCTCGGACCCGATAGCAAGTGAGTACTCCCACTTAGAACGCCAACCAACAGTCATGTAATGGGTGATAATTGCTAACTTTACTTAGTCGCCTCGTACGACACACGTGGAAAATATGGGGTGGTGACACTTGTATTCTTAGTCCATCACCACGCGGACACGCGGATTTTAATAATTATATAATTCTCGAGTTTAACAAAAAGGTAGACCCTTGCTTATCCCAGCATGAATGGGCCGGCTTGATAGGGGAAGTAGCACCCTCTCACAGAACATCGGGAAACAACGACATACCGTCCTACCGTTGTTTCGTATGGTAAGTGAAAACGCCAACAATACCCCTTTCCTATTATGCTTCCCATGCTCTTCTTATTAGTTCACTCCTGTTCTTGTCCCTTTCCTTGCTGCTTGGATTTAGCGACGCGCGATTGATGCGTCTGGCGTCTATAGGCTATGGTAAACGATTAGCATCAGGTAGGTAGTAAGCCTGTTTGCTACGCAGTATAAAAAAAAAAGTTGAACTTACCTATTGTAACAGCTTCAACTGGCTGAGAAGATTTATGTTTATCATCCTTTAGTTTGCTCAAGTTCAGCATTGCATTATTCTTTGCCAAGCTATTATTAAGATCTGAAAGAAAAATAGTACATTATTCATCGATGGCGGAGGGTGATAGAGTACTGACGAGGGTGTTGTTTTAAGCCCAGGCCGTAGCGAGGGCTTTAAATTCACCCGACATAGGGAATCACACTTTCTCTTCAGTAATATATAGTATTATATACTACTCCTTTTTCTTTGTTTAAGCGGGGAATAATGTACTTAACCATACACCTCGTACTTCGGGGTAACGAACCGGGGTTGTGTGGGGCCCTCACCTACTAAATAGACCCGCAGTCTCCCCACCTGAACTGGCGGAGCCCCGGAATTGTGTAACATTACTGGCAGCTTACCCTTTCGGGTACCTTCTCTGCTGAGCTCTTTACTTCGCGAGAAGCCTTGCGGGTGGCGGATGTTCCCCGTTCTATCCACCCGCAGTCTCAGCTAGGGCGGCATTAGGCACATTACACACGCCTGCGCCGACCCAGTCACCCTCTCCGCCGCTACCTTCTGAATATTTATAGATGGAACAACTTCATAAATACCTATTTATACCCAGGATTAGAAACCAATATTTCGCAGAAACTGCATATTTAGGACAATAGGTGATTAAATTAAACATACAATAAGATTCTATACATACCTATACTTTCTAGTATGTTAGTTTTACCTTCAGTTCTTTTCAATGGAATAAAATTTTCAGGCACTTGTTTATTTTCAGCAATTTTTGTTTCATTATCAGTGCTATTTTCATCAAATAATAATTTCATATCAATAGAATCGGAAGAACCTTCACTGTGAATATTATTGAATTCTTTGCATTTCTCCACAGATTTTTTGGTGAAAGATTGATTAAAATCAAATATTTTTGATGATCTAGTTTCAGTAGATTCACTTTTAAAGTTTTTTGGTATTGGCTCAGTCAAATCATTTACTACTTGTTCTTTAACTCTTTTCTTTTTCTTTTTATCTAAATTTAAAGAGAGATCTGGGATTTTAATGTTCTTTGACTTCGTGTTTAAATCACTGAGAACGGATTCATAATTTTGAACTATTTCTTCACATTCACTAATTGTTTCATCACTATCTATTGTATCATCTTGAGCGGCGGTATGTTCTAATAGATCTGATGTTTCATTTGATTTCAATTTGGCAGTAAATACATTTTTTTGGAGGTCAACCTCTTTGTTTCCTTCTGCATTTATAATAGCAATTGTCGAAATGTTTAGACGTTGTTGAGGAGTCTTAGGCTCTTCTTTAACATTGTATAGTGACAAAGGATCCTCTTTATCAGCCTCCACGCTATGTTGAATAGAAATTTCTTTTTCACTTGTAGCAGCATCTTCACATAGCGATTCTGACAAGCACCTTACTTTCTTTTTCTTGGAAAATATTGAATTATCTGCATCGGACGGACTCATGCTAAGATCTTGACTAGAATCAATTCTTGCACTCCTTTTCTTCTTAGCAGGTACAACAGCTTCTTCCTCAAATTCTGATTCATCAGTAGACTCTAGTCGCTGCCTGTTAACTTTTTTTAATTTAGGTTTTTCAGACTTCATACTTTTATTAGACTCATTCAGTTTATGTCGAGACTCAAACATTTCCCTAGATGCTTTTTTTTGTTCTTTAATTTTACGTTCGTTAAATTTATTTTTTGATTTGGCGCTCATATTAAGTTCAACAGCACTCATTGAAAGATCATCACCGGAGCCACTGAGGAGTTCATTGTCTTCTCCATCTGAATCCACAATAAAAGATCCTTTTTCATATTCCGAATCATCAGAAAAATCTTCGTCTTCAGAATCTAATGTTTCACCATTCTCAACAATTTCATTTTGTTCTTCATATTCTTTCTCATTATCATCTCTACTGTCACCTGATTCATAGTCATCACTAGCTTCTTCAGCTTCTTGATCAAGTATACTTTTATGCACAGATCCTTCTTCTCGTGAATCATCTTTATCTTCTTCATTGGAAGATGAAGATCTATTGTAGTTACGGCAAACAGGAGGTTTAGCTTTTGCTACAACAAAAATACCTTTTTTCTTTTTTTTGGAGACACTGCTTTGAGTAATAATCGAGGTATTCAGCTGCATGCCTATTTTTTTCTTTGAGCTTTTTTGAAGAGGTGTGCTTGTGGAGTAAGTCAATGAAAGATTTTTTTTATCAGTGTCTTTGTTAACATTTGGAATGTTCAATGACTTAGACAATTGCTCATTGCTTTCTTTGTTATCATCTAGGTCATCTTTGCTTTGAGACCATACCAAAGTGCTTTTGTTTTCATTAATATTATTGTCTGAAGCTTGTAATTCTATGTGTGATACTGACTTCCTCAATGCTTTGTTAGCAGATTCGTTTGACTTATCATCTTCCATATTAGAAGGTATGGTTTTACATTTAATTTTATTGGAAGTCTCACTATCCTCATGAATTACAGTGTTGTTATTAGCTAGTGATTCAACTTCAGCCACATTAGAACTGTTATCAATGTTGTCATTACTAGTCATTACGTTTGAAATTGATAATTTTCGCTTGGAGCTTTTATGATCAGTAACAATATTGTTATTATTGTAAAATTTATTTTCAGTGTTGGACACTTCACTAGATTTTAATGTGATCAGATTGTCTTTATGTATAGCTGAAGTACTGTCCATTTCACTAATGTTAGAAATGAGGGTTGTTTGCTTTGATTTGTCAATAATACTGTCATCATTATTTGTATTAGACATTGAATATTTGGTGTCAATCGCTTGTTTTTTAAACACTTTTGCATTGTCTTCTGTACATGGATCTAATATAGGTGTTGAAATAGAAGGCTTTCTAATAGATTTATTTTCTAAGTCCCCATCATTAAATGTTGATGATTTCGTCTCTGACATAATAGTGTCGTTATCACTCTTAATATTCGACATGATTGATCTTGTTTGAGAGTTATTCTGAAAAATTGAATCACTTTTACGTTGCTGCAATGTTGTGTTATTTTCTGTGAAATATGATAGAGAGGCATTTTCGGGCACAGTTTCGTCAATGTCCATTGGTTCACAGCTGAGGTTATTTTTCGACTGTGAAGCTTCCAGTTGTTGCTTAATCACAGGAACACATTGGTCTTCATTGTCTGTTTCTTTAATAACACCCGCTTTATTATTAGTACTTGTATTGGAGTCTGAGTCATCAATGAAAACTATGGATTCAACATGACCACTTGGTGTAGAAGCTAATATTGTTTCTGTAAAGCTGATTTTACTTTTATTTAATACATTAAACTTCTTGCCTTCTGATGATTGTCTAAGATTTCCTATTGATTTATTAAGTTTTGCAGGTTCTGTTGCTGATGGACTTTCTCTTGTAGGTGTCTCTTGAGATTTTTTTTGTCTCTCTGGTTTTGTTGTAGGATTAAATGATTCTAATTTATTAAAATCTTCCTCTTTTTGATACTTCTGAAAATCATTGCTTGTTTCATGTTTGCTTGAGTTCAAAACACTATCACCAGAACCAGATACAATCAAGGACATGCTGCTTTTCTTTACATTTTTCTTTTTAAGAACTTCAGTATCACTCATGAAATAACTATCACTTGAGGGACCAGAAGATATTGTTGTCCATGATTTTGTTCTATGTCGTTTAGATTTAGGCTTGGGCTTGTCTATTGCTGAAGTTGTTTCATTTAAACCAGTGTTTCCTTTTTCAAATTTCATTGCCATCTCATTAATCAAATTAGAAGTGGAAATCGAAAGAGTATTTTCTTTGACTATTTCTTTTTGTTCCGTTTGCATTGTTAATGATTGTTCCATATCATCAGTTTTGATTTCTAGTACTGATTTCTCATCTTTGCCAAATACTTTAACAGTTTGCAGTTCATTTGCTTTATTGTTATCATCTTGTGATGAGTTTCTTTGGCCTGTTTTTTGCACTAATCTAAGGCTCTTTTTCACAGCTGGGGAATCATTCACATTTTTAGTAGGGGTTCTTTCATTTTTATTTTCTTTTGTGTCATTATCATTTTTTTCTATTATGACTTTGGGATGCATAGATGATTTACTTACATCAAGTTCATCTGAAAAAAGTTAAATAAAATTTACTTTATAAATTCCAACAGTTATTTGATAGTGGTAAATATAGTTTAATAACACTATATTGAACTTAATAATTAGCATTTTGTAAGCTTGCAATAGTTATTAAAATGATTAAAATATGAATAACCTTGTTTATCAATACTTGATGTGGAATCCTTCTTAGGCCTACTTGTTTGTCTAATAGGGGTAATTGCAGTTTCATTGTCACTACCTGTAAATATAGCTCTCATTTAGATGAATAATTATAATAAGTCATTAGTTTATATTATTACAATCTTTCTTATTTTGATAATGGTTGCTTATTTGGAGCATGTGTTAATTTATTTGATAATACACATCATATAATATCATATGTTATTATTATATCCTAATTTCCATAACATAATTACATATTATTATAAGCCTTTTATTCAGATAATTTACATATTTGTTCTTATTCTAAATCACTTTAGAAGGTTGGTTATCTGTTTGTCTTTTGACAAAGGCCTGCTCCAACTTCTTCCAATAAACCCTCAATGTTGCCGCTCTTGACCAAATATATATACACATGGTATGTTCAATCAACTGGCTGTCAGTAGAAGCTCCAAACTACAATGGTCAGAGACCCAAAGATAGCAAATTTCAAACAATGCACACCATGTCCAGGAGTACCACATACTGCATCAGAACCTATACTCAACCATGCAATGCAAGGCTTTCTTAGCTATCATCTGTTGACTAATACCACCATGGGTATACTGATAAAATTCACATCAAACAAGTCAACCATCATGAGCCGAGTCCACATTTATGTTTTTCCTTCATGAGAATTAAGTATTATTATTAAAATAAAAACTATTATTATCAGTCTCCTATTTGACTCACCAACTTGAGAAGTCCGTCGAGCAGCTCTCCTTGCTCTTGGTGAATCACCATATTGTATAGTCTCAGCTACAATGCTAGTGTTAGACCGAATGCGAGTACTACGCCTAGCTGGTGTTCCTTTATCTTCAGCTTCTGCTGGGGTCTCAGAGATATTACTGGTATTAGACCTGATTCTAGTGCTGCGCCTTGATGGAGTAATAGGTTTTTCTTCAGATTCAATATCCCTGGCTATTGATTTCCTAGTCTTTTTTGGTTTCTCTCCTTCAGTTGCTATAGACAGGAAAATTATTGTGTAATTATGTAATTTTACATTTACTTACTTAAAAGATCATCACTCATACTGGGCGTTTGTTTTATATCATTATTTGTAAATATAACCAGTTGCTGCTGTCAAGTTTTTGTGAATTAACTTAAGTAAAATACTTAACAACCTAGTTATTTGTTTAATTTTTTGTTTAAAACTCATTGAAATTATGTTGGTCAGTGCTCATTTCAATAGTATGTCATGATTTATTCCTTTTATAATTGAAATGATGATGGTAGTAAGTATTACAGTATTTAATATCTAATGAGAAAAATGTTGTTCTTTTATGATATCCAAAGTTCATAAAATTGCCTTTCATAGCAATTTTCTTTATTAAGATAAAAACAAATTGTTGAAAGGTATTACTGTTTAAGAATACAAATAAATATAAAAGCTATCTATGGCAATATGGCCTATTACAAAAGTCACAAATTAAAAAACGTTTTACCATTTTCATCAATCAGTTCCAACTGTGGCTTTGCTGCAAGTCTACCACCTCTTTTTTTAGTAGGTGTGGACTGTGTAGATGGTGACTTTGTATCTTCTTCTTCTAATGGGAGTTGTGATTTGCGCCTCAGCCTTGTAACTGGAATTAAATTCATATTATTATAGCTTACTACTTTGGTGAGTTGAAATCTTATGTTTTTCACACAAATCGCTGTTTATAGTATAACATTTATAATACTATAATTTGTGCTCTATAACTAATATCCAATAGGTAGTCAATTTCTTAGAACAAAATGTAAAGTTTTATTTATAATGTAGGTAATGTGTGTAATAGTTATCAATATTTCAATATAAAATATATTAGTCAATATGTGATAAAATACACTAATATAGTGCTAACAAGTTCGTGCGCAGTTCAGGCATAATTTCTGCAGGTTATACTTTAGCATTAGGTACGCGTCGGTAGCATTATGCGGCATAAAAATTGATTTATTATAATTTAGGGCAATTATGCTTACTAAAATTATATGCTAGGCTAACTTTAAAACTCAATCATCATAGTAAAGTTTGTTTAGATTCGGTTAAAATTATGAACAGCGTCTCGTAAGTTTTAAGTCGAAAAAGACGAATAAAAAAGGCGTAATTGAAGGTGTAATAATCGTTGATATATCAAGCATATCCTTCTAAATACAAAGCATAACAAATAAGAGTTCTTGGGATCCTTAAGGTAGCGTGGTGATCTCGTCGAGATACCCTACGCACCATGCTTCCACGCTGCTTTTAGGAATTCTATAGTTATAATAATCACCTTTAATACCAATTTCTTCGTCCATGATGAACACTAAATACTAATCAAATATAAACGAGATCTTTACAAAATAAGCGTCTTAACACGTGCACTGCAACGGATTCTAAAACCTTGATTTTCTTTTTACAAGCACTCGGTACGGTAAAACAGCTGTTAGGACGCGATAAATTCAATTGTCAAATCAAAATTCGATTCGACGCTTACTGAGTGGTTATGGCAACACAGCTGAGACTAAATGTCAAAAATCAAGGCAAAGAAGCACTGGCCACAAAGAGTAAAGTGACTGGCCATTAGTGGCCGGCCATAGGAGAGGTCAGTGCTAAAAAGGAGAGTTTCTAATTGTACGATAATCGTAAGTATTTTTTAAATATGTATATGCAAAATACGCTAGTATTGCTAGCGTATTTTGTACATTATAATAATTGTATTTAAGAATACAGTTTTTTTATGGCTATGGTTATTTCGTAAAATACTTTGTCCGCGAACTAAAACGAAACCAACGATAGGCTTTGTGTTTCATATAGTCAGTGAGAGCGCCGGAGATATCCTCTCCTTGTTGTCCCCCTATTATTTCCTGAGATATCCAACCTATCCTATCCTTATTATCCTTCTTATATCCCTTTTCTTTGAGATGACACCATACAAGTGATGCCTCTGCGCCTATAGGCTACGCTACGGTAACCACTTACCACCAGGTCACCGCTTATCATCACTTTACCATTCTTGGCTGCTCCGTCTAATTTGGCAGACATAATCCTCCTTTATCGAGAGGCACACGCAAACTTACAGAGGCCGCAGTTCGTGCTCTGTAAACTTGCACGAATTATTGTCTCCCAAAAGGATACGATAGCACAACAACCGTGCTTCTCTAGACCTTACTTAGAACAATAGCACTACAAAATAATATATATTCGAAAAAAATAAATAGACAATTGTTAAATTAAATAAAGCAACATTAACTCTCGTGAATATAGTAAAGAAATTTGACAATGATGATTTAATAAATTTCGTATGAATGGATAATTTCATTTGAATGATTTCATGACAAATAAAGAAATCTACGACAACGCAACACACGCACGCCTGCTCAGCTCGCTGTTTGCGTGGAGACTATGTCGAAAAATCGGCCAATTAGCGTCCACACTATCATGACTATCATAATTTGATTGTAGTCAATCAAAATGAGCAAAATCGAGCTGAGCAGTCCCGGCCAACCAATTCACCTTGAATTTAATATTTCGACCCACACTTACAATTCAATTGCCAATCTAGTCAAAATGTTCGTAAAATTGTATTATGTGGAACCTATTTTAATGAGTTCCATCCATATCAGTCTGGACTGCTGCAACGAGTTAATGGCAATGCTCTCCTGAAGCTGGCTAAGAACAATACTCATAGTGATGTTACCGAGCTGTCTCTTTCCAACTTATGCGACACTAGGTGCTTCGTGCCTCTAGAGCAGGTAAGAAAGGCACCATCTCATTTTTCCGGCCCCTCATCCAAGCTTGATTGCACAAGGCGTACTTTCGATGGAAGCGAAATCCTATGGCGGGGTTTCAGAGAGGCAGCATGCTATTTCATAGAGATCGTACGGTGATTCCGACGGCCATTTTGATCGAGGGAGTTTTTTTTTCTAGTTTGAGGTTAGTAGTATTTGGGTTTTTTGTCCATTGGGGTTCGGGTAGTTCATGGTCCTCACTACTAAATAACTCCCAACAATAAGGTGGGTAAATTAACACAAAGTGTGAAAATGTGAAATCGAATATAATAGTCACTAGCAGGATTTGAACCTGCATCTCCTGGAATAACGTTCCAGATGCTTTGCAAAATTGGCAAAGCATCGGTTTCGATTTCACATTTTCCAACGTTGTACTATATGGCTAAGCATGTCAAATGCTACACAAATATAAAAATATTTAGATATTTTTATATATATTTTTAACATTTTACATGCTTAGCACTATACAATAAACACAAAGTTTAAAATGTGTGTGGTATAATGTATGAAAATACTTCCAACAGACGGCGCAGGCGTCACCCAAAGACGTTAAGTATGAATGTGTTATCGAAATTAGCAGTTAGAAGCAATTGTCACGATGGCTGAATTGGCAAAGCATCGGACGGTATCCAGGAGATACAGGTTCAAATCCTGCTCGTGACTGTTATTTTCGATTTCACATTTTTCACTTGTTTGCCGTTTTAACTTAGTCACAAAAACTATTCCTTGCTAGTTGATTTAAAACCTCGGTCTCCAGCTTGCGTGATCAATACTTAAACCATATGACCACGGTGTACGTAATATTAAGTTTGAAAAATGATAATGCATTCAATAATAAACTAATATCTCTGTTTCGCTATGTTCACTTAGTATTCCCATGCCAGTTATAGGCTCAGAATTTTTTTTTATTTGATCTGAGGTTATAGGTAACAAATTTAAATAAAGTAATTTTCTCACCTACCCCCGAAGTGAATCATATACTTTTGGTTTTTATGTTGCTATGGTGAGGTTCACAACCCCCCCGGGCTGGGCGTAATTTGCTACGCAGACGATACGCTCGTCACAGCCCGGGGCAGAACCCTCGAGGAGGCGGCAACGCTGGCCACCTCAGGTACCGCGGAGGTGGTCAGGCGGATCGAGGCGCTGGGGCTTAGGGTGGCCCTTGAAAAGTCGGAGGCCCTACTCTTCCATGGGCGCCGACGGGGCCCGCCCGCCAGCGCCTCGATAACGGTCAACGGTGTGGGCTTCCCAATCCAGGCCCACATCAAATATCTGGGCCTGGTATTGGATGGACGGTGGCACTTTGACGAGCACTTCCGCCGTCTTGCGTCAAGGCTCGTCAACACGGCGTCCGCCCTCGGGCGACTTATGCCGAATTTGGGCGGACCGAGTCTTGCGTGTCGACGACTCTACGCGGGGGTAGTACGGTCGATGGCGCTGTACGGCGCGCCCGTGTGGGCGGAGTCCCTGGCCGCTCGCAATAGGGCCCTTCTGTGGCGCCCACAGAGGGTCGTAGCGGTCAGGGCAATACGCGGGTACCGCACGGTCTCGTGCGATGCAGCCTGCGCGTTGGCCGGAACCCCCCCGTGGGATCTGGAGGCGGAGGTGCTCGCTGACGTCTATCGGCGGGCATCGACGGCGCGGGCGGGGGGCAGCCGCCACTCGCCGAGCGCAATGTCATCGTGGCGGGAAGATGCCCGCCGCGCCACCGTCCTAAATTGGAAGTCTCGGCTGGAGACGCCCCGGGCCGGTCTCTGGACCGTGGGGGCGCTCCGGCCGATCTTGGAAGAATGGGCAGGGCGGCAGCACGGGGTCCTCACCTTCCGATTGGTGCAGGTTTTGTCGGGGCATGGTTGCTTCGGCAAATACCTGCACACGATCGCAAGGAGGGAGACGACCCCAGGCTGTCACCACTGCGACTGCGACGAGGACTCGGCGCAGCACACGCTCGCGTCGTGCCCGGCCTGGGATGTGCAGCGCCGGGAACTCGTTGCAGTCATAGGCGTGGACCTGTCGCTGCCGGCCGTTGCGCGAGCGATGGTTGGCAGTGACAGGGCCTGGACCGTGGTCGCAGCCTTCTGCGAGGCTGTCATCTCGCGGAAGGAAGTGGCGGAGAGGGCCCGTGAGGAAACCTCCTTCGCGGACCCGATTCACCGCCGGCGCGAGGGGCGGCGTGCGCGCGCTTACTTGCGCCTGATGCCGCCCTAGCCGAGGCTGCGGGCGGTGGGGTCGGGGAGTACCCTGCCGTCCGCGGAAGCCTACCGCGAAGGTGCGACGCCCAAGTGCGCGAGGCGTCGCTCAAGAGAGGGTGCCCGAAGGGGCAGCCGCCTGTGGATCGCGGTCGTAACGACGCGGTACCCGTGATCCGCCGTAGCAAGGGCGGGTGGAGGCGCACGGTGGGTTTTTAGTGGGTGAGAGCCCCATTCACCCCGTTGTCTCCCCGGGCAGCGGAGTGTGCGGTAGGACATTTTTGCCCACCTAAAATAAAAAAAAAAAAAAAAGGTGAGGTTCACAAGATCTCCCAAAGTTGTCCCATGAATTCCTACGGAATTTATTATATCCTTGTAGAAAACAAAATTTAAATAAATTTTAATGCTGGAGACATTAAATTTAATTAATGAGAGGTCATTTTAAGCTTGGTAAAAAATAATAAATCTTACATTTATCCTAATACCAGGAGTATTAGGATAAATGTAAGATTACTCTATATCCATCTCAATCTCTCGTAGGCTACTTTGTAGAAGTTTCACTTCTGCCGTGTGTGAATTGAACACACATGGGTTTTTGTTTGTTTGTGTAAAGGTCTGGTGCAATAATGCATAACTAATGAGAAAATTATTCATCTGGCTGTTTGTGAATGTGGAAAAAGATTACTTTTGGAGCGAGCGGGAATCCAACCTGCGTCCCTTCGAATCCGGGGGTTCAATTCCCGCTTGCAATAAAAGTTCTCTTTTTCCACATTCACAAATAATTTGTACTTTAAAGTAGCTGAGCATGTCAAGTGCTAAAATACAGATCAAAATGTTTAAAAAATCGCGCTATCAAATAGTATGAATTTTAATTACAAATTAAACATAGGTACTGGAACTATGTTACATTCCTTCGGTGGTAATCCAATATCGTAATATTGGATTACCACCGAAGGAATGTAACATAGTTCCAGTGCCCCGCTAATAAAGGCAGAGAGACGGCACACGGTGGGTTTCTTTAGTGGGTGCAGGCCCCACACTACCCTGGTCGTTGCCCCGAACGATAGGGTATGCGGTTAGGAACATTTTTTCCCGCCTTAACAAAAAAAGAAAAGGTTCTATGTTGGTTTAATGCATGTAAAGGCATCCGATAGGTGGCGTGGGTCGTAAAGACGGATGTGATGTGGAGATTGGATATGGCCGAAGGTCAGTGCGATAGCTCAGCGGCTTAGAGCACTTCCCCAGATTGGAAGGCACGCAGGTTTGATTCCCGCTCGCACTAAAAGTTCTCTGTTGCTACATTCACAAATATTTTGTACTTTTAAGTAGCTGAGTATGTCAAGTGCTAAAATACCGATCAAAATGTTTAAAAAATCGCGCCATCAAATAGTATGAATAAAATTCATACAATTTGATGGCGCGATTGCAAAATTAAACTTACTATATTAGATTAATGCATGTAAATGCATCCGATAGGTGGCGTGGGTCGTAAAGACGAATGTGATGTGGAAATTGGGTATGGCCGAAGGTCAGTGCGATAGCTCAACGGCTTAGAGCACTTCCCCGGATTGGAAGGGACGCAGGTTCGATTCCCGCTCGCACTAAAAGTACTTTTTTTCCACATTCACAAATAATTTGTACTTTAAAGTAGCTGAGCATCTGAAGTGCTAAAATACAGATCAAAACATCTGGATGTTGTTTCCTATAATTATAAATTATAATAGATGAGCAGAATATTATTTTTGGATTACTGAGATAGAAGTTACTACAATTGAAATATTAAAAACCTTGTGAATTCCATTACTTTTTCGAGAACCTATAGCAGCGAACTCCGCCTCGCTTTAGGGTTAAGTGGGTCCGCACTTAAAAAGACATCAAGGGTACAGAAATGGCATTATATCTTCCTGATGACCCTCTTCAGAAATTACGTTCAACGATGTTAACCTCATTTTTCCCCGGGGACGTCCGTCCCGAAAACCTTTAAAGGAAGGCTCTGATAAATACGTGAGGACTAATATGACATGAATGGTGCTAAACAAAAATTTACAATTAGTGTTCAATTGAACAGATTAATCTGTGCTATGTAAGGATGAGGCGGATTATTTTATTAAAATTATTATAATATTTTGGGAGGCATATAATAAAAAATCCTTATCTGGTTTTACGAGGTTAATTGAGAAATTCTTTTAATGTAAAATTAAGTGGACAATATACATCTCAAAACAATGTCGGCTTTAGTCACCTCGTTTTAACATTAGTAATTAATGGTCAAGTAGGTACTTAATAATTTAATGTTTTTGGCTGTGGTTTCGTTGTTCTAAGCAAATCTTGAATGGGCTAAACATGTATACGAAAATCCATTAAGGGGTCAGTAAAATATCAATATACTTTAAAAGTACCTACTAGCTGAGGCTGGATGGGGTGTACTCCCTTTCTTTTTTTATACATTGCACAACTGGAAGACAACTTTGGTGGTTCACTGGCAGATCACTCTTTTGAGAACCGTATTTGTGCGACACTTCCATACACTGGACCTTCGCACCCGCGTGAGAGGCATTACAGCTGGCAGACGTTCCCCGGTCCATCCGGTACGCCGGCCTGGAGGAGTGGGCAGAGTGACATCACGGAGTCTTTATCTGCCGACTAGTACCTACATGTGCTGTCGGGGCACGGGTGATGCTTCGGCAGACGAATGGAAGCGGCTTGTGCCATTGCAGCTGCACCGATGTTTTTGCAGCGATATGAATTGAGCAAATAACAATCACTGCCTTCTACGAGGACGTCATCTCGCAGAAGGAAGCTGCCAAGGAGAGGGGCAGTGAGGAAGATTCTTCCACCGACCCGAACTACTACCAGTGACTAGAGCAGCACTGGCGCTAATACCTGCACCTGATGGCTCCGCCACCCGCAATGCCTTCCGCGAGGGCACGCCGCTTTGGTATATGGAAGCGTTGCTTAATGAGATTACCCGAAAGGTTAAGCCACTGGCGGAACACTGAAGTCTTCCCGTTCCAGTAGTCCGCAAGTACAGGCCGAAAGACTGCACTGTGGTATTCAAATACAAAACTAAACATCCTAAAAACTTTAGAGTTATGCATCATAAAATTCCTCCGCACCACTGACTACTGGCAACGTGCCCAGAAGGTTGACAGAATTGCTGAATAATAAGGTAATTTTAATACAGACATTATTGTTGTTATCATCATATTATCTTGTTACCAGAAAAAGACGCTCGCACATACTACTCTGTCAAGAAAGTACCGGGAAAAGATCAATAATACACAAACGTTTTGTTATTCATCCAAATTTATTTTATCATCTTCAAAGTATGCTCTTTCAGAAACGGTAGACTTACGCCAACGAATAATCTAATCATCAAAACAGTTTTTAAACGCTGTTTCCGGAATTGAGTTCGTTCTCACTCTCGCGAATTCTCCTTTATGTCTTCTACCGATTGAAAATGGGTGCCACGAAGTGGTAATTTAAATTTAGGAAAAAGAAAGAGCCATATCTGGTAAATATAGTGGTTGCTCGATGGTATTTGTTGAGTGTTTGGACAAAAATTCATTCACAATGATGGCCTTGTGCGAAGGCTCATTATCGTGGTGCAAAATCCAAGAATTTTCTTTTCACAAATCTGGCCTTTTTCGTCGAATTTGCTCTCTTAAACGCCGCATAACGCTCAAATAATATTCTTTATTTACCGTTTGATGTTCTAGCAAGAATTCCGAGTGCACAACACTGTGATAGTCAAAGAAAACAGTCAACATGACTTTGACTTTTGATCGACTTTGGCGTGGTTTTTTCGGTTTCGGTTCAGTTGGAAGTCGCCACTTCGAAGCTTGTTAACTAGTTTGCATGCCAAACTCGTAAACCCACGTCTCGTCACCAGTAACAATGCGTTTCATGAATGTTGGGTCGGAACTGACTCGTTCTAGCATGTCCTCAGCGACTCTCATGCGATTGAGTTTTTGGAGAAAATTCAGGTCTTTTGGGACTAGCCGAGCGGAAACATGTTTCATACCCAAGTGATTATTTAAAATGGTACGGATCGAGCCGTGAGACGCAGAAAGTTCGGCGGCTATATCTCTCAAAGTTGAATGAGGATTTTGAGTCACTATTTCTTTCACTTTTGCAATATTAACTTGAGCTACAGACGTTGATGGCCTACCAGAGCGAGGCAAATCATCCATCACATCCCGACCGCTTTTAAACGCTTTTTACCACTCATAAGCACGTGTTAAAGTTGATTCACCGTAAGCCTTCTGTAACATTTTCAGTGACTCAGAACACAAAATTCCATTGGCGATGCAAAATTTAAGACAAATTCTTTGTTCAATGTTTTTGTCCATTATGAAATTCGCAAGATATGATATAACTAAAACCAGCACTGTATTTAATATAAATAACAGATGCAACTCAAATTCCGCGCCAAAATGGATAACAGCTATGCCAACAAAAATAACAACATTTTTAGTTTGGAACCATAAACAAATCATCCATTCCCGGTACTTTCTTGGCAGAGAGTAGTCTGTAAAATACATTTTATTAATTCTATTGTATAATATAGGGCTAAGAAAATAATTTCAGCGTAGCTACACTAGAACGTTTCTATTATTTTCTTAGCCCTATATTATACAATAGAATTAATAAAATCTAAAATATATAACCATTGACACAGTCTCAATGTACAAAAAGTCTAATAAGACGGCTCCAAACGTTAACATATGATGAAGTACCTAGAATGCTTAATTAAAGTATGATGCACATCACGTTAAATATAAAAATAAAAGGATAAAGGTAATCCACGGGCACAAACACACACACACACACACGCACATACCCACTAACATACATATACACACATTTTACACCATTACTTACCTACTACCATTTTGTTTTTTCTATTATTTGTAAGGACTCCATATTTTGTAACACGGAGGTCGGGCTTTAACAACAGTCTTTTAGATTAGGTACTTAATGTAGATTGTTATCGTATTTTAAGATGTACATGTCTTGTACAAATAAAGATTATTATTATTATTGTGTAACTGACGGAGTGACATCGTTATGTTGACAAATCTCCTTGAATAATAATAATAAAAACATTAACAGATTAATTTATTTCCAGGCGCTCTCCGATCAGTGTTTCTATAAAGGGTATGGACGAATGTTTCAACAGATTCGTGCCTTTTTTAAATATATTTAATTATGTAAGTAACTAGATTAAAGTAACGAAGAGGGACAAATGCAGCTTCGAAATAAGAGGTAGGTAGTAGTTTGCTATGTAGTTTTGTCTTTACGGTAAAATACAACTTTTCTGTAGACAAAGCGATGGGGCACAATAGGGGGTGTACGACAGTACCGGGATCAGCGATTTTCGTAGAACAAAACCAGTTTTGTAGTCTCAGTCGTGGTTGAAGTTTATTGTGCAACGGATTTTACTGTGCGAGTTTCAGTTGATGAAATAGCTTCCATCTTGTTTTTGAATATAAGTTGGTGTATATCTATACGGTCTATACGTCTGCCCCATAAGCATTTTTTTTATTTCATCATGGTCTACCAGATCCTAAGTGGTAGCAACGTGTGGAAATTAATGGACAGCTATCTCCTTCCTTTGGTTATCTCCTCATGCTCGGGCCACACTAACGGGCAACTTCAATGCCCTTCATAATTATTGCGTTAACGGGATAAATGACCACACTTGAACATTGTACCGTCAATGGAGTTATCACCTATTAGAGGGCGTCCATTAATTACGTGAGGTGTTTTTAAGGATTTTTTGAAGATAGATAATTTTGTGAGTTTGTTTGTTGCTTCTTGATGCAGTAACTACTTACCCGATCACCATAAAATTTACCTACTCTTTATACAGGAAAAATGGAGGATTCCTGTGAGATGGCTATTTTTATACAGACGTATTTTATATAGGTGGTATAGCACTTGCCCGCGACGGGGCCACCGTAGAACTTTTTTTTTGTTTAGTTGGGAAAAAATTTACCTATCCGCACACCCCGTCGTTCGGGGCAACGAACAGGGTAGTGTGAGGCCTTCACACACTAAAAGGGCCACCGTAGAACCTAAGCCAGTATTGATACCTACTATATAACGGCCGATGTCGAATATTTTCGTAGTTCAACCCATTACTATGATTTATTCGATGCAGACCTGACGATATCCATTACCTGATTCGCTACCATCACGTTTATGTGTTGTGAAACAAATCTATATTTTATTTCTAATCGTTACGAAGCTGAAATATGGATTTTTGTTGTTTATTACATAAGCAAGTAATAAACAACAAAAATCTATGGTATGGGGATATTTTTTACATGACATACATTTCTTATTTATATTACGTGGGTGACAAACAAGCATACAGCCCCACCTGATTGTAAGCGGTTACCGTAGCTTAAAGACGCTAGCAACACCAGAGACATCACTCGCGAGTCGCCCTCTGTAAGGAAAGGGATAGGAAATGGATAGGAAGTATATTAAGGAGAGCATAGGGATGGGTCTTGGGCCCCTGGCGCTTTCACTCACCATACGAAGCACAGCGGTAGGAATACCTACCGTCGTTTCGAGACGGTGGTACTTACCGATCGAGCCGGCCCATTCGTGGGATCTGGGAGAATGCTCTACTCTACCACTAGCAAAAGCACCATGATTGCCCGTCAAAAGGTCTGGAGACGTAGCATTATAACAGCTGCATTGTTGATCCCACTATAATATTTTTAGTAAAAAAATACGAGAATTTTTACAAAAGTTGGATGATTTATAAGAAACATATTTTGATCACTCAAATTTAATCAATTTAAATGATTAATCTACAACAAGTCTTTTCAAATTATTAAGATATATTTAATAAACAATAATATTTATATAACTTTATGCTTGATTACTTTCAGACATTGTGGGGTAACCGAGCCGAGAGATTCGCACTGGGACCGAGTTCATGCAGTTTGCTCGACCATGAAATTGCACCACCGAGTCTCGCTGCAATGACGTGATAATTTACAAGTATGTTCATCCCCGTTTTGGTCGTTCTGGTAAAAGCGAAACTTATATTAATTTTAAACTAGGAACGTTCACACTGGCACCATGTGTTTGCACTTTGAAATATGAGTACCTACCTACATATTGCGATTATATTGTTTTGTGGTGGGGCTGGGTGGCTTTGTTTATCACAAGAACAGCAAAATATTGTTTTAACCATCAAATGTCAAATAAACTATTACCGTCAAGGAGCACGCAAACGAGATTGGTACAGTAGCTAAATATAGAAACGTACGAGGGGTGATCCAAAAGTAATGATAATTGGTTACTTCAGGTCCACATAAAAATCCATTTTCGCTAGCCTATACACTCACTACGTCAGCCTAAAAAAATCATATAAATAGGTCAGGATTTCCGGGAGATACATTCATTTGAATACGAACTGTCGAAGAGATAACATCAACATGGAGAAAAACGAAATTAGAGCTGTGATCAAGTATCTCTGTTTGAAAAAAATGTCTACAAAAGACATACACTGTGACTTGGTGGAAACATTGGGGGACTCTGCTCCTCCATATTCTACAGTTGCACGCTGGGCCAAGGAGTTTAAGCTGGGCAGAACATCCACTGAAGATGAACATCGCGAAGGACGCCCATCCACGTCCCTCACAGAAGACAACGTGAAAAAAGTCGAAGATGTTGTGTTGGCAGATCGAAGAGTGACCATCAGGCATGTAGCTGAGGTCACAGGGATCTCATATGGAAGCGTTCAAAGAATCATTTCGAACGAGTTGCATATGAAAAAGGTCTCTGCGCGTTGGGTTCCCAGAATGTTAACCGACGAGCAAAAGAAAAAACGAGTTGACATTTCGAGGGTCAATCTCGAAAAGTTCCAAGCAGATAAAGAAAATTTTTTGTTGCGTTTTGTGACTATGGACGAGACCTGGATCCACCATTTTGATCCTGAAACAAAAAAACAATCGATGACTTGGAAGCGAGCCTCCTCACCGACGCCAAAGAAATTCAAAGTCTCAAGTTCGGCGGGAAAGGTTATGGCGTCTGTTTTTTGGGACGCTAAAGGAATAATTTTGGTGGAATATTTGGAAAAGGGAGCCACTATTACGGGCTCTTACTACGCAGACCAAACAAGAAAATTACGGGAGGCCATTAAGGAAAAAAGACGCGGCAAACTGCGAGCTGGAGTGCTGTTTCACCAAGACAACGCACCGGCTCACAAAGCCGCAGTTGCGATAGCTGCCATTCAAGAAACGGGATTCGAACTGGTCGAACACCCTCCCTATTCGCCAGATCTGGCTCCTAGTGACTTTTACCTCTTTCCTCGGCTCAAGGAACACCTCCGAGGCAAGAAATTTGAAGACAATAGCGAAGTTATGGCCGCTGTTGAGGCGTTTTGGGAGGGTCAAGAAAAGGAATTTTTTTCAAAGGGAATCCTGGGTTTAGAAAAAAGATGGACTAAATGTATTGATTTGTTAGGAGACTATGTAGAAAAATAAATTATTATTTTAACTTTAATTACCGTGTTTTATTTTCATTATCATTACTTTTGGATCACCCCTCGTATGCCGATAAGGTGCACCCCTCCAATGCCTCTTACATATCTACCTATATAATAATATATGTTTGATAAAAGTAATGGATGTTAGTTCACTGTGTCTGAAGAATATTATAGGGGGGACTAATAGCACACACAAAGCTTTATTTCAATCAATCAATCTATCACCCTATCGATTGGGATCGCCCATTTTATGCCACTAAGTTCGATTCTCGGCATGCATTCCACCACTCCATTAACAATTATCTATTTATCAGCCTTCTATCGGTCACTGCTGGACCTAGGCCTTTCCAAAAAAGTGCCACAACTAGTTGAGCACCGTGGTTTCACCTGCGTATAATTTAAGAAATCACGTCACGTCACGTTCTTATCAGAGGTGTGTTGGATTACTTTAAGTTTTCATTACCTATCTCTCAAACTATGCGTCCAAATAACATGCTATAAAAAACAAAGTTTATCTTCAATTATCCTGATGATGAAGTATTATATTAAATTTTTTTGAGCAGGAAATTCCTTTTTGTGGCTTATGTATAAGAAATAGCACATGATATTGAGAGCTTATTTAAATGGAGTAAAGATTAATATTTTTGTAGTAATTAATGCTTATTTAAATGGAGTAAAGATTAATATTTTTGTAGTAATCGTTGTATTTAAGTATCACAAACCATTAAATACCAGTGCAAGCAGTAGGTACCTACGTGAGCCGGCGGCGGGCCACTGTGTCCGCCGGCGGGCCACTGAAGTAATCCAACACAGTACCAGTGGTCCGTCAACACAGGCGGAGAGACGGCACACGGCGGGTTTCTTTAGTGGGTGTGGGCCCCACACTACCCTGTTCGTTGCCCCGAACGACGGGGTGTGCGGTTAGGTACATTTTATCCCGCCTAAACAAAAAAAATAAAAAAAGGTGTATATATATATCTACGTGAGCGATTTTTTTAACTTTAATCAATATTTAAGGCTAGCAGAGAGGTGTAGCCTAAAAAACTAAAATCTAAGTCTAAATTAATGTTCATGAATCGAGCTATCATATAAAAATATTTTTTCGTGTTGGACTGGTATTGCTAGAGATGAGCCCGTCTTAAATGAACAAATAAAAAAAACTCTTCAGCTTTGTTATATTAGTATATAGATAGATCAAGACAGTAGACATCGGTTATAGATTATAACAAATTAGAATTAATATGGTGAGGTGAGATGGATGGAAGCAATATAAAAAAACAATACAAATAACATACAGAGTATCAAATATTACAGAAAAAAATTATAAACATATCACTATATCAGTACAAATATATCTATATGTAATTGCTCTCTACGTGTGTTCTGTCGCCGCCCCTTTCTGCCACCACACTTCCTGATTTATACCCCTGTTATTTGCTTTCCGTAATGGATTTTTGATACACATCTACCTTATTTTTATAGAATGGAATACTAAGTGCCACCTTTTGTTGGCTATACTCGTTTTTCTTCAAAGTTACAGAGTTAAAATGGACTCTTTGATTTATCGAGTAAATGATATGGATGTAAGGGGAGGCTACATAAACTAAGCAAACATTAAAATGTTACATCGACAATTATAAGATTCTGTTATCATCTATTCGCTACAATGTTATTTTAACTTCAGGAATATTGCTAATTGCAAGCAGCTGCACGAACACTGATAAAAATACACAGTTAAACCTCTTAACCTCTTCAACAATCCGATATTCTGAGTAAGGTTTGAACAAAGTTGGCTGTTCTGTACAGATACGAAGTGGACTGAAGATAGCAAGAAAATCAGCTCTAAAACTTTTTTTTAATACGAATATTACTCATTGATCAGGATCCAAGGGGCGCCAGACTATACTTATTATATTTGAGAAACATTTGTATGAGATTGAGTAGTGTAATTACAAATATCTGCTAGTTTAAAATTAAGTATGTAGATATTATTTATTTGCATTTGACAGTGATTTCCCCTAGAAGCTTTAAGACTGCTGAAAATAACCTTTAGGTATACTAATTACAATCTGTTCATTAGTTTTATATAGTGTGCTAACTGTGTATTAGTACAAGTACATTTTGTAAGCAGCCAGACCAAATGTTTAGCCTCCAAGACTGCTATATTTACTTGTTACGCTTTTACGCCATAACTACTGAACTAATCATGATGAAATTTTGCATGTATATAGTCTGGAGCCCAGAAAAGGACATAGGCTACTTTTCGTTTCGGAAATATTGGTGGTTCCCGTGGGACACCTATTTTAGATATAATGAATGTGCCGTAGAATGGTTTTTTTATTCTAAAGACCACGCGGACGATGTCGCAGGCAGAATTTAGTATTATATAAAACGGAATTTGAACGTAGGACTAGTATCTATTCTGTGGTAGTAGCCCGCATGTTGTGCGTGACAAATGAAAATGGTCTAGAGAGTTTATTTCGACTCAAAACATTTGCGTACGGTAGGCGTGCGCAATTCAGCTCTTTTATATGTGAAGTTCCCTCATAAATTAGACGCTCAAACACCTCGAGCCCTCAAAATAAGTACACAATGATTTAGTAACGTCTAAATAAAACGAAGATGAGCTATTCAGTCGAGAGTGGTTACGGGTTTTGTGCATTAACGGCTTATGTATAAATACGCCGCATATAATAAGCTTTGGTTTTGATCAGCGCTTGAGCTAGACTGTGTTTAGTTGGGGTTTTAGGTTATTGTACTTTATTTAACTAAGTAGCTTTGTTTATAATATAATAAGACTCCACGTTAGGGCCTAAACCTGTTACCACTGAAGGAATGTAATATAGTTCCGGTGGCCCACCAATAAAGGGGGAGAGACGGCACATGACGGGTTTCTTTAGTGGGTGAGGGCCCCACACTACCCTGCTCGTTTCCCCGAACGACGGTGTGTGTGATTAGGAACCTTTTTTCCCGCCTTAAAAAAAAAAGGGCCTAAACCTGTTACGGTATACAGTACAAAAATACGATTAACGGACACAAAGTTCACCCAAAGTCAGGACAATGGGGATGGTTACTGTCTTTTTTTAGATTATTCTACTCTTTGGGTTACTGCTATTATTACACGGCATATGGCGTATTATATTTATAGACATGGCCATTCTTAACTGTCATTTCCATACAATTTGTGACCTTTTTTCTCGTAATATGCCTCTGTATGCTGTACCGAAACGTAATAACCCCGATGTAGGTATTTATTTCCCAAAGATCCAACATTAAAAAACATGGGAATCGTCGCAAAAAAATTGTGGCTACACAGCACAGCATCGTTCAATTCTGTAATCTTCTAGCCTACTATACATTTTAACAATATCGCTGACAAACCAGATTAAACACAAAAAATAGCAAACAATTCTCAGGTAAACAAAGCAACTACAATTTGACAGTGGCCATCTCGCCGATAGCGCCATCTGTGCTCAGCTTTGCCCGTGGGTCCCTATTATTAGTGGCTCACAAATCGAATATATTGTACTTATTTGTGAATTCGTGCGGTATATAAACCACTATGCCAATCAATTTTAATTTACACTTATGACGCTCTGCTGACAGTGTTCGTTTCGGCTTATTTTATTTCATATACCTTCTATCGAGGCAACAGTCAATATGCTTTTAAATATGTACCTGGTGCATGTTACCTAAGATATTTAAACAAATCAATATCAAAGTATATCATAATCTTTTCAGCCTTATTAGCGTCAACTTTCGATCAAAATAATATGTATTTCTAACAGGGAAACTATTTTGGTTATCTAGTTTGATAACGATAGATATTAAATTATTCATATGCAATATACATTATTTCCAGTCTCCTTTCAGTGGACAAAGCATGCACTTACCTTTATTTTAATTTTAAAACCAAAAACATTAGGTAGGGAAGTAAATAATAGACTTGCAGGTAACATAAAATCTAAAGCCGGCGCTTCGTTAACGAGTGCGGTGACGCTGTGGCGAGTGTTCTTCGTTCACAAGTTCTGGACTTTAAGTTAGGAATTAGCCTAAAATTTTATTTGTAATTTAACTCAGCGGGTTTTTAAATACTAATGGTCTTATTCATAATAACTTATCGGAGGTTTAAAAGCTCGCTAAAAGCAGATTGTCAAAAAGTGTTATTCATAATCGTTCGATAACGCTAAAACGTTCATTAACTCTCCGATATAGTCTCTTTGATTTATACAAGCTAGTAGCCTACTATAAGCGTATATTAGCAAAAAAACATGGCTGATTTTGGTCAGCTGATTATGATGTTTGAAATGACAATTTATTGTGTATTGACATTGATTTCTAATAGGTACATCTGACACGCATAATATCATTTTTATAAGAAGTTTACGTTTACGATTTTACGTTAATTTTCTTAAATATGCAAGCTTTACAAACCCTGCAAAGTATTGCGGTGATTGAAAATCATGTCATCAATCGGCGCAGAAAAGTGTATCGGCAAAAAGGCAACAGTGTCTTCTGCGAGGAGGTTATCTCGCGGAAGGAAGCGGCGGAGAGGGCCAGGGAAGAGGATTCTTCCGCTGACCCAAACCGCCGCCAGCGACTGGGGCGGCGCAGGCGCGAGTATTTGCGCAGCTAGGACGGCTAGCTGAGGCTGCGGGTGGATGGACTGGGGAACGTCCGCCACCCGCAAGGCCTCCCGCCAAGGTGCGGCGCTCCGTGTGCGGATGCGTCGCACCTTCGTCGCTCAGTCTGGTAAGTCGCCGGCGGGCCACTGAAGTAATCCAACATAGTACCAGTGGTCCATCAACAAGGCGGAGAGACGGCGGGTTTCTTTAGTGTGTGCGGGCCCCACACTACCCTGTTCGTTGCCCCGAACGACGGGGTGTGTGGTTAAATTTAGTCCGCGAAGACTTGCAGCTTTTAATATTATCATTCATTTTAAAATAATTTTAAATAATAAATCGTAATAATTTTATCTTCTTGTTAGTTGTTTATGTATCTTCTTATCTTCTTGTTTAATGGCTTTTATTGTGGCAGTGTGAGCACAATTTCGCTGTTGTTTATGTAATAATTTTATTATTTTTGTTAATATGACACAATCAAAAATTAAAACGTTTGACACTGACAAGTATAAACTTATGAAAACATCTTTCTACCATTCACATTTCACCATTTTTTCTACGTAATTGCAACATTATGTACATAAAAGACATTTTAGTTATCGGAGGTTTATCAAACCATTATGAATAAAGATTTTTATCGAACGTTTGATAGGCTTAAAAGAAGTTTTAACTAATATAGGTTTATACCTTCGATAAGCATTTTGTTATGAATAAGACCATAACTGTTTACTGCAAATGTACTTAGCTAGAAAATTTTATGGCTATGGCCTATCTGGCTACCGTTATGATAAAAAAGGGATTCAATGTACCTGGAAAAAATATTCATTTAAAAATGAGCGCGCTTAATTAAAAGGGTTTTAGATGTAATTATTTTTTGAGAGTCTAATCTGTAACCCTCTTCTTCAAGGTACTCGTATGTCAACCTGACGAGAATAACAAAATTGTAATGAATTTAAATTACTTGTAACAACTAATTGTGGTTCATACAGATACGTATTAGAGATATTGTGAGCCCATTCAGTCATTGCCCGCAACATTTGTCATTTTTCATAATTACTGTGGGATTGTATTTTTGTAAAATACTTGGAACATTTTACATGCACAGTTTTACACAAACTTATGTACCATGTCCTAAATGCGTACCTATGTAATGTTTACATAAAGTGCGCGTAAAGTTGGAGCATTTAAACGGATTTTAAACCGCAGTTACGCTAATGAGTTGATGTATCATGTAGCATAGTTGCTAAATTTGAGAGAACGAAACTAAAATACGCGTAAAAGTAAAGGCTAATGTGAAATTTTTGTACGAATACCTCTGTAAAAATCGTATAAAAACTAACAAAAAAACTAATGTATATAAATAACTAGTACTAAACTTGCAAGTGATTCATTTTTAAAACGTTAAAGCATTAATAGAATACATAACCATAGGAGGGTGATTCTTCGGAACGTAGTTTTAGAGTGGTTTTCGCTGAAGAACATATGAAAATAATCTCCAATTTAGGTATCATTTTCAGGTTTTATAGTAAATTATGATGTCTATCGAGGCCTCTATACCAAATTATCGTTAATTAAAACAGTAAGAAATGAAGTTAGCAGACAACAGTCAAAACTAATTAATCTGGTATGTCCCCATCCCCAATTTTTGTAGCATTATTAATTTTTGGTAATATAATTGCGGCATATTACTGGCATAAGTAAGTTCCATCGATATTCAAATACTTTTTACTTGATATTATGTTATTTAAATTTAAAATAATTGTATATTTTCGTAATTACACTATTTTTAAAAATGTCCCCAACTAAAATAATAATTCAGCTGGCACAATTTCATCAGCCGTTTTTTAGATGTAAACATAACGTATTCGATAAAATAATATCGACTCGTGATTGGCCGCGTCAGTTAGTATCGCCCTGTTAAACGAAGTGCTCCAAAACATGGTTTAATTTAGTGAAAAGTTACGATCAAAAGTTGTCATCTGGTGTTTGTCACGTAAGTTGCATAATTAATCTGACTTCAATAGAATAATCATATGGGTTTTCGTTAGTTTTTAGAAACTAACCAGGGTCTATATTATTGATATGTATTCATGGTAATTATATCTTTTATTTCAAATTTCAATAAATAATGAAGCTCGGCTTACTTAACTTCAAATTTCTAATTTATCTGGATTGCATTAATCTGGATTTATCTGGCCCGTAAGGCCAGATAAATTTGAAGATAACATACTAATTAGGTTCTTGTTACTTTCTTCTTTCAGTTTTACTATTTTAAAAAGAGAAAATCCAAAGAAACAAGCAAAAGAAGAAAGGCTAGTGAAGACAAGACTCGCGGCGAAAAAGAGATATAAAATAATGAGAAATTATGGAAGGAACAACAAGAAAAATATCGATAAGACTTACATACGCAGAAAAAAGAAAAAAAAAACAACTATCAATAAACTAAATGAAAGAAAAAGATGGAGAAAGAATTATAAGTTATATTACTATAGAAAAAAACAATATATCTAAAAATTTTTTGCAGGCTGAACCAATAGCTTTCCTAAACAATATTATCGAGTCAACATTCTAGCCTCTAGACAGAGAACCGGATTCTCATATACCATGCAAGACCAAGAGTTACAAGCCAGCATTTTGATCACGTGTAGACTCTACAAGCTTATCCGCTAAGTCTTTATAAATTTCAAAAGCGCTAGGTCCCCAGGGGAAGAAAAAAGCGAAGAAGTGAAGCCAGAACAGATGTCAGAGTATCGGTTCGGACATGTGGAAAGAATGCCGGACGAGCGACTGGTTAAGAAGATATACAAAGTGAAATTGGAAGGATGTAAGTACAGGGGGAGACTGAGACTCACCTACCTAGACCATACCACCACCTTCACCATACCACCACCTTCACCATACCACCACCTTCGGTCATGTATTGAAGGAAGGTGGAGTCAGGAGTCTCCAAAACCGGCGAGCGTGTATGGAGAGAATTATGAATGTTGAGGAAGCGAGAGATGTATGCAAGAATAGAGCCTGTTGGTATTCTGTTCTCTCTGCCTACCCCGCAAGGGAAATGGCGTGATGATATGTATGTAGGTCCTCAGGGGCTTATTGTCTCTACCCATAACGGCACTAATAAGTAACCTCTGCCGAGGTAGATATTTGCGCCATTTGTGTGATTCAGTCATTATAGCACTGCCACCAGCACTCCGAGAAGACTGTGCAAAATGAAACGAACACAAGGTATCCACATAGGTGGCATTCCATACTAATGGCCGTAAAGCTTCTACATTATCATTGCATGTGTATGGGTGTGGAACGACGCACGGAGCACCGATACGACGTGAAATGGCTACACGGAATGTGTTGTTGTTTAAAAGCGTGCCTAATGCATTTGATGGTAGAGCTTTTAACCAAAGACCAGACTCCCAACGCGAAACAGCTAAGAGACAAACACACAATGTAAGACCACTGCACGTTTGTGAAAGATCATTCCGTACCAGCTCAGAAAGTGGCTTGTCCCATTGCTTTTGTGAGGACGGGTCCTTGGGTAGGCAACCATCTGGGCAGGCTATTCTCCATTTATGTGTCGATTTAGAAAATGTTGATCCACATTTAATAGATTCTAGTGATGAACAGTTGAATATTTTTGAAGTTTTATACTTTAAAGAGATTAAGTTACAGGTAGTCTACAATTTCACATTCAAAGTCCCTGTTGCAGAATTAAGTCTAATCGTCTTCCTTATTTAAGAGTTAGCTAGAGTTTTATTTTAAATTTAAATTGTTTAAGATTTTTATAATTTTTTGATTTCTGTTATTGTTTTTAGTATTTTTTTTTTAATTTTAAAAGAAAATTACCTGTGCCAATACGTGATCTTAGCTATTCTATATAAAATATTGTAATTTAATTATGTTTGCTTATACAAATGTATATTTTATTTTAATAAAGTTACTCTTTTTTTACATTTGTCAGATATTTTCCAATAAAGTTGATTAAACATAATATTTTTTTCATTTATTTGCCTGATTCTAATTAATATGTTGCATAATCTCATTCTTCTGCCTTGATCATCATTAATCTGGTTCATCAATTAATCTGCATAGTTTTAATCCTGAACTACTGGGTAGAAATCAGTGCCTTTGATGTATGTTGTAATATGTGTAGACCAGGATGTACTAGATATACCACTATCAACCTGAATTAAAAAAAAAATTGAGCCATACCAATGAGTCAAAAAACCTCGGTTTCGAAGAATGACCCAGCATTTTTTTTTATATTACGAAAAGAAAAGCTGCCACAAAGGCCATATTATAGTGTGAAAGCTGGGTCGAGAGGCTAAAAAAATGCAATGTAATTTAAAATTGATTCTTTTATACTTGTTTGTACCAGTATATAAAGAGCTAGCTTCTGCCCGCGACATTTTCGTGAATTTCAAAATTAAAATCCTTAAAGTCGCTTAGGGCGTATCCGTTCTAACCTATTCGTTAGGTCTAGGTACTATACTTACAAACCTTACAAACTTTCTTATCTTCTATACTACTCGTATACACAAAATTATGATAAGCCGGTGCCTGACCATTGGAGATATTACAGAAAAATTAATATGGGGGTCTTTATTTTTAGAGCAACAGAAAAGCTAAAACAACAATAAATTATTAGAATGTTGTCTATCTCTCTGTATGTTTGCTCGCGCATCACGCAAATATATATGGATTTTGATGAAACTTTTTTGATTGATTGCTATAAAGACTTAAAATGTGGTGTACGTTTTATCCCACTACTATATCGGGAACCCAAGATATAAACTAAAAAACAAATAATATATGAACGGATTTTGATGAAATTGTTTTGTTGATGATGCTCTTGATTAGATTTAAAATCTGGTGTACGCGTACGAAGATGCGGGCAAAGGCTAGTTTATAAAATTTGTAGAAATGTATTACTTAGATACACAACATCAAAAGCGAAACCAGCAAACACGATTATTGAATTTCATTACATCAGAGGAACACTTTTGCGGAATGGAAGTTAGGTAGGTACCTAAAACTTAATCTACAATGTAAGAAAAAGTAAGAAATTTGTGTTAGTCATGAAGTAAGTAAATTGCTGTACAGTCCGCGTTCTCAGCACTTGCGAGCGTCGGAGACAAGAAAGTTCATTTATTAAGTGGCACCCAATTCTCGCGCAACTTGACTGGAATTTTAACGAAATTTTACAAAATAGTTGAAGAAGTTGAATGATTCAAATTAAACTTGTTTCACTATTACTTTTGTTATATAAACGTGTCAAGCATCTTGTGTAGTTTAGTTATTAAAATACGAAATATATATCGCTATATTATTGTATGCCATACATATATATTTCTTTTTGCAATAAATGTTTTGTGAAGTATTTATCTGGTATGGTACTTAGTTAAACTTACGTTGCCAGAAATGTTTTTTTAATTAATTAGAACCTTAATGAGATAGGTTTTTCTATGTATAGATATCACAGTAACTATTGCGCCTTTACTTACACAAATAAATGCATAATTTAAATTAAACCATTTATAATACAGTGTAATACAATGTTATTACATCATATTATTACATATTCCAAGACTTTTTTCGGTGTTTTTTTATTGAACCACATACTACTTGAAAGCGCACCTGCTCAACGCTTTTGAGTAAGTAGATAATTAGCTCTCCCTATTCTCGTGCACTTCAGTAAAACTCGCTAATATTCTGCACTAAATACTTGGTATTTGAGTTTCCAAGTCTGGCTACAATTAGTACCTAAAATGGCTTTCAATGGAGACAAACTACTCAAACTAGTAAGTTTTCTATAATATGTTTATTTCTGCGTAAACACTACTTATTTAATTGAATACTCAGATCAATTATTTGATCTGAGATTGAATACAGATCACAATTATTTTGTTGTTTTGGGATTGTGTATATTATAATTGTAGGTAGGCATATATGTCTTCAGAAATTAATGGATAACTTCTATCTAAATAATAGTTCTTGCTTATCTAAGTAATAATCCACACAAGGAAACAGCTATAATTAATCAAGTACCGTCACGCTTAGCACTGTTGTCTGCCGCTGTGTTCACATCGATAGCCTATACACGATATATTGCTTGACATCCGACGTAGGCAACCTATGCTTGTACACATTATATCTAAATTTCAATATTGTGTAATATTATGATGCCGTAGTTAATAAAATCGATCTGCATAGATGGCGGAGTGGTTTAGAGACCGGCCTCCCGTCTGAGTGTTGTGGGTTCGATTCCCACACGGAACAACTGTTTGTGTGATCCACAAATGGTTGTTCTGAGTCTGGGTGTACTTTGTGTCCGCGAATAATCCTTGTATTATTCCTTAGAGCAGGGTGTTGACTTTTTTACCACTGAAGTAATAAAACATAGTACCTACCAGCGGCACGCCAACACATGCACGGCGCGGCGGGTTGCTTTAGTGGGTGAGGGCTCCACACTACCCTGTTCGTTGCGCCGAACGACGGGGTGTGCTGTTAGGTACATTATTTGCCCGACTAAACAAAAAAAATGGTGATGTCTTAACTTTTTTTAATATTATTTCAATTTCTTTATAATTAATAATTGTAATTTAATGTTATTTAAAATGCGAGTATTACTGCAACAAGCAGTCGGCAGTCATTAAGTGTATACTTCGATTGAAGGATCACAAATTAATTACTCCACCAACCGGGACTTCTCAGTGGGGCTTTCGAATATTCTTCATTGAACACAAGATATTTGAGTTACAAAGACGTGGAAGAGTTTCCAGTTAAAAGTAATTTATGTTGACGGCATTTAATTACGTTGAGAGAAACCACAAGGCGACAAGGATTTAGTCTCCTTGTGGTTTCTAAGAGGTCTTGCTGTTGCAGGAGTGTACTCTGAAGGAGTTAAGTGATGATAATAGTGGCCTAAAAATATATAACGTCATTTCATGTCATTCTGCAGGTGACAACTTGATTAAGGAAGCAAAATGAAGTAGGTGATATCACCGTGACCACCATTCAGGCAGAGAGACGGCACACGACGGGTTTATTTAGCGGGTGAGGGCCTCACACCACCCTATTCGTTGCCCCAAACGGCTGGGTGTGCGGTTAAATACGTTTTTTCCCGTCTTAACAAAAAAAAAGGTGCTTGAAAACAGACACTTACTTGGCTTAGGCCAATACCCATCTATATTTGATTAGTAGATTTATTGATTCACCAGTAATAAGTATAAAAAGTCTATTAATATCAGAAGCAGTTTCAGTTCACAAAGTTTCAGTCGTGGGACACTTAAGTAAAGTGATAGTGAGTTGAACGCTCTTAATATAAATCTTTGTAGGTACCTAAAAAACAAGTCAGAAAGAGAAGGCAAAATGTGTGATGCATGTTATGGGTATAAAGAGAGATAATATAAGAATGACTTTTGACAGGAGTCTGTAGGATGGATCGCATTACCACCGAAGGAATGTAACATAGTTCCAGTGGCCCGCCAATAAAGGCGGAGAGACGGTACACGGCGGGTTTCTTTAGTGGGTGAAGGCCCCACACTACCCTGTTCGTTGCCCCGAGCGACGGGGTGTGCGGTTAGGAACATTTTTTCCCGCCTAAACAAAAAAAAAACAAAAGAAAGGGTTGGATCGCATTGAGTCCAAGTAATTTTTGATGAGGGTAGAATTAAATTTGAATATTGTTAGTTAGCTTTTTTACATTTACATGAAAATACAATAGAAATTGCTATCCCATAAGAACAGCAGACATCTCAAATGAGAGCAGCTAAAACAGTTTCAAGAGCTTGTTGCGAGTCCTAACTTAAATACAATGAACATTGCGAGCATGTACTGGAAACTTCGTTATGAACGGTCATCGTGATTCAGTGACTATACATAGCAAAGTACAGAAACAACAAAATTAGACGCTCCTGTTGAAAGCTTGCTAGTGCTTGCTAAAATATGGAAACCTCGCTATAAATAAAAAGTTATTAAGACCTAACGTGACCTTGCATGGTAACCGAACCTACAACAATTGGCAAAAAAGATCGGTACTTAACTATTACGCCTTCTGGTGCTGCGGTATACAACAGGATGGTTGGGTGATGTTGAGTTTGGGTTTAAGCGTTTTTGTGATAGGTCAAGTCTATGCAGTCACCTGCTGGGTTAGGTAGGTCTATAGATGGTTTAAAAATCAGTAGTGTAGATCACAACAAGCTATTGCACGCCTCATAAGCGAAGCTTTGAGGTGGGTATTACTCTCGCTTCACGCAGAACAACAGATTTTTCATACTTAAAATATCTCTATTTATCATATTTTATACATAGCATCACGCCTGTATTCCCCGAAGGGGCAGGCAGAGGTGTATTACACACCCCACGATACGCCAGCTATGTCTAAGTCCCACGTAATAGGAGGCGAGCCTATTGACGTCTACCGGGCACATTTCCAAACTCCGGGCTGCTACTGAGAATTTTTCTTTTAAGGAAAAAGCTCAATAACATTGCCCAACCCGGGGATCGAACCCGAGACCTCATGATTAGCAGTCGCATACACTACCGCTACACCACCGAGGCAGTTATAGAATATACATCATATATTGCACTTGTAAAATATTATATAAACACACATATCAAGAAAAAACACTATTTTTAACACTCATGATATTTTTGATGCCATTTTTGTTATTTAAACTAGTTAAAAAACTGTTTAAAAAGTTCTGTCTTGGACGTCCGTGTGTTGTAGGTATGTTCGGATAATGTATGTTAACACGATAACGACCGAAATACTTTACTAATCAAGTCTTTTTTTTTCTTTTACGATTCAGTATAATTACGAATAGATCCCTATCACTTTTCTCAGTCTGATTCGATGTGGTTTAATTGTTATTAAATAAACAAAAAAATACTGAATATTTACGCTCGACTCGACACTAAAACCAGTGCTATACCTTATTTCATGAGAACTACTTCTATAGACCAATACAGAAGTAGTTCTTAAAATAAGCGCTAGATGGCGTATAAGAAATGAAATCCACATTAGTACTTTTTGAAATTAGCGCTATGTGATTGATTTTAAATTACTTTAGTAAGACCAATACATTATTAGTTACTTATCAAATAATCAATTTTATTGTGAAAAATGAAGATTATGAGGCGTGCACTTTTGGATTTTCCAAAGTATTTTAATAATTCCCATAAGATTGCGAATTTTACCGCCGTAATAGTCAATATAATTCTAACTAAAACGTGCTAAATAAAAAAGTAAATTTAATAAATCATAAAACCTGACAAATTAAAGATGGAAATAAGCGACCTGTGTAAGTGTAGTATTCTACGCGTCCACGTGTGTCATCCCACTACAATACGCAGTCAGAATTATCTTAAACAATAAGACCTGTTACGTCCTACCATGAGATAGTTTGTCGATTTATTCTGGTTTCTTATTAATACCTATATTTTACAATATTAGCACTCTAGGAAACTACCTCGTAGGTGCTACATCGAAGCAATTTGCTACGAGCAAGTATTTGGACTCTACCTGCTTGAACGAAACTTTAGCGAAAACATGTAGTTACTTACTTTTCCATTATTCCCACTTTTTGCCACAGCAACGTGAGGTGACTGATGAAGAACGAAATGTGTTAACAAGATCCGTATTGTTGCAACCAAAAAATATACCTCCCGAAATACAACTGCGTGCTCATCTACTTATATATAGTTCTGGTTCGGTGTGTAGTAACAACAATAACTATAATTATTAGCTACAAGTGTATAGCCATATAGTAACAGAAATTTCTTTGTGTCGACGTATTAAGGATATACATATAGATGTGTTATCACACAATTCCATGGTTAAATCGTGAAATAGAAGAACAGACACTCTATGGAGGTATACACACATAACCCGTGGGTGGCATTAGAACTTACTAACACCTATAAAATCTGTTTTAACCACTACCCTCGTTTGAGCCACAGTAAGGGCATTTCCCAATTACCAATTTCTACCTACTTACCTATAGCCTGGGGGCGTTTCACGACATTTGTCGAATTGTTGGCATTACATTCAAGCAGTACTGGTAGTTAGTGATGTCGTCTCTAAATGTTTCAATACGATAAAGAATAAATTGGTCATTGCGACTGGCATACATGGTAGCTTATGTGATAGATTAGTTAGTATTAAAATCCAAAATATTAGGTGTTCTAATTACAGATATAGTAATTGATCTTTTTCTATTTTATTGTCTAATAAGTATACTAAGTTAGACAATAATATTTACTTGAACGTTGATACAAGTAAATTTTTAAGAACAAATTATTTGTGAATGTGGAAAAAGGGAACTTTACTGGGAGCGGGATAAAAAGTATAATAAATTTATCTTTGTACACATTCACAAATAATTTGTTTTTTAAAGTAGCTGAGCTAGTCAAAAGTATTTTTTTGTTATTTTTAGATCATTAGAGTTTTCAATTTTATTATTTGAATTAAAATATACATAAATCTAACATATCTATTATACAATTTAATGTAACGTAGACAAAGAAGCACTCAGAAAATGAGTAATACAATACTGAATACTTTTCATGTGCGGTTATTTTTCCTTCGATACAATGCGACTGTGGTATGCCTATTCTTACTGAACAAGAATCGAATATTGTAAATGTGTCCTGACTTACTCTGATAAAATTGTCTCTACATAGAAAATGTTTTGAATGTAACATAGTCTGGTACAGACAAATTTACTTGTGTAATCAATTTCGGTACGGTATTTTCTGAGCTGACCGCATCAAAGCCTTTTACGGAGCACATAATATGCCTACATAAAATAGAAAATATTCTTGAACCGTCAGCATATAATGAAGGTGAGCATAGTTTATAGTACGAGTAAAAAAGGGTCTCGTGAATGTCAAGTTTCAAAGATTTTGTTGAATATCTATAACAATGAACGGCATGAAAGCTATCTCGAATATATAGTGTAAACAATTTCCAGAAGGTTTTCTGAGACGCTACATTGTTGGGCAGCAGGCATCTACATTTTATGAGTGTATAAAATGTGTATAGGTTTGTGTTGATGACGTCAAAAAAATTGTGGATTAAATTTTAGATCGACTATGACGTTTTAATATAAGTATCTAAAATTAAATTATTAACAATGTGAGAAAATAGGCTGACTAACATTATTTATTAAGATATATACTCAAGGTTAATGTATGCATACATATAGTTATATAGAAAAAATGGAGGGGTTCCTGTGGCATTGATATTTTTAGCGTATATATTATGAACTAAATTCTACCCGTCACTCTGTCCGCGCGGACTTCAGTACCTACATAAATACGTCACTCTACGGCATACTCATTATCTCTATGCAGTAATAGCTATCCCACAGGAATTATAAATTTTTCTGTATAAAAAGAAAGAAAGAAAGTATATATTTCTTGCCACACAACCAAGTATAAAATAAAACAAAGTGTGAAACTAAATTATAACCAACAAACAAATAATACTAACTATAACCTAATATTTAACTATAACCAAAAAAAATAATTAGACCTAGTAATACAATGGTAGCAATAAGTTGGGCCTCGTGACGTAGTCGGTAGTGTAACCGACTTCCGTGCACGAGATCGTGGGTTCGATTCCCACTCAGGACAATTATTTGTGTGATGAACACAGATATTTGTACTGCGTCTGGATGTTTCTATATATGATATGTATGTATTTAAAAAAAAGTAGTATATGTATTATATCCGTAATATGGTACCCATAGCACAAGCGTTAAGCTTAGTTTGGGACCAGAGGACGTTGTGTGAAAATGTCCGTAAATATTTAAAAAAATGGCAAGTGTGACAGACAAAGGGCATAGCTCAGTTTGTTTTGTGGTGCTTGCATCACAAAGTCAAAAGTAATAAAGAGGAGCCTATATCCTTTATTGCGCTCCAGACTATACGTGTGTCAAAAATGTCATGATTATTGGATGAGTAGTTACAGCGGAAAGCCTAACAAACAAATAAGGAAACAAACAAACTTTTGCATTTATAATATTAGTAAGAATTTGCCGTATAGTGATGTAAATATACTTACGTCTTGCTCTTTGTCTGTCCCTTTACTATTGGATTGGGGAAACGAAATTTATGTTACACTCGTATCTATATACCATATCCTCGGGATGAAACATTGATATATAAGACGAAGGCGAATAGGCAAATAAGTAACAAACTATTAGATTTGCCAACACGATGGCTCCAATGGCACAGTTACAAAAATCACGTTAAGCATAATATGCTACACTGCCATTATTTACTAAATCCAATTGTAAATTAATTACTCGATATATAACACTCTTGGGCAGGATTAAGTTCAGCACTTTCTTGACGGACTAAGAATACAAGTGTCACCCATTCTTTCCCGCGGGTGTCGTACAAGGCGATTAAGGGAAGTAAGGAATTATCACCCATTGCATTACTGGTGGTATGGCTGAGTACCAAGTGAGCGTATTCACTTGCTATTGGGCCCGAACGGGTACCACCGTCTCCTGTGTGACCGGTCATGAAGCACGTCAGTGTGGTTTGGCTGTAGCAGAAGATAGCCGTTTATTCTTCCATTTCATATCAGAGAAATAAAATTTTTTTTTTTTTTTTTTTATTTATTTCTCTCAATAACGTAATACATAATTGCAAGCTTCAATGTACTCGCCAAACTTTAACGTTTAATGGCGAGACGCGCCCATAAACTTAATAATTAATTTTAGCTTACATACTAACATGTTTAATAATTGCTTAGATTATTCTATTGTTTATACAACAAAACAGTAAATTTTAATGTATAATAACATTATAAATTCTAAGGTTATAAAAATATAATAATATAATAATAATAATATGTTGACAGTTAACTTACATATAAATTTACATACCTAAATGAACTGCCAACAGGCAGGCTAACATGGGTTGAGAAGCAAGTTCTTTAGTTTATATTTTAACACTCTTTTACTACACTTAGGGGTTTTTCTTAGTATCTCTATTTTATTAAATATATTAGGTACTAAAAATCTTGTCACTCTCTCTCCATAGTAATTGGTCATTTTCGGTTGGACGAATCTTTTCTCTCTCACATTCTTAGTATTATATTTATTATTTACGTTTTCCTTATATTCATCGCTATAGTAGTGTTCTATACCAATTAAATATTTAAGTTTTTTATCTGCTGGTATAATTCTACAAATTGAAAATAACTTATCGTACTCTTGATTACATTTATTCTTAACATTTTTACTAACTAGGAACTTAATCAGTCTTATTTGTAAATTTTTAATATCTTGAATGTATGTTTTAAATGTCCGGCCATATACAATAAATCCGTAGCTGATTATTGAATCAGCGAGCGCGTAGTATATAGCACGAAGTGTATGCTTACTTACTACCTTGTTAAGCTGATATACAATACCTAAAATGGACCTTAATCTGCTACATATAAAATTTATATGCATTTTCCAATTAAAGTGTTTGTCAATAGTTAGACCTAAATATTTAAACGAGCTTACATACTCTAAGTTATTACAACTACAGTTAGTTTTATTATCGTGTAGACATTCATATGAATGCCCTATTATACCTATTTGTTCTTTTTTCACATTTTTTGCTCGTTGGTTATGTGGCGAGTATATATGCATACATTTGGTTTTTAATAGATTCAATATGATGCCATTGTCATGCGCCCACCTCGTTACACATTCGAAATCTTCTTGTATATTATTTTGTACCTCCACTATATCCTTCGAGGCATATACCAGACACATGTCATCTGCATACATGTACACCCGACACTTGCTCACAACATTAGATACACTGTTCACATGCATCACATAACCCACTGGACCAAAAACTGACCCAGTCGGCACCCCAATATCCACAACCATTTCATCGCTAAACACACCTGCTATATTTGTACATATTTTTCTATTAGCTAAGTAATTTTTAAACCATTCATGCGTTGGCCCTCGAATTCCACACTCATTCATCGCACGTAATAAGATATTATGATCCAAAGTATCAAACGCTTTTTTATAATCAATATAAAGTGCTATTATCTGTTTACCTGAGTTCAATGATTCATTAATGTAATCAGAAAAATTATTCAAGGCTGAAACTGTACCTCGTCCCGGGCGGAACCCGTGCTGAGTGTCTGAGAGTATACTATGGCATTCTAGGAATTTACTTATTTGGCCAATAACAATTTTTTCCACAATTTTATCAATAACAGATAATATAGCTATGGCCGGTAGTTGTTATAATCTAAATAATTGCCTGATTTAAATATAGGACGTATAATTGCAGTCTTCAACCGGTCAGGATAAATAGCTTTAGCTAGACACAAATTAATAAATTTCGCTAAGATCGGACTCAACTGTTTACACATATACACTATGTCTTTGACCCTAATCCCATCTAGACCTGGTGCCTTTTGAATGGACAACTCATTAATCACTTTTTCTACAGCTACCGAATCCACTGTTCTATATCTAAAACTCACCTTACTCGGTCTCACATACTGACTTCTATCTAAAAAATTTATATTGCATTGATGTTTTATTATTTTGATTTCATCAGTAAATATTTTTGTAAAATTGGAACATATTTGACTAATATTTTGCTTCTTACCTAAATGTTTTAATATCACGTCGTCTAAGCTAGCTTTTTTCCTACCTATATTAATTTTCGCCCATATCTTCCTAAAATCTCCGTTACATTGTTTTACTTCTAACTGTTTGTATTTATTTTTTGCCTGGTTAACTAACTTATTTACTTTGTTTCTAAATTTTGTATATTCTAATCGCTTATTCATATTTTTTGGCTCATGCTTCCACACTCGAAATAAATAATCTCGTCGCAGTAACATTTCAGACAATTGTTTATCTATCCATGGTTGCCTCATTCTTTTATTACAATTCATGACTGTAACTACTGTGCATTCCTTATAAATATTACCGAATACCGTACACAATGTCTGATACAACGCTACAGGACACGTTATGTCAAGCAGCTGCGCCCAGTTATATGCACAAAGTTTTTGTTTAACGAGTTTTTCGTTAATCACTTCTCGCGTAGTGTTCTTTATTTGCACTAATGAGCTATTACTAGCAAATGTGTCCAGCGCTATTCCTACCGCGTAATGATCAGAAATGTATGTCTCGACAACGTACGACAACGCCGCGCACTCACTCCGTCCCGCTCGCACCCACACGTGGTCTAAGCATGCCTCCTCTCGCCTCCCATTCACTATCGCCTCGCGTGTTATTTGCGTGCCAGGTATTGCAAGCTGCAGGCCGTAACCACACATGGTGTTTTTGTACTTTGTCGTAGTCGGATTAGTTTTTTCATATAGCGTGTCTATGTTTGTGTCGCCTATTATTATAACGTCGTCAGTGGCCGGGATATATTTTAAGGTGGTCTCCAACTGCTCCAAGAATGTTATTTTATTACATTTAGGTGGTCTGTATATAGCAATTATATGTGATATATGTTTTCCTGATTTTAGCTGTCCGTGCAACATTTCTAGAGCTTCTGAATTTACTTCTTTAATATTGAAGTCAAGTCTATCCTTTACATATATTATTAAGCCTCCTCCCCTTCTCGTTTCTCTTGTGGTTAAGTATGCATTATAACCAGATATTTGATAGAATGAAACTTCTTCTTTTCTTATATTTATTTCACTTAATACTATTATATCTAATTCAAAATAAGTTTCTTCCAGCAAAACTAGTAATTCATTAAAATGCTTCCGCAATGACCTGATATTTAGATGAAATATTTTAGTATAGCTTTTATTTTGAGTGAGGTCCTTATACAATAAGTTTATGTTGTAGTATCTTTTAAATGCAACATCAGTAAAAACGTCATCCGGTTGATCGAATGTTAATGCTAAAATCACCTAGTGTGTGTTCACTGCGCAAAGCGCATATTTATTTATAATCCTCCAGTCTATTCAAATCATCTTCCGATTTTACGTTATATATCTTTTTTTCTTCGCTATTTTTCTTCACCAGAATGTTGCCATTTTGAACCCAAATATACTGAAATCCTTTTGGCTTTAGTTTATTTCTTACGATCCAAAGTAATTGCCGTTTGTACTTCGGCAGATCCTCATTGATGAATATTTGTTTGTCACTGCTATTACCATAAACTTTGTTGTTAGTTAGCTTAATTTCCTTTTTGGCTGACATCCATTTATTACGGATATCTTTTGATTGAAGGGTAACCAGTACTATTCTAGGTTTTATTTGGTCGGGTTTTTCTTTTCCTACCCTCTGTGCATCTACAATTCCACCTGGGCTTAGGTTAAGCTTTCGGGCAAGATTTTGTATTACAGATTTAGTGTCTTCGTTTTTAATCATCTCTAGCCCATGGATTTCAATACCTTTTTCCTTTTCTTTCAGCTCCAGTTCCTGCACTCTCTCTTCTAACGCTTTGTTACACTTCTCCAAGTAAACATTTCTTTGTTCTATTGCCTTGATTTTTTTTCTGTGATTCTTCCTTATATGTTATCAGTATTTGATACATATCAGCATAAAATTCCACGCTATTGGTGAGCTCTTCGATTTTTTTCTCCATATTATAAAGTACCTCTAATTTTCTATTTACTTCTGCTAGCACCTTCTCACCTGATGCTTCAGTGGGGTTTAGTGTAATTATTGGATCCTGTGCTGGGTGCATGGGACTACCTTTGGGTTTCTGGCAGTCCTCACAGACTAACGCTTGCATGAATTGCTTATTGTTTTGAACGCATTTCCTGTGAAACACCGCATCACACACACCTTTACACTTATACACATCATCTTTCGTGAGAGACACAAACAGTTTACACTTTTTACATTGAACCATTTTACGTATACAAATGTTTGAATGGTGCGCAGCGGCTTGACTTTTGGTATAGTTGAGTCCATGAGCGACGGTTACCACTGGCCATCATGGGGGCCGTGGGTCGTCTGCCATCACTAGCAATAAAAAAATAACTTCGGATGAGTGGACGGATGGATGAGCCTTAGAAGTTAATTCAATTAATTCAAATAATATTAGTAAACAGTACAGATACCTTCATATATAACACATAACAAAAAGGTAGTTATCGACCCAAAACTGAAGATCATGGTCGGTATTGTTGAAATAAAGTCAATACCGAACTGCTTGGCGTTAGGATTAAGTTAAAGGGGCCAAATAACATTCAGGTGACTAGTGAATATGCGCATACTATCACATTAACCACGACCTATTTGTAGAACGAAAGGATACATACTATTCCCTCAAAATTCCACAAATTAATCAAATTTATGCTACCAACCACAAACACTTAGGCTAATTCAGTATTGAGAACATGCCAATAGGTACTCACTGTAAACTTATAAGCTACAACAGGTATTGACATAGTTACATCGAAAGTGATATAAGCAGTGAGATCTTCGGAGGTATTTTGATATTTTTATATATATTTTTTTTAGCAATTGACATGCTTAGCTAGGTATATAAATTAAAAAGTGTGAAAATATGAAATCGAAAATAACAGTCACCAGAGATTTCATATTTTCACACTTTGTAATAAGCGTGTCAAATGCTAAAAAAATATATAAAAACATCAAAAGATCTATAGGGCTGCGTTATTATTTGGTAAAAATCGTAATTGTAAAATTAAGTTAAGGCCGGTATAATGTATGCAAATACTTCCGACAGATGGCGCAGGCGTCACCCAAGACGTTAAGTATGAATGTGTTATCGAAATTAGCAGTCCTGAGCAATTGTCACAATTGCTGAATTGGCAAAGCATCTGGACGGTATTCAGGAGATGCAGGTTTATATCGTGCTCGTGACTGTTATTTTCGAGTTCTTATTTTCACACTTTGTTAATATTCGGAGGTATTATAAAAACATTAGTAATTTAGTAAGCAAATTATTACAGACTTTTGCTAGCACAAGAAAACTACAAAGTAGTGAATAATACTATACAACTGCTTGCAGACTGACATCAATTATTTATATTGTTCGATAATATCGTAGATATGAATGCACTTTGAAACTGAGCACTGCAATACATGTCTTGAAATGCATTGTGGCAAGCAAAGGTACTAACATTGTTCATTCGTATCGAGCCAGCGAAGCCTTTTCTTATGAAATGCGAATTGAATATAATAATGATTTACTGCAAAACTAACACGTTTTAAATGAAATTCTTACTAAGCTTCTGGTTTCTTTTACAGATTTTACTCTTATTGTAGTGTGGGTTAATAAACAGATGGTGGACTGGTTTAGATATTGACCTCCCACCAGAGTGTTGTGGGTTCGATTCCCACACAGGGCATCCTCTTTGTGCGATGCACAAATAGTTGTTCTGAGTCTGTCGTAATTTGTGTCCGTGATATTGTATGTTTGTAAAATCCCCCGCGATACAAGGATTATCCCTATAGGGATTAGGGATAAGGAGTGCAGTCTTTAAAAAAAACAAAACAAATGCTGATTTTTTTTAGTGTAGTCTATAATAACTATGATTATAGACATCTTCTATAGCATTCTGCAGCTAAGGACGGTGTTACAAATTAATACATATTTTTTTGCTTATGGTAGTGAGCAACGGTCCACCTGATCGTAAGTAGCTCATGAACCCAACTATAATAAGAGTACCTATTACCACTGCTGCTCAGATTTCACGGACATTAAATGAAAGGACGCATGGATGTCTCCCGCTACAACCAAAACACACCAAAATGCTTCACGGTTGGCCACACCGGAGACAATGGTGTGACCCGCTAGGGTTCGGTAACAAAGACTAACTACTTCAACATGGTAACTGCCCCTACCACCAGTAATGTAGGGTGTGATAATTGCTTACTTACTGTAGTCGCCTCGTACGATACCGCGAACGTATAGATCACCTGACAGCTCGATAACGCGTAACCAATTTTGATTTGTCAATGTGTGCGTTGTATAGTGATTTAATTTTAAGAGTTAGACTGACTATCGATAAAATGATAAAACAAATCAGTTTTTTTAACGAACTTGCTCATTAAAATAATCATCTTCAACTAATGAAACAAAACAGACATAATAAATTAAAACAAACATAATTAATTAGTTTTTATTTATTTCACCAGTAACGTCAGTCAACGATATTATGCATTTTATAAGGAAATTATACACTCAGCTTTTGGCAACATAAACCTACTTATAATTTTTAAATTAACTAAATCGACTTGACTGACAATATCTGCTGTAGAACTTTTACTGCATGTTTTCCATTAATGTGTTACGAGAAAATGTTTCAAATATTTAGGATAAATATCGACAATAGGTAAACATTGTCGATAAAGTCAAGCCCTAGTGTATATGTACCTAAAAACTTTTCTACTAAAATCTTGCAAATATGTAACAATGCGACATATTTCTATGTAAAATATAAACAGTAACAATGAAATTGAAATTAATCCGTAACTGAAACAGAAAATATCAGTAATTATGACCTAAAATAAAAGCATTTAAATTGTGATAACACTCTGCGAACTTACCTGGAAACATGCAATTATCAGGATTGTTTGCATGATTTACATCACAGGCACTCATGGAACAAACAACCATTGTATTTAATAGTTGTAATCATATAATAAACAAGATTTATAACACAAATAATTCAAAAAACCGCGAATCTAATTTCAAGCTAGAAGATTGTAGACTACCTGTCATTCAAATGGTTTGCAATGACATTTGATTTGCTTTCCTCTTCCATCTTGCTATGTTGCTGTATAAGATTTTCTTCTCGCTCACACGCTTTGGTGATCTATACGTTATAATATATCGATGGTACCGCGAGAAAGAATTGGGTGGCGAATTCTTATTCTCTCACCACACGAATAATATAAATATTGACACCAAACTCGGGTTTAATTTGCATAAGCACCAGTGTAGATAACGATAATATTGAGGTAGTAAATATACCGTAAACGAACAATTTGTTATTGATAACGATCACGCTCGTAATTAAATTGGCACCGTGAGCACTCGATGAACACATAAATTGTTTTATATCTGCCCCAATCTTAATTAATGGCCGGCTAAACTTATGAAAATTGTTTATAGTTTTGTATTATTATAAGTATATCCTCCGTGGAATAAGTTGAAATAGGACACTGCACTGATTATATTAAACGTTGACCATTGAAGATATATGGCGAGTGTGAAAAGTGTAGTTAGGGGGGCCAGGGCTCACCAAACATTCTCTCACCGATTTGGAGACGTTCTCGAGAGAGACCAGGAGTACCCTTAATCGACTTACATGTATGAAGAATGGAATTAGAGTAAAAGAGACAAAACAGGTGAGCCAGGCCAGGATCATGGAATATGACCACGACTCACTCACGACATCGGCGTGAGTCTATGAATGACAATGGTCATTCATAGACTCACGCTAAGATGTAGGCACTTAATGAGGTACCTACATCTTTATACTGATAATGTAAATACGAAGAAAATTATACGCATGAAGCTTGCCATGCCATTAGATAAACAATAAAAAAGTATGTATATATAATTAGCCTTTGCCCGCGGCTCCGCCGCAGCCAAAAGCTAGTTTTTAAGTTGTATCTCAGATCCCGATATAGTAGTGGAATAAAATGTATACCAGTTTTCAAGTCTAACCAAGAGCTATCAAATAAAAAAAAAAACGATTAAAAACCGATTAATAGTGTTTGCGTGATGCTTGAAGAGACAAACAGACAAACCGACAAACAGGCAAAAAATCTAAAAAAATGTTTTATGATCCGACACGCTTAGGTATATAGCATTTTTTCTCAAATATCTTGAATATGCAGATACAGCTCTCTTACAGCTTTATAATAGTTAGGATGTAATATTATGAGATACCATTAGCACTTATAAAGACAGCTTCACCATAGTAAATCAACATGTGATCATTAACTGTAGGTAGGTATTTATTATACCCTAATATAATTTATGTTATACATATAATTACATGGAGTGTGTTGTTATATATTTGGAGCGTGAATCTCATTTCACAATATATCTCAAGCGTAATGAGATGACGTGCACCTATATGTGTGAACGGTGAACCAACAAACGCTGACGGGCATGAGAGAACAGTTTCATTTCCTTTGGCACATATTCACGAGGCAATGCACATTATCTTACTAACAATAGCTTAGTAATTAATTTGGATGTGACGACGCCAACGGGACAATACGTCAAGGGATTCATTATTACGGAAAATGACTGCGTACAGAAAAATAACTCTCGTATTGTATCCATTTCACTCGGGGTATGTCAGGGATCCTGTTTTAATTAATATATGTAGGTATTGTTCAAACCAAACCGGTATTAAATACAAAGGTTCAATTGTTTTAGTTTTTTTTAAACAATAATATTATATTTATTTAAAGGGAGCTTTACAGATTTTTTATTACTAATGGACAATGGTGTTGCTGTATCCACGAGTAGTACGTTTGCCAAAAAGCCCATCAAAAGGAATAGTCCTCATTTTTTTAAGGAAACACCCTATTCTAAGGAATAATCATGTGCGGGGACAAACATACAATTTCACGGACACAAAATACACCTATATTCAGAACAACCATTTGTGGATCAGACAAAGAATTGTCCAATGTGGGAATCGAACCGGCAACGCGGGAAGGACGGGAGGCCGGTATCTAAACCACTCCGTCATCTGTGCAGTCTTAATAATCACAACTATGCACAACTAATGTCAGTTAGTGCAATGTCGTTTTCTTCAACACTTTCCGCACAAGTGACATCTCTATATGAACTCCTTGTTCTTCACCTATATAATGTTTTTTATCGACATGTATCGGCCCACAATATTCATATTTAAAATTTCCACTACATTACTTTATCATTATCGTGCTATCCTTTATCTAAGTTATCTTGTCTCATTATACCTAAATCCTTACCACTTTAGACGTTTGCTTTTCAGTTTTGGCAGTCACGGCAACAGCAACGCGTGACTGCATGTACATAGTTCTGGCCCTTATATTTTTTTAACAGCCCGTACGAAGGACCAACTGCTAATATATCTTATTATTATTACTTATTTCTAATTCAAGGCTAATATCAGGGTCTCACGTCATTCACAAGACCTGCGGCCACTTTATTCATCCTATACTAATTTGGTTAGTAACTTACTACATGACCGAATTCACAGTCACTTTGGAAAAAATAACCCAAGGTAGGTATTGAAAATGCTGCACATTGCTGTCCTATGCCAGTGTATTTGTGGAAAATTGTAAAGATCTGTAGAATTTCAATACATTTAGTGTTTGGCCGTGTGGGGCCGGCTTTAGAATTGTCCCACTCCTCTCCACCCATGGGAGTCGTAAGAGCCGACTGAGGGAATACCGAGGAGAGTGGGCAGCAGCACTCCCTCGAGTATTAACAACATCCACTGCGATCGCCAACCCGCCTGCCAAGCGTGGCGATTACGGCACTATCCCCCATTCTTGGGGAGGCTTATGTCCAGCAGTGGACGTCGAAAGGCTGATGGATGGATAGATGGATGGATGGGCAGCAGCACTCTTTCGAGTATTAACAACATCCACTGCGATCGCCAACCCGCCTGCAAAGCGTGGCGATTACGGCACTATCCCCCATTCTTGGGGAGGCCTATGTCCAGCAGTGGACTTTAAAAGGCTGATGGATGGATGGTGTTTGGCAACACATATTTTACTCGTGTATAAATATTTTTGATACGGATTAATCCCTTATAAAAAGCAAGGTGTTGTGATGGTGCGTACAATATTTAGGATTCATTTATCAATATTACAGGTGAACGTGATCTAGCCGGATAAGCCAGTTCGTAAGAAAACATTATTTTGCATTAGAGGAAAATACCCACCTTAATTCCCTCCCGCAAAAGTGTTGAATATAACCGTAATACGTTCGCCAATATCTGTAATGCCAAGCTATAGTATGATATGAAAGGATGAGGACGGGAATATGTTAGGAAATAGGGTTGTGGCAGATTGATCGAGGGCTTTTTCTGTCATGACAACACGTTCGCACATGACACTTCAATGTTTTTCACATACTTCGAGAAATCAGTGTTGTTGGAATTTGTGGAAATAATGACTTTATTTCTTGTAGCTTTTGTTGCCTTTTATATTCGCGATTTAATTAATGCTACTAGCCTTTGCCAGCAGCGAAGCCGCAGCTAAACTCTAGATTTTAGGTTATATCTCAGGTTCCCGATATATTAGCGGGATAAAATGTATGCCAGTTTTTAAGTCTAATCAAGAGGTATCAAATAAAAAAGTTGCATTAAAATCTTTTCAGGAGATTTTGCGTGATGCGCAAACGAACAAACAGCCAAGCAATCTAAAATAAATTGTTTTGTGTTTAGACATGCCTATATAGCCTATATAGTATTTTTTTTACAAATATTTATACAAATAAATAAAATTGAAGTGTCTGTTTGTACAGTCTAAATAACAACTTTTTATTTAATATATACGAGAGTATATACGTTACCTATAACAAATTACCAATTTTTAAAGTTTCTGTCTGTCTGTCTGTCCGTCTGTTTGTTCCAGCTAATCTCTGGAACGACTGGACCGATTTGGACGAAACTTTCACTAGCAGATAGCTGTAGTTACAGCGCGTAACTTAGGGATTTTTATTATGTAGAAACAATTAGGGTTCCGTGAAAAAGAAAGATGAAATGGTGAATGAATAAAATCTCCGGAATGGCTGGAGCAAATTGGACGAGAGTTTCACTAGCAGATAGCTGTTGTTATAAGGAGTAACTTAGGTTACTTTAATTTTGGATAAATAATTAGGGTTGCGCGCAAAAAAAAAAACCGATGAAATTTGAAAGATTCAAATAGATAACTATATACATGGAATATATGTCAATCCCATATATACATAACTAGCTGACCGTCCTAGCTTCACTTATTAGTTCGCTTTCTTCGCTTATTAGTTTGTACTGGCGTTACTACTGCATATTTTAACATGAACAAATAGTTATTGTAGCATAAATGTTATAGTTAGACGTATGGTATCCAAGACTTTTTTGTAGATATTGATGACTTCTATAAAACTGTAGTACATCACTTTGTTCTATTGCCAGTAATTTATGGAGCGTTCGCGATATAAAGACTTTTTTGGGTATTTTTTTCACACGTTGGATTACATTATCGAGGTTTTCATACGGATCTCTAACTTCTTTGAAAATATTTTATCACCTATGTTTATAAGGGATAACTACGAATTATATTGGTGTAAGAATTTTTCAAATCAATCCAGTAGTTTCAGAGGCTATTCAATACAAACAAACAAAATCAAATCTTTCCTCTTGAATAGTATTCAGGACTTTTTTGTAGATATTGATGTCCTCTATAAAACTGTAGAACATCACTGCTCTATTGCCAATAATTTAGGCAGCGTATGTGATACAGGGATTTTTTTTTTGGTATTTTTTCATACGTTGTATTACACTTTTTAGAAGTTTTCATACGGACCCCTAACTTTTTGAAAACATTCCATAGTCTATGTTCATCAGAGGTAACGTAGTTTCGGAGTCTATTCAATTCAAACACCCATTCAAATCTTTCTACGAGTATAATATTAGTATAGATATATTCTAACTATCTTCTGCCCACGTTTTCACCTACGTGGCATGTAAGCAATAAATGACATATTTTTTTCACACACAAACATTATATGTTCGTGATGCATAGGTATTACCGATACACCTACAAATCCTACATACTTACTAATAGGTAGGAGTAAATACTGCCATTAGCTGCAATTAATGCGTGCTTTAATTGAAGAGCTAATCGTAGAAAACTCGACCCTCCATTTCACCGTCTTCGGGGAGGAATTTCGAGAAACTTATTCTTAAAGGGACACACACTAAGCAAAGAACACACCTTTTTTTTGTTAAGGCGGGAAAAAAATTACCTAACCGCTAACCCCGTCGTTCGGGGCAACGGACAGGGTAGTGTGGGGCCCTCACCCACTAAATAAACACACCGTGTGCGTCTCTCCGCTCGAACTGTATTACATTTAGTGGTAAGCTAAAAACACACCTGCCTGCTGGGTTTAGGTTGTGCGTTGATATCATTCGAGTAAGGTAAACTTTAATTTTATGAATACAGATAAGAATTCCATATAAACAATGTAAATATAACTATACTAATCAATAGTTCATTTGGATTTGTAGGTGTATCTGTAATACCTATGTATATCTGTTTGTTTCTGAGAAAAATATATCAATTCAAAGTTGCGTAGAAGGCCATGGAGAGAGCCAGGTTCGGGGTCTCCTTGCGCGTCCGAAAAATAAATGTGTGGGTTATCTGGAAAACACACGTGAGAGATGTGATAAAAATCATCGCGCGGCAAAGCGCACATGGGCAGGTCATGTTGCTCGAATGAGCGTAGATAGATGGGCATGGAAAGTTCTAGAATGGAGGCCGTGAGCGAACACCAGACAACGTGATTGCCCACCTAAGCGATGGGTAGATGACATCCAATGACATTTATGCCATGACTGGATAAGTCAAGCAGCAGACAGCCTGGAAGAAATTGGGAGAGGCCTACGTGCAGTTATGCACCAGGACAGGCTGATGACGATGATGAATTAATTGACTAAATGTTACCCGTGACTCTTTCTGCGTGGCATTTAGAATTTTCGCGGAATTCTAATTTATTTTCCAAAATGAAAGTAGCCTAAGTTATTTTTTATTCATCCATCCATCCATCAGCTTTTCAACGTCCACTGCTGGGCATAGGCCTCCCCAAGAGAACGTACAACGAGCGGTTCCGTCATGGGGATAATGCCGTAATCGCCACGCTTGGCAGGCGGGTTGGCGATCGCAGTGGATGTTGTTAATACTACTCTATACTCGAGGGAGTGCTGCCGCCCACTCCCCCGGTATTCGCTCAGTCGGCTCTTAGGACTCCCGTGGGTAGAGAGGGCTGGGACAACTCTAAAGCCGGCCCCACACGGCCTATTTTTTATAACTTCGGCCGGCTCTCCTCTCATGGGGAGATGGAGTCCATCATGCTGGCCCAATGCGGGTTGGCAGACTTCACAAGCCACCGAGAAAATCTCTCAGGTTTCCTCACGATGTTTTCCTTCACCGAGCTGTGATAATTTGTAAACAAACATAATATCGGAAAATCTCAAAAAGTCAGAGATGTGTGCGGTGAGGTCTCAACCTTGGACTCGGGATTTAACTCGATACTCTTTGCTGTCCTTGGTTTTACCGTTAGGCTATCACTGCTATTATATTTTTATATACATGTAGTAAAAATTTGTAATTTAAACATTTTAAACAGACACTTAATTTTTATTTATTTGCTTAGATTAATTATTTAACGTAACTAAAGTAGTGTATAAACTTTCTGGTGAATCACAAACATATCTTTCCATCAATTCAGTTTGCAATCTGGATGAAGCTGTTAATTATCCAATAGAAGTTAAAACACTATAAATGTCTTTAAACACTATCAATGTGCCTGATCTACCCCCTCACAAACTAGAACTTAAAATTGGCGTACCCATCATCCATCCATCCATCAGCATTTTGACGTCCACTGTTTGACATAGGCTTCCCCGAGAGAACGCCACAACGAGCAGTCCTGTGCCGACCGCATCCAACGGCTCCCCGTGGCCTACTACTACTTTTAGATTATTCTACTCTTTGCCACTACTCCGTAATTTAAACCCACCGAAACTTTGCAATGGTACTAGATTACGAGTAGTATCATTACAAGGAAACGTTCTAAAAGGACTTTTAATATCCGGATGCTGATAAGGTGAGATATATTTATACCACGAATTCCCATAATACCGTCGAATTTTCTCTTTAAATTCAAAAGACTTCAATTTCAAGGGTTGTTTTGTTTATTTTTATGAAATTCCTCGCGGACGAAGTCGCGGGTAACAGCTAGTCTTTAATATAAAGACACAGCTTTGTTACAGCTTTATAATAGTTAGGATAGATGAGTGCAGCGTTAGTGTATTCGACTGCTAATCAGTCTCGGTTTTACCGGGTCAGTAAAAAGTTATTGGATTTTTATTTTCCTTCAAGAAATTATCAATATCTAGATCGGAGCTAGGATGTTATACATAAAGCCGTTGTTTCTACGCCTGATCTCTCTCCAGCCGTGTCAGAATGCCATCCCATCGGACTATGAGAGAGAACATTTGTTTTTGAGTACACACGTGCACTGTTCTTAATATCTCAGTTGGCTAGTGTCTGTTGCTTAGAGTATAAATAACTATAAGGTCTGTTGATACCGGATATCGTGACCAAAACGGTCTGGATCAGAGATTAATTTTTCGATCGTTCAATTTGTAAATAGTTGATGTTTCTTACTGTCATTGTTTTCCTAGACCTAACAGTAGATAACCGCACCCAATAATATTGGAAACGATCTAACTAAATTCAGCACAAATTTACTTGTTTACTGAGGTTGTCATCTGACTCCACAACTACCATAAGGTGAAGAGAAGATGTCAGTACATTTTAAGAACAGTATATTTCTGATTCTTCATAATAACTTAAAAATAAGGGAGTCAACCACGTTCGTTTTAGATATTTTTTTGAATGATTTCAAGTGATATCGTATTAAAATTGAATATTAACGGCGTATAAAGGAAGTCCATGATTAACGGATATTCCCTTGCAAGAATATTTTAATTACTTACACAATATTTCAACAGAAAGCTATTATTTTTCATGCAAGTTCTGCTGTTAGTAAGTATTGTTGCTCGTACAAAAGTGCATGCAATATCATATTATTGCGAGACTACTGATAATAGTGCATCTAAAATAGTATACTATGCTACAAAAGCTACAGCGAGCGAAAAAATACCAGTTTTCATTCATATGTAGTCGAAAATGAAATAATTTAATGAATGAATGCTATAAAGTTATATAAAATGGGCTTTTTTAATCGAAATTAATAATACTAAGATACACTCGCAAAACACGTTTTCTCGCTAAATTTCTATTACTGAGAATTGTTTCGGTGTTGGCTTATTGCGAATTTAATTTGCCCAGTTTTCACTTTACTAATAAATTTATAATATATGTAATTTATGAGATGATGATAAAAAAATACCATTTTAGGTTTTCCTCTAATCCAGATCGAAATGGGTGGATGCTACGGGAAAACGAGGCAACCCACGAAATACCCAAAATATGTTCCACGATATTTTGTTGATGTTTCATTATACATAAGAAAATAGTAACCTTGGGAGCAAAATCATTGCCAGTGAATATGTTCATGTAAGTATAGCTTTTAAAGTTTTTGTAATTCAACTTTGTAAGTAAATCTCAATTCTAGATTATGACTACCGCTATAGTCATAATCTAGAATACAGAGAAACTGATTTGCTCTCTCTCTTGTGACACCTGCCTGGGGTTTAAGGGTTTCAAAATAAAACCCAGGAGTAAAACAAAATTAAATAAGACATATTCACATCTGAAATGGTAGGTGGCAACACAAACTTATAAGGTCGTCGTATTCGTCCTATAGCTAACTTCACCACTTGTAGTACTCTCTCTCCCGTGGGACCTGCCATGAAGCACATCGTTGCGTTTTGGTCGTAGCAGGAGATAGCCGTTTATTTTTTCATTTCTTATCGGTGAAATGAAATAGTGAGCAGCGGCTTGACAATACTCTCAGTATAGTTGAGTCCATGAGCGACGGTTGACATTTACCATCAGATGGGCCGTGGCTCGTCTGCCACTAAATGCAATAAAAAAAAAGTTCTTATTCAATTAATTAATCAGCGCTGGAAGGATGATAATTCTTTACTTATTTGACCCAGAAAAGAAAGAAAAGATAATTTAATTGTATTATTGTTTACTATTATAACTTATTATTATTTACCAGGTGAGATATCGAACAGAACGGCAATTTATGGAGAAGCAATAATTATCTTGCATCAAGGCTCAAAAAGGTCTTGGTATTTCTCTACGTGATCGAATTCCTATAACGGAGATCCGTAGAACGTGAATATCCGACATAGCCCACCGGGTTTGCATGCTGAAGTGGCAATGGGCAGGCCATATCGCTCGACGAACTGACAACCGTTGGGGAAAAAGGTTCTCGAGTGGCGACCACGTATCGGACAGCGCAGCGCAATATGGCCTCCCACCAGATGGATCAAATATTTGGTCAAGGCTGCAGGGACTCGTTGGATGCAGTCAGCACAAGCCCGCTAGTTCTGGTGCTCTCTTGGGGAGGCCAATGTCCAGCAGTGGACGTTTAAAGACTGACGGTTGGATGAATAGAAGGGGTGGTAGATTTACTTTTAAATAATTATTTTGATAAATTTGCCATTGCCATTCAAGTTCCTAAAACCATTGGCCAGTTAGGTTTTGGCAGCAAATATTTGTTCCTGGGGCGCTTCGATTTGGCACTTAGCCAACTTGCATCCGCAGATCATTCGGACACAATCTTACAATCCTTCATGTGCAATTGTGCATTGCAAAATATTTGTTGGGCTGTTAAACTTGATACTGAAAGCTAAAAAGATATGTTTTGTTTTATATTATATAAAATTTAAATGCGATTGTTTGATTTAATTTAATATATATTATAAAATGTATGTTAGAGTAGCAATAGGAAATGGTGTGCTAGAACAAGTTGATGAATTTGTATATCTAGGATGTGGATTCAGTCGGAATGGAAGGTACACCACTGATGTAGAGAGAAGAGTGAATGCGGGAAATAGAGTGAACGGAGCATTAGGACAACTTCTCGGCAGCCACCACCTCAGCCAGAAGGCACGTGTCACAATACACAACGCAGTGCTTGTCCCAACGTTATTATATGGAAGCGAGAGTTGGGTATGCAAAAAGGAGCATGAGAGTAAAATCAATGCGGTCGAAATGCTATCTCTGCGGAGAATCTGTGGAGTGAGGCTGACTGACTGCATTCGTAACAACGACGTAAGAGAGCGAGTAGGTATGAAAGATAGTATTAGTGTAAAGATGCGAAAGGGAATGCTCCGATGGTTCGGACATGTGGAAAGAATGCCGGACGAGCGACTGGTTAAGAAGATATACAATGCGAAAGTAGAAGGATGTAGGTACAGGGGGAGACCAAGACTCACCTACCTAGACCAAATCGGTCATGTATTGAAGGAAGGTGGAGTCAGGAGTCTCCGAAAACGGCGAGCGTGTATGAAGAGAGTTATGAATGTTGAGGAACCGAGAGATGTATGCAAGAATAGAGCCTCTTGGCACTCTGTTCTCTCTGCCTACCCCGCAAGGAAAAAGGCGTGATGATAAGTTAGTTAGTTATATTATAAAACAAAAAGGGAATATTATTTTCTTATTAAGGGTTAAATTAAGAACTTTTTTTTCAACCCTTTTACTGTCCCTCTACTGGGCACGGGTCTCCTCTCTTAGTGAGAAGGATTTAGGACCTAGTCCACCACAATGACCCACTTCTGGTTGGCAGACTTTACAAGCCGTCGAGAAAATCTCTCACGCATGCAAGTTTCCTTACGATGTTTTCCTTCTCCGAGCATTGATAAAAATTGTAAAAAATCCACACATAATTTCGAAAAATCTGCAGTCACCTGTGTTGCCGTACAAAGTCTGGACTTGGACTGGGGATCGAACTTGCCACCACTGTGCAGTCCCTGGTTTTACCGCTAGGCTAACAGTATTTTCTAGCTCTATATTAATCACAACAAATAGTGTAATAGTTTGATCTGATAAAATAGGAAGTATGAGTCGTAGCGTGCAGGACTATGCCCTTTCTTTATTTCTAATCCCTTTCAACGTGAAAGGAGACCCGTGCCCAAGAGTGAGACAGAAAAAGTGTTGAAAATAATATCTAATAATATAGAGCTTTTTGTTTTTTTAATGTTAATAATGTATCTGTTAGATTATTTTTGATATTACGTGGGTGTCAAACCAGCCCACCTGATGGTAAGCGGTTACTATATCCTATAGACGCTAGCAACACCAGACGCATCACTCACGCGTTGCCATCTCCAAGGAAAGGGATAGAAGGTGGATAGAAAATATATTAAGGAGACGATAGGTAGGAAGAATAACAAGGAGAATTTAGGGACCAACAAGCAAGGAGAATAACAAGGAGAATAGGGGGAACCCCCTGTTCGAGTCTTCGGCACTATCCCTCACCAAAACACAACGGTACCTACTACTGTCGGTTCACACTGATCTGTTGTGAGAGGGTGGTACTTCCCTCCGCGACGAAGAGCGGGAGGACCAGCTGTATGCGGCGTATAGCAGTGCGCGCGCCGCGTTAAAGCAGGCCATCTGTCGCGCCAAAGACGCGAAAAGGCAGGAGATGCTGGAGGGTCTCGAGCGTGACCCCTGGGGACGCCCGTACCGCGCGGCGCTTAACTAGCTCCGCGCCCAGGCCCCCCCCCTTACGGAGACCCTCCAGCCGGGCTTCCTCTCTGAGGTGGTCGAGGGACTTTTCCCCTCATGGGCGGTGCACACGCCCCCGGTCATGGCTCCGCCAGATGGTGACCGGGAGGCCGACGACGGGGAGGTACCGCCCGTGACTACGACGGAAATGGGAGCGGCGGCTGCGCGTATGTGGAGAGGCGCCGCCTTCGGGCCGGACGGGATTCCCGCCCGAGTGCTGGCCCTGGTCCTCGACCACCTTGAGCCCCGCCTCGGGGAGCTGTTCGGCGCTTGCCTGGTGTCTGGACGGTTCCCTGACTGCTGGAAGGAGGGGAAGCTCGTGCTCCTGCCGAAGCCGGGACGGCCTCCGAATACGGTCTCGGCCTTCAGGCCCATCGTGTTGCTGGACGAGGCGGGCAAACTCCTCGAGCGGGTAGTCGCTGCCCGCATCGTCCGGCACCTAGGAGCGGTCGGCCCCGACCTGTCCGACGCCCAGTTTGGATATCAGGCGGGTCGGTCTACGGTCGACGCCATTCTGCGCCTGAAGGCCGCGGCTGCGGAGGCCGTCACCTCGAGGGAAGTGCTGTTGGCGGTGTCGCTCGACGTCGCCAACGCCTTCAATAGTCTGCCATTCGGCTGCATCAAGGAGGCACTCCGGTACCATGGAGTGAAAAAATCGTGTTGTTGTGCTTAGATACGTCTATAAGGCTTTATACGCCTATAAAGCTTTATAGGCGTATCTAATTTTTTTTTATAAAATATGTGCATAATTTAGTGTGGGTGGTACCTTCTTCGGGTGCATCTCGTCTGAGAAAGCGTCGAGTACAGGAGTCTGAAAATGACAAAGATGAGCACCTAAAGCGCAGTAGAGAAAGATTATAGAACACAGCGTCTCGGCGAGTCTTGCAAAACCCGTGAAGAAAGGCTTTATAATATAATATGGGTAAACCAACTTAACGTACTGCTTCAATAAGACAGTGAGGTTTCAGAGTAAACGAAAAAATATCATCGATATATACAATTTTTTAGACTTATGTTGATTTTTTAAAACCCGCTGCACTGATTTTGATAAAATTTAAATGGGACCATTTCGGAATAAACCCCTTTCAAACAAAAAGAATTTAGCAAATCCGTTTCTATATGACGAAGTTATGCTCAAACATACATGAAAAAAAAATATAAACATCCCAATTGAGAACCTCTATAAAAATATACAAAAACAATAAAAATACCAGCATTTTTGCTGAAACGAAAGTCAACCATCCCCGATCATCCCTTATTTAAACGCATTCCAAAAGGGTCCTTTTGTAAATTATTATCAGTAACGTGCCTTATCATTATTAGGTTAAAAATAATTATTTATAGTTTAATGGCATTGGTAAACATTACGTTAATTGTGTGTAATGTAATTATATTCAAGGGAAAGGTATAGGTAGTTTTATCAGTGTTTATATTGTATATAATACTGCACCTTATTAAATAATCGTTATTTTTAAAAATAGGTTTTATAAAGAAACAAGCCTTAAAGAAAAGAAAATATATATTTAAAAATTATAAATCTTTTTTTAGATTATTCAACTCTTTGATTTTAAATCTCTCAAATCTGGGGGGTTAGGCAGAATCTCATATCTTACATGACGATCGTATCATCTCGCTTGTACGATCACCGTGATTGGCCAACGGATTATTGTGACATCACGCGTCGCTTTCTCAACCAATCACAGTGATCTCGATACGGTCGACACGTGAAATATGACATTCTGCCTCAGGGGGCTGGAACGTCAAGTCCTGAGCTCACTGAGCTGTGTTGAGCATTCTTTAGTATATACTCTTTGTTGCGCATCAGTGTGGAGCTGGTCCTCGGGTAGAGTTTATGTTCCTTGAGCTGGTCATGAAACTGTAAAGATGGTAAGAATTCTAGGGCTGGTCTTATAATAGTAAAGACGTGGTTGTTATGTGATAGTGAATCTTAGAAACAAGTCTGATCTAAAATTCTAGTACTAGTGAGTTTGAAAAGTGAAATCGTACTACGTATTATTCAGTTGCTGGTGAAGATTTAAATATTGTTTTATTATTAACCAGCCGTTGGAAGTGCATAAAATATTTAGCCTCGTGGTATAACCAATATTGCCCATTTGTTTTTAGTTACTACATAGAATCGTCTTTCGCTCATTAGCTCAATAGGCGAAGACAAACGTGCAACTTGACTCAATAGTACTTTTTAAACTTTTTATATTGATTATAACACATTTAACGGGTCTATACGCGCATTAAACTTATCAAAATACTATTATTTTGACTAACCTCGACGTTTCGGCTGAGTTGCACCAGCCGTGGTCACGAGTAGACTGGTGAGAGCAAGTATTCGTCGGTTATATTGTGTGAGAGTATCTTCAACTACCCTCACTTTCTGACCGCAAAGTATTAAATTCCCTACACACAACACTAACGGTGTCGACCGCACAGAAAACTGAGACACAAATCACGACGCGGACACTTGGCCACTACGGGGTTCCACGATGATGACAACCTAAAACCATCTCCTCGATTGAAATTTCGGTACTTTTTGATTTCTATCGCCTCACGGACCAGCCTTGGGTAGAAATGGCGTTCCGTGGAGAGGATCTTAGGGCCGTGAAATGCTATCCAATGATGACAGTCAATTTTGTAAACGCCTAGTGTTCGGAATGGTATAATATCCTTTGCTGTACGGACTTGTTGCGCCACTTTAGATAAGGGTGTATATATCGTTTAATTGACTGTAGCTGCGGGAGTTCTTATATCGGCCAAACATAGAGATCCATCACCGAGAGAGTGAAAGAGCATATCGCAGTCGTTAAGAATAGTCAGCCCGGCAAGTCAGCGATTGCGGAGCATCTACTGGAATCAGGTACAAATCACTCAGCCGAAACGTCGAGGTTAGTCAAAATAATAGTATTTTGATAAGTTTAATGCGCGTATAGACCCGTTAAATGTGTTATAACTTGACTCAATATTGGACTATTACTTATTGGACTTCATCTCTCAAGATATTGTAGTGCCCATATTTCTAAGACTTCTCACATAACTTATTAAAATTCTACATATTGTATTATGTTAGTGTTTTTTGTTTGTCCGTGTGGTGACGGACTAAGAATACAAGTGTCACCACTCCATCTTTTCCCGCGGGTGTCGTACAAGGCGACTAAGGGAAGTAAGCAATTATCACCTATTGTATTATTGGTGATAGGACTGGGTACCAAGTGAGAGTACTCACTTGATATCGGATCCGAACGGGTCGGTACCACCGTCTCCTGTGTGACCGGTCATGAAGCACGTCGGTGTGATTTGGCTGTAGCAGAAGATAGCCGTTTATTCTTTCATTTCATATCTGAGAAATGAAATGGTGTGCAGCGGCTTGACAATACTCTGATTATAGTTGAGTTCATGAGTGACAGTTACCACTTACCATCAGGTGGGCAGTGGCTCGTCTGCCATCATCAGCAAATAAAAAAAAATATATTATCTCTGATCAATTTAGGCAGGTCCAATTATTATAGTTATTTCCTTTTACTCTTTATAATTGTGATGGGACGGCCTCATCGTTACATTATAATATTGACATCAGCTTGTTACCCTGGTATTATATGGCTCATGGCGCCCCATATCAATTAAACTTCTAATTAAAAGCGTGACCACCACCATGTGACACAATTAACGCACGCTATTATAAGTAGTACATGTCCATCTCTGTACCAGGCAGCTCTTCTACGGGTGTATAAGCTCGGCCCTAAACATATGTTATTTTTATAATATATTTTAAGCACTTGATATGGTTGGACATATAGTACTACGATAATCTATTGGCGGAGTGTCTGGGACGTTGATCCAGAAGACGCGGTTTCAGTTCCCGATCGTAGCTATAATTTGACATAAGTATCACATTTTCGCACGTTGCGTTCTAGAATTACTTTGAAGCTTTTAATGAAAATTCTACTATAAAAAAAGGTTCTGGGCCGCTAATGGCAGACATGCCAATGTTCGGAGACAGGATCCTGTCTGGCGGGCATACTGGTCCTTCTATTATAAAACTGTAACAGCGACAGCTACGTCATTACAATAGATAGTTTATGGCTATTCGAGAAGTACTTATCATAAAAGAGTGGCCCTTTGGGGTCATCAGTTACACTTCCCCTAATGATAATGTATTCTGAATGCGTAGAGCCATTATGCACTGTCGACTAGTCGCCGGCAGCTCGGTCGCTGGCGACTGTGACTTACTATAGTTTAAATAGATGTTTACGAATTTGGTTGTTGGTCGCCCGGGCGACTCGACGACTTCCCGCGTAGTGGCGACGCACGAGCGACTGCCAGTCGCCGGCAAACAATAGGAGCACGGCCTCAAATGGAAGCATTCGCACTGCGAGCAACTGTCTTAAAGACCGTGTCACTAAAGTACTGATACATACACCAATATACGCCGATCGCTCGGCTTAGTCTCCTGCGCCTAGTTGCCTATATTTTGGTCGCTGAGAGACCGAGTCGCCGGCGACTAGTCGACAGTACGTAATGGCTCATGTTGCTAAAAATATGAATATCACTATATATTATGTATGCCTATAGTTCCTGAGTAGGTCCCTCAAATCTTCATGGGTCTTATAATCAGGACTGAATTGAAAGCACTCTTCTTTCTGTTGGTTATAAACTAACTTTAAAAAACGCCAGTTCAAAAAATTGTGACTTTTCTAAAGTTAATGAAAACTTAGCTTTTTCCCCGTCATCTTGTGATAGCGGGCAGGTACAGAGCAGTACGGGTAGGGTAAAGTAATGGCGCAATCATCGGACGTATCGTTATTATGCATCTTGGGGTTATTTTGCACAATAATCTAATTTACATAGGTCATTTAAGCTCGTCTAATAGTAGGTATATTATAGAGTTGAACTTTGATTTGTTGAACTTTGATTTGCTAATTGTTATTACGAAAGTTATTTATAATTGGAAAAAAAATATAACCACAGAACCACAGAATAGATACTAGTCCTACGGACCGTCAGACAGACAGACAGAGTCCTGTTCAGATTTCTAAGATGTAATGAATGAGAAATCACGGGTTCAGCTCCGGTGGCCCCAACGCGTCTGTCCCTATTGGGAAGCTAACACGGGAAATGGCAAGCTCTCCCTTTTTCGCCAACAAGGGCCATATTGGCACAGCGGAACTGCGTCGCAACGACCTGCCATCATCCCGGGGCTGCTTGTGGTGAGACAGTCAGAGTACCCTCTCTGACTGCTCACGACCCAAGGAATCATGGCTTTAACGGCCGCTGCCGCCACCCCGACAACGCCTAAGGAGTTTATGTATCTACTACTTTTTGATAAGGGGCCATAAAATGTACACACCTCGTCGATTGGGGCAACAAACTGGGTAGTTTAGCCTACACTCACAAAATATAAACCCGCAGTTTGCCGTCCCTCCGGCTGTATTTACGGACTACTAGACTAACTGTGTAACATTACTTCAGTGGTCCGCTGGTGGCCTACCCTTACAAGTATGTCCTCTGCGCGATGCTTTCACATACTGGAGTGTCACACCTTCGTGGGAGGCCATGTGAGTGTTGCTGCTGTGCGTGTGTGCGAGTGAGTCATTGGCGGCGGTTCAGATTAGCGGTATGATCATATCTCGAGCGAAGGGTACCATTTAACATCGGGTAGGTCACTGGCTCGTCTTCCAACACAGGCAAAAAAACAAACAATTATTTGTGGCAGAATCTGTTATGACAAAGAAATCTAAACTATAGCTTTGATTTTTGCACTACAGTTTCAATCTCACTGTAAGTTGCGTAAAAAGGGCATAGCGTTTACTTGCCCAACTTAGCCTCTCAACGCAGTATGAAATTTAATTAAAACATTTTCCTTATATTAGCCGGCTTCAAAGGGAAACATCGAAAAGTTTTTACGTTTATTCTCGAAAGTATATTTTGAATTGGACATTTATTTCAAAATTATGGTTTTTGGTGTTCAATGAATTCTTCTTTCAGTCTATTCTAATGTTTTAAAATTTATGTATAAGAATTGTTTCATCACTTACCTACGTGTTTGTTATTTTTTGCAAATAGGTAATTGTTTAGTGCAAAATAGTGTCCAAATATACGATTTTCGAATTCTAGAAATTTACTTTATAACTGTGAAAGTTTTCACACTAAACTTATTAAAAGTTGAAAGTCAGGAGTCTGCACACATCCTAATAAGAAACATGGACACCCTACATAAATTAGTTTAACTTCCCCCTCTAATCATTGTTTTGGTATTTTTTAATTCTTAAAATTCGATACATTAAAGGTATACTATCAAAACTCACGTGGTTTACGAACTAAAACTCACGATTTCTACTGTCAGCTATCTTATGAGAAGTATGACATTATAATCCTTACGGAAACATGGTTAAATAGTTCTGTATTAAGCACGGAGCTATTTAATGAAAGATATGTGGTATACAGAAGGGACAGAGATAACAGAAAAAAGGCTGGAGGTGGTGTACTATAGCTCGACCATGAGTTTATGCTATAAAGATACGATAGGTAATTAGAGTCGCTAGCGTTCATACGTGTATAGGATAGATTTCGATAGCACTCGTACCATGAGTTAAATTGCCGCTTACGTCACTTGCTCAAGTAAGCTCGAGTGTAGATTTACGTAGCATGTCGTTATGTTGGCACAGTGTAACTTACAGCTAGCTTCAGGCATGTTATTGCTCTCCTTTTCTATCTTGGTATAAACAAAAGAGAAAAATGCTAAAATTCAATTCTGTGCTGTTATCCGACTAAATAGATGGGTCGCTTTTGTTTAAGTGTGTATTCGTAATAGTTCGATTTCGAATTTTGCCTCCTTAATGTAAACAAATGTTAGTGGCTAATGTCAACAAAATATTGCCAAGTTAATCAATCTCACATAGATACCCATTGTATTTATTGTAGATCGCGATTGATAATGTGCCGTATTGTTGTTGTGAAACTTTTTTGTATTAATATTATGAGAACCAGTGCCTCTCGATTTCAATTACTAGTGGAGTGTATGATGGCAGTCGCCGGCGGGTTGTAACATACCCAACCCAACAATATTTTATTGTGACATCATAACTTTTGATTCTAATGAAACCCTTTGTGAAGATTTTATTTCTGTATACTGAGGTAAAATTGCACAAATAATCTTAAAAAGACTTCTTTGTTAAGCCTGTAATGTTTTTCAAACGTATTCTCACTAATATTTTCTACATAGCATCGCGCCTGTATTCCCCGAAGGGGTAGGCAGAGGTGTATTTTCTAATGAACATCTAACTAGAATTCTCATATTAGCTTGAGTTTTTCTTTATTCCCAGCGATTATCCTCATATTCAGCCACCGCTAACATATTTTATGCTAAATATGCTCTCTTTCAGACATTTACACCAAGACTTTAGTGAGTATTATAGATAAACTAAATTTTTCACTACACAATAATGCAGTGAATTACGTAACTATAATCGAAACGGTTTTGTTCGATAGCGTAAGACAAATTCATCTCATGGTACCAAATTTGTATACAAACTATACAAATGCTAAGTCGCTATCGAATTCCTCTCGATAGGTATTTTACGCATCGAAATATTAACTTACTCATACTACCGAATTTAATTCCCTACGTAACCGCCAGAGGCGCTGTAAGGTTTGTCATACAAATATTTTACGTAATCGCTAGCGAGTTTACGTGAGCAAAACTCATGGTTGAGCTACAGATCAACGTCTTAAAAAAAAAAATTAAGCGTATGTTACAGTGGGAAAGTGAGTGTGAGGATCTCTGGATTACTCTCGAGATGCCTAACACAATATCAATACTTCAAATAGCTCTGTGCGCTATATACTTGCCACCACCAGTACGTGTAACTTTAGAATATTTCTTAGACGCTTGTAATACTGTGTTTGAGAAATCATGCTTACAAGCTTGTATAGTCGGTGGTTTTAACTTGGGCTGTATTAAGTGGAACTTGTTGAGTGACTCGGACAAAAGTTACACCCCATCTGGCATCAGTGAACTGTTAACCGATTTTCGTCATATAAATAGTCTAGAACAACTTAACAAATTTCATAATAGCTCTTGGCGAATACTAGACCTGGCACTGTGTAACTTACTCTTTCCTTGCAATCTAGCTCCTGCTGTAACTCCTTTGTCTAAAATAGATCCATTACACCCACCGTTTGAAATTTTCATAAAAGCTCAAAAGGACGATAAATTACCTTACAATGACCAGAATATAAAAATCAACTTTTATAAACTTGACTACGAGAACATCTGTAACGCACATAGTAGATAGTAGATTGGCATTCAGCATTTAATGATTTAAACGATGTTAACGAAATGCTTAGAGTTTTTTATAATATAACTGTCTAAGTTAAATAGATTCATGTGTTTCTGTAAGCATATATAGCAAATCTTTTACTCACACGTACAAACATACTGCATTCACACATTTACATAAGTTGCATATACAGTTATACAGTCCACAACCATATTGTAAAACGAACATATTAGTACAAATAAAATATTTCTAGAGTATAGACGTCTTGCGAGTATTTTTCATTCACCCAACGACAAATACAACCGTATCGCCTCAAACATATGGTCCTTCGAGCCGGATTTATCGAGTGCATCGGTCGATCGTTGTCACCGTGAGAACAAAAGCATTCCTAAGCGAATTATCTAGCTAACATTGAGAGTTATAAGAAAGTCATTAGCAAGATAATCATTTAAATTGTTATTTGTTTGTTGGCATATTTGAGTTCAACGTCTAAACGCTTTTTGTTTGTACACAACATGGAAGAACTTTTAGCTTATCAAATGGAGGTGTTACAAAACTTAAAGAAAGCTGAGAAAAACTACAGAAAAACATCGAAAGATCGTATTAAAAAACCTTATATAGAAACTATATTGGAGAATTTGGAGAAACTGTGGAACATGCTTCAGGAAGGACATAAATCTATCGTCAGTAAATCAACGAAACAAGACAGACAGAGTGCATATTTCACCGAAGATATGTACGAGGAGTTCGAGGAGTTGTATGTATCGTTTAAATGTTTATTAAGAGAAGCCTTGCAGCGTTTTTTAGCAAGTGCCGTAACGTCGCATACAAGTGCAAGTATCGAAAAATCGGTTAGTGAGTGCGAAATTAATCTACCACGCATACACCTACCTACGTTCAGTGGTAAATATGTCGAGTGGTAAACATTCCATGATATGTTTAATTCACTTATTCATACCAATAATAAATTGTCGTCTGTGCAAAAGTTACATTAATTAAAAAGTAATTTATCTGGTGAACCCGAGCAGCTGTTAAGTAATTTTTCTACAACTGACGCTAATTATGAGGATGCTGGGAATCAGTTAGTTAAACGTTACCATAATAAGCGTTATAATTGTAATACTGTTTTGAAAACATTATTTGCACAAAAACCAATTATGTTTGAATCTTCTAGTGATATCAAAAAATTGTTAGACACAACAACAACTTGTTTACATTCATTACGTAATATGGGAATTAATATAGAGAACTGGGATCCAATTATCGTCCATTTATTTATTTCTAAATTAGATACTGAATCCATAAAACAATGGGAATATCAACTTGGAGTATTTAGTGATGATTTACCCTCATGGTCTCAATTATCTGAGTTTCTTGAGTCAAGATTTAGGTCGTTAGAAATCATTGACCCAATTAAGGTACGTACACAAATAAAACTTAACAACACCAAATCAAAGTCTTTTCATGAGTGTTTTGATCATAATACAAAATTTAAGTCTTCTTATAGGTCTACTGAAAGCAATAAAACTAGACAAGATTTTGTTGTGCCGAGTATTAAATGTATAATGTGTAATGGTGATCACTATTTATACTGTTGCAAGGAATTTAAACAACTTAATGTAAAAGATAGGCAAGATTATGTACAAAAGAACAACCTATGTTTTAATTGTTTTTCCCCAGCACATCCAGTAATGAAATGTCGCAATTCTGTGAGTTGTAGGAGATGTGGGCGGAGACATCACTCACTGTTACATTTTTATAAAGAGTTAAGCAGTACACCAAAAACTGATAGTGTTTCGGCATTCGCCATCAACATAAATGGCGAATACATACACACCTTCGATTTGCAGATGATATCGTGGTCATGGCAAAATCGCTGGAGGACCTTGGTACCATGCTCAATGACCTCAACAGTGTCTCCCGACTAGTGGGTCTAAAAATGAACATGGACAAGACGAAAGTCATGCACAATAACCATGTCATTTCAGCACCGGTCCTAGTCGGGAACGCGGATCTCGAAGTTGTCGATCACTATGTATACCTGGGACAAACAGTCCAGTTAGGTAGGCACAACTTCGAGAAAGAGGTAAATCGACGAATCCAGCTCGGCTGGGCAGCGTTCGGGAAGCTGAGGAAGATCTTCTTGTCCAATATTCCACAGTGTCTGAAGACGAAGGTCTACGACCAGTGTGCATTACCGGTGATGACTTACGGAACAGAGGCGTGGTCTTTAAATGTTGGCCTTATATCAAGGCTCAAAGTCGCTCAGCGTGCTATGGAGCGGGATATGCTTGGGATCTCTCTACGTGATAAGATCCGTAATACGGAAATCCGTAGGAGAACGGGAGTAACCGACATAGCCCGCCGGGTCAGCACGCTGAAGTGGCAATGGGCAGGCCACATCGCTCGACGAACCGACAACCGTTGGGGAAGAAAGGTTCTCGAGTGGCGACCGCGTATTGGACGGCGCAGTGTAGGACGGCCTCCCACCAGGTGGACCGATGACCTGGTCAAAGTCGCAGGCATTCGTTGGATGCAGGCGGCACAGGACCGTTCGCTGTGGCGTTCCCTCTGGGGGGCCTAAGTCCAGCAGTGGACGATGAAAGGCCGATGGATGGATGGATGGAATGCATATGTGTTAAAATCTGTCACGTCACTACTCCCATCAACTGATTTATATACTCCTGATTGGCTTCGTATTCTTCTCGGAGCTGAGGTGTATAGTGAGATTTTATTGGATGGCATTATACGACATAATTAATTATTAGCACAAAACACCTCTTTAGGTTGGATATTATCGGGAAAGGTGTCAGAAGAGCCAACTTCAACCGTTAGAAGAATTATCACCATGCATTTACAAACATTTAGGGGAGATGAGTTGCTCAAGAAATTTTAGGAAATAGAGGATGAGCCAAACTATATTCAAAAGATAATGACAAAGACAGAACGAGCATGCGAAGAGTTTTATAAGAAGACGACCACGCGCGATAAGGAAGGGCGATTTGTTGTTAAATTACCGTTTGATAAAGAAGATCCAGAATGTCAATACGGAAAATCAGTAGATATAGCTACAAGAAGATGGTATTATTTAGAAAAAAGGCTAGAGAAGAATTTGACCTTAAAGGAGGAATACAATAAGGTTATAGAAGAATATATCACTATGGGTCACATGATACCAGTGAAAGAGTCAGAATTAGATAATTCAAAGGCAGTTTATCTTCCTCACCACGCCTTGGTGAGAGAGGATAAGGAAACCACGAAAGTACGAGTTGTTTTTGATGGTTCATGTAAAGGAGTTAATAATTATTCACTTAACGACAACCTTTTGGTAGGTCCAAAGTTGCAACAAGATTTGAGATACATGCTAATGAGATGGAGAATTCACAAAGTCTGCATAGTGGCAGACATTGTCAAAATGTATCTAATGGTAAGAGTTAATGATGAACATACAGACTTTCAAAGATTAGTATGGAGACCACGAGCAGATGAGCCATTAGGACATTTCAAACTATTGAGATTAACATTTGGTACAGCTTGCGCACCATATCTGGCTATTAAGTCACTTCAAAAACTAGCCGATGACGAACGTGATCGATATCCTTTAGCAGCAGATATAGCTAAAAGAGACTATCTGATTGATGATCTTATGAGTGGAAGTGAGACGTTTCAAGAAGCTATACGCATTTACAAAGAGATGAACGAATTTATGAATTGTGGTGGTTTTAAACTACAAAAATGGAGCAGCAACAATTAATATTTATTATCATATATAGGAAAGGATAACTACCGAAGTAATGACTTGTTAAGAATAAAAACATCTACTATCGTGAAGGTACTTGGCTTAGTATGACATAGAGAGACGGATTGTTTTCAATATCGATTAGATTTTCCAGCAGAAAATACACCTTTCACGAAACGACAAGTATTATCTAATGTTGCTAGATTGTCCGATCCATTAGGTTGGATTGCTCCGATCATAACAATCGCAAAATTATTCATACAAAAACTGTGGCGGTCAAAGCTTGAATGGGATTCTACACTGCCTACCGATTTATGTGAAAAATGGCTGCAGTTTCGGACAAGTTTGTTACATTTAATAAATATCAATATACCACGATTACTACATTTCAGTCCAGGTTCAAGGGATGAATTACACGCATTTGGAGATTCTTCAAGGGTAGCGTACGGTGCTGCTGTATACATTCGTATAGTAGATAACGAAGGTAAAGTTTGGGTTAACTTAGTAGCGGCAAAAAGTAAAGTAGTGGTATCAATTCCAAGGCTTGAACTCTGTGGAGCACTTTTAGCAACAAAAATGATGTTCGAAATATCTCAAGTGATTTTGAGCATTCCAAAAGTGAATTTATTTGCGTGGACAGATTCTACAATAGTTTTAGCATGGTTGAGATGAGGACCTAGTCGTTGGACTACCTTCGTGAGCAATCGAGTATCTGAGATACTTAATATTTTAGACTATGATCAGTGGGGTCATGTCACAACAAATATGAACCCGGCTGACTGTGTTTCCCGAGGTTTAGCAGCACAAGACTTAGTTGCCCATACGTTGTGGTGGTCGGGACCTTCTTGGCTTTCACAAGACAATACAGAGATAAACAAGCCTGCAGCTGTCATGGAAGAGACCCATGAAGAAGAACGACATACTAAAATAATTTCTCTACCACTTATAAGAAAATAATTCATATGGACTATGTTTTCATCACTTACTAAAACATTGAAAACTATATCATACTGGAGAAGACTTTTAAACAATTTAAGATTGCCAAAAGAAAAGCGCAAGCAATATTCAAAATCAATAACACCTAAGGAAATGGATGAGAGTTTAGAGATATGCATTAAACAGGTTCAAGAAGTGGAGTTTACTGAAGACATAAAAGAGTTAAAGATGCATGAAATTGTGCCTAAGAAGAGTAAGCTACGAACGCTTTACCCTTTTTTTTGATAAAAATGGAATATTAAGAGTCAGTGGACGTATAGAGCAGTCGATAGTTGGATATGACACAAAACATCCCATAATTATGCCTACTAAGAGCCATCTTACTAAGCTTATAATTAATGAAGCTCATATCAAGACTATTCACGGCGGCCCACAAGCTATGTTATGCTACTTAAAAACAAAATATTAGATATTGCGAGCTAAAAATGAAGTGAAGAGCCATTATCGATCATGTGTTAAATGTTTAAGACATTCTAAATCAACTATTAATCAATTAATGGGCCAGATTCCTGAGGCCAGATTAAAACCAACACGACTGTTTAAGTCATCAAGTTGTGATTATATGGGTCCAATTAGTGTTAGATTTTCTCCAGGAAGAGGATCAAAGTCTTACAAAGGATATATTTGTTTATTCATTTGCATGGTTACCAGAGCTGTTCATTTAGAGGTGGTAACAGACTAAACATCAAAAGCATATATTGCAGCTTTCAAAAAATTTACAGCCAGTAGAGGTCATTGTCAAGATTTATATAGTGACAATGGTACCAATTTTGTCGGTGCCAACAAACAGCTTCGTCAGATGTTTGATCATGCTAAGTCAACTGTAACCCCTGAAATTGAAGAGTTATTGAGTGTAGAGCACACAAATTGGCATTTCATACCTCCATGCACGACGACATGCACCCAACTTTGGTGGTTAGTGGGAGGCAGGCGTGCGTAGCGTTAAAACACATCTGTACAAGGTAATTGGAGACACAACACTTACCTACGAGGAGTCATCGACAGTTTTAACCCAGATTGAAGCCTGTCTTAATTCCAGACCTATATCTGTCATGAGTAATGATCCTAACGATCCTCAGGCTTTAACGCCGGGTCATTTTCTTATAGGTGAGCCTCTGGTGAGCATTCCAGATAAAGATTATTCAGATAGTAACGTGACGGGGTTAGAGAGATGGAAATTAACACAGAAAATGATTAATAACTTTTGGAAGAGATGGTACAGGGAGTATCTGGTTACTCTTCATCAACGATATAAATGGAATACACATAAATCAGAACCAGAAGTAGGTGATGTAGTCATTTTAAAAGATGAGAATATTCCGCCTGCTAAATGGCTTTTAGCTGTAGTAACTAAAAATTATGTGGGGCCTGACAATATATCACGCGTTTTGTCTGTAAAATGTAAAACTAGTGAATTTAAGCGTCCTTTAAACAAAATATGTATGTTACCTAAATGATGTTAATATATAAGTAATTCAAAACTTAACATAAAAAATGTTATCAATAACTATTATTACTTGCTTAAGAAAATTTTGTTTCTTTTTTACTTTTATTTCTATTTTTATAGTAAGCCATATACAAGTTTCAATTATATAAAATATTGTATACTTTAAGTACCCGTCGCTCACATATGAATTAAACTTCATATTGTATGAAGTTGTGTATGTCTCAGTTAAATAGATTAATGTGTTTCTGTAAGCATATATAGCAAATCTTTCACTCACACGTACAAACATACTGCATTCACACATTTACATAAGTTGCATATACAATTATACAGTCCACAACCATATTGTAAAACGAACATATTAGTACAAATAAAATATTTCTTGAGTATAGACGTCTTGCGAGTATTTTTCATTCACCCAACGACAAATACAACCGTATCGCCTTGAACAATAACTGAGGAATTAATTAGAACAAATATACGTAACAAAAGACCCTCTAGAAAGAAATTCCCACTGTGGTTTAATAATAAATTAATACGATTGTTGAAGGAAAAAGAAAATGTTAGAAAGCGATATAGTTTATAAAAAAATCCAAGGGATGCACTTGAGCTAAAATTATTAAGTAAACGCTGCTCAGCAATGTCCACTAACTGCTACAATAACTATATGCGAAACATTGAAAATGAAGTGTCAAAAAATCCAAAATTATTCTGGGCATATTTAAAGGAAAAACGAGGTGGCACTAGTTCATTCCCTCTCGTTATGACTAATAATATAACAACAACATCTGATGGATTTTTAAATTTGCGAAATGTTTGCATCTCATTTTTCCTCTGTTTTCTGCGATCGCCAGGTATCACAACGTACTTCTAGTTCAGACTATCTCCAGAATCTTAAGAACAATAGTTTAGCTTTGACGGCTTCACCAATTACAAGAGAGAATCTATTAAATAAACTAAAATTCTTAGACTGTCGCAAAGGTGCTGGTCCAGATGGAATACCACCTATTTTTATAAGTAAATGCGCTCAATCTTTAGTAAGTCCCCTATTACAAATTTATAACAATTCTCTTTGTACTGGTATGTTTCCAAATATATGGAAAAAAGCGAAAGTCGTTCCTATTTATAAGAGTGATGAGAATGATCACGTGACCAATTACAGGTCGATCTCTATACTGTCTACATTAGCCAAGGTATTCGAGTCACTGGTATGTCCTTACATACAGTCACATTTGAAGCTCTACCTAAGTGACTCTAAATACGGTTTCACAAGATCCAGGCCAACCTGTACAAATCTTGTAACATTTACAGAGACGCTGATAGAAGCCATGGACCGTGGCAGTGACGTAGACGTGATATACACGGACTTTAGCAAAGCTTTTTGTTAGACAAAGTATCCGCATACGGTATTACTGGTTCTCTTCTTGATTGGGTTGAGTCGTATCTCGAAAACCGTCACTTTGTAGCGGTAAATGGCTTCCAATCTGGAGTGCACAGAATCACATCTGGAGTACCACAAGGCTCCCATATTGGTCCCATCCTATTTAATATTTTTGTGAATGACATCCCTGACAATTTTTCCTTCTCTGAAAGCTTTTTGTTCTGCAGACCCACAGATTCCAGTGATGATGTAAAAGCACTGCAAAGTGACATAAATGCTTTAGCTAAATGGTGCGACATTAACGGTATGGGTTTAAATACTAAGAAATGCTCCCATGTTCATGATTTTCGAGCAAATTGAATCCTTTACCATCTATGTATTGTATCGGTTCGAACCCAATCCAACAAGTGGATGAGATCAGAGATTTAGGTGTTGTGTTCGATAGCAAAATTACGTTTGTTCCGCATATAAACAACATAATTAAAAAGGCTTCTAGAGTGCTGGGATTTATGATTAGGAATGCGGCAGGGTTTCGGTCTAGCAAAACTAAAATTATATTATATAATTGTCTTGTTCGTTCCATCCTGGATTACTGTAGCCCGGTATGGAGACCGCACTATGCCACACACAAGTTGAGGATGGAACGCATACAAAAAAGATTTCTTTGGCATTTGGCGTTTTCTTGTGGGTTTGCTAATACGAAAAAGTCGTACGAGTCAAGATTGTCACATTTTGACCTGATCTCACTAGAAAAGCGAAGAAATTTGACCGACGCCTTATTCCTGCTTAAATTAGTAAGATCTGAAATAGACTGTCCGAGATTACTGGGAAGGATCAAATTTCAAGCTCCTGCTAGATACTCTCGTAACCCTATTACACCCTTACATCCTCCCCTTCACAGAACAGTTTTCGGTGCCAGCTCCACAGTTCCCCGCGTATGCACACTAGTCAATGGTTACAGCGATTTGATTGACATCAACACGGACTCATTGAGCAAGTTTCGCAAAATAAAACACTAAATTCAATTTAAATTGCTTACCGTAGTTTGTCTGTAATTCTTTCATAGTTCTCTATTTTTGTTACCGTTATACATAATATTAAGTTAATGTTTCAATTTTGTCATAGATAAACTGTCTGTTGTTTATAGTGCATGTGGTGCCTACCTGTAATTAATTGTTACACAACTAGACTTAATTATATTTATTACTTGTTAAATAACCATTTTTATGAGTAAACAATTGTTGGTAAACCAATAAATAAAATAAAATAAATAAAATAAGTCTTGCTTATTCTGTATTTCTATTGTTTCAAATGCAAGAAACTGCAAGTATTGGTGTTAATATAATTACGTTTTCGTCACTTTTTCTTCTTAGTCAGACTTGTGTTTTCTTTTGTTAACAAGTTTTTAAACTGGGCCAGCTTGGTGGACTACTGCCTGTATGCCTTTCTTAATTAATGGTTAATACTAGTCTTAATTTTATGGTTAATCCAACAAGCAAAACACATTTATTATTAAGTAAAGCAATGATAAATTGACAGGTAAACTTTGTACTTACCTTATTATTCATTTTCTTAACAATGGTCACTGTAGCGGAGAGTAGCTAAACTATTATCCTAATTGTTGAAATAACATGGAAACGTACTAAAATGGGTTTTATTAAGAGCAGATGAAGAAATTGTACGTGTGTGACAAGAGCGATATACATGAAGAAAGATTCTGACCAAAGAGTAGAATAATCTAAAAAAGATTCTGACATATATAAAAAAGCAAAGACAAAATATGTAAAAAAGGAAGCAAATATTTTATAAAAGAGTCCGCAACAGTCACTAAGCATCATTTATCAAACACACAACACAAGGACTTTGTATTTCATTTTGAAAAATCGAAATCTGTACTATTATAAAACTGTAACATAGCTATGTCTGTACATTTAAGATATGTGAGAAAAAAATACTGTAATTAATTAATAGGTGTGTTTAAACACAAAACGATTTTTTTAGATTTTTTGTTTGTTTGTCTGTTTATCTATTTGTTTGTTCGCGCATCACACAAAATCTACTGAATGGATTTGATTGATGCAAATTTTTTTATTTGATAGCTCTCGAGTAGACTTAACAACTGGTATACATTTTATCCCGCTACTATACCGGGAACCTGAGGTATAACCCAAAAACTAGCTTTTGGCTGCGGCGGAGCCGCGGGCAAAGGCTAGTATATCTATAAAATGACAAACATTAGCATCTCGTGGACCTTTGTATATGGCTCAATTTCTTTCATTTTTTCTTTCTTACATTAAAGATGACTTATTATGACAAAAAATTCTAGGTAATTTAAGCGTCCCGGAACCCAAAACTTTTTGTTAGAATTTTAGTTTGTTTGTCCGTTTGTCTGATTTTGTAAACGCGTCACATTAAAAAAAATGTACTCATTTTGATTTATTTAGATTAGACTTAAACTAGTTAACACCATTTTACGCCAGTTTTATATCGTAAAATATAACTTGCCCACGGCCGTGCCGAGTACAAAGGCTAGCCTATACGATAAAGTTTCTAATAGTTGCGGAACTAAAATAATGTATTTCATTAGATGGGAAGCATTTCTGATACCAAAATATATCAAAAATTATCAACCCAGTGCCTAATCGTCAGTGCTATATTTATTATTTCTACTTTCCTTAAATTTTATATTTATAACTAGCTGACCCGACAGACGTTGTCCTATCTTACCTATGAATATTTAATTACTTGCGAAAAGTCAAACGCGCTAAGATGAGATTGTTGACGTTTGAAATTTTTAAATTTTCTGCATATTTTTTTTCGCTTGACAATAATAAGCACAACAAAAAAAGAAAGTATTAGCGTAATTGTTGCATCTATCCATCATTTTTATGTATATAGATATGACACACACTTCGAATTCCTATTATTTACTCGAATGTATATGATAAAGTTTCTAAGTCACAATAATGCTCAAATAAATGTAATTTTCAAGAAGGATTTTTCATATCAAAACGGTATAACGCATCGTTTGATTTGGATCAAATGACTTTATATATCCATGGGCTTCAAAGCGAACCAAACAAGGCACAACAGAACTAGAGATAAGCTATGTAAATCTGCAGGTATACAACAAATACGGATTCGCCGTCGTGACTGATCCGGTCACCGATCTCTCTCAGTAACTCGCGGAGCTCGCAAAGTATATTTCATGTACTATGACTATATCATGTATTGTGATATCTGTTTTTATTATACCTGGACATGAAATATGGACCGTTCGCTGTGGCGTTCTCTTGGGGCCTATGTCCAGCAGTGGACGATGAAAGGCTGATGGATGAAATATCAAGTGATTTAAAAAAAACTTCTTCGTAATCTTACTTTAGTAAATCATATTAATTCTGTAAACATTTAAATTGTATCTTAGAAGGCTTAAAGAAAATAAGAAAATAATTTAATTTGCCAATATAGCTACTTTTAGATACCATTTTGTTGATGCTACATAATAATCCAAATTAGAACATTCTATTTGATTTTAGTTAATGGTAGAGCCATGAGCTTGAAGTTGCGCCCTCTCACAGAATATCAGTTTGAAACAGCAGTAGGTACTCCTATCATTGTATTTCGTATGGTGAGTGAGAGAGCTGAAGGTCCAAACCCTCACCCTATCCTATACATATTATCCTGTACTTTCTACCCTTTCCTTGGAGATGGTGCCCTGCGATTGATGCCTCTGGCATTTCTAGCGTCTATAGGCTACGGTCACTTATCATTAGGTAAACCGTATGCTTGCTTACCACCCACGTAGGGTAAAGAGCTTTATTAAGCTATAATAAAAAACTAACACAAAGCATACCCAATTTCGGGACAGATTTTACGTGAAAATCTCAAATGTTTGGTCATTAGTTACATCTAATCATTAAATTTGGTAATAAAAATATGGATTCTATCGCGTTTACTTGATTTTCTACTATCCCGACGTTTCGAATACTTTACAGCATTAATGATTACGGGTGGACTTAGATGGTAGATGTCCAAGGCTGATATGTTGTTTCAACGGTTTCATCTACCCACAGTATATGATTTTATAAAGTTTTTGGTTTATTTATTTTAACCCACCTAATATTCGTTTAGAAACACGAGTTATCTTGGTGTCAGTAAAATTTAAACGTAACGCTCTTTTTTTCTATTTCTATTATAGAAGGGAACTACTTAGATGAAGGTGCTAATTTTATATATGTTGACTTTTGTCCTGTAATTCTATGTTATTGGCAATAGAAACAGATATTACACACGCTTAAAAGGGTAAATTGTTAAACCTTTACAATTTTAGCATCATTCAGAAAGAAATGTATTCAGTCTGTTCGGTCTACACACGTTACATAACTAAACAACATAATACTTATTTGTTGTGACAAGTATGATCAAAATGGTAACGTTATTATTTCTTCTAAGAGCAAGTGAAGGACGTCTCGGATAACTTTTGTGGGTTTCAAATGTGTTCTTACCCAAAAGTCCTCCTCTACGTGATCTGTATTCATAAATGCTTATCTCAGCTTGAATGGGCCGGCTCGATCGGAGAAATACTATCCTTTTACAGAAGATCAGCGTGAAACAGTGGTAGGTACTCTTACCGTTGTATTTCCTATGGGGAGTGAGAGCGCCGCAAGCCCAAACCACCTCCCAATCCTCTCCTTACTATCCTCTCCGTAGCATGCTACCTATACTCTCCTTATTATCCTTCCTATCTACCTATCCTATCCCTTTCCTTGGAGATGGCAACTCCCAAGTGGTGGTGGTGGCTGGTGTTGCTCGAGTCAATAGGCTATAACAGCTTACAATCAGGTGGGCCGTATGCTCCGATGTATTATAAGAAAAAATAAAAAAATATATTCAAAAGGTACTGAATACATCACTGGATCAGACTAAGTTTAAATAACGTGTCCGTAAGGAAAAAAATCATCGGCATATTTAGTAGGAAAGCAAATAATTTTGTACGCCAAATCCTGAAATTTGTAGTAAAATATATCCAAAGATATACCAATGTAAAAATCCAAACATCTGAATTGAGGAGCCACCTAGAACACGGAAAGTATTTACCTAATATTTTTGAAAATTTTCTGCCATTTTGTAGTAATTGTGTCTAGTGCCTACTAAAAATCTGAGTCCAGTACTGTTGATATTCAAGAATATACAATACTTTTAATGTGGCTCCTCAATTTATACATAGGCACGTGAATTTTTATACAAGTAATATTCCAATCAATTTATATTCCACATCAAAAAAACATTTAGTAGTGAGTGTGTTCGAATTTGTAGCATATGGAGAAAGTAGTAAAACTGAGTGAATTTAGTAAATAAATTAATTTTATTTGGCTCCTCAATCCTGACGTTCAGCTTAATAAATAGTTGACTGTAGCTACCTCAGATCACAACGTAATCAAAAACCAGAGACACTAACATTTAGTACAAATGTCTACTAAATAAATATGTATAGATCAACATTGCATATATTTAGATATTTTTATATATATTTTTAGCATTTGACATGCTTAGCAACATACATTAAACACAAAGTATTTATAGGGTTTGCGTCATTATTAGATAAAATCTTAATTGTAAAATTAAGTTTACCTGGTCGGTATAATGTATGAAAATACTTCCGACAGATGGTGCAGGCGTCACCCAAAGACGTTAAGTATGAATGTGTTATCGAGATTAGCAGTCAGGAGCAAGGGTCACAATTGCTGAATTGGCAAAGCATCTGGACGGTATCCAGGAGATGCAGGTTCAAATCCTGCTCGTGACTGTTATTTTTGATTGCACATTTTTCACTTTGTGTTTAAACATTGCATATATTCGGTATCTAAAAACAAATAACTTTTCGATATTCCTTAAGAATTCGCTATTAAGGGTGACCATGTTATATGAATGAAACCAAGAGACTAGTTTTTGAAATTTAATTTTTAACAAATCGACATTGTCGAAATTCTAAGCAACTATTGTAATATATCTATATTTCTTTTATATATCTATACCTACTATTATTATCCCCCATGACGGGACCGCTCGTTGTGGCGTTCTCTTGGGGAGGCCTATGTCCAGCAGTGGACGTTGAAAGGCAGATGGATGGATGGATGGATACCTACTATTATAAAGCTGTAACAAAGCAGTGTCTGTACATTTAAGATATTAAAAAAAAAAAAAACTGTATTTAATAGGCTATATAGGCGTGTCTAAACACAAAATATTATTTTTAAAATTTTTGTCTTTTTATCTGTTTGTTATTTCGCGCTTCACACAAAAACTATTGCACGAATTTTGATGCAATAATTTTTTATTTGATAGCTCTTGATTAGACTGAAAAACTGGTATACATTTTATCCCGCTACTATATCCGGAACCGGAGATATAATAAAAAAAAAACTAGCTTTTGGCTGCAGCGAAGCCGCGGATAAAGACCAGTAAATAGTGCTAATCATTATTTGATGCACTAGTAACTAAAGCAACAAAACCTTATTATTTATTCGTTATTTTATGATTTTCTTCAGAATCAGCCAATATTATAAAAACAAGACGTCAATACTATTTTATAAGCCCTATTCTATACAACAGAGCTAATACAAAGCTTCAAATTTATTCTCTTACTGCTCGTTAATATAATAAATGGCTTAGTTCCAGTTGAAGAAATGAAAAATTTATTAAAACATAATCTCGGCCACCAGACCTTCACCTTTTAGATCTTCCAAAACCACACACACACACACACACACACACACACACACAAACACAAACACACACACACACACACGCTCACGTGCGCGCGCACAACATATTTCTAACACAAACAACAATTTTTATTGTTATATATTTTATTCATGGACACCCTTGAAAACAATTTGTTAGGATATTATAGGATAACTAATAACTTCGTAGATATTGAATTTTTTTATGGTATGATTAAACGTGCAATTAGTATAAATTTATACAAAACATAAATGTTTTTTGTTCCAAATTTCGTCACAAGTATAAGTAGATAGAGGCAAATCTATTTACGGAAGCATCTCAATTGAGGAGCCAGATAAAATGTGCCATATCTCCCAATTCATTAATTTTTAACTACTGACTCTTGTCCTACAAATCTAATATACTTACTACTAAATGTTTAAAAAATTTCGCATTAATTGAATAACTGCTTCTTGGAAAAATTACGAGTCATATATGTATAGTCTGAGGAGCCACGTATAATGTAAGGTAACTTTTTTAGTTTTGATACTACTGAGCTCAGATTTTATCTTCTAATTACTCTCAAATGCTAGAAAATCATACCAAATTTTGATAAATATTCATTTATCATATTCCTAGTTCTGACAGGGCTCCTCAATCCAAACATTTAGATTGAGGTGCCACCTTTATGTTCATATAACTTTTGAAGTATTATACTACAAAATCGCGTATCGATCCTACAATTTTTTTAAACTTTCTACTAAATAAGTATAATAATTTCATTAAGATACGAAAAGTGGCTCCTCAATCCTTACGGACATTAAAAATATATCTAAAACTTTTATCATTGTAATTACGTTTGATGCCTAAGTACCACATTAGAAACATTTTATTGTCTATGCTGAGTAAACCGTCCAACTAGTCGTAAGTAGTAAATGAATTGACAGCTACTTATATCCTGCTACAACACACAGCCAGGCGTGTCACGCTCACACTGCCCTGTTCGTTGCCTCGAACGACAGGGTGTGCGGTTAGGTACATTTTAGACCGCCTCAACAAAAAAAAGGTGTGTCACGCTTAGTACCAAATTACCGACCCGCTTGGGTCAGGTTTGTTTTTTATTCTACGTGGGTGGCGAACAAGCATACGGCCCACTTGATGGTAAGCGGTTACCGTAGCCTATAGAAGCTAGCAACACCAGAGGTATCACTCGCGCGTCGCTATCTCCAAGGAAAGGGATAGGAGGTGGATAGGAAGGATGATAAGGAGAGGATAGGGAGGGGGTTTGGACCAGCACTCTCACTGACTATACGAAACACAACGGTAGGCATAACTACCGTTGTTACACGTTGATCTTTTATGAAAGGGTGGTACTTCCCTGATCGAGCCATCGGCCCATTTATGCTGGGATAAGCAAGGCTCTACCACTATTCAAAAGGTAAAAATGATTTCTGTCTCTTCGTGCCCAATCCTACTACCTGTTCATATCAAGTGCTTCAAAATAACAAAGAGTAATTAGCTAAGGAAGATCTTCTCGTCCAATATTCCGCAGTGTCTGAAAACGGAGGTCTACGACCAGTGTGTGTTACCAATGATAACATATGGAACGTGATCTCTGAATGTTGGCCTCGTATCAAAGCTCAAAGTCGCTCAGCGGGCCATGGAGCGGGCTATACTTGGTATTTCCCTATGTGATCGAATCCGTAATACGGAGATCCGTAGGAGAATGGGAGTGACCGACAGAATTGGCATGCTGAAGTGGCAATAGGCAGGCCACATCGCTCGACGAACTGACAACCGCTGGGGAAGAAAGGTTCTTGAGTGTCGACCACGTATAGGACGGCGCAGCGCAGGACGGCCCCTCACCAGATGGACCGACGTTCTTGGCAAAGCCGCGAGGAGCCGTTGGATGCGGCTGGCGCAGGACCGCTTGTTGTGGCGTTCTCTTGGGGAGGCCTTTGTCCAGCAGTGGACGTTGAAAGGTTGATGGATGGATGGATGAATTAGATACACAAACTATATTATTATGAAGCTGTAACGGAGCTGTATCTGTACCTACACTCTGAGCACAAAAAATATTTTTTTGATTTTTTTATGTTTGTTCGGGCATCACGCAAGAACTACGATTTTGACGAATCTCTTTTTATTTGATAGTTCTTGTTTAGGCTTAGAAACTGGTTTTTATCTAGTTAATTTATCGTTAACCTGATATGATATGTAACCTAAAAGCTACCTTTCGACTAAGGCAAAGGCTAGTTATATATAATATGGAGACTGAATTATGTGATTAGAATAAGGTAGGCAAAAAAATCCGATAGATGGCGTAAGGTATCCCAATAAGAATAAAAATCATTTTACATAGAAATTGGTTACTACATTCAGCATTGTCAGTTTAAGCGTGTGGACCCGCAATCCATGTCACGTGCTCAAACCCGCCTATAGTTTTGTATTTAAAAATAAGTAGTTTGTTCTTGGAATTACCCAAGTACCGATTCCAAGCAAAAATAAAAATAACAAGCTTTTCTTAGCTTCGCTTGTATCTATCTATGTATGTAACGGAGTCTTAAAAAGTGATTTTCATTAACTTTAAAATTTCGGATTAAATTGAATTTCGCACACTTGTCAAGGACCGATGACAATACAATAGTTTTAGATTGGATGAAAATCACGTTTAAAGATTCCGTTACATAGATAGATAGATACTGACAAAGTTAATAAAAGCGTGAATTAGACATTAAAATTAACAATACTTATTTACTTATCATCACGCCATTTCCCCTGTGGGGTAGGCAGAGAGAACAGAGTGCCAAGAGGCTCTATTCTTGCATACATCTCTCGCTTCCTCAACATTCATAACTCTCTTCATACACGCTCGCCGGTTTCGGAGACTCCTGACTCCACCTTTCTTCAATACATGACCAATTTGGTCTAGGTAGGTAAGTCTCGGTCTCCCCCTGTACCTACATCCTTCCACTTTCGCATTGTATATCTTCTAAGCCAGTCGCTCGTCCGGCATTCTTTCCACATGTCCGAACCATCGGAGCATTACCTTTCGCATCTTTACACCAATACTCTCTTTCATACCTACTCGCTCTCTTACGTCATTGTTACGAATGCGGTCAGTCAGCCTCACTCTACAGATTCTCCGCAGAGATCGCATTTCGACCGCATTGATTTTGCTCTCATGCTCCTTTTTACATACCCAACTCTCGCTTCCATATAATAACGTTGGGACAAGTACTGCGTTGTGTATTGCGACACGTGCCTTCTGGCTGAGGTGATGGCTGCCGAGAAGTTGTCCCAATGCTCCGTTCACTCTATTTCCCGCATTCACTCTTCTTTCTACATCAGTGGTGTACCTTCCATCCCGACTGAATCCACACCCAAGATATAAAAATTCATCCACTTGTTCTAGCACACCATTTCCTATTGCTACTCCACATCTGTTTTGCTCACATTCACACGTAGGCCCCTTTTCTTACAATCTTCTGCCATTACGTCGACTAGGGTTTGCAGGTCAGTCGCAGACTGCGCTAATAGGACCGCATCGTCTGCATATAGCAGCGAGTTAACCACTGAGTCGCCCATCAGAACTCCCACATTCATTTCATTCAACCTTTGTAGACATTTATCCAGATATATGATAAACAGTCTGGCTGATAGAACGCAGCCCTGTTTAACGCCGATATTGACGTCAAACCAGGGTGACTTTCCATCATCCAGCCGCACACAAACTCTGCAGTCCATGTAGTTGGACTGCACCGCTTGTAGCAGTCTACCGCTAATACCATACTCCGGCAAAATGTCCCAAAGTTCCTTTCGTGCAACAGTGTCAAATGCTTACTCCAAATCCACAAAACTGTAGAAAACCCTCTGGCCTAATTAATTAACAACAATGATTTACTTTAAATAAACTAGGTATGTTTACTAATTCAGAATTAATTTAGGAAGGTTTGTTACAATTATGTTTGTCCAGATCTTGTTTGTAACAAGGCATGTAGGTACAATATTTAGACATCTTAGGACATAAGTCTGGTAGTTTTGAATGGCTGCGTATTGTTATAATACTTATAATTACTAGGTAACAAGTTTGAACTTGTCCCATAACAATGTAAGACAACTGTACATTTACAAACTTATCTCATTACCGCAAACAAGGCATTCCGTTCTTAACTGTCCTTAAGTTATAGTTTTCTACGTAAGCTGAACTACGTGACGGTTAGTAATAGTCTTTTAACTCCAGTTAAAAACAGTACAATATTTAATTGGATGAAGTGACCTTTCAGTAGACCTAGTAGTAGTAGTTACAGTAGTAGTAACTTACTCTAATGTTCTCGACATGCATATAATTTGGATTTGTCACGGACCATTAAATTTAAACTGACGTAAAACCAAAAGCTGACCGTGAGTCAAATATTAAGTTGAAATGTATTACCTTTTAACTGACGGCAGCTCACGCTCAGTTCGTTTACATAACGCCAAACTATATTCTTTACACCAACTGACCGTGAGTGCGAGTGCTTACATCGACTTGTAGCGTTTAGTTTTATAAAAATAAAAAGTAAAGATTGTGTAAGATAAAAAAAATAAAAAATAATTTGGGTTTCCTTGTACAAAAAACAGCAGTGAACCCATTATTTCAACTACGGGTAATATATTTTTGGCAAGCCATACTGTCGATCGAGAAATGACGGTCGGTTTTAAGCCACTGAATCATTTTGGCTAAATCCGTTTAAACTGATTTCAGTTTTAGCTGATCAGTTAACAACTGGTCAGTTAAACTGACCGTGAATATAGAGCTTTACGAAAATCGCACTAAAATACTTTTAGTAACTTCACAGATATGTGCTAACAAACATAATAAACAATATCGTACAGCAAGGAATATTTCTATACATATAAAAATATAAAATAATTATCGTATAAGAACTAAAAAATATATTTAAATCCACGAATAACAATCTAATGTGAAAATGGAAGTACTTTTAATACAGTTGCCGAATCACGTTCTTCTCTTTTACGGCAGAATAACTTTTGCCTCAGGAAATATACCTCCCATCACAAGCCCGGAAAGGATTACGAAACTATAATACCATCAGTTATTGTTAAATTTATAGCCCGAATAAATGTCTAGTGTTGTTTATTTAAGGATTCATATGACTAACGGCGTCAATAAGCATTTTACTTTTTTTCACTTACCAAGATTCAATGATAATTACTACGTGACTAAAAAACTAAGTGTAGACTCCTCTATAAAAATATCAAGCGAAAAATGTATATAATCAAAGCGACAAATATATATAAATAAGAATTACTAACGTTTTGAAGTCTTGTTTTCTTAATATAATGATGATAGATTCTTAATTTTTGGGCTATTTATTTGAGTTTTATAAAAAGTTATAATTATGTTTCCTTTTACAGTTCAAGTTTTTGCTAATTCAAGCACGTCTACATCGCAAAACATAATATCGTAGTTTCGTTGATACGAACAATTTTGTTCAAACATTTATTCGCACACAATCATCCCTTTTGGAAAATAATGGCTGTCTTTATGCTGTATAACCTGGCACAATGAAAAGTTACTGCAGATTGAAACGTACAAAAAGCTGCTTACTAAAAATATATATTTAGAACTTACTTTTATAATAAACCATTTTCATAGTCTTTAAATTATAACGATAGACTAACACGAATCAAATACTAGTTGTTGTGAGATTTTGTCCATGTTGTGACTGACGGACTAAGAATACAAGTGTCACCACCCCATTATTTCCCACGGGTGTCGTATGAGGCGATTAAGGGAAGTAAGCAATTATCATCCATTGCATGACATGCAATGCATGATTGATGGTAGGGCTGGGTACCGAGTGGGAGTACTTACTTGGTATCGGGCCCGAGCGGGTTGGTACCACCATCTCCCGTGTGACCGGCCATGAAGCACATAGTTGCGTTTTGGCTGTAGCAGGAGATAGCCGTTTATATTTCATTTCATATCTGTGAAATGAATTGGTGAGCAGCGGCTTGACAATACTCTCGGTATAGTCGAGTCCTTGGGCAACGGTTACCATTTACCATCAGATGGACCGTGGCCCGGCTGCCACTACATGAAATAAAAAAAAGGTATCTACTTACATTAGTATTTACTAATCTTAGTCTCATTCGACTCAGTCAAACAATTTCTTAAGTCGAATAATTCCATTAGTACTCATAATCGCCAATGGTTGTAAGATATAAATTGTAATACTTTCTGATATTTACGCGAATGTTACACATTTTGAAATAAAACTACGTTTACGGAATCTATCGCGTTTACTTGATTTTACTACTATCCCGACGTTTCGAATACTTTACAGCATTCATGATCACGGGTGGACTTAGATGATAGACGTTCAAGGCTGATATGTTATTTCAACGGTTTCATCTACCCACAGTATATGATTTTACAAAATGTTTGGTTTATTTATTTTAACCCACCTAATATTCGTTTAGAAACAGTGAAAATATCTACTTCAAATTTTTATGCTTAAAATGTATGAGACTTTAAGTTAGTATATTAAAATGAGTATAATACTCCTCTTTAAATTGTAAAATTTTTGTTTTTATTTAGTGCTCAAAAATTCTACCACAAACTACCAATTACTACCAGTAAGAAGACAATCTTGGTTTAATAACCAACCAACTAATGTTTATATTATTAAATATATTGATTTTTCCAAAAGCTAAGACTAAGAAGCTACCACCGGATCGGAACGCGGCCTGACTGAGAAAGATCCGGCCAGAAAACTCAGTAGGCAATAACTGTTATGGATTATTAAATTTTGTACGGAATTACTGAGAGCTAATAAAGTTTAAATTTTTAAATTTTTTAAAAAGGCAAAGACTAATCACTACTGTGGGTTTTATCAACACAATAAGCGCTAACTGTGTCTTGCAATCTTGTGGTGTGCCTTCTTGTATTCTGTTTGGTGAGGCCTATCACAGGATTCCAGCTTGATGGTAAGACCCAGCCGTCTTCTCTATTGAAATTGGGATGTTTCTTAATTTCAATAGCCTCATGTATCATTCTAGGGCTATATCGATGTTCTTTTGCGAGGATTTGAGGCCACTCAAAAGAATTAGTCAATTTTTACCACCAGTCAAGTGCCATATACCCTTACAGGATGCAGGAGTATACAAGCTGGATTGTGATTGTGGTCTCTCCTACATTGGGCAAACAAAGAGATCCATAACAACTCGGATCAAAGAACACATAGCTGATGTGAAGCACAGTCGCTATACAAAGTCTGCAATTTGTGAGCACACACAGGACCACACCCGCCATTACATTAGGTTTGACAAACCTCAAATCCTCGCAAAAGAACATCGATACCGCCCTAGAATGATACGTGAGGCTATTGAAATTAAGAAACATCCCAATTTCAATAGAGAAGACGGCTGGGTCTTACCGTCGAGCTGGAATCCTGTGATAGGCCTTACCAAACAGTATACAAGAAGGCACACCACAAGATTGCAAGACACAGTTAGCGCTTATTGTGTAGACAAAACCCCAGTAGTGATTAGTCTTTGCCTTTTTAAAAAATTGAAAAATTTAAACTTTATTAGCTCTTCGTAATTCCGTACAAAATTTAATAATCCATAACAGTTGTTGCCTACTGAGTTTTCTGGCCAGATCTTTCTCAGTCAGGCCGCGTTGCGATCCGGTGGTAGCTTCTTAGTCTTAGCTTTTGGCAAAATCAATATATTTAATAATATAAACTAATAACCAAGATTGTCTTCTTACTGGTAGTAATTGGTAGTTTGTGGTAGAATTTTTGAGCACTAAATAAAAACAAAAATTTTACAATTTAAAGAGGAGTATTATACTCATTTTAATATACTAACTTAAACATAACTTAAAGAAGTAGATATTTTCACTGTTTCTAAACGAATATTAGGTGGGTTAAAATAAATAAACCAAAATTTTTGTAAAATCATATACTGTGGGTAGATGAAACCGTTGAAATAACATATCAGCCATAGATAAATAACTATTGATATCAGCCTTGGACGTCTATCATCTAAGTCCACCCGTGATCATGAATGCTGTAAAGTATTCGAAACGTCGGGATAGTAGTAAAATCAAGTAAACGCGATAGATTCCGTAAACGTAGTTTTATTTCAAAAAGATATAAATTGTTTTGTTTATGTGATCTAGCCGTGTGGGGCCGGCTTTAGAATTGTCCCACCCATCTCCACCCATGGGAGTCGTTAGAGCCGACTGAGGGAGTACCGGGCGAGTGGACAGCAGCACTCCTTCGAGTATTAACAACATCCACTGCGATCGCCAACCCGCCTGCCAAGCGTGGCGATTACGGCACTATCCCCCATTCTTAGGGAAGCCTATGTCCAGCAGTGAACGTTAAAAGGCTGATGGATTGATCGATGGATGTGATCTAGACTAAAGATTTTTGATGTTCCCTGACAGAAAAATTATTTACTATTGTGAACACATTACACGAGAAACGAATAAAGCGAACAATGTTTTTATTAAAAAAAAACTGCTGTAACCAGTGTTAGGTACTAATTAGTAATTAGCTTTCTATGTGTGACTTTTAATTGTGAAAATTCTTCCATCGTGCGTATAAAGTATTTAACATTACAGGTGTTGATTGAAAACTGGAGCGTTTATATCTACCATTAATGAAGCTTTCTGTTAATTCGTATCATGTTCTCCCTTGTGTCTCAAATAAGGGTGCTGTATGCCTGATCTTTCTCTAGTTTTGATCGATTGCAGCCCTATCGGTTTATGTTTGACGTACTAATGAATGTACGAGTACATGTGCTTGCGCAAATCCCTATGTGCTGTAATATATCCCACTTTGGCTGGTCTTCCTTGGGAGTAGCCGCTGTTGCCGACTTGAACTAGGAGAACAATATTATCATTTGTCATTGTACTAATTTGCTACTAATTAGTTAGCTTTTTACAATAATACTAGCTGACCCGGCAAACGTTGTTTTGTCATATAAATTATTTCTAGAGATTTTTAGGGAATTTCTAGCGTAGAAAAAAATAACTAACTTACAAGCCTATTTAAAAAAAAAATTAGGAGCAAAAAATAAAAAAAATTTTGGGGGTTGACCAACCTTATCACTTAGGGGTATGAAAAATAGTTTACATCTTATTCTCAGACCTACTGAATATACAGACGAAATTTCATAAGAATCGGTCAAGCCGTTTCTGAGGAGAATGGCGACAAACACTGTGACACAAACACGAGAATTTCATATATTTGATATAACATTTAACAGTTTACCTAAATCTCCTCCAGACCTTATCCGAACTTGTTTTTTACCGTCATTAGATCAGTGTCACGTCTTTATAATAGTCGGTATAACAGAAACTTGTAACTCGTAATTCTGCAAAATTTTATTTCATACGGGTGCGTGTTCGAACATCGGGCTCGTGCAAAGTCACAAAAATATATTTTATTTTACAGTATATTACAGATTTTGTAGCAATAAAAATGTTCGAAATACATTTTATTTTTCACGGATAGTTTCATTCTGTACAGTTTTGATAGATTTTTATGGTACATATGAAATAGTACGCAATTTTCACAATAGTCAATTCATAGACTACAAAACACAGCTTGAAAGTTTGTAGAAGCATACTACATACGTAGGTTATTTTATTATATATTGGAAAATAAAGGAGTTAATGAATTTATTTTTATAGATCGTTTGTTAAACAGCTGTCATTTTCTGTATCTAAAATCTCGTGCTTGACAACATTTTATAGTGAAACAAAATCTATTTTAATAAACTTTGCCTAAACAGAGATAGCTTATTTGAGCAGAAATATTGGATTGTTCAGTGAACAATAACGTCATACGGAAATATATGTATCTTTTGTTGAGGCAGGAAGAATATTCCTAACCGCACGCCCAGTTATCTCAAGAAGCAGGGTAGTATGGGGCACTCACCCACTAAAACGCCGTGTGCCTTCTCGCCGTCTATATTGGTGGCCTACTAGAACTATTTGACAATACTTCAGTGGCCCCGAGTAAAAATCTCTCAGAGGACCTACCTGGGCCAGTGGCCCGCCAATAACGGAGAGATGGCACACGGCGGGTTAATTTAGTGGGTGAGGGCCCCACACTACCCTATTTGTTGCCGGGGTGTACGGTTAGGAACATTATGTCCCGCCGCGCATTAAAAAAAGGGGGGGGGGGGAACTACCTGGGAGATTTTTCCACGATATATATATTTTTGATATTGCTGATGATGGCAGCGAGCCACGTGCCACCAGATGGTAAGTGGTAACCATCACTCATGGACTCAACTATACCGAGAGTATTGTTAAGCCGCTGAGCACCATTTCATTTCTAAGATATGAAATGAAAGAATAAACGGCTATCTTTTTCTACCGCCAAAACACACTGACGTGCTTCATGACCGGTCACACGGGAGACGGTGGTACTGACCCGTTTGGGCCCGATAGCAAATGAGTACTCTCATACCCAGCCCTACCACCAGTAATGCAATGGGTGATAATTGCTTACTTCCCTTAGTCGCCTTGTACGACACCCACGGGAAAGGATGGGGTGTTCACACGTGTATACTTAGTCCGTCACCACACGGACATAGTAAACCCTAAATAGTAAAGAGGGATCGTCAAATCAATATTTTGCTTAATGTTAAAAAACACGCGATATTTTAAAATACTTACGTACTTTTCTATGTAGTCATGATTTAAGTTTTAAACTGTTATCAGCCCGGACCTATCAACTTCTGGATACGTAATATTAGGACAAAGAGATTTGAGTTTCGATGCGCTTATGTCTAATTGGACAAATTAATCGAACGTGCTTTCCGATTATTTTCATTTGCGACCAATTCCTCGAACAGTTGACAGGTAGGTATTTTCGTGAAAAAATATCATTATAAAAATGCCAACTTGTTCCATTAAGTGGTGGAAACAAAATTGTGATTCTTTAAATTAGATGAAAGATAATGTAACGTTTCGTCTGTAACTATAGGTAATAACATTATATTATTTTGAGCTATATTTTAGCATTTGACATGATCAGCTACTTTAAAGAACAAATTATTGGTTTAAATGGAAAAAGAGAGGATTCAAACCTGCGTCCCATCCAATCCGGGGAAGTGCTCTGGACTGCTAAGCTATCGCATTCACCTTATGATGACCCCAATCTCCACTTCACATTTGTTTTAGATGTCTTTAAGACTCACGCCACCTATCAGATGTATTTACATATATTTAGCCGAAATATTGTTATTAGAAAAATCGATATTCTATTTATACTGTAAACTAGTACTCAATTTAATTGAAAAAATGAGAGCTAGCTATATCCTGGTGATAACGTTAGGCCCCACTTGTCAGATTTCCAGATGCCCAGATTGGTTTTCCAGTTTTTGGTCGTTCGATGGTCAGTGCGATCATGCGTCCGAGGGCGGCGGTCGAGGCGGTCGTTATCGGTTGAGGAGTGCTGTTGACAGTGTCGCTTGACATCACCGACGCATTCAATAGTCTGCCATTCAGTTGCATCAGGGAGGTGCTCCGGTATCACGGAGTACCTCTCGCTGTCCAACGTCGTTAGAGCGATGCTTGGCAGCGACTGGAATTTTGCCGTGCATCTGCGAGGAGGTCATCTCGCAAAACTAAAAAAGTATATCCTGGTGATGAATAGACAAGTAACCAATATTTTACAACTTTCCAGTTCGTATTTCAAACAATAACCAAATATAATTTAACTTGACTGCTGATGAATGCTTTTAATTAAAATGCCAAAAGAGCCACCTAATTAGCTGCTCCCCGAGGAGCAATTGGTACGGGAGGAAAAGTAAAGTCAATTTTGGAATGCGTAAAATGAAATAATATTAGACTAATTAATATAATCCCGTATTTGCCTAAAGATTTCGTACACTCATATAATTACATGTAATGAATGAATTATATTATTACATATCTACTAGATTATTGCCGCAGCTTCGTCCGCGTAGGCAGGCTTCCGGTTGAGTTGTCAATACTCACGTACCTACTCTACGGCACACCAGTTTTCCCTTACTAAAAGAGAAAGTGAGTCTGTTTGCTTGTTAAGCTTTCACGTAAGAGTAGTGCCATCAACCCGTCACGCAAAATAGGTCTACGCCGTCGTCGTTGGTGTCGCGGCCTTATTTTCTGAAGAAAATAAGGCCGCATCAATACATAGGGTAAACTATATAATGATTGGCACTATAAGCATATTTAAGATTGATATATATTTTTTAAATTGATAGGTGTTTAAAAAGTCAGCAAACATTGATAAAGGGTTATCTGGTATGTATGTATATTTTCAAATGAAAATGCATTAGTCAATCTAATTAGAGATTTTTAATAGAAAAACAAATAAAAACAAAAAATATATTTGAAATTACATAAAGTTTGTGAACCAGGGTCCAAAGATAAAGGACGGTGCCTATTTTTGGGCCCAGGAAAAACAACAATGTGCCTAAATAAATTACTTACCTAAATTCATACAATTTTTTTTTATTGTCAAGAAATTAATATTATAAGTTTTCGTACCGGACAAAAAAATATTTAATTAATAGTCATAAAATTGCTTATAATAAAATATTGCCAGGATTTAATAATTTATAATTATTAGAAAATATCAAATCGATTTCCATTCGATACTAATTAAACAAACAGCAAAGCTTAAAACATATAATATAACTGTAACTGCTTCGGTGGTGTAGCGGTAGTGTATGCGACTGCTAATCATGAGGTCTCGGGTTTGATTCCCCGGTCAGGCAATGTTATTGCGCTTTTTCCTAAACAGAAACATTCTCAGTAACAGTCCGAAGTTTGGAAATGTGCCCGGTAGACGTCAATAGGCTCTCCCCCTGTTACGTGGGACTTAAACATAGCTGGCGAATCGTGGGTGTGTAATACACATCTGCCTACCCCTTCGGGGAATACAGGCGTGAAGCTATAACTCTGTGGTAAAGTATGTGTTGAATGTATGATACCGTATATTTCGGGTGCGATACAATGCGCAAACATATATGTGTCGCAAAGCATAATATTTAAAGATGGCAATTAATGGAATGTTAAGCAATCACTAACTAACTTATTATCACGCCATTTCCCTTGTGGGGTAGGCAGAGAGTCCCAAGATGCTCTATTCTTGCATACATCGCTCGCTTCCTCAACATTCATAATTCTCTTCAAACATGATCGCTGGTTTCAGAGACTCCTGACTCCACCTTCCTTCAATACATTACCGATTTGGCCTAGGTAGATGAGTCTCGGTCACCCCCTAACACTTTTGTTATTTTCATTACTAAACTATTTGATGTGATTTTTGATTATTGCTTGAGTATGTTTAGTTGTGATGCGATGACAGACGCCAGGCGGTAGGTGACGTCTGAAAGCTGACAGCTGACAGATAGCAGTTAGTCAATTTAGAAGGAGGACAGACGTTCCTACGATATTCATTCGAATGGCAAGAGCGCGTACAGTTCGTCGTGGTCGCGATATAACTAACCTCACTGCATTCCATGTGATTATTTTAAGAGTTACATCCTAAAATATTGTGAGCATCACTTGTTATTTTGTAACCAAAACTAAGCTATCCATAAAGATCAGTGTATTGAACTATAACCCAGTATGATTTCAAGATGGTAATCTTGAAATCACACTGCTTCATGTCTGACCATCATAATGATACACGAAAATGAAGATGTGCCCTTGCCCTCGTTATATGTATTTGTTTCTAGGATAACTAACTGTCATATATGTATTTGTAATGGGTGGTTTAGTTATAATACACGTACCTGTGTAATATTTTTAATTAGGTTTTAATAATGACTCTTTTTATTTATTTTTATCATTCGATGTTGATAATCGAGTCCAAAGTAATTTTAATATGGCAAAAATAATGTAATACTTCACAGAGCTGTCATGTCACCTGATCCATCACAACACAACAATTGAGTTGAATTACAAGAAGATATATTCCTCCTAGGATAGGTGCTTTTCTTACGATACTATACGCTAGTTTTGTTTGTACCTTCCCCCCGAACGGGTCGGTACCACCATGTCTTGTGTGACCTGTGGCCATGAAGGACGTCGGTGTGTTTTGGTTGTAGCAGGAGATAGCCATTAATTTTTTCATTTCATATATAGGAAATGAAATGGGGAGCAGCGGCTTAACAATACTCTCAGTATAGTTGAGTCCATGAGCGACGGTTAAACCATTCAAGTCAATCCAAGACATTTAGGAAGGAATTGTGTTATCGAAATTCGCAGTCCCGAGCAATTGTCACGATAGTTGGATTGGTAACGGCATCTGGGGCGGTACCTATTCCTGGAGATGCAGGTTCAAAACCTGCTTGTGACTGTTATTATTAATTTCACATTTTCGCACTTAATGATCATTTATATGGCTATGTCAAATGCAAAAAAAAAATTAAAAAAAAAATTAAAATGTGTGTACTTATGTTATGTTATGCCGTGTGGGGCCGGCTTTAGAATTGTCCCACCCCTCTCTACCCACGGGAGTCGTAAGAGCCGACTGAGGGAATACCGGGGGAGTGGGCAGCAGCACTCCCTCGAGTATTAACAACATCCACTGCGATCGCCAACCCGCCTGCCAAGCGTGGCGATTACGGCATTATCCCCCATGACGGGACCGCTCGTTGTGGCGTTCTCTTGGGGAGGCCTATGTCCAGCAGTGGACGTTGAAAGGCTGATGGATGGATGGATGGATGTGTACTTATGTACACGCGTTAGAAGTTATACTTCTTTGGCGTATGGAAAAAAATAACTAAAATGCAGTAGTGATTAACGATAAATATTAAAATTAATCAAAAAGATTTTATTTAAATAAAAAAGGTTTTATTAACGTAAAAATATGACAACACAGTAAAAATATACAATCATTTATAATTAAGGCAATGAATCAAATATATTAATAAATATTTCAAATAAACTATTTTACATTCGTAGATTTTCTCGTAGTGACTGAATAGGCACGTGAGTAACAAGAGGTTTGTGGTAGCTAAAATATGATATAAATGGTCTCGTTGAAACTGTAGATAAGTATCTTGTGAATACACCATCAATAGTAGTGCCATGCCGTGTTGTTGAAACTGAAGAGTCATTATTAATTAATAGATTTAAATCGTCATTAAAAAAATAATTGAAATATCAATAAATCAAATTTTAACAAATAGTTAAGATCAAAGGTAAAATAAACATTCAGCATTTAAGGTTAATATAAACAAGTATAGAAAATTTATTACTTTTTTTTATTTACGCATAAAATTTGTTAATATACCAGAAATAAAACAAAACGAAAAAAAAAATATTTTTTAGATAATAATGTAATAATTTTTAATTAACGATGTAAATAAATTATACATACCGACAATTAACCTCAAATCTATAAATGCACTCAAAACAGTTTATTCAAATCAGTTTTATCACTAATATTCAATATATATAGATATACTAATAAATAATAAATTATTAGTATCACCGTCGTATATGAAATTGATTTAATAAAAACACCAAAATAATATTTATTTATTCACACTGTTTAATTGTACTCTTACGAAACACGGGTTCTAAATATAAAAATACTAGAATATACAACTTGAACATATCAATTTTCATGCATGCCACCTAGAACTAACTTCACGATGTAGAATTTAGGTGTCGGTGTGCGCGCGCATCGTAAAAATTCACTCTCATCATTTTTCTCTATCGCGCCAAAAGAAGTATAACTTCAATATCAAAATGATTTACAAAGGTCTTACCAACCGAAATAAGCAAGGTTCTACTACGGGGAGCTTGTGCGAGTAAATGACACTTATTGTTATTTACCCGTAATACTAAGTCAAAATAATTGTTTAATCAGATCCAGAATGAATTCACTACATGTAACAATAGAACTCACAATAGATGTCACAATAGAGCCTATTATTATTATTTACTAATTAGTAAAGACTAAAAAAGCGATTTTGTTTAGAACATTAACAGCTTACTATTTTAGTTATAGGGAAATCGTGTGCACACTTCTTGGCCACCATAGGGACGGATGGATGGACTGGGGAACGTCCGCCACCTGTAAGCCCCCCTGCGAAGGTGCGACAATTCGGTGTGCGGACGCGTCGGTCAGTCCAGGGTACCCAAAAGGGTAAACCGCCGGCGGACCGCTGAATTAATGTCACACAGACACACAGTACCAATGGTCCGCTAGTACAGGAGGAGAGACAGATAGAGGGCTGGTTTATTTAGTGGGTGAGGGCTCCACACGACACTGTTCGTTGCCCCAAAGAAGGGGTGTGTGATTAGGTATATTTTCTGTTTAAAGAAAAGGATTATGTGCACTCACTATGACTGTACTATCACTATGGTACCTGAGCTGGGGCCGCTTTAATAATGTAACTGCTCTATCTCGATATTTAGACAATATCTTTGACGAACAAAATCAAATGTCATGAAGAGAGTTTTGGCGGGAACATGAAAGAAACATGTGGTAGCTTTACATTATTATCCAAAACTTGTGTAATACATTAATACTCAATATATTAATGTGTAAAAGTGGTGGCTACTACTTGTGTATGTGCATAAGTTTTGGCAAGGGGCATAATGCACTGTAACTTGTTTTTTCGTGTTTCTCCAAAACTCCGTAGAAGCTTCCAGTAAAGCTATCACCGCTTTACTGAGGTATGACTGACTTGACTATAACAAATTTTCTAGGAGTTTGACTTGTGTGACACATTAATTTTACTATACTTACTTGATGCAACGTTAAACTTGATACTGGCAACAAATGGCTTAGGCTGATTGCCATAATCAAAAAAGAAGAAGAATATAATAAAACTTTTAAAAATAAGCTTTTGTTCATTATTTATTACCATATCCTAAACTTAAGATATTTTGTCATTATTTATTCCTAAACTTGGAATATTATTTTCTTCTTGTCTGTTCATAAGTGTGCTCATAACATGGTTGTTTTTTTTTATTTATGGATAATTTGCTGCGTTCTATATTTTACTAACTACCTCACGTGGTTTAATCTGCGTCAACTTGGTTTACTTACTAATATAGCCTATGTAACCTTCCTCAATAAATAGGCTCTATCAGGATCTTTTTTTCAACCCTTTTTTATGTATTACTATTGAGCACGGGTCTCCTCTCATGGTGAGAGAGATTAGGCTATAGTCCACCAAGCTGGTCCAGTGTGGATTGGCAGACTTCACAAGCTGTTGAGAAAATCTCTCAGGCATGCAGGTTTTCTCAAGATATTTCCTTTCAACGAGCAATGATAAATGGTAAAAAAAATACACACATAATTTCGAAAAATCTCAAAATGTCAGAAGTGTGTCTGTGAATAAATAGATAAACAGGTTGTCTAGCCCACAGGGATTTTTTTGAAATCGGAAGGATAGTTTCTGAGACTACTGCGTCTAAACATACACACTCTTCAGTTTTTAAATAGTACTATAACATAGGGCACTAACTGCAAACATGCACGCGGATATCAGCCCGCGTAAGGCAGCGAACGCTCTGTGATGACTAGGTACAGGTATCTAACATTAATCAGCACATGGCTACTACAGGACTTCCCCCTTTTTTGTTAAGACGCGAAGAAATATTCCTAACCGCACACCCTGTTGTTTGGGGCAAAGAACAAGGAGGTAGTGTGCTGCATCCACTAAATAAACGTGTCATTTGATCGCCTGTATTGGTGGACCACTGGAACTGTATGCCATTACTTCAGTAGTCCGCCGGCAGCTTACCCTCAGGTACCCTCTCTGAGTGACGCATCTGCAGACCTAAGGTAGTATCTGCCGTAGCATCCATGCCGCGACTGCACCTGCACCAGTTGGAATATAATAAAGACTTGCCCACTCCTTCAGCATCGGCTGAAGCGCTGCTATGGTCCACACTACAAGACCCCCACTCCCATTGATGAATATTCTAGCCATTCTAACTAGGCATAGACTTCTTTTCAGGATAATAATTCCCTATAAAACATAGGTAACTAGGGAACCAACTTAAGTATAAATACGCGTCGTGGTTTCAGTCAGACTCCGAACTATTATTGATTAGTTTTGCTGATTGAAATTATTATTCTGAACAAATAAATCATAAACCCTAGATTTTTAAATAAATTCAATTTAAGGCATATTCATATAAATAAATTCAGTTTAAGGCGTATTATAACCTCACTTTATTAAATGAAAATACGAATTTCTCTTTAACTGGTACCGAAATGAAAACTATTTATAGATTATGAAACTAGGCATTTTTTTCTATTAGATATATGAGAAATCAAGAAGGCACATGGATTATTGTACTTGGCCTAATCGCCTAACAAAATTGACATTCTCCTTTGATATCAAGAAGATATTAGATTTTCCAGGATTCAATGTACATGCCAGTTCAAGATATAAAGAAGTATGATTTTGAAAATTAAAAGACACCCTACTTAAATGCATATTATTTAAATGACTGATATTTAAGTAAATATTTGCAGCAAGCGTCTGCTTCCAGTCAGTCAGCAGTCCTAACATGTCTATGTTAGGACTGCCCCCTATGGCAGAGCAGGATAGCAAGTTGGCAATGCTTCAATACTTAGCGCCGAATGCGATGAAGGCATACAAGAGGAAGAAACTATGTTCCCATCAGCTGGATCTAATAATGCCACATTGGAAGGACAGACTGAAATAGAATTGGACAGTGGTGATGGTGAGCAAGTATTTTGGATATAGACACCGGCTTATAACACAATTATTCTTTTAAAGCTTCAGAAGCGGATATTACAACTGGAATTAGTTTATTTTATCCATTTGACTTCATATTAGTTGCCATGCCTTCATGCACAAATCGGCGAATTACACTGACGTGTTCTGTTAAGTAATCTATTATTTTAACTATGTTAGCAAACTCATTCGTAGATTGAAGCCTGTTACCTTTTTTGTGACGGGAAAAAATTTTAGGGACCAAACCGCACACCCCGTCGTTTGGGAGAACAAACAGGGAGTGTGGGTTACCCTTACCCACTAAATAAACCCGCTGTGTACCGTCTCTGCTTGTACTGCCGGACCTCTGCCGGAACTTCAGCTGCTATGCCTATTATTAACTAAGAGAAGTAAATTGGATGTGGAAATAATTTAATAAGAAAGACACGAAACACCATTACCATATGTATTATATTATCGAACACCATTTACATTGGCACCATGTACAGTTACTGTTATTAAGTCAGTCATTGGCACCTAATAAAGTAAGATAATAACAGAAAATTGGTCAAAAAAAGTACTCGTTGCCATTATTTACCTAAAAACTAGGCATAATAATAAATAATCTATGTTACAGTCTTTAATTGATGACCCTTATTAGAAAGTAATGTTTTAACAGTTCTGCATGGCGCCGGTATATATTATTATTTTCTTTAGTGCTGCCAGCTATAATATTATAAAACCTACTTTTGTCTGCAAGCAATGTTACTATTGCAGATTATGAAAAAAAGTAGAACAGATATTTTTTGTTATACGAGTTCTTAATATTTGCATTTAAAATCCGAAGTGCCAATGCCTAAAGGGGTGCCAGCAATACTATAGTTTACCATACATATATACACTTTCACGCCTTAGCTACTAAAGCGATTATCATGAGATGTTGCACACATATAGTTTAGAAGCTAAAGAAATTAATTGGTTACTAATTATTAATTATATAATATTTATTAATATATATAAGTATGTAAAAAGGTATTCCCGAGAAGGTGCGACGCTCCGGTGGCCGGAAGCGTTGCTCAAAGAGGGTACCCGAAAGGGTAAACCCCCGGCCGACCACTGAAGTAAGGTCTATCATCGGCACACGGCAGGTTTCTTTAGTGGGTGAGGGCCCCACATAATCCTGTTTATAGCCTGCCGCCACGCTAAGTCGATTACTCTGCTGACCTGCCTAAAATCTACAATCCATCTGAATAGTGCGACTCATTTCCTTATTTTGAAGCAGATATTCAAGAGTGGGATATTTAATATAAACTATAAAAAGATTAAAAAATTATACAATTTATTAGTACTATATTACATACAGTATTAACAACGTCCACTGCGATCGCCAACCCGCCTGCCAAGCGTGGCGATTACGGCATTATCCCCCATGACGGGACCGCTCGTTGTGGCGTTCTCTTGGGGAGGCCTACGTCCAGCAGTGGACGTTGAAAGGCTGATGGATGGATTGCATACAGTTTCTTATGGGATAAAGTAAAAGTAAGGATACTATGCGTAGTCTTAGATAGTAAAATATAAACAAAGTATTTAGGTCAAAGTAAAACTTTTGGATATCGTATCAAGCAGTTAAAAAATATACGTAATTGTCTATTCATTTTTGATATTGTACAGAAAGTTGCACAAGAATCCAATTATAGACGACGTTAGCAAGTAGGTACGCACAATAGCTACAATGTAGAATTAAAGTATTTACTCAGATTATCTGCGACACAAACGGCCGAATACTGAAACGTCACTCAAATATTTAACAGCTACTTAGGTTCTTGAGTAGCTCCTAAACCCGAAATTCGCATTCTCAAAAGTAAAATTTAAGCATATCTTAAAATATAAGTCCAACTTAGCGCAAGCCCAACTTAAACACCACTTAGTGAAAAATACGTATACTGAAACGTTACTCAACGCCATTTTGCTATCAAGTGAACTGTCAAATCGTTCTAAGTAGCCCTTAAATCTAAGTGTGGTCGCGACGTGTCTTAAATCTATTACATACTATTATTAAAATATTAAAAAATGTCTTTATCATCATATCGACTGGTTAAGAAGATATACAATGCGAAAGTGGAAGGATGTAGGTACAGGGGGAGACCGAGACTCACCTACCTAGACCAAATCGGTCATGTATTGAAGGAAGGGGGAGTCAGGAGTCTCCGAAACCGGCGAGCGTGTATGAAGAGAGTTATGAATGTTGAGGAAGCGAGAGATGTATGCAAGAATAGAGCCTCTTGGCACTCTGTTCTTTCTGCCTACCCCGCAAGGGAAATGGCGTGATGATAAGTAAGTTTATCATCATTATTATCGCTTTCTGATATCGAAAGACCTTCAGGTAGTCAAGAAACGTCGCAAAACTTGACGCTTTCGAAAAATACAATGATGTGGAATTTCGTGCACTGTTCCGCGTTTCCAAAGAAACTGTGCTTTTTGAACTCTGTATTCGGCAGCACTATGAAACCCGTTTTTTTTGTTCCTAACCGCACACCCCGTCGTTCGGGGCAATGAACAGGGTAGTGGGCAGCCGCACTCCCTCGAGTATTAACAACATCCACTGCGATCGCCAACCCACCTGCCAAGAGTGGCCATTACGGCATTATCCCCCCTTGGGGGAGACCTATGTCCAGCAGTGGACGTTAAAAGGCTGAGGGATGGATGGATGGATCTGACATGTTAATGTGTGTAAAGTTTAGTCTTTTACGCCCGTCAAATCGGCAGCATTCCGTTCTAGGTTACACGAATCAATGTAATAAATTTTCGCTCAATGTTTACAGTTTGTTCATTTATGTATGGCCAAAATGAATACACGACACCAAGTTATTTATTTTGGTAACTGAGAACTTACTTTCTGGGTAGGTGTTGCCATGATGTAAACATCTGAGGACTGCTTAGTTAATCACGGTTTCAAATTACTTGAGTGGCGTTTGTGTATACCAATTAAATTTGACGGATGCTTATATATAGGAGGCCTTTACCTAAGTGACGGAGATGAGTAGCGTTTCAGTATTCGGCCGAAAGCTTTTGAAACGTCCGTCAACCATTTGGATTAATGACAAAAGGACGAGCAACTCTTATAACAGTGAAATAGGAATCTTATTTATTTTGTTCTTTTATTGAAATTCTTCGAGTAACATTTTTACGCAACTCGAAAATATAAAACGCGGTTACTACAATATTTAAGAATGTTTTGGATTTCCTACTAATGTTGTATACATTAAAATAATGTTGCCACCTTACGGGTCCTTCCCTCCCCTTTCATATGGCAACGGGGGTGATCGTCGTCGTGCGTCAGACCCGTGAAAGAGTGCTGGTGACTGGTCGGATATCGTCGCGAGGATCAATGCCTCTTATTATATTTTTTTTCTGTTTTATAATTAATTTCATTACCGTATTCTACTCTACGAGTATGTGGCAAGTGAAAGCAGATGCGCCCTTTACACAATACAAACAAAGATTAAGTGCTCAATTTACATTATACGATGTCATTTACACCCTGTGTAACAGGCCTATGAAATAAAGATTTTGTTGAATTTGTTATTGATTTCTTCTTATACTTATTAGTAACTTTACAAACTTCTTGTCTGTCAATAACGACTTAACAGAACTCACAGTCAAAGGCATTATAATATAGGTACTTTTATTATGTTTTCATTATTATTATAAAGAAAGACTTTCAATTGACTTAACAAGTTAATGAATAAGTTCTAATTGTCTCAGTGTCAGTTTGCAATTATTTCTTGACATTTAAAGCTAATTCCATTTGCGAATGTGGTCTGGCTCAAGGAAATATAAACCATATATTCTTTTGTTGCCCTAAATTAAACTGTTCTTTATATAATATTTTACCAACTGAAATCTCTCGTCCTACAAAGTCCTCTCGTCTTACAAGATTGTAAACTTCTTTTGTCTCTTGTATTTACTCCATTTATTAAAACACTTTGTAAATTCATAAAAATTAATAAGATTAAATTGTAAATGTATGTACATATTATAGAGGTAAAGGGTATTTAGTTTTAAAAAAAAAATAGTTTTGGTTTTGTTTATATTGTATTCCTATAAGTAGTTTTATGTCATGTAGTTAGAGTTGTATTTTTTGTTTCAGTGTATCTCATGGTAATCCGTCGTGTTGGACTCATTTTTCACCGTTTATTTCTCTTTCACCGAACAAATTTCCTTCGTTTGACGGTCTACCTTAAATTAATACTCGATATTGGCGAAATTGTGCTCACACTGCCACAACAAGAGCCATTAAACAAGAAGATAAGATAAGACATTTAAAGCAACAAAGTCAACAAACTTTCATCAGTCCAGCTTAGCTTGATATGCATAAAAGCTGTGCGTTGGTATCAGATCTGCTCGGTATCAGACGGGATGAGACATTCATGATGTTTGCTTTAAAGTTTTAAATATTTTTTCTATTCATAATCAATATATTTTTATAGATGTGTTTTCAAAATACCGAACTCGTATCTATCCGAAATAAATCAAGAATGTAATCGTACGTTGGCTAAGATGTACATACAAAACGTAATTAAAAGGTGATTGCAAACATTATTTTATTACTATTATAAATTCCGTGTTCTTAGAGGGAAATGAATCCTTTACGAGTAAATGTGTACTTAAATCATTTTTATTAACTTGAAAAGGTAGAATTTATGTGAAACTCCGCTGTTTGTAATTTGCGAGGTTTCTCAAAATCAGGACCCGTCGTAAGTTCATGTAATGGCGTACATACCCGTACATTATTGTCAAAGTCAAGCATATAAGTAGGTACATTTTTAATATAACATACCGTCTCTTTGTAGAAATTTAATGATCTTATTGATAAAATATTACCAGTTATGTTTTGCATTTTTTTTGTGATAATATATATTTACTTATGTATAATGTATACTAATCTAATTTATTAACCGTTACTTGTAATTATTTTCTTCTTTTAACACGTTCCCTGCGCCATCATTTTCAGAGAACTTTCAGCTGATGCTTTGGAGACCTAAAAGATCTCGAAACTAACCTACCCTTTGGTGCGTTTGAGACCTAATCAGTCTCCTAAAAATACAGTTTTGAAAATAATTTATATCTTCCAAAAAACCAATGACCAATGACTAATATATTTTGAAGTTTTTGTGGGTCAAAGATAGCCTATTGCTCTATATTTCTTCAGTATATACTCTTTGTCTATATTTTGCTAGGCTCGCACGCAGTTATGACATTAGAATAAACTACAAATACAAAAAATAAATTAGATATCGATTGTATCTCGTACCGCAACCGAAGATAGTTCAATATGTGTAGTAAGTGATGGGAATAAAATAATATCTCAGTTGTCGATTGAAAAAGTTTTTAAGTTTATTTATAAACCATGCAAAGTGTTTTTCATTAAAACATGGTAAACAAATTGATTTTTTGCATTGCGCGCAAATGGTAATCATTCTTTTAGCTTTTTTAGAAGCGTCAGTGCTGTTTAATGTGCGGCGTAACAACCCACACGTCTTTTTTTGTCGCCACGTTGGAAAACATGATCTGTACATATTCCTTCGGGGAATTCGGTAATAAAATGCATTATATAGGTACCTCTAAACAAACAGTATGCAACCACGTCAGTGAAGTAAATACAATGGAATCTAATTTTATTAGTTTTTCTTATAGTGAAAAGTTATTCGAGTGTCTTATGTGTATTTTAGATCTAGAGCTGTTGTTGCTTTAAAAAAATATATGGTGGTATTAAATAAATTACCTTTTTTGAAATGGGGAGTACAGAAGCAATAACTAAAAACGTTCTGAATATTTAAAAGTCAAAATTGAAAGTCTTTTTTTCAACTTTTGTATGGCGGCATAGGGCAGAATAACAGACTATCAGCAAAAAACTCATTTTTTTAATATATTTTATTTAGAATTTATGTATTCAGAATGTGTTCAGTTATCGCTTCTGTACTCCCTATTTCAAAAAAGGACGTGAATTTAATTCCATCCTATATATAATACATTGCCATGGGACACCTGTATAGTTGACACATGTAAAAGTGGATTTCAAAGGTCTCTTGTAAGTTTACTATAGCAACTTTTTGTTATTATAATATAATAATCTCCCACGTCGATGCTAGTACAACACTAAATCGAGTCACGCAGCGCCCGCGCCGCCCATTCTCCCTCTCTTGCGTCTACGAGGCGTACGATTCCACGAGTATCGACATGTCTCCTAACGCAAGGAATGAATATAATTATACTACTGTGCGTTAGGGATCTAATCCATCTCTATTTTTTTATTTTATGTCCTTGAATTCACCTTTAAGTAGGAAGCAAATGTGTATATTTGTCTAACTCATACTTAACTTTACACGTTAGAGCCTCAGCCAAGGAGTGAAACAACACGATTATAGTCAACGCACAATACAAAAGTCTTGCAAGAGATCTGATAGATCTCGTAATGCAACGAACGTGTTAAGATGAGATTTTACGAATAAATAATTTTGTTATATAATTATACATAGAAGTATAACTATATGACAAAATTTTTGAACCACCTTGACCTAACATTTGTTATATTTTTTTTTATTGCGTATTGTAACAGACGAGCCACGGCCCACCTGATGGTAAATGGTAACCGTCGCTCATGGACTCAACTATACCGAGAGTATTGTCAAGCCGCTGCTCACCGTTTCATTTCACATATATGAAATGAAAGAATTAATGGCTATCTCCTGCTACAACCAAAACACACCGAAGTGGTTCATGGCCTGTCACACAGAAGATAGTGGTACCAACCCACTCGGGGTCGATAGCTAGTGAGTAGGTTCTCCCACTTGGTACCCAGCCCAATATTATTTTTGTAAGTCTCTCACTGGAAGAATCTAGCACCTAAGATACATATGGCCTGGCCTAGTTTAAGTTCTAGTGATCAGAGTTTAATTGTAGACATACGAGTATATACGTTTAAAATATCATTAAGTTAAGTAATACTTATTGTGTGTACCTAAATGGATAATTTAAGTATCATGTATGTGAATATTCTGTGACAATAAATCACCATTATCATCATCAATATTATCACTTAATAATGGTGAATAGTTACTAATGATTCATCATTAATAAATTTGTTGTTCTATATTGTAGCCTAGTGGTCAATTTATGGACTGCAAAAACTAGTGTCGAGTCCGATCCCCAGGTCAAGTTCCAGACCTCGTTCGGTACACGTCTCTCTGACTTTTCGAAATCATGTGTGTATTTGCTTACAAATTATATTGTTCAGTGAAGGAAAACATTATAAACAAAGCATACTTTAGAGGTTTTCTCAACGGCTTGTGATATCTGTCTACCCGTACTGGGCCAGTGTGAACTATGGCCTAAATTGTTAACGATTTTACAAGTGGATATTCAAACAATGGATGCAAACAACATACCTATAGGTGAACACAAAATTCAAATATATGAAAATGATAGCCACGAGCTGGATTTGAACTTGTGTCTTCAGTTTCAGACGCTTTGCTAACTAAGCCATCGTGTCCAGTCATTCTTAATTTCTTGAGTGAAGCTTACGACATCTTGTTTTGACCAAATACCTAAGCTTAATTATTACGGAGCTTAATTATTACAATTAACATGTTATTATTTCTAAATAGCTTTTAAACGCCATGTGTGAAAATGTGTAATGGAAAATTATAGTCGTCTCCTGGACAACAGTGCCAGACACTTTACCAACTAAGCCATTGTCACATTTACTTGGAACTATCTTTGATTAGACATTACTCCTTGATGTCTAATCTGCAAAAATAATAGAAATAACAACATGTAGGTGCTCAGAACGATTCTCCTATTATAGACACGTGGTTTCTATAATGAATTCGAATTCATAACATTTCGATCATTAGATATATGAAAGTTACTTCAGAGTTTATATTAATGTATTTGTCAAAGAGACAAACGACTTAGTTATTAGACATTGACAGTGATTTGGAGAATTACTCAACTGAATTTATGTTTATAACGAAGCATCATTTGTTATCGAACCTACCTATATAAAGTGTTGTTTGCCATAGGGGACGGTGCAAATATTCAAAAACGAATGTGAAAATACTTTGGAAAATGCAAAACTGCACGCCTCATAATCTTCTATTTTCACAATAAAATTGATTATTTGATAAGTAACTAATAATGTATTGGTCTTACTAAGTAATTTTCAATAAATCACATAGATAGCGCTAATTTCAAAAAGTACTAATGTGGGTTTCATTTCTTATACGCCATCTAGCGCTAATTTTAAGAAGTACTTCTATATTGGTCTATAGAAATAGTTCTCATGAAAGGTAAAAGCACTGTAAGCGCTGGTTTCAGTGTCGAGAGAGTAAATATTCAGTATTTTTTTTGTTTATTTAATAACAATTAAACCACATCGAATCAGACCGTGAAAAGTAATAGGGCTCTATTCGTAGTTATACTCTAGTTAAAAAGAAAAAAAAAAAGACTCGATTATTAAAGTATTTCGGTTGTTATCGTGTTAAAATACATTACCTACAACAAACGGACGTCCAAGACAGAACTTTTTGAAGTGAAACTTCTTTATCGGGGTTGGGAAAAAATGTAGTGTAACATTTTTTCGTTACGCGTCACATTTTTCCGTTACGCGCCATATTTATTTTATATGATTTTTTTAAATATGGGTTGCAAGACTATAAATAATATAAGACATATGTATATTGCGTGACAATGTAATATTATGATGACATAAAGCTGATCTGATGATGGAGCTAGAAGGTGGCCATAGGATACCTATAATGAAACGGTGCAACCTCATCGAGTTTGGACTCGTTTGATTCGTCTTGACGAGTACTTTGTCTTTAAATGGTATCCAAGATCTGATGACGAAGCTAGAAGGTGGTCATAGGAATTCCAATATAAAACGACATAACCCATGGAGTTTGGGCTCGTATGATTAGTCTTGACGAGTACTTTGTATCTAGATGGTATCCAGGGTCTGATAATGGAGCTAGAAGGTGGCCATAGGAACTCCAATATAAAATGACATAACCCCTTGGAGTTTGAGCTCGTATGATTCGTCTTGACGAGTACTTTGTATCTAGATGGTATCCAGGGTCCGATGAAGGAGCTAGAAGGTGGCCATAGGAACTCCAATATAAAATGACATAACCCCTTGGAGTTTGAGCTCGTATGATTCGTCTTGACGAGTACTTTGTATCTAGATGGTATCCAGGGTCCGATGAAGGAGCTAGAAGGTGGCCATAGGAACTCCAATATAAAATGACATAACCCCTTGGAGTTTGAGCTCGTATGATTCGTCTTGACGAGTACTTTGTATCTAGATGGTATCCAGGGTCCGATGAAGGAGCTAGAAGGTGGCCATAGGAACTCCAATATAAAATGACATAACCCCTTGCAGTTTGAGCTCGTATGATTCGTCTTGACGAGTACTTTGTATCTAGATGGTATCCAGGGTCCGATGAAGGAGCTAGAAGGTGGCCATAGGAACTCCAATATAAAATGATATTACCCTATGGAGTTTGGGCTCGTATGATTCGTCTTGACGAGTACTTGGTATCTAGATGGTATCCGGGACTGATGATGGAGTTGGAAGATGGCCACAGTTAACTCTGTAATAAAACGACGCAACCCCATCGAGTTTAGACTCGTTTGATTCATTTTGACGAGTACTTTGCCTTTAGATGATATCTAGGGTCTGATGATGGAGTTGGAAGGTAGCCAAAGGAAATCCATTATAAAACGACATAACCCCATGGAGTTTGGGCTCGTATGAATCGTCTTGACGAGTACTTTGTATCTAGTTGGTATCCAGGGTCTGATGATGGAGCTGGAAGATGGCCACAGTAGCTCTGTAGTGAAACGACGCAACCCCATCGAGTTGGGACTCGTTTTATTCCTCTTGACAAATACTTTGTCTCCAGATAGTATCCAGGGTCTGATAATGGAGCTGGAAGGTAGCAATAGGCACTCTGCTATAAAACGCCGTAATAATTCTATTATAATTAATGAAATGCTATAATAATCTTAGTAGCAATAAGGTGAAATAATTGTATAATTTGTATTCATGTCTATGATAATAAAAGCCTTTTGCTTAAACTTTATCTAATTTAGCTTTATTTAACCAATTTCTGTAAAGTTGTAAATAGTAGATAATTTTTCGAAAAATGATGTTATAAAGAAGTTTCACTTCTTACGTGTGTACACTAATACACACACACAAATTTTTTTTTAAACAGTTTTTTAACTAGTTTAAATAACAAAAATGGCATAAATAATATCATGAGTGTCAAAAATAGTATTTTTTCTTGATATGTGTGTGTATATATTGTTTTACAAGTGCAATATATAATAAATAGAGACATTTTAAGATTGAAAAATCAGTTATTCTGCATAAAACGAGAATAGTACCTACCTCAACGCTTCGCTTATGAAGCATGCAATATATTATCTTTATAGATTCTGCAATAGTTTCTCATTTGGAGTAGACATCATGAATCGAATATGTATAGATATTAGGTCAGAAATGACTTTTATATCTGCGCTATTAATCTACGAAATTAAAATATTCCGGGCACGTACTCATTATATCTTCAAGAACGATAGAAACTCTTTTGTTAATGTTGACTTCGACCTCCGCGTACATCAAACCGAATATAGTACGCATAGATATAGTATAACATAATATGTATATGTAATGTACGAGGAGGGATCAAAAAGTAGTGAGAACGACATACTCCTTGGTAAGAAAAAAATAAATACTGGCAGGCATAGCTCAGATACATATTTGTAATATTAATAATGAAAAAAATCTTCAATTCTCTTTTGTTTTTTTCTGAATGTAGTCATTTGTGTGCTTCGTGTCGGAACGTGTTCTCGAAAATGGAGAAAAATGAAGTGCGAGCTGTTATTAAATACCTCTGTTTAAAAAAGTTAACGACGCAAGAGATTCATTGCGATTTTGAAGGAACATTAGGAGAGTCTGCTCCGCCGTATACCACTGTTGCAAGGTGGGCTTCTCAATTTCGAGTAGGGAGAACGAGCACGGAAGACGAACATCGTTGCGGTCGTCCATCGACGTCAGTCACCCAAGAAAATGTTGCGAAAGTCGAGAAAATTGTATTGAGCGATCGAAGAGTTACCATCCGATACTTAATTCATATGGAAGTATTCAATCCATATTGAAACAATCTTTGAATATGAGAAAAGTGTCCGTAAGATGGGTGCCGAGAATGTTAACCGACAGTCAGAAACAAAATCGACTTGAAATTTCGAAGATATTGTTGGACTAGTTTCAAGTTTTGTCCGTGTGGTGACGGATTAAGAATACAAGTGTCACCACCCCATTCTTTCCCACGGGTGTCGTATGAGGTGACTAAGGGAAGTAAGCAATTATCATCCATTGCATGACTGGTGGTAGGGCTGGGTACCAAGTACTCGTTTGGTATCCGGCCCGAGCGGGTTGGTACCACCATCTCCCGTTTGACCGGCCATAAAGCACATCGTTGTGTTTTGGCTGTAGCAGGAGATAGCCGTTTATATTTCCTTTCATCTGTGAAAGAAGATTCTGAAATCTTTTTGTCTCGTTACGTAACAATGGACGAAATATGGGTCCATCATTTTGATCCCGAGACAAAACAGCAATCTTTGCAGTGGAAACGGCCATCATCACCGACCCCGAAGAAGTTTAGTGCTGTGGCATCTGCTGGCAAGGTTATGGCCTCAATATTTTGGAACTCTGAAGGGATATTGTTGATTGATTACCTGGAGCGTGGAACCACTATTACAGGCTAATATTATGCAGCTTTAGTTCCCAAGTTGAGGAATGCCATCAAAGAGAAAAGGAGAGGGAAACTTCGAAGGGACGTCCCAAATTGAAAGAATACTTAAGGGGAAACAGGTACGAAGACGATAACGAGGTGATGGATGCCGTGGAGAGCTTTTTGCAGGACCAAGACAAAACTTTTTTTTTGAAAGGGATTGAAGCCTGGAAAAACGCTGGACTCGGTGTGTAGAAAGACTTGGAGACTATGTAGAAAAATAAATTATTATGTTATCAATAGCCATTATATTCTATCTCATTATCACTACTTTTGATCCCTCCTCGTAAGTATAGGAAAGTGAAAAGTAGAAAAAACAAAATTATTTGAAAACAAAGTGTACTTTGTTTTTTTTTTTTTTAACATTAATGTTTAAGTATAAATTCTTGAGTTAAATTTAAAATTAAATAAAATGTGAAAATAGTCCGGACATCTTATTCCTAGGTAAAAATCCTTACTCCGACGCATTTAGTTCCTAATTCCGAGTGTACAAAATGCAAAGGAGAGGCGAAAGGGGGGAACGAAATTCGAGGAGTCCCGCGAAGGTGCGACGCTCCGTGTGCGGATGCGTCGCTCCGTAGAGGGTACCCCTAGAAGGGTAAACCGCCGGCGGACCACTGAAGTAATGTAACACAGTTCCAGTGGTCCGCTAGCATAGGCGGAGAGACTGCACGGCGGCTTTATTTAGTGGGTGAGGGCCCCACACTACCCTGCTCGTTGACCCGACCGACGGGATCTGCGGTTAGGTGAATTTTTTCCCGCCTAATAAAAAGGTTTTTGCCGTGTGGAGCCGGCACCAAGAATAGCTCCACCCCGCCTCTTCCTATGGGAGTCGTAAAAGCCGAATAAGGGATTACCGGGGGACCGGGCAGCAGCATTCCTCTGTGTACTGAAGACATCCACTGCGATCGCCAGCCCGCCTGCCAAGCGTGGCGATTATGGTAAACCCCCATTATGGGGAGGCTTATGTCCAGCAGTGGGCGATGAAAAGCTGATGGATGGATGGATGGAAAAAAAAAGGTTAATTCGAGGATGGTTGCCACACTTTTTGATATCGCTTTGTATTTGAACAAAGTTTGCGTAATATATACTAAATACATTGGTTCTTCAAGCACTCCTTAATAGAGAAAAAAAAAATATCTCTCTTTATATCGGTTATCCTTAACCACATTTATTTTTCAAATTTACATAGAAAATATTAAAATATTATTTGCGTAGCCGTTCTAATCAATATGTTGTTTATCTCAATAAATAATTATGTTATGACTCAAAGTCGAAATGAAAAAATTAATATTTGAAGGGCTCTGCCGAAATGAAAACTCACGGAACTGTATAATTATGGTATATATTATAGAAGTTACGGGAGGGATATCGGTACGAAGAAGGGTGGATGCCGGGAGAGGCTCTCAGGTGTGTGGAGTGATTTTTAATCAGTAATAGTTAAAGTACAAATTATTATTTGTGAAAGAGGAAGAAGAGTCGTTAAGACAAATGTGATGAGGAAATTGGGTACGACCGCAAGGGAGTACAATAGCTCAGTGGATAAGAGCACTTCCCCGGAAAGGAAGGGACGCAGGTTCGTTTCCCGCTTGTACTAAAGTTCTCTCTTTAAAAGTAGCTGAGCATGTCAAGTACTAAAAATATAGATCAAAATGCAGTAATAGTTATCTATATTTTTCACTTCTCTCTGTACATAATTCTTGAGCTCAAAGAGATGGAACCACGGAAAGAAGCTAGTATCTAATTATTTTACTTTGAAATGTACTAAAATCAATACAAGATTAGGTATGTGTATAATGATATATGCTTTGCAACTACAATCTCAGTTTGTGAATGTTATTTTAATAGGTAATTATGATTTGTACTATACGTTATTAAATATAAATGTTCTAACTATGTAAAAATTTGAAAACTCTGTATTTTATTTGTGATTATGTTAATTATATAAACATTTGCATATAAATATGCAAAAGTATTTATTCATATATTTCAAAGCTTATTTTTACGTTTATTTCTTCAGAAAATACAAAACAGTTAAGTGACTTTGATTAAAAATATAAAGCTTGTAATGTTTCAACCCAAATTTCCTTTCAACGGGGAACACAATCTGTTGGCGGTAGATTGAGACAGTTGTAGGGATCATCACCATATTATATGAGTCAACAAGTACACTCATCATCTCTGCGGCTGTAAAAACATTGGTGAGATAGCAGTTATAAAACTTCTAGACTCTTAGAACAAGAACACAATTAACAGTCACACGGTTGTTAGGGGAGGTTGTATTATAACGGTACTTATTGAAGAAGTCTTAGACATATATTTCAAACAAAATATTTTCTTAATTAGTCTGAATTTGGAAAGTGAATAAAAGCAGCGCTTACGTATACATTTCAATTTACAATTTTAAGTTGCCTCTATTTCATTAAGGAGATATCTGCTATTATATAGGTATAGGTAAATAGGTATCGATAAGTATATATATATATATATTTCAATTTGACAACATGACGGTCCTGCAAAAAATAATCGTGCGCTGTTAAATAGTGGACGCCATTTGTTTGACCACCAGGTGTAGAGATAGATTACTGATGTATTATTCCAGAGAAGCATAAACTGAACGACATTGCGATAGTTAGTTAACTAGATGAGCATAAATACCCTAGTGGTAAAACAAAGGCTTCAAAGACAGATGCATCCAGTTCATTTCCCAGTCCGATGTTATGGCTACGCACAATACCTCTTTCTAAAGGCTCTCTCCCAACTCGGACTGTGTATTTAACAGGCTTTATATTATAATGAATCGCCAGTTTATTTTATGAATTAAATCTTTATAAGATGTGACATGGCAAGCACCCATTAACGGTCGCTTTTAGTGTCGTGGTGACAACGTGATTATGACATGCGCTTCCACAAGCCGAACTTAATGTCAATTTGTAATTTTCGTTTAAGCCTTTCTAGCAAAACACATACAAAACATATTCTATGTAACACCAACAAGTTAGTAAATTATCAATGTAAAGAAGATATTCACGTTATCTAAATGATTATTTTTTATACTACGTGGATGGCATCAAGCAGGCCACCTGTAATAGACTATATAGACGTGTCTAAACATACAATGATTTTTTTAAAATTTTTGTCTGTTTGTGTTTATTTGTTTGTTTGTTCGCGCATCACGCAAAAACTACTGAGCGGATTTTGATGCTACTTTTTTTGTTTGATAGCTCTTGAGTAGACGTAACAACTGGTATACATTTTACCCCGCTACTAAATCGAGAATCTGAGATATAACCTAAAAACTAGCATTTTTTATGCTGCGGCGCAGCCGTGGGCAAAGGCTAGTCTATATATAAAACAAAAAATCTACTTTGTGCTAACACTAAAGTTAGGTATGTTTAGTAACGTTAAACATGTGTTGTGGTAGTTACACAAATAAATATATTAGTCAAGGGACATACCCGTTTACGATTTGCAGCTGAGAATCGTCATGAAAAGATTATGTAATATCAATTTGTCGTAACATATACGATCATATTCTCTTATTGGATTTGATTGCGGAACAACGTAGCATCAGTTTTTCTAGAACTATTTATGGATAGCGATATTCTGGAGTAATGAGGTGGAATAAATACATTTTTCTTACAGTCGAGCCTTACTATAGTTATTATTATAGTGAACAACACGATAGACAGAAGAGGAGGAAAATCAAGTGAACTGATTTCTGAGCTTTGTTTTATTTTTATTTCTTTTATGATTTTATGGATAAAGAAAAACATGTTTGTGAATGACGCTAACTGCGAGACGAACATAAAAAGATTTTTTTGATGTAAAAGTAATTTGATGTGTTGTCACCGATTAAATTGTCTTGGGTTCTAATGAATTTTAATTATGATACGCTATCATATTTTATGCATATCAGTCTCATCAATGTGCAATCAAAAAGCAGAGTGAACTTATTAATACGGCAATTAATTTATTTTTCACGAACTTACTATTGCGTGCGTTATCTATGTCGTGGATTTTTTAATTTTTTTTTTAATTACAAGTGGTGCCCAACGCATTAATCATCAGCCCCTAGCTAATTCCTAGTGGTAGAACCTTGCTTATCTCAGCATGAATGGGCCGGCTCGATTGGGGAAGTACCACCCTCTCACAGAAGATCAGCATGAAACAATGGTAGTACCTACCGTTGTGTTTCGTATGGTGAGTGAGGTGAGGCATAAAATCTTAATTGTAAAATTAAGTTTACCTGGTCGGTATAATGTATGAAAATACTGCCGACAGATGGCGCAGGCGTCACCCAAAGACGTTAAGTATGAATGTGTTATCGAAATTAGCAGTCTGGAGCAATTGTCACGATGGCTGAATTGGCAAAGCATCTGGACGGTATGCAGGAGATGCAGGTTCAAATCCTGCTCGTGGCTGTTATTTTCGATTTCACATTTTTCACTTTGTGTTTAAAGTAATTGATTATATTATTTCTCAATGTTTCATTATTAATAATATCATAAAGTCATAAATACCATATGATTAATATATAGGTACTTCGCCTCTCATGTTCATATATTCATATATAGATCCCTTTGTGTTCAAAAATAATGTTAAAAAAATAAAGGTCCCTTCCAAATATATCTGTAATAAATTCTTTCCATTTTCATTACCTAACTTGCCTTAAGATCTTTATAACTTCTAAAAGTTTAACGTCAACCGAGCCATTAAAATAGCCAAGCGTGATTACATTTTTATTATCCATACTTTTAATACATACATCGCATTAATTCTCACAATTGGACCGTGTTGTGCAGAAATGCGCTAACCCACATAAAAGTTATGCTGATGTGAACTACTTCTGCTTTATATTTTTAGGGATCCGTAGTCAAATGGCAAAAAACGGAACCCTTATGGATTCGTCATGTCTGTCTGTCTGTCTGTCCGTCCGTATGTCACAGCCACTTTTTTCCGAAACTATAAGAACTATGCTGTTGAAACTTAGTATGTAGATGTATTCTGTGAACCGCATTAAGATTTTCACACAAAAATAGAAAAAATACAATAAATTTTGGGGGTATACTTAGAACTGACTCAAAAATTTTATCTATGGATAGGTCTTCAAAAATAATTACTGATGATGACTGATGATGATGATGAGGTTTCTAATATAATTTTTTTCTAAACTGAATAGTTTGCGCGAGAGACACTTCCAAAGTGGTAAAATGCGCCCCCTCCCCTGTAACTTCTAAAACAAGAAAATGATAAAACTAAAAAAAAATATGATGAACATTACAATGTAAACTTCCACCGAAAATTGGTTTGAACGAGATCTAGTAAGTAGTTTTTTTAATACGTCATAAATCTTAAACCGCAATTTACCTTTCATACACTATTATAAAAACATCGATCAAAGTTACAACGAACTACAAGAACTTTTATATTATGTTACTTACTACTACGGAACCCTTCATGGGCGAGTCCGATTCGCACTTGTTGTAGTGTTATTCGTAGTCTTGGGTTGGTATAACCTATCATAAAAAAATTTGTAGTTGGCAGATTAATATGAGTGTTCGTGATATAAAAATAGAGATTATTTACGATTTCTTGGCATTAAAACTTTAATTTTGTCCAGTTTGTGGGTTGGATCATTTCTGCACAACATGATCCAATTTTCCTTCCGTTTCTGACTTCCTACAAAGATACAGGTTAGGCGTACTTTTATTCTCAACCACATGGACCATATACTCACGCACTCAGACTCATTCATACTCATACACTCACTTATGCTAGCAGAAAGGAAGATCCACTCTTTACCAAACTCTGGCAATGTCTGGCAGTGGAGAAACACGGTGTATGTGTTCGTTCCATGACTAGTGGTTTCACTCTTATTTGCTTCATTACACATTCTACTATTAAAATTCCAATATTATTATACTGATTCGGGCAAGCTTTGTGTAACTGTTATAAATAAATAAAAAAAACAACAATATAGTGGTTGTTATTGTAATGAAATGAGGTTGTTCGGTGACACTACATACTTAGTCTGTTCTAGATACACAAATTGATTTGCTTTTATAATAGTGTAATAATTTATAATTCGGAAGTCGTGAGACAAAATGTAAACAAACCATAAAAGGGTACTTTTAAGATTGGAAACATTAAATGGAAAAAAGTATGGAAGTAATATACCTACTCTTCTTCTTTCTTCCATATTCTACATAAGAGGAAGTAGGTTAGCGATAACGATCTATCCCACTGGAGACGGTCATACCCAACAATTAATAATATAAGCGAGCGAGCTATATAAAAAGAAGAAAGAATAATCCCTACCAATAATATAAATGTGTAACGTGTAATAAAGTATTTAAAAAAAAAATAGAAAACCGCCTTCAGGAAACACCCAAAAAATATAAAGCAATAAATAATGGGTATGTACATACGATTTCCGTGCTAGACGCCTACTGATGTGTTTGAAGTCGGTGCCAAGTCCAAAAATAACAAAAACAATACATTTATATACTTAGATACCATTTAAAAACATTTTTGGCACCAACTAAGCGCACTTATCCAATGAGACAGCGAGGTTTCAAAATAAACGAAAAAGTGTCATCGATGTATACATTTTTTTAGATATTAGTTGATTTTTTTTAACCGTTGCACCGATTTCGATAAAATTTAAATGGGACCATTTCGGAATAAACCTCTTTCGAACAAAAAGAATTTTGCAAATCCGTCTATAAATGACGGAGTTATGCCCAAACATACACAAAAAAAATATAAACATCCGAATTGAGAACCTCCTCCTTTTTTGAAGTCGGTTAAAAATGTGTTTGTTTGTTATTTCTCGATGCCGTATCGTACATCATTTACTCCGGAGTACAGAGCTGCTTTTTATCCCGGAAAATTGGAGGGTCTTTGTGGGATGGCAATTTTATGAAAATATCTATCTATCTATCGGGCCTCGTGGCGTTGTCGGTAGTGTAACCGACTTCCGTGCACGAGGTCGTGGGTTCGATTCCCACTCAGGACAATTATTTGTGTGATGAACACAGATATTTGTACTGCGTCTGGGTGTTTTCTATCTATTGTATGTATGTATTTACAAAAAAAAGTAGTATATGTATTATATCCGTAATCTGGTACCCATAGCACAAGCGTTAAGCTTAATTTGAGAACAGAGGACGTGTGAAAAATGTCCGTGAATATTTATTTATTATTTATTTATTATTATCTATTATAGAAGGTGACATATTTAGATTAGAGGAGGCTAGATGAGCTAGCCTGCTGGGCATAAGCTAGAATAATAAAAAACAATACCTACTGTATGTGCCTATTTACCAATTTACTAATTCTGATTTAAATCAAACGAATCGTAAATTGTGCCGAATAGCCCTTTGATCGTATAACCAACTAATTTGATCAGCAGTATAATTAACGCAATCATAGAACAGTTTACGGTGAATGCCTAGCTCTACCAGCGGTCATATATTAGGGGATATTTGTTTAATAGTCGCTTTGGCATGACCTCCACTCGAGCATCGTTGAAATATACTCCAATCAAAAGCACTGCTTTGATTGTTCCAATGATTTTCAACGTTGTGTTGGGCACTGTATACGCTTGGAAACACTTGTGTTTGTTAATTGGTTCAGTAACAATTTCTACGATGCATGTTATTGTAAGGTGCATTGTAAATTATTATATTATGTTATGAAAAACCCCTGAATGCTAACATAAACGTTAAATGATCGTAATTTAATACATTTGAACGCAGTCCAATTTAAAAAGCAATTACCAGCCCGTCATCATCTTACGTTCTGTCTAACTATTAAAAGGACGCTACACTCAGTGACAGAATATATATCAATATTTACTTTTCTTTATACTGTAACTCAGTCCATAACTGGTTGAAATATAACAGCATTGTAACGAATCCTAAGCATTTCTTAATATCTAGCAATATTAAAACAAAACTAGAATTGGCCTTTTCATCCAGTTGTACCTATGAGGAAACGTATTTAATAGAAGCGCATAACATTAAGCTAAGCCAGTAGAAACGTTTTACATAGAAATAAAATATATTAACTCCTTCCCAGGACTAATAAAAATTTCTCAGAAAGGGAACGAGAGCGCATTTGCATCAACCAATTAAAAGTAGCTACGTCTGAAGATGAATACTATGAAGTGGAACAGAATTTTATACCGCTGTAGTCGTTAAGAATGTATTTAACATTATATCATGAAGTGAAAAATATTAAAATTTATTAGGTAGACATTCTAATATATCTCTAAAAGTATTATCTTTAAAAGCACGGGTCTGTTTGTCGTACAGACAAAAACAATTTTTTTCATAATTTCTATTTATGTATATGTACACACACACACATAGTAACACATATAAACTAAATTATTTATAAATATTTGTACAAAGGTACTGCTTATTTCTTAAGAAATCTCTTCCAGCAGACCCGCGAGAAAAAAGTTTGAAGTAAAAGAAGTGAATTGTGTTTAGGGGGGCATAAACTTACCGATCAATTAACTTTTTTTTTACTATCTTGATATTTTTTAATTTGATTTGATTTTTTGCATTTGACATGCATAGCCATATATTTTAATACAAAGTTTGAAAATGTGAAATCGAAGATAACAGTCACGAGCAGAATTTGAACCAGCATTTCCTGGAATACCGTCCCAGATGCTTTGCTAATTCACCCATCCATTGTGACAATTTCTCGGCACTACGAATTTCGATAACACATTCACTCTTATACGATCCACCTAAGCGGTTACCGTAGCCTGTAGACACTAGCCACACCACAAGAGAGGAAGGATGATAGAGGAGATGACGAGGTGGACAGTGAGGAGAATAAGGAGGGAATGAAGAGAGAGTTTGGGACTCCGACATTCTCACTCACCATGTAGCGTATCTAACGTTGCTTTACGATGATCTTCTGTGAGAGTGTGGTACTTCCCCGGTTAAGCCGGCCCGTTCAAAGCCGGCCCGTTATTGGAAGAAGCAACAGTCTAACGCCTTCTTTTTTATATTTTTATTTGGGTGGGATAAAAGTATACTTACCGTACACCCCGCTATCCTGAGAGACAACCGGCTATTGTGGGGCTCTCACCCATTAAAAACCCGGCTTACCGTAGCCTATAGATGCCAGCTACACCAGAGGCATTACTCACGCGATAGGTGGTGGATAGGTAGGATAATAAGAGATAGGTGGAATACTCTCCGTGTGGTGACGGACTAAAAATACAAGTGTCACCACCCCATTCTTTCCCACGGGTGTCGTATGACGCGACTAAGGGAAGTAAGCAATTATCATCCATTGCATGACTGGTGGTAGGGCTGGGTACCAAGTGAGAGTACTCACTTGGTATCGGGCCTGAGCGGGTCGGTACCACCATCTTCCGTGTGATCGGTCAGGAAGCACATCGTTGCGTTTTGGCTTTAGCAGGAGATAGCCGTTTATTCTTTCATTTCATATCGGTGAAATGAAATGGTGAGCAGCGGCTTGACAATACTCTCGGTATAGTTGAGTCCATGAGCGACGGTTACCATTTACAATCAGATGGGCCGTGGCGCGTCTGCCACTATGTATATGCAATAAAAAAAAATAACTAAGAAGAGGTTAGGAAGCATAATAAAGACAGGATATGGAGGGAGTTTGACGTAGTCGTGCTTTTTTCCAGAACTACTAGTAATTATGAAGCTAGGGATATCGGATCTATAGTGAAGTTACACAATCGCATCACTTAATAGAAACGTGGCCAACTTTTAATATAAAGGTTTAATTAGGTACATACCTGCCTTTTAAATGAAAAATTACGCCGTAGCTAAAAATGTGTAAGCGTAATAACATTTCAACGTGTCAATTTACAGCTAGTTTGATGAAACTGGCAAACGCCAGAAGGCGGGCTCTTAAACCTAGGTAAGTGAATTATGTTGGCAGCCATCATCCATCACTGTCAGTAATTTTAAGATAAAAGCCATAATGTGAGAAGTTGCTCGTTCTGAACACCCTTGTACTCAGTACTGATACCGTGCACTCGATACATGTAGTAAGGTAATCACGTTTGTATTGTACACAGGTATTACATGAGAAATGTAATGTGAAAATGAATAGCATTTTGATACCAAATATTATTTTTTCTTGCACCATTGCAGTATTGTGAATAAATACCGCCATTTTAATCTTAACTGAAAAGTAATAATTTTACAGAGCGCCAATTGGGCCTTTTTAGAAAGTAGCGCCTTATGTTCCCGGTATGTATAAGTTATCGAATTCTAACGAGTAATTAAGACCGGTATATATAGGTATTGATTGGCCTAGTATTTTTTTATATTAATTTGGTAGGGCAAACTGTATAATGATTGGCACTCTAAGCATATTAAAGATTGATATATATATATATATATATATATATATATATATATATATATATTAAATAAATAGGTGTTTAAAAAAAAAAAACCTTAGCATTACGCCTGTATTCCCCGAAGGGGTAGGCAGAGGTGTTATACACTACCGCTACACCACCGAGGCAGTTGTTTAAACAGTCAGAAAACATTGATAAAGGGACCAGAGAACCCTCTGGTATGGATATTTTCCAATGAAAACGCATGAATCAATCTAATTAGAGATTTTTAATAGAAAAACAAAAAAAAAAACAAAATAAGTGGGTATTTGAAATTAGTCATTAACACCATAAGTAGTTACTGTTATTAACACAGAAATCAGTCATTGCCAATGTCAATACCTAATAAAGTAAGATTATAACAGAAAATTGGTCAAAAAAAGCACTTGTTGCCATTATTTACCTAAAAACTAAGCATAATAATAAATAATCTATGTTACAGTCGTTAATTGATGACCCTTATTAGAAACTGATGTTTTAACAGTTCTGCATGGCGCCGGTATATATTTATTTTCTATAGTGCTGCCAGCTATAATATTATAAAACCTACTTTTTTCTGCAAGCAATGTTACTATTGCAAATTATGAAAAAAGTAGAACTGATGTGTTTTTGCTATACCAGTTCTTAATATTTGCATTTAAAATCCAAAGTGCCAATGACTAAGGGGGTGCCAGCAATACTTTAGTTTACCCTATATTTAAGAAAAAGCGTTTGTCTACAATATTATTGAGAATCTAAAAAACAATTATTGATCTTTCGTGAGGGTGTTTCACACACTCACGAAAGATCAATAATTGTTTAATTCAAAATTTCAGTTGTTTTTTTTTGATATGTTGCACAATATGTACTCCCCTTTGAATTAAACGCTACATATATATATCTTTCAGACTTGTGAAATATTTCTCCTGGAAATTAAAATAAATAGATTTTTTCTAATTTAATTTTTACATTAAGTATTATTTTCTACCCTTTTTCTGTCCCACTATTGGGCACGGGTCTCCTCTAATGGTAAGAGGGATAAGGTCAAAGTCCAAAATGCTGGCCCAGTGCTAGTTGGCAGACTTCACAGGCCATTGGGAAAACCTCTCAGGCATGCTGATTTTCTTACGATAATCTTCCTTCACCAAGCAGTGATAAATTGTAAAGAAATACACACAATTTCGAAAAATCTCTAAAAGTCTCAGTGTGTGCCGTACGAGTTCTGGACCTGGGATGTATTATGTATTATATAATATGTAACTCTCAATAATTTGATCTATTAACACCCAAGAATATGTGGTTTACGAAATTTCGCGCCATAACTTACAAGTGTTTGAAATGACACACACATACACACGAGAAAGTTGAACGAGGTTTTAAAACTTCGTTAGCGGTAGGGATTTAATGGTGACTCGTATTATGTGCACCTTGACGTCTTATTCTGGTATCAGCACTAGCAAAATATCTCCATATTTTCTTATTAAAGAAGCATATAATTTTTAAACAGAAATAACTTTAGACTTTTACTTTATATATCAAGTCTAGTCAGTCTAGTGGTAAAATCAAGAGAACTGCAGAAACAATGGTATCGAGTTTGATCCCCAGTCCTAGGTCACGTCACGGCACATACCTCTGACATTTCGGTATTTCTCCAAAATATATATGTGTGTATTTTCTAACATTTACGCGAATTACTTTTATTACACTAGCTTAAAATCTCATACATTGTAAACATAAATCTTAGAGTAGATATTTTTAATTGTGTTTCTAAACGAATATTATGTGGGTTGAAATAAATAAACCAAAATTTGTAAAATCATATTACTGTGGGTAGATGAAACCGTTGAAACAACATATCAGCTTTGGACATCTACCATCTAAGTCCACCCGTGATCATGAATGCTGTAAAGTATTCGAAACGTCGGGATAGCATAAAAATCAAGTAAACGCGATACATTCCGTAAACATAGTTTTATTTCAAAATATGTGTGTATTTGTTAACAAATTATCACTGCTTCGTTTAGGAAAACATCGTACATGCCCGAGAGATGTTCTCGACGGCTTGTGAAGTCTGTCAACCCGCACTGGGCCAGCATGGTGGATTTAGGGCTAAAGCCCTCTCACTCTGAAAGGAGACCCACGCCCAATAGTGGGACAGTAATCGGTCGAAAAAGAAATTACGAATATCGCGAGGCTTTAAAGCTGTAGCTTGTATGAATAAATTACTTGTGAAAGTGGAAAAAGGGAACTTTACCTACTGCAAGGAGGGCTCGAACCTGCGTCCCATCAAATCTGGGCTGGAAGTGCTCTAGACGGCTAAGCTATTGCAGTCGCCCAAAATAATCCATCCATCCATCCATCAGCGTTTCGACGTCCACTGCTGGACATAAGCCTCCCCAGGAGAACGCCACAACATGTGTTTCGCTCATATAGTGCCGTAATCGCCACGCTTGGCAGGCGGGTTGGCGATCGTAGTGGATGTTATTAATACTCGAGGGAGTGCTGATGCCCACTCCCCTGGTATTCTCTCAGTCGGCTCTTACGTCCCATGGGTGGAGAGGGGTGGGACAATTCTAAAGCCGGAGACCAAAATAATGTATGTAGGTAAATGCATCAGATAGGTAGCGTAGGTGCATAAAGACAAATGTGAAGTAGAGATTTGGAATCGTCTTTGGGCGACTACTTGCGATAGCTTAGCGGTCTAGAGCACTTCTCCGGATAATTTGTTCTTTAAAGTTGCTGAATGTCAAGTGCTAAAATACAGATCAAAATACAGCTTGTATTATAGAAAAAACACTCCAAAGTGTGCAAAAAAGCTGTCAGCTGGACAAAGCTCAACAGATTTGTATTGGCTGTCAAGACTTTTAATATTTTATTAGATTACGTGTGAAGTGTGCTTACTACGCTGAAGTAACAGCAGAACAAAATAATGATACTCGTTGAAAGTTACCAACACAATGAACAACCTAAGTTAGGGTGTAACTTTTCTTTATGTCACTCATCGGTGCGAGACCGTGGCTTAAATGGTATATATTATGTTTACGTCACTGTACTCGTATATAATAATGTAGGCACATAAATCTTTGACATATTCGCGTTGTTTTGAATACTTTGCAAAATATGTCACCACGTCGACGTGACATCTTTGGATGGGGTCGACCCCATTTGAGACAAACGGATACGTACCACGCATAAATTATAGTGATTTATTTGAATAATAAATTTATTAGACCTATAATTGTTTAATTGAAAATATCTTGCAGCGCTACGATGGATGAGGTGATGCTAGACTATTACTGATAATTATAATTAATTAACACGATGTTCTTTTGTGATTTTACTTAAAACATTTTCTGTTCTGGAAAACTTGTAGTTTTATCTAGGTATAAATTATACATTATTATAAAAATCGATTGAAATGATAAAAATACTGCTTAATTTTTTTTAATTATGATACTTCTTCGGTCAATTACTATCATTATATCACATTTTGGGTGTGTAATACGCCTACCCCTTAGGGGAATAAGGGCGTGATGCTATGTTTTACATTTTATTCGATTTTTAGTACTTACGTGCTTTATGTTTCTTACATATATTTTTATCTCATTTGCATCTGTGCATTGAGTTATATTTAAATCGATGCAACTGTGTGTCATTATTAGAAAAGCTCATCGTTTGCAGTAAAAACACAGTCAATACAATAAAATTATCAGTAAAAAAACATTTGTTTTAAGTTTTTTCGTTCTTTAGTTGAATACTTCGTAATAAGTTATGGAAGTGTAGTAAAGTTATGTAGGTATACTATAATTTCAAATTTTCATAATTTTATATTTTACATTCGTGCTGAGAAAATAGATCGAGATATCACCAAAAAAGCCGTCCTATAGAAAATGTATGACAAAATTCATTTTCTTCTTATTGTTTCCGTGAATTTTTCCATTATTTTAAAAGTTATTCTGCTATTCCAGGCGGAGCCATATCTGGGGTGCGGGTCGGGATACCTCCGCGTTGGTGCACCCCGGGCAACGTCGGCACACTAGTGCCGGCGGCTGAATCCCGGCAGGGGACGGGTCTCCGCGTGTCCCTCTGATTAGCAGAGGGCACAGTGGATAGGCCGGACGTCCGCCGTGGAGGGTCAGCGGGGCCACAGTGGCCCCCCCGACCCTGGGGTGGGGACAGCGGGGTCACAGTGACCCCCCCGTCCACGGAGGCGGGGCTTTCAGCCCAAGCGGCGACGGGCTCACTGCCCACAGTGAACTGACCGTCTGCCGCGGAGGGCCGGCGGGGTCATAGTGGCTCCCCCGGCCCTGGGAGGGTGATGGCGGGGTCAGAGTGACCCCCCCGTCCCCGGATAAGTGGCTTTTGAGCTTTAGGGGCGACGGGCTCATCGCTTGCTTCGCCAGCGGTGGGCACGGTCTGATGCAGACCACCGCTCGGCCCGACCCGTAATCCTGAATGGACAGGACCGGGGGTCTTTGGACCGCGGGGAAGAAAACCCCTATAAAAAATTACCCCAATCCCGTGCTCTGCTGCCCGGCCAGGGGATGCATGGCTGAGGGGAGCTCAGTCGCGAGGGTGGCCCGTCGGAGGACGTTAAACTTAAACATCATGGCGAAAGTTAAGAACGTAAAGAGTCCCCAAGAGGGTACCGGGTGCGATGCTCCCGGAGAATCCCTCACAGGGCCGAGTAGCAATACCGACCCTGTCAGCTCCGCGTATTTGGGGGGAGCAGCTGACGCCAAGAAGAAAGGAGAGGTGGAGGAGAGAAGGAGGTCGAAGAGGAGGACTACCCGTGGGAGGAAACCCACACCCGCGGGCAGCCCAACGGAGGGCACTGGCAGCTCGGCTGTGGAAGGTGCCGATATAGATTCGGATGGCGGTGGCAGTGGCGCCGCGATCGGAGGCGCTGTCTCTGCGGGACCCTCAGGGTCTCAACAAGATGCGTCAGGTTCGGTGGGGCAGCCTTCGCGGCTCCTGAAGCGTTCAATTGCGCAGGAGGGTAACGCTTCGGAGTCCGAGGGCAGCTCGACATCGATGCCCCCGCCGGCAAGGCCAGGAAGATCGGCCAAAAGGGGCCGTAGTACTGGTAAGTACACAGGTGGTGTGCCGCGTTCGCTATCGCAAGCGGACGAGGCTATAGTTAGGGAATTGGGAGCGGAGCTGTCGGTGGAGGAGAGGGTGACCCTCCTCACATCGAGGCTCCACGAGGTGCCTCCGGACGAGGATGGTCCACCTTCAGTGGACCAAATTGCCCGGAAGGTCTCCGACGCCCTCGCCATCGTTTCTACGGTGGCTAATGGGTCACGGAGCCTCCAGGGCAACTTCGCGGAGGCCCTCAGAAAGGCCTCCGAGGTCGTTAATACTTCGGTGGAGTCGCTCCGGCGTAACCTGGCGCCGGCGGGGACTGGGAGGCCGGAGGCGCCCTGCCGCTGCAGGCGCCTTGAAGCGGAGGTGGCAGAGCTCCGGAAGGAGCTCGCCAGCCAGCGCGCCAAGCTCGCCAAGGCCGGGCCAGGAGCCTCTGCCTTAACGGCGGGCGCCGGGCCTCCGGCCCCTGGTCTTCTGACGGAGGAGCAGATATGCCAGGTCATGGATCGCGTCAATGCGGTCTATGAGCCCCGCCTCGGCTCCACAAACGCTAGGGTGCCGCCGGAGTCAAGGCTCCGCCCAGCATTGGCCGCGGACAAGAAGGTCGCGCCGCCTTCAGGCCCAACGCCGCTGCCCTGTCAGGGTGGCCGCGTGGCCGGTTACTCCGCGGCCGCAGCTGCGCCGCCCAAGGGGCAGGGCAAAGCTGCCAAGGTGAAAGCGGTGCAGAAGGCTGGGCAGCGCTCCAAGGGCCAGCCCAGGGAGGAGTTCCCTCCTCTCTCGCGTGCTGGCCAGCCATCGCGTGCCCCAGCAATCGTGTCCCGGGATTCTCGAGTCCCAACTCCCGCGCCGTCCGGCCCTGCGCCCTCTGAAGAGGGTTGGCAGACAGTGGACGGCGGGAGGAGGAAATCCCGGGGCAAGAGGAAGAAGGGGGCCGCGTCCAAGGCTACTGCCCGGGCTGCGGAACCCGCTGCGTCGAGGAGCAAGCCCGGCCCCAAGAAGCCGCGCAAGCTTCAGACGCCAAAAACGGCAGCGGTGGTAATCACCATGCTGCCGGAGGCGGAAGTGGGCCTGTCGTACCAGGCCATCTTGAGGAAGGCCCGGGAGGAAATCGACGTCTCCGACATCGGAATCGTCGCCGCCCGGACCCGCCTAGCCCGAACAGGGGCTCGAATTCTCGAGTTCCCTGGAGCGGAGGGCCCCAGGATGGCCGACAAGGTGGCCGAAAGGCTTAAGAGTTTGTTTGGCGAGGGGAGTGGAGTCCGCGTCACCAGACCGGTAAAGTGCGCTGAACTGCGCATCTCCGGTCTGGATGACTCAGTGACGGCGGACGACGTCCGGGAGGCTATTGCCTTGAAAACCGGATGCTCGAATGCCGTCAGAGTGGGCTCCATTCGGACCGGTCCCGGCGGTGTAGGTGCCGCCTGGGCGAGTTGCCCTGTCGCGGTGGCCAAAATTTTGGCCGACGCAGGCAGGCTCCTTGTGGGCTGGAGTTCCGCGCGGGTCACCGTGCTGGAGCCTCGGCCCGCGAGGTGCTTTAAGTGCATGGCGGTCGGACACACCCGGCCGACGTGCACTAACTGTTTTGACTGCAGCGGTCTTTGTTTCCGCTGCGGTCAGGCAGGGCACCGGGCGGCAACCTGCACTGCCGCCCCTCACTGCCCCGCGTGCGCGGCAGGCAACAGGCCTGCCAAGCACTGCATGGGGCGGGAGGGATGCAGACCCCCGACGACAGGCCCAAAAAAGGGGGGGAGCAGCCAATCGGCCCAGGCTGCCCCTCCTAGCGTGGCTTCGCCACCGTCTCGGGTGGAGGAGGATATGGTTACGGCTTAAAATTCAACCGTGACACTATCCTCCTTCAGGCGAATCTCAATCACTCCGCCAGGGCGCAGGATCTTCTCCTGCAAACTATGGTGGAGCGGTTGATTGGTGTAGCCGTAGCTGCGGAGCCTTATTGTGTTCCTGACCGCCCTCATTGGGTGGGCAGCCGCGATGGCTCCGTGGCAATCGTCAGCTCTGCGGCGCTTCGTTCCCCGCCCTTGTCGATCAGAGACAGGGGTACGGGATACGTCGCGGCCGACTGGGGGGGAGTTACGCTGTATGGCGTATACTTCTCTCCCAACCGGAGTCTGGCTGGTTTCGAGGTCTGGCTTAACAGCCTAGAGACCTCGATACGGCGACTGGCACCTAGCCACGTCCTGGTCGTGGGGGACTTCAACGCCAAATCCACGGCGTGGGGGTCCCCTGCGACGGACGCCCGTGGAGCGGCGGTGGTAGAGTGGGCGGCGTCGACGGGCCTCTGTTTGCTAAATAGAGGCTCCGTCAACACGTGCGTGCGGCGACGGGGCGGGTCGATAGTGGACCTTTCGTTCGCTAGCCCCGACGTCGCAGCACAAGTGAGGAGCTGGTGTGTCCTGGAGGAGGTTGAGACCTTGTCCGATCATCGGTACATCCGGATTGAGGTCTCCCGGTCCCTTCAGGGCCCCAGTAGGGGTCACGCGGCGCGCAGAACTCCCGCGTTCCCGCGGTGGGCTGTGGGCAGGCTGGATAGGGACCTACTGGCGGAGGCCGCCATTGTTCAATCGTGGCTGTTCTCACCGGCCCTGACCGAGGGGGTGGACGCTGAGGCTGGCCGATTTCGCGCTGCGATTACGCAGGTGTGTGACTCGGCCATGCCCCGTGTGCGACGTCCTCCTCCGAGGAAGGGGCTCTACTGGTGGTCCCAGGAGCTGGCGGACCTCCGTGCGGCGTGCATTCGTGCCCGGAGGTCCTACACCCGCAGTCGGCGGCGCAACCGCGATCGGGAACGGGAGGGCCAGCTGTACGAGGCGTACCGCACATCGCGGGCCGCGTTTAAGCTGGCCATCTGCCGCGCCAAAACAGAGAAAAGGCAGGAGATGCTGGATGGTCTCAACTGTGACCCCTGGGGTCGCCCATATCGTGCGGCGCTGAACAAGCTCCGCACTCAGGGCCCCCCCCTCACAGAGACCCTTCAGCCCAGCCTCCTCACCGAGGTGGTCGAGGGCCTATTCCCTAGACGGGCGGAGCACACGCCCCCGGTTATGGCAATGCCAGGTAGCGACCGGGAGGCCGACCTCAGTGTACCGCCCGTCACCGCGTCGGAAATGGGGGCGGCTGTTTCGCGGATTCGTTCCAAGAACACCGCCCCCGGCCCGGACGGGATACCCGCCCGAGTGCTTGCCCTGGCTCTGGACCACCTGGAGCCCCGCCTCAGGGGACTGTTCGACGCGTGCCTGGCGTCCGGACGGTTTCCTGGCTGCTGGAAGGAGGGGAGGCTGGTACTCCTGCCGAAGCCGGGACGTACGCCGGATTCGGTCGGGGCCTTCAGGCCCATCGTGCTGCTGGACGAGGCGGGTAAGCTGCTGGAGAGAATCCTCGCTGCCCGCATCGTCCAACACCTGCGCGACGTCGGACCCGACTTGTCGGATGCCCAGTTTGGCTTTCGGGCTGGTCGTTCGACGGTCGGCGCGATTATGCGCCTGAGGGCCGCGGCCGCGGCGGTCGTCGCCGGCGGTGGAGTGCTGTTGGCGGTGTCGCTCGACATTGCCAACGCATTCAATAGTCTGCCATTCAGCTGCATCAGGGAGGCGCTCCAGTATCACGGGGTGCCTGCATACCTGAGGCGGCTGGTGGTGGACTATCTTGAGGGCCGCAGCGTTCTCTATGAGAGCCGCATAGGGGACGTTGTGAGGAGACCCATGTCGTGCGGTGTCCCGCAGGGTTCGGTTCTAGGGCCGCTCCTGTGGGACATTGGTTACGACTGGGTGCTACGCTGTCGGCTCCCCCCCGGGCTGGCGGTTATCTGCTATGCGGATGACACGCTGGTCGTGGCCCGGGGTGGAAACTTCGAGGAAGCGGCGTTCCTGGCCACCTTAGGGACCTCGGAGGTGGTTAGGAGGATCGGGGCGCTGGGGCTTAGGGTGGCCCTGGACAAGTCGGAGGCCCTACTTTTCCATGGGCCCCGACGTCGGCCACCTGCTGGCGCCTCAATCACGGTGGACGGGGTCCAAATTGGGGTGAAGGCCCAGATCAAGTATCTGGGCCTGGTGCTGGATGGGCGGTGGCGCTTTCGCGAGCACTTCCGCCAACTGTCCCCGAGGCTCGTCGGCGCAGCGTCCGCCCTTGCACGGCTTTTGCCGAATATGGGCGGACCCAACAATGCGTGCCGACGGCTTTATGCGGGGGTTGTCCGGTCGATGGCACTGTACGGTGCACCTGTGTGGGCGGGGTGCCTGGACGCGCCGAACAGGGCTCTTCTGTGGAGACCACAAAGAGTCGTCGCGTCCAGGCTCATACGCGGATACCGCACGGTGTCGACGGAAGCGGCCTGCGTGCTGGCCGGAACCCCCCCGTGGGACTTGGAGGCGGAGGTGCTCGCCGAAGTGTATCGGCGGGCATCGCAAGAGCGAGAGGTGGGAGGTCGTCCTCCACCCAGGGAGGTGGCCAGGTGGCAGGGCGATGCCCGCCGAGCTGCCATGGCCAGATGGAGGACACGGCTGGAAGCGCCCCGAGCCGGTCTCTGGACCGTAGGGGCGCTCCAGCCTGTGCTGGAGGAGTGGGCGGGGCGACGGCACGGAGTCCTTACCTTCCGACTGGTGCGGGTGCTGTCGGGGCACGGTTGCTTCGGCAGATATCTGCACATAGTCGCAAGGAGGGAAGCGACTCCGGGCTGTCACCATTGCGGCTGCGACGAGGACACGGCGCAGCACACGCTCGAGTCATGCCCGGCTTGGGGCGGGCAGCGCCGTGAACTCGTCGCGGCAATAGGGGGGGACCTCTCGCTGCCGAGCGTCGTTAGAGCGATGCTTGGCAGCGACAGGAACTGGGCCGCGGTCGCTGCCTTCTGCGACGAGGTCATCTCGCGGAAGGAAGCGGCGGAGAGGGCCAGGGAGGCTGATCCTTCCGCAGACCCGAACCACCGCCAGCGACTGGGGCGGCGCAGGCGTGAGTATTCGCGCCTAATGCCGCCCTAGCTGAGGCTGCGGGTGGATGGACCGGGGAACGTCCGCCACCCGCAAGGCCTCCCGCGAAGGTGCGGCGCACTGTGTGCGGGTACGTCGCTCAGAAGCGGGTACCCGAAATGGTAAGCCGCCGGCGGACCACCGAAGGAATGTAACATAGTTCCAGTGGTCCGCCAATAAAGGCGGAGAGACGGCACACGGCGGGTTTATTTAGTGGGTGAGGGCCCCACACTACCCTGTTTGTTGCCCCGAACAACGGGGTGTGCGGTTAGGTACATTTTTTCCCGCCTAAACAAAAAAAAAAAAAAAAAAAAAAAAAAAAAAAAAAAAAAAAAAAAAAAAAAAGGCGGAGCCATATCTAACAAATCATAACAGTCCATCCAGCCGCTCTCAAGTTACAATGATGTAACTAACCCGTTTATATATATCGATTTTCGAGGAATCTAGTATAAAAAGCTATTTAAAGATCGTGTATGAAGAATCAAAATACTGTTATCGTAGCTAACATAGTACTTCCTATCATGAATTTTATTGAGAGAAACGTTTGAGAGAGAACAATTGTGGCCAGTTCTGGTCATAATTGAATTACAAATCATATAGTGCGGGTCAGCATAAGCTTCAGTGCGGTTTCAGATCACTATTGTCGTTCGGCGGTCGTGTTCAATATTTCGAACTATACACCACCGCAACTATGATATTATGTCGTACATTCGTGCCAACCCATCACCGCAAATGGTCTGCATATTTTTGCTTCACTCAACAACAAGGTTAAAGTAAAAATTTTACGTAATAAATTACCATTCGCTAAAAGTGTAATTAGAACTAGCAGTAAGACATATATATATACGAAGAAATTTTTATATGATACTGGATTGTACCCGCAAATTCGTCCGTGAGGACTTCATTACATAGACATAATCACTCTAAAGATAAACCGCCATCTATGTTTAGGTCCCACGTAATAGGGGGCGAGCCTATTGCCGTTTACCGGGCACATTTCCAAACTCCAGGCTGCTACTGAGAATTTTTATTTTTAAAAAGCTCAATAGCACCGCTCGACCCGGGAATCGAACCCAAGACCAGCAGTCACACACACTACCGATACACCATCGAGGCAGTTATATCACTCTACAGCACACTAATTATCTCTTTGCAAAAATAGATATCCCATAGGAACTATTGATTTTTCCAGATTAAAATGTACATGTGTGTATGTGTGCCGATGTCCTTCTCTGCGCTCCAGACTATATGTGTGCAAAACTTCATGATGATTGGTACAGTAGATAACACAAAAGCGTAGCTAACAAACAAAGTCATTTTCGCATTTTTTTTAGTAAGGATACACTAAGTTATAATATTTTTATATCACGTGGGTGGCAACAAGCATACGGTCCATCTGATGGTGCCTAAGCGGTTACCGCAGCCTATAGACGCTAACTACACAGAGGCATAACTCGCGCGTCACCATCTCCAAAGAAAGGATTGAAGGTTAAGAGGAAGTATAATATGGAGAGGATGAAAAAATAATGAAGAGAAGTTAGGGATGGGGTTTGGCCCTCTGGTAATCTCATTCACCATAGGAAACACAACGGCAGGAATACTTCGGAATCGTTCGAGTCCTATCAACAAGTGAATCACTTGGTACCAGACCCTACCATCAGGTTTCCTACTTTATTTAAAAACCTAAGTTGCTTATTGATATATTTTGAACCGCACTTTAGAAATTGTTTGACCGATGGTCAAAAGACACTATTTAATTCACGTTTCGGTTCCTTCAGTAATAGTAATATTTGCCAAGACTTCAAGAGACGGTAGAGAGCGAATTCTCGAGCTTATTACTGTTTGTGTTGCCAAGATTTCAATTGCTATTTCCTGACCAAGATACCATCTAATAAGCCAATGCTCTATTTCAAATATTTGCATATTCTACTTTCTTTGGATAAGTTCAGCAATGTCATGAAAAAAAATCGCATGTCTATGTGTGTGTGTTTGTGTGCATATTTTTCCTTTAATAAAATTATATAAAAAATCTAACTTCATTTTAGTTAACTTCAATTGTCTGCATTACAAAATAAATACTTACTCGTAAATCGCCTACTCCACAACATATCACTGAATAATCTAATACTTATTTAGTTTTATCTATACATGCTATGACAAAGCGATATACGAGGATCATGAGCGATGACGCATTGAGCCACACCTCAAGTTCAGCTACTTTTGTACAGTTTATATTTTGACGAAAAAAAAGTACATGCAGCATGTTAAATTATAATTTTATTATAACACGGACATTTTAAGATTTCTAAGAAAACAATTCAGCCAAAAATTGTATTAATTCTTTAATCGTAAATTAAATTAAAAAAAATTTTTCAAGAGAACTCGCGGGCGATCTCATTACCTTTATAAATTTCGTTTTCTTTTTAATGTGCACTTAAATCATTTTTATTAGCTCGAAGAGGTTTAATTTATGTTGGTCGGGTGTCTGCTGCATGTAAATAGAGTTTAAGAAAAAGGACTCTTAGTAACTCTCATAGTACTCGTAAATTATTGTACAATCTAATGGCAAAACTTGTACCTATATAAAAATGTCCGTAAGGATTGAGGAGCCACTTCAGATTTTAAAAGAAAAATCGTCGGGATATTTAGTAGGAAAACAAATAATTTTGTAGGCCAAATCCTGAAATTTTTAATAAAATATATCCAAAGATATACCAATGTAAAAATCCAAACATCTGAATTGAGGATCCACCTAGAACACGGAAAGTATTTACCTAATATTTTTGAAAATTTCCTATCATTTAGTAGTAATTGTGTATAGTGAACCATAGGAAGTATGGGAGTCGTAAAAGCCGACTAAGGGATTACCGGGGGACCGGGCAGCAGCGTTCCCCTGTGTACTAAAAACATCCACTACGATCGCCAACCCGCCTGCCAAGCGTGGCGATTATGGTAAAACCCCCATTTTGGAGAGGCCTATGTCTAGCAGTGGACGATGAAAGGCTGATGGATGGATGGATGGATGATTATGATTTTCTTCAGAATCAGCCAATATTATAAAAACAAGACGTCAATACTATTTTATAAGCCTTATTCTATACAACAGAGCTAATACAAAGCTTCAAATTTATTCTCTTACTGCTCGTAAATATAGATCAGTCTTGCATAAACGGCTTAGTTCCTTAAACTATGAAGAAATGAAAAATTTATTAAAACATAATCTCGGCGACCAGACCTTCACCTTTTAGACCTTCCAAAACGACACACACACACACACATACACACAGAAACACACACACACACACACACACACAAACACACACACACGCTCACGCGCGCGCCTACAACATGTTTCTAACACAAACAACAATTTTTATTGTTATATATTTTATTCATGGACACCCTTCAAAACAATTTGTTCGGAAATTATAGGATAGCTAATAACTTCGTAGATATTGAATTTTTTTATGGTATGATTAAACGTGCAATTAGTATAAATTTATACAAAACATAAATGTTTTTTGTTCCAAATTTCGTCACAAGTATAAGTAGATAGAGGTGTAGGGACCATGTAAGTAAGAATGAGGTTAGTCATGTCAGCAGTTTAGCGTGCAAGCGAGAAGTATGTTAGGCGCTCGGCCAGTTACTGCGCACTGGCCAGCCCGTAAACTTGTGTGTTAGATTTGGGGAATTTAATTAATAATTTACTGAATAAATTAGTTGGTTTTTTGGGACTTATTGGTTTTCTTTATTCGCGTAGGGCCAGGTGCAGTAGCTCACAGTGCAATTAGAATCCCCACCCTCACTACAGTCAGGAGAACATGCACATTACATTCCACGTCACATACGTAGGTTATTAGGAACTAGGTTGTGACGTAAGGCATCTTACAGTATAATCACACATGGAGACTGCGGGGTATAGGCAGAGATAGTACGCACCCCACAGATAGAGAGCACCCGTACAGTCGCGTACAGTGGTGACCCGCGTTTTTAAGTGAGGCTGTTTTGAGTGCGGGGATTGCTAGGACAGTTGCACTGGTTAGATTAAGGAGTAATTTAAGTGGTGAATAAGGACACTAAGTGTTTATTTATAGTGATGTTCCAAACGCCGCAAAAAGTAAATATAAGTGATTTGACATCGTCGGCTGCAGGTATGTCTAACCCTAGTATAGAATTGGCTGCAATTAGTGTGAATTGGGAACGCAAAAACCATCTCAGCTTCTGCGGCGGATGCGTGACCTGGGGAGGAACGCACAGATATCCGAGCAGACTCTGCACAACTTGTGGCTCGCCCATTTGCCAGCATCAGTTAGATCGGTGCTGATTGTCAGCCAGTTTGGCCAACATAGCGGATAAAATCATCGAAAATATCCGCGGAGGTGAAGTAGCGGAGGTCAGCACGGCGGCGGCCAGTGGTACCCAACTGCCGGTGAGCGAGATGTTGGTGCAGATGCACAAGCTGAGCCTCGAAGTAGCGGCACTGCGCGAGGAGGTTAGTGAGCAGCGTCGCAGCGCTTCCCGGGGCCGAGGCCGTACACCATCAAGAGGGCGCTCGAGAACAAGATCAAGAACATCGGCGAACCTTGACTGGCTATGCAGGTGACATTTTCGATACCGGTCTAGAGCGACAAAGTGTGAGAAACCCCGCGCATGGAAGACGGAAAACTAGACGCAGTACAAAATACGGCGGCGGTGAGTTTTGTGCCGGGGATTAATCACCGTCTCAGCGTTTATGATAGAGAAAATGGTTTTAAATTTTTGGTGGATACAGGCGCGAACATATCAGTTATTCTTGCCACGAAGAAGCAGAAGTTATCAGCAGCACATACGGACTATAAGTTATTTGCGGCAAATAGTAGTGAAATTAAAACTTACGGTTCAAAAACATTACATGTAAATTTAGGCCTACGGCGGCCATATAGGTGGATTTTTGTGGTCGCGGACGTTAACCAACCGATATTAGGTGCGGATTTTTTGGAGCATCACACCTTAGTAGTAGACCTAAGTGCGCGTAAATTAGTCGATAAGGAGACAAATTTACTAACGCTGGGCAGCATAGCCACTTGTGATCAGGTGTCAATTACAACCATAGATAGGAACCACCCCTTTGTAGATTTATTAGCAGATTTTCCAGAGATAACTAAGTCGGTGTCATTTAAAAATATGGACCGTGATTTCAAGAATGATGTATATCATCATATTGAAACTACGGGACCTCCAGTTCATGCGAGAGCGCGGCCATTACCGCCAGATAGGTATCATAAGGTTAAAAAGGAGTTTCAGTTGATGCAGGAAATGGGGATTTGTAGACCATCGAAAAGCGAGTGGGCCAGCCCGTTACATGTTGTGGTGAAGAAAAATGGGGACATCCGACCCGTGGGTGACTACAGGCGATTGAACGCGATCACCAAGCCAGATCGCTACCCCGTACCGAGGCTACACGACTTCACATACAGATGCTTCTGACAACTTTGCCGGGGCGGCATTGCACCAATTGGTAGATGGTAAGTGGTTACCTTTAGGATACTTTTCGAAAAAGTTTACCAAAGCTCAACAAAAGTATTCTACATATGACAGAGAGCTTACGGCAATATTTTTGGCTATGAAACATTTTAGGTACATGTATGAGGGAAGAGAATTAATAGTTTTTAAGCATCATAAACCCTTGACTTTTGCATTTAATAAAATTGAAACAAGTAGCGTAACGCCAAGGTGCACTAGGCAGTTATTATTCATCAGTGAATTCACAACGAACATTCGATATGTTAAGGCGGATAGCAATACAGTAGCAGATGCACTTTCGAGAATTGAAACCATACACAGCCCTACAGTAATTGATTACGCGGAATTAGCTTCAGCTAAGGAATGTGATAGCGAGTTAGCAGAATTATTAAACGGGAACAATAATAATATTACTTTACAGAAAGTTTTTATGCCGAATTATGATAAACCAATTAATTGTGAAATATAGGTTAAATATTTGTAGACCGTATTTACCTAAAAGTTTCAGGCAAATAGGTTTTCATTCAGTTCATGATGTAAGTCACCCAGGTACTAGATCAACGTGAAAATTAGTGGCAAAGCGATTCTTTTGGCCAGGTTTAAATCGCGACGTTGGCCAATGGGTGAAAACATGTATTAAGTGCCAGAAAGCGAAAGTAGGTACACACACAGTATCAGAGTTACAACAATTTCCGAATGCAGAACGATTAAGCCATGTGCATATAGATATTGTAGGCCCGCTACAAACTTGTAAAGATGGGCATAGGTACTTAGTCACGATGATAGATCAATTTACGAGATGGCCAGAAGCTGTACCAGTGACGGAAATAACAGCAGAGGTAGTTGCTAAGGTATTCTATGAGTCGTGGATATGTAGATTTGGGAACTCTTTCAAAATAACCACCGACCAAGGGAGACAGTTTGAAAGTTATCTTTTTGAGCAACTATTAAAGTTCGTACCATCCACAATCTAATGGTATCCTGGAACGCTGGCATAGATCCTTAAAACAGGCATTAATGGCACGTCTAGAGAAAAACAGCGCATGGTGTGACGAACTACCAACAGTTTTGTTAGGACTACGCACGGCAGGTAGGAGCGATAATGGCGTGAGTCCCGCGGAATATATGTACGGTCAAGCAATTCGCTTACCTGGAGACTTTTATGACGTCTCAGATAAGCGATTGAGCGAAGGAAATGCGTTTTTGGAGCAGTTAAGATACAATTTAGAAAAGTTGAAACCAGTATCGGCAGTACCACGGAGCTCACGCGCATTATTTGTTCACCGTGAATTATCTAAGTGCGAACAGGTATTTATTCGAAATGACGCAGTTCGTAAATCGCTAGTACCGCCCTATGAAGGTCCTTATCGTAATATAAATAGGAGAAATAAAGTGTATATAATTCAATTGCCCAATAGAACAGTAAATTTGTCGATTGACAGGTTAAAACCAGCTTTTCTTATTAACGAGGATAGTGTCGATGATAAAAACAGTGGACATGACGCCAGCGTTGGTAAAAATACGACTTTAGAAAGTAAGTCTAAGTATTCGTGTGTTAAGACAACCAAGAGTGGCCGGGTCGTTAAGCCACCAGTTAGATTTAATTTGTAAAATTATATGTTATGGTAATCAATAGATTAACGATGGTTAGGATATGGTGCAACCGTGTTTTGTTCAGCTCAAAATAATTTGCATAACTGTAACATGTTAAGTTAAACAGCAGATAAACATTGGTTAATGTATGGTATAACCGTGCCTTAGTCTATTCAATATATGTTTACAGAATATTATTTTGCTAGATTGCAAAAGTATAAGAATTCAGCTCTAAGCATTGCAACATAATTCTTTTGCTAAACTGCAGATAATAAATATTTGAAATTAATAATGAACAACCTACATTTGGATTGTGAAATTGCAAAAGCGCATTTTGTTATTGTGATGTAAAAGTAAGAAGTTTAGGTATGGTCACATTCTATCATTACATCTCAGTTGAGTATATAAAATAGGTAATTTGTTTAGTATAACTTGTAATAAAATTCAGTCAAGATTATTGTAACAATGGGAAAATCATATAGTAAGGATGAAGAGATTGTAATAGCTCAGAACGGTGCGAATCAAATGGATTTTTCGAATATTGAAAGTCACATGAAAATGTATGAAATATTGTTGTTAATTATTGGTTTACTACTTTTGGTAATGATCGTGAGTAGCTAGCCAGATGCCTGTCGCCATCCACGCGACAACATCGCGGCTGCCTACGACGAGCTAGATGTAATAGGATATGCGAGAATTTTGTTGATAGTGATTGCTTCGGTGTAATCAGTAGTTTGTATTAAATATTGTTTATACGCATGTTATGATAGGGTGACCATAATTGTTGTGCAAGTGAAACTTACATCCATCCATCCATCAGCCTTTTAACGTCCACTGCTGGACATAGGCCTCCCCAAGAGAACGCCACAACGAGCGGTCCTGTGCCGACCGCATCCAACGGCTCCCCGCAGCTTTGACCAGATCATCGGTCCATCTGGTGGGGGGCCGTTCTGTGCTGCGCCGTCCAATACGTGGTCGCCACTCGAGAACCTTTCGTCCCCAACGATTATCGGTTCGTCGGGCGATGTGGCCTGCCCATTGCCACTTCAGCATGACAACCCGGCGGGCTATGTCGTTCACTCTCGTTCTCCTACGGATCTCCGTATTACGGATTCGATCACGTAGGGAAATACCAAGCATAGCCCGCTTCATGGCCCGCTGAGCGACTTTGAGCCTTAATATGAGGCCAACATTCAGAGACCACGTCTCTGTTCCGTATGTCATCACTGGTAACGCACACTGGTCGTAGACCTTCGTTTTCAAACACTGCGGAATATTGGACGAGAAGATCTTCCTTAGCTTCCCGAACGCTGCCCAGCCGAGTTGGATTCGTCGATTGACCTCTTTCTCGAAGTTGTGCCTACCTAACTGGACTGTTTGTCCCAGGTAGACATAATGGTCGACAACTTCGAGAAGCGCAATCCCGACTACGACCGGTGCTGAAATGACATGGACATTAGACATGACTTTCGTCTTGTCCATGTTCATTTTGAGACCCACTAGTCGGGAAACCCTGCTGAGATCATTGAGCATGGTGCCAAGGTCCTCCAGAGATTCTGCCATGACTACGATGTCGTCGGCATGTCGAAGGTGAGTGATGTATTCGCCATTGATGTTGATGCCGAATCCGGTCCAGTCCAAGAGCTTGAAGACATCTTCCAATGCAGCGGTGAAGAGTTTCGGGGACATAACGTCTCCCTGACTAACACCTCTCTGCAGTTGGATCGGTCCCGTACTCTTGTCCTGAACACGGACTGACATGGTGGCGTTTCTATACAAGCACTTCAGCACTTTGATGTACCGATTGTCAATTTGGCACCGCTGAAGGGACTGCAGCACCGCCCAAGTTTCGATCGAATCGAAGGCTTTCTCATAATCCACAAACGCCAGACACAGAGGCCGATTGTATTCCTCGGTTTTCTGTATAATCTGGCGTAGCGTGTGAATGTGGTCTATGGTACTATAGCCTTTTCGGAAACCGGCTTGTTCGGGAAGCTGGAAGTCGTCAAGCCTGCGCGTGAGTCGATTTGTAATGACCCTCGAAAACAACTTATAGACGTGGCTGAAGAGCGAGATGGGTCTATAGTTCTTCAAGAGGGTTCTGTCACATTTCTTGAAGAACAGCACCACCACGCTTCTGGTCCACGACTCTGGAACGTCGCCCCCGAGAACGACGGAATTGAACAGCCTCCTAAGAGCTTTTAAGACCGGCTTTCCGCCTGCTCTCAGAAGCTCTGTGGTGATTCCGTCATCTCCCGGTGCCTTTCCGTTCTTTAGTTGTTTGAGAGCCATTCTGATCTCATACAGGCTGACGTCCGGGATATCTTCGGTAAAGTGCCGAGTTAGCTTGGATCTGGGGTCTTGGACCAAGCCTACAGCAGGGCTCTGGGATCTGTACAACTGTCCATAGAACTGCTGGACCTCTCCCAAGATCTCATCTCGAGAAGAAATGATAGTGCCGTTGTTGGTCCTCAGTTTAGTCAACTGACTTTGGCCAACAGACAGATCTCTTGCGAACACTTTCGAGCCTTGGTTCCGCTCTATCGCCTCTTTAACACGGGTAGTATTAAATTGGCGAATATCGTGCCGCACAGCCTTGGAGATCTGTCTGTTTAACCGCCTTAGGCAGGACCAATCGGCTGAGGACTGGACTATCATTTCTTTTCTCCTCTCCATGAGTTTGAGAGTATGGTCCGAGAGTTTACGATTCCTACTGACACCTTGGCCTTGAAGGCCTTGAAGTAAGTCGACCCGACCGCGTGGACAGTTTGCACGAACCTGCTGTTCATATCGCTCGCTGATTCACACTCATATAGACATTGGAAGCGATTTTGTAGTTCGAGCTGAAAACTCTCGGGGTTCTGGTATTGGGCAGGTGTTGGTTGGAGCGTAGACTTCATCAAACGCGACCTCTCGACTTTTGTTCTAATATTCAAGATGCCCCTGACTAGTCGGTGATCACTCCCAGTTTTAATCCTGCTGATCACTGAGACATCATTGAATATGTGTCGTTTGTCCGACAGGATGAAGTCAATCTCGTTTTTCACTGAACCATCAGGGCTAATCCAGGTCCATTTTCGCTGGGGCTGCTTAAGAAGGAATTCATGATGAAGAGGCCTTCCTTCTCCTGAAAATCAGCCAGCATCTGGCCCCTGTGGTTCCTCTGCCCAAATCCATAGTGCCCTTCAACCTTCAGCTCATCGTCTGTCCTTTTGCCTAGTTTCGCGTTAAAGTCTCCCATAACCACCGTGAAATAGGTTTTAGACAAGTGGATGGCCTTCGAGATTTCCTCATATGTCCTCATATAGGGTGAAACCTACATGTAGTAATAATTATTTTTGAAATTTTTGTAATGAGTATTTTTAAAGTAAATAAATTAAAAAGTATTTTTAAAGGTTTTTAATAATAAGTATTTTTGAAATTTTTGTAAAAAATTTGGGGGTGTAGTGTAGGGACCATGTAAGTACGAATGAGGTTAGTCATGTTAGCAGTTTAGCGTGCAAGCGAGAACTATGTTAGGCGCTCGGCCAGTTACTGCGCACTGGCCAGCCCGTAAACTTGTGTGTTAGATTTGGGGAATTTAATTAATAATTTACCGAATAAATGAGTTGTTTTTTTGGGACTTATTGGTTTTCTTAATTCGCGTAGGGCCAGGTGCAGTAGCTCACAGTGCAATTAGAATCCCCACGCTCACTACAGTCAGGAGAACACGCACATTACATTCCACGTCACATACGTAGGTTATTAGGATCTAGGATGTGACGTAAGGCATCTTACAGTGTAATCACACATAGAGACTGCGGGGTATAGGCAGAGATAGTACGCACCCCACAGATAGAGAGCACCCGTACAGTCGCGTACAGAGGTAAATCTATTTATGGAAGCATCTCAATTGAGGAGCCAGATAAAATGTGCCATTAATTTTTAATTTCTGACTCTTGTCCTACAAATCTAATATACTTACTACTAAATGTTTAAAAAATTGCGCATTAATTGAATAACTGCTTCTTTGAAAAATGACGAGTCATATATGTATAGTCTGAGGAGCCACATATAATGTATGGTAACTTTTTTAGTTTTGATACTATTGAGCTCAGATTTTATCTTCTAATTACTCTCAAATGCTACAAAATCATACCAAATTTTGATAAATATTCATTTATCATATTCCTAGTTCTGACATGGCTCCTCAATCCAAACATTTAGATTGAGGTGCCACCTTTATGTTCATATAACTTTTGAAGTATTATAACTACAAAATCGCGGATCGATCCTACAATTTTTTTAAACTTACTACTAAATAAGTTAATAACTTCATTAAGATACGAAAAGTGGCTCCTCAATCGTTACTGACACATATAAAATACACCTAAGCTAATTAATATTATTATTATTAATTAGTATAAGCTATTAGTAGATAAGGTCTTTTGAACTGTATATCTGATGATATCTAAATCGAAATGTAATTAAAAATTAAGGAAAAATCACTTAAGCCTTAAAGACTAGATTATAATAGCGGCGCTGGAAAATAATTTTATGCCTTTGGTATACCTAATGTGGAAACTTTTCTTGTTTGTATTTAATTTTTTTAGACAGCTATTTAGGTCATAGTCCCCCACACTGGCCTAGAGCGGGTTAACCCTTACAAGCTACTGAGAAAACCTCTCAGGCATACTAGTACCTATCTCAAACAAGGAAGACCTACCTATCCTCATAAGGTTTTCCTTCTTTGAGCTACCATAATTTGCCAATCACATAATATAAGCTATATTACTTAAACATAGCTGGCGAATCGTGGGTGTGTAATACCCTTCGGGGAATACAAGCGTGATGCTATGCCAACCACATAATTTAGAAAATTTCGAAACATCGGTGATTTACCTTGAGAAGTTTCAATGTCGGATTCGACATCGAACTCTAAATCAAAACAGTACATCTATTCATTTCTACCTTCAAAAAATAGTTATACTTTGCAAAGTTTCTCAAGTCAAGAGCCACCATAAAGATCGATATTAAATGTAGCACAAAGAGCCTTGGCGTTATCCTTTGTTCTCTGAATGCAATCATCTTCATGTCAAATAGTTGTTTATTTCATATATAGAATTAAGATTGGATAAACAAGCCCAAATTGTGGCTATGTCATTTGGAAAGAAATGTGATGAACAAATAATTTGTTCTTTAAAGTAATTGAGCATATCAAGTGCTAAAATACAGATCAAAACGTTTAAAAAATCGCGCCGACAAATAGTATGAATTTTAATTGCAAAATTAAACTTACTACCTATATTGGATTAATGTATGTAAATGCATCCAATAGGTGGCGTAGGTCGTATAGACAAATGTAATGTGGAGATTGGGTATGGCCGTTGGTCAGTGCGATGGCTTAGCGGGTAGAGCACTTTCCTGGATTGCATAGGGCGCAGATTCGATTCCCACTCGCACTAAAGTTCTCTTTTTCCACATTTACACAAATAATTTGTTCTTTAAATTAGCTGAGCATGTTAAGTGCTAAAATACAAAAAAAAGGAACATGATCCCAAAAAGAATCAGACCGGAAGGAATCCTAAATGTTGGGCCCAGAAAAGCCGTATATTCATAATTAAGTATATTTAAGTTGCAGAATTTTATATTGCAACTAGCCTATGCCGGCGGCTCCATCGCAAGCAAAAACTAGTTTTTAGGTTATATCTCAATAATAAATAATCAGATTTATAGGTCTAATCAAGAGCTACCAAAAATAAGTTGCATCAAAATCCGTTCAGTAACTTTTGCGTGATGTGCGTGCAGTAAACAGACGAAAATTCTAATCAAAATATTTTTGTGTTCCAGGACACCTAAATAACTTAATACAGTATTGTTTTTCTCAAATATCTTAAATGTACAGGCATAGCTCTGTTACAGCTTTATAATAGCTAGGACTAGATAGTACTACCACCGAAGGAATGTAACATAGTTCCAGTGGCCCGCTACTAAAAGCGGAGAGACGGCACACAGCGGGTTTATTTAGTGGGTGAGGACCCCACACTACCCTGTTCGTTGCCCCGAAAGACAGGGTGTGCGGATAGGTACATTTTTTCCCGCCTAAACAAAAAAAACGGACTAGATAGTACTATTGGCGACTTCGTCTGAGTGGATTACAGAATAATAAATTAAGTCGTAACAAACAAATCTACTTTCGCATTTATAATATGCAAATCATTTCTTATGGCAGAATGCCATACTCAGATTATTTTGATGTGTTTAATCAAATTTATATGAATGGGTTTTATGAAATATAGGTGAATATTAAACATAAATTTTTTATTTATTGATTTTAGGGATTTTTGTACACATTAGGTGACGATGACAATCCCATCGTTCTATATACAAGATGTTCTTAAAGAAGAATACTATTCATACAAAAAAGAATATTAAACATGCTAATAGAAAATCAATTCTACGCAAAACACGTACATTTCAAAAGTAACGATGATATTACTTTGTAATTTATTTTGAGAAGTAAATACATAATAGAACATCTATACCATTATAAACCTGTAACAATGCTATGTCTGTACATATAAGATATTTTAGAAATAATGTCTGTAATAACGCGTGTCTAAACACAAAACGATTTTTTTTTCTGTTTGTCAGTTTATCTGTTTGTTTGTTCGCGCATCACGCAAAGACTCCTGAACGGATTTGATGCAACATTTTTTTATTTGATAGCTCTTGATTAGACTTAACAACTGGTAAACATTGCATCCCGCTACTATATCTGGAACCTGAGATATAACCTAAGAACTAGCTTTTGGCTGCAGCGGAGCCGCGGGCAAAGGCTAGTTGGTTTGTATAAAAGTAAAATTGATATAAAAGACGTCAGTCACTTTCTAATTATGTTTCCATCCACCCATCCATCAGCTTTTTAAAGTCCACTGCTGGACATAGGCCTCCCCAAGAATGGGGGATAGTGCCGTAATCGCCACGCTTGGCAGGCGGGTTAGCGATCGCAGTGGATGTTGTTAATACTCGAAGGAGTGCTGCTGCCCACTTCCACGGTATTCTCTCAGTCGGCTCTTACGACTCCCATGGGTGGTGAGGGGTGGGACACTTCTAAAGCCGGCCCCACACGGCGTATATTTAATACATCTAATAAAAATGTCAATATATTAGTAATGTATTACCTACTTTTGTTTAAAAAAGTACTTTAGATACCGATAGCGTAAGGTTAGTTCAGAATGCATCTTAAACGTATATTTTCTCTTTAAAAGCATTAGCGTACAAATTATGTACTGACATAGGTGCATAGGTATATAACGTTTATATAATGAAACCATGCCTAACTATAACAATATCTATATATAATTTACATATTGTTATCTACACATCGCTGAGCTGAACAAAAACTGTCAAAGAAAAAACAAAACTTATTTAACTTTCATTAATATATTTATATCTGAAAAAGTTTTTTACAAAAGCAGAAAAATATTTGGAGACATTCCAATTACGTAATTGAAAATGTTCGGATATAAATCAATGTTATATATCATTAAAGCATATCGGAATTGATATGAAATAGAGACATCTCTCTCGATATTACCTCCCGTCCATCACCAAAGAGCAATATTTAAATTTAGGTTTGATGTATTTTTGATAATATTTTCGAATAGATATTCTATTGAAAACAACTGATTATATACAGAAAAATGTAAATTTCCTGACGACAGACGGTACTGACCCAGAAAAGTCAAGACTAATTTACTTTTACTATTAATTTTACAATACTGATATCAATTTATTTACGTAATGGAATTACATACATACTCTATAACAGAAAACGAAAGAGGAAGAAAAGAATTTTAAACTATTATACACAATGGACATATGGAGATATTTAGCAAAAATCATCTCAATGCCGGCGACTCGGTTCGCCCGTCACGTCTTGTTCCCACGGGAACTTAAAGTGGGCAGCGGAAGGCCGTTTTGCGACAAGTGAAAATTCGTTGTGTCTGTCTACCCTACTGGAAAATAGGCGTGAATCTATGTTATTTTATAACTAAGTTGTAACAAGTATTATTGATGAACTTTGACAATAACCAGTTTCCCAGACTGGGAGCTGCTTTCATTGCCTTGCTGAAGCCCTACCTTAGATTTGCCGATCCGCGGAATCCACGCAAGGATCTTCTTGCTCCAGTAACCTCCATCGCCAGTCCTTTTACACAGGCAATACTAAATCAGAAAATATATTTTCGAAAAATTTATTATATTTACAAAATATAATATCAATGCTCGGTGAGGAAAATATCGCAAAGAAATCTGCACGTCTGAGAGATTTGCTCGACAGCTTGTGAAGTCAGCCAACTCGCACTGGACCAGCGTGGTTGACTACAATCTAAATCCCTCTCATATGAGAGGAGACTTATGCCTAATAGTGGGACTGTAGAAGGCTTCGAAAGTAATAGATTCATTTTAACTTTAAAATGAAAGAAGAATCCATGCTAGAAGAGAAACTTTTTTCTTTATGAACATATAGATGATTCTCTTGGCAAGTTGGATTTTACAAAAACACAATCAAACAGTCACAAAGTATACCCAAACTCAAAACAACCATTTGTGGGTCCCACGAGGATTTGTTCTCACTGTTTTGCGTTGGAATCAACTTCGTAACACACAGACTAAGATAGTATAATACTGTCTATACCTTTTTGAGTTACTTTTTTTGTTCTTAAGAGTGTTTTAATAAAATAAGGATATTTGGGTTATATAAACGGTATTATAAAGATATAAGTAATGGAGTTTACTCGCTTGCTTCTTTGAATAGTTGTATCCGTATTTGAATATATTGGCCAGCGATCTCTAATCTGTCATATGTGAAGCAATGGTAGATATCCTTATTGTTGCGTTTCGCTCAGTGTGCGAGAACGCCGAAGGCGAAATCTCTTATTTATACCCACTCTACCACCCTTCCTTTCCATCCTCTATCCCTTTTGGCAGGGAGGACCAGAGAGGTCGGCAATGAGTGAGTGATACCTCTGATGTTGCTAGGACGTATAGTCTAAAAATACCGCCTCAATGAACTAAAATCAAATCTAAACATAAATATAACTCAACTTGATTTATCGTTAAGAGCAAATATCGAATGTTAAGATGAATATTATCAGTTCAAAGTAAATATCTATTGAGAAGCTCGTCAAAAACCTATTTTCACTTTAGCACATCATCAGGGACAGCTTGCCAAGCGTAATTCCATATTTATTCTAGAAATATATTGTAGCTCTTTAGTTTTTATACTGTCGCGCAAATGCTGGCTGCTGTAATAAAACTGGTGTCTCTACATCATAAAATAGCGATACAATGGTTTTATTATGTCTATCAGGGGAATAGCAACAAATATGAAAATGGTATTTGTACGTCAAATTTACGAACCCTTACTGTAAAAAGTTAAGCTTAGATCAAATCATCAATTAAGAAGACACTGGTTTTTTACAAGAATTTCTTCATGGGATACATATTTGTGCGGAGTCTAACATACGAGTAGTCACTGGCACCTATTTCAGATACCTATTTGCGCAGAATTTAATGTAGTGGATACATTATTTTAATTTTTTTATTTTGTAAAATGATGTTTCCTACTAGTTGTAATGGCAGAATGTTGTACCAAGAAGAAAATTGCTCAATACCAAGATTATATCAGGATTACTTCTGCAACCAACTGCATGGCCATCATGATTTTATAACCTAAAATATAATAGTACATTGTTACCCTTTTTTTTTGTTAAGGCGGGAAAAGATGTTCCTAACCGCACACCCCGTCGTTCGGAGCAACGAACAGGGTAGTGTGGGGCCCTCACCCACTAAAGAAACCCGCCATGTCCCGTATCTCTGCCTTTATTGGCGGGCCACTAGAACTATGTTACATTCCTTCGGTGGTAGTACATTGTTACCCTAGGGGTGAAAGTAACTTATTTAGTCCCGAGACGGGGTTTGGCCTATAGTTCGAGGGACTAAATAAGCCTTTAACCCGAGGTAAACACTGTGCTTTTCATTACGAATACAAGGAAAGTAAAAATAAAAACATGCAAAAATGAGTGAATTTTAATTTACATCAACTGCTGAGATAATTATTTATTTAAAGTTTATAGCAAAATTAGAACTAGTTATAGTTAGTGAAAGGTTTCTTCCGGGTATATTGATATTTGGTATTTTCTGGGAAACTTGGGTTTCTACAGTATCCAGGGGTTCTTGGGTGATTGTTGGAGACATCGATATTTGTGTATTTTTTTTAGCTGTTACAGCACTGACTCTTCTATGTAGGCTTCAGCTACTTTACTCGACTTCCAACCTCCATGCCTTTTAATGACAGTTAAATCGGCACCAGAATCGGCTAGTAAAGTTGCCGATGTTCTGCGAAAGTAGTGACCCGAATATAGATTTGAGTTTGGCAAATTAAGGAAGGTGGCTATCTCTTTAGGAAAACTCGAAATCTTGTTTTTGCCAATTACTTGCCGCAGACACTTTCCTTTATGATAATTTATGAAAAAACGGTTTGTTTCTGTATATACCACTTGGTCGTAATTTTTGGTATTTTTCTATTATTTTTACAAAGTCTTTTTTAATAACGAAGGTTCGGTCGATTTTCGTTTTCGTGCCGCGTAACTTAACCAGTATTATGTCGCCTTGTTTTTCCATATCGTCAACCTTCATATTAACTAATTCTACACTTATGCAAGCGCCACTTATTGTTAATACCAACACTACCTGAAAAGTAGATAAATCTCTTTAATTAGTGTATAAAATATAGAAGATTACAATTTGATGCATGCGATTTTAAATTTCTTATATGCGAATAACAATATAAAGTTTTGCTTACCTTCATTACTAAGTATATTTCATCAGGCGCTTGGTTTAAGAAGGTTTCTACCTGTTAAGAAGTGAAAACTTTGGATTTTTTTGATTTAAATCCATCAGATTGCCTTTTGAGAAATGATGTTAATCTCTCGAAATCCTTTAAATGTACATCGTGTTTAGTACTTAATGTTATCTTTAACATTGAATACACACTCTATAATGTTGAAGGTTTGTAAGTCTTTGATAATTCGTTGAAATATATTAACAAAACGTTTTTTGATAACGATTTCACTTTTTTTTCAGCACGCCATTTCATAAAATCGTCATACGATTTAAGGTATCTTTGTTTTGATTTGGGTGGTAAAAGGTTTTCCACTACTACTTTAGCCTCTTCTCTTATGAAATCAGTCGTTAAATCCATATCTCAATCAGATAAACTCATTGTGTAACTTTAACTGCCTCTGTGGTACAGCGGTAGTGTATGCGACTGCTAATCTGAAGCTGAGGTCTCGGGTTCTATCCTCGGGTCGGTCAATGATATTGAGCTTTTTCCTAAAAAGAAAAATTCTCAGTAACAGCCCGGAGTTTGGAAATGTGCCTGGTAGACGTCAATAGGCTCGCCTCCTATTACGTGGGACTTAAACATAGTTGGCGAGTCGTGGGTGTGTAATACACCTCTGCCTACCCCTTCGGGGAATACAGGCGTAATGCTATGTTTTTTTAAATATAAAATAATACAAATCTCTGCTATACGGAAGTATATAAAACAAATCTTTACAACTCGAAAAAATAAATGAAGATCGGATTGCCGCTTTCTCGCCAATTTTTTTTTTGTGGCCGTCCGTCATAACAGCCATTGTTTTTCATTTTAAACATTGAAAAAATGGTAAAATATTTTAACCAAATCTATATTATTTTAAAGAAATATTTGAAAGTAAGTAAATTAAAAAAAGGTGGTCGTTAAAAAACATCTATATTTAATACTTAACTTTGTTATTTCAATAAAACATCGCGCTGTAATTGAGTGGCTGTAGTAAGTTAGAATAAGGTTCAATAGAAATGTGAAAATAGAACTAGTTTTTTTTTAAATAATTTGATAGCTGTCAGTTGAAAACGATTCTCCCTAGGACTGAAAAGTATTACTTTCAACCCGCTCCTCAGGCAACTTCAAACCTACTTTCCGAGTATGAGTAATGAAAATACTTTTTCGTTGTTTTAATTGTTTTCAACTGACAGCTGTCAAATTATTAATTATATTTCACCCGTAGGGTAACAATGTACTATTTATCTGTTGCCGGAATATCGGTATACTATCGAATTATATAATATACATATCGTATTATAAAAACATAAACATAGAACATAAATAGGAAAGTCCCATTATATATTGTTGGTTAAAGCAGTTTCCTATAAGAAAATTTCCTCAATAGCTAATTTTTGGTGGCGCTAACGACCAAAGTTTTTGCCGTTATGATCAATAAATAACCCTTCATTTAGTTTTATGCGTATAATATACAAACTGATTTTAAGAGAGTGTTCTATAATGTGGTATAGATGAGATTCAGTGTGGCCTAAGGGTAGGCAATTTATTTTAATGTTGCGTCACTAATAGACAAGTTTAGTTTCAGTGGCTCGTTAAAACAACTTTGGCCAGACCTAACTTACTTAACGACAGACTCGCGCAAGTAAAAGGGCCCAGAACACCTATTTAACTTCTATTAGGTATACTAAACGCTTTGCACTAATGAAAAAACTTCATTGTTATTCCAGTCACATAGCAGGAAAATATGTTAAGCTTCTATTTTGTTATGCAAATTATCTCGATAACATGAAAGTTCCTGAAATAAAAACGACGTTTTTCTTTTAACATTTTAAGACTACTTTAAAGTCGGTTCAGAAACTCGTTGAGAATCAAACAAGTGCCTGCCTGGTTTATCGTCAACGAGTTTGTGAACAGATTTGAGAGGATACGTAGCCACGATACGTACCTATCTATTATGAATGATAAAGTAATAAATTATCTTTGATTGAAATACATTACATCCAATAACGCGTGAGATGAAGCTGCCCTACCTGCTGTTGTTTTTGTTGTTGTTATGTATATTATTTGTTACGCATCGTTAGGCTAAAGAGTTTTAGGTCGCTGCCAATTAAGAGCTAGTGTGGCAGAATATCTTTATTCACATAAAACCCGATCCCATCAAAAACATAAATGTGAAATGAGAGCCAAGTTGAATATTTTGATATATGTCTTGGTTGTTGACATTAACGACAAAAGAAGTAAGATCTAAACGCGTGCCAAGTTCAATGGTCAGTCCTAAAGGAGATAGAAACGCTTCCATACATTTTTGGGCTCGGGTGTTAACAAGATGAAAGATGCACCACTTGAAAGCTTACATCTAAACATTTCATAATCTAAAATTTAGCGAGATTTGGCATTCTAGGAGCCGAGATATGGAAGATTATATAAAAGTGAGGTTAAGTATAAAAGTACACCCACTAAGTGTTATCATAACATTTAAAAGCCCAGAAACACGTTTTTTATAAACTCGCAGGATGTATAATACTATAGAGATGATAGATAAGATAACTTAAATAGATTAGTAAATAAATCTACTTCGCGTTTGATAGGTAGTTAGGTTCTAGTGCTAGAACCTTGCTTATCCTAGCATGAATGGCTTGATCGGGGAAGTAGCAACCTCTCACAGATCAGCGTGAAACAACGGTAGGTAATCCTACAGTTGTATATCGTATGGTGAGTGAGAGCGCCAGAGCCTCCTATGTCGGGAGACCTCCTACCCCTTATTGTCGAGATGGCGACGTGTGAACGATGCCTCTGGTGTTGCGAACGTCTATAGGCTTCCGTAACCACTTACTATCAGATGAGCCGTATGCTCGTTTGCTACCCCCGTAGTATAAAAATGGTAGTTAGGTACCTTCTAAGGTACATTTGCCAAATAATTAGGTAGGTATTTAAGATATCGTTATTTACTCAAATAACTTTAAGCGTCTTATATAGTAAACTTTCCCACTACTGAAATTGCTTTGAAGCTGAAGTAAAGCACCAATTTTTTATTTTATTTATTTAAATAACAAATATGTAGTATGTATGTAACACCAATAGAATAACAAATATGTAGCTACCTATGGTACTTTACATATACATATTTTATTTATAGACCTTACATATATAGGTGTACCTACAGCAGCAGACAAGCAGGTTCACCGCTTGTGTCTCGCCTATGTGCTTTTCTAATGAAGTGAAATAAAAAAGATAATTATATAACTACATAGGTAGTATAGATACATAATACTTACGTACTCATTAGAAAATAAAGGTAAGCAGGTAAATAAACAATACAAGTACTCAATTGATTAGAGCATAATTATAATAGGTACCATTCTATATGGTGGAACTATGAGGTTATTATTTGGTTATTTCAAAGAAAACACATTTTTTATACAAGTATATTTTAATCCTCTTCGATTATTGAGTTGAGGTGTAGTTGTAGGCACATGTTGAGGTGTAGACACAGGTTGAGGTACAACTTCAAACAACTTAAAAAATCTTATTTCCCCTGGAGAATTATTTTACAGTCGGTGAGTGATATTTTGTGAAGCCAATGAACGTCCACACCGAACGTACAAACACTGGAGTGACCTGCTCTTTGTTCTATGCGTCGTCTTCCTAAGATTACTTCTTGCAAGTCCCAGCAGGCCTGACATAAATGGGCATTGCTGTTTACCTAAAACACAAGATATATTTTATAAATCAATAATAAAAAGATCACAAGTTAGGTCTAGGAGTTGTGATGTGCCAAAAGAAGAACAATGTGATTTGACGGTTTATTCAATAAGATTGATAAAATAAACATTTAGTACTTACAGGTTGAGGTGCCCATCATTCACAGATCACAGACAGTATTGCTTGGTCATGTAAAACTCGTTTTCCTATTGTATTACAGCGACCAGTCGCTATATTACAATTAATACAACGATCCATATTGTCAATATCTAATCTATAGGCGTGGTATCGTTTTCCAAAATAACAAAGTCAGGTCCGTCGTATAGGCAAAATTCTCAGTATCCAGCAGTAACAAAGCTAGGGTCAATTCAATTCAATTCTTCATTCTGGCGGTGCCGATGATTTCGCCAATCTCAAGTTTTTTTTTTTTTTATTTTAATTTTTAATAAATTGATAAATATATTTTTTTTGTTTAATTTTTGGCTTTGTGAAAGATCATGAATAAGTCGAAAATGCAGACGTAGAAAAGAAGATCATAATTTAATGTTACTGTTGATATAAAATCGCTGAGTGTATGTATAAACGGAGAGTCAACATAACGTAAAAGAGATTTGAAGTCAGAAGGAAGAGGAATAGATGAAGGAAGAAGATCATAAAGAGAATGAGAATTATTGGGGCAGTTAAAAAAAACATGGTCGGGTGTTCCTTCGTCCAGTCCACATTCGCACAATGATGAATCTCTAACCCGTATTTTGGCCAGATGAACAGGAGTACATGAATGTCCAAGGCGTAAGCGACAAATTACTGAAGTAGCTCGTTTAGTAATTTTATGATATTTTGTAAACCATGGTTTTGTCGGAATTACTTCTTGAATCGATTTATAATATTTTCCTTTTATGTAAGAAGACTCGATCTAAGATCTGTTCCAACTGATATATAGATTATTTTTAGCTAATGACATGAGGTCTAGTGAATATGCCGTGAAAAGGGTAAAAAAATAAGCTAAAATAAGCAATCAATAGATAGAAGTTGAAATGTCAAGTGTAGTCATAGTCATAGATTGTAGTGTTGCCGTATAGCGTTCAGAAAGGAGGTTTCACTAGTGCATCGATATATTAATCGATATGTTAACATAAAAAAATGTTTTATATTATTTTTCCGGGAATAATATCTTTATATTAATTAATTCTTTCGAAGAAATTATTAATAATGAAAGTAAACATTTAGTTTTATTTTCATTTTTATTGTTTTAATACAAATGACCACTAATTCGATTGTATTGATTAAAGTAATCAATTTCTATAATTATTTCCTTTTTTAATGTATATTTCGCATTCCAGAATGAAAAATAAGCTAGCTTTTTGTATTTCACATTAGAAAAATATAGCAAATTTTTGAAAGAATATTTCAACTTGTTAACTTCAGGCCCAAATATCCCATTCTCCTTTATTTATAACAACATAAAATATTTTATACACAAATTAAAATACCATTTCTTCTTATAACTTAGGACAATACATTGAAGCATGAGGTCTGAATTGGCTAGTTCTAATATACAGTTCTAATATATGGATATCATTACTTTTTGTACAGAAATTATTAGTAGGTACTTATTTATAATAAAATTAATACCAAATGGTTTTGGTATAAAAATTATACTAAAATGATAAATATTTACTAGTTTCTAATTTATACCTTTGTTGGTCATCCAACTAACTATCTGGATGCCAAATTTGAGCTTTCTAGGTCATCTGGAACTGGGTTAGTTTTGATCGATAGGTTAGTCAGTGATAAAAATATCGATTTTTGGACGTTAATATCTAAACCGTTTGACACGGTGGTTACACACCGTATATAAAATTTGGAGCACATATATATCTCGCAGTCTCAATAATATGATCCAAATTTGACATGTTTATGTGAAATAGTTTTTAAGTTATGGCGGGGTCAAAAGTGGCTCCAAATAATTTGTGTAATATTACACACGGTGCTGCTCGCCAATTCTTTAGCTTGAACTTGGCTTGACACGCTACCGCGTGTCTAGATACTTAAGTCTAGAAAGTTGAAAGTGACATAAGCTTATTTTATATAAGGCAGCGTTAACTACGAAAGGATTTTTAGCAATTTCAATTTTTAAGGGGAGAAAATAAGATGGCGTATTTTCAGTGAAAGTTAGTTCAATAATTTTTTGTCCCATTATAACTACTGAGCATAAACAAATAATAATGCGTTTCAGGTTATATTTTTTGGTTCTGTATAAAAATATTCATGTCATAAAATCAAAAATATAAATGGTTTCTGCGACAGTGTACACACGACAGAGGGAGCTACTTACCATATCTATGTTTACATTGCCTTGTCGTAATATTTGCTAAGACTCTGAAAGCGATCGAAGTTTCAGCAACTTCTGTAGCTTATTACTATTTGTGTTGCTAACAGTGGGGTCCTACATTTACAAACGTAGATACTTACTGAGACGAGTGCCTTGGGTATACGTTAATTATTGGTTCCTGTATATATAGTTTAAACTTAAGGGACCGTGACGTTCAGTGATTTCACTTCCTTTGGTTCTTTTTATTCATAAATCTGTTTAAACTCACGGATATTATATATTAAGTAGCCGTTTACTGGATAAATTTTTTTTTTTAATTACTATCTCTCATGTCTATCTATATTATGTACGAGACAATCACCGGCTGATGATTTTTTTAATGTGTATTTGAGTTGGTATTTAGGTTTTTATACTACCTGGGTGGCAAACAAGTATACGACCAACCTGATATGACCATATGATAAGTAGTTACCGTAGCCTATAGACTTTAGCAACACCAGAGACATCACTTGCGCGTCGCCACTTTAAGACAATATTAAAATGGCTGCTCAATGTTGCTGTTGTAATAATGACATATCTCTTATAACGTTTTCGTTATAAATATTTAATTCTGCCTCGTGTATCAATCTTGAAACACTGGCCCTTGCCTGTGGCTCCGCTGCTAAAAAATGCCAATTTTTAGGTTTTTTCGAGTTCCCGATATAGTAGCGGGATAAAACTATCAGTTTTTAAGTCTAATCAAGAGCTATCAAATAAAAAGAGCAGCATCAAGATCCGTTTTTGCATGATATGCGGGCCAACAAACAGACAAATGTTATAAAAAATGTTTTGTGTTCAGAGACGCCTAAATAACCTAATACATATTTTTTTTCACAAATATCTTAAATATACAGACAGCTCTGTACAGATATAACATACTATGGATATAAACCGTTGCTGGTTACAGAATTGTGTTAATTAAATATACATGGTTAATAGAATTAATTTAGTAGATGAATAAGTACACTTCTTGAAATATAATACTTTAAGCTGAAACATCAAAATTATATTCCTGTAGCAGCTGTAGATTTATTTCAACAATAACTTGTAAATGAGAAAAATGGGTGTAAAAATAAATGTTAAAAGTGCTCATGTATGTTACATTGTATCAATGAAACATTCACAACCTGCCTTGTTCTCCTTTATTCTACTTAAACGTACCTATATGTACATGTGGCGTGAATAGCTTATGTTTATTTCACATTAGACAAGAATAATGGGCGGACATATATCTGGGGTATCCTCACGTCCTTTTGAACACCCACAAAAAGATATCAACACGAGTTGTTGCTACGAAGCTGCATTGAAAATGTAAGTTATAATTTAATGTATGTATTTAGATATTTTTATTTATATTTTTAGCATTTAACATGCTTAGCACTATACATTAAACACAAAGTGAAAAATGTGAACTCAAAAATAACAGTCACGAGCAGGATTTGAACCTGCATCTCCTGGATACCGTCCAGATGCTTTGCCAATTCAGCCATCGTGACAATTGCTCCTGACTGCCAATTTCGATAACACATTCATACTTAACGTCTTTGGGTGACGCCTGCGCCATCTGTCGGAAGTATTTTCACTTTGTGTTTAATGTATGTACATGTACTACGATTTATATTAACGAAATTTTATAAATACGGTGCATAGACTACATTTTGGTACTATAATATACCTACCTACATCAACAAAATAGTTTACAATATCAGTTAGATATAAGAAGGCTACGATGTTTTTAGTACTGTCTGCAAATTGCCTACGCCAGATCGTAGAGCGGGCTACGAGTGCTACGACAGTCTGATATAGAAATATGATTAGGATGATATCAGTAGATAAGAAATGTATTTTCAAGCCAATTTCCTAGATGCAGTTACGTAGAAAATTCTACCATGGTACTATCATATCGTACTGAGTATATATGTCTATTAGTTGCAAAATATAATAGTTAGTGGTATACTTGCATAAGTATTCGTTTACATAGTTAGCGATATTTTATATTTTAAGTACGTACGTAATACTAAAAAGCAGTGATAGCCTAGCAGTACGACTAAGGACTGCAAAGACGGTGGTGTCGAGTTCTATCCCCAGTCCAAGATCCATATTATCTCGCTCGGCAAAAACCTCTGATTTTCGAGATTTGTTAAAATTATTTGTGTATTTATTTACCATTTATCAAGGCGGGAAAAAATGTTCCTAACCGCACACCCCGTCGTTCGGGGCAACGAACAGGGTAGTGTGGTGTTAGGTAAATTTTTCCCGCCTAAACAAAAAAAAGGTGATTGCCGTTAATTCGTTCATTTCATATATGCGAGTATCTGTGAAATGAAATTGTGAGCAGTGGCTTGACAATACTTTCGGTATAGTTGAGTCCATGAGCGACTATTACTATTTTCCATCAAGTGGGCCATGGCTCGTCTGCCACCATATGCAACCGAAAAAACCTCTAACTCAGGTCTTGTTCTAAGGTTTCTTATTTGGGTCGTTATAGGCTGATGCTCCTTCTAAATATCGATGGATCAGCTAAGCCTGAACAGATCGGAACCTAACACCTACAAAAGCTTAGGATAAGGCTAGGGAGATGATGGTAGCACTAAATGCTGCCTGCGACTTCGTGTGCGTGAAGATCAGAATCAGGTCAGTCCTTACTAATATTATTTATTTATGCTATTATAGAAGAAGAAGAAACAGTTATACACTTATATTTATCTAATAATATTGACATAATATAAAAGTGAAAGAGCATTTGATTGTAACGCTTTCTTTAGTAAACGATCATCATAAATTACGTGCACATACTTATGGTTTGGAGACTAGAAAAGGACGTAAGCTATAGTTCTGCACTTCCCAATTCTGTAGTTCATCACTCAATGGAATGGTTATACCTTTATGCAAAAAAGAGATATCCCACAGGAACCGTAATTTTTCCGAGGTAGCCTATATCTGTTACATGACGCACGTTTAGGTAGCTACAGCGCAAAGGAATAACAAAACAAAAAAACGCTTTTACACTTATAATATTAGTGATGATGCTACAATTTTTGCTCATTCATTAAAGCACTCCAATAAAACCGGAGAAGTTGTTTCTGTCATCTCAACTTAAAAATTGCTGGCATTATTGCTCTTGTTCAGTTTTTAAAAGGTTTACATACCAGTCGTCTCTTAAAATGAAAAACTAACTCATTAGTTAAACGATTATAAATAGGTAGATGTAGCTGTTGTTATTGATTATTGATTACCCATATAGGTTACACCACACGTCAAAGACTAAAAAGGCGGTAAAGTATTGGAAACGTCGGGATAGTAGACGTGATGATCGATTTCGTAGACTACCATCCCAGATGCTATGCTAATTCAGCTATCGTGACAATTGCTCGGGATTGTGAATTTCGGAACTCATTTATTCTTAACGTCTTAGGTGACGCCTGTCATGCAGGTTCAAATCCTGCTCGTGACTGTTATTTTCGATTTCACATTTTCACATTTTCGTGTTAATTTATATGGCTAAGCGTGTCAAACGCAAAAAATATAGGTATAAAATATTTAAAAAAAAACTTTATTTCTTTAGTTATCTCATTATTTATTTGGTCAACAGTATTAGTTTGACATTAGTCCCAATACCTGTACCTACCATCTATTTAATTCGAAAATCATTATTTATCTGTGACACTAACTAGAAAAGCTTGTAACATATTATTACTCACTAGGTACTTAATCAGATTATTAACCTAACGTAAAGTGAATATCGACTTTGAGGAACCGACTTAAGAAGTTATTAGTGTAATAAGATTTTAAAGTGTCAATTTAAGTCATTTTGATGAAGCAGCTGAGCATTGACTGACCTTTATTCGCAGATAAGTGAATTATGTTAGTATCCGTCCATCACTGTCGATAACTTTGGAATAGCTGCAATGCAGCTTTCGTCTTTCGATTACAATATTTGTAAGTTTGAACTACCTTCATGGTCTAGCGGCATAGGTATGCAACTTCTAAGCGTTGATGCATAGACAAAATATAGTACATTATCTACTTAAAACTTTCGGAGTGAGATTATATAAAAACAAGTAAAACAAGTAGGTATTACGTGTAAAAGGCACTTTTTTCAGGAAAAATACTTTTAAATAGAGAGTTCTAGAGCTTTTTACCGTATTTTGAAATGGATATGCCGGCTTCAAAGAAGCGTATACAAGTACCTACATAAAAATTACCTAGGCGTCAAACGCAACTATAATGCTTCCTTTTCTTGCCTTGTCTATAATACGTAAATAAATATACCTATACTTAATATTAAGTACTTAATAAATAGTTAGTTCAGTAGTATCTATAACGCAGTTTCTCTTATTCCCCTGCAAATCTCAATTTTGACATAGAACCTTTCCCATAGCCCCATTTCGATTTTTAAAAGTAATTTATCTTTACTCAATGATATTGTATATAAAAAGAGGCAGATATGTTACAAGCACGCGTTTTGTGAAGATTCGAAAACGTCCTAATTAGGACGTTTTACCTTTAGTCCGCGTCAAGCAGGCGACGAGTAAATTCATGAGCTGTCATGTGCATTGAGTAACAAAAAAAAAAACCTAGACGTCGCGAGACGACTACTAGATGTGAAAACATCAAAATTATTTTGTAGAAATAAAATGATCATAACTTGACAAAGTACTCCTCAAGACGAATAAAACAAGTATAAACTCGATAGGGTTGCGTCGTTTCATTACAGAGTTACTGTGACCACCTTCCAGCTCCATCGTCTTACCCTGGATACCATCTACAGACAAAGTACTCGTCAAGACAAATCATACGAGCCCAAACTCGATGGAGTTATGTCGTTTTATAACGGAGTTCCTATGGCCACCTTCTAGATCCATCATCAGACCCTGGATACCATCTAAAGACAAAGTACTCGTCAAGGCCAATCATACGAGCCCAAATTCGATGGGGTTGCGCCGTTTCATTATAGAGTTCCTATGTCCACCTTCCAGCTCCATCATCAGACCAGCTCCATGTCATCATAATATTACACTGTCACGCGATATACAGATGCGTGTAAAATTTCACCTCAATCGGAAACCGGGAAGTGTGTCAAATTTAACTTGCAATATTTGAACGGGACAAGTAAAATAAAAGCGTCGCCACGCTAACAGCCCATTTTACTCTCCCTCCGCATTAGATGTTTCACATCAATAATAAATATGCCATAATGTGTGTTAAAGAGTGTACAAATTACGATACCAAAGTTAATAAAACACAAGGGGTCTCTTATCACATGTAAGTATATAGAAAATGATATAACTATTACAATAAATATTACAATAAAAATATTTTTGAAATATTTTTATAAATGGCTGTCAATGAGACATTATTTTTCACAAGAGAGTTATGACGCCTGCACTGTGGACATAAATTATCAGTACAGAGGCGAAACATAGGTAGTAAAGTCACAAAATTACCTCTAGTTCAGTTTTTCATTTTTAAATTTTATATTAATATGTTTATATAACAGATTACTATTTAAAAATAAAATAATAGCAAACATGCTGGTGGTAAATGTTTATGTTAGACGAAAGCCACCACGCAGCGAATAAAATAATTAGGTATATAGTAATACGGTTTTTCTTTGTTAAGGTTTCCTAATAATGGGGTCCGACTGCAAGAGTGGATCGCAATTGTTCGTCAACAAAGAAATGACCCCGACTGGTTGCCTTAAAAAAGCAGCAGAATTGTATTGGTCACTTCAAAGCTACTGATAGATATAGTTAAAAGAAATAAATTAAATCTTTTCGAAGGTGTTTAATTCTTTTTTTTGTTTTTTTTTATATTCTTGCATTTAAGATTATTATGTAATTAATTGCTCATTTCTTGCCGAGTGGTCCTGAGGATGCCTCGTGTAAAGGCAAAACACGTGTCGAATTTTGTTCGGATTTTTACGGAATATTGCAACGCTGTGGTTCTGAGAGTCCTGCCGTGTCGCATGGGGTTGTATCGCATTGGTGAGATTTTTTTGTCATTATCGTGCAAGCTACTCCGCTATTATCATATTCTCCTCTATCTGTGAGAGTACTACGGGTTGGCAATCTTAGGTTATTGTGTGTGTCCAAAGATAACCGGGATACACAGTCCATGGGTGAGAGGCTCTCCTCCTAAACTATAAATTCTATAATAATATTCTTACATTTATTAAACTTAACTAATAATATAAATAATTCCAATATTTGTAATAAATGAAACTTGTTTTAATACTAAATATACTGAATAAAAGCAGGATTCATACAATATCTATAACTATTTTATCGTATTTCATTTATCTACCTTTTTTACCAACCTCCAATATAGCCGGCTCTGTTGGCTGGTCTGAAAAAAATATAATCTATGCCTCCAAGACGACAATTGAACTAATACAATTGACAATTGAAAAGATAGAGCTATCTCTTTCACTTATATGGTTATCCTATCTTTTGTACTGTTCATTAGTGCAACTTGTCAACAGTGTGCACGATAATAGTGCGCGTAAGTAATAGTAATGCGGGAACAGATTTTAAACGTCATTTACTATGAACGTAACATATCTTGTGTAAAATATCATTGTCTTTACTATTATAAAGCTGTAACATAGCTGTCTGTAAAGTTAAGATATTTGAGAAAAAATGACTGTAATAGGCTATATAGGCGTGTCTAAACACAAAACGCTTTTTTTAGATTTTTTGTCTGTTTGTTCATTCGCGCATCACGCAAAAACTACTGAACGTATTTTGATGCAATTTTTCTTATTTGAGAGCTCTTGATTAGACTTAAAAACTGGTAAGTATACATTTTATCTCGCTACTTTATCGGGAACCTGTGATATAACGTAAAAACTAGCTTTTGGCTGCGGCGGAGCCGTGGGCAAAGCCTAGTTGTGCGCTTTCAGTTTGTACGATCGGCAATGTTAAGCAACTTTCGCTCGGCTGGCAATCAGATGCGTACAAAATGCCAAGCAATTGCAAAAACTCTCTAGAAGTATTTTGGTGTAAATGTAGCAACATTTACTACCACTTATCTACTTGATTTCATGTAAACGTTTGTAAAGACCATTCCATCCATCCATCCCATCCATAAGCCTTTCAACGTCCACTGCTGGATATAGGCCTCCCCAAGAGAACGCCACATCGAACGGTCCCGTCATGGGGGATAATGCCGTAATCGCTACGCTTGGCAGGCGGGTTGGCGATCGCAGTGGATGTTGTTAATAATCGAGAGAGTGCTGCTGCCCACTCCCACGGTATTCCCTCAGTCGGCTCTTCCGATTCCCGTGGGTAGAGAGGGGTGGGACAATTCTAAAGCCAGCCCCACACGGCAAAGACCATTATAGCTGAAAAAAACTAAACACAAAATTTACGCCAATCAGCGAAATTAAAAAACAACTGTCTATCAATTGTAAATATTAAAATTAAATTGAATGTTACTGTAAAGAGCCACGCTCTTTCTTCCTAATACCTTCTAATAGAAGGGTGCTATACATTTTTTCCCTCATGGCGGGACCACTCGTTGTGGCGTTCCCTTGGGGAGGCCTATGTCCAGCAGTGGCCACTGAAAGGCTGATGGATGGATGGATACTTTTATTGACACCAAAAAATAAAACTACCATGAAATTATTTTTTCGAGATTTTTAAAGCTTTATGCTTTAAAAATCTCTTCAAAGCTAAATTTATTTTAAGACTCACGCTGCTTTCAAGCTTCCTATCTTACGGCCCATTATTATACAACATAATTAAAAGTTCCATCATGATATTATACCTATTATATATCTAAGTGCTACAACAGGTTAATAGCAACAAATGTCCATCTTTTGTTTAAGATGTTTTGTTTGCTAAAGTAACTTGTGCATTAGGTAGTACCTACCCTCATTTTTTAAATGACGAGAACCAGACAGATATTCGTTTTAATGTTGGTGCATTACCCAAGTGTGGCAAACAAAGTTTTCGTTACCTATGCATGTTTTTAATATATACGATACTTCAGAATAGAAATATAGTAAGAAATATGTCGTACCTACATATTTTTTATTACATTATAAAAAAAAGTTAGCTAATCATGACTTTAGGCAAGTACTAGTTTTATTTAACGTAAAACTTATTGTAAACAAACATTAAAAGACTGTTGAAACAATCTATAATTATTTGTTGTTCGTATCTATCTAATTTACATCGTTGGTTTTTTCTTTTGATATTTTTTAAGTTTTTTAGTTTTTGACAATCAGCGTGCTTTGCTTTGGGCTATATGCACGTATCATCTTTTACGAATGGCTTAGCCTACGTATTAAGGAAAATTATTTCCATAGTCACACAATGGTTTTATTAACTTTGTAATAAGAGAAAGCGTGTAAAAAATCTTTGGGCCATTTAATTTTCATTAACAAAGTCAAATATCTATGAAGCTGAAAAAGTTTCTTTTTATAATTGGATACGGAAATACCTTTGGTTTCGTACCGTAGGTAGGTACTTAGGTACATCTATGACGTACGCGTGTTTGTCGAACTCTATACTAGTTTCGAAGTAGGTCAGGAGATGTTAAACTTTACTGTTATACCTAGTAGGTCACAGAACTCAGATTTCTGCGTTATAGGTAATACTATTATAAAACTGTAACAGAACTGTATCTGTAAGATATTAGAAAAAAAAGCCCATATGTGTGCAATTCACACACGGCAGAAGTGAAACTTCTGAAAAGTAGCCTACGAGAGATTGAGATGGATATAGAGTATCAGGAGTATTAGGATAAATGTAAGGTTTATTATTTTTTACCAAGCTTAAAAATACCTCTCATTCATTAAATTTAATGGAGCATTAAAATTCATTTAAATTTGGTTTATACAACCAAAAAATGGTAGATTAACGTTTAATGTAGGTGAGAAAAATACTTAAATTAATTTTAACTGGCATGGGAATACCAAGTTAACATAGCTAAACAAAGATTTTAGCTAAACCGAGTTTATTATTGAACGCATATCACTTTTTCAAACTTAATACCTATTATCTACACCGTGGTCATATGGTTTAAGTATTAATAATAATAATTCATTTATTTAATCAAGTAACCATGACTCATTGTTGTTAGTAATACATAAAACTTAACCTATGTTAGTAGTGGCATATTTAAAATACATAATATGTTATTTTACAATCACCTCACCATTCCGTGTGAGGTGGTGCAGCAGTGACCAACATACAATCTAGCCTTTCCAGGGGCGGATCTACCTAAGGGCTTTTTGGGCTGCAACCCAGGGCCCCGTGGATACTAAGGGCCCCCATTCATCCATCCATCAGCCTTTCATCGTCCACTGCTGGACATAGGCCTCGCCAAAATGGGGGTTTTACCATAATCGCCACGTTTGGCAGGCGGGTTGGCGATCGCAGTGGATGTTTTTAGTACACAGGGGAACGCTGCTGCCCGGTCCCCCGGTAATTCCTTAGTCGACTTTTACGACTCCCATAGGAAGAGACGAGGTGGAGCTATTCTTTGTGCCGGCCCCATACGGCAACAAAGGGCCTCCACCTCCCATTAAAAACAATAGACGATACCTGCATTGACGTAAAGAAAAATATGCAGAATTAAAAAATATCCAACCATTGATTGGCAACCGTCAGATCAATCAACCCGTATGCGCGTCTATCAAATGAAACAGAGAATTCCTTGTCGCTTGTTTTCGGTTGGTGTATTTCTTAATCTCGGGCCATACTAAAGGGCGCATTTTCACCGTATACCTACATCACTATAGAAAACCGTTTCTTGACAAAATTACAAATAGTTGAATAATTAGTAGGCCCCTGAGTAGTATTAGCCCAGGGCCCCACAAATTCATGATCCGCCCTTGAGCCTCTCTGCAATCATGGCCAGTATGCTGTTTGGCCGTGTGGGGCCGGCTTTAGAATTGTACCACCCCTCTCCACCCATGGGAATCGTAAGAGCCGACTGATACCGCGGCAGTGGGCAGCAGCACTCCCTCGAATATTAACAACATCCACTGCGATCGCCAACCCGCTTGCCAAGCTTGGCGATTGCGGCACTATACCTCCAATTTGGGGAGGCCTATGTCCAGCAGTGGACGTCGAAAGGCTGATGGATGGATGCTGTTTAAGCTAGCCCGCACTCTGCGCACCAGGGATGCACACCATTTTCGCATAGTGGTGTGAGCAGTCCACTCGCGCCTCTGCGAACATCCCGGATGCCACGGGGTGTCCCCAACAGCACTCTAAACGCATTATTGTATTGTATACGGAGTGAGTAAGCTTTTCGAGTATATCTAGCCCAAATACTGCATGTATAACATGACGTGCTAGGCTCTGAAAAGAGTAATTTTAACATTTTTGGAGCAATGTGCAAACCTGCGGGTCAGCACGTTCGCTCTCACCGACCACGGCCTCCGCTCCCTTTTCACGTCGTCATCTTCTTTGAGGCTGGGAGTCAAGATATATCCTAGATATTTAAACTTAAAAACCCTTTTTTAACCGACTTCAAAAAAAGGAGGAGGTTCTCGATTCGTCGGAATATATTTTTTTAATGTATGTAATCACCGATTACTTCTGGCTTCAAACACATCAGTAGGTGTCTAGCACGGAAATCGTATCTAAATACCAATTATTTATTGCTTTTATAGTTCCTGGGTGCATTTGAAGGCGGTTTTCTTTTAAAAAAAAATGTTTTATAATGGTTGCCCATTTAACAGTATATTGTTACGATGTAACCGAACAAATTACTAAATAAATTATAAAGTTGCATATTCAATTGATACCGGATACAATATCCGCAAATTTAAAATACGCGCGGTTGCCTTGGCCCCCTACCCAGTTAGATTATGGCCAATGGGTAGCATGATTCCACTCCCACAAAGGCCAGAATCAAATATTATTACCATATATGGCCAGCATGCGATCCTGGATGCGAGCAGAGTACGCCAGGGTTCGAGAACGTTCCATGGCTACTCCAATCGCAAGCGTATGGATAGGAAAAGTTCAAGAACAAAAAATTTTCTACCAATGAGCAGGCCGGACGCAATGCGCAAGAGAGAGATGGCAATAATAATCTTAGACCCCCTGTATTATCAGAGAAAAAATATAAAGATGAGTGGGTAGAACTTTTCTTCTCTGACTGAATTATCGTGTGTCAAGGCAGATAACACTGCGTAAATTACTTTAGTAATATAATTAAAATATTATTTTTGCCTAGGGCATTTGAAAGTAAAAGTGTATGACTAGTAAGCCCCAAAGCTCCTGGGGTTCCAAGTTCCTAGTACTACGATCAAGTTCCTGGCTGCAATCGAGTTCCGCGTTACGACCTTCCGGGTTGCGGCTGCCCTACGGGTTCTGGTTCCGGCGCCGGTTGCGCTGGCTTCACCCGCCTCCGGCATATATCTGTGCACGCCGAAGGACGAGGGCCAGCCCTTCGGCCCAAGTACAGCCGGCCCGCAGTTGAGTAGATGTGTTATCGAAATTAGCAGTCAGGAGCAATTGTCAGGATGGCTGAATTGGTAAAGCATCTGGACGGTATCCAGAAGATGCAGGTTCAAATCCTGCTCCTGACTGTTATTTTCGATTTCACATTTTTCACTTTGTGTTTAATGTATAGTGTTAAGCATGTCAAATGCTAAAAATATATATAAAAATATCTAGTTTTAAAGATATCTCTTTTGATCGTATCGGTTTTGGGCAGAACGTCTATTATATGCCATAGAATAGATACCGGTGATACTCTTCCGATTAGACAGCGCTCATATAGACTATCTCCGGAAAAACAGAGGATTATGTCGGAACAGGTGGATGAAATGCTTAAATTAAACGTCATTTCTCCAGGCGAGAGTCCTTGGTCTTCTCCTGTCATAGTGGCCGAAAAAAAAGAAGGTTAACCTCGGTTCTGTCTAGACAGTAGGAAGCTCAACTCGGTCACTAAGAAAGATGCCTACAGCCTTCCTTATATTTCAGAGATTCTGGACAACTTAAGGGACGCTCGCTTTCTTTCATCAGTTGACCTCTCTAAGGCGTTCTGGCAGGTGCCGTTACAGGCGCAGGATAGAGAAAAGACCAGTTTTTACGTTCCGGGTCGTGGAACTTTTATGTTTAATGTTATGCCTTTTGGGTTGACTAATGCACCAAGCAGCTGAGGGAGATCTTCTTGTCCAATATTCCACAGTGTCTGAAGACGAAGGTCTACGACCAGTGTGTGTTACCAGTGATGACTTACGGCACAGAGGTGTGGTCTCTGAATGTTGGCTTTATGTCAAGGCTTAAAGTCGTTCAGCGTGCTATGGAGCGGGCTATGCTTGGGATCTCTCTACGTGATAAGATCCGTAATACGGAAATCCGTAGGAGAACGGGAGTGACCAACATAGCCCGCCGGGTCAGCATGCTGAAGTGGCAATGGGCAGGCCACATCGCTCGACGAACCGACAACCGTTGGGGAAGAAAGGTTCTCGAGTGGCGACCACGTAACGGACGGCGCAGTGTAGGACGGCCTCCCACCAGGTGGACCGCTGACCTGGTCAAAGTCGCAGGCAGCCGTTGGACGCAGGCGGCACAGGACCGTTTGCTGTGGCGTTCTCTTGGGGAGGCCTATGTCCAGCAGTGGACGCTGAAAGGCTGATGGATGGATGAATGCACCAACAACACAACAAAGGTTAGTCGATGCTTTGTTTGGTCCAGAGTTTGAGCATAAAGTCTTCTGTTTCCTGGACGACGTAATAATAATAAGCAGCTCATTCCAAGAACACGTGTCCCTGTTGCTGCGCGTATTGGAAAAACTCAAAAAGGCAAATTTATCAGTCAATTTCGAAAAATTTTCAGGGATAGTTTAACGTATTTGGGTTATGTTGTCGATGCTGAAGGTCTTCGCACAGATCCTCTCAAGGTTGAGGCCATTCTTAGTTATCCGACACCAAGGAAAAAGAAGGAAGTAAAGAGATTCTTAGGAACCGCGTCTTGGTATCGCCGTTTTATACCAAATTTCAGCACCATTGCGGGTCCTTTAAATGCTCTTACATCCACTAAGAAAAATGCTCCTCCCTTCGATTGGTCTGTAGAAGCAGAAGAAGCCTTCACAAAACTCAAGGCTTGTTTAGTTAGCGCCCATTTTGTGTTGTCCTAATTATGACCTACCATTTGATGTCCATACGGACGCTAGTAACTTCGGTTTGGGGGGAATGCTCACCCAAAATATTGATGGCGTGGACCGCCCCATAGCCTTTATGAGCCGTTCATAAAGTTGCGCTGAGCGCAACTAGTGTTACGGAGAGGGAGGCCTTAGCAGTGCTTGTCGCTCTAGAACACTGGCGCTGTTACCTTGAAAACGGCAAATGTTTTACGGTTTATACGGACCATTCCGGTTTATACGGACCATACCTTGAAATGGTTCTTAACCTTATCTAATCCTAAAGGTCGTCTTGCTCGTTGGGGTTTAAGGCTTTCTGCGTTTTATTTTGAAATTAGGCATCGGAAGGGTAAAGATAATGTCATACCGGATGCATTATCTAGATCAGTTCCTATCGCAGCTATAGGTGCCACAAGTGATCAGGTGTTGAACACAAGTGACCAGTGGTATTTGAACATGTTTAACGGTTGCACAAGTTCACCCACTAGCTATCCAAATTACATGGTGTCAAATGGAAAATTGTACCGTTTCTCGAAGAGTAACAACGCACTCACCTTGGAATTCCAATGGAAGGAGGTTGTTCCAAACGGTACTAAAAGAAAACCATTCGGACCCTACTTCGGGCCCCACGTTGGGCGCCAGATTGTTACGGGGGAAATCCCTAACAATTAAATAAAAAACGATTTTACATTTAAAAATTTATTTAAAAAAAAAGAAATATTTAACAGTAATGATTAAATAATTAATTATTTTGATGTTATAAATTAAGACTAGGTGGTTAGCAACTCAGGGGGTTCCCCGGACCGTAAACTAGGGGTACTCAACTGCGGGCCGGCTGTACTTGGGCCGAAGGGCTGGCCCTCGTCCTTCGGGGTGCGTAGATATATGCCGGAGGCGGGTGAAGCCGGCCGACCCCTGGTCTAGGTGGTGCTTATAGATCTCAAGACGTTACCCAACTGTTTATAAAATTCATTATATTGTTTTGAAGGTTAGTGACTAAGAACTCCAATTACAACAAGCCTCGTAGAAGCCAAATTAAAGGAATAAATCAAGCTAATAAAAAAAAAACTTGAAACAATACCATTGTAACATAAATAAAAAAAACGCGTTATCCAGTTTGAGATATGAAGACAATATTGGCTACCTACCTTTATTATTGAGGTACGCTGTAATGGCGATATAGGGTATCATAATAATTCAAACACACACAAAGATTTAAATCATTTAATAAAATAAGTGATGTATTAATCTTTTATAAAGAACACATTTAAGAGCAGTCAATGTCTGTAATAACAATATAAAGATTCTCTACAATAAATATAGATAGTGATACAAACTCATGAGGTTCAATAAAATTGATTTTTAATAAACACGTTTGTCAAACAACTTAAATATAAATATATAAAGAAAATAGTAGTAAAACTACGTAATATGCACTCATTTTAGTGATATAAAAGATCCATGAGACTACAGAAAATGTAACACCGTAACAAGTTTAATAAATAACTGCTCTAAAGATTGCAAGGCCGTTTTCTACATAACACACATATTCATAATATACCACGAACATCTCAAGTTGGCATATAAATATTAATACCAAAGCCTTTGAGAACATCATACAGAAAAAAAAAATTGTATAACGTAAAATATTAACATCTAACACTATATTCAAATACAGTATTTTTTTCTGTTTTTCTGTTTTCTCTGGAAACAATTGATACAAGTTTTAAGTACTGACATTTATTATTGCAAAGAGTAAGAAATGCTCTATTGTTTATTTATACAAAACCTTTAGCGCCTTCACCTAGACATCTGGCCAATAAATTTATGCATATCAAAATATATACCAAATACATTTATGTTTCATTCATTAGATCGTCACTGATATTATTTATTAAAATATAATGCGATATCTTTAATAAGTATATTTAAATTCTTATTGCTATTTCGGTAACTGAAAGTAAAATTGATCAAAGTAAAGGTACTTACAGTATTTATCAGTTCGAGATAGTTTGTGCAAAACGAACCGACCACTCATGAATATATTCAGTCCCTGATGTTTGTTTCTTTAAATAAAGGACTAGTAAATTACATACCAAATCCATTGACAATAATAAAATATTTATGACAAAGCAAAATGGCTGCAATATATAAAAAATAATTCATTATATTACAGTGCCACCGTTCATTTATTTATGGCACAGAAGACAAGTAGATTGTTAAAAATAATGTTAGACCTATCCTATATGAAGGGTATAAAATTAGCTACACATTTACAAACTGCATCAGGTACGTACATTGTAATCAACAAGAATAATAAATAAATAAACATGTTGCGATGAACAGTTACAACGTGGAATGAAACATAATTTTACTAATAAAAAAATAATAATTAGCAATTACATCAAATTACAAAGCGTCTTTATTAATTTAGCAAAACTATAATGGCATAACAACAAATTGGCATTAAAAATAAAATTAAATCGTTTATACGACTTTAGTTATCTAAACATAGATGTCGACGATCAACGAATAGCACCTAGAGTGGCACACAAGGCTCCGGCGCCTGACATTGTCCAGACACGTGGCTAAGAAACAACAACGTGATACAAGCGTAATGGAGCCGTGACTCATATTGGGAACACAAATCGTTAAATACATTCTACGTATAATGAAAATTCAGCTGAAACAATACAATTCTTTATCTCGTAAAAACAGACAAAGAATTTTTAAGTCGTTTAATATCACTCTTTACAACAGTATATTACAAGAATCGATAGACAAAGATATTTGTTCAACAACAATACTCTCACAATGAAACACTTGGATAGAACAACATTGAATTCATCGTCTCCCATAGTTTGCGACACTTAGAGCGTCTATCACGGACCCTTAACCTTGCTCAAGGGAGTGTGATGATACAGACCGTAATTAGTCCTTGTGATTTATTTTTTCGTTCCAACCTTAAAGGTTGAAAGGTATGCTATCCGTTGGACGAGAGGTCATCTTTAAGCCACTGTGGGACGGGGCGGCCTATGCGCACCAACAGTTTAGACAGCGCAGTGTTGTGAGGCGTGTAATAACGCTTGAGAAATTTCGCGGAGCGCTCTTCCATCGGCGGATATATTCGACCTTTTGATTTCCCCAAACATTTAGTTCTGTCGTTGCCTACCGCTTGACAAAAGAATCCTTTTTTTGGGTCGTATCTGTAACAAGGATAGAATACTTACTTTTTTTTTGTTATAACGTATTATAGTGTGTGAATTAAGCTATATAAATAATAGTCGTAGATGCAAATACATCCGACAGATGAAGCAGGCGTCATCCTAAGACATTAAGAAGAATCGTGTGTGTATCGAGTCCCGAGCGGAAGTCACAATGGCTGAACTGGCAAAGCGTCTGGAAACCGTTCCAAAATACCGATTTCAGGAGAGTAATCATACACTATCGATTACTGTCTTAGCGCTAATGTAACATAGGTAAACCTACCCGTAATTTATTTTGTTGCTTTAGAACTAATAAAATGTATATTTATATATATTTTTAGCATTTGACATGCTTAGCACTATACATTAAACACAAAGTGAAAAATGTGAAATCGAAAATAACAGTCACGAGCAGGATTCGAACCTGCATCTCCTGGAACCGTCCAGATGCTTTGCCAATTCAGCCATTGTGACAATTGCTCCTGACTGCTAATTTCGATAACACATTCATACTTAACGTCTTTGGGTGACGCCTGCGCCATCTGTCGGCAGTATTTTCATACATTATACCAACCAGGTAAATTTAATTTTACAATTAAGATTTTTACCTAATAATGACGCCAAACCCTATAAATATTTATATTATTTCTCTTGAAAGTATAATATATTAAGAAAGTATAGTAGGCCAAGAAATTATTTCTTGCTTGTTCAAGGATATTAAATGTCGACAGAACATTAATATTCACCAAAGTGGCGCCAATGTTTTTATAAGCATTTGGGTGGCATTTTTTTAATGAGCTCTTAAAAGTGAAATAATAATCGGAGAAAAATTTTGGGTAAGCGTTCAAGAGGGAAGGCAGAAATTAAAAAAACACTAACTAAACCCAATTTAATAGTAAGATCTCACGATGCCGATGGCGAGGTCTACATAATTAATTATAATTATTTTAGACTACATAATGGTAATTAATATACTTAAATTGTTTTCCATTTGTTGGAAATGTCATTTCCCTAAGAAAAGACCGGAATTGCACAAGCTTTATGTAGATAGTAGAGCATTGTGCAGCGATATTAGTCTGAGCGAACTCCTTCTCAGAAGTTCTGTGCTTGAAGTTTAAGAGGCAATTGTAGCTAAGTTATTGGCAATTGTAGAGGTTGCAGAAGAAGGGCTTCTAGCCGCATAATAACACATAGATACTATAGGTTCCATCACATTCGCGAATTGAACTAGTTTCGATCAGCTCAATTTGAAATTATATATTTTGTTTAACCTCAATCTATATAATATAAAACAAAGTCAGGTTAGTTACACAATTATAAACTTAAATATGGCTGGATCAATTTTTATAGTTTTTGGTTTGTTGGATTTTTCTACGCCTGGAATAGCAGAATAACTATTAAAGCGATGAAAAATTTCTCATACGTTTTGTATGGAACGTCTTTTTGTAATGAAAATGCCATAAAAAAGTACCGGATTGACTGATTTCAATAATTTTTAACTCTAAGGCAGTCAAAAAATTTATGTGTGTTATTATTTTTATGTGCGCAAATTCAACACAAATGTATAGTTTGTTTTGAATAAATGAATTATGATTATGAGTCCGAAGTTCGCCGGGTTAGTTTGTAATACAATAAATTATAATAATATATGAATATCAATCAATCAATCAATTCTTTATTTAATGGCGTTGTAAGACTTATAGACACAACTTTGCCAATGTCGAGTAGAGATATCGAATAGACTGTCATACGAAGGAGATTGTTCAGTGACAGATAAAAGGGCCGGTGATTATGAGACTAACTACTAAGATGAGTAGATACACTGAAATAAACAAAATAGTACTAAATACAACAAATATATATTATATAGGTACAATCATAAACAAGTCATACCATTGTTAATCTCGGGCAGTTTTTAAACATAAAATTTTGACTCGGATAAACTAAGATTAACACACATTTACTGGTAGCTTTTCTTCGACTTAATAATGTCACGGTGAGCAGTTTTGTGTTCCAATATACAGCAATAAAAAGGCATAAATCTTAGGTGGATAAAAAAAGTTTGATTTATTATATTTTGCCGATTTGAATGGTATTTTGAAGGAAGTGAATTCATATTAATACCTTCGCAATATTAATCCTTACAATATCCTTTCTTATAATCCTTTTATAAATGCGAAAGTGTATTTGTTTATTTATTACGCTTTCACGCTATAACCACTTAACCGATCATCATGAAATTTAGCATATAGGTATATATAGGCTGGCCATAAATACTTATATAAAAAATAGCAATATTAGGCACATTTGACTTCGGAAATTTTCATTCTTAAATTAATATTCATTGTGTTTTCCCATTCTTACGGCAATCTGTGTATGAAGTGAGGTAATAAAGATAACCGAATTGCTGTTATAGCTTTACACAAAGTAGGTATGGAACCAATGTTTGTGTACCGGGCTATGGATAAGTACAATGAAACGTCCTCTGTTTGTGATAAAAAAGGTCTGGCTTTTCACGTAGTATTCGTTCTAAAAACGGCAATCAAAGCAATTAAGAAAAGTAATAATTCGTAAGAAAAAATCTTACGAAAATAAAAGATTTTATCTCGGGAAATTAATATAGCAACTAGAACTAGGACTTTCAGCTTATAAGAGACGCACTGGCCATTGTTTAACCAATAATTAAAAAATGAATAGGGTACATCGAGCAACATTTTAACAAGCAGAATGACAGAGGTAATGCTCTATAGAACCTTTTCATTTAGTCAGCAGAGTACAACGTGGGCATTATCCGACTTCGGTGATGGAGGTGGGGTGTTAGCTATCAAGGAGTGCTGAGCCATTCGATTCGTGAGAACTTTGTTAAGCCACACCATGTTCCACACACAAAACCATGAAATCAAGACGCACGGGGTCATAAAGCTCCATCTATACAAGCGTGGTTAGAAACCAACATTTCTGATTTCATCAGAGCTGAAGACTGGCCGTCATCTAGTTCCGATCTTAATCCGCTGGATTATGAGTTATGGTGAGTTTTAGAGAGTGTGTGTGACATGCTCTAAACACCATGATAATTTGGAGTCCCTTAAGCAATCCAGAACATTGGAAGTTAAAAATTTTCCTATGTAGAAAGTGCGTCTTTCAATTAATAACTGGCCTCAACGATTAGATGATTGCAATAAGACCAATGAAGGTAGATCATTTTGAATGAGTGGCTTATTTTTTTATGCTATTATATGAGCTAACGCACACTACAGTAATAAATGTTTTATGCAACAGGAAAACCAACATCTCGTCGTGGGTCGTAAAGACGAATGGAGATTGGGTATGGCCGAGGGTCAGTGCGATAGCTCAGCGGCTTAGAGCACTTCCCCGGATTGGAAGGGTCGCAGGTCCGATTCCCGCTCGTATTAAAGTTATCTTTTTCCACATTCACAAATAATTTGTATCTTTCATTGTAATAATACCTACTTATTACCGAGAAAAAACATAGGCTACTTTCATCCCGAAAAAATGGATAGATCATGTGGGACAGCAATTTTTACAAAGAGATATATTTTATAAAAGCAAGTACTTACTTAAGCAGCTTGTTGTAGTCAATATGTGGTGATATCTTAAGGAATTTCTGGAGCGTGTTCATAACGGCTGCAGGTTCGGAGCGAAGCATTGACCCATCGATGATATGAAGCTGGTGGCTGCTGTATTCGGACAGCCACCGCTCGAGATAGTGGCTGTACCTACCAGGGTTTAGACAACGGTTCCTAGCGAAAACAAACATAATAATTACATATAATGCACAGCTAGCTAATATTTGCGTATACCTACAATAGAAGAAAGGAATCATTCTAGAATTAATGATCGTGCTCTATATTTACAATTTTCGTTCGTGAAACAGCTACTCATTGCTTTATTTTTCATGATGTTAAACATTATTATTTGCTATTGCATATGGTGGCCGTCGAGCCTAGCTGATGGTAAGTCGTGACCACTGCTCATGGACTCAGCCATACTAAGAATACTACTGCCAAGCTATTACGCAACATTTTATTTCGCGGATGAGAACTGGAAGTTCCCGCTACAAAACACACCCGAGGTACTAGATGGTCGATTACACGGCAGATAATAAGTAACTTAACCCAATCTTACGACCATCCATCCATCCATCCATCAGCCTTTTAAACCACCACTGCTGGACATAGGCCTCCCCAAGAATGGGGGATAGTGCCGTAATCACCACGCTTTGCCAAGCGCCTGCCGGCAGTTTGGTGATCGCGGTGGATGTTGTTAATACTCGAAGGAGTGCTGCTGCCATCTTACGACCAGTAAATATTATTTTCAATTGTACAAAGACTAATTTTAATTTAAATTCAAAAATATCTTTATTTCATAGGCTTATATCGTCAAAGTTACTAATAACTAATAAGAGCGCTCGAGGCAAGTGCATCCGCAATGACGCGATTGCAATCGCCACAAGCGGCCGGATTCCATATTAAGGCTTCTCATGAAAAGAACCCGGCAAGAAACTCAAGAGCCACTTTTTTAAGCTTCAGCTAATAACACTAAGGCTACTTTCCATCCATCCATCAGCCTTTCGACGTCCACTGCTGGACATAGGCCTCCCCAAATTGGGGGCATAGTGCCGTAATCGCCACGCTTGGCAGGCGGGTTGGCGATCGCAGTGGATGTTGTTAATACTCGAAGGAGTGCTGCTGCCCACTCCCCCGGTATTCCATCAGTCGGCTCTTACGACTCCCATGGGTGAAGAGGGGTGGGACAATTCTAAAGCCGGCCCCACACAGCCAAAGGCTACTTTAGATTTTCAGAAATAAATAGCTTCCTTAAAACAGCACTTTTACCTAAGTTTGTACAAGAATTAGGTAATTATAGAGAATTCATAACACAATATCAATTAATAATCCCGCTTATGAAATCACATTAAATTCAGGAGGAAATGCGCGTGATGTCTGGTAATAATAAATTCACGACGCCTGTCAGGTACACAATAATCTTTAAGGCGCACGCTCTTAAATATAACGGGCTTGCTTTAGCATCAAATGGATTTGGTATATTTGTGCACGCTCTGTTCTAAGAGAACAATGTGAATCCTGATAACGTTCGTTATGTAAATGTATTAATTAAGAAATATTCTTATTTTATTTTGACAACAGAAAAGGAAGGTTATATGAATTGATATTTATTATAGAAGTAAGAAAATATGTAAAGTTAGAGACACATCGGTATATTATATTATTATTAACAAAAGCGTACGAGCAAGATAGGGTTTTAAAATTGACTCCGAGCAAAATATTTTATTTGATTGTTTTCATTTACTTTTTAATTGTTGTACATTTTTTCTTTTAAAAAACACGGTGTCGCTTCTAGGAGAGCAATGCAGCGTGTTTTTGCAAAGGAGTTTTAGCAGAAGTTTTTTTTCATATGAGCTGTATACTGACGCAAAATATGATTGTATCTTATGTATCAATTGCAATATTTAAGATTACCAGCTCCCCTCAACTTCTAGTACGAGCTTTCCATTATAACCGTATTATGGTTAGGTGAAATGTGCGAAGGTTTCATTGAATCCATCATTAAAATAAAATATTTATGCCTACTGTGATACTTACGAAAATATAAATCTTTTATTTAATACAATATTTTTAATAAAATATAAATATTTTATTAAAATATAAATCTTTTATTTAATAATTAATTTAGTGCCGTGTGGGGCCGGCTTTAGAATTATCCCACCCCTCTCCACCCATGGGAGTCGTAAGAGCCGACTGAGGGAATAACGGGGGAGTGGGCAGCAGCACTCCTTCGAATATTAACAACATCCACTGCGATCGCCAACCCGCCTGCCAAGCGTGGCGATTACGGCACTAACCCCCATTCTTGGGGAGGCCTATGTCCAGCAGTGGACGTTAAAAGGCTGATGGATGGATGGATCGAAAAGATTTATACCTACTTCATTAAAATAAAAGATTTATACCTACTGTGACACTTTTATTTTTCTAATACAAACTTTTTAAATAAAAACTATTTTAAACACAAAGTGATAAATGTGAAATCGAAAATAACAGTCACGAGCAGGATTTGAACCTGCATCTCCTGGATACCGTCCAGATGCTTTGCCAATTCAGCAATCGTGACAATTGCTCCTGACTGCATCTGGACGGTATCCAGGTTCAAATCCTGCTCGTGACTGCTATTTTCGATTTCACATTTTTCACTTTGTGTTTAATGTATAGTGCTAAGCATATCAAATGCTAAAAATATATATATAAATAAAAACTATTTTAATATTTTGTACGTAAGTTTTAAAGTAATAAGATTCTTACCTGAGATCCCTGAGGGGCTTCGGTGCCGAGTCATTTGCCGTAATGACGGTGTAGAATGTGTAGTTGTTCGCGACAACATCGCCGTGCGACCGAATATGCTGATACCAGGAGTACGCCCTGTCATTGGTAAAATATAATTATTCATTTGTATAATGCGGTTTACAATTATTTTAGATCTGACCGTCTGTCTATTTCAATTATTTAGGTATCATTGGTGAAAAATGGACATTAGTTTTACATTAACAGGCTTAATTACCGACTCTATTACTAACATTTTTGGAATGACTTAGGTTTTATAGGTAGACAGTATTTTTGGTTTATAGGATTACGAACAAAATGATTGATCATAAACATCAATTGTAAAAACATGTAATTTGCTATTACAATATACCTACTCCATATTTTTGCTTTATAAATAGTAAAGCACATACATAGCATCTAGCCTGTATCCCCGAAGAGGTAGGCAGAGGTGTATTAGACACCCACGGTTCACCAGCTACGTTAAGTCCCACGTAATAGGGGGCGAGCCTATTGCCGTCTACCGGGCACATTTTAAAACTCCGGGCTGCTACTGAGAATTTTTATTTTTACAAAAAGCTCAATAAAATTGCCCTACCCGGGGATCGAACCCGAGACCTCATGATCATGACTCGCATACACTACCGCTACACCACCGAGGCAGTTGTTGTAAGGGGACATCCGAACAAATCTATAGAAGCTTAAAAATTTTAATATTTTTGGACATACTAGTAAAAGGCCATTTATACCGTAGGATATGCATTGCAGAACAAGTTTTATTATTTCGACAAACTTGAAGTTGCATTTACCACGTGAATTAAAATCGTACAAATGTGTTAAATCTAAAATACACTAACTGTGATATACAAGCTCAAGTGGTATAAAACTGGTATTACTGCGAGAGAAATTTAACAAAGTTGTAGAACTGACAACAATATTCTAGTGATCTGACTATCCCTTTGTCGGGATATTTGTTTCAATTAAACTTTTAGTATTCATAGCCGCAATGTATTTTAATGCAGCTGCAGTGTTGGACACTACTTAAACATTTTTTTTTGTAATTAACATCATTCCAATTTGTAGCATGCCTAAAATAAAAACAATGGGTACGACATAGACAGTATAGTCGGTCAGACAGTATATATAATTAAGTTCGATTAATTGAGTTTGCTAAGATTTTTACACATACCTATCACTCACATATAACAAGCATGGAAATTTAAATTATAAGTACTTGTTTTTAAACATATTACTCCCAACCCGTCATAGTAGTAGGGGAGCCGCAGAAGGAAGTATGGGATTTACTCGAGCGCGGCAGATTAACATAAGGGAGGATTACCTTGCATCCTGCTGAGTACCTGTACCATATATGAGCCCTCTATTTAGTGATGTGCGGCTAGGGCAGCCCATCAGATTAGTATAAAATCGATGGTCAGAAATATTAAAGCGCGTTAGATTAAGATAAGGTGGGTTGATTATGACCTAATAAGAATATATTTTGAAAATCTGACGATTTGAGCGTGACGAAAGGGAGTAGGAGGGTTACAAAGCTGCAAAAAAAAAAACCGATATCTTGACATTCTCAAGCGTGGCTAATTTTTATTTTATTTTGATGGAAATAATTCAAGAATAACGAAAAATATATAATCTGACGATTTCCACAAGCCGAAGTAACAAAAATTCGTTGTCGATGGAAAGTTCAAAATGATCTGGTTTGCAGGTGATCAATTGCCGAAAGCGTATGAAGATGTAGTCATAAAACCTGATATTCTTGAGGATACTCCAGAATCAGGTATATCTTTTCTCCATTAATTAAAAAACACGTTATTCATAACAAAAAAATATTGTTAAATATTTTAATGATTTCTTGTTACAGATACGCAATCTGAGGATAAAATCAAGCCAGAAGAGGAAGATATTTCTACGGATGAAGATCATGATTAATTAATTAAATATATTTTTTTTTTCGTTTTTCTTAGTTATTTTCTTATAAATACAAGTATTCTACTTAAAAAACATACAATACACTTTTATTGCATGCTATTTCCTGAGCTGTTCAATGAATTAAGAACAATTATGAAAAAAAAAAAATTAAGTTGTCAGATTAGGCGAATCCCTCTAGGTAATCGTCAGATTATGAAACAGCACGTCTAGAACATAAAGATGAACCATATATATCTTAATCTGACGCGCTTGACTATTTCAAAATGGCGATTTTTTTTTGGACATTATATTAATGACCGCGAGTTCGCGTCACACCGAAATCGTCAGATTATTGAATGAGTGCTTTTTTTTAGGTTCACTTAACATCCCCTTAGAAAATCTGACGCACTCGATTGTTTTTTTTTTTTTTTCATTTTCAACCCTTACGTACGTCCACCCGCATCATGCAAACGATCAGATTAACATACATACATTATTAAAAATACGTAGGACATTGATGATATCAATATCTGACGTACTCGAGTATGTCCATGCAACAGTTTTTTTTTACATATTTGAAAATCTATAGCTGCTTACCCCACTAATGAAAAGGATATATTATATAACATTTTTTCTTCTTATTATCTAAACTTTGCAATGGATCGGACCTATTGGAATAGGTCTCCATGAAGCTCGAGTAAATCCCCAATTAGCATCTTCGGCTCCCCTATTATAGTATATAACTATGACAGCAAGAAGCGTTAAATAAAGTGTTAAAGTGAAACCGAAGGCCCCGAGTTAAATGCCTACCGCTTCGCGTACCGACCACGGTACAACCGACTGAAGACTGTCGCATGCGCGCCTATGCGCTCGCGCTTGATATATTGATTAAAATTAAATTATTTACGCGATTTAGGTTATTTCGACAATAAAATTTAATAACCGAAAATTCAGAGCTAAAACTCTAAATGCATATGATCAACAAAAAAAAAACAATGTCTAAAAAATAATCCGACTTGAAAATAACATTTAAAATGATATAACAAGTAATCAAATAGAATCTACTAGAAAAATATTTTTTTAAGTGTTATAAACGACAGCTTTGCTGCTGTCGGTGGAGTCAGGAGTCTCCGAAACCGGCGAGCGGAAACCGGAGTGTATGAAGAGAATTATGAATGTTGAGGAAGCGAGAGATGTATGCAAGAACAGAGCCTTTTGTCACTCTGATCTCTCTGCCTACCTCGCAAGGGAGAGTGATTTAGTAAAATCATCATAGGTGCAACCCTAGCGCATTTGTTGAATGACGTGGTTGCCCGAGGATTATGCGGCGGGCAGAACAATCTCGAACTGTATTTCTGTGTCCATAAGGTACATTGCAACAAAAACAACAAACAACAAACTTTACAACTGCCTCGGTGGTGTAGCGGTAGTGTATGCGACTGCTAATCATGAGGTCTCGGGTTCGATCCCCGGGTCGGGCAATGTTATTGAGCTTTTTCCTAAAAAGAAAAATTCTCAGTAGCAGCCCGGAGTTTGGAAATGTGCCCGGTAGACGTCAATAGGCTCGCCCCCTATTACGTGGGACCTAAACATAGCTGGCGAGTCGTGGGTGTGTAATACACCTCTGCCTACCCCTTCGGGGAATACAGGCGTGATGCTATATGCTATGTAAGGTACATTTCTTCTCGTTACGACCAATTAGTATTATTATTAAGATTTTGTAGGCTATTATAGCCGTGTGGGGCCGGCTTTAGAACTGACCCACCCCTCTCCACCCATGGGAGTCGTAAGAGCCGACTAAGGGAATATGGAGGGAGTGGGCAGCAGCACTCCTTCGAGTATTAACAACATCCACTGCGATCGCCAACCCGCCTGCCAAGCGTGGCGATTACGGCACTATCCCCCATTCTTGGGGAGACCTATGTCCAGCAGTGGACGTTAAAAGGCTGATGGATGGATGGATGGATGGAGTCTATTATAGACAGATTTTGGACAAGTTTTAATGGAAGTGACGTTTCTGTCCGTAGGACTAGTATCTATTCTGTGCCGAAGGTATTCATCAAATGGCGTGTTGGCCTGCTTTATTTCGAACTGCCTCTACATTAATAATAACATACCTATAACTAAATAACTAACACTGGTCATATCGCTAAAATTAATTATTTTACCTTTTTCGGATAACAATTCGCATTTTTAATTATGTATAAGTGTAAAGATACACAGACACATTTTACTTTCACAGCTTTGCTTTTTTGTATTCCGTATGATAATAAGCAATTCTATCATGTTATGATCTATATTTTAGCACTTGACATGCTCAGCTATTTTACCTACGTCCCTTCAGCAGGTTCGAATCCCACTCGCAGTAAAGCTCTCTTTTTCCACTTTCACAATAATTTGTTCTTTAATTCTATTATGTCTCGTTCTTCTGTTTTTGTATTATTGCGTTGAATAGACAAATTCTTGAATTTGAAATTCAAGATAAAAATAAAATACGAGTTTACACAATTATTTCTCCAATAAAATTATCTACAAAAACAGCACTCTGTTCCGCGTCAAAAGGACTTACTTCTTATTGTTTTTGTCTGTCCAATCCATTTAAAACATTCTTGATAAAATAACCCCCTTTGAAAATACTGTATACACTATACTACATACTCGAGATACAATCCTGTGACCTTAAAAGATTCTACATAATGCATCTGTTTGCATAAATATGAGTCTCATGGTCGTAGCAAATGCTCTTTTTGATTTGCTTATTAAAGGTGGACATAACATTTTATTGTGACTGTGAATGTCCTTGTGATTACAAGTTAACCCCTCCCATCGTTAAAGAAGCTGATGCCCAGTAGTTGTCAAACTATAATATTATTTGTAAAGAAGAAGCAGTTTTTGTTGTTATCCTTCCTTGAGCATTTGTATTTTAGGAAGAAAGCATACACATATACTCTTAGATTATTGATATATCTAGATGGACCCTCGGCGTGGTAAACGCGTCAAAAAAAATTGGGATAAAATTTTCACCTCAATGCTGTTAGTGTCATCGTATCGTCACTTGACAAGGTCGTATCCAATAAGTGCAATAGTGTGTCATTTAAAATGTCAACGTGTGTAATTAAAGTGTGCCGAAACTACAATCGGAAAATGACCACTAAAGATATCTCTTATCAATCGACTAGTAACATTATTTCATGCAATAACTGGTAAAATAAGTCATTTAAATATTCCGAAAATAATTTAATTTAGGTCATATTTGTTTATGTGATACCAGTTTATGAACTTAAATTTCTCGCGTAATCTTGCAAAGTTGATGATATTTTAAAGATAGAGAGTAATAGAAACATTACCTAACATAATTATTAGCGTTTTTAATGGATCCATAAAGCTGCACAGTCGTCATTTTAGGAATTAATTACAATATTACTATTTGTAATATTATTATTTAATTTAATGATGAAGAATGTTTACATTTTTAAATTCATAATTATCGTGGGTTATAGTAGTATTCTCATTACAGAAGAGGTTATATACAATTCGAAACTTTATGCATATACTATTGTCGAAACCCGACATTATTTAGGTCATCACTAATGACTATGTGAAGTCAGAAATTAATTTGCATTATATTTTAATACGATTTTTGATGTGCTAAGTTTTCGCAAAAATTATGCGTCCCGCAACCCTAATCAGCTGTTTTTCTGAACTTTCTTTGACCTAATAAAGATCAATAACGTAGATGTGACATAGTATCAGATCATAGTAAAATGCCTAATTTTGATCCCATTTTGCCATGAAGACGAAGTTATTTTGTATGTGCATTTTCTTTAGCTGACATTGAAAATCATTCCAAATTTGTATTTACTTTGTATTTACTTTACTTTCTTTTTTTTATTTCCTTATTTTTACTTTTTTTATTTGTATTTACTTTCGAATCTTATGTACCTACAATTATTGCGGGTAGTTCATATTGCTTCCATGGCGTATTGGCTAGCGTATGCGACTGCTGATCACGAGACCTCGGGGTTGATCCCGGGCCAGGCAAAAAGTGCTATTTGGGTTTTTCGTAAGAAGTTTCTCAGTTGGCTACCCGGAGTTTGTAAATGTGCCCGGTAGACGACAATAGGCTCGCCTCCTATTACGTGGGACTTAAACATGGTTGGCCAACAATAGGTAAAAAAAAAAATACACCTATGCCTAACCCTTCGGGGATACAGGCGTGAAACTATGTTATGTTATGAATTTAGGTTAAAAAGACCGGCCTGTCTGCCTAATACTCTTTAGAATCACAACATTTATTAGTTGGTGATTGGATATCATTTTGACACGCGCCTATCGGTTTGGCTACCTAATTGGCTAATCGAGTTTCTTTATTAAAAGCCGACAGCTCTACTACAGTGACAGCGACTTCTTTTGTAAAACGCCGCAGTTTAGTACCTAAACATTTCGATATTTGGTCAAAGCGAGCCGACGCCTAAAGACTAATGTACACTGCACCATTTTTAATTCAACATCTTTTTATTTTGGAAATTCAGTTCACATTTTTGATAAGTACTCTAATGTAGGATTATTTGAAATTTTCTTTACCTGACATTGAAAACCATTCTAAATTTGTTTTTACTTTCGTTAAGTACCTAATTACCCAATAAAGATAATTCTAATAGGCTCCTATTAAGTTACTGTTCTTCACAGATAAATTTAGTCAAAAATGGATATCTTTGACCGTCCTCGTGTCAGTAGTAGCTAGGTCACTATGCAGCTTTATTTTTACCCGACTACGCGAAGCAAAAAGGAGGGTTATTGTACTTTCGAATCTTATTTACCTACAATTATTACGGTTAGTTACTAGTATTGCCTCCGTGGCGTATTGGCTAGCGTATGCGACTGCTGATCACGAGGTCTCAGGTTCGATTCCCGGACCGGGCAAAAATAGTTATTGGGTTTTTTGGAAATGTTCCCGGCAGACGGCAATAGGCTGGCCCCCTATTACGTGGGACGTAAACATAGTTGGCGATCCGTGGGTGGAAAAAATACACCTCTGCCTAACCCTTCAGGAATACAGGCGTGAAACTATGTTATGTTATGTAGTTCCTTATTTTGTTTATTTGTCATATTATGTTACTCAATAACGAGAAGTGTTATTGTAATTGTATGTGAAATACATAAACACAAGCCACGTGCTCTTTCTGTATTATTCGCTCTTGTGTGGTTCGGTCTAGTGTACATACACCTTAATTATGTCGCAGTTTCAAAAGATATGTACCTACTTCCCAAAATAAATTTAGTAGTATTCCTGCTGTCGTACTTGTCAGTTCGTCGCGTTGGACTATTCGGATTGCAGTGACTTCGTGTGGTAGTCATGGCAGATTATGGAAACAATGAATATTACGATATGATATTGTGTGTCGGTGCGGTGAGGCATAACAATCTTGTTGCTGCCCGCGAATTGTACCACCGTCGGTACCGGAATAGGAGGCTTCCCTCATACGCCTGTTTCCGAAGGTTGGTGCACAGGCTGCACTCAACTGGGTCTTTCCACAGCTCCGACCGTGGTGGAAGACAGAGGAGTGAGGCTTCGTTTCAAGCGGAAGAAGCAATTTTAAATTTTTTTGATGACGATCCGAGGCGGAGCACCCGTGGTGCTGCAGCTGCTTTAGGTGTCACACAGATGAGCGCGTGGCGTGCTCTAAAGAGAGATAGGCAGCATCCATACCATTACCGGCGTACACAGGAGTTAACGGTGACGGACTACACACCTCGACATAATTGTGCGTGGTACCGCGACCGGCTCACGACGCGGTCCGTACCTCACCGAGCCGAATTATGTATTGAAAGGGAAGGACGGCACATTGAACCATTCCTTTAGTGGTGTGACTGCTAAAACCTATCTACCTACTTCTATCTGTGTATCCTGTATCATGTTGTGATGTACCTATGCTGCTTTTAAAGTACTAGTGATCAAATAACTACATATTTAAGTACCTAAAAACTTACTAATTAGCTAAATCAAAACCAACATGTGATGTGGTGTATTCCGTGTATTTAATTTCTGAAAATTCTGAAGTGTAAGGCGCAGCATACAAATAAGAAGGATGGTATGTACCTATGCTTTGTTTATGTTTATGGTAGTATAGGTACGTCCGTAAGTAGGTTAACAAACAACGGCTCCGCCCAAAAATGGCGGTCTCTTCAAAAGTAAGGGTTGTCTAAGAAAAGAAATTGAAAAATAATATTTTTATTTTGTAGGTTTTTTTTTTATTGACTTATTCAAATTTAAACGTCACAATACTATTGAGATAATACATATGGCTCACATAACGTAGCATTGAAGGCATGTACTACCCTTTGTGTTTCACGCAGTATAGTATATATTTTTATATATAATTATATTAAGATTATGAGAGCAAATAGAAAAAAAAATGACTATATACTACGAAACATTTTGTAGTTTAAGAATGTCTTGCATCTATGATAATACAATTTTCCCATAATTAAATACTACCACTGAAACTGGTATCATTACGCACGCATACAAACAAAAATTGCACAAGCGTAATGACAGCTGTCACGCACACTAGCACAATAATTCCCGCCCGATTTTTATGACGTTTATAGGAGTGACACTCCATCTAGATAAATATTTAATCTAATGATCTATAGTCGGAATTATAATTCGATTCCACATTTGACATTAGCTACTGTCATTTTGTAAAATATTGATACCACATATTATTAGTGTAGTTGATGAACACAAAAATCGATAAAAAATCGCGATTTATGTTTATGTAATCATAATATTGGTGTGCCAATTAAAGACTAAATTATTGATTTTTATTTAAATAAATACATTATTATTCATAATAATTATTTATTACTTAGTAACCGCTGCTTTTTTTTATAAAAAGTTAATATTTTTGTTTTTTATATTAAAAACAAAACTTATAATAAAAGAGCCTAGATAGTTTTCTGTATTGGCAACCCGTGCGCGCTCGTGCAGCTATCACCATTTTGTTTATCCTGTCATTCGGCTTCATTCTCCCAGTCTAACTGCACGAATATCTTGTTTCATTGCGCATCGATATTTTGTTGTGTTTTTGTTAAAGTTATGTTACGTTGTGTTTGTTGTTACGTTTATAGTTTTTTGTGAACTTTGAGTGATCTATTTGATTTGGTTTTCCATCAAAATGGATCCTCAGCCAAGTACATCACAAAAAGACGTGGATGTTTTCTTGTCCCCAAGAAAAAAACTTCTACGAAAAGCTTACACTGTTACTGAAAAAGTAATGATCCGCAACGCCTACAAGTACGTGAAAAATGAAACTTCTGCGCAATTGGAGGCCTTTGAAGTTGTGGAAGAAAACGAATGTATGAGCAAAGTTGCTGACATATTGGGAATAACCTCACGCTCTGTTTGTAACGTTTTGAAGGAAGTAAATAAAGGTGCGCCGCCAACTCCTCCTAAAAAAACTGGACCAAAGCGAAGTTTCAAAGATAAAATTGGTGAATTTACATTCTCCGCAATACGAAGAATTGTTCATTAGTTCTTTTACCGAAATGAACCTCCAACCATTGCAAAGGTTAGCCAATCAGTCAGACAGTATTATTTTATACCTACATCTTTTATATAAAACTAATGGTTTCAAACTATTATAAAATTTACTATTTTAGATTTTACAAGTGATGAACGATGATCCAGAAATGCCTAAGGTTTCCAAAGACACCATCAGAAAAATTTTGAAGCATCTTAATTTTAAATTTATTGCACGGTCACGCAAGAGCACACTTATTGATCGAAATGATATAATAACATGGCGCCAGCGTTACTTGCGATCTATATGTCAGTTTCGACGAGAAGGTAGACATATATATTATCAAGATGAAACTTGGGTTAACGCGGGTAAGGCTAACATTTTGAATTTATATACATTTTACATTAAATTTAATAGTAATATTGAATGTTCATGTACTATATTTATTTTTAGGTCATACTGTAAAAAATATTTGGGTGGAGTCACATCATCTCGGCAAGCGTTTTTGGAGGGACTGACCACTGGATTAAAAAATCCACCTGGAAAAGGTAAACGTCTCATAATTAGCCATATAGGTAGTGAAGAAGGCTTCCTGCAAGAGGGGCTCATGATTTTTGAAGCAAAGAAAAATTGTGAAGATTACCATGATGAGATGAATGCAGTTTGTTTTGAGGAGTGGTTCGCTGGAGTCTTACCAAAATTAAGATTGAGTTTCAATTGTGGTGATGGATAACGCACCTTACCATTCCCGAAAATTGGAAACGGCACCAACAATGAGCCGGAAAAAAGCTGCAATTCAAGACTGGCTTTTAAATAAAAATATTCATTACGAACCAGATATGGTTAAAGCTACGCTTTTAGAACTGATTCTACATAACGAGTCTTTTAATAAGTACGCTGTAGACGAAATGGCAGCACAACATGGGATCACGGTTTTAAGACTGCCCCCTTACCATTGCGAGCTGAACCCTATCGAATTGATATGGGCGCAGGTAAAGGGCCATGTAGCTCAAAATAATAAAACCTTCAAATTGACAGACGTGAGAAATTTATTTGAGGAAGGCATTCAAAAAATTACGGCTACCGAATGGTCTAAATGCGTATCCCATGTTGTCAAAGAAGAGGAAAAAATGAGTAGGCTAGATATGTTAATTGACAATATCACAGACACATTTATAATAAATGTTACAGAAAGTAACAGCGATAGCGATAGCAATGACGGCGACGATTAATAAAATAAAATATTACCATAATACATCTATTTGTTTTATTTCTCATGTTCCTTAATGATCACATTTTTTTATTTATTTCACACACAATTATTAAAGAAAACTCTCAGATCCTTAATAAAATTAATCGTCATAACTAAATTATCCGTTCAGAAATATTTAATTTCCTGATATACTTAGTTTCTATTAAAGTAGTAGTTGTTTAGATATACTACTATAAACGAGAGGAATCGATCCGGAAATATTGCATTTCCGTATCGAATAATTTCGCAACGTCACTATTTAGTACTTATTTTGATATTTTTATATATATTTCTAGCATTTGACATGCTTAGCAACATACATTAAACACAAAGTGAAAAATGTGAAATCGAAAATAACAGTCACGAGCAGGATTCGAACCTGCATCTCCTGGATACCGTCCAGATGCTTTGCCAATTCAGCCATCATGACCCTTGCTCCCGATTGCTAATCTCGATAACACATTCATACTTAACGTCTTTGGGTGACGCCTGCACCATCTGTCGGAAGTATTATATATATATTTAGTACTTGTCATAACGTTGCAACACTGAAATTGTCAAATCTGGAATAGAATTAAAATTCTGACTTTAGGCATGCCTTAAGTTTAAGTTCTGTCGTTTCCATATTTCCCGGCAATTTTGAATTTGAAACTGTTTTATATTCGAATGTGTTTAAATTTTGAATCTCAAAACAGTTGAAAGTATTAGGATTAATGCTATTGTTTAGTCACAGCGTCGATTGGAATCTGTCAGGTTACGTACGAAAATGTATCTTTCTAAGGAAAATGTTAGTGCAATAATTTTCTACAACTTTAGAAGAGGCCTGACACGGTTTTAGTGTTTTGAAGAGCTAACATCTGTGTTAAGTGATGAAGCCCCATGTCTGAGGACTGTCGTTATATATTATACTAGTGTTAGTAACAAATCTCGCGAAGGACGCCCGAAATCCGCCTTCACTGAAGATAACATCATTGCTGTGAGACGACTAATTCTCGAAGATCGTCATGTGACGTATCGAGAAATAGAGGCTCTACTAAGCATCTCAGGGACAACCATTCAGAAGATCATGCATGAAGCGCTTGGTGTGAGAAAGCTAGTTTGCCGTTGGATACCGCATCTGCTTTCCGACGATCACAAGGCGGCCCGCGTCAGATGGTGTAAGAAAACTCTGCAAAGGTTCAACCGACGAGAGTCAAAACACGTCTACGACATCATCAGTGGTGACGAATCTTGGATCTATGCCTACGCTCCTGATTCCAAACAACAATCTACAATCTGGGTCTTTCAAGACAAGCCAAAGCCGACTAAAGTTGTTCGTTCTCGAAGCACATTAAAGAAGATGGTGGCCGCGTTCATTGGAAAAACCGGCCATGTTGCGACTATTGCACTTGAAGATCGTAGAACGGTTAATGCAGAGTATACCAGTTTGTTTACCACAAGTCATCGCCGAACTTCGAAAATCTAACTCAAAGCGACGCATCATCCTGCACCACGACAACTTTTGCGTTCACACAGCGCTCGTCAAACGATTGAGTATTTGAAGCAGGAAAAAGTAGAAATTCTTGACCATCTGGACTGTATGGAAGTCCTGACCTAAGCCCTTATGATTTCTTTACATTTCCTAAAATTAAGAAAAGTCTTCGTGGTCAAAGGTTCCAGTCCGGTGAAGAAGCAGTCGACGCTTTCAAGTCAGCCATTTTGAACACTGGTTTGAAATAAATTGATATGGCGGCGAAGATAATAGAATGGAGCTATTTCTTTGTAAATTCTATTACCAACAATTAAATTAAACAATGTGACAAATTGCGAAGTAGAATTTTAGTTTCGGTGTCACTAACACTGTTTTGCATAAACACCAAGTCAGTTGTGGTTTGAGGACAACGAATTCTCCAAGATAAATTAATTCTGAAATTCTGGTCGCTCTGTCATATTCTCTTAGCTCTTCTTGATTTATGTTATATTTTTAGACATTGTTTTCTTCTTGATATTGTTTAGGAAGTGGGTTTTAGGATCCTTTATTGGGACTTAGCACATAGGTACGTCATGATGGACTACCCGCTGCTTTTACTTGCTGAAGTGCTGTGACGCAATTATGTATTTTCTTAATTTAGACACAGGCGTCTTATGTTCTTATTTTTATATATTTTGTTAATTACTTGTCATTCTTGGCCATTTAAAAGGAGATAAAGTGTGAATTATAGCAGTGCTAGAGTGTATAATAAAAAGATTAAACTGGAATAATATTGGTACATGCGTTGATGGAAAACATATCAATTACCTGAGGTTCGCTGACGACCTGGTCTTGCTATCTGAAAACAGTACGAAACTAGAATAAATGATAAGTACACTACTAAAATCCAGTAGAGAGGCAGGCCTCGAAATAAATTACAAAAAGACTAAAGTGATGACTAACTCTTCCAAAAATCAAATAAGAGTCGAGAATGTTTTAATAGAATATGTTGATTCATATATTTACCTTGGCAAACGAGTCTCCTTCGACAAACAAAGCAATGAACAAGAAATCGATAGAAGGATAAAAGGAACATGGACTAAGTTTTGGAGCCTTAAGGAAATTTTAAAAAGTTTGTGTTCTTCTTTATTTTTTTATGTTTCTCCCGATGCTATTTCTTCACTTAACTAAAACTGATCGACTCGAACTGATGACGACGCTTAGTATAAGCCCAATTTACCAATAATACCATTAATTCTTAAATATACATATAATATTGAAAACATAATTTTATGCCTGCCAGCTGACGAACTTTGGGCCACCTTTAATTTTGCCTTACATTATTTATTAATGCCTACATTAAATAAACATTTATGCGGACATTAAAGAACAAAATTGCTACAACTATTACGTTTCTAGGTGACATTAATGGACTGGTCGTCATAATAAAATACAATAACATACAGTCCTTCATCTAACTAATGTAATTAGAATAAGAAAAGTCGTTCCAGATTCAATAAATAAACGCGTGTTCTAAAATTGTTTCCTTAACTAAATTAAGTTGCTGCCGTACTCGATAAAAGGTATAGGAATAATCAATTTCAATTTTACTGCTCGCCTTTTATCTAATGGCTATGACATAAATGAACCAGCAGAGTACTCGCACTTAAGATAATTATGAGAATTAACATTAATATATATTTCGTTAATGCTTCTCTTTATTGTACATTACACTAGACAATTAAATACAGGAGAAATATAACAGAAAAACTATGTGGTGTTATCGCATGCTGCAATATTCTGAGCAGTTGTAAATGAACTACGGCCCACGGGATGATTTGGGTTCGCTCATGATAATGGGTGAGAATTCTCCATTGACATCAAATCACTGGTGGTCAGTGCGGTTTCTTTTCGGTATTTTTTTCCCTGGCAGTGAAGTTATCGACATATTCATATAACTACATCATACAAATCAAATTAAATATAATTTATTTCAGAATCTAGATCCATATTACATATTGACAAATTAAGTTAAATTAAATAATAAATGAAATGAAATTATAAATTAGATACATTAAATGGTAGAATCAAAATCAAAATTAAATTCAACATAATACACACAACAAGACAATTATTATTATATTACTATTGCAAGCCTCATGAGCGAAGCGTTGAGGTGTGTTCTACTCCCGGTTGACACGGCACAGCTAATTTTTCAAACTTAAAATGTCTATATTTATCATATATTGCACTTGTAAAAAAATATCTACACATACATATAAAGAACAAACACAATTTTTAACACTCAAGATATTTTTGATGCCATTTTTGTTATTTAAACTAGTTAAAAAACTGTTTGAAAAAAATCTGGCTTGGACGTCCGTGAGTTGTAGGTAATATATGTTAAGACGATAACGACCAAAATACTTTACTAATCAAGTCTTTTTTTTTTTCGTTTACGAATTATTATGACTAGGAATAGAGCCCTATTACTTTTCACGTTCTGATTCGATGTGGTTTAATTGTTATAAAATAAACAAAAAAATACTGAATATTTACGGCATTTACACACTACACTTACTTACACTAAAACCAGCGTCTTTCATGAGAACTACCTTTTTACGTAGGTACGCATAGCCACCGGAGGTTTTACTATCGTCAACAGAACGCCGTTCGCCCGGCCGGTACATTATTTTTTGTTAAAAGAAAGTTCTTACCTTTGCTTGACGAACTGATGATATTTGTCAAGTATAATAACTATTTTATCCATAACAATAATTAAAAACACTAAACACACGTAAATAATAACACACCAACGTTATTAAACACGAAAAAAACATATTTTACATTCCACAATTTTTTTTTGCGTGGCCTTGGCGTCACGGTGTTTTCACTTAGAACAACAAAGTATAAAATTATAAGGCAACCAAGTTAGGAAGATAAATGGTGTAGAGATTTCTTGTTGAACTCATTGATTTTTAAATAAGTCGTATAATATTGTCCAAAGTTGCGATTTTCTATTGATAGATGTCACTGTTTTAAAGTAAAAGAGATATTGACAATTGCAGCCCTAGATGTTGCTAGTGGCAATTTTAGATGTCGATATCATTGTATTCAGTTGCTGTTGTATATATAGAGCCACAATATTGTTTTTTTTTTGTAAGGAAACTAGCGATGTCTTTTTGTTTTCTATAATTGTTTTTTTTTTACAATTTAATAAATTATTCAATTTTACATGTTTATATATATGCACTTATGCAGGTATATATGTAAACTCATGGATTATTGTTCTTACTAATTGCCAGATGGCGCCTTGCAAAATGACTGAGAGGTAGACCAATATAGAAGTACTTCTTAAAATTAGCGCTAGATGCTAGATGGTAAGACATGAAACCCACATTAGTACTTTTTGAAATTAGCGCTATCTATGTGATTTATTGAAAACTACTTGTAAGACCAATACATTATTAGTTACTTATCAAATAATCAATTTTATTGTGAAAAATGAAGATTATGAGGCGTGTAGTTTTGGATTTTCCAAAGTATATTGCATTATGCTATAAGAATCATACGCTTGTCACATTTTCTTATCATCTTGAGTGACGCTCCTGCTATTTGTCGGATGTATATGCATACATTATTCGGACCAGGTAGGCTTCATCTATCTATACTATTATAAAGCTGTAACAGAGCTATGTCTGTACATTTAAGACATTTGAGGAGAAATTACTGTAATAGGCTATATACCCGTGTCTGAACACAAATACTTTTTTTTGTCTGTTTATCTGTACTGTTTGTTCATTCGCGCATCACGCAAAAATTACTGAACGGATTTTGATGCAACTTTTTTTATCTAATAGCTCTTGATTAGACTTAAAAACTGTTATACACTTTATCCCGCTACTATGTCAGGAACCTGAGATATGACCCAAAAACTAGCTTTTGGCTGCGGCGGAGCCGGCTAATTGTTACCTACAATTAAGAATCACACCACATGATTAAACAGCTCTAAAAATAATCACATGTTATCTTTAGAAATATAACAAATGTGATAGCGCGAATGATTGTTTTTCACGCTTTCAAGCAGTTTATTACTCAACAGATCAACATAAAGAAATAAAAAACAGCGAACGAATGTTTGTAATTACCATGGCTGCTAGAAATTATAAGCATTCGGTTCAGCACATTCCTTTTCTCTGCTCAATAAATAGCATATATGCCGCAAGCCGACTAGGTCATGTCGCCTTCAAGTAGGTCAGTGACGTCACAGTGGGCCCCCGCCTCAAACCGCAGTTTCGAGTGAACCGTCATTGCGTTCGGTTCGGACGCATCTTACGTTTAAATAAGTATTTAAAATTCTTTTAATCATGAAGTGCGCTCTTGATGGGTGTAGAAATCAGGATCAAACTTAAAACAAAATGGCATAACATTTTATGTGTCAGTAGTTTAAATTTGTAAATATATGCATTTTAAAACACATTTTCTTGTTTAATTACAAAGAGACATCTGTCGTCGGAAAGTTGCGTTCTGACCACAACTTACCAATATCGTCATTTTAATATTATAAAAGCATATTATAAGAATTCGGGACAAATAAGTAAATTTAGTTTAATTTCTTTATTAACCTTAAGCGTCCAGAGGCTCTTACATGTGAACACCTAAGCAACCAGTGTCATTTATTTCTTGTTTTTTCTCTATCGGCATGGACGTAGTAACGTTATTAATTTACTTAGTCAATTTTCAATGAAACAGACTAAAATTCTACCACAATATTTATACTGTGAACACAAAACTGTTGAGTAAAACAGACTCGTACGCGCAAAACCATAGCGAATAAAAGCGTTTCGCACTATTTTGAATATCAAGTTTCAGTTCAGTCGAGTCGTTTGTCGTGTGTATACATCACATTAGAAGCAAGAGCGGTCAATACGTAGTTATAATATTTAGACAAATGTCTGTACAATGTGCTAAAAGTGTTTTATTATGTGTTCATTGTGTATATTTTAAATGCAAACATAGAAGTTTTTCAAGACCTTCCGAGCGGGTTTATACTAAGAATTCTGTAGAATTGTTTATATAATACAATTCTAAATGTACATTAAAACAAAGTTTTATTGCTTGTAAAATTGTTAATAATTATTTAACAACGTTTGAAAATAACAGTTTCGTATTGTATGTAATTTCTAAAAAATCAGTTTCATTTTGACTACTCGACCGTAAGTACTATACACAGCGTTATCTCCAAGATTAGTCAATTGAGAGTAACAAAGGCCCCGCCAAGCGCACAGTGTTTGCTTTGGCAAAAGCCGCCATTTGTTATTTTATATTAGTTTAAAATCTCGTTTTTGTTTAGATAATAGTAATGTGTACGTGAAGTGAAATATTAAAGTGATTGACAATGAAGTGTGCTAGCTAATACAATAATTGAAATTACAAAATTTCAATGGGAAAATACAAAACTAAAAAAATACAAAAATAATTCGGCAGGTCGTGAGAAATTATGTAAGTACTAGATTTAAATTGATTTTTTATAGTTTAGAAAACATTTAAGACTTCATAATTCACTTGTATTCGCTAGTATACTTCACAAGGAATTTTGTTGTCGCTTAAAGGGTTAAAATATTAATTATTTCAAAGATTTATTGCTTAGTTACTAGAAATTTGAAAAAATAATAATTGGAAACTGATGTGTCATCTGTCGGTGAGTATTCGAAAATAATTGATAACAAAAGAGTTTACGTCGTTCCACCGAACCCATCATCGAATATATTAGTCATGTAATGTGTTATTTGTTAAATTTCTTTTTTTTTCTTGTTATTTGTTATCATTTTAGATTCCCAATTTATACAGAAATTAGAAACGCATGAATACGTTAGGACTGTATGATGGAAATTGTGCTAATAGGGATGGATTAATTTGTCCCAAGATGCCGATGATGGTGGTAGCCGTCCCTTTTTTTTTAGTTTTCGCTGTGGATATGCATTTACGCATCCCCCCCGGTGAGAAGGTGGGGGTATGTAGAGCTCGCCGAGCGCTCGGATTTTAGTTGCGCCCGGAATACACACTTAAACCACAGCGGCCCTTTCCACGCCTATTAGCGGGGCGCCGGAGGGTCATCTTTAGACATTCTACTCCGACGCCCCAGGCGGATGGCCTACTAGCCACGCCATGGTGTCATCAAGGCGGTGGGAGGAGGTGAGCGTAGCAACGCGCGCTGTCTCCTCCGGCAGGCCAGCAGAGGTCTGTTCAACGACCGGGGCAGCCACAGTGGACCGTGCAGCCACCTTCATACAGACTGGTTCAGTTGGTCCGATCCCCGAAAGCAGCATAGCCGCCTCAAGCCGCGTGAGCTTGGCCTCCAGCTCCATCACCTGAGAATTGAGGCGGCAATTTTTTGCATTTCTGCCACCTCTGCCGCGAGGTGGTCGTTAGCCGCCTGTAGACGCTGTGTCTCCTCATTGGTGGAGCACCTGGCCAGCGCCCCACCTTCTTTATGTCGGCGATCACCTCCTTTACGGTGCGCACGAAGGTTCCCTTGATGTTTGTGGACTTTGTGGTCACCCTGTTAGGGATGGCCGCGTGGTCCTAGGCTCTCTTTTTCAGATCCGTAACTCACAGGGACTTAACATCCTCCTTGGACTCACGGATCTTCAGAGAGAGCTGCTTGATTTCCTCTTCGGCTTGCAGCTCACCTTCGGCGCGCTTCGCTCTACGAGCGGCAGCTTCCGACACAATTGGCCCCGGTTTAAGAGGCCGCGTAATTCCCCGCCCTCTGCGGGCAGTGCGCGCCTGCGGCGTCGGTTTTATATATAGAATTGTAGTTTTTTTTAAACTAGATTTTTTTATATCGGTCTAGTAGTTTTGGAGCCTATTCAATGCAAACCAATAATCAAATCTTTCCTGTTTATAATATTAGTACCTATAGATGTGGTCCAGCCATCCTAACGCATATAGTATGTTCTGGAACAAACTGTTTTGCTTGTAACGCCGTAGTGGTAAAAAGACAAAATAAATTAAAGAAAAATTTGCTCTATTACGCTGTAAAATACTTTTCACCGCTAGATGGATTTTGATCTAGGGGTGGAGCTATTGTTGTACCTCGTCCCCCGAACACCCGCATTTAGCAACGCTTCGTTCTAAAGAGATTTTGCCTTGAAACACCTCCGCTATTTTTCCGTACTCCGTGGAAAATATTTTTTCAAATTATTTTCAGAGATCTGTGCGTAATCAACCAAATCTTCATCATTAGTGTCTATAGATTGTATTTGTCATGTATCTATATATACTACACTATAATAAATATATAATATAGTATAGTAAATGTTGTATTACGAACTAGTACATGTTCACGCTATTGCGATATGTGCTGATATAAACTCTATAATTCATATAACTATTATATTCCCCGGGGTGCTGTAAGGGTGCGGAACGAAAATGCGTATGAGAGGAAATATCTAGCCGAAATTAAAACCATAAATCTGGTTGATAGCTAATCAGCCAGATAACGTGTTTCTACTGACTAGGAATATTATGGGTAAAATTTGATATTTAGATTGTATTTGTCATGTATCTATATATACTACACTATAATAAATATATAATATAGTATAGTAAATGTTGTATTACGAACTAGTACATGTACACGCTATTGCGATATGTGCTGATATAAACTCTATAATTCATATTACTATTATATTCCCCGGGGTGCTGTAAGGGTGCGGAACGAAAATGCGTACGAGAGGAAATATCTAGCCGAAATTAAAACCATAAATCTGTTTGATAGCTAATCAGCCAGATAACATGTTTCTACTGACTAGGAATATTATGGGTAAAATTTGATATTGCTGTTATACATTTATTCTATAAAAAATATTACTAAAATATGTGGCCTATCAGAATTATTTGGATATGTATGCTAATTAAGTGAATAAATAGTCAGATCACTTTTATGGGGTGTATTTGTTGTGCACAAGTGCTCACAAATGTACAGAGTTGTTATTAACATATCTTCATTAGCTTGGTACGCATGTTTGCTTGTATGTGTGTAATAATGTAATACAATAATTTGAGAGAAGTTTATCCGTTTTTAGGTTTCCGTAGCCAACAAGGAACCCATATAGATTCACCATGTCCGTCCATCCGCTGTTTGTAGCTTAGGTAGATACTTAATACTAGAAAGCTGTAATATGGAATTAATATACATATTAGTCACGTCGACTAAATGACAAAATAAAATCTTGAAAAACACTTGATGTTTTTCTCGTGTCATAGTGTGGGGATGATTTTTCTTGTCTATCGAGCTCGCCTATAGTGTGGAGTGTCGTTGGATCGGTCCTTTAAAAATATAGTGGGTTTGTGAAAACAATTTGTCGAATAAGGAGCCCGTTTGTGAAATATTAAGGCTTAAATTTTTGTTAGGTTCGTCATATATGGATATAAAATACGACTTAGGTATTACTTAAATCTAGAATGCGACTTAATAGCTAAGCCAACCAATTCACACCCTTAACGTCTTGAGCGACTATTTTTACTACCTAAAATTCAATATCCTACACATTAATAACTTACAATGCACACCTTTCAAAATGTACGTTTTATACCGAACATTTAGTTTAATCAGATGAATGGAGCTGCAACAATCCTAAGTAGTTACGTGTCTTTCATATTCATTATGTTTTTTATATAGCTTTGCCGTTTATGGTACTCTCGTCATGATAGCCGCCAATTGCATTGTTAGAGGTAGAAGTGTCAATAATCCTGAATGTCTCTTTATATTAATTTTGCTACTTCTGGCTGACTTTTGTATAAAAAATAATAGATTCGATATATATAAACAAATGTTATTGTCAGTTCTACAGAACCGCGTTACATTTTATCAATGTAAAGGATAAATCCAGTACAGACAACCTGATAGTGTGACAATGAGATGAGATTTTTGTGTGCGTCCTGAGTGACAGCATATCGCACATGCGGAATCCATTGAAAATTACTCGACATGATTGTATCTGTTCGGAGTATGGGCGTCCCCCACTAAAACAATTTTTGTACGAGCAGATACCGCATACCCAATGCGTCGTCACTCAGGACGCGCACTTAGGTAATGAAGCGCACCAACGTCTTATCAGGGGTTCACCTCGTATCAAGCCAGAACAAGATTTGCATCAATTGTCAGTATGGCTACAACTTTTCTTTAATAGTTAATTGAAGGATATATTATTAAACACGTATAGTGGTCAGTAAAATGAAATAATTTGCCATTGAGAATGACGATTATCATAATAGTATTTAAAATTCCTTACCTTTTTGACGGTGAGATAAGTATAATGATGATCTTAGCGTTAGGGACGAGAGCATGGGCCCGTCTCGGTACTAAATCACCGTCAAAGTAAGTCGCCGACTTTTCAAACGTGATCTGCGTATCGTTGCTCAGGTTCGGCGGGAAGAAATTCAGGTACCTAATGAACGAATACTTTAATAAATGTAATCTTTATTTTAAAACATTTCCAGCACCATATAAATGAACTACGTGGCCGTAGTTTTCCAGCATGTTCACGAATAGACGTGTACGAAATTACCACAAGGTAAGGTCTTACAAAAACAATCGCCGTAACGAGTGGGGTGGTGACACCTTGCATTCTTTCCATTATCACCACAAGTAAAAAAAAGTTTTTCCTAACACAAGCTTTAATTGGGTTAAATGAAGGACATAATAAAAAAATTAAGTAGCTAAATTAAATGGTATTGAAATTTTCGATTTCACCTTTATTTGAACAGCGAAAACACAATCTTACTTCATTACCAAGACTCCTTTCATTTTCTTTACAAAATGTCTTATTAGACGTAAACTTAGAGAAGCCAATTTCTTTACGAGAGCTATAGATCAATATCTGAAATAAAAAGCCTTTAAAAATTTCTCGTAGAATTTTTTTGTGATATTTATCTATAGCCTTGTTTTAAATTGTATTTTGAAAAAAAATTACAAACATTTTAAACGCGCATCGCATCGTAAATTTCTCTGAAAAAATGTTAAGCCTGAAACATTTTATTTTTATTTACTAGTAAAAAAAGGTCCACTCAGTCAGCAAGCAATGGTATCGATACTGCTCATCCACTTTCTCTCCTTTTCTTAGAGTAGGCAACCACTATAGGCGGACCACTGATGTTATGTCTAAATTTTCTAGTAGTTCGCCAATATAGGCGGACGGTCCGCAGCGGGTTTAGTGGATGATGGCCCCACTACCTTGCTCGTTGCGCCAAACGACAGGAAGTGCGGTTAGGATCATTTTTTCCCGCCCTAAAAAAAAAGGGTAGGTAAGTGCGAGTGATGCCCGTTTACCCGACGCCATATTTGTGCATAGAGATAAATAATGTACCATAGAGTGACCTATTTATATTATAGTGACCCAATTCTGCGGTTACGCAGACGAAATCGTAAGCAGCAATTAGTGCCGAATAAAAATCTTAACTATGCCTTAACCTTTTAATGTAGGCTTAAAAGGTAAATGTTTAATCAATTTCAAGGAGAGCACTCTCTTTGTTAGCTTTTGAATTTTAACGTAATCGTGTTAAGAAGGGGCTGGGAGAGCTTAAAATTACGAAAATAAAAATACGATAACTCGTCGAAGAAAAACGGATTGGATCAAGATTGAAAGCTGCTATATTCGCAATATGTTGTATTCGGTTTATGGCTGTAAACGAGATCAAACTGGAGAGTTTGTTCGCGATTACAACCTTCAAAGACATAAACTCCTTAGCAATGTACCGCAACAAAGTTTCCGCTAGTTCTGAAACGTACATAAATTGCAAATGTGCCAATAAAACGCTACATAGCATGCTTGATTTTTATTAAAACTTTAATAGAAATTGCATTTGCGAAAGCTGCCGGAGCATTATGGTTTTACCATACAAGGTAAGTATTAGGTACGCTTGTAGAACAAATAAAATCTTATTGAAAATAACATTCTTTAATACCTATGGGTTCAACTATTTTCCATTTCTCATGGTTGCGGATAAGCTACGAGCAATCTGATTACAAGTGGTAGGGTAGATAAGGTACCACTGAAGTAATCCAACATAGTACCAGTGGTCCGTCAACACAGGAGGAGGGACGGCACACGGCGGGTTTCCTTAGTGGGTGAGGGCCCCACACTACCCTGTTCGTTCCCCCGAACGACGGGGTGTACGTATCGGCACATTTTTTCCCGCCTTAACAAAAAAAAAGTAATCGTAAGTACTGTGACACAAATCAAATATTACGCGTCACACGACACTAAAAATCATGAGCTTAGTAATCAGGTTGGCATATTAAAATAAGAGGCTAAGTAATTTTAATTCTTCATGAAATTAAAACCACGCAAAAGGAATAAATGGAATACAATAATTAACCCGACATCACAGATCCATATCTTGTTTTTAAAAATATTTTGCCTGGAGGCCAACGCTTTTGGCCTTGCTAATAAGAGTAGGATTACCAGATATAAAATGTGAAAGTCCGGAGAAAAAACTTGTTTCCTAATTTTTTTTTCTGTTTTAATGGGTTTTCTGTTTTTCTTTTCTTTTAAAGCACCTCTGTATTAGAGCCAACAAAACAAAAAAAAAACAATTATTTATATTCGTTCAGCCATTTTTGAGTTTTAGGGAGACTAACGAACAGCAATTGATTTTTATATATATAGTATAGATATGTTTAGTCAACCTTAAATAACTTGTACTCAAAATATAATATAAACAATGTCAAATCCTTATTTTTGATAATGTTAACATTATATTTTTTTTTTTATATTATGAGCGTTGTAAACGAGCTTATGGCCAACACCAGACATAATAATAATAATTCTATATTAACTTAAAAACATAATATGTACACAAAATATCACTCGCATCTCCAAGGAAAGGGATAGTAGGTGGATAGGAAGGATATTAGGCAGAGTATATAGGTAGGATATTAAGGAGATTCCTGGCCACCTTAGGGACCTCGGAGGTGGTCAGGAGGATCGGGGCGCTGGGGCTTAGGGTGGCCCTGGATAAATCGGAGGCTCTACTTTTCCATGGGCCCCGACGTCGGCCACCTGCTGGCGCCTAGATCACGGTGGACAAGGTGCAAATAGAGGTGAAGGCCCAGATCAAGTATCTGGGCCTGGTGCTGGACGGGCGGTAGCGCTTTCGCGAACACTTCCGCCAACTGTCCCCGAGGCTCGTCGGCGCTGCGTCCGTCCTTGCACGGCTCATGCCGAATATGGGCGGACCCAACAATGCGTGCCGACGGCTTTACGTGGGAGTGGTCCGGTCGATGGCGCTGTACGGGGCACCTGTGTGGGCGGAGTCCCTGGACGCGCCGAATAGGGCTCTTCTGTGGAGACCACAAAGAGTCGTCGCGTCCAGGCTAATACGCGGATACCGCACAGTGTCGACCGAGGCGGCTTGCGCGTTGGCCGTAACTCCTCCGTGGGACTTGGAGGCGGAGGTGCTCGCCGAGGTGTATTGGCGGGCGTCACAAGAGCGGGCTAGGGGCGGTCGCCTCCTGCCCAGCGAGATGGCCAGGTGGCAGGGCGATGCCCGCCGTGCTGCAATAGCCAGTTGGAGGGTGCGGCTGGAGACGCCCCGGGCCTGTCTCTGGACCGTAGAGGCGCTCCAGCCTGTGCTGGAGGAGTAGGCGGGGCGACAGCACGGAGTCCTTACCTTCCGACTGGTGCACGTACTGTCGGGGCACTGTTGCTTCGGCAGATATCTGCACATAGTCGCAAGGAGGGAAGCGACTCCGGGCTGTCACCATTGCGGCTGCGACGAGGACACGGCGCAGCACACGCTCGAGTCGTGCCCGGCTTGGGACGGGCAGCGCTGTGAACTAGTCGCGGCAATAGGGCCGAGCGTCTAGCCGTCCAGCTCTAGCTGCCGAGCGTCGTCAGAGCGATGCTCGGCTGCGACAGGAATTGGGCCGCGGTCGCTGCCTTCTGCGAGGAGGTTATCTCGCGAAAGGAAGCGGCGGAAAGGGCCAGGGAAGAGGATTCTTCCGCTGACGCAAACCGCCGCCAGCGACTGGGGTGGCGCAGGCGTGAGTACTTGCGCCTCATGCCGCACTGGCTGAGGCTGCGGGTGGATGGACCGGGGAACGTCCGCCACCCGCAAGGCCTCCCGCGAAGGTGCGACGCTCCGTGTGCGGATGCATCGCTCAGTAGAGGGTACCCGAAAGGGTAAGCCGCCGGCGGGCCACTGAAGTAATCCAACACAGTACCAGTGGTCCGTAAACACAGGCGGAGAGACGGCACACGGCGGGTTTCTTTAGTGGGTGCAGGACCCACACTACCCTGTTCGTTGCCCCGAACGACAGGGTGTGCGGTTAGATACATTTTTTCCCGCCTAAACAAAAAATAAAAGGATACTAAGGAGAGGATAGGAGGGATAATAAGGAGATGATAGGGAGGGGTCTGGGCCATTTCAATTTCTAGTACAACCAACTTTTTTCATCTTAGAACTAAGTTTACCTGGAAAAGACCACACGCAGGGTCCACCCCGCGTATACTATTTAACACCATTAAAGTGTTGTTTTGAACCTGATGCAATAAAGAGATTCCTCCTGAATATTTCTATGTTTGACCTTTATGTTAATGAATCCATATCATTATCAAATACTAGCTAGTGCCAGCGGCTTCACATGCGTGATTTAAGTGACCGACAAAAATATTTATGCTATAAATATTAAACTAAATAATACTATACTTATTTATCTATCCGTGTCGTGGCAGACTAAAAATACAAGTGTCACCACCCCATTCTTATCCACGGGTGTCGTACGAGGCGATTAAGAGAAGTAGGCAATTATCATCCATTGCATTACTGGTGGTAGGGCTGGGTACCAAGTAGGAGCACTCATTTGCTATAGGGCCCGAGCAGGTTGGTACTACTATCTACCGTGTGACTGGCCATAAAGCACATCGGTGTTTTGGTAGGGCCGTGGCTTGTCTGCCAATAAAAAAAAATAAAGGTAAGTAGGTACTAATGTCAACAACATGTGGTTCTAGGACGCCAATTTTCTTCTCGGATCGAGCTCGTGTTTGTGTTGGGTAATAGGATGTACCTATGGAGGCTGTAAATAAAGAAGAATATACAAAAGCTACGTACCAATCTAATCCTTTCAAATAGTTGTTGTTATTAAAGAACTGCAGCTCTTCGTAAGTGGTGGGGCTTGGTAAATTCGGAACTAGTGTTGGATGCATCGCTAAGAACGTATACAGTGCAGTACTGCCAGTCTTCTGAGGGCCGATTACCAACACTCGGGGTAGAGTGCCACACCATTTGCTCTTCGACCAGATGCGACGGTGGCGTATGTCGTCGCAAGGGTTCTGCAACAATCATGAGGACATTCAGTAGGAGTAATTTGTTATACACCCGGATCGCATGATACGAGTATATGAGTAGAACTCCGTGTCGTGAATATGAAACAGCCAAAAAAATAATAATATCATTATATTTTTTTACTTGTCTTGTGTCATGAGTTGCAGGTGATATGAGACTTAAGATGCTTATAATTTCTGTAGAGGGTTTTAACATTTTTTAAATATATTTTATAATGATATTTATAACCCGCAAAACGTGTTGATTGTATGTAAGGAGATAAAAAAGGGTGGACTGAAAATCGGTAGACCAGTACCTAATGGATATATTAGCCATGTGGATATGAGCCGAGTCCATTCGTTTTATCAAAACATAAAGCGTATTTATGTAAACTCCCTACTGTTTTTTGTAATGTATTGTTTGTGTGTGGAAATAAATTATTATTCTCTTTATTTATTTTACTTCATATTTTAAACATTTTTAAATATATTATAAAAATACACAAACACTCACACAAACATACTTACTGTCGGTGGTTAGGGCTCCAGAGAAAGGAACCTCCTCACAATACGTGCCGTGTCGAGGAGTACTGCCTTCTGCATCAAGCCCTTGATCCATTTATCGAACGAGAGTCTTTTTAGGTGTTGGTCGAGACTCTTGGCGATCAGTCCATTGACTGATAAGACTATCGGAACAATAATCGTCGAGTCAACATCCCACACGTCGGTAGTCTCGTGAGCTAAATCCAAATATTGAATTTGTTTTTCTTTTTCTGCTTTCACGAGATTCTCGTCATGTGGAATAGTGACATCGACAATTAGTGCACGGCGCTCCGATCGTTCTATCACCACTATTCCTGTCAGTAATGACAGACCGATCCCAGTACAATGTGGCACGGTCAAATTATTACTATTATTATCGTATCTATAGGTTCAAATTAATAAAATCGAAGTATCTGTGTGTAATGTCTAAATAACTGCTATTTACTAAAAGGAAAGTATATACGTTATCTGTAAGAAAATAAAAATTTAAAACTTTTGTCTGTCTGTTTGTTTGTTCCAGTTAATCTCTGGAACGGCTGATATGATTTGGACGGGACTTTCACTGGCCGTACTGGAAGTAACTTAAGGTGCCGCACAAAAAAATAAAATAACTAAATTCCGGGCACAGCTAGCAGCTTGTTAATACTCGAAGGAGTGCTGCTGCCCACTCCCCCGGTATTCCCTCAGTCGGCTCTTACTACTCCCATGGGTGGAGCGGAGTGGGACAATTCTAACTCCCCACGCGGAAAAACATATCAACAGTGGAATATGTATTTGTTATTATTCAGTTACACATCTGCTGAGCTAAGAAATTTGTTGGTTTCCATAAGGTAAAAACGAAATCCCTAATACAACGCGATTTTATTTATTAAAATATTAAATATAGTTCAGTGATTTGCTCTTGCCTATGGATGCTCTAGCTGTGGATATGCAGGCATCATCCAGTCGAGTCGGCATCAAATGCATTTCAAAAAGAGAGGCCATGGTAAAGTGTGCGAACATTACACCCCAGACAATCTACGACTATGGTAAGACAAGGCCGCTAAAAATTTGTCACCGCTAAAAGAGTTCGTGCACTTGTGCTCCTAGTTTTCAGTGCAGCTTTACTCCGAGCACTTGTAATAGTTAAACATACTTTTCTCCCTTAATTTTAAGAAATTCATAGTATCGCGAAGGGCGTGAAGAGATCGTTGATGTTAATTAATATCTATTTCATTAGTAATATGGTTGACAAATGTTAGTTATCACCTATAATATAGGGGTCGTTTGTGAAAATGGGCATAAATATATAACTGCCTCTGTAGTACAGCGGTAGTGTGAGCGACTGCTGATCATGAGGTTTCGGGTCGGTCGGTCCCTTGGTCGGGCAGTGTTATTGAGCTTGTTCGTAAAAATAAAAATTCTAAGTAGCAACCCGGAGTTTGGAATTGTGCCGGGTAGACGGCAATAGGCTCGCCGCCTATTACTTGGGACTTAAACATAGCTGGCGAATCGTGGGTATGTAATATACCTCTGCCTACCCCTTCGGCGAATACAGGCGTGATGCTATATAATATACATATCAATAAATAAAGTGTCATAACTTTCTGCTTTCGCACATTATATCTGTACGATAAACAACTTTCCACACGAACGCACAAAATATAACGCTATTATATTCTATTTCCGTGGTGAATTCCAATAATATTTCACAATGTCGAAGACAATAAAATATGAAAACTCGTGGCATGCATATTGTTCCTCGCAAGTTCGTGTCTTTTCCGAAGCAATATGAGTATATGAGGCTATTCGTGCACAGAAGGCTGTTGTGGGTCGCGCATAAATTTTATTATTTATGTTGACACTGCAATGATCAACTGAGCTGAGAGTTTGTCTGCGTTTAAAATTGTACTGAATTGTACTATAAGTAATAATATATAATATATGTATATAACAATCGGGATCGTAGCTTAGTTGTGCACTTGCAGATTAGAAAGTGGACAGGAAAGCAACTTTCGCTCGGCTGGTAATCAGGTGGATAAACCAAAAGTGACACATATTTTTTGATACCTGACGTCCTCTGTGCTTCGGAAGGTACGTTAACAATGAGTCCCGGCTGTCACAGTACTGATTTAAAAAATATTACTTCGGTCTTGTGCGTAAGGTTGCCAGATGCCTCTTAGTTGGATCGTGGAGGTAAGATAGGCAATGGCGCCGTGTAAATATTGACGGATCAGCTAAAACTGTATACATCGAGAGTCCACCCCAACACATTTTGGGATAAGGCCAGGGAGATGATGATATATCAAGTCAGACCTAAACATTATATGTATGTAGGGTGAACTTGGTATAGCAAAAAACATCTGTTCTACTTTTTTTCATAATCTACAATAGTAACATTGCTTGCAGAAAAAATTAGGTTTTATAATATTAGTTGGCAGCACTAAAGAAAATAAATATATACCGGCGCCATCCAGAACTCTTAAAACATTACTTTCTAATAAGGGTCATCAATTTACAAGGTAAGTTTAAGTTTCTTATTTAATATTTCGAACGACTGTAACATAGATTATTTATTATTATGCTTAGTTTTTAGGTAAATAATGGCAACGAGTGCTTTTTTGACCAATTTTCTGTTATAATCTTACTATATTAGGTGCCAATGACTGATTTCTATGTGTTAATAACAGTAACTGTAGTCGTGGTGCCAATGACTGTAATTATAAATATTTATTTTGTTTTAGAGAGTGCCAATCATTATATACTTTAACCTATTTATTTTATTATTCTTTTCTACAGCTTTTGTTATGTTAATCAATTTATCCAAGTCCTAAATTAGTTTTGTCAGATAAATCTTAATTGTGATCCAACGATCACTTTCCAAATTGGGTAGCTAGCATACATTTGATTATAATGTCTCGATATTGTAAATAATATTTGTCAATATCATACAAAACGCGAAGGCTTTCTTATGAAGTAGGAACGAGTAACTACATATTAAAATTAGTACCTATCGAACATGGAGACATCACATTAATGAAAAGCAATCAACAAATAAAATATGAATGACATTTGGAATTTATGTTTATAAGCAAAATATCGAAGTGATATTAAGATGCGGGTATTTTATATTAATAGGTAGCGTTTTCATTGTTTAAAATGTGATTGGGGACCATGAAACCGATACTCGAAATTCGAAACATCCTAAACAAAGGATTTGAAACAGACAATTTATGATGGATATTTTCAAACTTTACGGTCTGAATGTACTGACGCGGAAATGGAGGGAGCAACTGCCAAACAGTTAGAGAAAGTTAATTGATTTGAATACAATAGCTTTACAGTCGTCGAGTCCAAAGCGTAACTCTATTTTATTTGCGTAAAAGGACTTCCATCGAAGTTTGTTAAATAGAATCACTGATTAATAGATTCAGTAAAGTCCAAGTGTCAAAGAAGGATTTAACGTATTTGAGCCGAGTCTTCGTTCCTTTTGTGATGTACCAGTTAAAGGAAGGGATTATTAAATTTTCACATCATTATGTAAGTAGAAATGCAGTGATAGCTTAGTGGTAAAACCAAGGACTGAAAACAGTGGTATCTAGTTCGATCCCCAGTCTAAGGTTCAGACCTCGTACGGCACACACCTCGAATATTTCGAGATTTTTCGAAATTATGTGCGTATTTCCTTGTTTATTTTTTATCACTGCTCGGTAAAGGAAAATATTGTGAGGAAACCTGTATGCCTGAGAGATTATCTTAAAGGTTTGTAAAGTCTGCCAACCTGCATTGGGCTAAAGTGGTGGACTAATCTCTTTCACCATGGATGGAGATCCGTGTCCAATAGTGGGTCAGAAAAAAAGGTAAAAAAATAAAATCCACAATGCTGTCTGTTAAATACATTAATAGCGCCATCTGGCGATAGGTGGCACCAGATCTTCTAGAATACATAACGATATTGTTATTATATTATTCGAATTTATAGAATGTTCTAGAAGGCTGTTGCTGCCACCGGGGGCGCTGTCACAAACGATATATAAAGCATGAAATTTGACGTTTATAGTTGTTGTCAATATACGACTATTCGCACACACACGACTCTTCTCTTCTTAGTCTCACCGAAAAATTGTACACTGTCGTTAAACATATAAAGGTATGTGCCTAGCCGTGTCTAATATTGGGACAGTAATGATTTGTCTATAAAAAAAGTACCTATAGTGATTAAAATCATTAGTTTTAGGAATATTTATCGTGTTATCTTCTACTGTTCCGACGTCTTGGATACTTTACAGTATCTATCCAGGATCATGGGAGTGGATACTAAGGTGCTTGTTTAAACATCCAAATGAGGACCTAATGTCACACAAGCTCTCCTTCACTTAAAAATACCAACTGTTGGGCAAGAGTGACCTCTACAATGGATCGATATAATGCTTTATTCTGAATGTTTGATGATTCATAAACAAGAGCCATATAATAAATGGGGTCACCCCTTATTGTAGACGGACCACACGGACCACTGCTAATATAGGTATTGTATTATTGGCAGTGGTCCGCGTGGTCATAATTAGGTATTGTACATTTATATAATTAGGGTTTAAATGTTATATATCTACTTTTAGTCACAAAAATTTATTTAAATTGTTACATAACAAAGAACACTTACTCCCCACAGAGGATTTAGCTCATCAGGTCTCAGCTGAAAGTATTTATCGGCAAGGGCTAGAGGCGGAGCAGATGCGAGCCGAACGTTTGTCCAACAACGAAGAAACTTCACCACTGACTCGAAAGTGTAGAGGGCCAATCGGTCGTTGCCGTAGTTAGACATATGTGTCATAAACACGTTGATCTGTGTACAAATAACACTATTGTCATCCTAACTTTTATTATTATAAATAAATAAACAAACTCAGCCAAATATAACTTTTTCCAGAAAGCAAATATTGATGAAAACGCGATGTTCAAAAGTTACGACTAATTATCGGTTACAAAAAAAAACATTACCCACACCACTACCCACTTAGGATAGGCACGAAAATAGACCAGCACTTATTATGTGTTAATGTTAAAACAAGCAGGCATCAAGGAAATAAGCCACGTTTTCACTCACAGGATTATTGATGACCGTCTGAAAGAGCTCGCCGCCTTGAATGGATCGATCAAGTCGATGCCGACCACCGGGATACCGTTCCAATAGAAGTGTGTGAGTGAAGAGCCCGCAAGTTTGACGGGGAAGCACCATAACTCCGCGATGTCTAAAACCTCGGCGTAGCCTGTGAAATTCACTTTAACATTATCATTTCGGATGGTTACATTGTATCATATGTCTGTCAGCACACGAGATTTGCTTATACATATGAACATTTATATATAAATAAATAAATATAAATATTCGCGGACATTTTCCACACAAAGTCCTCTGGTCCCAAACTAAGTTTAACGCTTGTGCTATGGGTACCAGATTACGGATATAATACATATAATACTTTTTTTTTGTAAATACATACATATAATAGATAGAAAACACCCAGACGCAGTACAAATATCTGTGTTCATCACACAAATAATTGTCCTGAGTGGGAATCGAACCCACGAATTAATAATGTAATAACGGAAACTGTTACAGTACCTACAATTAGAATTTTAAATCTCAGTAACGTAAGCACCTGATCACCTAATTATGAACCACATATATTATGCTATGTGTTGCACGTGAAGTATTATCATTATATCCTGGCTCTGTGCTGCAGCGGTAGTGTAAGCGACTGCTGATCATGAGGTCTCGGGTTTGATTCCCGGATCGGGTAGTGTTATTGAGCTTTTTCGTAATAAGAAAAAATCTCAGTAGCAGCCCGGAGTTTGGAAATGTGCCCGCTAGACGACAATAAGCTCGCCACTACATGGGACTTAAACATAGCTGGCAAACCGTGGGTGTGTATTACACCTCTGCCTACCCCTTCGGCGAATACAGGCAACAACAAAAACATAGCATGTTTTTGTTGTTGTTGTGTGTTCATATTGAGGCCGCAAATAACACTCGAATCATCGACACTTAGCCAAAATTATTTTTAAGTTCAGTTATCGAGAGTGCACCTGATGTCAGCCTAAGAAACGTTTTGTTTGTTCCCGGTGGAAATAAACAGTGCTGTACATTGCAAAACATTTTCGTTATTACATTAAGTAGGTACTATATTTATAATATTTCAACGCTGTATGTAATACAAGTACATTATAATATAACTCGATATTATATTTCGTACTTTACGAGATATATAAGAGACACAAACCACACGAGTTCAATATGCATGTAATATGGAAAATTAATTAGCCTTGTAATTTTGGAAGCATTGCGTTTCAACGCTTACTAATATATCTACGTAGTTACTTACACAAGGACGCACCTACATAATTACGTACACACATGCGCAATTAACAAACACTTATCTATCTATTTATCAGCCCATCGACGCTCACGATTAGACAAAGGCCTCCCTAAAAAAGCGCCAGAACGACTCTTGTGCTACCTGCATCTAAAGACTCTCTACGGCTTTGATCAGATCCATCTGGTAGGGAAACGTCCTTCACTGCGCCATGGGCGTATTGGGATACGTAGTACTCACAGCGGTTGACAGTCTACAGAGCAATATAGCCTGCACTACTTTAGCGTATCATTCCGGTGGGCTATGTCGGACACACCCGTTTTTCTAGGGATCTCCGTCATGAGGATTTGATTAAGTGGATAAATTCCGAGCATGCTCCAAAGCACGCTGACCGATTTTAGGTCTTGGTACGAGGGCGACAAAAACTAAACGTTTATGGCGTCATTTATCTTTTGGTATATAATTCGGGTTTGGTATATAATAATATATAATATTTGCCGTGTGGGGCCGGCTTTAGAGACAAGCACACAGAGATATGGAAAAACGTCCCAGATGCTTTTCGGACTTTGTGTTCATCTGCTATAGTAATCTCTGAAAGTTTATGTAGTGCAAACGAATCATAGCTAGTTGTGACACTTCTGTGTAATTCACAAACTTTCCAGACTACTGAAGCAGTGAAGTGTATAAAAATAAATTTGCTACAGATACAAATTTCTGGGAAAAGGCTTAGTCACGTTTAGAATATTAAATATTATTTGTGACTTACTTTATCCGAGGCTATAAGTAATTACAGAATACTTCTAATATAAATTTATAATTAACTAGATGACCCGGCGAACTTCGTTTTGTCATAAATTTTTTCATTCATAAATATTGCAATTATAAATTGAGATATAAAGTATCCTATCTCTTAAGTTGGAACAAAACACACATTTAAAAAGAAAATAAAAGTTAAAATCGGTTCAGTAGTTTCGGAGTTCATCCCGGACAAACATCGTGACATTGGAATTATATATATAAAAAGTTACTACTGAAGAAAATCTGTAGTGTTTTTGAAGAACGTTGATTTATCTGTTAAGCTTTAGTCAGCGATACCAAAATCGATTTATTAGAAACCATTAAAACATGTTAATTAATAATGTTTAATTATAATGTATTGTTAGAAACCTTTTCTAAAATATTTAAATTATAGACCGTAAAAATCTATTGTTTGGTTTATATAAAAAGTAAGCATAGAAACCGGCAGACGCGGACAGCAAAAAACTAACATTTTTTTGAAATCATGTTATATTGAAGTTAGATAGCTCCTATTTCTAAAGGAAAATACAATTTTAAGTTTAGTCTCGCTCATTCGGTCTTGATCTTGTCTTCTCGGCCTTGGTTTTGGTCTTGGTCTTACTAACAGTCTACCAGATTTACCTAGAGATGGTATGAAGAAACTACAACACGAACAAATGGCTAAATTAAAGGAAGAAATTGCAAGTTCATGTGCGTATTATGTTTTCTCAACATTATACTTATTTAACAACCTATTTATGAAATAAAGATGATTTGATTTGAAGAATTTAGTATGTTCCGAAAAGATGGCATTTCTGAAATCATCGGTAGGTTTTTTTATTTTACACTGTATATAAAAAACAACTGCCTCTGTGGTGAAGCGGTAATGTGAGCGACTGCTGACCATGAGGTCTCGGGTGCGATCCCAGGTTCGGGCAGTGCTATTGAGGTATTTCGTAAAAATAAAAATTCTTAGTAGCAGCCCGGAGTTTGGAATTGTGCCCGGTAGAAGGCATTAGGCTCACCCCCTATTACGTGGGACTCAGATTTAGCTGGCGAACCGTGGGTGTGATACACCTCTGCCTACCCCTTCGGGGAATACTGGCGTAATGCTATGTTTTTTTAAACAATCTATATATATCGGGTGATTCAAGTAGAGACAATTTTATCAATAGCCTTTTTTTGACAGATCACGTGTCAGTCGTGTCATGCTGTCATGTTATTTTTGTTTAGTATTGTTTGGCATTTCATAATGGAAAGACTTACGCCTGAACAACGTTTACAAATCGTTCAACTTTATTATGAAAATTCACGTTAAACACAAAGTGAAAAATGTGAAATCGAAAATAACAGTCAGGAGCAGGATTTGAACCTGCTTCTCCTGGATACCGTCCAGATGCTTTGCCAATTCAGCCATCCTGACAATTGCTCCCGACTGCTAATTTCGATAACACATCATACTTAACGTCTTTGGGTGACGCCTGCGCCATCTGTCGGAAGTATTTTCATACAATATACCGACCAGGTAAATTAAAAAAAAAAATATTTTACAATTAAGATTTTACCTAATAATGACGCAAACCCTATAAATATTTAGATATTTTTATATATATTTTTAGCATTTGACATGCTTAGCACTATACATTAAACACAAAGTGAAATTATGGCTGTACGTCCAGCACGCTGTGAAGAAAATATAGCCGCCGTAGCTGAGTGTACACGAAGACCGTGGAGAGTCGATTCGGCGCCGTTCGCAGCAACTCGGACTGACGTATGGAACGACTTGGCGCATTTTACGTCGAGATCTTAAATTGAAAGCGCACAAAATACAGCTTGTGCAACAACTGAAGCCGCTCGACCTTCCCAAGCGACATCGCTTCGCTCTATGGGCTCTTGAAAAGTTCGAAGAAGATCCGACGTTTTCGAGGCAAATTTTGTTTAGCGATGAGGCCCATTTCTGGCTCAATGGGTATGTAAACAAACAAAATTGACGCATTTGGGACGAAGAGCAACCTGAAGAGATTCAAGAACTGCCACTTTATCCAGAAAAAACAACGGTTTGGTGTGGTTTGTGGGCCGGTGGAATCATCGGTCCATATTTCTTTAAAAATTATGCCGGTGCGAACGTAACCGTCAATGGCGACCGTTATAGTGCCATGATAACCGACTATTTGATGCCTGAAATTGAAGTTCGTGATCTCGGCGACATTTGGTTTCAGCAAGACGGCGCCACTTCCCACACATCGCATCAATCAATGGATTTATTGAGAGAACATTTCGGTGAGCTCATAATTTCACGTTTTGGGCCGGTCGATTGGCCACCAAGATCGTGTGATATCACACCGTTAGACTTTTTCCTGTGGGGATATGTAAAGTCTAAAGTTTATGCGGACAAACCCGCTTCGATTCAGGCCTTGGAGAAAAACATCACGCGTGTCATTCGCCAGTTACCAGTCGAAATGCTCGAACGAGTTATCGAAAATTGTACTCAACGGATGGACCATCTGCGACGTAGCAACGGCCAACATTTGATAGACATAATCTTCAAAAAATAAATGCCAAGGAATTTTCTATCAAATGATAATAAACATTCTCCATTAAATTCGAATTTTCTGTTTTTTTCTTTAAGAATATAGGGAACCTCGAAATGGATCATGTATTAGTAACAGTTATGAATGCATGATATTGACGCACTACAAACCTATTATAATTATTGGAATTTCATTGTACGCGCTGGTCTATTGAGCTACTTTCAATGCCACAGAATTAAGTTTGCGGTAAAAGTAGTTTTGAAGCCGCCATATAGAGTTCCTAAAAATATTGAGGCCACATTCCTGTAACAATTTTGTAATATGCTAATATTTTATTACATATAGTTTATTTGTGAATAATGTTTTTTGAAATAAGCCGCTATTATATTTTAACAGCTAAAAGAAAAACATTTTGATTATTCTAGCTTAATTGGTTAAACGCCCTAAACACCATGCAACCAATTAATAGATATTTATAAAAACTAAGAATTCATAATTGCCTAATATGTACACAGATCACTGGTGCTATCTACTGTAAACACCGAAAATAATCCTTACTATCCTTATGACAGGCCTCGTGGCGTAGTCGGTAGTGTAACCGACTTCCGTGCACGAGGTCATGGGTTCGATACCCACTCAGGACAATTATTTGTGTGATGAACACAGATATTTGTACTGTGTTTGTGTGTTTTATATCTATTATATGTATGTATTTACAAAAAAAAAGTAATATATGTATTATATCCGTAATCTGGTACCCATAGCACAAGCGTTAAGCTTAATTTGGGACCAGAGGACGTTGTGTGAAAATGTCCGTGAATATTTATATTTATTATAAATACCAAAGTGCGTTGTTTGTTATGCTTTCACGCCGTAACTACTAAACCAATCATTATGAAACGTAGTCGGGAGCCCTGAGAACATTGGCTACTTTCCATCCATCCATCAGCCTTCCATCGTCCACTGCTGGACATAGGCCTCCCCAAGGGAACGCCACCAACGAATGCCTGCGACTTTGACCAGGTCATCGGTCCACCTGGTGGGAGGCCGTCCTACACTACGCCGTCCAATACGCGGTCGCCACTCGAGAAACTTTCTTCCCCAACGGTTGTCGGTTCGTCGAGCGATGTGGCCTGCCCATTGCCACTTCAGCATGCTGTCATGATATGTCGCACTCGTACTCCCGTTCTCCTACGGATTTCCGTATTACGGATCTTATCACGTAGAGAGATCCCAACCATAGCCCGCTCCATGGCACGCTGAGCGACTTTGAGCCTTGATATAAGGCCAACATTTAGAGACCACGCCTCTGTTCCATAAGTCATCACCGGTAACACACACTGGTCGTAGACCTTCGTCTTCAGACACTGTGGAATATTGGATAAGAAGATCCTCCTCAGCTTCCCGAACGCTGCCCAGCCGAGCTGGATTCGTCGATTGACCTCTTTCTCGAAGTTGTGCCTACCTAACTGGACTGTTTGTCCCAGGTATACATAGTGATCGACAACTTCGAGGTCCGCGTTCCCGACTAGGACCGGTGCTGAAATGACATGGTTATTGTGCATGACTTTCGTCTTGTCCATGTTCATTTGTAGACCCACTAGTCGGGAGACACTGTTGAGGTCATTGAGCATGGTGCCAAGGTCCTCCAGCGATTCTGCCATGACCACGATATCATCTGCAAATCGAAGGTGAGTGATGTATTCGCCATTTATGTTGATGCCGAATCCAGTCCAGTCCAAGAGCTTGAAAACATCTTCCAATGCAGTGGTGAAGAGTTTCGGGGACAGACATGACGTCTCCCTGTCTTACGCCTTTCTGCAGTTGGATAGGTTTTGTGCTCTTGTCCTGAACTCGGACAGACATAGTGGCGTTTCTATACAAACACTTCAACACTTCGATGTACCGATAGTCAATTTGGCACCGCTGAAGGGACTGCAGCACCGCCCAAGCTTCGATCGAATCGAAGGCTTTCTCATAGTCCACAAACGCTAGACACAGAGGCCGATTATACTCCTCGGTCTTCTGTATAATCTGGCGCAGCGTATGTATGTGGTCTATGGTACTATAGCCTTTTCGGAAACCGGCTTGTTCGGGATTTATAATGACTCTCGAAAACAACTTATAGACGTTGCTCAAGAGCGAGATGGGTCTATAATTCTTCAAGAGGGTTCTGTCGCCTTTCTTGAAGAACAGCACCACCACACTCCTGTTCCACGATCCTGGAACGTCACCCCCGAGATCGACTGAATTGGCTACTTTACATCTCGTAAAAATGAATAGATCTCGTGGGATAGTTATTTTTACATATAAATAATTGTGAATAGAGTAAAGTAATTATATTCTGAAGGCCACGCGAACGAAGTCGCGGCCAGAATCTACCTAGTAGTTAAATAAGTTAAATAATACCATTTCGTGTAATAAAAATGGACATAGCAATCGAATAACATACCTACACACATACTTAAGTATACTAATAGGCATGTGGATATACAATACTATAGTTATATAAACTAGTTTGTGTGAAGTCAAGCAAATTACATAGAACGCGGGCAGTTCAAATAAAACTTACCTCGCAGGTCTCAAATGCGGGTACTCCTCAGTACTGGTCACTTTGACATCCCACACTTTCCTCCAAGCTTCGAACAAAGGTTCGTGCACAGGGTAGACTCCAGAATGGTGTGGAGATACGGAATAGCACGAATTTGTAGGAATGCCGTGCTCGATGGCAAATTGTTTGTTGAGCATCATTTCGGCTTCTAACTGCGAAACGTTGTTGTATAAATGAGGTTGCTGATGGTTCCACATGTGACAAAACCTGTTAATAACAACATATTATGTTACATTACATTCAAAATAAAAATCATATTTTTATTGTTTATGATTTTTTAACTACTTATGTTCGTCGGAGTGGTCATGTCGCCCTTTATAATATGTGTGTAAAGTTTCATATCAATTGGACTAACGATTCTCGAGTTTTAGGTGAACATACATTCTCTTTTAAATATAAAAATTTATTAAAAGCCAATATTTAACTAAATTGTTATTTCTAAAGAGACTCCTAAGTAAACATGGGAAAAACTGATAGTGTAACTATTTATGCGAGAATTAAGAAGCAAATTCAAAGTCTGTAATAAGATAAAGTTGGAAGAGCGGGCGCAAGTCCGGGATACGTATGTATTTAATTAACCGAAACTTACTCGTGTGCATATTAACTTTACTATTCATAAAGTAAAGGGCTAACCAAGTTTGCGTCTTTAACCGTATTTAGGTACTTATTAGAGCGCATAACTTTTGCATATGTAGCTTATATTTGTAGTAAATCCTTACTCAAGTTATAAATGCGAAAGTGAGTTTTTTGTTTGATATATTGTCAGATAGGTACTTAAAGGGATAGATCACTGTATAAGAAGTTGACTCGAGTGATACAGAGTAGGGAAATCCACACCGATACTTATCTAGTACCTATACCTAATCATAATTAACGTTACCACAGCACATTGACCTGGCAAGAGGACGTAGGGTCTTGTGTCGTCTTTTTCCACCTCCTCCAATAATATTATCAACATTCATTCCAGCCAACGTCCATTCTCGCGAGACCCACGGAAGGGGATTTTCATCAGTTAGTGAAACTAATAGGTCCTTACATATAGAAAAACCATAACGAATTTTTTTAAATGAATTTATTTTAATTAATTAGTGTATGTACCATTGTTATCTATGCACTTTCGGTATTTTGTAAGCAGTTCATTGATTCCTTTTCTGAAAAAAATTGGGAACGTGAATCGACAAAATCTTTGAAGGCTATTTTGACAGCCTCCTCGGAAATTAATTTTTTTCTTCTAAGAAGTTGTCCAAATTCCGGAAAAAATGGTAATCTGTTGGAGCAAGGCTCGGGGAGTACGCTGGGTATCGGAGATATTCCAATCATTGCTCCTATAATTTAGCGACCGTCTTTTGTGCAGTTTGTGATCTAGCGTTGTCCTGAAGCAGCAGTGGGCTAGAGCAATTGACTAGTCTCGGTGGTTTAACGGCTAGCTCTTTCTTCAAGGTTAGCAACTGTTGACAATACAGATCTGCAGCCATCTCGCCAGATCGTAGGAAGCTGTAGTAGATGACATCAGCACTGCTTCACCAGAAACTTACCAGTACCTTTTTCTGAGTTAACTTTCGTTTGTGGCAGGATTTGGCCGGTTCTCTTTGATTCAACTATTGTGTTGAGCATTTCCGATTATTGTACAGGATCCATTTTTCATCACAAGTAACAATACGATTCAAAATCCCCTGGTTATTGTGACGGTTAAGTAATGTAACGCAGCACTCGGCTTGTGTGTTGATTTGCTTCACTCAATTCATACGCTACCAATTTTTCAAGCTTTTTCACTTTTCCAATTTGTTTAACCCCTTAAACTAACTAAAATTATTTTATTGCTCACACCGAAGCCTGCCGCTACCTCTGACGTGGTTTGCGGTGGATCCGCTTCCACGATCACTTTTAATTCTTCATTGTCCGCTAGGGTCTCCGGCCGTCCACAGGGTTTGTTCTGTAGATCGAAATTTGAACCAAAAACGTTGCCGTGTTTTCTTTTAATCCTTTCAAGCTGTTCCTGCGACGCTGCGCCGCGGTGGAACTCGTATTAATAAATAACCTGATATTTTAAGTTTTCCATATTATGAACAGATTGAACGATGTCAAAGAAAAATCAAATGGCGCGAAAACAAATGAATCGCTATACAAATACACAGCCTAAATTTGAAATAAATTTGAATTCGGAATTCCTAACCAAACGCCAGATATTTGTGATGAAAGTAGCCAGTTTGACAAAACGCCAATTTCATAATGTAAGAACCTAATACTTAGTTCAGCACCGCGCGAATAGTAATTTTACCTACAACGTAAATACGAAATTATTTTCTTTGTTGTACTATTACTACTAAATCAGATTGAGTTAATAACGTAACGTAGCCCGGGTGTAGAAATATCGAATTATATTGATGTCCTATATATACAAAGGTTTCTTGAAAAAATACCTAAAGAACAGGGTAATTCGTTTCAAAATCCATGCTGCATAGTTCAGCAGAAGTAAGCTGAGACACAGGCGGTCACGATCTTTTTTATATTTACTAATTATATTATACCGATATTATTATATTATAATAAAACCTATTTTTAAACTTACCAATTAAAATTTTCTCTGCTCCGCAATAGGGCATCATCGCCGCGATTCTCTAGCGTCGTGCCATGGTGGTAATATTTAGCGCTATAACCTAAGTTGAACCTAAATCCTGGTACAAGTCGTTGCAGTGCCGCCTGTGAGGCCAACATAGCTGCCACATCTTCTTCGTGAAGACGAGTGCCTAAATACAAAAAAACGTTACATCTTACAAAAAAAAAGGCAATGCGTATTAGAGACGTTCTATTTAATGAAAAGTCAATTAAGAGTAATCTTTAAGAGCATTTAAGAATATGATAATGACAGTGAATGAGATGAAAAAAATATTTTAGTATTGTAGTAAGTACAAATCCGTAGTCTATGTCATCATCATATGCATTATGTGATACAGTAGTTAGTACATATGTATTTCTGTCGCAGCGCTATATTTTATCGTAATGGCCGCCTGGTATTCTCTTGTGACACCTACATTAACGACATAACATTTGTACACAAATCTAGTTGAGCTCCAGACCTCGTATCAGTACTAGCAATGTTAATTTACACGATAACAAATGTACAATACGTGAATATTACTATTCCACGCGGTAAGGTGCTAACGTTATTCATACCTGCGTCGCATACTAATATGCAGTACAAAGGCTCTACAATGTTAGATTGATTGGATTTCAAAAAATTCCTTTTGCGTTCCACGCATTATTTCTCTAATAGATAAATATCGGTAAATAGGCGATATGGTATGGAATGCAATAGTTAAGCAAGCATTAATCTGATAAGTAATTGTTAAAAAATAACCAAAATTAAAATGAAGTGTCTGTTTGCTATTTTTTTTACTAGCAAACGGCTGGTGTAATAACATGGCTACTATTATTTTGGAAAAATAATTAGGGTTCCGCACAAAAATAGAAAATAACTAACTTTCACGCATACTTAGTTGCAGGTAGCCACTAGTATTAAATAAATATTTTCTTAAGCCTGTCTTACTTGGCTAGTAGCATAAGTGCGCAACTTAAAACTGCAATGCCCTATTCTTAGGTTCAAAGCCTAAAATAATCCTATATCAAAAAAAAAACAAAAGAAAAAAGGTTCGAATCCGGGGCTATGTAAAAATCTCATTGTCAGCACAGAGTTTGCATGTAGTTGACTTTTGTAGGCTCGCCTCCGGACGTATGAAACTTGCGTATGAAAGCGTGGATCTTTTAACTAGGTATATATTATTTTAGTGACTAACGTAGAAGATAGAATACGTAGAAAAAAGAATACGGTAGTGACTAACAATTTTAAAGTTTCTAGAGTAAGACATATCGAGCCCACGTAATATACGTCCTAATTTATCTATGCCCTACACTGGTCAAAAATAGATGACCTCGACAGTTTAGCAATTGTGCACATGGTTTATTAAATCATCATATCTGATATTTTTGTAAAATGTTAAATTCAATGAAAATTATCAATACCGAAATTATTATTTTATTATTGTTTGCGATAAAGTAGGTATTAGAGATCTTACATCTACACAAATATAATAATAGGTAGATAGCAATATCCGCTGTGCGCGAACCACGTTATTGCTAGATAAGTCTCATAATTTATTATTCATTAACACTTATAAAACGTAGGAAAGTAATAATAATGTATCAATTTGATTATAATGTGATTATTTAATTGATTTTAAGCTTATTTTCACTCTTAGAAAATTAATAGCGGAAGGGCGAGGTCGAGCTGCCCTCTAAATTAGAGGTTTTAATCTAGTAAAGAACACAATGAAAACCAAGAATGGCAGTGAGGCTGCTGAAAGGGAGTGAAAACTGAAAATGTATGTCACACTAACCTTTTATACTTTATACAACTTACCTCTTTCCCCGACGAAGATGTCATCAATATCGACGAGAATCCACCTATCAAGGCTCAAGCTAAGCTGTCCATGACTTAGGTAGCTGAGAGCATCAAGGAACAGTATTCTGTGCAACCAAAATTGTAGCCCCGATCCGAATAAGACTCGTTGGACACCATCTAAGCGTCCATGATCTTGTACCACCGTTGGTAGCGGCATGCGCTCTTCTGTAAACATTTTGTAATTTAGAAAATTGTTTATATAACCCGTGATCACATTCGTGTGAACTAAAAATGATTATGTCATCACAATTTAAGATTATCTAAGTATCTAAAAACAACAAATATATCAAGGCAAGTTATCTTTAAAATAATTTGTACCTATTTTAAGATTATTTATTTTTAACAATAATAAAAAAAATTGAGAAGATTCCATAACAACATATTGAAAATGAAGTTTCTTTTTTGTTTGGCTGAACACGCTAATCTCTTAAATCCCGGGTGGATTTCAAAAATTCTTTGTTTTTTGCATATTATAGTCTACTTATCTGTGAAGGCCTGTAAGCTATACTTCAAGAGGGAGGCAATCAGAACGTAATTACGAGCGGGAGGAACGTTTGATCTATTAATGCATAAATGTATGTTTAATATCAGGAAATTAACATTTTTAAACGCGGTTAAAATCGCCGTGTACCTATAATTTTAAAAATAAATGATCACAGTAACATTCATCATCAGCAGATCAGCCATCCTCATTGATCTTTTGCAAAACAAAACATGGTGCGAATCGAATTACTCACTTGAAATACACGATAACACTCAGTATAATATACTAATTAGTAAATATTAATTTTATACTAATTACTTAATTCCGAGTATTCATGCTAAATAAAAACAACTGTGCTGCTTAATTTGCAAAATTGTTTCTAAATAACATTGAAGTTACTCCTTGGGGTGTCATACTCATTCTATAATCTACTTAGCCTTTTCCCGCGGGTCCGTCACAGTCAAAAGCTAGTTTTTAGGTTATATCTCAGGTTCCGATATAGTAGCGGGATAAAATGTATACCAGTTTTTAGGTCTAATCAAGAGCTAATAAAAAAAAGTATGTTTTGAAATAAAACTACGTTTACGGAATCTATCGCGTTTACTTGATTTTTATGCTATCCCGACATTTCGAATACTTTACAGCATTCATGATCACGGGTGGGCTTAGATGGTAGATGTCCAAAGCTGATACGTTGTTTCAACGGTTTCATCTACCCACAGTAATATGATTTTACAAATTTTTCGGTTTATTTATCAACCCACATAATATTCGTTTAGAAACAATTAAAAATATCTACTCTAAGTTCTATGCTTAAAATGTATGAGATTTTAAGCTAGTATAATAAAATTAGTATAATACTCCTTTAAGTTTTAAAATTTTGTTTATATTTAGTGCTTAAAGATCCGGCCAGAAAACTCAGTAGGCAACAACTTGTTATGGATTATTAAATTTATGCGGAAAATACCAACTAATCACTACTGTGGGTTTTATCTACACAATAAGCGCTAACTGTGTCTTGCAATCTTGTGGTGTGCCTTCTTGTATACTGTTTGGTGAGGCCTATCACAGGATTCCAGCTTGATGGTAAGACCCAGCCGTCTTCTCTATTGAAATTGGGATGTTTCTTAATTTCAATAGCCTCACGTATCATTCTAGGACGATATCGATGTTCTTTTGCGAGGATTTGAGGTTTGTCAAACCTGATGTAATGGTGGGTGTGGTCCTGTGTGTGCTCACAAATTGCAGACTTTGTATAGCGACAGTGCTTCACATCAGCTATGTGTTCTTTGATCCGAGTTCTTATGGATCTCTTTGTTTGCCCAATGTAGGAGAGACCACAATCACAATCCAGCTTGTACACTCCTGCATCCTGTAAGGGTATATGGCACTTGACTGGTGGTAAAAATTGACTAATTCTTTTGAGTGGCTTATAGTAGGTTTTATTTGAAGCTTTCTTGAGAATGTAGCCAATCTTGTCAGTGACTCCCTTAACATAGGGCAGGACTGCAGGGAGGCGCTCAACTGTGGGTGGCTTCACTCGGTTTCTGTGACGGCGGCGTGGAACCTGCAGCTTATTAGTCTGTAAAACTTTCTTTACATGCTGCAACTCCCCAGCCAGGTGTTCTTCATCACAGATTCCTTGTGCTCTCTGAAACAAATATTTAGACACAGTGGCTAACTGTGAAGGATGGTGGTGAGACTCTCCATTCAGGGATTTTATCGGATGAGTCTACATATGAAAAGGTTAAAACTGACCCGACCAACTGTATACTAAATAACATGAAAAGTTACTCAACCAGCACTCCGAAGCATTGAATCTAGATGTAAAAACCCTGGTACCACCTTGTGCAAAACCACCTAAATTGTATGGGTTGCCTAAGATACACAAACAGAACGCACCACTACGACCTATTGTAAGCCAGATCGACTCACCTACTTATAAAGTCGCTCAGTTACTGGCAAAAGTTCTCTCAACGCTCCGAGGACACACAGATGCGTTCATAAAAGACTCATACCATTTTGTTGTGAGATTAAACACCTTCATCTTGCTAACAATGAAACTATGGTGAGTTTTGATGTCCAGTCACTTTTTACCTGCCTACCTGTGGAAGACTGCATCAGAATTGTATCTAAGAAACTATCAGAGAATAACATACCTATGGAATACGCTGAACTGTTAAAGTACTGCCTCACATGTGGCTATATTATGTGGAATGATGGCTTCTACAAGCAAGTGGACGGAGTGGCCATGGGTTAGCCAGTCTCTCCCGTTGTTGCTGACATTTTCATGGAAGACTTCGAGGAGACTGCCGTAAAAACCTCACCTGTGGTCCCACGTTTTTACAAGCGGTACGTAGATGACACTTTCACTATATTACCATCTGATAAAGTAACCGTATTTCTTAACCATCTGAACTCCATCAATCCTAAAATTCAAAACACTATGGAACTGGAGTCAAATAACTCTTTAGCTTTCTTAGATGTTATGGTAATCCGTAACTCCAACAACACCTTGAGTCATACAGTGTATCGAAAGAAAACCCATACTGATAAGTACCTGAATGGAGAGTCTCACCACCATCCTTCACAGTTAGCTACTGTGTCTAAATCTGTGTTTCAGAGAGCACAAGGAATCTGTGATGAAGAACACCTGGCTGGGGAGTTGCAGCATGTAAAGAAAGTTTTACAGGCTAATAAGCTGCAGGTTCCACGACGCCGTCACAGAAACCGAGTGAAGCCACCCACAGATGAGCGCCTCCCTGCAGTCCTGCCCTATGTTAAGGGAGTCACTGACAAGATTGGCTACATTCTCAAGAAAGCTTCAATTAAAACCTACTATAAGCCACTCAAAAGAATTAGTCAATTTTTACCACCAGTCAAGTGCCATATACCCTTACAGGATGCAGGAGTGTACAAGCTGGATTGTGATTGTGGTCTCTCCTACATTGGGCAAACAAAGAGATCCATAAGAACTCGGATCAAAGAACACTAGCTGATGTGAAGCACCGTCGCTATACAAAGTCTGCAATTTGTGAGCACACACAGGACCACACCCACCATTACATCAGGTTTGACAAACCTCAAATCCTCGCAAAAGAACATCGATATCGTCCTAGAATGATACGTGAGGCTATTGAAATTAAGAAACATCCCAATTTCAATAGAGAAGACGGCTGGGTCTTACCATCAAGCTGGAATCCTGTGATAGGCCTCACCAAACATAATACAAGAAGGCACACCACAAGATTGCAAGACACAGTTAGCGCTTATTGTGTAGATAAAACCCACAGTAGTGATTAGTTGGTATTTTCCACATAAATTTAATAATCCATAACAAGTTGTTGCCTACTGAGTTTTCTGGCCGGATCTTTCTCAGTCAGGCCGCGTTCCGATCCGGTGGTAGCTTTTTAGTCTTAGCTTCTATTAAAATCAATATATTTAATAATAGAAACTAATAATCAATATTGACTTCTTAATGGTAGTTTTTTTTTGATTACTTATAAAATTTAATTGGTAGTTTGTGGTAGAATTTTTAAGCACTAAATATAAACAAAATTTTAAAACTTAAAGGAGTATTATACTAATTTTATTATACTAGCTTAAAATCTCATACATTCTAAGCATAAAACTTAGAGTAGATATTTTTATATGTGTTTCCAAACGAATATTATGTGGGTTGATAAATAAACCAAAAAATTTGTAAAATCATATTACTGTGGGTAGATGAAATCGTTGAAACAACATATCAGCTTTGGACATCTACCATCTAAGTCCACCCGTGATCATGAATGCTGTAAAGTATTCGAAACGTCGGGATATCATAAAAATCAAGTAAACGCGATAGATTCCGTAAACGCAGTTTTATTTCAAAATGTGTGAAATTCGCGTAAATGTTAGAAAGTATTAAAAAAAGTATGCATCAAAATCCGTTCAGTAGTTTTTGCGTCATTCGCTAACAAACATACAGTCAAAAAATCTAAAAAATAAAATGTTTTGTGTTCAGGCACGCCTATATAGCCTAATACAGTATTTTTTCTCAAATAGGTATCTTAAATATACAGACACAGCTCGGTTACTGCTGTATAATAGATAAGATTGAGTATTTTATAGCATTTCGTTACATTATGTCTTAGTGTGTGTAAGCTTTCACAAAAACTAATGTGTTCAGTATTAATGAAGATACATCAGGATTTAGGAGTTATACCTATATGAACGTTGACGGATAGCAACTGTTATCGTTAGTAAGAAATAGAAACAGTTTAAGGCAATTTTAGACGGAATGGCGGATCTCTATTATTCTATTCTAAATCTGTTTTGTCAGCTGCCTACAGCTTTTAGGCTTGTGTCAAAATTATACAGATTGTATAAATTTATTCATTGTGCGCCTTGTTGCTGCGCCTATTCTTAAAAGCATTGTATTGAGTTTATATCGACGGTTCAAATTACATAAGTTGTTACTTATTTACTAAATATAAATTTAATTTTACGAGTAAGCTAGGTTTCTTAAGCACATAGTTTTATTTATTTTAATTAAATTTTCAAATTAATGTTTATTCTTGAAGTAAATGTACCAAGAGTAGTGGTAACTTTTACTTAAGATTAACTTTGATTTAAAAAATGTAAAAGATAGTCACGAGCGGGACTCGGACACACTTTTAAACTGCTCATCCAACTAAAACTACGGTCATCTACTTTGAATATTACTAAAAAAATAATTATTTACACTTCCTTAAGCCCTGACCTATTTTTTGCTAGACTTTAGTACGTTTTTTAAATGAATGTTGAGTTCCACGAAAATGTATGCTCATAATAGATTCATATAAAACAGGAATACGATATTGATATCGAGAGAAATTGGCTGAATCGATGTAAGTGTTATGGAATTCCTTACATTAATTAGGACACGATGACGAGGCGTAATTATTATTAATCGATGTGTACGAAGCAGTTGAATACATGTCACGGTATATAGATTAGTTGTGTAATGCTTTATGGTACGCAAGTACCATAAAGCATTACACGATTTCTACGAAAATCATGAATAGAGTATTATGTTAACAATAACTACCTCTGCAGTGGTGCAGCGGTAGTGTGAGCGACTGCTGATGATGAAGGCGTTTTCGTAAAAAGAAAATTCTCAATAGTTACCCGGAGTTTGGAAATGAGCCGGGTAGACGGTAATAGGCTCGCCCCCTGTTACGTGGGACCCCACCCATGGGAGTCGTAAGAGCCGACTGAGGGAATACCGGAGGAGTGGGCAGCAGCACTCCTTCGAGTATTAACAAAATCCACTGCGATCGCCAACCCGCCTGCCAAGCGTGGCGATTACGGCACTATCCCCATTCTTGGGGAGGCCTATGTCCAGCAGTGGACGTTAAGAGGCTGATGGATGGATGAAACATAGCTGGCGTACCGTGGGTGTATAATACACCTATACCTACCCCTTCGGGGAATACAGGCTAGATGCTATATTATGATAACGTTAAAATTATCTAGAATTTAGGTACCAATACGAGCATTCAATAGGAAATTAAAACATTATTTCGCAATTATTTGGAAGCGTAAAAAAATCCTTGTAGAATGGGGACTTTACAAACATAAATTTGATGGATAGAAGAATAAACGGCTATCGGTCTTATCTTCTGCTACAGCCAAAACATACTGACATACTTTATGACCGGTCACACAGGAGACGGTGGTATCGCCCCGTTCGGGCCCGATAGCAAGTGAGTACCCTCACTTGGTACCTAGCCCTACCATTAGTAATGCAATGGGTGATAATTGCTTACTTCCCTTAGTCGCCTTGAACGACAGCCGCGAGATAGGATGGGGTGACACTTGTATTCTTAGTCCGTCATCACACGGACAAAAGTTATTTTAGTTAATGATTTGAAGTTTTGTGTTACCTACTGACATTTTAGATTTGTCTTTACTATAGCAGGTACAGTTAATTAATATTTTTTTTATTTATCCTAATTTAGGATTTATTGAATTCAAATAAGACACAGTTTAATTTTAAACTTTCAGAAAATATAGTAATAAAAAGTGAGTTTTAAAACATCACGGCCTGAAAAACAAGTGTCCCTAAATAAAATGCACTATCAAATTGATAGATTGACGCGTTAGCGGAACAAAGTTTTATTGACAAATTTTATTAAGAAATAGACGTTCTAATGTGTGTCACTTTACCTTCAGATCCATACTCGTTTTGTCGGAGTGCCCAGGCGACGGGCTCATACGTGGAACTGTTTGCCCTAAACACTGCCCAGTGGTCGCCGGGAAGTGCACCCCAAGATGTTTCACCAGCACGAGCCAAACGTAATACAGGTGACCCTGAATTGAGAGTTGCGTCCTACGGAAAAAATAATATTAGATATATATTTTTTTATACTACATGGGTGGCAAACAAGCATACGGTCCACCTGATGGTAAGCGGTTACCGCAGCCTATAGACGCTAGCAAACACCAGGAGCATCGCTCTCGCGTCGCCCACTCCAAGGGAAAGAATAGAAGGTTCTTCACCTTTCCGTAAGGATAATAAGGAAGGGATAAAGGGGATGGGGTTGTTTGGGCCAACTCAATTTACATTACAATATCAGATTCTACAAATTGTGTTTAATGTATGTTGCTAAGCATGTCAAATGCTAAAAATATATATAAAAATATCTAAATATTTATAGGGTTTGCGTCATTATTAGGTAAAATCTTAATTGTAAAATTAAGTTTACCTGGTCGGTATAATGTATGAAAATACATCCGACAGATGGTGCAGGCGTCACCCAAAGACGTTAAGTATGAATGTGTTATCGAGATTAGCAGGCAGGAGCAAGAGTCACGATTGCTGAATTGGCAAAGCATCTGGACGATATCCAGGAGATGCCGGTTCGAATCCTGCTCGTGACTGTTATTTTCGATTTCACATTTTTCACTTTGTGTTTAATGTATGTTGCTAAGCATGTCAAATGCTAAAAATATATATAAAAATATCTAAATAACTACGACCCAGTTTTTTCTTAACACAAAGCTTGTAAACTTTTTATTGTTAATCCAATTACGTTATCTTATCTTATGGTATGTAGATAATTAAATATTTAGTTGTTATAGACAGATAAGATGATAAACATTATAAACAATATATTTATTCTGCGAAATGTTATTGAGACATATTTATTTATTTAAACTACTCATAAGATTGTGGTGAAAGGTCAACTAACAAAGGGAAACATAGTATAAAAGTAGGAGCTTCCAGATATTCTAATTTAAACTTTTATAATATACACATATGCGTGTAGATATAGCTTTAGTATCTACGGTGTAGTTTTGGTAGTAGATAGGTAGGTATCCAGTGAAGGGAACGCTATTCAACATGTATTTGGATCATAAATGCCGTAAAAAGGTTAATCTTTCTCAAGGGTTTTATATCCATAGAATAAAAATAGTTTTTGTAAGAGCTAGCGAATACCTTTTTAAAGTAGATATTTACATAAATTATGTTTTGATAGCACTCAGTCGCTTCTTATTGGAAAAATTGGAAATTCCTGAAAGCCAACGTGATAATAATAACAAAAAGCGTGCTATTTTAACACGATACAACAACCAAGAAATACCGCTCTTGCAAATAATTGAAATTTTAATAACACTTACCTTTAATCTTAAATTGGTATGCATGAATAATGGGAAGCCTTTAAGTTGGGCACCAACAAGTGTTTCTTCTCCCGGCGTTGCAAAAGCGACGACTCCAACAGAATACTCCCGACAGTATTTATCGAGAAGTTCCCGATTCCATTTATCCATGTTCGCATATTTCGATAACGATTCGAACACGATCACGCCGTATCGCCCTTTGTCCAAAGTAGTAAGCACAGGCAGACTTTTACCTGCTACTTCCACTTTATACCTACACAAGAACAAAAAAAAACACGTAAATTATTTAACCATAATATACTAGCAGGGAGCTTTTTCTAGTAAGCATAGCGGTGTATTTATTTAACTGCTATGTAATATAGTCTGATACAATATTCTAATAAAGAGAAAAATCAAAACAAAATATCTCCTAACAAACAAGATATAGATAATAGACAATATCAAGAGAATTAATCTGTAGGTATAGATACTATTTATTATAAAGCTTTATTAGAGCTATGCCTTACGTCTTTACTTATTTTCTAATATTATAAATATCAAAGTGAGTTTATTTATTTGCTTGTTACACTTACACGTCGTAACCAGTGAAACATTAATCATGAAACTAGTCTAGAACCCCCGAAAAGGACATAAGCTACTTTTCTTCTGTCCCGGAAATACTATGGAATCTGTGGAATATCATTTTTTTCAAAGAGATCAATAGTGTGCCGTAAAGTATTTATATTCTAAAGTGCAAGCGGACGATGTCGCGGGCAGAATCTTGTTTAAGATATTTGAGAAAAAGAATGTCTGTATAAACTATTCAGGCATATCTGAACACAAAACAATTTAACATTAGTAATCAAATCAAATTATTTATTGCGAACTACTTATTGTTCTTAACATTTTCATAGTAGTACTTATGACTTAGTGCGTATTAGGCATTGCAATATGAATTTATTTATAAATCTACGTACATTTTATATCTACGAGTAAGAACGAAAATGTGAAATTGCAAATAACACTCACGAGCTGGATTTAAACCTACATCTGTCCTGGAATACTGCCTCGATGCTTTGCCAGGAGATGCAGGTTCAAATCTTACTGGTGTCTTATTTTAGATTTCACATTGTGCTCATGTAGTCCAATATTTTCCACAGCACAATCTTTTTGTGAATATAGATGAGACGGCCCTATCCTAAATAAATACCGTGTTATATTTTTAAGGAAAATTATAATCACCTTTCTGAAATTTATTGAATCTGCTACCGAAAACCTTTTAGAATAAAAATAATTTAATAAACCTCAATATTTGCTAATATTTAAAATACTACTGTTAATTTTGATAATATAAAAATTTTAACACAAGGTTTAATTGGCAAAAAAAAACAACTCTTATTTATAATAATGATGATTCGACCCGTGTCACAGTTCAGTTCAGTTTAAATAAAAACCATTAATAGCACCCCTTGTCAAACATTGAACAAGCCACCGAAGTTGATTGGCAATATTGAAAATTGAACTCTACAAACATTCGCTTTTAGAATACTTGCCAATTTTCAACCAGGAACACCAATTTTAACGATATTAGGACAATCTGACAAGCATTACAGAGCTTAATACCGGTCAACACAATTAGACGAGGATTGACGTTTACGAAGAACTAATTACATTTGTTCATGGCACTGTAGATAAAAGACATTGAAAGACGAGTTCAGAACAAATGGTAACACACTGGTGCACTTATTGACAATTCTGATCAATTAAGATAGTTTCAAAACGTCTAGGTGAATTTTATCAGTCACACTAAAGTGAGTACGTGTACAACTTGCACTAACATGCTCCTAATTACCATAATTACTTTTCTTACATTAAAGTGAGAGAGCGCTCAGTTTAAATTAGAACACGAGTAATGGCCTACTTTGTCCGTGAAGTGAATGCGTAAAGAGCTAATTCGCGATAAGGAAGCGCGAGTGAGTCCAATTAAGGGGAGCAATGTCACGGAGGGGAACCCCAGTGACCTGACTTGGAGTAACAACAGTTATCATAAAATGACGACGTACTCATAACAGAGCACACCGTTTTGCAGGAACGCCGTCGAAAGCAAGATATTTTCACGTTATCAGTAGCTATCGTACAAAGCTTCACTCATGTCATTTAGAAATAGCGGCCGCTATTTTCCCTATTAAGAATTATTTTAAATGTAAGCCTGTATGTGTTAAGGTCTATAATATAATGCACATAGCAATTTTGTTTATGTTTTGATTAATAAACTGTGAATGTCTGATAAAATTTCTATTCTATTACTCAAATATATTTTTTCTAAGGGATGATGAGAATGATAATGATGTTGAATTGAAAGTAAGGATTAGTCAACGAATACAATTTCTACGATTCCATTTTACCCTCAAAGCCACAATTTTCATTAGATATCATAATATATTATTTGGTATACAAACTGCAATGAACCTTATCTCTTTGTCTTGTATTGTCCAGAACGGCACCACAAAATAGTTATTTTGAAATTTATGTCTGTTTCACCATTTTGATTGGGCGATGACTATGGGCATAACCCCTTTTTACTTTTAGGAGAAAGATGTAGTTGTAATGAAGAGATGTGCGAAACATATTTAAGTCAACCATTTTTGTAGTTATTTAACTGACTCTGTACAATGACTACAGAGTATACACAGACTACAAGTCACACAATCTCGTCACTCCACGAATGTCTTCTACCATCACATTAAATATTAGATACTTTTATTACTTAGATGACTAATCACATTTTTAAAACCCTCTTGGCTTAAAATATTTTGTACCTGCATCGAGCAAATATATCTATTAAGGTAAAAAAAAAACTATTTCTAAAATGAAGAAAGGCTCCATGAAAGACATGAAGACTTGGATATGAACTCAAGTTTAACAGTAAAAGTTTTTTGACACATGATTTTGATGTCGCTTTACATCAGTGTCTGAGTCTGTGATCTAATATTTTAAAGTTCCAACATAAAACTCTAATGGCTAACGTTCTCCTAGTAAAAAAAATAATGATAACAGCTATATAAATAACCAATCGAACAAGAACAGACTCGCCAATGTCCCTAGACTAGGTGATACTTTTTTCTGTGCAGGAAATTTGTAAGTTTCCAACAAAAACATCTGACTGTTCCACTTGAAAAAGTATTCCTTATAGGAGCAAACTCAATTAAGGTCATACATTACCAACCCAAGTGCCCCAGAACACAACATAAAGTCGTTAGGAGAAACTTTTATTACGCGACTTTAAATTGGTCAATATAAAATTCACTTAATACTGAGACTTTTTATTGTCAGTCATTTATTCTTTGGTAGTCCTAGATTATATAAAGAGGGGCTTTATGGGACAAAATAACAAAATAAATAAATTACATTCAACTTTTTTTATAATACCTAGCGGGTATCAAACAGGCATACGGCTCAACTGATGGTAATCGGTTACCGTCGCCTATAAACAGTATCAATAGCAGAAGTATCGCGCGGCGCCAACTCCAAGAAAATGAATAGGAGGTGGATATGAAGGATAAAAAGGAAGGGATAAGAAGTGGCCGTGTGGTGACGGACTAAGAATACAAGTGTCACCACCCCCTTCTTTCCCACGGGTGTCGTATGAGGCGACTATGGGAAGTAAGCAATTATCATCCATTGCTGGTGGTAGGGCTGTGTACCAAGTGGGAGTACTCACTTGGTATCGGGCCTGAGCGGGTTGGTACCACCATCTGCCGTGTGACCGGCCATGAAGCACATCGTTGCGCTTTTGCTGTAGCAGGAGATAGCCGGCTTGACAATACTCTCGGTATAGTCGAGTCCATGGGCGACGGTAACCATTTACCATCAGATGGACCGTGGCTCGTCTGTCACTACATGCAACAAAAAATACGGAAAATCCAAAAGTGCATGCCTCATAATCTTAATTTTTTACAATATAATTGATTATTTGATAAGTAACTAATAATGTATTGGTCTTACTAAGTAGTTTTCAATAAATCACATAGCTAATTTTCGCTAATTTTAAAAAGTACTGTGGTTTTCATGTCTTATACGCCATCTAGCACTAATTTTAAGAAGTACTTCTATATTGATCGATAGAAATAGTTCTCACGAAATAGGGAGGCGCTGGTTTTAGTGTCGATTCGAGCGTAAATATTCACTATTTTTTGTTTATTTAATAACAATTAAACCACATCCAATTAGACCGTGAAAAGTGATAGGGCTCTATTCGTAGTTATACTGAATTGTAAGAGAGAGAAAAATACTCGATTAGTAAAGTGTTTCGGTCGTTATCGTGTTAACATAGTACACACGGACCTCCAAGACAGAACTTTTTTAAACAGTTTTATAACTAGTTTAAATAACAAAAAACCGGCCAAGTGCGAGTCGGACTCGCGCAAGAAGGGTTCCGTACCATTGACTCATTTATGAAAATTTCAACTTTCTAGCTATCGCCATTCTTGAGATACAGTCTGGTGGCAGACGGACGGACAGACAGAGCAAAACCGAGTAAAGAAACACGTTTGTGTATTGGAGGCTCCCTTAAATATTTATTTTATTTTAATTTAATTATTTATTTTTAAAGTGAAATTTAACAAAATATTCTGTGAATATTCAAGCGTCTACATGTTGCCGTTATCAATAGCGAGCAAAAAAGGCAAAATCACGTTTATTGTATGGGAGCCCCCCTTAAATATTATTATTTTTTTGTTTTTGTTGTTATAGCAGTAACAGAAATACATAATTTGAGAAAATTTCAACTGTCTAGCTATCGCCGTTCTTGAGATACAACCTGGTGACAGACGGACGGGCAGACAGACAGCGAAGTCTTAGTAATAGGGTCCCGTTTTGACCCTTCGGGTACGGAACCCTAAAAATGGCATCAAACATATCATGAGTGTTAAAAATAGTGATTTTTCTTGATATGTGTGTGTATAGTATATTATTTATGATAAATAGTGACATTTTAAGTTTGAAAATCAGTTGTTATGTGTGAAACGAGAGCAGTACCCAACCCACCTCAACGCTTCGCTTATGAGGCGTGCAAAAAGAAAAAAGATGGTTTGGGCCCCTGGCACTCTCACTCACCATACGAAACAATAGTAAAAGTACCTACCGTTTCTGATCTTCTGCGAGAGGGTGGTACCTACTTTCCCGATCGAGTCAGTCCATTCATACTGCAACAAGCATGGCTCTAGTATGTAATAATATTGATAATAAACAAAATATATGACATCAAGTTCTTAATGTCCGTGCCTAGGTTACACTAAATTATTTCACAAGTAGGCACTTGTCGCTGGAATACAGTAACCATTAACGCTCCATTAAAAAGTGATTTATCCTCTTGTGAACTAGAAAGCGTGTGTTACGACTGAGAGCAATAAATGGCATCGAAGCTCACATTACACGAGTACCAACTGAATGTAGCCTAACGGACTGTTAAACTAGAAACGGTTCATACGGAAGGTTAAATTAAACGTATAAGTACATTGTTGTCAAGTATACCAACCTAATTTATCTATCGTAGCATGTACAGAGGCCTAAAATATTGCCATCTTTTTCATTATAATACAAATGAGTATATGGTTCTTCAACATACCTACTACTACGCCTTTATTCAAGAAAGCGTAAGCAGATGTGTAATACATCCACATTTTATTTATTTAACTAATAGCTACATGTACCTAAATTATAAGTATAAAATAACAGTCCCTTATATGATAAAGAATTATTATTTTAGACTAGTATTCTAGAGTAGGAGATTCTTTATCAATTCTGTTAAGTTTCTTGTTTATCTGAGTTAGCGTTTTTCAACATGGCGACCGTGTTCCTTTCATTCGTCAATGTCCAACTATTTTTTTATTTTTTTGACAATAAAGAAAACCATTCGAGTTGTGGTAAAATTATATTCAGCATACAAGTATAACGACGTTGTTTGTTGGATGTAAAGCCTGTCCGGCTTTAATCTAAGATAATAAGATGTATGGTATAGCACGATGTTTATGATTGTGCGCCTAAATCTCCAGGCTTCATAATCATACAACTAACATTTTCAAATACTTTTATAACTTTTCTACATAGGTAATGAGATATTCTCAATAAAAATAGTTGATTACAAAGGCACAAAAGGGCAAGCGCGGGGTCTATTACAGCGTAAATTCTCATACCTTTATCATTAACATTGTACATTAATTTTTTATTATTGTATTATTATTTTCTACTTTTTAGGGTTATGTTGTTCTTCTTTTTCACATTTACATGCATTGTCATCCACTTCTGAGCTATATCCTTCAAGTATCTTGCTCATCGGGAGCTTAATTTAAAATCAATTACAAAAGTCTACCCGGACAGACATACAAGAAAGCGAGTTAATAAAAACAGTATATATAATTATAAGCTTCTTCCGAGGTACTAAAATAATGAGTTTATTCAAGTATCAAGATAATTATACTGCAGTTTCTAGTGATGCCCTGTTTAACTAGCGGTGACGGCCTTCATTATTATCATGAATATTTTAACAACCTATACACGTGTGTACATACGTAATTCAATTTGTATTGCACAGTTTGCGACATGATTACAATAAACATAGTGAAAACGACTTAATTACTGTGTATAATAATTTTGACTCAAAGCGTAATGGTAAACGACAACGTCGGGGAGCCAGGAGGCGTGTGCCTCTAATGGCGCTCCTAATTGTCAGACAACAGCTTGCAGGAAACATGCAGCTCTAGGCGCTTCCCTCTAATTTGCGATGATATCATCTCAACAGTGACATGCGAGTCACTTTACAAGTTCCTCTAATTTATAAAATTCTCGTGTCAGTGTTTGTCACCATTCTCCTCCGAAACGGCTTGACCGATTCTTATGAAATTTTGTGTGTATATTCAGTAGGTCCTGAGAATAGGATGTAAACTATTTTTCATACCCTTAAGTGATAAGGGTGGTCCAACACAATTCTTTTTCTGTACTAATTTTGTATTTTTTTTTTATGATTCGGTAAATATATAAGTTAGTAATTTTTTGCAACGCTAGAAATTGCCTAAAAATTCTCTAGAAATTTCTATGGCAAAACAACGTTTTCCGGGTCAGCTAGTCTTTAATAATTTTTTCTTTACTGTCTCAGACTCACACACATCATTATCAGGTGGTAATTGACTACATTGCGTGGTCGAGGTATTTCATTGTCAAGCTTTAGGTCGTGAAGACATGTTAAGCAATAGGTCTCGTATTCGGAAGGCACGTGAAGTAGTGGATACCGGCTGTCGAAAAACATCCAGATTGTCAAAGAATAACAATATGACTTCAGTCTTGTTCTAAAGTGAGAGAGGCTGTTGCTTCGTCTAATTTTTAGTGTATCAGCTAAAACTGAACAGATCGCAGACCGATCTCAATAATTTGGGATAAAGCTAGGAAGATGATGAGGACGTGAATTTAAAAAAATAATACTTTTGTTAAAAAGTTTCAAACTAATATCTAATATTCGTGAAAAATATAAGTAATCCATGCCAAAACCATTACAATACAGTTCATTAATTTGGAAGAAGCAAATTTACCTTCAGAACTAACCAACATTCTTAAGTTTTGGTACAGGCACCAAGTCAACAGCGTGAAGAGGGCAGGTGCCGTGTCTTGGCCATATAGGTTGGAGTGCGGGGTGAGGCAGGGGGGGGATTATGCTCACCCACACTCTTCAACTTTTATATTAATAAAATGATTGGCATGCTCAGCAGCATGCATGTCGGGTGTTATATTGACGGCGTATGTATCAATAACCCCTTTATGGAGGTTAAACCATAGAAACATACATTATTTAGAGCTTACTGCACCTCTTTTTACACCTGCAGTCTTTGGGCTCATTTTACTCAAAAAGCATACAGCGCCCTTCGAGTCCAATACAATAATGCCTTTAGGATGCTGATGGGGCTGCCCCGGTACTGCAGCGCTTCGGGGATGTTCGCGACTACGAATGTGGACTGCTTCTTCGCAGTAAGGCGTAAGCGATGGGCATCCCTGGTTCGTAGAGTTCGGGTCAGCCCCAACAGTATCTTAAATATGATAGCGAGTAGACTTGACCGGTGTCAGCCGGACCCACGAGTGCGGTAATCCTGCGGTAGTTAGAAATGTATGTACTAACATAGTTATAAGCAAATTGTTACTAACAAGACTATGAGTTTTGGTACTTGAAAATAAAGTTTCTGATCTGGTCTAGGGGCTCAAATTTTAGGTTAAGGTATTTCAAGTGCAATTAAATAAAAGAAATATATTTTGATCTGTATTAGCACTTGACATGCTCAGCTACTTTAAAGAACAAATTATTTGTGAATTACTGGGATAGTTTAGCGGTCTAGAGCACATCCCCGGATTGGGTGGGATACAGGTTTGGATTCTGCTCGCAGTAAAGCTCTCTTTTTCCACTTTCACAAATAATATGTTCTTAAAAATATATATATTTGTTCTAGTGGTAGAGGCTTGCTTATCCCAACATGAATGGGCCGTCTCGATCAGGCAAGTACATCCCATCATCTCACAGAAGATCAACGTAAAACGACGGAAAGTACTATTACCGTTGTGTTTCGTATGGTAAGTGAGAGCGCCGGACACTTAAACCCCCTCGCTTATTATCCTTCCTTTCCACCTCCAGTGATGCCTTTGGTGTTGCTAGCGTCTATAGAGTACGGTAACCACTTCCTATCAGGTGGGGCCAGTATTCGTGATTGCCACCCACGTAGTATATTTTTTTTTATCATGGATACGAAGAAAACATTCACTATGTCTCTATTAACTTAGGATATGTATATGGAGCCTGGAGGATCGGAGAGAACGCAGGTTCGAATCCTGCTTGCGGTAGTTTCCTTTTTCCACTTTTTCAAATAATTTGTTATTTAACTAGTGAACGGATTTACATACAATTTTTTTATTTGTTAGCTCTTGATTAAACTTAAAAACTGGTATATATTTTCTGCAACTGTATCGGAAACCTGAGATATACTTAATACAAAACTAGCTTTTGACTGCGGCGGAGCTGCGGGCAAAGGCTAGTAATTACATATAAATGAATAAAAAAATTTGCCATGTGGGGCCAGCTTTAGAATTGTCCCACCCCTCTCCACCCATGGGAGTCGTAAGACTGAGGGAATAACGGGGGAGTGGGCAGCAGCACTCCTTCGAGTATCAACAACATCCACTGCGAACGCCAACCCGCCTGCCAAGCGTGGCAATTACGGCACTATCCCCCATTCTTGGGGAAGCCTATGTCCAGCAGTGGACGTTAAAAAGTTAATGGATGGATGGATGGAATAAAAAAATATTCACGGACATTTCACACAACGTTCTCTGGTCCTAAACTAAGCTTAAAGCTTGTCATATAGACTTGATAATTGTTAGATATGCATTTCGGATTTAACGGGCCTCGTGGCGTAGTCGGTAGTGTAACCGACTTCCGTACACGAGGTCGTGGGTTCGACTCCCACTCAGGACAATTATTTGTGTGATGAACACAGATATTTGTACTGCGTCTGGGTGTTTTCTATATATTATATGTATGTATTTACAAAAAAAAGTAGTATATGTATTATATCCGTAATCTGGTACCCATAGCACAAGCGTTAAGCTTAGTTTGGGACCAGAGGACTTTGTGTGAAAAATGTCCGCGAATATTTATTTATTATTTGCTGCACTATAGCTACCTATATGGACATTTTTTATTGACTAAATTGCCAGCTGTTCACCTTTACAAAGTTTGTGAATTTTTTAGCGAATGGTGCTATCTTAATCGCTAATAGCATAGTAACTTTTCTAGATATCTCGCTCCTTGTTTGAAAACTTTATAGTTATTACGTTTTACTAGCTTGCTTTAGAAAATAAATTCTTTGAATTGTAATTAATTTTTAACTACCTTACTTATCGCATAGCAGAAACTGGAAACGAGAATGACCAACTGAACTAATGTTTTCACAAATATTTGTTATGCCATTATAAAAAATATTATTTTATGTGAGGGCGAGTCGTGGATGTGTAATACACCTCTGCCTACCCCTTCGGGGAATACAGGCGTGAACTTTGTTTTTTTTTATTATTATTATATATATTTCAGAAAACCAAATAAAAATTTGTAGTAGACTTTACAAGCTCTAAAATAAAAACATTTGCTCCCTATACGAGGGGGCTCTAAGTATACGGAATGGGGGTAAAAAGTGGAAATAAAAGTACAAGTTTTTTTTTTCATTTCAATACCCTAATATATTTTTCAGATCTTTCAATTATCTGTAGGTAGGTATATCTTAAAATATTTTATCTTGGTATGAAAGGTACGCTGACAATGCATCCATCACATCTTCATTCCTTGAAAATTTCTTCCCACCAGTTCTTTTTGAAGTGAAAACTTCTATAGGAAGGTTTGGATAGGGAGTAAATTCATGTAAGTCGTCATCGACATCCTCATGTGACGTGTTAACCATAACACTATATCTGTTCGTATTAGTATAACTTATTGCGCTGGGCCAGCTGTGAATGTATACATATAAATATACTCAGTGGTGCTTTTTTTTTCATGTTCAAGTTTTAATGTAAGATTTTTTTTGCTAGTTGAAGTTTAAATAATAAGATCAAACAATTGGCAAGCAGCAAAAAATATCGTATAACTGACACCCCAATATACTTTCTCCATCGTAATCTCGCATTTCCCTCAATTAAAATGTGCTAATCGTAATCCAAAAGCCCTAAAACACGTAATTATTTATTAATAAAAGTAGATAGAATTACAATTTTTAGGTTAACCTTTTAAAAAATAAGTATTCCATCAAAAATTAATCCTATTAATCCTAATTTAGTCTATAATATATATTGGAAATCAGCGAATGTGTTGTAGTGCGACGCCCGCCGACTAAATGGTCTGTCGATCTGCGAAGGGCAGTGGGAACACAATGAATTGGCCATTGTGGCGTTAACTCCCAGACTAAACCGATTGATTGATGTTACATTATTCGAAATGATTACAATTTACATATTATATGTAAAATAATTAGTGCTCTGGTAATATTAACTGCCTCGGTGGTGTAGCGGTAGTGTATGCGACTGCTAATCATGAGGTCTCGGGTTCGATCCCCGGGACGGGCAGTGTTATTGAGCTTTTTCCTAAAAAGAAAAATTCTCAGTAGCAGCCCGGAGTTTGGAAATGTGCCCGGTAGACGTCAATAGGCTCGCCCTCTATTACGTGGGACTTAAACATAGCTGACGAGTCATGGGTGTGTAATACACCCCTGCCTACCCCTTCGGGAAATACAGGCGAGACTTATGTATAATTAGTCTCATTATTATCCAATAAAGGGCTATAGTCTACACTTTTTAGTATCATTGTAGACGATAGAACGTTACGAAACTTTGTCCTAAGTGAGCGACGCGACGCGATGCGACGTATTGCAGCTAATACTTAAATTGCGTTTCGTAGCATTCATATTTGGCGACAATCGCGTTTGTCGTTCACCTAGGACAACGGGTTATAATTGCACTGCTATACTTTCAGTCGTGACAATATTAAAATTTTCACTGCTGATGAACACGACACGCAGATATGTCAATTATGTTTTCATATTGTGCATTAATTCGGTTTGAATGTATAATAGCATGCATGGAACTTACTCCGACTGCTATTTGGCATCTACTATTATTACCCATTTTCCGAAATGGTTTCAAGCAACATATAATAAATTTCACAGGATAGCCATTTAGAAATTGAAAATGAGATTAAATCTTTATAGAAAAATTACTGCTCACAGTATAATGGGGATATATTTATGTTTAAAAAAAATTGGTCACGTTGCATCATCCGCGATGAACAATTGAGGATGGTTTTCCTGATTATTTTCTTTATTTTTTGCAAAATTAACGGACCAAGTCTATATTTCTAGTAGTAGAGCTACGTTTAACACCTTCAAAAATTCATAAATCCATCTTTCATCACTTGTTTTTATGTCGAACACCAAATTTGGAACTCCTTCGTTGAATGTGGTTATCATGACATTGTACCAAGTGACGAAATCCGTTTATTGAACCTTAGTCAAAATGTGTGGCATCAACCCCGGCTTTTTGACAGCGGAATGTTTGTGTAGGATTCATTGTATTTGACTTATGCGGAACGCCTATGCCTAAAGATGCCCGAATCTCATAAAAGGTCACATGCCGGTCTATTTCGGTCATATAGCGCATACCATTAATGTTTTTGCTATACCATTACCTATATTTGTCAATGAGATTGACACGACCTACTTTGAATTCTGCAAACCAGCTATAAATCGATACTCAAGGAGTAAACTCCAATAAACAGCAAAGGAAAATGCAATCCCTGACCTGTCAGTTCATAAAGCACATGTACAGTGCAGCCCAATTCACTAAGGCAAGGCCAAATAGGACAGCGATTTTTAACCCGGTAGAAGCAAAAAGTTTCATATGACGACGTTGAGTGGCGTCGGCAGCCCGCGAGACATGCAGGCCAGAAAATAAAGGTTTTAATATCAGTGTATTTGGCTCGAGTGTTATAGAGCAAATATTTTCTTCATAGAAACTTCAAAAAGAGAATTAAATACGCATTATTGTGAGACTGTATCGCCGAGGCTTGCATTGATTCGTCAATCTTTTGGCAAAAAGTTCTTATGTGTGATAAATGTTGATAGTGTAGTAGTGTAAAATAAACGAGAATGAAGGATTTTATATTATGCAGGTGTCAAACAAGTGTACGGCTAACATGATGGTAGGCGGTTATCGAAGCCTATTAAAACTACTAACACCAGGAGGACTCACTCGCGCAGTTTCAACTCCAAGGAAAGGTATAGGAGGTAGAGAAGAAGGATAATAAGGAGAGGATATAGTATATGGAGTAGTTTTGGCCTCCGGCGCTTTCACTCATACGGGACACAACTCTAGGAGTACCTACTGTTGTTTTACAAGCAGGCTCTACCAGTAAGATTAATTTAGGTTCGTGTTAAGTTTTAATGGAAACAGAATACTATGGTTTCATTGCTACATTTAAATGCAATCTGGTGCACCATAACATAATATTGATTTGTATCTTCTTTTTTGGGTTTAATCCAGCATGTATGGATTTATTAGGTAAAAATATGTACCACATCCAAATATTCAATTCTTTGTAATCACAATCAATTAATAACAATAAAATCACAACCAAAAACTATAGATATCCAACAAATCAAGCAACAATTGTAATAATTATTATTACGAAGACTAGTTAGTAGCCACACTTTGTTAAAGTAGATAAGAGTTTTAGAATATGAATTAGGTATATACTTTGGCCCAGCATAAATTACAATCAACTAATATCATTTAAATCAGAACGAGAGACTAAAGATCGATTTCTGGTAACGTGACGACATCAACATAGAATGATACAACGCGATAACGCGTAGTGCTAACCTAGTGATTTAAATATGTAGGTATTGAATACTGATAAACGTATCGGTCACTTCATTAACATATTTAAGTCAGAAAAGGTTAACAGTACAAAATTATTAAATTCCGTTTGTCTACGTCTTAGATAAAATAATCATTTCAAAGAACACAATAAGCATAGTAATGCTGATGCATGAATTGGTTTGACCCGTATCAGTGTACAAACTAATAATTCACTGTGTGAGATAACACTCTACAAAAGTAATTATTTGTTCATGTAATAGTTTATATTCCAAAGAACAATATCATTGTTCATTCAGAATTGTCGTCCGGGAATTTACTTTAAGAATGTGTAAATATTTAATGGACGGCATAATGTCTCAACCTTTATAAAATGTACACCATTGTTTTCGTTAAGACGGGAAAAAATGTACCTAACCGCACACCCCATCCTTCAGGGCAAGGAACAGGGTAGTGTGTTAACATTTTGATTTGTATTTTAGCACTTGACATGCTCAGCTACTTTAAAGTACAAATTATTTGTGAATGTGGAAAAACGCTCGCACTAAAGTTCTCTTTTTCCGCATTCACAAATAATTTGTACTTTTAAGCTTACCCTTATTGTTATGGGGCGAAAATAGTCGTGTTATAAATTATAACACTAATGATGTTACGAAGTTTGATAACATTTTTTGAGCTATAATATATGTATGAATTGCATAGGTAGGCACATATATACCTACCTATGCAATTCATAGTTGCGCGATTTGATCTATGTTCCGTGTTCATGAACTGACATTGCAACAAACTAGATCTTTCATTTAATATGTAACTAATATTGCTAAAAGTAAACTATTGAGTTGTTATTACTTATTATCTATATCATTATCGAAATGTACTACCGTAACCACAGCATCTGTTTCCAGACAAATAAAAATATGCTCTCTTAAACTGATCAAAAAGAATTTTGTGAAAATATTCATTACAACATTCAATGTAAAGGTATCCAACGTTTCACTGTCACTCATTCGACATTTAGTGATTCCAAATGCCTGTTAAATATTTTGTATTCATCACGCGACATTGTAGCAACGGCCCAAATCGAAACGCAGCGCGGACAGGCGACGTCGCGTGATTGACAGTGAATCTGTATAAAACCATATAAATACACACTAAAAGATTGCTTTTCTAAAATAAATCAGTATATATTTTTTTACCATATAAAAGTTAATTAGGAGAAAGCGTACTTTTTTATTGAATCTAAATTATGTATGCATTGTGCATGTGTTGTGTTGTTTTATGTATGTGCAATCAATTGTTCTACAATAAAAATCTTATGTTAAACCAAAAAATACCTTTTTTTTAGGCGGAATAAAATGTTCCTACCGCTCAACCCGCTGTCTAGGGCGACATCGGGGTAGTGTGGGGCTCTCACCATTCCGTACTCGGCGGACCACTGGTACCGCGTGTATTCTCTTCAGTGGTCCGTGCGGTGACTGGCCCCATCGAGCTCCCTCCCTGAGTGACGTCCCCGCGCACCTGGGACGTCACACCTTCGCGGTAGGCTCAACGCGGGCGGCGCATAATCCCCAATCCAACTGACCGCGGCCTCGGCTAGGGCGGCATTAGGCGCAGATAATCGCGCCCACGCCACCCCACGCACCGGCGGCGGGTCAGGCCAGAGGAGAGAACGGCCTCCTGGCCCTTTCCGCCGCCTCTTTCCGTGAGATGACATCCTCGCTTCTGCAAGGATGTCATCTGGCGGTGACCGCGGTCAAGTACCTAAGAGCGGTCTTCTAGCGGTGACCGCGGTCCAGTACCTAAGAGGCTCTAATCTTGCATACATCTCTCGCTTCCTCAACATTCGTAATTCTCTTCATACACGCTTGCCGGTTTCGGAGCCTCCTGACTCCACCTTCCTACAATACATGACCGATTTGGTCTAGATTACCTTTCACTTTCCTATGCTTCTTTGAGCATCCACATACTTCTTTCGCCGTATCTACCATACTATCGTTCAATACTCTCCAGCATTCTTCTATATCAGATTCCGGCTGACTTGCCATTGTCAGCCGTTTACGGACACCCTCTGCACACTTTGCTCTTAAACTTTCTAACATAGCATCACGCCTGTATTCCCCGAAGGGGTAGGCAGAGGTGTATTACACACCCACGACTCGCCAGCTATGTTTAAGTCCCACGTAATAGGGGGCGAGCCTATTGACGTCTACCGGGCACATTTCCAAACTCCGGGCTGCTACTGAGAATTTTTCTTTTTAGGAAAAAGCTCAATAACACTGCCCGATCCGGGGATCGAACCCGAGACCTCATAATTAGCAGTCACATACACTACCGCTACACCACCGAGCCAGTTGCAATCTACAACAAAAACAAGACAATGGTACCAACTTTTTTCTTGCAACTTTTCAATCTTTATTCTTTCAAGCCCTCCGAAGTGGCAGGCTCTCGCCAATGGCTCCACTTTCTGAACAGACCACTAAATCTCGCAATAATGAGATAGTGGGCCGTGTCGACAGTTGGACCCCTGTAGGCTCTTGTATCCAGAATTTTACTTCGGAGGCGACTGTCTACCAGAATTAAATCTATCATACTTCTCTGTTCATTCCTTCTCCATGTATACATAGGGATGTCCTTATGTTGAAAAAATGTTTTTGACACAATAAGGTTTCTCTCAATACATACATCCACAATGAGCCTACCTGCATCGTTCACTCTCTTATCACCAAATGAACCAAGCACGTCCTCGAAGTCTGGACGCTTGATCCCAACCCATCCATTCGAGTCTCCGCACACGATCATGCGTTCACTGGCTTGTGCCAAATCCAGAACTTCCCTAACATTATGCCAGAACTTCTCTAGATCCGATGCCACCATACATGTAATAAGGAGTCAATTTGGTTAATTTAGCGAATCAATTAAGTATTCATTTGTTTAAGTTTACGTCGGGTAAATGAAATTTTTGTTTGGCTTTTAGTTATTATTTTTTTTATTGCACATGGTGGCAACTGAGCCACGGCCCACCTGAAGGAAAATGGTAACTGTCACTCATGGACTCAACTGTACCGAAAGTATGGTCAAGATACTGCTCACCATAGTTTAGTTTCACTAAGTACTTTTATAATTGTAGGTACAGTTTAGGGCACATATTCATTTCTAACACATATTCATGGTCTTAAAACAAATTATTCCATCCTCTTATAATCACGCCGCGACAATTCTGTTAAATACTTACCGTATACGGTTAGCGACAAGCAGCTCGGCGATATCGCGTCCTAGTCGCGAGTAGGCCGACTCGACGATGACCAAAACTTTGGCATCGATGCGCAAGCGGGCATCTGAGCGATGATCGCGCGCCGCCTGCTGCTGCGACGCCAGCAGGGAACACTGCGACAATGGTCGCGGGACACGATCCCGCCAAACCAAACTGTGGAAAACTCCAGATTAGTATAAATATGAAATCGCACATTTGGCAACATTTGTTTTTACAATGATTACTAGTACTTAGACTAATAACTTCAAGAAAACATGATATAAAGGCCGATGCCGTATCTGCAAATTTAATGTATCTCACAAGTCTTCCATCAGTTTTGCAGCTCGTATATACATAATACCCTGCTGTGTGGGGCTGGCTTTAGAATTGCCCCACCCCTCTCTACTCCCGGGAGTCGTAAGAGCCGACTGAGGGAGTGGGCAGCAGCACTCCCTCGAGTATAACATCCACTGCAATCGCCAACCCGCCTGCCAAGCGTGGCGATTACGGCATTATTCCCCATGACGGGACCGCTTGTTGTGGCGTTCTCTTGGGGAGGCCTATGTCCAGCATTGGACGTTGAAAGGCTGATGGATGGATGGATGGATGGATGGAAGGATGGATGGATGGATGGATGGATGGATGGATACAGAATACAGCATATGTTTTTATTTCACTAGGTACATGTACACATATTATGAGATATTTAAAAATCAAAGCGCACTTTACATGCTGTTCAAAGACCCAATCCGAATCGCTTATCCAGGTAACCACAAGAATCATTCAACACAAGATTGAGTTATTCATTGATAAAATAATCAAAATAGTGTAAGTAATATTCTATATATTTATGCTGTTAATTAACTTCATATAAAAAAGTTATAAAAAATCAATCAGAGCTTGGCAAACTTCCGGACGTTTCCATCAGGAGCCACATCAAAGCGCCATTAGGGTTTATCTCAATAGCGTATAATACTCGTAAATAAGAGCAGGAATTTGGAGAAATATTTTATCCGTGAGTGATCCTGTGAGCCGCGGTTCTTGTGGCCCCTTTGTTTTAATGAAAGCCACGCCTGAGTCAACCGAAAGGAAACTTCTAACGATGATTCTTAAAAGGCATATTGGATAAACGAGCTATCGTTACATGAGTTTAGAAGACGTTAAATGCTCCTGTAAAAATCAAATTTAGCTTAAATTATTTAATAGGACTCGAATTTGTGCATGTTAAATGCGTTGCCAGATTGGCTTATAACTAGTTTGATACTAATCCCAATGTCCTACATACATACCTATATACAAATCGATTTCCTAGACCTCGATGTCTCTACTTACCCGGTAGAGACAACGTGTTGCCATTTGTTATAAACTTCCGGCCACATTTTTCAGTTTTTTTTTTTAAATCTTAACATTGTCTTCTAAAAAGCAAATAATAATAAAACAATATTGGTTTATATCCGCGAGTTGGCATCTAGTTAGCAGCTTACATTAATTAGCCGAGATACAAGTTATGCTATAAATTCAACCGACTCGACGAAACTTGCCGCCCCTGCCGCTCATTTCAGCGCGGTGTAATTTTAAGCCGATAAAATAAAATATTACGGGTTCTAGCTACACGCCATCTGCTCTAATTACATAAAATCACGTTATAAATCACTTTGAAATATTTGTCTCCTCGTCTTATTTTAACTGCGTAAATCTACCAAACAAAGGACGACAAGGACGCTCATCACGGAATTGAACATTTTGAAAATTTCCATGAAATAATTTCCCGTAGATATTAGTTCTTGATTGTGTTTGTTTACAGTAAACTATTTTGCTTGTAAGAAAAATTAAGTGTACTATATCATTATATACTCGTAGACCAAATGAATATTCACCGAGGGAAGAAATTGTAGTGCTACATTGATTGGCGACGGCAGGTATTTACGGGTACTTTAATAACCTTGCCTACAACTCGCGCTTTAAAAATACCCGATACTTAGTACTCTGTATTACATTATACCTATACCTAGTGGTAGAACCTTGCATATCTCACCATGAATGGACGGGCTCGATCGGGGAAGTACCACCCTTTCACATAAAATCAGCCTAAAACAACGAGGTACCCTTACATTAGTGTTTCGTATGATGAGTGAGATCGCCGGAGGCCCTAAGCCCCTCCCTATCCTTCCTATACTCTCCTTATTATCCTTCCTGCCCTCTCCTTAGTATACTTCCTAAACTTTCATCATCCTTTCTCTCTACCTCCTATGACTTTCCTTGGACATGCGACTCTGGTGTTGCTAGCGTCTATAGGCTACCGTGACCACATACCATCATAGTACAACCAAGCATTGTCACTTATCTTTACATATACTCGTATAATTCTACTACGTGCTCTGCTATATAATGCTGTACGCTACGTGTACGTGTGTATGTCACTGAACTCCTCCTAAACGGCTGGACTGATTTGAATGAATTTTGATGTGAAACATCAAATGCGGAGGGAGAGTAAAATCGGCTGTTAGCGTGGCGACGCTTTTATTTTACTTGTCCCGTTCAAATCATGAAAGTTAAATTGTATACACTTCCCGGTTTCTGATTGAGCTGAAATTTTACACGCATATGTATATCGCGTGACAATACAATATTATGATGACATGGAGCTGGTCTGATGATGGAGCTGGAAGGTGGACATAGGAACTCTATAATGAAACGGCGCAACCCCATCGAGTTTGGGCTCGTATGATTCGTCTTGATGAGTACTTTGTTTCTAGACGGTATCCAAGGTCCGATGATGGAGCTGGAAGGTGGCCACAGTAACTCTGTAATGAAACAACGCAACCCTATCGAGTTTATACTCGTTTAATTCTTGAGGAGTACTTTGTCAAGTAATGATCATTTTATTTCTACAAAATAATTTCGATGTTTCACATCTGGTAGGCGTCCCACGACGTCTAGTTTTTATTTTTGTATGTGTTTGGGTGGCGCCCTGGATGGTTTAGATTCACATTTGGACCCGGTAGGTGGTGCCACAATAGGATTTCAGGACTTTTTCTTCTATTTATTTGTGAATGTTTGGGTAAGTACCGGGATGGTTTAGATTCACATTTGGACCCGGTAGATGCCGCCACGATAGGATTTCAGGATGTTTTCTTAATTTTTTTCTAATGTAAAAAGATATATCTATCTAACGAATCCAAACCAAACACCAATGTTTGGAGAGTACAACGTCCGTTGGGTCCACTAGTGTTTTATAAAAAATATTTATTAACTGCAGTCAAAAATGAAATAATATGAAAAATTCAACCAACAAACTTTATATTGAATAGAAGCTATGCAGAAAAACCCCGCGGCCAATATAATTTATGTGCATTTCAATATAAGGACTTTTGTATTTTTACTATTTATGTTTTCTTTTATCCCATCCATCCATCAGCCTTTTAACGTCCACTGCTGGACATAGGCCTCCCCAAGAATGGAGGATAGTGCCGTAATCGCCACGCTTGGCAGGCGGGTTGGCGATCGCAGTGGATGTTGTTAATACTCGAAGGAGTGCTGCTGCCCGCTCCCACGGTATTCCCTCAGTCGGCTCTTACGACTCCCATGGGTGGAGAGGGGTGGTACAATTCTGAAGCCGGCCCCACATGGCAATTTTTTTTCTTTTGTAATTACTGCAAATAAAAAAAAACTGGCCGGCAAGTTAAAGGAGTTCATATCACTCACCACCCACATCTTAAAAAAATATATAATAAAAGTGAAGATACTTTCTGATCCATAATTGCAAAAGTATCTAAAGTACTTTCCGAGCAGGTGTAGTGTAAAATAAATTTAATTGTTCTGTAATCATGTCATTTATAACAAATATAGCTTAAATATCAGAAAGTGTGAATATTTCCTTTCTTCTTTTGTACTCAGAGACAGAAAACCATTGAAAAGGCACATGCACTAATCATGAAACAAAGAGGTCTTTTCATTAACCATATTTTTCATTTGGAACCTAATAGTACCTTGATATACACTATCTTATGTGATAATTTCACATGAACAATGGGTATCTAATCTATATATGTACTACGCGTTTACTCCCGGTAGGGAACAAATTGAATTTTATGTGAATGACGCAAATTTTCAGTTAATTAAATGTTGGAGGATATCACTGTCGATAATATGTTAGTATGCAATAATAATGTAATGTGTTATAAGTTTATGGCAATTAATACGAGCATGCCTAGTTTTCGGCCATAACTATATTATGCAAACCTATATAGGTAAGTACATGTATAATGGTAACCTATTATGAAAAAATAGGAATTTACTTTTGTATTCATGTCTGTTCAGTAAAGATGAAATTAAATATTATAATAAAAAGTTGCTAACGAGAATAGTTACCTTGTCAGAGGTACTGTGACATAATATGTATAGAAGAATATGGTGAGGACGGATATGCACATGATGGCGGCGACGCATTTCCTCACATTGACGTGGCTAGCTAGCCAGAAGCAGCACCGCGGCGCCGTCGACTTGTGCGAATGCGCATATTCACTGCCGCCACACTCAAGTAGTGGTGCGCGCGAACCTCGACCCTCTCCCGTCATCCTTAACATCTATACACCACTATATTTACACACGATAAACTTAGGCCTCTAGAAATTTCACTATAAAATGTTGCTATCTGGGCACTCTAACGGCTGCGTTTGTCCTTGGTGGTGACGTTTTTTGTCGCCACTTGCCGTGTTTCCACATTTCATAGTGACGCGGTGGGGTATGAGAATGCGCTGGCGCAGGATGGTTGAGTGCTAGTTCGCCACGATTGACGGCCATCTCGAGCCGACCAGCGCGCCAGTTCCCGGTTTAAAATGGCCGCCGACGCATTATGGCGGGTTGTGCTCATCACGGCGACGTCGTGCGCCTCTGGTGCTAGAGCTTACGGCATCCGTCTAAAAGACAGATTGGTGTATTCTTCTCCTGAGCTCATTGGTGTTATCTGTAACAATAGAAAACTGTTAATAAATTATTTTGCAAAGGACATTGCATATAAAAATATTTTACATAAGTTCATAACGTTTTCAGCAGGCATTATATTAGTTTAATTTCGCCGCTGTATTTGTAGAGAACAAGATTTTATAAATGTAACAGGATCATTTTGTTTAAAATGAAACGGGGTATCACCTTGTGGTAGGTAGGTATACTAAAATATCTCGTAAATAATAAGTCTTGTTCAACTTTGACTGCACAGACGGTGGAGTGGTGAGTGTTTAGTTAGGTACCTCCACCAAGTTGTTCGATTCCCACACAGGACAACTCTTTGTGCTATTATTTGTGTGGTGACGGACTAAGAATACAAGTGTCACCACTCCATTCTTTAAAAATAGGTAAAATTGATTGAGCACAGTTGATAGAAAAATAGGTGATGTACTACCTTTCACATCTTTGTTCTGTAAACAATAAGGTACTTATTTATTGAACATTTTAGCAGTATTAAAATAAAATAAAAATGGTAAGGTTTTTTATTTGTTTCTAAAGTAGTAACAGTGCTACAAAAGATTATTATCCCAAAAGCAGGGACAGCTTACCTAGGTATATTAAAACTTTTATTTTTCAATACCTGCGATTATATTGAAATTTCGAAGGTGAAATGTATAAAAATAAATTAAAATTTAACGAGATAAAGCGATGCGAAATGTGGTCATCTTTAATGATTTATCGAACGATATGAACGACACCATATAAACAGTTACTTATGACAATGTGAGTGAAAACATGTACGTGTTTATTTAGATACTGAAGAGAGAGTGAGCGAGACAGAAAGACCCTATATCATTTTGTCTTTTTTTTATCAATGTGGTGACGGGCTATAATCACAAGATTCACTACCCCAGTCTCTTACGCCGATACCTTATACTTACGACGCGACAAAGCGAAGTAAGCAGTTATCACCCATTGCATTTCTGCTGGTAGGGTTTGGTACCACGAAGTGAGTCTACTTGTTATCGAGCTCGATCAGTACCGATTCGGTACCACCATCTTCCGTATGAACCATCACCGTTCCGTATCACCGTTAGGGACCTTGGTCTGTTTTGGTGGTAGCGGGAGATATGTGTCCATTCATTTTTTTACCTTCCGCAAAATTAAATGGTGTAGATACTGTGGCTTCGCATTAATCTTAGTACTGCTAGCGGCGGTTACCACTTCCCACTCAGTAGCCCGTGGCTCGTCAACCATTATTAGCAATTGAAAAATATGTCCCCTACAATTTCAAATTAACACTGGTCTATGCATTTAAGCAGCAAATATGATACAACATCTTAATATGTATTGTAGGAAAAAGAATTTTCAAATTTAAGTAACAGAAAGTCGCTAGCGACCGTAAATATTCTGTGCGACGCCTATTGTCCGACCATAAATTCTTGTCCTGTAATGAAACTTCATGCTCCTTTCTTCCCGTTAAACAATTTACAAACATTCACTGTTTTTTTTCTTTATATTATACAGTAGACCTAACAGTGCAGATAGCCTACTTAGTAAGTAAAATAGAGGTTTTCGGGTGGTCACTGTGAGCATCCCCGTCGGTGAAACAGAGACGCGTACCGAATCCGTGATTGTGCGACCCTTTGAATATTAACTAGCGGGTGACCCGCCCGTAGCCAGCCCACGAATCTACAAGGCTCCTCAAAAGGTTAATTCAAAGTTCTTACTGCTGGGACGTGCTTTATTCCGCTCGCGATAAAAAAATACGTTGGGCCTGACGTAAATTGAAAAGCAGAATCAGTAAAACAGATTTTTGTAGAGGTATGGAAATGCAGAAGATTGTTCTGAATATTTGAGAAAGGCTGTAAATTCGTTGCAATAATAATAATGATCTCCAAAACATAATGACAGAGCTTGTGTGTGGCTGGATGATGGAATGTCACCCTGGTTTGATGTCAATATCGGCGTTAAACAGGGCTGCGTTCTATCAGACACTGTTTATCATATATCTGGATAAATGTCTACAAAGGTTGAATGAAATGAATGTGGGAGTTCAGATGGGCGACTCAGTGGTTAACTCGCTGCTATATGCAGACGATGCGGTCCTATTAGCGCAGTCTGCGACTGACCTGCAAACCCTAGTCGACGTAATGGCAGAAGATTGTAAGATAAGGGGCCTACGTGTGAATGTGAGCAAAACCAAAGTAATGGTTTTTGAAAGAGAAGAAGCCAGAACAGGTGTTAGAGTAGCAATAGGAAATGGTGTGCTAGAACAAGTGGATGAATTTGTATATCTTGGATGTGGATTCAGTCGGGATGGAAGGTACACCACTGATGTAGGGAGAAGAGTGAAAGCGGGAAATAGAGTGAACGGAGCATTGGGACAACTTCTCGGCAGCCACCACCTCAGCTAGAAGGCACGTGTCACAATACACAACGCAGTGCTTGTCCCAACGTTATTATATGGAAGCGAGAGTTGGGTATGTAAAAAGGAGCATGAGAGTAAAATCAATGCGGTCGAAATGCGATCTCTGCGGAGAATCTGTGGAGTGAGGCTGACTGACCGCATTCGTAACAATGACCTACGAGAGCGAGTAGGTATGAAAGAGAGTATTGGTGTAAAGATGCGAAAGGGAATGCTCCGATGGTTCAGACATGTGGAAAGAATGCCGGGCGAGCGACTGGCTAAGAAGATATACAATGCGAAAGTGGAAGGATGTAGGTAAAGGGAGAGACCGAGACTTACCTACCTAGACCAAATTGGTCATGTATTGAAGGAAGGTGGAGTCAGGAGTCTCCGAAACCGGCGAGCGTGTATGAAGAGAGTTATGAATGTTGAGGAAGCGAGAGATGTATGCAAGAATAGAGCCTCTTGGCACTCTGTTCTCTCTGCCTACCTCGCAAGGGAAATGGCGTGATGATAAGTAAGTAGGCAAAACATAATTTCGGCCAGTGTCAACAGACACTAGCCATATACGCAGGAGATGTTATAGTGCACGACACACAAGTTCACTGTCTGTTTCGTCACTCTCAAAGTCCCTTAGGACGGGCATCCCGACATGACCGGAGAGATACCAATCGCAGGACCAACGACTTTTCGTGATTTTTAAGGCACGGGGGTGAAACATCGCCAACTTCCTGACCCCGGGCATTAGTAATAGCATTAAGAATTTCTTGACCGAAAATCCCACAACATTCTACAACTTTTTGTTATCCCGATTCAGGAATCGAAGCCGCAGTCGTATACACTACCATTAAACCACCAGGCAGTTAAATTCGTTGTAATATAGCTATTACAAAAATACTGCCGTCGTTTTTTTTTTGTTAAGGCGGGAAAAAATGTTCCTAACCGCACACCCTATCGTTCGGGGCAACGACCAGGGTAGTGTGGGGCCTGCACCCACTAAAGAAACCCGTCGTGTGCCGTCTCTCCGCCTTTATTGGCGGGCTACTGGAACTATGTTACATTCCTTCCGTGGTTGCCAAGTCGTACCTAAAATAAATAATGTAATGCGTGTGATGTAAACAGGCTTACTTATTACGAGGGTCTAATATTCTTCATTAAAAATAATGCGCAGTTCGCAAATAATAAGGCGTCTATCACAAATGTTGGAACATTATCTGATCGAGACATGTACGCGTATATCACTTAATACAAAATTACAGAACGTAAATAAGATAGTGATGCATTAGTCTCATTAAGAGAATTACCGTAAACGATCTGGACGGGATACTGTAGGACCCTAACGGCCGAAAACAATTATTAGTTAACCCCTGACCCTTTCACGAAAGATAGCAAGAATTACCTATTAATGATTAGGGTGAGGTAAACTTTGACTGACTATGACTAGCAATTTCATTGTGAGCTTATATTATATACCAAGGATATATGTATGCGAATTTTGATTAACGTATAGTTAATATAATAGTTAAAAATTTTAAAGCATAATTAATATAATGCCTCAAAACATAACAAATTTATCACATTTGTCTTAACGACCAACGCCCTCTATCGGAACGCATTTACATGCATTAATCCAATATAGTAATTTTAATTTTGCAATTAAAATTCATACTATTTGATAGCGTGATCACGTCATAGATTGGGTATGTCTAAAAGATAGTACTGTAGCTCAGTGGATTAGAGCACTTCCCCGGATAGGAAGGGACGCAGGTTCGATTCTCACCTGTACTAAAATACTCTTTTTCCTTATTTACAAATTATAATTTGTACTTTAAGAGTAGCTGAGCATGTCAAGTGCTAAAATATAGATCAAAATGCCAAAGAATGTTCTTTCAAATGATAATAAACATTCTCCATTAAATTTGAATTTTCTGTTTTTTTCTTTAAAAAAGTAGGGAACCTCGAAATGGATCACCTCTTATAAATACATCACTCTACAGCACTGTAGCTACCTCTAAGTTAAAATAGCTATGGCATGGGAACCATTAATTTGTCCGAGATAAAAAGTTTATGTGCTTTTCTGGGCTTCAAACTATATGTATGCAAAATTTCATATAAATTAGTTTGATAGCTACGGCGTGAAAGCGGAACAAACAAACTCACTTTCGCATTTATAATATTGACGTACCTTATGCTTGTTTATCAAGTATGTAGCATATACCTAAATAAATAATCAAGTTGTGTAAGTACTTGTATTTAGATATTTTTATATATATTTTTAGCATTTGACATGCTTAGCACTATACATTAAATACAAAGTGAAAAATGTGAAATCGAAAATAACAGTCAGGAGCAGGATTTGAACCTGCATCTTCTGGATACCGTCCAGATGCTGATGCTGATGATGTGAGGCGTCACCCAAAGACGTTAAGTATGATGTGTTATCGAAATTAGTTATTATTAGTCAGGAGCAATTGTCAGGATTGCTGAATTGGAAAGCATCTGGACGGTATCCAGAAGATGCAGGTTCAAATCCTGCTCCTGACTGTTATTTTCGATTTCACATTTTTCACTTTGTATTTAATGTAAGTACTTGTAGTTTGAGCGATCGGCAAGGTTAAGCAACTTAAGCTCGGCTGGTATCAGGTAAGTGACCAAAAATTTGCCCGTATTTTCTTTGTTTTTTTTTTAAAGTAAACATTTTACACAGTTTAGACTCCGTATACCGGTGGATCAGCTAAAACCGAACAGATTGAAAGCCGAGCCCAAAAAAGTTTGGGACTATTGCTAGGGAGATGGTGAAGAACTTTTTTTTTTTGTTAAAAAAAAAGTAAATCCCCGTCGTTCGGAGCAATTAAAAGGGTGGTGTGGGGCGCCTCACCCACTAAATAAACCCGCAGTGTGCAATCTCTCTACCTGTACTGGCAGACCACTGGAGCTGTGTGACATTACTTCAGTGGTCCGCCGGCGGGACATGATGATGATCTAAATTTATAAATATCCGTTCCTATTGTAACTGGACAATCTCATTGAGTTACGCTAACTATGTAAGCAGGAGATATTATAGTGCACGAGAGACAAGTTCACTCTCATTAAGTTCAACTACATGATAAATCTTTTAAATACTGCAGTTAGTGAAAATAAACATAATATATTGGAAACAGTTTTCATTTACCGTAAGGTCCAGAAAGAGCCGCCATGATAATGGTTCAAAATGGAATCCCCTCGTATTAAAGACAAAGAGACAGCTTATTAAAACTTTGCTCATTCACCAGACCTCTTCGTCACTGTGCCCATTCTGCGAATCCGTATTATAATGCCCTAAAATTTCTATAACGCGAGGATCAAATTTCTGAAATATTGACCTGTGTGAATCACAGGATTCGCTGAAAATGACAGGGGTCATCGAATACCATTAAATGTTTTCTCAAAGTGGACATAGGGATATTTACCGATATTACTGAAATGACACATGTCCATATGTTATTGAACATTTCATATTACCTACAGTATACTTATATTTTATGGACAATATGTAAATAAAGGCCCACACAAGCATGAATTAAAATTGGAAAAAGAACTGATAACTTTCTACAAATATTGTATATAATTATGTTTAAGTAAGTAGTATAACAGAGTACATAATTTACCCTTTACGGGATCTTAAAACATGGCAGGCATCACAGGAACGTTGCTGAGCCGCGTCGCCATTAGGGCACGCAGGCGAAATACACAATTCGCCCGCATATTTGGTTAAGATTAATTGCCCTTAACATCGTCTGTCAACCCGAGGGTCATTCCATGGACATTTTGTTTGTTGTACAAATAACAGAACACATTCGTCTTGGAACACGTTATTAATTACTCTGTTGGATTTTATTACTGATAATTTCTAAACAAAATACTATTATCATTAGTATTCCAGCGATTTAAATATTAGGATAAATTATTTATCACACATCAAAGTATACAAAGTAAAATCACACATAAACATGTGTTAGTTGTGATGTGGTAATACCATTTCATTTCGGTGTTAAATGCCATTGCGCGTGACGAAGAGCATGTTGGCATTCAATGTAGTGAAAATATCGATGTGTTGTATAAATACAAGTACAGTGACGCGATAAGGCCTAACACAAAATACAAATTTAATTGTAAAGAACACGACTTAAATACAGTACAAACATGCAATTCAAGAAAGAAGAGAAACGATACGTTAATTAGTTAGTTAAAGAGAGAGAGTTAACAACTATCCTCGTCGATCAGTCCAACTCACATTAACGTGGCATAACGTATGAACGCAGCAATCATGCTGAGTTTATGTACATACTTATAATCACGCCATCTCCCTTGCAGGGTAGGCAGAGAGAACAGAGTGCTAAAAGGCTCTATACTTGCATACATCTCTCGTTTCCTCAACATTCATATTTCTCTTCTTACATTCTCACCGGTTTCGGAGACTCCTGACTCTACCTTCCTTCAATACATCCTTCTAGTTTCGCATTTTATATCTACTTAACCAATCGCTCGTCCGGAATTCTATCCACGTGTGTCCTTAAAAAAACGGCTAAATTATTAGCCGTAAAGCACAAATTTAATTCTTCCACTTAACGCAAAGCTTTACTAAAGTTACATTTTTATATATAGATATTTAGTGTCACGTTGGTTGCCCGCGATAAACTCCTCAGTTAGTGAACTTATGTTAGTTATTATAGTTTTTATTTCAATAAATATTAATCGTAATATATTAAAAATTAAAGATAATGTTATTTCTTTGTTTTTAGGTATGTGGCTGTATGAACGATACCGTCGTAAAGTAAATGGCAAACTTATGCCAGCAATTTATATTGACAGGCCTCATGGCGTAGTCGGTAGTGTAACCGACTTCCGTGCACGAAGTCGTGGGTTCGATTCCCACTCAGGACAATTATTTTTGTGATGAACACAGGTATTTGTACTGCGTCTGGGTGGTATATGTATGTATTTACAAAAAAAAAATGTAGGTATGTATTATATATAGGTTATGTATTATATCGGTAATCTGGTACCCATAGCACAAGCGTTAAGCTTAGTTTGGGACCAGAGGACGTTGTGTGAAATGTCCGTGAATATTTATTTATTTATTATAATATAACTAGCTGCTAGAGCTTCGTCTGCTTTGATTATATTAACAGAAAACACAAATCACTAAACACGTAGTAGGTACTTATAAAAACCGTTGTTTCTTAATACTCATAACATATATTATAACATAACTTTATATTATCTATTTAAAGATATGTCACACAAAATATTTATTTTAGATAAGGGTCATGGGTTAAAGCGGTATTCTAATTTTCATTCTTGATCCGTATAAATTTCGAAAAGATCTCTTCAACATTTTAAGTTTCTGGGCACAGATCATTATTAGAAATAAACTGCGATACTTCCAATAAGACTTGGATGAGCAGTTTGTATGCACAATGCTATCTGAATACATTGATTTTATCTTATACCTTATTAGGTCACGTCGTATTTATTTTTTACTTTTCACTAACAACTTATTCAAATAATAATACGCAATAACCTAAAACTCTAGTATTTTTTTAAAGAGTGAGACTACAAATAGTTATAGAAACAATAAACGACACATATTTGTCAGTCAAGTTAACGCTAGTTTAGTTAAACTAAGTTTATCTCAGAACGTGATACTCAGGAACGCATTTTCATATGTTAAGTATCGAACCGATAGCCTTATCGGACAGATAAACTACTGTTAAATGTACCTACTTCAGAAACCGGCCATCATTCGGTAATACTCAGCATTACCATGGCTAAAATAATTTCAGCCGAAAATTAAACACAAAGTGAAAAATGTGAAATCGAAAATAACAGTCACGAGCAGGACATTTTCCACTTTGTGTTTAATGTATAGTGAGCATGTCAAATGCTAAAAATATATATAAAAATATCTAAATATTCAGCCGAAAAGTCATTGAGACCAGCAAGTGGTTCGACCTGTTACAAACATATACGATTCCCTGCTATCAAATTGTTATTTTATATTGAGATATGAGTGTATCAGTTAATCCGCAAATTCACGTTAATATTTAATTTGTATTTACAAAGATTAGTATAAAGCAATTTCAGGGAAAACTGAGTATATTCGTAGCAACCCTTACCTGCTTGTTTAATTTTTTAAATGGAATAATCTCCAAGATGAACAACATTTCAGCGCTATATGTGATTCCAATAAATTGCATTATTGTGACGAATTATCTAGTGTTGCGAGCCACGCGCCTATTTAATTATATTCTAAATATGTTTTTACGTAACTAATACTGTAAGTACTTATATTAAAAATTACAACAAGCGCTAGTCGGACTCGCCCATGAAGGGTTCCGTAGCAGCAAGTATTATAATATAAAAGTTCTTGTAGTTCGTTATAACTTTGATCGATGTTTTAATAATAATGTATGAAAGGTAAATTGCTGTTTACAATTTATGACGTATTAAAAAAACTACTTACTAGATCTCGTTCAAACCAGTTTTCGGTGGAAGTTTACATTGTAATGTACATCATATATTTTTTTAGTTTAATCATTCTCTTATTTTAGAAGTTACAGGGGGGAGGGGACACACACATTTTACCACTTTGGAAGTGACTCTAGCGCAAACTATTCAGTTTAGAAAAAAATTATATTAGAAACTCTATCTAAAAACTCAATATTATTTTTGAAGACCTATCCATACATCCCAAACGTATGGAACGTATTTGATGGAAAAAAAATGTTGAGTTTCAGTTCTAAGTATGGGGAACCCCCAAAATTTATTGTTTATTTTTTCAATTTTTATGTGAAAATCTTAATGCGGTTCACAGAATACATCTACTTGCCAAGTTTCAACAGTATAGTTCTTATAGTTTCGGAAAAAAGTGGCTGTGACATACGGACGGACAGACAGACATGACGAATCCATAAGGGTTCCGTTTATTATCATTTGGCTACGTAAGCCTAAAAAATAAACTTGTATGAAGGCCGTTACTGTATTTATATATACATTATTATAATTACCTTAACTTGAATTTTTAATATGTGACGTTTGCATATCGCACCGAAAACTTTTATTTGCATGCAATGATATCACATAATCAACCAGGGGGGTTAGGCAGAATGTCATATTTCACGTGTCGACCGTATCGAGATCACTGTGATTGGTCGAGAAACCGACACATGATGTCACAATAATCCGTTGACCAATCACGGTAATCTGTCAACCAATCACAGTGATCACGATACGATCGACATGTGAGATATGAGATTCTGCCTAAACCCCCAGGCCATCTACAAACTTGGAGTAAACTCTAATAAATTATTGAATTGACTTTTAACTTTATACAGTAACTACATATATTACTAATAGACTTTCCGATTTAAAATTTCTAGTTCTACAAAATTACTCTAACTCAGTCGAGAAACTAATTTAATGATGCTAAGTCGAGAAACTAATTTAATAATGGGTTTATTTTCAAATACAACTTAGAATTCAATATGAGAGCTTTTCAAAACAGATTTTTCTTTATGCGATGGAACATTAATCCACAAAGTGGTTTGAATTGATCAAATGCAATTAGTTGATATTGCGATATTGATTCCTTGTACTATACAACCCATTCTATTCGTAACTAAACGCCTATTGCCTCAAACAGGTCTTTCCGATATTTGACATAGAAATTGTTATTACGTATTTTTTACACATATTAGGTACTGTACATTTTAACACGCTTTGGGATGCAACATTTTAAAATACAACTGTCTGCTCATGACGTTTTAAATGTAAACAGCAATACTAGCTTGAATTAAGTTATGCGAGTGGCAGTGGCTTTCCCCGATTACAGTAAATTTATGCAAGATATTATCCGAGAACAGCGGCGTGGCATAACAACGCTTTCAGTGTCCGAGCGCACGTCTCCGTCGTCTCCTTTATGAAAACCCTCACAATGAAATATGGGAGAGCGGCGACACGTTATTGCTTCCCTTAACGTTTTATATATGCAAACATGGGATTTTTTCCGAGGTTAGTAAAGTCTGACAAGAGAAATATGAACCTCGACTTGTAAGTTATTTCAGGCAAAGATAACTAGGGGTGTGGTGCCGGTTTACCTCCTAGTGGTACACCCCGGGCAACGTCGGTAGTCGCCGGCGGCTAAAATTCCGGACTGGACGGGTGTCCGCGTGTCCCTTTGACTGAGCAGAGGGCACGGCGGATAGACTAGGCGTCGGAATCGGTGGGGCCAGACTGGCTCCCCGGGCTCTGGAGAGGGGGACAGTGGGGCCACAGCGGGAAACCCCCAAAATCGTAAACCTGATCGGGTGGTGTCTGTGGTTACGTCTCGCGGGCATACAGGAACGAGAGTATTGGCTTAATCGCCCGGACCGCGAGGAAGACAACCTCTATAAAAAATTGCCCCGAATCTCAAGCTCTGGCGCGTGCCTCCCCCAAAAATTGCCACAGCGGCTAGGGGTAGAGGCAACAACCGACCGGGTACACCAATTCCCTGCAACGTCTTGACCAGCAGGGAGACAAGGAATTTGAAGAGAAAGGAGGCGGAGCAAACCGCGGAGGAGCGCCTGGCTCTCCTGTCAGACAAGCTCCGTCTCCCAATAGGCCACCCTCAGCGGCCAGAATCGCCGAAAGAGCTGCGGACAGCGTGGCCATCATCTCAACGGTGGCCATGGGCTCAAAAAATCTCAAAGGCAACTTTGTTCGTTGCCTGAAAAACGCCGCCACCGAACTGTCCAGCGTGGTGGAGCGGCTGGTGGCGCGGAATGAGCGCCTGGAGACGGAGGTGGCCGAGCTCAGTGCTCGCAATCAGCGCCTCGAGGCTACAGTGGAAGAGATGCGCCTCGGGATGGCTAAGTTGCGAGCCGAACTTGGGCTCCCTGAGGCAAACCCGGCTGCCACCCCAGGTGGCCCCACGCCCCCATCTGACGAGGAGGAGCTGTTTCGTCGAATAATCGACCACGTTGATACGATTTTCGGTCCACGGATCAGCGCCCTCGACGCTCGGCTCCCACCGGAGCCCCGCATCCGCCCACCATTGGCTGCGGACAAAATGAGGGCAGTGCAATCCCTGGCACCCACGGTATTACCGTGTCAGGATGGCCGCGTGGCCTCTTACTCTTCGGCAGCAGCGGTATCACCGCCGGAACGCGCCTCTATGGAAAAAAAGGGCGCCAAAGCTGTACAGACCGTTAAGGTCTAGACACCGAGGGCCCAGCCCAAGAAGTCAAAGGGTCGGGAGGAATTCCCGGCACTGCCCGGCTTTGCCGGGTCCTCGTGCACCCAAGTAGCTGCGCCCCGGGGCCCAGATCCCACTCACCGCACCGCTGTGCACTCTGAGGAGGGCTGGCAGACCGTGGGCAGTGGAAGAAAGTCCCAGGGAAAGAAGCAGCAAGGCGCTGCAACCCGAGACGCGGCGCCTGCTAAGCCTAGGGGTGAGTCCAGCGGCGGGAAAAAGAAGCGGAGGCCGCGAAAGCCGCGCAGCCTCAGAAAGCCGAAGACGGCAGCGGTGGTCGTCACCATCGCCTGAGGCTAAGGAGAGGGGCCTCAGCTATGAGGCGGTCCTAAAGCGGGCCCGGCGGGAGATCGACGTCTCCGAAATCGGAAGCGTTGCCGCAAGAACCCGCCAAGCCCGAACGGGAGCTCGAGTACTCGAGTTCCCTGGGGCGGAGGGCTCGAAAACAGCCGACCTCATAGCTGAAAAGCTACGGGGTCTGTTCGCCGGGGAGTGTGGGGTCCGTGTTGCCAGGCCCGTGAAGTGCGCAGAATTGCGCATTTCTGGACTGGACGACTCCGTGACGGTGGACGATATCCGGGAGGCGATTACGCTGAAAACCGGATCCGCTGCGGATACCCCCCCGCCGCGGTGGTGGTGTAGGCGCCGTATGAGTGCCATGTCTAGTAGTACCTATAGTCTACCTGTCGCGGCGGCCAAAGAATTGGCCGCCGCGACAGGGTAGACTTCTCGTGGGCTGGAGCTCCGCACGAATCACCGTGTTGGAGCCTAGGCCTACGAGATGTTATAAGTGCATGGCGGTCGGACATACCCGGCCGACATACACGAACTGCTTTGACTGCAGCGGTCTCTGCTTCCACTGCGGTCAGGCAGGGCACAAAGCGGCAACCTGCACCGCAGCTCCATTCTGCCCCGCGTGCGCGGCGGGAAATCGCCCTGCCAAGCATAGCATGGTGCGGGAGGGGTGCAGACCCCCCTAGAGGCTAGAGGCCCTAAAGCCCTAGCCAATCGACCCAGGCTGCCCCACCTAGCGCGGCACGACCGCCGTCGCGAGTGGGGGAGGCAATGATCATGGTCTAATACGGATTGTGATACCGTCCTCCTCCAGGCGAACCTCGGCCGCTCCGCCGCCGCGCAGGACCTCTTCCTGCAGTCCATGGCGTAGCGGTCGATCGGTGTTGCCGTAGCCGCGGAGCCCTATCGCATTCCTGACAGTCCTAATTGGGCAGGCAGCTACGATGGCTCCGTGGCGGTAGTCGGATTTACGGCACTTCATTCCCCGCCCTTGTCGGTTAGGGACAAGGGCTCCCCGCCCTTGTCGGTTAGGGACAAGGGCACGGGATATGTCGCAGCCGATTGGGGGGCGTCACGCTCTATGGCATCTACTTCTCCCCCAATCGGTGTCTGGCTGCCTTCGAGGTCTTCCTTTACAACCTGGGGACCTCGATACGGCGACTAGCACCTAGCCACGTCCTGGTGCTGGGGACTTTAACGCCAAGTCCACGGCGTGGGGGTCCCCCAGGACGGATGCCCGCGGATCGGCGGTCGAAGAATGGGCAGTAGCGGCCTCTGTTTGCTAAACAGGGGGTCCACCAACACGTGTGTGCGGCAGCGGGGCGGGTCGATAGTGGATCTTACGTTCGCTAGCTCCGCCGTCGCCGCACGGGTAAGGGACTGGTGTGTCCTGGAGGAGGTTGAGAGCCTGTCCGATCATCGGTATATCCGGATAGGGGTCTCCCGGTCCCTCCGGGGCCCCAGTAGGGGTCACGCTGCGGACAGAGCTCCCACTTTCCCGCGGTGGGCTATGGGTAAGCTGGACCGGGACCTGCTGATGGAGGCGGCCATCATATCATCGTGGCTGTCTCCATCCCCCCCGACTGAGGACGTAGACGCTGAGGCTTGCCGGTGGCGCGAGGCAGTATCCCAAATCTGTGACGCGGCAATGCCCCGCGTGCGGCGTCCACCCCAAAGAAAGGGGGTCTACTGGTGGTCCCGCGAGCTGGCGGACCTCCGTGCGGCTTGCATCCGTGCCCGGAGGTCTCACACCACAGCCGGTGAATGAACCGCGATCCAGAGCGGGAGGGCCGGCTATACGAGGCGTATCGCAACGCGCGTGCCGAGTTTAAGCTGGCCATCTATCGCGCCAAAGAGATGAAGCGGCAGGAGATGCTGGAGGGTCTCGACCGTGACTCCTGGGGACGCCCGTACCGTGCGGCGCTAAACAAGCTTCGCACTCGGGGTCCCCCCCTTACGGAGACGCTCCAGCCGAGTTTCCTCACCGAGGTGGTCGAGGGTCTTTTCCTGGGGCTGACGACGCACATGGCCCCGGTCATGGCTCCGCCAGATGACGACCGGGAGGCCGACGAGGAGAGTGTGCCGCCCGTCTCTGAAATGGAAATGGGGGCGGCGGTGTCCCGCATGCGGAAGAACGCCGCCCCTGGGCCGGATGGGGTTCCCGCCCGAGTTCTGGCCCTGGTCCTCGACCATCGGGAGCCCTGCCTCAGGAGACTGCTCGACGCGAGCCTGGCGTCCGGACGGTTTCCTGACTGCTGGAAGGAGGGGAAGCTCGTGCTCCTGCCGAAACCGGGACGGCCCCCGGATTCGGTCGCGGCCTTTAGACCCATCGTGCTGTTGGACGATGCGGGTAAGCTACTCGAGAGGATAATCGCTGCCCGTATCGTCCGGCACCTTGTGGAGGTAGGCCCCGACCTGTCGGACGCTCAGTTCGGTTTTCGTTCGGGGCGTTCGACGGTCGACAGGGGGTGGTCCGGACGATGGCGCTTTACGGCGCACCCGTGCAAGCGGAGTCTCTGACCGCCCGCAATAGGGCTCTTCTGTGGAGACCGCAGAGAGTTGTGGCGGTCAGAGCAATCCGCGGCTACCACACGGTGTCGTGCAAGGCCGCGTGCGCATTGGCCGGAACTCCCCCGTGAGACCTGGAGGCGGAGGTGCTCGCCGAAGTTTATCAGCGGGCGTCAGCAACGCGTGCGGAAGGCACTCGCCTCCCACCTAGTCAAATCAGCGCATGGCGGAGCGACGCTCGCTGCACCATCATCGCCCGTTGGAGGGTTCGGCTGAAAACGCCTCCAGCCGGTCTTCAAACCGTAGGGGCGCTCCAGCCGATTTTAGAGGAATGGGTGGCTCGGCGACATGGGGTCCTAACCTTCCGGCTGGTGCAGGTGCTGTCGGGGCATGGTTGCTTCGTCAAGTACCTGTACACAGTCGCTAGGAGGGAGGAGACTCCCTGCTGCCACCACTGCGACTGCAGTGAGGACTCAGCGCAGCACACGCTCGAGTCGTGCCCGGCTTGGACTGAGCAACGCCGGGATCTTGCTGCAGTCATCGGAGAGGACCTGTCGCTGCCGGCTGTCGTTCGATCGATGGTCGGCGGCGATAGGTACTGGACCGCGGTCGCAAACTTCTGCGAGAATGTCATCTTGCGGAAGGAGGTGGCGGAGAGGGCCAGGTAGGCTGACCTCTCCTCTGGCCCGACTCGCCGCCGGCGCACGGGGCGGCGTGGGCGCGAATATCTGCGCCTAATGCCGCACTAGCCGAGGCCGCGGGCGGTTGGACCGAGGATTGTCCTCCGCCTGCGTAGAGCCTGCCGCGAAGGTGCGACACCCCAGGTGCGTGTCGTGTCGCTCAGGGAGGAAGCTTAACAGGGCTAGCCGCCGCGCGGACCACTGAAGTGAATATACGCGGTACCAGGTCCGCCGAGTATAGGCGGGTGACGGTGCACGGTGGGTTTTTAGTGGGTGAGAGCCCCACACTACCCCGCTAACTCCCCGGGCAGCGGGGTGTGGGGTAGGCATATATTTGCCCACCTAAAAAAAAAAAGGCAGAGAACTAATGTCAATGTTTGAAATTACAGTTTTAGTGTGGATAAATTAACAGATATTCCCTATTAAAGGCACAACATTCAGAGTGTGATTGGTATTTTACAACCGGTATTGAAAACGTTAACGCGTACTTTGCTTCGATGATAGTATATGTTAGTACCTTGGATTTCTATTGGCATAAGTGGGTAGATTCTAACCGCAATGTCTTGAGTTTAAATTAGAAAGAAAGAAAGTACAAATCACGTACCGTGGTTTTCCGCAAGAAAACTTTCAGTAGCAGCACGTGGCCTGGCACTGTGCTCAATAGACAGCAATGGGCGCGTGTGACGTTTGACATCTACATGGCGAAATATGGGTGTGGTGAACTCTACCCTATTCAGTAATAAAAGCAATAGACTATGAAAAATAAAGATTACAGTAATACTAGCAGATTTTAAGATGCGTGGTTCGATTCCCGCTCCTACTAAAAATCTCTTTTTCTTTATTCACAAATAATTTGTACTTTAAAAAGTTTTTTGTTTCGTTACTTTTATACGCCTTCCTTTTTCTGAATTTACTCGAACATTCTTGGTAATGATCACTTCGTCATCACTCAAAAACTTAATGGTTCCACCTTTCTTAGCCTTTCGTTAAACATTTTCTAAGCTGATGAAGTGTTATTTTAATTATTTGATTATAGTTATATTGACGTTATTTCCGCTAACGACCATGGGCGGGGAGTAAGCGCGCGAAGTGGCTGCGTGATAATCGCCCGACCATTAGGCCAGACCACTCGCTCGCAAATCGTCCGCATATTTTGGCTAAGATTAATTGTTCTCGAATATCATCTATCACGGTGAGCTCTCTCATGACCGTCACTGACAGTGCGTACGTTTTATTTAAAACACAAAAGCCCACTAGGTATTCACAATTGAGGTAATTAAAATTTGGTTAGTCTGACGATATTGTGCCGTATAAAACGAGTAAGTATTTCCACGGAAGGCGAAACGAGTCTCTTATTACCTTTGTGATTTATATACGTGTAATGAGATGCTTTAATTACCTAAATACGCCATTTGGCCTTAAGAAGCCTTAAGAATATCTGTGGAGAATAATTTAAAAAACTAATCTTGTAAATTTCAGGATTCTACCAATTCTAAAGGTATATTTTATATAACCATAGGCTCAAGCCCATATCCCGAAGGGGTAGGCACAGATGTAATACACGCCCACGGTTTGCCAAGTATGTTTAAGTCATATAGGGGTCCTATAGGGGGCGAGCTTTTTGCCGTTTACCGGACACATTTCCATATTTTTTTTAATATTTATATTAAACTAGCGTTTACCCACGGCTTTGCCGAGGCCATAAGCTAGTTTCTTGTTTATACCTCAGGTTCCTGATATAGTAGCGGGATAAAATGTTTAAGTCTATTCAAGAGTTATCAAATAAAAAAGTTGCATCAAAATCTGTTCAGTAGTGTTTGCGTGATGCGCGAACGAACAAAGATATAAACAGACAAAAAATCTAAAAAAAAATTGTTTCGTGTTTAGACTTGGCCTGTATAACCTTATACAGTAATTTTTTTTTCAAACATTTTAACAGATATAGCTCAGTCTCTATTACAGCTTTATAACAGTATAGACAAGAATCATAGAACATATTTACTGAATATTAACACAGTATTAAACAATTAGAAGATCACTATTTTACTAAAACATTTTTTTGTGAAAGTGAACAAATATAATCTTTCTATGAGCAGGATTCGAACTTGCGTTTATCCCTATCCGGGGAACTGATTTAAACCGCTAAGCTAACGTCAAAACCTAGGCCTACCCTTTTCTTTTAATGTTCCTAAGGCACACCCCGTTGTTTGGGGCAACGAACAGGGTAGTGTGGGGCCGTCACCCACTAAATAAATCCGCCGTGTGCCGTCTTTCTGCCTGTATTGGCGGGCCACTGGAACGTATGTTAGATTACTTTAGTTGTAAACTTTTTTTTTTTGTAAAGGCGGGGTAAAAATGTTCCTAACCGCACACCCACAAGCATCGCTCTGACGACGCTCGGCAGCGAGAGGTTCCCCCCTATTTCCGCGACTAGTTCACGGCGTTGCTCGGTCCAAGCCGGGCACGACTCGAGCGTGTGCCGCGCCGTGTCCTAGTCACAGCCGCAGTGGTGACAGCCCGGAGTCACTTCCCTCCCTGCGACTATGTGCAGGTATCTGCCGAAGCAACCGTGCCCCGACAGCACCCGCACCAGTCAGAAGGTAAGGACTCCATGCCGTCGCCACGCCCACTCCTCCAGCACCGGCTGGAGCGCCCCTACGGTCCAAAGACCGGCCCGGGGCGCCTCAAACCGTGCCCTCCACCTGACCATGGCACCCGGCCCGCTCTTGCGACGCCCGCCGATACACCTCGGCGAGCACCTCCACCTTCAAGTCCCACGGGGGGATTCCGGCCAACGCACAGGCCGCCTCCGTCGACACCGTGCGGTATCCGCGTATGGCCCTGGACGCAACGACCCTCTGTGGTCTCCACAGAAGAGCCCTGTTCAGTGCGTCCAGGGACCCCGCCCACACGGGTGCGCCGTACAGCGCCATCGACCGGACCACCCCCGCGTAAAGCCATCGGCACGCATTGTTGGGTCCGCCCATATTCGGCATGAGCTGTGCAAGGGCGGACGCTGCGCCGATTAGCCTCGGAGACAGTTGGCGGAAGTGCTCGTGAAAGCGCCACCGCCCGTCCAGCACCAGGCCCAGATACTTAATCTGGGCCTGCACCCCAATCTGGACACCGTCAACTGTGATCAAGGCACCAGCAGGTGGCCGACGTCAAGGCCCATGGAAAAGTAGGGCTGCCGACTTGTCCAGGGCCACCCTAAGCCCCAGCGCCCCGATTCTCCTGACCACCTCCGAGGTCCCTAAGGTGGCCAAGAACGCCGATTCCTCGAAGTTTCCACCCCGGGCCACGACCAGCGTGTCATCCGCAAAGCAGATGACCGCTATCCCGGGGGGGAGCCAACAGCGCAACACCCAGTCGTAACCGATGAGCGGCCCCAGGACCGAACCCTGTGAGACACCGCACGACATGGGTCTCCTCACAACGTCCCCTATGCGGCTGTCATAGACGACGCTGCGGCCCTCAAGATAGTCCGCCACCAGCCGCCTCAGGTATACAGGCACCCCGTGATACCGGAGCGCCTCCCTGATGCAGCTGAATGGCAGACTATTAAATGCGTTGGTGATGTCAAGCGACACCGCCAACAGCATTTCTCCGCCAGTGACGACCGCCGCGGCTGCGGCCCTCAGACGCATGATCGCGCCGACTGTCGAACGACCAGCTCAAAAACCGAACTGGGCGTCCGACAAGTCGGGCCCGACGTCGCGCATGTGCTGGACAATGCGGGCAGCAAGAATTCTCTCCAGCTACTTACCCGCCTCATCCAGCAGCACGATGGGCCTGAAGGCCCCGACCGAATCCGGCGTTCGTCCCGGCTTCGGCAGGAGTACCAACCCGCCTCCCCTCCTTCCAGTAGTCAGGGAACCGTCCGGACGCCAGTCACGCGTCGAACAGTCCCCTGAGGCGGGGCTCCAGGTGATCCAGAGCCAGGGCCAGAGCCCGGGCGGGTACCCTGTCCGGGCCGGGGGCAGTGTTCTTGGAACGAATCCGCGCAACAGCCGCCCCCATTTCCGACGCAGTGACGGATGGTACACTGAAGTCAGCCTCCCGGTCGTTACCTGGCGGTGCCATGACCAGGGGCGTGTGCTCCACTCGTCGCGGGAATAGGCCCTCGACCACCTTGGTGAGGAAGCCGGGCTGAAGGGTCTCCGTGAGGGGGGGGGCCTGGGTGCGGAGCTTATTCAGCGCCGCACGGTACGGGCGACCCCAGGGGTCACGATTGAGACCGTCCAGCATCTCCTGCCTTTTCTCAGTTTTGGCGCGGCAGATGGCCAGCTTGAACTCGGCCCGCGAAGTGCGGTATGCCTCGTACAGCCGGTTCTCCCGCTGCCCATGGCGGTTGCGCCGCCGACTGCGGGTGTAGGACCTCCGGGGCACGAATGCACACCGCACGGAGGTCCGCCAGCTCCTGGGACCACCAGTAGAGCCCCTTCCTCAGAGGAGGACTTCGCACACGGGGCATGGCCGAGTCGCACACCTGCGTGATTGCAGCGCGAAATCGGCCAGCCTCAACGTCCACCTCCTCAGTCAGGGCTGGTGAGGACAGCCACGATTGAACGATGGCTGCCTCCGCCAGTAGGTCCCTATCCAGCCTACCCACAGCCCACCGCGGGAGCGTGGAAGTTCTGCGCGCCACGTGACCCCTACTGGGGCCCTGGAAGGACCGGGAGACCTCAATCTGGATATACCGATGATCGGACAAGATCTCAACCTCCTCCAGAACACACCAGTTCCTCACTCGTGCTGCGACGTCGGGGCTAGCGAACGAAAGGTCCACTATCGACACGCCCCGTCGCCGCACGCACGTGTTGACGGAGCCTCTGTTTAATAAACAAAGGTCCGTCGATGCCGCCCACTCAACAACCGCCGCCCCGCGAGCTTTGGTCGCAGGGGACCCCCACGCCGTAGATTTAGCGTTGAAGTCCCCCGCGACCAGAACGCAGCTAGGTGCCAAGCGCCACAACGAGGTCTCCAGGCTGTTAAGCCAGACCCCGAAATCAGCCAGACTCCGGTTGGGGGAGAAGTACACGCCGCACAGCGTAACTCCCCACCAGTCAGCCGCGACGTATCCCGTACCCCTGTTTCTGATCGACAAGGGCGGGGAACGAAGCGCCGTGGAGCTAATGATTGCCACGGAGCCATCGCGGCTGCCCGCCCAATTAGGGCGGTCAGGGACGCAATAAGGCTCCGCAGCTACGGCTACACCAATCAACCGCTCCACCATGGTTTGCAGGAGAAGATCCTGCGCCCTGGCGGAGTGGTTGAGATTCGCCTGGAGGAGGATAGCGTCACGGTTGAACGTTAAGCCGTAACCATATCCTCCTCCACCCGGGACGGCGGCGAAGCCGCGCTAGGGGGGGCAGCCTGGGCCGATTGGCTGGTCCCCCCCTTTTTTGAGCCTGTGGTGGCTGGAGGTCTACACCCCTCCCACCCCATGTAGTGCTTCGCAGGTCTATTGCCACACAGTGCAGCACACGCGGGGCAGTTGCCGCCTTATGCCCTGCCTGACCGCAGCGGAAACAAAGACCGCCGCAATCAAAGCAGTTAGTGCACGTCGGTCGGGTGTGTCCAACCGCCATGCACTTATAGCACCTCGCAGGTCGGGGATCCAGCATGGTGACCCGCACGGAACTCCAGCCCACGAGGAGCCTGCTTGCGTCAGCCAAGATTTTAGCCGACGCGACAGGGTAACTCACCCAGACGGTACCCACACCGCCGGGCCCGGTCCTAATGGAGCCCAATCTGACGGCATCCGAGCATCCGGTTTTCGAGGCAATAGCCTCCCGGACGTCGTCAGCCGTCACCGAGTCATCCAGACCGGAAATGCGCAGTTCAGCGCACTTCACCGGTCTGGCAATGCGGACTCCACTACCTTCGCCAAACAGACCTGGCAGCCTCGTGGCTATCGTGTCGGCCATTTTGGGACCTTCCGCCCCAGGAAACTCGAGGATTCGAGCCCCTGTCCGGGCTTGGCGGGTCCGGGCGGCGACGCCTCCGAGGTCAGAGACGTCTATTTCCGCCCGGGCCTTCCTCAAAGTGGCCTGGTAGCTCAGTCCGCTTCCGCCTCCGGCAGTATGGTGATCACCACCGCTGCCGTTTTCGGCGTCTGAAGCTTGCGCTTGCGCGGCTTCTTTTTGGAGCCGGGCTTGCCCCCCGGCGCTACAGGCTCCACGGCTTGGGCAGGAGCACCCGCAGATCCCCTCTTCTTTTTACCCCGGGATTTCTTCCTCCCGCCGTCCACAGTTTGCCAACCCTCGTCAGAGGGTGCAGGGTCGGACGTGGCGGGTGGTGGGACTTGAGAATCCCGGGGTTTGTTTGCTGGGGCCCGCGAGGGCTGGTCAGCACGCGGAAGGGGAGGGAATCGTTTCTTGGACTGGCCCTTGGAGCGTTGCCCATCCTTCTGCGCCGTCTTTGGCCTACTTTGCCCTGCCCTTTGGGCGGCGTAGCAGCCGCGGCCGCGGAATAAGTGCCCACGCGGCCACCCTGGCTGGGTAGCGGCGTTGGGGCCGAAGGCGGCGCGGCCTTCTTGTCCGCGGCCAGAGCTGGACAGAGTCTTGGCTCCGGCGGCACCCTAGTGCTCAAGGAGTCGATGCGCGGGTCATAGATGGCACTAATGCGATCAATGACTTGGCGCATCTGCTCCTCTGTAACCAAGGGCCGGAGGCCCCGCACCCCTCGTTGAGGCAGAGGTTTCCGGCCGGGCCTTGGCGAGGCTTGGCTCGCCGGCCGGCGAGCTCCTTACGGGGCTCTGCCAACTGCGCCTCGAGGCGCCTGCAACGGCAGGGCGCCTCCAGCTTCCCAGTCTTCCCTGGCACCGAGTACCGCCGGAGAGACTCCATCGCTCCATAGGCTACTTTCGTAGCACTATTGAGGGCCTCCGCGAGACTGCTCCGAAGGCTCCGCGACCCATTAGCCACCGTAAAAACGACGGCCAGGGCTTCTGAAACCTTCTGGGCAATCTGGTCCACCGTGGGCGGACCGTCCGTCTCCGGAGGCTCCTCACGGAGCTTCGATGTGAGGAGGGTTACCCTCTCCTCCACCGAAAGCCCCACTCCCAAACCCTGCAGTATGGCCTCATCCGCTAGGGTTGAGGCTTGAGTCCACATACGCCTGCTGGCGCCTCGGCCCCTCTTTGCCGACCTTCCTGGCCTTCCCGGCGGGGGCATCCCCGTAGAGCTGCCCTCCGACTCCGATAACGCGCTCTTCCTACTCGAAATCGGGCGCTTTAGTAGACGTGCTGGCTGCTGCGCCGATGAGGTTGGCTGCTCCTTCGAAGCGGCTGGCTGCTCCGACGATGCGGCTGGCTGCTCCGTCGATATGGCCGCGCTCTGCTTAGACATCGAATTCGGCCAGCAGGTGTTCGGCATTTTGGCGAAACTGTTACCACAGTCGGAAGTATCCATATCGGCGCTAGAGCCGCTACCCACTGCAGGACTACCCGCGGGCGTGGATTTCTTGACACGGGTCTTTCCTTTCTTCTTTTTCTTCTCTCCTTCCACTTCTTTCTTCATATTAGCGTTTTTTGCCCCCCTCCGATACGCGGGGCTGACAGGGCCGGTCTTGGTACTCGGCCCTGTGAGGGATTCTCCGGACGCGTTGCGCCCGGTACCCTCCGGAGGTATATCTGTCGTTTTAACATTCGCCATTTTTGAGTTTATAGTCCTTGGACTGTAGTGGTGCCGCCCTCGTGACTGGATACCCTCCAGCCATTCATCCCTCGCCGGGTGGCAGAGCTTGGATTGGGGTAATTTTTTATAGGGGTTTTCTTCCCCGCGGTCCGAAGACCCCCGGTCCTGTCCGTTCAGGATTACGGGTCGGGCCGAACGGTGGTCTACATCAAACCGTGCCCACCGCTCGCAAAGCAAGCAGTGAGCCCGTCACCCCTCAGGCTGAAAAGACCCGTCTCTATCTCCCAAGGCCGGGGGAGCCACTATGGCCCCACTGGCCCTCTACGGCAGACATTCGGCCCCCTGCAAGCAGTGAGCCCGTCGCCACTCGGGCGAAAAGCCCCGCCTCCGGGGACGGGGGGGTCACTGTGACCCCGCTGTCCCCACCCTAGGGTCAGGGGGGCCACTGTGGCCCCGCCGACCCGCCGCGGCGGACATACGGCCTATCCACTGTGCCCTCTGCTAATCAGAGGGACACGCGGAGACCCGTCCACTGCCAGGATTCAGCCGCCGGCACTAGAGTGCCGACGTTGCCCGGGGTGCACCAACGCGGATGTATCCCGACCCGCACCCCTCAGTGGTAAACCTAGGCCTACCTAGAAACTTAGGTCTACTATGATCAATTTTACATGATGTACCTTTAGAGAGATACCCATTACTTTGATTACTACTATACAGCAACATATTAAAGCATTCTTTCAGCCATAAAATTTACATAACTCACTAATCTACCATTATGCACCCGCTACACTAAAATCGTTTAGATAAAATTAGGACGATAAAACTCTCGTAAAAGATAAATCCCGTCAGTAAAATAGCCAATGTTAAGTTTATTTCGTAACAGACAATAACAAATGAAGCCTATTTTTTTGTCCAGGAACGTAAATCAGGAACACTTTTCATTTTACCATTTTGAATGTAAAGTTCGAATATCAATCAAGCTGACCTTTTTTCAATATTGCTACCACAGGGATCTATTCCGAAACAATTTTTCGAGTGATTTCATCCTTAGATCCAATGTCCATTGGCTTTTACTGATATTGAGCCTATTTTCATTCGTCTTGCAAAACAATTTAGTGACAAATGTCATACCTTAACGTTCCATGTCATAAATCAGAGTCACTTCAGTGTGATGTAATATTACAGTGCTGATTAAGGTATGTATGTGGTCAAAATGACATATAAAACATATAATATTCTCTTGTAAGTTAACTAAAAAGTACCTGTACCTTCATTTAATACCATATTTGGCCGATAATAATGGGTCTGGCGAGTCGTGGGTGTGTAATACACCTCTGCCTACCCCTTCGGGGAATACAGGCGTGATGCTATGTTTTAATAATGGGTCTTTAACTATGAAAACTATGAAATTGTCGTTCTGCAGTACTGGCCATTTCGAATCAACATAATTTTTGATTGGCTAAGAATTCTAATTTCAAATTAATTTTATTTTAAAAACATGGAATTCTTTTTCCTAAGGTAATAATCTTCTTCGAATGGATACGTTAAAAATTCGAGTTTTATTATCGAATATAAGTACTGTCGAGGCAGCAACGCGGCACAAGCGGCACGCAACATCAACGAAGTTTACAGAGCTAATAATACAAACCAATGCAAAGTTTGTTATTGGATTGCCCGCTTGCGTTTTGAAAATTTCGACCTGAAAAATGAACCTCGTGGTCTTCCGAAATCTTTGGTCGATTGTGGAAGCTGATGATACTCAATCTACGCCTGAATAAGCAGCAGCTTTCAACGTTAGCATCAAAACAATATTGGCCCATTTGCATCAAATTGGCAAGGTAAAAAAGCTTGACAAATGGGTGCGCCACGAACTCAATGATCGCCAGCGCGAGGTACGCGTCGAGACGTGCCTTGCACTGCTCAACAGGCCACACAAACGAAGGAAGTTTTAACCGCATTGTTACCTGCGACGAAAAATGGAACCTGTGTGACAGTCGCAAGTGCTCAGCAAGTTGGTAGGATCCTGGTTCAGCACCTAAACAATGCCCTAAACGAAAACCTACTCCTAGGAAAGTGGTGGTCACTGTTTGGTGGTCTAGCAGCTGTGTGATTTATCACAGTTTCTTACCAAATGGAATGAACATTACTGCAGATATGCACTCACAGTACTGAACACAATGATGGAGAAGCTCACACATCTTCAACCAGCTTTAGTCAATCGTTCGTCTCCGCTGCTCCTGCACGACAACGCGCGATTTCATACTGCACAGCAGAAGGTCTCCAAATTACAAGAGCTGGGATTGGTAGCTCTCCGTCATCCACCGTCTCACCAGACGACAAACATATTCAGCACCCGAGAAGCAATACAAAATGCCTTTGAAGAATTTGTTGCCTCCCGTCCAGCTGATTTCTTCAAGAAGGGCATCGATCATGGCGACATCCTCCGGCGCTCTCACTCACCATACGAAACACGCTGATCTATGGTGAGAGGATGGTACTTCCCTGATCGAGCCAGCCTGTTCATGCTGGGATAAGCAACCTCTCCATTTCCTATCTTTTGAGTTGATAACGCCTGCAACGTATACCGAAGAAGAAAGTAGTAGGACTAAATGCTACGGATAAGAAAGTAGGGTTTCTGGATTACTAAGGAGAAAGATGACTTAACGCACACGGAAAAGAATATGGGTACAGCAAATATGGAATAGGGATCCCAAGATACTTGAGGCAAATATTTCAGTCCGTAGACACGTGCAAAATTCTTCCGTGCGTGCCTAAATACACACTTGTATGGAAATGTGGTTTTTTATCTGTTCTGCACCTACATTATTCTGTTTAAAAAATAATAATAATCGGGGTACTCTAAAGTAAGGTCGTAGCCCAGTTGTGCACTTGCAGTCCGAACGATCCGCAAGGTTAAGCAACTTCTCGGCTACAGCTAGCTCGGCTGACAGTCCGATAGGTAACCAAAACGTGATACATCTATTTGTGGACCTGATCTTCTCTCTGCTTTTGAAGGCAAGTTAACAGAGGGTCTCGGTTGTCAAATAACATCCTAGCAGTCGTTACAGGTAGACAGTCCTGAATAAAAAATCTGTCTCTAGTCTTGTTCTAAGGCGGCCAGTTGTCGCCTTAGTTGGGTCGTGTCGAATCGAACAGATCGGAAACCGATCCCTAAAAAAAACATTGGGATAAGGCTAGGAGACGATGACCCTAGAATATCTGTTACGTAATATTATTGTAATTTTTTTTAATCTATATATAGAAAAATCAATTGCTGTGCCTTAGTCTCGCTAAAACTTTAAACTGGATTGACCGAATTGACATTGTTTTTTTGTTTTGTTCGCCCCCACTCCCCTGTTTTAGTGAGAACAAAGGTTTCATCCATCCATCCATCAGCTTTTCAACATCCACTGCTGGATATAGGCCCCCCAAGAGAACGCCACAACTAGCGGTCCTGCGCCGACCGCATCCAAGGGCTTCCCGCGGCTTTGACCAGATCGTCGGTCCATCTGGAGGGGGGCCGTCCTACGCTGCGCTGTCCGATACGTGGTCGCCACTCGAGAATCTTTTTTCCCCAATAGTTGTCGGCTCGTCGAGCGATGTGGCCTGCCCATTTCCACTTCAGCATGCAAGCCCAGCGGGCTATGTCGGTCGCTCCCGTCCTCCTACGGATTTGATTACGTAGGGAAATACCAAGCATAGCCCGCTCCAGGGCCCGCTGAGCGACTTTGAGTCTTGATAGAAGGCCAATAAACAAATGTTTATAAGTAAAAATAAAGGGGAACCCTATAAAAAAGTAAACATAAATTAAAATTCTATTTTGATAACTTTGTATGGGTATTTGACTAACTTATAACAAAATGACAGCTATTGTAATTTTTTCTACTTCTTTTGCATTACAAGCAAATTTTATTTAATAACATATCAAAATCCAAATCTTAAGATGATGCAGATTGATTAAGATTGATAATCGCTGATGAAATAAATAGTAATTGTTATTTCTATGCAAGGGAGATGGCGTAATGGCGATAAAAAAATTGTAGGTGATACGAACGATACGGGTCATCTAATAGACAATAATGATTTAGATATTTTTATATATATTTTTAGCATTTGACATGCTTAGCACTATACATTAAACACAAAGTGAAAAATGTGAAATCGAAAATAACAGTCAGGAGCAGGATTTGAACCTGCATCTTCTGGATACCGTCGTAAAATACTTTCGACAGATGGCGCAGGCGTCACCCAAAGACGTTAAGTATGATGTGTTATCGAAATTAGCCGTCAGGAGCAATTGTCAGGATGGCTGAATTGGTAAAGCATCTGGACGGTATCCAGAAGATGCAGGTTCAAATCCTGCTCCTGACTTTTATTTTCGATTTCACATTTTTCACTTTGTGTTTAAGACAATAATGATTTAAATTACGCGAATAATTGATTTGTTATTTCATAGGACGATGATATTTACTGGTATTGTTTCAAAAGTTTCATTACATATTGCATATCATCTTGGGGAGGTGCACCGAAATCGATACTTAAACCACTTGAAGTCGCACAAAGGACGATTTTGAAATTGTGTAGTTTTAAACCTTTCTTGTATCCCACTAAACTTCTTTACGAATATTGTGAAGTTTTGACCGTGCGGCAGCTTTTCTTACTTAACGTTGTCCTGAAACAACATTCTATTTCTGACTTTGACATTGCAGTACTTTCTAGGCGAAGAAATTATGCAGTCTGCAATCGTAAAATAAAACCACACACCTCCTTTATCAGGAGGTTTTTTCCCTTCCTTGGCCCATACATCTACAATAAAATAAATAAAATGCTTAAAATTTTCACTTTAAATAAATCAACCATCAAAAAACACTTATCTGCTTGGCTTAGTAAACAATCATATGAAGAAACAGAACAAATATTAATAATCATCTAGTGACTTTAAGGGCATTGATATATCATTGTATAAATATCATAACATCTATACAAATTATATTATATTTATATATATATATATATTACAGATAATTAAAACATTGTAAGTATATGAATCTACTACCTTAATCTATTATAAGTACATACATTTGTAAAACACATCCTCTCTCACTTCACCACAAACACATACACATTCACTTACACATATACATTATAAACATAATTAAGAAATATCATAAGCATAACTCTGAAAGAAAATCATTTAATTTAATTTAATTCTATTAACGAATCTAGACTTTGTTATGTAATGCTTTTTCCAAATTTACGTGTTGGCTTATTATATATTTTATTTCACATCAGAGCCCGAGGTTTGGCGGTGCTGTGTGCTGAAATACAGGCTATAAAACCTAGCTCAGCACCAGATGCACATCAGACACAATGTTAATATTATAATAAGTTCACGATTGTACACCATAAGAGTTAATTGTGTAAAATATGCTTTTTCTGTTTAAATAAATATTATTATTATTATTCTCTATATTTATTTTACAACATATTTTACACATTTTTAAAGATATTATAAAAATACACAAACACTCACACAAACAAAAAATACAAACAAAAATACAATCAGCTAAATATAATAAATTTAAAAATGAATAAAATAGTAGGCCACCGACATCGGGTGCAGGGACCAAGCTGCCGGTGGTTAGGGCTCCAGAGACAGGAACCTCCTCACAATGCGTGCCGTGTCGAGGAGCACTGCTTTCTGCATCAAGCCCTTGATCCAGCTATCTAACGAGAGTCTCTTTAGATGTTGGTCGAGACTCTTGGCAATCAGCCCATTGACTGATAAGACTATCGGGACAATAATTGTCGAGTCAACATCCCACATATCGGCAATTTCGTGAGCCAAATCCAAATATTTAATTTGTTTTTCTTTTTCAGCTTTCATGAGATTCTCGTCATGCGGAATAGTGATATCGACAATTAGTGCACGGCGCTCTGATCGGTCTATCACCACTATATCAGGCTTATTAGCAGCAATAGTCCTGTCAGTAATGATAGACCGATCCCAGTACAACGTTGCACGGTCATTTTCGAGAACTGGGTCGGGCACATATCTATAGTACGGCACTTCTACTTCCACCAGATTGTATTTAAGAGCAAGTTGCTGATGGACAATTCTGGCTACTTGGTTGTGCCTATGCAAATAATCGCCGTTTGCAAGACGAGTGCAGCCGGAAATAATATGCCTGAGAGATTCTCCGGGTCGGTGGCATGCCCGACAGATGTCAACCGTACCATCTTTCAGGATATATTTTCGGTAGTTATTCGTCATTACAACTTCATCCATTATTGCAAAGACAAAACCTTCAGTTTCTCCGAAGAGATCACTGAATTGCAGCCAGGAAACAGATGCTGCAAAGTTAATATCGGGCCCGTGTAAGGCCCGATAAAAACGTCCATGCAGCTCCTTGCTCTTCCATACCTCCCGGCGGTCCTCAATGCTAAGTATTATAGGTTTGTGCCAGTTCTCTTTAGCCAAAGCAAGCGGGGTAAGTCCTTGATCCACTCCGACCACATCTCGATGCACGTCCGTGTCAGCATTGAGAAAATATTCTCGGAGGTTGTATACCTCGCGGTTGTGAAGGGTTTTGGTGCTTAAAAAACCACGACCCCCACATTTCCGCGGGATATACAGCCTCATTACCGACGAACGCGGGTGGTGCATTCGATATGTAGTCAGGAGTGTACGAACCTTTCTATCAAGGATATCAAGTTCAGTCTGAGTCCATCTGAGTATGCCAAAGGAATACATCAAGACAGGCATTACCCAACTGTTGCAGGCACGCACCTTGTTGCCGCCAGAAAGTAAGCTATTCAGCACTTTTCTTAAACGGCAAAAGAAGCGATCCTGCAACTTTTGCTTCATGCCTGCCTCAGCGATGCATAACGCCTGTGACATACCCAGATATTTGTAGGTCTCAGTAGCAGACAGAGATCGGATATGTGTGAAATCTGAAAGTTGTATTCCTTCAGATTCCACTATCCCACCCCGTTTCACATGTAAAACTGCACATTTATCCACACCAAACTCCATTCTGATAGACTTACTAAAGGTTTTAGTTACCTTAAGTAATGCCATCAGTTGAGGCCTGGTGGGGGCAAATAGCTTTAAGTCATCCATGTAAAGGAGATGGGACAGACCCCGACTTTCTCTCCGCAACTGATAGCCTAGGCCTGAATTCTCCAGTAAAGTACTAAGAGGATTCAGGGCCAGGCAAAACCACAATGGACTCAAACTGTCCCCCTGAAATATGCCCCGCTCAACTTTTAACGGTATGCCGTCAACGTGGCCCCGGGGACTGCCTGGATAGTAAAGGGCCGTTCTCCATTGCTTCATACATGCCTCCAAGAAAGCACATAGAGTTGTATCTATTTTATACAACTCCAGCACCCTCAAGAGCCATGTATGAGGAACAGAGTCATAGGCTTTCTTGTAGTCTATCCAGGCAGTCACCAGTTCTTTCCGGCCGCGACGAACCTGTTGGCTAATGACCGTGTCAATAATAAGGAGCTCTTTAGTTCCACGTGCCCCGCTCCTACATCCATTTTGATATATGGCCAAAATTGAGTTATTTTTAATATGTAAAGAAATTTTTACTGTCAAAATGGATGTGAGAAGCTTATACAGTGTTGGCAAACATGTTATAGGTCTGTAATTTTTGGGGTCCGCAGAACTACCACACTTGTAGATAAGGCAGGTCATACCGGTAGTTAAAAACTGTGGTAACGATCCCGATGTTAGAGATAACTGAAATTGAGATGCTAAACGATCATGTGAACTGCGTAACCACTTTAGCCAAAAATTGTGCAGTCCGTCCGGTCCCGCTGTTTTCCAGTTGGGTAACGAGCGAACTGCACTGGTTACATCATTAGTTGTTATTGTTACTTGCTCCATAGGAGGAATATGTTCACATGATCGTTCAATATCCCGAATCCAGTCATCCTCCTCATGAATGACAGGCTTCGACCAGATGTTTTGCCAAAACGTCTTAGTAGCATTAACATCCGGAAGATACCTGACATTCAGAGCTTCATCGGGTCGTTCCCAGTTACGATAGACCTGCCTCTCATCCCTTTGAAATGTGCGATTTATCATATATCGACCTACTCTCCTTTTGTAGCGCCTAACGCGATTTGCCCATGCATAAACTTTCTGCTTCAGGAAGTCGATGCGCTCCGTGACGCGAGACATATATTCTCGCGGACTTATTCCAGTCCCCGAGAATGCTCGACTCACAAAGCGCATCACCTTCGGACGGGTGTTACCCAACCTGAAGCAGATAAGCTTACCAATGAGCACCCTGGTTTCAGCTATACGTCGCTCAATCCTATATTGCCACGCTGGTACTGCTGGTCGAGTAACGGGATCTTCTTCAATAATTTTAATCCTAGTCACTCGACATGCTGCAACAGCTGTACAATATAGAATTGAGTGCGTATCCGCTAAATTTTCGCTGCGTTCCATATAGGGAGACAACAGCGAATCCAGGGCTCTCACTAGCGCTATATTTTTTTTATGCATGGGCAGACGGGGTAAGCGTGGTCTACGCTCAGGAGATATAGATCGGTATTGTTGCAAAGCACATTCTAAAGCACTCCTTAATTGATCGTTGTACTCGGTACTTACGGTTAAGTTTTCATTGTCCTCCACTTCCTCAACGGAATCCAACTGCGGTGCTGGCATATCCTTGGGTAGACACTCAGCTGTTTGTGAGGAAATGGGGGTAACAATATTACTCCGTACGTCTGAGCGAAGCCGTTCAAGTACGGTATCATCCAATAGATGACAACGCTGGATGGCCCGCACTTGATCCGATAATCTTTGTGCCGTGACGTTGACAGCCGGTTCAAGCTCCTGAAACAAAGACAGCATACGATCACGATACGCTGTGAGGTTGCTTCCTCCCTCTGTAGCCACATAATATGCCCGCATGACATTTTCATTCATTTTTTGAGACCATCTCATGCGGCGCACATCACCACCGGCAGCGGGGGCCCTATTTGAGTCCTGTTGGTCTCGGGGTCCCAAGCACGTCGGTGGCCGGCCTCTCCTCTTCCTCCGTACAGGTAACGGCGACGTGGGCGGGGAGAAATACTCGCCACTCGATGACGAGCTCGACGCCTCAACAGGAACCGATGTCGCTGACATCGGTTTTAGTAGCTGTGAGGCGGAGCTGAGCGACGAGTCCGGGGTTGGTGTTTGTGCTATAGCTAGTAGCCTGGCTTTAGCTCGAGTCAACATCTTTTGTCTTCAATTTCATTTATTTTGGATAATAGTTGGTATTTTTGCAATTATATTGTATATTTTTGTGTAATATTGTCTTGACATCTGTCATTTTTCTAGTCTTCATGTTTATGATTTTTTTGTGGATGTACTTCGGGTAATATTGTGGGTTTTCATAATTTTAAATATTTTCTATTGTCAAGTTTCTAAATAGTGTTCAAAAATTAATATAAAAAGCAATCTGAACTAGTAATTAAATAAATTTTAGAATCAAAAGAAAATGTGACTTTTTGCACGGAGTGTTGCCAGTTTATTGGTTGCCAGTTTATATCTCAGGTTCCCGATATAGTAGCGGGATAAAATGTATACCAGCTATCAAATAATATTATTATTATTATTATTAAACTGTTATAGAAAACAATACTACATTTTCAAATGAATATAATTATTACAAAATACACATAACTAATGTGTATTTTATCAAGCGACTTGAAAAGGAGGAGGTTCTCAATTCGGCTGTATATTTTTTTTTGTGTTTGTTACGCGATTATTCCGCCAATGTTATTATGAATCAATTTTTCATTTCAATGATTCTTTTTTTTTAGTAGGTTCTACATGAGAGGTGGCCCCATTTAAATTTTATCCAAATAAAAGATAAACCGAAATCCAGTAAAAGACAAAATACAGTCTTGTTTAATAAAAGCGCCGTGACATCTACAAAAGCAGATATTGTAAGCCGGTGAAACGAGTTGATTAAAGAGCACCAACTCGTAGCGAGTGGCGACAATGAATATTCAGTGCATAAGCATAATACGACCGCAATCTTAGTGCGCACCGCCACTGTCACAAATGCATCGCTGCCCATTTCTCATCTTCATTGCCAAGAGAAAAACATAGTCTGATACTTAAATTTTGTTTCTTCTATAGATTCCTTAAAACGGGCCGATACATTACTTGCTGGGAGATTTAATTTAAAAAAGACATAGATCTCTTATTATAAATGACAGGCCCAAATAGGCGCTGACGTAATATAACCATCAAATAGTATAGACATGAATGAGATAAATCACAATTTCTAAGTATAGGATATCATGTGCGCGTAAGGGATACACAGGCACTTTTTTGCGACCTCTTTTCACGACACTAATATTGGCGACCTGCTGAAATAATCTTGGGGTATTGCATGACCAAGAAAATGCCGTTATGAAACAGATATCCATGATCATCGCATCCTATAATAATTATTATTAAATTACAGTGTAGTAATAAATCGTCACCGGCCTTTATTCTTATAAGTAATGCTCCTAAATATAATCAGCACTTTCACTTATCAAATATTTACAGCTAGTATTGTATACAATAATGAAATACATTATATCCACACGATTTTGCCCTTGTGGACTTCCATATACCTTTATTACCAAACATAGTTATCTCCCAAAAACTTTATTTTTTTCCGGGATAAAAATTGAATCCATTCTGGATATCATTAGTTCAGATGTTACGGCGTGAAAGCGTATCAAAGAATACAACAAATAAACAAACACACTCACTTTCACATATAAATAATTGGTAGGGATTCTCCTTATTAACAAAAATAATATTCTACTTGTTCAATTATTTATAAGTCACTGGGATCTCTGTTGTAACTAGTTTCAATAACAATATTTTTAAATAAACAATATCGGCAATCAAAGTTTTGTTTTTGTGGGAAAGGAAACCACTACATTCATCAGGGTGCCATTAATCTGTTCTGAGTATCCTTTCCTTGGTTATAAGGTTTTTTCAAGTTTTTCTTCTCCTTCTATCCTAGTGATGACGAAATAACTGAGTAATTTTTGTATTCACAATACTCGTAATGTACCGTCAATTACGTGGTTATCGTACAAAGTATTAGTATTATCTTTGTTGACATACATATCAAAGCACTATGACTTTTTTTTACAACGGAATGAAATTCCAATAATTTATAGATGAACCAAAATATATAAAAAACAACTTACCGCTTTGAGGTTGGTTATGTGTATCTACATAACGAAAATAAAGCGATAAATCTCAACACGATGTTATGATACTTATTTAATATAATTAGTACTATAAGTATATTAACAGTGTAATTAATGTATAAACAAATTAAAATTTTAGATAACAATAGGGAAGCAACACTTATTGTCAAACATTTCGTTCGCGAAAAATAAACGAGTCGCGGCGCGCGCTACACGACCGACCTCAGTTGTTTCAGGAGGCTTACTAACTGACTGAACTGTCTCTACTCTCTAGTCTGAATTTTATTGGTAATACAGGAGGCCACCGGCAATATCAGTGTGAGCCGACGGCTTGAAAGGCGGGCGGGGCTACAGTTCGCTACGTGCTACGAGGCGTGCTACAAGTCTATGTATATAAAATACTAGCCATTGCCCGCGGCTCCGCCGTAGTCAAAAGCTAGTTTTTGTGTTATATCTCAGGTTCCCGATATAGTAGCGGGATAAAATGTATACCAGTTGTTAAGTCTAATCGAGAGCTATCAAATAATAAAAGTTGTATCAAAATCCGTTCAGTAGTTTATGCGTGATGCGCGAACAAACAGATAAACAGACCAAAAAAAATATAAAAAAAATTGTTTTGTGTTCAGACACGTCTATATATATAGTCATTTTTTCTCAAATATCTTAAATGTACAGACAAAGCTCAGTTACAACTTTATAATAGATAGACTACAAGGCATGCTTGCTATAAATCTATATAATATTAAGTTGCTTGTCTTGACTGTCGACTAACGCACAGGCAAAACTACTAAGAATACAGAGCTGATTTTGGAATATAGGTTCATTTTATAACGTAAACGGCGGATGCTTAGAAATTTTTCAAAATTACATTCATAAGGGAAATGGGGAAATGTAGGAGAGTATTTATATATGTAAATTTTAAATATAGTCACTGAGTATAAATAAATAACGACGCGCCTCGCCCTCTTCTTCTCATACAAATCAAATAAATTATCACAAGAAACAGGAGCAATTTTAATATACAGTTCCGTTTTATGTTTACGTAAACACAGATTCCAAAATTATTCACTCTTGAAAAATTAGACAAGCTTCAACCGCGACAGTCCATCTATTCAGAGCCGACAACGTACGCCGCCCGCGCCGTTGCGATAAAGCGGCACGATCCACCCCGATTAATACTAAGCATGCCAATAAATATTGATACAACCTTCTTTGTCTTCCACCGAAGATTCGTTCTCTTATATTAATGGGACATTCACGTTTGCCTGACAAATCGCATACCTCAGATACGTTTCGGATTTCAAATTACTAAGCTTCTTGGGATTCTTTATTGCATCGATATATTCACTTTTGTTATGCGTTGTGTGTGTGTATGTAACAAGAATTAGAACAGTATCATAGAATATTTTCTTACTTAACTTATTGAGCAGCTATAGACTTTGTAATGTTACTTTATGAATAGAAATAAAATCCAGTATAAACAAACGTATAAATTTTAAACCTTTGTAGCACAGCACTACTGTAGACCTGGCTAAAACTTAATAACACTAAACAGATTCCAGTGTGGTTTTTATTGTTATGAGCAACATTTAAACCGGCACAATCTTAAGTATCTTAGTTAAATCCATACATAGACAAAACAGTAGAACTTGTTGTGTCTGTCCGTTGAAGAGAGGACGATAAGAGAAAGATAAATGAACGATTTTTGATTTTATTTTCCGTCTCTTTGGTAGCACATCTCTGAACCTACTGAACGGATTTGAATTCGGTTTTCATGTGCAGATAGACCTTGGCTTGGAGCAAAATATTTATTTCATTTCGGATGCTAGAAAAAAGGTTAGCCAGTTTATAAGATCTAATATATAAAATTCTCGTGTCACAGTGTTTGTAGCCATTCTCCCCCGAAACGGCTTGACCGATTCTTATGAAATGTTGTTTGTATATACCCCTTAAGTGATCAGGGTGGTCCAACCCGAAATTTAATTTTTTGTACCATTTTTTTTATATTTTTTTTTTATGATTCGGCATATAGGTAAGTTATTTTTTTTTCTACTCCAGAAATTCCCTAAAAATTCTCTACAAATAATTTATATGGCAAAACAACACATTTGCCGGGTCAGATAGCTATTAGTAAATTTGTACACGGGCCGAGATTAAACTGCTTTTCAGACATCTAAAGAAAAGTATTCTATTTTCAACTGTCAGCTTGTAAGTATTCCTATCCTATAACCCTAGAATACTACTTGTATATTTATTTATAACAGAAGACAAAAGACTTTTGTACCTGATATTTCAGAGAAAAAAAAATTTTTGTTTTTATGTTTCGATTGTTCTACCAGCATACCCGTAATTAATAAATAAGTTGTTTTTCGTTATATCTTGGGTTTTAACTATTATTTTACCAGTGCTATAAACTGTTATGTTTATATTATAACATTGCTTTTCGACTGAAGTTGTTGATTTATGGTATTGGATTTGTGTGCGTGTGAATACATCGAGTATTCAAAAAATTGGAAAAAAAATTACTGTACCTATCCGCACACCCCGTTGTACGGAGCGGCAAACAGAGTAGTGTTGGGCCCTCACCCACTAAATAAACCCGCCGTGTGCCGTCTCTCCGCCTGTATTGCCGGGCCACTGAAACTATGTTACATTATTTCAGTGGCTCTACAGGTCTCCTAAGCCAAAATTTCATTAGGAGGAGATTGTTTCATTTATTATAAACTAGATTCCGCCCGCTACTTTGTCCGCACGAATTTCAGAATGTGTTACTCTAAAGCACACACACCGATCTCTATGCAAAAATTGCCATCCCACAGGATCACTCATTATTTCCGGGATAAAATCTTAGTACAGACATTCTTGGGCAAATATTAAGCGATTTCATCCTTTTCTTATGATCCTTCCTCTTCTCGCTCTATCCCTTTCCTTGCAATTGCAACTCGGTAGTGATGTCTCTGGTATAGCTAGCGTCTGTAGGCTACGGTAACCTTTCAACATCAGGTCGGTGGTATGATTATTTGCCACGCGTGCGTAGTATAAAAAAACACATTTCATATTTTTTTCCGGTATAAAATCTAGATGCATACATTCTTGGGCAATCGTTAAGCAAGATCCTTTAGTTTTATTAAAATTTAGTACCTACCTTACTTAAAATGTGGACGTTCATCACAGTGCTATGATGTCAGGCACAAGTGGCAACCTAGAAACCAGTCCTGTTCGGGACAACCAAACACTATTTTACTGACGTTGCACATAGCACAATTGGCACAGTTCGCAGTTACGTCAATATGTTAGTTTTAAGCAATCATTTTAAACAGTGTTAAAACAATCCGCGTAGCACTCACACTTAATCAATAAATATCATCGGCAATAATCATTATCTCATCTTAGCATAATAATCAATTAATTGTGAATAACAAATACATCCATAAAAACTCAATTCTCCGTTTTACTTATTCTATCAATCTATCAATCATCCAACGTGGGGACAGCACCCCACAAGTCCCACAACTAAATTGTGCCCAGATGTCGCCAAACAACTTCACGATTTACGGAAACTCTAACGTGAAAGACTTTATATTACGTGATCAGGGTAACAATTTGGTAATGTACGAGCAACTGGGCACTGGGCTGCACTAGGCTCACATTTTCTTTGATATCAGAACAATTATTTTATTCATTTTAGATCTATATCTTTTAGCAATTGACATGCTCCGCTACTTTTTAAAGTATAAATTATTTGTGAATAAGGAATAAGAGTTTCTAGTATGAGTACCAGTACCAGGGTAGGCTAGCTCAGTGGCTTAGAGCACTTCCCCGGATTGGAAAAGACGCGGGTTCGATTCCCGCTCCTACTAGAAATCTCCTTTTCCTTATTCACAATTATTTTATTTTTAAATTTGAATTTGTTTTGAATACGTGCATTTTAAGTATAATATATCATCATGAATTTATATTAAGTTGGTGATAATCTTGAAATCTGTAGTAAAATATCAGTTATCTTAATATTTTTAGACATTGAATTACTACGTGTCATGTTGTTTGTTGAACTCCGAAAATACTTATCCAATCTTAATAATATTTTCAAAATGATTTGTTCCAACTTAAGAGATATGAAAGTATTCATCCCGATTATTTCTTTTTTTATTGCAAAAATAATTTTATTTAGATATTTTTTATATATATTTTTAGCATTTGACATGCTTAGCACTATGCATTAAACACAAAGTGAAAAATGTGAAATCGAAAATAACAGTCACGAGCAGGATTTGAACCTGCATCTCCTGGATACCGTCCAGATGCTTTGCCAATTCATCCATCGTGACAATTGCTCCTGATTGCTAATTTCGATAACACATTCATACTTAACGTCTTTGGGTGACGAAAATAATTTTAATTTTATATCCGGAGAGAGAACCTGAGAAACAGCTATTATCTATTTTAATATAATTATATAATATACTCATATAAAAGAATAACTGACTGACTGATATATAGACGCACAAGCCAAACTCCTGGATATGGCTCTGAAAATTTACATCCCATAGGATTTTAATTAATTGAATCAGGCGACACTTGGCGGAAGTCCATTGTTATTATTATAGAATGGATATTTTATAGGTTTTTTTCATACTGTACCCAGATGAGCACTAAGAAAGGATTTTACGCAAATCCTATTCAAAATGGATTTTTCTTCTACCATATGGGACATCACTACGACTCGAGCGAAGCCGTGGGTAATGCACTCGTATTATATAAGTCAAATATGACGTACACAAAGTATGTATTATAATTGCTTAAACGGACTTATCCTCCGTGTGGAGTGAATATATAATCTTCATCACTTAATTCTATTCGAAGGGATCCATTGATAAGAGTACGAACAAGGGAGTGAGATTAAACATATATCGCTGTGAGAGAAGGTAAATCAACAGGAAATCCTATATCATTAGCTCAGTGGGCATAGTCAGCTAATTGGGGAAATTGTAGAGGAAATGACACACGCTGTCCTACAAAGTACTCGTAATAAATGGCGGTCAATAAGAAATATTAATAATTTATTAGGAAATAATAAAGTTCTACTCATTAGATCATAATTAATATGATCTATACAAATAAATTCATGGGGCCGGCTTTAGAATTGTCCCACCCCTCTCTACCCACGGGAGTCGTAAGAGCCGACTGAGGGAATACCGGGGAGTGGGCAGCAGCACTCCCTCGAGTATTAACAATATCCACTGCGATCGCCAACCCGCCTGCCAAGCGTGGCGATTACGGCATTATCCCCCATGACGGGACCGCTCATTGTGGCGTTCTCTTGGGGAGGCCTATGTCCAGCAGTGGACATTGAAAGGCTGATGGATGCATGGATGGATTCAAATAAAAAATGAAGTGTCTGTTTGTAGTGTGTAAACCACTTTTCTACTAAATGTACATACGTATATGAAAGTAATACGGTAATTAAAACAAAGAACCATTTTTAAATTACAACGAAGTCGCGAGCAACAAACAGTCTTTGTAATAAGCCTATTACTGACGAAGATGTTTAGGTACGTGTTTAGTATTTTTTTCCTCAAATTAATCAATAAAATAGTTTTAATACACAGTGGGAGAGCCTTTTTTATCGTGTATATTCTTTTCAGTGGTCAGTAGTGGTAGAGTCTAGCTTATCCCAGCATGAATGGGCCAGCTCTATCGGGGAAGTATCTCACAGAAGATTAGCGTGAAATAACATTGGGTACTCCTGTTGTTGTGCTTCGCATGGTGAGTGAGAAAGACGCAGGCCTGCACCCCCTCCCTATCATTTATCCTTATTATACTGTCTTTACTATACTTCCTCTCCAACTCCTATCCCTTTACTTGGTGATAAGCACGCGCGGGATGTCTCTGGGGTTGCTAGTGTCTATAGGCTACGATAACCGTTTACCATCAGGCGGGGCCATACTTATGCTTGTTTATCACCCAGGTAGTATTAAAAAAAAATCTGGAAAACGGTTATTCCTAAAGGCCATCCCTGCAACTTCCCGCTAATTTGATACTTAAGCGCTCAAAATTGCACTTATTACGTTAGAGATCAAAAGTATAATTTTCGTGTCATTTTGAGCTCTTCGAGCTCAAAGAGATAACTGTTCTATGCTTTAGAGCTCTTCGAGCTCAAAAGTCTGATAGATTTAATAAAACACTATTCGTTGAATATTTAAATCGCAATAACTTTTTAATTGATGGACCGATTTTCTCGTACGGCATTCAACGCAGTTTTTTGAGCTCTTTGAAGAATGTTAAATCTCGAACTGGTCAGACTGAAAATTTCATAGAAATTCTGAAAAAGTATTTTTTTTCAATTTTTTTCGACAAGTATATCTCACGAACAAATCAACCTATTTTGACCGGACTGGCGGCGATCGACGTAGTTTTTTGATGTTAAGAGCTGATTAGTTTTTAGAATCGATCGATAAAACCGTTTAAAAGTTATTCCAAAAAAAACAAATTGAAAAAAAAATTGTAGTTTTTTTGAGATTTCTCAAGATCTACCGGTTCGAATCAGTCCTAATTGTATTCAAAATCTAAGTTTGGTCAAGTCCTTTCGAATGACGCTAACCTCGATGAATTCGGTCAAACCGTTCAAAAGTTATGAGAGTTATGAGAGGCAGGCACACACACACACACACACACACACACACACACACACACACACACACACACCCACACACACACACACACACACACACACACACACACACACACACACACACACACACACATACATACACACAGACATACAGACATGATAGCGGAAACATTCGGGGCAGCTTCCTAGCCTCAAAACGTCAACATCCGTTGAAAACTCGATTTTCGAAAAACGGGGTTAAGACCAATAACTTCCAAACTTTTGAAAATTTTCAATTTTCTTAGCGGGAACTTAAAAATCTGACCCATTCCTTATAAAAACATATAAGTTTTATAGTTATTGCTACTAATATTGCTAAATATTATTAGTGTAATGATAGCCTAGTGATAAAACCAGGGACTGTAACGACATTGGTATCGGGTTCGATCTCCAGACCTCGTACGGCATACAAATTGGAGTTTACGAAATTTTGCTAAACGACGTGTTGCAAATTATTACTGCAGTGAAGGAAATGATCATAAGGAAATCTTAAAATCCCGCAATGAAGTGAGGTGGACTACGGCTTAAATTCCTTTTACTCTGAGGAAAGACCCGTCCTCAACAGAGCGACAATGGGTTGAAAAAATATAGTACCTACTCACTAAGATTAGAAATTCAAACGAATACCTAATCACTTATATTACACTTGATTACAATCGTTCTATATCACATATTATGCATGAATATGAAATGGCTGTGACTTTACCTTTTCATTGCCCATCAAAGTCAACAAAGCCTTCAAGGAAACAATAAATCATTGATTTATCTACGCGATGACAATGTGGTCGTAATAAAACAGATCATAAAATATTTCGAATGTTGATTATTGTCTTATAATCTCGATCATGATATACCTACGCCTTATATTTAAGGTGTGGTTACACAATACCTTAAATAGGACGTGTTCCTATATTTATATATTATTTCTATGACGTCATCAAAATGCCTCAATGGAAGACCAGCGGTCTTAAGAACTGCTTTATTATGAATTGTGGTCGATTTATTGGTTTTACTTATAAAGTATCATTTTAATTTGTTAGAATAAATATTTTCTTTCCTTCTTTCTTATATATATTTTTTATATTTTGCATAAACAAAGTGTAGTGTGTTGCCGTGTGGAGCCGGCACCAAGAATAGCTCCACCCCGTCTCTATCTATGGGAGTCGTAAAAGCCGACTAAGGGATTACCGGGGGACCGTGCAGCAGCGTTCCCCTGTGTACTAAAACATCCACTGCGATCGCCAACCCGCCTGCCAAGCGTGGCGATTATGGTAAAACCCCCATTTTGGGGAGGCCTATGTCCAGCAGTAGACGATGAAAGGCTGATGGAAGGATGGATGAAGTGTAGTGTAAATATAAATAAGTAGATAAACAGCCTTACTTGATATAATTAATTAAACTTGAAATCAAATAGGCATCAATATATCCTCTAGAAGTCTAGAGAAACTGAAAAGTACGAATATGTACTCGTAGTATGTTACTCGTTAGTTATAACAAAAATAAACCTTAAATAATTTTCATCCATTCATCCATCAGCCTTTCGAAGTCCACTGCTGGATATAGGCCTCCCCAAGAGAACGCCACAACATGTGTTTCGCTCATATGGGGGATAGTGCCGTAATCGCCACGCTTAGCAGGCGGGTTGGCGATCGCAGTGGATGTTGTCAATACTCGAGGGAGTGCTGCTGCCGCCCACTCCCCCAGTATTGCTCAGTCGGCTCTTACGACTCCCATGGGTGGAGACGGGTGGGACAATTCTAAAGCCGGCTCCACACGGCTAAATAATTTTACCAAAGGAATAATAATCGATTAACAAGGTAACGTGACTGCTGGCTACGGAGTTTGCCGTGTTTTATATCAATTAATGTACAAAACTACTGTTCAACCACGTGTAAAAATACGCGCATTCAAGAAAGTGATAAATGTGTTAGGTGCGGTAAGGTACAGTTTGTTGCAATCAGCCGGCGCGATGGTCGCATGTTGTTGTTGTACGCTATCAGAATCGGGGACAGCGTGAATATTCCTCACGCGATACATGTGATTAAACACTTTTATCTCTTTCTCATGTAGCATAATGAAGGTTACTAATTTTATGATTTTATTACATCAAATAAAGGAAAGTGAAATAGTATTATCTATTTCTAATCTATAGTAATACCATTTTTCCTGTATCTCTATATTACTTTCATATAGTTAACATGTGTATAGGTAAAATAAAAAACAATTTCTACTGCGTGGACTTCAGAATTGGGACCTCGAGAGTCGTTTAGGCATAACCCACGGAAACTCCTTGTCGGGGTAAAAAATATTCTGTATTTATCCAAGCCGTAATCTATGTCTACAAAATTTCCCACAATTCCGTTTAGTTGTTAAATCTTTATATGTATACAAGCCTCTGCCCGCGACTCCGCCGCAGCCAAAAGCAAGTTTTTAGGCCATATCTCAGGTTCCCGATATAGTAGCGGGATAAACTGTATGCCAGTTTTAAGTCCAATCAAGAGCTATCAAATAAAAAAGTAGCATCAAAATCCGTCCAGTAGTTTTTGTATGATGCGCAAATAAACAAACAGATAAACATCATCACATTAATACTAGGAACAAAGGCAATCTTATTGCACACAGTACTGGTCTCCACAGAATTAGTAGATCTTTTATGGGGCTATGTATATGCTTTTACAATAAGATTCCTGAAAATGTCCGAAACATGCCACTAAATAAGTTTAAGAAAGCCATAAAAACTAGACTTTGTAATCATAATAAAATAATAATGGTTATTACACTGTTTCGGATTATCTTGAGGACAAAACAAAATGGGCTTGAGCTGCTCCTCATTCATTATTTTTCAAAATTGTTTTGTATGATATAATGTCATTTTAGTTATAAAGATTATATTAAATTGTAATAAATTGGCAATTTAAAAAAGTGGCCCATGAGTTTCTTGCCGGGTTCTTCTCATGAAAGGCTTTCCTTCGGAATCCGGCCGCTTGTGGCGATTGCAATCGCCACCTTGTTATTGCGGATGCACTCGCCTCAGGCGCTCGTGTTGATTATTAGTGTATTCTTGACGATTTTAAGTGCTATTTAATAGGCCTATGAAATAAAGATATTTTTGAATTTGAATTTGAACAAACAAACAGAAAAAAAAATCTAACAATTTTTTTTTTGTGTTTAGACACGCTTATAAATATATACATATAGCCTAATTCATTCATTTTTTCTCAAATATCTTAAATGTACAGACACAGCTCAGTTACAGCTTTATAATAGTATAAACATATATATTTGATTGGGCCAGCTTAATTATTTGAATAAGGATGTATTCAAAATTATGTCTGGGTATATTTTAGATCGTTGTTTATTTTATTATATGAAGTGACTTTTCGAAAGTGCTTATTTCCTCAAGAATGGTTCCGCTAATTGAACAGACAAAGTAGCTTTGACGCGGAATAAAATGCTGCTTTGTACATAATTATTTTAAGGAAATTAGCTGTTATATCCAATTATTTCCAATAACACATTGAAAATAATAAAAAAAGCTCTTTTGAAAAGACATTCCTCATTAATATAATGCACCTAATATTGACACGGATTTTGTTCATTCCAAAAAGTGAATTCAAGTCACTACAAACTTAAAAATTGACTATTGTGATATTTATATTTTTTTTCGTACAATCACATCTCAAACAGAAAATAAACCCAAGACTTGTTATTTTCAGAATGGTCCATTGCTTTGTAATAGTATCTTGAATAGGTTATGAGATAGGTTAATAATGGCAAGCTTTTAATGTGTCGCCCAATGGGTATGTATCTGTACGTTTACTTCTTCACGTCACCTTACAAAGTTACATGTACATATAGCTTCAGAAGCTTTTAGCCAACTTGCACTGAGCACCTAATGTATGTAAGTTCATTTATGAAAAGCTTTCAGGTTCAACCCAGTTAAGTCTATTCAAATCGCCTTTCCTTTCGACGAACTTACATAAATCAAGTATTGAATAAACTGGTTTATCTGCGAAATGGTTTGTTCTTATAGTGCCTATTTATATATATAAAGGTTCCTTTAAATAGTAGCGCTGTTTAATACACTAATACTAACTAACAAATATGAGGTAGAGTTAGGAAAAAGATACGAAGGACATAGAGTTAGATTTTGAAGGTTGTAAGAAGAGAGTAATTAAGTTAGCTTAAGTGACCGTAAGATGTTTTCCTAATAAACATGTGTTGAATCACCCATTATCACTATACATTATCATAAGTTGGACAGACGTCATGGAAGATATTACCAAATGAATTTAAATAATCCATATAGAGCTGTTTAATACTTCGAGCTGTATTTTACTGTGAAGCAGTGTGTTTACAAGAAATAGGTGTTCTGTGAATGGGAATACTGCGATGATGAATCTCTGATAATTTTATGAGGAATATCAGTGCGTAAGTAGACGGCCACACTACCACCTCCTTTACCCGTTCTGTCGTTTTCAAATAGAACGTAAACCAGGCAGCAAATTAGATAGGAAAAAAGGCGAGGCCGTGTGGGGTCGGCACCAAGAATAGCTCCACCCCGTCTCTTCCTATGGGACTCGTAAACGTTTACACAACCAACATCAACCATCCATCCATCAGCCTTTCGACCTCCACTGCTGGACATAAGCCGCAACCAACGATAGCTGTCATTCCGTAGTCTGTAAGACAATACACAGTACATCCATAATCCAAAGAGGCGATACCCATACAAAGTTAACAATGTTGATATTTTGAATTTTCCAAATATTTTTAGGAACATTCTTTATTTTTTTTAAGCCCCTGTATTAGAGCGAAAAAAACAATGAACAATTTTTAAATCGGTCCACCCAAATGCCTTGACAACAATATTTCAATTACTGCATCTTTTGTGCATGTGCCCTTCTCGGGCTGCTCGTGCTGCAATGAAAAAGTAAAGTTCAGCCGTAAGCAGTTGTCGCGAATTACTCTCATTGTTTGAAATACCTACTCATAATTTAAATTATTGATAAACCTAGAGTGCCTACATTTTATCAGAAATAATAAAACATACCTACTCAATATACAACCACAAACTTCTCGCAATAATAAAATGCAATATAAAAAGGAATACATAATAAAATAGATACATTATTAAGTCGATATCACAAAATACATTTAACAATATAAAGCAAAATGTTGTTACTGAAATCGTTATGACCAGAACTCTCGGGATTTTATCAAATTGCTGATAACCAAGCATATCCTAACACAAACTAACCCAAATAAAACCTCTAGGGCCTTTGTGAAGATAGTAATTTCGTGTAAGGGATTTGATCAAGATACTCGCTTTATTTGCAGTGTCCTTACGTAAGCAAAATAAGATTTTTTTTTGTGCAGGGATTAGTTGTGATCCCATGGACTAATACTACGCGAGGGTCCGTTCTCATATTATAAAATATAGGCGTCATCAATCTACATTCACTTGCCCTTTATTTTGCGATATGTTATCCTTAAAAGGGTTCATATAACGCAAATTGGAGTATTATTCATCCTTGGAGTTTCCTTTTTTGATGATATCATTTTTTGTAGTTTATCTTATCAGATAGATACCTACCATAACACATAATATGTATACTGTATATGGCACACAGATAGTAGTGACAAAGGGAAAACTTTTACGTATTAAATATATTAATCTAATGACGATACTCGTAACTCTCAATATTTTACTCTCGTGATACAAGATATCCTAGTTCGAGAGACACGAGTCCAATATTGTAATGCAAGCAATAATGTTTTGTATTATGTATGTAATGTATTATGTAATAGGCAAATGTTAGTATTGATAATTGCATGCTAAATGTTTCTACGAGTATTGTTGGTAAATAAATAAAATGCTTTGGATAATCCAAAACTGCACGCCTCATAATCTTCATTTTTCACAATAAAATTGATTATTTGATAAGTAACTAATAATGTATTGGTTTTACTAAGTAGTTTTCAATAAATCACATAGATAGCGCTAATTTCAAAAAGTACTAATGTGGGTTTCATGTCTTATACGCCATCTAGCGCTAATTTTAAGAAGTACTTCTATATTGCAAGGCGCCATCTGGCAATTAGTAAGAACAACCATCCATGAGTTTACATATATACCTGCATAAGTGCATATAATATATATAAACATGTAAAATTGAATAATTTATTAAACTGTAAACAAAAACAATTTAAGAAGACAAAAAGACATCGCTAGTTTCCTTACAAAAAAAGCAATATTGTGGTTCTATATATACAAGTCAACAGCAACTGAATACATCTAAAATTGCCACTTGCGACATCTAGGGCTGCATTTGTCAATATCTCTTTTACTTTAAAACAGCGACATCTATATAGAATTTCAAACTTTCATGGTCACTTATAATTCTAAACGTTTTTACGGGATTTATACCATGTAAATTTTTACTTACGAGTTTCCGATATTTCGGCACTGTTGCAAGCGCCATGATCACGGAACAACTGAAGTCCTTGCGGGTGGGAATAGTTTTTATTATTCTGCGGTTAGAAATATCGGTCTACCCGCTTTCTCACTCGTTTATGACACGCAACACTATCTATGGAACCACTACCACTGGTCTCACTCACGTATCGAGCTCGATCACGACACACACACCTCAAAAACCAGGGTCGACACCGTAAGTGTTGTGTGTCGTGATCGAGCTCGATACGTGAGTGAGACCAGTGGTAGTGGTTCCATAGATAGTGTTGCGTGTCATAAACGAGTGAGAAAGCGGGTAGACCGATATTTCTAACCGCAGAATAATAAAAACTATTCCCACCCGCAAGGACTTCAGTTGTTCCGTGATCATGGCGCTTGCAACAGTGCCGAAATATCGGAAACTCGTAAGTAAAAATTTACATGGTATAAATCCCGTAAAAACGTTTAGCGACATCTATCAATGGAAAATTGCAACTTTGGACAATATTATAAGACTTATTTAAAAATCAATGAGTTCAACAAGAAATCTCTAATCCATTTATCTTCCTAACTTGGTTGCCTTATAATTTTATACTTTGTTCTAAGTGAAAACACCGTGACGCCAAGGCCACGCAAAAAAAATTGTGGAATGTAAAATAGGTTTTTTTCGTGTTTTATAACGTTGGTGTGTTATTATTTACGTGTGTTTAGTGTTTTTAATTATTGTTATGGATAAAATAGTTATTATACTTGACTAATATCATCAGTTCGTCAAGCAAAGGTAAGAACTTTCTTTTAACAAAAAACAATGTACCGGCCGGGCGAACGGCGTTCTGTTGACGATAGTAAAGCCACCGGTGGCTCTGGCTCTGGCTATGCGTACGTAAAAAGGTAGTTAGTTCTCATGAAAGGCGCTGGTTTTAGTGTCGCGTCGAGCGTAAATGCCGTAAATATTCAGTATTTTTTTGTTTATTTAATAACAATTAAACCACATCGAATCAGAACGTGAAAAGTAATAGGGCTCTATTCCTAGTCATAATAATTCATAAACAAAAAAAAAAGGACTCGATTAGTAAAGTATTTTGGTCGTTATCGTGTTAACATGCATTACCTACAACTCACGGACGTTCAAGCCAGATTTTTTTCAAACAGTTTTTTAACTAGTTTAAATAACAAAAATGGCATCAAAAATATCATGTGTTAAAAATTGTGTTTGTTCTTTATATGTGTGTGTAGATATTATTTTACAAGTGCAATATATGATAAATAGAGACATTTTAAGTTTGAAAAATCAGCTGTGCCGTGTCTACCGGGAGTAGAACACACCTCAACGCTTCGCTTATGAGGCGTGCAATAAATATTACACAACATTTATATTAATAATCACTAACAGTAACGAAGAAGAAGGGAAGGGATTTCTTCCAGATCGGGTCGGTAGATTATGAGAAAATCTCGGACTTACATACTTTTCAAATAAAGAACCTCCTTTTTAACACGCTTTTTTTTGAAGTCTGTTAACAAGAAAGAATTATTTATCTATTACTCACACATTAACATACTTATACGAAAATTAGCAGGTCTAGCGAATGTGAGTGAAAACATTATATCTAGACACACTGTTGAATGCAAATAGATTAGGGCGGTCAGGATGCAACGCATATGCTGAATAACGAGGCTTCGTGACGGAGCAGGTAAGCAGCTCGAGGCGAAAATACCCCTTACGTAACACCTTCTAAAGCTTACACAGACTTACCTAGCATATTGCACCTGAGTTCTCTTTACGAGACTTCTTAACAAACATACTGAAATATACATCTAGGACAACGAATATTGTAACGAACTTAGACAATTTTTTTTATAGTTTGAATATTATATTCCTGAATACGAATATGTACCTTCTGCTTTGCACACACACATTTAATGCTAGGGGGACCTAAGATACCTACTTCAAAAACCCGGCAAGAGGGATATTTAAACATTATATTGCCTAAAACAAATGCTGAAATCTTGCAGAAGATGAGAGAGGCACACACGAAAATTTTTAAAGACGACTACTGTAGTAGATTGCAACGAGCAAAACTTTTTTCATAAAAGTACAACGAGGCTGTTGGCTGCAAAGAAACAGCCTGAGCACTTGAACAGTTGTATAGTATAAGTAACTTATTAACTGTTAAAAGTTTTAACCTGTTTTTACTTTTATTATTCGCAATTTATTCCATCATAGTAGGGTATGTCACACATTTTCAGTGGTCCGCCAATACACGGCGGGTTTATTTAGTGGATGAGGGCCCCAGACTACCCTGTTCGTTGCTCCGAACGAATGGATGTGCGGTTAGGTTTCCCACCTTAACAAATAAATGTATCGCCAGACAATGCTTCGTTTCCTTCAGTAGTTTGCTGTAGCAAATACACGGCCCATTTAATCAGAAAGGCCACGACCACAATTTAATTCTTGAATAAAGTTATAGCAATTGATACAATGCCAAGAATTCCGGTGAAAGTTTTTTCATAAATGTCCAAGAAGCTAAGCGAGCAGCTGACGACTGGCTCGAGGCAACGCCCATATCTTCGTGTACCCGACTTTCTGTTCAAATGTGTTAAAACGCGAAAGAATCTCGAGAGTTCGTCTAGCCCGGAGCAATAATATTTTTTTAAGGAAAAAATGTTATATATTCCGACAAGAAATCGAGAATAAATTTGTTAAAATAACGTAGTCTAGTATTCATTTTATAAGTGGTTATTTGTTACTCTAATAAACGCTGTTTAGTGACTTTTTTTTACTAACACGCTTTTAATAAGCGTGTTAGTAAAAACCTCTCCTGTTTCTGTCTATCTATACGAAATCTTTAAACGTGATTTTTACCCACTTTGAAACGTCGGATTACCTAAATTGAAACTTTTTTCAAGGACCGATGATAACAGAATAAATTAAAAACTTAGTTTTTTGTTTTGTTTTTACTTATTACAAACCGGTCTTATCGTCACACATACAATAAAAAAATAAATAGGGTCTTTTAAATATAAGTACTACCTACTTTATCGATGCTGTTATTAGACTAAAAAGGATGGAATGAATTGACAAAACAAAAAATACGCTTTAATAGATAGTTGAACTGAAAAGTAGAAAATAATATCTGTATTATTAAAAAGCTGTAACTTAATGGTGTCTGTATATTTTGTTTTGAGCTGTATTTTAGCACTTGAATATTCGCGCTATCAAATAGTATAAATTTTAATTGCAAAATTACGGAACAAATTATTTGTGAAATGTGGAAAAAGATAACTTTAGTGCGAGCGGGAATCGAACCTGCCTCCCTTTCAATTATTGAAAATTATTTGGTGAATTTTTTCTCTTCACCTTTATTGGAACTAATGGAACTATGTGACATTACCTACTTCAGTGGTCCGCCAGCGACTTACCCTCTGGGGTACCCTCTTTTGAGCATCCATATCTACACTCGCGCGAGCCCTTGCGAGAGGCAGACGTTCCCCATTCCATCCACTCGCCCCGAAAAAAGACCAGCCCGGGGCGTCTCCAATCTCGCCCTTCAACGGGCCTTGGCAGCTCAGCGGCACCTGTACGCCACGCTAGGATACTATAGTGACATCCTAGTGGTAAAACCAAGGACTGCAAACACAGTGCTATCGAGTTCGATCCCCAGTCTAAGGTCACGACAAACACCTCTAACTCTATGAGATTTTTCGAGAAATGTGTGTACAAATAGTGTTAACAAATTATAAGTGCTCAGTGGAGGAAACGTCATAAAACTATTTTCGATTTTCTTGACGTGAAATCTGCCAATCCGCACTGGTCCAGCGTGGTGCACTACGACCTGAATCCCTCTCACTGTGAGAGAATACCTGTGCCCAATAGTGCGACAGTTACGTATTGAAACGATAACGTACCATACCCTTATATAAGCATATAGTAAAAAGCTGTTATTTTGACATTACAAACAGACACTTTAATTTAATTACTTATTTGTATAAATAATATATTTGGACGAGATCATCTAAAAGACTGGCCGTGTGGGGCCGGCTTTAGAATTGTCCCACCCCTCTCCACCCATGGGAGTCGTAAGAGCCGACTGAGGGAATACCAGGGGGAGTGGGCTGCAGCACTCCCTCGAGTTAATACTCTTGTTAATACAACATCCACTGCGATCGCTAATCCGCCTGCCAAGCGTGGCGATTACGGCACTATACCCCCAATTTGGGGAGGCCTATGTCCAGCAGTGGGCGTTGAAAGGCTGATGGATGGATGGATGGATCTAAAAGATAATCTGGGGAAAACATTATCGCGAAATCGTATCAATTTTTTTTTTTCACGCAAAGTACTTATGACGTCGAGTTGAGGAAAAATAAGCCCGCGTTTACAATACATTGTATCAATTTGGAGTATCAAGCGAGAGGTTTATGTTGTTATAGTTTTCATTCTGTGTCGTCTACCAGTTGGTAAGTATAAGCCAGGTAAAAGGTAAGCAATCTAACCCCACAAGTTTCATAAGGATAATGTTAAGTATTGACGGTCGGCTGCAGTTTGCATGTACCCTTTCTATTGCTATGTCTATGAATGGCAGATACCACTTACCACCAATCGCAGATTCCTTTATTTTCGACAATAAAATTTGTAAGTACTTATATAAAAATATGTATTACGTTTATGTACCTATAATACATGAATACATAAATAAATGAATAGTTTACTCAAATTTCACTACAAAAGAATATCCAAATTGAAGAACTCTCGGATTCGGCTTCAGAATAAGGACTGGCGGGGTAAACGAAAATATCTTATAAAATTAACTTTCCGTAAAATATTCTTTGTGTTTGTTTCTTTTGAATATAATTTCAAGTTTAGGTGCTTATTAAACTTTGTGCATAAAAAATTTGAAATCTATTACGGGTTCGGCCATTCTATCCTACCCATTGGCTTAATTTTTTTTAATTAAAGTTTTTGATACACAGATTTGTTATCAGTCATTTGAAATCACTCAACTTTTAACCCTCTCAGATGCAACCATCTCGGATCATTCGTCATAACAATAGGCTAAATTTCCTGGTAATATTTATAAATTATATCCCCGAAAGATAGTTGTTTCATGTTTGATCCTTTCGTATAAAACATAATACTCTTATAGTTAGATATAGACAAAAGGGACAGCAAATCATCAGAAACAGGTAACTACTTAAAACTGGGTCTGTGAACATTACAACTAACGGATTGTGTATAAAGTAAATCAAACTTTGTTTCCAGTGGGAGTCACCGTCGAAGTTACTAACGTTACGGCGACTGTTCGGAAGTAACTATAACCTATTTCAGTTCATTATGATGGTGCCAGAAACAGAAAATATGACGTATTGTTTCATATTAATCCCATGTTGTTCGGGCAGTAAGTGACTGTTTCTATAGGCTTAAAATATTGTATCGAATTCGACGACATTTAAGTGTTGATATGCGCATTATGCTGTGCGAGTCACTGATATTATCGAAACTTAATTATGCTGATACAGTGTATGGGAACTGCATTCTCGGTAAAACAGAGAAACTATTACAACGCGTACAGAACGCATGTGCACGATTTTGCTACCACATCCCTACTCGTTCTCACGTCACTCCGTTTTTAATTCAAGGTAATTTAATGAAAATGTCAGCACGAAGGAAGCTTCATCTACCTTCTCTTCTTTTTAATGTAATCTTGTCACAACAACCGGAGTATCTTTATCGGAAATTGAGGTGGTCAAAAGATCATAATAAAATAAAAACAAGGGCGTCTACTTACTTACTGCCGTGCCGTGTGGGGCCGGCACCAAGAATAGCTCCACCCCGTCTCTTCCTATGGGAGTCGTAAAAGCCGACTAAAGGATTACCGGGGGACCGGGCAGCAGCGTTCCCCTGTGTACTAAAAACATCCACTGCGATCGCCAACCCGCCTGCCAAGCGTGGCGATTATGGCAATACCCCCCCCATATGAGTGTGACACACACACATCGGCCCCCAGTCACGGCAGCTCCGCTATTCCGTGGCCTAACGGTAGCGGGCCCGGTAACGGCGGAGCAGGGGGTGCTAAGAATCTCCGGTCGCGATCCGGCTACCAGAAACGACTTCTGGCCCTGGTAACACACAACGTCAGGACACTGAGGACTGACGAGAGGATCACCGCGCTGGAAGAGGAGCTGAGCAAGATCCGATGGGACGTTGTAGGATTATCAGAAGTGCGAAGACAGGGTGAGGGCACGATAATCCTCCAGTCGGGTAACTTGCTCTTCCACTGGGAGGGCGACCAACAGTCCCAGGGTGGTGTCGGGTTTATCGTTCGCAAGTCTCTCATAGGTAACGTGGAGAAGATTGAGAGTGTGTCGAGTAGGGTAGCGTACCTTATACTCAGAATAACCAAAAGGTATTCCCTGAAGGTCATACAGGTTTACGCACCGACCTCGACACATTCCGACGACGAAGTGGAGGCCCTTTACGAGGACATCTCGAAAGCCATTCACGCGTCTAAAAGTCACTTCACGGTGGTTATGGGAGATTTCAACGCAAAACTAGGCATAAGGAGAGACGATGAGCTGAAGGTGGGGCAATATGGATTTGGGCAGAGGAACCACAGGGGCCAAATGCTGCCTGATTTTCTGGAGAAGGAAGGCCTCTTTATGATGAATTCCTTCTTCAGGAAACAGCCCCAGCGAAAATGGACCTGGATTAGCCCTGATGGTTCAGTGAAAAATGAGATCGACTTCATCTTAACGGACAAACGACAGATATTCAATGATGTCTCAGTGATCAGCAGGATTAAAACTGGGAGTGATCACCGCTTAGTTAGAGGCATATTGAATCTAAATATGAAAGTCGAGAGGTCACGCTTGATGAGGTCTACGCTCCGACCAACACGTGCTCAATACCAGAACCCCGAAAACTTTCAGCTTGAACTACAAAATCGCTTTCAATGCCTAGACGAGTGCGATTCAGTGAACGATATGAACAACAGGTTCGTGGAAACTGTCCAAGCGGTCGGGTCGACCCTTTTTAAGACCAGTCGCGTCAATAGGACTCAAAAGCTTTCGGACCAAACTCTTAAGCTCATAGCGACACGGACAGAAATGACGGTGCAGTCTTCGGCTGATTGGTCCAATCAGAGGCGACTAAACAGACAGATCTCCAAGTCTATGCGACGAGACATTCGCCGATTTAATACCTTGCGTATTAAAGAGGCGATAGAGCGGAACCAAGGTTCCAAAGTGTTCGCAAGAGATCTGTCTGTTGGGAAAAGCCAGTTGACCAAGCTGAAGACCAATGATGGTACTGTTGTTTCTTCCAAAGATGAGTTATTAAGAGAGGTCCACGAGTTCTATGGACAGTTATACAGATCCCAGAACCCTGTTGTCAGCTTGGTCCATGAGCCCAGATCCAAGCTAACTCGGCACTATACCGAAGATATCCCGGACGTCAGCCTGTACGAGATCAGAATGGCTCTCAAACAACTAAAGGACGGAAAGGCACCGGGAGACGACGGAATTACTATAGAGCTTCTGAGGGCAGGCGGAAAGCCGGTCCTCAAAGCCCTTCAGAGGCTATTCAATTCCGTCGTTCTCGGGGGCGACGTTCCAGAATCGTGGACCAGGAGCTTGGTGGTGCTGTTCTTCAAGAAAGGTGACAGAACCCTCTTGAAGAATTACAGACCCATCTCGCTCTTGAGCCATGTCTATAAGTTGTTCTCGAGGGTCATTACAAATCGACTCACGCGCAGGCTTGACGACTTCCAGCCTCCCGAACAAGCCGGTTTCCGAAAAGGCTATAGTACCGTAGACCACATACATACGCTGCGCCAGATTATACAGAAGACCGAGGAGTATAATCGGCCTCTGTGTCTAGCATTTGTGGACTACGAGAAAGCCTTCGATTCGATCGAAACTTGGGCGGTGCTGCAATCCCTTCAGCGGTGCCAAATTGACTATCGATACATCGAAGTGTTGAAGTGTTTGTATAGAAACGCCACTATGTCTGTCCGAGTTCAGGACAAGAGCACGAAACCGATCCAACTGTAGAAAGGTGTTAGACAGGGAGACGTTATGTCCCCGAAACTCTTCACCACTGCATTGGAAGATGTTTTCAAGCTCTTGGACTGGACCGGATTAGGCATCAACATAAATGGCGAATACATCACTCACCTTCGATTTGCAGATGATATCGTGGTCATGGCAGAATCGCTGGAGGACCTTGGTACCATGCTCAACGACCTCAGCCGTGTCTCCCGACTAGTGGGTCTAAAAATGAACATGGACAAGACGAAAGTCATGTCTAATATCCATGTCATTTCAGCACCGGTTCTGGTCGGGAGCTCGCTTCTCGAAGTTGTCGACCACTATGTATACCTGGGACAAACTGTCCAGTTAGGTAGGCACAACTTCGAGAAAGAGGTCGATCGACGAATCCAGCTCGGCTGGGCAGCGTTCGGGAAGCTGAGGGAGATCTTCTTGTCCAATATTCCACAGTGTCTGAAGACGAAGGTCTACGACCAGTGTGTGTTACCAGTGATGACTTACGGCACAGAGGCGTGGTCTCTGAATGTTGGCCTTATGTCAAGACTTAAAGTCGCTCAGCGTGCTATGGAGCGGGCTATGCTTGGGATCTCTCTACGTGATAAGATCCGTAATACGGAAATCCGTAGGAGAACGGGAGTGACCGACATAGCCCGCCGGGTCAGCATGCTGAAGTGGCAATGGGCAGGCCACATCGCTCGACGAACCGACAACCGTTGGGGAAGAAAGGTTCTCGAGTGGCGACCGCGTAACGGACGGCGCAGTGTAGGACGGCCTCCCACCAGGTGGACCGATGACCTGGTCAAAGTCGCAGGCAGCCGTTGGATGCAGGCGGCACAGGACCGTTCACTGTGGCGTTCTCTTGGGGAGGCCTATGTCCAGCAGTGGACGATAAAAGGCTGATGGATGGATGGACTTACTTACTACGAACACCATGGTACAGAACCGCAGCTTTTCATGGTAGTTTCAAATTTGCTGCCACTCGCTGTTGGAACGATCTTTTGCCTCCAGTTAGGTTAGTTAGTCGGAGTTACGATCCGGAAATAGTTTCAAAAGTAAATATAAAAAGAATTACAAAAGTCAGATTTTTTATTGCATCGGTAGCAATTAAAATACATAATTGTGGCGGAAAAAAAAAACTACCTACCTACTACTTTTTTTCACTTTGTGTTTGATGTATTATAGTGCTAAGCATGTCAAATGCTAAAAATATCTAAATAAAAACTACCCTATTTGTGACACTAACAGTGAATAATATTTACCTTATTACTTTATTGCTATTATTTAATGTATATATATATATGTATGTACGTATGTATGTATATATGTATATATATATATATATATATATATATATATATATATATATGTATATATGTATGTATGTGTATGTGTATATATGTATATATAATTTATATCGATATGGTCAAATTATTATTTAATTATATTAAGTTATGTATTAAGTATTGTATCGTGGCGGTCCGTAATCTTACTTAATAGGTACCTGAAAACCAGCGCTGCAGCAGCCAAATGTTGTAGCATATGCTGAGGTTGTACCTTTTTGGTTTCTACGTGTTAGGTAATATTGCTAAAAGTGTATATATGTGTTAAATGTTGAAGAAACCAAATAAATATTTTCTTTCTTTCTTTATATATTACACAATTACAATTGTGAAATCATCATACGGATAAGTATAGGTACACAGCTCTCATCATTTTAATTATTTGTATAAACAATTCCTTTTGGGTTGAAATAAGAGTTGTATAATATGTTACTGAGAATTTTACGTCAATAATTTATTCTGATACTGTGCCTTGTAGACAATCATAGGCTCAATACTTATTATGTAGAGAAAAAGATTTTAGGAAGAGTACGAAACCGATCCAACTGCAGATGCAGAGGTGCTAGGCAGTGAGACGCCATGTTTCCGAAACTCTTCACCAGTGCATTGGAAGATGTCTTTGAGCTCTTGGATTGGACCGGATTCGGCATCGACATTAATGGTACATACAGCAGCCACCTTCGATATACAGACGGTATTGTAGTCATGGCAGAATCACTGTGGTACCAATACCATGTTCAATAATCTCAGCAGGTTTCCTCGGCTAGTAGGTCTAAAAACGAACATAGACAAGACTAGTCCAAAGTTCCGCAGTGTCTGAAAATGAATCTCTACCACCAGTGTGACATATGACACAGATGTGGTCTCTGAACGATGCTCTAGACTTAAAGATGATCAGCGAGACATGGAGCGGGCTATGCTCAGTATTTCTTTAAGTTATCAAATCCATAACAAGAAGTTCCATAGGAGAAGGGCAGTGTCCGACATAGACCATTGGGTAGGCATGTAGAAGTGGCAATGGGCAGGACACATCGCTCGACCACCACCCGGTTGTTGGGGGAAAAAAGGTTCTCGAGTGGCGACCACGTGTTTGACAGCACAGCGTAGGACAGCCTCCCACCCCACCATATGGGCCGTAAATCTGGTAATGCCGCAGGGAACCGTTGGATGCAGTCAGCATAGGACCGCTTGTTTGTGGTAGCGCTCTTTTGGGGAGGCCTATATCCCAGCAGTGGACGTCAAAAGGCTGATGAATGAAAGAAAGTAAGTAGCTTTTCAGTAGATTCAGTCAATAAAAAAAATCCTTTTTTTTTATACTACGTGGGCGGCAAATAAACATACAGTCCACCTGATGGTTACCGTAGTCTATGGATGCTAACATCACCAGCAGCATATGCAATGCAACTGTAGGAATACCTTTTTTTGTTACACGCTGACTGAAGACTCACTCAAGCACTCACAAGACTCTACCACTAGAAGAAGATTCCGAGGTTAAAGCCACATATTTTATATTTAATCGAATTAATGTTAAATAGTGGTAATAAATAAAACATGTGCAATTGTTTATCGATGCTCATCGATGCACATCGGAGCAACCATGCCAACAGCGAGAGTGCATAGCAAAAGCGAAAGCGGCACATATGTAAGCAGTCACAGTATCTGGTCTTGAGTAGACAATTCAAACGAAATATAAATTTTATGTTACAATACGAGTCGTTAAAAAATATAGAGGTGAGTATTACATACAAATCTTGAACAGACGTCGACACTTAAAATAAGCTGGCACGAATTCAAATGCCGCCAACCTGAATGCGAAGTATTCAGTTCATCAAAACCAGATGTTTTCGAGTCCTATGTAAACACGGACATTTACCCACGTGATTTGTGTGATTAAACTGCCCTCCTATTTTCTGTTTACGAAATATCCTCCTCTTTTGTTTTACGTTATAGTTAAAACAAGAGCCATATAGGTACGGAGTATACGATGTGTGTCGGTATAAAGACATTATGGTAGGCACATCCATATTTGGTACTATTTACATAGCATAACCTCAACCTTCGTGGTTCATTAAGCGAGTTATTTTGAAGCATAACGGATCTATTAACATGTAATTGTATAAGAAAATAAAAAATAAAGAGTTTCAATTTACTGAGACTTCTGTGACGAGTTAAGTTACACTGGCTATAGGTACTGCATAAGATACGTATAAACGCTTTGAGTCACTCATTCCAGACCAAACTTGGCCTTTGTTTCATTTAAGTGTTATAACTTAGTCTCATATAAAGCCATAATGAAGTCAGGCAAACGTCACAATGTTTACAAGTTCATCTTGTATATTTTCACTCTATTTCCTCATGGCCTCATGGCGGGCATGGTATTTTTCTTCTACTACCTTTTTTTATATATTATATATCTAACAAAAACATAGTATACGAAGGAGGAAGAAGCAACCAAAAAAGGCCTTATTCTATGAATAGTGATTACGAACAAGATTGGAATGAATTCTCAACGTCAAAAGGTTCGACGATATTAAACGTTTTATGGTCTTATTCATAACAAAATGCTTATCGAAGGTATAAACCTATATTAGTTAAAACGTCTTTTAAGCCTATCAAACGTTCGATAAAAATCTTTATTCATAATCGTTTGATAAACCTCCGATAACTAAAATGTCTTTAAGGTACATAATGTTGCAATTTCGTAGAAAAAATTGTGAAATGTGAATGGTAGAAAATTATATTCATAAGTTTATCTATGGATCGTTACTTGTCATTGTCAAATGTTTTAATTTTTGATTGTGTCACTTTAACAAAAATAATAAAATTCTTTAGCATATACGCCGATTGATGACATGATTTTCAATCACTGCAATACTTAACGTCGTAAACGTAAATTTCTTATAACAATAAAAATTATATTATGCGTGTCGCATGTACCTATTAGATATCAATGTCAATACACAATCAAATAGTATATACACAATAAATTGTCATTTCAAAAATCATAATCAGCTGACCAAAATCAGCCATGTTTTTTTGCTAATATACGCTTATCGAAGGTTTATAGTAGGCTACTAGCTTGTATAAATCAAAGAGAATATATCGGAGAGTTAATGAACGTTTTAGCGTTATCGAACGATTATGAATAACACTTTTTGACAATCTACTTTTAGCGAGTTTTTAAACCTCCGATAAGTTATTATGAATAAGACCATTAATGTTTTAAACAAACAGTAGATTTTGGCTGGAATCCAACTGGGCTAAACTCTACCGGCGCTAACGTTGGTTTTCGCGTCCCTTCGCAGATACATCTATAGCTCTGTGGCCTATATTATAATCTACGTAACTGCGACTTAAAGAACAATGGCAGCAGAAATATTGTTTTATCAGCAAGGAACAAAAAAAAAGATATTTTATAATTAGGGGTTAACTTATGTGCCTATGACAACACTGTTAATGATTATTTACATATTCATAAACATAGACCAAGTATATAATCTATCTACGTTTATAAAGTCAACCTGCCCCCTTAGAATGAAAAACGAAACGTTAGACGAACTTTTGTTTCGCTTCATTGTGATTGGTCGCCTGAACCATGCGTCGAAATCTCAACTAATCAGCCCCCTTAGAATAGGAAACGAAACGTTAGATGAACTTTAATTTCGAGTCATTGTGATTGATCAACAGTCCGACACGTGATTCCTGGTTAGTCGAGGTTTCGACGCGTGCGTCAGACGACCAATCAGAATGAAGCGAAACGAAAGTTCGTCTAACGTTTCGTTATTCATTCTAAGGGGGCAGGAATCACGCGTCGGACTGTAGCTCAATCACAATGACTCGAAACGAAAGTTCGTCTAACGTTTCGTTTTTCATTCTAAGGGGGCTGATTGTCATCTTTTGCGTTTTCATAAATATTCAAAGAGTAGAGTCAGTAAAAAGGAATGACTATTATTTAAAGTACAAATTATAATTTGTAAATAAGGAAAAAGAGTATTTTAGTACAAGCGGGAAACTACTCTTTTTCGTTATTCACTAATTATAATTTGTACTTTAAGAGTAGCTGAGCATGTCGAGTGCTAAAATATAGATCAAGACTATTATTTATTTTAATTACCGTACTCATATTATTAACCTTACAGCTTAACATACAATGGCAAAAAATATATAGTTTACTATTTTATTATAATTTACTATTTTATATATCTTATTATACCTAGTCCTAAAGAATAACTCATATTATAAATTATAAACTTTTAATAAAAATATTTTAAAATAAATACCGCATTTTATTCTTTTAACGCACGGCAACGATTTCACACCATCCTTTATGGCTAAATCGGAAGTACTAAGAACTAATTAGTACATTCATATTTTAAAAAAATTTGTTGCTTTGTCATGTAAAACTAACGCCGTGAAAATACAGATAAGATAAGTCCCCTTTTAAAACGTTCAGGTAAAAACTTGCCATTGTTCTTTGATTTCAGCTAATTAGGTAAACAGGTTCCCATAGAATTCTAGTATGCGTTTATAATAAAAAGTAAATACGTTTTTCCACCATGCCACCTTGATGCATCACAAAAATAAAACCATGTCAGCACCCTTATCCAATGTGGATAATGTAATCATTTTACGATATGATCGCTAATGTTTGACTATATCGTGATATAGCCGTGCGTTTAGTTGTTAATATCGTAAAACGCTGATTATTAATGGATCTGGCCAGACCATATCATATTGAGACTGCCTCGGTTTTGTAGCGTTTCAAAGATATTCGCCGAGGCATACGTAATTTTGTAATAAAACTCATATTTGAAAATGTTATCACTGCGAAATCTAATACTCACTTCCTGGCAATGAAAGTTGTCCCGTGACCACGACTGCTGCAACGCGGTTGAAACGTCAGGCTAAAGGTAATTAAAAACTTGACCTAATTTATGCGCAAAAAGACCCGTTTATGTTACTTTAAAAATTAAATTATTAAACAAATTGCCTAAAAAGATGCGTACTTATATTGAAAACATATCCAGTTTATTCTCAAGTTTCAATTAAAGCATTGCTAAGCTTATAATTTCCTCAGTTACATAGAGGTTATATCGGCATAAAATTTGGCTCGCAAACCGCAGTCTCCCTAGTGGTAGTGGGCTGATATAACTCGACCCGAATTGAAAGCTTTAATTACGTGGAGTGAGATGTTCACGCAGGTGACTCCTTAATTACAGGGACGAAATTGAGCTGCCCATTGAAGTGACACGTTTGCAAACGGATTATCATGACCTATATTTAGATCCCTGTGTAAAGGTCTCCGTTATTATATAGCTTTGAAAGCGTACTGAATAAATATGTACAATATAAATCTTAAAAAATATATGCTATTGGTCGTCATTACAAATGAGATAGGGTACTTAATAATTTCTAAGATAAATACAATAATTATATATATTCAAGCTAAAGGGACTAACGTTTCTAGTATTCACTAAAAAAAGGTTATCTTTAGTAAATAAAAGATCATCAACTCTTTTCAAAGAAACTATACAATGTATGTTTACTAGTAACCCGTCCTTGCTTCGCGCGGGTGCAATTTAGAAATAGGTAATAAGATATTTTTTATAATATATCCTATATGCTATTGGTCGTCATTACAAATGAGATAGGGTACTTAATAATTTCTAAGATAAATACAATAATTATATATATTCAAGCTAAAGGGACTAACGTTTCTAGTATTCACTAAAAAAAGGTTATCTTTAGTAAATAAAAGATCATCAACTCTTTTCAAAGAAACTATACAATGTATGTTTACTAGTAACCCGTCCTTGCTTCGCGCGGGTGCAATTTAGAAATAGGTAATAAGATATTTTTTATAATATATCCTATATGCTATTGGTCGTCATTACAAATGAGATAGGGTACTTAATAATTTCTAAGATAAATACAATAATTATATATATTCAAGCTAAAGGGACTAACGTTTCTAGTATTCACTAAAAAAAGGTTATCTTTAGTAAATAAAAGATCATCAACTCTTTTCAAAGAAACTATACAATGTATGTTTACTAGTAACCCGTCCTTGCTTCGCGCGGGTGCAATTTAGAAATAGGTAATAAGATATTTTTTATAATATATCCTATATGCTATTGGTCGTCATTACAAATGAGATAGGGTACTTAATAATTTCTAAGATAAATACAATAATTATATATATTCAAGCTAAAGGGACTAACGTTTCTAGTATTCACTAAAAAAAGGTTATCTTTAGTAAATAAAAGATCATCAACTCTTTTCAAAGAAACTATACAATGTATGTTTACTAGTAACCCGTCCTTGCTTCGCGCGGGTGCAATTTAGAAATAGGTAATAAGATATTTTTTATAATATATCCTATATGCTATTGGTCGTCATTACAAATGAGATAGGGTACTTAATAATTTCTAAGATAAATACAATAATTATATATATTCAAGCTAAAGGGACTAACGTTTCTAGTATTCACTAAAAAAAGGTTATCTTTAGTAAATAAAAGATCATCAACTCTTTTCAAAGAAACTATACAATGTATGTTTACTAGTAACCCGTCCTTGCTTCGCGCGGGTGCAATTTAGAAATAGGTAATAAGATATTTTTTATAATATATCCTATATTGAAACGTTACAAATCTTTAGGAATTTTAATGTTTTTGAGAACGTTTAGCCAGTGTGTGCAGCAAATTAATTTATTTGCGAACTGACTAAAGCATTGAATTTTTCTATTACTAAAATAGTTTAATAAATTTACTGAACAGATGCCGGAGTGGTTTAGATACCGGCCTGCCGGCCGAGTGTTGTGGGATCGATTCCCACACAGGACATATACTCATATCAATGACAATATAATTATACATTGTCATCAGTCATTTTACAGTGTGAAAGCAGACCTATAAAGTGCAGACCTCATAATTATGTTTGAACAGTCAATGGACTCGTAGCAGTACGTTTAGTTTATAGTACTCCGAAATATACGGGTCAAGCATGTTAGTACCGGTATTTTGAGACGGCATCTATATTGCATTCCAAAGCTGCAATATATCAATTTATTTGGTAACAAAATTATTATGCAAGCCTTCCTAATAATTGAGTTATTGTACTTAATTATTCAGAGATTTTAAAATTCGATTCAATAGCTGCTAAACTATTAACCGGTATAGTAAGTAGAGCAATGAAAGTAGTGGGACGTATATGGGCAGAAAATAAAACGAATGATTGTTTTATCAATATGTGAAGCCCCTCGCTTTCAGTCGTGATACAATTCATATTTTGTAAATCTTTAGACGAACCTACCTAAACAATGAAGAACGGAAAAGAAAAAAAATTTTGATTTGTCTCGGTTTAGTAGAACAAATCATTTTGTCATTATATTATTATTCCGATATTTTAATTTTTTCTATTCTAATGTGGTTATACCATGTTAAAACACAACAAATTAAGTACGAAATATTAAATATTTTATGCAAATTAATAAATACGACATGCGAAAAACTTTTATTGTATTAGTAAATTTAGGACAGCGATAGCCTAGTGGTTAAACCAAGGATTGCAAAAATGGTAGGTATCGAGTTCGATGACCACTGAAGGAATGTAATATAGTTCCGGTGGCCTGCCAATAAAGGCGGAGAGACAGCACACGGCGGATTTCTTTAGCGGGTGAGGGCACCACACTACCCTGTTCGTTACCCCGAACGACAGGGTGTGCGGTTGGAAACATTTTTTCCCGCCTTAACAAAAAAAAAGGTATCGAGTTCGATCCCCAGCCCTAGGTCACGTTACACACCTCGGACTTTTCAAGATCTTTCGAAAGGAGTCCAGTAAGAAACGTCTATTACAGTTATTCCAAAATCAACCCCCAACAGAGTGAAATAGGTCTACGAAAATCCTACATGCATGGTAGACGGGCGTATGGCACACATGGTGTGCGGGGAAGCACGCCGACCTCGCGTGGTGCGGGCGTATATGCTTGGCGTAGAGCGCTTTTAATGTTTGTGTCTGAATAAAAATATTTCATTTGTTTCCTATAGGCCACACGAAAGAAACCACGAGCAGAGTCTATTACAGCAAATAAATTGATCACACAGCCTTTCATTATCTACCTTATCCCAAATACGTGCGAATGCTGCAATATATTTTTTCTCACAACATCATAAATGATGTCTAATGGACTCCACACCCAGTGTGCGAGAGACGAGTTATGGCAGTCCATTTATGCGTTAATTCTCTATCATCATAATAGGCTGTTGGGCTGTCGCTGTTATCATTGGTAAACCGGACTATGTAAAACGCCACCCTAACGGAATCTATAGTTTCTTATTCCTTTACTCACCATATTTGTCTACATCTAAAATTAATATCTTCTTAACAACATTACGTATGTCGTAACTAATCGTATATAAAATACATTATGCTCATTTTTAAAGATATTACTAATGAATCAATATTTAATTAATGTCATCAGCATCATAATCTCGGTAACGAGTGCAGAAGACCCGAGTTTTAAGATACCACAATCTGTGCGTGTTAGTTAATGCTGCCTTTGGGAAATATCTCTGTCATATATCTTGAAGTTTTCCTTTAAAATAAAAAGCAAGTGTGTCTTCGTGTCATTTCTGTCTTATTGCACATTATAGTTATTCGTCAGTTGATAAGTAGGTATAAATCATATAAAATAACTCAAAATTAATCCTAAATTCTTAGCAAGCAATTTCACACATCCTATGTACTATATATATGTAGTATATAGTGCCGAATCGTGTGGAATGAGAATGTTATTCTTCTTGTTCAGAGGTGGTCATAAAAGGCATCGGATGGGTTTTCAAGGCTTTTTCACACAAATTAAAAAAGGGTAGCGGGCATTATTTGAGACAGTCAATCCGTCGTGAATCCAATTTGTGGCCCTCGTACCCTACGTCTCTAGTAATGGAATTTCAAGCCTGTTCTAAAAATATGTTTACACATTGTAATATCGTATCAGGTTTTGTAAAAAGGCAACTTAATTTAAAGATTTATGGTTACTAAGTATGAGAACCTAAACTAATATTAGCACGAGTAGTGAAAGTTGAAATGCTGAAGAGATTAACCCCACATTAATTTCACATATACACTTAATGCCACAAGAGTGAAACTTATTTTAAAAACTGATATTCCAACGAGTTTTCACCCCACATACCTTTTTTTTTTTGTTTAGGCGGGAATAAATGTTCCTTACCGCACACCCCGTCGCTCGGGGCAACGAACAGGGTAGTGTGGAGAAACTTGTCAAGGACGAAATTACCGATAAAGCCAAATTGTTTGCTCGTTTGAAAAGTTTCCATGTAATAGTTATCAAAAGGCTTATTCAATATAGGCCTTGTAATTTTGAGTGACAAAGGAGCTATTGAACACCGCTTTGGGAAGAACCTTGGAGAAAAACTGTTACGTTCTAGCGGGCATTCAAATAAGTCGATCGACTATTACAAAATTTCTAGGATGCAGATTTCATTACCTAAGCTGCAACATTTATAGCAACATGAGATACGCCAATAAAATAAGTGTTAATATATCTATATGTTTTCGAATTCTTCTTAAATGTATTACGGACTGCTCTCGCTGTAAAGATCGAGGTTGTCGAATAAATATGGCAATGATTTCATTGTTGTGTTTATTTTCGAGAATTATTTTTGCGTCTTGAATAAATAGGTTCAATTTAAATTCCTTGGGAGATCTTTATATTTTAATGTTTGCGAGGAACTCAAGAATTCCACGCTTAAGGCATTCCGCTGACATCGAAAGTGTTAAGAAAAAATATATTTAAAATTTCCTTAGCAATCATGATCCTTAAAAAGAATATAACATTATGTGAGTTTGTTCATTTGTTTGTTACCTCTTAACGCCTTAACTACCTTACCGATTTGTACATTTAGTCCAGAGTACAGATGACATTGGCTACTGTTTATACCCGTAAAATAAAGATTACCCGTAGTCTACCTGTATGCCATGCGTGTGGCAAACAAGCATACGGCCCACCTGATGGTAAGAAATTACAGTAGCCTGTAGACGCTATTGACACCAGAGGCATCTCCAAGGGAAGAATATAGGAAGTGGAGAGGAAGGATAATAAGGAAAGGATAGGAAGGGGATTTGGGCCTCCCGCCTCTCACTCACCGTATGAAACATAACGACAGGAGTACTACCGTCGTTTCACGCTGATCTTCTGTAAAACCGTGGTACTTCCCCGATCGAGCCGGCCCACTCATGCTGGGATAGGTCTATTAGGAATAAGCCTATTTTTATGTAGAGATTGTTGTTGTAACTGAGAGGTAGGTACTAATATTACAAATGTGAAAGTGAGTTTATTTGTTTGTTTGATTATTTGTGTGTTATCTCTTCCGCCGGAACTAGGTACTTACGTTGGTCCATCGCGAAATTTGGCGTACATACCTATACTCAAGAGCACATAGAAGGGCAAAGGGTACTATTTATTCCTGAAAGATAGTGAGTCTTTTATTCTTTCTTTGCCATTTGTCCCCTTAGTTAGGACGTGGAGGTCAAATAGGCAGTCGCTCCGTGTAAATACTGGTGGATCAGCTAAAACCGAACAAATCGGAAGCCGACCCCAACTAAGTTTAGGGTAAGGCTAGGGATCACACTGAAGTGAGTACCCTGCCGTCCGCGGAAGCCTACTGCGAAGGTGTGACGCCCAAGTGCGCGTGGCGTCACACAAGAGAGGGTGCCCGAAGGGGCTGCCGCCTGCGGATCGCGGTCGAAACGACGCGGTACTCTTGATCCGCCGTAGCAAGGGCGGGTGAGGGCGCACGGTGGGTTTTTAGTGGGTGAGCCCCATTGTCTCCTCGGGCAGCGGGGCGTGCGGTAGGATATTTTTGCCCACCTAAAATAAAAAAAAAATAAGAAATGGGATCCCACTGAAGTAATGTCACAGTGTCAGTGGCCCGCCAGTTCTCTCTTATCATCATCATCAGATAATGACAGTGTAGGGTGATGCCCTTTATTTTTTTAAAGTGGGAAGAAATGTACCTAACTGAACACCCCGTCGTTCGTAGTAACGTACAGGGTAGTGTGGGGCCCTCACCCACTAAATAAACCCGCCGAGTGCCGTCTCTCCGCTTGTACTGGCGGGCCACTGGCACTGTGTGACATTACTTCAGTGTGATCCCTAGCCTTATCCTGATCCCTACCCTTTATTTATCTTAAATCTGCAGAATAGGTTCAAAATATCGAGTTGTACAAAGTGGCAATTAACAGTTTTCTTTCTTTCCAGTTGTAAAGCTTGTTAAATGAGACATTGATATGTCCGAGATCATCTTTGTATCTCCAATTTATTTTTGTGGGACTCATTGATTATTTCGACTTATCGAAGCAACTTAGCTTTACTGAGCAACGGCGATTTGGAAGTTTTGAGGACAAAACACTTTTTCGAGTTGTTAAGGACTTCCACTTACAGAGCTTCTACTGTATAACATTTCCACCAAATATTCCATCCATCCATCAGCCTTTTGACGTCCACTGCTGGACATAGGCCTCCCCAAGGCAACGCCACAACATGTGTTTCGCTCATATGGGGAATAGTGCCGTAATCGCCACGCTTGGCAGGCGGGTTAGCGATCGTAGCGGATGTTGTTAATACTCGAGGGAGTGCTGCTGCTCACTCCGCCGGTATTCCCTCAGTCGGCTCTTACGACTCCCATGGGTGGAGAGGGGTGGGACAATTCCAAAGCCGGCCCCACACGACAAACCAAACCACCAAATATTAGACAGTAAACTAATTGAGTAGGTGTGCCTAAGGATTTAAGAGCCCAACGAAAATTTAATGAGCACGTGTTTGAAATATTGCACAAACGGAAATGATGAGAGCAAGGAGACATTTGCTGTCATTTTCCATATTGATTCAAAAAATTAACACCGATGAAGTGTTTTGAAATGACATAAAAGGTTATGGTATCCGCTATGCCGCCATAGCTTCGAGACGACGGTATCCTCGTGCATTAGCGTGTAGAATATTTACTCAGTTTAGCGTTGTTTGTTTAACAATCTTTGTCAGACTGCCGCTTTTTATAGAAACTTTAGTTTGTTTTGTGTATCATTTGGAACTAGTTTTGTACTTAGGGTTAATGGAAATACGCAAGTAATATCACTAGCAAGATAATAACAAAGTATGAATAGATCTGCTCAGAGTAGTAGGTCTTAGTATTGAGTAAAATACCTATATCCAATGTTTGGGTTCGAACATAGGACTTTAGCTGGATTGTTAAAACCAGCTATAAAGCGCTCTTCTAATCACCGTTATGAATGGATTTTCTAAGTTCGTGTTTATAAAAATAGCTGTTGTCATCGCCTTCGTCTGCGTGACGTCAGAGTAGGGTCTATATAAAATATATGACTGGTTGACTGACATATCAACGCACAGCCAAACTTCTGGGCTAGAACTGTGAAAATTTACTTCGGTTTCTCTGATACTGTAGGTGACCACTAAATAAATAAATAAATATTCACGGACATTTTCACACAACGTGCTCTGGTCCCAAACTAAGCTTAACGCTTGTGCTATGGGTACCAGATTACGGATATAATACAAATACTAGTAGTACTACCGACTAGACTTTACATATATTTATGAAATATTTGATCCTAATACCGCCATTGAATAGTGAGAATGAGCTTCATAAATGCTGTTCTGCTACTGAGCTGTGTTCGTGTCTAAGAAGGGGTTGCGTAGTGTTTTTATACGTAATCTGTTCCCGAACACTCGTCTCTCTCGTCGTCTGTCGGCGTCCTCAAACTCTTTTGTGTCATATAAGTTCCATAGTATATTCGAATCCTAATCATTAAATTCAATAACACGTACATATTAAATATTAATTTGTACGAAAATCAATTGTTATACGAGTATATAGTATTTTGATGTATTTCATCCATTCTAAACTAAAATTCTACCCGCGGCTTTACCCGCGTGGACTTCAGAATATAAGTACGTCACTCACCGGCACATTAATTATCTCTGTATAAAATAACTATCCTACGAGAACCTTTCATTTTTTTCGGAATCGGCCTGTCTTTTTCTAGAGCCCATACTACAATCTCAGTCGTATAACTACAAATTTTCAATCCAAAATATTTTTTAGCGCAACACCATGCATTGCGAGTCTCGTCCCAAGTTTCACTACTAGAGTATACTACTCTTAAAATAAAAGTGATATCACTTGTCACCACGTAACTTTTGCTAATATCTTTAAGAGTCTGCATACAATAAATCTGGTGTATAGACACTGATAATTCACTGCACTACAATACCTTAACATTTTATTACCATTAAATGATAAACACTGTGTATTTACTTAAATCTTCATGTGATCACTAGATCCATGTCACAGTCGGGAGCTCGGCATAGAAACAAAATAAATATCCAAATAAATACCTTTTATACGGCCGGAAATCGTAATCATCGACGAACCATCAACGTGTCCTTGGATTGGTCTCTGACGATACACCCTATATCCGCCGCGAAATAGAACGTAATTCCACTTTCAATATTGAGGGGTGTGCAGCCCTAGCCTACGAAATTGCAGTGCAAAAGTTCTGTATCGAGTTTGAGAGAGCAGATTTAATAAATCTATAAGCAGTGTTTTTTTGTATACTGTAGATGATATTGACATTGTCTCACATATTTTTATATCATGTTAGATTTTTAAGCTTGTAAGCTTTTATGAAAAATAGATATACAAACATTCGTGAGAATTTAATTATAACATTATTACTTCTCTTCTACGAGTACAATTCGAGCCGGCCCATTTATGCGGGGACAAGCATGGCTATATCACTAGGTACTTTACGGTGGGCAGCGGTTATGATTATCATCAGAGGAACCACGGGTAGTCTATATCTGTTAGATATTATAGTAATTATAGAACATATTATAATATAATTAAGTATAGCACATTTGTATAAATAAGCGAACTACCAAAATACCCGATTGACTTGATAGTTGCCATAGTTGGTCTAAAATCCGTTCAGTAGTTTTTGCGTGATGCGCGAACGATCAATAAGACAGACAAAAATAAAAAAAAAGTTCTTCGCAATTTTGAAATATCTTAAATATACAGACATAGCTCTGTTACAGCTTTATAATAGTATACATTAAGGTAACTTTAGGCAAGCTTGTATTTGACGGGCCGCAGATTCTATCTTTCATGTTAACAATTTATTCTCTCATCTTTACCAGTTATTGACAGGACTACGAACTTATTTAAAAGTTAATTGTTCAAAATATTTCGAAATACTCTTATAAATTTAATAGAAAACCGCCGCAAGCCGTCAGTTTCTGCAGAGGGAACACACGAATCTCCACTCGTCACGTCTCGTTCCCATTGGGAGGGAGGAAAAGTGGACAGCGAAAGGCTGTTGTTCGGAAATCAAGCGTATATCTATGTATGTCTACGGTATATACATATCGAACCGAGATTTTTAAAATAACACTCTTTAAGTACAGGAACTATGTAAGGTAGATGTTTCCAGTTTCATGCAGCCTTTAATGTATTGTGAAACTAAAACAATAGTGAAGTTGAAAAACGAGTTATGGACCAAGTGACGGCAGCGGACAGGCCAGTGCATTAAGATAAAGCTCTTTGGGCGGCAGCCAGCGTCTCAAGTGTCCGGTTGGTGCCAAAACTAGTAACCGTCAGTCGCCGACCCTGCACAACTGTTCCTTGCATTCTACTATTAACACTATAACTCAAGTATTTTTTTTATTATTAAGGCTGTTAAAAACGTACCTAACCGCACACTCCGTCGTTCGGAGCAACGAACAGGGTAGTGTGGGGCCCTCCCCGACTAAATAAGCCCGCCGTGTTCCGTCTCTCCGCCTGTATTGGCAGACCAAGGGAACTGTGTTACATTACTTCAGTGGTTATACCACTCAATGACTCAAGTAACCTTAAAATATTTTTTTTATACACCTACCATAAAATAAGGTCGGGAATTTCTTTGACAATGCTGGAGATATTGGTATTTGGGACCGCGCATTTCGATAACATATTCATTCTTAATGCCTTGACTGAATTGATAAAACATACAAGACGGTTTTCCAGGAGATGTAGGTACAAAACCTGCTCGTGACTGTTATTTTGGATTTCACATTTCACTTTTTAAGAGAGCATATTGCACGCCTCATAAGCGAAGCGTTGAGGTGGGTTCTACTCCCGTTTTTCACGATTTGAACTGATTTTTAAAATTTAAAATGTCTCTATTTATCATGTATTGCACTTGTAAAATAATATCTACATACACATATAAATAACAAACACTATTTTTAACACTCATGATATTTTTGATGCCATTTTTGTTATCTAAACTAGTTAAAAAACTGTTTAAAAAATCTGGCTTGGACGTCCGTGAGTTGTAGGTAATGTATGTTAACACGATAACGACCAAAATACTTTACTAATCGAGTCTTTCTTTTTCGTTTACGAATTATTATGATTAGGAATAGAGCCCTATTACTTTTCACGGTCTGATTCGATGTGGTTTAATTGTTATTAAATAAACAAAAAAATATTATATTTACGCTCGACGCGACACTAAAACCAGCGCCTTTCATGAGAACTACCTTTTTTACGTACGCATAGCCACCGGTGATTTTACTATCCGGTACATTGTTTTTTGTTAAAAGAAAGTTCTTACCTTTGCTTGACGAACTGATGATATTTGTCAAGTATAATAACTATTTTATCCATAACAATAATTAAAAACACTAAACACACGTAAATAATAACACACCAACGTTATAAAACACGAAAAAAAAATATTTCACATTCCACAATTTTTACGACACTGAAATGTCAACCATGACGTAATGACGTTACGGTTGATTTTGGCGGCCGGGCGCAAGCGATTTTACAACTTGTTTTTACAAGGATACAGTTTATACTGGCTTGAGTAATTTTAACTATAACCTAGAATACAGACTAATAAAATTTAAAAAGACATTGACCTCTAACTAAATTTTAAGCGGGAATATTTTTAGCGGCTCGGGGGCCCTTTTTTTGCGTCCTTGGCGTGCGCGCGGCCCGGAACTGAGAGGTAGACCAATATAGAAGTACTTCTTAAAATTAGCGCTAGATGGCGTATAAGACATGAAACCCACATTAGTACTTTTTGAAATTAGCGCTATCTATGTGATTTATTGAAAACTACTTAGTAAGACCAATACATTATTAGTTACTTATCAAATAATTAATTTTATTGTGAAAAATTAAGATTATGAGGCGTGCAGTTTTGGATTTTCCAAAGTATTTATACCTTCGTCAGATGATGACGTTAGTTTATTACAGGCAGGGTTTTTTAGTGTGGTAATAATATTGTTCAGTTTTTCATTCTCGTACTATTAATTTTTACTCCCTAGTCACATCTCAGGACTTACGGCAACGATTGCGGTGGTACCATATTTGAGTTCTTAGCTTGTCGTCATACAGACAAGAGCTATAAACATTACCTATTTTCGACTTAGCTTTTTATTTGCATAAAATATACAATATAAGCTTGCATCCTCAACTAGAGCGCTGTAGACACAGCTGGCACCAGTATAATAATTTTACTGAATTATCTTGATTATCGTCATGTGTTACTGTATCATAAATTCCAAAACTTTCATATACGAAATATACTCGAAGATAGACGAATATTTATTATGGCTTCATCATAGTAAAACTAGCTGTCTTAGTAAGTACACATTATTGATTTTTTATTAGATTTGATGCAGTTTTCATGCATACCTATACCTCAATTTTATAAAAATACCCATCGTCTCTGTTATACGAACTGATAACAGTCTCGTACCCAGAGCATAATTCATAAAACTACTTACTAAAAATAACTACTATGAATAAATCTGTATAAAAGTAAGTGGTGTAATTTGGAGGACAAAGCGAAGTTGCCGAGTAAAAATTTGGAAGTCCTAAACAATCAAGTGGTACTTTGCACTAAACAAACTGTATGCAAAGCACAGGTGGAGTATTGTTCACTTCTTTGGACAAGCGGGCCCAAGTACCGGTTCAACCATTTTGACTTCCTGCAAAGGCGAACCATTCGAATTGTCAATGATCCCAATCCCTCGGATAGACGTTAGAATAAAGGAAAGACTACAAATCTCTTTGCTTGTTTTACGAGCTCTTCTACAGAAAGTTTTCTGAGGAACTGCTGGATTTGGTGCTTTCGTCACCTTTTTTTACTGACGACACGACAGTACAGCTCGTGAGCCATTTTTCACATTTTTAGCTCAATTTCATCTCTTCCAATTCATCCAAAATTTGATCCTGATATTTCGTATTTGGAAGTTGCAAAAATCTGATAAATCCTGTCACAGGTCAACATAGAGCTGAAGTCAGCAGTTTCTTTGAAGCGCCTCTTCATTTAAAGCAATAATGAATTCTGCTCCGAGAAAGGGGGTACTGTTCGAGATGAGAGAAGGCGGTAAAGCATGCTCGTACGTTCCACTTTGCACCTCCTCTCTTATAAAGCGATTAATGACAGTGCTACCTTTGAGGAGCCGACGTTGGAAATAAGAAGAAAATAAAAACCAATCACGAAAACGACTTCAGACTTTTGCACTTCCGGTAGAGTGCCAAGTTTCTAACTTCATTCATTGATGTCGTTGTTGTTGTGCCTTCATTTTCATACAATTACCTCATTACGACGGCTATAATATCTACTTAAAATAAAAAGCAGCCTTAAATGCCTAAAAAGCATTAAATGTCTATTTCTGAATTAGGTGTCATTTAGAAAATAAAATTATATAACATTTTCTTTGTTTTCCTACATTTCCTTTCAATAGGAATGAAAATAAATTTCTATACCACACTGGCCAATTTGATGATAGTATGGGTTTTGTTTAGATTTTCTCTTTAGCAGTGATGTGGTGTGTTTTATTTCCCAGATGTTGTCAAGTAGTCTCATCGCCCAGCAACACTATATTCTTAGTCCCTTTCAATAAATTATGTAAACATTGCAAACATAGCGAATTTTAGTACGAGAACATACGGTAAACCTTTCAAGGTATTATTACCACCTGTCCAATCATATGTGATAATAATAGAATACTATATTTCGTTTATGAACTATCAATATAGATATATGAGAACTGAGCCCGCAACACACATTTCCCGGCATATAAACATATTCAAAGGAAATGTGCTGAGGTAATGCAAGCAGATGTATGGAATTAAATTATGGCAGAAGTATACAGCACTATTTATATTTATAATAAATGTGAACATAGTTATAAAAGATAACTAGGTTGAATTACATAGATTTTATCGATATGTAGGTATACCTATCTAAATAAAACGATAGAGGTCTGCCATTAGGCGGGCATCACGGATCCCCCATCCTTTCCCGCGGGTGTCGTACAAGGCGACTAAGGGAAGTAACCAATTATCACCCATTGCGTTACTTGTGATAGGGCTGGATACCACCGTCTCCTGTGTGACCAGTCTTGAAGCACGTCAGTGTGTTTTGGTTGTAGCAGAAGATAGCCGTTTATTCTTCATTTTATAGCTGATAAATGAAATGGTGCGCAGCGGCTTGACAATACTCTCGGTATAGTTGAGTCCATGAGCGACGTTTAACACTTACGTCAGGCCGTGGCTCGTCTGCTATCAATAGCAATAAAATAAAACATAAATAATTATGTACATATATCAATTAAGTTATTCTTAGAGAAAGAAATATTGCTATGCATTTAATATGACGTTATTAAAGTTAAGAAACACGATTTTATAAGTACTACGTAATCAGTTATGTGTTTTCTTGTCGCGGAGAAGTGGGGGAGAGGAGAAGTCTGCCTGCCTCATGATGAACTCGATACAACTGTCTTTGCAGTCCTTGATTTTATTTGGTTCACTAGGCCGCGGCATTAGCCGTAATAAATAATGTTGGAATTTTTGTTGGTTTAGTAGAGTTTATGTTACCAGAAATCGGAATAAATGACATATACTTTGGAAAATCCAAAACTGCACGCCTCATAATCTTCATTTTTCACAATAAAATTGATTATTTGATAAGTAACTAATAACGTATTGGTCTTACTAAGTAGTTTTCAATAAATCACATAGATACCGCTAATTTAAAAAAATGCTAATGTGTTTCTCATGTCTTATACGCCATCTAGCGCAAATTTTAAGAAGTACTAATATATTGGTCTATAGAAGTAGTTCTACAAAATAAGGTATAGGCTATAGCGCTGGTTTTAGTGTATCACTGTGCCATCGAGTCGAGCGTAAATATTCACTTTTTTTTGTTAATTTAATAACAATTAAACCACATCGAATCAGACCGTGAAAAGTAATAGGGCTCTATACGTAATTGTACTGAAGTTAATAAGGAAAAAAAAGATCGATTAGTAAAGTATTTCAGTTGTTATCGTGTTAACATACATTACCTACAACAAACGGACGTCCAAGACAGAACTTTTAAAACAGTTTTTTAACTAGTTTAAATAACAAAAATGCCATAAAATATCATGAGTGTCAAAAATAGTGTTTCTTCTTGATATGTGTGTGTATATATTGTTTTGCAAGTGCAATATATGATAAATAGAGACATTTTAAGTTTGAAAAATCAGTTGTTCCCAGTAAAACGAGAATAGTACCCACCTCAACGCTTCGCTTATGAGGCGTGCAAAACGCTAGGTAAAGTTAACGTTTAACGCGGTATTCAAGTCACATTGAATTATTTCTAAAACTGTACAAAAATATCAGAGTACATATAAGAAAGGAGGGAGAATTGCGAGTCTAACGCCATAACGGAAAAGTAGTACTGTCTCTATTTCAGTGTTACACCATTGAGTGAAGTGGACTCTATTAAGGAAAATGTAATATCATTAGCCGTGACTTGGCACAGAGTTAGCCTGCTAATGTCCAATCAAATAGTGCGGCTCACTATCAGTTAATTATGCGTACGCTCTATGAATCCCAATTGACTTGTAATTACTACAACAATGTATCGTTTTACGTATCTATTACACGCTCTAGCCGCCCTCAGAATTAGACCGCAAAGATAATTTGAACAGACTTGCTTATTGTTTTTTCGAAAACCAATATTATTCAACCATTTAAATAATTAATATATCGTATGAATACATTCTTAAATGCCTATTTCTCAAAGTAAGCAGCAAAAGTTATTAGTTTCCAATGCTACAATCCTCACAGTTATTCTGCTTTCGTTTTAATAATGTGTGTTCGTCAGTTGGGTGTATTCTATGTATCCACTCTGCAATATTTTAACAAAATCCATAGGTAATTCAAAGAAACCTCATTTAAACTTGACTTAAAGGGTTGTAGGCACACGAAATTTAAATTGGTTGAGTTGTAATTATTTAAATAAATCCTAACTTAAGCAAATCTTGCATTATTTACGGAAAATTATTTTCATTTTGGCGCAGTAGGTAGCGTGAAAGTTTTCCCAGATTAAGACAGAATTTCCACTTTTATTTGTTTAATGAGCAAACATAAACAAGAAGCAACTTGTTCAAAGGGTGGAAATGTCTCCGCTTAACCACGGCGACCCGGATTTCGTGCCAAATATTTATTTTAATTACACCTCGGTTCCTTCAAAGCCCAAGTTAAATGTCTATACTACCTTCCAATATTTCCTAACAAAATTAGCAGTCCGTTTAATTTTGTATAGGATCTGTATTTGTGTCACTTCCATTACATACATATCTACATAATGAGTTTCTGAGATATCTGCGAGTGCAAATTTAAAAGAAAAGTTTAACTCGAATGCATGTTATGAAATAAAACTAGTTTTACCGAATTTATTGCGTTTACTTGATTTTTATCTCAATGTTTTAAATACTTCACAATGCCCTCGAATGGCGTAAAGTTAACATTTTATAACTATTCAAAATCTCACGATAGTAAAAAATATAACATATATAATATAAATTCCATAAACGTAGTTTTATACCATAAAGTTTAATCTTTAGTTTAATTACTAGGCATTTATTTATTACAATTATTACTTTAATCGAAAACTAAACCAATTATATTTATAATTAATTAACTGTTGATTTAGCTACTACTAATACGTTTGTCAGTTTACACTCTATATTGAACAATGAATCAAAAGATATCTTGAGTGCAAAGCTCTCTAATACACGTAAAAGTTAATTTGCTAGAACACCTTTTTTTTAGGTAAGCAAAAACTAGGTAGGACACTACCGCACACCCCGCTGTCCGGGGAGACAACTGGGTAGTGTGGGGCTCTCACTCACTAAAAACCCACCGTGCGCCCTCGCTCGCCCTTACTACGGCGGATCACGGGTACCGCGTCGTATCGACCGCGATCCGAAGGCGGCAGCCCCTTCGGGCACTCTCTGTCACGCCTATGACTGCAGCGAGTTCCCGGCGCTGCACATCCCAAACCGGGCACGACTCGAGCGTGTGCTGCGCTGTATCCTCGCTGCAGTCGCAGTAGTGACAAGCTGGGGTCATCTCCCTCCTAGCGATCTCGTGCAGGTATTTGCCGAAGCAACCATGCCCCGAATAAACCTGCACCAACCGGAAGGTGAAGTCCCTGTGCTGCCGCCCTGCCCATTCTTTCAAGATCGGCCGGAGCGGGCATCTTCCCGCCACGAAGAAATCGCGCTCGGCGAAGGGCGACTGCCCCCCGCTCGCGCCGTCGACGCCCGCCAATATACGTCGGCGAGCACTTCGGCCTCCAGGTCCCACGGGAGGGTTCCGGCCAACGCGCAGGCTGCATCGGTCGAGACCGTGCGGTACCCGCGTATTGCCCTGACAGCTACGACCCTCTGTGGACGCCAAAGAAGGTCCCTACTGCGAGCCTGGCCGCTCCGTCCACACGGGCACACCGTACAGTGCCACTAACCGTAATACCCCCGCGTAGAGTCATCGACACGCGAGACTCGGTCCGCCCAGATTCGGCATCAATCAAACATCCGAGGGCGGACGCCGTGGTGACGAGTCCAAACTGAACTGAATCGCAATTTCGTACCATGACGTGTCAAAGACGCAATCTTTTGTTTTTTGCCGAATCAGCACATAATCTGAATACCAAAAATGACATCTTTGTATTGAAATTCGTACCATGAGCTTACTTGACAACCTAAACAAGATCACTCAATTAGACATCGTGGTACGAAATACAACAACACACCTATTTTGAATTGCGTCGGAATTGAATTGCTAGCTAAGAGCATGGTAGGCCTGCAAATATTTAATGTGGGCCTGGATTGGAACACCCACTCCATTAACCATTATCGAGGCACTGGCGGGTGGCCCACGTCGGGGCCCATGAAAGTGCAGGGCCTCCGACTTTTCAGTGGCCACCATAAGCCCCAGCGCCTCGCCTGACCACCTCCGCGGTACCTGAGGTGGCCAGCGTTGCCATCGCTTCGAGGGTCCCACCCCGGCCTGTAACGTGCGTATCGTCGGCGTAGCAAATTACACCTAGCCCGGGGAGAGCCGGGCATGAAGGACCCAGTCGTAGCCGATGTACCACAGGAGCGGCCCGAGAACTGAACCCTGTGGGACGCCGCACGACATGGCACTCCTGACAACGTCCCTTTCCCGGTCCACGAAGAGGATGCTGCGACCGTCGAGGAATTTGCTAGAACACCTAAACTATGCACTGATTCAAGAATTGGTTATACTTAAAACACCATTTAATCTAGTACGCAAAAGTTATGGCAAAAAGAATGAGTTAACTGTGGACAGACATCGTAGAAGGATTTCATCAGGGAATTCCCGTTTTTTAATTAAATAAGTGAACTGAAATTGAATGCTAGAAAGTAAAAATGATAGAAAAGAGATTAATTAATTAATTAAAACTAACCAGGGTCTAAGATATGTATTTAAAAGTAAGTATTTCTTAATTCTATGTATATTATGTTAAGTGGTATTGTTGTTCTAGGCGACAAATCACTCAACTACGTACAACTATAAGGGACAGTAACGTGATGGATGATGGCACAACTATAGTCCGCTATAAACGCTATAAGTGCTGTCTAAGATTACTTCTCAACGACTTAAAAACTAACGGACTTGGCTGAGAATTTGAGACTCGAAGATGACAAGTGATAGTGCTTATCACTGTAACCTACTACAGATTATTTAGGTATGTATAGGTTATAATCTAAATAAAAGTGTCTGTTTGTAGTGTCTAAGTAACCGTTTTTTGCTAACTGCTTATTATGATAGTTTACAACAAACAACAAAAAATAAAAAACCTATTTGGATAGAACTTCCACAGATATTGGCAGATAACTGATAATATATATCTATCTATTCTATTATAAAGCTGTAACAGAGCTTTGTCTGCATGTACATTGAGGATATTTGAGAAAAAATGACTGTATTAGGCTATATAGACACAAAACAATTTTGTTTAGATTTTGTCTGTTTGTCTGTTTATCTGTTTGTTTGTTCGCGCATCACGCAAAAACTACTGGACAGATTTTGATGCAACTTTTTTTATTTGATAGCTCTTGATTAGACTTCAAAACTGGAATACATTTTATCCCGCTACTATATAGGGAACTTGAGATATAACCGAAAAACTAGCTTTTGGCTGCGGCGAAGCCGCTGACAAAGGCTAGTTGTAAGATAAAAATATTTACGTCATTTTATATGAAAAGAAAGCAAAACTTTTGTAGATATTCTGCCAGGACTCATAGATACATTCGTTTTTTTAAGTGACAACCAAATTCTTAATAGCTTATTGCCTATGTAACAAAATGACAGTAAATGTATCTTAGACTTAATCAAGAGGCATTAAATTCAACTACTTACATATGTCCGGGTTGAATATTGTCTACTACGTCACTTTACTCCCCTACTTTACGAAATCGTACAAAAATATAAGGAATAATTTAGGCTAAATTAATTTTAGAAAAAATAATCATGGTTCCACGCAGAAGTTAGTTGGAATATAAGTATTGTCGTTTAGTAGCGGGATGAAATGCATACCATTTTTAAGTCTAAAATCAAGAGCTATCAAACAAAAGAGTATCCTTAGAATCCTTTCAGTAGTTTTTATGTGATGCCCGAACAAAAACAAACAGATAATCAGACAATCAAAATTCCAAAAACAAAAATTATTTTCACTGACGCCTAAATGACGTACTTAATATACTTACTTATTTTACAAATATCTTGGATGTACAGGCAGCTCTGTTACAAATTTATAATAGTATAAATATGAATGTTAGTTACCGTTAACTAATTAATGTCATACAAAATCGCGAATACTGATATGTAATGTATGTTGCCTGTAAAAATAGTCAATCAATAGAACCTACGACCGCTATCATCTGAACGAAGAAAACCTGCATCTTATCGTAACTATCACTAGCTCATAGTAGGTACGCCTAAAACATTGTATTTTCTTTGCCTTTTAAATTTGTGTAAGACGAGGCGAAAATTATTTCAATAAACATAACATTTAAATAAAAAACAAAATTCTAAATTATAACAGTTGAAAAATAATTGGCGAAATGAAACCTGTGCCCTGCTGTTGGGGAGACATCTGGAAGAGGTACCAGCGGATGAATTTCTTACGGGTACAGACTACAAACTTAGAAAACACATCTGTGCATAAATTCTGAACACGTCCGGCTATATAAATTCATAACTTCGAAACGAACCGGGCGAGGACAGACGGTGCGCTGGGATCTTAAAGAATTTATTATATAAATTAATTGAGGCAAAATGCACAAACTACTTGGATATTTAAGAAACGAGAAATAGTAGGCTCATTAAAAAGCAATAACATTACCACGTATTTGGTTACTATTACAATATATTTATATCAATTGGCGGTAAATTTATATTTGGGACGAAGCCCATGTCATTAAGTATAAAAAGAGATATGAGGTCAGAACTACGCTAATCACGTTAATCAAAAAACTGTACAGATTATTTATTAATGTAAATAATGCCCCTACCATGCAAATATGGTACACACTTTATAATTGTAAAATATTTTCCAAATGAAAATTCTCATTAACGTGATTTACTTGTATAGTAATAAAACGGTTTACTTTAAAGTCATCAAAATACGAAACGTGTATCTGTTTTGTGTTGTAGGTGTGAAAATAAACTCTCCTATTACTTGATGTCACCACCCCATTCTTCGGCGCGAGAATAAACATTATTGGCAACCTGAAAGAAATGTAATAGAATCTAAAAATCTAAATATTTTCCTTTTTCATACAAAAGCGATATTTTAGAAAATGTCGTATATTAAATTAAACCATTAGTTCCAATTCCCATTAAACCGTTCCGGCTGGGTGCATAACGTGCCGAGATTACTTATACCCTCCGGAATCTGCGACCAAACAACAACATTTGCTGGTCTCAGACACTAGATTAATTTTTCCTGGGGCACTTTACGCGGCGCGATTAAGGAAAACGTATTCGAAGAGAAGTAAAAGAAATTGAATGTTTTGATTGAACCATTTTTATGGATCTTGATAGAGCTAATTTTTAAAGCTAATTTTTTTTTTTTTTAAATTGCCAGTATAGATGATGACAAGGAAAATATTAATTAATTTAAACCTCAACAAAAGTAGATGCATAATTGTACTTATGTGATTGAATGTAATGCATACGAGGTTACCTTTGTTCTATTATGCTTTCAACGGGTTGTTGTGGTCATATTATTAGTTACTTCGTAATTATATAGACAAACAAAACAATAGAAAGTTGCAACGAGAACGCCACAATACACATTGAAAGTAGAATCATGCTCATACCGCCTTTATCTATGCCTTTTAGTTTTGTGAGAGTAATGCTTAGACCTAATACAATTTTACCAACGTAATTTATTTGAATTTTAATGAATTCTAATCTGCAATTAAAGGACACAGATTACACCCAGACTTAGAACCACCTGTAGTTGATGACAAATCGTACCCAAAACAATCGGCATGGGAGGTCGAAATGTACAACAATAGTATAGTAGTAAATAAATTTCCAAAAATAACAATATATCTCAAATAAATAATATATTAAATACGCTTATGTAGAAAGGGAAAAAGGGAAAAACAAAGTTCAAATTACAGATATTGGCACAGCAACAATTGTGAGAACATTGTAATATGGTCACATATGGTATGGACTCATTAAAGCCATGTTGCCGGGAGCAACTGACACAATCTAGGTTTTAACCGTAGGTAATTTACCACACACCACACTCATGGGCGGTTACCATCACTGTTTCGCTTTTGTGAAGAATCCTATATAAATGTGAAAGTTTGTATGTTTGGATGTTTAGACATACGGATGGTGTTACTAAAATCACACCAAACGATTGAACAGATTTAGGTACATAGATAGTTTATTACCTGGATTAACAACTAGGGTAATTTTTTCTCCGCAAAACTGTTGGGTTTCTGTAGGGTTTACTTAAAAGTCAATGTGTTTTATGGAACACTAGCTAATTAACTGCGGCAGGCACACAAGCAGAACATACTAGGTTCTATAGTAAAAAAAAAAACATAAGAATAAATACTTTGGAAAATCCAAAACTGCACGCCTCATAATCTTCATTTTTCATAATAAAATTGATTATTTGATAAGTAACTAATAATGTATTGGTCTTACTAAGTAGTTTACAATAAATCACATAGATAGAAAATTAGTTCGAAAAGTACTAATGTGGGTTTCATGTCTTATACGCCATCTAACGCTAATTTTAAGAAGTACTTCTATATTGGTCTACTTCTCAGTCTTTTGTAAGGCGCCATCTGGCAATTAGTAAGAACAATAATCCATGAGTTTACATATATACCTGCATAAGTGCATATATACATATACATAAACATGTAAAATTGAATAATTTATTAAACTGTAAGCAAAAACAATTTAACCAAACAATAAGACATCGCTAGTTACCTTACAAAAAAAAAACAATATTGTGGCTCTATATATACAACAGCAACTGAATACAATGATATCGACATCTAAAATTGCCACTAGCGACATCTAGGGCTGCATTTGTCAATATCTCTTTTACTTTAAAACAGCGACATCTATCACTAGAAAATTGCAACTTTGGACAATATTATACGACTTTTTTTGATCTATATTTTTTAGCATTTGACATGCTCCGCCACTTTTAAAGTATAAATTATTTGAGAATAAGGAAAAAGAGATTTTTTGTACTAGCGGGAATCGAACCCGCGTCTTTTCCAATCCGGGGAAGTGCTCTAAGCCACTGAGCTATAGTACAGGTACTTCGACCATCCCAATCTCCTTATTACATTTGTCTTTACGACCAGCGCCATCTATCGGAAGCATTTACATGCATTAAACCGATATAGTAAGTTTAATTTTGCAATTAAAATTCATACTATTTGATGGCGCGATTTTTTAAACATTTTTGATCTATATTTTTTAGCATTTGACATGCTCCGCCACTTTTAAAGTATAAATTATTTGAGAATAAGGAAAAAGAGATTTTTTGTACTAGCGGGAATCGAACCCGCGTCTTTTCCAATCCGGGGAAGTGCTCTAAGCCACTGAGCTATAGTACAGGTACTTCGACCATCCCAATCTCCTTATTACATTTGTCTTTACGACCAGCGCCATCTATCGGAAGCATTTACATGCATTAAACCGATATAGTAAGTTTAATATAGCTCAGTGGCTTAGAGCACTTCCCTGGATTGGAAAAGACGCGGGTTCGATTCCCGCTAGTACAAAAAATCTCTTTATCCTTATTCTCAAATAATTTATACTTTAAAAGTGGCGGAGCATGTCAAATGCTAAAAAATATAGATCAAAAATGTTTAAAAAATCGCGCCATCAAATAGTATGAATTTTAATTGCAAAATTAAACTTACTATATCGGTTTAATGCATGTAAATGCTTCCGATAGATGGCGCTGGTCGTAAAGACAAATGTAATAAGGAGATTGGGATGGTCGAAGTACCTGTACTATAGCTCAGTGGCTTAGAGCACTTCCCCGGATTGGAAAAGACGCGGGTTCGATTCCCGCTAGTACAAAAAATCTCTTTTTCCTTATTCTCAAATAATTTATACATTATACGACTTATTTAAAAATCAATGAGTTTAACAAGAAATCTCTAAACCATTTAACTTCTTAATTTGGTTGCCTTATAATTTTATACTTTGTTCTAAGTGAAAAGACCGTGACGCCAAGGCCACGCAAAAAAAATTGTGGAATGTAAAATGTTTTTTTTGTGTTTTATATCGTTGGTGTGTTATTATTTACGTGTGTTTAGTGTTTTTAATTATTGTTATGACTAAAATAGTTATTATACTTGACAAATATCATCAGTTCGTCAAGCAAAGGTAAGGAACTTTCTTTTAACAAAAAACAATGTACCGGCCGGGCGAACGGTGTTCTTTGACGATAGTAAAACCACCGGTGGCTATGGCTATGCGTACGCAAAAAGGTAGTTAGTTCTCATGAAAGGCGCTGGTTTTAGTGTCGCGTCGAGCGTAAATACCGTAAATATTCAGTATTTTTTGTTTATTTAATAACAATTAAACCATATCGAATCAGAACGTGAAAAGCTCTATTCTTAGTCTCTATTCCTAGTCATAATAATTCGTAAACGAAAAAAAAAGACTCGATTAGTAAAGTATTTTGGTCGTTATCGTGTTAACATACATTACATAACCTACAACTCACGGACGTCCAAGCCAGATTTTTTTCAAACAGTTTTTTATCTAGTTTAAATAACTAAAATGGCATTAAACACAAAGTGAAAAATGTGAAATCAAAAATAACAGTCACGAGCAGGATTCGAACCTGCATCTCCTGGATACCATCCAGATGCTTTGCCAATTCAGCCATCGTGACCCTTGCTTCTGACTGCTAATCTCGATAACACATTTATACTTAACGTCTTTGGGTGAGGCCTGCACCATCTGTCGGAAGTATTTTCATACATTATACCGACCAGGTAAACTTAATTTTACAATTAAGATTTTACCTAATAATGATGCAAACCCTATAAATATTTAGATATTTTTATATATATTTTTAGCATTTGACATGCTTAGCAACATATATTAAACAAAAAATGTAAAATGTGAAATCGAAAATAACAGTCACGAGCAGGATTCAAACCTGCATCTCCTGGATACCGTCCAGAGCTTTGCCAATTCAGCCATCGTGACCCTTGCTCCTGACTGCTAATCTCGGTAACACATTCATACTTAACGTCTTTGGGTGACGCCTGCACCATCTGTCGGAAGTATTTTCGATTTTGTTATTTTCGATTTCACATTTTTCACTTTGTGTTTAATGTATGTTGCTAAGCATGTCAAATGCTAAAAATATATATAAAAATATCTAAATAACTAAAATGGCATCAAAAACATCATGAGTGTTAAAAATAGTGTTTGTTCTTTATATGTGTGTGTAGATATTATTTTACAAGTGCAATATATGATAAATAGAGACATTTTAAGTTTGAAAAATCAGTTGTGCCGTGTTAACCGGGAGTAGAACACACCTCAACGCTTCGTTTATGAGGCGTGCAATATGGAGAATGAACATTAAGATTGAAATGGATGAAAGCTTAGCAACCAGTACCTTAAGTAAAATAAAGATATCAAAAAAGGAATGGATCGGTTATTCTCTCATATATCCACAAGACATGATGATTCACTGATGTTTAAAGCCAAGAAGACTACCCATAGTATCCATCCGAATCCCGTAATGAACATTTTTGACTTAGTTTTGTTTCGAGCTGTATTAAGTGCTCACTATTTTAAACTGCCTCGGTGGTGTAGCGGTAGTGTATACAACTGCTAATCATTAGGAAAAAGCTCAATAACATTGCCGGGTCGGGCAATGTTATTGAGCCTGAACCTTTGCTTACCCCTTCGGGGAATACAGGCGTGATGCTGTTTTTTTTTTAACGCTTCTTACGATACCCGTGTGAATGAATGGGATGACATTTTAGTTGGTCATAGTCCGTAAACACACGGTCAGACACTTGTTTCTTATACATATACGTGTATTTGTCGTGTGTATAAGTCGGCATGGTACAAAATTGTATCTCTGTATTTCCTCAACCTTAAGGACTGTTTCTATAATCCATCCATCCATCCATTCCAGCCTTTCGACATCCACTGCTGGACATAGGCCTCCCCAAGAGAACGCCACAACGAGCAGTCCTGTGCTTGCTGTGTGCTCATACTTGGGGGTATAGCGCCGTAATCGCCACGCTTGGCAGGCGGGTTGGCGATCGCAGTGAATGTTATTAATACTCGAGGGTGCTGCTGCCCACTCCCGCAGTATTCCCTCAGTCAACTCTTACGACTCCCATGGGTAGAGAGGGGTGGGACAATTATAAAGCCGGCCCCACACGGCGCATCTATAATAGGTACGCGTACATAATACATCCAAATGAACTCTGGCGTTTATTTTTCACATCGCAGCGGGTATTCAATACGTAATAACTATAACGTATGCTGTTTCATAATTAACTCGCTTTCATAGGTGAATTGAGATTAATTAACGCGGTAGAAGGGTAAATTAAGGTGGTCTTACTCCGGATAATTCGATTCCCCGACATTATATTTCGAGGCCGCAGTTAATACGTGTAGGTTGAGTTGGGATTTTGAGATTATTTAGTAAGGCACATTAACTCGGGAGGTGGAACAATTGTGGCTGGTAGCTTCGTTAGACCGCCAGCGACACGTGTAATAAGATAAAGTAGCACCCGCCGCCCCTGCCCCATTAGAACAAAGGTCTTCCGACATCGTCGCCTCGAACAATACTCCAACAACATTACTATACTACTGTCATCATCTATGTAGGTATATCTTGTCGGTATGCATACTTACTAAACCGAATATATATATATATATATATATATATCAATATCATTCTATATTAAGAACTAAGCTGTCTGTCTAATATCTAATAGGTCTAAGACCTTTTTATATTAATTTATTTAACGACTCTCTTTAGTAGCCGATTATTTTCACTGTTACTTTTATTTTTCGGATTTAAATTCCCAATTCAATAGGGAACCCCGAATATAATAAATAATATATGAATAGTCTCCCGTGTTACATTAACAATATAAATTGCTGCTACCAATTTGTAGCCAAATCCCTGATTACGGTTCATTACTGAACCCACAGGAAAAGGGATGCCTCAATTAAAATTATAGTTATTCGACTGGCAAATTTTAATAATAACATTAATTTTACAGACGTGAAGAATGGAGAAGATCAGGGGAGTCGAAATGAAAAGCAACTGTATTACTGCCTGCTATGCCTTACTAAAAACAGAAAATTTGGTAGACATTTATTAAATATACCAATTTAATCTGCTAAAATCATTAGATTGTGATACCAATTCATTTGTATTAACGGTTTTATCACTTTTGTATTTATATTTGACGACAGTTTTGTAAACAGCTATCCATGGAGGCATCAGTGTTAGTGCACCAGGGAAACAATGCGCCACATGACCAATTTAAACAGAAAAGAACCATCGACTCGTCACGACTGTGTGAAATGACTCCTCGCTCTCAGGCTGTGGTTGGAAGCAAGAATGCACAACTTCCTCCTTCCTTCTTCAAACCTTTTCACGAGAAGAAATTTAAGCAAAGAAAGCAGCTTAGTGTGCTGAATTGTAGCAAGATGGCTTTTTTGTCAAGGCGGGAAAAGTGTACCTAAGCGAACGTCCCGTCGTTGGGGGCAACAAGCAGGGTAGTGTGTGGCCCTCAGCCACTAAATAAACCCGCCGTGTGCCTTCTCTCCGCCTACCTGTACTGGCGGACCACTGAAACTGGGAAACATTAATCCAGTGGTCCACCGGCGGCTTACTTGAGCAACGCTTGCGGTCACTGGAGCGAGGATGAGTTTCAGCCCGGTCATCCTCATGAGCACTAGCTGGTTTTTAAACCTATTACTGAATCGCTGTTGAACGTCCTGAGAGTGTCCTCTCAGAGTAAGAGGCTGAGAAGGATTAAGTCGTAGTCCATTAAGATGGGCCAGTGCGGGTTAGCGGACATCATAAGCAGTCGAGAAAATCCCACAGGTATGCAGATTACCTCACAATGTTTTCGTCCACCAAGCAGTGATACATTTTAAACAAATACATAATTTCGAAAAATCTCAAAAGGTCAGTGATGCGTGTCTTACGAGGTCTGAGTTTAGACTCGAGATCGAACTCGATACCACTGTCTTTGCAGTCCTCGGTTTTATCGCTAGGCTATCACAGATGTCAGGCAGGGCATCCGACAGCAACCAATGTGAAGGAAAACATCGCGAGAAAACCTGAATGCTTTAGAGATTTTCTTGACGGCTTGTGAAGTCTCCCAGCCCACATTGGGCCAGCGTGGTGGACTATGACCTACCATGAGAGTAGACACGTGCCCAATAGTGGAACAGAAAAAGGGTTGAAAAGAAATTAATTTGCACCCGTGCAAAGGTCCGTACTCTATTAACAGGTGGCTCTGTGATCACGTGCCAGGAGTTTAATTTTTTGACTGAACTTTCCCTTTTATTTTTATACTGATTTTTCGCATATCTGAAAATACGAGTAATAGGTCGGAACGCAGGTTCGATTCCCGCCTGTACTAAAATACTCTTTTTCCTTATTCACAAATTATAATTTGTACTTGAAGAGTAGCTGAGCATGTCAAGTGCTAAAATATAGATCAAAATGAATAGGTAGGTATATAAAATTCTCGTGTCACAGTGTTTGTCGCCATTCTCTTCTGAAACGGCTTGACAGATTCTTATGAAATTTTGGTTGTATATTCAGTAGGTCTGAGAATAGGATGTAAACTATTTTTCATATCCCTAAGTGACAAGGGTGGTCCGCCCAAATTTTTTTTTTATTTTGTGGATAACATTTTTAATTTTATATTTTTTTATGATTCGGCATTAATAAATACCTACAACCCTAAATTTTCACCCTTCTACTCCCCTATTTTTGAATAGCGATATTACTTAGTACTTTAATAATTTTCATTGCAAAATATTCACGAAAAAAATATGGCGGTACGAAGTTTGCCGGGTGAGCCAGTATAAAAATAAGTTCCACCGAAACCACCTACCGCTAGGACCATAACAACACGTAGAACGTTACATATGGGTTTCTTTGATACCATAGGTTAGCACTAAGAAAGGATTTTACGCAAATCTTATCCAGACGATTTTCATTTACCATCACATAATTGCCGCAATGTCGCATATGATATGCGACATCACTATGACGCGAGCGAAGCTGAAGGTAATGAACTACACACACACACTTATAGTATTATAAGTATAGATTATTTCAAACAACAATATAACAAAGAATAAAACTGATAAAATTTGTGCTTATAACCGTAACTATAAATAATAAAATTATAATAACTACTTACGATAAAGCTCCTTTGTAACATGACGCTCATAAAAGTTTATTCAATGCGTACCTGAAAAGAAAATTCATAAATGTAGAGTCGTTACTAAAGTAACAATTCCAAGAATTACGACCTGAACATAAAAAGAATATAAACAAACGGGTGTATCTACATTTAGTAAACGCTATCGCAGACCACAAGCCACGAGAGGCACATATTTAACGCTCGAGGCTTATCTCAAACGAGGTAAGGCGCGGGGCACGGGGAGAACCACGTGCTACAATATCGAGCCTATCTTTCTACTAATGGCCTACATGTGAAAGGTGAATAGCTCCATCCTAACGCGGAACGAGGGATAAGCTACTCGCAAACGAGGACGGATGACGATTTATTAAGTTATTTAATATTTTTATCATGTCTGAATACACTATAAACATTACATTATTCTTAGACGCTACGAAATTGTATAATATTGACTGCTTTACAAACTAACTACTAACTAAATATTAGAATGTGACTCGATCTATTTTGTAGGTCCAAAACTATGAAACATAAAAAATTTTAACTACGACGAGGTAAAAAAACAAGTGTTGTCCCACACGGGCTCATTTTGATATTAATTTTATTTTCTTTTAATTAAAACATACCATACGTTTATTAGAATAGGGAAATGAGTTTCGTATGTTATGTTATGAGTTAAAAGTTGCAATAAAATCTCTTTGGTTCTACTGTATGTACTTATCTGGCTGGGTTAGATCATTTCAAGATTACACATAAAAAACAGAATAATTAAAAGAAGAAACGGTTTCCCGCCATTTTACTATTCTTTTCTATCCGTCGTGAATCTAACAAATAAATTATTTTGCAGTTTTACTACAAAAAATTAGACACCAGCCTAGAAAAAAAATTTAAAATAAACATCACACAGTGTTAGTAAGGGTAGCACAAAATTGGTTCAAGCGTTTCCAGTCCGGTAATTTTGATATCAAAGATGCAGCTCACTCTGGTGATAAAGTCGAAGCCATTTTGAAAAAGTAGAGCAAGATCATATTAGCAGTTACGACATAGCTGAAGAGCCAGGGGTTGACTACGAAACCCTTTTGACTCATTTAAACAAGTCTGCCCCCTGAGGCAGAATGTCATATTTCACATGTCGACCGTATCGAGATCACTGTGATTGGTTGAGAAAGCGACGCGTGATGTCACAATAATCCGTTGGCCAATCACGGTGATCGTACAAGCGAGACGTTACGATCGACATGTGAGATATGAGATTCTGCCTAACCCCCCTGGATATACAAAAAAGCTCGATATTTGTGCGCTTAAGATTACCTGGGCAGAATTATGAATACAAATTCATCGAACAGATGGCGCAGGCGCCACACAAGCCTTTAAGACAAAATGTTGGATGTATGGAAAATTAATAGCCCCTAGCAGATGTCACGATGGCTGAATTATCAAAACATATGTAACGGTTATCCAGAAGATGCAGATTTAAATCCTGCACGTGAGCATAATTTTCGATTTCACATTTTCGCACTTTGTGTTGTTCACGAAAATATGACAGCAAATGAAGCACACTTATTTACGTTTGAGCTATTATAGTTGTCACTGCGGTGGACCATTTAAATACCCGCACCAGCACCTGAATTCCGTCGCGACGAAACGCCCTAATGACCGCCTAATATCGGGCGTCCATCCGCGCCCATGATTGATCGACACAACCCGTAATGTGTGCACACACATCGCTTACATCGCCTCCACGATATCGCGAATAATCTATCACCAATCCGGTGTACGTGCGAGTAAACAAAATAAATATTGGTTTTGATTATATTAGGACGAAAAGTTTATTAAGGCACTTTACATAATATTGAATCTATGCAATCAATAAATAAAACTATAATAATTATAACACAAAGTTCCCTTGCCATGTCAGTCTGTCTGAACACAATAAATATAAAATTTTCATGCGGTTTTCACCAGTGGTTAGAGTGGTTAGTGAGGTAAGTTTTGGTGTATAATTCATTAAGGTTTTATGTAAATTGACAGAAGTTGGGAAATGATTGTTGAAATGTATACAAGAGAAACATTATAAAGATTGACGTGAAACTCATCGAATACCACTATACTGGTACGACTAGCTCTTGCCTACGACTTCAACTACGTGGACTTGAGTTTAATCGTAATTCATTTTTTTCTGACATCAAACCAAACTTCATCTGCTGTTGACAACCACATTAAAATCAGTTTAATAATTAATTTTCTAACAAACCATAAAAATACTTTGCAAGTTTTCTTAATGAACTTCTGTTATTGAGAACTCATGTCATTACACTCACCATACATTTAAATAAACTTTTCGTCAGAAAAATCAAAACACCTTGCAAGTTAATGTTTTGTAAGGATTATCAGAAAAATGTGTATATTTAGGAATATATGTCAAATGTCGTTTAATAGTGAATAATATGAGGTTTTCAAATCCTAATGTTAATGTTCTAAATTCAAATTAAATTTTCATAGGTTTCGTATTTTGTTTAACAAGTTATTTTTACCCTGTATGGAGTATGAAGGAAATTGATAAAACACACGTAAAAGAAAAAACGCTAAGATTAAATAAACGTTTTTAATAACTTCTATTCCCTCCCCGAGCTCTTATTACTGCTTCCACACGGTTCTTCATCGATCGGATGAGTCACGATCAAATGTTGTGGCATTCCATTCCATTCCTCTTGGATTGCATTTTGCAGCTGGCTAAGTGTTTCTGGGGCAGGATCTCTTGCACGAATTCGTTTTTTTAATTCATCCCATAGATGTTCAATCGGATTCATGTCCGAGCTTCTTGCTGGCCATTCCATAATGGATATACCGACTTCGGTAACATAATATCGTAAGACGCTCGCGGTGTGAGCCCTAGCATTGTCGTGCATGAATATGAAACCGTTGCCAATAAAATGTGCATAGGGCATCACGTGAGGCTCAAGACACTGTTCGATGTGCCGATGACTGTTTAGTGCAGGCAGACGTGGCCCAGACACAAAGACAAGCTCTGTCTTACCGTCGGCGCTGATTCCTCCCCAAACCGTTCACGAACCGCCACCATAGCTGACCTTTTCTTCAATGCAGCATTGTGCAAAGCGTTCTCCATCTCTTCTGTAGACCTTGTTCCTTCCGTCGTTACCATACAGCATAATTTTACACTCATCAGAAAAGAGGACTTGGTTCCACTGGAGGTATGACCAATTTAAGGTGCGCTCTTCGATGGTCTGCAGTTAATTTCGGCCCATTTGCTGGCTTGTGCGGTACCAGTCCACGTTCTTGCAACCTTCTTCTAATTGTAGTGTCACTTACAGTCACCCTACGTACAACATGAAGCTGCTGCTGCAGTTGAAAAGCATTAAGGCGTCGATATTGTAACGAAGTTGTTACAATAAATCGATCATCTCGCTCAGAAGTGACCCGATTCCTGTCAGATCCTGAACGGCGCGTAAACAAACCAGTCTCCCGATAGCGTTTGTAGACTCTATGAACAGACGACAGGCCTAGATGCAATCTTTCAGCCACAACACGCTGACTAAGTCCAGAATCCAGCAATGCCACCACTTGGGCGGCTTCTGCAGGCAAAGTATCCATATGTTTCAGAAAAAAAACTTTTTCAGACGTCTTAAAGTCACAGTACACACACAGTATATAGAACACAGAACAAAAAGTTTTAAGATAAGTGCTAATTTTTAGTTTTCAAAGGTGAAATGTACTCCAACTCTTAAACACACATTTATCTCAAAACAGTGAATCATTTCATTTACTTATAGCATAAACAAATTAAATTCTAATTTTGAATTTAGAATTTTCACTTATCACTGTAATGGCCACACTGCCAGCTATATACCTATATAATCATGTGATTTTTTTCATGGAATAAAAAATCTTTTGTGTTAAATTAAGACAGAAACCATAAAAAGGGAAGTGTTTCGATTTTTCTGATGAGAAGTGTATATAAAACAACTTTAAAAATTAACCAAAGGAAACTAAAAGGTGTAAATAAATACATATTTTACTTATGTTATAACACGTTTATACTTATAGTAATACATCGTCTTATGGTTCCTATGGGATAGCTGTTTTTGTATAAAGATAATTAATGTGCCGCGCCGTAGAGTGACCTAATTCTGAAGTCCAAGCAGACGATATCGCGTGGCAGAATATACTAAATATTAGTAAAGACGGAAGTTGTTTATTTGTAACGCTTTCACGCCGTTACTATTGGACAGATCGTGATGAAATTTTACATACCATTTACTAACTTACTTATCATCACGACATTTTCCTTGCGGGGTAGGCAGAGAGAACAGAGTGCCAAGAGGCTCTATTCTTGCATACATCTCTCGCTTCCTCAACATTCATAACTCTCTTCATACACGCTCGCCGGTATCGGAGACTCCTGACTCCACCTTCCTTCAACATATGACCGGTTTGGTCTAGGTGGTTGAATTAACTTCTCGGTCTCCCCCTATACCTTCATCCTTCCACTTTCGCATTGTATATCTTCTCTAACCAGTCACTCGTCCGGGATTCTTTCCACACGTCCGAACCATCGGAGCATTCCCTTTCGCATCTTTACATCAATACTCTCTTTCATACCTACTCGCTCTCTTACGTTGTCGTTATGTAATACCATTTATATCATTTAATATAGCTATTTTTGTTTAGAGATAATGAAACATTTAAGTCGAGTATATAGATGACTAGAATAGATGTCTGGTGACGGTCCTGCACGCGAGCTTCAGATAAAAAAATATTGCTATTTTATTGTACTTGTAACGCGTATATGCGTTCAGTAAAAATCTGTTATTATATAATAGGACAATAATTCAATTTAAATTATTTGTATAAATGTTTTAAAATTAACTATAATATTTATTGCTATTTCGAAGTACAAAGTATGCATCGGTATACTTTTTTGACATCTGTCTAATGCTAGGTAGGTGGGCTAGGTATAGTCCATTGAAATGTTACAATTTAAGGACCTAATATTGCATTTTTTAGAGGACGCAATTTTTTTTTTGGGACATGAGTCAATCGAAGCTTAACCCCAATTTTGTGGGGTTGCCGCCCTTGTCCCCCGGCCGCCATCTTAGAAAAAGGGGTACAAACACCTTTACCAAGAAATCTCGGAAACTATGCGTCCTATAAAAAATTCGTCAAGACACAACTTGTAGCAAATCGCTTTGCCTACAAATATGTTCATATAACTTTTTGCCCTAAATTTAAAATTAAAGAAGTTATAAGCAAAAAAGTGAGAAAATTTAAATAAAGATTTTCTTTTTTGCTCTATAACTTTTTTTATACATTTTACAAAAAATTACCTCAGACCAATCTTGTAGATAGTCTTTATAGGAAATTATTATTATATATATTTTTTTTTTAATTTAATTCTTGAGAAATCTCAAAACAACTGCAAAAAAAAATTTCATATGTGGTTTTTGGAATAACTTTAAAACTCCTCCACCCATGGGAGTCGTAAGAGTCGACTGAGGGAATACCGGGAGAGTGGGCAGCAGCACTTCTTCGAGTATTAACAACATCCACTGCGATCGCCAACACGCCTGAAGCGTGGCGATTACGGCACTATCCCCCATTCTTGGGGAGGGCTATGTCCAGCAGTGGACGTTAAAAGGTTGATGGATGGAAGTACTTATAAGAATATTTTTAAATTATCAAAATAGTATATTTTGAAAACTATTACGAAATATTTACTCAAGTAACAAAATAAAATACAGTTATAATTTTAGGAAAACGCACATAGTCACTTGAAATATATTTTATTTTAAATATTCTTTAGCCTTATCAGATCTTTATCGTGATGAAGCATGTTTTATTTTTTCATATTAAAAAATACTGCCAAGATCCACTGGCGAAAATGGAGGGTACCTCTGAAAAGACGCTAACAATACGCTAATGGCTTATGTTTGCTATGACCGTCCCTCCGAGCCAACAGGCTCTATTATCACGGTCGGCTGCTGTGCGCTGAATTGGCTAAATGTTTTGTGCTTCTGAAAAGACTCAAGATGACGGTGAAATTGTTGAGAAAATTGATCACCTTCCACTTCAGCAACTTGGCCTTATTACTGATGAAATTGTTATCAGTTTTGTTTGTTTTGTTACGCATTTTACATTACATATTTTTAAGTTCTAGTAGAAATATAATTTTTTCCATGTTCAACATGCCTTACATTGATTTCGTTGCTTCCGTGTGGTGACGGACTAAGAATACAAGTGTCACCGCCCCATTCTTTCCCACGGGTGTCGTATGAGGCGACTAAGGGAAGTAAGCAATGATCACCCATTGCATTACCTACTGGTGGTGGGGCTGGGTACCAAGTGGGAGTACTCACTTGCTATCGGGCCCGAGCGGGTTGGTACCACCATCCCGTTGAGTTTTGGTTGTAGCAAGAGATAGTCGTTTATTCTTTAATTTCATATCTGTGAAATGAAATGGTGAGCAGCGGCTTGACAATACTTTCGGTATAGTCGAGTCCATGAGCGACGGTTACCATTTACCATCAGATGGGCCGTGGCTCGTCACCACATGCTATAAAAAAAAGGTATTTACTGTTTTCTTATGCCTAATGTTCGGATTTAACCCGAACTTCAGTCTAATGCCGAAGTGCTGTTTAAGCCACCGAAATTCGGTTAAACCGAATGTATAACGAATGTCAGTCCATCCCTACTGCCTATGCATAGGTACATTATGTAATGTAATGCTTTAATATTAAAAAAATATAATATTTAGATGCGTCAATTATTGCTGCATTCATATTAATGCTGATCGAAGCGTCAATATTATTAATTTCTATGGTTCTTATGCAGAATAAGGCTGATAGATGTGTATGAAGACACTAGATGATTAAACCGTTATTTTTTAGAAAAAAAGCACCTATCTATTATTTATTTTTTCAGCACCATTTATTTCTGCGATCTTATTAATGCCACATGTTTCAACAAAAACTTTATAATTGACCTGAAAAATAAAACGGCTACCGTCCCTGCAATACGTACGTATTTTAAATTACAAACAATACTACCCGCCATGGATACTTCAAACGAGTTCATTGTTGGCCGTGTGCGCCTGGCAGCTGTTTTAGATAACGTGTGACCTCTCTAGAATAAAGCGTTTCACGTATGATTACATCGAAAAGTAAACAAAAATTGACACCAGTGATTTGGAACTATTATAGGTAATGATAGTATGATATTAACAAATGGATCAACTAGTATCTACAGAAATATGATTACTTTCATAGGCTATTACATATATTACGGTTCAATATAATTAAAAAATGGTTTAGGTTTGAGCAGCTCCTCGTGCAATAAATTTTAATATAATTTTATTATAAGATTAATGTGTATAAAGAATTTTATAAAAATATTTCATAATTGTAAAAAAATATAAAATTGTTGGTATCTACATCCAATAAGTACCCTCCGTCCTTTTTAATACTAAAATGATGGTTAGGAGAAAAATAAAAAATGTACCTACTCGTACCATTATAGAGGAATAGTACTATGAAAGAGACACGTTTTGAATTGGACAAATCTAATTAAAGAAGCTTGTAACTAACATGTCCCACACTTTTGTCTTTGTATTATGACAACATTACTGTCACACTATTGGCCAGTCCTCAGACTATCTAGACAGAGCGAAGAAAATTCTTTGACATGTATGAGCGAGAACACAAGATACAATTTACTGGTGCAAAAAACAGACAAAGCCATAGATTTTTGTCTTTGTCGCCGTGGCCAGTTTTCGGTATTGTCACGATGTCAAAATGCTTTGTCTGTCACGATCCAACTGACATAATCGAACATTTTATATAAAAATTCGGGTTTTAATTAAAATTTAATGTTAATTTGTGTTAATGAGTGTTTTGAGAAAAAGACTACGTGATAATAGTGCTTGTAAAATAGTGTACTATGCTACAAAAGCATAGCGAGCGAAAAAATACAGGTATAACATTTCATTCATATGTAGTCGAAAATGAAATAATTTAATGATTGAATGCTATAAAGTGATATAAAATGGGCTTTGTTTACTCGAAATTAATAATTGCTACTAAGATACACTCGCAAAACACGTCTTCTAGCTAAATTTCTATTACTTTGAATTGTTTCGGTGTTGCCTTATTGCGAATTTAATTTGCCCAGTTTTAACTTTACTAATAAATTATTATTATTTACCAGATGAGATATCGAACAGAACGGCAATATATGGAGCAGCAATACTTATCTTGCATCAAGGCTCAAAGTCTTGGTGTTTCTCTACGTGATCGAATTCTTATTACGGATACGGAGGTAGAACGTGAACATCCGACATAGCCCGCCGAGTTTGCATGCTGAAGTGGCAATGGGCAGGCCATATCGCTCGACGAACTGATAACCGTTGAGGGAAAAAGGTTCTCGAGTGGCGACCACGTATCGGACAGCGCAGCGTAACATGCCCTCCCACCAGATGGACCAAATATATGGTCGAAGCGGCAGGGAGCCGTTGGATGCAGTCAGCACAAGCCCGCTAGTTCTGGTATTCTCTTTGGGGAGGCCAATGTCCAACAGTGAACGTTTAAAGACTGATGGTTGGATGAATAGAAGGGGTGGCAGATTTACTTTTAAATAATCATTTTGATAAACTTTGCGATTTTCAATAAAATATTTGTTTCTTATTTATGACCTAGTTACAGACCTCATTCTAACTATCGTTTAATTTGCCCAAATATGGTTAAATATTTGTCAACCTAGCAACATTTAAAAAAAATATTGCTGTTTCAAGTGCGGCCACGCTGTGGCTCCGTCTAGTAGTTCTTAGTCTGAGGGCCAGTCATATTTTATAAATAAAACAACCAACTGTTGACGGCAATGATGATAAGCATATTAGTCCAGTCAGTGTAGGTATATTATACATTTGAATTGAAAAGTGAGCCGAGATATGCAAAAATTTTCCAATTCAGGGCCTATCACGGGATAGAATGACGGGACTGGAAATTTTATTCATTTTTTTGTATTTTCTTCCAAATGCAGTGAAGGTAGTTACCTAAGGTATCTAGTGTTTAGTAATATATATGAACTTTCAGGATTAAGCAAGATTTGAAATTACTTACAAACCAAAAAACTATGTTATCTAATAAACGGCAAAAACGCTCAAGAATCCTTAAACAACAAAGAAATCTACCACAACAATTGAAGTATAATCGTTACGTGAACTTATATCAAACTTAATGATAACATGTGAGTAAAATCCTACACAGATTATAAATAATATAAGTTTATGAAGAAGATGTTTTGCAATCACGCCTAAACGACTCAAACCGAATCAGAAGTAATTTTGTAGGCAGATAGATGGATCTCTGTATCTACATGTACGATATTTTATTCCAGATATCTGGAGAATAGCAATTTTTGCCATACAGACCTAACGACTAAACGGCTTAGAACGTAATACATGGTTTTAATATACATATATACATATTATTATCTTAGATTAATAATATGTCTAGATGGAGTGTTACTCTTATAAACGTTATAAAAAACCGTCGGAAATTATTATGCAAGTGTGTGTGACAGCTGTCATTACGCTTGTGCAATTCGTGTTTGTGCCTGCGTAATGATAACAGTTTCAGTTGGTAACTCCATTAAATTATGGAAAAATAATATTATCATAGGTTCCATCCATCCATCCATCCAACAGCCTTTTAACGTCCACTGCTAGACATAGGCCTCCCCAAGAATGGGGGATAGTGCCGTAATCGCCACGCTTGGCAGGCGGGTTGGCGATCTCAGTGGATGTTGTTAATACTCGAAGGAGTGCAGCACTCCTTCGAGTATTACCCCACTCCCCCGGTATTTCCTCAGTCGGCTCTTACGACTCTCATGGGTGAAGAGGGGTGGGACAATTCTAAAAATCATAGATTCAAGACATTCTTATAATAAAAAATCTGTTGTAGGTTTATAGTCAATTGCCACTGAAGGAATGTAACATAGTTCCAGTGGCCCACCAACACATGCGGAGAGACGGCATACGGCGGGTTTCTTTAGTGGGTGAGGGCCCCACACTACCCTGTTCGTTGCCCCGAACGACGAGGTGTGTGGTTAGGTACATTTTTTTACGCCTTAACAAAATAAAAGAAAACGACGAGCCACAACCCTTCTGATGGTAAATGGTAACCGTCGTTCATGGACTCAACTATACCGAGAGTATTGTCAAGCCACTGCTCATAGGACCAACGGCTTTACGTGCTTTCCGAGGCACGGGGATAAAACACCACTAACTTCTTAACTCGGGGTTGCTATTAAAGGTTCCTTGATGGATAAACTTAATAACATTTTTTGTTGAGCCAAAATCGAATCCGAGATCTGGAGATCCGCAGTCGAAAACACTACCACTGAACCACCGAGACAGATATATTATGGGCTAGATGTACGAAAATATTTCTATCCCTGTAAACAGTTCATATTTTCATTTCATTAGCAGTGATAGTTTAATGGTAAGAAAGTCTGCAAAGATAGTGGTATCAAGTTCGATCCCCAGGCCGAGATCCTCGCACGGCACACCTCTAACTTTCCGTGGTTTTACTTTTTTTTTACAAATAATCACTGTTACTTATCGACTGCACAGATGGCGGAGTGGTTTAGATACCGGCCTCCCGTCCGAGTGAGTTCGATTCCCACACAGGACAACTCTTTGTGTGATCCACAACGTTCCGAGTCTGGGTGTACTTTGTGTCCGTAAAATTATATGTTTGTAAAGTCCCCTGCCATACAAGGATTATTCCTTAGAGATCCCTACATTTTATGTTTTAAAAAATATATTATAAATTCTATTCAGCAACTACATTGTATGAACCGAACAAACAACAACAGGCGCGTACGACCTATTTACGTAGTGACATTAATGATTTTGATAGGTAATTGTGCTCAAAACAATCCTTCCTGTCCGTTCCGGACTCACGGTCTAGTGCCGGCCGATATCCGACATCACAAAGAGGGTCGAGTGTGACTGACAAGCTCGAGAGATAATGCGTTCACTATATTAACAATACTCCGGCGCCTGATTCAATCATTTCAATTCTATATAAATACTGTATGCATGCATCTATTTTATAGCTATGTAATAGTAACATATTTATAATAATAGCACAACGGGTAGATTCTATGAACTAAATGCTGCAACTATTAATTATTTTTTTACAAAAGGGGCCTACGTGTTAATTTGAACAAAACCAAAGTAAAGGTTTTTGAAAGAGAAGAAGCCAGAACAGATGTTAGAGTAGCAATAGGAAATGGTGTGCTAGAACAAGTGGATGAATTTGTATCTTGGATGTGGATCACGGAGTACAGAAAAATAGCGGAGATGCCGCAAGGCAACTAGGTCATATCGCCTTCAATTAGGTCAACGACGTCACAGTGGGCGGGGCCTAAAATCGTAGTATCAAATGAACCGTCACTGCGATCGGTTCGCTCTGTTCTCACGTTTATATAGGTATTAAAACTTTTAACAATGAAGTGCGTTGTTGATGGGTGTAAAAATTGCTCAGGAGCAAAATTAAAACAAGATGGTATATCATTTCATGTGTAAGTCGTTTAAATTTATATATATTTATATTTCAAAACACATTTTCTTTGTTTCATTACAAAGAGACATCTATCGTCGAAAAGTGCATTATACCTACAACTCCACAATATCGTCACTCTAATATTATAAAAGCATAATTATAAGAATTTTCGTCACAAATAAGTAAATTTAGCTTTAATAAAGGAAAATCCTTTATAAAATATAAATGATTTCAAAGATTTATTACTTAGTTACATGATATTTAGATATTTTTTATATATATTTTTAGCATTTGACATGCTTAGCACTAAACATTAAACACAAAGTGAAAAATGTGAAATCGAAAATAACAGTCAGGAGCAGGATTTGAACCTGCATCTTCTGGATACCGTCCAGATGCTTTACCAATTCAGCCATCCTGACAATTGCTCCTGACTGCTAATTCTGATAACACATCATACTTAACGTCTTTGGGTGACGCCTGCGCCATCTGTCGGACGTATTTTCATACATTATACCGACTAGGTAAACTTAATTTTGCAATTAAGATTTTACCTAATAATGACGCAAACCCTTTAAATATTTAGATATTTTTTATATATATTTTTATCATTTGACATGCTTAGCACTATACATTAAACACAAAGTGAAAAATGTGAAATCGAAAATAATAAGACGTTAAGTATGATGTGTTATCAGAATTAGCAGTCAGGAGCAATTGTCAGGATGGCTGAATTGGTAAAGCATCTGGACGGTATCCAGAAGATGCAGGTTCAAATCCTGCTCCTGACTGTTATTTTCGATTTCACATTTTTCACTTTTTTTTCACTTTGTGTTTAATGTATAGTGCTAAGCATGTCAAATGCTAAAAATATATATAAAAAATATCTAAATATTTAAAGGGTTTGCGTCATTATTAGGTAAAATCTTAATTGCAAAATTAAGTTTACCTAGTCGGTATAATGTATGAAAATACGTCCGACAGATGGCGCAGGCGTCACCCAAAGACGTTCAGTATGATGTGTTATCAGAATTAGCAGTCAGGAGCAATTGTCAGGATGGCTGAATTGGTAAAGCATCTGGACGGTATCCAGAAGATGCAGGTTCAAATCCTGCTCCTGACTGTTATTTTCGATTTCACATTTTTCCCTTTGTGTTTAATGTATAGTGCTAAGCATGTCAAATGCTAAAAATATATATAAAAAATATCTAAATATTTAAAGGGTTTGCGTCATTATTAGGTAAAATCTTAATTGCAAAATTAAGTTTACCTAGTCGGTATAATGTATGAAAATACGTCCGACAGATGGCGCAGGCGTCACCCAAAGACGTTAAGTATGATGTGTTATCAGAATTAGCAGTCAGGAGCAATTGTCAGGATGGCTGAATTGGTAAAGCATCTGGACGGTATCCAGAAGATGCAGGTTCAAATCCTGCTGCTGACTGTTATTTTCGATTTCACATTTTTCACTTTGTGTTTAATGTTAGTTACATGATATGAGAGAAAAAAATATTAAAGAATTACATGTCATCTGTCGGTGAGTATTCGGAAATAATTGATAACAAAAAGTTTGCGTCATACCAGCGAACCCATTATCGAATATAAGTAGGTATTAACGTCATGTTATTTATTAAATTGTTTTTTTTTTTCATCGCGTTATTGATTTATTTGTTATTATTATAAATTCCCTGTTTATACAGAAATTATAATCGCATGTATACGTTAAGACTGCATGACGGAAATTGTACTAATAGGGTTGATTCATTTATACCAAGCACCAAGTTATGTTGATTGATTACCTGGAGCGTGGAACCACTATTACAGGCCAATATTATGCAGCTTTAGTTCCTAAGTTGAGGAATGCCATCAAAGAGAAAAGCAGAGGGAAACTTCGAAGTGGCGTGCTGTTTCATCACGACAACGCACTCGCGCACATGTCAGCAGTTGCGATGGCTGCCATTCAGCAAGCTGACTTCGAATTGGTTGACCACCCCCCTTATTTACCAGATATGGCGCCTAGCGATTTTTATCTGTTCCCCAAATTGAAAGAATACTTAAGGGGAAACAGGTACGAAGACGATAACGAGGTGATGGATGCCGTGGAGAGCTTTTTGCAGGACCAAGACAAAACTTTTTTTTGAAAGGGATTGAAGCCTTAGGAAAGCGCTGGACTCGGTGTGCAGAGAGACTCAGAGACTATGTAGAAAAATAAATTATTAAGTATTCAACAGTCATTATATTCTATCTCATTCTCACTACTTTTTGATCCCTCCTCGTACATACCCAACTCTCGCTTCCATATAATAACGTTGGGACAAGCACTGCGTTGTGTATTGCGACACGTGCCTTCGGGCTGAGGTAGTGGCTGCCGAGAAGTTGTCCCAATGCTCCGTTCACTCTATTTCCCGCATTCACTCTTCTCTCTACATCAGTGGTGTACCTTCCATCCCGAATGAATCCACATCACGGAGTACAGAAAAATAGCGGAGATGCCGCAAGGCAAAATGATCTTTAGAATGAAGCGTCGCTAAATGCGGGTGTTCGGGGGACGAGGTACAACAATAGCTCCACCCCTAGATCAAAATCCATCTAGCGGTGAAATGTATTTTACGGCGTAATAGAGAAAAATTTTCATTAATTTAGTTTGCCTATTCACCACTACGGCGTTACAAGCACAACAGTTTGTTCCAGAACATTCCATATGCGTTAGTATGGCTGGACCACATTGTTTATACTAAGTTACTCATCACCGAGAGTGACGAAACAGAAAGTGAACTTGTGTGTCGTGCACTATAACATCTCCTGCGTATATGGCTAGTGTCTGTTGACACTGGCCGAAATTATGTTTTGCTTACTTACTTATCATCACGCCATCTTCCTTGCGGAGGAGGCAGAGAGAATATAGTGCCAAAACGCTCTATTCTTGTATACATCTCTCGCTTCCTCAACATTCATAATTCTCTTCATACACACTCGACGGTTTCGGAGACTTCTGACTCCATCTTTTTTCAATAGATGACCGATTTGGTCTAGGTATGCGAGTCTCAGTCTCTCCCTGTACCTATATCCTTCCACTTTCGCATTGTATATCTTCTTAACAGTCGCTCGTCCGGCATTCTTTCCACATCCGAACCATCGGAGCATTCCCTTTCGCATCTTTACACTAATACTCTCTTTCATACCTACTCGCTATCTTACATCGTCGTTACGAATGCGGTCAGTCAGATTCACACCACAGATTCTCCGCAGAGATCGCATTTCGACCGCATTGATTTTATTCTCATGCTCCTTTTTGCATACCCAACTCTTGCTTTCATACAATAACGTTGGGACAAGCACTGCGTTGTGTATTGCGACACGTGCCTTCTGGCTGAGGTGATGACTGCCGAGAAGTTGTCCCAATGCTCCGTTCACTCTGTTATACTCTACTCTATCTCACATTGTTTATAATGTATATAGATAATCAGTATTGGGCATAGACGCAATGATACAATATCGTAGGATATTTCGCTACGCTCAAATGACCAATGAAGTGTTGGAGTGAAAGATCAAGTATAAACCGCTGCGAGAGTAACTGAGATTGCGAAACAAAATGCCGTATGCCAATGTATATCAGGATCAGGTGGATTCGTATGCACCTGTAATATAGGCGATAACTTTCCTATTAGATCTATAAGCGGCGTTATACTTTCGCTTATCTCCTTTTGCGTTCGGGTCCTGACAACTCCTGGCCTTATTTTAGGCCAAATGGGCGAACTGCTTCTGACGTGCAGCCTCCCTGCAGGTACTGTTAAACCAGGGACGGGTACGACCGCTGACGGGCTTCTGAATCCCAAAATATTGAGGCCATAACCTTGCCAGCCGATGCCACGGCACGAAACTTCTTCGGGGTCAGTCATGATGGCCGTTTCCATTGCGAAGATTGCTGTTTTGTCTCGGTATCAAAATGATGGACCCATGTTTTGTCCATTGTTACGAAAACGAGACAAAAAGTTTTCAGAATCTTCTTCAAACTTGTCCAACAGTATCTTCAAAATGTCAAGTCGATTTTGTTTCTGACTGTCGGTTAACATTCTCGGCACCCATCTTGCGGAGACTTTTCTCATATTCAAAGATTGTTTCAATATGGATTGAATACTTCCATATGAAATGCCCATTTCTTGAATTAAGTATCGGATGGTAACTCTTCGATCGCTCAATACAATTTTCTTGACTTTCGCAACATTTTCTTGGGTGACTGACGTCGATAGACGGCCGCAACGATGTTCGTCTTCCGTGCTCGTTCTCCCTACTCGAAATTGAGAAGCCCACCTTGCAACAGTGGAATACGGCGGAGCAGACTCTCCTAATGTTGCCTCCAAATCGCAATGAATCTCTTGCGTCGTTAACTTTTTTAAACAGAGGTATTTAATAACGGCTAGCACTTAAGTTTTTCTCCATTTTCGAGAACACGTTCCGACACGAAGCAAACAAATGACAGAAGAAACATTCAGAAAAAAAAAGAGAATCGAATATTTTTTTCTTTTTTAATATTACAAATATGTATCTGAGCTATGCCTGCCAGTATTTATTTTTTTTCTTACCAAAGAGTATGTCGTTCTCACTACTTTTTGATCCCTCCTCGTAAAAAGGAGCATGAGAGTAAAATCAATGCGGTCGAAATGCGATCTCAATAAAATGACGTAACAATGACGTAAGAGAGCGAGTAGGTTTGAAAGAGAGTATTGGTGTAAAGATGCGAAAAGGAATGCTCCGATAGTTCGGAAATGTGGAAAGAATGCCGGATGAGCGACTGGCTAAGAAGATATACAATGCGAAAGTGGATGGATGTAGGTACAGGGGCAGACCGAGACTTATCTACCTAGACCAAATTGGTCATGTATTGAAGGAAGGTGGAGTCAGGAGTCTCCGAAACCGGCGAGCGTTATGAATGTTGAGGAAGCGAGAGATGTATACAAGAATAGAGCCTCTTGGCACTCTGTTCTCTCTGCCTACCCCGCAAGGGAAATGGCGTAATGATAAGTAAGTAAGTATTTTTTTTTTTTTTAATTATGATTAATGCATAATTATTACCTACTTACTTATTTTAACGATAAAAAAACTTAATAAAACTAGTGTCTTGAAAAACAACAATAACAACACAATAGAAGTTGGTAGTATCAAATAACTTTAAATTAGGTCTAACATTAGATGGGGTGCTAATTTGTCCGGTTTACCTCCTAGTGGTGCACCCGGGGCAACGTCGGCAGTCGCCGGCGGCTAAAATTCCGGACAGGACGGGTCTCCGCGTGTCCCTCTGACTCAGCAGAGGGCACAGCGGATAGACCAGGCGTCGGAGTCGGTGGGGCCAGACTGGCTCACCGGGCTCTGGAGAGGGGGGACAGTGGGGCCACAGCGGAGCCCCCCCCCCGCCCCAAATCGTAAACCTGAGCGCGTGTCTGTGGTTACGTCTCGCGGGCATACAGGAACGAGGGTCTTGGCTTAATCGCCCGGGCTGCGAGGAAGACAACCTCTATAAAAAATTACCCCGAATCTCAAGTTCTGGCGCGCGGCGAGGAGATGCATGGCTGATGGGTAGTTCAGTCTCGAGCGCGCCCCCAGCCAGGGTACCTGCGGTCCCCCTGTGTTGGGTTACAAATGTACGCTTACCCGGGTAATGGGAGCTCTGCCCGGGTGGACCTCCTTTCTCCCACACTCGTGGGAACAAAATGGTAAATAGTTCAAATAAAAATAATTTAAACTCGACGGAATCGGGTGCAACACCCGATGCCTCAGCCGATGGAGGTCCGGCTTTAAACACGGCCTCCACATCAACATCAGTCGCGCCACAAGCGTTACTACGTGACGCAAAAGGCAAGTTTCGGTCCCGTAAGGGACGCGGAAAAAGAAAAGGAGGAGCTTCGGCAACGGACAGCTCGGCCGCTAATTCGGCTTCCGAGATGTCCGCTGCTGAAGAAAGTGATTGCGCCCTAAGGGCAAATATCAGAAGGGCGGGCAGCACAATAGCCGCGGCGGACGTGAGTGCGGGGCAGATGGATGTTGATCATCCGTCGCGGAAGCGCACCATGTCCCAGGGTGGTGGGGCGCCCGAATCGGAGGACTGCCCTACTGAGACGCCTCCCCCGAAAGCGCAGTATAGCGTTAGGGGTCGAGGCATGAGCCGTCCTGTGGCACCTGCGCCTCGTGCCACATCTGCCAGTAGGGCAGAAACCCTAAGCCTAAAAAGGCTGGAGGCGGAGCAGAACGCCGAGGAGCGCCTGGCGCTTTTAACGGAAAAACTCCGCCTCCCAGACGAGGGCCATATAGGGACGGCCCAGGTTGAGGAGAGGGCCCTAAACAGCGTGGCCATAGTAGAGACGGTGGCTGCTGGTTCGCGGCACCTAAAAGGTAACTTCGTGCGTGGCCTAAAAGACGCCGCGCACGAGATCTCGCTATCGGTCCGGCGCTTGGCGGAGCAAAACAAGCGCCTCGAGGCTCAGAACGCTCGTCTGGAGGCGCAGAACCGGCGCCTCGACGAGGCTAACCGCTGCCTCGAGGCGCGGATGGCAGAATTGGAGCAGGGTCAGGCCGGGTTACGGGTTGAGCTTGGGCTCCCCGCGGCTGCCCCGGCTTCGTCCACTGCCCAGTCAGGCCCTGGACCGGAGCCGGAAGACGAAGCACTCCGCGTGATCATTGACCGCATTGCTGCGGTCTTTGGTCCGCGGTTCGACGCTTTGGCCGCGAGGCTGCCACCGGAGCCACGACTGCGGCCGCCGCTGGCAGCAGACAAAAGGAATGGCGCAACGTCCTCAGCTCCGACAGCCCTGCCGTGCCAGGGGGGCCATGTGTCCTTTGCCACGACGGCGGCCAAACCAGCGGCGGCCAAAACACCAGCGGCCAAACCACCTACGGCTCCTGTGGTTAAAGAAAAGGGCCAAAATAAAAAGGCCAAGAATAAGGGCAAGGCGGGACAAGCCCCGAGGGGTCAGCCCCGAGAGGAGTTCCCGCCTCTGCCGAGCACCGCTGCACCTGCACGTTCTGCGCCGCGACAAACTGCCGCATCTACACGGGCCGCGGTGGTCACAGCCCCGGCTCCTGCCCCCGGTCCTGCCACTAATGCCTCCTCAGATGGGGACTGGCAGGTGGTTGGACCCCGGCGATCCCGGGCCAAGGATCGCGGCGCCACCGCGGGGCGTGAGGCGGCACCAATTGGCCAGAGAGAAGCCCCAAAGCCGCGAAAAAAGAGGTCGCGCAAACTCAAAGTGCCGAAGACAGCAGCGGTTGTCATCACGCTGCTGCCTGAGGCCAAGGAAAAGGGCCTGACATACGAGGCCGTCTTGAAGCGTGCCCGGCGGGATATAAACGTCTCCGATCTCGGGGACGTCTCCGCTCGCTCCCGCCAAGCCCGCACAGGTGCTCGTATTTTCGAGTACCTGGGGCCAGAGGGCGCCAAGACGGCCGACGCGATGGCCGCGAGGCTGCTGGGCCTGTTCCCAGCTGATAGCGGTGTCCGGGTCGCCAGACCCGTGAAGTGCGCCGAACTGCGCATTTCCGGGCTGGACGATTCCGTGACGGCGGAAGAGATCCGGGAGGCAATCGCCTCGAAAACCGGGTCTCCCAGCAGCGCCGTCCGGGTGGGCACCATTCGCCCAGGTCCAGGTGGTGTGGGTGCCGTCTGGGTATCGTGCCCTGTCGCGGCGGCCAAAGATTTGGTCGCCGCCGGTAGACTTCTGGTGGGCTGGAGCGCCGCGCGGGTAACCGCGTTGGAGCCCCGGCCTGCCAGGTGCTACAAGTGCATGGCGGTCGGTCACACCCGGCCGCTGTGCACCAACTGCTTTGACTGCAGCGGGCTTTGCTTCCGCTGCGGTCAGGCAGGGCACAAGGCGGCGACCTGTACTGCCACCCCACACTGCCCCGCATGTGCGGCGGGCAACCGCCCCGCCAACCACTGCATGGGGCGGGTGGGGTGCAGGCCTCCTGCCAAGTCAGGCCCTAAGAGGGGGATGGGCAGCCAATCGGCCCCGGCTGCCCAACCCAGCGCGGCTGGACCGCCGCAGCGCATGGAGGAGGATATCGTGGTCTAGTTTATGGAGCACGACTCTGTCCTCCTCCAAGTGAATCTCGGCCGCTCCGCCAGGGCGCAGGACCTCTTCCTGCAATCCATCGCGGAGCGGTCGATCGGTGTTGCCGTAGCCGCGGAGCCCTACATAGTCCCTGATCGCCCCAATTGGGCGGGTAGCGGGGATGGCTCCGTGGCGGTCGTCGGGTCGGTGGCGCCGCATTCCCCGCCCTTGTCAGTCAAGGACAGGGGCACGGGATATGTGGCAGCTGAATGGGGAGGGGTCACGCTGTATGGCGTGTACTTCTCCCCCAATCGTAGTCTGGCGGCTTTCGAGGTCTTCCTGCACAGCCTGGAGACCTCGATACGGCGTATGGCACCGAGCCCTGTGCTCGTGCTGGGGGACTTCAACGCCAAATCAACGGCGTGGGGGTCCCCCAGGACGGACGCCCGAGGTGCGGCGGTCCAAGAGTGGGCGGAAGCGGCGGACCTCGTGTTGCTAAACCGAGGGTCCGCCCTAACGTGCGTGCGGCGCGGGGGCGGGTCGATAGTGGACCTTTCGTTCGCTAGCCCCGGTGTCGCCGCACGTGTAAGGAGCTGGCGAGTCCTGGAGGAGGTCGAGACCCTATCTGACCACAGATACATTCAGATAGAGGTCTCCCGGACCCTTCAGGGCGCCAGCAGGGGTCAAGCGGCGGACAGAACTCCCGCTTTTCCGCGATGGGCTGTGGGTAGGCTCGACCGGGAGCTGCTGGTGGGGGCGGCCATCTTTCAATCTTGGTTGCCTCCCCCCCTGACGGAAGACGTGGGCGCCGAGGCTGGCCGCATTCGCGGCATGCTTACGCAGATCTGCGATGCGGCCATGCCCCGCGTGCGGCGCCCGCCCCGACGGAAGGGGGTCTACTGGTGGTCCCCGGAGCTGGCGGACCTCCGTGCGGCCTGTATTCGTGCCCGGAGGTCCTACACCCGCAGCCGACGTCGCCGAATCCGCGACGAAGAGCGGGAGGGCCGGCTGTATGCGGCGTATAACAGTGCGCGCACCGCGTTTAAGCTGGCCATCTGTCGCGCCAAAGACGTGAAAAGGCAGGAGATGCTGGAGGGTCTCGAGCGTGACCCCTGGGGACGCCCGTGCCGCGCGGCGCTCAACAAGCTCCGCACCCAAGGCCCCCCCCTTACGGAGACCCTCCAGCCGGGCTTCCTCTCTGAGGTGGTTGAGGGACTATTCCCTTCACGGGCGGTGCACACGCCCCCGGTCATGGCTGCGCCAGATGACGACCGGGAGGCCGACAACGGGGAGGTACCGCCCGTGACGACGACGGAAATGGAGGCGGCGGCAGCGCGTATGCGGAGAAGCGCCGCCCCCGGGCCGGACGGGGTTCCCGCCCGAGTGCTGGCCCTGGTCCTCGACCACCTAGAGCCCCGCCTCAGGGGACTGTTCGACGCTTGCCTGGTGTCCGGACGGTTCCCTGACAGCTGGAAGGAGGGGACGCTCGTACTCCTGCCGAAGCCGGGACGGTCTCCGAATACCGTCGCGGCCTTCAGGCCCATCGTGTTGCTGGACGAGGCGGGCAAACTGCTCGAGCGGGTTGTCACTGCCCGCATCGTCCGGCACCTAGGTGCGGTCGGCCCCGACCTGTCCGATGCCCAGTTCGGATTTCGGGCGGGTCGGTCTACGGTCGACGCCATCCTGCGCTTGAAGGCCGCGGCTGCGGAGGCCGTCACCTCGATGGAAGTGCTGTTGGCGGTGTCGCTCGACATCGCCAACGCCTTCAATAGTCTGCCATTCGGCTGCATCAAGGAGGCACTCCGGTACCATGGAGTGCCCCTCTACCTAAGGCGGCTGGTGGCGGACTACCTCGACGGCCGCACCGTCCTCTTCGTGGAACGGGAAGGGGACGTTGTAAGGAGGGCTATGTCGTGCAGCGTCCCGCAGGGTTCGGTTCTAGGGCCGCTCCTGTGGGACATTCGAGGCGCTGGCGCTTAGGGTGGCCCTTGAAAAGTCGGAGGCCCGACTCTTCCTTGGGCCCCGACGTGGCCCACCCGCCAGCGCCTCGATAACGGTCAACGGTGTGGGCTTTCCAATCCAGGCCCACATCAAATTTCTGGGCCTGGTATTGGATGGACGGTGGCACTTCGTCTTGCGCCAAAGCTCGTCGGCACGGCGTCCACCCTCGGGTGACTGATGCCGAGTTTGGGCGGACCAAGTCTCGCGTGTCAACGACTCTACGCGGGGGTAGTACGGTCAATGGCACTGTACGGCGCGCCCGTGTGGGCGGAGTTCCTGGCCGCTCGCAATAGGGCCCTTCTGTGGCGTCCACAGAGGGTCGTAGCGGTCAGGGCAATACGCGGGTACCGCACGGTCTCGTGCGATGCAGCCTGCGCGTTGGCCGGTTTTGATCTGTATTTTTAGCACTTGAGACTCTCTTGAGATCGCTCAACTACTTTAAATAACAAATTGGGACGCAGGTTCCCATTTTGCACTTTCACAAATAATTTTTTATTTAACATTCTAGTTTAATTTTAACTCCACTATTATGGGAATAATAAATAGGTTGTGAATGTACGTAGCGAAAGTACCTAAATAATTGTCTGTCATGTTAATATCAGAGCCACAGTACTACAGGAAAAAAGATTTTGTATACCACGTGGCACTCGCATATGTCAATAGCATAATGTTAGATTCAGTGTGGCAAAATATTGAATCAAATACTCATCGGATTCTAAGTGAATTTGCCCTGTCTCAACTAAAAGACCATCATGGACATGTTAAGAAATCGGAAGGTTTTTTTTTTAGACTTTGATAGACGTTTTCCATTACTATTCAGGTTTTTCAAAATCCCAATTTCAAGAAATACTTTAAAGCTGTCCTATTATTTCTCCGCTTAGCAAGAATAAAGCAGGTAGAGCTCTCGCCACCGTACTTACTAAGCTTCACATGAAAGACTCAAATCAGAGATTGTCTCAGATTTGAAAAAAACCGGCCAAGTGCGAGTCGGACTCGCGCACGAAGGGTTCCGTACCATTGACTAGGTAAACAACATTACACTATTTTGTTGTATGGGAGCCCCCCTTACATATTAATTTTATTTTCATTTAATTACTTATTTATTTTTAAAGTTAATATATAACTAAATATTCTGTAAACATTTCAAGCGTCTACCTGTTGCCGTTATCAATAGCGAGCAAAAAAGGGCAATAAAATCACGTTTGTTATATGGGAGCCCCCCTTAAATATTTTTTTATTTTATTTTTAGTATTTGTTGTTATAGCGGCAACAGAAATACATCATTTGTGAAAATTTCAACTGTCTAGCTATCGCCGTTCTTGAGATACAACCTGGTGACAGACGGACGGACAGACAGACGTTGTATGGGAGCCCCCTTAAATATTATTATCTTTTTGTTTTTGGTATTTGTTGTTATAGCGACAACAGAAATACGTCATTTGTGAAAATTTCAACTGTCTAGCTATCGCCGTTCTTGAGATACAGCCTGGTGACAGACGGACAGACAGACCTAAAAGTCTTAGTAATAGGGTCCCGTTTTGACCCTTCGGGTACGGAACCCTAAAAATGTTAAAAACAAAGTGAAAAATGTGAAATCGAAAATAACAGTCACAAGCAGGATTCGAACCTGCATCTCCTGGAGACCGTCCAGATGCTTTGCCAATTCAGCCATCGTGACCCTTGCTCCTGACTGCTAACCTCGATAACACATTCATACTTAACGTCTTTGGGTGACGCCTGCACCATCTGTCGGAAGTATTTTCATACATTATACCGACCAGGTAAACTTAATTTTACAATTAATATTTTACCTAATAATGACGCAAACCCTATAAATATTTAGATATTTTTATATATATTTTTAGCATTTGACATGCTTAGCAACATACATTAAACACAAAGTGAAAAATGTGAAATCGAAAATAACAGTCACGAGCAGGATTCGAACCTGCATCTCCTGGATACCGTCCAGATGCTATGCCAATTCAGCCATCGTGACCCTTGCTCCTGACTGCTAACCTCGATAACACATTCATACTTAACGTCTTTGGGTACTCACCTTGCAATGCCTATCATTAAGAGCATCCCCAAACATAGTTCCCTCCATAATACGCTGAGCCAGTTTGAATTTATGGACTTAGTAATCACGCTAGTGTTCACACCATAAAACAGATAGGACATACTGTTTATAGCCTTAGCTCAAGGTGACTCAAATATTTAACTTAGTTTGACAAATGCTGTTTAATCCAATCCTATTAGTGGCTTCTTTTTCAGCGTTTTGTATACCAAGCTTGATAATAACTGGCTTTGCTAGATGAATTTGTATGCCTTCATTTTCTGCATTTGTGAATACCAGGGATTACTATTAATACTTGATACTCACATACTAACCATTGTTTTTTTAATACACTCAATAAATTAGTACTAGACAACCAAACAAAATCTTAAAAACTAAAATAATATTATGGGATATTTTTTTTTGCTGTGCAGATGGCAAACAAGTATATGGCTCACCTGGTCGTAAGCTGTTACTTAACCTATAGATACTAGCAACACTAGAGGCATTACTCACATGTCGCCAACTCCATGGAAAGGGATAATAAGGAGAGGATGGAGGGGGTTGGCCCTCTGGTGCTCTCACACACCATACAAAACACAACAGCGGGAGTACCTACTGATGTTTAATTCTTTATCTTCTTTTAGAGAGTGGTACTTCCCCACTCGAGCCGGTCCATTCATGCTGGGACAAGCAAGACTCTTATCACTAAAGAATGGAAAGAATGAAATATGGGGAAAATATATGGGAGAAAGCTAGACCCTCCTTTTTTGAAATTGGCAAGTAAAAACAGTAATATGGAACCTTATATTACATTTCTCTTTTTTGTCTTTACGGTTCTGATACATTCTGTTGATGTTTGTTTTAAATATTCTTAATTTTGCAAAGCTTTCATAAGCAATCACACTTACTGTAATGCATCACTACAGGACCATTCATATTCCAATTAACTAGATGGCAACTATAAATATACTGCCAGCCTATGATAACAACTTTCAAAAAAATATTTTGAGTGTATTGACAGTTTATGGTAAGTGAAGTTTTAATCATTAAGTAATTGATGGGCAAATTTAATAAGAAACAAATATATAAATATTTCTTTTGAGTAAATTAACAGTAAAATTTAAATATTTATTTTGTTGTTTCTACTAAAACCCGTTGCTTTAAATGCAGATACATTGGCTATAAAATAACAAAGTAAACAACTCAGTTGCTAGTTATCTTTTACCTATTTATAAAGCTCGTTGATAAGAAAAGGACCTCGATACGGTTTATTCTAATTAACCTAGTCTAAACATATAAATGAGCGAATGAAGACAACAAATGGACAAAAACTACAAATATATTTGGCGATGAATAATGTTTGTACCTTTCATCTAATGTTTCCGTAGCGATGATGGAATCTAAATAACACACACTAAAAGAACTGAATAACATTTGAGTTAAATCAATAGTAGTATCACAATAAAGTACTCATTAAAACTGTCTAGAGCTTGTTTAAACACTAATTACGTTAATTCTACATAGAAATATGCGTCCCAAGCAATCCGTATAAACACCATCCACTCCCACAGACTACTAAGAGATGTCTTTTTTTAGATTATTCTACTCTTTGAAGAGATGCTCCAATCCATAGACTATATTGGTCCGAGCTCCAATCTATTATCGTAAACTAAAATATTTTTAAAAAGTTGTTTATATTTTGTTTAAATCCGCATTTAAGATGGTCCTAATACAATGTTATATTGTATTAGGACCATCCCCAATAAACAACGTTAAGTAATGTGGAGTACCACTATAAAGATTTAAAATAATATGTTGTGGGTCGCTAAAAAGCTTTAAAATAATATTTTATGGATCGCTAAAAAAGTGGTAGGTATTAGCTCTGTTAGGTTGGCATTTGTAACGTAATGACAATTATTATGTTCCTTGCTAATGTTGGTAATAGAATGCCATACAATTTAATAAAAATAAATTGTTCGAAGTCCCGAATCTTAAAGTAGTGTCTTACATTATCTTTGGTCGCCACTACAAAGCTTGTTGACTAGTTTGCATGTCAAACTCGTAAACTCACGTCTCGTCACCAGTAACAATGCGTTTCATAAATGTTGGATCGGAAATGACTCGTTCTAGCATGTCCTCAGCGACTCTCATGCAACTGAGTTTTTGGAGAAAATTCAGGTCTTTTGGGACTAGCCGAGCGGAAACATGTTTCATACCCAAGTGATTATTTAAAATGGTAACGATCGACTCGTGAGACACAAAAAGTTCAGCGGCTATCTCTAAAAAGTTGAATGAGGATTTTCAGTCACTATTTCCTTCACTTTTGCAATGTTAACTTCAGTTGCAGACGTTGATGGCCTACCAGAGTGAGGCAAATCTTCCATCTCATCTCGACCGCTTTTAAACGCTTTGTACCACTCATAAGTACGTGTTTTTGATAAAGTCGATTCACCGCCAAGCGTCGATAAGCCTTCTGTAACATTTTCAGTGACTCCGAATACGAAATTCCATTGGCGATGCAAAATTTAAGGCAAACTCTTTGTTTGATGTTTTTGTCCATTATGAAATTCGCAATACACACTAGATATGATATAACTAAAAACAGCACTGTATTTAATATAAATAACAGATGCACCTCAAACTCCGCGCCAAAATTGATAACAGTTGTGCCAATCTAACAACAATAAAAAAAAAAGAATTTGAATTTGGTACCATAAACAAATCATACATTCCCGATACTATCTTGACTGAATGTAAAACAAGGAATTAAATGTAATTTACAATATAGCCCAATCAAACGGATATAACAAACACATAATTGACAGGTGTAAAACTACTTTTGTATGCTTTTGTAGCAGAACAAACCAATTATATGATGATTGAATGGTGAAAGAATATATTAAACTTCGCTGTGGACAGTTGTTGGCTGCGAGTTAATGCGCGTGGGTTATGTTGATGCTCTGATTGTTGTGTTTTAGGACACGATAACGGATGTTCTGCCTACCGTGCCCTTTTTTTTAAAAACTGCCACAAATGCCGTATAATACGGTACTTAATTGTCGTGTAAATGGCAATACTGCCACAGATAAAGAGAAATACAGTCACAGACTGCTTGCGATATTTTTTTAATTGAAGCCTGGTAAAAACCCTCAGACTAAATACGACCTAGACAGAGCGAAGAAAATTCTTTGACATGTATGAGCGAGAACGTAAGATACAATTTACTGGTGCAAAAAACAGACAAAATCATAGATTTTTGTCTTTGTCGCCGTGGCCAGTTTTTGGTATTGTCACGATGTCAAAATGCTTTGTCTGTCACGATTTAACTGACATAATCGAATATTTGTATAAGAATTCGGGTTTTAATTAAAATTTAATGTTAATTTGTGTTGATGAGTAGTTTTAGAAAAAGACTACGTGATAATAGTGGTTGTAAAATAGTGTACTATGCTACAAAAGCTACAGCGAGCGAAAAAATACAGGTATAACATTTCATTCATATGTAGTCGAAAATGAAAAAAATTTATGATTGAATGCTATAAAGTGACATAAAATGGGCTTTTTTACTCAAAATTAATAATTGCTACTAAAATACACTCGCAAAACACGTTTTCTAGCTAACTTTCTATTACTGAGAATTGTTTTGGTGTTGCCTTATTGTGAATTTAATTTTCCCAGTTCTCACTTTACTAAAATTTATATGTAATTTATGAGATGATGATAAATATTTACTATTTTAGGTTTACCTCTAATCCAGATGCGAGATCGAAATGGGTGTATTCTACGGGAAAACGAGCCAACCCACGAAATACCCAAAATATGTTCCACGACATTTTGTTGATGTTTCATTATACATAATAAGAAAATAGTAACGTTAGGAGCAAAATCATTGCCAGTGAATATATTCATGTAAGTATAGCTTTTCAAGTCTTTTTAACTTAAAAAAACATAGCATCACGCCTGTATCCCCAAAAAAAACATTGAACAGAGAGAGTACACTTTGATGAATTTTTTAAATATTATTGACATATATTCATAGAGATGTTAGTGTTGCTATAGCAAAAACGATTGTTTTACTTTTTTATGTACTAACGCTAACCATGTAAACTTTGCCAAAAAAAATTGCAAAAAATTTTGAAAATTAAGGAAAGTATAGGTATCCGAGTGCCAATATTGGCATTGCCGGCCACGAATGTACGTTGTCACGTTTTTTGACAGCTATTTGACAGTGCCAATATAGGCATCGCTGGGCGCGGTGAGGATAAGGCAACACCGAAACAATTCTCAGTAATAGAAAGTTAGCTAGAAAACGTGTTTTGCGAGTGTATCTTAGTAGCAATTATTAATTTCGAGTAAAAAAGCCCATTTTATATCATGGAATGCTTCATGGAGCTTCTTGAAAGCCCTAAAGGGTAAACATTACGCAGATGTTCAACCAGGTATCCCTCGAACTCCATGGTTTTTTAAATTTCGCAACAATTCTAAGTCTACTATCTCCACTATCTTCCGCTTAAGACTTGGCCACTCCTGTACCCCGGTCTTCCTGGCCAAGCTCAGGATTAGGAATACTGCGCTATGTTAATCTGGACTAGACGACGGAGACATGAACCACATTTTCTTTTCGTGCCCTAATTTACGCTACTCTCTCTATGACATCCTCCCTTCTGAAATTCCTCGTCCTACCTGTTTCAAATGTCTACTTTTCCTCATTTTCTCTTATTCTGTAAATAACTCCTTATGTAAATTTATAAATACAAATAATATTAAACTTTAGTTAGTTGTGAATAGTCATATATTATAAATGTTGTCCTTGTCTATGGTTTTTGAACTTTTTAGTCACAATATGGTACAATACAATGAGATATTATGGTCTATTTGTTTATCATTCTGGATTGCATTAGAATAAGAATTAATATAACCGGTCAAATTTATAATTACTTGCTATATCCTCCTTTGATTTAAGACACTAACATTATCACTGACACTGGCGGAATTGTATCTGTCTTTGGGACGCTAAAGCCAAAAACCAGAGAAGTCAAGTCTGTAAGAGTGCAATGTGCACATCGCTTAAAAATGCCTAGTTTGTCTATGGCTGTCTGTAGTCTATACTCGTCGTAACATTTTCTACTGTACTGAGTTAACTTTACTAAGATGGCGAAATAAGCTTGTAGTATTGAGAGCATGTAGCATTCCTATAATAAAAGATTTCTCCATATAAACACTTTTCCTTCTCTGGTGTCCCCATATAATCCAATAGGTTATGGGCCCAGACAAGGAAAGTAGAGGCGAGTAGAAAGACAAAGTGGATTCGAGTAAGTCGCGGTGCAGCAAAGGTTGGAGTCCTGCGTGGCAACGTGGTTCGAGGAAACTTGGTGGCGAGAGCGGCGTTTACGTCTTACTTCATACTTGCGAGGTGTGTTGATTAAGCAGCGTGCAATATGTCGAGTTCAGAGTTAAATAAGTCGACGATTCTTTTAAATGGTCGCAACTGGCAGGCGTGGCGTTTTCAAACGCAGATTGTTCTTCGTTCGAAGAAACTACTAGAGATTGTTTTGGGCAAAGAGGTGAGGCCTAAAGAAGAGAGTAAAACACAAGAATCATGGAATGACAGAGAGATAAAAGCCCAGGAGGTGATTGTCACCAGGGTGGAAGAGACAGTTATGAGATATTTGATTTCTTGTACCAGTAGTGCAGATATGTGGAACAAGTTGGTAACCATATATGAACCATCTTCAAAGGTGGGTGTTCATCTACTTCAACAGAAGTTTCAACTTGGCCTTCGAAGAACCAGTCGCTGTATTCATGGCGTACGTGGAGGAGTGCATGACCCAGCTTCAAGCAGCAGGTGAGAAAGTTTCGGAGAAGATGGCCATAACAAAGATACTGATGTCCCTACCAGAGAAATACAAGCATATTATATCTGCATGGGAGAGCATGTCAGAAGAGAAGCAGAGCTTGCAGGCGCTGACCGGGCGGTTGTTGGTCGAAGAGGAGCGTAGTGGAAGTACAGCCAGCACAGCACCTCAAGACTCAGCGTTAGTGGTGGGTATGCGGCATCCTATTAAATGCTATGAGTGTGGTAAAGTAGGTCATAAGATAAGTGAATGTAGGTATAGAAAGTGTTTTAATTGTCAGAAAAGAGGTCATTTAATTAAAGATTGTTTATTGCTAAAGAGAAAGTCATATGAAAAGAGTAAGTGTAATGAGAAAAATAATTTAAGTGCTAAGAATAAGCCTAAAGAGAGAAGTAAGAGTTCAAAATATGAATCTTTTGTATGCCATTCTACTAGGGAAATGGAGTGTAATTATTCTTTTGATTCAAAATGTTTCTTTTTAGATTACGGTGCTAGTGACCACATGTCTTTTATTAAAGAGTATTTTACAGAGTTATGTGAGTTAAATGCTAAGAGATTTGTGACAATAGGAGATGGTACTAAGCTAGAGGTTTTAGGAACAGGAAAGGTTATTGTGTGGGCCTTTGATGGTTCTAGTTATGTTTCCCGTATGTTGGAGAATGTTCTGTATGTACCTAACCTTAAAGTAAACTTATTCTCTTTAGCATCAGCTGTTAATAAAGGTCACACAATGGTATCAGATTCTAATGGATGTAAGTTGTATAAAAATAATTCAGTAACAGCCATAGCTGACAAGTTTGACAACATGTATATAATGAGATTTAAATTAAATAATGTAGCTTTGGTAACTTTAACAGATTGGCATATTAAGTTTGCACACCAGAATTATAAGTATGTAAAAGAGTTTTTAGATTTAAGAGGTATTAAATATGAAGGGCAGATTGATCAGTGCTTACCATGTATCCAAGGAAAACAGCATAGGTTACCGTTTAGTCAGAGTAATAGTAGGTCAGTTAAACCAGGTGAACTTATACATATGGATTTGTGCGGACCGATGGAGGTAGTATCTGTGGGTGGTTCCTCATATTTCCTTCTGTTTAAAGATGATTATAGCAGTTTTAGGTTTGTTTATTTTATAAATAGTAAGTATGAAACTAAAGAGAAAATTGAAGAATTTCTAGAGATGTTTGAAAATGAGTTTACATGTAAAATAAAGCGTTTTCGTTCAGATAATGGCACAGAGTTTGTTAATAGAGCAGTAGAGAATTTATTTAAAAGGAGAGGCATAGTACATGAGTTAACAGTAAGTTACACACCTGAGCAAAATGGCAAAATAGAACGAGAAATGCGTACAATTGTAGAATCTGCAAGAACATTAATTATTCAGTCAGGTCTAGGAAAGGAACTTTGGGCTGAAGCTGTGTTTACAGCGGTATTTACAATAAATCGTACAGGTAAAAGTAAAGTTAGAGACAAAACCCCATATGAGTTGTTGTATAACAAGAGTTTTGATGTTACACTGTTAAGAGATTTTGGTGCTACTGTATGTACACATGTACCAAAACAACACAGATTGAAGTGGGACCCAAAGGGAAAATTAGGATTTTTTGTGGGATATGGTTTACATACCAAAGGGTACAGAGTATGGTATCCAGACACAAGAAGAGTACAAACTCATAGGGATATTGTATTTGTTAAGAAGAAAGTAGAAGTAAAGAAGAATAACTCAGGCAATGCAATAATAGAGAATGAGGATGAAATAGAGAATGAAGAATTGATAGAAAATGTTAGAGAAGAAAAAGAAGAGGACGAGACAAGAAGCATTGCAGAAGATATTGTATCAAGTGAAATAGACATGATGGAAGAGTATTTAGATGAAGAATTTTTAGATGCAGAAGAAGATATTCTTGAAGATAAAGAAAAGAAGAATTCTAGAAGTAAGAGACAAGTGAAAAAGCCGGCGTGGACTAAAGATTATGATTTAGCAATGATAGCGCAAGGAGAAGAAGAACAGTTGACTTATGAAGAGGCAATGAATGGAAAATATAAAGAAGAATGGCTAAAAGCAATACAAGCAGAGCTAGAAGCATTATGTAAAAATGAAACATGGAAAGAGGTCAGTTTACCAGTCGGGAAGAAGTTAATAGACAGCAAGTGGGTTTTCAAGATTAAGAAAGAAGGTAATAAAAATATTTATAAAGCCAGACTAGTTGCAAGAGGCTTTAAGCAAGAAGATAAATTTGATCATTCAGAGATCTATTCCCCAGTGGCTAAACTACCTACACTGCGTATATTATTAGCAATAGCCACTAAATACAACTTGGATATTCAACAGATGGATGTCAAGAGTGCATTCCTATATGGGAACATAGAGGAGGAGGTGTTTATGGAAAAGCCAAAAGGAATGAAAGAAGATGGTAAAGTCTTAAAATTACAGCGCTCTCTATATGGTTTGAAGAAATCTCCACGATATTGGAATGAGAAGTTTAATCAATTTATGATTAAGGAAGGGTTTGAAAGAAGTAAATGTGACTACTGTCTATATTATAAAAAGGATAAGAAGTTTTATGTTCTATTATACGTTGATGATTTGATACAAATTAAGATCAAAGAAGACAAGCAAAAGATAAATAAATTAAAAGAAGCCTTACAAAGAAGATTTGAAATGAAAGATTTAGGGGGTGATAATATAAAATATCTGGGAATAAATATTACTAGGAAGAAAGATGTCATTGAATTAAACCAAGAGCAGTACTTAAAAGATTTGTTAAAGAAATATAAGATGGAAGAATGTAAATCTGTGTCAACACCTATAGAACAAGGCTTAGTGTTACATAAAGAAGAATCTTTAAATAAAGAATTAATTAAAAGATGCAGACAGTTAATAGGAAGTCTCATGTATGCAATGTTAGGAACACGTCCTGATTTATGTTATGCATTGAGCTACTTAAGTCGTTTCCAAAGTTGTGGTAATGAGAGTTTATGGAAAGCATTAAAGAGAGTTTTAAGGTATATTAAGGGAACAGTAGGATTAAAATTAGTTTATAGAAATGGTATAAATGTGCAGTTAGAAGGGTATACAGACGCTGATTGGGCAGGGGATCAAGGTGATAGGAAATCTACATCGGGGTATGTCATGAAAGTTTTTGGTAATACAGTGTCTTGGTCCTCAAACAAACAACAGTGTGTATCTTTATCAAGTACAGAATCGGAGTATATAGCATTGGCAAAGGGAATAGCAGAGGGTTGTTGGATAAGGAATTTATTAAAAGAAATAAGAGTTGATTGTAAAAGTTTTATTATTAACATTGATAATCAATCTGCAATTCATGTTGCCAAGAACCCAGAGTATCACAAGCGCCTGAAACATATAGATATTAAGTATCATTTTGTAAGACAGCAGGTTGAATATAAAATTGTATGTTTGAAGTATGTACCATCAGGAGATCAGCTTGCTGATATGTGTACTAAGAGTCTAGGCAGAGTTGTTTTTGTGAAGTTAAGAGAAATGTTATTTTCTTAAATGTTTCTTTTGTAACTATTAGTTTTGAAAGTTAAAAAGGGAGCAGCTTTGTTTTCAGTTTTTATGTAGAGTGAATGTTATAGTGTCTTGTTCACAATTTTCATTGGAGTTTTGGCTTTGTGTTACTTATGTAGTTATAGTATTACCTATATACTATTGTAGTTTTTGATTGAGTGATGTACACATTGAGGAAGAGTGTAAGAGTGCAATGTGCACATCGCTTAAAAATGCCTAGTTTGTCTATGGCTGTCTGTAGTCTATACTCGTCGTAACATTTTCTACTGTACTGAGTTAACTTTACTAAGATGGCGAAATAAGCTTGTAGTATCGAGAGCATGTAGCATTCCTATAATAAAAGATTTCTCCATATAAACACTTTTCCTTCTCTGGTGTCCCCATATACCCCAATAAAGTCGTCAAAAAGTACTCTGTGTAGTTGTTGTATTCCTTTGGTAGAGTTTTGGCGGGAACACGAAGAAGATCATGTCATCGCTCTGCATTATTTTCCTAAAATTGTGTTATTTCAAGTATTAATGTGTAAAAGTGGTGGCCTTTTGCTTATTAACTATTTGTGTATGTGCATAAGTGCTGGCAAGTGATGTAATGCGACATAACGTGTTTCTTCCTGTTGTTTCCAAAACTCCATAGAAGCTTCAGTAAGGTTGCCATCGTTTTACTGTAGCGTGACTTTGACTTGACTGACTTTATATGACTGACTTCAACTACGACTTGTTTGATGAATTAATCTAGTTTGGAGTATAATGATGTTTATGTTACTGTTAGGCTGATGGTTCTGCCAATGCCTTAAAACAAATATAAAAAAAATAAAAAATATTCCTTTGGTATAAATTGTTCTGTGGTTGTATTGGTATCAACGAGGTCCTTACCCCAGAGGGGGTGCCCCCGGGTAGCGTTGCTTAAATGTCGGGTTGAGAGCCCTCTGCGCTCACCAATTGTCCGGGTAAGGTTGTCATAGCCATCCGAGGCTAACAACCAACGTCACACAAAAAAAAAAAAAAAAAATTGGTATCAATTCGGGTTGAGAGCCCTCTGCGCTCACCAATTGTCCGGGTAAGGTTGTCATAGCCATCTGAGGCTAACAACCAACGTCACATAAAAAAAAAAAAAAAAAATTGGTATCAACAAAGACTACTATAATTGTATACCGGAGTAACTGGTAACAACGGCTTGGGCTTAATCTTGGATCTTATCGTCATCGCTTGCACATAAAAAGAGCGCGAAATTAAACCTATTTATTATCATAATGAAAACATTATAAGCTTTTTGTTATAAGTAAGATGTTGAGTCCAGAAAAGAAGAAAATAAAACTCGCTGATACCATCATAAATAAACCAGTTATTGATAGCAGTGAAGGTTCAGTGCCTTCAGACTTGCCGAAACAACAGATTTTGAAATTTGTTCCAAATACTAAAGAAGAAAAGCAAGCTAGGAAAAGAAATAATTTTATCACTGCCTGTGAACTAGTGTCTCATAGAGATTATTTCGACCACCGTACAAGGCTTTTGCTTGTATATTTACCTTCATGCACGAAGACAGTGTGCGCACATCGTGATAAAAGCGGAGTAAGTTAAGAGTTTTTAAAAGTAAAGACAACTCCATGAATTAACAATATTTAGTAAAACAACGTGTGCAGGAAAACATGCTATATGATTAGGTAACGTCATCGTTTATTTTTCCCCATCAAAATGAGACGCCTACTAAAAAGATATCTTAATCTTAAAAACTGACTTTTCAGACGTCCACATCCACAATTTATTCATAGATCTTTCTACTGTAGCATTTGTAGCAGGCAGGCATAAAATATATTCAATTAAGTAAAATAGAAAAGTTTTCATGCCCAAGATTGATGATGGGAAAGTGTTTGAATACTTCCACCCAATGAGTTTCTGTGGAAACATTTAAATTATGCCATTTTTAAATTTTTTCAATGTAGATTCTACTGTAGAATCTGTTTATTATGACTCCGCTCCCATATTGACCAACCGCTTATTATGATGTAATTACACAGCAAAGTTTGGTTTTCATATAAAATTCTTTATAACTAAGTCGGATATAATGACTTCGCTTATAGTGACATGTCGCTTATAGTGACCCATTTTTAATAAAATGCGCCCAGTTATAGTGACCGGCATGATTCCTAACACCTTCGGCAGTGTTCGGGAGAGTCACCTGACACCCGACGACGTTCGGCGCGTGCATGGCTTTGTATTGTATTGTAAACGCGGGATATTTTCCCGCAACTCGACGTCGTAAGTGGCCTATTTTGCGTGACGGGTTGCTGGCACTATTGCCAACCTAGCATCACCAGAAAGCCTAGCAGACCCTTGACGTTGCCGACGACTTCTGGGAGCGACCTCGGAGAACCGAGGTATAGCCCGGTATTCTGCCACCCCCGGACATTCAAGGATGACGTGGGCAGCCGTTTCGTCTGCCTCCATGCAAGCTCTGCAAAGAGGGCTGTCTGTAACACCTAGAGTAAATAAGTGTTTATTCCATAAAGCATGTCCAGTAATGGCTCCCATTAGGAGCCGGAGCTGAGGCCTCTTCAAACGCCGTAGCTTTAGTGACATTCCGGGGTAGATTGTCAGAAGGGCCTCTCTGGCTTGCCTGCATGTACCTAATTTAGACCAGTATTCTTGGTGTTCTACCTTGGTGTTTCGTCGTAGTGTGTTTCGGAGCCAAGCAGGGTAGAATGGGCTCTGGTCCTTCCACTATCATCTCCAAACCCCCCCTTGCCAATTCATCGGCAGCGTCATTACCGCGTGAGTTGCTGTGTCCTTTGATCCACTGTAGGGTTATATCGTTTTCGATACATACCTGTGATAGGGCTCGATGACACTCGTATATAAGACCCGAGGTTACAGTGTACCTTTGAAGTACCTGTAGGACTGATCGACTGTCAGAGAGTATACGGATTTGGTGGTTATTTACCTTTCTAGATGTGGCCACCATACAGGCCAATCTCTGGAGTTGTTGTAGTTTAGCTATGACAGTGGATAATTTGGTCCGGTGGCCACCACACCACCGTGCGTGCATGGATTTTTTTGTTTTGTTTTTGTTTTGAGTCTCGGTGGGTAATTGATTTTGTTTCTTTCTATTAAATAAAATACATACTAACAAAAATATGAGATTGTTTATTTTCTACAAAATGCTATGTATGACGTCCGCTTAGTATGACGTGTTTGTTATGTCCCTGCGATGTCATTATAAACGGATTCCACTGTACTTAGACATTAACAAAACTTTCAGATAACACGGACCAGATAACCGTAAAAAGAGCTGGTCCTGTTTAAAATGGGAGGAATGGTCACTGTATATATGATGGCACCTACATATACACCATATGTATTATAATTTGGTGGAATAAGTTTTTGGATTACATACAACTTATCCTCAAGTTTTAATAATTAAGGCAGTCTTGAGTTTGTAACCCAAATGAAAATTTAACACAAATATATAGACAGCATTATTTAATTCATTCAATATGTGTGACAACTCAGCCTCCTGGGTAAATGTGTAAGAGAATAAAAATTCTTTATACTCAGAGGTAGTGTTATCTATTTCCAGATAAATCTAAATGAAATCCCATCCTATATAGAAGAAGCATTTGAGACAGAGATGAAGAGCAATATGTGGTATGAAGCATTAGAACTATGTAATATGTGCATCACGTCAACACAATACTTGTCTGCTAATGTTCTCAAGGACATTGTGGAGATTATGTTGGTAATTATTTATTTTGTGACTCAAATATGGATACAAAGCTTACTTTGTTTACATTAAATACAAAGTGAAAAATGTGAAATCGAAAATAACAGTGACGAGCAGGATTCGAACCTGCCTCTCCTGGATTCCGTCCAGATGCTTTGCCAATTCAGCCAGCGTGACCCTTGCTCCTGACTGCTAATTTCGATAACACATTCATACTTAACGTCTTTGGGTGACGCCTGCACCATCTGTCGGAAGTATTTTCATACATTATACCGACCAGGTAAAAAAAAAAAAAATTTTACAATTAAGATTTTACCTAATATTGACGCAAACCCTATAAATATTTAGATATTTTTATATATATTTTTAGCATTTGACATGCTTAGCAACATACATTAAACACAAAGTGAAAAACTACTTTGTTTACTTAGTAAATTCGTGACTTAGGATACAAGTGTCAGCATCCCCTTTCTTTCCTGCCACTAGGGAAAGTGCATTATTGGTGGTAGGGCTGGGTATCAAGTGGGAATACTCACTGGTTAACGGGCCTAAGCAAACCAGTAACACTGTGCCATGTGACTCATGAAGGACCTCAGCGTGTTGGTTGTAGGGGAGATAGCTGTTCACTCTTTCCACAAAATGAAATAAAGTAATGGTTACCACTTACCATCACGTGGGCAGTGGTCCTTACTGCTACCATAAGCTTTAAAATAAAAAACTAACTCTTAGCCTGCTGGCGGTGTGGGGCCGGCTTTAGAATTGTCCAACCCCTCTCCACCCATGGGAGTCGTAAGAGCCGACTGAGGGAATACCGGGGGAGTGGGCAGCAGCACTCCTTCGAGTATTAACAACATCCACTGCGATCGCCAACCCGCCTGCCAAGTGTGGCGATTACGGTACTATCCCCCATTCTTGGGGAGGCCTATGTCCAGCAGTGGACTGTAAAAGGCTGATGAATGGAACTCTTAGCAGTATTCATTAGTTAGAATAAGTGGTGGTGGTGAATATAGATCTTTTTTCTAAATGGGATATTTGTCTATTTTTTCAGAATGCGCATGAAGATGAATATGCAGAATGCACTGTGAAACAGTTACTAGATAAGTGTCAACAAACTTTGATGCTACATTTTAGCATACACCCACCATGTATTGTCAAAAGTATCAGAAATTGTTATAATAACTTCCTCACATCTCCTATGAGTCTCAAAGAGAATACATTTTCAGACAGAAATCATTATGAGTGCCATAAAGGTATTGTAAAGTATTGTTTAAATAGACTGGAATATGAATTAAGTATAGAAGAAGATGGACCCTTAATTGATAAACGTAAAAGTATTCCAGAGGAAATGAAAAACAGTGTAAGAGGTTTGTATTGGCAAAAGGAGAAATGTGATATTTTTGAATGTCTCAACAGACAAGAGCGGATAGAAAGACTGTTCACTGTATTGGAGAGTGTGATTGAATTGTTGCAGTTTGATTTAGCTGTATGGCATTCAAGGTAAAAAGTAGAATAAGTTTATTTATTAAAAAAACACAATAATTTCTAGAACTATTAATTCTAATTTCTAGATCTATCAACTCGTAATTTTCGAGGAAGGTATAGGCTAATACATCACGCTACAAACTAATAAGCCAACTAGTCTGTCTGAACTTCAAATGTTAAAAATACTAAATTATCCTTTTTGTCATAGTATTTAATTTCTTAAGTAATATATGTAAAGATGGAGGAAAATTCAGTATAGTTTAAGTATCTAGGGCATCTGGTGACCTCTGATTTGAGAGATGATGTACAGACCGAAAGGGAGCAGAGAGTGGTGCCTGTGATTTTTGTGGTGTTTGAGAAACGTTAAAATTCTCTAAAACTCTTCAAGGCATTTTGTATGTTCTTCTATACTAACAGTTTTTAGTAATTAAATTATATGTATATGAGCTATATTGATTTAATTAACAATATTGTATGCATGAAAATTGAATTTGAATTAAGTTTGATTTTGTTAATTTAAGGATTAATATTGTGGGTCTTTTTGTGGAAACACTCAACTGGACTGCCCTCAATTCTACTCAAAGCGGGATTTAGTGTGTCGTTATTAATGAATGGCCCCCCACTGCACATAGACTTTCATTAATTCATATAATACATAATGTTGATTTAAAGTAATGTTGCAGGTACACCAACAACCTTGGTCGTCACATTATGAGATCTCATAAACCACTAATGGCATATGTGCTATGGTCCAAAAATGTCCTGTACACTGGAGCTGTAACCAACATTTGTCGACAAATACTGAGGATCTTCACAGAAATTGTACATCTTAATTACCCCAGTGCAATGGTTAAGATTATTACAGTGAGTAGGACCTTATGAACTATTGTTCTTTATAGCAGAACTATAGCCATTTGAGCACTCTGACCACCATAACTACGATCCTCGACCAAGGAACCTATGGGTCAGGTATGTCCCCCAGGTATATTTGTCTGCATTACATAATATATGTAAAAGATATTTTGTTTATAAGTTTGGATGTGTGAGTTAATGTCGAAAACTACACATTCAATTAAAAACAACCTTTTACCAATGTTTACAACAGACTAAGAAGTTTCATATAATAGGTACCTATATAATATTATTTCAACAAAAGTGCTTTTCATGGAGAGCCAATCTCACCAAACCGCGAAAAGCGGGGTTAGGAACGCTGCCTTAACAGTAATTGATATTTAAATACTTTTTATAGGAAGGTTTTAGTACTTAAAAAGCGCTTAATAAAGACACGAGAGTGGGGCCGCGGGCACAACTAGTCATTTTAAAAATATAGGCAAGTTTAGAGCAATGCTTTCTACCAAGTAATTTTTTTTGTCAGTATTAAATTTAGTGTGATAACTGATAACAAATAATATAGAATATTCTTTTCAGCTTTGGCTTAACACAATGATTCAAACCTTTTACATATGTGAATCAAATTCAAACACTGACTATCCAAATACATCTAAATATTGTAATGTGTTTGCAAAAGAGTTCTACATAATTATCTCAGGTAAGAATTTCGTATGCAGATAGTATTAAGTGGTAAGCACCCAGGGTAAAACAAGCTTTTTCCTGCCTTAACAAAAAAATAAGGTAAAGCAAGCTCTGCGGTCACTGCCTTGAAGCAGGGGAGAGGGCCAGGAAGGAAGACCTTCCTTCCTGGCCCTCTTCCGCTGATCCGAGCGACTTGGACGGCACAGGCGCAAGTATCTGCGCCTGATCTTGCCCTAGCTGAGGCTGCGGGTAAATGGATTGGGGGACGTTTACAACACGCAAGACCTCCCACCGTAAAGGTGCGACGCTCCGCATGCGGAAGCGCTCAGTAGAGGGTACCCGAAAAGGATATGCCGCCGGCGGACCACTGAAGTACGTGCCTCATGTCACACAGTTCTAGAGACGGCACACGGCCCACACTACCCTGTTAGTTGCCTCTAACGACAGGGTGTTCAGTTAGGTGGATACATTTTTCCCGCCTTAACAAAAAAGGGAAAGGTTATGGTGTAGGTGGAATGAATAGAAAATAATATAGAGAAATTATGGGGAGGAAGATAGAAATGACCCCAGATATAGAACTCAAATTATTGGATCACAATTATTTGAGTTCACTTGTAACCACAGCATAGTGTTTTGATGCGCTTATAGACCTATTATAGTTTTTTGTTACACCTACAAGAAAGTGACATTTCGTTTGGCCATTCCCAATCTCCACATCACATTATTAGTCTTTACGACCCACGCCATCTATCGGATGCATTTACATGCATTAATCCAATATAGTAAGTTTTTATATCTGCTTCGCGATATCTTGGCCTGACTGGGGATCTAATTACACTTAAAACTGTCTTTGCATTCCTTGCTTTTATTACTAGGCTGTTACTGCCCTAATTAACAACACAATCATTTTTAAATTATTTCAGATCTGCCGTCTGATTCTACTATTCGTGTATTGGAACGAATTGAACCATCGTTTATGAGACACCTTATTGGTTTAATACATATAAGTGAGATTCTGTCTACAAGAGAAAATTGTATAATCAAAATTCTCATTAATTTCCTGAGACAAGCATGTTGGAAATCATACCAATGCCACAGTGGCAAGCCAAAATTGGCAAACTCATTATTTCCAAAATCTAATACAACTAAGAATAGGATCCGTTACTTATTAAAAAAATATTTAGATACAACATGCCTGGAATATACCAATACACAGCCTTGTGAAACAATGCAGATAGATAATCAAAGCACACCAAATATTGATCTGAATCATATTGTACGTTCTCTATACATAACTCTAGAGGCATATTTGAATGCGTTTGATATCCAGTCTGTCCAAGAAACGTGGAGTGATTTAAATGAACAGGGATTACATGAGACAAACAGTGACTGTAATTTAAATGTGAATAGTTTTTATTCAGTGACAGAATCTCTTATAAAAAAATACAGAAATATTCTTCAATCTAATAAGGAACTAGTGGATGTGTTTAGTGAGTTAATAATTAAGGGTGAACTACCGGAAGTCTTCAACATTTTTAAAAATATTGGATTTCTGGAGTCATAAATATACTGAAGACAAAAGAGTATTATTTCTACATCTGAAACCCATTATTATTACTACTACTCGTGCAGATAAAGAATGGGATTATAAATGGCGGCACATTGAGCCTGTACTGTCAGCATACTACGGCGTAACTATAAACAATAGTTCACGCAACATGAATACCGTTATTTTTTTGCTGTCTATACCGTTAGGTGTGAGTATAGACGGCGATAGTGTGTGCGCGAGAAGTAAATAGTGGCGACGCTATTTATAATCCCATTCTTTATCTGCACGAGTAGTAAATGAATATGGAATTGTACTCGTGCAAGCGAGTTTAGGTTAAAACGTATTAGGTATAGTCGAATTCATAATTATTAGCTACAGTAAAATGACATTAGCTAATGTCAGTTTGTGAAAAAATGTTGCCACGTTTATTTTAGTAGTATCGAACCTACTTCATTAATTTCGTTCATTCGATTTTTCTAATAAATAAACAATAGTTTAAAAAACTAAAAAACGCTTGTTTGACTAGCTGCTTTAAATAGTGTAAAAGTAGAATAGAATATTACAATAAATAATGATTTAAAAAAGCGTGGGATGCTGTTTACTATATCAATGAACTATTTGTAAAATTTGTTGTCAATCATCTCACGCTTTATTGCAATCATTAATGATAATATTACACACTTTTTAGTTCAGAGCTATGAAAGCGTTTTTTTTTTTTTCGTTTTTTAAATTATAAATTATTTTCGTTTTAGTCTCGAAACAGCATCAAAAGTACTTCAGCTTAAAGAAAAAGTAAAGCCTACTTAGCTGTGTAATATTTTTCATTTTAACTTTATACTACAACCGTGATTTTTTTCGCATACTTATCCAAAAAATATCAGTTTAGCTGGCTCACTTGACTAACAAAAAATAGCGTTTAAAGCTTAATTACTTTAAATTAATTTTACAAACAGATCCCTAATTCGAAATTTTATTCAAAAAAAATCAAATCCAGCCGGCCAGTGGAAACGCCTTATGATTCGCCACAAGGGCTTTCTCGAAGATGGTCTTCATAAGTTTAAAGCCAAAAAAGGAAGCATGGTTTACCACGAAGAAATGAATGCTCTATGATTTCAAGAGTGGGCCACTATTTTACCAAAATTGGAGCCTATTACTGTAGTTGTGATGAATAGCGCACCATATCACCCACGTAAAGTTTAAATATTGCCGAAAATGTATTGGACTACAACAAAAATTCAAGAGTGCCTAACAAGTAAAAATATTTAATTTGGATCAAACATGGTAAAAGTAACTCTTAAGGGCATAATTCGGCAACAAGATAATTTTTTTGAAAAATACGCTGTGCTCATCCACGGCGTATTTTGGCTGCCCAATTGAACATGGAATTACGGTGTTAATACCACTGCGATCTGAATCCTATCGGACTAGTTCAGGCGCTAGGGGCATGTCACAAAAAAGAAAAGTTTTATTAGGTACTGCAAGTATTATATTAGTGCAACTATAAGTGGTAGATTTAAACACTTGCCTTGTTTATCCCAGCATAAATGGGCCGGTGCTCGATCGGGGAAGTGCCACCCTTTCATAAAAGAACAGCGTGAAAATACGGTCCGTACTCCGTACTCGTGGTGAATGAGAGCGCCGGAGGCTCAAACTCCCGCTTTATACTCTCCTTATAATCCTTCCTCTCCACCTCCTATTCCTTTCCTTGAAGTTGGCGACAGGCGAGTGATGCCGGTGTTGCTAGCGGCTATACGCTCCGGTAACCGCTTACTATCAGGTGGGCTGTATGTACGATACGACCATAATAGAAAGAGTGGGGAAGTAGGCTATCTCTGGCCCATTCCGCGATATAATTACCTACCATACTTGCCCGTCTCAGGGTTGTCACTTTTGACCACCGAAGGAATGTAACATAGTTCCAGTGGCCCGCCTATAAAGGCGGAGAGACGGCACACGGCGGGTTTCTTTAGTGGGTGAGAGCCCCACACTACCCTGTTCGTTGCCCCCGAACGACGGGGTGTGCGGTTAGGAACATTTTTTCCCGCCTTAACAAAAAAGAAAAATAAAGGTTGTCACTTAGCTAAATTTTAATTCAGTGCCTAGACATTGGCAAAGGCCGGGTAGTTGTATTTTTTACTTGTAATCGTTTAGGTAAAACTGACCTAAAAACCTAAACCCTGAACACAGACGACACAACACAGATTATTTTAATTTACGATTATTACTTGGTCACTATACCTACAATACTGGGAAATCGACATGACATGACGTTTAGACAGCCAAACACACAGTAATAAGTTCTGCGATTATCACACATTCTTCATTTATTTAGCGGTGCCGAAAAGCCGTGACGCGCGAACCTTGTGCGGTGTTAGCCCCGACTGGCGTACTGAGAAACGGGTCGAGATTTTGTTAGTGTGCGTACGATACTATGGCGCACACATACAAGCCGCGCGCGGTGCTATTGTATGAAGATAACCTACTTCCCACTCTTTCTACTATGATACGACTATGGGAAGTAAAAACATATCACCCTCAGTATTATAGTGGTTTGGTTGGGTACAAAGTAGTACTTGTTTATTATCGGGAGCGAGCGGGTCGCTACTACCATATGCTGTAAGGGCTCTCCAGACCGAAATTTCGGTCATAGCGGCCAGTGTCAACAGACACTATTAGGTACTAAGTACCTACGCATATATTATAGTGCAGAAGTCCACCCCCTGTTTCCTCACTCAGATGGGACCAGAGACCTCATGATCTGCAATCGCACAGACCACCCGACCACCGACGAAGTTAATGGCAGTTTGATAGTAAAGTAGCTATTGTGGTAACTGAGCAAAAAGTTGATCACCGTTAGAATACTTAGAATGTACCTTACTCAATAGTATCGACATCGCATCGTGTCATTGTGATTGGTTGAGAGATCAACGTGGGTTGGCTGAGGGATTATTGCGACATCACGAGCCGGTTTCTCTACCAATCAAAAGTGAGACTATACGATTTAATGAGTTACATTCTATGGGCTCTGTAAGAACTCATCAGTTTCCTAAAATACTTATTACTTATTAGTTAGTGTACTTAGGGACTCTTTATTTTCTAATATACCTTTTATTTTTAATACATAACATCACGCTTGTATTCCGCGAAGGGTTAGGCAGAGGTGTATTACACACCCATTATTGTTAGAGCGGAAAAAAATTACCTAACTGCACGCCACGTCATGGCATAATATAATTTGATCTATATTAGAAGACCTCAACTCAAAAATAAACAAAAATGTTTCTTATTTTGAGAGTAAGTATATTCTTTTATATTTGTCAGGAGCATAAGATAACTTACATAGATGACAAGCAAACAATAGCTAATATTTCTTAAGACTTTCCATTGGAAATGTAGCCCCACAATTTCTTTAAACGAAACAATTTTTATTATGAGGCACCCATAATCATCATCAAGACAGTGGTATAAGAAACAATGTCACCAACAGTGAATAATTTTGTATTTTATAACAAATTAACAGTTTTAAAAATAATAGAAACCCAACATTTTAAGTCACACAAATCTTTAAAGTAATAATCCATCCCTCCATCAGCCTTTCATCATCCACTGCTGGACATAGGCCTCCCCAAAATGGGGGTTTTACCATAATCGCCACGCTTGGCAGGCGGGTTGGCGATCGCAGTGGTTGTTTTTTTAGTACACAGGGGAACGCTGCTGCTCAATTCCCCGGTAATTCCTTAGTCGGCTTTTACGACTCCCATAGGAAGAGATGGGGTGGAGCTATTCTTGGTGCAGGCCCCACACGGCCAAAAATTCCAAAGTAATAATCCATCCATCCATCAACCTTTCGAAGTCCACTGCTGGACATAGGCCTCCCCAAGAGAACTCCACAACATGTGTTTAGCTCATATGGGGGATAGTGCCTTAATCGCCACGCTTGGCAGGCGGGTTGGCGATCGCAGTGGATGTTGTTAATACTCGAGGGAGTGCTGCTGCCCACTCCTCCGGTATTCCCTCAGTCGGCTCCTACGACTCCCTTGGGTGGGACAATTCTAAAGCCGGCCCCACACGGCAATAATACCTACTAAAAACTATTTTTTAATTACTTGTATTACTAACATATAATTTTTATTTACATAGTTGGGTTTCTGTAATATAAACATTTATTAACTTAAATTGGGCTTCTGTAAACTGTACAGCTTTTACTATAATTTATTCTGTGACACCTTAATTATCCTAAAAAATAATTTGTGTAATTTATCATTTATACTAGCATTAGGCTTGCAGCTCTGCCTCAGTCAAAAGCTAGCACCCACTTGTAATATCAAATGATGTAGTAAGCACATAAATAATTCTGTGAAAAATAGCAGTCCCAAAAGTAACCTCAGTTTATCCTGGGTCCTTTGATGATTTGATATTTGAATAGTATACTATTCAACTATATACATATGCCAAATTTCATGATGATCTATTAAATTTCAATTAATAACAAACTCACTTTTACATGTTTTAGAATATGAAACAACTGGAATAACAAATAATATCCTACTCGGCACACAACTTGATTTGAGTAGTGGGAAAAGCATTTGTATATTTTTTTGTAGAAAAAAGATTTGCACTCATTTTTTATATAGTCACTCAATCCCCTAATATCTCAATATTATAAAAATTACATGCTCTTGATATCAAGCAATTGAGCAAAATATTGAGGTTATTTATTATTACAGGTTATTGCAATAAAACTAATATCAATAAAATAACAAGCCCCTTTTTCATTTTATAATTAGTATTTTGGCATAAAGTGTCCTCTTGCCTTCTTTGAACGTTTAGCTTTTTCAATATCAACATTTGGATATTCTGCCTTCAATTTCTCCATATCCATGTCAGGAAAGTGTTTTAATAAATGCTGCACATGATTAAAATCTCTGTTGCGAGCTTTCCTTTCAATGTTATGCAATTTTTCTTTATAGAGCCTATAAAACTTCTTGACACTCATGCTGCTTATGTAGCCATGTTCAATGTATGGCTTAACCCAACGCCTGTTCATAAATTTAGGTATATAATACTCTGACTTTTGATACTTCTCTGGTAACCCAAACAAGTTTACCACATCGTCCACTGGACGTTCACCAGTTTCTCCTGTTTCCAGTTGATAATATGCAACATTACGTTCTCTAATGACTTTCTCTACATTGTTCATAGACTCTTCCACTTTATCTATGCGTTCAGGATTAGGGAACAATTTATATTTATTATTACATTCATGTTCCATAGTATAGAGCATGTTGCGTTCTTTAAGAAGTACGTACCATAATTTGTGTAAATCCGTATTTGACTTTAATCTTAACTCGTCTAGTTTCCATGCTCTGCCAACTCTAATATTTGTTTCTAACCAATTTTTCTTTAGATCGAAAAATTCCATCAGGTCATATGAGGTATTCGTAGTATGTAAATCACGTCTGGCAAAAGTGGTAGCAGCAACGTTAAAAACATTTCGGGAGCGCAAACATCGAGTGATAGTATTTCTTAGAAAATTGCTAATTATTGTAGTATTCATATCGCAAATATAAAATAACCTAGATAATCAAGATTTATAATTAAATATTTTAGTATGATGATTAAATATCTTTCATTTCATTCGATAATTTTTTTTTGTCCATGCGGGACAGGCTAAGGTTTTAAACCATACCGCCTAGCAAAGAGTAAAGTAATACTACGAAGTGTAACCTTTCGGCTTTCAATACTTGATAATAAGAACAGAATAGACGGAGCCACGGCGTGGCCGCACTTGAAACAGCAATATTTTTTTAAATGTTTGGTTGACAAATATTTAACCATATTTGGGCAAATTAAACGATTGCTATAATGAGGTCTTTAACTTGGTCGTAAATAAGAAACTCTTCGTAACAAATATTTTATTGAAAATCACAACGTTTATTAAAATTATTATTTAAAAGTAAATCTATCACCCTTCTATTCATCCAACCATCAGTCTTTAAACGTCCACTGCTGTAAATTGGCCTCCGCAAGAGAGCACCAGCAACGGCTCCCTGCAGCTTTGACCATAAATTTGGTTCATCTGGTGAGAGGCCATATTACGCTGCGCTGTCCAATAAGTGGTTGCCACTCGAGAACCTTTTTCCCCAACGGTTGTCAGTTCGTCGAACGAAATGGCCTGCCCATTGTCACTTCAGCATGCAAACCCGGCGGGATATTATGTCGGATATCCACGTTCTACGGATCTCCGTAATAAGAATTTGATCACGAAGGGAAATACCAAGACTGAACCTTGATGCAAGATAAGTATTGTTGCTCCATAAATTGCCCTTCTGTTCGATATCTCATCTGGTAAATAATAATAAGTTATATTTAATAAAATAATAGTACACGAGAATACACTTAAATTAGCTTTTCTTTATTTTCTGGGTCAAATAAGTAAAGAATTATCATCCTTCAAGCGCTGATTTCATTAATTGAATTAGAAATTAGAGCAAATCAGTTTCTCTCAATTCTAGATTATGACTACCGCTGTAGTCAAAATTACAAAGACTTCTAAGGCTAATAGTGAAATTACAAAGACTTCTAAGGCTAATAATACTTACATGAACATATTCACTGGCAATGATTTTGCTCCCAACGTTACTATTTTCATAATGTTTATAATGAAACATCAACAAAATATCGTGAAACATATTTTGGGTATTTCGTGGGTTGGCTCGTTTTCCCGTAGCATCCGCCCATTTCAATCTCGCATCTGGATTAGAGGAAAACCTAAAATGGTAACTTTTTATCATCATCTCATAAAATATTACATATAAATTTATTAGTAAAGTTAAAATTGGGAAAATTAAATTCGCAATAAGGCAACACCGGAACAATTCTCAGTAATAGAAATTTAGCTAGTTTTGCGAGTGTATCTAATTAACAATTATTAATTTCGAGTAAAAAAGCCAATTTTATATCACCATAAAGCCTTCAAAAACCATCAATCATTTAAATTATATAATTTTCTACTACATATAAAATGAAATGTTATAGGTACCGGTATTTTTTCGCTTGCTGTAGCTTTTGTAGGCTAGTACACTATTTTAAAAGCACTATTATCACGTAGACTTTGTCTTAAAACACTGAATAACAAGTTACTTACTTATCATCACGCCATTTCCCTTGCGGGGTAGGCAGAGAGAACAGAGTGCCAAGAGGCTCTAACCTTTGTAGACATTTATCCAGATATATGATAAACAGTCTGGCTGATAGAACGCAGCCCTGTTTAACGCCGATATTGACGTCAAACCAGGGTGACATTCCATCATCCAGCCGTACACAAGCTATGCAGTCCATGTAGTTGGACTGCACTGCTTGTAGCAGTCTACCGCTAATACCATACTCCGGCAAAATGTCCCAAAGTTCCTTTCGTACAACAGCACAACGAACACTTGATCCATGCATCCTCGTCCACACCTGAAACCTTCTTGTGCCTCACACAAAAATTCATCAGACACCATCCTCATTCCCCTTTCAACAATCTTACCATACACTTTGGCTGCCAAACTGGTCAAGCTTATGGCTCTGTAGTTCGCACAGTCATAACGTGAACCCTTGTTTTTAAACAAGGGCACGATGATTGCGCTTCTCCAGTCCTTGGGAACCATTCCTGAGCTCCAACATAAATTGAGAAGCATCAGGAAGGAAAGGCAAGGCCAAGCTTGATCATCTCAGCAGGCACCATATCAATACCCGCTGCCTTACCATTTTTCAAACTTCTAATCACCCATTCAACTTCATCTATACTAATGTCATCAGAGGATGCCGATACCGAATGCTGATCTGACGTTAATATCTGTAAATCCCGAATTTTTATACAAATGTTCGATTATGTCAGTTGAATCATGACAGACAAAGCCTTTTTGACATCGTAACAAATACCAAAAACTGGCCACGGTGACAAAGACAAAAATCTATGACTTTGTCTGTTTTTAGCACCAGTAAATTGTATCTTATGTTTTCACTCATACATGTCAAAGAATTTTCTTCGCTCTGTTCATGGCCTAATAATACAGGCCTGCTCAAATCGCGAACTGACATACAAAATTTTGCCGTGTATACGTCATCAACAAGGCAAAGTTTGGTCTCAAATTTTTTTCTCCAAAATTTACCCACAAACCCCTTAAAGGTTAGAAGTCTGAAATAAAAAAGTATTGACGTAACATCGACCTATTGCATCGCGAAATACTCCACGCGCAGTTTTATTCGACCTGAGGAACGGTGCGGCGCGCGGGCGGCAGAGACGACGTGATCCACGTGTAAAATGGTATCGTGCGCAAATTTTACGCAATCTTATTGGTCGTAGAACATTAACAAAATAATATAAATTGAGCAGGATGTGTAAATAAATTCATTCCGTAACATTCAGTATTCAGTACCTACGATTACCGAGTTTCATTTAAGCTGATACCTCCAAAGTCTCTCCAAAGTGGTGACCCGACGAAGAAGAAACGCTCCTTAGTACAGCAAGAAGCCGAAATCCCTGCTTGAAAAAATCAAGAATAATAAATCAAGAAATAAAATCAAGATCACCGAACCTCTGGCCGATTCACAACTATGGAAGATCTCCAGAACAGCAACCTGAGCACTGAAGAATCGCACTCACTGTCAAAACAAGCTGCTGGTATATCGCTCATCATGCGTATACCACCCTTCTGGCGTGACAGACCTAGGCTGTGGTTCATCAGTTTCGAAGCCGCAACCAACGACCTGAAGAAAGGCCAGTCCCAGCTCGCCCAAATGGTGATCGCTCAACTCGAGAGACAAGACATCGAGCAAATAATGGACCTCCTGTACAACCCACCAGAGGCAAACCAGTACGACGCAATTAAGGAAAGGCTAATATCAGCTTACGAAGAATCAGACAGCCGCCAATTCCAGAAGCTACTGTCTGAGATGGAACTCGGCGATCAGAAGCCAACACAGTTACTCCGTCGCAAGCGAAATCTAGCTAGACACAAAGTACCCGACTCTACACTGAAGTGAACTTTTGTATTGTTACCCACATATTGATAGAAGTTTTTACTTAAACTATTTATCTCCTAATCACCGCAACCTTTACGTAATTATATCATGGCGAAGTGTGCGGCCTGTGGGAAGTTTCTCGCAGCAAAGAGTGCAGCTGTTTGTTCCAATATAACATGTGTGAACAAGTACCACTTTGGCTGTTTACTTTTGCCAGAGTCTACACAGATGAGTGGCAACTGGAAATGCCCGGAATGTAAAAAAAGGATTCCCAGAGGTGACAACAGTGCTACCCCCGTTAAAGAATTGACTGGTGATTCTAGTGATACCGCGCTAATCCTAACGCATGACCTCACGGTTGTCACTAAGTCGCCTGGGGATGTAGTAAATCCGGCAGACATAGATGTGGATACGGAGGTGACAAGTCAGATATCAGCGAGTATATACGAAGAAATAAGGTGTTCAGGTCAGAACGGAGAGAAGTCAAAAATGAGCTGCGTGAATATCGCCGAGAAATAGCAGAGCTTCATTCGTCGTATGGTGACTGCAATCGGCTTAGAAGTTAGGATCAAGATGTTAGAGAATAGGCCTGTAGTAGTCTCTTCAGACGATACAACGGTTAGCCAGCTCCAGCAGACGGTAACGCGGTTGCAGCTCAAGCTCAACGACAGAGATCAAGATTTGCTCAGCTCAGATTTAGAGATCACTAATGTGCCTGAAACCCCCGGTGAGAATGTCACTCACATGGTCAGAGGGTCAGAGGGATGGCCGAGTGCGAGTATGACGCATCGTTGTAAGGCTGGCGCGGCGTGCGACGTGGGATGAGCTGTTGCGAAGCGCGTGCGTGCGACGGGGGGCTACTTCAGCCGACCTGGGTCTGACCGAGCCTGTGCGCCGCTTCTATGTTAACGAGAGGCTAATGCGGACAAATAAACACCTGCTCTACCGCGTGCGCGAGGCTGCCGCACGTCTTGGTTGGAGATACACCTGGACGAAGTTTGGCCGGATACTGACGACACATGGTGACGGCAAGCCGGCCTATTATATCCGTACAGAGGAGGACTTCAATCGGGTTTTTGGAAGCGAATTTATTGCTGAAAAAAACGATTAAAACAGTAACTAAAAGTACTTCTAAAAATATATATTTTGTTTCGCATTGTGCCATTGTGTTTGAAATTAATATCTTATTGTTATATACTCATAGTCTTATAGAAATCTTATACCAATTATTCTCGACCAGTGTTGTGCTAAATATAGACTAGGGTTCGTTAAATTTTATAGCTTATTATTTAAGAAGAGTTGCAATTTATTATATAAATCACTATAAACACATGTCATATGTATATTCTGTTACACTTTTATTACATTACTCTATTTTGATCCTAGCTTATATTTATTATTTTATAGTATATATCTCTGTTACAATATTTCTATTACATACAAAATCTGTTACATCCTTAATGTACATTACATTACTTAAACAACTCAATTTGTACTTATTCTATTTCAAAAATGTGTAAAACTAAATATCTGAAGGTTGGTTTATTTAATGCGGGGTCATTGGGTACGCGTCATGAAGAATTCGTTGTGGCCATGGAGAACCTCTATCTGGACATATTGGCGATTAACGAAACATGGCTCAGAGAGTGTGAGGAGGGCCGAGCGCCCTCGTTAGTCGATTTCCGACTGTGGCACGTTCCCCACGCTTGCGGCGTGTGCGGCGGCCGCGGTGGTGGCGTGGGCTTCTATGTGCGCCACGGCCTTCGTGTGCACACTGTGCCGCTCCCACACACTGCCGACGTGGAGCAGATGTGGCTGCACCTGAGGATCAACGGGTGCTCCCTCATTATAGGTACTGCTTACAGGCCTCCGTGGTATAACGTCAATAGTTTTCTAGGCGCGATCACCGAGTCTCTCACATCCTTGACTAACACTGATAAGATCATTCTACTAGGTGATTTTAACATCAATTTTCTCTCCCAGTCCGACAACAAAACAATACTACCTAATCACTTCCTAGAATACACCAATCTGAATCAAATTATTACTCAGCCTACTCATTTTACGGACCATAGCGAGACATTAATTGATATAGTGTGTACTGATGCAAAGGTCACTTCAGTAACTGTATCCCATATACCCGAGCTTGGCCACCATGCAATTATAGCTGTAGAACTCAATTTTGAAATTGAAAAACCTGTACCTTACTGGGTCACTTACAGGCCAATCAAAGACATATTAATAGATATTTTTAGCAAAGACTTAGATAATATCCATTGGGCGAATGTTGAGACATCGAAGGATGTGGACACAATAGTCGCAACTTTTAATACTTACCTCTTAACGCTATTTGACCTTCATGCACCTCTAAAAAAAGATTTTATCAGGCATAGGTCTCACCCTTGGATTACAGATACAATTAAAACAATGATGAAACTTAGGGACAAACTTCATGCTCAATACAAGTCTAAGAGATGTGAATGGTTTCAAAGCTCCTACAAAGAGCTCAAGTATCTTGTCCGAGCAGCAATTGACCGCGAAAAGTATGTGTACTTTAATACCCAAATAAATAAGAATATTAATTGGCCTAAGAGACTGTGGAATCAATTAAAAACAATTATCAATATAAAGAAACGTCCAGGGGGGTTAGGCAGAATCTCATATCTCACATGTCGATCGTATCGTGATCACTGTGATTGGTTGAGAAACCGATGCGTGATGTCGCAATAATCCGTTGGCCAATCACGGTGATCTTTCAACCAATAACAGTGGTCACGATACGATCGACATGTGAGATATGAGATTCTGCCTAACCCCCCAGAACATGGATTGTCCCACTTTTGCAGCGAGCCTGACGTTTTAAATTCGCACTTCTTGGATGTCCCTGGCAATGGAAAAGAAATTATATCGCATTTAAATTATTATGAATTCCATCGTTTTAGCAATAAAACATATCAATTTCAGACAGTAAATGAGATAGCAGTGTTAAAAGTTATAAGTGATCTCAACTCTAATTCTATGGGTCCTGGATCAAATCTCCTTGGACATGCCGATGTTGACACTTCCACACTCTCTTGCAGCGATAACATCCGTTATCAACAGGTCTCTGCTAACTTCGACCTTCCCGAGCATATGGAAGATGGCAATTGTCCAACAAATACCGAAGAATACAAAGCCATCCTTTTTTTTTTATTTAAGGTGGGCAAAAATGTCCTACCGCACACCCCGCTGCCCGGGAGGCAACGGGGTGTGTGGGGCTCTCACCCACTAAAAACCCACCGTGCGCCCTCACCCGCCCTTGCTACGGCGGATCACGGGAACCGCGTCGTTTCTCCGCGATCCGCAGGCGGCAGCCCCTTCGGGCACCCTCTCTTGTGCGACGCCCCGCGCACTTGGGTGTCACACCTTCGCGGTAGGCTTCTGCGGACGGCAGGGTACTCCCCGACTCCACCGTCCTCCACTCGGCTAGGGCGGCATCAGGCGCAGGTAAGCGCGCGCACGTCGCCCCGCGCGCCGGCGGCGAATCGGGTCCGCGAAGGAGGATTCCTCCCGGGCCCTCTCCGCCGCCTCCTTCCGCGAGATGACATCCTCGCAGAAGGCGGCGACCGCGGTCCAGGCCCTGTCACTGCCAACCATCGCTCGCGCAACGGCCGGCAGCGACAGGTCGACGCCTATGACTGCAGCGAGTTCCCGGCGCTGCACATCCCAGGCCGGGCACGACTCGAGCGTGTGCTGCGCCGAGTCCTCGCCGCAGTCGCAGTGGTGACAGCCTGGGGTCGACTCCCTCCTAGCGATCGTGTGCAGGTATTTGCCGAAGCAACCGTGCCCCGACAAAACCTGCACCAACCGGAAGGTGAGGACCCCGTGCTGCCGCCCTGCCCATTCTTCCAAGATCGGCTGGAGCGCCCCCACGGTCCAGAGACCAGCCCGGGGCGTCTCCAGCCGAGACCTCCACTTTAGGAGGGTGGCGCGGCGGGCATCTTCCCGCCACGCTGAGATTGCGCTTGGCGAGGGGCGGCTGCCCCCTGCCCGCGCCGTCAACGCCCGCCGATAAACATCGGCGAGCACTTCCGCCTCCAGATCCCACGGGGGGGTTCCGGCCAACGCGCAGGCTGCATCGCACGAGACCGTGCGGTACCCGCGTATTGCCCTGACCGCTACGACCCTCTGTGGACGCCACAGAAGGGCCCTATTGCGAGCGGCCAGGGACTCCGCCCACACGGGCGCGCCGTACAGTGCCATCGACCGTACTACCCCCGCGTAGAGTCGTCGACACGCGAGACTCGGTTCGCCCCAATTCAGCTTTGGCGCAAGACGGCGGAAGTGCTCGTCAAAGTGCCACCGTCCATCCAATACCAGGCCCAGGTATTTGATGTGGGCCTGGATTGGAAAGCCCACACCGTTGACCGTTATCGAGGCGCCGGCGGGTGGGCCACGTCGGAGCCCATGGAAGAGTAGGGTTTCCGACTTTTCAAGGGCCACCCTAAGCCCCAGCGCCTCGATCCGCCTGACCACCTCCGCGGTTCCTCCGTGTATCTTGAGGATGCTTACATATTACCCAATACTCAATCTGGCTTTCACCAGAAGCATAGCACTTCCACAGCACTTCTCGATGTAGTGGACAATATACTGGAAAGTAGGGACCACGGCAAGGCAATACTACTAGTCCTCCTTCATTACTCGCGTGCTTTTGATACTATAAACACTTCACTCCTCCTGTCGAAGTTATCATACTATGGATGTGATAGTGCTAGCATAAAGTGGTTTAACAGTTACCTGTCCGGGCGATCTCAGTATGTTCAAACTAAAGACAAGGACGGTAATAACTTGACGTCTTCTCCAAAGCATGTGAGTAGGGGAATTCCACAGGGATCCATTCTCGGGGCCACTTCTTTTCATTCTGTACACAGCCGATATACCTAATTGTATTGTTAATTCCAACTTCCATCTGTACGCGGATGACCTCCAATTATATTTGTCTTAACTTCCACAGAAATCTGAATCAGCTGTAAATATGTTAATCGCTTGAAACGCGTTAGACTCCCGGGAGTCTCGGATCAATGACCTCGACAATTGATAAAAAAGTCCAAAAGAATCTCCAAAGCTTGCAATAAGACTCAACATCGCAAAAAAAAAAAGGGCCGAGCCGCGCGCGCGGTCGCAAAAAAATTTGGCGCTAAAAATTTATTTCCTACTCCTTAACTTTCAATGCTATCCACTCTAAAATTTTTGCCCGATACAGACTGTTCATTCTACAAGCTGTTCATGATTTTTGCCTAAGCCTATATATACTGTATCAACGAGAAATAAATCCCAAACGTAAACGTCAGCCAGTTGCGTCAATGGACTCGAACGGGACGGTAATAAAGTCGAGATTTCAACGCGAAAGTGAAATAAAATTAAAGTTTGTGAAAAGTTTTCGCTTTATAAAGTCAGTGTTATTATAATAATTAGTGGATAGTGTTTTTAAGTGTTTTAGTGCATAAAATAGTTATTATACTTGACAATAAACATGGATTTTTCAACAATGGGTAAGTAGTTTTTTTTTTAGATTTTTTTTAGAAAAATACGGCCACCCGTTGCGGCGCGTGGCCTCTCGCGGCGCCGCGTGGCCTTGGCGCGCTATTGGCCGGCACGTGTAAGACTCCCGGGAGTCTAACGCTCGTTTAGAACTTGTTGAAATAATAGTAAATAATAATCCTGTCAGTTGACGGGTCTCAGATTGGTCAAAGAAAAATTGCCTAATGTTGAACCCCGAAAAATCTAAATATATGGTAATAGGCTCCAGAAACATGTTAAATAACCACCACAAACATGACGGGCCTCGTGACGTGGTCGGTAGTGTAACCGACTTCCGTGCAAGAGGTCGTGGGTTCGATTCCCACTCAGGACAATTATTTGTGTTCATCACACAGATAATTGTACTGCGTCTGGGTGTTTTCTATCTATGATATGTATGTATTTACAAAAAAAAGTAGTATATGTATTATATCCGTAATCTGGTAACCATAGCACAAGCGTAAAGCTTAGTTTGGGACCAGAGGACGTTGTGTGAAAATGTCCGTAAATATTTATTTATTTATTTATTTACAACTTACCTATCATAATCAATGGTTGTTCTATAGCACAAGTGCAGGAAACTCGTAATCTGGGAGTGATTTTTGATGGCCAGTTACACTTTGAGACTCACGTAATAGAGGCAGTACGTAACTGTTTTTATAGGCTTAAATTGCTGTATCATATTCGTCCCTACATCAGTGTTGATCTACGCATCTTGCTATGTGAGACATTAATACTGTCCAAACTTAATTATGCTGATACTGTATATGGGTCATGTATTCTCAGCAGATCTGAGAAACTTATTCAGAGGGTGCAGAATGCCTGTGCTCGATTTTGCTTTCGTGTTCCTCCACGGTCTCACATTACTCCCTTTCTCAATAGTGGTAATTTAATGAAAATGTCGGCCCGCAGGAAGCTTCATTTAGCTGCCGTTGTTTTTGACATCATCATATCCAAAAAACCTAAATACTTATATAACAAACTTACATGGTCCAGAGATTACAATAAAAAGAACACTAGGGCGTCTAGGGCGTCCACTCACTTATTATTGACACCTAGACACAGAACTGCAGCATTTCATGGAAGCTTTAAGTTTGCAGCTACCCGCTGTTGGAATGATCTTTTACCGCCATTCCACTCCATCAAAACACTCAATAGTTTTAAAATCAAATATAAAAAGTACCTACTCGACGTACAAAAGGAGTCAAAATAGGGTATAGATATAGGTTATGCTTACTTATGCACAATACAAGCTACTTCCCGAAATCTCATCTGTGTGGAATTTAGTTATATATTGCTTACCAGTGCCAGTGAACGTCCCGTTCAAGTTGGCCCAGTTGTTTTGGAGTCTGGCCGGTATATACAGACCGACAGAGGCTTTAAAGAACTGGTAGTTTCGTTGTAGGTAACATACTATATACTTTTACATATCAAGACGTCAGGTAGAAAAAGACACTTCAATTTTATTTACTCGTATAACTAGATAGATAAATAGTCACAGTAATGTATAAATCATTAAACATATATTTTACAATATATTACATATATATTACAATAATTCTTACTATAGGTACAATGATATTATCTATTACATTTACACTGGTTATTAGCCTTCTTTGAAATTTATATAGTTTAACACCGACTAATATGGACTCGTCAATTACTTATGCTTTATTTCTATTAACACAACGTGCCGTGGCGGCCGGTGCATGCATTTGTAAGGTTTTACCTGAAAACCAACGCTCTAGTGCTTTAGTGCTGCAGCACATGCTGAGGTAGAACCTATTTTGGCTTTCTAATTTTAATTTTTAGTATAATATTATATCATGTAATAACTATGAAGAAACCAAAATAAATGCTTTTCTTTCTTTCTTTCAACTAATGTTGACCAATCACCTGCTACCACACATACGCTCTGTACTTGCTGTCAGCGATACCTTCAGCAGCAAAGCCACATTAGAAGAACTCGCACTACTTGCTGACAAGATGCTAGAACAAACAGCAGCAACGGAAGTAGCAGCCATCCAGTCGCCTGCTACATCATCACCATCATCTTCACATCAAGCGGATACTCTGTGGGCTGCTCCCACATAAACACAACATACACTTCCACTTCCAGTCATCAATCATCATACACACACAACACACATACATACATCACACATAAATACCTTACTGCTACACAAAACACTCATCCGGTTCTCGCCGGCCGTACAGTGAAAACGCGCCCCTACAACGGCCGCTATTGTTATTACCAAGAACAGCTGCGCGCGCGCGCCTCCCACCGCGGCGCGCCAGTCAGAACTTGTATCCGACGCAGAGCGCACGCCGCTCGTACCTCCGCCGCGTACCTACCCGCTCTTGCTTTTTGTGCTTTGATTGCTGTATTTTATATGTGTACTGTGATAAAAGCTTGTGCTACCGTGGAAATATACTTTTGCTACTTGTAGGGCTGTCGTTTCCATCCAACTGCTCGCCGACCCGCTCAACACCTTCCTGACACACAGGTAATACCTTTACAACCTAAACTGGTGACCCCTCAAGAACACCATGAGCGACAGCAGTGATACCGCTAAATCGGCTGGGTCAAATGTTACTACACGTCGACCAAAAAATATGCGAGTGTCCACTGACCGGTCCGGCGACATCCGGCAATCTAAATTGAAGGTTCCGGCATTTTCACTGGATGACCCAGAACTTTGGTTCGCATTGTTGGAGGGCCAATTTGACGCCTTCGGCATCACGGAAGATCACGCAAAATACCAGAAGGTTATAAGCAACCTGGATATACCTAGCGCTAGAACCGTGAAAGACTTAATTTTAAAGCCCCCGCATAACAACCGGTACCAAAAAATCAAGAGCGAGCTTATCAAACGCCTCAGCGCCTCGCACGAGAAGAAGGTCAAGCAACTGTTGACACACAAGGGACTAGGTGACCGAAAGCCATCACAGTTTCTCCGGCACCTACAGGACTTGGCCGGACCAGACGTTCCGGAGGAATTCCTGCAGTCGATTTGGAGCAACCGCCTTCCTACCAGTATCCAGTCAGTGTTGGCATCCCAGTCCAATCAGAGCCTAGAGCAGCTGGCAGACCTGGCGGACCGAATCCAGGACATAACACCACCCGCAAATGTCGCGGCAGCCTCAACATCCGGCATGGCTTCCAACGCTGTCTCCAGTGAGATTGCTGAACTACGGCGAATGGTGGAGCGACTGGCAATGAAGCTCGACGAGCGCACACGAGCCCCACGCGATTTCGACCGATCTAGACCACATCAGCGCCAGGCATCCACGCGAAACAGGTCCAGATCCGCGTCCAGCTACCAAAGATTCCCCGTCTGCTGGTACCACGCGAAATTTGGCTCAAAGGCGAATAGGTGCCAAAAGCCCTGCGACTATAAGGCGGGAAACGCGATGGGCAGTCAGTAATGGCGACGGACTTTGTGACAGACCGCAGCACGAAAACGCAGTTTTTGGTCGATACTGGCAGTGACCTCTGCGTTTTCCCACGGTCACAGCTGCGAGAGCGCCGTGAATCTACGACCTACAAGCTTGCCGCGGCCAACGGGACGACCATAGATATCTACGGCTACACGCACTTCAACCTGAATCTAGGTCTCCGCCGTGAATATTCCTGGCGATTTGTAGTCGCAGATGTAACTAAACCTATTATAGGCGTAGAATTCCTTAGTTTTTACAATTTAACTGTAGATTGTAGTAATAAAAAACTTATTGATAATGTGACCGCCTTAACTGCTCCAGCTTCACTGGCTTCTAATGCTAATAGTGTCTTGTCTGTTAAGGTTCTGACTGGCGATTCGCGGTACCACCAGCTACTGTCGCGAGAGTTTTCAGCCATCACGCGACCGGCGGGCACACATCGCACAATCCCACACAACACACAACATCACATACGCACCACCTCAGGTCCCCCTGTTTCATGCGCACCCAGACGACTAGCTCCGGACAAGTTGAAGTTGGCAAAGGACGAATTCGCAGCTATGCTTCCCCCACCAAAGGATGTCAAGTCGTTAAGACGCTTTCTGGGCATGGCCAATTTTTACAGGCGATTCTTGCCTAACTCCGCTCAGATCCAAGCACCACTTAACGCTCTTCTCATGGGGGCAGTCAAAGGCTCTACACCCATCACTCTAACCGGCGACGCTCTGAAGGCTTTCTCGAATACGAAAGAAAGCCTTTCCAATGCAGTTCTTCTGGCACACCCAGATTGCCGAGCTAAACTTGCATTGGTTACAGACGCGTCAGACGTGGCTATGGGGGCAGTCTTGCAACAGTTGCAGGGCGACGTGTGGCAGCCTCTGGCATTCTTTTCCCGGAAGCTGAGCCCGTGCCAGCAGAAGTACTCGCCGTACGACCGCGAGCTTCTCGCAATATACGAGGCCATAAAACACTTCCGGCATATGCTTGAGGCGAGACATTTTACGGTTTATACCGATCATAAACCGATCAGTTATGCCTTCCACGAAAGGAAGCATAACTGTTCTCCAAGGCAGTTCCGGCATTTGGATTTTTCACAGAATACACAATTATAGTAAAGGCTTCGTCGCAAGCACATCTATACCAAATTTCAAGTGGCCACATCCCGTAGGTACCTAGCTCGTTTTTTGATAAATCTAGGCAACAAATTATCTGTGACCTAAATTTCATACAAATCTTTTGAGCTGTTTTGCATGTTCAGTGACAAGTCTTTCATTTTTTTTATTGTTATGATGGCAGACGAGCCACGGCCCACCTGATGATAAGTGGTAACCGTCGCTCATGGACTCAACTATACCGGGAGTAGATATAGTCAAGACACTGCGCACCATTCAATTTCTCAGGTGTGAAATAAAAGAATAAACTGCTATCTTCTGCTACAGCCAAAATACACTGACGTGCTTCCTAACCGTTCACACAGAAGACGGTCGACCCGTTTGGGCCCGCTAGCAAGTGAGTACTCTCACTTAGTACCCAGCCCTACCACCAGTAATGCAATGGGTGATAACTGCTTACTTCCCTTAGTCTCTTTATACGACACCCACGGGAAAGACCAACCATTACCTACTTTTAATGCAATTATTTAACTTTTACGGTAATAGATTAATATCCATCCATCCATCCATCAGCCTTTTAAAGTCCACTGCTGGACATAGACCTCCCCAAGAATGGGGCATAGTGCCGTAATCGCCACGCTTGGCAGGCGGGTTGGCGATCGCAGTGGATGTTGTTAATACTCGAAGGAGTGCTGCTGCCCACTCCTCCGGTATTCCCTCAGTCGGGTCTTACGACTCCCATGGGTGGAGAGGGGTGGGACAATTCTAACGCCGGCCCCACACGGCACGCTAACGCTAAGCTAGCCGCAGAAGGAAGTATGGGATTTACTCGAGCGCGGCAGATTAACATATGGGAGGATACCTTGCATCCTGCTGAGTACCTGTACCATATATATAAGCCCTCTATATAGTGACGTGCGTCTAGGGCAGCCCATCAGTTATTAGTAAAAAAAAATCAATGGTCAGAAATATTAAAGCGCGTCAGATTAAGATAAGGTGGGTTAATTATGAGCTAATTAGAATATATTTTGAAAATCTGACGATTTGAGCGTGACGAAAGGGAGTGGGAGGGTTACAAAGTTGCAAAAAAAAACGATATCTTGACATTCTCGAGCGTGGCTAATTTTTTATTTATTTTGAAGGAAATAATTTAAGGATAATGAAAAATATATCTGACGATTTCCACAAGCCGAAGTAACAAAAATTCGTTGTCGATGGAAAATTCAAAATGATCTGGTTGCAGGTGATCAATTGCCGAAAGCGTATGAAGATGTAGTTATAACACCTGATATTCTTGAGGATACTCCAGAATCAGGTATATCTTTTCTCCAATAATTAAAAAACACATTATTCATAACAAAAAAATATTGTACTTTCTGATATTTACGCGAATGTTACACATTTTGAAATAAAACTACGTTTACGGAATCTATCGCGTTTATCTATCGTGTTTTAGTTTTATTTAAAAAAATATATTGGATATTTTAATGATTTCTTGTTACAATCTGAGGATGAAATCGAGCTAGAAGAGGAAGATGTTTCTACGGATGAAGATTAATTAATCAATTAATTATAAAAAAATATATTTATTTTTGATTTTTTTAGTTATTCTCTTATAAATACAAGTATTCTACTTAAAAAACATACACTTTTTTGTTTGCATGCTATTTCCTGAGCGTTTCAATTAATTATGTACAATTATTAAAAAAAAGATTAAATTTTTTTTTTATTTGTCAGATTAGGATCCCTCAAGGTAATCGTCAGATTATGAGACAGCACGTCTAGGACATAAAGATGAACCATATATATCTTAATCTGACGCCCTTGAGTATTTCAAAATGGCGATTTTTGCACATTATATTAATGACCGCGAGTTTGCGTCACATCGAAATCGCCAGATTATTGAATGAGAGCTTTTTTTAGGTTCACTTAACATCCCCTTAGAAAATCTGACGCGCTCGATTAAATTTTTTTTTCATTTTCAACCCTTACGTACGACCACCCGCATCATGCAAACGATCAGATTAACATACATACATTATTAAAAATACGTAGGATATTGATGATATCAATATATGACGCGCTCGAGTATGTCCATGCAACAGTTTTCTTTTACATATTTGAAAATCTATAGCTGCTTACCCCACTAATGAAAATTATACATTATATAACATTTTTTTCTTCTTATCATCTAAGCTTTGCAACCCAATAGGTCTCCATGACGCTCGAGTAAATCCCCAATTATCATCGTCGGCTCCTCTATTATAATGTGCTAGGTAAGTATTTTACGCTGCGCTGCGGCCCGCTCCGCCCCGCTGCGGCCCGACATATTGTGCTCGAACCTTAAATATGATGTGTCCAATACGCCAAACTTAAGTTACTCTTTATTTGAGTATAGGTAAACAAACAGTGATTGATGATAGAGTAAATAATCAGTGGGCCTAGCCAAGTTGCATTCTATGATCGCTAACGCTAATACAAAACTATTTTAATATATGGGAGTTCGACATCTTTAACCATAGATAAAGAACCTATATTTATCTAAGTCTTTAACAATATAAAACATAGCTGGCGAGTCGTGGGTGTGTAATACACCTCTGCGTACCCCTTCGGGGAATACAGGCGTGATGCTATGTTTTAACAATATTTATAACGCTAAGTCACGTGACTTAACGTTAAAGATGTCAAATTTCAATACATTTTAATAGTTTTCTATTAGCGTTAGCGTGCCGTGTGGGGCCGGCGTTAGAATTGTCCCACCCCTCTCCACCAATGGGAGTCGTAAGAGCCGACTGAGGGAATACCGGAGGAGTGGGCAGCAGCACTCCTTCGAGTATTAACAACATCCACTGCAATCACCAACCCGCCTGCCAAGCGTGGCGATTACAGCAATATCCTCCATTCTTGGGGAGGCCTATGTCCAGCAGTGGACGTTAAAAGGCTGATGGATGGATGGATGTATTAGCGATGGATGGATTATTAGGTTAGCGATCATAGAATGTACCTTGGCTAGACCCACAGATCTAATGACATGAGTTTTGTTGGCCTTTCCCTTCTGTGAGAATCTAACAGCGTTCTGTTCCAATATTTAGCTACAAGGAGACCTAGTACCTATTGCACAACTAAAATTCCATACTTACATCTTTTCCTAATTATTTATTGTGATAATGTAATGACAGTAAATGTAGTCATTTCATAGAAATTGCTTAGAGCCTTAGAGTGTACGACCAATATAGTAAGTTTAATTTTCAATTAAAATGCATACTATTGCATATATATTTCGTTAAGACAAAATTGATGAGGAAATTGGATATGACCGCAAGGGAGTACGATAGCTCAGTGGATTAGAGCACTTCCCCGGAAAGGAAGGGACGCAGGTTCGATTCCCGCTCTTACTACAGTTCTCAGTTCCTCATTCACAAAATAAATAATAACTTGATATATCATATGTCAATTTCATCAAAAGTTGTTGTAATATAGGTAATCTATCTCCTACGTCCGTAGTACGTACGTTTTTGTTAAGGCGAGATAAACTCTACTTACCTATAACAGCACACGCCGTCGTTAGGGGTCTCTAGTTGACCACTGAAGGAATGTAATATGGTTCCGGTGGCCCAGCAATATAGGCGGAGAGCCGGCACACAGCGGGTTTATTTAGTGGGTGAGGGCCCCACACTACCCTGTCCGTTGCCCCGAACGACGGGGTGTGCGGTTAGGTACATTTTATCCCGCCTTAACGATAAAAAGGGGTCTCTAGTTATTGCGCATTATCTATGGTTCAGGGCAACGGATATGCTGTTGTCCTGATCCAGTAAATAAACTCGCTGTATGCCATCTCTCCACTTGTATTCTTGCACCATTGAAACAGAGTGACATTATTTCAATCAACCTAATACCTACGTTCTAGAAATATAATTGTGAAAGTCCATGGCTGGAAGCTATAAATCCGCTGTTGAAAATTAGTGAGTGGCAAACAAGCATACGGCCCACCTGATGGTATGCGGTTACCATAGCGTATGGACGATAGTATCAATCGCGCGTCGCCTTCTACAAGGAAAGGGATAGCAGGTGGATAGAAAGGATAGTAGGTAAGGAAAATATAGGTTGGATCAGTGCCGGATTAAAGTAACTTGATGCCCTAACCACTCTTCCCCTGTGGGCCCCCCTATCCTTAGGTAAACTACAAAGAATTAATTATAAAAAAAAATGTTAATATATATCGTATGTATGTGTTGTTTCTCCTGCCCTTATCCCATGCTAAGTGGGGTCGGCACAACATGATTTCACATTTTGCCCTAAGATTCGGCTATATTATCAACCGACTTCCGAAAGGAGGAGGTTCTCAATTCATCTGTATGTTTTTTTTTGTATGTTTGTTACGCGATTATTCCGCCAATTATGAATCAATTTTAATGATTCTTCTTTTGTTTGGTAGATGATACTTCAGACGCCCCATTTAAATTTTATCAAAATCGGTTGAGCGGTTTATAAAAAATAAACAAAAATCTAAAAAGTTGTTAACATTGATGAGCTTTTTACGTTTACTTCAAAACATCTCTGTCCAATAGCAGCAGTGCGTTTAGTTGGCGTACCCATTTTATTATATAGGGTTTTTCAACAAGAACTTTGTTTTTTAAATCAAAATAAAACAATAAATTTAGATGATAGTGATTACAATTTTTATTTTGTTACAATAAGTCCATCCATCCATCCATCAGCCTTTCAACGTCCACTGCTGGACATAGGTCTCCCCAAGAGAACGCCACAACAAGCGGTCCTATGCCGACCGCATCCAACGGCTCCCCGCGGCTTTGACCAGATCGTCGGTCCATCTAGTGGGGGGCCATCCTACGCTGCGCCATCCAATACGTGGTCGCCACTCGAGAACCTTTCTTCCCCAACGGTTGTCGGTTCGTGAGCGATGTGGCCTGCCCATTGCCACTTCAGCATGGCAACCCGGCGGGCTATGTCGGTCACTCTCGTTCTCCTACGGATCTCCGTATTATGGATTCGATCACGTAGGGAGATACCAAGCATAGCCCGCTCCATGGCTCGCTGAGCGACATTGAGCCTTGATACGAGGCCAACATTCAGAGACCACGTCTCTGTTCCGTATGTCATCACTGGTAACACACACTGGTCGTAGACCTTCGTTTTCAGACACTGCGGAATATTGGACGAGAAGATCTTCCTTAGCTTCCCGAACGCTGCCCACTGTTACAATAAGTAAAGTTTGGCAATAATGAATGACAAATAATATCTGGTAAATGCCCACCACCACCACGGTTAAAAATGTCGATTCTTTCATCAGTTTTTAATCACTTTTTGACAAAATGTTGGGTTTATTTCGTTAATCACATCACGAATTTTGAGTTTTAAGGCTACAATCGATTGGCTTCGTATAGACTCTGTTTTTAACATAACCCCACAAAAATAATCCAGCAGTGTTAAATCATATGTTTAAGCTGGCTGGTCGTGAAATTATGCGATCGGCAAATTTAGTTTGCAATAAATTCATTGTTTCGGTGGCTGTAGACGAGACATTTATCAGATATTATTTGTCATTCATAATTGCCAAACCTTACTTATTGTAATACAATAAAAATTTGAATTATTATCACTTAAATTTTTTTTTTTTGATATAAAAAACAAAGTTCTTGTTGAAAAACTCTGTATATGTATGAAGCCTTTCTTTACGGTCTTCGGAAGGCTCTCCGAGACGCTTTGCTCTATTTCTTTCTCTACTGCGCTTTAGGCGCTCATCTTTGTCATTTTTATACTCCTGTGCTCGACGTTTTCTCACAAGTGATGCACTCAAGGAATCATGTACCACCTACTCTAAAACGCACGTATTTTATAAAAAACCACAATAGCAAAAAAATAATTATTTTTAAATAAAAAACCCGCCCTTAAAGGACACCCAGGAACTAAAAGCAAAACATAATTGGTATTTACCATGGACGTATAAGAAACGGACAACGTCTCGCTAAGACAGAATTGAAGCAAGGTAATGGCGGCGGCTATCTATGTGTGAGTGAATTTAGGGATACCATGTTAGCCAAATTTACCCATTAACAAATACAGATTGACAGACAAATTTATTGGAAATGTATATAAAATATACCGTATTATTTGAAAAGGTTAATAGTAGCCAAAAACACTGTTTTACTGTATTTTTTTATTTAAAACTTACTGCACAAATCTGTATGAAGATAGAGTATAGTAGTCACAAGTAGTCACAACAAATCTTTGCGTCTTTGATGTTAGGCACAGAGCGCGAAGTGGGAATTTTGACAGAATCATACGATAAGTGCTGACCAATTCAAATGTTATTACTTGATTAACAAAACAATCGAATGAGACCATAATGTTTTCATATAGTATTTAGGTTCTATTTTTTTTTTTAAATCAATAAAATGTAGGTTTACGAGCGTTTTCAGTTAATAAGCTTTAATCTAGATTTAGAAGAGTTCACATCTTACGGTCGATGGTCGATAAAATTATCGATTACACTTGTTAAATTATAATCGAACATTTTTCGATGAATGCAAACTGTAGAAGACGCACATGCCTTGCGACACAATAATGGCTACTACGCAGCGTCTTGCAGTCAACTTCAGAGACACTTGTACTTGTTGTGACTACTGTAGGTATATAGTAAAAGAAAAAGATGTTTGTTTACTTTTTTATTATAAGTACCTAATGTCTAACATCCCATAAGCTGAGTAGTTTTTTTTATAATGTTGTCTTTTACTTTGAGGGGTTCTTGTAATTCCCTCTTATTTTGAAATGTGGTGAAATCGAATTGTTAAATATTTTTTCACTATATTTTTAATTAGGATTATTTTATGTTCTGTTCCGGCGAATGTGTATGGACACAGGTAATGGGGCATGCCTCAAGAAATAAAAGTTTTAAAATGGCTAAAATTAAATAATTATTTAGGTACTGACGGGCTAAAGTTGTTGACACTGCAATGGTAGTTGAGATATATCGAGTATGTTATAAACTAACGAAATAAAATGATGCTACTGGTTCACCTTATTGATTGTAACAAAAAGATTCTTAGTAAATGTAACAGACTCAGATTCTCAAATAATAATTCAGAAATAAATAGTGATTAAGAAAGTTCTCTTTTATTTATTTCCATTTTGACTAAAAAGTTAATAAGCAGACAAATAGACATATACGGTGGGCATCTGCCACCTTAGTTTTATGTCGCTTTCGTTAAATGCGATTTTCTTATGAACATAAATAACACTCGCAAATGCAATTTTATTACGTTAAAACACATTAAAATAGGTATGATTACTATAATTTAGATTTTGTAAAAGCCACTACAATAATAAATTCATGCTACTTATACTACTGACCAACGCAAATTCAAATTAATAAACCATCAGAAAATTTATTATAATAAAAAAATATGAATAATGTGTTTTCGATACCGCAGACTACAACAACACTATTAACGCATGGACTTAATAAAAAGAACGGACAGCGCCTCGCTAAGACAAAATTGAAGATACGTAATGGCGGCGGCTATCTATGTGTGAATGAATTTAGGGTTGCCATGTTAGCCAAATTTACCCTTTTTATTATACATATTAAAAAAAAACAGGATGACATATCGTATCGTGGCGTATCGGCGTATCATTAATAGTGTTGTTGTAGTCTGAGTATATCGAAAACACATAATTAATATTTTTTTTTTATTATAATAAATTTTCTGATGGTTTATTAATTTGAATTTGCGTTGATCAGTAGTAAGTAAGTAGCAATGTATTATTGTGTTACATTATCAATAAGGTGAACGAGTAGCATCATTTTATTTCGTTACTTTAAGTATAATAACATACTCGACATATCTCAACTACCATTGCAGTGTCAACAACTTTAGCCCTCAGTAAATAATTCTTTAATTTCAGCCATTCTAAAACATTTGTTATTTCTTGCGTCACGCCCCTTTACCTGTGCCCATACTAGTTATATGGGATTTGATTTACAGTGCTAAGGAAGTCTTTTGAGATATTGACACCACACTCAAGAGTGAACTCCTCAACTACATTTTTTGATAATAAGTCTTTTCTTTTGTAATGATTTACAGTAATTCTGCTTTAATCAGTGTATTCATTTATTAATTGTTTACATTCTTTGAGTTTAGCCACTTTTGAACTGGGCCTTACGCCACCCTGTAGTGGCAGTTTTATTCTACCTTATGGGAGTGGTAAGAAGCGTTATCTAATACCAAAACGAAATCATCAAAATTACCTTTAGCCACTTTTCAAAATATTCTATTTTAATAATAATATATCTGCTTACAATTAGAAACTGTAGTGGCCCATATAGACAACATAAAACTGTTTAAAACAATAAGCTTTGTGTATTAGGCTCACTTCAAAAAAGAGCAATAGTTTCCTAGAATTCTGTGAACCCCATCTGCTCTAGAATAATAACTCTACCGATTACAACTGTATCGGATTCCTCGGAAACACATTAATTGTCAAAGCAGTAAAGACACCTTGGCCACTGTAGTCCCGACAAACATGCAAGTTAATCCCGTTTTATCGACATAATTATGTTATCCTTTATTACCCATTATATGCCAATGATTTATTTTAAGTTTTAAATAAATACAGTAAAATTGTGTTTTTTGCACTTTTAACCTTTTCAAATAGTACGGTATATTTCATATACATTTCCAATAAATTTATCTGCCAACCTGTTTTTTTTAATATGTATAATAAAAAGGGTAAATTTGGCTAACATGGCAACCCTAAATTCATTCACACATAGATAGCCGCCCCCATTACGTATCTTCCATTTTGTCTTAGCGAGGCGCTGTCCATTCCTTTTATACGTCCATGATTAAAAGAGAATATTTTGAAGAGTGGCTAGAGGTAATTTTGATGATTTCGTTTTGGTATTAGGTAACGTTTTTTACCACTCCCATGAGGTAGAATAAAACTGCCACTACATGGCGTAACGCCCAGTTCAAAAGTGGCTAAACTCAAAGAATGTAAACAATTGATAAATGAATACAATGATTAAAGCAGAATTACTGTACAAAAGTTATCAGTACAAAAGAAAAGACTTATTATCAGAAAATGTAGTTGAGGAGTTCACTGTTGAGTGTGGTGTCAACATCTCAAAAGACTTCCTTAGCACTGTAAAACAAATCCCATATAACTAGTATGGGCACAGGTAAAGGGGCGTGTCGCAAGAAATAACAAATGTTTTAAAATGGCTGAAATTAAAGAATTATTTACTGAGGGCTAAAGTTGTTGACACTGCAATGGTAGTTGAGATATGTCGAGTATGTTATTATACTTGAAGTAACGAAATAAAATGATGCTACTCGTTTACCTTATTGATAATATAACAGAAAGATTCTTAGTAAATGTAGATTCTGAAAGTAATATTTCAGAAATAAATTGGTATTAAGAAAGTTCGGCTTTTATTTTTTCCATTTTGACTAAAATGATAATAAGCAGACAAATAGGCATCTACGGTGGGCATCTATCACCTTATTTTAAGTCGCTTTCGTTAAATGCGATTTTCTTATGAACATAAATAACACTCGCAAATGCAATTTTATTACGTTACTAGCCTTTCCTCGCAGCTCCGCCGCAGCCAAAAGTTAGTTTATGGGTTATATCTCAGCTTCCCGATAAAGTAGCGTATAAAATAGCCCATATACCAGTTGTTAAGTGTAATCAAGAGCTATCAAATAAAAAGTTGCATCAAAATCCGTTCAGCAGTTTTTGCGTGATGCGCGAACAAACAAACATAAACAGTCAAAAAATAAAAAAAAAATCGTTTTGTGTTTAGATACGCTTATATAGTCTATTACAGTCATTTTTTCTAAAATATCTTAAATGTACAGACACAGCTATGTTACAGCTTTATAATAGTATAGAAAACATATTTAAATAGGTATGATTACTTTAATTTAGATTTTGTAAATGCTACAATAATAAATTCATGCTACTTATACTACTGATCAACGCAAATTCAAATTAATAAACCATCAGAAAATTTATTATAATAAAAAAAATATATTAATTATGTGTTTTCGATAACTCAGACTACAACAACACTATTAATGATACATGGCAATCAAATATCATTTTAGTCTACAAAACAAAAAATCAAAGTATAGTAATTTAACCTAAACAAATAGTACCTCATAAATATAAACTATAAAATTCCCATATTTCGGGTAATTTCCACTAGCGAATATGAGCAATACTGGCATTCTGATGAATTATTTTGTTCTGGTGAATTAATATAAATTTTAATATTTAAAATCGGAAACTAAGTGATTAAATTATTCATTTACCTATGAAACGTGACTCCTGGATGTTTTCCGTCTGTCACTACGGTTTTTCACCATTTTACTACACAAGATATGCTGTATTTTGCAGCGTAGACGTACCGACTGTGATAACGTTTACTCGCGCAATGGCCGACTAAGGTGTGAATGTGTGCGTGTCGGCATGTACGTACAGCGAACTGGCCGACTCTGAGTGACACAATCTTTTGTTAGCAAGACTCAGTCCATTCTTTTTTTATACGTCACTACAAATAAAAAATAAAAGAGTATAAAAAAGTAATAAATATAGAACTATAAAACTCCCATATTTCGGGTAATTTGCACTAGTGAATATTAGCAATACTGAATTATTTTGTTCTAGTGAATTAATATAAATTTTAATGTATAAAATAGGGAACAAAGTTATTAAATTATTCGTTTACCTATTAAATGTGACTCCTGGATTTTTTTCTTTCGGTCACTACGGTTTTTACACCATTTCACCATACAAGACATGCTGTATTTTAATATTTTTTTGCAGCGTAGATGTACCGATTGTGATAACGTTTACTCGGGCAATGGCTGACTAACGTGTGAATGTGTGCATGTAGGCATGTACGTACAGCGAACTGGCCGACTCTGAGCGACACAAAGTTGTGTTAGCGAGACTATGTCCGAATATTTTTATATGTCCATGGTATTTACATAAAATTTCCGTGCTAGACACCTACTGCGTACTGCCCCCTTAGAATGATCAACGAAACGTTAGAAGAACTTTCGTTTCAGGTCATTGTAATTGAGCAATAGTCTGACGCGTGATTCCTGGGGGGTTAGGCAGAATCTCATATCTCACATGTCGCTCGTATCGTGTTCACTGTGATTGGTTGAGAAACTGACGCGTGATGTCACAATAATCCGTTGGCCAATCATGGTGATCTCTCAACCAATCACAGTGTCACAATGTCATATTTCACGTGTCGATCGTATCGTCTCGCTTGTACGATCACCGTGATTGGCTAACGGATTATTGTGACATCACGCGTCGGTTTCTCAACCAGTCACAGTGATCTCGATACGGTCGACACGTGAAATATGATATTCTGCCTCAGGAGGCTGGTTAGTCGAGATTTCGACACGTAATTCAGGCGACCAATCACAATGAAGCGAAACGAAAGTTCGTCTAACGTTTCGTTTTTCATTATAAGGGGGCAGATGTGTTTGAAGTCGGTGCCTAGTCCAAAAATAAAAAATAATACTTATACTCCAAAAAAAAATACCAAAAAGGAAATATGTGCTCGTATATAATTTTTATAAATTAATAACATTAACATCATTTTTGTCGGCGACTTCAAACACATCAGTAGGTGTCTAGTACGAAAATCGTATGTAAATATCTACGATTATCACTACCAAGATACAGTGTCACGAACAAAATCAAGATAAAAACTGTCCGTGTGAATATATACTTATATAGCTACGTCTTTTTACTAACGAACTGAGACAAAGGTTTTAAAACAGTTAAGTTCAACGTAATTACAATCATAGCACTTAGTAATAGAGTCACAAATCTTAAAAATATTATCTTACATATACGATCATCCGTCACAATAAATGAGCAAAGCAATAATTTATTACTGCCACTAAAAAGTGAAAATATCAATAACATTTCCTGTAAAATCAAGCTCAGTTCTCAAGTGCGCTCCTATTTGCCGAAACGGATTTTTTGGGCCTACGATATCTATTGCATTATTGATCGAAGGTAAATACCAATTATGTTTTGCTTTTTAGTTTCTGGGTGTCTTATAAAGGCGTTTTTTTTTATATAACAACAATAAAATAATATCACGCCTGTATTTCCCGAAGGGGTAGGCAGAGGTGTATTACACACCTACGACTCGCCAGCTATGTTTAAGTCCCACGTAATAGGGCCGAGCCTATTGACGTCTACCGGGCACATGTCCAAACTCCGGGCTGCTACTGAGAATTTTTCTTTTTAGGAATAAGCACAATAACATTTTGCCCGACCCGGGGATCGAACCTGAGACCTCATGATTAGCAGTCGCATACACTGCCGCTACACCACCGAGGCAGTTTTACATAAAAATAATTTATTAACTTTCATGTGCTCGTTTTTTTTTATCGGTTGTCGTTTGTGCTCTCTTAGACGGGACGCCCTAAGCAATTGCAATCAAGGATAGGAAGGGTAAATAACAAGAGGATAGTGAGGGGTTTGCGCCTCCAGCGCTCTCACTCGCCATACGATACATAACGGTAGGAGTAATTAATATTGTTTCACGCTAATCTTCTGTGAGGGTACTTCTCCGATCGAGCCGGCCGATTCATACTGGGAAAAGTGAGGCTCTAGTGGTAGAGCCGCACTTTTTCCCCTTTTTTTTCCAGCATAAATGTTGTCGATTAGAAATTAAAAAAAAAAACTTCCTACCTACATATTGAAATCCTATTATATCTTTTTTTAAAGTTCCTATTTAAATCTGTATACGAGTAGTAGGCATACTCGTATTAAAATTCCCAGAAAATTTTTGTATTAAGTACCACCCCTCTCCACCCATAGGAGTCGTAAGAGCCGACTGAGGGAACCGACCGGGCGAGTGGGCAGCAGCATTCCCTCAAAAATTAACAGCATTCACTGCGATCGTCAACCCGCCTGCCAAGCGTGGCGATTACGGCACTATCCCCCCATATGAGCGAAACACATGTTGTGGCGTTCTCTTGGGCAGGCATATGTCCAGCAGTGGACTTCGAAAGGCTGATGGAAATTTAAAAACCATATTTTTTAATAAAAACTTCAAATATATTAAAACTTTATAAACGTCTTAAGAATAATCAAATAAAACATAATTATTTTAACTACTTTTAACCGTCACTCCCAAGGCGCGACGCTCCGTGTACGGATGCGTCGCTCAGTTGAGGGTACCCGAAAGGGTAAGCCGCCGGCAGACCACTGAAGCAATGTAACATAGTTCCAGTGGCCCGCCAATAAATGCGGAGAGACGGCACACGGCGGCTTTCTTTAGTGGGTGAAGGCCACATACTACATGTTCGTAGCCCCGAACAACGAGGTGTGCAGCTAAGTACATTTTTTCCCGCCTCAGAAAAAAAAGCTACAAACCCGATTAAGAAGTTTTAACACTGAAAATTAACAGTGTACATTAACAGTTGTTCAAAAATACTTAATTCGATGGGCAGGTTTCCTTGAAGTTTCAAATTTTGCAGCAATTTATTTAATATATTAATATGTTCTAGAATGTATTTGTAGTTTTCTAGCCAGTAATCTGTAACTGTATAAGAGGTTTGCTCAGGCAGAATAATATCATCTATTGTTAGATTCTCGTTCAAATTGGACAAAATTTGTAAAACTTGTCGAACATTATATGCTTCTAAGAACGACTCGAATGATATATATAAGGTTCGCAGAATATGATGGCCCGCGGCTCTAATTACTTTCTTTTGCTTTGGCAATTTCATTTTTCCGTAATTAGTTGGCACATCTTCAGTGGTTGTGTTTTGTTTAATATATTTTTCTAATAAATCACTGATTTTATCTTTAACTTCTATCGGTGGATAAAACGTAGTAGCCAGACACTTTCTGTCTACTAAGTAAGATTTCCAAAATTTCCTTACGATGAAGTTTGATAATATTTTTATGATGCAGGCTTCACTTTCAGATAATATTTCGTGCAGGTGTCTTAATGCTACCAAGTGTCTCATAAACATTGGTTCAATGTTTTCCAATATTCGAACTATAGAATCATGTGGCAGGACTGCAATATTGATAAAATTATTAAAACAAATTCCTTTTTTAGGTTGTATCTCAGGTTCCCGATATAGTAGTGGGATAAAATGTATACCAGTTTTTAAGTCTAATCAAGAGCTATCAAACAAAAAAGTTACATCAAAATACATTCAGTAGTTTTTGTGTGATGCCCGAACAAACAAACAGATAAACAGACAAACAGACAAAAAATGAAAAAAAATCCTATTACAGTAGTTATTTAGTTTTTTTTTCTCAAATATTACTTTGTAATGTGACAGATGTAGGTAATATTTGTTCACTATTTTCCGCTACAACCAAAACACAAAAGGCGGAGGTGAATCCAGTGAAGTTATATACAAAAAATAGTAGATATTGCGCGGTAATTTATATCCGTGTGGTTACGGACTAAGAATACAAGTGTCACCACCCCGTTAATTCCCGAGGATGTCGTACAAGGCGACTAAGGGAAGTAAGCAATATTATCACCCATTGTATTACTGGTGGTAGGGCTGGGTACCAAGTGAGAGTACTCACTTATTATCAGACCCGAACGGGTTGGTACCACCGTCTCCTGTGTGACCGTTCATGAAGCACGTCAGTGTGTTTTGGCTGTAGCAGAAGATAGCTATTTATTCTTTCATTTTATATCTGAGAAATGAAATGGTGCGCAGTGGCTTGAGAATACTCTAGGTATAGTTGAGTCCATGAGCGACGGTTACCACTTACCATCAGGTGGGCCATGGCGGATCTGCCATCATTAGAAATAAAAAAAAATTGTTGCTCACGAATTCAGTCAATTAGCCGAATTTATTTTAATCGGTGAATAGCAGTGAGCGAAGCGTGTCGTTTAAAAAACGTGTCATTATTATAACTAAAATGCCGAGTTGTGTGTTAAGGTGTAAAAACGATTGTTCAAAGGCACATAAGAATGAAGGGGTTACATAACACACGTACTTATAATCGTATATTGTAATTATATGTTTTATAAATATGTACACAAAAATTGACAATACATATTTATATTTGGTCGTTGTTTTATTTATCATATCGAAACTTTTATCAAAAGTAGTGGCTTTGCATACGTCATAGATTATAATTAACCAGAAGCGAAATTGTAGGCATAATACATCAACACATAGGGTTCATGCATCGCCGAACTGAACCTTAATAGGTACAGGTAATTTACTTAATAGTGCTCTATTTATTTGAGAGGTACACGCTTAACATTAGTATGCAATCGCATAATCTGTATGATTTGGACAGGGAGGTAAGATTAGTAATGATATTAAATAGATAATAAAGAGGATGCCCAGATTATATATATTAATACAACTTTCATCAAAATCAGAATTCTAAATAAAAACCCAAAGCTTCTCAAAAATATCGCCATGTAGATTCGATTCTTGATGGGAAAAATACATTCGAAGAAATATGTACATAATTTATTGATTATTAGTATCACCAAACTTACGATTATGCTTATTTTTATATTCAATGTGACTTCTGATTGCTACCTACACAATGATTCCCTAGAGTATTTCATGTACAATTCACAATATACAGCTCTCTTTCAGTAACATGCGTTGCGTATTATCAATCGTATAATCTATGCATACATCTATAAATAAGTTCTTTGCCATAATGCAACAATATCGGTACACCCTTAGTATGAACGTACCTTATCTTTAGATAATATATCATTGGGTGAATCGTACATTTCTCACATGTAGATAGCCCTACTTAATTGTAGCCCTACATAATTGTTGCCTGATGGGCACAGTTCTAGACTCCGAGAATTTTTTGATGAAAAAACCCAAAATAAGTTATTTACAAGAAGTAAGATTTGAACCAATATTATTGCCACCAGACTAATATAAAGGGAATACGAATTTACGTAAAAAGATTAGAGACTTACCACAGATAATTTCATAAAATTTATTTGCGAATGCTGTGCAATAGCGTGGAGTATTTGGATAATCACTGTTAGAATTCGACTCATATACATAAAAAGTTTGGATGATGATATTAACCCAGGTCTGAAAAATAAGAATACGTTATTTTTTGAAAATAGCAGATCTTTCTTGTATCCTTTCAGCAATTTTAAGTGTGTTATGGCCATCTGGATTACAACATTACATGGAGGATAACACATGTTATTCCATCGATGTTTACAAACAAGCCGCGTTCTATATTTTTAAATTTACTTTGAACACTCTTCACATGGAATCCTTATAGGATATCTTTGCATAACACACGAGTGTTTTTCACTCAAAACAAATTTCCATTTATGCTACACATTTAATTGTATCAATAATCAATTTTTGGGTAAGCCTTATAGAATAAAATTGCCTTCTTCTGGGTAAACTTACAGATATAATTCTGATCAACCTCTCAGGATACTGGAGGTGGATCATACAAGCGAAAATCTCAAGTATTTCTTGGCAAACTTCGGTTATTTCCGGTGATTCAGATTTTGGCCAAAACACATACTTCATTAATTTGTGGGATCTCGTTTGACGTCCAACATTTGTTGATCTGAAACATTAATAAATTGATTAATTTGATTGTATCATTAAACGTCAATAAAAGAGAGAGGTTAACAGGAAAAAATATATACCTTGAATTTGAAATAGCTAAGTCATACTGAAACAATTCTATTAAAGTATCTAACACTTTAAATAGACGTTCTATTCTGTCTTCTCTATTAAGTGATCCTAAGACTTCTAGATTTTCTCTCCGCCAATGACAAGCTTTTATTGTATCTGTTATATGTCCTGGAACTGTTTGATCCATTGCAGGTCCATCTAAACTTTCATTGTTTATTTCATGGCGTAATCTACTTATGCAGTATTTTACAACACCATTTGAGCGGGTTTGATTTCTTCTATCTCTATCATGCCTTCTTGTTGACATGGGGGCAGTAAGAAATTTTTGATAATAATCTCTTATGTCCTTGTTAAAGCATGGAGGATGTCTTGTAAAGTTTTCTGACAAAATTTGTTGGCACTTATCGATGATGTGCTCGACTGAGTATTCGGAGTACGTATCTTCATGGGCATTCTGTAATATTACATATATTTATATTTCAGTAGAATATTTATAAAAACGAAATATACGTGTCAATAAAGAATATCATTATCACTTCTGGACTTCTACCTATGAATTAGCATATAAGCGTAGTATTTTACAAGTAGCATTGTTATTTGTAGCATTGAATACCTAAATGTCTATATCATCTTTCTCTTTTTATATACGTACCTATACCTTTTTTTTGTTAAGGCGGGAAAAAATGTTCCTAACCGCACACCCCGTCGTTCGGGGCAACGAACAGTGTAGTTTAGGGCCTTCACCAACTAAAGAAACCCGCCGTGTGCCGTCTCTCCACCTTTAATGGTGGGCTACTGGAATTATGTTACATTCCTTTGGTGGTATACGTACCTATACCTACCAACCTATATTCTTTTTGTTTTGTTAAAGCCGGAGAAACGTACCTAACCGCACACCCCGTCGTTAGAGACAACGGACATATCATGGGGCCCTCACTCTCTAAATAAACCCACAGCGTGCCATCTTGCCGGCTTTACTTTCCGCATAAGGTGTGAAAGGAAAACCCTGTCCATCCCAATGGCCAGTAAAGAGGTATTCCAACAACATTCTCCAAAAAAATTACTGATCAAAAATAAAGTTATTGTAATGCCTAATATAAATGTTTAGGTAGGTACCCAATCGTTGTCGACGTCATGGCGAGCCGTTGAAATCCTGTCACATACTCCAGTAATTTTGTTCATTTACAAGGTTAATGAAGTAGGTATTCCACTGACGTACACAGAGAAACTACCGTCTTGTCTTGTAACTGGCGCGATTGTTTTCATCACCATTCAAATTAAACATTATACTTACTTATGTCACGATTGCATCAAAAATCAGTGTTAGCAATGATTTTATCATCAAGCGTTATTATTAACATGTGCCTGCTTGCCCAAGGCCACAAATATGGTGAGCTATAAATGCAAACTCGACTTTGGCCTTGTAACATTTATTTCTGATCGCTTCTCTTGGTAATAAATCTCGTACCTAGGAGTTGCTACCAGAGTGATCGTATGATACGTAGTGAAAAAAAAATTCAAGTTGGAACTGAAGGCGTTTTGTTTGTTTGACATGGATGGAAGGACTAATTTCCGCAGCCAGCAGCGTTGTATTGCGTACAGTGGCAGCTTTTTTTGTTAAGGCTGGAAAAAAGGTTCCTAACCGCACACCCCGTTGTTCGGGGCAACGAACAGGGTAGGCTGCCACTGTGTAGTGTGGGGCCCTCTACACAGTGGCAGCCCTAACAATTTTTTTGGTTAGTGTGATACCTCAATACGGTGCTTTAAGCTGTACAAATAAGTTTTAATGGCTTTTTTATAACTTTGAGTCTTTATTCAAAGAAATTTATACAGAGTATTTCATCAGGAGACACTGCTAGTGTATCTCGCCAAATACATTCAAAGTATTGTCCATCGTTAGTTGCGACTTTTATTCATTTTCCAGGTAGCATCAATCAAACATAATAAAAAGTCATCGTAATCTCAATCGTATATTCAAGATGCGACCCAATTTAGTAGTTTCTCCGCAATTAATGAAGCGATGCTCAGTAGGCTATGAGTCATCGACCCAAAAACAAATAGTCTAACGGAGCAATATAGAATATGGCGGGTGCATAAAAATATCCCATTGAAGCGCATTCAAAGTTTACTACTAATGCAACATGTGATCAAGCATTATCGTATTGAAAAATCTTTTTATATTGTCTGTTGATATATTGGGGACATTTGAGCTACAAGTCTTTGCTTTGTTGCCTCAATTCTTTTTGGTAACGTTCCCTATTTACGGCACTTTAGGCTGGAGAAGTCATAGTAAAGCACTTCAAACTGATCCAACCAGCTATTATTTGTCCCCAATACAAAATTTTTGTATTCCCTATGAAGTTGCCTATCCCGTTTGTGTGCTTAAAAGTGGTCCATCGGCGGCTTAACCTTTTTGGGTACCGTCTTTGAGCGACGCTTTCCAGGCACCGGAGCGTCGCACTTTCGCGGAAAGCAGTGCAGGTGGCGGACGTTCACTGTCCATCCACTCACGGCCACAGGTAGGGCGGCATCTGTCGCAGGTACTCGTTCCTGCGCCGCCCTAATATGCTATAGCTGCCATGCTGTGGCTCCAATTAAACTCTGTTTTACAATATTAAAGTGGTAATTTCTATTATTTTATTCTTCTTTACACTCATTTACAAGTACGTTCCAGTATCTATGGAGCACGAGACCCTCTCACAATTGGATAATAATTAGGCTACTACGCCACGCAGTGTAGATGTGTTGGTAGGTATAGAGTTATGTTTCAAGTCCACCTATTTACTTCTTCGTGGATTGATAATAACCAATATATTTCCTCTGTAGGTACTCGCAATACGTTTTAGATTTCATTTGTAAGTAGTATATTGGTTGTCCTTGATAATGGAGTTAAAATATAGTACTAGAAAATATATAATAATATATTTACCAGCATGATATCCACAACATCCTGGAGTACATCAAAAGATAAGTATTGTGTTTCCGTTAATCCTAAATGGCACACCTCCAAGGCTTCGTACCACAAGTTGTTTTGCAACTCTGTCCTGAAGGATTGTTTAAAGACCAATCGACTACATCTTGATTTAAAACTCTAAAAATTCAAATATAAAATTATGTGATTTAAAATCAAACTAGCCCGCAGCTCCGCCGCATGCCGAAGCTAGTTTTAAGGTTATAATACTTTATGATTCCAATATAGTAGTGGTATAAAGTAATACCAGTTTTTAAGTCTAATATTAAGAGCTATAAAACAATGAAAGTTTTATCAAAATCCGTTTTTGCGTGATGTGCGAACAACAAACACTCAAATATTCTAAAAATAAACAAATTGACATAGGCAGTCACAGACTGCCGACAATTGTGAAAACTTACAATCCAAAAAAGAAAACATTTCTATGTCATTATCATAGATATAGTAACATATAGATCACCAAAGCGTGAGAGCGAGAAGAAAATCTTATAAGGCAACATAGCAAGATGGAAGAGGAAAGCAAATCTAATGTCATTGTAACCCATTTGAATGACAGGTATTCTACAGTCTTCTAGCTTGAAATTAGCTTTGCGGTTTTTTGATTTATTTGTGTTATAAATCTTGTTTATTATAAGATTATAACTATTAAATACAATGGTTGTTTGTTCCATGAGTGCCTGTGATGTAAATCATGCAAACAATCCTCATAATTGCATGTTTCACAGGTAAGTTCTCAGGATGTTATCACAACTTAAATGCTTTTATTTTAGGTCATAATTACTGATATTTTCTGTTTCAGTTACAGATTCATTTCAATTTCATTATTACTGTTTATATTTTACATAGAAATTTGTCGCATTGTTACATATTTGCAAGGTTTTAGTAGAAAAGTTTTTAGGTACATATACACTAGGGCTTGACTTTATCGGCAAGGTATATTGTCGATATTTATCCTAAATGTTTGGAATATTTTCTCCTAACACATCAGTCAAGTCGATTTAGTTAGATAGATAATTTAAAAATTATAAGTAGTATTATGTTGCTAAAATCTGAGTGTATAATTCCCTTATAAAATGCATAATATCGTTGACTGATGTTGCTGGTGAAATAAATAAAAACGAATGAATTATGTTTGTTTCAATTTATTATGTCTGTTTTGTTTCATTCGTTGAAGATGATTATTTGAATGAGCGAGTTTATTAAAGAAACTGATTTGTTTTATCATTTTATCGATAGTCAGTCTAACACTTAAAACTTACATCACTATCCAACGCACACATTGACAAATCAAAATTCGTTATGCGTTATCGAGCTGTCAGGTGATCTATACGTTACTATATTTATGGTCATTATAGTGTTTTACAGGTACTAGGCTTTGCCCCCGGGTCCACCTTTCTCAAATATCTTAATTGTATATTGTAGTTCATTTGAGCGTTTCCCCGCTGGAGGCAAGCTAGGCGTGATCATTCAAGTAGACTTTCAATGTGCTTTTTAAATTAGAAGAATTTCACATGCAACTTCAGCCTTATAAGTAATCAATAACATATAATATGCAAATTGTGCTGCATATCACTTTCCTGTATAGCATATTATAGTAGGTATAATCTTCGATGTTACGTGACAATGCTTCGCTTTGGCGGGTCACTAGTATTAAATTGAAAGCATTTATATCGCTTCAGCCAAATTTACGTGACTAGCGAACAAATTATCAGATTAATCACTATTATACTTGTTTATGTACTATAGTTACATTTGTTATCAATTGTGTATTACCTACGTAGTTTGTGTGTGTGCTCCCTACATTGTGTGGCAGTCAGACATAAAATGAGATACAGTGTATATTATTCCAATTATATCCAGACACTAAATCGTAAGAACACCAATAAATAAGACAATCGATTATTGTAATTCAATTTTTGTTATGTACGTATTTGGACTGCGATTGTACATGTTAGGATAAGATAAGCAAGGTTTATCGGACGGGTCAGGGGCAATAGAAGCGCACATTTATAGTTCTTCTGAAAATCAATAATTAATGAACAAATTATTTGTGAAATGTGGAAAAAGAAAACTTTAATGCGAGCGGCAAATGAAACTGCGTCCCTTCCAAATACGGAGAAGTACTCTAACCGCTAAGCTGAATCAATGATTAAATTATATTATGGCTTTTTAACGATATTAAATGGGTGGATTTACAAAATTGAAATAATTATGTTGAGATATTATATGAATTAGCATCAGGCAAAAGTTTTTTTTTTTCGTTATAGGTAAGTTTATAATTCTGGTTTCTGATACCGAGATAAAATGCATACAAGTTTTAAACGTAATCAGGAGTTGCTAAATAAAAAAGTTTCATCGAAATCAATAGTTTTTGCGTGACGCCCAAACAAACTCTATAGAATTATTTTTGAGTTTTGACACACCCAAATTAGTCTAATGCAATATTTATTTCTTAAATATATTTAATGTACAGCATTAGATTGTTAAATGATTGTATTATAACCATTATATTATAAAAACTATGACTTACTATAGTCCTGTCTTGGTGTTTACAAGTAGGTCCAACACAAGTAGGCAAACGAACAACTGAAAACCTAGATCGATGGTCAATATAGTTTCTAAAAGACACTCGAAAACAGGCAGTTTTTAAATTTTTGAACATTCCTGTTTCTTCATCTTTTTCTAAATCAATTTTTCGATGTTTTTGTTGCTCACTTTGCTGTCTATCTTGATGAATAAAATTCATTTTTACAGAGAATTGCTGCAATGTGTCTCACCGTACTGAACGCAAATTCGTATCTATAAGTCAGAGCGGTGGGCGTTGTTGCGGTTACATTATCGTGCTAGCATGTGGATGTACTCGTAGGTATATCACACTGTAATAAACTATGACTAATATTTTTTGTTTTCGTCCTTAAACAAACAACTAGGCATATTAAATTGACTACTATGAAATAATGTTGTAATATATTTGTACATAGGCAAGAAATTTCTCTCTACCAATAGTTACATGGGTAATAAATAAATAGCATGTTTCCATGGCTGGCTAGCATAGATAAATAAATGACGGTAGTAGATCTGTTAGAAATATTACTAAACGTGAACTTTATCTAGTGAAATAAAATGGAGAATAATACTGAAAACTATATATTAATAAAATAAAGAAAATATAACATTATTTTATATACAATTTTATATGATCCAAGAATTTTTATCATTAACAACATTAGTTAATGCAAACTCTTTAATAGAATTAAGATGAAAATTAACATTACTACCCTTTTTCATAAATGAAGAATCCTTTTGTGTCATTTTCACATTTTGTACCTTTTTATTAGAATTCTTTAACTTAGGACATTTTGGTTTTATATGACCTTCTTGTTGACAATGATGGCAAGTTGGAATAAATTTATTCTTCGTGACAAGGATAGTTTTTGATGATGGTGACGTATGACTAGTGTCGCTTCTTTTAAATTCGCTTTGAATCAATTGACACTTTACGAATTCTGATGATAATTTTATATTTGTAGCCTCTATAGCTATTATCAGCAAATCAAATTCTGGTGGTAATCCAATCAGCATGAGTTCCGCAAGTTCATCATCTTCAATATTACATCCTATGTCAGCAGGTTCTTGTCACCGAAATAATATTTCCTAAATAGTGATCCATTGTGCTAAAGTCAGCATATTTAATTTGAGATAATTTTCTCTTGAGAATTAATCTGCGACTAATGCCAGTATTCTCGTATGCTATTTTTAAGCTATTCCACGCTTCTAATGAAGTTTCTGCCTTTCTAACGTTTGGGCAGCATACGGGTTGTACATTTAAACATATCTTAGCCAATGCTCTCTGATCTTTTGAAGGATCTTTAGATGAATGTATTAATCCTGATGCGATATCCCATAATCCATTGTCAATCAATAATAATTTCATTTGAAATTTCCAATTAGCGTAATTTGAAACTCCCGCTAGTTTTTCTATCATAATGTTAGATGTACTTACAACCATTGGTGTAGATAATCCATTAGATGAATCCATGATTCGTTGTTATCAGATAATTATTCTATTCCATAAAAGTTATACTCATATAATCGCTAGAAATAAAATTCTAAAGGGAGCATAACCTGTTAGAAATATTACTAATTGTGAACTTTATCTAGTGAAATAAAATGGAGAATAATACTGAAAACTATATATTAATAAAATAAAGAAAATATAACATTATTTTATATACAATATGATACGATAGAAAATTATAGACATTGTTATTACAAGTCTGTCAATGACATAGAACACATAAAGAAATTATTCAAATCAAATTACATTGCATTCTATAAAAAAAGAATATATTGCACTAAGGAGCTTCATATCTTCTAACAAGATCTATGACCCCTTCTTATTTTTTTGGGCACTGTTTCCAATGTTCTGTTGTTTATTCGTATTTCGATTTATTGTTCATTACTAATAAACATTGTTTTCAGATAGTCGCCAGGCCATCAGCAAACCCCCGATTAATATGTTTACCATATATACTTAGACCGATAATATTACAGTTTAATCTTTTTATTATTGACTACCTATTTACTTACTTATCATCACGCCATCTCCCTTGTGGGGTAGGCAGAGAGAACAGAGTGCCAAAAGGCTCTATTCTTGCATACATCTCTCGCTTCCTCAACATTGATAATTCTCTTCATACACGCTCGTCGGTTTCGGAGACTCCTGACTCCACCTTTCTTCAATACATGACCGATATGGTCTAGGTAGGTGAGTCTCGGTCTCCCCCTGTACCTACATCCTTCCACTTTCACATTGTATATATTTTTAACCAGTCACTCGTCCGGTATTCTTTCCACATGTCCGAACCATCGTAGCATTCTCTTTCGCATCTTTATACCAATACTCTGACATAACAAATCTTTATTTATAGCAAAATTTGGAAAGTGAAAGGGTAAAATAAGTAAGTAGCGAAGAAAATCTTTAGCCTATGAGAATGATAAAAGATGGAAGAAATATTGTTTTTTTTATACTACATGGGTGGCGAGCAAGCATGCTGCCTATCTGATGGTAAGCGGTTACCGTAGCCTATAGACACCAGCAACACTAGTGGCATCACTCGCTCGTCGCCATCTCCAAGGAAAGGGATAGGAGGGGGATAGGAAGGATAATAGAGAGAGGATAGGAAGATAGTAAGGAGAGGATAGGGAGGGTTTGGGTCTCCGGCGCTCTCACTCACCATATGAAACACAATGATATGTGTAAATACCGTTGTTACACGCTGCTCTTTTGTGAGAGGGTGGTACTTCACCGATCAAGCCAGCCCGTTCATGCTGGTATAAGTAAGGTTCTACCACTAAAAAATAATATATGTGGAAATAAAATTACATAGAAAGAAAGAATCTTCTTTTATTTTAAGATAATTTGTTCTATTAAGTAGCCAAGCATCTAAAACTAAATTAACACAAAGTGCGAAAATGTGAAACCGAAAATAGCAGTCACGAGCAGGAAAATAATATTATAAATCGCGTCATGGATTCAGCATAAAGTCTTTGATGTCCACACAATAGAGTCGAATGAGCCTTATGACTCCTACAGAAATATGATGTTGTACAGATTAAAATGTACTTAGGAATTATTAAATAAGCTGAAGTGTATTTTTGTATTGCTGATGGTAATAGACGAGCCACGGACTACATGATGGTAAGTGGTAACAACCCCTCGTGTACTCAACGATACTAAGACTACTGCCAAGCCTCTGCTCACTATTTAATTTCGCGGATAATAAATGAATGAATATAATATAAACCAAATAGACGTAGATACACAGCGTACTACTAATATGCGCCAAGGCCGAATAACTCTAGTTGAGTTCGTTAAACGATATTCATTGATAGGATAAATTTAGAACTCGATTCATTGTTTATGTCACACAAATAAATATTAATTAAGGAGCTAGAAAATAACCAAGGTCAAGCTTAAAAATAGTTTTCGAACAGTTGAAAAGTTTGAAACAAATATACGCAATGTCTTATTGTAACGTTTGGCTGCGTACCCAGTGCCAAATATTGAAAATTATTGATTCATAGTTTGCTGCAACAATAGTTGACAAGCTCACTATTGCACTTTGCTTTGGGTGAGTTGACCGTTGCTATAAAATCACAACATTTGTGGTGCCGGCATCAGTTCCGCAGGAGTCACTGAAGGAGATTGCTACGATATTACTACCAGAAAATGGCTTTCATATTCCAGGTATTGATAAGTTATAATAACATATTTATACAGATTACTTGTAATTATAGGTATATGTTTGTTTGGGAAACACATCCGGTAAAATATTATTATAATCTGTAGCAACTACAACATAATTTGATTTTAGATATAAATATAATAATATGCACAATAAAAATACCATTTATTAAAAATAAGCGTCAATTATATTTTTTATATTTACATGTTATTAAAATCCAAGGCAAGTTATATTCTAAAATAATTTTGTACATGAATTGCCACAAATCAAATTCGTCAAGTTAAATAAATATTTTTTTAATTTACTTTACTACTAGTTACAAGTAAATTTTAACTTTTTTTTTGATAATTTTTATTTATAGGTATATATTCCATGAAAGTGCATCATCGACTCATCGGCTTTTCTCTCTCTTTAATTTGAATTACTAATAAGAAGCTCAGTCCCTATAAGTGTTATGACAATTTTAGTGACCTCAATAATGTTTTCCAGAAAATGTTGATTATAACAACAAAATCGCATTCGAATCCGTTCAGTGGTTCCAGATCAGTCTTCACATACCGAAATAAAGATCTTTTATTGATAGGAAAATAAATGAAAATTGGCTCAACGATAAAATTATACTATCTTTGTACATGACGTTATTTTAACAAATGTTTTTCGACACGTAAAATTTATTAATTTGTTATAGTACCCATTTTAAACATACCAGTAAAATCTTTACCCGTCTTCCTAATCTTATGCCAAATTTTATTGAAGTCGGCTTTTCAGCTGATAGGTTTCGGATGATCCACCATTTTTTTACACGGACCGAGTGCATATCTCAGTTTTAGGTTTTACGAGCCTGGTAGGGGCTTATTACTGGCGACTTTAGAACAGGCCCTTTTTTATTCAGGCCTCTGACAACATTAACTACTGCTAAAAGAGCTGGGCAGTGAGTTTGTCTGTTTGTTTGTTTTCACGCTACACAGACATAAAACCGTTATTATGAAAATTTGCATAGATATAGCCTTTTTTTGGTTTTAGGATTTATACTACTTATTATCCAGGATAAATGGTTAATTGTTATGGGATAGATGATTTTACATAGAGATGATAATTGTGTGACGTTTATTTATGTGTAAATCCAACTGTGTCATCCACCAAGACGAAGTCACAGGCAAACATTAACTAGTTAATAATAAAGTTATTCTAAAAATTACTTGTGACGAATGCTGAGACATCCGCTACAAAAATCCCAGTCTCACTTTCTTCGCGGTCAATTATTTTCATTGTCATTATTGAGTAACCGTTTACAAGGCATTGCCCGTAAAGGCCATTAGTTTTTTGTAACCTATTTGTAACTTAAAAGTTGAATTAAACAGTAAAAAGCTAACTGACACGTTCCAATTTTAAAGTAATATCATGTAGATGACGCACGATGGGTGGGATATTCAGTTCGTTCGAAAATGTGTGCTTAGGAACATTTTTTTTACGCCTAAACAAAAAAAGAATATATGTATGTGTAATTATCAACGCGCGACAAGAGTTTAATTATCTTGATGCAATTTATTTAAAAATTTCATATACTTACTTATAATCATGAATTATATCACCAACCCGCCACATCCACCTGTTCTTTTTTCATGAGCGCTAATATAGATCCATGCTCTCTCATCTAACAATCTCAAATAAAATGCTGGATTAGTTCTCTATTTATCTTCGTAAACGTCACCGGTCAGTACGCATCAATTAAACTTTTTCTCTGTGGAGCGATCTCACATCCAGCGTTCGCCAAGGCGGTATTCTCTCCTTAATTATTTTCTGTTTCTGTTAGCTGACGATCTACGGCAGTAACTGAGATCAATCAAAACATGCTAGACATTAAAGGTTTTTTGAAGGTTAATATGTCAAGCAATTATCATCCTGAATATTGACCAAACCAGACGACTCTTTATTTACCGTCAATTATGGGATTATTCAATGTTATTACTATATCCTTCAGCAAAACTATCAACTACCCTGCATGCACAAGCGCCCTGTCCTGAATGCAAATGTGCTCAAGAGATTTAACCGACTTCTTAATGATTGCATATTACTACGGGTCTAACTTTCTATCTCTATGACGCATTCAAAGGGTTCCGAGGTTCTGACTACTCTCCTCACACTTAAATCTTCGGATGCCTCTTCCAAGTGAGATGCACTTTTCAATTCAGATGACTTTGCTCTAAACAAGTCAAAAATTAGGTTACTTCTCTGTCGTCTAGTAATTCTTATCTTTCTACTATTCTTTCCTAGTATATCTGTACATCTTTGGTATGAGCTTCATCTAGAATCAGGGGGGTTAGGCAGAATCTCATATCTCACATGTCGATCGTATCGTCTCGCTTGTACGATCACCGTGATTGGCCAACGGATTATTGTGACATCACGTGTCGGTTTCTCAACCAATCACAGTGATCTCGATACGGTCGACACGTGAAATATGACATTCTCCCTCAGGGGGCTGGTCACTGTCCAACAGCAGAAAATTCAAGGCGAAAGTACCTACGTGAACACTAGTGAATTATACTCATATACAAAATGTTACCTCTTATTTTCACCAGTGAATACGGTAAATATGCAAAAAAATTGAATTAAATTATTTTTTTACTAGCACCTGTGACTTCATCAGCGTTAAAGGTTTGATTTTTAAATTCAACCCCTATTTACCCACTATTTTATAAAACCATTGAAATTTATGATTCTATATCAATAGTACATTGCAAACCTAGGAATGAAAGCAATTTATTTAGTGCCGAGACGGGGTTTGGCGCCCGAGTGTAGCGAGGGCTCCAATAGTTCGAGGGACTAAATAAGTCTTTATCCCGAGGTAAACACTGTGCTTTTCATTACGAATACGAGGAAACTAAAAATAAAAATCATGAATTAGCTAAAGAAAAAATGGGAGACTTTAAAAAATTTTAAAATTAGAAGTACGTAAATATGACGGCAGATAAAATATAATATATATTTTGGATAAGAATTTCATAAAACTCTTTCTTAGTGAGCGTCTACGTTGCGAAAGGAGCAACTAAGTACGCAAAATTTTAAGTCTATCAGACTTGTAGTTTCAGGGATGTCGTTATGAGCGAGTGAGTGCGTGAGTGAGGGAGTAAGTGGTATTGTTGCTCAACGTATTTATATACGGTGTGTAACTTACTTCAGTTATATTCAATATAAGACGCATGTAAACCATAACACAAAGTGTGAAAATATAAAATAGATAATGTTAACTATGGATGGATTTAACTTTCATTTCATTATCATATCTTAGGCTGTACATGAAAATTATTTTTATAGCTGTTCTTGACCAACGTAAGACGAAAAGAAGATCATTGAATATGATCAAAATTGCAATAAAATTAAGTATTATTTAAATTTCAGTTATTGGCCACTGCAACGCTAACAACGGTGGTGCTCGCAGGAAAGCCTCCTGGTGGTTACTCTTATAACAGATTTAGTGGACCAGTCAGTGGCCAGATTGTGGAAGTCCAAGTACCCGCAGCTGAAGGTATACCGGCACAACAGCATGCTGATTATGGTTACGATCACAAATCAGGACAAATACATCCAGATACTGCAAAATATGCCCATCTGAAAACTGTGGATTACGTGGTAAGTGATAAATATAGTGTATAGGGCTAATTATAATTATAAACATACTAGATTCGGCTGACTTCCGAATATAGTACATTACTCTACGGCACACTAAATATGTAAAAAATAGTTATCCCACGAGAATCATTTCTTTTTACGCGATGAAAAGTAATCTATCTCCTTTTCTGGGCTTCGGATTATGTGAATGTACGATTTCATGATGATAAGTTCAGTAGTTACAGCATGATAACGTAACAAACATACAAAACATCTTATTTTCGCATTTATAATATTAGTAAGGATACAACAAGCATACGGCCCGCAAAAATGCATAAGCGTGAAAGATGATTGACGGGAAGGGGGAGGTTTGGGCCACCGGCGCTCGTATCATAGTATCAGTAGGCTCTATCATGTTGTATAATTTCTAAGTAGTTCCTTGAATAGAGAATAAATATATTTTGGGATCAACCGGCAGCTCAATAAAAGCGATAGTGTTTTAGTTGAGGTATAAAAATGTTCAATAGGTACTATTTCATGAAGACCATTCAGCAACCTAAGATAATTCATCTACCTTTTTGTTAAGGCGAGAAAAAATGTTCCTAACCTTACACCCCGTCGTTCGGGGCAACGAATAGGGTAGTGGGGCCTTCACCCACTAAAGAATCCCGCCGTGTGCCGTTTCTCCGCCTTTATTGGCGGGCCACTTGAACTATGTTACATTCCTTCGGGGGAGGAGTTAAAATATACCTAAGAAATATAAAATGAGAAATGAGAAGCTAACCATATTGTACATTCCATGTTTTAGGCTAAACCCGATTATCACTACGCTTACGGAGTTGAAGATCCTCACACAGGAAATCTTCAAAATCATAAAGAACAACGTGATGGTGATGTTGTTCGTGGTGAATACTCGCTTGTCGAACCAGATGGTTCAGTGCGTCTTGTCAGATACACCGCAGATCCAAAGAATGGATTCCAGGTAGGAATATGTTGACTATTATATAAAAAAAATATCTCGTGGGAACGTAATTGTGATTTATAATAAGAATCATGTAAATAGCGATGTGGTTCGTCGCCCGTCACATTTCCTTGCCACGGGGACAAAAAATGGATAGCGGAAGATCGTTTTATGGCAAGTGGCGACAAACTGTCTGATTTTAAGATTCAAATATGCTGATAGAAGATTTTTCTTAGGCTAGTTCGTATTACTTATAATATAAACTTAACATAATGAATCACATCGTAAAAAGTAGCTATCAACTGCCGCCACACCCTAAAATTGTTAAGATTATGAGTGATTGCCCAAAGCGATATATTTAATAATATTTAATTTTTAGGCTACTGTCCACAAAAAGGCTGGCAGCCACGCACAAATACAGCAGCAACCAGTACATTATGGTAACGTAAAACGAGAAGAAGATGACTCCGGTGAATACTAGTCTTGTTTACTTGTTTTAGATTTATGTTTTGTTGGTTATTTATTACTGTGTTGTTTTGTAATAAAATACGGAATGTTATCATGAGTTATTTTATTTGAATATACAGTGACATAATTTGGAATAATTTCGTTAAAACATACTATCACCTGATTCACTTGATTACTTTCCTTAACGCTTTCTCCATAAAGGGTATAACAACGGTATGCGTCCTATCTCCAGATAGCATTTGAAGGGATTGGAGATATCTCAGCTAAAACAAACAATTGATATTAAAATGACAATTGTTATAAGACTCATCTTAGAATAAGCGTTATATTATACTGGTTTACACTGTAGCATAGCACCTACGTGGAATTGGGTCTTATACTTTTTGAAAACCATTTTTATAGTCCACTTGTGACTGTTAATCTTTTTTCGGTAAAGCTCAAACTTGACTGCATTGTATAATTTTATGACTTTTTTCTTTTCATTGGCTTCTAACTATCGTAATAAAGTAGCCAGTATTAGTATAAGTTTCCTCGAGAATTAGACTATCAAAAACAAATATTTTTTAACCCAACTGGTTGTCCCAGAAATTAGTATGTTTAAATAAAACAACTGCAGCTTTTTATATTATTATATATACACATATTTTATTCATAATAATGTTACCTGCATGCCCCATGGGTTTTCCATAAGCAAGTTGGTAGCTTTTTGAAGACTTTTATTGCACTCTATTTCTGCTTGAGCTACAATTATTTTTGCGTTTGCCAATCTTGACGACTCTGCTTCGGCAGCCATTGCTTTTTGCAATTGAAGTGGAAGTCTGATATCTTTACTAAAACGATTTCAACTTATTGATCATTTATAGATAAACTAATACATCTATAATTTTTATCTTGTGATGTATAAAATATAAACTATCATATAAAAAACTAAACTACCAAATTTTTTAAAGCCTCGACCTACAATTATTTATCCTTCTAATATAAATAGATTCAAATTAAATTTGATATATATTATATACAGATAAGTCGTGACTTCGATAAATACATATCATGATTATGTGAGGAGTCCCTGTGCTATAATGATCTAATGGATTAGAATTTTGATTTTGAATTCCTCTCAGATGAACTCACGGGTAGACTTTTATATCAACTGATGTAATAGGGTTTATGGGGGTACCTTTATGGATGGATACCCACGGAACAATGCTAAAAGCGTAACACGATTGTGGGTAATGTGCTGTATTGTTCTAGTCATTACTTTTAGGTACTCCACTGCAGTGTTGGAAGAATGATCATAATTAACATTCCAATCATGTTATTACACTTACATCTCTACCCGCACAACTTTTACGCCCCAGTTGTGAGTAAGAGTTTTTAGCCGCTCAAATACTTGATGGCTTACAGCACGTCTGTTGAGAAGGACTTCTGTAAGTTTCCTTGTACCTATAGCATTCCGCAGAGTTGTAGCAGCTAAATATTGAGTTGACTTTCTGGAAAATTTATTTATTAATTATTCTATAAAAAAGAGATAGATACATTAAAATGGTATTTTAATGATCGCGTCTGTGTAAAATAAAATATAGATATCTTACTTAAAATCAGCAACCTTTATAATCGCCCAAATTGGATCATCTACTTTGTAGTATACAACCGCATCAACAGATACTGTCAGGGCATCTTGAGTTAAAACCTGTAAAACCATTAAAAAGTATAGTTCTTTAATATCTTCATCTAATATCATGTAGATTATTATGTATGTATAGTAGGATATTTATCTAAAATGGCTTGCTTTTAATATTGGTATATAAAAAGCAAGCCAATTTAGATCAATTCTATTGATAGTCAGCTTAGGGTTGGTCTTACAGTAATACTGTTTTAGAAAACAACAGTAACACAATGGTTTAATGAAGTCACCAGTAGTCATATTCTTTTAAATTTCATTCTCTCCCACGGGTGTCGAACGAGGCGACTAAGGGAAGTAAGCAATTATTACCCATTGCTTTACTGGTGGTAGGGCTGGGTACCAAGTGGTATTACTCACTTGCTATCGAGCCCGTGCGGGTATCATCATCTCCTGTGTGACCAGCCATGAAGCATGACGGTGTGTTTTGGTTGTAGCAGTAGATAGCCGTTTATTCTTTCATTTCATAACTCTGAAATGAAATCGTGAGCAGCGGTTTGGCAATAATCCCGGTATAGTTGAGTTTATGAGTGACGGTTACCATTTACTATCAGGTCCGTGGCTATTCTACCACCATACGCATTAAAAAAAACTATTGCTAACCTCTTGGGGTCGAACAGCATAACAAATGATTCGAAGATCAATAAACTTCATGGTATCAATGCATGGCAAATAAAACACAAGGCCAGGACCGTAGGTTTTTAGACTACGGAGTTTGCCATTTCGCAAAATCACCACACGCTCAAATTGCCGGACAACCTGTTTATGATGAAAAGATTAAATTGTATAAATTGTAGCGTATTAATATTATTGATATATACAATAAGACTCACCGCAAGTACCGTAAACATCGAAAATGGAAATAGTAATATCATCAAAATGAAAGATATTATAACTAGAAGCTTTTCAATAACATTTTCTGGAATACATACATGATAGTATAGATAGGTTTAATTTTTTACACTTATAAGATCTTTAATAAACTATAAATTACACTATACATTAAATATGATACCTTCGGTTATTTCTACATTGACGGGTGATACTATTATTTCGTTCAACAATGATCCACTTTTAATATCTGTTTTTGAGGTACTGTGTAAAATATTTGATTGTTCTTCATAGAAATTTTTGTCAGTATTAGAGGGTTCAAACATTATAAATATGTATGTCTTATGGAGAAAAAGTACGATATTTCGAGATATTTCTTACACCGAAATTTTGATAGGCGATACGCTTAATTTATTGCTAAGTTTGAAGCTTGACAACCAAACGTCGTTTTATATTTCTTTCTCTAGAAATTTCTGGCTTTGAAAATTTTTGTAATAAGTATATATGTAGTTTTAAATGTATTTATTAAAATATGTTGTATAGACATTATAAACAGACACTTCAATTTTGTTCATTTGTGTAGGTAAATACTGCGGGTCAGTTTGCTTTGATCAAAATTAGACGTATTAATAATAATAAAATCTTGAAAATAATGGCATTTTAATAGTACACCTATTTATATGTACTTAACTAATAGATGGCATGAAACCATGATTGACTTTCGTAACAAATGCCTAAACAAAACTACATTACTAACTAAGGAAAGTAGTAAAAGAGTTGATAATAATATACTTACGTGATCACCCTGTATTGCACGCCTCATGAGCGAAGCGTTGAGGCGGGCACTAGTGACACTTCACGCAAAACAACTGATTTTTCAAACTTAAAATGTCTCTATTTATCATATATTGCACTTGTAAAATAATATACACACACACACATATCAAGAAAAAACACTATTAAGACATCAGAACCACATTAGTACTTTTTGAAATTAGTGCTATCTATGTGATTTATTGAAAACTACTTAGTAAAACCAATACATTATTAGTTACTTATTCAATTTAAATTACCTCCCAATTCAACAGTAGTGACAACTTGAAAGATCTTGACACAGTACAAGAGCTTTGGCACATGAGAACGAGTGTATCTACATACTTATATTATATTATACACTTTTACAAATAATAAATTTTATTGTGAAAAATGAAATTATGAGGCGTGCACTTGTGGATTTTCCAATTTTTTTCTTTTTACAGAGCATTGTTAAGTCATAGTCACACTATTAGGCACAGTTCTTTGAATGAGAGGTTTACCACTACCGCTGCTTACAAAATTATGCTATATCGAAATTATATAATCACGATTACTAAGACACCCGAATCCCCTTGCAGGACAGCTGACCGTTCCTGAATCTATTCGCCTATTGAAGAAGCGGCTTGGCATCTTTGACAAATAGTCGCTCTCAAGGTTGACTAATATGCAGAAAGGGTTTGCTCCGCTGGGACCCTGCATTTTTTTTTGAGACTCCAACACATCTGCTTATAGTCGAGATGACTGATCGCATGATAAATAAAAAAAATAAAAAGTAATATAATTTTTATAGGTATTACGGATATATTAGATTGTCAACAGCTTCGTAATTTAATTACGAAGAGGTAAATAACTATGCACTCGTTTGTTTAACAAAATGAATAAATGCCCAAAGTAAAAAGGTACTTGTAATTTACCTTAATTACGTGTACAAAGAAATATTAACTGTCATTGCCCGTTGAAATACTTTCAGGCAGCTCTACTGGAAATGGAAACAGTACCGTTGTATTTTGTTGTGAAGCTATATTATTCAATGTTTGGAGATATCTTAACTGAAACATAAGACATACCAGTATTCGATAGTAAAACTGGTGTAATAATTCTCACGTGAACTTTTTATTACTAATAAAAAACAATATTCTATTTATTTTTTTAAGCCCAGCATAGCGCCAAAAGGTTTTGCCGCTATGCAAAACCTACGACTTCAAAGACTGGTATTGAATTAAATCCCCAGTCCAATGTCACGGCACCCACTTTTACTTTTACTGAAGTGAAAGAAAACATCGCGAGAAAACCTGCATGCCTGAGAGATTTTACCGATGCCTTGTGTCTCCCAACACTCACAAGGCCAGCATTTTGGGCTACGGCTACGGCGACCACTTTGAGACGACTCCCATGCTCAATAGCGGCACAGCACGCCTCATAAAGCGGAGTGTTTCGGGTAGTGCTCTACTCTTAACGTGCCAAACTCAGCAATCTCGTGCCACTTAGGCACCGATTCCAAACACATCAGTAAGTGTCTAGCACGGAAATCGTATGTAATTACTTTTTGGTTTTTAGTTCAAGGTGTCTTTTGAAGAGGGTTTTTTTTATTTAAAATTAATTTAATTTTTGTTTTTAAGTGGCTATCTAAATTACTTTTATCACATACATATTGCACTTTCAGGGTAATATAAGTTCATGTACCTCAAGAGGAATACTTTTCTTATAACTTTAGATACTCCTTTTTTTTTTTGTTAAGGCGGAAAAAAATGTTCCTAACCGCACACCCCGTCGTTCGGGGCAACGAACAGGGTAGTGTGGGGCCCTCACCCACTAAAGAAACCCGCCGTGTGCCGTCTCTCCGCCTTTGTTGGCGGGCCACTGGAACTATGTTACATTCCTTCGGTGGTAACTTTAGATACTCCTAAAACTCACAAACTTCAATAAATAAAATAAAAGCACTGATGATGGATCTCTGAGTGTGATGCACATTTTTTTTCATATGCTTTAGTATCCTTCTGAATGAAACCCTATTGAAAATCTCGCTCTAATTCAATGTAGTTTAATTATAATTAATTAAATAAGAAACTAATAAATTCCACTAGTTATTTGTATAGGTAATATTAGCAAGATGTTTGCCACTACCAGCATGATCTGTGGATTTTCCATAATAATCCTGGATGCATCTCTCAGATTTTCAGCTGCTTTTATTTCTCCTTCGGCTTCAATCAGTTTCGCCTTCGCCACACGCGTTCCCTCTGCTTCTGCCGCCATAGCTTTTTGGAGTTCAAAAGGCAATAATACATCTTTTCTGGAATGTAATTTTCATCTATCTTCTTAAAACCATATTCATATAAATTTTAATACTATCAATTTTTAAAGTTTAGCTGAGGATTAAGTTGATATATAATTTCTCATGCTTACATCTCAACTCTTTCTATTACCACGCCCCATTCAGAAGTAATTTTGTCAATCTCATGCCTGGTCTCCAAGCTAATGGATTCACGAGATTGAAGCGCTTCTATTAAAGTATGTTGACCAAGGACAGTTCTTAAAATAGCGATTGTAATTAATTCTGTAGATATGCTAGAATGACAAAAAATAATATATTAACAACATTCATATCAATTGGTAAGTAGAAATTGGTATTGGTAATACTGCAAAAAGCTTTTAAGCAGGTTTGCGGAATGGATTTCCAGAAAATTAGTTTCCTATACTATTGGTTAGGGAGCTGGATGCCAAAATTTCTATATGATCTGTTCGTGTGGCAGACATGATTAATATCGATGATTGTACCATAAAAAGCATTAAGGACCGCGTCTGCCACCATAACAGCACAGCACTTTAAAAATGTAAAAAGCGGTATGCTCATTTGTTCGTCTCTGCCTCTTGAACTGATGGTCAGAAACACCTTCAAAACGAGGGACATCGAAGCGGCAGATGTCCAGCCCTCTGACTATTTAAGTAATTAATTTAAAAAAAAATAATATGATTTAAAAATTTGTATATAAATTGTTTGCTTGGCAGACCTGAATTGTTCGATTAATGACGATATAAAGAACCACAGACAAATAGTCTACTACCATGATAGCGCTGCGTTTTCAATCGACAGCGCTTTAAAAGTGTAAAAAAAAATGTCTGCTAAATCATTTGTTTGTATCTGCCTTTTGAACTGATGGTCAGAATCATCCTAAAGACGATAAACATTGAAGAGGCAGACGTCCAGACCTCTGATTTTCCAAGGGCAGAGCATTTATATATAATTTTTTTTCGAAAGTTTTGTCTTTCTTTCTTAGAGAGAAGAGAGCGTCAACGGTATAATTCCCCAGGTAGTTGGCGTTTACCTATGGGGCATTCCGCGTCAAATCACGCAGTTATTGGCCTGACCCCTCGGATTTTCATGTCCAATGAATCCGGGGGAGTGGGCAGCAGCACTCCCTCCAGTATTAACAACATCCACTGCGATCGTCAACCCGCCTGCCAAGCGTGGCGATTACGGCATTATCCCCCATGACGGGGCTGCTCGTTGTGGCGTTCTCTTTGGGAGGCCTATGTCCAGCAGTAGACGTTGAAAGGCTGCTGAATGGATGGATGGATGAATGGACCAAAACAATACAATTTCTTGTTTTTTTATTTTAATTTTGATGTGAAACATCTAATGCGGAGGGAGGGTAAAATCTGCTGTTAGCGTGGCGACGCTTTTCAAATCAAATCAACTTGTCCCGTTCAAATCATGCAAGTTAAATTTGACACACTTCCCGGTTTCCAATTGAGCTGAAATTTTACACGCGTATGTAAATCGCGTGACAATGCAATATTATGATGACATAGAGCTGATGTCAGCCGTGTGGGGCCGGCACCAAGAATAGCTCCACCCCGTCTCTTCCTATGGGAGTCGTAAAAGCCGACTAAAGGATTACCGGGGGACCGGGCAGCAGCGTTCCCCTGTGTACTAAAAACATCCACTGCGATCGCCAACCCGCCTGCCAAGCGTGGCGATTATGGCAATACCCCCCCATATGAGTGCACACACACACACATCGGCCCCCAGTCACGGCAGCTCCGCTATTCCGTGGCCTAACGGTAGCGGGCCCGGTAACGGCGGAGCAGGGGGTGCTAAGAATCTCCGGTCGCGATCCGGCTACCAGAAACGACTTCTGGCCCTGGTAACACACAACGTCAGGACACTGAGGACTGACGAGAGGATCACCGCGCTGGAAGAGGAGCTGAGCAAGATCCGATGGGACGTTGTAGGATTATCAGAAGTGCGAAGACAGGGTGAGGGCACGATAATCCTCCAGTCGGGTAACTTGCTCTTCCACCGGGAGGGCGACCAACAGTCCCAGGGTGGTGTCGGGTTTATCGTTCGCAAGTCTCTCATAGGTAACGTGGAGAAGATTGAGAGTGTGTCGAGTAGGGTAGCGTACCTTATACTCAGAATAACCAAAAGGTATTCCCTGAAGGTCATACAGGTTTACGCACCGACCTCGACACATTCCGACGACGAAGTGGAGGCCCTTTATGAGGACATCTCGAAAGCCATTCACGCGTCTAAAAGTCACTTCACGGTGGTTATGGGAGATTTCAACGCAAAACTAGGCATAAGGAGAGACGATGAGCTGAAGGTGGGGCAATATGGATTTGGGCAGAGGAACCACAGGGGCCAGATGCTGTCTGATTTTCTGGAGAAGGAAGGCCTCTTTATGATGAATTCCTTCTTCAGGAAACAGCCCCAGCGAAAATGGACCTGGATTAGCCCTGATGGTTCAGTGAAAAATGAGATCGACTTCATCTTAACGGACAAACGACAGATATTCAATGATGTCTCAGTGATCAGCAGGATTAAAACTGGGAGTGATCACCGCTTAGTTAGAGGCATATTGAATCTAAATATGAAAGTCGAGAGGTCACGCTTGATGAGGTCTACGCTCCGACCAACACGTGCTCAATACCAGAACCCCGAAAACTTTCAGCTCGAACTACAAAATCGCTTTCAATGCCTAGACGAGTGCGATTCAGTGAACGATATGAACAACAGGTTCGTGGAAACTGTCCAAGCGGTCGGGTCGACCCTTTTTAAGACCAGTCGCGTCAATAGGACTCAAAAGCTTTCGGACCAAACTCTTAAGCTCATAGCGACACGGACAGAAATGACGGTGCAGTCTTCGGCTGATTGGTCCAATCAGAGGCGACTAAACAGACAGATCTCCAAGTCTATGCGACGAGACATTCGCCGATTTAATACCTTGCGTATTAAAGAGGCGATAGAGCGGAACCAAGGTTCCAAAGTGTTCGCAAGAGATCTGTCTGTTGGGAAAAGCCAGTTGACCAAGCTGAAGACCAATGATGGTACTGTTGTTTCTTCCAAAGATGAGTTATTAAGAGAGGTCCACGAGTTCTATGGACAGTTATACAGATCCCAGAACCCTGTTGTCAGCTTGGTCCATGAGCCCAGATCCAAGCTAACTCGGCACTATACCGAAGATATCCCGGACGTCAGCCTGTACGAGATCAGAATGGCTCTCAAACAACTAAAGGACGGAAAGGCACCGGGAGACGACGGAATTACTATAGAGCTTCTGAGGGCAGGCGGAAAGCCGGTCCTCAAAGCCCTTCAGAGGCTATTCAATTCCGTCGTTCTCGGGGGCGACGTTCCAGAATCGTGGACCAGGAGCTTGGTAGTGCTGTTCTTCAAGAAAGGTGACAGAACCCTCTTGAAGAATTACAGACCCATCTCGCTCTTGAGCCATGTCTATAAGTTGTTCTCGAGGGTCATTACAAATCGACTCACGCGCAGGCTTGACGACTTCCAGCCTCCCGAACAAGCCGGTTTCCGAAAAGGCTATAGTACCGTAGACCACATACATACGCTACGCCAGATTATACAGAAGACCGAGGAGTATAATCGGCCTTTGTGTCTAGCGTTTGTGGACTACGAGAAAGCCTTCGATTCGATCGAAACTTGGGCGGTGCTGCAATCCCTTCAGCGGTGCCAAATTGACTATCGATACATCGAAGTGTTGAAGTGTTTGTATAGAAACGCCACTATGTCTGTCCGAGTTCAGGACAAGAGCACGAAACCGATCCAACTGCAGAAAGGTGTTAGACAGGGAGACGTCATGTCCCCAAAACTCTTCACCACTGCATTGGAAGATGTTTTCAAGCTCTTGGACTGGACCGGATTAGGCATCAACATAAATGGCGAATACATCACTCACCTTCGATTTGCAGATGATATCGTGGTCATGGCAGAATCGCTGGAGGACCTTGGTACCATGCTCAACGACCTCAGCCGTGTCTCCCGACTAGTGGGTCTAAAAATGAACATGGACAAGACGAAAGTCATGTCTAATATCCATGTCATTTCAGCACCGGTTCTGGTCGGGAGCTCGCTTCTCGAAGTTGTCGACCACTATGTATACCTGGGACAAACTGTCCAGTTAGGTAGGCACAACTTCGAGAAAGAGGTCGATCGACGAATCCAGCTCGGCTGGGCAGCGTTCGGGAAGCTGAGGGAGATCTTCTTGTCCAATATTCCGCAGTGTCTGAAGACGAAGGTCTACGACCAGTGTGTGTTACCAGTGATGACTTACGGCACAGAGGCGTGGTCTCTGAATGTTGGCCTTATGTCAAGACTTAAAGTCGCTCAGCGTGCTATGGAGCGGGCTATGCTTGGGATCTCTCTACGTGATAAGATCCGTAATACGGAAATCCGTAGGAGAACGGGAGTGACCGACATAGCCCGCCGGGTCGGCATGATGAAGTGGCAATGGGCAGGCCACATCGCTCGACGAACCGACAACCGTTGGGGAAGAAAGGTTCTCGAGTGGCGACCGCGTAACGGACGGCGCAGTGTAGGACGGCCTCCCACCAGGTGGACCGATGACCTGGTCAAAGTCGCAGGCAGCCGTTGGATGCAGGCGGCACAGGACCGTTCACTGTGGCGTTCTCTTGGGGAGGCCTATGTCCAGCAGTGGACGATAAAAGGCTGATGGATGGATGGATGGATGATAGAGCTGATCTGATGATGAAGCTGGAAGCTGGACATGGAACTCTATAATGAAACGGCGCAACCCCATCGATCGAGTTTGGGCTCGTATGATTTCGTCTTGACGAGTACTTTGTCTCTAGGTGGTATCCAGGGTCTGATGATGAAGCTGGAAGGTAGCAACAGTAACTCTATAATGAAACGACGCAACCCCATCGAGTTTGGAACCGTTTGATTCGTCTTGACGAGTACTTTGTCTTTAGATGGTGTCCAGGGTCTGATGATGGAGATAGAAGGTGGCCATAGGAACTCCTTTATACAACGACATAACTCCATCAAGTTTAGGCTCGTATGATTCGTCTTGACGAGTACTTTGTCTCTAGATGGTAGCCATCTAGATGGTACCCAAGGCCTGATGATGGAGCTGGAAGGTGGCCACAGTAACTCTATAATGAAGCGACGCAACCCCAACGAGCTAATATTCGTTTAATTCGTCTTGAGGAGTACTTTGTCAAGTTATAATCATTTTATTTCTACAAAATAATTTCGATGTTTTCACATCTGGTAGACGTCCCACTACGTCTAGTTTTTTTATTCTGTTTGAATCATCCATCATATTTCAGGCCATCGAGGCTAATAAATTAACGAAAAATGATTTTGTTTCACTCTAAAACCAAGAAATAAAAATCAAGTTTTACTAGGATTTTTTTCTTTTTGTATTCTCACTTCAAGAAACGATTAAAATAAGAAATTATGAAAAAATAATAAAAAATAATAGTAATTATTTTAAACATTTTTGATCTATTGTAAATATTTTACCGCCTGATTTGACGTGGAATCCCCCTATAGACGGCTGTTTTACGCGGTCAACCTTGTGAGAAAAGTCCATCGTTTCCCTTCGTTCGCTCCGAATAGTACTGTCTTGCTCTCTCGTACACGTATATTATGTGGTGATTCTCTCTTATATATATAATGTACAATATATATCTAAATATTTAACAAAGGCAGGGGCTTATCTTCATTTTCATGTTCATCAGAATGATCGTCAGACATGAGGGTAGTCTCGGAATCACACGACGTTATTGTTCAATACACTAATCTTTATGGATAGTTTTGGTAACAAAAAAACAAGTGATGCTCGCAATATTTTAGGATGTAATTCTCAAAATAATCACATAGAATGCAGGTTAGTTGTATTGCGACCACGACCGACTGTGTTCACGCTCTTGCCAATTGCCACAGAAAATAATACACAATTACGTGAACTCTTGGTAATAACAATAATTAACCGTACTACCCGCTTTACCTTAATTCCTGAAAAAACCTTTAAAAAATCATACATAAAAAAATCAGCGACCTAGACGTCTGCCAACTTTTTTTTCCTATTCTGGGAGTCCTAATGAATCGAATGGACGCAACGAGAACGACGAACAAATGATTTAGTATAGCTTTTTTTTTTACATTTTTGCACCTACGTCCCGTGATAAAACAGAGCCCTGCACATCTGCCTCTTCGATGTTTATAGTTTTAAGGATGATTTTGACCATCAGTCCAAGAGGCAGACGCGAATAAATGATTTAGTATCACTTTTTTTTACATTTTTGAAGCGCTTGAAAACGCAGGGACATACGATTTTCATTTACAGGACCAAATCGGTTTGTATTGGCATAAACTTTCATCCCTATTAATATGAAAGACAAACAAATCATATACTAAAATGGCACTCAGCTCCCTAACCATATATCATTATGTATTAAGTATACAATGTATATAATGTTTAACGATTCTTTTGTATATTTTTTTTGCTGGATATAAAAAATACTGTTCATATCTGTTAAAAAATTGTAATGCGTCTGGAACTATAGTAGTCCATAGTTTTTCTCTTTAAGCCTAAAGGTTTTTTACTAATAAAAATAAAAAACATCTTAGATTATTCTTTGTTTACCTGTGATATTGGACATTCAATAAACAACTGACTGGGTTTATTATATGGAAATAAACGACCGCAACCACTGTTACTGTCACAGAATCTTTTGTAAGTATCTGGAAAATAATATTAACTAATTATTATTATTATTTATTTATTTCAGGCAACCATGGCCCATAAAAATATAGGTACATAAATATTAACTAATTATAAACTAATAAAGATGCTATATAAAATAAAACTTAAAATCTACTGCACACGAAGTGTGGGCGTCATGTTGCGCTGCGTGGTGTCGCGTAACCTTCCGCGAAATCTTTGATACGCGACACTCTTCGACCAAAACTCTTCCTCGAGCAAGGTCGCCATATGCTGAGTCGGAAATCGCACCATGAACGATTTGACATTTGTGTTATGGCGCGACTCAAGCTTCTCAGCCCTTAAAGTCCGGCTGGTCTTCACCAGCATATATTCAACAATTTCCTCAACCTTTGTGGAGTGATGTAGCCGGGACGTGTAAGCAAACTGCGTCATAGGTATCGCTGGACGCAGAAGCATATTAGCTCCTGCCAGCGTGGTACGCACCGGTAGCGACAGGGAGGCGTTTTCTTTAATACTTAACTATAATTTTTTGTATGTTCTTTTTGTACGATTTCATAAATTAGGGGAGAAAAGTGACGTAGTAGACAATATTCAACTCGAACATATGTAAGTAGTTGTATTTAATGCCTCATTGATTAAGTCTAAGATACATTTATTGTCATTTTGTTACATAAGCAATAAGCTATTATAAGAGTTTGGTTGTCACTTAAAAAAACTAATGGATTACTATGAGTCCTGGCAGAATAACTACAAAAGTTTTGCTTTCTTTTCATAGAAAATGACGTCAATATTTTTATCTTACAACTAGTTTTTAGAATCTTACAACTAGCCTTTAAAATGCTAGTTTTTGGGTCTCATGTTACCGATATAGTAGCGGGATAAAATGTATACCAGTTTTGAAGTCTAATCAAAAGCTATCAAATAGAATAAGTTGCATCAAAATCTGTTTGGCGAGTCGAGGGGAGCAGAGTGTCGAGTAGGCACGTGGAATGTAAGTGGTGGTGTGGAAGGTAAGTTACACGAGCTGGTAACCGTCATGTCGGACAGACAGCTTGATGTGCTCTGTGTTACAGAGAAGCGAAAGGGTAGCGACGCCTGCGATCTTCCCGGTGGCGGCATAGCTCTGTGGTCTGGTGTACCGCAGAGCGATCGGGCCAGCATGGGAGTGGGGGTGTTGCTGTCCACTCGCTTGGCCTCAGGTGTGAAAGACAACGGAATGTTCGCTTCCAGACTTCTATGGGTCCGAATAAAACTAGGCGTCACCAGGGTCTTCATGGTCGCAGCTTATGCTCCCGTAGGCTCTTCGGTGGCATCGGATCTAGAGAAGTTCTGGGATAATGTTAGGGAAGTTCTGGATTTGGCAGAAGCTAGTGAACGCGTTATTGTATGCGGAGACTTGAATGGATGGGTTGGGACCAAGCGTCCAGACTTCGAGGACCTGCTTGGTTCATTTGGTGATAAGAGAGTGAGCGATGCAGGTAGGCTCATTGCTGATGTATGTATGGAGAGAAACCTTATTGTGTCGAACACATTTTTTCAACATAAGGACATCCATATGTATACACGGAGAAAGAATGAACAGAGAAGTATGATAGATTTAATTCTGGTAGACAGTCGCCTCCGAAGTAAAATTCTGGATACAAGAGCCTACAGAGGTCCCACTGTCGACACGGACCACTATCTCGTTATTGCGAGGTTTAGTGGTCTGTTCAGAAAGTGAAGACACTGGTGAGAGCGTGTCCACTTCGGAGGGCTTGAAAGAATAAAGATTGAAAAGTTGCAAGAAGAGAGTGTAAGAGCAAAGTATGCAGAGGGTGTCCGTGATCGGCTGACAATGGCAAGTCAGCCGGGATCTGACATAGAAGAATGCTGGAGAGTATTGAAAGATAGTATGGTAGATATAGCGAAAGAAGTATGTGGATGCTCAAAGAAGCATAGGAAAGTGAAAGGTGATGCATGGTGGGATACGGAAGAAGCAGCTTCCGTAGACCAAAAGAAGAAAGCGTGGCTGGACTATGTATCTTCTTTGAACATGAGTGCAAGTATGAAAGAACAGAAGAAAGAAATATATCAGCAACGTAAGAATGACACCAAAGCCTTAGTGAAAGAGAAGCGTGATAGAGCAAATATGCCAGAAGAAGCCAGAACAGATGTTAGAGTAGCAATAGGAAATGGTGTGCTAGAACAACTGGATGAATTTGTATATCTTGGATGTGGATTCAGTCGGGATGGAAGGTTCACCACTGATGTAGAGAGAAGAGTGAATGCAGGGAATAGAGTGAACGGAGCATTGGGACAACTTCTCGGCAGCCACCACCTCAGCCAGAAGGCACGTGTCGCAATACACAACGTAGTGCTTGTCCCAACGTTATTATATGCAAGCGAGAGTTGGGTATGCAAGGAGCATGAGAGTAAAATCAATGCGGTCGAAATGCGGTCTCTGCGGAGAATCTGTGGAGTGAGGCTGACTGACCGCATTCGTAACAGCGACGTAAGAGAGCGAGTAGGTATGAAAGAGAGTATTGGTGTAAAGATGCGAAAGGGAATGCTCCGATGGTTCGGATATGTGGAAAGAATGCCGGACGGGCGACTGGTTAAGCAGATATACAATGCGAAAGTGGAAGGATGTAGGCACAGGGGGAGACCGAGACTCACCTACCTAGACCAAATCGGTCACGTATTTCAATACGTGACCGATTGGATTGGATTGGAAGGTGGAGTCAGGAGTCTCCGAAAACGGCGAGCGTATATAAAGAGAGTTATGAATATTGAGGAAGCGAGAGATGTATGCAAGAATAGAGCCTCTTGGCACTCTGTTCTCTCTGCCTACCTCGCAAGGGAAATGGCGTGATGATAAGTTAGTTAGTTTGGTAAAATCTGTCCAGTAGTTTTTGCGTGATGCGCGACCGAACAAACAAACAGACGAAAATAAAAAATAAATGTTTTGTTTTTAGACACGCCTATACTAAGTATAGCCTATTACAGTATTTTTTTCTTAAATATCTTAAATCTACAGACAGGTCTTTACAGTTTTATAATAGTATAGATGTTATTAAATTTTTATAATTTAATTTTACCACCATATCTTTTTTTTTGTCTGTGTGGTGGCGGACTAAGGGAAGTAAGCAATTATCATCCATTGCATGACTGGTGATAGGGCTGGGTACCAAGTGGGAGTACTCACTTGGTATCGGGCCCGAGCGGGTTGGTACCACCATCTCCCGTGTGGCCGGCCATGAAGCACATCATTGCGTTTTGGCTGTAGCAGGAGATAACCGTTTATATTTCATTTCATATCTGTGAAATGAATCGGTGAGCAGCGGCTTGACAATACTCTCGGTATAGTCGAGTCTATGGGCGACCGTTACCATTTACCATCAGATGGACCGTGGCTCGCCTGTCACAACATGCAATAAAAAAAAATAGGTAGTTGTTTTCTGTGATATATATATTTTGTATTGTAGTTGATATATATATATACATATATATATATTTTGTATATAATTTATATAGTTTTCATGATCATACATTTGTGACATTAATGGTAAATTGAGTAATATTTAGTAATAATAGAGTCTCGGCGATCCCAGCATGAATGGGCCGGCTCGACCGTAGAAGTGCCACCTTCTCACAGATTAGCCTAAAGCAATGGTAGATCCCTACTTCTTCTATTGTTTCGTGTAGTGAGTGAGAGGAAAAGGACCAAACTCCCTCCACATCTCTTTTTTATTATCTTTAAAGTCCACCATCTCATTTACTCTCTAATATGAATGATTCCTCTATGCTTTTTTCTGGTGTTGCTAGCGTCTATAAGCTAGGGAAACCGCTTACAATCAGGTGAGTCGTATGCTTGATTACTCGTAGTATAAAACATAATACATTACTTGTTGCGGTGGAAGATTAAAAGATAGAGATCTGATATCCATAAGAAAAACAATGTCGGTGTATGGAATAATCCATATTATTCCTGGTCCAGCTGGCGAGTCCGCTCGTACCCTACCAAAGCGCAATATTACTGCTCTTTTGTACTGCTTGACGACCTAAAAGAAAATTTTTAAAAACTTAATCCAAAATTAAACTAAATCCTACATGCTTGAGACTTTTTCTAAATGGTGATAAAAGAAAAGAGGGTATTGAACCACAAGCTCATTTGCGTGAATTATACTGACCCGAAAGCAGAGCAGTAACATAACTGGAAATATAACAACAAACACTATAGCCAATAAACGTAATATTTTTTCCAAAGTGCTTTCTTTATTGTTATCTGCAATAATAGAAGAAGATATTAATATTTTTATCCCAGCATTCAGGCAGAACCGATACATGTGTTTACTTACCATTGGTCATATCAGACCTCGGTTTTGTTATTAAGTTCATATTCGCCGTCGTATTAAAACAGTTACATTACATTGGGTTAAATCTAAATGTGGAGACAGAAGAGGGGAATTCACATGATCAAGAACTTTCAAATACTTAAAGAAACTTTATGACACTGAATATTTCTAGAATATAGAATCTTTATCTTTGTCTTGATATTCCTTTTAATGATAACATAGCAATTTGTCGAATACTATGCATTATAATGAAACGATTAGTAAAATTATCGAAAAGATACTTTTGATAGGTGTTATAAGCCAATTTCATTTCACAGAGTTCTCTTCAAATCTGTCATAATTATATACTCTTTGGTCTTAATAATTGGGATATGATGTCAATCAAAGAATAATTTAATTTATTTCTAATAAGTTGTAAGTAAGTACACACGGCTGCGACTTTGGTCGACAGTGACTCGCTGGTGATGCTAAGTTGGTGTGTGAACAGCGATTTAATGTCGCTAGCAATACGGCGATTGCATCGCTGAAAATCTGAAAAGTCATTAATAGCCAGCGACATTGTTACTGCGTGGACATAATGCAGGTGCAAGTAACGACTTTTCGCAATGTGGCTAGTAATCGTTCGTGAGCTGTTAATGATTTTCTCATGCACTGTTTTGCCAGCATCGGCTCAAATATATGTAGAGAATATATATGTTCTTCATAGGCGTTTGTATGCAAATAATTATAAAAATCGTTCTGTTCTTGTAGTGCTGGGACTAACATGCGAGTATTCTAGACTTCGAAGGAAACATTTCTTCGCCATCATTTTCAATTTTTTTTGTCATACTACTCTGTCAAGAAAGTACCGAGAAAAGATCAATAATACACAAAATTTTCGTTATTCATCCAAATTTATGTTATCACCTTCAAAGTATGCTCCTTCAGAAACGATAGACTTACGCCAACGAATAATCCAATCATCAAAACATTTATTAAACGCTGTTTCCGGAATTGAGTTCAGTTCTCGCTGCGAATTCTCCTTTATGTCTTTTACCGATTGAAAACAGGTGCCACGAAGTGGTAATTTGAGTTTAGGAAAAAGAAAGAAGTCGGCTGGAGCCATATCTGGTGAATATGGTGGTTTCTCGATGGTATTTGTTGAGTGTTTGGACAAAAATTCATTTACAATGATGGCCTTGTGCGAAGGCGCATTATCGTGGTGCAAAATCTAAGAATTTTCTTTCCACAAATCTGGCCTTTTTCGCCAAATATGCTCTCTTAAACGCCGCATAATGCTCAAATAATATTCTTTAGTTACCATTTGACCACAAACAGTCAACATGACTTTGACTTTTGATCGACTTTGGCGTGGTTTTTTCGGTTTTAGTTCAGTTGGAAGTCGCCACTCCGAAGCTTGTTGACTAGTTTGCATGTCAAACTCGTAAACCCACGTCTCGTCACCAGTAACAATGCGTTTCATGAATGTTGGGTCGGAATTGACTCGTTCTAGCATGTCCTCAGCGAGTCTCATGCGATTGAGTTTTTGGAGAAAATTCAGGTCTTTTGGAACTAGCCGAGCGGAAACATTTTCATACCCAAGTGATTATTTAAAATGGTACGGATCGACTCGTGAGACACAGAAAGTTCGGCGGCTATCTCCCCCAAAGTTGAATGAGGATTTTCAGTCACTATTTCCTTCACTTTTCCAATGTTAACTTCAGTTACAGACGTTGATGGCCTACCAGAGTGAGGCAAATCTTCCATCTCATCTCGACTTTTAAACGGTTTGTACCACTCATAAGCATTTATTTTTGATAAAGTCGATTGACCGTAAGCCTTCTGTAACATTTTCAGTGACTCCGAACACGAAATTCCATTGGCGATGCAAAATTTAAGACAAACTCTATGTTCGATGGTTTCGTCTATTTTGAAATTCGCAATACACACTTGATATGATATAACTAAAACAGCACTGTATTTAATATAAATAACAGATGCAACTCAAACTCCGCGCCAAAATGGATAACAGTTGGGCCAATATAACAATAACAAAAAACACAAAGTGAAAAATGTGAAATCGAAAATAACAATCAGGAGCAGGATTTGAACCTGCTACCCAAAGACGTTAAGTATGATGTGTTATCGAAATTAGCGGTCAGGAGCAATTGTCAGGATGGCTGAATTGGTAAAGCATCTGGACGGTATCCAGAAGATGTAGGTTCAAATCCTGCTCCTGACTGTTATTTTCGACTTTAACATTTTTCACTTTGTGTGTAATGTATAGTGCTAAGCAAGTCAAATGCTAAAAATATATATAAAAATATCTAAATAATAACAAAAAAACTAACATTTTCATTTGGAACCATAAACAAATCATCCATTCCCAATGCTTTCTTGACTGAATGTATATGCAATATATGCAAACAACTGCTAATATGTACTAGGAACATTCAGTGTGGTGACTCCATTCTTTCCCACGGGTGTCGTACGAGGCGACTAAGGGAAGTAACTGATAGTAGGGATGGGTACCAAGTGGGAGTGCTCAGGTGCTCACTTGCTATCGGGCCCGATCGGGTTAGTACCACCATCTCCCGTGTGACTGGCCATGAAGCACATTGGTGTGTTTTTGTTATAGCAGAAGATAGCCGTTAATTTTTTCATTTCATATCTGTGAAATGAAATGGTGAGCAGTAGCTTGATAATACTCGTAGTATATTTTAGTCCATGAGCGATTACCATTTACCATCAAATGGGCTGTAGCTCTTCTGCCACTAAACGCAATAAAGAAAGAAACCTTTCTAGATATATTACAAAAAACGAGCACAGACAAGATTTAATCAATAAAACGCCTATATTCACCAAATGAACATTGACCGATCGCTGTCATGCGGACACAAAAGGCTCAAAGTTGCCAGCGAGTTACCGATGATTAAAGTCACTGCGTGTGTACCCAGCATTACAGGGGGTTTATGCATACGGTGATGTAATACATGGTTATACATACGTCCATGACTCTACGTGTATTATGAGATAGAAAAAAAAATCTTTTAAATATAATAATATTACAATAAATAATGATTGTATAAAAAACGTGGCGTGCTTTTTACTATATAAGTGAACTATTTGTAACATCTCACGCTTTTTTACTATTATTATTTATTTTATTATTATTTACTACTTTTTAGTTCAACTAGCTATTTAAAGCGTGTTATTGCACGCCTCATAAGCGAAGCGTTGAGGTGGGTATTACTCTCGTTTCACGCCGAACAACTGATTTTTCAAACTTAAAATGTCTCTATTTATCATATATTGCACTTGTAAAATAATAAATACACACGCGTTTCAAGAAAAAACACAATTTTTAACACTCATGATATTTTTGATGCCATTTTTGTTATTTAAACTAGTTAAAAAACTGTTTAAAAAAGTTCTGTTTTGGACGTCCGTGTGTTGTAGGTAAAGTATGTTAACACGATAATGACCGAAATACTTTATTAATCGAGTATTTTTTTCTTTTACGATTGAGTATAACTACGAAAAGAGCTGATGCTGATGATGATAGCTTTTCACGGTCTGATTCGATGTGGTTTAATTGTAATTAAATAAACAAAACAAATATGAATATTTACGCTCGACTCGACACTAAAACCAGCGCTATCCTTATTTCGTGAGAACTACTTATATAGAACAATATAGAAATACCTCTTAAAATTAGCGCTAGATGGCCAAGACATGAAAACCACAGTACTTTTCGAAATTAGCTATCTACCTAATTATGTGATTTATTGAAAACTACTTAGTAAGAGCAATACATTATTAGTTACTTATCAAATAATCAATTTTATTGTGAAAAATGAAGATTATGAGGCGTGCACTTTCGGATTTTCTAAAGTATTTTAGTTTTTTATTTTAGTTTTTTAAACTATAATTTATTTTCTTCTTTTTAGTCTAGTCTCAAAATAGTATCAAAAGTACTGTTATTTGAAAGAAATAATACCTACTAAGCTGTGGTAATTTGTTTTTAAACTTTATCGGACGGACTGACATGGCGAAACTATAAGGGTTCTTTATTGGCTACGGAACCCTGAAAACGGAGAAACTTCTCAAATTATTGCATTGTCATCGGTCCTTGATAAGTGTGCAAAGTTTCAAATCAATCCGACGTTTTGAAGTGGTTGAAAATCACGTTCGAAGATTACATAGGTACTAACATACGTATGAAACTAATAAAAGCGTGTTAATAAATGTCAAAGTTTGTTTGGATATTTAGATGTTTGGATATTTGTCTGTTAATTACGCCCCAATGCAAAACAGAGTTTGAGGGATATTCGATAGATAGATAGATGATACATTGGATTTATATAAATTATACTGTTTACCCTGAAAAAATAAATAGTTTTAATATTTTTTTTTACATGCCTACAGAATTAAAGACTTGAACAAAATATGGTTTACTGATAAATGGTAACCGTCACTCAAGAACTCAACTATACCGGGAGTATTGACAAGCCGCTGCTCACCATTTCATTTCAGACATAAAATGAAAGAATTAACGGCCTCTACAACCAAAACACACCAATGTGCTTCATGACCGGTCACACGCGGTACCAACCCGCTCGGGTCCAATGGCAAGTGAGTACTCCCACTTGCTACCCAGCCCTACCCCCAGTATTGCGATGGCTGATAACTGCTTCTAACATCCATTTAGTTGCCTCGTACAATACCCATGGGAAAGAATGGGGTGGTGACACGTGTATTCTTAGTCCGTCACCACACGGACATGTTTTATTTCGATATAAGGAGGTCTTATAGTGCATAAACGACATATGGATTTGAATTTTGTCCACGTGACATTTGTACTTTCAAAACTACTATGTTACACAAATATCTCAAAAAATAGATTATCCCTAATATATATTACTTATAATTAGTCTTTACCCGCGGCTTCGCCGCAGCCAAAATCTAGTTTTTAGGCTATATCTCAGATTCCCGATATAGTGGCGGGATAAAATGCTCACCAGTTTTTAAGTCTAATCAAGAGCTAACGTTCGTTTTGTGTTTAGACACGCCTATATAGCCGAATAAAGTATTTTTTTCTCAAATATACTAAATGTACAGACACAGCTCTGTTACAGCTTTATAATAGTACTAGCCTTAGCTTGCGGCTCCGCCGCAACCTAAAGCTAGTTTTCAGGTTGCATCTCAGGTTCCTGATATAATAGCGGGATAGAATGTATACCAGTTGTTAAGTCTAATCGAGATCTATCAAATAGAAAAAGCTGTATCAAAATCCTAGTTTTTGCGTGATGCGCGAACAAACAAAAAGAAAGACAGACAAAAAATCTAAAAAAAATTGTTTTGTGTTCAGACACGTCTATATAGCTTAATACAGTATTTTTTTCTCAAATATCTTAAATGTACGGACACAGCTCTGTTACAACTTTATAGTAGTACTACCCTTTGCTCGCGGCTCCGCCGCAGCTAAAAGCTAGTTTTTATGTAATATCTCAGGTTCCCGATATAGTAGCGGGGTAAAATGTATACCAGTTGTTAAGTCTAATTAAGAGCTATCAAACAAATTCCGTTTGGTAGTTTTTGCGTGATGCGCGAACAGACAAACAGACAAAAAAAATCGTTTTATGTTTAAACACGCCTGTATAGGCTAGTCTAATTCAGCCATTTTTCTCAAATATCTTAAATGTACAGACACAGCCGTGTGCCGTGTGGGGCCAGCTTTAGAATTGTCCCACCCCTCCCCACTAATGGGAGTCGTAAGAGCCGACTGAGGAAATACCGGGGGAGTGGGCAGCAGCACTCCCTCGAGTATTAACAACATCCACTGCGATCGTCAACTCGCCTGCCGTGGCGGATTTTCATACAACTTTTTTTATTTGAAAAGCCTTAAATTAGACTTAAAAACTGGTATGCATTTTATCCCGCTACTATATCGTGAACCTGAGATATAACCGAAAAACTAGAAAATTATTTAAACAAGTTTTTTTTACAATTTATTTACAAGAACTACTAGATGGATTTTGATGCAACTTTTTTATTTGAAAGGCCTTGATTAGACTTAAAAACTGATAGACATTTTATCCCGCTACTATATCGGGAACCTGAGATATAACCGAAAAACTAGAAAATTATTTAAACTAGATTTTTTTTTAGAATTTATTTTAAAGAACTAGCCGCTGGCAAAGGCTAGTAATAGTATATATAGATTATAAATATTAGGTTCCTGTGTTAATTATTTTGCATAATATAAATAAAATAATTAATTAATGTATATCCATAGAGTTTAGTACTCGTACTTATAGTTATTAAAATGACCCAATCCTGAGGTTCACACGGACAAGGTCACGAGCAGCAGCTAGTTCCCTATATATTGTTAACTTTAAATTTATTTTTATATTTTAGGCTGCATTACAATTTAAAAGGCAACAATATATACAAAACATAAATTTTAATTAAATTACTTATAAAACTAGCAATTATTTGTCATTTATGCGTTATAAATCGGCTGGTGTGCACTTGGTCCAGGTCCTATGAATGTTTTCAAAAAATCCATCGGAAACGGGAAAATAATTGTTGAATTCTTTTCAGCGGAGATAGAGTTGAGTGATTGTAGATACCGCAGCTGGAACAAACATAAAATAATTAAGTAACGTTATTAATTAACGTCTTGGGACGTTTGGCAGATGTGAAAACATTGAAATTATATAATGCTTATTTCGATAACACATTCATACTTAACGTCCTGGGTGACGCTTACGCCATCTGTTGGAAGTATTTACATACATTATACTGACCAGGTAAAGTTAATTTTACAATTAAGATTTTTACCTAATAATGACGCAGCCCTATAAATATTTAGATATAGAGATTAGTGATATGGCTAAGCATGTCAAATGCTAAAAATATATATAAAAATATCCAAATAATTATGACCTTAACTTTTTCAATGTGTGCTTGTATAAAAATATGAGACGTGTAAAAGAACGGCAATGGGCATAAAGGTAATGAACTTATAAGTAAGTGTGAATATATCTTATATATAAATGAGAATATTGTTTGATTTCTTTTATAATTTTTGGTAAGCGCTTGCTCGCTATCCATAGAGAAATTAAAACTGTTATCGGTTTATAGATTAACGTTATGCTTCCTAGTTGCATGATTTTGTTGACAGATGACGCTAAAAACAAATAAATTGGCGTGGCGACACATCGGTTAGTATAGAATAGCGGTCAGCTGGTCTTACCCTCCCTTCGCATTAAATGTTTCACATCAAATAGCTATTCCACGGGAACTATTAATTTTTGCAGTATACAAGATAAGACCTATTAGTGTTTTGTGTCTATTGTGCCGGCTGAGCGACAAATCTGCAACAATCGGCCTGTAGTCATGTCAAGGTTACCAGCACAATCATTGCACTAGCCTTACTTAATACGTGGGACAAGAAAATGTGACGTAATTTACCTGTAGGGCCATAGGATTGTCAACCATAACGAGAGACGCTTCTTTCAATGCTTTAGACGCTTTTATTTCTCCCTCTGCAGCAATGATCTTGGCTCGTGCTTCACGATCAGCCTCTGCTTCTGCTGCCATCGCTCTTTGTAACTGCACTGGTAGTCTGACATCTTTTCTGAAAAATAGTTTATAGCTGCACAGATGGTGGAGCGGTTTAGATATCGGCCTGCCACCCGATTGTTGTGGGTTCCATTCTCACACAGAACCACTTTTTGTTGTGATCCATAAATGGTTGTTCTGATTCTGGGTGTACTTTATGTCCGTGAAATTATATGTTTGGAAAGTCCCTTGGTATACAAGGATTATTCCTTAGTGCAGGGTATCTTAAAAAACCACCGGCGGACCACTGAAGTAATGTAATATAGTTCCAGTGGCCCGCCAATACAGGTGGAGAGACGGCACAAGGAGGGTTTATTTAGGTGAGGGCTCCAGACTACCCTGTTCGTTGCCCCGAACGACGGGGTGTGCGGTTAGGTTTATTTTTTCTGCCTCACCAAAAATAGGGTGTCTTAAAAAATACTGTGATACAAACAATGTATAAGATTTATGTAATTGTACACCCTTGCTTTGAATCTATACTTTGTTTATGATTCATGAAAAACAGTTTAATAACTTTCATAGGTATCAATGAGTAGGACTGCATAGGTTAAAGGACAGAATATGCAGGACTCTGTACCTAGCCTTGGGTATTCACTTAGATCTAAGTCCTTGATATATATTGCCATTAAAAACGGTTGTATATTAGGCAATCTAGTAACGTTAGGCACCACTGAAGTACTTTCACATAGTTCCAGTGGCCCGCCAATACAGGCGGAGAGACGGCACACGGCGGGTTTATTTAGTGGGTGAGGGTCCCACACTACCCTGTTCGTTGCCCCGAACGATGGGATGTTCGGTTAGCTACATTTTCCCCCACATTAACAAATAAAAGGTAATTATTCACAATTCTTAAGAATTTTAGAAATAAACTGCAAAAATGTAGAAAAGGTAGTAGGGAGTAAGGTACTATGTGAATACTAACTTACATCTCAACTCTCTCAACTTCAACGCCCCAGGGGTCAGTGGCTTCATCTAAGCTGGCTTGCATCATGTGACTGATGGCCTCGCGATCAGACAGCAGCTGTGCTAAGTCACGCATGCCCAGAACATTGCGCAACGTCGTTGCTGCCAAGAGACGGGTTGATGCACTAGGAAGTTGTAAGATGGATCGCTATGATTCATTCGTAATAACGTAACGTACTCCTAAGGCATGTTACGCAAACCACATCAATTTTCTTCATGAAGTGATGAATTAAATATATTAAATGTCATCTCTGTTAACTGCACAGATAGTGGAGTGGTTTAAATACCAGCCTCCCACCCAAGTGTCGTGGGTTCAATTCTCTCGCAGGCCAGGACAACTCTGTGTGATTAAAAGTTATTATACAATCTCGGATTATTTGGAAGATTGTCCGTGTGGTGACGGACTAAGAATACAATTGTCACCACCCCATTCTTTCCCACAGGTGTCGTATGAGGCGACTAAGGGAAGTAAGCAATTATCATCCATTGCGTGACTAGTGGTAGGGCTGGGTACCAAGTGGGAGGACTTACTTGGTATCGGGCCCGAGCGGGTTGGTACAACATCTCTCGTGGGACCGGCCATGAAGCACATCGTTGCGTTTTGGCTGTAGCAGGAAATAGCCGTTTATTCTTTCATTTCATATTTGTGAAATGAAATGGTGAGCAGCGGCTTGACAATACTCTCGGTATAGTTGAGTCCATGAGCGACGGCTACCATTTACCATCAGATGGGCCATGGCTCGTCTGCCACTACATGCAATAAAAAACAAAAAAACAAAATGGGCTTGAACTGCTCCTCATTTTAAAATACTGTTTTAAATAAGCATTTTATTCTATTCCTTTATTATATTATCTTTGTGTAGCACCTACATTAGTTTATAAATTTAAATATTGTAAGAAATTTGAAAATTAAAAAAAGTGGCTTGTTTCTTGCCGGGTTCTTCTCATGAAAAGCCTTACAACGGAATCCAGCGACATTGCGAATGCACTTGCCTCAAGCGCTCGTTTTAGTTATTTTTAGTAACATTGACGATTTTAAGTGCGATATTATAAGCCTATGAAATAAAGATATTTTGAATTTGAATTTATTCCTTAGTGCAGAATGATGTATATTTAAAAAAAAAGTTTACGTAAGCAGATAACAGTACTGTAGGAGAAAGAAACCTGGGACCAAACTCGACTACTGAGCCAGAGTAATTTCAACATGATTGTACGCCTTTTATAAACAGGTTAAATCCTTAAACATGATATTGATTTAAAGTACAATTTTTTTGTGAATGTGGTAAAAGAGAACTTTAGTGCGAGTGGGAACCGAACCTAAGTCCCTTCCAATCCGGGGAAAAGCTCTGAGCCGCTGAGCTATCGCACTGACCTTCAGCCATATCCAATCTCCACATCACATTTTTCCCGCTCGCACTAAAGTATTCTTTTTCCACATTCACAAATAATTTGTACTTAAAAAGTAGCTGAGCATGTCAAGTGCTAAAATACAGATCAAAATGATTATTGGTTTGATTTGAAAGGCAATATAGATGATCCTATGCTTTACTGTGCCAGGCAGTTGTTCCAGTCGGGAGCGGCTTGACTCTTCTCATAGCATTGCGAATTTTATAATCAGTTTATCATTAGGCGGGTTGAAAGCTCGTCTGTTATTGTTTGTAAATGCTACAAAGGTATCATAAATTTACACCCAAATGTACAAGAAAAAATTACTTCCTGTTAAATACTTTGGGTTAGTATTGAGTAATTATTATTAGTACTAGGCGCGTAAACAAATCTCTGTTTACGTTTGCTGTAAACACACGCTATTTATACGAGACCTTGTCTTGTTTATTGTGTCAAAAAATTCATGAATAGAACCTAAACAATGATAGTGTTATTAATGGGATGTTTTGTTTATGATACCAATGCCAGTAGTACCTATTACAGATTACACAAGTGAAGATAATTTGTAGTTTTAGAAGGAATTATTTTATGAATAGCGGTACAAACATTTAAATTCAACTCTAAATCCATATAGCTATAGACAGTAAGCAGTTCAACGCGTATTGCTGAAATCCTTGCATAAATCCGTTTTTCACAAGTTTAAAAAATCTATAAAACGTACACATATTAGATATCAACTTTAGTCAATACTAATTTATGGATATCATAGATTTTTGACGCGTGTGGGAATCGCATCGGCATGATCAATGCCGAAAGTTCTAGTAGTATCTACTGTTTCATGTTTATATGTTTTAAGTATAATTATATAATTCAAACTCAAAAAATGGATATCCCATTACTGTTCTGTGTTGGCTTAGCTTTATGGTCCTATAGTGAAGTCGATGTATCACTGGACACTGAGTTTTACACAAGCACTATGTTCTTAAAGAACAAATTACTGAAGTGCGATGGGTTAGCGGTTAGAGCACTTCCCCGGATTGGAAGGGACGCAGGTTCGATTCCAACTCGCACTTAAGTTTTCATTTTCTACATTTCACAAATAATTTGTTCTTTAAATTAGCTGAGCATGTCAAGTGCTAAAAACATTTAAAATAAACCATGTTCTTATTTTAGTCTTCTTTAGTTTTTTGGTTTTTACTTTTAGAATTTAATCTTGATGACTTTCTATAATTTTAAAGATCATGATATTTATTAATTGGGATTTCATAATTTCTACGAACATACAACAACAATAACCTGTAGTCTGCAACTTTAACAACTGCATTTAAAGGTTCCTTGATACGATAATAAACCACTGCGTCTACTGCTACTGTCACAGAGTCTCGTGTTAATACCTGCAATAAAAGAATTAAAACACTATTAAATTAAAAGTACAATGCAATTCTATTTCGAGATACGCCTACCACGTTTACGCAGTCTAATTTGTTTTCAGGAGCGAAAAAATGTACCTATCTGGCCGCGATGGGGCATCGGTACTTCATTGTAATTCAATTGTATCCTGGGAGCAGCTTTAGCGTCTCGGATCCGGATCGAAAGATTCCGCAGCATCATTAAGGGCATATGGGTGCGCTTGAATGCTATATATAGGTGGCAGATTAAGTCAGGAGAATTTCCTCTTTGGTGACCTAAATAAATGTAATGCCGAGAATAACACTACGAGAGAACGTTAACTTGAGATAAAACCCATCGTTATATTAACCCTGACCTGTACCGTCTGTAGTAGGGCAATTTATTTCTCTCCTGTTATGGAGGTGGTGCCTATGCCCATCAGTGGGACGTATATGGGCTAAAGAAAATGATATTATTGGGATTTTAAATTGAAGTGAAACTTCTATATAGATGAGGTATTAGAATTTTTTCTGTCACGAAAAAGCGTTATGGCCCACAACATATATATATATATACATAATCATATATAGAGGTGTTCATCTGCTCTGTTGGAATTCTCCGCGGTGTGTAAGTACATATATATTTATTGTTAACATAATTTTGTTTAAATATTGTTTCGAAATATTTTTTTTGAAATATTTTTCTTTGAAATACCCACTTGTCTGTTAAAGTTTCACTTCTACCAAGTGTCCCAGCATACATTTTACACTTTTTTTTATCTTTTCCATTGCCTTATGTGCCATTGTTGGGCACAGGCGTCCTCTCATTTTTTCTTAGAATGAAAGACGTTTATCGCGCTGGTCCAGTGCAGGTTGCCAGACTCCCAATACTCCTACGACGACTCCTAATTTCGAAAAGTCAGATTGTGTGTGTCCTGTAATAAGACCGGCCTGTGTATCAAAACCGATATCAGTCGTTACAATTTTTGGTTTTACCACTAAGGCGACTATCACGAATTTTTATGTCATATTAATTTTTATTAAAAATTATGCAAAAAATTATTTTGATCTTACATTTTAAAACTATTATATGACAATAATAAATGTTCAGTAATCGTAATAATCGTAAAGTTATTTTTACTTTAATAGGATCACAAGAGCATAGTATTTGTAACTGTTAAGTAACTGGTGGCATTTGCCAAGTTCAAATGTCGTGGGAAGCAAGAGCCGTTCTCTTAGCGACATCACGACACGATTCTGATTAATTTTATCAAAACATAGACCCTAAAACATACAACAAAGACTGAATTACTACGTAACGTATGTAGATGATTTTTTAATATCATGTTAATTTTTATACTACATGGGTGGCAAACAAGCATATGACCCACCTGATGGTAAGTGGTAACCATCGCCCATGGACTCAACTATACCGAGAGTATTGTCAAGCTGCTGCGCACCATTTCATTTCTCAGATATGAATTGAAAGAATAAACGGCTATCTTCTGCTACAGCCAAAACACACTGACGTGCTTCATGACCGGTCACACAGGAGACGGTGGTACCGACCCGTTCGGGCCCGATAGTAAGTGAGAACTCTAGCTTGGTATCCAGCCCTACCACCAGTAATGCAATAGGTGATAATTGCTTAGTTCCCGTAGTCGCCTTGTACGACACCCGCGGGAAAGGAGGGGGTGGTTACACTTGTATTGTTAGTCCGTCAAATTTTTATTGGGAAATAAATGTTTAATTTATACATTTTTATTAAACAGGTGCACCGATCACGTAAAAAGTCAATAATGAGTCACATAAACAAAAAAGATTGTGTCAAGCTATTTCAATATTACATAGACATAGTGAACGTAAATTTTAAGGCTGACGCTCATTTGACGGGATGACGCGGGAGGGCACGGCAAAGTATCATCGGAACGCCAAGGCATGCCGTAGCATCCCACGGAATGCCACGGCGTCCCGCAGTATGCCACGGCATCCATTGGTATGCCACGGCATCCCGCGGTAAGCTCGGTCTGCTTGTAATGATATCAACGAAATTTGTATGCCAATGGTATTATAATAAGGCTCAAATTCGTCACGGCATCCCGCGGTATGCCATCAAATGAGCGCCGGCCTTTAAGTTTACGTTCACTGTGTCTATGTAATATTGAAATAGCTTGACACATTTTTTTTTGTTTATAATCATAACTGACTTTTTACTCGATCGGTGCACTTGTTTAAATAAAATGTATAAATAAAACTTTATTCAAACGCGCCATCCCGTCAAGTGAGCGCCGGCCTTAAGACCCCTGTTTGATATTGTTGGCTCAGAATGGTTTGCTTTCCATTAACTGAGCACAGATAATAATCTATTTGTTGTTAAGAATATTTATTGTCCATTTTGTAAACTTACATAATGTGACACGATGAATGCAACACGTAAAAGTATTTCGCTTTATGAAGCGTACTTACCTACCAAACGAAATACTGACTATTTATACACCTAAGAAACAGGCTCGGCCTAGTTTAGGTGCTAGTGCTCATTTACAGCTTAATTTAATTATGTATTGTTTTAAGTGCTAAGTTTGGAAATGGAATTTTGTGACACGGAGATTTTATAAGTTTCTTTGTTTATCCTGAATAATTATCTAGTAGAACCTTGCTGGCCCAAGCATGAATGTACTGAATCGGTTGGGGAACTATCACCCTCTCACAGTACATCAGCGTGCAATATCCTTATTATCTTTCCTTTGCACCTCTTATCCCTTTCCTTGGAGTAAGTGACGTGTGAGTTATACGTCTGATGTTGCTATGGCCTATAGACTATCAGGATCAGAATACCAGATGGGGCGTTTGCTTGTACCTACTAATATTTGAAAGAAGTTTCTATATCCCGCTATATCTCACTTCAACGAAAATACATCCGGGTATTTAGATATTTTTATATATATTTTTACATATAACAATATAATTATAAATAGATAATGCTGCTCGTGACTCTTATTTTCGATTTCACATTTTCACACTTTGTGTTGATTTACACCCAGGTGCTTCATGGCTGGTTACACGGGAGACTGCACTGACCCACTCCCGCCCGGTGCCAAGCGAGTACTCACACTGACACCAGTAATGGGCGATGCAATGGATGATAATTGCTTACATAATTTAGTCACTTTTTTCGATACCCGTGGTAAAGAATGTCACCACATTCATATTCTTAGTCCATCATAATGTAATTTTATTAGTAATAAATTTACATAGGCTTTTTGTTTTTTTTTATTATGATAGGCAAAAAATGTACCTGACCACACACTCCATCCTTTAGGGCCCTCACCACGTAGGCGTGCGATCAATAAACATTTTTACTTTTTAATAGATAAAGTTACTTAAATAAGAAAGTGATATAACGTTTTGGCGAAGAGAGTTTAATCAATATTGTAAACATATATTATTATTTATTAGTGTAATCTAATAAGTAATTGCCTCGATTTAAATGTATTTTTAACTCTAATTATTGTTAGTAAATCTGTCTGGCGTATTCAGGTTAAATGCCAGCTGTCAATTCTGGTCAAGAAATGGACAGGTAAAAATAAACGCCCTGCGACGTTTAATGATATTTGCCACAATATTAAACACAAATTAAAAAGCTATGACTGATTTATTTATTTACTATTAAGTTTTTATCACAATTTTACAGTCTATACAAATATTAACATTTTAATGCGAAAGTGAATCCGTTAGTTTGTCCGTTTTTCACGAACCTATGTAGTCATGTGATGTGTTTTTTTGTATAGGAATAAATTAGTGTATAATCGGACATGAGCTTTTTCATTTCGTAGATATGCATGATTCTTCGGGTCTAGTGAGGTGGGATCCACCAGTTTTCGGGTGTTAAAAAGTGGATAAAGGAACTAAACTGTAAAGGATCTATGTGAAACGAGAGCATTACCACTAATGAATATGATCGAAGTCCTGTAGATTATTATCAACTAATGCGGGATCGTTAGCCCTTTCGTACGTTTCATCACTGAATCCAATAGAAATACATGGCATTTGGCATCATCAAATGTGACACACAAACAGACCCTGAATTTAAATAAAATTATGAGCTGAGCCGATGTGAGTTATCGTCACATACCTCTACATCTATATAAAACTAGTGGTTGGCTATTTTAAAGTTTAATTTAATTTAAAATAACTATCAGTCCTCGTCAAATAAACCGGTTTTATTACGACTTTTTATAAAAAATCTACTAATGTTATACATAAATATGAAAGTTTGTATGTTTTTGAAATTTGATGTTTGAACATTTGTTACTCAGTCATGCAAAATCCGTAGAAGAGATAATAATATGAAATATTTAAATGTTATTTGTTATTGCATGTAGTGGCAGACGAGCCACGGCCCATCTGACGGTAAATGGTAACCGTCGCCCATGGACTCAACTATACCGAGAGTATTCTCAAGCCACTGCTCACCATTTCATTTCACCGATATGAAATGAAAGAATAAACGGCTATTTCCTGCTACAGCCAAAACGCAATGATGTGCTTCATGGCCGGTCACACGGGAGATGGTGGCACCAACCCGCTCATGCCCGATACCAAGTGAGTACTCCCACTTGGTACCCAGCCCTACCACCAGTCATGCAATGGATGATAATTGCTTACTTCCCTTAGTCGCCTCATACGACACCCGTGGGATAGAATGGAGTGGTGACACTTGGATTCTTAGTCCGTCACCACACGGACAAATAATTCTAGTAAACTTTCTGTGTGGAGCCATATATTGTGGCTAGAGGCGACGCTATAAATAAACAAGGATTATGAGAACTTGCATATGGAAGACAGTTTACTCTATATATTAAGTGGAAAACTAACAATGTTGAATGCAGAATATCATAACATCAGTGAATGATGTCAGCGAGTGAAATAAACCAGACCAACGAATAACGGTAAGTATTAGTAGGTACAAGGAGGTAATATTCGACGATAGATTACGTATTATTACAAAATAGTTCATAACTCATGTTCTAATTTTAATAATTAATTTATTTAAATATAATGCATTTTACATTTCACTAGCTTCTGCCCGCGAATTCGTGTGTGTGGGTTTAAGAATTAGATCAATATAATTCAAATACGTCACTCTACAGCTCTTTAACTTTCTTTAAGTTCAAGTGATTATCCCACAGGAATCGTCCATATTTTTGGAATAAGAGTGGAAATAATAAAAATAGCTTTTTCTGTAGTAGGTACTATACCGGGTGTAAGTGATATCCATAGATTTAATATATACTATTATAAAGCTGTAACAGAGCTGTGTCTATACATTTAAGATATTTGAGAAAAAATTGTTGAAATAGGCTATATAGGTAGGTCTAAACACAAAACAATTTTTTTTAGAATTTTTGTCTGTTTGTTTGTTCGCGCAACACACTAACGGAACTACTGAACGGATTTTTATGCAATTTTTTTTTTATTTGAAAGGCCTTGATTAGACTTAACAACTGGTATACATTTTATCCCGCTACTATATCGGGAACCTGAGGTATAACCGAAAAACTAGAAAATTATTTAAACTAGAGTTTTTTTTAGAATTTATTTAAAAGAACTACTAGATGGATTTTAATGCACCTTTTATTACTTGAAAGGCCTTGATTTTACTTAAAAACTAGTAGACATTTAATCCCGCTACTATATCGGGAACCTGAGATATAACCGAAAAACTAGCTTTTGGCTGCGGAAAAGCCGCTAGCAAAGGCTAGTTTTAATATAAGAACGTTATTTTACGGCACTTTAATAATTTCTATGCAAAAGTAGCTATAATAATTACAGAACCAATATTTTTTCCTGGATAAAAATTAGCCCATGTCAAACAAATAAACAAACTCACATTAATAATAGAAGTCTGCCGTTGAGCGCGCATTACAGAAATAACTACTGGATGGTTAGATTTCTATTAAGATTTCTAAATATTATTTTCTAGACACTTGGCCCTCATCTAAAGATATATCGTGATATCAACATTACGCGTTTAGTTATGTATCTTTTCTGTTAATATATATATACTAGCCTTTGCCAGCGGGTTCGCCGCAGCCAATAGCTAGTATTTCGGTTATATCTCAGGTTCCCGATATATTAGCGGGATAAAATGTTTACCAGTTTTTAAGTCAAATCAAGGCCTTTCAAATAAAAAAAGTTGCATCTAAACCATTTAGTAGTTCTTTTAAATAAATTCTAAATAAAATGTATTTTAAATAATTTTCTAGTTTTTCTGATATACTCTCTGTCAAGAAAGTACCGGGAATGGATGATTTGTTTATGGTTCCAAATTCAAATTTTTGTTTTTTTTTTGTTGTTGTTAGATTGGCACAACTGTTATCCATTTTGGCGCGGAGTTTGAGTTGCATCTGTTATTTATATTAAATACAGTGCTGTTTTTAGTTATATCATATTTAGTGTGTATTGCGAATTTCATAATGGACAAAAACATCGAACGAAGAGTTTGTCTTAAATTTTGCATCGCCAATGGAATTTGGTGTTCGTTACTGAAAATGTTACAGAAGGCTTACGGTGAATCGACTTTATCAAAAACACGTGCTTATGAGTGGTACAAAGCGTTTAAAAGCGGTCGAGATGTGATGAAAGATTTGCCTCGCTCTGGTAGGCCATCAACGTCTGAAACTGAAGTTAACATTGCAAAAGTGAAGGAAATAGTGACTGAAAATCCTCATTCAACAAAGGTTCAACAAAGCCTGTAGGGAGGCTGCACGCCAGAAGCAGTCCGCGTACCTGGCCTGGAATAGGGCCAGGAACAGTCGGGACCCGAACGCCAAAGAGGAGAAGCGAAAATTGAATGCTGCTTCCAGGTCCAACAAGAGGGCCATTGCCGAAGCCAAGGCAGAACACGTTGCCAGAATTGGCGAGCGGCTTGAGAGATATCCCACTGGGAGTCGTGCTTTCTGGTCGCTTGCCAAGGCAGCACAGGGCAACTTCTGCCAGTCTAATCTTCCTCCACTGCAGAAACAGGATGGCAATATGGCCCATAGAGCAAGGGAGAAAGCCGACCTACTGGGCCAACTCTTTGCCTCCAATTCAACTTTGGAAGCCGGAGCGGCCGCACCACCAACCATCACACGGTGTGAAAGCTCACTGCCTGAAATCCGCATCACGCAGCGTGCGGTTAGGAGGGAGCTGCAGCTGCTGGACGTCCATAAGTCGAGAGGGCCGGATGTGCGCCCCTGAGTTGACCCCCGTCCTCACGCGCCTGTACCGTCTCTCATACAGAAGGTTATTAACCGCCGGCTCCTGCAGTACCTAGAGAAGAAGAAAGAAAAGAGAGAAAAGAACTTGGTTCAATTCAACCCTACGAAGACACAGGTTTGCACGTTCACTGCAAAGAAGGACGCGTTTGTCGTGGCGCCACAGTTCCAAGGAGTAACTCTCCCAATCTCCGATAGTATTGGGATCCTCGGCATCGATATTTCAAGCAAAGTCCAATTCGGGAGTCATTTGGAGGACAAAGCCAAATTGGTAAGCAAAAAACTGGGCATCCTGAACAGAGCCAAGAGGTACTTCACACCGAGGCAGAGACTTGCACTTTATAAGGCACAAGTCCGGCCGCACGTGGAGTACTGCTCACATCTCTGGGCAGGCGCACCAAAATACCAACTCGACCCACTTGACTCCCTGCAAAGGCGTGCTGTTCGAATTGTCGACGATCCCAATCTCACGGATGAACTGGAGTCGCTGGGGCGGCGGAGAGACTTTGGGTCTCTTTGTGTGCTATATCGACTCTTCAATGGAGAGTGCTCTGAGTAACTGTTAGAGGTGGTACCAACATCCCCTTTTTACCACCGGACCACGAGACATCCTAGTAGGGTTCATCCACACCACCTGGAAACGATCTCATTCAAGACGGTTCGTTTCCAGCGCTCTTTTCTACCACGTGCGTGTAGGCTCTGGAATGATCTTCCTGCTGCGGTGTTCCCCCAGCGCTACGACATGTCCCTCTTTAAACGAAATTTGAGAAGAGCACTTTACTCACGGTAGGCGGCGGCTTGGCTGTACCCCTGGTGTTGCCAAAGTCCATGAGCGACGGTTACCACTTACCATCAGGTGGGCCGTGACGTGGGTTTACGAGTTTGGCATGCAAACTAGTCAACAAGCTTCGGAGTAGCGACTTCCAACTTAACCGAAACCGAAAAAACCACGCCAAAGTCGATCAAAAGTCAAAGTCATCAATCAGTTTTCTTTGAATATCGCGGTGTTGTGCCCTCGGAATTCTTGCCAGAAGGTCAAACGGTAAATAAAGAATATTATTTGACCATTATGCGGCGTTTAAGAGAGCAAATTCGACAAAAAGGCCAGATTTGTGGAAAGAAAATTCTTGGATTTTGCACCACGATAATGCGCCTTCGCACAAGGCCATCATTGTGAATGAACTTTTGTCCAAACACTCAACAAATATTATCGAGCAACCACCATATTCACCAGATATCGCTCCAGCCGACTTCTTTATTTTTCTTAAACTCAAATTACCACTTCGTGGCACCCGTTTTCAATCGGTAGAAGACATAAAGGAGAATTCGCGGCGAGAACCGACCTCAATTCCGGAAACAGCGTTTAAAAAATGTTTTGATGATTGGATTATTCGTTGACGTAAGTCTATCGTTTCTGAAGGAGCATACTTTGAAGGTGATAAAATAAATTTGGATGAATAACAAAAATTTTGTGTATTATTGATCTTTTCCCCGTACTTTCTTGAAAGAGTTACTACTCTTCTTCCTGAGATACTTCTCAGGTTCCCGATATAGTAGCGGGATAAAATGTATACCAGTTTTTAATTATAATCAAGAACATTAAAATAAAAAAAAATGCATCAAAATCCGTTCAGTAGTTTTTGTGTGATACACGAATAAACAAACAAACAGATAAACAGACAGACAAAAATTCTAAAAAAATTGTTTTGTGTTTAGACAGCCTTATATATAGCCTTTTACAGTATTCTTTTCTCAACACAAACCACACCAAACCGTTGTTTTTTCTGGATGAAGTGGCAGTTCTCGAATCTCTTCAGGTTGCTCTTCGTCCCAAATGCGGCAATTTTGTTTGTTTACATACCCATTGAGCCAGAAATGGGCCTCATTACTTTGTTGTTACCAGTCGGAATGCTCGAACGAGTCATCAAAAATTGGACTCAACGGATGGACCATCTGCGACGTAGCAACGGCCAACATTTGATAGACATAATCTTCAAAAAATAAATGCCAAAGAATGTTCTTTCAAATGATAATAAACATTCTGCATTAAATTTGAATTTTCCGTTTTTTTCTTTAAAAAAGTAGGGAACCTCGAAATGGATCACCTCTTATATATACACGGTGTAAGTAACGGTATGACAAATACTGAAATAGGAGATTCATACCATTATTCTGAGATGAAAATAAACGGAAATTTCCACCGGAAAATTCAATTTTTTTTTAATTTCCTTATTTTTCTGTTTCAAATAACTAATTAATGCACAAGTATTTAATATTACTCATTAATATCAATAACAACCACATATTTCCAAAAAACAGCGATGTAATTCACTATTCAAAAATTTTCACACAGCTGTTCGCAAGTAGGTAGCTCGAACGGTCGTTGTCATCGTAATCGCAACATTCGCAACTCGCAGCTAGGTAGGTATGAACTACAAAGCGTCCGCCGCACGGCGGCGGGCGGTGTGTCAAAGCATATGCCGACTTACCTACTCTTTGATGCCGACATAGACAAACCTTGTGATTTTTGATACCTAACACCTAGGGCGGTCCTAAGATTGATTAATTATCGATATCGAAAAGTGTGACGACTTACGACAGACTTTAACTATGATGTAGGTAATTATAAAAGCGTAGATGCGTTTCATTAAAAGAATATTGGAGTTGTATTCCATACATCCATCCACCCATCAGCCTTTCAACGTCCACTGCTGGACATAGACCCAAGAGAACGCCACAACGAGCGGTCCCGTCAGGGAGGATAATGCCGTAATAGCCACGCTTGGCAGGTGAGTTGGCGATCGCAGTGGATGTTATTAATACTAGGGGGAGTGTTGCTGCCCACTCCCCCGGTATTCCCTCAGTGGGCTCTTACAACTCCCGTCGGTAGAGAGGGATGGGACAACTTTAAAGCCGGCTCCATACGGCCTAAGTTGGAACTGGGAGTTATATTACTATTAAAATTATGTTTGTAAAGTCGCCCGTAACGTGACACAGAAGTTCATAGTCCAGATGTTGTTTTGAAATTTTCAAATAAAATTATTAATTAACTTTTCTACTAGTTTTATGAAATTACAATTATTTATTGCTTTAAAGAGATATTTTAGTAACTAACTATTAAATAATTACAGTTAATAAATAAGGATTGACAATAAATAATAGCCAATTAATCAACGCCTTGCAGTTTGTAATCGATCGTTTTTTTATTATTTCTCATTGACGTCACTATCGATACATACTCGTACAATTCGCAATGAAGATGTAGGTACTTAAATTTGGTCAGTTCGGCCGCATCTCTCTACGGAACTTGACATGATGTACCTCGATCGTGACTTAACTACCTACGTGTTTTGTGGTTGTGAACTATTTTGAGTGATAACAGACCAGTGTTAGTGTTTTAATTTGTGGATTCTATTTGACTTTTTCATTAGCATGAGCCGGGCAGGGAATCAGCTGTTCACTGCTCGTCAATACGGACAAATGTTGATGGCTTACGGCGAAGCCAGAGGAAATGCTTCTCTGGCTTTATTCTCTCTTTATTTCTGGCGTATTTACGTTCAGCGCTACCCAAATAACCGCTGCAGATGGTTGACGAGTCAGCAGCGGCTAAACCCCAACTTTGTATCGTATGTAATTTGGACTGACGAATCCACATTTACTAGAAACGGTATGTGGAATCACCGAAATACACACATTTGGGCACGAAACAATCCGCATGCATACCAACAAACCGGACACCAAACGCGTTGGTCTGTAAACGTATGGGCAGGGATTTATCGGAATAGAATTTTAGGTCCCTACTTTTTACCAGAGCGCATGAATGGGCAAAGCTATTTACAATTTTTACAGCACGACCTAGCTAGCAGTCTACATGAGTTGCGTGTTGATTTAGAACAAGAATGAGATCTTATTGACGACGATGTTTCATTTGCCCGATTTCCCAGAATTTGGTCCCAACATGACGGTGCGCCACCCTACGTCGTTTGCCCAGTGCACGATTATTTAAATGAGATGTTTCCTGAAAGGTGGATAGGCCGATTTGGCCCTCATGCGTGGCCAGCGCGTTCACCTGACTTAATACCACTGGACTTTTTTTTATGGAGCCAATAAAAAACAGTGTTTGTGACAGAGTGCGATAACGCAGCTGAAATGCGCCAACGCTTGAGAGACGCCTTTGTTAAACTAAATAGTGACATTGGAGCAGATCCCACCATGATGCCTCGCCTTCACGAGGAAACATTACGTCGTGCACAGATTTGTGAGCAAGTTGGAGGTGCCCAAATCGAGCCGCATCTTATAAGAAGATCATCATAAGGTAACATTTTGTATTTAAGTTTTACTGCTGTTTCACATAAGTGTTTTTGTTATTACTTATTGTTTTTACTCGTATCTAACTATGTCCCTAAGTAATCCGTGATTTTACAAAATAGGTTTGCTTGTCGCTGCACAAGTGCACACATGCCTAAGTAGGTTAAAATTTAGGTAGGTAAGAAACAAATCAACAATTAGATCTAAATAGCTATTTAGATAACCAAACGAAATATTCGATAGGTAATTCTTAGCGGGTAGATCTGTTAGAAATGTGCTTGTTTTTACTTGTGGTGTTAATTAAAATGATTTTATTTGTACCTAATTTAGTGATCAGTAAAGTTAATAGTGTTAATACCCGAAGGTTGGTTCTGCTCAGCTTGAGTTTACATAACTTAAGTTTCACGCCTGTATCCCCCAGGGGGTAGGCAGAAGTGTTTTACTAACCCACGATTTGCCAATGTTTAAGTACCTATATCCTAATATGGGCGAGCCTAACGTCTATTGAGCACATTACCAAACACCACGCTGCTAATGAGAAATCCTCTATGAAAAAAACACAACAACACTTTGCCCGGCTCGGGAATCGAATCGCAGACCTCGTCATCAGCAGTCGCATGCACAAACCGCTACCCGCTACGCCACAGAGGCACGAGTTTAGGTAGGTAGATACTTTAGCGGTGTATGTAGGTATAGCGCATGAGCTCGCCTTCGCGCGCGTCACAGCGGGACGGCATACGCCGCACGCGGCCTTCCTATTCGATAAATTGTTAGCTATCCATTGCGTAGCGTAAATAAAATGAATTAACCATAAATCCTTAAATATTCGTTTCTATGATAAATTTCAGTTTACATCGTATAATATACCTATAGAAAAGCGGGTTTGTTTATTTTTTGCCTTGCTGTCAGACACACGCTGTATATATATATATCTTGCTATAGCTTATAATAAATTGGAATACTCTATAATAATAACCTAATTAACCTATCATGATATGGTTATCATGATTAAGGTACATCGACAAACATAACCGTGTTTTTTTAGAAAATGTTTATATCTCTAATATGTGTTTATTAGTTTGAACTTGTTGATATAATCCATCCATCCATCCATCAGCCTTTCAACGTCCACTGCTGGACACAGGCCTCCCCAAGAGAACGCCATAACGAGCGATCCCGTCATGGGGGATAATGCCGTAATCGCCACGCTTGGCAGGCGGGTTGGCGATCGCAGTGGATGTTGTTAATACTAGAGGGAGTGCTGCTGCCCACTCCCCCGGTATTCCCTCAGTCGGCTCTTACGACTCCCGTGGGTAGAGAGGAGGGTAGGACAATTCTAAAGCCGGCCCCACACGGCAAATATGTTGATATAATAAGCTTAGTAAATAGAAAATTATTGAAGTACAAATTATTTGCGAATAAGGAAAAAGAGATTTTTTTGTACTAGCGGGAATCGAACCCGCGTCTTTTCCAATCCGGGGAAGTGCTCTAAGCCACTGAGCTATAGTACAGGTCTTTCGACCATCTCAATCTCCTTATCACATTTGTCCTTACGACCAACGCCATCTATCGGAAGTATTTACATGCATTAAACCGATATAGTAAGTTTAATTTTGCAATTAAAATTCATACTTTTTGATGGCGCCATTTTTAAACCTTACTTAAGACCTGTACTATAGCTCAATGGCTTAGAGCACTTCCCCGGATTGGAAAAGACGCGGGTTCGATTCCCGCTAGTACAAAAAATCTCTTTTTCCTTATTCGCAAATAATTTGTACTTTAAAAAGTGGCGGAGCATGTCAAATGATAAAAAAATATAGATCAAAAAGAAAATTATTGTTTAAACAAATAAATTTAAACATAATTATTTATTAATTTACAATCTATTACATTTATTATGTGCGAAGTACGAGATGTCATTTTCATTTAGCACATAATATGCTTTTATATTTTTTCTCATTATTAACGTAAATAACTTGTACTATAAGTTATTTCTAAATCAGGCATGGAATGGCATTGGTAAAGTATTGATATTGAAAACCATTAACCTAGTTGTTCGTGCCATCTTTCAGTTTGCTAACGATTAATTGCGGCTGTAAACTATCAATCAGAGTTTTACGACATATAAAACAATCGTTTCTTGTAAACCAATTGTCTGGAAATCAGCCTGGTAATAAGTCAACTATTTGTAGACATGGGCAACTAACTGATAGTATTTTTTACGTTGAAATATTTCCTGTATTGAATAAAAGCTATTATTAACGTTAGTTATTCATACTGATGTGTTTCGTGTGATGAGAGAGAGAGAGTGCCTCTTCTTCTTATTATCCTAAGCCTCCATTTCCTATCCGTTTCCTTGAAGTTATGGATGCACAAGTGATGCGTTTGGTGTTGCTAGCGTCTATAGGTTACGGTAATCGCTTACCATCAGGTGGAACATAATCATTGTTTGCGACTCTCATATTATAAAAAAAAACTATATGGTTGTCTGTAAAGTCGGTTTATGGACGATAATTTTTACGTGATAACGTCATATATGTTTTCAGAGAGTTTCACAAACAATGCATCGCTCGCCATATATTTTTCGGAATGTGAGACTTTTTCGTGCGTGCTGCCTGGCATTCATCGATTTATAAGACGTTATCACGTCAAAAACTTTAAGTAATAGTAGAGTCAGATAATTTTGTAAAATATATAAAAATATGGTTAATTGGCTAAGTAGCAGTGATAATCCTCAGTTTTACCATTAAGGTAAAACTAAGGACTGTCAACATAATACGCGGAGAAGACTAACCGGGTTAGGCCGATTGATCGTGCTAGTCACTAAAAATACGACAGGTGCTTAGCAATAAACCACTGAAGGAATGTAATATGGTTCCGGTGGCCTGCCAATAAAGGTGGAGAGACGGCACACGGCGGGTTTCTTTAGTGGGTAAGGGCTCCACACTACCCTGTTTGTTGCCCCGAACGACGGGGTGTGCGGTTAGGAACATTTTTTCCCATCTTAAAAAGCAATAAAAGGATAAGGAACTTACTAGTACTTCTTCTTGTTTTAGTTGTATCTTCCGGAGCAGACATATCGCGTTATGTTTTCCATATTTTGTTTGTCATTCGTTACTTCCACGCTTATTTATAATTGTCTTAGAAATATGATTGATAACGCTACCTATCCATAATGAATTTCTTTCTAGCTAAATATTTAGGTGCTATTGTTAATGTTACATCATTTTTGTTTCAGTGCTTCTGATGCCCATACCGCGTAACAGTTGGAAGATTGAATAAATCATATTTTTTAACTAAATATATTGCCTCGGTGCCTCGGTGGTGTAGCGGTAGTGTATGGGACTGCTAATCATGAGGTCTTGGGTTCGATCCCCGGGTCGGGCAATGTTATTGAGCTATTTCCTAAAAAAAAAATTCTCAGTAGCAACCCGGAGTTTGGAAATGTGCCCGGTGGACGTCAATAGGCTCGCCCCCTATTACGTGGGACTTAAACATAGCTGGCGGGTCGTGGGTGTGTAATACATCTCTGCCTACCCCTTCGGGGAATACCAGGCGTGATGCTATGTTTATGTTTAAATATATTGGTGATAGCCAGCCCCTATTGGCTTTATTTCTATTATAAATACCATTTGTGATGGACTAAAAATACGTAGTGTGTTTAGATCGTTCAATAGTAGAATCTCGTGAGAGACGATTAAAGAAATAAAATTAAGCAGACAATATAGTTGTCTAAGGTAAACTAGACAAAATATCACGACACGCATTTGAGAGGGGCAATGCAAATACGGCTCGTGCCCCAAAGTAGAACGTTTTGCTATCAAGGAAAAGACAGGACGAAAAAAAACACTACTATTATACTATTTTCGTCTCATGATCTTACAGATTGCCTTCAAGTAGTCGTAGGAATTACTTCCCACGCACAAATTTAATTGATAACAACAATATAAATCTTTTTAACGTTTTCTCGTGAAAGCGTCAATAAACATTTATTTAATTCTTATTACAAGCAAATGACGTTTTCAAAATATACCAAATGGTGGAGTAACACAAATATTACTGTGAGCTGCAAACAACATACTCGATAAATATCATGAAATATTTATTTTAGCTATCAGTATTGTTTATTTGTGAAGCAAAGCCACTGACCGATGGGAACGAATCAGAATTTACACGTTTCAGATTGGAGATGAGACATTCGTATCGTACTAAGGCAAATATATTTTTGTAAAGATGTTTATGAGACAAGTAATGATACGAAATAAATTATGTTATTTATAAAAAAAATACTTTTTCACAACCATTTAATGTCTCACTATTGATTACTCCTGTCAGCGTGAGCCATAATCGGCAACGCTGGCCCATTGCGGGTGGACAGACTTTATAAGCTGTCAAGAAAATGTCTTAGGCTTGCAGGTATATTCATGATGTTACGCATCGCCAAGCAGTGATGATAGGTTTTCGACATGGGTCTCCTCACAACGTCCCCTATGTGGCTCTCATAGAGAACGCTGCGGCCCTCAAGATAGTCCGCCACCAGCCACCTCAGGTATGCAGCAAAATTTTGTATAGGTACGAGTATAAAATATACCTTTGATTGTCCTGACTGAACGCGCATTAAAACTCAGTAAAATTTGTTTTATAAGCCAGATGTTGACAGTAAAATATATAATTGCTTAAGTCTACATATATTAGACATGTATTATATCGATATAGTGTTACGAGGCAACTATTAATATCATCTGTGTATTGCGCTAAGATGGAATCATTTGACAGTAATTTGAATTGAATTGAATTGAATGAAGGGCCTCGTGGTGTATTCGGCAGTGTAACTGACTTCCGTGCACGAGGTCGTGGGTTCGATTTCCACTCAGAAAAATTGTTTGTGTTATGAACACAGATATTTTTACTGCGTCTGGGTGTTTTCTATCTATTATATGTATGTATTTACAAAAAGGAAAGTAATAATTATAATGTATTACATCCGTAACCTGGTACCCATAGCACAAGCGTTAAGCTTAATTTGGGACCAGAGGACGTTGTGTGAAATGTCCATGAATATTTATTATTATTAATTCATCTACTCCGTAAAACTATTATAAAATTGACTAACAATACTAGAAAAACTTTATCAATTTAGCAGGTGTAGCGTGTACCCTATGGCACTTGTAAATATCTGGGACCAGATGTAAACAGTCGTTGAACCTTATCAAACCATCTGCTAGATACCAGTTAAATTAAATTGCTTTAGAATAAATGTTTATGAGGCTGCTGAGTAAATTAAGACGTTAAAATATTGTCTATTAAATTAGATTTCAATTCCTTTTTTTATATTAAGAAATTACTTTATGGATTTTGTACTATGGAGATTGTGAAAGATTAGTAATTGCAACTCTATATAAAACCATAAATTAGTATGCTTGCATTATATCGAAATTCACAGAAGAAAACATACAAATATTAAATCATTAATGAATTGTGTTTTGTGTGACTGGCCGTTTATATCTTAAAACTAGTCTTCCTAACTAATCATAGATATGGGACGGAATGTTGACATTCCTATTTGGTATATTTACATTTTTTTTTATTGCATATAGTGGTAGACGAGCCACGGCCCATCTGATGGTAAATGGTAACCGTCGCTCATGGACTCAACTATACCGAGAGTACGCTGCTCACCATTTCATTTCACAAATATGAAATGAAAGAATAAACGGCTATCTCCTGCTACAGCCAAAACGCAACGATGTGCTTCATGGCCGTTCACACGAGAGATGTGGTACCAACCCGCTCGGGCCCGATACCAAGTGAGTACTCCTACTTGGTACACAGCCCTACCACCAGTCATCAATGCAATGGATGATAATTGCTTACTTGCCTTAGTCGCCTCATACGACACCCGTGGGAAAGAATGGGGTGTTGACACTTGTATTCTTAGCCCGTCACCACACGGAAAAATTAAATTTTAAATTTATTGCTTTTTGCTTTTTTAAAATTTAATTTAGAGCCTTCATAAATCCGTTAAGGCCACCACAAACGAGAAACGGCACTATACATATGAGTACCCCTAAGTAAGACACGTACTTAAATTATGTGTGTCTTCCTTTTTTAATAACTGAAGGTTAAACTAATATTTGAGTGCACTGATTGACCCCAGGGCACTGATATCGTCATTATGTTTTCCATCACTATAACAAAGACAATATTGTTGCATTGCATATAAATGCAGTAAATGTTTATAAGATGTATACCAAATTTTTGATGTGTAGGTAATTACTAATTATTTATTTAGATATTTTTATATATATTTTTAGCATTTGATATGCTTAGCACTATACATTAAACACAAAGTGGAAAATGTGAAATCGAAAATAACAGTCACGAGCAGGATTTGAACCTGCATCTCCTGGATACCGTCCAGATGCTTTGCCAATTCATCCAGGTAAACTTAATCGGTATAATGTATGAAAATACTTCCGACAGATGGCGCAAGCGTCACCCAAAGACGTTAAGTATGAATGTGTTATCGAAATTAGCAGTCAGGAGCAATTGTCACGATGGCTGAATTGGCAAAGCATCTGGATGGCATCCAGGAGATGCAGGCTCAAATCCTGCTCGTGACTGTTATTTTTGATTTAACATTTTTCACTTTGTGTTTAATACTCATTTTTTGATATTTTTATATATTTTTAAGCATTTTGCATGTTTACTCATATAAAATAAAACAAAGCGTGACAAACTTAAATCGATAATAACAGTCACGAGCAGGATTTAAACCTGCATCTCCTGGAATACCATCTAAGATGTTTTTGATCTATATTTTTTAGCATTTGACATGCTCCGCCACTTTTTAAAGTATAAATTATTTGAGAATAAGGAAAAAGAGATTTTTTGTACTAGCGGGAATCGAACCCGCGTCTTTTCCAATCCGGGGAAGTGCTCTAAGCCACTGAGCTATAGTACAGGTACTTCGACCATCCCAATCTCCTTATTACATTTGTCTTTACGACTAGCGCCATCTATCGGAAGCATTTACATGCATTAAACCGATATAGTAAGTTTAATTTTGCAATTAAAATTCATACTATTTGATGGCGCGATTTTTTAAACATTTTTGATCTATATTTTTTAGCATTTGACATGCTCCGCCACTTTTTAAAGTATAAATTATTTGAGAATAAGGAAAAAGAGATTTTTTGTACTAGCGGGAATCGAACCCGCGTCTTTTCCAATCCGGGGAAGTGCTCTAAGCCACTGAGCTATAGTACAGGTACTTCGACCATCCCAATCTCCTTATTACATTTGTCTTTACGACTAGCGCCATCTATCGGAAGCATTTACATGCATTAAACCGATATAGTAAGTTTAATTTTGCAATTAAAATTCATACTATTTGATGGCGCGATTTTTTAAACATTTTTGATCTATATTTTTTAGCATTTGACATGCTCCGCCACTTTTTAAAGTATAAATTATTTGAGAATAAGGAAAAAGAGATTTTTTGTACTAGCGGGAATCGAACCCGCGTCTTTTCCAATCCGGGGAAGTGCTCTAAGCCACTGAGCTATAGTACAGGTACTTCGACCATCCCAATCTCCTTATTACATTTGTCTTTACGACTAGCGCCATCTATCGGAAGCATTTACATGCATTAAACCGATATAGTAAGTTTAATTTTGCAATTAAAATTCATACTATTTGATGGCGCGATTTTTTAAACATTTTTGATCTATATTTTTTAGCATTTGACATGCTCCGCCACTTTTTAAAGTATAAATTATTTGAGAATAAGGAAAAAGAGATTTTTTGTACTAGCGGGAATCGAACCCGCGTCTTTTCCAATCCGGGGAAGTGCTCTAAGCCACTGAGCTATAGTACAGGTACTTCGACCATCCCAATCTCCTTATTACATTCCTTATTACACTTACTATATCGGTTTAATGCATGTAAATGCTTCCGATAGATGGCGCTAGTCGTAAAGACAAATGTAATAAGGAGATTGGGATGGTCGAAGTACCTGTACTATAGCTCAGTGGCTTAGAGCACTTCCCCGGATTGGAAAAGACGCGGGTTCGATTCCCGCTAGTACAAAAAATCTCTTTTTCCTTATTCTCAAATAATTTATACTTTAAAAAGTGGCGGAGCATGTCAAATGCTAAAAAATATAGATCAAAAATGTTTAAAAAATCGCGCCATCAAATAGTATGAATTTTAATTGCAAAATTAAACTTACTATATCGGTTTAATGCATGTAAATGCTTCCGATAGATGGCGCTAGTCGTAAAGACAAATGTAATAAGGAGATTGGGATGGTCGAAGTACCTGTACTATAGCTCAGTGGCTTAGAGCACTTCCCCGGATTGGAAAAGACGCGGGTTCGATTCCCGCTAGTACAAAAAATCTCTTTTTCCTTATTCTCAAATAATTTATACTTTAAAAAGTGGCGGAGCATGTCAAATGCTAAAAAATATAGATCAAAAATGTTTAAAAAATCGCGCCATCAAATAGTATGAATTTTAATTGCAAAATTAAACTTACTATATCGGTTTAATGCATGTAAATGCTTCCGATAGATGGCGCTAGTCGTAAAGACAAATGTAATAAGGAGATTGGGATGGTCGAAGTACCTGTACTATAGTTCAGTGGCTTAGAGCACTTCCCCGGATTGGAAAAGACGCGGGTTCGATTCCCGCTAGTACAAAAAATCTCTTTTTCCTTATTCTCAAATAATTTATACTTTAAAAAGTGGCGGAGCATGTCAAATGCTAAAAAATATAGATCAAAAATGTTTAAAAAATCGCGCCATCAAATAGTATGAATTTTAATTGCAAAATTAAACTTACTATATCGGTTTAATGCATGTAAATGCTTCCGATAGATGGCGCTAGTCGTAAAGACAAATGTAATAAGGAGATTGGGATGGTCGAAGTACCTGTACTATAGCTCAGTGGCTTAGAGCACTTCCCCGGATTGGAAAAGACGCGGGTTCGATTCCCGCTAGTACAAAAAATCTCTTTTTCCTTATTCTCAAATAATTTATACTTTACCATCTAAGATGCTTTAAAACATGTGGTGTAAAACATTTATTAATAGTGTACGACTATCGTATCTATAGAATCTTTTTGATTGAGAGACAGAATTGTATGCATGCGCTTTAGATATATTATGTCCGTCAAAAATTATAGCATAAATAAAATAAATAAATAAATATTTACGGACATTTCACACAACGTCCTCTGGTCCCAAAGTAAGCTTAACGCTTGTGCCATGGGTACCAGATTACGGATATAATACATATATTACTTTTTTTTTGTAAATATATACATATAATAGATAGAAAACACCCAGACGCAGTACAAGTATCTGTGTTCATCACACAAATAAATTGTACTGAGTGGGAATCGAACCCACGACCTCACGGAAGTCGGTTACAATACCGACTACGCCACGAGGCCCGTCAAGCATCTAAGAACAAAATTAAGTACTCGTATACAAACAAATTTACTTACTTCTTGTGGAGGCACGTCGAAAGAAACAGTTCTCAGGTCCACTTTCCTATAGGTATCAATGCAAGGGAGTACGAAGAACAACCCAGGTCCCCTTGCACCACCTTTTCTAAGACGGCCCAGTCGAAATATTACGGCTCTTTCAAATTCTTGTACCACCTAATAAAGAGGTTACTTGTTTACGTAAAAAGGTTCAATATTTTATTGGAAATAACAAAAACCAGCATCACGCCTGTATTCCCCGAAGGGGTAGGCAGAAGTGTATTACACACCTACGATTCGCCAGCTATGTTTAAGTCCCACGTAATAGGGGGCGAGCCTATTGACGTCTACCGGGCACATTTCCAAACTCTGGGCTGCTACTGAGAATTATTCTTTTTAGGAAAAAGCTCAATAATATTGCCCGACCCGGGGATCGAACCCGAGACCTCATTATTAGCAGTCGCATACACTACCGCTACACAACCGAGGTAGTATTTTATTGAAAATCAAATATATGTAATTAGCAGTATCTATACTTAATCGATTTTTTTATCGCGTTTACTGGCAGATGAGCCATGGCCCACCTGATGCTAAATGGTATCCGTCGCTCATGGACTCAACTATACCGGGAGTATTGTCAAGCCGCTGCTTGCCATTTCAGTTCACAGATATGAAATGAAAGAATAAACGGCTGTCTCCTGCTACAACTAAAACACACTGATGTGCTTCATGGCCGGTCACACGGAAGATGGTGGTGCCAACCCGCTTGGGCCTGATAGCAAACGAGCACTCCAACTTGCTACCCAGCCCTACCACCAGTAATGCAACGAGTGATAACTGCTTACTGCCCTTAGTCGCCTCGTACTACCCATGGGAAAGAATCATCCATCCATTCATCAGCCTTTGGAAGTCCACTGCTGGACATAGGTCTCCCAAGAGAATGCCACAACATGTGTTTCGCTCATATGGGGGATAGTGCCGTAATCGCCACGCTTGGCAGGCGGGTTGGCGATCGCAGGGGATGTTGTTAATACTCAAGGGAGTGCTGCTGCCCACTCCCCCGGTATTCCCTCAGTCGGTTCTTACGACTCCCATGGGTGGAGAGGGGTGGGACAATTCTAAAACCAGCCCCACACGGTTGAAAGGTAGTGGGAAAGAATAGGGTGGTGATACTCGTATTCTTAGTCCGTCACTAAACGGATTGATAGACTATTTGTAAAAATAATTGTAGCATTAAATAAAAAAAATGAACATCATATTATCATTAATTTACACCTATCAACAATGAAGTTATCAAATCGACCTATTCTATAGTTATTATTAAATTTTTTTTCAACCCAACATTGTCCTACTGTTGGATATAGGTCTACTCTCAGACTGACAGAGATTTAGGCCGCAGTCTACAACGCTGGCCCAGTGCGGGTTGGAGTCTTCACAAGCTTTTAAGAAAATATTTCATGCATACAGAAGCTTTTTAAATATCCGATGTTTTTTGTTTAATACCTATATTTTGCTTCCGGGGCACAGTGACAGCATAGCCTATATATACTATTATAAAGCTGTAACAGAGCTGTGTCTGTACATTTAAGATATTTGAGAAAAAATTACTGTATAGGCTATATAGGAGTGACTAAACACAAAAATGCCGTGTGGGGCCGGCACCAAGAATAGCTCCACCCCGTCTCTTCCTATGGGAGTCGTAAAAGCTGACTAAAGGATTACCGGGGGACCGGGCAGCAGCGTACCCCTGTGTACTAAAAACATCCACTGCGATCGCCAACCCGCCTGCCAAGCGTGGCGATTATGGCAATACCCCCCCTAGGGGAGGCCTATGTCTAACAGTGGACTATGAAAGGCTGATGGATGGATGGATGGAAACACAAAACAATTTTTTTTTAATTTTTGTCAGTCTGTTTATTTGTTTGTTTGTTCGCGCATCACGCAAAAACTACTAAACGGATTTTGATGTAACTTTTTTATTTGATAGCTCTTGATTAGACTTAAAAACTGGTTTACATTTTATCCCGCTACAATATCGGGATCCTGAGATATAACCCAAAATTATTCATAAAAACTTATACAGCTCAATTGGTTAAGTAGTTATGGCGAGAAAGCGTAATAAACAAATAAACATGTCCATGTGGTGACGGGCTAAGAATACATGTGTCAACACCCCATTCTTTCCCACGGGTGTCGTATGAGGCGACTAAGGCAAGTAAGAAATTATCATCCATAGTATGACTGGTAGTAGGGCTGGGTACTAAGTGGGAGTAGTCACTTGGTAGCAGGCCCGAGCGGGTTGGTACTACCATCTCCCGTGTGACCAGCCATGAACCACATCGTTACATTTTGGCTGTAGCAGGAGATAGCCGTTTATATTTCATTTCATATATGTATTGGTGAGCAGCGGCTTAACAATACTCGGTATAGTCGAGTCCATGGGCGACGGTTACCATTTACCATCAGTTGGACCGTGGCTCGTCCGCCATTATATGCAATAAAAAAAAAACAATCTCACATTTATAATATTCTAATATAGTTAATTTATATGAATATTATGTAAATTACCTTGAAACACTCAAATAGTGAAAACGGGAATGTGATGATCACAAGCAGGAACGACATCAATGTGGCACATCTTTCTATACACCCAACTGAGTCCGGATTTGCTGTTACACACAAATATATTATTGTTTATAAACAAACAGTGCAAACAACACTATCTTATTTAAACTACAATGAAAATTAAAAAAAAAATATAAGATCATAATCAATTTTATAAAATATTCTTAGCAGTTGGACAAAGTTCAGGTTAGGTACCTACGGGCAAAGCGCGATTAATAGCTAAGCTTTTTACAATTTCACTCTTACTGACAAGGTACTTACGCATTTGTATCGTGATAGCGCAAGAAGTACCCGTATCGCAATCTAAAATATTCAAATATACAAAATTAGATTTCTTTTGATTTGTTGTCAACGTAAAGTGCACTTAGTTCAGTGTTTACTCACGACTCGGCACGTTGTCGCGTCTAGTACTGAACGTTCTTAACTCCGTGTGCATAGTGTACACCCGCGAAACCTTATTGATATTATTATGGTTAGAACACACCGAAGGGAGAATAATAAATATGAATTAAACAGTGTTTTACTCGAGTAACAATCGTGGACTGTGCTGCCACAGTCTGGAAACACTGGTAGGAAAGTCCAGCTGTTTACACGACCCAAAAACTAAACTGATTCCAACTAAAAATATCAATTACAATGTGATGTTCTACAACAATAAGAAAGCTATTAATCACCGTTGATAGCGTTTAGTCAAAATGTATTTACGTATTTCGAGGTAGCACTCCACTTCCCCCGAATCCTTGTCGTGGCAACCGAAATCCATGTGGATCAAAAAGTCGCGTAATGACAAACGCATTGACTGTTTTGTCAATCGTGGTAAAGTGGTCGTGTCTTCAAACCGGTGTCTATATTGAAACTAAGGTGAAACGCACAGAAGAGCAGGTTGTCGATAAAAATAAATAAATAACGCACTTTCAGCCATAACGACGGGTGGGCGCGGGCGCACACCGAGCCGTGGTGTTCCAAATTGTGAGAATTAGGTATAGTGGAACGCGTTTCATACACAGCCGCTGCACAATATAAATTATAAGAGGATGTTTGGATAATAATATAGTGAATATCAAATTATTTTACGCTAATACAATGCACGCCACGGCAGATACTCGAGTAAGGTATAATATGAAGCACTTAAATTGGTTTTGCGTTATGGATGTAAAAATAACAGTGATGATTCAGTCACTTGTTTCTTTTTAAATAGGTATCTCTCAAACTTATATTTAAAAATAATTAAATTTTCAAGAAATGTAGAGTAAGGTTAAATAACTTGCCTTTCTTTAAATCAGGATAGAAATTACAATAAGAATTCTTCAAACTTTCATAATAACTACTATTTGTAGTGGTAGAGCCTTTTTTATTTTTTTTTTATTTTAGGTGGGCAAAAATGTCCTACCGCACACCCCGCTGCCCGGGGAGACAACGGGGTAGTGTGGGGCTCTCACCCACTAAAAACCCACCGTGCGCCTCCACCCGCCCTTACTACGGCGGATCACGGGTACCGCGTCGTTTCGACCGCGATCCGCAGGCGGCAGCCCCTTCGGGCACCCTCTCTTGAGCGACGCCTCGCGCACTTGGGCGTCGCACCTTCGCGGTAGACTTCCGCGGACGGCAGGGTACTCCCCGACCCCACCTTCCGCAGCCTCGGCTAGGGCGGCATCAGGCGCAGGTAAGCGCGCACATGCCGCCCCGCGCGCCGGCGGCGAATCGGGTCCGCGAAGGAGGATTCCTCCCGGGCCCTCTCCGCCACCTCCTTCCGCGAGATGACAGCCTCGCAGAAGGCGGTGACCGCGATCCAAGCCCTGTCACTGCCAACCATCACTCGCGCAACGGCCGGCAGCGACAGGTCCACGCCTATGACTGCAACGAGTTCCCGGCGCTGCACATCCTAGGCCGGGCACGACTCGAGCGTGTGCTGCGCCGAGTCCTCGTCGCAGCCACAGTGGTGACAGCCTGGGGTCGTCTCCCTCCTAGCGATCATGTGCAGGTATTTGCCGAAGCAACCATGCCCCGACAAAACCTGCACCAACTGGAAGGTGAGGATCCCGTGCTGTCGCCCTGCCCATTCTTCCAAAATCGGCTGGAGCGCTCCCACGGTCCAGAGACCAGCCCGGGGCGTCTCCAGCCGAGGCTTCCACTTTAGGACGGTGGCGCGGCAGGCATCTTCCCGCCACGATGACATTGCGCTCGGCGAGGGGCGGCTGCCCCCCGCCCGCGCCGTCGACGCCCGCCGATAGACGTCGGCGAGCACCTCCGCATCCAGATCCCACGGGGGGGTTCCGGCCAACGCGCAGGCTGCATCGGTCGAGACCGTGCGGTACCCGCGTATTGCCCTGACCGCTACGACCCTCTGTGGACGCCACAGAAGGGCCCTATTGCGAGCGGCCAGGGACTCTGCCCACACGGGCGCGCCGTAAAGTGCCATCGACCGTACTAACCCCGCGTAGAGTCGTTGACACGCGAGACTCGGTCCGCCCAAATTCGGCATCAGTCGCCCGAGGGCGGTGGCACGGCAGGGCTGTCGGTGTCGAGGACGCTGCAGCACCTCTTTTGTCAGCCGCAAGCGGCGGCCGAAGTCGGCGCTCCGGCGGCAATCTCGCGGCCAGAGCATCGAACCGCGGACCAAAGACCGCAGCAATGCGGTCAATGATCACGCGGAACGATTCGTTCTCCAGTTCGGGTTCTGAGCCTCGAGGCGCTTATTTTGTTCCGCCAAGCGCTGGACCGATAGCGTGATATCTCGCGCGGCGTCCTTGAGGCCACGCGCGAAGCTGCTCTTGAGGTTCCGCGAACCAGCGGCGACCGTCTCGACTATGGCCACACTGTTTAGGGCCCCCTCCTCAACCTGGGCCGTCCCTATATGACCCTCGTCTGGGAGGCGGAGCTTTTCAGTTAGGAGCGCCAAGCGCTCCTCTGCGTTCTGCACCGTCTCCGCTCGCTTCAGACTTCGCGTCTCGGTCTCCTTCGCCGAGGCGGCACGCGGTATCGGCGTCCCGGGTCGACTGATGCCTCGACCCCTAGCTGCTGCGGGTATTTTAGGGGGAGGCATCTCCGTCGAGCTAAGGTCAGACTCCGAGGCAGCGCCCTCCTGAGATAGGGTGCGCTTGCGCCAGAAGCGCGACTCCGATACCACCTCTGCCGGCCGCGATGACTGACTTTCGGCAGCCTCAGTTAAGCCACCCTCCTCCGCGGCAGACATCTCGGCGGCTGAAGTGCCGGCCGAGCTGCCCGTCGTCGAGCCGTCCCTGGACGACTGGGACGCTCCCTTGGCCGTCTTGTTGCCCTTGCGGGACTTTTTGCGGCCGCGCGCTTTACGCGCAGCTGCACTAGTAGGGGCCGCATTTACAGCCGGACCCCTTACGGCTGAGGCGTCAGGTGCATTACCCGACTCCGTTGAAGTAGTTTTTAAATTTTTCAAATCCATTTGATTCCCACGAGTGTAGGAGAAAAGAGGTCCACCCGGGCAGAGCTCCCATTACCCGGGTAAGCGTACATTTGTAACCCAACACAGGGGGTCCGCAGGTACCCTGGCTGGGGCCACGCTCGAGACTGAACTACCCATCAGCCATGCATCTCCTCGCCGTGCGCCAGAGCTTGAGATACGGGGTAATTTTTTATAGAGGTTGTCTTCCTCGCGGTCCGGGCGATTAAGCCAAGACCCTCGTTCCTGTATGCCCGCGAGACGTAACCACAGGCACGCGCTCAGGTTTACGATTTGGGACAGGGAGGGCCGCTGTGGCCCCACTGTCCCCGGTGAGCCAGTCTGGCCCCACCGACTCCGACGCCTGGTCTATCCGCCATGCCCTCTGCTGAGTCAGAGGGACACGCGGAGACCCGTCCTGTCCGGAATTTTAGCCGCCGGCGACTGCCGACGTTGCCCGGGGTGGTAAACCGGAGGTAAACCGGACAAATTAGCACCCCTAGTGGTAGAGCCTTGCTTATCCCAGCATGAATGGGCCGACTCGATCTTGGAAGTACCTACCATCCTCCACAAAATTCCCTATCCTCTCCTTGTTATCCGTCCTATCCTATCCTTACTATCCTACCTATGCTCTCCTTTTTATACAAAAAAAATAAGAAAGCGACTCCAGCTTTATTCGTATTTCTCTTAAACACATAATATAAGCGCTTCACTACCCAAAATTATACCACCATAATATCATGATAGGATACAGCCAAGCGCTTAAATATAGATAATAAAGAAATATAGCTCATAAATTTACCCAAAACTCACCGGCATGAATTGCAATCATTAATATAAATGACGCTCAGGTAAACAAGCATAATTGAAAAGCCATCAAACCGTTTCTTCAGACTTTAATGAACTGCCAATAATATCTGTCTATCATTGCCTTTTTTCTAATAACATATTTACTGAAGGACAGAATATGCATTAGGTATCTGGAGATAAGTATCTAGGTATAGCATGCATGTTATGTAATGTTTATTTATATTTCGCTTTCTGTTCTACTTAAAGCAACGATAACAATGCAATTCTTTAAAAAAAACATTCATGTACAGCTTCTGTAAACCTATCACATCGTCATGAAGAGATTGATTAGATAGACAGATATCCAAAGCTGCACACAATAGCCAGATAATATTTTCATTGCATAAATTAAATATAATAAAGTAATATGTAGATAATGTTGTAAATACAATAGGTTACCAATGGAAATATCAGAGGTATACGAGATTTTCTCATCTGTCAGCAAGGGCGGATCCAGCTTATCGATCTGAGGTATCTTCCATCTTACCAGTCTAGAGTGGTAGTAGCTGAGCTTTAGTGACTTCAAATTCAAATACATATACTTAAAAACTGGTATACATTTTATGCCGATACTATATCAGGAACCTGCGATATAACCTAAAACCTATTTTATCAATAACCTTAGAAAGATTATCAACATCAGATCCTGCCTGGGAGGCAGGTCTCGTAATTCTGTACTGTGAATTATTATTGATCAGTTACTTCACCAGGTTATTTATTTGAAGTGAAGTAATGCAACACAGTTCCAGTGGTTCGCCAATATAGGCGCAGAGACGGCACACGGCGGGTTTCTTTAGTGGTTGAGGGGCCCATACTGCCCTGTTCTTTGCCCCGAAAGACGGGGTTTGTAAAGTAAATTTTAGAGAAGAATAAGAAGAGAGCTTTACTGTGGGCTCTTCCTCTCCTTTTCTGCTTTCACAAATAATTTGTTCTATATCAATATCATCTACACGAGCGTAATATTGGCGTGTCTAAACCCCTAACCAGTCTAATAAAAGTATTAATTTTGCTTTATATGCTCAAAGTAGGCCACAGCTCTATCAAAGTTGGGTCAATGTCCAACTGGCTTCTTTGATCTCTGACATCTTCCAGTTTATGTATGCTATTTTCGTTTCTACTTAGTACCATTTTTTATAGTAAGGTCAGTGATAGATTCATTAAAATTAGTCATGCCATGTAAACACAACATTATAATATACTAGCCTTTGCCTACGGCTTCGCCACAGTCAAAAGCTAGTTTTTAGGCAATATCTCAGGTTTTCGATATAGTAGGGGGTTAAAATGTATACTAGTTGTTAAGTCTATTCAAGAACTATCAAATAAAAAAAGTTGCATCAAAATCCGTTCAGTAGTTTTTGCGTGATTTGCAAACAAACAAACAGACAAAAAATCTAAGAGAAATCGTTTTGTGTTTAGACACGTCTATATAGCCTAATACAGTATTTTTTTCTCAAATATCTTAAATGTACAGACATAGCTCTGTTACTGCTTTATAATAGTATAGATATGTTGTTGTTTAAGCAGTGAGAGCTTAGTGGTAAAACCAAAGACTGCAAAGATAATAGTATGGAGTTCGAACCCAGTTCAAGGTCACGGCTTACACTTTGTGACTTATGAGATTTGTGAGTATTTGATTACAAATTAGCAGTGGCTCGATGAAGGAAACCAATATGAGGAGACCTGCATGTCCGAATTACTTTTTCACGGCTTGTAAATGTGCTAACCAGCACTGGGCCAGCGTGGTGAACTAAGGCCTGAATCCCTCTCACTCTGAGAATATTGTTTCTTTCAAACACAGGTAAATATTTCTAACCCAATATACTTTGGTTCCTCCGTTTATACTTATTACGTTCTTTAAACATGCTCTTTGTTAGCAGGGTACTATGTCCTTCCGCCAGTGCGTCACCAAAAAAGACATCTAGGTTTCCTTTTTCTAATAAAAATAACGAATACCTCTTTTTAAATTACAACAGTTTTTTTTACAATATGTAGTTCGTAAAATTAGTTATAATTATTTTGATATTTTTATTTATATTTTTAGCATTTGACATGCTTAGCCATATAAATCAACACAAACTGTGAAAATGTGAAATCGAAAGTAACAGTCACGAGCAGGATTTGAACCTGCATCTCCTGGATACCGTCCAGATGCTTTGCCAATTCAGCCATCGTGACAATTGTTCATGACTGCTAATTTCGATAAGACATTCATACTTAACGTCTTGGGCGACGCCTGCGCCATATGTCGGAAGAATTTTCATACATTATACCGACCAGGTAAACTTAATTTTACAATTAAGACTTTTACCTCATAAATGATGCAACCCTATTTTTTCAGTTGTAAATTTTACATAAAGCAATATTTGGTTGTTACATAACGAATAAATAAAATCAACCGTGTTATCAATTATTGGGGATAAACAAGTGAAATGCTTCCAAAATTGGCTATTTTTTTATTATATGCGATGATGCTAGGCAATCGATTAATACAGAAGTCACACAATTAAACGAGTACATTGAACTATAGAAGTAGAGTTATGGAAAAAATATGATGAAAGAGAAAACTGAGACTGCCTTTGTGGTGCAGCGGTAGTGTAAGCGACTGCTGATCATGAAGTCTCAGGTTCGATCCCTGGGTCGGGCAGTGGTATAGAGAATTTTCGTAAAAAAAAAAGAAAAATTCTAAGTAGTAGCCTGGAGTTTGGTAATGTGCCCGGTAGACGTCAGTAGGCTCGCCCCCTATTACGTGGACTCAAACATCGCTGGCAAATCGTGGGTGTGTAATACACCTCTGCCTACCCCTTCGGGGAATACAGGCGTGATGCTATGTCAAAGAGAAAACTAGCTTGCTAAGTGTGGTATGGCTCACTGAAGTAATTTCTTCCAATTCCAGTGGTCCGCCGGTACAGGCGGCACACAGTGGGTTTATTTCGTGGGTGAGGGCCCCTACCTACCCTGCTTGTTTCCCTGAACGACGAGGTGTGTGGGTAGGTGAATTTTTTCCCATTTTAACAAAAAAAACAAAAAAGGTGGTATATTTCAATATCTTCCTTTTCGTTGTGGAACAGGTAATTTTATAGGAAAACATGTCACTGTGTCTGTGAAGAAAACGAAGAAGATCAGTTGTTTTGATTTGTATTTTAGCACGTGACAAGGTCAGCTACTTTAAAGAAGCCCGCTCAATCGCACTCGCGCTAAACTTCTCTTTTCCCACATTCACATATAATATGTTCTTTGAGGATAAGTTGGTTGAAATGCGATGGTTCAAATTCGATGGTTGAAACTCGATGGTTGAATTAGAGCCGTTTAAATTTTTTATAAGATATTTTTTTATTTGCAAAGCTAATTAGAAGTTGCATGATTTGATGTGCAATTACTAAATGATAAAGAACTTGCAAAAAGCAATTTGTTCATTATATCATTAAATATACTCATGCAATTATTGACCAATAGCAAAAGTTTTCACAATTTTGATTAAGAAATATGTTGTTAATATTTTCATGGGATTTTATAAGTATTTTTTGGAATCAATGAGCTGTGCCTTAATCAGTGTGCTAGCTTAATTAATAACCAACTGTTTACATAATCGTACATCACTCATTTACTTAATGTAATCTATATTTTTTGGTTATAGGTATCTCTGTTAATAAATTAAGTTTTTTTTTGTTTAGGCGGGAAAAAATTTACCTAACCACACATTCTGTCGTTTGGGGTAACGAACAGGGTAGTGTGGGGCCTTCACCCACTAAAGAAACCCGCCGCGTGCCGTCTCTCCGCCTGTGTTGACGGACCACTGGTTTATTAAATTAACCTAACCAAGAGCTATCACACATCAGAATTAGCTCTAGAAAACTTTGTTTTGGTTACAGAGACACCTAATTAGACTAATATAGTTATTTTTCCTCAGATATATTTAATAGATATACAGATACAGCGCCGTTAAACTTTAGTTAGATTAAAAATATGTTTATTTCAAAACTGGCAAATCATTAAGTTCAACACAGTTTATCACTGTGATTACTTGATTAGGCACTGTTAGTAATAAAATAGTGTTCTAAGTTAATTCTAGCTTTAAAAAAATTCATGATTTCATGGACGGTTGGATGATTTTCTAATTCGATTGAACATTGGATATCCTCTATACACCTTTTGTATTTTACCTAAATTATTACTCCATTTCTTTTAATATTTCTTCCTTATTCTTTATACATTATCGGATTTTATAAAGTTTCTATTTCCCTGCATATATTAGCTGATTAACTCATAAATATCACGTTTTAAGAATTAGCAGTATACCCGGAGGCTGGAAAAAGATATAACAATAAAAAATAGTGGTATTGCATGTAGTAGCAGACGAGCCACGGTCCATCTGATGGTAAACCGTCGCCCATGGACTCGACTATACCGAGAGTATTGTCAAGCCGCTGCTCACAAATTTATTTCACAGATATGAAATGATATATAAACGGCTATCTCCTGCCAAAACGCAACGATGTGCATCATGGCCGGTCACACGGGAGATGGTGCTACCAACCCGCTCTGGCCCGATACTAAGTGAATACTCCCACCTGGGACCCAGCCCTGCCACCAGTCATGCATTGGATGATAATTGCTTACTTCCCTTAGTCGCCTCATACGACACCCGTGGGAAATAATGGGGTGGCGACACTTGTATTCTTAGTCCGTCACCACACGGACAAGCCGTTTTAGGATGCACAATATGTTTTAGGATGTCTAAAAGTACTTACTGTACCTTTATATTCTAGTTGAATTGTGAACCTTTAGATTCTTGTCAAATTATGAAAATTACATGTTTTGTTCGAAACATAATGCTTTGAACCACAGAAATTGTAAACTAGAGATTAGATTTGGCATAGCACTCTGGTTAGAGCTATTGTCGCCACGTGTTACATATTAGTACGGCACGTCAATTAATTTAGGTGGCAAGAAATAGTACATTGTTACCCTAGGGATGAAAGCAACTTATGGGAGACTAAAAAATTTAATTTGGAATCCCCGTCTTCCCGCCGATTTTGTTTATTTTTCTGTGGCCTGTCAGCTATTCAGCCATTATTTTGCATTTTAATCATTGAAAAAATATGAATCTTCGTTATTTTAAAGATATAGTTGCAACTATATTAAAATAAAGTCATATAAAAAAAACAAATTCTTTAATAAATACTTAACTTTATGTTATTTCAATGTTACATCGCGCTGTAATTGACTGGCTGTATAGAAAATGGAACTGTTTTTTTTTTATAATTACTCAGCTGTCAGTTGAAAGTAATTCTCCCAAGGGCTGAAAAGTATTACTTTCAACCCGCTCCTCAGGCAACTTCAGGCCTACTTTCAGAGTATGAGTAATGAAAAGGTTTTTTTTCCAATAGCATTTTACCCGTTAGCTTGAAAAACAGTAAAGGTAATTAAGTAAATATCCGTGACAAAATTTCGCGGTGATACCACTTGTTTCTTCTTTTAAATCTTTGTGTGGCAAGTGGTAGAACTTTGCTTATCCCAGCATGAATGTGCTGACTTAACCATGGAAGTAACATCTTCTCACAGAAGATCAGAATGAAACAACGGTAGGGTACTCCTACACAATTTGTGTTTCGTATGGTGAGTGATATAGCTAGTCTCAAATCCCTCCTTATTCTCCCTTAATTATCATTTCTTTCCACTTTTTATATATATTTTTGGAGTTAGTGAGAGACGAATGATGTCCTCAGTGTGTCTAGCGTTTATAGGCTAACGTAACCGCTTACCAGGGGGTCAGGTTTGCCAGCCACGCAATATAAAAACATAAGGTGTAAAAATTATAAAATATTAGAAATGTGATTTGTGAAGGAAATTTTGATGTTAGAGTATAGTTAGGTTTAGATAAAATTTTATAGGTAGATTTGTAGAGAGATAAGAAACTGGATAAACATGTACAATATTTTTAGTCCCTAAAAAGTTATGGTTCCCGTAGGACATCTCTTTCTCACAAGTGACCTAACAACTAAACGGGTTTATATGAAATTTTGTATTCAGATAAATTATAGCTTAGATAAACAAGTAAAATATTTTTAAACCGAGTTCTTGTGTAGGAATGCCTAGTCGACCTTATGAACCAAATTTTTAAGCTCACACAGATGAAGTCGCGGGCTGAAACTAGTTTACTATAGGTATATGTAACTAACACGATGCAGTTTCATATTTGAATTCAAGCTTATTCATTGCCAATGATAAAGTTGATTCATATCTTCAGCCGTACATTATTTAGCTGCTATTGATCAAATTTACACAGAACTCAGTCTGCCAAATGGTGCCGTCCTAATTTACTTCATCGCTTACGTCATTCGGACATACTGTACCTTTTGTTGTCTTAATGAAACAAAGCTTTATTTTAGTTACGCGATGATTTACACATGGTGTTGCGTTCTCGTGATATTTTAACAAGATTTGGTGCAGCTGATTGATAAATTATACTCACATTAAAAGAGATCTGTTAGAATTGGAAAGATGCCACAGTGAAAAATCTTTAATAGTCATGTTGCAGCGGAATATGTAATTAGTGAAATGTAAGCTTTAACCTCTTAAAAAATTCAGTGTTTTAAAAAATCGCTTAAAAGCCAGCTGAAGTAGCAGTGAGCCTAGCGGTAAAACCAAGGACTGCAAAGACAAGTAGTATTAAGTTCGGTCCCGGGTCCAAGGTTGAGACCTCGAACGGCACACACCTCTGACTTTTGAAATTATGTGTATTTGTTTATAATTTAACACGGCTCGGTGAAGGAAAACATCCGAAACCGAAAATGAGGAAACCTGCATGCCTGAGAGATTACCTCGATGGCTTGTGAAGTCTGCCAACCCGCATTGGGCCAGCGTGGTGGATTATGGCCTAATCCCTCTCACCATAAGGTAGACTAGAGCTAACAAATAAGCAGTGGTGGGCTTGGGTGGTATATGAAGCAAATAGTAGGCATATCGCTTAGGTAACAAAGCAAAACGCAGCTTGCCCCCTCAGAATGAAAAACGAAACGTTAGACGAACTTTCGTTTCGAGTCATTGTGATTGATCAACAGTCCGACGCGTGATTTTTGATTAGTCGAGATTTCGAGGCATGATTCAAGCGACCAATCACAATGAAGCGAAGCGAAAGTTCGTGTAACGTTTCGTTTTTCATTCTAAGGGGCCTGGTCGTAGCACAGATTAACTAATTGTCGATATATATAGGTATACTAGCTGATCCGACGAACTTCGTACCGCCATATATTTTTTCATGAATAAATATTGGAATTATAAATTGAGATATAAAGTGGATTAGAGATAGGATTATCTCTTAAGTTGGAACAAAACAAACATTTAAAAAAAGAAAAGTTAAAATCGGTTCAGTAGTTTCGGAGTTCATCCCGGACAAACATCGTGACACTGGAAAAAGAAATATATAATAGATTATATATTTCTTTTTCAACCCATTTTCGGTCTCACTATTATTCCGCTATTGTCAATATACCTATCCTAAAATTCCACCACCACGTTCAAAAGAGTTATTGGAACAGTGTCAGCCACCAACCTTCCTTGAAAGCTGAAATATACCTATTTTAATATTTTATACATTTTTTTTAGCATTTGACATGCTTAGCCATATAAACTAACACGAAGTGTGAAAATGTGAAATCGAAAATAACAGTCCCAGATGGCATCATCAAGTAAGTTCTTTTAGTGGATTCCTTGTTTATGCCAGCGTGAATGGGCCGGCTCGATCGGAGAAGTAGCACCCTCTCACAAAAGATCAGGGTGAAACAACGGTAGGTATTCCTACCATTGTATTTCGTATGGTGAGTGAGAGCGCCGTAGGCTCAAACCCGTTCTTATCCTCTCCTTAGTATCCTTCCTATCCTCTCCTTAATAAATCCTTACTATCCTCCACCGATCCCTTTCCTTGGAGATGGCGATGCACTAATGATGCCTCTGGTGTTCCTAGCATCTATAAGTACGGTAACCGCTTACCATAAGGTGGGTCGTATGCTTGTTTTCCACCCACACAGTATAAAATAAAACCAACAGAGTATCTAAAAGAAATCTTTACTGACAGAATTTCATATTAATATCACGTAACTATAATTAGAAATAAATATGCCGTGTGGGGCCAGCTTTAGAATTGTCCCACCCCTCTCTACCCACGGGAGTCGTAAGAGCCGACTGAAGGAATAACGAGGGAGTGGGCAGCAGTACTTCCTCGAGTATTAACAAAATCCACTGCGATCGCCAACCCGCCTGCTAAGTGTGGCGATTACGGCATTATCTCCCATTTCTTGCAGAGGCCTATTTCCAGCAGTGGACGTTGAAAGGCTGAATAATCATATTGATGGATGGATAATTAGAAAATTTCCTCTAAAATAATTTGATTTATATTTACATGCAACATATGAGAGTAATAAAATATAAGTAGCATCGTTATTAATTTACATCTTGCAACAGTAGGTGCTTACATGTGTAAATATAAAATTAGCTTTCAATGTTATTTAATATTCCATTAAATCAAAAATTGAATTAAAAAAATTCAATTCTTGATTTAATGGCGTTGTTAGAATTTGTCGCGTAGAGATATCTAATAGACCATCAAACGCTGGAGATTGTTCAGTGACAGATAAAAGGGCGGGGGATTATGAGACTAACTAAAAATGTAGAACGCTTCACGATTTTGCGTGTCATCGTTGCACAGGGGCCATGCTAATCTTCTTTGTATCGTTCCAAAAAACACGAAAAGCCGAAATATACCTATTTTGATATTTTTTTATATATATTTTTTTAGCATTTGACATGCTTAGCTATACATATAAACTAATAGAACGCTTCACGATTTTGCGTGTCATCCTTGCGCAGGGGCCATGCTAATTTTCTTTGTATCGCTCCAATTTTAGTATATGTACTGCCGAAGCACGTACATTTAATATCTACACTTAACTGATATTGGTTCAGAGACAAATCTAATTTCCTACACCTACACATATCTTGTCTATACATTTTTACTACATATATTTACCTGGTTTCTATGTGCAATCTAGAGCAAATTTCGACATGAAATTCTGCGTGCGGGAATAGTATGTTTTAGTATCTAGCTTAGTCTATCTAAGTACCTATAACCGGTATGTAATATTTTTATCTGTATTGATAACATTTTAAATTTGTAACACAACTGTGTTTGTAAATTTAATGTGTTTGAGAAAAATTACTTTCCATCCATCCATCCATCAGCCTTTTATCGTCCACTGCTGGACATAGGCCTCCCCAAGAGAATGCCACAGCGAACGGTCCTGTGCCGCCTGCATCCAACGGCTGCCTGCGACTTTGACAAGGTCATCGGTCCACCTGGTGGAAGGCCGTCCTACACAGCGCCGTCCGTTACGCGGTCGCCACTCGAGAACACAAAATTACTTTATCACGCTAATTAGGTGTCACTGCACACAAAATAATGCATTTTTTAATATAAATCCATTTTATCAAGCTATTATATCGGAAATCATATATTTAACCTAAAAAATGCAGCTTTGCCGCAGGTAAAAGCAATTAACGTATATGATATCTAATAAAAACTTCAAGTTTCAACCATAATTATTTTTTAAAGGTTTTAATTGCTAATAGAAAACGGGTACTCACAGTGGTGGACATTTATCAGATATTATTTGTCATTCATAATTGCCAAACCTTACTTGTAATACAATAAAAATTTGAATCATTATCATCTAAATTTATTGTTTTATTTTGATTTAAAAAACAAAGTTCTTGTTGAAAACCCTATATAATAGGCAAATGTTAGTATAGATATATGCATGCTAAGGCGATTCACACATTGGCGACACATCCCGCGCGCGGCGACGGAGGAGCAGATCTGCCTCTTGGAGCAGATTTTACCGCGCCTCCGCGCCTGACGGCTTTATTTTTTTGGCCCTCACCAAACTAAAGGTCACTTTACATTTGATGGTCGTGGTGTTAGTTACGTTACAATGGGCAATACTGAACTCATTCAAGACGCTGCAATTGTTTTAGCAATATGGTTTTGGTATAAGCAAATAAGTAGACCTAATAGAAGATATTGGATACATTCTTTTTTACGAAATAGATCGAGAAATGATTCATTTGTACTGAATTATATACATACGAAAACATGAAGACAAGTTTTATAACTTTACACGAATGTCAACTGCATCTTTTGACTATTTATTGAGAAATCCGTGTCCAGATCCATAGTGAACAAGTCCTTAGCACGAAAACAGGCGCGATAATGCGGAGCGCAGTGTGTTCCTGCTGCGGTTCGCCCCGCGCCTCCGCGCCTGGCGGCAGAATCTGCTAGCGGGACGCGCTCCCGTGCCGTGGCGCGTTTTTGGTGGACCTGGCGTGTTTTCTATACAAATCGATGTACTTGCATACAATATTAAAATCTGCTACTCCGCGCCAGGCGACGGGGCGCGGAGCAGTGTGTGAATCGCCTAAATGTTTCTATTGCTGGTAAATAAATAAATAAATAAAATAAATATAGATCCATGGCTCACTCAAAGTATGTTTCTTCCTTTCAGTAAAAAACATGTTTTTTTTATCCTCAGCTAAGCAAAAGGGTATTTTTCAATATTGATTTAGCTTAATAATTACTTTTTGCAATATTCATATTAAACTTCCTTGTATATTTGTCTCATAATCTCATTTACCTATTTATAATATAGTAAAATAGGCTCCTGTTCTAGGTTGTGACAGACAATTTCCTTATGAGCATACCACATACCATGTTTAATAGAACCGAAATAACATAAAACAAGATTAGATAACCATCCAGTTTGCATAAGAAATAGGACCTGGTAATAGAGCCTGACTATGTAATAATACATACAGCCCAATAGTAATGCAATGTTAGAACTGCTTTCTTTCTATAGAGATTTTCAACAAGAACTTTGTTTTTTAAATCAAAATAAAACTATAAATTTAGATGATAATGATTCAAAATTTTATTGTGTTACAATAAGTAAGGTTTTTCTGTCACCAATTATTTATTAAACCTCCATGGATATGCATTTTGTTGATTCAAGTTTGGTTAGACTAAAGTTTGCACTCGTATGAAAGTTAGGACTGAAATAATAAAGCACTGTTGAATTTTAGTCAATTGCAGGTAGCCATAATGAACAACAATTTATGTTTACTCAAAAGCAGTAAAACGTCATTTATACTTCCCAGTCTAGATTCCAGTGGCAATAATAATAAATTATTTTCAATGAGAACCTCAAGTGAGATGGATAAATATCGTTAAGATAAATGCAGTTAAATAAATGCAGTTGCTCATGCCACAGTGGGTACACGTCTCCAGTATACAATAGTTGTCTTTGGGTACACGAAATGTGGATATATTATTTAAAAAAAAGAAAACGGCCTTCAAAAAACACCCAGGAACTAAAAAAAGCAAAATATAATTGGTATTTACATACGATTTCCGTGCTAGACACCTACTGATGTATTTGAAGTCGTTGCCAAGTCCAAAAGTAACAAAAACAATACTTATACTCATATAATAACAAAAACAACTGGTACATTTATATTTTTGTAAATAACACTAGCCTTTGCCCGCGGCTCCGCCGCAGCCAAAAGCTAGTTTTTGGGTTATATCTCAAGTTCCCGGTATAGTAGAGGGATAAAATGTATACCAGTTGCTAAGTCTAATCGAGAGCTATCAAATAAAAATAAGTTGCATCAAAATCCGTTCAGTAGTTTTTGCGTGATGTGCGAACAAACAAATATATAAACAGACAAAAATCTAACAAAAAACGTTTTGTATTCAGATACGCTTATATAGTAGGCTATTACAGATTTTTTTTCGCAAATATCTTAAATGTACAGACATAGCTATGTTACAGTTTTATAATAGTATAGATTAAAAATATTTTTGTCATATATATTAAAAGCAGTTTTTTTAAGCAACACTATTCACGCATACAACATCCCGGCGATACAGTATACGAGATAGTCACTTTAAAAAAAAAACTTAAACTCGAAAATAAATCGTCACTACTATACATTTTGGTGCCTCAAACCATTTTAATAATAAGATTAATATAATTCAATTCTATGTTGTGTAAAATTTATTTCTTAGCAAAACTTCTGATCATGATATAGTGTTCTTGTCTTAACTATATATTTATTTCATGCATGTTTATATTTTTTTTTGTTAAGGCGTATGCATGTTTATATATCCTATGTAACCGAAGACATACTGTAAAGTGACACACACACACCTAGAAGGTTTAAGTGCCACTGGCAGAATAATTTCTTTTTATATCATGTAATTCTGGTAAAAAAAATATTTTTTAGTACCTACTTGAAATATCACCTACATAGTAAATATAATGCTATGAAGGCGATAAACAAGCGTACGGGCTACCTGATAGTATGCGTTTACGGTATCCTGTAGAAGTAAAGATGCTAGCAACACCAGAGGCATCACTCGCACGTCCCCAGCAATGCTCTATTACTACAAAATTGTTTATTAAAGTAGGTAACGGTTTTGTTTCTGCCTTTTTTTTGTGTAATGTACCTAACGCACACCCTGTCGTTCGGGGTAATAAACAGGATAGTGTGGGGCCCTCACCCACTAAAGAAACCCGCCGTGTGCCGTCGCTGCGCCTGTGTTGATGGACCACTGGTACTGTGTTGGATTACTTCAGTGGCTTTTTTTCTGGCCTAACCAAACATCAGGAAAAATTAAGAAGTTCAAAATTTTCCATTCGTGGAGCGGTAACAGCATCACAAACAAAACGTGACGATGAGAATAATATAAACAATACGAGTGCTTTCCAGGAATGCAGTTATGATTTCACAAAACTATTGGGGAATTCATTGTACTTAATTTTCCCGAATGTATTATGTATTAACTGCCTCGGTGGTGTAGCGGTAGTGTACGTGACTGCTAATCACGAGGCCCCGGGTCGGGCAATGTTATTGAGCTTTTTCCTAAAAAGAGAAATTCTCAGTAGCAGCCCGGAGTTTGGAAATGTGCCCGGTAGACGTCAATAGGCTCGCCCCCTATTACGTGGGACTTAAACATAGCCGGCGAGTCGTGGGTGTGTAATACACCTCTGCCTACCCCTTCGGGGAATACAGGCGTGATGCTATGTTTTGTTATTATGTATAAAACATAGCATCACGCCTGTATCTCCAAAGAGGCAGGCAGAGGTGTATTACACGCCCATGGTTCGCCAGCTATGTTTGAGTCCCACGTAATAGGGGGCGAGCCTATTGCCGTCTACCTAGTGCATTTCCAAACTCCGGGCTGCTACTGAGAATTTTTCTTTTTACAAAAAAGCTCAATAATACTGCCTGACCCGGGGATCAAACCTTTGCACCACCGAGGCAGTTAATATCTATTAATGTAAATAGTAATAAGATATAGCCTATCAATATAGTAATCAAGTTTCAATGATTGTTTTTGAAAGTACGAGTATGTATAGGTCTTTTGAAAATATATAACACTAACTATACCATAAGCCTGTCACCTAGGTGCATCAAGTCAGGTGCATAGGAGTGGGGCCCTATATTTATAAAGCGATTCAACTGCATAGGATGGAATGTGTTGTCAGTCGCCTGTGCACTTCAGATACAAACATGTGGGTGAGTTGCGTAATTGGACAGGATTTGTTCATTTTAATATTGCGGTTATACTTCATATAAAATAATTTTAAAGTGTTGTTGTCCATATAGTAAGTAAAGATTTTTTGATATTTACTAAATAATAATTTAATATTATAAATTAAATACTATAAATAACGTTTTCGTTGCGACATAAGTGCGCAACTACAAAGTTTTTGAGTTCAGTTCCTAGGACGCCTGAAAACTGTTAAGGAGTTTTGTTCATGAAATTTCCAGAAGCAGTACGATGTCTCAAATTTTGTCCGGTAGACAGTAGTAGGCTCGCTCCTTATTAAGTAGTACTAATATATCTATACTATTATAAAACTGTAACAGAGCTGTGTCTGTACATTCAAGATATTTGAGAAAAAATTACTGTAATAGGCTATATTGGCGTGTCTAAACACAAAACAATTTTTTTTAGAATTTTTGTCTGATTGTCTGTTTATCCGTTTGTCTGTTTGTTTGTTCGCGCATCACACAAAAACTACTGAACTGATTTTGATGCAACTTTTTTTATTTGAAAGGCCTTGATTAGACTTTAAACTGGTATACATTTTATCCCGCTACTATAAGTATCAGGAACCTGAGATATAACCGAAAGACTAGAAAATTATTTAAACTAGAATTCTTTGTAGAATTTATTTAAAAGAACTACTAGATGGATTTTTATGCAACTTTTTTATTTGAAAGGCCTTGATTTGACTTAAAAACTGGTAGACATTTTATCCCGCTACTATATCGGGAACCTGAGATATAACCGAAAAACTAGCTTTTGGCTGCGGCGAAGCCGCTGGCAAAGGCTAGTACTAATATAAAACTGTAACAGAGCTGCATCATTTAAGATATATGAGAAAAAAATAATGTATCGTAGGTTATATAGGCAGTCGTAGTTTGTGTCTAAACACAAAACATTTTTTTTTAGATTTTTTGTCTGTTTATCTGTTTGTTCGTTCGCGAATCAATCAAAAACTACTGAACGGATTATGATGCAACTTTTTTTATTTGCTCTTGACTAGACTTAAAAACTGGTATACATTTTATCCCGCTACTACATCGGAAACCTGAGATATAACCTAAAAACTAGCTTTTGGCTGCGGCGGAGCCGCAGGCAAAGGCTAGTAAAGGCTAAAAGTGTATGTGTTGCTTTGTGGAGGTATGTAGGACTAAATTATATAGGCTAAAAATGGACATTTTGCTCTATCACTTTGATAGAAACCTGGGCCTTCTCTAGAATTTTCATATTTAAGTCACTGGTCACATAAAGCAATTTACAATGGAAAAGTAATCGTCGCTTAAATGTTTTAATTATAATAAGGAATATGCTTTCCTCTGGCTCATGAGTTTCTTGCCGGGTTCTTCTCATGAAAAGCCGTACTACGGAATCCGGCCGCTTGTGGCGATTACAATCGCGACATTGCGGATGCACTTGCCTCAAGCGCTCGTGTTAGTTATTAGTAAGTAACTTTGACGATTTTAAGTGCTATTATAATAGGCCTATGAAATAAAGTAATTTTTGAATTTGTGAAATTAGATATTGATGTGTCGAAGATAGGAAGAATTTTATACTATTTTTTTCACTCTTACATTAGTTTATTTCTTTTAGATGTTAGTCGTTCTTGCCTGCGTTGGGTCTACAATGGCTGTGCCGGTTGAATACGGTCGGTACTTTGCACATGCTGCCCCTGTGTTGCATGCTGCTCCTGTGATCCATGCTGCCCCAGTGATACACGCGTCTCCAGTCGTACATGCACCCGTAATACACGCTGAGCCTGCTGTGAGTAATTCAAAACCGATGTATACATTTTATATTTTGGAATATTAAGATTCGTATGAAGAATTTGTTTATCTCTAAATAGTTCTTTTTCATATATGTGGATATTAGAGGAACTTATAATTAGTAGCGATAGTAGTAATCTATCGAGAATCACTTTTCATTATTTGCCAGAGTTATTTGCCGTCGTTTCCATTTTAATAATTCATGGCACATTATGTAAGTTCATAGAAATCTATCTAGGTATAGGAGATAATAACTATTTCCTTATTATCCTTAGTATCTTATCTATCCTCTCCTTTCTTTGCACCTGCCATCCCTTTCCATGGAGATGTTGACGCGCGAGAGATACCTCTGGTGTTGCTAGCGTCTATAGGCTACGGAAACCGCTTACCATCATATGGGCAGTAGGCTTATTAGTCACCTATATAGTATAAAAAAAAATTGAGCATCGTAGGAGCCTTAAGCATTTCATTTGAGGGATCTTACTTACATTACCAATACCTCTTAGGTACTCTATTAGAACGCACAAAGAAAAATTAGTGGGCTAATGGTATATGTCTGCAAGTCCTAACCACAAGGTCCCAGGTTCAATCAATCCTGCGTTAAGCAATAATTATTAGTGGATTGGGATTGCTCGATTCGATGAATGTCTCCTACTATAGCCACAACACGTAGAAGTCGAACCCAGGGGTCCGATAACAAGTGAGTACCTACTCCCTCTTGGTACCCAACCTTAACACCTGCAATAATGCAAAATGGAGAATGATTGCTTACTTCCCTTTGTCGTCTCGGATGACGCCCGTGGGAACGAATAGGGTGGTAACACTTATTCTTATTCTTAATGAGATTTAAAAAATAACAATAACAAATAAATAACATGTTTACTTTTTATCTCCGTAGTCTTATCCGAAATACGCGTTCAATTACGGAGTCAAGGACCCACACACTGGTGATGTTAAATCACAACATGAAGAACGTGATGGCGATGTTGTTAAAGGTAAATTTAATTGTATTTTGTACTTTAAATAGTGTTTTTCTTTTAAATTATGTCGATCAAAAAAAATGGAGGCGAGCCTATGGCCATCTACCGGGCACATTTCCAAACTCCGGGCTGCTACTGAGAACTTTTCTTTTTACGAAAAAGCTCAATAACAATGCCCGACTGAGGATCAAACCCGAGACCTCATGACCAGCAGTCGCTTACACCACCACTGCACCACAGAGGCGGTATTATCAATTATGTAGTTGGCGTGCTGATCGTATTTTTTTTCAAAACGAAAACTATGTGACTACACAGACGGTTCCCACACAAGACAAGTAAACCGTTGTTCTTAAGGAATTATTTGATGAAATTACTATTTTTTTTTATTGCTAACGGTGGCAGACGAGCAGACGGCCCACCTGATGGTAAGTGGTAACTGCCGCTCATGGACTTTGGCAACACCAAGGGCACAGCCAAGCCACCGCCTACCGTGAGTAAAGTGCTCTTCTCAAACCTCGTTTAAAGAGGGACAAGTCGTAACGTTGGGGAAACACCGCAGCAGGAAGTTCATTCCAGAGCTTACAGGTACGTGGTAGAAAAGAACGCTGAAAACGAACCGTCTTGAACGAGATCGTCTCCAGGTGGTATGGATGAACCCTAGTACGGCGTCTCGTGGTCCGGTGGTAAAATAGCGATGTTGGTACCACCTCAAATAGTTCCCTCCCCGTTGAAGAATCGATAGAGCACACAGAGAGCCCCAAATTCTCTCCGCTGCCCTAACGGCTCCAGCTCATCCGTGAGATTGGGATCATCCACAATCCGAACAGCACGCCTTTGCAAGGAGTCAAGTGGGTCGAGCAGGTATTTTGGTGCGCCTGGCCAGAGATGTGAGCAGTAATCCACGTGAGAGCGGACTTATGCTTTAAACAGCACAAGTCGCTACCTCGGGGTGAAGTAACGCTTGGCTCTGTTCAGGACGCCCAGTTTCTTGCTCGCTAATTTGGCTTTGTCCTCCAAATGTCTCCCGAACTGGACTTTGCTGGATATATCGATGCCGAGGATCCCAATACTCTCGGAGACCGGGAGAGTTACCCCTTGGAACTGGGGAGTCACGACAAATGCGGCCTTCTTTGCAGTAAACGCGCATACCTGTGTCTTCGTAGGGTTGAGTTGAACCAAGTTCTTTTCTCCCCATTCCGAGGCCCGCCCTAGAGAGCACTCGACTTCAGACACAAGTTGGGTCCGCCTCTCCACCAGCATGTTCCAAGGGACTTTCTGATGGCCGGTAAATCACGTATCCCCCGTACTGTCATCCGCATAGCAATGCATACTCTCAATCGAGAGCAAGTCATTCATATGTAGGGTGAACAGCATTGGGGAGAGCACCGAGCCTTGAGGAACGCCAGCATTAATCTCCATGGTATCAGAGCAGCATCCGTCTACAACGACTTTGATGCTGCGACCATGGAGGAAGCCGGCGATCCATTTGCAGAGCCCCTCAGGGATTCCGTATGATGGTAACTTCGATAGAAGGTCCCTATGCCAGACCCTGATGTCCAGGCTGAATGCCAAAGCCTCACCTCCCTCCCCTCCAAGGCCTCTGCCCAGCGTTGAGTGAGGTACGCAAGAAGATCACCAGCAGACCGACCCTGACGAAAGCTGTATTGGCGATCACTGATCAGCTGGTGATCCTCAAGGTACTGCAGAAGTCGGCGATTGATAACTCTTTCTAGTTCCCTGGAGAGCAGGGATGTTATCGTGATTGGCCTGTAATTCGCCGGATCCGACCGATCACCCCTTTTAGGAATCGGGTGAATATGGGCTACCTTCCACGAAGTAGGAATCCTGCCGGTACTGTATGAAAGGCGGAACAGGTGCGTAAGGACGGGGGTCAACTCAGGGGCGCACGTTCGAAGAACCACCGCAGGGATGCCATCCGGCCCACTCGACTTATGGACGTCCAGCAGTAGCAGCTCCCGCCTGACCGCACGTTGCGTAGTGCGGATTTCAGGCATGGAACTTTCACACCGCAGGATGGTGGGATGAGTGGCCGCTCCGGCGTCCAAAGTCGACTTTGAGGCAAAGAGTTGGCCCAGAAGATCGGCCTTCTCCTTGGCACTATGGGCCAAATTGCCATCCAGTTTCCGCAGTGGTGGGTGACTAGACTGGCAGAAGTTGCCCTGTTTACTAATCTTATTTTCATTAATTTAATATTATTGTACATCCATCAGCCTTTTAACGGACGTTAAAAGGCTCGTTGTGGCGCTCTCTTGGGGAGGCCTATGCCTCCCCAACAGAGCGCCACAACGAGCGGTCTTGAGCTGACAGCATCCAACGGCTCCCTTTTTTTTTATATTTTTTTTTTGTTTTTTGTGAGAAAAATGTACCTCACCGCAAACACCGTCATTCGGGACAACGAACAGAGTAGTATAGAGCCCTCACCTACTAAATAAACCCGCCGTGTATTGTCTTTTCGCCTTTATTGGCGGGCCATTGGAACTAGGTTTTTCATCGTACTTCAGTGGTCATCCAACGGCGTCCTGCGGGAAAAAACTGAGCTCTTTAAAAATATTCAGTTTATCCATAAAGGTTTATAATAATTATAAAAAAAAATATTTATCTTTATATGAACATACCAAATTCACTCAAACCCGGTTAATCTTTAGTTTTTGAATTAAACTATCCTGTGTATTAATTCAGTCTTTTTTTTCTATTTCATTTCATTAAATTGTCTTTCGTTATTTCATCCAAATCCGTTCAGACGTTTAGGCGTGATTGATCAACAAATGAACTTTCTTTTTTAACAATCTTCACAAACTTGGAATTTACAGTATTAAAAGGAGTTTTTTTTATTCACAGATTATTGTTCACAGATTTATTTATTTATTAGCATCATCAAAGAGATCAGTCGTTATTAAGTCTAATGGGTTTGAATTTCCTTGTCTAAGAAGATGAAGTCGAGGGAAAAAACTAATATTATTATATACCTATTATACAGATTCAGAGGTCCAGACTTCGAGGACGTGCTTGGTTCATTTGGTGATAAGAGAGTGAATGATGCAGGTAGGCTCATTACGGATGTATGTATGGAGAGAAACCTTATTGTGTCAAATACATTTTATCAACATAAGGACATCTATATGGATACATGGAGAAGGAATGAACGGAGAAGTATGATAGATTTAATTCTGGTCAACAGTCGCCTCCGAAGTAAAATTCTGGATACAAGAGCCTACAGGGGTCCCACTGTCGACACGGACCACTATCTCGTTATTGCGAGATTTAGTGGTCTGTTCAGAAAGTGGAGACACTGGCAAGAGCGTGTCCACTTCGGAGGGCTTGAAAGAATAAAGATTGAAAAGTTGCAAGAAGTTGTCTGATGAATTTTTGTGTGAGGCACAAGGAGGTTTCAGGTGTGGACGAGGATGCATGGATCAAATGTTTTCTCTGCGCAACATTGTGGAGAAGCATCTGGCTGTAGGCCAGAGGGTTTTCTGCAGTTTTGTGGATTTGGAGAAAGCATTTGACACTGTTGTACGAAAGGAACTTTGGGATATTTTGCCGGAGTATGGTATTAGCGGTAGACTGCTACAAGCAGTGCAGTCCAACTACATGGACTGCAGAGCTTGTGTGCGGCTGGATGATGGAATGTCACCCTGGTTTGACGTCAATATCGGCGTTAAACAGGGCTGCGTTCTATAAGCCAGACTATTTATCATATATCTGGATAAATGTCTACAAAGGTTGAATGAAATGAATGTGGGAGTTCCGATGGGCGACTCAGTGGTTAACTCGCTGCTATATGCAGACGATGCGGTCCTATTAGCGCAGTCTGCGACTGACCTGCAAACCCTAGTCGACGTAATGGCAGAAGATTGTAAGAAAAAGGGGCCTACGTGTGAATGTGAGCAAAACCAAAGTAATGGTTTTTGAAAGAGAAGAAGCCAGAACAGATGTTAGAGTAGCAAGAGGAAATGGTGTGCTAGAACAAGTGCATTTGTATATCTTGGATATGGATTCAGTCGGGATGGAAGGTACACTACTGATGTAGAAAGAAGAGTGAATGCGGGAAATAGAGTGAACGGAGCATTGGGATAACTTCTCGGCAGCCATCACCTCAGCCAGAAGGCACGTGTCGCAATACACAACGCAGTGCTTGTCCCAACGTTATTATATGGAAGCGAGAGTTGGTTATGTAAAAAGGAGCATGAGAGCAAAATCAATGCAGTCGAAATGCGATCTCTGCGGAGAATCTGTGGAGTGAGGCTGACTGATCGCATTCGTAACAATGACGTAAGATAGCGAGTAGGCATGAAAGAGAGTATTGGTGTAAAGATGCGAAAGGGAATGCTCCGATGGTTCGGACATGTGGAAAGAATGCCGGACGAGCGACTGGCTAAGAAGATATACATTGCGAAAGTGGAAGGATGTAGGTACAGGGGGAGACCGAGACTTACCTACCCAGACCAAATTGGTCATGTATTGAAGGAAGGTGGAGTCAGGAGTCTCCGAAACCGGCGAGCGTGTATGAAGAGAGTTATGAATGTTAAGGAAGCGAGAGATGTATGCAAGAATAGAGCCTCTTGGCACTCTGTTCTCTCTGCCTAACCCGCAAGGGAAATGGCGTGATGATAAGTAAGTAAGTAAGTAAGTACCTATTATACAAGTTTGCCTCTATTGAGTTATTATAATAACACATTTTTCACGTTTTCAGGTAGTTACTCACTAGTGGAGCCTGATGGATCCACGAGGACGGTAGCGTACTCAGCTGATGACCATACCGGATTCAACGCTGTGGTGCACAAATCGGGACATGCTGTGCATCCAGTAAGTACCTATTGACCCAACATTGAAAAAGAAAGAAGTCTCCATTTGTCTAGATGGCGACGGAATAAAAAGAATGATGGCGAAGCCAGCTATTCAACACTTTGTCAATTGCAGATTTCCAGCTATTCAACACTTTGTCAATTAGACAATGTCGAGCACATACTCTCGTGCAGAGTGGACGAGACCAAATTCTATCCCAGTACTCTAGGCGATTTAGTAGATTTAACACCGCAGATAACCAAAACTTCTCAGGCATTCTACACGATATTGTTTTTACCTTTAATAAATCTTCTTGTTACAAAATTAGAAATGGAGAATAAGGTTTTACTTTAAACCGAGCTGGATACCTATCCTGACAGTTGTAACTCTAACTACAGCCAGATGTTTAATTATTTTTAAAATTACTTACTGTTTTATTTATATTTAATTGAGAATGGCACATATCAGCTTATCATCTTTTGGAATTTTATATTTTTAACGACAAATTTTGCTTTATGTTAAAAATAAAATGTCCGCTCACGCTATAATAAATTTTATTAATAAGCATATTAATAACTATTTACTTAAAAGTAATACCTACTCACTAAAATACTAGTTAGATACTTAAAAATAATGTAACTGTATAATCAATATTCAAACGTTGATTTATAGATGGTTCGACGCACGGACCAGCCAACCGAAGTGGTTCGATGTTACTAAACTAATTGCCTGATTACTAGTCATTGTTGAAGAAACCAAATTAATATCTTAATAATATTTTTCTTAATTCGAGCGATAAGGCTTCGCCAATAACTTGTCTTAGAGCGCATATTTCACAAACGCGATTTCTCTACTAAGTCTTGCGAATCAGCGAAGTCGTTGCGCAAACGGTAGGTAATGCCTCATGCGCGCTTATAAGGAAATGTATCCAAACGCAAATCTTGTCCAAAGTACTCCTAATTTTTTAAATAACTGCAGTATGTTCGCCGAAAAATGTTCGACAAGTAAATTTACGCGTATTTAGAGACAAAGATCTTTATTGAGTTAACTTGAGCTATTTGGATTTTTATGTTGGTAAAGGTTTTACAATTAGATTTTGCTCAGAAGTTAAAAATACTTTTTGAAATAAAACTACGAGTACGTTTACGGAATCTATGATAGACGTCCAAGGCTGATCTAAGATCATCTAAGTCCACCCATGATCATGAATGCTGTAAAGTATTCAAAACGTCGTGATAGTAGAAAAATCAAGTAAACGCGATAGATTCCGTAAACGTAATTTTATTTAAAAATGTGTAACATTCGCCTAAATATCAGAAAGTGTTAAAATACTGTTATAATAGTGATGCATAATAATGGGACTTTACCCAATTCTTCATTACAGGTTATACATATAATACACCTTACTACACCACAGTCCCGCTGGTTTAACAGTAATAGTTGTTTAGTAGTTTTATTTCACTCGGCTCTTACGATTAGTATTCAATATGCTTATCCTTACTAGTATTAATGTTACGCAAAACTGAGTTTGTTTCTTACATTGTTACGTCAAAACAACTAAACCGATATTTATGAAATTTTGTATTCATATAGTCTGGAGTTCAGAAAAGGACTAAGGCAATTTTTATCACGGATAAATTAGTTATTACTCTTTTTAATTTAAAATAATTAACGTGTCATAGAGTGACGTTAGTTAGTTATGATCCAATTCTGGAGTCCAGGTGGATCATTTCGTACCACTGATGGAATGTAATATGGTTCCGGTGGCCCGCCAATAAAGGCGGAGACACGGCACGCGGCGGGTTTCTTTAGTGGATGGTGTGGCCTCACACTACCCTGTTCGTTGCCCCGAACGGCAGGGTGTGCGGTTAGGTACATTTTTTCCCGCCTAAACAAAAAAAAGGTGGGTCATTTCGTAGGCTCAATCTAGTAAACTGAAAACAACATTTTAACTGTAAAACACCCCTTCAATGGGATAGGTCTAGACTCTAGATAGTAAAAAAATCTTTATAAGTGAAATGTAACGGTTGAGTAGTCACAACCTTGAACCATGCTGTTACGCTCATAACCAGATAAATTATCCGGTCCAATGCGCATTTAGAACTCCTAATGTAATAAGTCCCATACTTATTTTCGCTCAACGAAATGAACTTATGACATACAGCTTTCAGGAATTTTATTAAGAAATATACTGGCAATTTAATACAATAGGGGCCGCTCATAAACTACGCTAAATTCTCTGCACCTGGAAATCTTATGTCATGCTAGCAGTAACCCCTACATCTTCCTTTTTTAACGTCATATTACTGCCCCACTACTGGGCACCGTTCTCTCAGAGGGAGAAAGGATTTAAACCCTAGTCCACCACGCCGGTCGGCGTGTTGGATGACTCAACAAGCCATCGCGAAAATTTCTCAGGCACACAGATTTCCTTCAACGACTGATCGTCCAGAGATAAATTGTAAACAAATACGGACATACTTCCGATATATTTCGAATACTCAGACGTGTGTGACGTGCGGACGTGCGACGTGAGGACCTTGAACTCGGGATCGAACTCGATACCACTGTCTTTGCAGTCCTTGATTTAATCATTAGACTGTTATCGCTTTCTTACTTCGAACATAATTAATTGTGATTAAAGAGAGAAGTATAATAGTGAATAACGTCACGTTATCTTAGAAATTGATAAGAGCTAGGGAAGATGATGATTTATTTTTCCCTTTTTTTTCTTAAAAAAGACAACACCCTGTAGTGAGGAATAATCCTTGTATCGCGGGAGACTTTACGAACATACAAATTCACGGACACAAAGTACACCCAGACTCAGAACTACCATTTGTGGATAACACAAAGAGTTGTCCTGTGTGGGAATCGAACCCACAACGCTCGGACGGGAGGCCGGTATCTAAACCACACCGCCATCTGTGCAGTCATTTTTAAAATAATAGCTTTCTTCAGCAGGTAGTTCATGCTGCACCTGTGGCACACTACGCTCCAGTAGCTCACTATGCTGCTCCAGTTGCAGTAGCTTCCTATGGCCTGCATTAAGCCACTACTTATATTCATTACAAATTACTTGTTAGATTCTAGTAATAGGGATATATAACATTTTATAATAAGCCAAGTGCGTATCTAGCACAAATGCGTTTTATATTAAAAAAATATAGGTATTTCATTGTAATAATAATTATCGATTTTCGTACATATTATTACTTCTTTATGTACATATTGTATAACGTATTCTGACAAATTATTGATAAATAATTGTGAATATTAAAACTATTACAATATGTTATTTTAATATGTATTTTTGTAGAGTGGATGATGAATTATTTTATACTTAGAGCTGAATTGCTTGGCATTAAATGAAGCATCTGAAGTACAATTTATGTTGTTTATGTTGTATTTGTATGGCTTAAAATGTTAAGGTAAATAAATATATAGTATGAAAACCCATAAAAATAAGTTATTCTTGCTATTCATTTTATTGTATTTCATCTATTAGACAATAGAACACGTTTCTAAAACTATTCAGTTTCATTTGCCATGATCTCAATTTATTGGCATTGTGTCTTGTTTTTTTTATTAATTCCTATTGTGTTTCGAAATCTATTAAATTGTATAAAATGTTGTAGTTATTAAAAGTTGCTTTGAATGTAAGTACTTTGTTTTCTTCGATACATAATAAGTAATATAAATATTTCATTACTTTCAACTTGGATTGGATGAGACGCAGCTTCGAATCCTGCTTGCAGTAAAACTTTCTTTTTCCACTTTCACAAATAAGTTGTTCTATAAAAGTAGTTGAGCATGTAAAGTGCTAAAATACTAAACAAAATATAAAAAAAGTGATTATTGATTATTATGTATTTTAATTGCAAAATTAAAGACAATAAAGGTTTTAAAGACATCTAAAACATATAGGTATGTGAAGCGGAGGTTGGGTGTCGCCATTAGGTGACTGCGATAGCTTAGCGGTACAGAGTTCTTCCCCGGATTAGATAAGACGAAGGTTTGAATCCTGCTCGCAGTAAAGCTCTTTTTTCCACTTTTACAGATAATTTGTTCTTTAAATAATTAGTAGTGTAATATTTAGACAGTGTTCTCCAAAAAGTATTTTTCTAATTAAATGTACTTTGCCGCAGGCTATAAGCCTACTCAGCCTATTCTACTAATGAGTGTTCATATCATTAAAATTGATAAATTACTACTTATTTTTCATAACGGTTAGGAACACTAATAGTTAACAATTTTGTAGTAATGAGCTCAATATGAAATATTTTCACAAATCGCTTGTTGTTGATTAAAGCTATTACAATAGATAAGTTAATATGTAAAATAATAATAAGAAGAAATTTAATATATTTCATTAAACCAAACTTTTATTAAGAGTTAATAAAAAATTGAATGCCGGACGAGCGACTGGTTAAGAAGATATACAATGCGAAAGTGGAAGGATGTAGATATAGGGGGAAACCGAGACTCACCTACCTAGACCAAATCTGTCATGTATTGAAGAAAGGTGGAGTCAGGAGTCTCCGAAACCGGCGAGCGTGTATCAAGAGAAATATGAATGTTGAGGAAGCGAGAGATGTATGTAAGAATAGAGCCTCTTGGTACTCTGTTCTCTCTGCCTACCCTGCAAGGGAGATGGCGTGATGATAAGTAAGTAAGTAAGTAAAAAATAACTAAACATCTATATATATAAAAGAAAGTCGTGTTAGTTACACTATTTATAACTCAACCGGCTGAACCGATTTGGCTGAAAGTTGGTAGGGAGGTAGGTTAGAACCAGGAGACGGACATAGGCTTTTTTTCTTTTTTATTCCGTTCCCGTGGAACGTGGCATAAAATGTGGTATAACAAAACGCAACTGACATGTGCATGGGCCAACGTCATTTGAGTCACTACGGACTGTTAATGGTACAATATTCCCAACATATCGTGCTGCATGTGAAGAACTCAATTTACTAGAAAACAATACCTACTGGGATACGACAATTGTTGAAGCAATTATCTCTGCATCGCCAAGTCAGATAGGTACGCACATTATTTTTTATCATCGTTTCGACATGCTTTGCATCAAACCCATCTAACCTGTGGCACAAATACAAGGATAATATGTCAGAAGACATATTCAAATTCGTGTCAGTTCAAGAAATCCCGATCTTGAGATGAATGAGGAAATGCATAATCGGGCTTTGCTCTTGATCGGAGACATGTTTTACCTCATGTGAGGTAGTTTATTAGTCAGGTTAGGAATGCCAGCACCAAATAGTGATTAATGACGCATTTAATCGAGAATTGGAACGGGAACGTGAATATGATCATCAGGAATTAGATTTAGTAATTCAAACGAATGTACTCCTGTTGAATCCCCAACAAAAGGAAGTTTAAGATACATTAATGAAGGAAATTGATGATGGAAATGGTGGTTTATAATTTCTGGATGCCCCTGGTTGAACTGGTAAGACATCCCTCATGTCAGTAGTTTTAGCCACTGTTCGTGCGAGATCCAACATTGCGGTTGCAGTTGTTTCTTCTGGAATAGCAGCCACATTGTAAGAAGGATGCCGTACGGCTCATTCAGCATTAAAATTACCGTTAAATCTTCAAACTATTGAAGAACCAACATGTAATATTGCAAAACACTACCTGGCCAAAGTTTTATCAGCATCGAAAATCGTCTTGTGGGACGAATGCACAATAGCGCATAAACGTACATTGGAAGCACTTAACCGAACATTGAATCTACGCAATGACTCGTGATGGTTTGAACGCGCAATGATTTTACTGTCTGACGATATTCGTCAAGCACTGCCAGTAATTCCAAGATCAGCTGCTGCCGACGAAACAAACGCTTGCCTTAAATCATCGAATCTATGGCGCTATGTGAACAAACTTCAGCTGACAACAAATATGAGAGTTGCATTGCTGAACGATACATCTGCTGAAGATTTCTCTGAGCAATAGCTGACTATCAGTAATGGTCGAGTGCCTGTCGACGCATCGAGCGGATTGATTCTATTTCCTCCGAATTTCTGTAACTTTGTCTCATCGAAAGACGAACTCATCAACAAAGTATTCCCAAACATCATTACTAACCAAAAAAATAATGAATGGTTGAGTGAGCGAGCAATTTTGGCGGCTAAATATAAAGATGTAGATGACTTAAACTACATAATTCAGAATGAAATCATTGGTACACTGCATTCATTCAAATCTATTGACTGTGTAACAAATAAAGATGAAGCCATCAAATATCCAATTGAATTAAACTCCTTGGATGTGCCTGGCTAGCCACCGCACCATTTACGACTAAAGGTTGGCTCCGTAGATATCATGATTCGAAACATAAACCAACCAAAACTGTGCAACGGAACACGTTTGGTGGTAAGTGATGAACAGTGTGATTTACGCCACGATACTCAAAAGAAAATTCGAAGGTGAAGAATTTCTCATTCCGAGGATATCGATGATCCCAACAGATATGACGTTTAAGTTTAAATGATTTCAATTTCCGGTCCGTCTTGTATTTGCCATGACCATTAACAAATCACAAAGCCAATCCTTGAAAATTTGTGGTCTGAATCTAGAAAATCTGTTTTTCCCATGGTCAATTATATGCGGCATGTTCACGGGTCGGAAGACCATCTGCGTTATTTGTTCTTGCGCCTGATAATAAAACGAAAAATATCGTCTATCACAAGGTGCTTCACTGAAGAGTGGAACCCATGCATCAAAATACATGGCCAATAAACAATCTTTAAAATACTTGATTTTTTTTATTTATATTTATTATCCTAATAAAAATAAAATCCAAAATCTGCTCATTTATTGCCCCTAAGGTGGAACAAAGTTCGCCGGGTCAGCTAGTTTTTAAAATGAATCTTTGTGTCCTTATCACAGTAAGTTTTCATAAAAAGGTGTTTATAACACGCTTTTATTAGATTCGCTTGTATCTATATACGAGTATGTATGTAACGAAAATTTTGTTCGTGATTTTGACCCACTTAAAAATGTCGGATTAAATTAAAACTGCACACTCATCAAGGCCCGATACCAATACAATACTATGTAAGGATATACAGATTAATAGGTACCTAATACAATCTATGTATTTTGACTAAGTTTATTCATATAAATAAACAAATAATAAAAAGGCGCTACGTCCTTAAATTACCTATTTGTCACCTAAACTAGGCATGGGTTCAGTGACTCCTGATGACTTATTATGTTGAATTTATTTAGGAAGTTATAACTTGATTTACGTGATAGTGATGACAAGTATTAAAATTCCGTTACTCCAACACATTTTGTCAAATAAAAGCCATTTGTACACTGTTGACTAAAACCTGCGGTTTTCCACCTGATACATTTCAATCATAAGTGTTTTTTTATATATTTTGTATTAGGACATTTGAGCACGTATAGAGATAATAAGTGTCACTTCTCTATATATAGTTTCAAATTAAAGGTGCCTTCTTCCCTATAGTAGGACCTCTTTATAAAATCTATATAATACATTTCATATAAATACCATTGTAAGGTATCATAATAACAATAGACACAGTATAAATGTATTCTTACTTTTTTTAAGCTGGGCAAAAAGTCCGGGGAAACAGCGGGGTAGTGTGGGGGCTCTCACACAATAAATGCCCACCGTGCGCCCTCATCCGCCCGTACTCGGCGGACCACTAGTACCGCGTAAATTCACTTCAGTGGTCCGCGCGGCGGCTAGCCCCGTCGGGTTCCCTCTCTGAAATGTCAAATTCTTACTAAACTAACTGTATACTTTAAATTTATCTGCATGAGCTTTATTTTTATTTTGATACATCTCGCATAACATCCGAATTAAATCAAATAAAGCTTATATTCTGCTCCAAGTATACAGACAGACAAAAAAATAACAGTAATAATAATTATTCCAAATTTCAGCTTTGTAATATTTTACACAAAAAGTGAAAAAAAAAATGTATAGTGCTAAGCATGTCAAATGCTAAAAATATATATAAAAATATCTAAATATTGTAATATTTTGTTAGTTTTGGCTGTGCGTTTATTGTCAGCAGATCAGCAATTTTTTATTAAAGATATCTACTAGATAAAGTTAAAATAATGCTCTGCGATATGTAGGTACATATAATTTTTGAGGTTGTATTTAAAAATAAAATTATTATGCGAATTAATTTCAATTAATTTATGTATGATGTATTACAAGCTTAATATTGTTATGTCATAGGGAAAATTAAAAATTTTATATGTGATAGCTTAGCGGTGCAAGCGTGTGCACCGGCAGTGAGTCAAATCTTGCTCGCACTTGTGTTTTTTCTATTTGCATAATAATTTAATCTATATGTTGACAAATAAAAATTTCATGTGTGTATACGTACTTACTTAATTGCATTAAACTGTCTAATGTAATAAAATTAAACTAGATAGGATGAAGTCTGAAATAATTATTAAAATTATTTTCTTATAGAGAGTTTTTAGAATTTTAATTTAATAGTTTTTTAGTTTAAGCATTTCACATACTTATATGAATATAAAGGGCGAAAATGTGACATTGAAAATAACAGTTATGAGCAGGATTCGCACTCGCATCTCTTCAAAAACCGTTTCAAACGCTTTGCTAATTCAAATTTGTCAATAAAAGGAAAATATGGAGCTTAAATTTAAAACTCTAAACTTGGTGTTGATAGATAGATTTGCTACTAGCGAACTGCGTATAGTATGTACAATATAAATTTGATATTATAAACTTAAATGTAATTTTAATAACATAATCGCCTAAAATGTTCTTGCGTGGGAGACAGCCACTAAAGGAAATGACCAAAAGTGTAACTTTATGGGTTCGCGCCTTATTAATCATACTGTTTTTATTGTTATTTAAGGCTGATTATTTCTTAGTCGAAAATAATGAAAGGTCCGTCAGTATAAAAGGAAGAGGCCGTCAGTACAAATAAACTACCACTGATGCGCTAAAGTGGTAGTTTTTATTTTCTAAAAAATTGATTACATTACGCAGTACTGATGGATTACAGTAAGAATAATTATGAGTATAAATCAGAAAAACTGCCCCCAATTTATGTTTATTCTTTTCTCTCTTTCCTTACTTTCTTTTTAAAACACAATACAATCATGGGGGACTATACAAAGATACAATTTCACGGACACAAAGTACACCCAGGCTCAGAACAACCATTTATGGATCACACAAAGAGTTGTCCTGCGTGGGAATCGAACCCACAACACGCGGGAGGGAGGCCGGTATCTTAACCATCATAAATATTATAACCATAACTGAAGCAGAAAGAGAGTATTCACAATTTTTCTCAAAAGGATGAGATTAATTTACATTATTCTAGCTGACCCGGCGAACTTTGTTCCACCTTAGGGGCAATAAATGAGCAGATTTTGGATTTTATTTTTACTAGGATAATAAATATAAATAAAAAAAATCAAGTATTTTAAAGATTGTTTATTGGCCATATATTTTGATGCACGGGTTGCACTCTTCAGTGAAGCACCCTGTGATAGACGACATTTTTCATTTTATTATCAGGCGCAAGAACAAATAAAGCAGATGGTCTTCCGACCCGTGAACATGCCACATATAATTCCCATGGGAGAAACATAGATTTTCTAGATTCAGACCACAAATTTTCAAGGATTGGCCTTGTGAATTGTTAATGGTCATGGCAAATGCAAGACAGATCGGAAATTGAAGTTGTTTAAACTTAAACGGCATATCAGTTGGGATCATCGAGATCCTCGGAATGAGAACTTCTTCACCTTCGAATTTACTTTTGAGTATCGTGACGTAAATCACACTGTTCATCAATTTACTTACCACCAAACGCGTTCCGTTACACAGTTTTGGTTGGTTTAATTTTCGAAGCATGATATCTATGGAGCCAACCTTTAGTCGTAATAGTGCGGTGGTAAGCCAGGCACATCCAAGGAGTTTAATTCAATTGGATAGTTGATGGCTTCATCTTTATTTGTTACACAGTCAATAGATTTGAACGAATGCAGTGTACCAATGATTTCATTCTGAATTATGTAGTTTAAGTTATCTACATCTTTATATTTAGCCGCCAAAATTGCTCGCTCACTCAACCATTCATTATTTTTTTGGTTAGTAATGATGTTTGGGAATACTTTATTGATAAGTTCGTCTTTCGATGAGACAAAGTTACAGAAATTCGGAGGAAATAGAATCAATCCGCTCGATGCGTCGACAGGTACTCGACCATTACTGATAGTCAGCTATTGCTCAGAGAAATCTTCAGCAGATGTATCGTTCAGCAATGCAACTTTCATATTTGTTGCCAGTTGAAGTTTTTTCACATAGTGGCATAGATTCGATGATTTAAGGCAAGCATTTATTTCGTCGACAGCAGTTGATCTTGGAATTACTGGCAGTGCTTAACGAAAATCGTCAGACAGTAAAATTATTGCGCCTCCAAAACATCTCAAGTCATTGTGTAGATCTTTCAATGTTCGGTTAAGTGCTTCCAATGCACGTTTATGCGCCATTGTGCATTCGTCCCAGATGATGACTTTCGATGCTGATAAAACTTTGGCCATTGCGGAGTGTTTTGCAAAATTACATGTTGGTGCTTCAATAGTTTGAAGATTTAACGTTAATTTTAATGCTGAATGAGCCATACGGCATCCTTCTAACAATGTGGCTGCTATTCCAGAAGAAACAACTGCGACCGCAATGTTTGATCTCGCACGAACAGTGGCTAAAACTACTGACATGAGGGATGTCTTACCAGTTCCACCAAGGGCATCCAGAAAATATAAACCACCATTTCCATCATCAATATCCTTCATTAATGTATCTTAAACTTACTTTTGTTGGGGACAGGGGTACATTCGTTTGAATTACTAAATCTAATTCCTAATGATCATATTCACGTTCCCGTTCCAATTCTCGATTAAATGCGTCATTCATTTCACTATTTGGCGCTGGAATTCCTAACCTGACTAATAAACTACCTCACATGAGGTAAAACATGTCTCCGATTAAGAGCAAAGCCCGATTATGTATTTCCTCATTCATGTCAAGATCAGGATTTCTTGATCTGACACGAATTTGAATATTTCTTCTGACATATTATCCTTGTATTTGTGCCACAGGTTAGATGGGTTTGATGGAAAGCATGTCGAAATGATGATAAAAAATAATGTGCGTACCTATCTGACTTGGCGATGCAGAGATAATTGCTACAACAATTGTCGTATTCCAGTGGGTATCGTTTTGTAGTAAATTGAGTTCTTCACATGCAGCACGATATGTTGGGAATATTGTACCATTAACAGTCCGTAGTGACTCAAATGACGTTGGCCCACGCACATGTCAGTTGCGTTTTGTTATACCACGTTTTATATAACGTTCCACGGGATCAGAATAAAAAAAAAAAGTATCCTATGTCCGTCTCCTGGTTCTATGCTACCTCCCTACCAATTTTCAGCCAAATCGGTTCAGCCGTTCTTGAGTTGTAAATAGTGTAACTAACACGACTTTCTTTTATATATATAGATTGTTCTTATAACCGTGTTCGGGAAGACACGATAAGCAATGGGTCTTAGGTGTTAAATAAAATCTTGGCAGTCGTAACGGGTTGTACTAATCCTGGATTAAAATCTGACTCTGATGCATCGTGAAGGTTAGATAGAACCCTAAATTCAAATGATTAGCTACACCCGAACAGATCGGACACTAACCCCATCAAAGTTTGAAGAATAGAAAATTAATAAACGCCATATCAACGAAAATTGATTGGTGATTTATTACAAATGTCGATATATCATTAAACTATTGATATTTATTAGAAATGAGTGGTTTATATACGTACATTTCGTATTAAAATCAAATTCAATAAATGACTCACCTATTTCGAGTCTAAAATCATTTTTAAAAGTTTAACAACCATTTAGTTGGTCGCGCCAACTTTCATCGCTTATAAGGTAATAAGATATCATGTCATAGGTAGTATGACATCATGGTGCTGATATGGGCGAAATTGTCTTCACCCACTACAGTTTGCGAGTATAGTGCGTGGCTGCTTTTTACTAATAACTAAAAGGAGAGTAGAATAAATATGTTCATTCAAGTGGACGAAGTCCGCAAGTGGATACACTCTTGTTGTTCTTGAGTGAAGTGTGAAAAAGTTATTTGTGATATGGAGATGAGCTTAAAGGTGAGAGTAAAGATTCACTCATACAGTTTTATATATTCAATAATTACCTATATATTGTTGTTTTTTAAGTCAAATTCAAACCAAAAGGTAGGTACCCGTATTTATTATCAATTAAGTCACACGCAGATAAAGATATAGTAATACGAGTACACCAATATTTCGTCACAATTTAGCTTTATTACCAACATCGTATAAATTATTAGTTGATAAATCTTGTAATTTACTAGTAGGAGAATTTATTTAGTCATACGTTAAGATTAAAGTACTCTCATTCGACTCGCCACGGATATCACTGGCAATAAACAATTTCTGCTTCCTTATTGTCTTGGAGATATTTTGTCTATCAGTGGTATCGACTTCAATCCTGAATCAAACCTCGTACGGCAAAATTTTTTTGAAATTATGTGTGTATTTATTTACAATTTATCACTGCTCGGTGAAGGATAACATCGTGAGGAAACCTGCATGCCTCGTAAAATTTATAACCTGATCTATATATATCAAAGAATAACTGATTGATTGACTGACTGAATAAATATGGGAGATGAGTATTGCAATGTAATGTTTGTTAGGCGCTTAGTAATAAACGAAAGCTTTTGTTTTTTCGAATAAATAGCAGGTTTAGCAAATTTTTATAGATTACGTGTTTTTGAAAAATTGCAATTAACAAAAACAAACTCCCAATTCACAATATAGTTATGTAATTTAGTTAACGAATAGGTATCGTCAATATTGTAAAATTTATAAAATATGATTGTAATGAATAATTAACAGTTTATGCATAACATCGAGTTCAATATAAATTTTTATATACTTATTATTCATCTAATGGGGCTCATTATTCAATATGACTTGTACGGATAACAGTCTGGCACACTTGTCTTAAGTAATATCGTAAAAGTACTTGCTCTATGTGTGCTTAGAATAGTTTCGCGGTCCAGAGTATATTTCTTTAAACTTGAATGAGAAATCGGCATGTGTGTGTGCGCATAGATGGGTTATACTATACTTATCACTTCAGCGATAATGGCTGTAGACTTATCATCAAAGATACCATAAAAAAAATACTTATATTTCCACTGAGGTAGGGTTTTGCACGAAGTTGCTATACCTATTAAAGCATATAATAAGCGCATTATGTGATTTTTTTTTCTTTTTATTTTATTGCATGTAGTGGGAGATGAGCCACGGCCTATCTGAAGGTAAATGGTAACCGTCGCTCATGGACTCAACGATACCGATAGTATTGTCAAGCCACTGCTTACTATTTCATTTCACCGATATGAAATGAAAGAATAAACGGCTATCTCCTGCTACAGCCAAAACGCAACGATGTGCTTCATGGCCGGTCATACGGGAGATGGTGGTGCCAACCCACTCAAGCCCGATACCAAGAGAGTACTCTCACTTGGTACCCAGCCCTACCACCAGTCATGCAATGGATGATAATTGCTTACTTCCCTTAGTCGCCTCATACGACATCCGTATGAAAGAATGGGGTGGTGACACTTGTATTCTAGTCGTGACGCACACGGATTAATAAAATGTGGAACGCTTTACGATTTTGCGTTTATAATATAGTACTAGGTATTAAGATGATGTTATGTGAAAGGTATTTTTGGCGCTCTCCTGGCTGGTTATCATACAAGCAGCTCCAAGACAGAGAAGGCTCACTTTAGCTGAGCACATGCCTAGTTATTACTACAGCAATATTGGTGGTGAGTTCTCAACATTTTATTGTGTTTATATATACCGCGGCTCCACCGCAGTCAAAAGCTAGTTTTAGGTTATATCTCAGGTTCCCGATATTGTAGCGGGATTAAATGTATACCAGTTTTAAAGTATAATCAAGAGCTATCAAATCAAAAAAGTTGCTTCATAATGGGTACATCAGTTTTTGCGTGATGCGTGAACGAACAAACAGATTAACAAACAAAACAAAAAACAAAGTCAAACAGAAAAAAAACTATAAAAAAATGTTTTGTGTTCAGACACGCCTATAAAGCCTATTACAGTATTTTTTCCTCAAATATCTTAAATGTACAGACACAGTTCTCTTACAGCTTTTAATAGAATAGATCACCATCATAGCTCTGTTACAGTTTTACAATAATGTAGTGTGTAACTTTATTTAATATTTTCACGCGCACATAATATACGTGGAACACAATGCTTTGTGGTATTATCACTTTTTTTCTCTCAAATCATCAGTCTAGTAATATATATTGGGCATGGATCTCTTTGCATTAGGGATCCAATATCATGAATATTTGTAAACTGTTTTAAGGACAAATATCTGCAATGAATCTTAGGCAATAGATAATCTCATAAAAATTAACTTGGAAAATATTAATGTTGCCGGCAGAACCATTAATTTTGTTGGCAAACCAAGTTTTGCACCAATACGATTTACGTCAAAAAAATTAAGTCCTATTTTTTACAAGTCATACTTTGTTTTTTTTTTCTAGGTAACCCAAATGTGTATTCATTTGGTTATGACGTATCAGATCCTGCAACAGGTAATACTCAGTTTCGTACAGAACAGCGTCATCCTAACGGGACTGTCACGGGCGGCTACGGGTACATAGATCCTGCGGGTACACCACGAAGATTTAAATATATTGCAGATGAAGGTGGCTATAGGTAAAGTACAAAGAGTTACATATTACTATACAGAATTGCATAATATTCTTGTATGTGTGGTGATCGACTAAGAATACAAGTGCCACCCACATTCTTTCCCGCGGGTATCGTACCAGGCGGCTAAGGGAAGTCGTGACCAGTTATCACCCATTGTGTTACTCGTGATAGGGTTTGTTATTTAGTGGGAGTACTCACTTGTTATTGAGCTCGAAAGGGTCGTTACTACCATCTTCCTTGTAATCAACCGTGAAACGCCTAGGTTTGTTTTTTTTCTTTTTAGGAACATTTTTTCCCGCCTTTAACAAAAAAAAAACTAAAAAAAAAGTAGTAAAGTATATAATAGTAGTAAAGTAGTCTGAAGGAACAGTGGGGGGTTTTAGCAGGTATACCGTGGATACAACTGAAGTATGTGACATTACTTCAGTTCATCAGTTCAGTTGTCGCCAACAGGCGGAGAGACGGCACACAGCGGATTTATTTAGTGAGCGAGCGCCCCACCCTACCCTGTTCGTTGCCCCAAGCGAGGGTGTGTGGTTTGGTACATTTTGCCGCCTTAACACACAAAAAACTGTGGATAACCGCACCAATCCGCGGATGGGCATCCATCAAGAATTTAGTCGTGGATGAAAAAAATATGGGTTGGTTTTAGCGGGAGATAGCTGTACGTGAAGAGTTGCTTGGCAGTATAATATTGCTGAGTCCGTGAGTTTTGTACCGTGAAACGACGTTTTTGAAATGTAAAATTTTGCAATAGTATAGTATGTGTAGGTACCCACCTACTAAGCAAACATGACTCCGTTATTAAGCGACTTTAAAACGTGACCCTGGAAAGTACAATGATGCAATGACCGTACACAAGATTCCTGATGAAAAACCACTAAACATTACATGTCTTTTCCGTTACACTTGGTTTGTATTCAAAATAAAGGATCTTAGGTAGGTACCTACGCGTATAATTGAAGTGTTAGTTACTTATTATTTGTGAACTTTAACTTCGATATGTTATAGAAGCTTAGGAATTGGCATTATATAAATGGATTTGATGTAACAAAAATTATACCAGAGCAATATTGGTGAAAAACATTTTATCAATACAAATAAAACGTCATTTTGTGCTACACTGCATACTGCAAATTGCATTTTTTTTTCTATAGGCGTTATAGGTTTTGCGAGAAAATTCTGCTTGACCACACACCCTATCGTTCGGGTCAAGGAAGTAGTGTGGCATTACCCACTAAAATCCACCTATAGTATGCCTTCTTTCCGCCAGCGTTAACACATCCCTGAAACTGTAAGACATTTCTTCAAGTGCCGTGACGTTATAGGCTAGCGATAAAATTCTCTTTTATTTTGTGGTAGAACGTTCTATATCTATCCGCCGGGTGGGTGAATATACTATACCAGACCTCCAGTATAGTTGCTAAAAGCAGGCGTTATTCCTTCAGATTACCTTAAGTCAAAGTCGAGTAATGCGCATGGGTTTCTGACAGGTTTTTATACTTGATGACCCCGTGTGATTTAGTCGTCTCGAGCATGGGTGATAGACTGCTAGTCGTTATAGAGTGATAAAACTCTGATAATATTTCAATAATTATATCATTTTCAGGGTCTATCCTGACTACGTCACACAAGTGCCTATTCCACAGTCACTCATGGGAAATGAAAATATCGCTCCCGCTGTATCTTGGACAAGACCACCTAAGAAAACTAATAAGAAGAAAATAACAATAAAAAATGACATTGTATCAAAGTTAGGACTATTATTTAGTCATTAGTAATACAAATTAAAGTAGATGATAATACGAGTCAATTCTGTTGATACATAAAGAGTGCTAAGATTCTAAAGTTAGTTAGGTAGTAATATTATATCAGTGTTGAATCGCTGAGTTGAAATCTCATGAAAAGGATATATTTAATTATTAAAACTAAATACAAGTTTGAGAAATTTTAGGATCACGTCTTTTTTACGGCAAATTTGTGAAAGTAAATATAAAAGTACGAAACCAAGAATAATAAAATCACATTAGAAGTATATAACCGGAAATAACTCACGTTGTGGATCGATTTTATCGACCCGAGTTCCGAGCATATTCAATGCTCATAATCAGGGCGAGCGCGCAGGGATGTTCACGAGTTTCCCGGCGGGCAATCTGCTCGAAACCCGGGTCGGATCGATCGATCCACAACTTGAGTTATGGTCATATACTTCTAATAGGTATGTATCAATCTCACGATAGTTTCCATACGGAAATAAAACCACAGATAAAAGATTTATATCTCACTCGGAAATCACCTTGCATATAATAGAAATCTTATTTATTATTTTTTTTGTAGTGATTTTGACACAAATGGCAGAGTGGTTAACTTCCGTGCTGTTTGGACTCGATTCTCACACTACAAATCAATGAGATCCACAAAAGTTTGATATGGATCTGTTAAATTATGTAAGCCCCTAAAATAATCCTGGATTAAGTAAGCAGCAACCAGGAGCTAATAGCAAAAATGTTATAACAACTTTCATAGTTGCGAACACCATCTCTTATTTTTTACTTGGTTTTTTAAACAGTTACACAAACTGACATACCCGAATATTGATTATATTAGGCGCTTTTGATACAAAAAATGATAGAAAGCGTTTATCACTATTTTAATTTTAAGAAAATTATTTATTTTATTTGTTAAATTGATGTACCTACCTATTTTTTTTATAATAACTAATAAAGTATTTATATATAGAATCTCTATTATTTATTAACAAAATGAAATCAAAATTATCTCTGGTTAAAGCTATCATAACTCTTTTTTTATTTATTCTACTCTTTGAATAATAATTTTTTTAATATATTTGTTTTAAGGCATTGGCAGAACCATCAGCCTAACAGTAGCTTATAAACATCATTATTCTCCAAACTAGATTAATTCATCAAACAAGTCGTAGTTGAAGTCAGTCCTATAAAGTCAGTCAAGTCAAAGTCACGCTACAGTAAAACGATGGCAACCTTACTGAAGCTTCTATGGAGTTTTGGAAACAACAGGAAAAAACACGTTATGTCGCATTACATCACTTGCCAGCACTTATGCACATACACAAATAGTTAATAAGCAAAAGGCCACCACTTTTACACATTAATACTTGAAATAACACAAGTTCAGGAAAATAATGCAGAGCGACGACATGATCTTCTTCGTGTTCCCGCCAAAACTCCTTCTACTCTTTGATCATAACCCAAAGAGTAGAATAAATAAAAAAGTCATAACCTAAAGTCAATTCTGTCAAAAATAGACAATATGTTGATATTTTCTAGTAGTGTTTCTTTTAAATATAATAATTGGGATGCCTTATACAGAGCAATGATGCAAATGATTGCTGATAAACGTGTAGTTTTGTTATTTTTTGTATCAAGTTTCGCAGTTGGGGGTTGTAAGTTCTAGTTTTTTATACTTACTTATATAGGTAACATAACCTAGTGCAATATCCTGGTGTAGTGCAGGCGCTTCTATTCCACATCTATACTAATATAAAGCTGTAACAGATATATATAGATGTTTTAAGATATTTTGAGAAAAAATTACTGAACGAAAACAATTTTTTTTAGATTTTTTGTCTGCTTGTCTGTTTATCAGTTTGCTCGTGCGCGCATTACGCAAAAACTACTGAACGGATTTTGGTGCAGCTTTTTTTATTTAAAATCTCTTGATTAGACTTAAACACTGGTATACAAGCCGTGTGAGGCCGGCTTTAGAATTGTCCCACCCCTTCTCCACCCATGGGAGTCGTAAGAGCCGACTGAGGGAATACCGAGGGAGTGGGCAGCAGCACTCCCTCGAGTATTATCAACATCCACTGCAATCGCCAACCCGCCTGCCAAGCGCGGCAATAACGGCACTTAATATAAATAAGCATATATTTTATTTTATTTTATTATATTGTTTTCTCCACAACATTATGTGTTCTGTTGAGCACCTACTTTAGTTAAGTTATTAATTTAAATATTGTAAGAAAATTAAGATTTAAAAAAGTGGCTCATGATTTTCTTGCCGGGTTCTTCTCATGAAAAGCCTTATTACGGAATCCGGCCGCTTGTGGCGATTGCAATCGCGACATTGCGGATGCACTTGCCTCAAGCGCTCGTGTTAGTTATTAGTAATTAACTTTGACGATTTTAAGTGCTATTATAATAAGCCTATGACATAAAGTTATTTTTGAATTTGAATTTGCACTATCCCCCATATGAGCGAAACAGCAGAGGACCGCTCGACGTGGCGTTCTCTTGGGGAGGCCTATGTCCAGCAGTGGACGTCGAAAGGCTGGTGGATGGATACATTTTATCCCCCCCCCCACTATATCAAAAACCTGAGATATAACCTAAAAACTAGCTATTGTCTACGGCGGAGCCGCGGCCAAAGGCTAGTAATAATAGTAATACTTTTAATTGCTGACGATAAAAAACCATATTAAAATAAATATATATAAAAAATAAATAATAAGGCAATACCAACCATAAGGTGATATACGTTTTTATACTATTTGGGTGATAAACAAGCATACGGTTAACTTAATGGTAAGCGGTTACCGTAGCCTATATACCTACACTAACAACATCAGAGGCATCACTCACGTATCACCGTCGGATTTAGTGTTAGAGAGCTCTTGAACTGCACCTTTGATATTTCTAAGTATATAAGCTGTGACTTATTTATGACAAGATTTTGATATTTACTATAATAATTGGAAAACTTCACATTAATATTGCCACGCATATGGGGCAGCCTGTAATTGAATATACATATAACGCCCACATCTTAGAATTGATCACGAAATGATTAGGTTAAGTTAGGTTTGGTCTCATGAAATGGTGTCATCTAAGTGCGCGGGGCGTCGCACTTTGAGACGGTGCCCGAAGGGACTACCGCCTGCGGATCACGATTGATATAACGCAGTACCTACCATAACAAGGGTGATGGCGCACAACGGTAGGTTTTTAGTGGGCGAGAGTGCTCCGCACTACCCTGTTGTCTTCTAGAGCAGCGGGGTGTGCGGTAGTAAAATTTTAGCCCACCTAAAAAAAGGGTTCATAAAATGGTCGGCGACATCATTGAGTGATCAATTCTATGATTTGGCTACGTCATGTATATCACTAGCCTTAGCACACGACACCACAACAGAGACGATACTAAAAAAAATCGGTTGCCTTGGTTTTTTGCTGTATTTGTTAACATCGTTATCAAAATCGAGACCTTTCATCCTGGACAATTCCGAACAAATAGGTTTTAAATGACATATTTTAAGTTTACGAAAATCAGAACTTATAAAAATGTTCGTTAATAATTACAACAGGTTATCCTGCCGGTAAGGTAGACGGACTGCAATTAGTTGCTCAGAAAAATGAAAAACATTTTCCAAATGGTACTGTTGTTGGTAAATATTCGTACACAGATAAAGAGGGGAACCCTGTTCAAGTAAAATACTACGCCGACGACGCAAGTTACGGGTGAGCAAGTATCACTAAGTGAAATTATGAATATTTTATGTTACAACATATAATTCCTAGATACTTAAAACAGTTTCATAATAATTATGATACAGCTTTATATACAGAGCTGTGTCTGTATATTTAAGATATTTGAGAAAAAAATCTGATATTAGGCTATATGTATAGACGTGTCTAAATACAAAACAATTTTTTTTTTCAGAATTTTTGTCTGCTTTTTTGTTCGTGCATCACGTAAAACTACTTAACGGATTAAACACAAAGTGAAAAATGTGAAATCGAAAATAACAGTCAGGAGCAGGATTTGAACCTGCATCCTCTGGATTCCGTCCAGATGCTTTACCAATTCAGCCATCCCGACAATTGCTCCCGACTGCTAATTTCGATAACACATCATACTTAACGTCTTTGGGTGACGCCTGCGCCATCTGTCGGACGTATTTTCATACATTATACCGACCAGGTAAACTTAATTTTACAATTAAGATTTTTACCTAATAATGACGCTAACCCTATAAATATTTATATATATTTGTAGCATTTGACATGCTTAGCACTATACATTAAACACAAAGTGAAAAATGTGAAATCGAAAATAACAGTCAGGAGCAGGATTTGAACCTGCATCCTCTGGATTCCGTCCAGATGCTTTACCAATTCAGCCATCCCGACAATTGCTCCCGACTGCTAATTTCGATAACACATCATACTTAACGTCTTTGGGTGACGCCTGCGCCATCTGTCGGACGTATTTTCATACATTATACCGACCAGGTAAACTTAATTTTACAATTAAGATTTTTACCTAATAATGACGCTAACCCTATAAATATTTATATATATTTGTAGCATTTGACATGCTTCTTCTTTTCTTTGTGTTTAATGTATAGTGCTAAGCATGTCAAATGCTACAAATATATATAAATATTTATAGGGTTAGCGTCATTATTAGGTAAAAATCTTAATTGTAAAATTAAGTTTACCTGGTCGGTATAATGTATGAAAATACGTCCGACAGATGGCGCAGGCGTCACCCAAAGACGTTAAGTATGATGTGTTATCGAAATTAGCAGTCGGGAGCAATTGTCGGGATGGCTGAATTGGTAAAGCATCTGGACGGAATCCAGAGGATGCAGGTTCAAATCCTGCTCCTGACTGTTATTTTCGATTTCACATTTTTCACTTTGTGTTTAATGTATAGTGCTAAGCATGTCAAATGCTACAAATATATATAAATATTTATAGGGTTAGCGTCATTATTAGGTAAAAATCTTAATTGTAAAATTAAGTTTACCTGGTCGGTATAATGTATGAAAATACGTCCGACAGATGGCGCAGGCGTCACCCAAAGACGTTAAGTATGATGTGTTATCGAAATTAGCAGTCGGGAGCAATTGTCGGGATGGCTGAATTGGTAAAGCATCTGGACGGAATCCAGAGGATGCAGGTTCAAATCCTGCTCCTGACTGTTATTTTCGATTTCACATTTTTCACTTTGTGTTTAATGTATAGTGCTAAGCATGTCAAATGCTACAAATATATATAAATACTTAACGGATTTTGATGCAACTTTTTTATTTGATAGCTCTTGATTAGTCCTAAAAACTGGTAAACATTTTATCCCGTTACTATATCGGGAATCTGAGACATAACCTAAAAACTAGCTTTTGGTTGCGGCGGAGCCGTGGGCAAAGGCTAGTAATAATAGTAGTGCTTTAATTGCAGACGATAAAAAACCATGTTGTTAGTAAAACATTAAATTATAATGTTAGTAAGACAATACTAAAACTATAAGGTGATATACTTTTTTTATTCTACTTGTGTGGTAAACAAGCATACGATTAACTGGATGATAAGCATTTACCGTAGCCTATAGACACTAACGGCCGTGTGATGCCGGCTTTAGAATTGTCCCACCCCTCTCCACCCATGGGAGTCGTAAGAGCCGACTGAGGGAATCCCGGGGGAGTGGGCAGCAGCACTCCCTCGAGTATTAACAACATTCACTGCGATCGCCAAACTACCTGCCAAGCGTGACGATTACGGCACTATCCCCCATTCCTTGTACACTAAAAAAACACAAAGAATAAGTTTGTTATATAGGGTTTTTCAACAAGAACTTTGTTTTGTAAATCAAAAGTACCTGGATGACCGAGCTTTGCTCGGTATTTTTGTTTTGGTAGATTGAGAGTTTTTCTCACAAAAGAAAGAACTGAAAAAAAAGGGGGGAAAGGTTGCACGGTTGCACAAGGTTGGTCTAGACTCAAACCGGGGTTTTCTGGTTTTGGGACCGCCCGATTTCCCACCTGAGCTATTATAACCTTGTAGATGGTGGCGAAATTTACCTTCGTATTCTAATAATATTGTAGCAGTTTTTCATTGCCTGAAAACCCGGATAAAACGACGTTTTCTAAAAATGAAACCTAGCTAGATCGATTTATCGCCCCCGAAACCTCCTGTATACTAAATTTCATGAAAATCGTTGGAGCCGTTTCCGAGATTCAGATTATATATATATATATATACAAGAATTGCTCGTTTAAATATATTAGATAAAACAAATTAACTGCCTCGGTGGTGTAGCAGTAGTGTATGCGACTGCTAATCATGAGGTCTCGGGTTCGATCCTCGGGTCGGGCAATGTTATTGAGTTTTTTCCTAAAAAGAAAAATTCTCAGTAGCAGCCCGGAGTTTGAAATGTGCTCGGTAGACGTCAATAGGCTCGCCCCCTATTACGTGGGACTTAAACTTAGCTGGCGAGTCGTGGGTGTGTAATACACCTCTGCCTACCCCTTCGGGGAATACAGGCGTGATGCTATGTTCTATGTTGAAAATAAAACAATAAATTTAGATGACAATGATTCAAATCTTTATTGTATTAAAAAAAGTAAAGTTTAGAAATTATGAATGGAAAATTATATCTGATAAATGTCCACCACGACCATGGTTATTCGTTTTACGTACATGTACGGTGCCACAAGTCACGCAGCCACCGAAACAATGAATTTATTACAAACCAAATGTCCCGATCGCATAATTTCACGAAATTCAGCTGTTAAGTGGCCAGCTCGTTCATAATGAACACAGCTGTATTATTTTTTGTGAGATTATGTTAAAGATAGAGTCTATACGGAGCCAATCGATTGCAGCCTTAAAACAAAATCAAAATTCGTGAAGTGATTAACGAAATAGACCCACCATTTTGTCAAAAAGTGATTAAAAACTTTAATGAAAGAATCGACATCTGTAACCGTAGTTGTGGTGGACATTAATCAGATACTTATCATTTTTCATTCAAAATTGCCAAACTGTTTCCATGTGGTGACGGACTAAGAATACAAGTGTCTCCACCCCATTCTTTCCCACGGGTGTCGTATGAGGCGACTAAGGGAAGTAAGCAATTATCATCTATTGCTGGACTGGTGGTAGGGCTGGGTACCGAGTGGGAGTACTCACTTGGTATCGGGCCCGAGTGGGTTGGTATCACCATCACCAGTGTGACCGCCGGCCATGAAGCACATCGTTGCGTTTTGTCTGTAGCAGGAGATAGCCGTTTATTCTTCATTTCATATTGGTGAAATGAAATGGTGAGCAGCAGCTGAGCGACGGTTACCATTTACCATCAGATGGACCGTGGCTCGTCTGCCACTACAAGCAATACATTTATTGTTTTATTTTAATTTACAAAACAAAGTTCTTGTTGAAAACCCTATATTAGCGACACCGAACCCTTTACTGTGCATATAGGCTAAATCCAGATGGCTGGAGTCCACCTCCCTCTAAGGTGGTAGAGAAATTAGACTAATATTACATACCTACTGACTAAATGTCTTGGTAAAGGTTTCTTTCGTATGATGACGGACGAGGAATACAATCACCGGGGTTCTTCTCGCGAGAGTCAGACGAGGCGACTAAGGGTATCAAGTGGGAGAACTCATTTATTATACCCAGTGAGTCAGTACCAACGTCTCCCAATTAACCGACCGTAATAATTTAAAATATATAATTTTTTGATTTAGGGTAGAATTGAACAGTATTAAAGTTGTCGATACGACTAGTGATCCAAGTGAAATAATAAATAGCTACCCTGTAAAACCATCACTATCCAATGAACTTGATGATGCTTCAAGTACTGCTGACCAAGGCAAGAAGCTAAAAAATGACCCATTAAAGTTTTTAAATAAGGAAATGGATAATCTCAACCACTACAAATCTGATAAATCTAGAACCGACTTTGAAATATATTATCAAAATGAATTAAATGGTCCAAAGAAATGTGGTAAAGATAAAGTTAGAGTATACTTTGATAAAGACAGGAACATCCGAAACGTGTTCGATAAAACAGAAGCGGATAAGTATTGTGAACAATTTTAATATATATATATGTGAGTATCAATTGGTAATAAAAACTGCAAATGGTTGTACAGTGCTTTATTTAAATTTTATTGTATAAGGCTAACTATTACTTTTATTTCATTATCTATAACAAGTTTATCGGCAGCTGTTTTTCTTACTGAAACAGACTTTGTACTATTATAAATAGATAATGCATCATGTTGTTCTCTTATGTGGACACCATCACCAATATAACTGTAACCTTGCCTTTTGTCTTTTCTTGAAACTGTTATCTAGAAAATTTAATATAAATATACAGCATGTAAGTTTAACTTTCTAACTGCTCTATAAAAATATACCATATTAATATAACTTACAGTAAATACTCTTTCTTTGTTATCTAAAGTGCATAACCAGATCAGCACAAGTTCTTCATCATTATCATTATCGTTTACTGATGCAAATGGCTTATTCATTCGGTCTGTGTTTTTTGAACTATTTTTGTTGATAGGCATTTTATGGAATGACTAAAAAATTCACATATTTTAGAAACACTTCAATATAAATCTATATAAGAAGAGCTTCACATGGCTATCACTTCTGTACAGACAATCTGCCTCGGTGGTCTAGCGGTAGTGTATGTAAATGCGGACCATGAGATTCGATGCCAGGGTAAAGCAAACAAAACACAAGGAATGTAATATGGTTCCGGTGGCCCGCCAATAAAGGCGGAGAGACGGCACACGGCGGGTTTCTTTAGTGGGTGAGGGCTCCACACTACCCTGTTCGTTGCCCCGAACGACGGAGTGTGCGATTAGGTAAGGTAGAAAGTTGGCGATGTTTCACGCTTGTGCCTCTGAAAATACGTAAAGACACTGCGCCTGATCTATCTCTGGTCACGTCGGAATGCCATCTCATCGAACTATGAGAGTGAGGGAACAAAAATGTATGTTTTCGAACGCACTCGCGCAGTAACGTATTTCCTGTGCACATCGCTAGTGTATGTTGAAACTGGCCGCCGTTAGCGAAATTACCGTATGGAAACCATTATTTCTATTAATCTCCTGCTACAGCCAAAACGCAATGATGTGCTTCATGGCCGGTCACACAGGAGATGATGGTACCAACCTGCTCGGGCCCGATACCAAGTAAGTACTCCCACTTGGTACGCAGCCCTACTACCAGTCATACAATGGATGATAATTGCTTACTTCCCTTAGTCGCCTCATACGACACCCGTGGGAAAGAATGGGGTGGTACACTTGTATTCTTAGTCCGTCACCACATATGTTGTATATATATCAGTGATAACATACATACATGTTTTACATAATACTAGCGGACCTGGTAGACGTTGTCCTGTCCGAACATTGGTTTTTCTTTTGGATGGAGTATTTTATTTCCGCTACTAAGCAAATTATTTCATTTAAAAAATGGGGTTGCTGTTGTATGAAATTTTGTTGTTTTTTCACATTAGAATAATTAAATTAAAAATCCCGAAACCCTATCGCGGCGCCATCTACCAGATCCAGTTGTGAATCTAAACCATCCTTGAATCCACTTGAACATACACAAAATATACGGTCCAATCGTTTAGGAGAAGTTCAATTATATGTATAGACACGGACAGAAGATTTATAAAAATATAAAGGTGCTGTTTGTTGATGAATTGGATCTTAAAGATGTTCTTATAAAGCATAATTCACTAGCGTTAGAAAATATACAAAGCATGAAGTTACCTAGAGGTACATATTCAAAGCATTAAGTAAGCAAGAAAAACATCACTCAAACAGAATTATGACTTATAATATTAGATAAAATAGGTCACAATTCTGAATAAAATATTTTGTCCATTAGTAAAACACAACTACCACTAACGTTTCTAGATTTTTTTGTCAATTTCATCTAGCTCCGATAGGCAAATTATCAATAGATACAATATTATTTTATGAATGTAAAAAAAATATGTAATACAAAAAGTCTTATATATCGTATTATTGGCGAAAAAAACGAACCTCATTTTTGATTTCTGCATGTTTAGTCTGCGTGTATTTATTCCTGGTAGAACCACATCGAGTACTGGAGTATTTTACAGATGTGATTGCCAGTTTTGCCCCCATTAGAAACAAAAGTAACCCATCCTTGTCCAGCCCAGGAGGAGTTCTGTGTGAATCTAAATTAGTGTCAATTTGCTGGCACGATCTAAAATTTATACATATTTGTTTTTATGAAATAGCATAAAATAAGTATATGTCTCTTCAACAATTTTGTTTTGAACAAAACAAAAATAACCTTTTATCGTGTGATAATATGAAAATGGCTAAACACTTTGTTTCTTTCGATAATGTAGAATAGGTTATGAAGATTTCTTGAGGCTCAGTATTATTTAGCATCATTCTAGGTATTTTAGAATGGTCGAAGTTGAAATGTAGAGAAAACGATTCAATCGTGACCATTCTTGAGCAAATTGTTACTGGACATTTAACAGGTCTGTAAGAAAAACGAGTTAAAATTATAAAATTTATTTATTGTTTTGATATTTTTATATATTTTTTTAGCATTTGACATGCTTAGCCATATATATTAACACAAAACGAAATGAAAATATGATTTTCATTAAACATATCTTGACATTAGGTGGACCTTAAAATAATTGTTAGCCTTACAACTGATTAAATAAATGATTAAAGGTGGATTCAACCAAACAAGAATAAATTTATTCCTAGAATAATTCGCTACTTACTCGAGAATAAATCAATTTTACGTTTTACCAATTACAATTCGAAGAATAGCGAGCCAATTCTGGAATAGTCACTATGTCATCGATAAGAATCGAATGAGTTAATCCAAGAATAAAAAAATGGCGTCATCTTTTTTGTGCTGTCATTTTAATTCGATACTTTTAAACTGTACAGTGACAGCTACTTTCCCACGCTATAATACAACAAATAAGAGTTGAGATGAGTTAAGCTATACACCGTTCCGTTTGTAGAACAACTTCTTTTTGCGTCCCGTTTGTAGAACAATTTCTTTTTGGGTATTCACTATTCGCGAATAGCTATTCCAAGTAAAGCTACTATATACTATACGTCAAATTGCGTGGAAAAACGACTGTTGATTATCTAGAGAATAAAATCGTGGAATAGATTATTCTTGGCATAGTTATTCTTGTATATATTCGAGTTTGGTCGAATCCGCCCTAAGTCACATTAATCGTCACTTCAACATCTTTCAACCATGTAAGCTGACACGCAAGCACAACTTACATTTAGATATTTTAAATTAAAAGGCATTGAACTATGAATAATGAATCAGGCATTCTACCTGATGCATTAATCTAGATTCTATATTCATCTAATAAAGCTATACTACTATAAGTAACATATATATTTTTAATATATTCTAAGTTTAATAACAGTTACCTAGTGACTCTTTCACAGTTTGTTTCCTCATTACTAGCACTTTTGGACACCAAAATATTAGAAGAACTAATGCTAGATTGATTTTCATTATAATTATTATTTATATAATTGACTTTGGTTTCAATATTATTTGTTGCACTTTGACCCTGAAAATTCAATCCATTAACGGTTTAGGTATCTAAGTGGTCCTTATACCTATACATTTTTGTTTTTAGTTTACATATAGGTACCTTAGGTGTCGAGGTATTTTTTGTTACTTCTGCTTTGCTTATAGTAATTTTTAAACCTGGAATAAGCAATTTACTAATTACTTTATAATATCCTTCTCTTAATGTTCTTAGATCTCACATATCTTACTTTCAACGGTTTCCAAGTGATCACCACTAGCTAAATTCTGGGCTTTTGATTTAGCATTGAAGATGTACGAAATTTCTTTAACATCAGTTGTATCACATTCGTTGTCAGTAACATTGTCACCGTCATCATTTCTATTTTTCAATGATTCTAGAAAATATATCAAATAATTAATTTCCTTAAAATGATTCTTAAAAATAAACATTTTTGTTGTCAGGAAGTCGTGGAAACAAAATTATGTTGGGTTATTTTTACCTCCACGATGACATTCTCTGCAGATTAAGTGACGGCCCGACTTGCATAAGTAATAGATAGGTTTGGACGTAGTTTTACATACTGAACAACAAATCTGCTTATTTTCAGCGCAGGTTACACTAGAAGGATTATATAAACAGGCCTGTAAATTAATGATAGTGAATTTATTATTGTCATACAATATTAATAACATAGGTATATGATGCTACTCGTACACAGAACCATTACATTCATTAACTTTCCAGATTTATTCTAAACTTAGTTGCAGTCTTTTTTCAATCTGTTTAGTTTTAGATGATCTGGTGATCTATACTTACACGGAGTGACTGTCTACAAGACCTCCAACTCGAAAATAACAGAAATCGAAAATAACAGTCAGGAGCAGGATTTGAACCTGCATCTTCTGGATACCGTCCAGATGCTTTACCGATTCAGCCATCCTGACAATTGCTCCTGACTGCTAATGAAAATACTTCCGAAAGAGGGCGCAGGCGTCACCCAAAGACGTTAAGTATGATGTGTTATCGAGATTAGCAGTCAGGAGCAATTGTCAGGATGGCTGAATCGGTAAAGCATCTGGACGGTATCCAGAAGATGCAGGTTCAAATCCTGCTCCTGACTGTTATTTTCGATTTCACATTTTTCACTTTGTGTTTACTGATGAGACAAGTTTGTAATACTTTGGCTATTTAATTTAACATGTTAAAAAGAAAACTGACGAACATAATATGTATGGGTTATACGAACAGTGCCTTTGATTTAATTACTGTAAAAATGCACGAGTACATACCGATCAAATATTAGGTGTGATCACAAAGTATATTCAATATATTATGAGGGTGTGATGACAGCCGGATTAAGACCCAACCCCGCAATCTATTGTAACGTATATGTGGTGACCAAAATCCTATCAAACATAGTAAATTATATAATATACACCTATATATAGATATTTTTTATATAAACTTTAAATGCAATGTTAATGACAGTGGTGTATAAACTTCTTTCTAGTATATTTCGCTCCAAAACACTATAAAATAAAATAATATACTTGTATATTAACTAAAGCAGTGCAGTTATTATATAACTTGGCTTCGTTTAATAATGGGTTCGCATAATTTTTAATTATTTTGTACGCTTAACCTCGATAAATTTCATCTCATTATCATATGTATGAATAAAATTGTTTTGAAGCATTTTCTTGAATATGTTTTATTGTGTGGTATATACAGTTCAATTTAAGATGCGCTTTTATATTTTGTTATTGTATTTAAAAACTGGAATACTATAAAATGAGCTGTCTACAAGCGATTATTACGTTCATTCAGAGGCTTTGATGACAGTTATCACACTACCTGTAATCCAGTTGTTTGCTTTTGGAAACCTACGAGTATTCACCAAAAAAGTGCTTCACTCTTGTAGATTGTTTTACGTCGCGTTTACGTCTAGACTTTTAAGTATATAATAGGTACAGGTACACATGGCTAAAAGTTTATTATTCCAAAGCCTTACTAAACATTTATACTAACATTTATATGAGCTATGCTTCGAACATTAGAATTCATTAATAGCGAAATCGTTCTGTTTCTCTTTATTAACATGTTACTATACCTTTGCATCCGCAGTTCTTTATGAATGTGAAAGGAATACTAACTAGAATGATGCCTTCATTATTTTACTAAAGATTTTACATTACCTTCTTTAACATAGTAAAATAGCTCTCAAAGAATAATAAAATAAATATTCTTAAAAAATCTCACAATTAATGAATACTGAAAGAATAATAAAATAAATGCTCTTAAAAAAATCTTACAAGGAATGACATAATTGTCATGACGCAATCGTTCCGTGAAGTACCCAATATTTATCTTTGACAATGAGGAATACAAGTTGTCTATGTCTGTGTCTGCCATCACAGAGTTTTAATAGGTTTCGTTAGTACTTAATTCGCACACTGTATCATGTTCCTTATTATTATAATTTTTCTTTAAATCGGTAATAAATGTTTACATTAATATTCTAAAATAACAGATAAGAAAAGTTTTGAGCTAGAAAAAACAGGGCGAAAACCTTTCCTATTTTCCACGCTTCCGACCGCCTCATCTCCCCTATGTCACCCTTCCTGTCCACGTTATATCCCTTTCCATGGCATAGCAGGTGAGTGATTTTTCTGGTGTTGCTTAAGTCTACAGTATACAGTGATCGATTACTATCAGGTGGGCACTATGCTTGTTTAACACCCTCAAAAAGCAGCAAAAGAACGCATTTAACTTTATTTTATAATGCTATTTTCACACCAGCAAATAGTTTTATATTATTGTTGCTGCAGGAAATGACGCCTTTTATGGTTAAACTGACATGCCACTCTTTATAGCTTGCAGTAGAAGATATAATAAAGTTATGTAACTTTATAAGAAAAACAACGTACATATTTACTGGATTAATTACTAGAAAAAACATCAAGAAGGAACATGCTATCAAAATTGGCAGTCCCAATCAATTGTCACGATGGCTGAATTGGCAAAGTGTCTAGGATGGTTTTCCAGGAGATGTAGGTTTAAATACTGCTTGTAACTGTTATTTTCGACTTCATATTTTCGCAATTTGTGTTAATTTACTAGAAAAAATATAAACAAATCAATAAAAACTCTTTACACAGCTCTCTATATAAAGTTTGTACGCAATAATGGTCTTATTTTACGCCTTCATTGATTATACCGTTTTGTGTAATATTACTTTGTATTACAAAACAAATTGTATAAAAGAAAATACGCGCTAGGTATCAAAAGCTAATATAGGTTGTATAACGGCTACATAATATCTTAATATTATTAGATTTAGTAATTAGGTAGAACACTTGTATTATAGGTGAATTTGTTGTACGCAATGGTTTTGTTATTTGCAAGAAAAGTTTTTCAATAAACTGCCATTCAAATGTCACAGTGAAATTACATTTGTGAATAAAATACATAGCATCACGCCTGTATTCCCCGAAGGGGTAGGCAGAGGTGTATTACACACCCACGACTCGCCAGCTATGTTTAAGTCCCACGTAATAGGGGGCGAGCCTATTGACGTCTACCGGGCACATTTCCAAACTCCGGACTGTTACTGAGAATTTTTCTTTTTAGAAAAAAGCTCAATAACATTGCCCGACCCGGGGATCGAACCCGAGACCTCATGAATAGCAGTCGCATACACTACCGCTACACCACCGAGGCAGTTAAAATAATTATTGGCACAGCATAATATCTGCCATGCATAAAAATTTTGCACATGGGAGTGTGAAGTTTTATCAGATAGGTGTTTAAAATCCATCCTAAATTACAATTCAAACAATTTTTCAGCATTGGATAAAATTTAAGTATTAGGGATTGAAAAAATATAATTGGAATGCATTTTTTTATTTTACTAATTTTAAATTGCGTATCATCCTTATATCGGACCCTACACTTACTCATTTCAAACGCATTTGCCCTACTTTTTTTAATAGAGTTTAGTTAGAAAATAGAAGCCAATAGAATTAAACTGTGCTATAAAAATTATTAAGTAAAAATAAATTAACACCAGTGAAAATCATCACTGCCAAGAAAAAATAATAATTCGTAAGAGTAGACTTTTTTCTGTTCGATTAAAGATAGCTGGATATTATTGGCCGTGTGAGGCCGGCACCAAGAATAGCTCCACCCTGTCTCTTCCTATGGGAGCCGTAAAAGCCGACTAAAGGATTACCGGGGGACCGGGCAGCAGCGTTCCCCTGTGTACTAAAAACATCCACTGCGATCGCCAACCCGCCTGCCAAGCGTGGCGATTATGGTAATATCCCCCATATGAGTGCACACACACACACACATATCGGCCCCCAGTCACGGCAGCTCCGCTATTCCGTGGCCTAACGGTAGCGGGCCCGGTAACGGCGGAGCAGGGGGTGCTAAGAATCTCCGGTCGCGATCCGGCTACCAGAAACGACTTCTGGCCCTGGTAACGCACAACGCCAGGACACTGAGGACTGACGAGAGGATCACCGCGCTGGAAGAGGAACTGAGCAAGATCCGACGGGACGTTGTAGGATTATCAGAAGTGCGAACTATATACTCAGAATAACCAAAAGGTATTCGCTGAAGGTCATACAGGTTTACGCACCGACCTTGACACATTCCGACGACGAAGTGGAGGCCCTTTACGAGGACATCTCGAAAGCCATTCACGCGTCTTAAATTCACTTCACGGTGGTTATGGGAGATTTCAATGCAAAACTAGGCATAAGGAGAGACGATGAGCGGAAGGTGGGGCAATATGGATTTGGGCAGAGGAACCACAGGGGCCAGATGCTGTCTGATTTTCTGGAGAAGGAAGGCATTTTTATGATGAATTCCTTCTTCAGGAAACGTCTCCAGCAAAAATAGACCTGGATTAGCCCTGATGGTTCAGTGAAAAATGAGATCGACTTCATCTTAACGGACAAACGACACATATTTAATGATGTCTCAGTGATCAGCAGGATTAAAACTGGGAGTGATCACCGCTTAGTTAGAGGTATATTGAATCTAAATATGAAAGTCGAGAGGTCACGCTTGATGAAGTCTACGCTCCGACCAACAAACACCTGCTCAATACCAGAACCCCGAAAACTTTCAGCTCGAACTACAAAATCGCTTTCAATGCCTAAACGAGTGCGATTCAGTGAACAACATGAACAACAGGTTCGTGGAAACTGTCCAAGCGTCGACGTCGGGTCGACCTGTTTTAAGACCAGTCGTGTCAATAGGACTCAATAGCTTTCGAACCAAACTCTTAAGCTCATGGCGAGATGGACAGAGATGACGGTGCAGTCTTCGGCTGATTGGTCCAATCAGAGGCGACTAAACAGGCAGATCTCCAAGTCTATGTGACGAGACATTCGCCCATTAAATACCTTACGTATTAAAGAGGCGATAGGGCGGAACCAAGGTTCCAAAGTGTTCGCAAGAGATCTGTCTGTTAGGAAAAGCCAGCTGACCAAGCTGAAGACCAATGATGGCACTGGTGTTTCTTCTAAAGATGAGATATTAAGAGAGGTCCATGAGTTCTATGGACAATTATACAGATCCCAGAACCCTGTTGTCAGCTTGATCCATGAGCCCAGATCCAAGCTAACTCGGCACTATACCGAAGATATCCCGGACGTCAGCCTGTACGAGATCAGAATGGCTCTCAAACAACTAAAGAACGGAAAGGCACCGGGAGACGATGGAATTACTATAAAGCTTCTGAGGGCAGGCGGAAAGCCGGTCCTCAAAACCCTCCAGAGGCTATTCAATTCCGTCGTTCTCGGGGACGACGTTCCAGAGTCGTGGACCAGGAGCGTGGTGGTGCTGTTCTTCAAGAAAGGTGACAGAACCCTCTTGAAGAATTACAGACCCATCTCACTCTTGAACCATGTCTATAAGTTGTTCTCGAGGGTCATTACAAATCGACTCACGTGCAGGCTCGACGACTTCCAGCCTCCCGAACAAGCCGGTTTCCAAAAAGGCTATAGTACCGTAGACCACATACATACGCTGCGCCAGATTATACAGAAGACCGAGGAGTATAATCGGCCTCTGTGTCTAGCGTTTGTGGACCACGAGAAAGCCTTCGATTCGATCGAAACTTGGGCGGTGCTGCAGTCCCTTCAGCGGTGCCAAATTAACTATCGATACATTGAAGTGTTGAAGTGTTTGTATAGAAACGCCACTATGTCTGTCCGAGTTCAGGACAAGAGCACAAAACCGATCCAACTGCAGAAAGGTGTTAGACAGGGAGACGTCATGTCCCCGAAACTCTTCACCACTGCATTGGAAGATGTTTTCAGGCTCTTGGACTGGACCAGATTCGGCATCAACATAAATGGCGAATACATCAGTCATCGGCGAGTGACCGACATAGCCCGCCGGGTCAGCATGCTGAAGTGGCAATGGGCAGGCCACATCGCTCGACGAACCGACAACCGTTGGGGAAGAAAGGTTCTCGAATGGCGACCGCGTAACGGACGGCGCAGTGTAGGATGGCCTCCCACCAGGTGGACCAATGACTTGGTCAAAGTCGCAGGCAGTCGTTATATGCAGGCGGCACAGGACCGTTCGCTGTGGCGTTCTCTTGGGGAGGCCTATGTCCAGCAGTGGACTATGAAAGGCTGATGGATGGATGGATGGATAGATGTTATGGTTGAGATGATATAAACACTACCAATTGGTACCCATTAGTTTGCATCATCTGTAATCTTATTTACACGCTTATCGGAGAGTATAGTATTACAGTATCTACCAACCTCCGTTGTCGCATAATTAGGTGGAATAAGGAAAGTGGGCTAGTAAAAGCACGTGACTTATGCAACTATTCTCGCGTATTAGTGACATTTTGTACAAAAATATGTAAGTACTGTATGCGTTTGTTTTATTTTGCAACTGAGCGTAACAGAAAACTTAGTTGTGATGTAAATATTAAGTGTTACAATCATATCGATCCATATATGCGAAAATTATTTTAATGAAATTATTTTAAATTAAAATATGGATTGTGCAGATGAACTTATACAAAGTCGCATTTTACTTCAACCAATTGTGCGAGTGGGGTTATAACATTGTTATTTTATTCTAGAGCATATTTATCCACTGTCCATATTATGGTGACCAATTTATCGGAAGAAATATTTAGGTAAAATTACACCCGCGTTATCATTACTGCATCATCCCTGTCAGCTATAGTGTGATGTTATTTCTGGTTAGTGTAAGCTTTATAAATTAATAATATAATTTTTTTTTTTTAAATATTAAAACTAGTTTGGCCGTTTTCCATCCCTCCATCCATCACCCTTTTGACGTCCACTGCTGGGCATAGGCCTCCCCAAGACAACGCCACAAGATGTGTTTCGCTCATATGGGGGATAGTGCCGTAATCGCCACGATTGGCAGGCGGGTTGGCGATCGCAGTGGATGTTGTTAATACTCAAGGGAGTACTGCTGCCCACTCCCCTGCTATTCCCTCAGTCGGCTCTTACGACTCCCATGGGTGGAGAGTGGTGGGACAATTCTAAAGCCGGCCCCACACGGCAAATGGCCGGTTTAGTGATTAGTAAAATCGTTCATAGTCTTACGATTGCAAGATCAATATTATACTTAATCACCTGGAATTTTGGCGTTACAGTTGCTATCTCTAATGCTAGAACTAAATGAATCACGTACGGGGTTACCCGTACGGATACCAAAGACTGCCGGGACAAGTGTGTCTCAAATCTTGAGTTTGAAAAATGTAATCGAAAATCATCTTTACAATTGTGATTGTATTTTTCAAAGATTTTGACAATGTTGACGACTGGTCTTACATGAATGTACCTAGAAAATTGAGTGGATGGACTGGTAAGTATAATAGATATATATGATATAATGATATAATTAGAGATAGTAACGGTCAACGAGCATAATACGTTGTATACTGTTTTTATCGTTCTTCACTGATTACTCATAGTAAATTCTAAAATAAATAAGCATTATTAAATTAGTTAGCTAATATCTAGTGTGGATTTCTGCATTATTCTAAAATAAAAACGGTGACAAAACGTCTGGAGATAGCTCTAGCACCTCGAAAGATATTTAGGTACACATATTTATCTAGTCGACAATAATAGAAGGTTTTATTAACAATTATTAGGAATCCTTCCATCCATCCATCAGCCTTTTAAAGTTCACTGCTGGACATAGGCCTCCCCATGAATGAGGGATAGTGCCGTAATCGCCACGCTTGGCAGGCGGGTTGGCGATCGCAGTGGATGTTGTTAATACTCGAAGGAGTGCTGCTGCCCACTCCCCCGGTATTCCCTCAGTCGGCTCTTACGACTCCCATGGGTAGAGTGGGACAATTCTAAAGCCGGCCCCACACGGCCAAGCCGGCCCCACACGGAATCCTTACTAATATTATAAATGCGAAAGTGAGTTTGTTTGTTATATTTTCACGTTACAACTACTAAACCAATTATCATGATATTTTGCATAAATATAGGTGCCTAGAAAAGGACATAGGCTTTTTTATCCTGGAAAAATGAATGGTTCCCATGGGATAGCTATTTTTACATATAAATAATTAGTGTGATGTTGTGAATTATTAGGAACAGTAGTAAGTACTGTATTTTTTTCTTGATAAAATTTAGGATTTTTTTTTGTCGTAAGACAAATGTGATTAAGAATTTGGGATGATCGAAGGGTAGCTCAGTGGCTTAGAGCACTTCCCCGGATTGGAAAAGATGCGTGGTTCGATTCCCGCCCCTACTAAAAATCTCTTTTTCTTTATTCACAAATAATTTGAACTTTAAAAAGTAGCGGAGCGTGTCAATTGCTAAAAGAAATAGATCAAAAATTTAGGAATACTTTCATTTAATTATGATACAATGTATTAGGCTTCGTAATAATAAATTAAAATATTCCTTTTGGATTGTGATATAATATGTCGTAGCCAGATCATAGAATTGGTTACCTAATACCTGTACGGCCACATCGTTAAGAAGATAATTTAAGCATTTCCGATAAAACTCTGTGGACCTCTACAAACTGTGGAAATGAATTCTGTACTGTTTCTTAGAGAGACATTTTTACAGAGGAAACAATTGTCTAAAACTCGGAAAAAGTAGTTATCGGTTGGGGTAAGATCCGGCGAGTGTGGAGGATGATAGATGGTTACTAGCAGCAGTTCTTTTAGTGTTGAAACTGCCTCAAGAGCAGTGTGAGGTATAGCGTTATAATAGAGCAAATGTGAGGTATAGCGTTATTATAGAGTAATAATGGTTAGGTCCGATTGACGAGCCGCGACTGTTGCTTCGAGTTTGGCCATCATTGTTCTGGATAGTAGACATATCTTTTCATTGCTTAACAGGATCTCTGAGAAAGCTGTAGGAAATTACGTCCTGCAGTGACCACCAGTCTTCTGTGATTAAACTTCGCTTTAGGGCATCGCGTTGGTGTTCCAGGGTCAGTCATTGCGTTGATGGCTTGCAATTATTGTAAAGATGTCTGCAAATTTTATAAAGAAATTGCAAGACAATTAATTGCGGCTTCACGTAATCAGCGAGACCGGCATTTACCTAGGACAAAGCATTCTAAGTATTGCCATTCAACGTGGCAATGCTGCCAGCCCTGAGGTACGTGGCCAGTTGTCAGTGATGCGATGATGTTATGATGTATCATTTTAATATTCGTCGTCAAACCATGGCGGTATTTTTTTGGAAATTTGATTCATTCTTATTTACCTTATTGGCTGGCCTTCCTAATGGTTACTTCTTCAGGTCATAGTTTCCACTACGAAAGCGGTTAAACCAATAACGTATAGCGCGTTCATTAGCCGTATCCTCTCCAAACACAACATTGACACTACGAGCAGTTTTTACTACGTTACTCTTCCGGATGTAGTACGTATAATTAGAAATTATAATATCACTCTGATTTTTCCTGTACCATCTTCAAGTTAAATATAAAAATAGTTGAACATTAAAATGTCTTGTTTTTTTTAAATTTAATTTGTCATAACATCTTGATCTGTATTGCACTTGAGAGGTAAAGTTCTCTTTTTCCGAATTCACAAATAATTTGTTATTTAAAGTAGCTGAGCATGTCAAGTGCTAAAATTCATCAAAATATTAAAAAATCGCGCCATCAAATGATGTGAATTTTAATTGCAAAATTAAATGTACTATATTGGAATAAGGCATATAAATGCATCCGATAGGTGGCGTGCGTCATAAGACATAATAATCACACTTGTAAAGTAGAGATTGGGAATCGCCGACAGTGACTGCGATGACTTAGTGGTTTAGAGCACATCCCCGGATTGGAAGGGACGCAGGTGCGAATCCCGCTCGTAGTAAACCTCTCCTCTTAGAATATCATACTTTTTGTGTGAAATAAGTTTCAGTCTGAATTCTGGCATTATGCAGATTTTTTTATTCATAGTGGTCAGTTTGTTAAAACGGCAATTTCGTACTTAAGCCCTAATATTATTTGATTAATTAATGATACTGGAATACTCCCGTGTATACCTGCCTTACAAATTAGGGAAGATGTTTATAAACAGTATATTATACATATTACTATCAATGCATAGTGCACTTTTACGCCAATGGAGAAGTGCCCACCACCCTAAACGGCTACATATAAGCCCGTAGCGGATTCTCGAACCACATTCGCTAGTCAACCTTCGAAATACGTGTATTATAAATTAATTTTTATTTGTCCGAAACGAATCGAGATCTTGTGTAAGTGTTTTAATTAGAAGTTTTGTGTTCACTACAAGTAAAATGAACATGGCTTTTAAGGTGAGATTTATTTTGATATTTAGAAATAATACCTACTCGATAGCGCAATTGGAGAAATGAGGACGATGAGGAGGAGGATGATGTAACGAGCTTTAAGTATATTTTCTATACTTTAATATAAGTACCTGGATGACCGAGCTTTGCTCGGTATTTTTTTTTTTTGGTAAATCGTGTTTTGCAAATTATATTTAGATACGAATTACATACTGATGAAATATGAATAATATTTTTCGATCTTACTGACATAATAATAGGTAATAAAAATGGTTGGTGGTTAGTTTTTCATTGCCTGAAAACACGGATAAAACGACGTTAAAAAAATAAAAGCTAGATCGATTTATCACCTCTGAAACCCCTTGCATACTAAATTTCATGAAAATCGTTGGAGCCGTTTCCGTGATTCCGATTATATATATACAAGAATTGCTCACTTAAAGATATTAGATAGATTGTATCAGGCTGATGTCTGTACTTACATTTAATATTTATTACATTACAGTATGAAGGGTCTTTATAACAGCAACAGGAGCCATAACAATCATTTTTAGAACTCTTGTTTGTCTGTTTGTTAGTTTGATCAGCCATCACGCAAAAAGTACTAAACGGATTTTGAAAAAGACTTTTTGATTGGTAGCTCTCGATTAAATTAAAAAAATTTTTTGGGGATTAAGATTATCCTTAGTGTTGTTTAATCCATCCATCCATCCATCAGCCTTTCGACGTCCACTGCTGAACATAGGCCTCCCCAAATGGGGATAGTGACGTAATCGCCACGCTTAGCAGGCGGGTTGGCGATCGCAGTGGATGTTGTTAATACTTGAGAAAGTGCTGCTGCCCACGCCCCCGGTATTCCTTCAGTCGGCTCTTACGACTCTCATGGGTGGGACAATTCTAAACCCGCCCCACACGGCACAGCTGTTTAATGCAGTGTCTATATTCCTATCAAATTTAATCCAAATCAGTTCAGTTGTTTCAGTAGGTATGATTCACGAACGAACAAACATCTTCACGAACTTTCTCAATTATAATATGACTAGTAAGAAGTGGGTTATATAAATTGTAAAATTAGAGTAGAGTAAACTATATAAAAAATATTTCTCCTATATTTTGTGTTTATTTTTTAATATGATTGCACTCTTAATCCGGGACCCTGGGCTCTTGCCCAGAGTGTAATTCATGGGGTCTTTTAGCTCCTGTCAGATCAGCATCAAATAAAAGATACTTGATAAAAATGTATTTGACGAAGCCTGCCTCGGTTGTCTATCGGTAATGTATCCTATCACATGCACTGCGAATCACGAAGGCTCGGTTTTGATTCCCGGATCGAGCTAACAAAAAGTAATGGATTAGTGTGTTAACACATAAAGCCTTGGATTCTGCACTTTATCTCTCTTCGATCCTCTCGAAATGCCGTCACACTAGAATATAGGACTGAGGGAACAGAGAGTGCACTTGTTTTTGCGCACACATTGGTGCACTGTAATATCTTTTGCATACATGCTAGTGTCTGTGGCCACTGGCCGCCATGACCTGATGGGTCACCGGTGCAGTCTTGATCATTATACCCAATTTAAATTCAAATCCAAATCCTCTGCACCTATTATTACCTGTAGATATATCAGATAAGTCCTTTCGATTAAATATAGGATCACGCCTGTATTCCCCGAAGGGGTAGGCAGAGGTGTATTACACACCCACGACTCGTCAGCTTTGTTTAAGTCCCACGTAATAGGGGGCGGGCCTATTGACGTCTACCGGGCACATTTCCAAACTCTGGGCTGCTACTGAGAATTTCTTTTTTTTTTACGAATAATCTCAATATCACTGCCCAACCCGGGGATGGAACCCGAGACCTAATAATGATCAGCAGTCCTTACACTACAGCTGCACCACAGAGGCAGTTAAGTTAGTTCTTTTGATTATATAGGGCCTTTATTATTTGAAGTGCTCAGGGCCTCCAATAGTTTTATTACTAGATACCTTGTTTATTAGTACTTCACGCCAAAACGATTGTACGAATTTGGATTTCTATTAAAGGTAGATTATATATGACATAAAAACTGCAACGAAAGACTATAATTTTACAGTGATATGACTCCATAGCTTCTAAAATATTAGCTTAGTAATCATGGACTGAAAATAGTTCATGTTTACATAAAAATAAATTTATTTAAACATCATATTTGTTAGATAACGACTTGTTGTCGTGGTCTCTTAAGGATGCCTTTGTTCTGGCTAAAGGTCAGTTACAGAAATACTAGTAGGTTTTTGGCATAATATGGTGTATAGTTTTATATCAGGATATAAATGCTTCGTAGCTCGATGATAGAACAGAGAATAGAGGATTCTCTCATTAGAAAAAAAGCTAGGCTATGTTCAACCATTAAAATTATTACTACCATGGAATATATAAAGTCGTCGGTGTACATCATAGCAAGTGAAAACATAATTTGTATTTATAGAAGAGTAGGTGACAAAATTACGTAAAAACATTCTTCGTTATCTTCAATAGAATTCTGAAAGTGCTTGAGAATTTTGCAAAAAGGCGTCATTGTTCACGGATGAGGGGCTTATTCAATAATAGATTATGTACGTATTTCCTATTGTTTAAGAGTTCAGAAGAAAACTTTGTAACGAGAATAGCAATTACTTTGTTATGTTTTAGTTTTTATTATGCAATCAAGACATCTGAATCTGTATTACTTAATTTATGCTTCTGCTATTTGGGCTGGGGTTTGTTTAATATTGATTCTATTATTTTGACGCAGATAAATGAAAAAATGTGGTTAGTATACATCTGTAAGTTCGTCTATTTTTACGCATGATTGAGTAGACGATATGTATGAATGTGGTACTGTTACACCCACAGACATCTGAACTTTATCTCTAGGATTCCGATTATTGTGGTTATATTTAAGGGGTTATAGGTTCGGCATCAACAAAATAAACTATTATTATATGAATACTAATAGGGATTGTAATTGTATTTATCAGAAATTTCTTCCATTCAATCTATATGTGTCATTTTTATAATTTTAAAATTTGGGTAGTCAGTTAAGCATACAATCTTAAATATATAGCATACGTTATAATATTATGCTAGATTTATACTGCTGCAGGCATATGCTAGCCATCTTTAATCTAAATACGTCCCCCTCCTCCCTCTAAGGGAGCCCTTTTCTTTACTCCGGACTATATGAGTGCCAAATTTCGTGGTGGTTAGTTACGGTGTCAAGAGGTTACAAACGAACAATCAAACTCAGTTTCATATTTGTAATATTACTAAAGATAAGTAAGGATTTGTATGAGAGTGGAGGCTGGTCTGCAATGTTGACTGTTGTTGTTATTAATACGATTAGTAGCTTGAACTGTCTTTAGACTCTTAAGTTGATTGAATTTAAGAACTAATGACAATGTAAGGACTACCCACTAATTAGGGCAAAAATGTTCTACATCAAGTATTTTTTTAGTTTTTACACTATACAAGAGTATTTTGAATTCCTAATTGTTGCATTGAAATAATTACGAAGTCTATAAACTGACTTATTTAAACTAAATGAAATTAATTGACATCATTATTTTAATGTAAAAACATACTATCTACTACTAGTCAACCCGTGCGGAATTCCGCATCCACTAAGGAACCTATTCTTAGATGATTTTGAATTTAAAATTTAAAAGAAGTTGTACATTTTTAGAGTATATTTTACATCATTTGCAGGCACGATGTGTGATGGATGATTTAAAGCCATAAAAATTAGACTTTGTAATCAAGGTTATTACACTGTTTTGGATTATTTTGAGGATAAAACTAAATGGGCTTGAGCTGCTCCTCATTCATTAATTTTCAAAATTGTTTTATAAGATATAATGTAATTTTAGTTATAAAGATTATATTAAATTGTAATAAATTGGCAATTTAAAAAAGTGGCCCATGAGTTTCTTGCCGGGTTCTTCTCATGAAAGGCTTTACTACGGAATCCGGCCGCTTGTGGCGATTGCAATCGCCACTTTGTTATTGCGGTTGCACTCGCCTCAGGCGCTCGTGTTAATTATTTTAATTATTAGTGTATTATTGACGATTTTAAGTGCTACTTAATAGGCCTATGAAATAAAGATATTTTTGAATTTGAATTTGATGGATGAATGCTTTAAAATAAGGGGTAAATTATGATATTTAGTACCGGCCGAAAAACAGGCTAGAAAAATAATATATAATTACTTTAATATAAAAACAATAACCATTGAATAAATCTATGTTCAAACTGATTTTATATGTTTCAGTTAGCAGCTATAGCCCTAGCGCTTGTAGTCTGTACTCAAGGTCGCGTTATACAATATGTGCGACCCTTCAGAGTGATCCCGTTGGATCTGCAGCCGGCCGCGACGATCGTGCATGAAGAGCCTAAACATGAGCCGGAAGATCATCACATTTCAGAGGATGAACATGTCGATTATTTTGTAAGTAATGAAATCTTTATTATTTATTAGACATGTTATATGACTTAGGTAATAACATAGTCATTTTTTCAACAACACTCTTTTTTTGTTAAGACGGGAAAAAATGTTCTTCTTAACCGCATACCCCGTCTTTAGGGGCAACGAACAGGGTAGTGTAGGCCCTCACCCACTAAATAAACCTGTCGCGTGCTGTCTCTCCGCCTGTATTGGTGGGCCACTGGAACCATGTTACATTCCTTCAGTGATAAAGACAACACCCTGCACTAAAGAATAATTCTTTTATCGCGCGGTACTTTACAAACAATACAATATCACGGACACAAAGTACACCCAGACTCAGAACAACCATTTGTGGATCACACAAAGAGTTATCCTGTGTGGGAATCGAACCAATAAGACTAACCCACTCTACTAATAGTCATACTACTCATAGTTCTTTACTTTAAATGTTTTTTTTCTTTTTATTTCAATTCTTCCACAGTAGGGACAATTATTATTATTTTCTTAACCGCCATTCAATATTTAATAACTATAATTTTGTAATGAACTTTCTAACTTTTTACTAACGTATTTATTTACGATGAAACAGTTCATATGAATATTTAAATTAAGGCAATGTGTTAATTATTCATTCATTATATAAACACAATTCTAGTTTACGAGGGTAACTGTGTCGAGTCGAAAAGTTTTAATAAAATAACTTTCCGTATTATGTAAAGTTAATGGGAAATTCTTCTATCGAGTTTATGCTCGGTGGAACTTATTAGACATCTTTATCTACTATTATAAAGCACTACAGACTAATTCTGTTACACAGAATTAGTCACTTACACAGAATTAGTCTGTACTTATGAGGTCAAAAAAATGAATATATCTGTATTTTAGCACTTGACATGCTTAGCTACTTTAAAGAACAATTATTTGTGAATGTGGAAAAAGTGAAGTTTAGTTTGAGCGGGATTTGAACCTGCGTCCCTTCCAATCCAGGGGCTCTAGACCGCTAAGTCATCGCACTGACCGACCGGTCATTCGCGCCATTAAATAGTATGAATTTTAATAGCAAAATTAAACTTACTATATTGGATTAATGCATGTAAATGCATCCCATAGGTGGCGTGGGTCGTAAAGACAAATGTGATGTGGAGATTGGGAATGGCTGTCGATCAGTGCGATGGCTTACCGGTCTAGAGCACTTACCCGGATTAAAAAGGACGCAGATTCGAATCCCGCTCGCAGTTCTCTTTTTCCACATTCACAAATAATTGTTGTTTATATTACGCTATTCATATATTATATCTCTGAACACAAAACATTATTTTCGATTTTTGGTCTGTTTGTTCTATTTATTTATTTGGAAATCACGCAAAAAATTACTGAACGGATTTCGATAAAACCTTTATATTTGATAACTTTTGATTATAGTAAAAAACTACAGTACAATTTTAATTCCGCTACTATATCAAGAACCTGAGATATAACCTAAAAACTAGCTTTTGGTAGCAGAGGCATATATTTTTTACAGCTTACCTCAGCTTACATATATTTTATTTTAATGCAACTTATACAAATTTCAATATTTAGCATGAGCCTTCCTTACAATATGAGCAAAATTTACTGCGAAAAGGTCGGAGTAGTTTAGATATCGGCCACGTTCCATCTAAAATTTATTGGACTATTTATTGACTGATTGAGCTTACCACTTCAAGTAAACTTTCATGATTCATCTGTCAGTATTTTGATTTATTTTTTAACTCTTAATATCCTGACCAAAGCTGACTATACGTAAGAGAGCGAGTAGGTATGAAAGAGAGTATTGGTGTAAAGATGCGAAAGGGAATGCTCCGATGGTTCGGACATCTGGAAAGAATGCAGGACGAGCGACTGGTTAAGAAGATATAAAATGCGAAAGTGGAAGGATGTAGGTACAGGGGGAGACCGAGACTCACCTACCTAGACTAAATCGGTCATGTATTGAAGGAAGGTGGAGTCAGGAGTCTCCGAAACCGGCGAGCTTGTATGAAGAGAGTTATGAATGTGGAGGAAGCGAGAGATGTATGCAATAATAGAGCCTCTTGGCACTCTGTTCTCTCTGCCTACCCCACAAGGGAAATGGCGTGATGATAAGTAAGTAAATAAGGATTAGGTGAAGTAAAAAGTTATATCAGATGTAATACGCTTGCATCTGTGAGTGATGTGCTGAGAATTTTAGATTACGAGTAAATTACATTTCCTGCACTACGTTCTATGTACAGATGACGCGTATTATGCATAGCATAGTGTGGTGCAAGTTACAAAATCACGGCAAGTGATATTTACAAAAAAAATACATATTGTTTAATAAGGATATCTATGGTTTTTTTTTGTAATTATAGTAGCTAATGCATTTTAGTTACAAAAAAAATACTACATAAATATTAAAAAGTAAATTCTGCCACAAGTTTATATGGATTTACCTTATAAATTGTGGTTTTAAATTTGTCCATGTGGTGATGGACTAAGAATACAAGTGTCACCACCCCATTCTTTCCCACGGATGTCGTACGAGGCGACTAAGGGAAGTAAGAAATTATCACCCATTGCCTTACTGGTGGTAGGTCTGGATTTACCAAGTGGGAGTACTCACTTGCTATTGGCCCGAACGGGCTAGTACCACCATTGCTTTAGAATTATAAATTTAGTCAACAATATTCTGTTCATTATGATAAAAATATTCTATGTGTTTATCCGAAGCGCAATTTTATTTATCTATAGGCGTCACCCAAAGACGTTAAGTATGAATGTGTTATCGAAATTAGCAGTCAGGAGCAATTGTAACGATAGCTGAATTGGCAAAGCGTCTGGACGGTATCCAGGAGATGCAGGTTCAAATCCTGCTCGAGACTGTTATTTTCGATTTCACATTTTTACTTTGTGTTTAATGTATGTTGCTAAGCATGTCAAATGCTAAAAATATATATAAAAATATCAAAATATTTATCTACCTACCAAATTTCATCAAAAACCATTTAATTGTTTAAACGCGATCTATGGAAAACATCCACATATTAAAACATTCAAACATCTTTACAAACATTCGTATTTTTAGTAGGACTATTATAATTTAATTAATTATATCCATCCTTTTTCTTTAATCGCTCCTAACATATTACATAAACCGTAGCCTCGCTATAAAAACATTGCATCGGGCCGTATAGCACGTGTAAATGTTTTCACTATATTGCAGTAATGCAATGTACCTACTTACGAACAACTGACGATAACGAGTGACTTCCGAGTTTAGTAGGCGCTTTTTATTCACGTAACTTTACGGTAAAGTAAATAGCAGATTACTATAGCTGGCTTCTTGGCGTAATCGATGCATCTTCGATCGAAAATGCAATACATTTCGCGTCGACCCGAAAAATACGTCTTGATAATAAGAGCGCACTTGAGAAGTGAGCTCTTATATTTTTAAGTTCAAAAAATACTTTATTTTTTGCTATTTAAGCTTGATTACACAATAAATGTTATTTGTCTTTTCACTTTTAAGTGGTAGTAATAAATTATTGCTTTGCTCGTTTTTTGTGAGATAATATTTTAAAGATTTGTGACTTTATTACTAAGTGCCATGATTATAATTAGGTTGAACTTAAAACTGTTTTAAAACCTTTGTCTCAGTTCGTTAGTAAACAGATGTAGCTGTATAAGTATATATTCACACGGACAGTTTTTAGCTTGATTTTGTTCGGGACACTGTATCTTGTTAGTATTGATGATCGAAGGAATGCATAACGAAAGCGCGTTTGGTATCATTCTAAGAATTGTGAAGTGTATTAATTTATCACGTGTTTTTTTATTTTCAGGCGCACCCAAAGTACGCTTTTAAATATGGGGTGAATGACTTCCACAGCGGTGATATCAAAACTCATCATGAAACCCGTGACGGCGATGTTGTCAAAGGTACTTTTATTTTATGGTTGTTCTAAATTAATAACTGCCTGTGTGGTGAAGAAGTAGTGTAAGCGACTGCTGATCATGAGGTTTCGGGTCGATCCACGGGACGAGCGGTACTATTGAGATTTAAAATTGATTTTTGTAAAAAGAAAAATTCTCAGCAGTATCCCGGAGCTTGGAAATGTGCCCGGTAGACGGCAATAAGTTAGCCCCTATTTCGTACTTCTTCTGGACTTAAACATAGCTGACGAACCATGGGTGCGTAATACACCTCTGTCTACCCCCCTGGAGAATACAGGCGTGATGCTATGTTTAAATTAATCAGGCGAACAGTTTGTCCTATCAAATTGGGAATTATTTGACTTAAAACCGTATAATTTTTTACTCGATTTGAAGCGCCATGAGGTTATATTACTTTCTATATTGTTAGCGGGTATATCTGTTAATATACCAAATATCTAAACGATAGTGAATTTTGCTATATTATGGCCATTATCATATATAGGTAATAGCTACAATCAAATGTTTTTTGGTATGCGAATCCTATATAATTAATAAATTATTTACTTAATTAAAATTAAAATTGATTAATGTAAATAGGTATTTACAGTATTTTATTCCGCTACTTAGATACAAAACTTTAAATTGTCATTTTTGTATGTAGAAAAATGATGCTGCGTTCTATCAGCCAGACTGTTTATCATATATCTGGATAAATGTCTACAAAGGTTGAATGAAATGAATGTGGGAGTTCAGATGGGCGACTCAGTGGTTAACTCGCTGCTATATGCAGACGATGCGGTCCTATTAGCGCTGTCTGCGACTGACCTGCAAACCCTAGTCGACGTAATGGCAGAAGATTGTAAGAAAAGGGGCCCACGTGTGAATGTGAGCAAAACCAAAGTAATGATTTTTGAAAGAGAAGAAGCCAGAACAGATGTCAGAGTAGCAATAGAAAATGGTGTGCTAGAACAAGTGGATGAATTTGTATATCTTGGATGTGGATTCAGTCGGAATGGAAGGTACACCACTGATGTAGAAAGAAGAGTGAATGCGTGAAATAGAGTGAACGGAGCATTGGGACAACTTCTCAGCAGCCACCACCTCAGCGAGAAGGCACGTGTCGCAATACACAACGCAGTGCTTGTCCCAACGTTATTATATGGAAGCGAGAGTTGGGTATGTATACCCAACTCTCGCTTCCAAAGGAGCGTGAGAGCAAAATCAATGCGGTCGAAATGCGATTTCTGCGGAGAATCTGTGGAGTGAGGCTGACTGACCGCATTCGTAACAATGACGCAAGAGAGCGAGTAGGTATGAAAGAGAGTATTGGTGTAAAGATGCGAAAGGGAATGCTCTGATTTTTCGGACATGTGGAAAGAATGCCGGACGAGCGACAGGCTAAGAAGATATACAATGCGAAAGTGGAGGATGTAGGTACAGGGGGGGGGGGTGTCCGAGACTTACCTACCTAGACCAAATTGGTCATGTATTGAAGGAAGGTGGAGTCAGGAGTCTCCGAAACCGGCGAGCGTGTATGAAGAGTGTTATGAATGTTGAGGAAGCGAGAGATTTATGCAAGAATAGAGCCTCTTGGCACTCTGTTCTCTCTGCCTACCCCGCAAGAGGAATGGCGTGATGCTAAGTTAGCTAGTTAGTTTTCATGACTTGATTTTTAGCTAATATTCTCGTAATTGTTAGGGTAAAAACAGGCTATGACTAGGGTAAAATTTATTTCCATTCCGGACTTCACTAAAATCCGTTTAACACTCGCAGCGCAGAAGTAACACATATAAATTATATTAATGTGATTATATTTCTCGTACTCTTGCCGTGTGGGTCGGCTTTAGAATTGTCCCATCCCTCTCCACCCATGGGAGTCGTAAAAGCCGACTGAGGGAATACCGAGGGAGTGGGCAGCAGCACTCCTTCGAGTATTAACAACATCCACTGCGATCGCTAACCCGCCTGCTAAGCGTGGCGATTATGGCACTATCCCCCATTTTTGGGGAGGCCTATGTCCAGCAGTGGACTTTAAAAGGCTGATGGATGGATGGATGTATGGATTTCTCGTACATCGTAAGGAAACTTGTATGTCTGAGAGATTTTATTTAGTCTGCAAAGCCACATTGAGCGTGGTGAGATTTGACCTAAATTCCTCTCAATCTGAAATCCTTGAGCGTGACTGGCTGGCTATCTGTGCCCAACGTCATACCAGTAATGGGTTGTGAAAAAAAACCTACCTTATTTATTTATATTATAAAACTATAAAACCTATAATATTAATAATGTATATTATACTCGTATTACATTTACAGGTCAGTATACAGTCATTGAACCTGACGGTTCCCTCCGCACAGTAGACTATACTGCTGACAAGCACAATGGATTCAAAGCTGTGGTCCACAAGACGGCGCCTATATCTCAAGAAGAAGCTGCCCATCTTCATCACCAAAAGTAGCTGCTGACTTAAGATGATTGTTCAGATTGTATTTACCTTTAGAATATATTATTTTTAATTGTTTTTGTATGAAAGTCGTGCAGTCTTTGCAGAGAGTTCTAGGCCTGAAACATTTTTAAAATTATTAGAAATTGCCAAAAAATTTCATCGATCGAACTCGACTCCGAACTGGAGATGAAGGAAAGTTTGAGATCCAAAAGAAAGAAATTGAACTGTATTACTATAACTAGACTTACGAGTAGTTCATATACTTATAAAAATATAATGTTTCAGTATTTAATTAGGGTAACAGAGGTTTTGAGTTTTGTGTTGAATGTACAGTTAAATATGTGTTAACTAGATCTAATTTTCTATGCCTACCTTAAGTGACTTAAATCATATTGAGTAGATTACTTATTTAACAATATAAGTAATAAGTTGTTTGTAAATCTTGAGTGAGAAAAATCTGAATTTTAGATCTCTGCGGAAATTGATGTTAGATTTTTCGTTATTTATTGTTATAATGTTAATGATTGTTATTTGTTTTTTTCACGAAGGTACCTGAGTGTTAAAGATTATATTTCTATAATTTGGTGGTGAAAGTAAACGTTTACTTTACTGTGTTGATAAGCATGATAAAAATTCCACCATTATAATAATATTACAATAATTTCTTTGTATTTATTTTGCGGGTTTATTTAGCGAGTGAGGACCCCATAGTACACTAATAGTAGCCCCGAACAACGAGATGTGCAGTTTTTAGCAGATTGTACATTTTTAACAAAAAAGTGACTTTTTCATTGATTTCAACTAGATATAAATTTTAATTAAAAAAGTCTCACGCCTGTATCCCCCAAGGGGTAGGCAGTGTATTACACACCCATGGTTCGCTAATTATGTTTAAGTGCCACGTAATAGGGGGCGAGCCTATTGCCATCTACTGGCCACATTTCCAATTTTCTCCGGGCAGTTACTGAGATTTTTTCTTTTTACGATAAAGCTCACATAACACTGCCTAACCCGGAGATTGAACCCGAGGCATTATGCACTACCGCTGCACCACCGAGGGAGTTAGTTTCAGTTTTATTACCCAAGTAGTACCTAATGGACAAAGATGGAACAGTACGTGGGTAGTAAGGATAGACTAAAGAACTAGATTAACTAGAATGCATTGATGGTAAAGTGGTTTAAATACCAACCTCCTACTGACTACTAGATCCCCTGTCTTGAGAATTTTAATGCATGGCTAATGAAACACCAAACACATTATAACTATATAGCCCTAATATACTTGTATACGTGTCGTACTTTGCATGGGAAAAAACTGAAGGTTTTCATTACAATACCTACAATTTACACAATGTATTAGGATGTGTTATATACATACCTATGTCTGGTCAGTGTGAATGAAACATTATCGAGCTCTAGATAATAATAGGTTCGGTTTAATTCTCCAAAATCTTTATTTACATAATCATTAAAACTACAGCTAACAAAACGAAGCTAATATTCGTTTTAGTAAAGTATTTTTGTAGTAAGAGTGGTATTCTTCTCAATTCTTTTTCTGTCCCACTATTGGTCACGGGTCTCCTTTCCTGGTGAGAGGGATTAGGCCATAGTCCACCACGCTGGCCTAGTTTGGGTTGACAGACTTTACAAGGCGTCGAGAAAATCTCTCAGGCATGCTGGTTTCCTCACGATGGATTTTCTTCATTAAACAGTCATAATTTGTAAACATCACAAGTAATTTCAAAGACCTGGAATAGTCGGTATGAGCTGTACGAGGTTCCAAAACTTGAACTCGGGATTGTACTCGATACCGCATTATTTGTAGTCCTTGGATTTACCGCTAGGCTATAATAAACTGCTTAAGTTGTTTAAAATTAAGAAATCTATTAAGAACAAAATATAATATAGGATTAGAAATATAAATATGTTATATTTATAAATAAATGCAAGCGTCATTTAAATTCTACATATCACAGCGGAGAATTATTTTTGTTGTTGCTCAGTCATTAAACAGAGATATTAATTTGGATGATCTTCACAAATTACAAAGATAGTGAACCACATTTAATTTCACAGAGTGAATAAAACCACCTTTTAAGAGACTTACAGCTTTCGAAAAGTAAATCTGAATTACTTGCTACACGGCATCAACAATGGAATTTATTAGCCTCTGATATCCGAGTAACCGCAGTTTACCGCAGTAGCTGAGTGTTCTGAGAGAGCAGTAATCAAATTACTAAATACATATTTTGAATCAAAAGAAAAAAAAGTTAGCCTGTCTTTATTAAGAGAAACTGACGTTTATACAAAAAGAGACATTAATTAATTAATTATTCTGTGTCTATTTTGATTTTTTTGTTACTCACATATAGAAAATGAACAAAAAAAAATCCGAGATCTGCCGTCCTAACGAACGTATGTATTGCGTTCGTTCCGCACGCTCCCGCCAACTCACAGCGCCACGTTCTGCGCCACGCGCGCAGCTCGCTCCGCCGCATACTACTTGCCAGACCAAGTAGCAACCGTCTTTTTCAAGGCAAACTTTTGTTTTTGTTTTTTCGTTCGTAGTAAGTACGTACGTGAATTCAATTAAAAATCTATTTCTATATAATGAATAACAAGAAATTGGCCCTTTTAGGGTACCCCTTCTGGGTAAAGCCAATGTTTTTTTGGTTCCCCGGTTGAAACCTCAAGGTGTCAACGAAGCCGGGTGAGGCGAGGACCCGATTCGCCAGCTCTACCCCTTCAGGGTAGCGCACTATCGGACGGGGTTAGACAATCAGGCCTTGGGGGATCTCCTAGTCTGACCTAGCCATCGCCCCCTCCCACCCTAACTTACCTTAAATCCATCCCTCTGGTGTTAGTTTGGGTGTGCCACACCCCCTGTCTCCCAATGCCCACAGGGGTCTTCAACCCCGTGCCCACCCGCACCCAAGGAGGGCCAGAGGAAAGAGGCCGTCCCACCGCCCCTGTTCATACAGGATAAAACGGCGTGGAACTCCGTTTCGTCGTGGTGCAACGAGCACCACGTCAATTACAGGGCCCTATCAAAGGTCCTACGTGAGACGATCATCTCTTTTCACACTTACACCCTCCCTGAGGACTGTCTCCTAAGAGTCGTCCTCAAAAACATCCCAAAGGAGGTGTCAGTCGAGGAGGTTAAGCAGTCCTTAACCCAACAAGCCCTGCCTGTACACGAAGTGCACACGATGTACAAGGGTCGGGCCCGCGAGCCATACGACTTGGTGATGGTCACACCAAGCACCTTGGTGAGGCAAGGAAGGCAAGGCCATCTATAAAATGACCTCAGTCTGCGGACTGTCAGGCATCAGAGTGGAACCCCCTAACAAGAAGGGCATTGTCTCACAATGCCATAGATGCCAATTGTATGGTCACTCTGCGCTTAACTGCTACGCGCGCCCTAGGTGCGTCAAGTGCCTAGAGGACCACTCAACGTCCGATTGCTCTCGTTCTAAGGACCGCACCCAGTGCACAGAGCCCCCCTCCGGCGTCCTATGCGGCGAGAAGGGTCACCCGGCGAACTACCGGGGCTGCCCTCGTGCACCCCGGCTACCCGCCCGGCGCCCGCTTGTCCTCACACCACGAGGACCGCCACAGGGAAGCGCTTCCATCCTGCGTCCCGCACCCCCACCCCTCCGCAACGCTTGGGTATGCCCAGCGAGCCAGATAGAGTTCCCAGCTCTTCCTAATAATAAGCTCGTATGGATGCCAGTCCTGGGCAAACGAAGCCCACCGTGGGCCAACCTAAGCCGCCTCAGGGCAATAAACCGAAACCAGCTGTAGGCGTAGGCCCAGCGGGTAGGACGCCCCAGGGTATGGATTCGGATATGGCCCTGGTGCTTTGATTCGCCTCACTAGTAGATCTTAGTGAGATTAGGGAAGTCGCGGCCGAATTCCGCGCTAACCAGGGCAATAGTCTTGCCCTACTTAACACCGCCGTACGGTTCTCGACTGTCATCGAAAAATTAAACACTTTTACTGTTTAAAGGATTCGCACACCTCAGACAGGGTCAAACCATACACACTCAAGTTAGGGTTTTTCAACGCCAATGGCCTGTCCCAGCAGAGTAACAAGGTAGCCACGTTTCTGCAAGACCAACTACTGGACCTATTTCTAGTACAGGAGACATTCCTCAAACCCTTTCATAGGGCCCCAAGGATTGCTAACTAAAACGTAGTACGTAACGATAGGGTAAACTCAACGTTAGGTGGCACACTCATATATTATAAAAGGTCACTGCACTGCACGCTTATGGATCCGCCCCCACTAGAGTACATCGAAGCTTCGGTCTGTAGACTAGCCCTCACAGGCCATCAGCCTATAGTCGTAGTATCCGCCTACATCCGGCCCGGAAGTAGCATTTCGACGCAACTTATAACCAGGGACTTAAAAACCCTGCTAGACTTGGGAAGCGCCGTCATCATTGCCGGCGACCTCAACGCTAAAAACACCTCGTGGAACTGCCACGTTACTAGTACGCGGGGCAGGGCTCTCGAGTCACTGGCTGAGTGACTAGGGTTCGACATCATAGCGCCTATGGAGCGCACTCACTACCCGGCCTGTGTTGATTACAGGCCCGATATACTAGACATGGCTCTTATAAAAAACGTAAATCTACGTTTGCGTTTGGTAGAAGTGTTACATGAGTTAGACTCTGACCACCGTCCTGTGATCTTAGATCTCGCTTCCCCCTTACCTGGCCCCTCTGGCCAACAGGACAAAACGATAACGGTGACAGACTGGGGACGGCTGGAGAGTAAACTCCGGTCGTCGTCGTCTGTACACCTAGACCCCCCTATTATTAGTACCGTAGATCACACGGTGGCTACGGTCGACTGTCTCACAAGCCACGTACAATCGTTAATTAACGATTGTTCTCGGCAGGTACCACACACGAGAAATCGTCGATGGCGTCTACCCGATGACGTCCGTGACTTGCTGAGGCAGAAGAACGCCGCTATCCGTGCCTATGATCGTCATCCCAGCGAGGATAACCGCATCATAATGCGCTCATTACAAAGGGCTGTTAAGAAATCAATTTTTTTTTTCTCTTTTTAAATATGACTACCCCGACTGTATCCCCCGGAGAAGATCAAACAGATTAGCATCTTTGGTGAACCTATTCCTTGGAGTAGGCGAGCCAAGTACTTAGGTGTAATTCTAGATAACAGACTCACATTCGCCCGTCACATTCAGGTGGTACGCTCGCGCGCAGCCTTTGTCATGGGACGTTTGCACTATCTGTTAAACTCTAGGTCAAAACTCTCGCTTATGAATAAGGTCAGACTCTACACTGCCTGCATACGTCCTGTCATGACGTACGCCAGTGTAGTATTTTCACACGCCAAGGCACACAGGATCCATAGGTTACAAACATTACAGAATAGATTCATGCGCAGAGCTACGGGTGCACCGTGGTTCATACGCAATGTCGACCTTCACATAGACTTGCAATTGCCTACCATCAAGCAATTTATGAAACGGTGTTCACGTAGTTTCTTTGACTCCGCCATTACTCACGCCAACCATCTAGTGGTTGAGTCGGCTAGGTACAACCTCTCTAATATAGCGCGCGTACGCAGACCGCGAAATAGCCTCGACGAAGTCGACGACGACATAACTCACGCTCAGATCAGAGCATACACAGCTCGCGCAGCTAATACAAGTAATTACCCACGGTTTCGTCCCCGCCGACGGGGGCGAAAGACGTCGCGGTCAAATCATAAACGTGGGAAATCCCACTTTGCCAGCAACAGCCCGAGCCGAGGTCCTTACCCCACAGGGGGTGCCCCCGGGTAGCGTTGCTTAAATGTCGGGTTGAGAGCCCTCTGTGCTCACCAATTGTCCGGGTAAGGTTGTCATAGCCATCTGAGGCTAACAACCAACGTCACACAAAAAAAAAATATTCCTGATAAATTCGAAAGTAATTCATACTTTCGAATTTATCAGGAATATTTTATTAATATAGTAGGTACAGTAGTAGGTGTCTGGCACGGAACTCGTATGTAAATACCAATTATTTTTTGCTTTTTAGTTCTTTTGAAGGCGGGTTTTTTATTTAAAAATATTTTTTTTGTTTGTTTGGTGTATTTTTTATAAAAAAGTGGCGTAGGTTTAGAATAGGTGGTACTGGTACACACAACACAACACTGGATGGGGAGGCTTTTCTTGGGTGCATCTCGTATGAGAAAGCATCGAGCAAAGTGGAAAAGGAGTGTAAAAATTACAAAGATGAGAGGGTAGTGGAGAAAGAAATAGAGCACAGCGTCTCGAAGAGTCTTCCGAAGACCGTGAAGAAAGGTTTTATATGTAATATGGGTACGCTAACAACTATATGCACTGCTCCAATGAGAAAAAGAGGTTTCGAAGTAAACAAAAAAATGTCATCAATGTAAGCATTTTATTAGTTATTAGTTTATTTTTTAAAAACTGTACGTGTGTTTTTTTAATTAAATGGGACTACCTCTAAAGTAGCACCTACCAAGCAAAAATAATTATTGAAATCAATTCATAATTGGCGGAATAATCGCGTTACAAACATACAAAGAATAAACATACAGTCGAATTGAGACCCTCCTCCTTTTGGAAGTCGGTTGAAAAATTGCATTACATTATTGAATAGTGTATTTTTAATCTAAAAGGTTTTATCTATGTCAGAGTCGTCTAATAAGTTTATTTTTATGTCTCACGTTACCCGTTTAAAGATAAATCAATTATATAAGAATTTTAAGTGTGTAGGTATTTTCTACACAATATGGAAATAAAAACAAAGCTTTATTAAAATTAATATAATTTTATTATATTTTACTCTAATCTAGGACATAATTATATGGATTTTAATGCAGTGTTTGCGAAAACTGCATTAAAATACATTCAATTTTAGTTTTCTAAGAAACAGACAGACAATAAAGTAAAGATCATTGTTTGGTGTAACTAAGTTAAACTTACGTATATATATACGTTAGGTATTGAAAACGACAGTGGCCCGCTAATGCAGGCAGGGAGACAGGCACATGGCGGTCTTATTTAATGGGTGAGTTCCCCACACTACCCTGGGTTTGCTCCAAACAACGACGTGTGTAATTAAGGAATGTTATTCCCGCTTCAACAAAAAAAAAAGGTATTGAAAACGAGAGCGATATACGGAGTAAGCTATGGCTGATTGATATCAGTTCACTGCGATAAAAATGAGATTATCTATGTGCTCTGTTACCAGTGCGAAGCCGGCGAGTTGCTAGTAGAGTATAAATAAACAGGAAAATCATGCAACTTCTATGCAGGTACGTACATCATTCTAGAGGTGTAACTAATGTAACTATTTATTTAATCGTAGGAACTACTCGTACTAGAAAGTAAAGAGCGTGAAAGACAAACAGGGATATCAAACACCTCTTTGTACTTTCATTGGGCAGATAGCGAATCTAATGTGAAGGTTTAATTATTTAATGAGAGGATTGTCATTGTTCCTCAAAGGAAGTATTAACCTTTGCAGAGAAGCTGCAGAACCGTTGTCGAGTACAACATAAATTTGTCATAGTCTAACCATTCTTTGTTTGGGTTTGTGCAATTGTTTACGGTATTTCAGTACTAGTGTCTACGTAAGTTTTTGTTGTGTATTGTTTCTAAGTGTATGCAATACTTGGAATGTTTTGTTGTCTTTGAACATGTACTAAAATGATTACAAAAACGAACATGTAACGTGACTTATGATTTTTGATGCATTATGATTTACTGTTAACAGCAGGTTCAGATTTAGGTATATATTTAATGAAACTTGTCTTAATTTATATATATAGCGTTGTATGTTTACATATAATTACAATTAATACAAAACATCTAGTTCAGCGGATTTTTGAGAAAAGGTCTAATGAAGTTTAACAAATTGGCTTATAAGTATTTTACGTGTTTAAGTACCAACAATCATAGCATCACGCCTGTATTCCCCGAAGGGGTAGGCAGAGGTGTATTACACACCCACGACTCGCCAGCTATGTTTGAGTCCCACGTAATAGGGGGCGAGCCTATTGACGTCTACCGGGCACATTTCCAAACTCCAGGCTGCTACTGAGAATTTTTCTTTTTAGGAAAAAGCTCAATAACATTGCCCGACCCGGGGATCGAACCCGAGACCTCATGATGAGCAGTCGCATACACTACCGCTACAACACCAAGGCAGTGTAATCATGCAAACATATTACATTTTCATCAAGTTTTTACATAAAGATATTTGATGTGACAAATAGTTATACTTTAGAGAAAAATAAGTAATATAAATACAATGTTTTTGAATGTTAATTATCGTGAGTTTTAAATGTGCCCGGTAGGTGGCAATAGGCGCGCCCCCTATTACATGCTAATACTCGAATGATCAAAGTAGGACCTAATTAAATTACTTTTTAATTATTTAGATATTTTTATATATATTTTTAGCATTTGACATGCTTAGCCATATATATTAAACACAAAGTGTGAAGATGTGAAATCGAAAACAAATCATGCATCATAATAATGCTGCTCATGTTCTGTTCTGCTCTGTTATTTTCGATTTCACATTTTCACACTTTGTGTTTAATACTTTTTAATTAGGTAGTTGATTTTTACCCATCAAAGCTATGACTTGGTATTTGAGAAGGTATTGTGGATTTTAAAAACTTAATTTTTGAGGCCAATTTGAGTCTGACAAAGATGAAATCATGTATTGACCATTCTCCTTTAGATAATAAAAATTTCAATATGAACCTATCCCGAGGGAACGCAATTCAAATTTTTAGTAACAATCATCAGCATGGTAGCGGCGAGGCTCGTGTCACTTACCCACGGGGGCAAAAAGTGGACAATCAGATGTCTCTAATTGCCCCTCTGGGAGAAATTTCGTCTATGTGGTGATGGAGAATTCCACCTTATTCTTTCTCACGGGTGTTGTGCGAGGAGACTAAGGGAAGTAATCAGTTATAATGCAGACCTAGATAGTTACCAAGCGAGAGAGTACTCCCTGGTCATTGGGCCCGTGCGGGTCGGTCTTTCGTATGACCGACCTGAAGCACTTCGATGTTTTATTTGTAGCGGAATACCGTCCATTCATTCATTATCCATTCACGAAATGTAATGAACAACAGCATCTTGGCAGTATTCCTAGTATTGTGACCACTGAAGTAATATCACACAGATGCAGTGTTCCGCGAGTACAGGCGAAGAGACAGCACACGGCGGTTTCTTTTTTAGAGGTTAGGATCCCACACTACCCTGTTCGTTGCCCCGAACGACGGTGTGTGCGGTTAGGTACATTTTTACCGCTTTATAGTAAATTCCGCTGTATTTTTATCCGTATTAATTCGCCGTATAGTAAATTCCAAGAGTGGCGGTTACAGGTCAGGTGGTCGTGGCTCATGTGTAAGTAAAAAAAAACAGTGCCAAGACTAATATATCGAGTTCAATTCCTGGTACAAATGATCACTGCCCGGTAATTGAAAGCATTGTGAGAAAACCTGCTCATGCAGCTTCACGCATGTGGAGACATATTATTATCTTCAATTATCTTGACAGCTGTTGAAGCTGTCAAACCGCATTGATTTTCTCTTCGATAAGGTTTGGCACGAAGAAGCTCTTGTTTATTACCAGAATAATACTTTACAAATGTAATTATAATAATTTATGTTACAATCTGGACGGTATCCAGGAGATGCAGGTTCAAATCAGGATTCGTGCAGCAGCAGGCTCGTAACTGTTATTTTCGATTTCACATTTTCACACTTTGTGTTTAACAAAAAACAAATTTTTTTTTATAATTTCACTGATAATTATAGTTGTCTATCTCTATTTTTATGCGCACGTGAAAATACATATTCATAATAATACAATGGTTTTTAGGAAATCTAATTAACGGACATATCAAAGTAGCAAACTTAACCATTAGTGGGTTATATAAAGTTTTTATAACGTTCTTTATCGGTCCGCTGGTACAAAACTGACAACAGTAACTGCATCTAGTAGGCGCTTGCAATATTCCTTTTTTTACAAAATACGGAAAGTGTTATCGTAGCGATAGAATGCGGAGGGAACAGAGTGCGTCGTAACATAAATATTACGTGCGTGTAGAAAAGTTAAAAAGTGTGAATGATGAAATGATTATTTTATATGAATTCTACTAACTTTTATCCGCAGTTTGTTGCATCCATAAGATAATTGTTTTCATATAATTCCATTGGTTAACAAGCCGCACGGCCGTAAAGCTTCGTTGGTTTCCGACATCTTCAAAATTCATCGGTTTTTTTAGCCTATTTACATAACGCCTTAGTAAATTATACTAAATATTCCTTAGAATTAATTCCGTTTATTGGTGGAAACGTCATAAAAATCCGTTCGGTAGTTTTGGAGTTTATTGCGTTCAGACAGTTAGACAGTCAGACGTGGTGGGAAAGCAATTTGCTAAGTTATTTTATAGAAATCGTTATTTTGTGTTCACATATAATCAACAGTCTAAGTAGGATATTTTGAGTCTACCTTATCTACTCGTAGTGTGACCGGAAAATACTAGAAGGTCATTAAAAAGATCTTCCATAAAAAATATTTAATTATGTAAGGCATTTTAGCGTTTCCTTATTTAGATAAAATATTTATATATACAAAGTGGCTCATGATTTACATTTATGACTATTAAAATTTTAAATGAGCAATAACAATAAATTTAAAAACAAACAAACCCAAAAAAGCTTAAAGTAGATCAAGTGTAGCAATTCTATTTGCATACTAAATATATTGTTAAGTACGTCCTATTGTACCGTGCGAAAATTTTCTAAGGAACACTAGAGGAACCTCATTTTCGGCTTGTTAAGCCACCGCGCATCAAGGCTAGCGCAAATAAGGCCACATATAAATGGTTGTAAGCCCTCTATTGTATTATTCAAGGAGTAGATACAGACAAAGGCAGTTGTATTCATCCCAGTGAGTGCTAGGAGTCAGCAGAATGTGTTGTTATTTGTGTTTGGTTTTAGTTGCGTGCATTGGGGTTGCGTCGTCGGCGCCGAAACTTCAACCGTATGCCTATCCATCAGGGATTGCTTATTATGTAAGAATGTTATTTCATAACTTTATTTTCCAAGATTGTATACATATTTTTTATTATTTGCAAAGCCACAACATTATGTATAATGTAATAAAAAAATATTTAAATATGTATGTTTAAAGTAAAGAAAAAAGGAATAACTATCTGCCTATGAAAGTAATTATTAGTAGCACTTAGCGTGTAAATAAAAAAATATATCTTACGTTGAATCTATGTTTTGTTATGAGTGTTTATGACACTCCGTGCAATTATCTTAAAGCGGCAACCACAGAGCTAGTAGCAATACATAATTATATTTAAAAACAATTTAAACGTCAGAAGTGACTCAGAAGTGAAGAAATTTATTTAGACCATGATTGGATGTAGTCCTGATTATAGTTTTGTAATGCAAAAAATTTAAAACAAACATGTTTCTATAGGAAAATATATAAGATTACAATTCTACCAAATCTGTAATTGCTACAATAGCTAATATATTATATAAATTATGTTAACACATATTTAATGGCAGGATCCACCGAAGTACGCGTTTAACTACGGCGTAGCTGATCACTCGACGGGTGACGTCAAATCACAGCATGAGACGAGAGATGGCGATGTCGTTAAAGGTAAAATATTTTAAGCTTTATATTGCGTACTATCTGTTAGCCGCGACTTCATCCGCGTGGAATTTCATTGTTTCCTTTTTGTATGAATCCCTAAATATTATTTTAAAATAAAATAAGCCTAAGTTACTCTGTATAACATCAGCTACATGCCAGTGAAAGTCCTGTCCGAATCAGTCTAGCCATTTTGCTTAGCCGGATCAAACACTCGGAGAGACAAAAACTTACAAAAATATTTTTTTGTTATAGGTAATGTGTATAATTTCATATTCATTTAGTAAAAAATTGTTATTTAAACATGACAAAAAGACAGTTCAATAGTATTTATTTTAGTTAAATATTTTACCCACGGTATTAAATGAAAAGTCTGTAAATATGTTTACCTGATATACCTATACTCGTACATTGAAGGTATGTATCAAAAATAGAGAGACTAACATTAAAGAAGGGTAACTAGATACAAGAAAAGACATTTTTCATTGGTATATTTGATTATTTGTAGCGCATATCGCTTAAAGGACTGAACAGAATTTGTTTTTTTTTCTGAACAGATTAATTCGGTCTACACTGGTAAAATGGATATACAAACGCACACACACACACACACTCTCACTCACCATACGAAACACAACGGTCGGAACACCTACCGTTGTTTCACGATGGTCTTACGTGAGAGGTGGTACTTCCCCGATCCAGCCAGTCTATTCATGCTGGGATAAACAGGGCTCGCTACTCTAAAACATTACCAAGTCAGCAATATTCCCAAACCTTAACCTTGCCCAAGTTTTAATTTATATATAGAAATCAATAATTGCAACCCGGAAAACATTAGATTTCATTATATGCATCCATATTAACGCTAGAAATTGTTTTCCTACTATTCAGTATTCAATAGCAATAACGTAATCGTCTATTGTGAATCTGTTTCGGGAGTATAATATACTACGTCTGTACTACTAGTAACGTTTGATCATGTACACACAATGCACAATACGTCAGATATATTATCTCCAATGCATTGTTCTTGAAATATGCTGTCTGTATATTACAATCAAACGCACATATGAAAGATAGTGTAAGAAAATCTATGTTCTCAAGCAATTTCTAAATTCGCATCTTTGTTAAAGGTATTTGTCCTCAGACTGACGTGAGTCACTATATATTAATTATTACAATAAGTAATAAACTATATATTATATTAATGTGCATGATTAAAAATATCAATAATTTAATTAACTTTCTGAGGAAACTTTATAAGTTTTGGGGTTTTCTACGACGAAATGCCATTCGTTTCGAAAAAAATACGCGGCATTTATTGGCGTTTGACATACGATTCTGAAAAATAATTTAATATTTCTGTTAACTGACATTATTATCAAATCAAATAGCTAACAGTGCTTTCAGCAACTCAAATGTCACTTAACAAGAGTTTGGACAGCTTGTCAGTTAATTTATCTATTGATTAGCCTTTCAGAAACCGGGCGTAAGTATTCTAATTAAATATATGAAGTGAATTTTTAGCTATGTTTGGTTAATATCGGTCCAGTAGTGTAAGAGTGTGCCGTGTGGGGCCGGCACCAAGAATAGCTTCACCCCGTCTCTTCCTATGGGGGTCGTAAAAGCCGATTAAGGGATTACCGGGGGACCGGGCAGCAGCGTTCCCCTGTGTACTAAAAACATCCACTGCGATCGCCAACCCGCCTGCCAAGCGTGGCGATTATGGTAAAACCTCCATTTTGGGGAGGCCTATGTCCAGCAGTGGACGATGAAAGGCTGATGGATGGATGGAGTGTAAGAGTATCAGCTCTTTTTATGGGTTGTTCCTTAAACTATAAGTAATTTTTTCGTAGGGGCTTTTTAATTTTTTTAAATTTAATTATATTATATTCTATTAGTTCCGTAGATAAGAATCGAATAAATGAGTAGAATTAAAAATATAATATTAGGTATTATAAAATAAGGAAATTTAATAACGAAATCAAGGCCAATATCACTAATTGGCAAATTTTTTCAGAAACTTAAGGACATAAAATTAGCAGTAACAAAAACTGACAGTAATATTGAATTACATATATATATTTTTATGTATATTTAGAAGCTACAGGCTATACTTATCCATCCATCCATCCATCAGCCTTTCGAAGTCCACTGCTGGACATAGGCCTCCGCAAGAGAACGCCACAACATGTGTTTCGCTCATATGGGGGATGGTGCCGTAATCGCCACGCTTGACAGGCGGGTTGGCGATCGCAGTGGATGTTATCAATACTCAAAGGAGTGCTGTTGCCCACTTAATTTCTGGTCTGCGACATGTACTCGTAGAATATAGATGATACTTTTCTAAAAAAATTAACGCAAGCCGCTTAATCAGCCAATATATAATGTAAAACTAAATGTTATATAATATTCATTTCGCCGTAATGAAGCGACTTTAACTTTCATCTAAAGATTCAGATGTCTTTTAGATCAAAAGACGGGAGTAATCGCGGGACACGGCAAGTACGTTTATGATGTGTATAAATCTAGGTCAGAATGGGTATAAGTACATATTAACTGTAATAACGAAACAATTGTGACATTGTTTAAATAACTTATGTTTATGTAATAAAACATTAGATTATATAAAGTCACTGACTATAGTAACGAAACACCGTGGGACAACCAAACGAACTCATTGGTTTATCTTACTCAGTATCTTTTGATAAAACCTTGGTAACTAGATATAGGTATTTCTCACACCCATTTAATATATATTTTATAACAGTATTGTAAAGACACAATCTGTCCACATTAAACTTGCATGCTTGGTTGAACATATTTTAATTATAATTAAAAATAGAGCTTCAAGACAGAACATTAAATTTACGCAAATAAAGTATAAAGTTAGACAAATAAGCATACGATCCGATAATTGTACGCGATTACTGTAGTCAGCTAGTAACACAAAAAACATCATTAACGCGTCGCTATATATACCTATATATAATTCTATATTTATAAATTGGTGCAATGGTAGTGCCTTACCTGATGAATGGGCCTACTCGACTGGTACAGTATCACCCTCTCACAGAAGATCAGCCGAAAAAGTGCAATTATTGGGGCATAGAAATTTAATCCTAAATATGGGCACTATGTTTTGAAAAAAAATTTGTATACATACAGTTGCACTACTTTTGCAATGGAAATAGGGGTATTAGTAGGGTAAAGGTTTAATCTTTTGCATGAATTTAGGGAAGCTAGCAGGTACAAGAGACAACAAAATCTATAATAAAGATTTTATGCCTACTCCACTCTTAAATGCCCGTGGGCGATGTTCGCGGTAGGAATCGGCTTGTTTTTGAGATGGGTCCTACATTTATAATAACACTAGCTGTTTCCCGTGGCTTCGCTCACGCAAATAAATGAATATTGAAATAGGAAAGATTTTGTTAAAAAATACTGTCTCTAAATGAAATTAAACTATTAGTGTTCATCAAAATTTTAGTTTTAAGTACCTCTTTATAAATGACGTTTGCAGTGTTTCCTTTTGCGTCTAAAACTCACTCTGGAGCATGCAACATAAATCTCTCCGTGTGAAAAGCAGTCCTTATTTAAATCGATACCAGGCATTTTCAGTGACTGGCCTAGGGACTTGTTAATTGTTATGGCAAAGCACACATTTAGAGAGATCTGTATTCTTTTATATTATTTTAATTTGTACAGGATACTCTGATGGAATTAACGGTATTCGTATTCGCCCATTTTTTTTTTTTTTTTTTTTGTTATGGCGGGAAAAAATGTTCCTAACCGCACACCCTATCGTTCGGGGCAACGACCAGGGTAGTGTGGGGCCTGCACCCACTAAAGAAACCCGCCGTGTGCCGTCTCTCCGCCTTTATTGGCGGGCCACTGGAACCATGTTACATTCCTTCGGTGGTCCGCCGGCGGCTTACCCTTTCGGGTACCCTCTACTGAGCGACGCATCCGCACGCGGAGCGTCGCACCTTCGCGAGAGGCCTTGCGGGTGGCGGACGTTCCCCGGTCCATCCACCCGCAGCCTCAGCTAGGGCGGCATGAGGCGCAAGTATCTGCGCCTGCGCCGCCCCGGTCGCTGGCGGCGGTTTGGGTCAGCGGAAGAATCCTCCTCCCTGGCCCTCTCCGCCGCTTCCTTCCGCGAGATGACATCCTCGCAGAAGGCAGCGACCGCGGCCCAATTCCTGTCGCTGCCAAGCATCGCTCTGACGACGCTCGGCAGCGAGAGGTCCCCCCCTATTGCCGCGACGAGTTCACGGCGCTGCTCGGCCCAAGCCGGGCACGACTCGAGCGTGTGCTGCGCCGTGTCTTCGCCGCAGCCGCAATGGTGACAGCCCGGAGTCGCTTCCCTCCTTGCCACAATGTGCAGATATCTGCCGAAGCAACCGTGCCCCGACAGCACCTGCACCAGTCGGAAGGTAAGGACTCCGTGCCGTCGCCCTGCCCACTCTTCCAGCACTGGCTGGAGCGCTCCTATGGTCCGAAGACCGGCCCGGGGCGCCTCCAGCCGCGCCCTCCAGCTGGCCATGGCAGCTCGGCGGGCGTCGCCCTGCCATCTGGCCACCACGCTGGGTGGGGGCCGACCACCCCCCTCCCGCTCTTGCGATGCCCGCCGATACACCTCGGCGAGCACCTCCGCCTCCAAGTCCCACGGAGGGGTTCCGGCCAACGCGCAGGCCGCCTCCGTCGACACCGTGCGGTATCCGCGTATGACTCTGGACGCGACGACTCTCTGTGGCCTCCACAGAAGAGCCCTGTTTAGTGCGTCCAGGGCCCCCGCCCACACAGGGGCGCCGTACAGCGCCATCGACCGGACCACCCCCGCGTAAAGCCGTCGGCACGCATTGTTGGGTCCGCCCATATTCGGCATGAGCCGTGCAAGGGCGGACGCCGCACCGACGAGCCTTGGGGACAGTTGACGGAAGTGCTCGCGAAAGCGCCACCGCCCGTCCAGCACTAGACCCAGATACTTTATCTGGGCCTGCACCCCAATTTGGACCCCGTCCACAGTGATCGAGGCGCCAGCAGGTGGCCGACGTCGGGGCCCATGGAAAAGCAGGGCCTCCGACTTGTCCAGGGCCACCCTAAGCCCCAGCGCCCCGATCCTCCTGACCACCTCCGAGGTTCCTAAGGTGGCCAGGAACGCCGCTTCCTCAAAGTTTCCACCCCGGGCCACGACCAGCGTGTCATCCGCATAGCAGATGACCGCCAGCCCGGGGGGGAGCCGACAGCGTAGCACCCAGTCGTAACCGATGTCCCACAGGAGCGGCCCTAGAACCGAACCCTGTGGGACACCGCACGACATGGGTCTCCTCACAACGTCCCCTATGCGGCTCTCATAGAGAACGCTGCGGCCCTCAAGATAGTCTGCCACTAGCCGCCTCAGGTATACAGGCACCCCGTGATACCGGAGCGCCTCCCCGATGCAGCTGAATGGCAGACTGTTGAATGCGTTGGCGATGTCAAGCGACACCGCCAACAGCACTCCACCGCCGGCGACGACCGCCGCGGCTGCGGCCCTCAGGCGCATAATCGCGCCGACCGTCGAACGACCAGCTCGAAAACCAAACTGGGCGTCCGACAAGTCGGGTCCGACGTCGCGCAGGTGCTGGACAATGCGGGCAGCGAGGATTCTCTCCAACAGCTTACCCGCCTCGTCCAGCAGCACGATGGGCCTGAAGGCCCCGACCGAATCCGGCGTTCGCCCCGGCTTCGGCAGGAGTACCAGCCTCCTCTCCTTCCAGCAGTCAGGGAACCGTCCGGACGCCAGGCACGCGTCAAACAGTCCCCTGAGGCGGGGTTCCAGGTGGTCCAGAGCCAATTCGTATTCGCCCAGCGGTTTCAGCTCGGCGTTGATCGTCAGTCAGTCGGTACAAGCAATTATATATATTTTTTATTATTGCATGTAGTGACAGACGAGCCATGGATCATCTGATGGTAAATAGTAACCATCGCTCATGGACTCAACTATACCGAGAGTATTGTCCAGCCTCTGCTCACCATTTCATTTCACCTATATGAAATGAAAGAATTAACGGCTATCTCCTGCTACAGCTAAAACGCAACGATGTGCTTCATGGCCGGTCACACGGCAGATGGTGGTACCAACGCGCTCGGGCCCGATACCAAGTGAGTACTCCCACTCGGTACCCAGCCCTACCACCAGTCATGCAATGGATGATAATTGCTTACTTCCCTTAGTTGCCTCATACGACACCCGTGGGAAAGAATGGGGTGGTGACACTTGTATTCTTAGTCCGTCACTACACGGATTAAATATATATATATATATATATATATATATATATATGTTTATAAGAACATGATCCGAGCCCGTAAATAAAATAATAATTTGAGTTAATCTTTTTTTTCAGGACAATATTCACTGGTTGAACCAGATGGTTCGGTCCGTACCGTGGATTATACAGCAGACGCAGTCCATGGTTTTAATGCTGTAGTTTCTAAGACTGGGCCAAACTTCCACCAAGAGCAAGGTGTAAGGCAAGCACCTCCTCCAGTACCCGTGCCAGTCCAGCCTAGAATACAGTTCGTAAGAAAACCCATGCCCGTGCCCGTACCTGTAGAAGTACCTCAGTATTATCCACAGGGTATTTACCCATCCGCTGCAGGACCCTTCAGTAAGTATATATATTATTTTATATAGCCAGAAGATTTGAGATTATTATATCCTATTATAAAACTATAACAGAGCTGTGTCTGTACATTTAAGATATTTCAGAAAAAAATCTCTTTTAGACTATATAGGCGTGTCTTTGCCGTGTGGGGCCGGCTTTAGAATTGTCCCACCCCTCTCCACCCATGGGAGTCGTAAGAGCCGACTGAGGGAATACCAGGGGAGTGGGCAGCAGCACTCCCTCGAGTATTAACAACATCCACTGCGATCGCCAACACGCCTGCCAAGCGTGGCGATTACGGCACTATCCCCCATATGAGCGAAACACGTGTTGTAGCGTTGTCTTGGGGAGGACTATGTCTAGCAGTGAACTTCGAAAGGCTGATGGATGGATGGATGGAGGCGTGTCTGAACACAAAACACTTTTTTAGATTTTTGTCTGTTTGTCTGTTTATCTGTTTGTTCGTTCGCGCATCACACAAAAACTACTGAACGGATTTTAATGCAACTTTTACTAGCTCCTGATTAGACTTAAAAACTGGTATACATTTTATCCCGCTACTACCTATATCGGGAACCTGAGATACAACCTAAAAACTAGCCTTTGGTTGCGGCGAACCCGCGGGAATAGGTTAGTATCAAAATAAATCACTAGACCATATCTGCTTATCCCTAGAAGGTGATGGTATTTACAAAAAATACATAAATGAGATGCTAAAGATACCTATGCCTAAACTTAATTTTTTTTTCAATCCATTAATGTCCTATTATTGGCCACATCTCCTCTGAGAGTGAGAGGGGCTTAGGCAGTAATCCACCACGTTGGTTCAGTGCCTGGTTAACAAAGGAGAATGCCGATTTTTCTATGAGAGTTGGGCTATCGTTGCGTCTTAACCAAATGAATTGTAGAACATTGTAAATGTACTCAGGGTCTTCAAATAAAAATATCATTAAGATATTTTTTGTGGGAGTTTAGAGAAATCTGAGTTTTAATTTTTCAGTATGTTTTTAGTATTAGGTTATATATTATGCGTTGAAATCCATATCTTTTATTCTATTATAGTATAAAATGTAGTATCAATAGTATTTTAGAGTACCCATGTAAGAAATATAGATAGGATATAATGCTACGGCTAACTACTCTGGATCTAGATTACATTCTAAGAGTCCTGGTCTTAGTACCACTAAAAAGTCTATCTCACTCAATGTCACGCTCTTTATTTTAATTACTCAACGGAGAATTTGCTGTACTCAACGTTACAGTAAGCACTGAACAATAATAAAAAAACCACTGCTTTTCCACAAATGAAGCAATCAACACATAAACGTACATAACCTTAGACGAAGGATATTATAGACAAGCTATCAGCGTATGCAGTGTCGAGATAGCAATAGATAACCGGAATAATTTTAAAAGATAACTATGATTATAACTTTGTTGACTAAAAATGTACTACCTGTTTTAGCCGGATAAAAGAATGACAGGACAAAAGAAATTGCAGTTATGCTTATATTTTGCTTAAAATGTATTAGAACATGTAATATTAGCGTATATAACGTGATTAATAAAGTTTTTTTTACGTCAATACAAAACCAGCTTACATACTGATGATGGGAACGGTTGGCCACCTTATTGTTTGGACCCAGTTCATTGGGTCCAAATACAACTGACGCATACGCGAAAAGGATAAATATACTTATACCTGTGTCTCTCTCACTCTTGGTAAAACCTAGTATGTGCATCCTTTTCTTCATCCCTAATGTCAAAATAGTAGCGAGTCTATATTATTCTTCGTCTAAGTACATAACACATTATCAGCAGTACAAATGTCAAATCATGTCAAATTGTCAATCAAATTCAAATCAATAAGGGTTGCAAGTAAAATAACAATATATATCCTAAAATATTTTTAGAAATAGATAATAAATGTTATTATATTTTTAATTTAAAACTAAACTTCATAATTATGATTTCATAAAATAATCTTCGACTAATACTAAGTATTATAATAGGAGCTCATGTGGGTTTTCTTTTATTTAGGTATTTCATATCAATATTCTTACTATTTGGCTTTAAAAATGGGTATAGTAATAAACTGGCGACATTGATTATCCAAGCCTTCCAATAAATATGGCAGTTCCGCTCATTTCAAATTTAATAATAAGTATATATATTTTTTTATAACTTTGAAACCCCACTTCGCTTATGACTAAAATAAATACATATAACATCATTATTCAAAAGCCGATTTTTTATGTTTAGATAGTTAAGACGCACGACGGGAACAATATAGCCTGGTATTGGGCATCCTCTTTTAATCGGCTGTTGAGAATATCTCTGAAGCATGTAGGTTTTTGGAGCAGTTATTTTACTACTTTTTTGTAAAGATCACTTCGCATTAGAGAATATTCGCATTAGGAAATTGCTATTGCAGATTCATCAAGTAAGCGTACCTCTACAAAGTAGACCTAACATAGTACATCGTAAGAAACAAAAACCTCAATAAACTGTACATAAGTACTGTTCACAATTTTATCGTTATAATCATAGATAATATTAAACTAATATATTACAATTAGGGGCAGATAGCTACTTCATTCTTGTTTTTTTTTCCCGAAGGTAGTGAAATAGATAAAAAAATATTTCCTTGTTACAGTATACCCACAACACGGCGTTCCTCGGTATCCTGAATACGACGGATATGATTTTGACGGACCCTTTCCACCACCGCAATTTGTTATATAAGACATTAATTTTATATAGATATTAATTTTAGAATAGTATAATATAACAATTAAAATAAGCAATATTAAAATTAGATAGTGTTAACTTGCGATGCAATCGGTATAATGTTGAAAAAAATTGCGTTTCCCACAGGAAGACCTTCCCATCAGTAAATGTTCAAATCCCTTTAGTTATTAGTACGATAAATGATGTGATTTTTTTTAGTACGTCATACTATGTGAAACTACCAAAATCAAATAAACGAAGAAATTATCAAATACTGCCACAGTTTTTTTTAAATATGAAACCTTCCATTTGTTTCGACGAAAATGTAATCAGTTGGTATTTAAAAAGTTATATAAATCACACGAGCAATCACGTGCGTGCAAATATTGAATGGTATATTTAATTTTATTTTAATTAACACTTTAATTTTCTTCAATTATTAATGTAATGGTTTCCTACATGACTTATATTTACATGTAAAGAAGAATACAGATTACGTATTTTAAACAGTTGACAAAGTTATTTTCATGCCATGTAATTATTACTTATGCTTTCAATATTTTTGAAAGCTACGTAAAATAAAAAATCGTTCTTTATGTAGGTATATTTTATTTTTATTTTAGCGTTATATTTTATAATTATATTTATAACATTATCTAATTTTGTTAGGTACTCGTACTAGTAGACCCGACCAGGCATTGCTATAACATACTTATAATTAATTAATTTATTATAGGTATATTAAAATATGTATTTAATAGGTAATTTACCGTTTTTCTATCTGCGGAATCAGTCTCCGGTTATAAAAATAATCAGAAAATACTTTGGAAAATCCAAAAGTGCACGTCTCAGAATCTTCATTTTTCGCAATAAAATTGATTATTTGATAAGTAACTTATATTCTAATGTATTGGTCTTACTAAATAGTTTTCAATAAATCACATAGATAGCGCTATATTCAAAAAGTACCTTCTCATGTCTTATACGCCATCTAGAGCTAATTTTAAGAAGTACTTCTACATTGGTATGTAGAAATAGTTCCCACGAAATAAGGATGGCACTGATTTTAGTGTCACGTCGAGCGTAAATATTCACTATTATTTTGTTTATTTAATAACAATTAAACCACATCGAATCAGACCGTGAAAAGTGATAGGGCTCTATTCGTATTCATAATAATTCGTAAACGAAAAAAAAAGGCTCGATAAGTAAAGTATTTTGGTCGTTATCGTGTTAACATACATTACCTACAACAAACGGACGTCCAAGACATAACTTTTTTAAACAGTTTTTTAACTGGTTTATAATAACAAAAATGGCACAAAAAATATCATGAGTTAAACACAAAGTGGAAAATGTGAAATCGAAAATAACAGTCACGAGCAGGATCGAGATGTAAGCTATCCCGATCTTAGGACAGGCACCAACGGTCGTTATAATTAAACACACAGAATTCACACCAAAATTCATATATTTCTTACAATCCATCATCCATCCATCAGCCTCTTAACGTCCACTGCTGGACATAGGCCTCTCCAAGAATGGGGGATAGTAATAAGATCCTGCTCGTGACTGTTATTTTCGATTTCACATTATCCACTTTGTGTATAATGTATAGTGCTAAGCATGTCAAATGCTACAAATATATCTAAATAATATCATGAGTGTTAAAAATAGTGTTTTTTCTTGATATGTGTGTGTATATATATTATTTTACAAGTGCAATATATGATCAATAGAGACATTTTAAGTTTGAAAAATCTTTGTAAAACGAGAGCAGTACCCACCTAACCGCTTCGCTTATGACGCGTGCAAAAATATACTATTTTTTAAGTTGGAAAAATACACATGTTTTCAAAATGATAATGCTTTAATGTCGGGTAAGTAGTTTCGGAGATCATCGCTGACCAACAATGTGACACGGGAATGTTATATATAAGAATGATTATATTAGATACCTACATATATAACTTGTGACATAAGAGAATTAGAAGTAAGTAGGTAAGGTACCTATGTAATAAAATAATTTCACATTCTACCATGACAAGTAATAAAAATAATGATTATGTATTATTAGAAGTATTGATACATGTGACTCAATAAAATGTTCTTGAGGTGATAATGAAACTATATGGTATGAATAAAAATTTTGATTTCTACTCCTGTGTGTTTTTGTAAAACTAACACTAGTAGGTAACGTTTTTTTTGTTACGCCAATAAAATATGTTCCTAACCGCACACCCCGTCGTTCAGGGGAACGAACAGGTGGGTTAGTGTGGGGCCTTCACCCACTAAAGAAACCCGCCGTGTACCGTCTCTTTGCCTTTACTGGCGGGCCACCGGAACTATATTACATTCCTTCAGTGGTCCACTAGTAGGTAACCTACCTATAAATGTATCTATTTAACGTAGTGGGCTAATGACTTGAATCTTGAATCGTTCTCATAGAAGACGCTTGCCCAACATTGGAACAGGGTTATGAAAAAACTATTAATTTGTTATACATAGTTTCTATCAATAATATCCAGGACAGTCCAGCTGTTGAATGCGGACTTCACTCCTGAAAACACTAGTTAGTTGTCTGCAATATTGTGAAATCAGTCCCAAAACCAAATTACATTAATCTTAGAGCTATTGGAAGGTTTATCTACGCTACGGCCTACTACTTAAAAGCACTTACTGAAAAGAAACAGGCGCCGGTATCTATCGGAATTTTTATCAAGCAATGATAATGCTGTGTTATATGACGCCTTAGATTTTGATAATAGCAATCTTGATTAAAATGTTTCTGAACATGTATTGTAGTAGGTGTTTGATTATGCCTTTAGATTTATTATTTTTTCAGCCTTATTTCTACAGGGATTATCGAGACTATACACTGTGACTAGAAATTCATGTAATAATAAATAATTCTAAATTGACAAAGCATCTGGGACGGTATTCCATGAGATGTAGGTTCAAATCCTGCTCGCGACTGTTATTTTCGATTTCACATGTTTACACTTTTTGTTAATTTATATAGCTAAGCATGACGATGTCAAATGTGTTTGGCATATTAAAAAATATCAAAAATATTGACAGGACTGTGTCATTATATGGTAAAAATCTTAATTGAAAAAATTAGTTTACCTGGTCGGTATAATCTTTGCAAAAACTTCCGACAGATGGCGCAGGGATCACCCAAGACGCTGAATAAATAAAAAAAAATGGCAAAGCGTCTGGGATGGTATTTCAGGAGATGCAGGTTTTGCTTGTGACTGTTATTTTCGATTTCACATTTTCACACCTTGTGGTTAACTCATGTGTTTTTTTTTATACGTGGGACACTCAGAAAATTTTGAGAAACTAAAAAACTAACTTCTTTGGATAAAATATTTTAATTAAATCTTTTCAAAGAACTTTCCACCGGCCTATATACAAAGTTTCATGTGTCTGAACCAATTTACGAAAGATTTTTTCCAGTCCGCCGCAGAAACCTCTTCCACGGCCTTCTCGAACGCTGCTAGCGCGTCTTCCGGCGATGAAAACTGTATCCCTTCCAGCCGATTTTTTATTTTAGGGAATAAAAAGATTTCACACGGTGCCAGATCAGGAGTGTAAGGAAGGTGCCTCAAGACTCTGACTCGTGTGGTGTTCAGGAAGTCCCTCGTTTTGAGCGCTGAGTGCGCGGGCGCGTTGTCATGGTGAAACAGTACCCCGCGGAGCCCGGTGTTCGGTCGCTTGTTGCTTATTGCAGATAAAACTTCTGACAGGCATTTTGTGGTATACCGTTCGGCGTTGATGCTGTTTTGTCTCGTAATGGAATTAAAACCAGATACCCCGTCAAAGTGAAGAAACTAGCTATCAAAATTTTCCCTACGCTTCTCGATCGCTTCACTTTCGTAGGCGTTGGTTCGTTTTGAAAAAGCCAAACTGTCGATTGACGCATTGTTTCTGGATAGTATTGATAAATCTAGGATTCGTTACTTGTCACAACGTCGTGAATGCGCCGAGACGAGCCTGCTTCAAATTTTTGTATCAAATCAGGGCACCACTCCACATGGGCCTGTTTCTGAGCTTCGGTGAGGTTGTGCGGCACCCAGCACGAAACTATAGAAACTTGTGAATGCTTCCCGAAACAATCTGCAGTGTATGCTGAATCTCTTCGTATGTAATTCGCCTGTTTTCTTATATTTTTTTTTACTGCCAGCACACTTTCTTCCGTGATAGCTGGCATAGGACGACCGCACCTTTGTTCATCGCCCAAAGCAGAGCGACCGCGCTTGAACTCACTATGCCAACGGTAGATGATTGCTTTTGAAGGTCCTTCATCCATAAAAGCCATTTGAAGTCGATCAAATGACTCATCAGGTTATGGGCCACATTTAAAATCGTAGAAAATCATCGCACGAAAATGTTTTTCTCAAAATTTTTACTTTTAAAATACCAAATTTTTCAAAATAATTACAAGTGGCCAGTGCATTACACAAAAAAAAAAAAAATTTGCAAATCTTTCTGCTTGGCCTGGTAAATTTTCAACTCAACTATAGGGTAAATAGGTCAACTATAGGTTTGACACAAGTACCTACCCATGCCGTGTGGGGCCGGCTTTAGAATTGTCCCACCCCTCTCCATCCATGGGAGTCGTACGAGCCGACTGAGGGAATACCAGGGGAGTGGGCAGCAGCACTCCCTCGAATATTAACAACATCCACTGCGATCGCCAACCCGCCTGCCAAGCGTGGCGATTACGGCACTATCCCCCATATGAGCGAAACACATGTTGTGGCGTTCTCTTGGGGAGGCCTATGTCCGGCAGTGGACTTCGAAAGGCTGATGGATGGATGGACCTACCCATGGGGCGGATTAAAACGCTCCTTTGTATTTTTTTTAAATAGGGGTTTTGTTGCTTTAAGAAACCAAATGGATCACAATTATATGAATTAGTACTCTTTTTTTTATTGCCTATGGTGGCAGGTGAGCCACAGCCCACGTGATGTTAAAGGTAACCGTCACTCATGGACTCTACTATACTGGGAGTATTGTCAAGCCGCTGCTCACCATTTCATCTCACAAATATGAAATGAAAAAATTAACGGCTATCTCTATCTACAACCAAAACACACCGATGTGCTTCAAGGCTGATCACACGGGAGATGGTGGTACCAACCCTCTCAGGCCCGATAACAACTGAGCACTCCCACTTGCAATTCAGCCCTACCATCAGTAATGCAATGGATGATAATTGCTTACCTAATTCTCCTAGTCGTCTCGTACGACACCCGTGGGAAAGAATGGGGTGGTGACACTTGTATTCTTAGTCCGTCACCACACGGTAGTGCTATTTGTTTTTTTTTAAACATTGTTAATAAAAATTGTACATATATCATATTAGTGTCATCTTTTTAGCACTATTTAGGAAGATTCTTGGTTTTCAAAAAAACAAAAAACAGCATCACGCCTGTATTTTGTAGGCAGAGGTGTGTTACACATCCACGACTCGCCAGCTAATGTTTAGGTCCCACGTAATAGGGGGCGAGCCTTGGCCGTGTGGGGCCGGCTTTAGAATTGTCCTACCCCTTCTCCGCCCATGGGAGTCGTAAGAGCTGAATGAGGGAATACCGGGGGAGTGGGCAGCAGCACTCCCTCGAGTATTAACAACGTCCACTGCGGTCGCCAACCCGCCTGCCAAGCGTGGCGATTACGGCATTATCCCCCATATGAGCGAAACAGCAGAGGACTGCTCGTTGTGGCTTTCTCTTGGGTAGGCCTATGTACAACAGTGGACGTCGAAAGGCTGATGGATGGATGGATGGACAATTACCGTCTACCAGGCACATTTCCAAACTCTGAGCTGCTACTAGAATTTTTCTTTTTACGAAAAAGCTCAATAACATTGCCCGACCCGGGGATCGAACCCGAGACCCCATGATCAGCAGTTGCACACACTACCGTTGCACCACCGAGGCAGTTAAGTTAGTTCTTGGTTTTCTCTTAATCTTAATAATGGCTTCACCGTTACGCTACAAGTTGAAACATTAAAGGCTATTGGAAATGGAAGGAGAAACTTTATATGAAAGACTTTGTTCTTTGTACAAATAAATAAAGACGCGCTTCAGTTTTTATGCCTATTCACATGTTATGTGGGGGAAATGATGAATGGCGTGTGTAAGGATTTTTTTGATTTTACATTTTAATGGGGAAAAATAACTGGTGTTTTTATAGGAGAATCTGATTTTTTAACTAAAATTTTAAATATCTTATTATTTAGTTAAATGCTTATGATGTTTTGTCAGAATCAAGCACGTATAGCTGCTGGCACTAGTTAGTACCATTATAAAGCTGTAACAGAGCAATTTCTGTACATTTAAGCTATTTGCGAAATGTGAAATTTAGGTGTCTCTAAACGAACAATATGTTTTTTTTAAAAATAATCTATTTGTTTGCACATGGACTTAAAACTGGTATACATTTTATGTCGTTTATCCATCCATCCATCAGCCTCTTAACGTCCACTGCTGGACATAGGCCTCCCCAAGAATGGAGGATAGTGCCGTAATCGTCACGCTTGGCAGGCGGGTTGGCGATCGTAGTGGATGTTGTTAATACTCGAAGGAGTGCTGCTGCCCACTCCACCGGTATTCCCTCAATCGGCCCTTACGACTCCTATTGGATTCTAAAGCTGGTCAACACGGCAAGTTTATGTGCACTTGTCTTATACTTTATGTCGTTACTATATCGGAAACCTGAAGAATCAGAAACCTAACTTAAAAACTAGTTTTTGTCTCCGTCCGAGCCATCGCAAAGGCTAGTAATGTTATAAAAGTATTGGTATATAAATATAGTATTGGTATAATAATATGGTTATAATCGTTCTTATAAATGAATTTGCTGTTTTCGAATACATTTGATAAAGGGGATATAGAATACGCGGGTATTTTTCACACACACTAGTGTTAATTCCTGATGATGGCAAAAGATGAAAGAGGTAAGAACCGAGTACAATGCCAAACACAAATCGTTCAAGTACAAATCGTGACAGCACTGGAACCGGAATGCGATCATCTTCAAACTATGTTGATTACACTGCAGGACAAATTTATGTGCACTAGTTTTATATTACGAGCGTGAACATTTTGATACTAGCCTTTTGCCAACCTCATAGAACTTAATATATTATGTTTCATGAGGTTGGCAAAACGTGAGTGATGCCCCCTGGTGATGCTAGTAACCTCATAATCCTATATCTAGTGATAGTAACTAAAATTCTGTATAAAGTAATGAATTGTAGCTTGGGTTAATTTCATAAATCTTACCAATTATTCATCATTCTTATATCCCACTCATTTTGTCTCTTGTCCGGGAATATGTACGAGTCATGTATCGTACATGGCACGTGTCTGCGTGTCAGCAGTTTTCCTTCACTTCGCGGGAATTGTAATATTTCAAACCAGTACGCATAATGTTGATACATTCATAAGTAGTAGTACTCATCTACACATTATATTAGCAATAGTTACTAGTGGTAGTGTACAATCAATAGCATTTCAATTAACTATCAGTGGCTAAATCATTTAAACACCCAAGGTGTGTGCGACACATCATAAGCAGCGTATACGGTGTATATTATCTTCATGGAACATATTATACAATATGTACCCTTTGTCATCACATGAACTATTGACGCTATGGGGTCTGGACGAGAAGAGGAATTAGACCTCACTCAGGCCTCGCAACATTACTGTGAAGCGTAGCAAGGGCGGGCGAGGGCGCACGGTGGGTTTTTAGTGGGTGAGAGCCCCACACTAAAAGAAAAAAGGTGTGGCGTGGTTCTAACCCGTTTGTATTCGGCAGTATGTGCGTACTTTAACTTGGTATAACCCTTACCCCCCGTTAGTTTTCTTTTGCAGTGATAATCTGTGCTTAGAGTCGTGCTAAACCGTGGACATAAATTTATCATTTTTTATTTTTTGCATTTACCAAAGCTTAGAGGTTATATAATGTACTTACCATTGAAGTGGTCCACTAATAACGGCGGCGAGACGGCACATGGTAGGTTGTTTTAGTGGATGCATTGCCTGGTATTGGATGGACGGTGGCACTTTGACGAGCACTTCCGCCGTCTTGCGCCAAAGCTCGTCGGCACGGCGTCCGCCCTCGGGCGACTGATGCCGAATTTGGGCGGACCGAGTCTCGCGTGTCGACGACTCTACGCGGGGGTAGTACGGTCAATGGCACTGTACGGCGCGCCCGTGTGGGCGGAGTCCCTGGCCGCTCGCAATAGGGCCCTTCTGTGGCGTCCACAGAGGGTCGTAGCGGTCAGGGCAATACGCGGGTACCGCACGGTCTCGTGCGATGCAGCCTGCGCGTTGGCCGGAACCCCCCCTTGGGATCTGGAGGCGGAAGTGCTCGCCGACGTTTATCGGCGGGCGTCGACGGCGCGGGCGGGGGGCAGCCGCCCCTCGCCAAGCGCAATCTCTGCGTGGCGGGAAGATGCCCGCCGCGCCACCGTCCTAAAGTGGAGGTCTCGGCTGGAGACGCCCCGGGCTGGTCTCTGGACCGTGGGGGCGCTCCAGCCGATCTTGGAAGAATGGGCAGGGCGGCAGCACGGGGTCCTCACCTTCCGGTTGGTGCAGGTTTTGTCGGGGCACGGTTGCTTCGGCAAATACCTGCACACGATCGCTAGGAGGGAGACGACCCCAGGCTGTCACCACTGCGACTGCGGCGAGGACTCGGCGCAGCACACGCTCGAGTCGTGCCCGGCCTGGGATGTGCAGCGCCGGGAACTCGCTGCAGTCATAGGCGTGGACCTGTCGCTGCCGGCCGTTGCGCGAGCGATGGTTGGCAGTGACAGGGCCTGGACCGCGGTCGCCGCCTTCTGCGAGGCTGTCATCTCGCGGAAGGAGGCGGCGGAGAGGGCCCGGGAGGAATCCTCCTTCGCGGACCCGATTCGCCGCCGGCGCGCGGGGCGGCGTGCGCGCGCTTACCTGCGCCTGATGCCGCCCTAGCCGAGGCTGCGGATGGTGGGGTCGGGGAGTACCCTGCCGTCCGCGGAAGCCTACCGCGAAGGTGTGACGCCCAAGTGCGCGGGGCGTCGCACAAGAGAGGGTGCCCGAAGGGGCTGCCGCCTGCGGATCGCGGAGAAACGACGCGGTTCCCGTGATCCGCCGTAGCAAGGGCGGGTGAGGGCGCACGGTGGGTTTTTAGTGGGTGAGAGCCCCACACTACCCCGTTGTCTCCCCGGGCAGCGGGGTGTGCGGTAGGACATTTTTGCCCACCTAAAATAAAAAAAAAAAAAAAAAGTGGATGCATTGCCCTCTAACTACAAGGTGTGTGGTTGTGTACATTTTATCCGGCCTTAACATGCAATAAGCTATTTTTATAGTACATTTTTTACACAGTCTCACGAATATGCTAAGTTGTCAATAAATATAGTATATAATTAGTAGTTAATATGTAAATCATTTCATTAATTATGCTAATGTACCAAAACTTATGTAAAAGATAGTATCTGATACTGAGTTCTGGGATTGTTTTGACATTTAGCCCTTATCTATTTACTCATTTACATAAATATCATAGAGTGTATTATTTTATTTACGAGATTATTTTTAATAACAAAAAATAGACAAAATATGTTCGTATAAATATATGGCCGCTAATCTTGTTTCTTTTAGATTAAAAATTGATATTGCAGTCTGAATTAGATAAGGATTTTAAAAATTATAGCTCTACCTACATAATTCATATACCTATGAGTTATGTAGGTAGTGCATACCTACATAATTCATAGGTATATGAATAGTAGATAGAGTGGCAGCATTTTTTGTTAAACATTAACAATTTCGTACAACTTAACAGGTGAAAACAAAATTATTGAAGTTTATATATTACACGATTAATTTACTAAAGTTGGCTGTATCGAGATTTTACTATAAATATGAAATTAATTTGGTTCTTATTATTTATGATCTTATGTAAATATATAAAACATGCAACATTTATTTAAAAAAACTTTTCCATCAAATTAAAAGGACAGCATTATGGTTTTATATTCGCGTTGTCATAGACATCGCAACGCAAGTATTCAGTAACATGATTTATATTTAAATTATGCATGTTCTTGATAAAAATATAACGAAAATTTACGGAGCAAGATGGTTTATCTGTACATACAATTACCCCTTTTGTGACTATCGTGTACCATGACAGAAATGGAAGATTTAGCCTACGCAAGTAAGGCATACCACTTGCTACGCTCACATCACCATTATTTTAAACTCTTGAAATAAGTAAAAGATGTAGGTAAATATGACTTGTCCTAATCCTAACTATTATAAAATATAAAGCTATAATAGAGTGTGTCTGCATATTTAAGATATTTAAAACAAAAGACTGTATTAGGGTATTTGCTAGTCTCTGAATTATTTTTTATTTTTTTTTGTTTCTCTATTTATTTTTATATATTTTTAAGCGTTTGTAATGCTTAGCTATATAAATTAATACAAAGTGCGAAAATGTAAATTCGAAAATAACAGACACAAACAGTATTTGAAACTGCATATCCTGGAATACCGTCCCAGACTGATGCTTTGCCAATAATTCAGCTCGGGACTGCGAATTTAATACATTTTTAATACATTGATTATGCTACTTAAGTGAACTTTGCAATATTTAAAAAAATAAATAATTATAATACCAACACACAACAAGTGCAAGTAAGTGTACGTCAATTGGATCAATGCAATGTAGTGAATCACGACTTGTAAGCAATATTGCGAACGATGCAAGAATGAATGGGATAAATATTTTAAGATCACTGAATTCTTATTATTGTTAACTCTGGTTTAACATCGTCGTATTTATTTCGAGGTCGTTGATGACCTAGTAAAAATCGCTAACGAAACTTGATTATGATGGCAAAAAATACTAATCCTAAAATAATTAAATTTAAGCCTCTTTAGGTAAAACCTCTTTTTTTGTTAAGGCGGGAATAATGTACCTAACCGCACACCTCATCGTTCGGAGCAAGGAACAGGGTACCTCACCCACTAAATAAACCCGCCGTGTCCCACCTCTCCGCCTGTATTTGCAGACCACTGGAACTATGTGCACATTAATTTAGGTATTGACATTAATTTATTTTATCTTAAACTTAATGTTTTGCATCGATAAAAATGTTTCTCGAATTGAACATTTTAGAATATTTATATTAAACTTACAAAATTCGACTGTTACTTAGAAATTTAAACTACCTGAAAACATGAAACTACGACAAATAAATAGCTTTTAGTATAATCTTGGAAGATTTCTAGTCCAAACTGTAAGCTTTTACAATGTATTTATGTTTTGTGTGTATGTATTATCCTAAAGAGACACAGACAGCAAATCACTTTCAGTTCGCAAGGAGATTGATATAAATAAATAGACAGACTAAAATAATGTTCAATGGGAAGAGACGTTTTTTTGAACTGGGACTACTCTATGTAAATTGTCTGATTTATCAATTGAACTAAATCTACTGTTTTGATCTGTATTTTGCATTTGACATGCTCAGCTATTTAATAATCGAAATATTTGTGAAAGTGGAAAAAGAGAGCTTTACTGCGGGCAGGATATGAACCTGCGTCCCATCCAATTCGGGGAAGTTACCGCTAAGCTATCGCCTCCGGAGTTCGGATCCCGCTAGCAGTAAAGCTGTCCTTTTCCACTTTCACAAATAATTTGTTCTTTATCAGATTTTTTAGTATTAATAACAAAGGTAACAAAATTATACCGGTATATTTGATGAGTGATTGAAGCAATAGATACATATCTAATACTATCGTTGTACAAATAATTAAATCATATAGTTCACACTTAGTAATGAGAGTAAAGCCCCTGGCAATAATTTGTAAGTGACATTAAAAGTATGAGAACTCTAAGACCTTTTAAAAGTATTGCTATGACATCCATCGATTCGTCACTCACATCAAGCGAACAGTGCAATATCTATAATCGATTAGTCATAACACTTTAGCGGGATCGATGGATCTTAATTGTTCAATTGCGTTCACAGTATTCTTTTGCTATCAACTTATATTTGCACTGAAAGTTGCGTTATTTCTAATATATTTCAAAACATTTACATCTATAGTTACCGATCGGAAATTTTTTGACGGACTTCTTTGATTTCGTAATACCCCTTCACTGATTCGATGCACATAGTTGGTGTATATCTTTTAGATGATATAATTAAGTATGGATACCAAATTGAATACGGAACACTATAATAAGTAGAGATATAAGTGTTTGTTATGTTAGATTTATCTGCTCAAAGCTTATGGAACTGTTATTATGGTACTTTTAAATGGCGAAGAAGAGCTATCATACAATATTTTTTATGGTCTAAAAGAAATTTCACTGTGAATTAGTAAGTTGATTAATTTGAAACAAATTTCGGTTTTCTTTGGAGTTTAAAAAATATAAAAATGGCTCAAAACGAAAAATCCCATTGAAGATTTAATATAAGGTTGTGTATACCACTTCTTCAAGTAGGTCGTCGTTGTTGTACAGTTGCAGTTCAAACGATTGGTTAGGTTAAGCAATATTCGCTCTGCTGGCAATCAGATGGGTGACAAAACAGTGACACTGATTTATGGGTACCTGATCTCCTCCACTCATCAGCCTTTCATCGTCCACTGCTGGACATAGGCCTCTCCAAAATGGGGTTTTTACCATAATCGCCACGCTTGGCAGGCAGGTTGGCGATCGCAGTGGATTTTTTTAGTACACAGGGGAACGCTGCTGCCCGGTCCCCCGGTAATCCCTTAGTCGGCTTTTACGACTCCCATAGAAAGACACGGGGTGGGGCTATTTTTGGCTTTAGAATTGTCCCACCCCTCTCCACCCATGGGAGTCGTAAGAGCCGACTGAGGGAATACCGAGGAAGTGGGCAGCAGCACTCCTTCGAGCATTAACAACATCCACTGCGATCGCCAACCCGCCTGCCGAGCGTGGCGATTACGGCACTATCCCCCATTCTTGGGGAGGCCTATGTCCAGCAGTGGACGTTAAAGGGCTGATGGATGGATGGAATATCCATTCAAGCGTTTGCTAAATTAATAGGAATTTTTAAAAATATATGTACTAACTGTTTAGATATTTTTAGCATTTGACATGCTTAGCACTATACATTAAACATGTTTTTAATGTATACTAACTGTGTTCATAACAATTTTAGTACTTTACCAGCCTTTGCCCGCAAGCAAAGCTTGTTTGTATATTATATCTCAGGTTCCCGTTATACTCGTAGTACCTAGCGGTATATTATAGTAGCTATCAAAATGCATCAATACCTATACAGTAGTTTTTGCGTGATGTGCAAAAAAACAAACAGACAAAAATATTGTTATTATTGAGAACAACGGAAACGTTGGAATGGCATTATATTCACATTTATGATGCCTGTATTGCCCATGAAGTACATTTTTCTCCGTCATAAATATAAATTTTGATAGCAGTTCTGGTAGTCAATCGTACGTAACTAGAAGGCACTTCCTCCAATTCCCTTCCTACTATCAAACACATAAAGAACTTAGTACACTGAACAAAATGTATTATTCAATATAGATCATAGAAAATTAAAATTTGTGGCAAATGTACAAATATTTTTTTTTATTTTTGTCATCTGATAATTACTTTAACAGTGTGGCGTTTAAAACCGTAAGTATAAATATAGCTTTTGCCAGTGGCTCCGCCGCAGCCAAAAGCTAGCTTTTAGGTTATATCTGAGGCTCTGGATATGGTAACAGAATAAAATATATTATAGCAGTTATTACGAGTTATAAAAAAAAGTTTCTTCAAAATCAGTACAGTAGTTTTTGCGTGGAGACCAAACAAACTAACAGATAAACAATTTTTTTTTTATAAGCATTGTTTTGTGTCCAGACTAAATATAGCGTATGTTGTTACAGTATAAAAGCGTAATAAACAAACAAACGCACTTACGAATTTTGAATACTAATAAGGAAATCTTTAACAAAATAATTTCTGTGTAACTAGTTCCTTAAATTGTCTGTTATTGAGGCGCTGTGTTTCCCAAAGCAATTACGGCGATACAAACTAATCAAACGTGCCTTCTACCAATCTACTACCAATCATCTACTCTTTGCTAAAGCTCAAAGGAGCATTATATTGTGAAGGCACAAGGGTTATTGTTTTAGAAATAAATCATTGTTATAAAACGGATGTTGTTAGATAATTGGACAAATTGGCTTAAATGGAAGAGATTTTATCTGCATCTATCGGTAAATGACGGAACAATGCGAGTAAATTGTAGGATTTTAATCTGATAAATGAATGTTTCTCTAAGCAGTTCTTCATGTCACAATTATGTAGTACAGTATATTTTATTGAAAGGTATGACGAAACAAGAAAGGTATTATAGAGTTTAATATGTATTGGCATAGAAAAGAAACTTTTACTAATGGTAGGTATTTATCAAATTTACTATACGTCAGTTATTTTAAAAATAATGTAGTGTAATATTGTTTCAGTTTTATCGGTGGTTTCATTAGTTTTTATAAATTAAATAAAAGCTATCAAATCTATTAATAATCCTTCTTATCTTAAAAATGCATCTTACTTAGTGGTTTTTTTAAGATATGAATCTTAGTGGAAATAATGCATCTTAATGGAATTTCTTAACATATTTTGTAATCTCAACCACATTGCAAGAATATTTAATTCCAATTTGAATTTGATGAATGTACATAAATCAAAAGAAATTAATAGTTCTAGTTAAGTTAAAAAAAAAGTTTTGAAAAGCACGAGTCAATCTCGCATGTCGAGGATTCCGTACATGATTAGGTATATTATGTTGATAAATTCCATAAGCTTTTGATCTATATTTTTTAGCATTTGACTGTCTCCACGACCAACGCCATCTATCGGAATGCATTTCCATCCATCAATCAGCCTTTCGACGTCTTCTGCTGGACATAGGTCTCCCCAAAGGGGGATAGTGCCGTAATCGCCACGCTTGGCAGGCGGGTTGGCGATCGCAGTGGATGTTGTTAATGCTCGAGGGAGTGCTGCTGCCCACTCCTCCGATATTCCCTCAGTCGGCTCTTACGACTCCCATGGGTAAAGAGGGGTGGGACAGTTTTAAAGCCGGCCCCACACGGTACTTACATGCATTAATCCAATATAGTAAGTTTAAAGTATCGGAGCATGTCAAATGCTAAAAAATATAGATCAAAAATGTGGCAGGGCTGGATACCAAGTGGGAGTACTCACTTGGTATCGAGCCCGAGCTGGTTGGTACCACCATCTCCTGTGTGATTGGCCATCGTTGCGTTTTGGCTGTAGCAGGAGATAGCCGTTTATTCTTTGTACAATTACCATTTACCATCAGATGAGCCGTGGCCACTACAAGCAGAAAAAAAAAACTTTCTTAGATAAAATCTTTGCTTATGCAATCCTTAATCCTCCCTTTAATCAACTATATTCATATTATGAGTTATGAATGCAGATCACTTCAACAAACTAGACCTCCTTCGCAATAACCGCATTCGATTCATTTTTAATCTTCGTAAGTATGACCACGTCTTTGCTTATCGTTCTCGTCTCAAACTCTTACCTATCCGTGAACGCAGAAATATGCGAGCACTCACATTATTATATATCTATTTGAAACCTCATTTCCAATACCTATATTCAAGTCATGATAGGAACTTGCGCTCCACAAATAATCCACTTATTCTTCGTCCTCGCTCTACAGGGGGCCTAGCCAAGTTGCATTCTATGATCGCTAACGCTAATAGAAAACTATTTAAACGTATGGGAATTTGACATGTTTAACCACAGACAAAGAATCTATATTTATCTAAGTCTTTAACAATATCTATAACGCTAAGTCACGTGATTTAACGTTAGAGATGTCAAATTTCCATACATTTTAATAGTTTTCTATTAGCGTTAGCGATCATAGAATGCAACTTGGCTAGACCCACTGATTTCGTTACTTAAGTCGACCACATTTATTTCACAGAATAGTATAGGTAATTTCATAAAATAATTTAGGTAACCTATATTAGAATGACTTTTAATCACTATTAAAAAAATCAAACACAAAGTGGAAAACGTGAAATCGAAAATAACAGTCACGAGCAGGACTCGAACCCGCATCTCCCGGACACCATCCAGATGCTTTGCCAATTCAGCCATCGTGACAACTGCTCTCGATTGCTAATCTCAATAACACATTCATACTTAACGTTCTGGGTGACGCCTGCGCCATCTGCCGGAAGTATTAACATACATTGTACTGACCAGGTAAACTTAATATTACAATTAAGATTTTTACCTAATAATGACGCAGTCCTATAAATATTTAGAATTTTTTATACATATCTCTAGCATTTGACATGCTTAGCCATACACATCAAATACAAAGTGGAAAACGTGAAATCGAAAATAACAGTCACGAGCAGGACTCGAACCCGCATCTCCCGGACACCGTCCAGATGCTTTGCCAATTCAGCCATCGTGACAACTGCTCTCGACTGCTAATCTCGATAACACATTCATACTTAACGTCCTGGGTGACGCTTGCGCCATCTGCCGGAAGTATTTACATACATTATACCGACCAGGTAGTAAACTTAATTTTACAATGAAGATTTTTACCATATAATGACGCATTAAACACAAAGTGAAAAATGTGAAATCGCAAATAACAGTCACGAGCAGGATTTGAACCTGCAACTCCTGGATACCGTCCAGATGCTTTGCCAATTCAGCCATCGTGACCCTTGCTCCTGACTGCTAATTTCGATAACACATTCATACTTAACGTCTTTGGGTGACACCTGCACCATCTGTCGGAAGTATTTTCATACATTATACCGACCAGGTAAACTTAATTTTACAATTAATATTTTACCTAATAATGACGCAAACCCTATAAATATTTAAATATTTTTTTATATATATTTTTAGTATTTGACATGCTTGGCAACATACATCCAAGGTATACAGACCAGGTAGTAAACTTAATTTTACAATGAAGATTTTTACCATATAATGACGCATTAAACACAAAGTGAAAAATGTGAAATCGAAAATATCAGTCACGAGCAGGATTTGAACCTGCATCTCCTGGATACCGTCCAGATGCTTTGCCAATTCAGCCATCGTGACCCTTGCATATATATTTTTAACATGTCAAATGCTAAAAATATATATAAAAAATATCTTAATAATGACGTAGCCTTATAACAAAAAAATATTAATTTTACTGATACCTAGTTATATATGGGGCTGGCTGAACGCATTCGTAACGATGACGTAAGAGAGCGAGTAGGTATGAAAGAGAGTATTAGGCAGACTATTAAGTTAGCTATTAGGTATCTATTCTGTGGTATTGGTGTAAAGATGCGAATCACCTACCTAGAACAAATCGGTCATGTATTGAAGGAAGGTGGAGTCAGGAGTCTCCAAAACTGGCGAGCGTGCGTGAAGAGAATTATGAATGTTGAGGAAGCGAGAGATGTATGCAAGAATAGAGCCTCTTGGCACTCCGTGCTCTCTGCCTAGCCCGCAAGGGAAATGGCATGATGATATGTATGTATGTATGTATGATACCTAGATAATTATATCAGCGGACATAAAGCATGTGATATTAATGAAATATGCATTGCGAGATTTCATCATTAGAGTACTTTATTAATCCAATTAAATCACAGAAAATATTAACATACATAAGTTTTCATCTCTTCATTGACGTACAACATTTTTTATTTGTCTTATCTGTTAAATTGACTACTTGCTAGAAATCCATATGTTATAACAAGCAAACTTTAATAAATTTGTTTAACTATTTTTTTGATCAAGGACTATTAAATGAAATAAATACAAAATTTAAGTAATAGTTTGTTGTCGTAGAAATATCTATCTATACTATTATAAAGCTGTAACAGAGCTGTGTCTGTACATTTAAGATATTTGAGAAAAAATTACTGTAATAAAAATGGCTGTATAGGCGTGTCTAAACACAAAACAATTTTTTTTAGATTTTTGTCTGTTTGTCTGTTTATGTTTGTTTGTCTGTTTGTTTGTTCACACATCAAACAAAAACTACTGAACGAATTTTGATGCAACTTTTTTTATTTGAAAGGCCTTGATTACATTTAAAAACTGGTATACATTTTAATCCTGCTACTATATCGAGAACCTGAGATAAATATAACCGTAAAACTAGCTTTTGGCTGCGGCGAAGCCGCGGGCAAAGGTTAGTAGTAGTGTATATATTTTCGAAAATAGAATTTTAAGCCAGTAAATGGCATATTAAATTAATTATCCAAATATTAGAACTAATAATTTTCAGAAACTTCCAGGCAACTACACTGCCAAAATTCACACTAGCCGTCCTTCATTGAAAAAAATGTAGTGAAGTTTTCGAAAGGGGACCAGACAGATTCGTCGCTGCATTACATCGGGCTGATATTTAAATAACACAAGTTAACATTGGTCCAGTATAAGCTGGGTTGCCCTTGATCTTTAATATTGCCTCCCAACGCTTCCGACGAACGACAATAATAGACTCATGATATACGACTGTCCGATTGGACGTACTGAATTAATGTATCACATTCTCACACTTACATTGAGCAATCATCTATTTATTAAAATATATTTATGAAAATTTTATAATTAGGTACTTAGATGGTGAGATATAGGGTTGAATGTTGGTTAATTGCTTTAAATTTTCCTACTTGGTTATCTAAAATGAATTATTTTTATGTTAATTTTGAATAATAGCTTTCCAATGGTAATATAATAATTAGAATCGCTTCAGTAGTTTCAGTGTTTATCTAGGTATTAGAAAAATTTGTCCGTGTGGTGATGGACTAAGAATACAAGTGTCACCACGCCATTCATTCCCGCGCGTGTCGTATAAGGCGACTAAGGGAAGTAAGCAATTATCACCCATTGCATTACTGGTGGTAGGGCTGGATACCAAGTGGGAGTACTCACTAATGCTATCGGGCCCGAACGGGTCGTAGCAGCAGATAGCCGTTTATTATTTATTTTCATATCTGAGAAATGAAGTACTTGACAATACTCTCAGTATAATTGAGTCCATGAGCGACGGTTACACTTTACCATCAGTGGCTTGTCAGCCATCATATGCATTAAAAAAAAAGCATATAGATGTACCTATATCTCTTACCAAAAGTAGCACAGTGTGTGAAAGAAAATAAAACATCTAAGTTTATAGAAACATGTCTGACCATTATGTAGCACAATAGATCATAGGTACATATATATTTCTACTATGAATGTCCAAAATTGAAACAAATATGTGCTAATAAAAAAATAAGACAGGCAAAGTAGTGCCGTAATTTACATTACTAGGAAATCGACAGGCGTTCTCAGATTCACTAGGTAATTGGCATAAAAGTTTCCACTATACTTGAAACCTAACACTTAGCAAACTCATAGTGCTGGCGTGACTCAGTTGGTAATTATTTATTTATTTACTTAATACTATAATAATAATATATGTATAATAATGTAAATTGGTGCCGTGTGGGCTTTAGAATTGTCCCATCCCTCTCTACCCACGGGAGTCGTAAGAGCCGACTGAGGGAATACCGCGGGAGTAGGCAGCAGCACTCCCTCGAGTATTAACAACATCCACTGCAATCGCCAACCCGCCTGCCAAGCGTAGCGATTACGGCATTATCCCCCATGACGGGACCGCTCGTTGTGGCGTTCTATTGGGGAGGCCTATGTCCAGCAGTGGACGTTAAAAAGCTGGTGGATAGATGGATGGATGGATGAATAATGTAAATTTGGATAAATTTCTAACCCAGTTCATGTTCAAACAAACAGATTAAAGCAAAACTTCTCTTAAGCTTTATTTGTATAGAATCTTGATATTTCCATTTTTAGCGTTTAAAATGCTAAAAATTAATATTTGTGAAAGTGGAAAAATAGAAATTTAAAGATAGCAGGTTCCATCCCACCCTTTCTTATGATTGAAATGTGTGCACCGATATATGGCGTGGGTCTTAAAAGAAATCTAAAAATAATTGTGAAGTGGAGATTGGAAGTCCCCATGTGAAGTGTAGAGTGGCTGCGATAGCTTAGTGGACCAGGGCAGTTCCCGGATTATCCCCTATCCAGGTTGCAAACATACCCAGTAAATTTCTCTTTTTCCATTTGCACAAATAATTTGTTCTGATATTTGTATTACTCTGTGTTTGTTTTGTTTTGGTTTTCTTTAATTGTTTTCATGAAACGTAAATTGCACTAATTATATTATGCCTATTTGTATGTTTCTGTAACATTCAATAACAGGATGTGGATAAGGATCTTCTACATATGAGTAACTAGATGCCATTTAAAACTTCGTTAAATACTTTTATCTATATAACCTTAAGCTAGTATAAATCCGGGTCACGGATTTATTAAACCGCGAATATTGCTATGTTTTGTAACATTTTTGAATCAAGTTTTCAGGAACACAAAAGCAAAATTTCTTTACGTTAAGATTAACGACTAATTAAGTGTAGTTCATTTAATTAGTAGTATTTAATGTTAACCAAATAATTCCACTAATATAATATTATTTGGAAAATTCCTACGACTATTTATGGCAAGTACAAGTGAGTGAGGTATTGCACTAACCTGTTTACTATATAGGGGATATACGTTAACTTAGCAATTAAACAAATTTGCAAATTATTTGGTCAGTGAAGTATAGGGGACCAATTTTCCTCTCTCTATGCAGGAGTATCGCAGAGAGTGGAGTATACAACATAATATCAACAGCAAAAGAAGAGGTGTTCTCTTTGGAGAAAACGTTTTATGGCCGATAAAATAAATAAAACAATAACAATCGGCCACAAATCACTTACAAAATACAGCGAATATCTATTACACAACAGTTTAATCTCAGCATAACGAATTGTCAAATCCAGATTTATAGCCAAAACGGCTTTCATAAAAATGAATAGATACTGTTTGACCAAGATTTATGAAATACATAGCATCAATGGAATACTAAAACATTATAGTTTTAAGAGGCTACAATTAATTAAAATCATAAATGTAAGTAGTTTTATGTACTTCTATAACGCTTGGCATATTACACACGGATGTGGCATGATATTTTATTTATTGTTTTATTACAAATGAACTAGAACTATTTAGCTGGGGCTGGTAAGATTTTATAAGCAAATGAGTATTATTATTAAGATTTTTTTTTTATATTTATATAGGTATATAAAAGAATAGTGACTGAATGACTGACATATCAACGCACAACCCAAAATGATATTGTAGGTACTAAGAAATATTTTACGCAAATCCCATCCAAAATGGTTTTTTATAACTATGATGCGAGAGATACCGCGGGTAATGCGCTAGTTTAGGATATATGAAAACATTTAGACAATCTTGTAATTATGGAAGTACTTCTACAGGCAAAACTTGTAGACATAGATGGCGCGTCGTTGACTTTCGTTCCTATATAATATATTTTCTGTATCGGGTGCTACGAGATTGATTCCATACGTGACGTGTTTGTATGATCCATTAGTTGTTAAGTTGTAAAACCATTTACTGCAAAGACAATGGTATCGAATTCGATTTCCTAATCCAAGGTTAGAGCACACACCTCTGATTCTCACGAGATTTTTTTAGAATATTGTGTTCATTTGCTAACAAACTAACACTGCCAGGTGAAGGAAAACATTCTGACGAAACCTGCATGCCTGAGAGATTTTCTCTGGTGGACTACGGCCTGAATCCCGAGGAAACCCGTGCCAAAAATGGGACAAAAATGGGAAGAAAAAAATAGTTGTTCTAAATCTGAATTGTGTTGCTGAAATATCCTTAAATCGAATGGTTGAAGCATAGTCTAATAAATATGGAGAAAAATGATCTCGCTTACCTTAGTCGCATCTTACGACATATTCTGATTAAAAAAAAAATGGAAAATTGTATTAAACCATAATACACGGATAGATTTTTTTTGCTTTACATATCTACCTATGTTATAGTCTGTTTGAGTTTAATGCTGTTCTTTCTTTATGACGCCTTACATCCCGATCCTGTGCTACCAGTAATTATCTCCATTATCACACTATTTGGCTGATAAATTTCTGTATCCCTTTGGTGGACCCAAAACTCTCAACTATTATCGTGATAGTTACCTTAGTTATCCATCATATCGTACTACGTACTGTCCTAACAATGTTTTCTTTAATAAAGTAGTGTAATTAACTATATATTCATAATAATAATTTATATAAGTTCTTTATAATGCATATATAACTATGCTGTGTTTTTTGTTACAATGTCTTATAAAAAGTATAATAAATGATTATGCTAGATTGCAATATTCACATAATTGATAGAGTAGATAAAATTAAATTAAATCAATTAAAATACTCTAGTTCCAGCACATATTTATATAGTACTAGCCTTTGCCAGCGGCTTCGCCGCAGCCAACAGCAAATTTTTCGGTTATATCTCAGGTTTCCGATATAGTACCGGGATGAAATGTCTACCAGTTTTTAAGTCAAATCAAGCCTTTCAAATAAAAAAAGTTGCATCAAAATCCGTTCAGTAGTTTTTGTGCGATGCGCGAACAAACAAACAGACAAACAGACAAAGATTCTAAAAAAATGTTTTGTGTTTAGACACGCCTATATAGCCTATTACAGTATTTTTTTCTTAAATATCTTGAATGTACAGACACAGCTCTGTTACAGTTTTATAATAGCATAGAAGATAAGATTTTGCCCATGACTTCATCCATTCATTCGACAGTATAAATATTTTTAGTTGAAACATTGTGTATTATTTTCATTAATAGGAAATTATTGGAGTATGATGTTTGGACTAGTACCAAATACAGGTAACTTGTTGTCTATTCTAATTTACCAAGAAGAATCTCAATTATATTAATGTAGGGGAAGATATTTAGGTTTCCTCTCTACTTATTTTTGATACTCCGTGCACAAAAATAAACGTTTTCAGGTTTTGCTTAATCCTGGGTCATAATAAGCACGCAATAACCACTGCGACTGGGACACAATGCTTACTATGTGCTTCTGAGGTTGCAAAGTCAGCGACCCTTGGTCAGTAATCCGCAATGTGTCTGCTAAGCTTGATTCCTAAAGGTGAACTTGAGAATTAGGTACTAACATTTTGTAAATTGTCAGAGGGTCTGTGAAGACATCATAGTGAAGGTATTTTCTTCATGGAATCCTAAGTATCCTACAAATGTGAAAATAATAATTTCCTACAATTTTAATAAAATGTAATTCTGCAAAGAATAAGATATATCTTTTTTAAGTACTATTATCTACTTGTTCGTTATGATGAAATATTTTTAATAAAAGGATTGTTGTTTTGATGATAAATAATAATCTAATACAAAGTCAAATATAGCTTACTAGATAACCCGACCTATGTAAAATATAGTAAAATCGCCACGCTTGGCAGGCGGGTTGGCGATCGCAGTGGATGTTGTTAATACTCGAGGGAGTGCTGCTGCCCACTCCCGCGGTATTCCCTCAGTCGGCTCTTACGACTCCCGTGAGTAGAGAGGGATGGGACAATTCTAAAGCCAGCCCCACACGGCAAGCTAGCTAAAAAAAAGCGGCTCATAACTATAAATATAATACCTATATGTGTCAGGTTAATATTTATAGTTATTTACGTAATTAAATTAGTTTTAATTCTTAGAGTGTCCCCCGGTATTTTTGCCCACCTACCCATATATTACGTTTAAAGTGTTTAATATTAATAATAAGTAAACGGTTAATAATAATTTGACGACAACCTGCACTAAGGAATAATCTTTGTCATACGAAGGACTTTACAAAAATAACATTTAACAGACAGAAAGTATACACAGTCTGAATAACCATTTGTGAATCAGAGATAAAAAAACATAGATCAGACACAAATTACACACAAAGTCCATTGTGGACACAAATAATTGTCCTATGTGGGAATCGAACACACAGTACCCAGCAAGGGAGATATGTACGATGTATTGTGAAATAAATAAATATGATTTAACTACTCTGCCATCTTTGCGTGGGCCAGTACCAGAACTCGAGAACTCGACATTAGATTAACATAACAGAGGCAGCATTTTAAACACCGAGAAATATAGCGCTCATAACTCGGATCGTGTATACATCGACCATGAGCAGTGATCGATGGCAGATGAGTCTTCAATTAAAGTGTAATCCCGTCCTGAACGTGCATGAATAGGGCTACCGGTAATATATCACCGTACAATTGTATTCTATGTGAGACCATGAACGCTAACACTTGTTTATATTATGACCATGGATGCTTTATGGTTCACGATTAAGATATAGAAAGATATTGCATTAAAGCTGTTGACAGGATGATTTGTGTTATTGTGTTTGAATGTAAAATATTATTGCGTTAATCTTTCGAGATGGGCTTTACAAATATTTATTACAACTAATATCCGCGATTATGGTATTAATTATAACATCTGCCTTTGATCGATATATCGATCAAGGTTCGTAATGTGCATCTCAAGGTTTAATTGCCTCTTCGTCTTATTTAATGAAGGTAGTGGAACAGTTCCGTAATTGAGTACACAAAATATGAGTAGCCTTTAAATATAATACTTAATGTTAAGCAATCCATGTTAAAATCTTTGTCAAGTCATCGTTTAGTACGTGTAGTGATGGACTAATGCAATATCACCATCGTATTTAACGCTGAGACTAATAAGGGAATAGAAAATTGCATATGGAGAGAACGAAACGAAATGGCACAGGTGTTAAGTCGACCTTATTCTCTCTTTTCTCTTAAGCATGGACCACTGAAGCAATGTAACACAGGTGCAGTAGTCCGTGAATACAGGCCGAGAGACGGCACACGGCGGATTTATTTAATGGGTGAGGGCCCCACCTTACCCTGTTCGTTACCTCGAGCGGAGAAGTGTGCGGTTAGTTACAATTTCAATTCGCCTTATTAAAAAAATGGATCGACAAATGCTAAGGCTCTGCTGGACTTGTTATTGTCAAATTTACAATTGGAGATTACCACTTACCATCAGGTGGAAGTTTGTGCGTCTTAGATATTGTTACCATCACTAAACTGATTAAAACACTAATTTATTAGACTATTATATAAGGAAACCGTAATCGCGGTAAGCTGACCTTTTGAAAATAATATGATTATTTTGCTCGTTATAGAAAATATAATGCTTATTGGACATAAAATAAAATATTATATATATAAATGAGGAAATTATACGGTTATCGCTTTGAAAAGGCATTTATGATATTTACTAATGAAGTAATTGGAAAATTAATAGCGGTGATAAGTTTTATTTTACAAATAATATCCAATATGATAATAAATACAAACATGTATTATACCTAGGTATCTTATATTCTTAGTTTATTAAAATTTTATAAAATCGTGTATATTTATACATACCTACACATTGCCTATATACATATTACATATTGTATACAGTGGCAAAATAGCTAGTATGTGTTGTAAACTAGTAATCGCCGCTTACAGAGTCAATGATTTTTCGAAGGGATATTGAAATGCGTGTGCATAGCTGTCTAGCTATCCAGTGGGTCTAGCCAAGTTGCATTCTATGATCGCTAACGTTAATAGAAAACTATTAAAATGTATGGAAATTTGACATCTCTAACGTTAAGTCACATGACTTAGCGTTATAGATATTGTTGAAGACTTAGATAAATATAGGTTCTTTATCTATGGTCAAAGATTAAACACAAAGTGAAAAATGTGAAATCGAAAATGATCTGGACGGTATCCAGGAGATGCAGGTTCGAATCCTGCTCGTGACTGTTATTTTAGATTTCACATTTTTCACTTTGTGTTTAATGTATGTTGCTAAGCATGTCAAATGCTAAAAATATATATAAAAATATCTAAATATGGTCAAAGATGTCAAATTCCCATACATTTAAATAGTTTTCCAAAAGCGTTAGCGATCATAGAATGAAACTTGGCTAGACCTACACGTAGTATAGATTGCTTGGTTCTTGTGAAATATTATACCAGTACGCTATGTTTTAATTCAGGAAATTTAAAAGACGTAATACTTTTATGAACGAGAGTGACCGACATAGCCCGCCAGGTTGCCATGCTGAAGTGGCAATGGGCAGACCACATCGCTCGAACCGATAACCGTTGGGGACGAAAGGTTGTCGAGTGGCGACCACGTATCGGACGGCGCAGCGTAGGACGGCCCCCCACCAGATGGACCGACAATCTGGTCAAAGCTGCGGGGAGCCGTTGGATGCGGTCGGCACAGGACCACTCGTTGTGGCGTTCTCTTGGGGAGGCCTATGTCCAGCAGTGGACGTTGAAAGGCTGATGGATGGATGGATGGATGGAATACTTTTATATCGACACTAGCCTTTGCCAGCGGCTCCGCCGCAGCCAAATGCTAGTTTTTAGGTTATATCTCAGATTCTAATAGCGGGATAAAATGTATACCAGTTTTTAAGTCTAATCAAGAACTACCAAATAAAAAAAGTTGCATCTAAAAGATCCGTACAGTAGTTATTGCGTGATGCGCGAAAGAACAAATAGACAAACAGACAAAAAATCTATAAAAAAAAAGGTTTTGCTTTTAAACGTGCCTAAACCTAATACATTCTGTCAAGAAAGTATTGGGAATGGATGATTTGTTTATGGTTTCAAATTGAAATTTTTGTTTTATTTTTGTTGTCGTTAGATTGGCACAGCTCTTATCCATTTTGGCGCGGAGTTTGAGTTGCATCTGTTATTTGTATTAAATACAGTGCTGTTTTTAGTTATATCATATCTAGTGTGTATTGCGAATTTCATAATGGACAAAAACATCAAACAAAGAGTTTGTCTTAAATTTTGCATCGCCAATGGAATTTCGTGTTCGGAGTCACTGAAAAGGCTTACGGTGAATTGACTTGATCAAAAACACTTGCTTATGAGTGGTACAAAGCGTTTAAAAGCGGTCGAGATGTGATGGAAGATTTGCCGCGCTCTGATAGGCCATCAACGTCTGCAACTGAAGTTAACATTGCAAATGTGAAGGAAATAGTGACTGAAAATCCTTATTCAACTTTGAGAGAGATAGCCGCCGAACTTTCTGTGTCTCACGATTCGATCCGCACCATTTTAAATAATCACTTGGGTATGAAACATGTTCCCGCTCGGCTAGTCCCAAAAGACCTGAATTTTCTCCAAAAACTCAATCGCATGAGCAACCACCTTATTCACCAGACATGGCTCCAGCCGACTTCTTTCTTTTTCCTAAACTCAAATTACCACTTCGTGGCACCCGTTTTCAATCGGTAGAAGACATAAAGAATTGGCGGCGAGAACTGAACTCAATTCCGGAAACAGCGTTTATAAAATGTTTTGATGATTGGATTATTCGTTGGCGTAAGTCTATCATTTCTGAAGGAGCATACTTTGAAGGTGATAAAATAAATTTGTATGAATAACAAAAAAATTGCGTATTATTTTCCTGGTACTTTCTTGACAGAGTAGTACATTATTTTTTTACAAATATCTTAAGTGTACAGACACTGCTCTGTTACAGCTATATAATAGTTAGGACAAAAAGGTTGATTACGAAGTAGTTTTTCTCCATGACTAATAATAAAATATACCTAAAAGAAAAGTGGTACATCTAATGCACCCATGTACTACTGGTGTCTGAGGTCAAATATCTGTTATATACCTACATTCATTTTAACACTGCATTTCGTTATTATTAATGCGAATAAATCTTTGTATTTTGAGTTCCCTGCCTAGTACCTATCAACTATTAACATGATTGTGATATGTTGATGAGGCTGTCGCATAACAGCGGCATAATTGCGCTGGATGGCCTTCATAGGTAGACCAGTTTTTATACGGACCAAGTAGGTACTGCATCAGGTATGATTATAAATTACTGATAATGTGATGAACGTTTATTGATGATATTTAATATAATATTTTAATGCATGAATCACACAAACGGCGCAAATATACTAACCTCGACTTACTACTGTTACCTACTTATTTGTGCCTTTTGGGGTGGAGACGATTGGCGCTTTTGAAATCTATAAAAAATTATGGGGAAGCTTGTGACAATACTTGACAAAATGCTGGCTAATACGAATGCGAAAGGATTAGCCTCGTTACCCAGCGAGGTTATGCTGCCAGTATTTTGAGTATGTTGTCAGCTACTGCTGAATGTCACTTGAATGCACTTTAGTAGACTTTAGTCCTTTTGGCCTAAAGTTCTTTCAAGTGATAATATCTACTAGATTTTATTTATTTCTAAATTTATTATTATAGAATTAGTTCTCGCACTAGATTTAGTCATTCCTTTTTAAATAACTGTTACATTTTCATAGTTCTTGAGACATATTTCTGCAGTTGAAAATCTGATGGTATGACGATGACATTTAAGATGCCTACAAAATTTTATTCAAGGTGGAACGCTTCTGTATCTTGAATCTGTAATATGAAAAATAGCACCATACTATTAAAGAGAGGCAACCAAACGCCGTTTAACATCTTCATATTTGATGTTGCTACCATGTAATGAAATGAATAATAAGTTTGTATGTACGAGTATGAGCTTATACAAAATGGGAGAAAAAAAAACCAAAGAATAGAATATGTGACTTACGTAAATGATATGTAATGTTCAAGATATGAAAATAAGAAAAAATAAGTATATAATAGAGCACTGAGTCAGGAAAATATATACCTATTTCAAATATCTAGGCAAAAATAACAAAAGGACGAGATTAAGCATTAAATTACTGATGAAAAGTACACTAAAATGGTTTTACAAAAAAACTTCAAATGACACAACATTCTTCAGAGGTTATACCTGTCTTATTACTTATTTGATAGCAATCAGCTAAAGAGCAAAAAATAATATATTTTATTGAAAGTTTTTGTTACATTGTTGCTTCTCGAAGCATAAAAAGGCAAGTCAACTTAAGGTTTTAATTGTTTATTCGCAGATTACAAAAGTTTTTGTGTTGGTATTGATATTAAAAAAAAAGATATTTGCTTCATTTTATTTATAGAAAAACATTAACAGAAATATATTATATTAGATAAACATTAATTTTATTCACTAAAAAGACAACTCAAGTAGGTACCTACATAGCAGTAAATCGTGTATTCCGAAAGAACTTGTATGATTAGGTGGTGGACAATGGAAACATTGATGTCACAATCTGCAAATCGTAAGTACAAATATGTATTTTGTGTCGAAACCACACCCATACCAACTGGTGATGATTTAATGCATACGTCATGTGTGCAAACATTGTACGTAACACTATGTTATGTTTAAAGTTCGATGGATGCATTTTGAGTTAGACGTCTATGAAGTTTTTAGTTACTACGAACTACATTATTTTAAAAAAGGAAATTCCTTTAGTGTGGTAATTCTGCCACTGAATTGTGAGACGGCACACGGCGGGTTTATTTAGTGAAGAATTAAATTAGTTCTGCAACACTCAGATTCGTGTTCTTTAAAATCTATACCACAACTTACCTAATGTAATCATCTCCATTAGCTGGCCTTAACATTACAGTTTTATGATTAAGGACGATTCACTAAATTTTAATGAATCTTAATGTACCTCCTAAGATTATCTCTACTCGCATATAAATAAAATTTAAATGCTCATTTAATGTCAAAATAAAATACTGTACATAAAATATATACAACGAAGACAGTTTAAAAATGTTGTTTTTTTGTTCTAGCTAATCTTAATAAAGCTAAAACTGCTTTTTGTTTATGATTTCATTGACATATACGTAATACATACGTAATTTTAAGTCTGCATTATTACTTAGCAAGAAGATAATTTATTCATGTGGTGTAAAACACCTATTAAACTATTATCAGTAGTTCAGATTATTTTTGCCATTATATTAAATATCGGTGTTAACGGACTCCGAATATAAAGGCCCATCCATCCATCAGCCTTTCAACGTCCACTGCTGGACATAGGCCTCCCTAAGAGAACGCCACAGCGAGCGGTCCAGTCATGGGGGATAATGCCGTAATCGCCACGCTTGGCAGGTGGGTTGGCGATCGCAGTGGATGTTGTTAATACTCGAGGGAGTGCTGCTGCCCACTCGCCCGGTATTTCCTCAGTCGGCTCTTACGACTCCCATGGGTACAGAGGGATGGGACAACTCTAAAGCCGGCCCCACACGGCCTATAAAGGTCTTCACTCCGATATTTTTCGCGACTAAGGAAGTATGCAGTTATCACTTTTTTATTATACTACGTGGGTGGCAAATAAGCAGGTTAGCGGTTACCTTAGACTATAAACGCTAGCAATTCAAGAAAAGGTACAGAAGGTGGAAGGAAGGGATAGTAAGGAGAGGATAGGATGGATATTAGGGAGAGGATGGAAAAGATAACGAGAGGATAGGGAGGGGGTTCTGGCTTCCGGAACTCTCTCTAACCATACGAAAAACAATGGCAGCGGTACCTATCGTTCTTTCACACGAATCTTCTGAGAGTTGAGAAGGTGGCCCTTTGTGGCTTCCCCGATTGAGCCGACCCATGGACTCAACACTTCGATTGTGAAAGTCTTCGTTTGTAGCGGCAGATTGCCGTCCATTCAATAGTTTCGTAGATGATATAGAATGATCAACTTAGAAGTATTTTTGGTATTGTTGAGTCCATAGGTGGCGGTTACCATTTATCATCAGATGGATTGTAGCTCGTCTGCCACCATAAGTAATAAAAAAACCTACCAACGATGAGTTTATTTTACTAATATGTTATATAATTATTTTGATGTATTGTAATAATAAGTTGGTAATTGTGGTTTACAATAAATCAGGGTATCAAGAGTGAGAACCAACTCCAAGGAAAGCGATAGGAGGTGGTAAAGCAGGATAATAAGGAGAAGATAGAAACGATAATAAAGAGAGAATGGGAAGGATAACAAGGAGAGGGTAGGAAGAGGACTTGGATCAACGGTACTCTCACTCACCATACAAAACACAACGGTAGGAATAGGAATACCTACTATAATTCACACTGATCTTCTGTGAGAGGGTGGTACTTGCCCGATCGAGTCAGCCCATTCATGTTGGGATAAGAACGGCTCAACCACAAATATTTTTTTGTTAAGGTTTTTACAAATGTAAACGCGCACCCTGTCGTTTGGGGCAACGAACAGGCTAGTATGGGGCGCTCATCCACTAAATAAACACATCGTGTGCCGTCTCTACGCCTGTAGTGGCAGACCACTGGAACTGTGTGCAATTACTTCAGTAGCGTCGACCATCACACAGTGTTAGCCTGCTTGACACCGCAAATATTTCAGTTCTATCCATTGTAGTATTTCTAAAACTAGTTTTTTTTTAATTTTATACTATTGGTAGAAATAAATCAATCAATTGGTAGAAATAAGGCAATCCCAGCCAAGGCCTTATAAGCTTTGACTACTTTTTTAACACTAAATTGAACACCACACGTTCAAAAAATATTAACGTTGAATTAATTACCTAACTACTTTTTGCCCATACACCTTGAGCAATAATCATATTCATACAAAAAAGGAATAAGCAAAATGCTAAGCGGTAGTAACAATTCACCACGTTCTATATGATTTCTGTGACAGTAATTGTAATAGATGATTATATGAATAATAAACTCTGCCTGTGACTTCGTATTTTGGGCTTTAAAGTATATAAATACGTCAGTCAAAAAATGTATTTTACCTCAGACCCGGTCATTCGGGGCCACGGTAGCGTAACCTCACCCACTAAAAAAACCCAACGTGTGCCGTCTCTCTGTCTGTGCTGGCGGACCACTGGAACTGTGTGACATTACTTCAGTGGTTTCGGCGGCTTATTCTTTCGGTAGACTAAATTACCCTTTTTTTTTAAGGCGGGGAAAAATGGTCTTAACCGCACACCCCGTCGTTCGGGGCAACGAACAGGGTAGTGTGGGGCCCTCACCCATTAAAGAAACCCGCCGTGTGCCGTCTCTCCGCGTTTATTGGCGGGCCACCGGAACCATATTACATTCCTTCAGTGGAGACTAAATTACCCTAGACTTTGTGTATTCTGCTCTAAATATTAACAGTTAAATATATTTGTATTTAGCATTTTATGTGCTTAGCTACTTTAAAGAACAAAATATTTGTGGAAAAAGAGAGCATTACTGCGAGTAGGAATCGAACCTACGTCCCATCCAAGTCCGGGAAGTGCTCTGGACCGCTATCGCTATCAGTACAGTATTTACGGTCCATCCTCGTGACCATGATTGTTGTAAAGTATTCGAAACCCGATGTTAGAAAATAAGGTAAACGTAAATGATTTCGTAAACGTAGTTTTATCTCATAAGAAAATTTCAGTTATTTTAATTTAGTTAAAAATATGTATTCATGGTATTTATTGCAGAAATGTGTTTTAACGTTTGAAGCAAAAGTGCAAAGCTGTATCAACTATTGTATCATAAAATTATCATTTGTTATAGCAGTTTATTCTTGATTGTATTCTTACTCAATTTATACAATGTTATGATGTTAATTCCTTCACGTGTGTTCTAATTTTTTTTAAACACATATACGACAGATTTATAAGCTTGTCTAACTACCGTATATGGCTCCAATTAGATTGCTTATAAATAAATTAAAATTTAATTTACAATCTGAGGACACGTTACTACATAATATATCGTACAAATGTCGATTAATAGAACTTACACCAAAGTACTTATAAGGTTTTTTCGGACCATGACATTAAAGTTAGTATGTAAACTCAATTTATATTACCCTGCTCTATTAATTTGCATTGTAAGTGTGGATGGAGTGTTTCTATAATATTAATAGATTGATACAGCATACGTTTCGTAAATGCCGTGTCATTTATAGAAGAAGCACGCATAAACACAATTATTTATGGACGGTATAAATAATTGTTTGAGATTGATTAAATTGGGTAAGACAACCCAATTTATTATCGTACAAATATCTATTCCGATTATTGATTTAGTTTTTGGTTATTTTTTTGTATTTTTATTTAAGTCTTTTTTTTATGTGTTATTATTAATTATTGTGTATGTTATAATATAACATAGCACTATGTAATATATATAGTGTAAAAATATTTCCTATGTTAAATAGTGCAAAAGTTTTATTTAAAATGCGAAACCAATGACTAGGGCTTTGAAAAGGGAGATCTGAAAAATACCCAGATTGGGTCATGCCAATGCCTGTGGAATATCTAGATAAAAACCGTAGTAGAGTTTATCCATATACCAGGTCGTCTCGTGAAAGAAGACCGTGATGGGGCAAACCTCCACATTGACTAGCTGAATAACTATACGCTGTCGCGGTTATACTTATGATAAGCTGAGAGACGTCGCACTGCAATTCATTATTTTAGTAGGTGAGGATTTTACATTAACCCATTGCCTCGCGAGGAAGTGGAGAGTCCAGGATGTTTTAATGTTAACAAAGGAAGACCAGCCCTGGGCCGCCTGATAGTAAGTGATAACTGGTGATTTCCGCTTTTGGATGTAGCAATACTAAAAGCCCAGCTAGGGCGCTATCAATCTTGAATATCAAACAAACGCTCAAGGTAGTATCAAGGATAGAGTTAGCTATGTTTTATTTAGTGGGTGAGAGCCCCACACAACCCTGTTCGTTGCCCCGAACGATGGGGTGTGCAGTTAGGTAAATTTTTTCCCGCCTAAACAAAACAAAAGGTTGACACCTGCGCCATCTGTTGGATGTATTTGCTTACATTGTTATGGCCAGGTAACCTTAATCATTACAATTATGATTCATACCAAATAATATAAATATTATGATCTGTATTTTAGCAATTGACATGCTCAGCTATTTTAACAACAAATTATTTGTGAAAATTCAAATCTGCATCCCTTCAAATCCGGGGAAGTGCTCTAAGCGGCTAAGCTATTGCAGACTCTTAAATGTGACACCCAAACTTAATTTCAAATTTATTTTATATGTCTTAATATAAATGTCAAATGATATCCTGGATTTTACAAAATGCCTTATCAACTAACAATGTTATCTTAATCTATACTTAAAAATCATTAGGTTAGGTGTACTATGACAAATAAATAATAATCTACACATTAATGGGTGTCCTCGTGTCTTTTATATAGAGGAAGGTGAGAAATTCAGATTAATGGTAAGCCATACCAAATAACCACATACCCTTAAAGAAGTGCTTCTCATACCTCAAAATTGCATAAATGGCGATGATGCGCTCTTTGGTCTGTAAAATGAAACTCACTAAATCGTATCGACACCGTATCGTCTCGCTTGTGATTGGTAGGGAAACCGACGCGTGATGTCGCAATAATCCCTCGGCCAATCACTTTTATCTCTCAACCAATTACAAGGACACGATGCGATGTCTATACGATTTAGTAAGATAACATACACATAACATAGCATCACGCCTGTATTCCCCGAGCGGGAAGACAGAGGTGTATTACACACCCACGACTCGCCAGCTATGTTTAAGTCTCACGTATAGGGGGCAAGCCTATTGACGTCTACCGGGCACATTTACATACTCCGGGCTGCTACTGAGAATTTTTCTTATTTTTTTTTTACGAAAAATCTCACAATCACATTGGCGGCCCGGGGATCGAACCCGAGACCTCATGATCAGCAGTCGCTTACACTACCGCTGCACCACAGAGGCCGTTCACATTCTAACCTTTAAATTGTGAAAGCTGTAGGTAATTATTATAAAATAAAAACGTAGCAGGCTATTTTCTGTTGAATTAATTCGCTTATATTTTATCGGACCATCCATCAGCCTTTCATCGTCCACTGCTGGACATAGGCCTCCCTAAAATGGGGGTTTTACCATAATCGCCACGCTTGGCAGGCGGGTTGGCGATCGCAGTGGATGTTTTTAGTACACAGGGGAACGCTGCTGCCCGGTCCCCCGGTAATCCCTTAGTCGGCTTTTACGACTCCCATAGGAAGAGACGGGGTGGAGCTATTCTTGGTGCCGGCCCCACACGGCAAAGGTATTTTATACCGATGAACAAATGAGAAAAAAAATAGCCTTAAGGTAAATAAACATAAACAGTTATATTTATGTTTGTTTACGTATAGCAACACATATTTTATGCATAAGCTATTAGGCCTGTCGATGTAATATAATTTTAATTTTAAATAGAATATAATCTCAGGGTTATGAAAATTAACATGGAATTTGAAAGGCTTTTTTAAAACGCAGAAATATATGGCAAGGTTATGTTAGTTTCTTTGGAGACATATGTAATGTCATATATAATTTTTCTTAGGTGTGTGCGGCTGGATACGCCCCGGGCCGGTCTCTGGGCCGTAGGCGCGCTCCAGCCTGTGCTGGAGAAGTGGGCAGGGTGACGGCACGGAGTCCTTACCTTCCAACTGGTGCAGGTGTTGTCGGGGCACGGTTGCTTAGGCAGATATCTGCACATAGTCGCAAGGACGGAAGCGACTCGGGGCTGTCACCATTGCGGCTGCGACGAGAACATGGCACGGCACACTCTTGAGTCGTGTCCGGCTTGGGCCGAGCAGCGCCGTGAACTCGTCGTGGAAATAGGGGGAGATCTCTCGCTGCAGAGCGTCATCAGAGCGATGCTCGGCAGCGACAGGAATTGGACCGCGGTCGCTGCCTTCTGCGAGGAAGATATCTCATGGAAGGAAGCGGCGGAGAGGGCCAGGGAGGAGGATTCTTCCCCTGACCTAAACCACCGCCAGCAGCTGGGGTGCCTCATGCCGCCCTAGCTGAGGCTGCGAGTGGATGGACCGGGGAACGTCCGCCACCTGCAAGGCCTCCCGCGAAGGTGTGACGCTCCGTGTGCGGATGCGTCGCTCAGTAGAGGGTACCCGAAAAGGTAAACCGCCGGCGGACCACTGAAGTAATCCAACACAGTACCATTGGTCCGTCAACACAGGCGGAGAGACGGCACACGGCGGGTTTCTTTAGTTGGTGAAGGCCCCACACTCCCCTGTTCGTTGCCCCGAACGACGGGGTGTGCGATTAAGTAAATTTTTTGACTAAACAAAAAAAAAAGTGTGTCTCAGCATAATCATAGTAGCGACCTGAAGATATAAAGCCATTATAATATGTGCAACTGTATTTTAGCACTAATTTTTTTATTTATTTTTTATTGCCAACGGTGGAAGCCTAGCGAGCGGCCCACCTGATGGTAAGTGGTAACCGCCGCTCATGGACTTTAGCAACACCAAGCCACCGCCTACCGCAACTTCGGTGCTCCTTTGCCCTTTGTTGAAATGACTCCCGAACTGGACTTTGCTAGAGATGTCGATGCCGAGGATCCCAATACTCTTGGAGACCGGGAGAGTTACCCCTTGGAACTGGGGCGCCACGAAAAATGCGACCTTCTTTGCAGTGAACGCGCAAACCTGCGTCTTCGTGGGGTTGAATTGAACTATGTTATTTTCACCCCATTCCGAGGCCCGCCCAAGAGAGCGCTCGACTTCAGACACAAGTTCGGTCCGTCTCTCCTCCAGCATGTTCCAAGGGACTTTCTGACGGCCAGTATATCGTGCATCACCCGGACTGTCATCCGCATAGCAATGTATATTCTCTATTGAGAGCAAGTCATTGATATGCAGGATGAACAGTGTTGGGGACAGCATCGAGCCTTGTGGTACGCCAGCATTAACCCCCATGGTATCGGAGCATCAGCCGTCTACAACGACTTTGATGTTCCGACCATCTAGGAAGCTGGCGATCCATTTGCAGAGTCCCTCGGGGATTCCATAAGATGGTAACTTCGATAGAAGGGCCCTATGCCAGACCCTATCGAACGCCTTCGCGATATCCAGGCTGAATGCCAAAGCTTCACCTCAACCCTCCAAGGCCTCCGCCCGACGGTGGGTAAGATACACGAGAAGATCGCCAGCAGACCGACCGTGACGAAAGCTGTATTGGCGGTTTATGACTTTATCAAGAACCTTGGAGAGCAGAGATGTCATCGCGATTGGCCTGTAATTCGACGGGTCCGACCGATCACCCCTTTAGGGAATCGGATGAACATGGGCTACCTTCCAAGAAGTAGGAACCCTGCCGGTACTGTATGAGAGACGGTACAGGCGCGTTAGGACGGGGGTCAACTAAGGGGCGCACGTTCGAAGAACCACTGCAGGGATGCCATCCGGCCCGCTCGACTTATGGACGTCCAGCAGCCGCAGCTCTCTCCAGACCGCACGTTGCGTAATGCGGATTTCAGGCAAGGAGCTTTCACACCACGGGATGGTAGGCGGTGTGGCTGCTCCGACGTCCAAATTCGAGCTAGAGGCAAAGAGTTGGCGCAAAAGATCGGCCTTCTCCTTGGCACTGTGGGCTAAATTGCCATCCTGTTTCTGCAGTGGTGGGAGACTAGACTGGCAGAAGTTGCCCTGTGCTGCCTTGGCGAGCGACTAGAAAGCACGACTCCCGGCGTGATAGCTTCCGAGCCGCCCGCCAAGTCTGGCAACGTGTTCTGCCTTGGCTTCGGCAATAGCCCTCTTGTTGGACCTGGAAGCAGCATTAAATTTACACTTCTCCTCTTTGGCGTTCGGATCCCGACTTTTCCTGGCCCTATTCCAGGCTAGGTATGCGGACTGCTTCTGGCATGCAGCCGTCCTGCAGGCTTTGTTAAACCATGGACGGCTGCAACCGCCGACCGGTACTTTGGTGTTGGGGATGAATAATTTCATTCCCATAGTCACCGTTTCCGTGACGCAGTCCACACAGATGTAGGGGTCCCCTATAGGAGAAGCATAGCTGCTTTCAAGTAAAGTCCACTGCTGTACATAGGCCTCCCCAAGAATGGGGGATAGTGCCATAATCGCCATGCTTGGCAGGCGGGTTGGCGATCGCAGTGGATGTTTTTAATACTCGAAGCAGTGCTGCTGCCCACTCCCCCGGTATTCTCTCAGTCGGCTCTTACGACTCCCAAATTCAATTCTAAAGCCGGCCCCACAAGGCAAAGACCATTATAATATTTTTTTATTGTAGTGGAAGAGCTTAGCTTGTCTTATTCCAGCATGAATGGGCTGGCTTGACCGGAAAAGTGCTACACCCTCAGATATGATCATCGTGAAACAGCGATAGCTACTCGCACCGTTGTATCGTATAGTGTGAGATCACCGAATGTACCTCCTCAACCTTTCCTTTTTATCGTTCCTCTCCACCGCCTATCCCCTTCCCTTGAAATTGGCGATGCGCGAGTGAAGACTCTGGTGCTGCTAGCGTTTACAGAAAGGTAACTACTAACCATCAGATGGGTGTTTGTTACCCTCGTAGTATAAAAGAAACATATATTAATTTAAAAAGTCTACATACGTACATGTAAGAACAACAACTACTAGTGTGCATGATAAAGAATCGAGGAGTTTAATTTTCCTTAATAAACGTTATACATATGTATAATATTTATGAAGGAATATGTGCCTTATATAAGGCACATTTTCAATCTGCTAATCAAAAGTACTTATTGATAACAAAAACAAATTAAGCATTACCTAGAACCAAATTCTATTAAATCACTAACGCCTTAGCTAATACTGTAAATCTATTACATATAAGAAAACTTTTTATCTACCTGTCTGTATGTTTATTTATATGTTCACACGCACATGACTCAAGTTATTTATCGAATTTCAATAAATTTTTTCGGTGTATATTAGGCTTGATTTGGAGCAGAATACGAACTTATTAAATTGTAGAAAATCATTGAAGTCAAATGCCAGTAAAAAATATATACTATTAATGAATTCGAAACGTCGAAATAGTGTAAAAGAAGTAAATGCGATAAAATCCGTAAAACTTATCTCATGATCCTTAAAGATAAGGTTAAATTAAATTCCATGTGGACAAAATGGCGGGTAAGAGCTGTTATAAAATAAGTTATTTGACTGCACAGGTAGCATGGTGGTTTAGAAAGCGCGCAGGGCGGAGAGGCAGAACATGGCGTATTTATTTAATGAGTTAGGGCCCCACACTACCCTGTTCGTTGTCCCAAACGACGGGGTGTGCGGCTAAGAACATTTTTTCCCGCCTTAACAAAAAAAGGGTGTTATCTTAAAAATATAATTACTGTTATAATATAGAAATCAACTTATACGTACAGGCCTACCTTTCCCCAACGAAGCCAACTTTTATTCGTGATCGCTTGGTATTCTCTTCATTTTAATAACTTTTACGCAAGTGGGCAGCATAAAATATTTTTTATCACTTATTTTATTAATATAGGTAGTTTGTACATAATTTTAAACATGATTACAGCCTAATAAAACATAATTATGCATTTTCTAATTACATTTATATACGTGTATTATGTAAGTCAGTTATAAAATTGACTTAAATTCATTGATATATTAAAAAGAGAAGATACACAATCAATCATGAAAAGCGTCCACTTTATAGGAGTGCAGATTACGCTTTCCTACACTCCTTTCGTTTAGTATTATTTCGACGCGTGAGTAGACGAAGCGTGTCAAAATGTCTAATTGTCCGATGAATAAATGCCGAAATAGTGCATTAAAAGTACAAAAAAAGGATGGCGTTTCTTATTTTCGGTAAGTATTAATAGACAGTATTTCTATTTCATACATATTTTGTAGCTTATGAGTCGCATTTTTAAATTTTTCAATATATTTTGTTTCAAATTATCGACGATGCCCCTGTATGAACCAGTCAAATAGAGTATGTATTAAAACACAGGCAGTCTCGAACTATGCTCCATACTTCAACGCATTTTGCTCACTTTGATCGCATAATACGATGTTCTCGGTTCTAAAAACGAATGGAGCCACCTTGTTGAATGTATTTTTTTTTATACATATTAAGTAATTAGTTGACATTGTTTTATTTACAAGGTTTAAATATCAAGAACATTGTCATTTATATGATGATTTTTATTTTAGTTTTCCTAGGGACCCAATCAGATGATAAAGCTTGCTCTAAATTATTTATAAATATGTATTCTTTTTTTTAATTAAATGGCGAGCGAATTCGAAGGGCACCACTAGTATTTTATAAGATGATCATTTAAATTGTTGAATTTATGGCTTTTATGCTTCAATAATGAATGTTGAAATGTTGTATTATGTATAAATTATGATTTCACATACTAATAGATTTAAAAGTTTTTGTTGGTCTATGTTACGCTAGTAGAGATGAATATACTGTATGTAATACAACCGAGGAGATAATAAGACGAGAACAGCGCATATGTGATCAAAAAACAAAACCAAGGCCTATTTGTGTTCCTTAGTTAAAAAATAATTTTAATAAATGTACCTACATTAAAATTAATTATATTTTCTGGTATTGATACACATTCCCTTCAACAACCTGCTCTTTGTTATCATAAAATTAGTCTTATAAAAGCTATTATAGAAAAATTTGGTTGGGAATTTATTTCTGGCCATGTGGGGCCGGCTTTAGAATTGTCCCACCCCTCTCTAATCACGGGAATCGTAAGAGCCGACTGTGGGAATACCGAGGAAGTGGCTAGCAGCACTCCCTCGAGTATAAACAACATCCACTGCGATCGCCAACTCGCCTGCCAAGCGTGGCGATTACGTCACGTCATTATCCCCCATGACGGGACCGCTCGTTGTGGCGTTCTCTTGGGGAGGCCTATGTACAGCAGTGGACGTTGAAAGGCTGAAGGATGGATGAATCATAGAAATATTTATAGATTTATCTTCTATTAGTTTACATTATATCGCAAAAAAAATCAACAGAAAAGCTGAAATCTAATTCAAAAAGACAACTCTACAATAAGCTTCATTTATTTCAAGGAAATTGATTTACTTACTACTGTATTGTCAGTGTTTATTATGACGCCATTGATCTTGACTAGAATGGATCTGGGTACTACTAATAATATTAGAATTACTATATTACTATATTGGGAATAAAAACTAAAATTTATATTTACGTGTTTTATTTTATTTATATATAAATAAATATTCTACCTAAAAGCATATTAATACGATCAGATAAAAGTATAAATATGAGTTAGGAACACATTTATAAATTAAGCAAATTTAATAAACTAAGTAAATGTTCATACATGAAAATTATAAAAAGATATTCGTCTCCACGCCGTCCTAGACTACCCGCAAATTTCGGTCGTAAAATTTTATTGCTTTTTGCATAATGCTTTGAAAATACAACTTAAAACCATAAATGTAAGGTTGAATTTGGAAAGAATGCATTTATATCATAACTATAACTACTTATGATACAACTGGCGACAGTTTTTGACGTTTCGTTTGTTCGAAACTGTGCATCTATGAATTAATATATCAATGCTTAAATTATATTTCTTTCCGGATGAACACTAAAAAATTTATTAAGTTTAGATTTTAATTAATACATGGATAATAAAACACAGTGTTTTAAAACTAGCTATTACAAATTACATGTACGTTAACAATGAAAATAACATAGCATACACGTAGAACAATCACTTTGTACATATCTTACTTACGGTATATCCAATTATTATTATGTATGTAACTGCCTCGGTGGTGTAGCGGTAGTGTATGCGACTGCTAATCATGAGGTCCCGGGTTCGATCCCCGGGTCGGGCAATGTTATTGAGCTTCTTCCTAAAGAGAAAAATTCTCAGTAGCAGCCTGGAGTTTGCAAATGTGCCCGGTAGACGTCAATAGGCTCGCCCCTTATTACGTGGGGAGCTGGCGAGTCGTGGGTGTGTAATACACCTCTGCCTACTCCTTCGGGGAATACAGGCGTGATGCTATGTTTTTATTATGAATGTGGAAGTGTGTAAAAGTGTTTGTATGTTTGTCCGTTAATTAAACCTAGACCACTGAACAGACTCGAATGATATTTGTTAGGTAGATACGTAGACAGATAAAAAACTGTATTAAATATAATCTAATACATAAAATTCTCATTTCACAGTGTTTGTCGCCATTCTCCTTCTTATGCCATATATATTCCATTCTTATGAAATTTTGTGTGCATATTCAGTAGGTCTGATAATAGGATGTAAATTGTTTTTCATACCCCTAAGTGATAAGGGTGGTCCACCCCAAAACATTTATTTATATTTTTGGACAACATATTTTGTTTTAATTTTTTTATGATTTCGTATTAAAAAAATACAACCCTAAATTTTCATTCTTCTACTGCAAATCCCTATTTTTTAATATCGATATTAATACTTTAATAATTTACATTGCAAAATATTCATGAAAATAAATATATGGCGGTACAAAGTTCGCTGGGTGAGCTAGTTATAATAGTAAACATTTTAAACTAAACTAATCTAACCAAAATTCAATATAAACTGTAGCCTTGTTTTTCGTTAAGGCGGGAAAAAATTACCTAATCGCGCACCCCGACTATAGGACCTTCGGGCACGAATGCACACTGCACAGAGGTCTGCCAGCTTCTGGGACAATCAGTAGAGCCCTTTCCTGAGAGGAGCACGCTGCAGGCGTGGCTTGGCCATGTCGTCAACCTGCTCTACCACAATTGCCTGTGGAATCGGCTAGCCTCGACGTCCACCTCCTCGGTCAGGAACTGTGAGGACAGCCCCAATTGAACGAAGGCTGACATCGCAAAGGAAATCCTCGCCACGGATTTGTTGTTGAAGCCCCCCAGGCGCGGCTAGGTTCCAGTCACCGTAACGAGGCCTTCAACCTGTTGAGGAAGACCCCAAAATATACCAGTCTCGGGTTAGCGGAAGTACACGCCGTACAGCGTAACGCACCCCCGGTAGGGCACAAAGTACTCTAAGCCCTTGTCTCTGGTCAACAAGGATAAGAGAGGAAGCCCCGCAAACGCTGGTACCAGTGCGAATGGAGCATTATCCGAGCATTCGGTTTTCTAGGCAAAGCCTTCCAGACGTCGTCGAGGAGGTCGGCTATCACTGAATCATCCAGATCGGAAATTCAGACATTTCGTTGCTAAGTTGGCCATTTTGGGGCCCAGGGAACTTGAGAATTCGAACTCCTGTCCAGCGAGTCTAGGCGGTGACAACATCGATGTCAGAGATATTAATTTCCTCCCGGGCTTTTCTCAAGATAGCACAGGGCCCCCTTTTTCTTCCATTAACCCAAGATTTGTTTCTCCCGCCACCCACTGTTTGCCGGCCCTCATCGAAAAGTGCAGGGCGGATGGTGCTGGAGGTGAGACTTGAGATTTCCGGGGTACAGTTAGGGTAAGTAGGCCGGAGTTGCGGCTCCGGCGGCACCCTGGCATTTAAGGAGCCGATGCACGGGTTCTAGATCGCGCAATTGATGACTTTGCACATCTGTTCCTCAGTGACAAGTCCAGGGACCGGAGGCCCACGCCTGTCGCTGAAGCCAAGGCTCCTGACACAACCCTGGCGAGCCCTGGCTTGGCTCGCGGACCATTGAGCTTCTTACGGATCTCTGCCATATCAGCTTCGAGGCGCTTACAGACATCCTCTAGCCCTGCTTTCCTCTGACGTTGAATGGCGCCGAGGGAGTTTTACACTACGCTAGAACTTTTTAAAGTGGAATCTTTCCGAATAAGTGCAGGTAAGTGCTAATGCTGGCTGAACTTTCAATGTTTATATATATCAGTAATTCAGTTTGTTTAGGACTAAACGCTGTTAATACGTCTATTTGCAGATTTTCTTTTATTACAGGAATGTTAGTAGGTATATCATCAATCATGACGAAGTAGCTATCTTTACTAATCTATCCAGTGGGTTTTAAGCACCTACCTATACCTTTAAAAAGAAAAAAGGTTTATAAGTATGTGTATGTTGTTAAAAGGATTACTCTTTAATGCAGCATTTTCTTTAAAAAGCTTATAATGTCTCATTACTGTTTAACTAGTCTCATATTGTACTCAGTCATGTTGCTGGTATTCTATAATAGGTAGGTATGTTTCAGTCCGTAAGATAAAATATCTTTATGCTGTGTCCACACGACGGAGCATAATAATATTGTTATTCCATCCATCCATCAGTCTTCCGAAGTCTACTGCTGGACATAGGCCTCCCCCAAGAGAATGCCACAACATGTGTTTCGCTCTTATGGGGGATAGTGCCGTAAACGCCACGCTTGGCAGGCGGGTTGGCGATCGCAGTGGATGTTGTTAATACTCGAGGGAGTGCTGCTGCCCACTCCCGCGGTATTCCCTCAGTCGGCTCTAACGACTCCCGTGGGTAGAGAGGGGTGGGACAATTCTAAAACCGGCCACACATGGCCACGTGGGAGTACTCACTTGGTATCGAGCCCAAGCGAGTTGGTACCACCATTTCCCGTGTGACCGGCCATGAAGCAAATCGTTGCGTTTTGGCTGTAACAGGAGATAGCCGTTTATATTTCATTTCATATCTGTGAAATGAATTGGTGAGCAGCGGCTTGACAATACTCTCGGTATAGTCGAGTCCATGGGCGACGGTTACTATTTACCATCAGATGGACCGTGGCTCGTCTGCCACTGCATGCAATAAAAAAAAAGTGATCTTTTCTCTATTTATTTTTGTAAATGTTAAAATAGTAATGCTTAACATTATATCGTGATAAAGTGATTTTGTTTGACACGGTTTGTCGCCGTAACTAATTAACTGTGATGATCACGTAATTTACTATAAAGCCCGGAGCATTTCATTTCATTTAATTTAATTTATTCATTAACAATATAATATCCTTAAGAGCTAAATTATAAAATTGTTATTACATCACATCAATTATTATTATTACATTATTATATGCCACCACAATACTGTCAAATTTTATTGTACGTCAAATATATACCAAGATCTCTAATTCAATAACCTAATGACATAAATGCACTCAAGTTAGTCTTATATAATATCCCTCTTTAAATTACTGGGCACCTTGTTAAATAACTCCACTGCTTGATACTGAATACAATGCTTAGTAAGTTCCAGTTTAGGTGCGATCTCGTTCTTTATGTTTTTTCTTCGAATATTTTCTCTAGCTTTCCTATTTTCACTTGTTTCATAATCATCAATATGCTTAGTCTTGTCTTGTGTTTGTTCTTTAGACACAGAACAACCATTATATGTAGACTGGGAACCGTAAGGATGTTTAATTTATGAAAGAAATCTCTGCGTGAAGTAGTTTGTTGTATACGTACAATGGTTCGTATTGCACGTTTTTGCAATACAAATGCCCTGTAAACATTATAGCTGTAACTGTTCCCCCATAATGCAATACTGCTTCTTAGCCTAGATTCGACTAATGCATAGTATACAGATTTTAACTTCATCCCTTTATGTTCTTAAAGCGTAGCAGGCAGATGAAATTTTACTGTCTATGGCATTCAATTCATTTTTCCAGTTTAAAGCAGAATCTATCTGTGTGCCTAAAATTTTTACTGAATCTACCATTTCTATAATATTATTATTTAATTTTATTTCTATATATTCCCTATTATTACGTGTTGGTTTAAAAAACACCACATTCGTTTTTTTTTGTGTTTAGGATAAGTTTGTTTGCCGCTATCCAACTATTTATGGTTCTTAGGACAGAGTTCACTTTTATAGCTAACGTATCTCTGTTATTTGCACCAACAATGGCATTTTGTAACATCTGCGTATACCACTAATTGTATATCGGTGTATGCTTAATTTATGAGACTAAGTAAATAATTAATAAATAACATTAACAAGATTGGACCCAAAATTGAGCCCTGTGGAACCCCAGCTTTTATATCGACTATATCTGATTTTTGAACTTTTTCTGTACTACTTTTATCAATATTTTTTATGTTTACATACATTTTTCGATTATTTAGCCCTGTTTTTACCTAAAGATTATTAATGGGCGTAACGTATTTATAATATTTGTTGACCCGCTTCTGAAGTCCACGCTGATGAAGTCGCGTGCTAAGTTTAGTCTAGTAATACATAAGATGGAAGTGTAATTTTAAGTAATTTTATTTTTTTTAGAGAGGAAGTTGGTTGGCCCTGTTATTTTATCGTTGGTTCATTAATTTTACATACGAGCAGGCTATGACACTAGCATTGACACAAATCAGCGTCTGATGTAACATTAGCAAAATATTGAAACATCAAACAAAAATAAACATAATTATCACATATTTCATTTCAGGTATCACAAGGCCCGACCAAGGCAATAAAATTAACCATAAGATTCGACCATAAATTTTTTTGTTATACTATGTAGGTGGCAAACAAGCATACGACCCACCTGAAGGCAAGTGGTTACCGTAGCTTACAGACGCTAGCAACACCAGAGGCATTACTCTCGCGTCGCCATCCTTAAGGAAAGGGATAGGAGGTGGATAGGAAGTATATTACGGAGAGGATAGGTAGGATACTAAGAAGAGGATAGGAAGGATAACAAGGAGAGGATAGGGAGGGGGTTCGGGCCTCCGGCACTCTTACTCACCATATGAAACACTACTGTTGGTTCACGCTGATCTTTTGTGAGAGGGTGGTACTTCCCCTTCGAGCCAGCCCATTTATGCTGAGAAAAGCAAGGCTCTACTACAAAAAATGTATTAAAGAGAGAAGAATAACTCGAAATAAGACAAAGCCAAATTCATTTACCTACTTTATGTAGGAGCCATTAATAGCCTAGTGGTAAGACCAAGGACTATAAAGATAGTGGTATCGAGTTCGATTCTAAGTCCAAAGCACACTCTTCTATACTATTATAAAACTTTAACAGAGCTGTGTCTTTGCATTTAAGATATTTAAGAAAAAAATACTGTAATATGCTTATAGGCGTGACTAAACACAAAACATTTGTTTTTAGAAATTTTGTCTGTTTGTCTGTTTATCTGTTTGTTCGTTCATGCATCGCGCAAAAACTACTGAATGGATTTTGATGCAACTTAGCTTGATAGCTCTTGATTAGACTTAAAAACTGGTATACATTTTATCCCGCTACTGTATCGAGAACCTGAGAAATAACCTAAATACTAGCTTTTGGCTACGGAGCCGCAGGCAAAGGCTAGTTAAGTATTTATTCACAAGTTATCACGATGTGGTGCGTTGTGAGGAAACATGCAAGTCAGAGAGATTTTCTCGGCTTATTAAGTCTTTCAACCCACTGGGCCAGCGTGGTGCTTTGTAGCCTAAACCCTCTCACTCTGAAAGGAGATCTGTGTACAATAATGGGACAGTATTGGGTTCCTTCTGCCTTAAAGAGAGATATAACATGAACGTGTACTTTGGTACAAATTGTGTGGGTTGATTTTCTTATACCGGATGGCCTACAAAGGTCATTTTATACACACAACATTAATTAATGTTGTTAATGATTTATTATTTATATTAAGATTTATAGTTCATGTAAAAATATGTAGTACCGTATTTATTCATCATTATCAAGGAATTGAGCGAGGGTCTCGACGGAATTATATACTAACACTAGCGTTTATCCACGGCGTCGCTCGCGTCAACGCGGTAGATGAAAAATCCATTTTGGATTGGCTTTGCGGAACAATCTCACCTTTTAAAAAAAAGTACTCACCTAGTGTATCAAAGAAACTCATAATGTAAACTAGTTTAGTAGAAGCTAGTTTTTAGGATATATCTCAGGTCCCCTATATAAAGCGTATATCAGTTTTAAGTCTAATTATGAGCTCTGATATTAAAATTTAATGAAAATACGTTCCGTAGATTTTGCGTGACATGCAAACTGACAAACAGACAAAACGAAACAAATTCTACAAAAATAGTTTTCGGTTCAGAAACTCCCAGTAAATTTGTATCAACGCAGTCACGACAAGCAATTTTAGATACATAAATTGAAGATTTATAGACTCCTTTTCTTTTTAATTTTATTCTATTATAAAATATATTTCATGAAAATAGCGCTGTAATAGCTACATTTTAAAAGATTGTTCAAAGATATTATAATAAAATTGTGTGTGCCATTAGATTGTACCTTTTAAATTGTATTTCATTTCTTTGATTGATTGAAAAATTGTTTTGTAGGTAAGGTAGCTAATTTTGTTTAATGTTCATGAGATCATAATGTTAATCGAGATCATTAATATTGATTCAGTCAATGTAGTAAATAATTTTAAATATTGTTTGGCGAACTTATTTCTTACTTATAATCTATTCACTACCGGGTAAAATCGAAACTAAGACTTTTTTGGCGTATCTTTGATTAATAAATAATAACTACACAAATAATTTGTATGATCTATGAGCTTAGTTAATATAGTCGTTACAGTTGTCAATAATAGCAGAGGGAACTCTTTATGAAAGCCATTGTTCTTTGTAGATAGAAATATGTCAATTTGAAATGCAGTTACATACTGAGTTCAAATAAATAACAACGCGACGATTGGAACGTTTAAGGGTTTTAGAATTCTATTTTTGAAAAATGAGTAGAAAAGTTTTTATGGGAGGATGTACTATAAATTTTATATTATGTTACATACTTATCAATTATGTTATTGATCCTCTTTTTATCTGAATCAAGCATGCGCAGCTGCTTGCACCTGCTAGTTTTGTATAAGACGTCTAACAATTTTTGATGAAACCTTTTGCCAAATAAAAATAAATCGCAGTAATGAGAACAGTAAACAAAAAAATAAATTAGTTTATCAAGTAGGTAGTAGTTATTACATCATTATAAACAGTATTAAACATGAGCCTTTGAAAAATTAGCGTGACTTCCAGTTACATTTTAATATGTAAAAAATCCATCAATGATGATAAATAATGCGATTCAAGGTGATTAATTTATTAATAATCACTTTGGTGAATATGTTTGTTTTTGTTTCGTAATAACAATATTTGACTTAAAGAAGCCACATTTGCGTTTCTTATCGTTTAAATTATAAACTTAGAAGAATATACTTACTAAGTATATGGTTAAAACAATACACATGAACAACTTCCTCAAATGAATAGTTATAAGTTACCTTATCACCCCTTGGGAGAGCAAAACTATGTCAGTATATTACTATACACTCTACTATAACTTTAAAATAATTGTAATTATGCCATTATTGATTTTTGTTATTTTATATTACAGAACGTATCCTATTGAAATTCGATATGAATGTATCTCACACGTGGAACATCATTCCGGGTTAAAAATATCTTTTATCTTAATATAGGTAATAAACTATCTGCAAATTTAAACAAAATCTGTTCAGCCGTTTCTGATTGATCCCATCCATGTTCGTATCGTATAGTTATAGGATGTTAAACACGTAGTTATAATTAAAGCGTCTTGATATAGTGGCAATCATTGAAACATCTTTTGAGTAATAAGTCACGATTTTGCATACGAGTTTCATCACGGCGCGGCGCAGGCGCATCCGAATAGTCAGTGAGTGCCGCCCTATCTTTAATGCTGCAATATAACCTTGAATACATCCATTTGATTAAGAAAGTAATGATGACCCTTAAACTTCATGGATTATGCTCTTAGATTAATTCTATGTAATAATTGAATACGTGATATAATATATAATTTCTCTCTGTAGAGATGACTTAATGTTACATTGTGTTATTGTTTTTGTTTGTATAAATCTATACTATTATAAAGCTGTAACAAAGCTATGTCTGTACATTTATGATATTTGAGGAAAAATGACTGTATTAGGCTATATAGGCGTGTCTAAACACAAAACGATTTTTTTTTAAATTTTTTGTCTGTTTATCTGTTTGTTTGTTCGCGCATCACGCAAATACGAACGTATTTTGATGTAACTTTTTTTATTTGACAGCTCTTGATTAGACTTAAAAGCTGGCATACATTTTATCCCGCTACTATATCGGGAACCTGAGATATTACCTAAAAACTAGCTTTTGGCTGCGGCAGAGCCGCTGGCAAAGGCTAGTCTATACTATTATAAAACTGTAACAGAGCTGTCTCTGTACATTCAAGATATTTGAGAAAAAAATACTGTAATAGGCTATATAGGCGTGTCTAAACACAAAACAATTTTTTTAGAATTTTTGTCTGTTTGTCTGTTTATCTGTTTGTTTGTTCGTGCATCACACAAAAACTACTGAACGAATTTTGATGCAACTATTTTTATTTGATCGGCCTTGATTAGACTTATAAACTGGTATACATTTTATCCCGCTACTATATCGGGCACCTGAGATCCATCCATCCATCCATCAGCCGTTCAACGTCCACTGCTGGACATAGGCCTCCCCAAGAGAACGCTACAACATGTGTTTCGCTCATATGGGGGATAGTGCCGTAATCGCCACGCTTGGCAGGCGGGTTGGCGATCGCAGTGGATGTTGCTAATACTCGAGGGAGTGCTGCTGCCCACTCCCTCGGTATTCCCTCAGTCGGCTCTTACGACTCCCATGGGTGGAGAGGGCTGGGAAACTGGTATACATTATATGCTCCTACTATATCGGGAACTGGAGATATAACCTAAAACTAGATTTTGGCTGCGGCGAAGCGAATTACGCAAAAATTACTGAACGAATTTTGATGCAACTTTTTTTAATTGATTTATTTTGATTAGACTTAAATACTGGTATATTTTTTATCTCGCTACTATATTTGTAACCTGAGATATAACCTAAAAACTGACTGTGGCGGAGTCGCGGGCAAAGGCTAGTCACTGTATAGAATTGTATATAATGTATGTTATAATTAGGCTTAATAGAAATAAAAGTATAACTATTTGGCCAATGTTTTTTTTTTAAATTTCTTATGAAAGTAAGTGATAACTGCTACTCCAACCGCATTGCAAAAGCAATAAATAAATAGATTTACTACCACGATTGGAACCTGCACCGCTCCCTATTCGGGAGGGTACTCCAGACAAGTAAACTATCCCAGTCGACTTCCTAATCTCAAAGGTTTAGATCCCACCCTCCGTCCTAGTATTGAGTTAGATTCCCATACAGGACAACTCTTTGTGTGATCCACAATTGGTTGTTCTGAGTCTGGGTGTACTTTTTGTCCGTGACATTGTATGTTTGTAAAATCCGCTGTGATACAAGGATTATTCATTAGTGCAGGGTGTTGTCTTTAAAAAAATATGTAATGGATATGTAATTTTTATCTATGCTATAAATAAAGCTATAACATAGAAGCTATGTCTGTACATTTAAGATATTTGAGAAAAAATTACTGTAATGGGCTATATAGGCATGTCTAATTACTGTAATGGGCTATATAGGCATGTCTAATTACTGTAATGGGCTATATAGGCATGTCTAATTACTGCAATGGGCTATATAGGCATGTATAATTACTGTAATGGGCTATATAGGCATGTCTAATTACTGTAATGGGCTATATAGGCATGTCTAAACCCATAACGATTATTTAGATGTTTTGTCTGTTTGTCTATTTATCTGTTTGTTTGTTCGCGCATCACGCAAAAACTATTACAGCTTTATAATAGTATAGATTATACCCATATAAAATTTACCAAATGTGACTGTAGAAGTTTCATAAAAAAAGGTTCAAAAAACTACATCAACATATTCATTTACTGTGGAACCCCCTAGCAAAAGTTCCGAAATACTTAGATTATAGAGAAGGTATCTACTTTAGGCTAGATAATGAAGCACATTAGCCTAATTTTCAGATCATCACGGAATGGCCTATTCCTCTATGTTCAAGCGACACAATTTCAATAATAAAACGTGATTGATTTTTATTTTCAGTCACGAAGAGAGATCAATAAAAAATAATATGGAGATCAGAGATCATTATAGAGGCAAATTACTAATACAAGTTAAAAACGAAATTGACATTTAAGAGTTTAAAAGTTAGTATTATACAACAGCGTATTATACAAAAAATTTTAACAGCGGAGCAGCAGCTAAGCTGGAAAAAATAATCAGTGTAGATGTGATACACAATGGCGCTGACGTACATTTACCAAAAAAAAAACAAATTGGCCGTTATTCTATTAAAAAAAACTGAATTAGTTAAAACTAGCTGTTACCCGCGGCTTTGCTCACGCAAATATATGAATATTAATAAAAATAGGAACCTTTTTATTAAAAGTACTGTCTCTAATAAAACTATTAGTATTCATCAAAATTTAATGTTTAATTACTATAGTACCTCTTTGTGAACGATGTTTGCATTGTTTCCTTTTGCGTCTAAAACTCTCTCTGAAGCATGCAACATAAATCTCTCCACGTGAAAAGCAGTCCTTACTTAAATCGATACCAGTCATTTTCAGTTATTTTATATTACTGTGGCTCCTACGATGTTTTTATAAAGAGTTTTGATTTGCAACCTAGCTCCATTGCACAATTTAGAGGATTTAACATTACTGATAATCCAATTTTAAAAGTGAGTTTCCAGTGAGAAACACAGTTACTAAATAAATACCAGGCACTTCTTCTTTTAAATTAAAGTGCGTTACAATTTACGTATTCTTAACTCATTGTGCTCTACAAAACGGATGTAACTTTGCATACTATTATTTTTCAAAAATAGTAATAAGGGTACCGCAATAAAATGAAAACCTGAATTCCACGTGAACGAAGTCGCGGGTTGTACTTAGTTTATAAAGTTTGTTACTAAAACTTTATATCCATCCATCAGCCTTTCATCGTCCACTGCTGGACATAGGCCTCCCCAAAATGGGGATTTTTATCATAATCGCCACGCTTGGCAGGCGGGTTGGCGATCGCAGCAAATGTTTTAGTACAGAGGGGAACGCTGCTGCCCGGTCCCCCGGTAATCCCTTAGTCGGCTTTTACGACACCCATAGGAAGAGACGGGGTGGAGCTATTCTTGGTGCCGGCCCCACACGGCAAAACTTTATATAAGATGCTCTTATATTGAATTTCATGCTTCTTTTTTTAAAAATAACACACACAACTTTCGACCTTAATTCGGGCGAATTAGGGGTCTTAGGGGTAAAAATGATCTCGTCGGCGTGGCGTCCACACTTGCACGGCTCATGCCGAATATAGGCGGACCCAGTAATGCATGCCGACGGCTTCACGCAGGGGAGGTCCGTTCGATGGCGCTCTACGGCGCACCTGGGTGGGTGGAGTCCCTGGGCGCGCCGAACAGGGCTCTTCTTTGTAGACCACAAAGAGTCGTCGCGGATACCGCATAGTGTCGACCAAGGCAGCTTGCGCGTTAGCCGGAACCCCCCGTGGGACTTGGAGGCGGAGGTGCTCGCTGAGGTGTATTTGCGGGCATCGCAAGAGCGGGCTAGGGACGGTCATCTCCTGCCGAGCGAGGTGGCCGGGTGGTAGAGCGACTCCCGCCGAGCTGCCATGGCCAGTTGGAAGGTGCGGCTGGAGACGCCCCGGGCCGGTCTCTGAACAGTAGGGGCGCTCCAGCCTGTGCTGGAGGAGTGGGCAAGGCGACAGCATGGAGTCCTTACCTTCCGACTGGTACAGGTGCTGTCGGGGCAAGGTTGCTTCAGCAGATATCTACACATAGTCGCAAAGGGAGAAGCGACTCCGGGTTGTCACCATTACGGCTGCGACGACGACACGGTGCACGCTCTAGTCGTGCCCAGCTTGAGCCGAGCAGCGCCGTGAACTCGTCGTGGCAATAGGGGGGACCTATCGCTACCGAGCGTCGTCAGAGCTATGTTCGTCAGTGACAGGAATCGGGCCGCGGTCGCTGTCTTCTGCGAGGAGGTTATCACGCGGAAGCGGCGGAGAGGGCCAGAGAGGAGGATTCTGCCGCTGACCCGACCGGGCGCCGCCAGCGCCTGGGACGGCGCAGGCGCAAATATTTGCACTTCATGCCGCCCTAGATGAGGCTGCGGGTGGATGGACAGGGGAACGTTCGCCACCTGCAAGGCCACCCGCGAAGGTGCGACGCTCTGTGTGTGGATGCGTGACTCAGTAGAGGATACCCGAAAGGGTAAGTCGCTGGCGGGACACTGAAGTAATCCAACACAGTACCAGTGGTCCGGCAACACAGGCGGAGAGACGGCACACGGCGGGTTTCCTAAGAACATTCTTTTCCGCCTAAAAAAAAATGGGCGTAAAAATGTTAAAATCGCTGATATACGTAATCATTTATTATTAACCAGAAACAGATATTTAAAATTTGGTGTTTCTTATTTTAAAAGTGGCGAACCTCCCATATAAAACTTCAATGCCTTATTATTATTATCTGTATTTTTTTTAATATCCCACATTTAATTGTACATTTAATTCTCACCAAATACAGGTATTTGAAATTTCGTGCTTCTTACTTTAAATGACAGAGTTCCATACAACCGTTTATACCTTATTTTATCCTCTTATGGTGAACGTACATTAGTCAGTACGCACGCACCGTACGCATCGCATTGAACGCATTTGTCGAAAGGGTGCGTCCATTGTGCCACTTTGATATCAGCATAATGCTGATGTCAAAGTTTTGCTGATGAGGTTGCCATTAATTAAAAATTGGTTGCCGTGTTTTGTGGTAAAACCTGAAAAATTGCCGTGTCTCATATAAATTTAATCAAAATGTAGACTTAAACACACAATTGGATATTGTTCTTATAGTTATAGTGATTAAAGGATATTATCCTCTTACGTGTCCCACGAGCGTACATACGCTCGTGTCAAAAATGTTCCCGAAATGTCCCACGCGCGCACACACGCTCGTAGCGCTAAGTGGCATTTGTTTATTGTTCATTCTCTATCGCTAAGGACGCAAAGTAATTTATCGTTTCACTAATCGATTGTCAATGCCACAGTCTCTATTTCTAGCGAATTATTGATGAACTGTATAAAAGTGTGTCACGTGACAAAAAAAATAAAATCACTACGCATCAAATTCTCGCGCACTTCCCGCCATTTTGGAATATCGGTGATGACTAGTGTGTCTACGCAAATTAAATTGTTTTATTAGAAATGTCGTGGAACCAAGAGCGGTAAGTAAAAAGTTATAATCTTTTGAATAATATGTGTAGAATGTGCTAAAAGTGTTATACCTATTATGTGTTCGTTGACTATTTTTGAAAATAAACCTTAGAAAGTTTGAAGACCTTCTGAGTCGGTTCATATCAAAATAATGTATGTATATAATAATTCGAAAAGTGCCGATTGTAACGACAAATTGCATGTAATGTTGTATTTATATATAAAACAACGTTTTCAGCATAATAGTTTACCATTTTAGGACGATAAAGTGATATTTATAACATTATTCTAAATAAATTGTGTTTCGTCACCATATTAAAAATGGCCGACCAAAAAGTACTAGCTGCAGATTCAACACTACGAGATATTTGAAATAATAATTATTAGAAAAATAATTTATACGAGTAGAATCGAATAATACTATTAATATCTTTTTAATATATTTTAATAATAGTTAATATAATATATATTAATGATAATTAATATTAGGTATATTAAATTAATGATCTCAAAATTTAGGAATTTTCATATATATATATATATATAACTACGAGTACATAGCTAACATTGTTGGGAACGTGTTCCATCTTATAGCGAGAGGAATTTAGGTTGTAGTCCATCACGCACGCTGGCCCAGTGTGGGTTGGCAGACTTCACATCACATCACCGTCGAGAAAAACATTATTTTTCTCATTGTTTTTTTCCACCGAATAATGTTAATTTATAAACAAATACACACATAAGTAGTATTATCGTGTGATTTTATTTTGTTATTAAGTTCGAATCGACTTACGTATTATAATTAAAATGGATAAGGTTCGCAGAGACAGAAATTGCGGTGCAGAAAGGACTAATACATTATAAATACATTTTGACAGGTTATGTAGGTATTATAATTCACTTATATGTGAAAATGCCCCTCACCTATGTGATTTAGAGTTTATCTTATGTTATATAAAGTTATGCAATTGGTCCACTGCATATTTCGATAGACGAAGTCTAGCATAAAAAGTCAGTTTCATCTAGGTCCATAAAATAGTCGACACGGAATTTAAATACACGAATTCTCGGTACTCGTTGAACTGCAGAATGTTCAATTCCATCTAATTGATGATCAATTAAGTCAAATAGATCCATTATCTTATTATATCATAAATATTGTAATATGGAAAAACAACAACGCAACAGCTAACCGTCGAGTAAGCATGCTAATTGGCAGACTGCATGGCAAGTAAGTTACGCGGCACGTAATCTTAAGATTATTGCTACTCGAACGTCGTGAAATTTGCACCCGGAGTTACGGGTGACTTTAACTGGTGATTAGTCTATTTGACGCTTTACTTGAGAGTGGTGAAAGAGGCCCTAAGAGGTGTATGCCGTGTGAGTTTTGTGCGGGTGTACAAACCTTTGAGTTTTACTTTTCTATTTTGAATTTAGATTGGAAAGACTTCGGTTTACGAGTTCGGAGTTTGGGCGGTCGCGGTCTGTGACACCCAGCTCCAGCTCTAGATGCAGACCATCCATCACCCACCGTGCCTTAATCATGGGCCTAGTTCAGGACGTGTCCCCTCCTTACCAACCCCAACAAGAGTAAGAATAGTTTCTGATTTTAGATTTACATCACATATTTATAATATACTAGCTGTACCCGGCATGCGTTGCAATAACATGTAAAATAAAATACTTTGGAAAATCCAAAACTGCACGCCTCATAATCTTCATTTTTAACAATAAAATTGATTATTTGATAAGTAACTAATAATGTATTGGTATTACTAAGTAGTTTTCAATAAATCACATAGATAGCGCTAATTTCAAAAATTACTAATGTGGGTTTCATGTCTTATACGCCATCTAGCACTGATTTTAAGAAGTACTTCTATATTGGTCTACCTCTCAGTCATTTTGCATGGCGCCATTTGGCAATTAGTAAGAACAACAATCCATGAGTTTACATATATACCGGCATAAGTGCATGTATATAAACATGTAAAATTGAATAATTTATTAAACTGTAAACAAAAACAATTTAAGAAAACAAAAAGACATCGCTAGTTTCCTTACAAAAAAAGCAATATTGTGGCTCTTTATATACAACAGTAATTGAATACAATGATATCGACATCTAAAATTGCCACTAGCGACATCTAGGGTTGCATTTGTCAATATCTCTTTTACTTTAAAACAGTGACATCTATCAATAGAAAATTGCAGCTTTGGACATTATTATACGACTTATTTAAAAATCAATGAGTTTAAAAAGAAATCTCTAAACCATTTATCTTCCTAACTTGGTTGCCTTATTATTTTATATTTTGTTCTAAGTGAAAACACCGTGAAAACAAGGCCATGCAAAAAAAATTGTGGAATGTAAAATATGTTTTTTTCGTGTTTTATAACGTTGGTGTGTTATTATTTACGTGTGTTTAGTATTTTAAATTATTGTTATGGATAAAATGGTTATTATACTTGACGAATATCATCAGTTCGTCAAGCACAGGTAAGAACTATCTTTTAACAAAAAACAATGTACCGGCCGGGCGAACGGCGTTCTGTTGACGATAGTAAAACCACCGGTGGCTACTGGCTATGCGTACGTAAAAAAGTAGTTCTCATGATAGGCGCTGGTTTTTAGTGTCACATCGAGCGTGAATGCCGTAAATATTCAGTATTTTTTTTGTTTATTTAATAACAATTAAACCACATCGAATCAGAACGTGAAAAGTAATAGGGCTCTATTCCTAATCATAATAATTCGTAAACGAAAAAAAAGACTCGATTAGTAAAGTATTTTAGTCATTATCGTGTTAACATACATTACCTACAACTCACGGACGTCCAACCCAGGCTTTTTCAAACAGTTTTTTAACTAGTTTAAATAACAAAAATGGCATCAAAATATCATAAGTGTTAAAAATAGTGTTTTTTTCTTTATATGTGTGTAGATATTATTTAACAAGTGCAATATATGATAAATAGAGACATTTTAAGTTTGAAAAATCAGTTGTGCCGTGTAAACCGAGAGTAGAACACACCTCAACGCTTCGTTTATGAGGCGTGCAAAAGTGTTTGGTTTTATAATCGTTATCAGAAGGTAATAAGTACGCAAATAAATATTACAAATTCATTAGTCCTTTGTAATCTTTTATAGGACAATTGGATTTTTTGGTATAGGTACGTTCCCGAGCTTATGCAGAACAACTCGCAATACTTTCATAATAATCAGGTGGATAATTTAGGAATGCATAGAGTACAAACATACTTATAATTATTTTTGTTAAACAAAGATGATTTGATGAATAAAGGTCATTTTTTGTTTTAGAAGCCAGTATGTTAACGTTAAAGCCAGGCCCATTCCAAGCTCCTTTGGGTACCCCCGTCAACGAGTGGAAACGCCCACCTTCGTGTAAGTTTTTATTATATTTTTGTATACTAAGTGGCACATAAGCATACCACCCGATTGTAAGTGGCTACCGTAGCCTATAGACGCTTGCAATACCAGAAGCATCACTTGCGCGCTGCCATCTCCAAGTAATGGGATAGGAAGTGGAGAGGAAGGATAATGAGAGGATACAAAAGGAGAGGATACGTAGGATAATAAAGGGAGGATAGCAAGGATAAAAAGCGAGGGTAGGGAGAGGGTTGGAGCCTCCGGCGCTCTCACTCACCATACGAAACACAATGATAAGAGTACATACCGTTGTTTCACATTAATCCTCTGTGAGAAGGTGGTATTTCCCCGATCAAGCCATTACATTCATACTGGGACAAGCAAAGCAGTATTTTACAAGTACTACTTTCACATCAATTGTTAGAGATTTTTATGTCAATGTCGTCTTTGTGTTCTCTCTAGCTCTATCGAGGAAAAGGTAGAGGCGATGGACCTATCCGATGACGAGGTGGACTACTCCAATTACGAGGCAGTGAAGCGTTGGGTAAGGAGTTGGGATTCATCGATCGTTTCGGCAAATGACGCCACTGTGGATGATGTTAATCCGTCATATTCGGGGGTGATGGAAACATCTAAGCCAGTTGCTAGGTCTAGGTTTTGCAGCGGAAGTAGTTTCGAAAGTGATTTTAGTGACATATTCGACAATGTGGGTACTTTTGAAACCACTGCCGTTGCTGACTTAGGCAAAGAAATACCTGACAAAGATGAGCTTGAAGAACCTGTGCGAAATGTAGTACAAACTGTAGAGAGGGCTATGGATGATGCGGCTAATAGTTTGCCGGGGATATCTGCTACTTTTACGTGGGAAGAAGACTTTGAGTCGTTCCGTGGTAGCCCTGAAAATTTTTCAGGTCCTACACATATCAGGGACCACTCAGGGTTTACGAGACGCCCTATGATGCTTTTAGGGATATCTGGACTAAATCCGCGCACGTCTCAAAGAGAATTTTGGGACTCATGTAGTGTCTTGACTTTGTACGATTTCAAGAAACTCATGAGTTACAATCGGTATATTTTGCTAAGCAAATTTCTTTACTTCGTGGATAATTCTGATGCGAATCAGAATTCCCTGCGAAGTGAAAACGTGGGCTAATCACGATGATTAGTGAAAATTGCACCCGTGATCTCACATCTCAACACAAAATTTTCCACCCTTTACAACTGTAGCTCCAATATTTCTATAGATGAGTCTTTGACCTTATTCAAGGGCCGCTTGTCCTAGATTCAAGCAATAAGGTCAAAGGCTGCACGTTTCGGCATTAAATCGTATGAGCTCTGTGAGTCACGAACAGGGTACCTATATAGATTCCAAATTCATAAAGGAAAAATCTCTCGATCTAGTAATCATATTGCGCCTAGTATTGAACTTGGTGGCAAGAGTACCCAGGTGGTACTCGAATTATTGATAGGTCTGGAAAATCGGGGGCATTGCGTCACGATGGATAATTTCTATAATTCGCCATCGCTGGCGCGGTATCTCAAGAATCAGAGATTTGATTGCTTGGGAACTTTGCGCGTAAACCGCAAGAACGTGCCTGATGACATAGTGAAAGTGCCGAAGAATGTAGCAAAAGGAAAAACCATCCCTAGCCACTGTAGGGATGTTTCTGTCTTGGCATGGAAGGATTCCAAAGTGGAGTACGAGGTGGAGGCCCTATATAAGGATATCTCAAAGGCCATCCACTTATCTAAAACCTATTTCACGGTGGTTATGGGAGACTTTAACGCGAAACTGGGCAAAAGGACAGACGATGAGCTGAAGGCTGAAGGGGTACTATGGATTTGGGCAGAGGAACCACAGGGGCCAGATGTTGGCTGATTTTCTGGAGAAGGAAGGTCTCTTTATGATGAATTCCTTCTTCAGGAAGCAGCCCCAGCGAAAATGGACCTGGATTAGCCCTGATGGTTCTGTGAAAAATGAGATCGACTTCATCTTAACGGACAAACGACACATATTCAATGATGTCTCAGTGATCAGCAGGATTAAAACTGGGAGTGATCACCGACTAGTCAGGGGTATCTTGAATATTAGAACAAAAGTCGAGAGATCGCGCTTGATGAAGTCTACGCTCCAACCAACACCTGCCCAATACCAGAACCCCGAGAGCTTTCAGCTCGAACTACAAAATCGCTTCCAATGTCTAGATGAGTGTGAATCAGCAAGCGATATGAACAGCAGGTTCGTACAAACTGTCCACGCGGTCGAGTCGACTTACAGGCCCGTCGCGTCAGTAGGACCCGTAAACTCTCGGACCATACTCTCAAACTCATGGAGAGGAGAAAAGAAATGATAGTCCAGTCCTCAGCCGATTGGTCCTGCCTAAGGCGGTTAAACAGACAGATTTCCAAGGCTGTGTGGCATGATATTCGCCAATTTAATACTACCCGTATTAAAGAGGCGATAGAGCGGAACCAAGGCTCGAAAGTGTTCGCAAGAGATCCCAGAGCCCTGCTGTTGGCTTGGTCCAAGACCCCGAATCCAAGCTAACTCGGCACTTTACCGAAGATATCCCGGACGTCAGCCTGTACGAGATCAGAATGGCTCTCAAACAACTAAAGAACGGAAAGGCACCGGGAGACGACAGAATCACCACAGAGCTTCTGAGAGCAGGCGGAAAGCCGGTCTTAAAAGCTCTTCAGAGGCTGTTCAATTCCATCGTTCTCGGGGGCGACGTCCCAGAGTCGTGGACCAGAAGCGTGGTGGTGCTGTTCTCTGAAAGGTGACAGAACCCACTTGAAGAACTTTAGACCCATCTCGCTCTTGAGCCACGTCTATAAGTTGTTTTCGAGGGTCATTACAAATCGACTCACGCGCAGGCTTGACGACTTCCAGTCTCCCGAACAAGCCGGTTTCCGTAAAGGCTATAGTACCATAGACCACATCCACACGCTACGCCAGATTATACAGAAAACCGAGGAATAAAATCGGCCTCTGTGTCTGGCGTGTGTGGACTATGAGAAAGCCATCATCGATTCGATCGAAACTTGAGCGGTGCTGCAGTCCCTTCAGCGATGCCAAATTGACAATCGGTACATCGAAGTGCTGAAGTGCTTGTATAGAAACGCCACCATGTCAGTCCGTGTTCAGGACAGGAGTACGAAACCGATCCAACTGCAGAGAGGTGATAGACAGGGAGACGTTATGTCCCCGAAACTCTTAACCTCTGCATTGGAAGATGTCTTCAAGCTCTTGGACTGGACCGGATTTGGCATCAACGTCAATGGCGAATACATCACACACCTTCGATATGCCGACGACATCGTAGTCATGGCAGAATCGCTGGAGGACCTTGGCACCATGCTCGATGATCTCAGCAGGGTTTCCCGACTAGTGGGTATCAAAATGAACATGTACAAGACGAAAGTCATATCTAATGTCCATGTCATTTCAGCACCGGTCCTAGTTGGGAGTGCGCTTCTCGAAGTTGTCGACCATTATGTCTACCTGGGACAAACAGTCCAGTTAGGTAGGCACAACTTCGAGAAAGAGGTCGATCGACGAATCCAGCTCGTCTGGGCAGCGTTCGGGAACCTTAGGAAGATCTTCTCGTCTAATAATCCGCAGTGTCTGAAAACGAAGGTCTACGACCAGTGTGTTTTACCAGTGATAACATACGGTACAGAGACGTGGTCTCTGAATGTTGGCCTCATATCAAGGCTCAAAGTCACTCAGCGAGCCATAGAGCGGGCTATGCTTGGTATTTCCCTACGTGATCGAATCCGTAATACGGAGATCCGTAGGAGAACGAGAGCGGCTGACATAGCCCGCCGGGTTGCCATGCTGAAGTGGCAATGGGCAGGCCACATCGCTCGACGAACCGATAACCGTTGGGGACGAAAGGTTCTCGAGTGGCGACCACGTATCGGACGGTGCAGCGTAGGACGGCCCCCCACCAGATGGACCAACGATCTGTCCGTGTGGTGACGGACTAAGAACACAAGTGTCACCACCCCATTCTTTCCCAAGGGTGTCGTATGAGGCGACTAAGGGAAGTAAGTAATTATCATCCATTGCATGACTGGTGTTAGGGCTGGGTACCAAGTGGGAGTACTCACTTGGTATCGGGCCCGACCGGGTCGGTACCACTGTCTCCTGTATGACCGGTCATGAAGTACGTCAGTGTGTTTTGGCTGTAGCAGAAGATAGCCGTTTATATTTCATTTCATATCTGTGAAATGAATTGGTGAGCAGTGGCTTGACAATCCTCTCGGTATAGTCGAGTCCATGGGCGACGATTACCATTTACCATTAGATGGACCGTGGTTCGTCTGCCACTACATGCAATAAAAATAAAAAATTGGTCAAAGCTGCGGGGAGCCGTTGGATGCGGTCGATACAGGACCGCTCGTTGTGACGTTCTCTTGGGGAGGCCTATGTCCAGCAGTGGACGTTGAAAGGCTGCTGGATGGATGGAATACATCAGCACGGGATTTTAAGAATTTTTAAAAATCATCTAATGTGGCCAGTTCATTTAAATTATTACGATGTTCTTTTTATTTTATACTAGTAGCCTGGTCTAATTTTATTGATAAGCACGTAAGTTTTTGGTCACGTGATCAATAAGGTATCTCAATGCCTTATCGGATTCACGCTGTAAAGGCTCAACGCTAAATAGTGAGTTAAGATGATTAGTAATTAGTTGGCGATTATTGTTATAATGCTCGCAAGTGACTCAAAGGTGTCACGAAATTCAAGCCATTTAAAGGAGGATCCGTCAAATTTATGAATCTGGATTGACGGCAATTTAAAACCTAAAAAATCATGATATCCCTGATGGCTAGAACAAGAACGTGAGGATGATAAATGGTCGGCATCATGAAAGGTCTCTTTTGGTTTCGAAGTTTCAATTATAGACTGGGCCGTAGCGATGCAAAGGTAAAGACTTGTTTCTATAGTGTCCCTCTCCGCGAGTTCATTCACGGGGTCATCCCTATTCAGAACTTCTTGAGAAGAGCCTGGCAAGAAACTCATGAGGCAATGCCTCATGAAAATAAAATTTCAATGGAGATGGAAACGCTTCTATACATTTTTGGGCCTAGGTGGTAACAAGATGAAAGTTGCACCATTTGGAAGTTTACATCAAAACATTACATAATATAAAATTTTGTTAGATTTGGTCTAGGAACCGAGATATAGAAGATTATATAAAAGTGAGGTTAAATATCAAACTAAACCCAATAAGTATCATTATAACATTTAAAAGCCATACATTTAAAGTAGTTATACATATATTATCGTTCGTTTTGCTAGGTAAGTGACAGCGCCGGAGGCACAACCCCCCTCCCTATCCTCTCCTTGTTACTCCTAATTATCCTTCCTAACCTCCTTCAGTATCCTTTAAGACAATACTCTTCCTATTATCCTTCCTCTGCACCTCCTACCCCTTTTCTTGGAAATGGTGACGTGCGAGCGATGACTCTGGTGTTGCTAGCGTTTGTAGGCCACGGTAACCGCTTACCAGATGGCCCACTTATAAGCTGCGCCTTATGCATATATGCATGTTTGCCACTCACGTAGTATAAAAAAGGTAGTACCTTTCTTAGGTACATTTACCAAATAATTAAGTAAGTATTTAAGTTAAGTAGTGTTATCTACTCAAATAAAACTAAGAGTCTTATTTAATAAACTATCCCACTACTGGACACAAGCTTCTTTGAATTTCATGTTAAAGAACCGTCGTTAAGTAGATAGATTATTCGAAAATAACAAGACCAGGACCATTGTGTAGGCAAGTTGTCAGTGTTCAGTAACGAAGCAAGGGTCAATAAAATAAGCAAAACAGTAAATAAATAACGTTAGTAAAGCTGGAAACGAAAAAGTTAAACTGCCAAATGTAGTGTTGCCGTGGTAGCGTTCAAGAAAGAGGATTTCACTTGTGTAGCAATTTAGTATACCTACCAATCAATATACTGATATAAAAATGTTCTATATTATTTTTCCTCGAATATATATTTTTCTTTAATTCATTCTTTTGAATAAATGATTAATAATGAAACTAAACATTTAGTTTTAATTTTATTTATCAATCCAAATGAGCATTAATTCTATTGTGAATCGACTAAAGTAATCGATTTCCTTCATCATTTCTTTTTCAATGTTTTTTCGATTTCTAGATTGCAAAATGAGCTAGTTTTTTAAATGTTATATTAGAAAAATATTGCCAATTTTTTAAAGAATATTTTAACTTGTTAACTTCAGGCCCAAAAATCCCACCACTGAAGGAATGTAAGATAGTTCCAGTGGCCTGCCAATAAGGCGTAGAGACGGCACACGGCGGGTTTATTTAGTGGGTGAGGGCCCCACACTACCCTGTAAGTTGCCCCGAACGACGGGGTATGCAGTTAGGAATTTTTCCCGCCTTAACAAAAAAAAAAAAAGGCCCAAAAATCCCATTTTCTATTCTTATAATGTTTAAATTGTTATGGTACTTAATTGTAATGGGAAACCAGCTTAATATGCCAATAAACCTTTGCTATACAAAAAGAGTACAGGTAACGTAAAACGCCATTATGATACCAAGCATAAAGTTAAATATGCAATTTTTTTTATTTGTTTAAGTTTTTTGTTATTTTTCGTTATTTCTCATAATATAATTACATTAAAATGTCTTAAATTTAAAATAATATGACAAATGTTTTCCTTTATATAGTCCCCCTGTGGCTCCTGGTGGCCAAAAGGTTGCCGACCCATGGCCTAGATTATAAACTAATTATTAACTATATGGGCGCGTCTCACCATTAAACGTTACAGTTTGGGGAGTACCAGTGTGTCATTAAGGCAAAGGGGATGTGTTTCATACAGCCACGAAAAGTTTTCTATTTTGAAAATACTTTGATTTTAATTGATATTGACACGCATATATTATTTTAGTTAGATTTACGGTACATATAGGTTGAATTATATTAAAATAATGATAACTGTGGACTAATTCTATCCTACTTCAAAGATCAATAAGAATGAATAAGGTGGTTATCAAGTTTAATATTTTAATAGTCGTTATATTTTTGCCCTAGTCAAACAAACTTGAGAATTATTTAATTATACATATTTTATTCTAAAGAGAATTAAGGACTATAAATAGTTACTGTATATTTCAGGCATTTTTTGGACATATCCCTTTCTAGTTTGCAGCCCCAATGGTGTTGACTCTGCGTTGAACGTCAGTCAGTTAAGACAAGCAATTGGGGTGCAGGCCCAGATTAAGTATCTGGCCTGATGCTGGACGGGCGGTGGCGCTTTAGCGAGCACTTCTGTCAAACTGTCCCCGAGGCTCATCGGTGCACATCATGAACCACTAACGAGAGATGTTTTCTACGCATATTACCAATCTAAACCTATTACAATGATGACAAACAAATTTCGTTGTGCCCAATTCAGTGTGTGCTTCCTACTGTCGTTTGTAAAGATCCATTTAACTTGTTTCCGCTTTATTAGAAATATAATGTCAGACCTCTTTCGTAATATTAATAAAAATAATACTGTTTTAGTGGAAAATATGTTCGAAATACGGATATTGACTCTAGTTTGGTAAATGTTAATTGGGAATTTGATGATATAAGTAATGATAATACAGTTATCAATACTGTCTTTGCATTGAATATGGAAAATAATTATGTAGTAGCAAATTATTGACGATTAACATAAAGTGCAAAAATGTGAAAAACGAAAATAACAGTCTCGAGCAGGATTTGAACCTGCATCTATTGGAATACCCACCATCCCAGGTGCTTTACCATTTTTTCGCACTTTGTGTTAATTTATAAGACATGCCTATAAATATATAAATATTTTTAGGACTTATAAATGAGTGCAGATTACGCTTTCCTGCACTCATTTTGTTTAGTGTTGTTACGACACGCGCACATCCGCAACGCCGGCGACGTATCAATATGCCTAATAATACTAACATCTCTTTTGAAAACCTCATTCACTGTCTCTTTTTCTCTTGTTCTTTCTGAATAGTGTCATTACTTCATGCACACAGCTAATAGTTGTTACTGTTTTATAAATTTAATGCAAAATTAATGCTACAGGTACATTTAAATATACAACTTTTGCGACGATTTTTAAAAACAAACTTTAATTTATAGATCAGTTATTCAAATGTAAAAAAAATTGAAACAGACATCGGATTGAAACATTCATCCTTTTTTCATTTAAACTGGAAAACATTTTTCTAACCACACACTATATCATTCGGCGTAATTAACACAATAATGTATGGTCCCCTATATGCTAAAATAACCTGCTAATTTATTGCAGTCTCTATTTACGTATCCACGGACCACCGGGACATTTGATATTACTTCAAAGGGAGAAAGGATCATAGACCCAAGATTTTCAATATTAAATTATTTATACAGCCACAATTACATGTTGCTGTACTGTAACAAAAAATATTACAAGATATTGGTAAGCAATCGTTTTTATGCATCAATTTATACTAGCTACTTCATTCTAAACTAGGCTAAATTAAATAACCAAGTAATTGGCAATACAAAAAGTAAAAATAAACCATTTCAGTGGCATAATCAATTAGTATTCGATGCATATTCGTGATAAGACGTGGCAAGACTTAATGAAGGCGTTTGTAATCAGGCTGTCGCGTAGTTTTTGACTAAAACATTCTTTATTCCTTAAAAGAAACTGACATACAATTTTGGGACATGGCCTGCATTGTTCTGAGGTGTGAAGTAATGCAATTTCGTCATTTAACCTTTGTAATCTACTCAAATAAAGCAATTTTAGTGGACAGTTGTTTTTTCTTCAAAAGTTAACCGCGATAAGCATTTTTGCAGCCAGTAGTACCATTAATAAATGAATTGAACTATTTTAAAATTGTGAGCTTTAATATTACCACAAGCACTAGTTTAACAAGATATAATTATACTTACCCCAAGCTGTTCAGTACCGATCTTAAGAGAAAACGGGAAATCTGGAACAACTTACATGTTTATGTTTCATATGTATAGGTATTTAAAAGACGTGTAAGTTTTTTTTTTAAAAGACAACATCCTGCACTAATGAATAATCCTTGTATCGCGGGGAACTTTACAAACATACAATTTCACGAACGCAAAGTACACCCAAACTTAGAACAACCATTTGTGGATCGGATTACACAGTTGTCCTGTGTGGGAATCGAACTCGGCGGGAGACCGATATCTAAACCACTCCACCATCTTTGCAGTCAAACAGACTGTACGGTAGGCCGTATTCTTTGTTCTTGCTGTCCTTTATTGCATGCTTATCTCGATGGCAATGATGAATATACTTATTTATTGCTATAATTATAAAAATACGGCTTAAAAATTTTAAAAATAAATAATGTAAAGTATAAAAGATTCGTGCTCTTTTCCTACATTTCGTCGCTTCCTCATGATAAAACTTCCTTCCTGCATGTGCATGTTTTGTGCAGGATCGTCCCACCACTAACTGTAGTATACGACCATATAGGTCCTATGTATTTCGATGGTTAGCAAAATCTCATGACGCTAGTGGCTGTTGAACCTAATATGGCTTTAATTACAAGCAAAACCATATGATAGGAAAAATTAAGATCTAATCAATGATGCTTTTAATTTTTACTATTGTTGAAGAATTCGCGTAACTACTTGACTGAAATAAGTGATTGGCGTCCTCCACTGCATTTGCTGCATGTTATGACGTATGCATTGTAGACAATTAGTGGCAGATCTGTAAGATTAGTTCCACTAAGTATACGAGAGCTACTGACTGATATAGATTGACATTTGTTCGGATTTTTACTCAACCAACTCAACTGCCTCGGTGGTGTAGCGGTAGTGTATGCGACTGCTAATCATGAGGTCTCGGGTCGGGCAATGTTATTGAGCTTTTTCCTAAAAAGAAAAATTCTCAGTAGCAGCCCAGAGTTTGGAAATGTGCCCGGTAGACGTCAATAGGCTCGCCCTCTATTACGTGGGACTTAAACATAGCTGGCGAGTCGTGGGTGTGTAATACACCTCTGCCTACCCCTTCGGGGAATACAGCCGTGATGCTATGTTTATACTCAACCAAACCTTACGGCCAACTTGTAATTATTGCATGTGTATATTTGCCGGTAATCGGCATATAAATGATACACACATTTTTTTATCCTACGTGGGTGGCTAACTAGCATACGCCCACCTGATGGTAAGCGGTTACCGTCGCCTATAGACAATAGCAACACCAGATGCATCACTCACGCGTCACCATCTCCAAGGAAAGTAATAGGAGGTGGATATAGGCAGAGGATAATAAGAAGAGGATAGGTAACATACTAAGAGAGGATGGGGAGAGGCTTTGGGCCTCCGGTGCTCTCACTCACCATACGCAACACAACGGTAGGAGTACTACCATTTCTTCAGGCAGATTTTTTGTGAGACGGTCGTATACGGCCCTTATTGGGCCGCTGAGATAAACAAGGCTAAAGCACACTGAGTTATAAGATTGATAAAAAGTAGAAAAGTAGTTGATAAAAAGTTGTTATAAGATTGATAAAAAGCGAAAATGGAAAGTATACTGCCTTAAGGGACACCAAAACTTAAGTCGTTCCACCTATACGGTTTATCATTAACGTAAACAGACTGCTGACGCCCCTGAAGGTAAGATGAGAATCAATCCATAGCATCTGATGGGACCATAAGATGGAAAGAGATGGATAGCAGGATCTCATGGTCGTTAGCATTAAATGCATCTATGAAGTCTAACAGCACCAAAACTGTAATGTCGGTACACTTCCATGGATGTCACTAGTAAACCTTTGGGAGTACAGACACTCTTATAACAAAACTGAAAGTTACTCAAAAGGTTATTGGAGAGACAAACTTACATAAATGTTTGTGTATTGTACGTGTGGTGACGGACTAAGAATACAAGTGTCACCACCCCATCCTTTCCCGCGGGTGTCGTACAAGCCGACTAACCGCGTACCTAAGCAATTATCACCCATTGCATCACTGGTGGTAGGTATCGGACCTTGCTATCGGACCCGAACAGGTCGGTACCACCGTCTCCTGTGTGACCAATCATGAAGCACGTCAGTGTGTTTTGGCTGTAACAGAAGATAACCGTTTATTAATGGTACGCAGTGGCTTGATAATACTCTCGGTATAGTCGAGTTCATGAGCGACAGTTACCACTTACCATCAGGTAGGCTCGTCTGCCATCAATAGCAATATAAAAAAAAGTGTACTTTGGGATGAAAAGGGATGTTACGGATAGGACAGTAATCATTATGACGTCATAGATAGGAGGTTTTAGGCAAGGGATGGATAGAAAGCCATAGAGTAGTACACTCGAAAGGAAGCAATTTAAAATTCCTATACATTTTGCATTTCTTGAAATACACAATTCTAACGGTTTTATATAGTTTTAAAGTATTTGAGACACTTAGCTATTTAAATGAACACAAAGTTCGCAGTTCCGAACAATTGTCACGATAACTGAATTGGCAAAGAATCTGCGACAGTTTTTTAAGATGCAGGTTCAAATTATACTCGTGACTGTTATTTTCGATTTCACATTTTCGCACTTTGTGTTTAATTCTTACGTTATTGTATATCGTGATTAATCATATGATAATAAAGTAGTGGATGTTGTATGTATTTTGTAATTACTCATAATTATAATAAAATAGCATAACCCATTGACGTTAAAACAGACAGTTTTAATTTTGTCTATCATTTTGTTAGCGGACATCACTAAAATAATTAAATAACTAATCTATACTATAATGAAGCTGTATCAGAGTTATGTCTGTACATTTAAAACGTCTTAGAAAAAAATAATGTTTAAGAATTAAATAGCCTTATTTAGGCGTCTCTGAACATAAAACTATAGTTAATAGAATTTTTGTTTCTTCTAGATTCGCCAGTTACCAGAATGGCAAAAACTACTTCAATGAAACATTTTTGTACGGATTTCAATGAAACATTTTTAGCCATTGCTTAGACTTAAAACTAATAATATATTTTATCTCGTTACTATACCGGGAACATACTAAAACTTGCTTTTGGATGTGACGGAGCCGCGGAAAAAGGCTAGTATATAATTTATTTAAGTTTAAATTGTATGCAGGGGAAATGAGTTATCTTTATATAAAATTGTTATTTTACTAGGCAACACTGCTGACTTTTTCATAATAATTCAACAAATTATTGGCATTGTTATAACAAGGATTACTTATATCATTCATTACAATTGCTAATATATATTTTTACAAAAAATATAAAGAATATTAATTTAACAATAAGTTTTACATTAATGCTAGCGAAATTGCAATTGTAATTAGCTGAATAACGTACAAATAATACTTGTGTTTATATAATAATACACAAACTACCACATGCGTATATAAGACAAAAAAAAATTAATGTAGTACAAAAATAATTAGCATATTATCGTTCTGTAGAAACATTAATAATAGATTAGTTGAGTCATTTTTCATATTCATATTTATGCATATGAGCAAAATAAATTACAGTTCGAAAGTAACATCAACATTTTACGTACGTTATGTACGTTTGGCTATGTTTTTTTTTATGTAAATACAATATAGTGTTGCCAGAGTCCATGAGCGGAGGTTAGCACTTACCATCAGATGGCGCTTTATAATCCAATAGCAATAAACATAGTAAATAAATATCAATGTTATGTCAGGATAATAATATATAAGTATTCAGAATAAGCGTTTTCTAAATCTTAGAATAATATAAACCACATATTAAATCTATTTTAACTCCTTAAAAATGATACTACTATTGCTCAAATCAATTTACATTTAATTGCAATAGTATCTATAAATAGGTATATATTACTTTATAATTTTATTCTTAAGATAATCAATTTTATTCAGGCTTATATCAGTGCCAGTCTTTGCCCGCAGCTCCATCGCATGCAAAACCTAATTTTTAGGGTTATATACGAGATCAGGGTATCCAATATTGTAGAGGAATACAACGTATATCAGTTTTTAAGTTTTATCAAGAATTATCAAACAAAGAAGCCCTTCAGTAGCTTTGGCTTGTTTTGTAAACAAATAACTGGACAAAAATTCTAAAATTGTAGATTATTTCCGACCATAGCGAGGGATTCTAGAGTGGAATCCTAAGCACAGTGAAGGATTAAGTAAGTACGTCATTCGAGCTCTAAATAGTTTTGTTCCCGAGGTGGACCCTACTTTTTATCACCCTCTATGCACATAACATAGAAATAATGATATGTTAATGTTTATATTACTACTAACAATCATTACAGTTGTAGATTTATTTACAGCTTGAGAATTAGAAGTAGTATCAGAAAACGGTTTACCAGGAAGCAGTTTTTGATAAATTAATTATTTTCTAGCACGGATTCATGGTTTTCTTTAGATGGTCGTGGAGAGGGCCTCTTTCTAATTAATATTTTAGTAGGTTTGGAGTTAAAATTGGCCTTTATTTTCAATAAATTATCGGGCAACGTGGCGTAGTCGGTAGTGTAACCGACTTCCGTGCATGAGGTCGTGGGTTCGATTCCCACTTAGGACAATTATTATTTGTGTGATGAACACAGATGTTTGTAATGCATCTGGGTGTTTTCTATCTATCATATGATGTATGTATTTATAAAAAAAAGTTATATATGTATTATATCCGTAATCTGGTACCCATAGCACAGTTAGTTTTAACCAGAGGACGTTGTGTGAAATGTCCGTGAATATTTATTTATTTATATCCTTCAGCTACAATAGATGATTTCATCCTCCATGTCTCTTTATAACATACATTATCATGACAAAAGTTCTCCGGAAACAGTGTATATAGAGGTATACATATAGATTCCATTCCCCGCCCTTTGTCAGTCAAAGACCAGGGCACGGGATATGTGGCGACTGAATTTGTCATGCTGTATGGCATGTACTTATCCCCTAATCGTAGTCAGGCGGCTTTAGAGGACTTCCTGCACAGCCTGGAGACCTCTCGATACGGCGTATAGCACCGAGCCCTGTGCTCGTGCTGGGGGACTTTAACGCCAAATCAACGGCGTGAGGGTCCGCCAAGACGGACGCCCGAGGTGCGGCGGTCCAAAAGTGGGCGGCAGCGGCGGACCTCGTGTTGCTCAACCGAGGGTCCGCCCAAACGTGCGTGCGGCGCTGGGGCAGGTCGATAGTGGACCTTTCGTTCGCTAGCCCCAATGTCGCCGCACGCGTAAGGAGCTGGCGAGTCCTGGAGTAGGTTGAGACCCTATCTGACCACAGATACATTCAGATAGAGGTCTCCCGGACCCTTCAGAGCGCCAGCAGGGGTCACGCGGTGGACAGAACTCCCGCTTTTCCGCGATGGGCTGTGGGTAGGCTCAACCGGGACCTGCTAGTGGAGGCAGCCATTTTTCAATCTTGGCTTCCTCTCCCCCTGACGGAAGACTTGGGCGCCGAGGCTGGCCACATTCGCGGCATGCTTATGCATATCTGCGATGCGGCCATGCCTGCGTGCGGCGCCCGCCTCGACGGAAGGGGGTCTACTGGTGGTCCCCGGAGCTGGAGAACCTCCGTGCGGCCTATATTCGCGCCTGGAGATCCTACACCCGCAGCCGACGTCGCCGTGACGAGGAGCGGGAGGGCCGGCTGTATGCGGCGTACAGTAGTGCGCGCGCCACGTTTAAGCTGGCCATCTGTCACGCCAAAGACGCGAAAAGGCAGGAGATGCTGGAGGGTCTCGAGCGTGAACCCTGGGGACGCCCGAACCGCGCAGCACTTAACAAGCTCCACCGCTTCTTCACAAGTTGGCCGCTCGCAATAGGGCCCTTCTGCGGCATCAACAAAGGGTCGTAGCGGTCAAGGCAATACGCGGGTACCGCACGGTCTCGTGCGATGCAGCCTGCGCGTTGGCCGGAACCCCCCCGTGGGATCTGGAGGTGGAGATGCTCGCCGACGTTTATCGGCAGGTGTCGATGGCGCGGGTGGGGGGCAGCCGCCCCTTGCCAAGCGCGAATTCATCCTGGCGAGAAGATGCCCGCCGCGCCACCGTCCTAAAGTGGAGGTCTCGGCTAGAGACACCCCGTTCTGGTCTTTTGGCCGTGGGGGCGCTCCAGCCGATATTGGAATAATGGGCAGGGCGGCAGCACGGGGTCCTCACCTTCCGGTTGGTGCAGGTTTTGTCGGGGCATGTTTGCATCGGCAAATACCTGCACATGATCGCTAGGAGGGAGACTACCCCAGGCTGGCTCTAAGAGCTCAAAAACGTAATAGTGCAATTTTGAGCGCATAAGTATCAAATTAGCGGGAATTTACAGGGATGGCCTTTGGGGTCAACCGTTTTCCAGATTTTTTTAATGGGTTGTCTTGTATATTTGATTTTTTGGTAACAGATAAATTCATATCAGAAGGACTATTTTTCTCGTATTTTTCAATAATAAGTTAATACACTCCTCGGATAATAAACAGTCTTTTGATTTTGGTTTTTGAATCTTCCATCCATCCATCCATCAGCCTTTCATCGTCCACTGCTGGATATAGGCGTCCCCAAGAGAACGCTTCAACGAGTGGTCCCGTCATGCGGCGGGTTGGCGATCGCAGTGGATGTTGTTAATACTCGAGAGAGTGCTGCTGCCCACTCCCCCGGTATTCCCTCAGTCGGCTTTAACAGCTCCCATGGGTAGAGAGAGGTGGGACAATTCTAAAGCCGGCCCCACACGGCGGGGCCGTCTTACAACTTTATTATCAAAAGTAATCTTTTCTCAAAAGTAATCTTATTCTTTGGATATTTTTATATATATATTTTTAGCATTTGACATGCTTAGCAATATACATTAAACACAAAGTGAAAAATGTGAAATCGAAAATAATAGTCACGAGCAGCATTTGAACCTGCATCTCCTGAATACCGTCCAGATGCTTTGCCAATTTAGCCATCGTGACAATTGCTCCTGACTGCTAATTTCGATAACACATTCATACTTAACGTCTTTGGGTGACGCCTGCGCCATCTGTCAGAAGTATTTTCATACATTATACCGACCAATTAAATTTAATTTTACAATTAAGATTTTTACCTAATAATGACGCAAACCCTATAAATATTTAGATATTTTTATATATATTTTTAGCATTTGACATGCTTAGCAATATACATTAAACACAAAGTGAAAAATATGAAATCGAAAATAACAGTAACGACGTCATCCAAAGACGTTAAGTATGAATGTGTTTTCGAAATTAGCAGTCACGAGCAATTGTCACGATGGCTAAATTGGCAAAGCATCTGGACGGTATCCAGGAGATGCAGGTTCAAATCCTGCTCGTGACTGTTATTTTCGATTTCACATTTTTCACTTTGTGTTTAATGTATATTGCTAAGCATGTCAAATGCTAAAAATATATATAAAAATATTTAAATATTTATAGGGATTGCGACATTATAAGGTAAATATCTTAATTGTAAAATTAAGTTTACTTGGTCGGTATAATGTATGAATTTTTTTTTTTTATTGTCTTTAGTGGCAGACGAGCCACGGTCCATCTGATGGTAAATGGTAACCGTCGCCCATGGACTCGACTATACCGAGAGTATTGTCAAGCCGCTGCTCACCAATTCATTTCACAGATATGAAATGAAATACAAACGGCTATCTCCTGCTACAGCCAAAACGCAACGATGTGCTTCATGGCCGGTCACACGGGAGATGGTGGTACCAACCCGCTCGGGCCCGATACCAAGTGAGTACTCCCACTTGGTACCCAGCCTTACCACCAGTCATGCAATAGATGATAATTGCTTACTTCCCTAAGTCGCCTCATACGACACCCGCGGGAGAGAATGGGTGGTGACAATTGTATTCTTAGTCTGTCACCACACGGACACTTTTGACAGATGGCGCAGGCGTCACCCAAAGACGTTAAGTATGAATGTGTTATCGAAATTAGCAGTCAGGAGCAATTGTCACGATGGCTAAATTGGCAAAGCATCTGGACGGTATCCAGGAGATGCAGGTTCAAATCCTGCTCGTGACTGTTATTTTCGATTTCACATTTTTCACTTTGTGTATTTCTTCGGATTGTCGTTTAAGATAAAAAAATATTGTGTGTATTATATGTGTAATATGTTTCGATTTTAATGTCGTTAACTGTATATATTGATTTTAGCATAGAATATCTACTTCAAAGAGTTGTAGGTTGTTTAGATTTGGCTACATCAAGAAAATAGATCAACAACATAATTCTGTGAAAATAAATTGCGCTCTTATTGCATTTTTCCAGAGGATGAAATTCTCGTATGTTTTCATATATCTATTGTTCACGGGATTTTGTAAGTCAATTTTTGTATAACAGTTTTAGCTTCCGATATAATGACCTCTGGAGTTAATATAATACTTTCATTCTCACTACTTGAGGAAGACACTCATTTTAAAATCTGAGTAAATAATTACGGACGGAGACGGAATACATTTCGCACGTTTTATTTTCTTGCATAAACATTTTTGTTAATTGGCTCGCGCGCATTTTAGGTACTTTATCATACTGTCTGTTAGTTGTTTATACAATGTTCATGATTGCTCTCTTTGGTGCTTGGAACATTTACTAACAATATCCACATTCCAAATTCAAACCATTTTCAATCCATAGGGATTAAAGAGCTATTTTAGTCTCTGTTTACGAAGATTACACCTGTTTTTTTTTTTCCTAATAAATGTGATCAAAATGTTTTGTGCTGCGAGACACCTAAATAGCCTAATACAGTTTTTTTTTCCTATTAAGTCTATAATACTATTTAAATCTGTAACAGAGCTACGTCTGTATATTTAAGATATTTTAGATAAAAAGGAATGTCTTAGGCCCTTTAGACGTCTTTGAATGCAAGATATTTCTTTTTACCATTTTTATCTGTTTATTTGTTCAGGCATCATGCAAAAACTACTGAACGGATTTTGATAAATTTACTTTGTTTGATAAATTATTGATTAGATTTAAGAACTGGTATATATTTTATCTCACTACTATACCAGGCATCTGAGATATAACCTTTTTTTTGTTAAGGCGGAAAAAAATGTTCCTAACCGCATGCCCCATCGTTCGGGGCAACGAACAGGGTAGTGTGGGGCCCTCACCCACTAAATAAACCCGCCGTGTGCCGTCTCTCCGCCTTTATTGCGGGCCACTGGAACCATGTTACATTCCTTCGGTGGTCCGCCGGCGGCTTACGGAGCGTCGCACCTTCGTGGGAGGCCTTGCGGGTGGCGGACGTTCCCCGGTCCATCCACCCTCGGCCTCGGCTAGGGCAAGTACTCGCGCCTAGGCCGCCCCAGTTGCTGGCAGCGGTTCGGGTCTGCAGAAGGATCAGCCTCCCTGGCCCTCTCCGCCGCTTCCTTCCGCGAGATAACCTCCTCGCAGAAGGCAGCGACTGCGGCCCAATTTCTGTCGCTGCCAAGCATCGCTCTAACGACGCTCGGCAGCGAGAGGTCCCCCCCTATTGCCACGACGAGTTCACGGCGCTGCTCGGCCCAAGCCCGGCACGACTCGAGCGTGTGCTGCACCGTGTCCTCTTCGCAGCCGCAATGGTGACAGCCAGAAGTGGCTTCCCTCCTTGCGACTATGTGCAGATATCTGCCGAAGCAACCGTGCCCCGACAGCACCTGCACCAGTCGGAAAGAAAGGACTCCATGCCGTCGCCCTGCCCACTCTTCCAGCACCGGCTGGAGTGTCCCTACGGTCCGAAGACCGGCCCGGGGCGCCTCCAGCCGCGCCCTCCAGCTGGCCATGGCAACCCGGCGGGCGTCGCCCTGCCATCTGGCCACCACGCTGGGTGGGGGACGACCACCCCCCTCCCGCTCTTGCGACGCCCGCCGATACACCTCGGCGAGCACCTCCGCCTCCAAGTCCCACGGAGGGGTTCCGGCCAACGCGCAGGCCGTCTAGCCCAGCACCAGGCCCAGATACTTAATCTGGGCCTGCACCCCAATTTGGACCCCGTACACAGTGATCGAGGCGCCAGCAGGTGGCCAACGTCGGGGCCCATGAAAAAGCAGGGCCTATCTGAGATATAACCAACAAATTTTTGGCTGCGGTGGAGCAGCGGGTAAAGGCTAGTATCTTAAATGTACAGAGACAGTTTTGTTACATCTTTATAATAGTAACTCGTAGATCCAGGCGATATTGTTTCCTATTGATAGACTTATGAACATGTTTTTATTTTTTCTCAAATTGCTACATGTTAATCTATTCATATATGAATAACAATTACACCTTTAACTATTATCTATGCTCACTATTTTTGATAAGTCTTGTGGGCGGTGTGCCATTGTCACTGTCACAATACCAAGTAAATTGGTAAGCATTAAATGGGTGTATAAAATTTGACAGTCATTATTAGCTGTCAACTTATTATCATACAATGAGCCTCCGTGTTAGAGACTGATAGAATGTATAGCCTGAAGCACTGCATCCGAATGACATTACCGACGGCGACGTAACCATTGAAGTCTGTTTGTTACTCGGATACGTATGGATGTTATGACACGTTTCGAAATATTATTTATTTTGTAACACCTTGATATAGTAAGTAGTAACTGGACACACTATGCCATATTTATTTTTTGCCTTTATGGATACCCGTCCGCCGGGCAGGCGCAGAGGTTTTGCCGGACTCCCAATGGAACTGGGCTACCTGCTAAAACTACGCGGTGTTCCTTCAGACTTCCTTTCGCCAGGGGTGAGGTATACTCTCTGCGCATGAGTTCCTCCACAAGATCTTGACATACTTACCTATTTTACAAATAACTACATAGTAACTGGACACACAATGCCTTGGCTTTAATTATTTAATTATCTTAAATCTGCATGAAAGCCTTGCTTCCTAAGCATGAATGGGTTGTATTGATTGGGAATGTACCACCCTCCCACAGAAGATCAGCGTGAATCAACGGTAAGTACATATTCTTAATATTGTGTTCACCCGATCCCTGATATCCTTATGTGGGGACATCCTCATTTCAGCGCTGTCATCTTTCTTCTCCGCCTTCTACCCCATTTTCTGGAGTTAGTCTGGAGTTAGTGATTGATGCTTTTCGTGTTATTGTTGATCGCACTAACATCGGTAGTACTTACTGGGTAAAGTTGGTAATTGTTTCGTTTATCTTGATTTGACAATAATTTGAAGCCAATATAGTTACTAAAATGATATTATATAAAGAACAAATTATTTGTGAAATGTGGAAAAAGAGAACTTTAGTGTGAACGGGATACGAACCTGCGTCCCTTCCAATCAGGGGAAGTGCTCTAACTGCTAAGCCATTGCACTGACCAACGGCCATTCCCAATCTCCACATCACATTTATCTTTACGACACCCACTCGCACTAAAGTTCTATTTTTGCCAAATTTTACAAAAAAATTGTTCTTTAAATAGCTGAAAATGTTAAGTGCTAAAATACAGATTAAAAATAATATTATATAAATAAAACTTCAGAGCCATGCCTACATGCCTATATAACTCACTTGAAGGCTATAAACATCTCGTACGACACATACAATTCGATTAAAAGTTTTGTCTTCGATAAATACAATATTGAATGCAATCTTGATGCTATTTGGCCGTGGCTTTTCTGTGTTTGGAATCACATTACAACATTATTGAAGATCAGATGCCTGAATATTATATATATAAATACCTATTGTATTTACCTATTATATATTGAATGAAATATGCCTCTGTGGTGCAGCGGTAGTGTAAGCGAATGCTGATCATGAGGTCTCGGGTTCGATCCCTGGGTCAGGCAGTGCTATTGAAAAAAAATTCTCAGTAGTAGCCCGGAGTTTGGAAATGTGCCCGGTAGACGTCAATAGGCTCGCCCCATATTACGTGGAACTTAAAAATAGCTGGCGAGTCGTGGGTGTGTAATACACCTCTGCCTACCCCTTCGGGGAATACAGGCGTGATACTATATTTGTTGAATGAATATGTAGAGAGAATCAAGCTTGTTAAGACCATAGGCGTTGGGTTTTTCGTCACGCTTAATATTATGGTTACATATATATTATGTAGATATTAAATGGAGAAAGATTGACAAATCACAAATGAATAGCTAGCGAAAACAGTACCAGTAATTTAGTATTGAGTACACCTATATGATCCTAAATAACACCACTAAAACACAAGACGATAGAGAGTTGAAATGTGTGCAAGTGATATTATTAATAGCCGGGCGATCGAAGACCAGTTCCGACGTAGTTCTAATTTAATCTCATAAAACAAAATTAGATGACCCGTATGAATATTTTACGAGGGTCATCATAATAGTTTAGCGCTCATTTCTAAAGTTGGTTAGTGGCCATTTGCTGATTTTACAATGAAGTACTATGTGAGTGGTGAAACTCATTTGTTTATTAGATTTTTTTACGGATATTACGCAAACTGACTACTACTAATAGACTACCTAGAGTTAAGAAATGCAGTAGGTAACCTAACAACGGCATATTTATCAAAGTATTTATGGAGTATTGCACGCCTCATAAGCGAAGCGTTGAGGTGGGTACTACTATCGTTTCACGAAGAACAACTGATTTTTCAAACTTAAAATGTCTCTATTAATCATATATTGCCCTTGTACAATAATATATAACACACATATCAAGAAAAAGCACTATTTTTAATACTCATGATATTTTTGATGCCATTTTTGTTATTTAAACTAGTTAAAAAACTGTTTAAAAAAGTTCTGTCTTGGACGTCCATGTGTCTGTAGGTATGTTCGGATAATGTATGTTAACATGATAACGACTGAAAGACTTTACTAATCGAGTCTTCTTTTTTCTCTTACGCTTCAGTATAATTAGGAATAGAACCCTATCACTTTTCACTGTCTGATTCGATGTGGTTTAATTGTTATTAAATAAACAAAAAAAATAGTAAATATTTACGGTCGGTACAGTGGTACACTAAAACCAGCGCTATCTACCTTATTTAGTGAGAACTACTTCTATAGAACCAATATATTATTATGTTGTAGTAATACACATTAGTATTTGAAATTAGCGCTATGTATGTAATTTACTGAAAACTACTTAGTAAGACCAATACATTATTAGTTACTTATCAAATAATCAATTTCATAGTGAAAAATGAAGATCACACAGGCGTGCACTTTTGGATTTTTCAATTACTTATTTGTTCAAACTTTATTCACTCAACACATTTTGAAATGTATTTTAGCACTTGACATGCTCAGCTACTTTAAAGAACCAATTTTTTATAAAAGTGGAAAAAGAGAACTTTTTTGCGAGCGGGATTTGAACCTGCATCCCTTCCAATCAGATTGCGATGGCTTAGCAGCCATTGCAGTCACCGATGGCGATTCGCAAACTTCACTCCATTATTTGATGGCGCAATAGTCAAATAAACTTACTATATTGGAATAATGCATGTAAATGCATCCGATCGATCGCCGTAAATTACCTATACAAAATTTCGGGATAGGAGAAAATCAAGTAAGCGCGAAATATTCCGAAAAAGTAGTTTTATTACTGTACTACATGCAACGTAGATATGTCTCTATCATGCTGCACGTGCCTGCACCGCAACGTACGCAAGGATGTTCAAAGCATTACAAAATCTGTCCCTGCCCTGCGCTACGTGGATCTGTGTCTCCTGCGTCTCAGTATACGCCTAGACTAATGTGCTTATAGACCCTTTACATGATAGTGTTATAATGAAACTATTACTTTAGAGTATCTTAAAATTTGTTAGCTAATATTTAAATAGCTGATTTTAAGATATTTAATAAATTTTGTGGATTAGAGGGACAAACATACTTGAAAATGATGTACATTATTAGAGATACATAAAACAACTAGACTAGTTAATAAATAGATATTTTATTGTTAACTGCTTAATGATCAATCTAGTTAAAATCATTGAGCAACACTCACTATACACTGATATTTTCTTTATATTGTTTATTTATTGCGACACATTTCGTATTCTAGATCTACCATATATCGTCGACAGCTTTAATTATTTATGCACGTGCATACTCCTACTGGCTGACACGAAGTTACAAATTTGATTAGTCAATAAGCAATTTTAAGTGACAGTTAGATTAATTAGGTGCCTCGTGGGTGGGTGTAGTAGGCCTTTATGAAGATGTAACCTTTATTTGCTTAAATTTGTTAAAGTTTTAATTTGTTAAAAATTAAAACTTTAACAAATTAAAGACACAAATGTGGTGCTGCAGTTTCTTTAGTGGTGCCAATTTGACTATCGGTACGTTGAAGTGTGGTAGTGCTTTTATAGGAACGCCACCATGTCAGTCACGGACTTTAGAACCAGAGCACGAAACCAATCCATCTGCAGAAATCGGTGTGTTATGGAGACGTTATGTCCCCGAAACTCTTCATCACTGTACTGGAAGATGTCTTAAGTTCTTAGACTGCGCCGGAATTGCCACCAACATCAATGCCGAATATACATCACTCACCTTTGATATGCCGAGGATATCGTAGTTATGGCAGAACACAGGCAGCGCGGATAAGACGAAAGTCATGTACAATTCCCATGTCATTCCAGCCCCAGTCCTAGTAGGGAATGCGCTTCTCAAAGTAGTCAACCTGAGACAAACAATTTAGTTAGGTAGGCACAACTTCGAGAAAGAGGTCAGTCGACGAATACAGCACGGTCTATGACCAGTGTTTTTTTTTCTATTGCCAACGGTGGCACGAGCAAGCGGCCCACCCGATGTTAAGTGGTAACCACCGCTCATGGACTTTGGCAACACCAGGGGCACAGCTAAGGTGCCGCCTACAGTGAGTAAAGTGCTCTTTTCAAACCTCGCTTAAAGAGGGACAAGTCGTAATGCCGGGGAAAAACCACAGCAGGAAGTTCATTCCAGATCTTACACGTACGTGGTAGAAAGGAACGCTGAAAAGGAACCTTCTTGGATGAGATCGTCTCCAGGTGGTATGGATGAACCCTACTACGGCGTCTCGTGTTCCGGTGGTAAAACGGCGATGTTAATGGACTAGTTATATTCTGCTATTATTCTAGCTTACCAATTATTAATTTTTTGTGAACTATGGGTATATCAATTAGTGAGACATGCACTATGAATGTCTATGACGCGCACGTTCTATCAGTGGATAGTCAGCAATTTTTGATGTTATTTTAATGTACGCGATTTGAGTACTTTAATTAACACTAGTCAACAATTTGTTGTGTGTAATGAAAGTACTCAAGTAGACATTACTCTTAGAGAATAAACAAACTCCTCTCCCAAGGACAGAGTAACGTACCTATTAGTGAGTAATTAATTGTATTTTAAACCGGAATCAGAGGAAGACAAAACTAAGTGATTATGAGTGCATTGGTCACAGACGAGACTTTCGTTCTTAACCAAAGAACAATGCACCATACAAGACACGACTAAGTTAACAAAGAAATAAAACTTATCCTTTCTGTGGTTAAACTCTTTTGACATTCACCTTGAATAAGCACGTTCGTCTTGCTTCATTCTGACTATTTTTGTAATGAGAAAACTGGTTTCTGTGTGTTAAAGCTTCTTGCTGTATTGATATGAGTATGCAATCTATACAAATAAATAAAATTGAAGTGTCTGTTTGTAACGTCTAAATAACAGCTTTTTACTAAATGCATATGAAAGTTTAAGTTATACTTTAACTATAAAAAAATATTCCAATTTCTATTTATTCCGACTTATCTCTGAAACAGCTGGATCGATTTCAACGAGACCACTGGCAGATAGCTGTAATTTAGCATGCTTTTATTTTTGAAAAATAATTAATGTTCCGTAAAAAATAAAAAGAAATCCATGCTGACGAAGACGCTAGTGGCAGCTAGTTAATTATAAATTGAGTAAAATAGATAATTGTGTGATTTTATGTATAATCAGAAAAATAATCACAAGTGTACGATTCGCACACAATTTTAACTTTCGAAATTTTGTAGTTGTAAATTGTCAGTTACCAGAACACAATGTGCGAAAATCTGAAATCGAATTCCAAAAATTACCACAACACGTTCCTTCTGTTAATGGAAATAAAATGGAAATTGATAGACTCGAGCAAATGTCACGATACGATAGCGGATATGTGGTTTTAAATCCTGCTCGTAGCTATCATTTTTGATTTCACAGTTTCGCACTTTGTGTCCTGGTACGTGGCCGAGCATGATGTCATTGCTATTGCTACAAATATATATATATAAAAAAAAACAAAATTATCGCTTATTTTTATTACGCGGAATAAAAAAAAATGCATTCCAAATCATTGTATCTGTGTGTGCATGAATGTTTATGACAGTTTTATAAATTACATGTAATTATTGTATTAATTAAGTATTTTATATACAGAATTTTAACGTTTTTATTTCATAAATAAAATGTAACAGTGAATACTTTTAAAATATATAAACTTTTCTATTATTGTATAAATATAGAATAATAGAAAAGTTTATATAATTTGAAGTAATTATATATTTAATTTTTTTTTTTTTTACTTTATTTAACCGATTATTTGCACTTCAAGTAATTAGAAATATCTTATAACAAACACGTGCATTCTGTTAACACTAATTTATCATTGATCTACTTAAACTTAATGCCTATAATATGCCGCATAGTAATTTTGTTTCAGGCAGTCAGTAATAATGACACCTTACTAAGCAGCCATTCTGGTACAGGTTTAAAGCACGTTTATTAATATCTGCGGACTTATGGTCGATGTAGGTAGGTGTGCTTAACAAAAAGTTAACTATTAGCAATGTGTGTCATATGTGTGTTGCTATAGCTGTATTATAAGACGAGGAAGTCCATTCCCACTTATAAACTCAACTAACAAACAGGTTTTATGTAACGAACATGCTAAGTAGCGTGACATTTCAATAATATTTATGTCAAAATAAAAAGAAGGAAAAGTGTCAAAGCGATATTAATAAGACGTTATATCTACGTTTTATTAATAACTGCCCGTGTTATGGATTTGACATTTAGAAATACTAATGTAACATTTTTCAGAATAAAAAATTTCCTATATTTATTTAGATAGTTTTATATATTTTTTTAGCATTTGACATGCTTAGCCATATACATTAAACACAAAGTGTGAAAATGTGAAATCGAAAATAAAAAATCAAATCGTGCTCGTGACTGTTATTTTCGATTTCATATTTTCACCTTTGTGTTTAATTATCCTATATGTTAAGCCATAATATATAATAAGCTATAAATATGTGTATCTAATTTCGAATCACTTAAATTTCATATAGCATATAATACAGCATCGATAGCCTAGCGGCAAAACCAAAGACTGCAAAGATTGCAGGACATCTTTGAACGAGATCTAGTAAGTAGTTTTTTTTAATACGTCATAAATCTCGTAAACCGCAATTTACCTTTCATTCACTATTATTAAAACATCGATCAAAGTTACAACGAACTACAAGACCTTTTGTATTATGTTAATTGCTTGATAAAGGGTCCCGTACCCTTCATGAGCGAGTCCGACTCGCACTTGTTGTAATTTTTTGTTGATCAATTAGGACTGCTCGGTGAACGAAAATATTACGAGTAAAGCTAAGCCTGAAAGATTTTCTGGATAGCTTGTAAATTCTGCCAATCCACACTGCGCTAGCGTGATGGACTATAGCCTAAATCCCTATCTCCTCTGAGAGAAGACTGGTGCACTAACAGTGGAAGAGTTTTTTTTATTATTCTACGAGAGTGGCAAAAGCATACGACACACCCGATGGTAATACCGGTTGCTGTAGCATATACACGCTAGCAACACCAGAGGCATCACTCGCGCGTCGCCATCTCCAAGGAAAGTGATAGGAGGTGGATAGAAAGGATAATAGGGAGAGGATAGGGATGAGTTTTGGCCTTCCCGCACTCTCACTCAGCATATGAAACACAATTGTAGGAGCACAGACCTACAGTTGTTTCACACTGTTCTTTTGTGAGAGGGTGGTAGTTCTTCAATCAAGCCGCCGCATTTATGCTGGTTTAAGCAAGGTTATGGGTTAAAAAAATACAAAAGCGGAAATCCAGGCTAATTGCACAGTATAACCTAACTGACATGGGTATTTTAATTAAATATAACAGTTATACATTGGAATAACAATAAATGTCGTTACATGATTTATAATGAAGTTTATATAACGTAATGCCTATACGTTATATTTTTATTTAAGCGTGACATAGCAGTTACAACCAATATTTATTAACTATTGTTTCCAATTTGTTGCGTTTTGTTTTTTTCCGCGTATACTTCCGAAGTTATATAAGTATTTAGTGACAGTGAAGACACCTTAAGCATATAAACATTATATAATTGGAAGGCTACTGTTACTACAGCCTTTTTTTTTTTTTTTTTTTGTTTTGTTTAGGCGGGATAAAAATGTTCCTAACCGCACACCCTGTCGCTCGGGGCAACGAACAGGGTAGTGTGGGGCCCTCACCCACTAAAGAAACCCGCCGTGTGCCGTCTCTCCGCCTTTATTGGCAGGCCACTGGAACTATGTTGCATTCCTTCGGTGGTAACTGTTACTACAGCCTAGTCACATAATTACTCACTTTTGCCTAAGATGTCCTCTTTTAAATATAAGTGATCTCTTTACAATCCGATTTCGTAACAAAAAGACGACAATTAATCTGTATATATGACTGGATTCTACCCGTAACTACGTCCGCATGACTTGGATGAAATAATGTAATTAAGTAACTAGTCAAGTCATGTCAAAAATCCTATCCCTTAAGGTCTGTAAACTTTCTCTGGATATTCAAATTCAAATTCAAAAATATCTTTATAAAAAGTAGGGTTTCAGATTATAAGTACATAATGTATAAAATTCGCATTTATAATATTAAAGTAAAGATGTTAATTTTCAGAGTCTGTATATTTGTATGTTTTAGCTGTGCTGCGAAAAGAATTTTAACTGAAAGCGAGGGAAACCTAATTTTATTCAAGCGGAGGTTTACGACAGGTCTAAAAGCTACTATAAAAACGAAAGGTAAAATCCTTGATTTCAGCAATAAAATTAAATACCATAATGGACCGATACGTATCGTTTTGCCTAATATGAAGCTATCAATCAGCTTCATAGATGTTATCGTGATTTAATTAAAGATGCACCTAGTTGTATATCTTTGCAATACCTCTTGTCCAACAGACTCGATATGTATCTATGTATTTAAATAAAAATATAATATTTCTACATAGCGAAAATACAAAAATAATTAAAAGCTTACGACATATTCTATTTTCGCAACTATAAACACTTTGTCTTCTTTACTAATATAATAGAGTAGAGTTATTTATTTATTTAAACGCACTCTGGAACTAATAAGCGGATTAGAATAAAAAAAAACATTTATTTTTTTAATACAATTTTTGAGGAAGGCTAAAGTTGATGGTTTTACGAAACGTGAAAAATAAAAAGAACTTACCGAATAAGTCCCATTATGATATTTAGATATGTTTATATATATTTTTAGCATTTTACATGCTTAGCACTATACATTAAACACAAAGTGAAAAATGTGAAATCGAAAATAACAGTCACGAGCAGGATATGAACCTGCATCTCCTGTATACCGTCCAGATGCTTTTGCCAATTCAGCTATCTTGACAATTGCTCCTGACTGCTAATCTCGATAACACATTCATACTTAACGTCTTTGGATGACGCCTGCGCCATCTGTCGGAAGCATTTTCATACATTATACCGACCAGGTAAACTTAATTTTACAATTAAGATTTTACCTAATAATGACGCAAACCCTATAAATATTTAGATATTTTTATATATATTTTTAGCATTTTACATGCTTAGCACTATACATTAAACACAAAGTGAAAAATCCTGCTCGTGACTGTTATTTTCGATTTCAATTTTTTCACTTTGTGTTTAATCCCATTATGATGTTACAAAATTTAAAAATTACGATTTTAAAAAGATATATATAAATAAATCGTGGCTGTCTAGGCAGCAAAAGTCTGAAAGAACACAAAAGGCAAACAAAGGGTTGCAGTAAAAACTAAGACACAACATAAATATAATATGGAAATGTTACTAAAATATTGTCTATTCTACCTATTTCCTCTATTTACTAAGATATTTTCTACCCGCAACTTCATTATCTGCGTGGAATTTAGTTACTGTATTTTTGTGCGGAACCCTAATCATTTCTAAGTACTTTAAGTTACTCCTTATAATATTAGCTATCTGCCTGCGATAGTCCCAACTAAATCGGACCAGTAGTTTCGAGAGATTATATTTATTTTTAACTTAGTAGTAGACCCTTGCTTGGCAGCATGAACGGATCGGTCTGATCGGGGAAGTACCACCCTCTCACAGAACATTAACGTGAAACAACGGTAGGTACTCTTACTGTTGTGTTTTGTATGCTGAGTGAAAGCGCCGGAGGCTCAAACCCTCTCTTTATCCTCCATCCTGTCCTTGTTATCCTTCCTCTTCAACTTATATATCTTTCTTTTGAGTTTTGATGACTCGGGTTATGTATTATGCTGGAGTGCCAAGGTACACTGTACAGTATACCTGATAAAACTCCATGGTGTCCCTTCGGATTACCTTTAAGTGAAAAGTATACGTTCTTTGAATGAGTTCCTCCATCTCTGGCAGGTTTTGGCCACCATATTCGTTTGCCCTGTCTGATTTGGAGGGCCTAGCGCTACCCATAAAACATGTGCACCACCATCTCAGATCTGCTTCGGCTAGGGTAATAGACTACTCAAGGCTAGTCTAGTTTTTTACTAAGCACAGATTTCCTCGAGTTTTGTGTGAGTTTTTTTTGTCTGTGGTTTGCTTACCTACCTTTTTTATTACTAATGATAGTAGAAAAACCACAGTCCACCTAATGGTAAGACCGGCCCGGGGCGCCTCCAACCGTGCCCTCCATCTTGCCATGGCAGCTCGGCTGCCGTCGCCCTGCCATCTGGCCACCTCCCTGGGTAGGGGGCGTCCGCCCCTCTCCCACTCTTGCGACGCCCGCCGATACACCTCGGCGAGCACCTCCACCTCTAAGTCCCACGGGGGGATTCCAGCCAACGCGCAGGCTGCCTCCGTCGACACCGTGCGGTATCCTCGTATGACTCTGGACGCGACGACTCTCTGTGGCCTCCACAGAAGAACCCTGTTCAGTGCGTCCAGGGAATCCGCCCACACGGGTGCGCCGTACAGCGCCATCGACGAGCCTCGGGGACAGTTGACGGAAGTGCTCGCGAAAGTGCCACCGGCCGTCCTCCACTAGGCCCAGATACTTAATCTGGGCCTGCCCCAATTTGGACCTCTTCCACGGTGATCTTGGCGCCAGCAGGTGGCCAACGTCGGGGCCCATGGAAAAGCAGGGCCTCCGACTTGTCCAGGGCCACCCTAAGCCCCAGGAGGTCCCTAAGGTGACCAGAAACGCCGCTTCTTCGAAGTCTCCACCCCGGACCACGACCAGCGTGTCATCCGCATAGCAGATGACCGCAAGCCCAGGGGGCAGCCGACAGCGTAGCGCCCAGTGATAACCGATATCCCACAGGAGTAGCCCAAGAACCGAACCCTGTGGGACACTGCACGACATAAGTCTCCTCACAACGTCCCCTATGCGGCTCTCACAAATAACGCTGTGGCCCGCAAGATAGTCTGCCTCTAGCCGCCTCAGGTATGCAGGCACCCCGTGATACCGGAGCGCCTCCCTGATGCACCTGAATGGCAAACTGTTGAATGCGTTGGCGATGTCAAGTGACACCGCCAACAGCACTCCACCGCCAGCGACGACCACCGCGGCCGCAGCCCTCAGGCGCATAATCGCGCTGACCGTTAAACGACCAGCTCGAAAACCAAACTGGGCGTCCGACAAGTCGGGTCTGACGTCGCGCAGGTGCTGGACGATGCGGGCAGCGAGGATTCTCTCCAACAGCTTACCCGCCTCATCCAGCAGCATGGTGGGCCTGAAGGCCCCGGCCGAATCCGGCGTTCACCCCTGCTTCGGCAGGAGCACCAGCCTCCCCTCCTTCTAGTAGTCAGGGAACCGTCCAGACGCCAGGCACGCGTCGAACAATGCCCTGAGGCGGGGCTCCAGGTGATCCAGAGCAAAGGGCCAGCACCCGGGCGGGTATCCCGTCCGGGCCGGGGGCGGTGTTCTTGGAACGAATCCGCGAAACAGCCCCCATTTCCGATGTGGTGACGGGCGGTACACTGAGGTCGGCCTCCCGGTGGCTACCTGGCTGTGCCATGACCGGGTACGTGTGCTCTGCCCGTCGTGGGAATAGGCCCTCGACCACCTCGGTGAGGAAACTGGGCTGAAGGGTCTCTATGAGGGGGGCCCTGAGTGCGGAGCTTGTTCAGCGCCGCACGACACGGGCGACCCCACGGGTCACGGTTGAGACCGTCCAGCATCTCCTGACTTTTCTCCGTTTTGGCGCGGCAGATGACCAACTTGAACGTGACTCACGAAGTCCAGTGCGCCTCGTACAGCTGGCCCTCCCACTCCCCATCGCGGTTGCGCTGCCGCCTGCGGGTGATAAGGCTCCGCAGCTACGGCTACACCAATAAACTGCTCCATCATGGTTTGCTTAGGATTTATTCCTAATCCTGCGCCCTGTCGGAGTGGTTGAGATTTGCCTGCAGGAGGATAGTGTCATGGTTGAATTGCCGTAACCATATCCTCCTCCGCCTGAGACGGTGGCGAAGCTACGCTAGGGGAGGCAGCCTGGGCCGATTGGCCGCTCCCCCCCTTTTTTGGGCCTGTCGTCGGGGGTCTGCATCCCTCCCACCCCATGCAGTGCTTGGCAGGCCTGTTGCCTGCTGCGCACGCGGGGCAGTGAGGGCGGCGGTGCAGGTTACCGCCCGGTGCCCTGTCTGACCGCAGCAGAAACAAAGACCGCTGAAATCAAAACAGTTAGTGCAGGTCGGCCGGGTGTGTCCGACCGCCATACAGCACCTCAAGGGCCGAGCCTCCAGCACGGTGACCCACGCGGAACTCCAGCCCACGAGGAGCCTGCCTGCGTCGGCCAAGGTTTTGGCCGCCGTGACAGGGCAACTCGCCCAGATGGCACCTACACTGCCGGGACCGGTCCGAATGGAGCCCACTCTGACGGCATTCGAGCATCCGGTTTTCGAGGCAATAGCCTCCCGGACGTCGTCCGCCGTCACTGAGTCATCCAGACCGGAAAAATGCGCAGTTCACCGCACTTTACCGGTCTTGTGTTGTGATCGCGCCAATGTGATCGATGACCTGGCGCATCTGCTCCTCACTGTGGAGTTCATGGGCCGGAGGCCCCGCGCCCTCCGCTGAGGCTTTCGGCGCGGCCTTGGCGAGCCTGGTTTGGCTCGCGGGCCGCTGCACTCCTTGCGGAGCTCTGCCACCTTATCCTCGAGGCGCTTGCAGCGCGCCTCCAGCCTCTTATTCTCCTCAGACGCCGAGTGGCGCCGGAGGGACTCCAACGCTTCGAAGGCCACCTTGGTGGCCTTCTCGAGAGCACCGCAGAAGGAGCCCTGAAGGTCCCGCGACCCATCTGCCACCGTGAAAACGATGGCCAGGGCATCGGAGACCTTCTGGGCAATCTGGTCTGCCATCAGCAGATTGTCCCCCTCCAGAGGCTCCTCTTCGAGCCTCGATGTGAGGAAGGTCAGCCGCTCCTCTATCAAGAGCCCCGCTCCCAAATCTTCAATTACAGCCTCGACCGCCTTGGACAAGGCGCGTGGCACTGTGCGCCTGCGCCTCGGCCTCTTTTTGCTGGCCTTCCCGGCCTCCCGGCGAGGCATCTCAGTGGAGCTGCCCTCCGACTCCGACGCATACCCTTCTAGTGCTATTGAGCGCTTCCGGAGTCGTGAGGGCCGCTCCAACGAACCAGCCATCCCCGGCTGAGACCCCGATCGGTTCAGGGAGAGCGCGCTTGCGACCGCTACACCGCCGCCACCACCGTCCGTCTCCGTCTCCGACGTGGCAGCTGCTCCGCTTCCTGCGGTAGGACTTCCCACGGGTGTGGGTTTCCTCCCACGGGTCCTCCTTTTCCTTACTTTCTGCGTCTTTTTTCAATCATGGTGTCGAGTGCTCCTCCCATATACACAGAGCTGACAGAGCCGGTTTTGACACTCGGCTCTGTGAGGGATTCCCCAGGTGCGATGCACCCGGGACCCTCCTGGGGACTTCCCCACAGTCCGAAGACCCTGTCCGTTCAGGATTACGGGTCGGGCCGAACGGTGGTCTGCATCAGACCGTGCCCACCGCTCGCAAAGCAAACGGCGAGCCCGTCGCCCCTCGGGCTAAAAGCCCCGTCTCCATCTCCCAGGGCCGGGGGGAGCACTATTGCCTCGTTGGCCCTCCACGGCAGACGTTCGGCTCACTGCAAGCAGTGAGCCCGTCGCCACTCGGGCTGAAAGCCCCGCCTCCCGGGGACGGAGGGGTCACTGTGACCCCGCTGTCCCCACTCCAGGATTTTCACTGTGGCCCCGCCGACCCTAAATGGCGGACGTACGGCCTATCCACTGTGCCCTCTGCTAATCAGAGGGACAAGCGGAGCCCCGTCCCCTGCCGGGATTCAGCCGCCGGCACTAGAGTGCCGACGTTGCCCGGGGTGCACCAACGCGGAGGTATCCCGACACCCGCACCCCATTTGTCAATAACCTTCACTTAAATATAAGATTTTTATATAAGACACCCCGCATTAATAATAATCCTTATAGCTAGGAGGGCTTTACAAGCATACAATTTCACGAACATAACGTAGGTACATCCAGACTCAGAACAATCGTTTGTGGATCACACAAAGAGTTGTCCTATGTGGTAATCGAACCAAACACCACTCGGGAGGGAGGCCGGTATCTAAACCACTCCGCCATTTGTGCAGTATTTATAATGACTGAGTTTATTTAGATTTACTGAATTATTTTTCCATACACATCATTGTTTCAAATAACATTGCTTCAGTACTACAATATTATTTACATTGTTCCAATACTGTTACAAAGTGTTTAAGACATTTAATAACGCCAACAATTGATCAGTAACACATCTTATTCATTCACCTTAAAATGTCAAGATCTACTTACATACACAGGCTTCCGCTTTAAAAATACCTACACATAGTACGTAACTGAAATATGTATACGGTAGTCTCAAATAGAATAAGTGGGCCTAGCCAAGTTGCGATCTATGATCGCTAGCGCTATAGAAAACTATTAAAATATTCCATACAAATAAATAGTTTTCTATTTTTTTAAATTGACATTTCTAACGTTAAGTCACGTGACTTAGCGTAATAGAAACGCTAAAGGTGTTAAATTTCCATACATTTTAGTGGTTTTCTATAGCGTTAGCTATCATAGAATGCAACTTGGCTAGGCCCAAAGGTGCTCAATATTTTTAGTTTCATATTAAATGTGATTGCACAGAAGGCGTATATAGGTACACTAATCTCCCATTCCAAGTCTGTGGTTCAATTCCCATATAGGACAAGTTAACCCTAGTGCAGGGTGTTCTTCTGAAAAAAAAAATTGTCTCTGGTAACCTCACATAAATAATGGTCGTATCCCTTGAGCTGCGGAATGTTGGATGAGAAGAACTTCCTAAGCTTTTTGAACATTTGTCCGTGTGGTGACGGACTAAGAATACAATTGTTACCACCCCATCCTTCCCCACGGGTGTCGTATGAGGCGACTAAGGGAAGTAAGCAATTATCATCCATTGCACGACCGGTGGTAGGGCTGGGTACCAAGTGGGAGTACTCACTTGGTATCAGGCCCGAGCGGGTTGGTACCACCATCTCCCATGTGACCGGCCATGAAGCACATCGTTGCGTTTTGGTTGTAGCAGGAGATAGCCGTCTATTCTTTCATTTCATATCTGTGAAATGCTCGGTATAGTTGAGTCCATGTGCGACGGTTACCATTTACCATTAGATGGGCCGTGGCTCGTCTGCCAATACATGCCTTTAAAAAAAGAAAAAAAAAACCGCGCAGACACGCTGGATTCGTTGATTGACCTCATTAATTTCATGTTTATCTTAAAATAACAATACAACACGTTCACTGTGCAAGTAAACTGGCTGTATTTGCTAGCATAATATATACCATACGCATTACTATTAAATTTGGCCCTAATTAAACAAATAAGTATGTGCACGATATACACCAATTTCATCTAGTAATAAACATACAGCATTCCAAACTATAATCATGGTCTAATCTAGCACCACAAATGCTTTAATAAACCTTTCGGTCCAACATTTGTAGAAACAATAATTAAAGAGCTATTAGTAAAGCAAATTTCAACTCCTGTGCTAATAATTACTGTACTATGTCTTTATTATGTTCTCAATATATTTTGTGATATAATGAATAACTAGCAAAAGCTGAGCTTTTTGAGGGCTCGCGAAGTTTTCTACTTAATTTATAATATTCGACAGATGGCGTTAGGAAAACAATAAAATTCTAATTATTAAAATTGTTATATTTTTTATGTGTATATAATACTATGTTTTATGATAGATAACACATCTAGAAATAAATTGAAATAACTATGTCAAAGCCCAAACCTGAAAGTGTGATAATCTCTTAGAAAAGTGTACCACAATATGCATAGATTGTGGAATAGTACTTATTTTTATTTCATTTATAGTGAATTTAACCCTCAAGAAACTGCCTTTGTGGTGTTGCGATAGTGTGAGTGACTGCTGATCATGAGGTCTTGGGTTCAACCCCCAGGTCCGGCAATGTTATTAAGCTTTTTCGTAAAAGTAAAATTCCCACTAGCAGCCCGGAGTTTGAAAATGTATCCGGTAGACAGAAATGGCCTCGCCCCCTATTACGTGGAACTTAAACATAGCTAGTGAATTGTGGGTGTGTAATACACCTTCCTAAACTCAAATTACAACTTCGTGGCACCCGTTTTCAATCGGTAGAAGACATAAAGGAGAATCGCGGTGAGAACTGAACTCAATTCCTGTTTTGATGATTGGATTATTCGTTGGCGTAAGTCTATCGTTTCTGAAGGAGCACACTTTGAAGGTGATAAAATAAATTTGGATGAATAACAAAATGTTTGTGTATTATTGATCTTTTCCCGGTACTTTCTTGACAGTAGTCTTGAGTATGTATATAGATAATTTTGATAAAGCTATCTGACAAGTTTTACTTCAAGTGTTCAAACTTCAGATTCTTCTGCACACAAATTTCAATTCTACGGGAGGAGAATTGAAAACAAACTTTGGCTTAGAAAACAGACTAATATAAAAGAGTTTGAAAATATGTCATAAAATACGTATACCAGTATCTCAGCAGGGTTTCCCGACTAGTAGGTTTCAAAATGAACATGGATAAAACGAAAGTCATGTCTAATGTCCATGTCATTTCAGCACCGATCCTAGTCGGGAGTGCGCTTCTTGAAGTTGTCGACTACTATGTCTACCTGGGACAAACAGTCCAGTTAGGTAGGCACAACTTCGAGAAAGAGGTCAATCGAAGAATCCAACTCGGCTGGGCAGCGTTCGGGAAGCCAAGGAAGCTTCTTGTCCAATATTCCGCAGTGTCTGAAAACGAAGGTTTACGACCAGTGTGTGTTACCAGTGATGACATATGGAACAGATACGTGTTGTCTGAATGTTAGCCTCGTATCAACGCTCAAAGTCGCTCAGCGGGCCATGGAGCATGCTATGCTTGGTATTTCCCTACGTGATCGAATCCGTAATACGGAGATCCTTAGGAGACCGAGAGTGACTGACATAGCCCGCCGGGTTGCCATGTTGAAGTGGCAATGGGCAGGCCACATCGCTCGACGAACCGACAACCGTTGGGGAAGAAACGTTCTCGAGTGGCGACCACGTAGCTGACGGCGCAGCGTAGGACGGCCTCCCACCAGATGGACCGACGATCTGGTCAAAGCTGCGGGGAGCCGTTGGATGCGGTCGGCACAGCACCGCTCGTTGTAGCGTTCTCTTGGGAAGACTTATGTCCAGCAGTGGACGTTGAAAGGCTGATAGATGGATGGAAGTATACCAGCCAATCATCCAATGTAATACAATATGTGGAAAAGGTCAATGTAAATTAGATTTATGATTACTTAGGTACACCATTATTTATTAGTTACATATTATACACTGCGTGTGACTGCGTTTGCGTGGCAGACTAATTATCTAATATATAAAATTCTCGTGTCACAGTGTTTGTCGCCATTCTCCTCTGAAACGGCTTGACTGATTCCTATAAAATTTTGCATGTATAATCAGTAGCTCTGAGAATAGGATGCAAACTATTTTTTATACCCCTAAGTGATAAGGGTGGTCCACCCCAAAAGGACAATGCCGATTTTTCTATGAGAGTTGGGCTATTGATGCGTCTTAACCAAATGAACTGTAGAACATTGTAAATGTACTCAGGGTCTTTAAATAAAAATATCATTAAGATATCTAATGGGAGTTTAGAGAAATCTGACTTTTAACTTTTCAGTATGTTTTTAGTGTTATAGGTTATATATTATGAGTTGAAATCCATATCTTTTATTCTATTATAGTATAACATGTAGTATCAATAGTATTTTAGAGTACCTATGTAAGAAATATAGATAGGATACAATGCTACGGCTAACTACTCTGGATCTAGATTACATTCTAAGAGTCCTGGTCTTACTACCACTAAAAAGTCTATCTCACACGACGTCACGCTCTTTTTTTTTAATTACTCAACGGAGAATTTGCTGTACTCAAGGTTAAAGTAAACACTAAATAATAATAAAAAAACTACCGCTTTTCCAAAAATGAAGCAATACATAAACGTACATAACACCACACGTTATCGGCAGTACAAATGTCAAATCATGTTGTCAATCAAATTCAAATCAATAAGGGTTGCTAGTAAAATAACAATATATACCCTAAAATATTTTTAGAAATAGATAATAAATGTTATTATATTTTTAATTAAAATAAAACTTCACAATTATGATTTCATAAAATAATCTTCGACTAATACTAAGTATTATAATAGGAGCTCATGTGGGTTTTCCTTTATTTAGGTATTTCATATCAATATTCTTAGATACTATCTGGCTTTAAGAATGGGCTATGCCCATTTAATAAACTGGCGACATTAACTATCCAAGCCTTCCAATAAATATGGCAGTTCCGCTTATTTCGAATTTAATAATATGTATAATAATATCTTTTTTTTTATAACTTTGAAACCCCACTATCATATCATAAGCGATATGATTAAAATAAATACACATACCATACATTTTGATCTATTCTTTAGTACTGGACATGCTCAGCTACTCTTAAAGTACAAATTATAATTTGTGAATAAGGAAAAAGAGTATTTTAGGACAGGCGGGAATCAAACCTGCGTCCCTTCCTATCCGGGGAAGTGCTCTAATCCACTGAGCTACAGTATACAGTATCACATTTGTCTTAACGACCAACGCCCTCTATCGGAACGCATTTACATGCATTAATCCAATATAGTAAGTTTAATTTTGCAATTAAAATTCATACTATTTGATAGCGTGATTTTTTTAAACATTTTGATCTATTTTTTAGCACTGGACATGCTCAGCTACTCTTAAAGTACAAATTAAAATTTTTTTGACAAATGTGATAAGGAGATTTGGTATGTCTAAAAGATAGTACTGTAGCTCAGTGGATTAGAGCACTTCCCCGGATAGGAAGGGACGCAGGTTCGATTCCCGCCTGTACTAAAATACTCTTTTTCTTATTTACAAATTATAATTTGTACGTATACCATAATTATTCAAAAGACGATTTTTTATGGTTAAGACGCAAGACGGGCACAATATAGCCTGGTTTTCGGCATTGTCTTTTTATTATATATTTTGGACAACATTTTTCATTTTTTTTTATGATTTGTTATTAAAAAATACATACAACCCTAAATTTTCACCCTTCTACTGCCAACCTCTATTTTTTAATAGCGATATTAGTACTTTAATAATTTTCATTGTAAAATTTTCACTAACAAAAATATAGCGGTACGAATTTTCACGATGCGCGCGCACACCGTCACGAAAAACCGACACCCTGAAGTTAGACACCCTGTTAGCTATAGTCAAAATTTTAGATTTTTTTTTTGTGATATTTAAATAAACTTTATTTAACTAGATAATGTGTTATAATAAAACTTTCAATGTATTAAATACCTTTTTTCTAATGTTAGTGTCGTTTTTCCTACAAACGTAGAATAAGGCGAAAGATAAAATTTTTGAAAAGATTATTATCTTGTTACGCCAAAGAAGTATAACTTCTAACGCGTGTACATAAGCACACACACATTTTTTTTGTGTAAAAAATTCCATCCACATTCATTTTTGCGGGATGAAAAGTTGCCTATTCTATGCAAAATTTAATGATGAAGTTACAGCGTGATAATGTAAAAAATAAACTTACTTTTGCATTTATTATATTGGTAAAGATAAGGATGTCAAATATTATTTATTTCTTAAATGCTGAGGAAATTGAGGTTATTATTCAATTAAGTTAATCAATGAATACAGTATTTACCGATTATGTTTACTATATTTAGTAGATTACATTGAATGATTTCGGAATTGTAACAGATAACGCCAATTACAGTATATATCGAAGGTACATAACTTTACTTCATAATAATTTTAATTATATACTTCGCGGAAAATGTATTCTTAATTTTTTAATGAATATTCTCAAAACACAACGGTTCAATAGCTTTTTCACTAGTAGCTTAATAAGTAATATTAGCTTGACAAGAACCAACCAGGTCAAACTAAACAAAGAAGAGTCTTCTATATTCAAAATCCAGTTTAGGTAATATCAAGTGAAATATATCTGGTTGTATTAGATTACCATGCCTAAGCAAGGGCCCGTAAACCTTCCCAGTCTCATATGTAACACGTGCTCTAGAGTGAAATACTAATGAGTTTATATTACTGTAATAAATATTACTTTTAATTTTTTCTCTTTAAAACCACTCAACAAATTGCCTACAGAGTTTTTACGGCATATGATTACTAGTATTACATGTAACGTTTACTTAATTTTAATTTATGCCAACTGCAATTTATGGTACCACACATGCGTAGTGTAATTAAATGATTATGTGATCGTGCGCTTTACATTGAACTGATTAGTTTTTATTTTGTATTACTAGTTTATTGATGACTACGGGTCAATAAATTAGATTTACTTAAGCATGATTACGTCAATAACCATTTACCTATAAACTTATAGTAGGTACTTATATATAAAAAATAAGGATTAAAAAGGTAATTTTCATATCTGAAAAAAAAACAGTTCTATCTATTAAATAAAACAATAACAAACCTGTGATTGTTGTGATAGTTACATACTCATATAAAAATTAAGCATAAATTAAGAGTAGGTACCTAATGGCATAGACAAATGAAAAGTGTTCAGAATATTATTCTGTATTTTTTATTTTTGAGTACTTACTTACCAAACAGATGCGGAGAAAATTGCGGTAGTATTATTTTTGAAAACATTTTATGATTAATTAAATAATATATTCCGCATTTCAAATAGACCCTGTATCACGGGAGACTACAAACAATATTTATTATTTGTGAATATCTTGTGTGGGAATCAAATTTCAACAAGCAGTACCTACTGGAATATTCTAAAGAAATCAATACACCGTCTGTGCAATTTAACACAGATATGAAGGATGTTACATCATTAAACGCTTAAGGAAAGTAATTTATCACGGTCTTTCTACCTAGATGTAGAGCACTATGTAGGAAATCTTACTATGACTGTTCGAAGTGTTAAATTAAGCACTATATTAAACTTTACTGATTTAATCTGTGAACTGCTTCTAGTTTTCAAACGTTTAAACTACTAACGAAAGTTGCAATTTACGTTTATTTTATCGTGGACAACCATTGTTGTTAATTATGTCGTTAGGAGTTGTTCTGTCTATCTAAATGTCTCGCATTTAGTGAGGTCATCAAGGTCTCTTTGAATTGTCTCAATTGAATAACATTTTGATCTGTATCTTAGCACTCACATGCTCAGCTATAACTTTAAAGAACAAATAATTTGTGAAAATGTGAAATAAGTGAATTTAGTGCGAGCGGCAATTGAACCAAGTACAGATCAAAATGTATAAAACATCGCGTCATCTTGCATAATCAAGACACGGAAAAATTGAGACAAAATAACATCGGTGGTAGGGCTTAAGATGAAGTGAAAGTTCAGTCGATGAATTGAGCAGAAATGCAGCCCCACATTCTCATTTTGATATATCAGTAAAATATCTCCAATGATTTCCGGTGTTTTGGAAGATAGCTTATCCTAAACTAACTCCTAACTAAAGTGCAAGTAAACAACTCCATGGGTGGCGGTTACCAGTTACCATCAGGGGGTGGCTGTCGACAGACAATAAAAAACTTAAAACTCCATATTCATATGGTGAAAGGGAGTTTGTTCTCTACCCCAACTCGCAAGGGAGATGGCGTGATTATAAGTAAATAAGTAAGTGAGTTGGTTGTTCTTTCCTTTCTTTAAGCGATCTTCATAAAATTTTAGGTAAGTACCTACATTTTTTTATTGCCAACGGTGGCAGAAGAGCAGGTGGCTCACCTTATGGTAAGTGATAACCGTCTCTCATGTACTTTGGCAACACAAGGGGTACAGCCAAGCCGCCGCCTACCGTGAGTAAAGTGCTTTGAGAACAAACCTCGTTTAAAGAAGGACATATCATAGCGCTGGGAAACACCGCAGCAGGAAGTTCATTCCAGAGCCTACACGCACGTGGTAGAAAAGAGTTCAGTTGGTAGAAAACAGTTCCTCAGAGCACTCCCATTGAAGAGTCGATAGAGCACACAAAGAGACCCAAAGTCTCTCCGCCGCCCCTGCCCAGAGATGTGAGCAGTACTCCACGTGAGGCCGGACTTGTGCCTTATATAGTGCAAGTCTCTACCTCGGTGTGAAGTATCGCTTGGCTCTGTTCAGGACGCCCAGCTTTTTAGGCGCCACGACAAATGCGTCCTTCTTAGCAGTGAACGCGCAAACCTGTCTCTTCGTAGGATTGAATTGAACCAAGAACATATAGTTATATAGTATACCATATAGTCCAAAACCCGGATAGGAGACAAACTACTTTTAATTCCACTGGAAGTCTGGAACATTCTTTTTTCTTTTCCTTTCTTCTTTCTTTCTTTGTTTCGTATAGAATGTTAAGCATTCAAGCATTAAAGACATCATAACAAGTACAGTGCATAAATTATATCAAAAAAATATCAAGCCTAATTAATGAACACTTCAAAAACTTTAATAAAGTACAGCAACAATGTAACAACGTAAAAGTTGTACTATATTTTTAAATATGCTGGTTGTTTCCGTAAACAAAAATACAAGTTTTAATATATTTTACTACATAGCCTCCTATGATCCAAACTTGTTTTATTAATAATATAGGAGATTCGAACCAGACACCTTCAGAGTTGCTGGCCTTCCTTCGAGGCGGTCATTTACGTCTGCATTGTTTTTTATGTAAAATGTGCTATACCTAATTCTAAAGTATGTTTGAACTCGTAGTCATTTTTATTAGGACTACTCACAATTACAAAATACAGGCCCAAACCTGTCAGGGCTGGAGGAAATCATGAGTAGAGCGTATATCTCGCCCCTAGCCACAGGATTTCTAAAGAAACAAATACTAATACTGAAATCGGGAGTCCGACATAAACTCTCTGCCCATCCAGCAGGTGGTATCCACAAAGGATTTTCTCGCGAAAAAAAAAGTTATGTTCTCTTATCAAATATAAATTATATATATTTGAGTCCAAATAATTAAAGCGCAACCTGTAAAAATAAAAATATCATATGTTTACCCAGTAATACATTCTGTAGTACCAGTCACGACTCGTGCCCCCGTGGGCGCGTCTTTGCCCTTCAGATGATAGATACTAAAAATCTCCATTGCTTTCCCACTAGAGATGCGTAACTCAGGAGTGATTGATACAAAAGATGTATAATCTTTCAAAATGCGTAATCAATCTTTAAATCTTTGGTTTCGAAAATACATCTTTAACTCACTAGCTCACTACGTTAGGATTGAATAGATGGAATGGATAGTAGATTTAGAATGAGACAATAGATAAAGGATTGAAAAGAGATAACATAAGTTGTAGGCACGCACAAACGCACTCTTGAAATACAATGACGATAGGTACACAGAAACTTAGACTCTCTGTCGTTTAGTAAAAAGCTCAAAACCAGTTGCGACTTGAGGGAATGAGAGAATAACTACATGAATCAATAGATATTTGCATCACTTATGATCAACTGAATGAATAACGTCATTCATAACCAAAGATTTAAAAGAGTTAAAGATTTAAAAGAGTGATTTAAATCTTTCGAAGAAAAAGATTTATAAATCCCTGATCTCATTGGTGATTTAGTTTGCACATCTCTGTTTCCCACAATTCTTAACAACGCACACCAATGGACTAGGATAAGATGGCATAAAATTGTGCTCGGAGTCGGACGTGATTACCGGCATTTCCCTCAGAGTACAATATGGGAATTGTTTTCACAACTTTCATTCTAAATGATTAGGTAGGTATTGAATGAAACCCCTAGCTGAGACTGCGTAAGAGCCGCTAAGAGGGTACCTGAAAGGGTAAGCTGCCGGCGGACCACTGAAGATTGTGTCAAAAGTTTCATGCTCTAAGGTCAACTTGGGTCGGCTGAGGATTTGTTCAACTTATAGTTTGAATTTAAATCGATAAGCGCCATCTAGTTGCTTATAAGTAAAACGCACCAAGTAATGTCGACAGTCTGTGCTCAAGCAGTTTGTTGATACGTCTATACTTTTTGTAGTTTGTTTATAAATATTTATAAAGTGTATATAGATAATGTATAATAAATTGTATATAGGGTTTTTGTAAAATTGTAAATACTGTGTTTGTTAATTGCTCCGATTTTGTGCATTTATTTTGAATTTTTGTGATGAATATTGATTCCGGAGGGGCGGGGAATGTTTCGTTGGCTGTCCATTCGGATGTTGGCGACTCGGACGCTGGAATGGTTTTGCGAAAGCGCCCATGAAAATCAATATTTTAACAGAGATTTTATTTTACAAGGTGATTCGGGTTCTGATACCGAGACTGAGCCCAGAATTAAAATAAATTCCTCACGTCGCGGCAAAGCAGCTGTGCATCGCCATAGTGTGGGCCTTGCCAAGGCTCGAGAAGCCCTACGGGCTAGGGAGGATGAAGCCGCTGAAAGCGACTTTGAGCGGATGCTTGATAATCGAGCTAAACCCCAGGTGGACGGGATAGTGTCGGGGGCGACCTCAGCATCGGATTGCCCCTTTGAACTGGCCGTAATGGGGCCAGAGGAAATTCGGGATAGCGGAGGCCAACTTGTTGCCAAGATCCTGCAGGCCATCAAGAAGTCTGCTAATCTGAAGAGCGGCGCTATAAAAGAAATAAAAGACTCGACGGGGGCAATTGAGGCCTTAATCGAAACCCTTACTGCCAGATTGGAGGCAGAAAACATGCGCCGCTTTAGGGTGGAATCTCGACTTCTGTGCCAGGAAAATGAGGCGCTACGTGCGGAAATAAAGGCGCACCGCCGCCAATATCAGGAGGCTAGGGCATCGGCATCGCTGCCGGTACCGTCGCCAGTCTCGCCGCCTGCACTGAGGGTGGAGGTGAGAGAGGAACTCCATTCCTCTATTGTTAAGTCGCTAGGAGAGATGATGTCAGCACGGTTCGCTAGTATTTAGGAACGTCAAAATCCCCCTAAAACTGTCCGTCCGCCCCTGGCGGCGGACAAAAAGAGAAAGGCAATACCTGTGCCTATTGACGCTGCTGCTCCTCGAGAAATGCTCCCTGGACCATCCTCTCAGCCGCAGCCTTCGAAAGCTGGCTCGCCAAACGCGCTTGTGGAATTGACCTGGGCCACGGTAGCGAGGAAGAGGAAGAAGAAGCCTTCCAACAAGGTTGCACCTGCTGCTGTGTCCACTTCTGCAGCCACAGCCACCGCATCTAAAGTAGCCGTCCCGGCAAGCTTAAAGAAAATGTCCGCCCTTGTGGCCCCGAGAGCGCCGGCTGTCATTGTAACGCTCCAGTCGGAAGCACAAGAAAAGGGCATAACATACGCTGACGCTATGTTGCGTGCAGAGCGGTACATTGACCTGCCGGTCCTCGGATTCAAAGAGGGCCTAAAGGTGCGCAGAGCGATGACGGGCGCTAGGGTGCTGCAGCTCCCGAAAATGCAGACAGCGGACTGCGGATCAGCTTGCACAGAAATTCCGTGTTGCACTGGAAGGGGTGGCGGATGTTGTCCGCCCAGTCAAGCGCGCGGATATCCGTGTGACTGGCTTGGATGACTCCGTCACCAAGGAAAAGATCATCGCCGCCGTGGTTCGTACCTGCAGCTGCGCTGCCGAGGGGGTTCGGGTCGGAGATATTCAGCTTGGACCACGTGGAATGGGCATGGCAAAAATCCGTTGCGCCATTGCCGCGGCCAAGGTTCTGGCCGATGCTGGCCGCCTCCTGGTCGATTGGAGTTCAGCCGGCATCCAGGTTCTTGAGCCCCTACCTCTGAGGTGCTTCAAGTGCCAGGCTCTGGGGCATACGGGCCAGCTGTGCCCAGCTGGTGTCGACCGCTCTGGTCTCTGCTTCCGATGCGGTGGCACTGGCCACCGCTCAGCGGTCTGCTTTGCTTTGTTCTTCGGTGGGACACCCGTCTGGGCATGTCATGGGAGGGAGACTATGTAACCCTCCCGTCGTAAAGGGAAAGGTTACTCAAGTAACTCGGGCCAACCAAATAGGTAAAGAGTGCCGCCGGGCTCAGGAGGAAACCGCTATGTCCCCGTAATGAGTGACAAGATATCGATCTCCAGCTTGGACCAGATATCGATCCTCCAGGCAAACCTGAACCACTCCGCCGGGGCACAGGACCTGCTGCTGCATGGCGGAGTGGAACTCAGACCATATCCACTTCCCCTCTCAAGAACCAAGAGGGGAGGACCAACACATCCTCTTGTCAGGACAGCGACATCCTCATTTAAGTCCCGCGCCCAATTAGCTTGGTCGGGGATGAAATATGGCTCGCAGGCCAAATGAAGAATGCCTTAATAGTGGTTTGCGACGTGGCGATGCCGAGTGCTCGGCGAGGACCGCCGCGCCGTCAAGTATACTGGTGGTCGCCCGAGATAGCCGAACTTCGGATTATCTGCAACCGGGCCCGGCGTACCTACGTTCGATGCCGTCAGCGAAGGCCAGACGCCGTCCTTGAGGGCCAGCTGCGGATAGACTATCGTAATAAAGAAGGTATTGCAGCTGGCTATTAGCCAGGCAAAGGAGAGGGCGCGTAGGGAGCTGCTTGAAGGCCTCGACAGGGATCCATGGGGGCGTCCATATCAACGGGCGCGGAACAAGCTCTGCGCCCACGGCGCCCCTGTACTCGAAACGATAGATCAAGGTTTCCTGCCGAGATTGGGGTTCCTGGGAGGTTGGTCACAGTACGGGTTCAGATCGGGGCGGTCAAACGTTGATGTACTGGCCACCCTGAAAACTTTGGTTACCGGAGCGGTGGCCGGGGGGGAAGTCGTTCTGGCAGTCTCGCTAGACATCAAGAACGTCTTCAACAGCCTCCCGCATGAGACGTTGAGGGAGGCATTGCGATTACATGGAGTGCCTCCATACCACCGGAGGCTGCTGAAGGTGTACCTCGAGAAAAGGTGCGTGCTTTGGGAGGGGGGTGACCGGCGCTTACACCGCCATCGGGTGGAGCGCGGCGTTCCGCAGGGCTCAGTACTGGGCCCAATATTGTGGAACGTCGGGTATGACTGGCTCCTGCGGGGCCGGCTCCTTCCTGGGATGGGGGTAATTTGTTATGCAGATGACACCCTAATCACCGTGAGAGGGGCCGGCTTCCGGGAGGCAGCCCGATCGGCGGAAGTTGGAGTTGCGCTCGTCGCAAACTGGATTGGCATGTTGAGTCTGAGGGTCTCGTTATACAAAACCGAGACTCTCTTATTCCATGGTTCGCCAAGGGCCCCCCCAGAGGAGCACGGATCAGCGTGCAGGGGGTTGCTGTGCCGGTGTAGGTGCGGATGAAATATCTGGGCCTGCACCTCGATGGTAGATTAAATTTCGGGCCACACTTTGCCCAGCTCGTTCCAAGGCTAATCAAATCAGCCGCGGCCTTAGGTAGAATTCTGCCGAATACTGGTGGCCCTGGGTCAACCTGCAGGCGTCTATACGCTGGAATTCTGCGGTCCATGGCATTGTATGGTGCCTCCATTTGGGCGGATTGCCTCACCTCCCGGAACGGGGCCCTTTTACGACGTCCGCAGAGGATCATGGCAGTGAGGAACATAAGGGACTACCGTACGGTGTCCTGGAATGCGGCAACGCTGCTGGCGGGCGACCCACCTTGGCACTTATAGGCCGAGGCGCTGGCGGAAGTTTACCGGTTTCGCGCTGCGGCACGTGCCAACGGCGAGCAGGTCTCTAAACAGAGGCTGGGCCGAGTTCAGGAAGTCGCCCGAAGAAGAGTAGTCTGGCGGTGGAGAGAAGAATTGGAGTCCCCCGTAGCAGGGCGGAGGACTGTAGAGGCTATTGCGCCACACCTCTACCGCTGGATGAATAGAAAGCATGGCAACCTGACCTTTCGGTTGTCGCAGGTGCACACCGGACATGGGGTCTTCGGTGGGTACCTGCATCGAATAGGAAGAGAAGAGACCCCCTGTTGTCATGAGTGTGGCGCGCCATTAGACAATGTGTGCCACACAATAGAAGAATGCCCTGCCTGGGGCCTCCAGCGCCACGCCCTCGTAGCTGTAATTGGGGAAGACCTGTCACTGCCAACCATAATCACACAAATGCTAGGCAGTGGCAGGTGCTGGGCGTCTATGGCCTCCTTCTGCGAGGCCGTAATATCGTTGAAGGAGGCCGGGGAGCGGGTACGCGAGGCTTTAGCCCACGCTAACTCAATCCGCTGGCGGCGACCAGGGAGAGGAAGGCGGCGTTATGCCCATCTCCTCCCACCGCCTTGATGACAATGGGCGTGGCCAGCAGGCCATTGCCTGGGGCGTCGGAGTAGAATGTCGTAAGATGATCTTCCGGCGCCCCACTAATAGGCATGGAAGTGGCCGTTGTGGTTTTAATGGGTATTCCGGGCGCAATTTGAGCGCCCGGCGAGCCCCACATACCGCCCCGTCAGTTTGTACGGGAGGGATGCGTAAATGCATTTCCACAGCTATAACAAAAAAAAAGATTCTATAGTAGCGGGATAAAATGTATTGAAAACGAATACACTGATTTTATATATTACTAGCCTCTGCCCGCGGCTTCACCGCAGCCAAAAGCTAGTTTTTGGGTTATATCTCAAGTTCCCGGCATAGTAGCGGGATAAAATGTATACCAGTTGTTAAGTCTAATCAAAAGCTACAAAATAAAAATAGTTGCATCAAAATCCGTTCATTAGTTTTTGCGTGATGCGCGAACAAACAAACAGATAAGCAGACAGACAAACAAACAAAAATTCTAAAAAAAAACGTTTTGTGTTTAGACACGCCTATATAGCCTAATACAGTAATTTTTTCTCAAATATCTTAAATTTACAGACATAGCTCTGTTACAGCTTTATAATAGTACTAGCATTTGCCCGCGGCTTCGCCGCAGACAAAAGCTAGTTTTTGGGATATATCTCAGGTTCCCGATATAGTAGAGGGATAAAATGTATACCAGTTGTTAAGTCTAATCGAGAGCTCTCAAATAAAGGAAGTTGCATCGAAATTGGTTCAGTAGTTTTGGCGTGATGCGCGAACAAACAAACAGACAAACCGATAAACAGACAAACAGACAAAAATTCAAAAAAAATTGTTTCGTGTTTAGACACGCCTTTATAGCCTATTACAGTCATTTTTTGTCAAATATCTTAAATGTACAGACATAGCTATGTTACAGCTTTATCTAATATATAAAATTTCCATGTCACAATGTTAGTTACCGTACTCCTCCTAAACGGCTAGACCGATTTGTATGAAACTTTGGGTGCATATCGGGTAGGTCTGAGAATCGGCCAACATCTATTTTTCATACGCCTAAATGATAAGGGTGACCCAATAAATATTATTTTTTTCATTTCTGGGACAATTTTTTTTATTTTTATTTTATTGTGATTCGGCATTAAAAAATACTTACAACCCTAAATTTTCATCCTTCTACTGCCGTTGTAGAAATCATTTATATAGCAAAACAACGTTTGCTGGATCAGCTAGTATAGTTTGCTGGATCAGCTAGTAATAGTATATATACTTAGATGTAACGCAGATTATTATATAACACATATTCTATATTTATATTATGATAAGATAATTCAAATAAAAGGTAATAATTAGTTAAAAATTTAATTTTGTGATTCAATAAACTAAACGTGCCTAAGATTGTTGAAATTAATTAAGGATAAGAAGAATTCTAAGTTATAAAATATTTTTGTGATTTTAAATGTTTCTTGTGTATGTTTCCTTTATGATATAATAAAGTTTATTGAATTCTTTTAGTTTTTTTATAAAAATAAAAAATATAGGTAATCGCGCTACATAAAATAAAATACACAAAATAAAATACATAATATAAAATGTGCATAATTCTGGACAGCTCAGATTCTTATAACGTTTTCGATTAATGGGGCACATTACACACAAATATACTTGACGAAGGATTTTTTGAAAACCAGTGACAAAAGAATTTTTTTGTATATTTCTCGGTTTTAAAACATAAACAATGAATAAAATTAAATAAAAATATTAAATTTGAATACTTTTCCCTCTTGCCAAAATAAGGGTTAAAACAAGAGTAAATAGATTTTTGTAAAGTGCACTAGGCACATTACCGGCCAAGTATTGTCACTGACTTCTGGCTTGCTAAAAAAATATTTAAAAATTTAGTTTGAGAAATGGTAAGGCAGCGGGTATTGATATGGTGTCTGCTGAGATGATCAAGCTTGGAGGCTCATGTGTCTGGGAATCCTTCCTGATGCTTCTCAATTTATGTTGGAGCTCAGGAATAGTTCCCAAGGACTGGAGAAGCGCAGTCATCGTGCCCTTGTTTAAAAACAAGGGTTCATGTTATGACTGTGCAAACTACAGAGCCATAAGCTTGACCAGTTTGGCAGCCAAAGTGTATGGTAAGATTATTGAAAGGAGAATGAGGATGGTGTCTTATGAATTTTTGTGTGAGGCACAAGGAGGTTTCAGGTATGGAAGAGGATGCATGGATCAAGTGTTTTCTCTGCGCAACATTGTGGAGAAGCATCTGGTTGTTGGCCAGAGGGTTTTCTGCAGTTTTGTGGATTTGGAGAAAGCATTTGATCCATGCATCCTCTTCCATACCTGAAACCTCCTCTTTTATTTGTTGTACGAAAGGAACTTTGGGACATTTTTCCGGAGTATGGTATTAACGATAGACTGCTACAAGCGGTGCAGTCCAACTACATGGACTGCAGAGCTTGTGTGCGACTGGATGATGGAATATCACCCTGGTTTGATGTCAATATCGGCGTTAAACAGGGCTGTGTTCTATCAGCCAAACTGTTTATCATATATCTGGATAAATATCTACAAAGGTTGAATGAAATGAATGTGGGAGTTCAGATGGGCGACTCAGTGGTTATATATGCAGACAATGCGGTCCTATTAGCGCAGTCTGCGACTGACCTGCAAACCCTAGTCGACGTAATGGCAGAAAATTGTAAAAAAGGGGCCTAAGTGTGAATGTGAGCAAAACCAAAATAATGGTTTTTGAAAGAGAAGAAGCCAGAACAGATGTTAGAGTAGCAATAGGAAATGGTGTGTTAGAACAAGTGGATGAATTTGTATATCTTGGATGTGGATTCAGTCAGGATGGAAGGTACACCACTGATGTAGAGAGAAGAGTGAATGCGGGAAATAGAGTGAACGGAGCATTGGGGCAACTTCTCGGCAGCCACCACCTCAGCCAGAAGGCACGTGTCGCAATACACAACGCAGTGCTTGTCCCAACGTTATTATATGGAAGCGAGAGTTGGGTATGCAAAAAGGAGCATGAGAGTAAAATCAATGCGGTCAAAATGCGATCTCTGCGGAGAATCTGTGGAGTGAGGCTGACTGACTGCATTCGTAACAACGACGTAAGAGAGCGAGTAAGTATGAAAGAGAGTATTGGTCTAAAGATGCGAAAGGGAATGCTCCGATGGTTCGGACATGTGGAAAGAATGCCGGACGAACGACTGGTTAAGAAGATATACAATGCGAAAGTGGAAGGATGTAGGTACAGGTGGAGACCGAGACTTACCTACCTAGACCAAATCGGTCATGTATTGAAGGAAGATGTCAGGAGTCTCCGAAACCGGCGAGCGTGTATGAAGAGAGTTATGAATGTTGAGGAAGCGAGAGATGTATGCAAGAATAGAGCCTCTTGGCACTCTGTTCTCCCTGCCTACCCCGCAAGGGAAATGGCGTGATGATAAGTAAATAAGTAAGTAAATAAATACTTTCAGCACAATGCACGACCTTTTAGTTAGAAATTGTACACCTCTATCTTTAGACTGGAAAGGTAATCTTTAAACATGAAAATAAAAAATTACACTCAGTCAAACTGGAATGCCGGTGACATTAAGGACTCATTTACGATATATGGATAAACTAACGGTAAGGGTATGGAAATTGGAACCAATGAAGCAATGTCACACCGTGCCCGTGGTACGCCAATATAGACGAAGAGATGACACACTGTGGCTTTAGTTAGTGGGTGACGATTCTTTACTCTGTTCGATGCCCAGAACAACGGGGAAAACGTAACCCGAGGTTGCCCAATAAACCACAGTCATTTTCTCGTTGGAATTGTTCCAGTCTGCATTGGAGAGCGTAGTGAACAATCATCTGAATTTCTTTGTCTGTTGGGAGACCCGCCTTTAAAGTACAAATTATTTGTGAATGAGGAAAAAGAGAACTTTAGTGCAAGCGGAAATCGAACCTGCGTCCCTTCCTATCCGCGGAAGTGCTCTAAGCCGCTGAGCTATCGCACTGACAGGCCATACCAAATCTCCTCATAAAATTTATCTTTATGATGACGCACTAAAGTTCCCTTTTTCCTCATTCACAAATAATTTGTACTTTAAAGTAGCTGAGCATGTCAAGTGCTAAAATAGAGATCAAATATCTCGATAGTTTTCACAAAATTGTAAGTATAGGTACTTTTAAAGTATTACTTTAGAGTAACATTATTTTAATAACTTAAATAATATAAACTTAATGAATTCGTATTTTTCAAAGGATGCTAGTAATTCTTTAGGCCAAGGGCATACGCACTAAAAATAGAGATAATGCGTATATGTTATTGCGAATTACGATTATGCAGTTTCATTATATTATTTTCAGGAATTTACTAGTTTATTTTTATAATGCTAAGAAATAAATGTTACAAAATACAATTACCTACTCTTACTAACATTATTATGTGGCAATGGGTTTGTTTTTTACTATTCACACCGTAACTACTTATCTTATTAATTTTGGCAATACAGAGAACTACGTATTTATCCCGGAAAAAAATTGAGGAGTTTTGAGGTACAAGAACTCTATTTTATAGAGAATATTATATATGCGCCAGATGGTGACGTATTTATATTACACACAGGTACATACTAGCTTTTACCCATGGCATAAGTTAGTATTTTATACATTTAATGACAAGAACAAATTATTTGTTAATGTGTAAAAAGAGAACTTTAGTGCGAGCGGGAATCGAACCAGCGTCCCTTCCAATCCAGAAAAGTACTCTAACCGCTAAGCCATGTCACTGACCAATGGCCATTCCCAATCTCAACATCACATTTGTCTTTACGACCCATGCCACCTATCGGATGCATTTACATACATTATTCCAATATAGTAAGTATAATTTCGCAATTAAAATTCATATTATTTGATAGCGTGATATTCTTGTTTTGTTCTCCTTTTTCACATTCACAAATTATATTTGTTCAAATTATAATTTGTGAATAAGGAAAAAGAGTATTTTAGTACAGGCGGGAATCGAACCTGCGTCCCTTCCTATCCGGAAAAGTGCTCTAATCCACTGAGCTACAGTACTATGTTTTAGACATAACCAATCTCCTTCTCACATTTGTCTTAACGACCAAAGCCCTCTATCGGAACGCATTTACATGCATTAATCCAATATAGCAAGTTTAATTTTGCAATTAAAATTACATACTATTTGATGGCGTGATTTTTTTTTTAAACATTTTGATCTTTATTTTAGCACTTGACATGCTCAGCTACTCTTAAAGTACAAATTATAATTTGTGAATAAGGAAAAAGAGTATTTTAGTACAGGCGGGAATCGAACCTGCGTCCCTTCCTATCCGGGGAAGTGCTCTAATCCACTGAGCTACAGTACTATCTTTTAGACATACCCAATCTCCTTATTTTTCTTAACGACCAACGCCCTCTATCGGAACGCATTTACATGCATTAAAATACTCTTTTTCCTTATTCACAAATTATAATTTGTACTTTAAGAGTAGCTGAGCATGTTAAGTGCTAAAATAAAGATCAAAATGTTTAAAATTTGTTCTTTAAAAGTAGCTGAGTATGGCAAGTGCTAAAATACAGATAAAAATGTTTAAAATAATCGCGCCATCAAATAGTATGAATATCAATTTTCAATGACGAGGTTCGATTTCCGCTCGCACGAAAGTTCTCTTTACACTAAGTTTACATGTGTATGTACAAATAATTAGTTCTTTAAAAGCAGCTGAGCATGTTAAGTGCTAAAATACAGATCAGAATGTTTGAAAAAATCGCGCTATCAAATAGTATGAATAATTCTGAATTTTCGATGACTAGGTTTGATTCCCGCTCGCAATTAAACAAACATAGCATCACACCTGTATTCCCCGAAGGGGTAGGCAGAGGTGTATTACACACCCACGACTCGCCAGCTATGTTTAAGTCCCACGTAATAGGGGGCGAGCCTATAAGCAATTAAGTTCTCTTTTTACACATTCACAAATGTTCTTTAAAAGTAGCTGAGCATGTCAAGTCCTAAAATCCAGATCAAAATGATCAAATGACAAGATGATTGGTTTTACGACATTTAGTCCATTATTTAAATTATGTTTTTAGTTACCAAGTCAAGATCGTAAGTATTTATATATATTTTTAGCATTTGACATGCTAAGCACTATACATTAAACACAAAGTGTTTAATCAAGATCGTAACTTTTAAAGCATTCAAGTTATTAAATGGTTTAAAAGACTGAAGTACGAGTATACAGCCGGTGTCCTCAGAAAAATACTTTTTAAAGTTTTCATTTTAGAGATACAATCAAATACTTAAAGTGTGCCAACTTCGATGATCTAAAATGCGTGGTGTCACTCTCTCGTTGCATTTCCTTTCCCGGGAAGGAAATAGAGCGGGATAGTATATGATTTGTAAAGACGAAGAATCAATAAATATATCAATTATATTATGTACATTGACTGCACAAATGGCGGAGTGGTTTAGACACCGGCCTCCCGCCCGAGTATAGTGGGTTCGATTCCCACACAGGACAACTCTTTGTGTGATCCACAAATGGTTGTTCTGAGTCTGGGTGTACTTTGTGTCCGTGAAATTGAATGTTTGTAACCCCCACGATACAAGGATTATACTATTCCATAGCGAAGGGTGTTGTCTTTTTAATAAAAAAAATAAATATTTTAGACATTGCACCCCAAGTATTCTATACATTGCCTGAGAATTGTATAGTATACATTTTTGTTTTGTTGCGACAGGATAAAATGTATCTAACCGCACACCCCGTCGTTGGGGTTAACGAACATGGTAGAGTGGGCTCTCACCCACTAAATTAACCCGCCGTGTGAAGTCTCTCCGCCTGTATTGGCGGGTCACTGGACTGTGCCACATTACTTCAGTGGAATACCACTGAACTAACGTTACTATACAATAGTATAGTATATATACCTGACTATACCTGACTCCTACAAATTGCCGGTAACATATAAAAATGTGTCGTCCATCGTAAAATAGTGTTTATTACTTTAATGTTGGTTTAAAATTTCATAATTTGAACAAATAAATATGAGATATTACTAATAAAAGTTATCACCATTATAACTATACTCCATACTTAAACACATTTAAGTATGGAGTATAGTTATAATGGTGATACATTTCATTATAAATTATGCAAATGTTTTAAAATCATACGTTAATTTCAACAAATTGCTATCATCATCTTTCAGTAACTAATATATTGGGGCTATTAGTATAATTATGTATTAGACGTTATTATTAGATAATTTCCATGATGACTTAACTTTTATACTTTATCTGCAGCTGCTTTGGAAATTGACGTATCTTCAATAATTTAGCTACTTGCATTGTGCTACACTGTGAATTATAATAAACATGTAAACACTGTAAATATTGCAACACAATCGATGCAGTATATTGAAGGTAAATAGTTTTATTTAAACAAAATATGTGAATCGGATTTCAATTTCAAAATACTATTGCAAAATTGAAATTTCGACACTAAAGCATCCATAAAACTCCACGCGTATTTATTGATATAGCGTAATTGTATGCATGATGAATTTTATACCCAATATCATGCAAGATTAACCTTAGATGTGGGTATATCAATTTCGAAAATCTATTTATATTACCAAAAATATTATATAAGCCGGTGTCTGCACATTTACCGGCAAATTTTTGTCATACATACGGCTTATCCGCGGTAGCTATCGGTTATCAGACGAGACTCGGAGCGTGCGCGCAGACGAACAGTTGATGTCCGCGCGTCGAAAGGAAGACACATCCGCTAGCCGTCTAGCGAAGGCCTGTGATTTGTGACCAATTACTGCACGTGTTTATATAAACTTTAATATCGTGTAAGCCGGTGATTTCATATAAAGGGTGCGTGTGTTTTTGTTATGGTTTACTGTATACATTTTATAATATCCAGCAGTATGTATGGCGAATTTGTGTTTTGTATGCATGTTGCTTTTAGAATTGTAAAAAAGTCGATTGTACATCAAATTTAACATATTCTTATTTAGAAATGTTTATGTGATTTGAGTTTTTCTTTTACTGGGATTTTCATTATTATAGACAAAGACAAGCAATATGTTAGGCATTATTTTTATTTATAATAGGTATCTTATTAATCATTTCCTTCTATCCGCGGTTCCACTCCAAAGCATTGTTTTTAATTATATCTTAGGTTCCCGGTGTAGTAGCGAGATAAAATGTATACCAGTTTTTAAGTCTAATCAAGAATTTGATACCTCTTGACTTAAAACTATTAAACTAGAAATATTTATTAAAATCAGTTCGGTAGTCTTTGCATGATGTGCGAACAAACAAATAGACGGAAATTCTAAACAATAACATTTTGTGTTCAGATACGCCTAAATAGCCTATTTCACACATTATTTTTTTGTAATGTAGAGAGTATGAAATAGCTCGGTTAAACTAACTTTTGTACAAGGTAGTTTCTTAGTTTACTTATATGTCAGGTTCCCAAGTTAAACAAAAAAAAATCATCAAAATCCGTTCAGTAGGTTTTGTGTTATGCGGGAACAAACAAACAGACAAACAAAAATTCTAAAACAAAATATTTAACCTTTAGATATACCTTTTTTTTTTGTTTAGTCGGGAAAAATGTACCTAACTGCACACCCCGTCGTTCAGGGCAACGAACAGGGTAGTGTGGGGCCCGCACCCACTAAAGAAACCCGCCGTGTGCCATCTCTCCGCCTGTGTTGACGGACCACTGGTACTGTGTCGGATTACTACAGTGGCCCGCCGGCAGCTTACCCTTTCGGGTACCCTCTATTGAGCGACGCATCCGCACACAGAGCGTCGCACCTTCGCGGGAGGCCTTGCGGGTGGCGGACGTTCCCCGGTCCATCCACCCGCAGCCTCATGTGGCCTCATGAGGCGCATGTACTCACGCCTGCGCCGCCCCAGTCGCTGGCGGCGGTTTGGGTCAGCGCAAGAATCCTCCTCCCTGGCCCTCTCCGCCGCTTCCTTCCGCGAGATAACCTCCTCGCAGAAGGCAGCGACCGCGGCCCAATTCCTGTTGCTGCCGAGCATTGCTCTGACGACGCTCGGCAGTGAGAGGTCCCACCCTATTGCCGCGACGAGTTCACGGCGCTGCCCGTCCCAAGCCGGGCACGACTCGAGCGTGTGCCGCGCCGTGTCCTCGTCGCAGCCGCAATGGTGACAGCCCGGAGTCGCTTCCCTCCTTGCGACTATGTGCAGATATCTGCCGAAGCAACCGTGCCCCGACAGCACCTGCACCAGTCGGAACCCTTTAGATATACCTACCTCAGTAACGTGGCTTCAATGTACCGACATAGCTTTGTTACAGTTTTTTAATATAATAGACTAGTCTTTGCTCCGCCGCAGCCAAAAGCTAGTTTTTTGGTTATATCTCAGGTTCCCGATATAGTAGCGGGATAAAATGTATACCAGTTGTTAAGTCTAATCAAGAGCTATCAAAAAAAAAGTTGCATCAAAATCCGTTCAGTAGTTTTTACGTGATGTGCGAACGAACAAACAGGTAAACAGACAAAAATTCTAAAAAAAAATGTTTTGTGTTTAGACACGCCTATATAGCCTAATAGGCACATTCATTTTCTCAAATATCTTAAATGTAGGTACAGACATAGCTCTGTTACAGCTTTATAATCTGTTACAGTTTTTGATCTATATTTTAGCATTTGACATGCTCCGCCACTTTTTAAAGTACAAATTATTTGTGAATAAGGAAAAAGAGATTCCGCCATAAATATATTTTTTCATGAATAAATATTGCAATAATAAATTGAGATATAAAGTATCCTATCTCTTAAGTTGGATCAAAACACACTTTTAAAAAAAAGAAAAGTTAAAATCGGTTCAGTAGTTTCGAAGTTCATCCTAGACCAACATCGTGACACTGGAATTATATATAATATTAAAAACAAAGTGAAAAATGTGAAATCGAAAGTAACAGTCACGAGCAGGATATATATAATAGATAGAATAATAGATAAACAAAGAGCTTAAACAATTTACGAAGATCTTCGTGAAAATATTGACAAAAATTACATGCATTATTAGTTATCTATAATCAAATATTGAGCAAGAATAGATAGATAGTTTAATATGCTTTCTCGAGATACTTAAGAATGTGGAAAAAAACTAATGCAAAATCGTTGCCCGTGACGAACATTTTATGCTCGATACCACGTTATTGTAATACTCACATAGTATTAGTGGTAAATCGGATAACGTAACATTATAATGTAGTATAACTACATAATACTTAGTCATTGGTTGAATAAAGTAGTTACAGCAGGTATCTCATCCATATTCATATTTGAGTCATCACTTCGCGTTGTTTTGAATAAGATACATTCTGAAATAAAATCCAGATTCAAACTAAATAAATAAATTAAAACGTTATCATTAAAATGAAGATATGACACAAAGTGAAAAATGTGAAATCGTAAATAACAGTCACAAGCAGGATTTGAACCTGCATCTCCTGGATACCATCCAGATGCTTTGCCAATTCAGCCATCGTGACAATTGCTCCTGGCTACTAATTTCGATAACACATTTATACTTAACGTCTTTGGTTTGGCAATTGTCACGATGGCTGAATTGGAAAAGTATCTGGACGGTATCCAGGAGATGCAGGTTCAAATCCTGCTCGTGAATGTTATTTTCGATTTCACATTTTTCACTTTGTATTTAATGTATAGTGCTAAGCATGTCAAATGCTAAAAATAAATATAAAAATATCTAAATATGAAGATATGACTTCGAAATCTTGTGGAATACAGTTATCTATAGGGTCTAAATAAGTATATTTATGTATGTAACTGACATCAGCTTCCAATGATTCTATTGTTGGTACGTATGTATGCAGGGACACACATAGTAGGTACTAAATATACAAAAAACTTACTGACCTGTGTTATAAATAGTAGCAAGGTTATTTTTTACAAACAGAAGATTTCGTAACTACTAAGAAAAACTGTAACAATAATGTAATTTAAATAGCTTTAATTTGGTGTAGAACATTATATTAATTGATTATTATTTAAAAAGATCAGCACTCTGCACTAGCGAACGATACATGTATCACGGATAACCAGCCTCCCTAGCCAAGTTGCATAAATGTTGTAGAATAGAATAGAGTAATGAATTTATGGGTTTGACAGCTGCTTTCGCTAACGTTGGCGTAACCTTATGTCAATCTCATACATTGATTATTCTATTCTACTAACGTGTATGCCACTTGACTAGGGGAGCTAACAGACACAAATCTACATAGCATCATGCCTGTATTCCCCGAAGGGGTAGGCAGAGGTGTATTACACACCTACGATTCGCCAGCTATGTTTAAGTCCCACGTAATAGGGGGCGAGCCTATTGACGTCTACCGGGCACATTTCCAAACCCCGGGCTGCTACTGAGAATTAAAAAAAAACATATCTATGAATTTATTTCAGACAGAAAATTATGAGTTACTTAACATTTCTTAATTATTGCAACTATCATGGCTAGGATTGGAGTCATTTTTAAATCAAATGAAAGTACCTCTTCAGTAAACTTCTTTCAAATAATTCTTCTTCAAAAATATTCATACGTTATCATTGAACTGATTCTCATGCATCATTAGTTTTTTGTTCATTACACACCCAGGTATAAATACTTTATGAATACAAACCCTGCACTGCCTAAGCCTGATAATTAAATAGTTAACTAACTAGCTAACTAAACTAACTTATCACCACGCCATTTACCTTGCGGGGTAGGCAGAGAGAACAGAGTGCCAAGAGGCTCTATTCTTGCATGCATCTCTCGCTTCCTCAACGTTCATAATTCTCTTCATACACCCTCGCCGGATTCAGAGACTCCTAACTCCTTCAATACATGACCGATTTGGTCTAGGTAGGTGAGTCTCAGTCTACCCCTGTACCTACCCTGTATCCTTCCACTTTCGCATTGTATATTTTCTTAACCAGTCGCTCGTCCGGCATTCCTTCCACATGTCCAAGTCATCGGAGCATTCCCTTTCGGATCTTTAAACCAAATACAAATCTCTTTCATAATACCTACTCGCTCTCTTACGTCGTCGTTATGAATGCGGTCAGTCAGCCTCACTCCACAGATTCTCCGCAGAGATCGTATTTCGACCGCATTGATTTTACTCTCATGCTCCTTTTTGCATACCCAACTCTCAATTCCATATAATAATGTTGGGACAAGCACACGTGCTCTCTAGCTGAGATGATGACTGCCGAGAAGTTGTCCCAATGCTCCGTTCACTCTATTTGCCGCATTCACTCTTCTCTCTACATCAGTGGTGTACCTTCCATCCATTCTATTAAATAGTTACTTCATATAAACTTAGGTAGTTTTACGCTTGATAATAAATTGATACTAAAATTATAAGTCAGCAAGCAACATCATTTGTCAAAGACTTTATGCAAGTTATTATATATTTACTCTACATAATAAATTTATTATTAGATTAGGTACTAATTTTAGTAATAATTCGATGTATAATTTTAGATGTTAGATTTTTATTTGTTCGTGTATTATTAAAAAGCTGTAATGGAGCTGTGTCTGTACATTGAAGATGTTTGAAAAAATGCTGTATTAGGCTATGTGGGTGTCTCTAAATGGAAAACAATTTTCAGAATTTTTGTGTGTTTATCTTAAAGTACAAATTATAATTTGTGAATAAGGAAAAAGAGTATTTTAGTACAGGCGGGAATCGAACCTGCGTTCCTTCCTATCCGGGGAAGTGCTCTAATCCACTGAGCTACAGTACTATCTTTTAGACATACCGAATCTCCTTATCACATTTGTCTTAACGACCAACGCTCTCTATCGGAACGCATTTACATGCATTAATCCAATATAGTAAGTTTAATTTTGCAATTAAAATTCATACTATTTGATGGCGTGATTTTTTTTAAACATTTTGATATATATATTTTAGCACGTGACATGCTCAGCTACTCTTAAAGTACAAATTATAATTTGTGAATAAGGAAAAAGTTGTTGTTTATCTGTTTATTTGTTCACACATCACGGACAACCTACTGAATAGATTTTGATTAAGCTGCTCGTGTTTGATAGCTTCAGATTAGACTTTAAAACGGGTATACGTTTTATCCCGCTGCTATATCGAGGACCTGAGATGTAATTAATATAAAAATTAGCTGTTGTCTGCGGTAGATAGCTACTTTAAATATATGAATCTGAAAGTTTGTATATTTTGTGGTTTGAATGTTTTTAACTCAATTATATGATGATGTTTATATCAATATATGGCATCCAACAGTTTATTACCTCTATTAACTCGTAGGATACTTTTTATCCCGGATAAATGTGAGGTTTTTGTGGAATAGTTGTTTTTGCATACAAGTGATTAATGTATCAGAAAAAAAAGTACTTATTTCGTAGTGACTCAATTCTGAGGTTCACACAGACGAAATCCTGAGCAGCAACTAGTAATTAGATAATTTGCATATAACCCATTTTACAAATCTAAACATAAAGCTATTATTTGCAAAATATAAAATTAAATATCTACTCCAAAAAAATATGTTATAAGAGACGTCGCAATTTTAAAGTTTTTGTATCTATACTCGTATTTTGAACAAAATTTGAATATTTGTTGTCCGTGGTATCACAAAAACTAAATCTATGTTTGAATATATTAATATATTATCTTAAATAGATCTTAAAGTTTTTGTTCTACATTGTATGATATGCGCGCGTATTCTTTGTCATTGAAACAAATAAATAAATCTAGAATAATATAAATATTAATATAAATTAATAATAACTAAACATATATTTATGAATGAATAAGTGACAAAGGAATTTTATAAGTCGAATTTTAATGAGTTGTGTTCATTGTCAAAACTTACTGAACTGTTTCTAATATAGCCTTTGTTCACTAGTCCAAATTAAGCCTTTAGAAAATATGTTGGTGATAGGTACAATCGTGCATAGATGTGATGAAAAAGCCAGGGAAAATATTGTTTTAGCTTAATGAATTGAAAGTTGTTAGATATGCAAGATGTTACATTTTAACTCCCTCGGTGGTGCAGTGGTAGTATGTGCGACTGCTGATCACGAGGGGTTTGATTCCCGGGATGAGCAATGTTATTGAGCTTTTTCCTAAAAAGACACACCTCTGCCTACCCCTTCCGGGATACAGGCTTATTTTAATAGATCAGTGGGATCAAACTATGTTTCATAATACGTTAATGAAAATTTTAAATTGTAAATTGTAATCAAGATTCAAAGGAATAAAATTAAAACTACAAAAAAAATGGCGAAAATTACGATCGCGTTATCATTTTTAATCACTGATATAAAATATTCCAATTAAGTTTTATACCTGAAGCGTCTTTAAAATTATAAGATACCAAATCTAAAACTTGAAGCATAACGAATTGGTCTACATCAAGTTTGGTTTAATATTTTTGAACACTAGTTTCGTATAGTTTCTGGAGTATAACTATATATTATAGTTTGTATAATACATTTGCCAATATATGTAATTTATATGTTATGGAGAGAGGATACAGAGCAGAAAAGATGATAAATGTTTTACCTTATTTTGGTTCAAATTTATATTTTATGTTTTTGTAGTAGTTAGATTAATTTATGCACCAATACGTATTTTTTTAGTTTGCTAATGGTAACAGACGAATCACAGTATATCTGATGGTAAGCGGTAACCGCCGCACATAACTCGGCAATACTAAGAATACGCTGATGAACAGACATCTTCCAGTACAACAAGATTACACCGAGGTTTCACGGTAGCTCACATGGAAGATGATTGTACCGACCCGCTTGGGTTAGATAACAAGGTTGTATTTCTACTTGGAACTCAACCGCACCCATCATCAATGCAATTGGTGCCAATTGATGACTTCCTTTAGTCGCCTCGTAGGGCATCCGCGGGAAGTAATAGAGTGGTACCTTGTATTAACCACCACATGGACTTTAAAGTTCAAACTAAAAGAGATAGGTGCTTGAGCGTTTTACTTATTCATGGTTTACTACCCAAAAAGTTGATTGAATAAATCAAAAGTTACAAATCTGTATCAATGTTTTTCGAACCAATTGATGTTACAAGCCGCTCTGCAAAAACGCCTTTAAAGGAAGTCTCATCTAATAAGCCTACAACAATATGTACACACGGACCTCCCGATGTTTTTAATATTTCATTTATTACCAGGGTACAATTGTTGTTACTAGCTGTTTGATTAACAAACCATTCGTTATTATTTAACCTATGTATATAGTCTAGTAGGCTACTGTTATTTTTGCATTGCAAAATTTAAAAAGTGCTTTTCTAATACTAATACTAATAACACACTATTTATATAGTAAATTGTTGTTATCAAGTACGTGCTTGAACGTATGTTGTTCGTTTCCTATTTCCTTTTACATTCTTTTTAATTAGGTACAATGCACTTATTCTTAGCTACAGCTTATTTATCTTCTTTTATTCAACAACCGCGATATGAACCCATTGTTTGCTAATCTGTAGAAGTTGTTTATAGTATGATATACCTATTCATCAATTATCTGTTATTGATTTTAAAACTGATTGTGAATGCGCTTAAAAATGATTAAATATGTAGTGTACATATAACATACTAACGCAATTTATATTTATTCAAGCATAAGGCATCGCATTTTCAATATAATAGGTATTAATATTTTGATCTGTATTTTAGGACTTGCCTGTTAACCTAACCTAACCTAACAGCGACTTCACATCTCCCCTTAACGTATGTTTTAAATGTCTATACGACCCATGCAATCTATCAGATGCACACCACCTATTGGAATAACGTATGTAAATGCCATCGCATCGACCTGGGGAAGTGCTCTGGACCGCTCTAGAGTACTTACTCGGATCGAATGGGACGCAGGTTCAAATCCTGCCTAAAATTTTTACTTTATAGAATATTTTGTAACCCGATTCTTAGTTTCTGTGGGATGCACGTAAATGACTCTATGGATTAAACGTTGAATGAAGTATATGCAGACGAAGTCACGGGCAAAAGTTAGTAGCATTACCAAGGTTCAGCTTGGTTGGTTATATTAAGAAATTTTATTTTAACATTTTAAGATAGTACTGTGCTTCTTTTCGGCAATATTAAGTCTCTCTGTGATTAGGAGAGGCATTGGATAACATAAGTATGATTCAATAATACTTTACCTAAATTTAGCTAAAGCTAGATTATTATTCTTTATGTTTATTATATAATTTTTCTTGCCATTAAACACAAAGTGAAAAATGTGAAATCGAAAATAACAGTCAGGAGCAGGATTTGAACCTGCATCTTCTGGATACCGTCCAGATGCTTTGTGTTTAATGTATAGTGCTAAGCATGTCAAATGCTACAAATATATATAAATATTTATAGGGTTTGCGTCATTATTAGGTAAAAATCTTAATTGTAAAATTAAGTTTACCTGGTCGGTATAATGTATGAAAATACGTCCGACAGATGGCGCAGGCGTCACCCAAAGACGTTAAGTATGATGTGTTATCGAAATTAGCAGTCAGGAGCAATTGACAGGATGGCTGAATTGGTAAAGCATCTGGACGGTATCCAGAAGATGCAGGTTCAAATCCTGCTCCTGACTGTTATTTTCGATTTCACATTTTTCACTTTGTGTTTAATGTATAGTGCTAAGCATGTCAAATGCTACAAATATATATAAATATTTATAGGGTTTGCGTCATTATTAGGTAAAAATCTTAATTGTAAAATTAAGTTTACCTGGTCGGTATAATGTATGAAAATACGTCCGACAGATGGCGCAGGCGTCACCCAAAGACGTTAAGTATGATGTGTTATCGAAATTAGCAGTCAGGAGCAATTGTCAGGATGGCTGAATTGGTAAAGCATCTGGACGGTATCCAGAAGATGCAGGTTCAAATCCTGCTCCTGACTGTTATTTTCGATTTCACATTTTTCACTTTGTGTTTAATGTATAGTGCTAAGCATGTCAAATGCTACAAATATATATAAATATTTTCTTGCCATTTTGCAAAATGTAGAGCCAAAAACTTTATTGAAATTATTAAAAAAAACCGTTGTAATTTGTAGTCTGAATATATTATTTACAATAAGAAGATGATATCCTCGTTTAGAAAATTCTTAATGCCTTCTTGTCTTAATTCATTTCACTAAATCTTGCTTCTTTGAAGAATTTAAAGTTTAGAGGTGACCGTTTTTTGTTTATGTAATCGATGTTCAAATTAAGCGATTACTGATCAAATCAATTATACTATCATTTGCGTTTAACTATTTCCTCATTGTGATGTTACGATAGAGGACTATCTTATATATAAAAATCCCGTGTCACGATGTTGATCCGCGAAACTAGGTACTTATGCGATCTTAACGATTTTTGTGTGATTTGTTCCTACTTAAACGATTGGATAGTTTTATTACGATCATATACCTTGTTTATTGTAAAATTAACAATAATTGAACGAGTTATAAGTGTGCTAGAGTAACGCGTAGCCAGGTCTGCTAGTTTTGTATAGGTACTTTAATATCGTATAATTTATCTAATATTCATACCTGATATTTATCGACAGTAGGTTCGCCCCCTATTACGTAGGACTTAAACATAGTCGGCGAACTGTGGGAGTATAATACACCTCTGTCTTTCCCTTCGGGGATACAGTCATATCACTATTTATATTTATTCATATCTATACACATCGTATATCGTAGCGGGATAAAATGTATACCAGTTTTTAAGTCTAGTCAAGAGCTATCAATTAAAAAAATGCATCAAAATCCATTCAGTAGTTTTTGCGTGATGCGCTAACAAATAAACAGACAAACAGATAAACAGACAAACAGACAAAAAAATCTAAATAATATCGTTTTGTGTTTAGACACGCCTATACAGCCTAATACAGTAATTTTTTCTCAAATATCTTGAATGTACAGACACAGCTCTGTTACAGCTTTATAATAGTATAGATTTAGGCTGTTCATGGTACTATGGGTTAGCGTAATGAACAGCCTAAATTAGTGCGGGTTAGCAGACTTTATGAGCCCGTGCATTTAGGATGCCTTACGATGTTTTTCTTTACCAGTAGTGATGTTTTGTGAACAAATACATATTTTTGAAACGTCATTAGTGTGGGCCTTGCTGAGTTTGACTTCAGACTGAAGATTGAACTCAATACCACTGTTTTCACAGTCTTGCTAATACACGGTCTTATGATTGCAATTTAAATTACCCTTTTAATTTAAATATGATAATCTGCAACGTTACCTTAAAGATATTTGTGTAACAGCTTATATAACCACTATAAAATATATTGATCTGGTGTAATATCAAATAATTAATAACATAAGCCGTTAACATTTTTGTTAACATTTTAAACTAGATTCACAAATTTTGAAATAAAACTACGTTTACGGAATCTATCGGGTTTACTTGATTTTTATACTATCCCGACGTTTCGAATACTTTACAGCATTCATGATCGCGGGTGGACTAAGATGGTAGATGTCCAAAGCTGATATGTAAATTCGCATAAATGTTAGAAAGTATTAGATTCACAAATTTAAATTACTTGGGTATTTCAAAATGTGTTGTGGTTATTGTCAAAAATATGAATACGTTGAATCTTTTGGAAATCGTTTCAATTGAATTCTTTCTTGAAAGTAACTCGTAATGATCTCTTTCTGTCCCTGCCATAAATGACATCAAAATTGTAGAAGATGACAATTCATGCCATCTATATAATTATCCATCGGATAATATCCTATAGATGGCATTACATCATTATACTATAATGATGTTACGTAATAATGCAATATTAATGTAAAGAATGCCAGCAGTCAGCATCAGCATTACATAGTAGTTAGCTGTAGGGAGCCGTTGAATGCAGGTGGCATAGAACCATTTATTTTTTTGTGGCGTTTTCTTAAAAATGCCTAAGTGCATCTGTAGACGTAATACAGCTGATGTATGGTTGAATAGCTTATAATATGATTGTTGAATAGTTAATCGGTATCTCTCCAATTTAAATACCAATTATTTTTGGACATAATTCTACGGTCCGATTTATTATTTGTATATTTAATTTCATTTATGTTTCAGTGAAAATATAACATAAACAATACCAATAAAAATTTAACAAATAAGCTGATAAATTTCATTAATATTTCATTATAAATGTGTAGTTTACACAAACTATGCATATATAATTGTTAAGCATTAAAAATTACGAAGAACAATGAAATCAATTACACGCGACAGCCATTTTTTACAAATAAGTGGTTAACAAAAACATGGTTATGGCAATTAATTGAGCAGCATTGCTAATAAAGACAGGCTCGTGGTAAACGACGCGTAGCACCGCCGGACAGTTATGATATCATCAAATTGTTGTTTAGTGTGCGCAGTTTAGGGGATTTTTTATTTTTAAAGATCCGCTGAAGACATCCCTAGTGTAGTAGTATCCCAAGTGCCTAATTAAACTGGGAATCATTTATAAATTTAGTTTGAACTAAATTTTTGTTTAACATTTGTTATTGCATAAATATGTAATATTAACTTTGAAAGATAAAGTAAGAAACAGTGTAGTGATAGAACGATGTGGTGTAAAAGAAGATATAGTGACAAAGATTGAGAAAGGAATGTTAAGATGGTTTGGACGCGTAGAGAGGATGGATGAAAGCAGGATAATAAAAAAGATACATACGGTGAGTGTGAATGGTGCAGTTGGGAGGGGTAGACCTCGTCGAACGTTCGCTGATCAAATCGGAGAAGTTCTCGAGAAAGGTCAGGTCAGAAGTACCCTTAACTGACGTGCATGTATGCGGAATATAATGACAGTGAATGAGGCAAAAAGGTGAGCTAAGATCGTGGCAAGTGGAAATCCGTTGTCTCTGCCTACCCCTCTGGTAAAAAGGCGTGAGTCTATAAATAAATAAATAAATGTAATATTATTTTTTTAAACAGTGTTTTTATATGTATGGAAAGTTAATGTATCTATTTGAAACAGGTAAGTGATACGTTATTTTTTTAATTATAATTATGAAAGTGTATTTGTTTTTTGTTTTTTTAACTGTTGATGTCGTAACCGACCATTACAAAATTGGGATACAATAGTCCAAAGCACAGTATAGGACATATATATGTCCATAGATACATATATAGGATAGGATATATATATGTCTATGGACATGTCCATAGATATATGTATGTCCTATCGTGTGTCTATATAGACAAAAACTAGTGATTCAATCGGAAAAATTGAGGTTTCCTCGATTACTAATTTTTAGAAGAGATTATTTATATTATTTTTGTGCTAGTGAGTACGGTATTAAATAAGAGGTGACTAGCGCTAGGAATACGCTAAAAAAATCAAGTACCAGTATACCACGCTTATACAACTCAATGGATTTAGATGAAATTGGGTAGTAAATAACAGAATTAATTTTTAAAGATTCGTGGATTGTACACATATTTAGTGGAAATCTCTGTTCAAAGGTAATTAAAATTGATCATTTATTTGATACGTGAAAAAGTGCAGTTTACTTTACTTTAAATGTCGAATGAATGTTAGATTAGAACATACATAATACTTTTTAATGTACCTAATAATTGTTTTTTTTTAATTATTCACACGTTCTAATTTCTGTAAAACCAACTTTAAAAGATGAAAGACGCGGATAGAAGCTAGTCACACCATACATTTCTACGGAACTGCCTTTTACATACACTTCAATTTAACCTAACTGTGCATTAAAAATAATGATGATTTTTTTTAGTACAACGTAGGTAGTATTAGCACCGCTCTAGTAAATTGTTTAATTTATTATTCTACAAAAAAGTGATATTTGCCACACTCTACACTGAAACAGATAACATTGCTTCACTTATTTGTTATTAAACAAATCTTTATACTATATGTTAACACAAAGTGTGAAAATGTGAAATCGTAAATAACAGTCAGGAGCAGGATTTGAACCTGCATCTTCTGGAATACCGGCCCAGATGCTTTGCCAATTCAGCCATCGTGGCAATTAATCAGGACTGTGAATTTCGATAACACATTGCATCTTAATGACTATGTATAAAATATTAAAAATCTATATATTACGCTATCGTATATTCTCACACAACCACCAATGGTGGCAGACGAGCAGATGGCTCACCTGATGGTAAGTGGTAACCATCGTTCATGGACTTTGGACAGGGGCACAGCCAAGCAGTCACCTATCGCGAGTAAAGAGTTCTTTAAGTACAAATTATTTGTGAATAGTAAGAGCGGGAAACGAACCCGCGTCTTTTCCAATCCGGGGAAGTGCTCTAAACCACTGAGCTATCGTACCATTCTTTCGATTATCCCAATTTCCTTATCACATTTGTCTTTACGCCCAACTCCATCTATCGGAATGCATTTACATGCATTAAACCAATATAGTAAGTTCCCACTCGTACTAAAAATCTCTTTTTCCTTATTCACCAATAATTTGTACTTAAAAAGTAGCGGAGCATGTCAAATGCTAAAAAATATAGATCAAAAATGTTTAAAGAGCTCTTCTCAAACTTAGTTTATAGAAGGACATGTCGTAGTGCTCGGAAAATACCGCAGCAGGAAGTTGATTCCAAAGCCTATACGTACTTGGTAGAAAAGAGCGCGGAAAATGAACCGTCTGGGACAGGATCGTTTTCATGTGGCGCAAATGAATTGTACTATGACGTCTCAGGAGGAGTTTGGAGGTAAAAAGGCGATGTTGGTACCATCTCAGACAGTTTTTCAGAGCATAGCCCAGAGATATTAGTACCTAGGGCGGACTTGTGATTTACATAGCACAAGTCGTTGCCTCGGTATGAAGTATTGCTCAGTTATGGAAGCCCATTTTTTTTGCTCATCGATTTGATTTTATCCTCCAAAGGAAGTAGTCCTTTACTTAATTCTTTTCTTTAAACTAGCCGTTACTGTAAAAAATTGATGCTGAGAATCCCAATAATATTGGAGATACTCTCCAAGTTACGCTTTGGAATTGAGATGCAACAAATGAGTCCTTCTTTGCTGTGAACGTGCAAACCTGTGTCTTCGTAGGCTTTAATTAAAGTGCTTTGGACATCTGTATTTGGTAATAGCATAATAATTTACTAACAAGCGCTCAGCTCAATGTGTTAGCTTTGAATTCATTAGCAACAAATAAATTAAAGTATGTTTCGATTTTGAAACAGATGGTTGCTAGATAGATTTGCACATCTCATCATTCGAGCAAAAGCCATATCTGCCATACATTTTATTCAAATAGCGGTAAACCCTATGAATAACTACTATAAATACTCGGTTCTAAGTTAATCCATTTTTAAGTAGCGATGTGCAATCACACTCATTAGATATTCGTAATGAACTCGTTGCTCTATACGTTCCATGTAAGGAACATTAGTAGAAAGTTAATTATTTACATAAGCCATATTAGTTAAGTTCACATAAGCAGGTAGGGACTATAAATTTTAAGGCTGAAAGTAATAACCATAAACCTGCAGTAATTATTTTAACTGATCAACCTTGATAGTTAATCAGTGTTATACAAAAATATACGTCACGTCAGCAATAATATCCAAAACAGTTAAATTAATAAAACACTTTTGGTGAGGCCAATCATGCGCGACTCAACGCGACCAATACGAAAATTATTCAATCACTAAAAGTTGCCGGTACGCCTTGGTTTTTATTTTTCAGAGGGTAACTTTATAATTCGCGATAGATTCGTTATTCGATGTAGAGATATCCTCAATCTTCAAACCAATTTTAAGATGGCTAAACGGTTTGTTATTGGATTTTTTGTAGAGGTCTATATATTTTTTATTTTCTCAGTTGACCCTGGAATAGAATGGGATGTTCATAAATTAATTATACGCATAGGTGATTGATGTTGGTGGCGCCATTTAGTATTATTTATAAAATGTATGTTTATAACTGTATGTTTAAATACTATAATCATTAAAATTTAATTAATATAACAATTTTAATGTTTTTACATCAGTGACTAAATCTGTTTTACATTTAGTTATGGGTAACTTGCAGAAAGTAGGTAAGTTTAGCTGCATAAACGTATTGCATCAAAATATGTCTTGCGATTTTGTAAACAGTTAGCCAAAACAACCGTACACCTTGTCCACAGAAATATAATTACGAAGAGCATTCAATAATTATTAAAAAAAAAAATATTAAGCTGAAGCTCGCGTCAAGGCAAATTTTATATTGAAGGCAACTGAATTATAATGTTTATAACCATCGTTTATATAATAGAGTAAAATTTATGTTTTAGTGTTTTGATATTTTTATAACTGAACTAGCGGACCTGGCAGACGTTGTCCTGTCCGAACATTGGCGTTTCGTTTGGATGGAGTAATTTCTTTTAGCTACTAAGGATTATTTATTTTTTATATAGAATAAATTGAAGAAAAAATCCTGAAGTCCTATCGTGGCACCGCCTACCGGGTCCAAATGTGAATCTAAACCATCCCAGTACTTACACAAACATACACTGTTCAACGGTTTAGGCGGAGTTCAATTACTGATACACGGATACAAGAAATATATACAATAGATAAGCATTTAACATGTTTAGAAATATAAATTAACACCAATATGCAAAAATTGGAAATCGAAAATTGCAGTCAGAAAGCATCTTAATGATGTAGAATTAGGTAATCGAATCTTTATAAAATTTTGGAAATGCTGTCGCGAATTTTTGCAATAGTATTAAATTGGTTTTGCATCTCAATTTATTATTTTTACAACATTCCTATAAATTTCGTTATTGAATTATTGTGTAAAAATTATTATGTCGATGATATTTTCGATAAGATATGATATTAAAATATTACCAAAACTGTTTTAGCAACAATAAAATATAAATAAATAATAAAATAGTATAAATATTATTCTCAATATCTTACTTTTGAAATAAAGGCATCCTTAAGCTGTAACAGTGCAAAATCTGTACATTTGGGCCTCGTGGCGTAGTCGGTTGTGTAACCGACTTCCGTACACGAGGTCGTCGGTTCGATTCCCATACAGGACAATTATTTGTGTGATGAACACAGATATTTGTACTGCGTCTGAGTGTTTTCTATCTATTATATGTATTTACAAAAAAAAAGTAATATATGTATTATATCCGTAATCTGGTACCCATAGCACAAGCGTTAAGCTTAGTTTGGGACCAGAAGACGTTGTGTGAAATGTCCGTGAATATTTATTTATTTAAGTGATTAAATTTTTTTTCACAATCCATTATTATGTCACTGTGGTGTATGGTAGGATAGGAATTTGAGCCCATCCAACAATTAATTTCATTCAGGACTATATCGATTATTTCACCATCTATACTATTATAAAACTGTAACATAGCTATGTCCAGACTTTTAAGATATTTGAGAAAAAATGACTGTAATAGCCTATATCCATCCATCAGCCTTTTATCGTCCACTGCTGGACATGGACCTCCCAAAAATGGGGGTTTTACCATAATCGCCACGGTTGGCAGGCGGGTTGGCGATCGCAGTGGATGTTTTTAGTACACAGGGGAACGCTGCTGCCCGGTCCCCCGGTAATACCTTAGTCGGCTTTTACGACTCCCATAGGAAGAGACGGGGTGGAGCTATTCTTGGTGCCGGCCCCACACGGCGTACCCACATAGCCTTTATAGGCGTGTCTCAACACAAAACGATTTTTGAAGTGAAAACTTCTTTTAGCGCGTTACGAATATTTTTAGATGAGATAAAATCTCTGGACTTGCGTCACCGTTACGAGACGCAGTTATAGTGTGTGCATTGGAAATTAAATTTGACACACTTCCCGGTTTCCGATTGAGCTGAAATTTTACACCCATATATATATCGCGTGACAATGCAATATTATGATGACATGGAGCTGATCTGACGATGGAGCTGGAAGGTGGCCACAGTAACTCTTATAATGAAATGACGCAACCCCATCGAGTTTGGAATCGTTTAATTCGTCTTGACGAGTACTTTGTCTTTAGATGGTATCCAGGGTCTGAGGATGAAGCTGGAAGGTGGTCACAGTAAGTCTGTAATGAAATGACACAACCCCATCGAGTTTGGAATCGTTTAACTCGTCTTGACGAGTACTTTGTCTTTAGATGGTATCCAGGGTCTGATGATTGAGCTAGAAGGTGGCTATAGGAACACCATCGAGTTTGGGCTCGTATGATTCGTCTTGACGAGTACTTTGTCTCTAGATGGTATTCAGGGTCTGATATGGAACTGGAAAGAGGCCACATTAATTATGTAACGAAACGACCCAAACTCATCAAGTTTATATTCGTTTAATTCGTCTTAAGGAGTACTTTGTCAAGTTATGATCATTTTTTTTAATGCCTGAATGAATAATTTTGATTTACAAGTTTTAATTTAAGATCGAACAATTAATTTGGATATCTAAAAATAACAACTGTTTGTTTATAGTTTTAAGTTTTCACTTGTGTCGGCAGTCCTTAGACTGCTTTGAATTTTAGATTTTACTCACAAGAACAGACAAACAGACAACTGTTTGTCTGTTTATCTGTTTGTTTGTTCGCGCATCACGCAAAAACTTAGTAACGGATTTTAATGCAACTTTTTATTTGATAGCCCTTGATTAGACTTAACAACTGGTATACATTTTATCCCGTTACTATACTGGGAACCTGAGATATAATCCAAAAATGCGGCTGTGGCGAAGCCGCGGGCAAAGGGTAGTAACTTAATACATTGATAATAGCCAGCAAGCCATTTGATTTACCGTATTCTAATTTGTAGAGTATCCATGATATATGAGCAAAATTCTGTCCAAACCAATTATTCCGTTTTTTTGAGGACAATATTTAAAATTTATGCTATTAGTAGGATATACAATCTGTATAACGAAATTGTATGTGAAATTTATGAAAATCTTTCAGTATAAAACATTTAAGTTAAATTCGTTCTAACATTTACGCGAATTTTACACATTTTGAAATAAAACTACGTTTACGGAATCTATAGCGTTTACTTGATTTTTATACTATCCCGACGTTTCGAATACTTTACAGCATTCATGATCACGGCTGGACTTAGATGGTAGACGTCCAAAGCTGATATGTTGTTTCAACGGTTTCATCTACCCACAGTAATGATTTTACAAATTTTTGGTTTATTTATTTCAACCCACATACACAACATTCGTTTAGGAACACAATTAAACAGGGTAAACCACCCAATCGTTGGCACTCCTCCAATTACTGGCACTTTAGAGTTTAGTTTAAAAAAATAAGGAATCTATAGACTATTCAAGTTCAGTATGCATTAAAAAGTAAAATAGTATTATTTTTCTGCTAGAAATTGGCAACACTGGTTCAATAACCAATATGGCGGTTTAGAAACAACAACTGACATTTTGTGCTAGTGATTTGGAGTAGTTATTTTGGTTTCTTCTTAAGGTGAGAGCTTTATTAATCATAGTATATCGCAGCTATTTGGCTTATTGATACTTTCAAAATAATTTTATATACTTAATTATACCTCTAAGCAGTATATTCAAAGATTTTTTTTTATTTTTTTAGCACTTTTTATTTATTTTAGTTGCCAACATATGGATCAATAAACTCATCAAAATCCTTTTAATGGCATTAGTGCCAATGTTAGGATTTCTACGAATATTATCAACAAGCGAGTTTCTGATCTATTTGTAAAGGTTTTAAATTAAATTATTGTTTGTCGATCAATATTTTTTCTTTAAATAGCAATTTCCAAATTTTAGCACACAGTGCCAATAGCAAAAGCTAATTATTAGTAGTAGTGCCCATAATAGAATATCGAGTGCTAATAACGTATGTGTATGGTTTTTATTCATATAGAGTAAGTCATAAACTATGAAGAAACATAATGAAAAATAAAGAAATAAAAGAATTCTAGAAGAAAAATAGAAATAAGGAAACGAAAACAATATAGCGAGGAAAATATAAAAAAAGCTTTAGACGCTATTAAAAATCATAAGGCCAAAAAGCAAGCAGCGAAACAATATCAAGTTCCTCGGGCTACATTACAATTTCGCATTAAGAAACCAGATCATAAACAGCTGAGCCTGGTCCGAGTCCAGTACTTAACGCAGATGAAGAGAATAAGATAAAGAATTGGTAAAATGTTGCCAAGGGTTTTCCTAAACGCAAAGAAGATCTTTTGAATAGCATATCAGAAATTATAAAAAAAAGCTGCCGATCTAACCCGTTCAGAGACAATATTCCAGGAGATAAATGACTTAAACTCTTCTTAAAGCGGCACCTGGATATTGTTGTAAGAACTCCTGAAGCAGTAACTGCGACAAGTAATGCTGTATCAGATAATGACATAAAAACATGGCTTCAGGCAATTGACATATATCTGAAAGATCTCGGTTTGTTTGAAATTCTACTTTCTTATCATCACGCCATTTCCCTTGCGGGTAGGCAGAGAGAACAGAGTGCCAAGAGACTCTCTTCTTGCATACATCTCTCACTTACTCAACATTCATAACTCTCTTCATACACGCTCGCCAGTTTCGGAGACTCCTGACTCCGCCTTCCTTCAATACATGACCGATTTGGTCTAGGTAGGTGAGTCTCGGTCTCCCCATGTAGCTACATCTTTCCACTTTTGCATTGTATATCTTCTTAACCAGTTGCTCGTCCGGCATTCTTTCCATATGTCCGAACCATTGGAGCATTCCCTTTCGCATCGTTACACCAATACTATCTTTCATACCTACTCGCTCTCTTACGTCGTCGTTACGAATGCGGCCAGTCAGCCGTTAGTATCGAAATTCTATTAGACCCAAAAAGTCTTAAATGGTGACGAAACCAATTTCACAGGTGTGGTCTTGGCACCAAAGGGAGCAAAAAATGTTTACGAGATCGACCACGCCCCAGCTAAAAGTTCACTAACAGTGATGTTTACTTTTGCTACCAATGGCGAAATCACCCCACCTATAGTTATATTAACAACATCCACTGCGATCGCCAACCCGCCTGCCAAGCGTAGCGATTACGGCATTATCCCCCATGACAAGACCGCTCGTTGAGGCGTTCTCTTGGGGAGGCCTATGTCCAGCAGTGGACGTTGAAAGGCTGATGGATTGATGGATGGATAGTTATATTCTCGCACAAGCGCTTGTTAAGTGAAATTGCTTCAAAGGTACCATCAGATTGGGGTATAGGCCTAAGTGACAATGCCTGGATGAAAAAAGAAATTTTCTCTCAATATATAGAAAAAGTGTTACATCCGCATCTTGTGCGAAATCAAGTACCATTCCCGGTCATTTTATTTGTGAATGGACACAAAACTCACCTCACTTACGCCGTCATTGAGCTTTGTTCCTCATTGGATATTGTGCTTATAGCACTTTATCCCAATTGCACTCGATTGCTTCAGCCTGCAGATGTCTCAGCTTTTAGACCTCTAAAAGCTGGTTGGCAGAAGACGGTATTAGAGTGGCGGTGTGACAATCCATCTTAAGGTCTTACAAAAGTCGATTTTGTACTGTTATTGAAAAAGACTAATGATAAATGCGTAAAACCAATAAAAAGATACAATTATTAATGGTTTCCGGGCTACCCGTTTTTGTCCGTGGGACTCAAATGCTATAGACTATTCGAATTGCTGGGGGAAGAATCTACAAGTTTTAACGTTAAGTACCTACCTATTTCCTACTTTAACTACGTGCCAATAATTAGACTAGTAAATGCCAACATTGAGAATTTCTATGCCAATAATAGGATTTTCTGTAGTCTTTCGGATTTAAGTGTAAAATATTTATTTAATACTATTCAATCACATAAAAATTATTATAAAAACAAAGTATTTTCTTTGATTCTGTCATATGTTTTGTCTACTAGCTTTTGCAAATGAGATTTTATGGTAACTTAATTTCAGACTGACACGAAGCTCACTCTTAAAGTGCCAATGATTGGGTAGTTTACCCAATATCTACTTTAAGTTTTATGCTTACAATGTATTAGATTTTAAGCTAGTATAATAAAATGAGTATAATACTCCTCTTTAAGTTTTAAAATTTTTTTGTTTATATCTAGTGCTTAAAAATTCTACCACAAACTACCAATTAACAATTACCAATTACTTAAAAAAAATAATTTAAGTAGTTTTATTTCAAAACAAACCCTTAAATTCGCGTTAGTTTAAGAATAGAATGCATTTATAACCACTATATGGAGAGATGGTGGCGCTAACGTCGAGTATTATAAAACCTTAAAAAAATACTTTAATCATATTTAAAGTTAATGTATTTGTATAAAGTTGATCCTTATAACTACGGACATAACATCTAGTGTATCCGTATAGTCCTATGGACCCTAAAAATTATGTGAAATATCTTAGATAAATAACCTATGAAATATCGTTGCCCTCGTATTTCATAACGGACATGTACAAATGAGGTTATATAACTTCCTTTGACTATTTATGGTGTGTGGAAGCATTTCACTCCATGTGTTATATTCAACCTCACTTGTTAACCTCAAATAGGACTTTCCTTTTGATACAGTCTTGTACAAGAACTTTAACTTACAGTTAATAATCAAGTACTTACACTTGAAAGCGATTCTCGGTTTGTGTTTATGAGATACTATATTATAAGTGAAAGAATTTTTACACGAATATTTTTTCAATGCCCTGTAAGTAAAAGATCCTCTATAAACAATATTTTTTAAGACTTTAGTCGTAATATTTTCCTAGCATGCATAAAAATTTCGCGGCAGTAAACTACGCAAATATCTTTTTATGTTGGTCCAATGTCATAATTTTGATATGGAAATTGGTAGCTCCGAAAAGAACTTATGTTAGCTCAATAGCAGAACGTCTGGGCCGATATTTCAGGAGGCGTGGGTTCGATCCGCACTCGTAGTACTTTTCTCTTCTCATTTTCTATTTCACTTTTTACTATTTGTCTTATAATAAATGCCCGATCATGTCAAGTGCTTAAAATATAAATAATAATACCAATGAAAACATATTTTTAATCATTTGAAGTATACGTTTAATTATAAACTTTAATTTTATTTTTAGAAATGGAGTGCGTATCTTTATATACATATAAACTTACTGAAAATTCAGTCTTTTGTCGAGTCCCAGACGGGGTGCACGCCCCTATGATTTTGACAGTGAAACATCCGTTTGCCTAATCTTTTTTTTTTTAATTGTCACGGAAATTTCACACAACGCACACAACCTCTGGTCCAAACTAAGCTTAACGCTTGTGCTATGGGTACCAGATTACGGATATAATACATATATTACTTTTTTTTTGTAAATACATACATACATATAATAGATAGAAAATACCCAGACGCAAATACAAATATCTGTGTTCATTACACAAATAATTGTCCTGAGTGGGAATCGAACCCACGACCTCGTGCACGGAAGTCGGTTATACTACCGACTACGCCACCAGTCCCGTCAAATCTGCCGCTGTCTTTTGTACCACATCAGCTATTTAGTGGATGACTACCTGAGAAATTATGCAGAAAACAATATGTCATTACTGCCTCATGTGTCAGCTAAACCTCATAGATATCCATCTGTGTAGTACCTGGTTTAAACCTTCATTATAGTTTGTAATAATTACCACATTCTTGAACCTAATAAATTAGATTCACATGGTCAGTCAGAGTTACTCGCCTTAATATTAAAAAAACATAAAAACTATACAATTATTTACTTCGTTACTTACCCAATCGCGGTAAAGCACTGTTACGTCCAATTAAATTACGAATTTGTTGTTCAAGTGATATGAATCTCTTACACGTGTTGTAGGAACAGCTTCTTTGCGATAACGTCAAGAAACTTCATGCGAGCCAAATTACAGTTGTTCCGTTAATTGATTATAAAGATACCTAAAGGAAAATACGCAATTCCTGTGAATCAGTTGGTAGAATACAATTTGTATTTTTAACCACTATTAATATATAAGTGCATACTTAAGTATTTATTTATTTATTTAATACTTTAATTGTACATAGAAACTTATTATAGAAACATATATAGGTATAATATATACAATAGGGTGAACTTAACTCAAATTTGAGTTATCTACCAGCTAACCCATGCGTACTTGTTGTATAGTACTCGTATATTAGGTAGTATCTCCAGTGGCACCAGCTACTATTTTTTGAAAAAGGAATCTCTCTAACTATGTGGTCTATACCTATACCTAATGTGTGCATAGCGCCATTTTCTAACGAGATTTTTGAAGTAAAAACTTTTTTTTTTGAATAATAATCTAATAGCTCGACGATACAATTTACAGGTTACTTAGTTTTCACTTCTATCGGCAGTGCCCAAAGACTATCCCGCATGTTTTTTTTTGTCAATATTAGAATATGAGTATCAAATTGAAGCCCTTGATACTTTGGTATAATTGGTGTCTCCTATAACTGATTTATGATTTGGATAATATAACGCGATGTTACAGTGTGCTATTAATCGATTGCCAAAAAAATTGGTAAACATTTATCAGCAATGTTGTAAACACCGTGCTCTAAATATGTAATACAGAATTTGTATTAAAATCAACCTTTTAACCAAAGTAACTTGAGCATTTACGCCTATTAAATTAACGGCAGTAATCAGAGATGCAACTATTAAAGAGGTGTTGTAATAACAGTTGGTAATTTGATATCTGGTAATAAGCCTTCCTGCTATTTTACAACGACTTATAACTTTATTTATTGTTATAAGTCTTAGGACAAAATTATAAGCTATTTTACATTTTAAAATAATAGTTGTGAGTCAAAGCATAAGTATTTTTGATAGTCCGTCGTTTGGTAGTAGTTGAACTTATATACTAGGACAGTTTTTGTGATGTTAATGGCAACTTAAATGAGAATAATAATTTCTATAAACTACACTTCACTACACTTTTAAATTTCTATAAATTACGCTTCACGGGATCAAATAAAAAGACGTAAGAATTTTGAGGTTAGAACTATATTTTATAGTAAACTAGCAGTTACTCGCGACTTCGTCCGCAATAGCTTTTTTTATGTTTTAAATTGAATCTCCAATGTTTACGCCCTTGAGGTACAATTTCATGAAACACGTTATTCTAAGATAGGGATAAGAATAAAATGTATTTGAAATCGTAACTAACGATGGCAAGTTTTTACCTGAATCTTTAAAAAGGCATCTTAGATAAAGACATAAAGCTTAATTATTTAATTTTCTTGTTTTTTTACGGAGTTAGTTTCACATGCCAAAACCACGAAAAAATGTTTACATATTAAGCTACTAATTAGTTTTTGGAACTTCCGGTTTAGCCATTCGTAAAGGATGATGTGAAATCTGTTGCCACAGAAGAAAATAAAATGCAGTATTTATTTTATAATATTTTTGTTAGAAGTGGTTAAAATAATTAATAATATGAGTTATTCTGTAGAACTAGGTATCTGCAGATAATGAAATAATGAACTATATATTTTTTGTTATTGTATGTTTAGCTTTAAGATTAATTGAGTACGGTATTTAAAATAAATAATAGTAATTCCTTTTTACTGGCTCTAGTCTTTGAATATTAATGTCAACGCAACAGATAATAATGAGCTAGACAAAAAATATTATTGATAAACGTAGACTAGTCTACGTTTATAAACATGTAAATAATCATTGACATATTTTTATTAGGATTGGTCAAGCGCTTCTTGAGTTCTAAAAGGACATACAGACAGACGTAAAATTTTGAAAATGGCAGAATTGGAATCAGTAAGTAAGTCTTAAAATAAAGAAATCACAGATCAGACAGAGCTCAAAGATTTATATAGTAATATAGAAATTATAAAAGAGTAACACCTTCAACATAACAAACAGTCCTTGGACACAGTAATACCTACACTCTATATCTTAGAAGCTCTGATTTTCAGACCTCACGAAAATACAGGTTTACTCTAGAACTGCGTGCCAGAGATCATTGCCTATTACTCGTTTAAGCTATTATCTATAGTATCATATCAGACTACATTCTACAGTTTGTCTCTTACGTACTATGTTATTAGCAACCATATATAGCGTACCTAAATACTTGTAAATATAAAGCACATCAAATGTTTTAATTGTCTTATACATACCTATAATATCCACATCACATATATTATTTAGTCCTGAGTATTTATTATCTTGGATGAGTTTATCGCCATCTAAGGGACTTAGCTTTGGATTCCATGTTGGTAGTAAAAATGAAACCTTCTTTATTCTTTTAGCCCAGCTAGTGTTCATATCTATTAAGCCTGAGCACTCTAAGCATAACATTTTATGTGTCTTTACGATGGACAAAAATTCCCTGTTCTCGGAATGGAATTATAGACAAGCTTAATAGCATTTTCAGTAATAGGTATGGATATAATACGTTATACGTTACCTATATACGCTATAATATACGTTATAATATAGGGCACGGTGTATTATATATTTAAACTTTATTTATTTTAGCTTTATCTGCTCATGTGCTGTTTTGCAATGCCAAAGCATTATATAAAAAAAAAAAAAAAAAAAAAAAACTGTGATACAGGTCAAAATATCTTATTGCAGATAGAATATTTTCGGCAATCCGTAATCATAATCACGAAGCGCAACTTTGACTGCGTGAATAATCGTAGGTTAAGAAATTTAATAACACTGTTGACAGCTAAATTCAAAGCAATAAATGCCATTATAATATTAGAAGCGGCTCGCATTAACTGAATCATGCACTTTAATCATGCTCGTTGTCCGCACTTGTTGCCTCATCTAATTTTAACATTACTACGACCTGAGCTCTTACACCCAATTCAGTTTCGTCACAGTCTCTTCCCATGCCAACAAAATGTCTTTGCGATTTCGAAATATGCCATTTGATACAATTACTAATGTTAGTATTTTCTTTATCTCTGTCATCGGATATTGGCTAAATGCAAACACTATTGACCTTCGTACATTCTTTATTTCATAATTGGATACTTTGTATGAGGTAATTTTATTTCATCTATTCCTTCTGTTTGATGTAATTTAATTCATATTTTTAATTTGTTTAAATCTGTTTATATTATCAACAGAAAAGTAAACACGTGAACCATATTATCATTATAACGACGAACTTCGTCACGCTTGATGTTCAATTAGTTTAATAGCATTGAGAATTAACATACTATGTGTTTTTGAGGTAAGTACACCAATTATATATACCGTGGTCTATAAGGAAACTACATAATTAGTATGAATTGCAGTCTTAAATCACCACACGGAAGTAATATATTAAAATATGGTTCATTAAAACCTATCGGTATATTTTAAATATATGAAACAATTTTAAACGGGTTAAAATGTTCTTAATGTAGTTAAGGAACGCGATCATTCAAAATCTTCCATTATAATATGCTGTTTTCTTTCACATCCATCCATCCATCCATCCATCAGCCTTTCAACGTCCACTGCTGGACAGAGGCCTCCCCAAGAGTTCGCCACAACGAGCGCTCCCGTCATGGGGGATAATACCGTAATCACCACGCTTGGCAGGCGGGTTGGCGATCGCAGTGGATGTTGTTAAAACTCGAGGGAGTGCTGCTGCCCACTCCCCCGGTAATCCCGTCAGACGGCTCTTACGACTCCCGTGGGTAGAGAGGGGTGGGACAATTCTAAAGCCCCACACGGCCTTCAAGCAGCTTCACATAGGTGCGAGTTTTTAATGAAAAATCTATTTTTTATTAATAACTCGCACCAGCCATCTTGCCAGCGTGTACCCCAAATGAATTTTTCGAGACTGGATTGTAAAAAAGTTGAAATTATGTACTAAAAGGTTAAATAGGCTTTATTATTTATAAAAAACCGGCCAAGAAAAAATATCTGAAATATAGTGAAAATTATCCGCAAAATATATTTATTAATCAGCAAATATGCATTTACCTAAAATTATATAAATCTGTTATCAAATGATGATCAAATAAGTCATGGTTAAAGTTTTCGCTGATGTTTACGAATAAATTTACTTATATTTAATGACAGGTTTTGTGCTAACTAGTTGATTTATGATAGATAATCGTAGTTTATTTTCGACTTCCGTGCATTCGGACGCGATCTTTGATTTCAATATCGTGTATAGATAAGTTAATAAATGTTAATGCACCACTTCTAAATAATTATCAAGAAATGTTATGAGATAATGAATTACTTTGATACAATTATGGTTTTTATTAATTTTAAATTATTTTGAGATCGAATTATGAATAACATCATATTTTTAGATAATGCATATTTATTTATTTGCACGAAAGTTATTCTAAACTACGAGTACCAACTAAACACAACATAACATCACGCCTGTATCCCCGAAAGGTAGGCAGAGGTGTATTACACACCCACAGTGTACCAACTACTAGGATTAAAATTAAAATTTATAAACACCAGTGGTTGTAGATGAACCTTCTATCACAAGAAACTTAGACCGTATGCTTGTTTGTCAGCTAGTGGTAAAACTCCTTTAATTTATATTCAAGAAGGTTTTTTATGGGCCTTAAGTATTTCACATATTAATACAGTTCGCATAGTTATCGACCCTAATACTAATATCTACTAGCTTCATCAAAGGCTGTTAGACGTGACAATATAAATGCCATCGTCACTTGTTTTATCTAACTATACTGCCAAATTAGCTGATAATATTAAAAGTAGGACGTTGAAAGAATTTGTCATCATGACGAAGTAGACTTATAGCCGTTCCTTTGTGAAAAATGTGTGTTTAATGAGATTTAATATCTTTTTTTTGCTTTATTAAAAACATAAAAATAATTTGCCTGCCTTTAATTTATTAAAAAAGTACTATGTAAAATGCTCTCAAATATTTATTTAAAATAATTAAATAATGGGGTATGCTATAAGGGGTACCCTTAGTGGAATGACTGTTTATCCTTTCATTTTTACTTGTATCTATCTTGTTTGAGGAATACATGGATTTCCTTTGAACTTTGAAGTTAGTATAACATATTACCCACAAATAGCACATGTTTTGTAAGTGTTTCAATTTTCACTATTAAAATTACGGTAACTGTTAGGTGCTTTGTTTAATTAAGTCGTGATATTGTTAGAGAATCGTGTGTAATACTGGATTACTTAACCGTTGTAATGTAACAATTTGTTTAATTCAGTCATTGCGCACAGCTTCGTATACCTATTATATGATAATTGAGGACGACACGCGAAATAATGCAGATAGAAAGCACCTTTTGGCATGCATTACCAAATAAAAATCGATCTTTTTGCTTTTCAACATAGCCTTGGCACGCACTGCAATTTTTTTCCTGCAATTTATTTCTGGCGATTTTTAATCCGCGTACTGGAACATAATTTTCACGATTTTATTTACGCAAGTATATGCAGCTTCATATAATTTCCCGTATCACAGAATTTTGCGAAAAAAAACCCCGCAAATTGGATTCCTTGATTGACCTCTTTCTCGAAGTTGTGCCTACCTAATTGGACTGTTTTTTTCAGGTAGACATAGTTGTACAACGTTAATCGAAATGTTGTAATTTACATAATATAGCAAACAATGTTTTGCGTGTTTGTTGACGTTAGTGTTGGTCTTGCGTCAATGGTGCACATTGCTAAAGTCTTCGGAATTCACGTTGAATGGTTTTGAATAAAATAAAACGCACAATGAAACCAGAAGTTACATAAATAAATGCATTTAAAGTTTATAACATTGACTTTGTAATTTTTTCTACATTATTTGTGTTTTGTAGTTGGGATAATTATAAAAATACTTGCACATAACGCAAAAAGACTGGCATTTTTTAAAATAATGTATAATTTTCTTTTTGAATAAAAAATACGCATACTACAATACAATGAGAATCTTTGAACGTGGCAGCGGATCTGTCATTTTGTGTACAGACTTCTGTGGCACGTTGCAGTGTATGGCATACTTAAATCTGCATTGCCCCGCATGTTTTAACGGATATTAATGGTGTAATCTCTCTCGATCGACATCAATAAATAATTATATGCTCGGCTACTTAAGAATTCTGTGAAATAAAATAAGATAATTGCTATCGAAACCCGCACCTCATGGAGAATCGGTATATACGCTCTATCATCAAGCTACCGTAGGTTGTAACCACAGTGATCAATTTCTGTATCACATGTTTTCTTAGGGTCTTATTAGGTCTCAAACCGCTCGATTTTAATTTATTCAAATTAGTAGGGAACGTGTTACATATTTATTGATCATCGACAGCATCAATAAATATCTTTCATAAAATAAAAATATTAATAGAACTGTGGCTGCATTACTTCCAGCAACAATGATATTGATCGATGTTGCATTATTAATAAATATATTTTACGTGTATTTATATTAGTAAAATACAATATTCTAATTTTGTATGAAATTGTTATAGTTTTTGTTAATACATATATTATTGTAATTGGAGAAAGCATTTGACACGGTTGTACGAAAGGAACTTTAGGACATTTTGCCGGAGTATGGTATTAACGGTAGACTGCTACAAGCGGTGCAGTCCAACTACATGGACTACAGAGCTTGTGTGCGGCTGGATGATGGAATGTCACCCTGGTTTGATGTCAATATCGGCGTTAAACAGGGCTCCGTTTTATCAGCCAGACTGTTTATCATATATCTGGATAAATGTCTGCAGAGGTTGAAAAAAATGAATGTGGGACTTCAGATGGGCGAGTCAGTGGTTAACTGTCTGCTATATGCAGACGATGAGGTTTTATTAGCGCAGTCCACGACTGACCTGCAAACCCTAGTCGCCGTAATGGCAGAATATTGTAAAAAAAGGGGCCTACGTGTGAATGTGAGCAAAACCAAAATAATGGTTTTTGAAAGAGAAGAAGCCAGAACATATGTTAGAGTAGCAATAGAAAATGGTGTACTAGAACAAGTGGTTGAATTTGTATATCTTGGATGTGGATTCAGTCGGGATGGAAGGTACACCACTGATGTAGAGAGATGAGTGAATGCGGGAAATAGAGTAAACGGAGCATTGGGACAACTTCTCGGCAGTCAACACCTGAGCCAGAGGGCACGTGTCGCAATACACAACGCAGTGCTGGTCCCAACGGATATGGAAGCGAGAGTTGGGTATGCAAAAAGGAGCATGAGAGTAAAATCAATGCGGTCGAAATGCGATCTCTGCGGAGAATCTGTGCAGTGAGGCTGACTGACCGCATTCGTAACGACGACGTAAGAGAGCGAGTAGTTATGAAAGAGAGTATTGGTATAAAGATGCGAAAGAGCATGCTCTGATGGTTCGGACATGTGGAAAGAATGCCGGATGAGTGACTGGTTAAGAAGATATACAATGCGAAAGTGGAAGGATGTAGGTACAGGGGGACACCGAGACTCACCTACCTAGACCAAATCGGTCATGTATTGAAGGAAGGTGGAATCAGGAGTCTCCGAAACCGACAAGCGTGTATGAAGAGAGTTATGAATGTTGAAGATAAGTAAGTAAGTAAGTATTATTGTAATAAATGTTCCAATTATGATATTTTGAGTCTAGTTCATTTTAAGTAACAATTATGTCAGTCAGTATTAGGGTTTTTAATTTCAATAATTTGAAATTAGAACAAATTTGTAGAAGGGAACCGGAATTTTATTAACATAACATTATTAAACTAATGAATAACGTTAAATTTTTATAAATAAATATTTGTTAATGAAATAAAACAATTTTAAAGAATATTTTTGAAGATAGACAATGCCTTATTGAGCAAAGATGTGTTTTGTTTTTATTATTTGGCAGTCTCAAACAATGTTTATTCTATTTAATGAGTTGCGATTACAAAATAACGCACTCTAATTATATTTTTGAAGATGTAGTATGTATAACGTTCTAGTTCTATGCCCGAAACTATCTAATTATTACGTATTTTGATATAATAATATCATTAAGGTCTTTACACGAAATTTATAAATTAACAAGCTTCCGTTCGGTGTATGTAATGTTTATATAAAGTTATTCGTATAATACAAAGTTAATCGAATAATTTAAATTAATAGAATTAATGAATTTTCTGAATGCAGCTATTAATAACGAATATAATTGGAATACCTACATCTTATTAAGATTGACGTAAGTTTTAGTTCTAACTAGCTCATTGATGACATTTTTTTCAAACATTAACCCTTCTTGGTTTAAAATTGTTGTTGTTAAATTATATCTTAATATCAATGATAGCTTTAACTTAAACCACGCAATATAAAAATAGTGATATCGAGTTCAATTCTCAGTCTAGAGCACTCTGAGCACACACCTCTTATTTTCTGAAGCTTTTAAAACGATGGAAAATACAGCGAGGAAAAATTTATGTTTTTTTAAATCGCAGTTTTCGCAGCCACAGAACAATAATAAACATGCGAGGCGTCACATACGGCACACGTAACGACACTCTTTGACCTCCATTGCCGAATGTTATGCAATCGATATAACGATGAAGTTCCCATGTCAACGGCACGGCTAACCTATATACTTGCAGCTTATTATGTAAGTCACGATGCGTATCTAGCATACATTCGATAATACCAATGAAACTGGCCTACTACGCGATATATTTCAAAGATATTAATTCGCTAAATAGTGACCTTTGTTCCCGAGGGGATATGTAAAAGTTTAACACACTTAAATTCAGCATATATAATCTCACATAAAACGTGAGAAAAGCGATTGCCATCTACTAACTTATCATTTACCAAAAAAATATGTTTTACATGATACAGACTATGTCGTTATTAGACTACCAAAATTAATGGTAAAGCTAGCTAAATACGCGAACTTGATATTCTGTTTCAATCACAATTGAAAACGACTTAAATGTGAGTAGGAGAAGCTACTAGAGTATTTATATAACTATTATTTTTCGCGTGCAAAAACTTTTATAGATAAATTATTATTGCTGGATCATCGTGGTGGGCGCTTGAAAAAACGGTTGATACTCCTACTGTGAGAGCACCAAAAGCCTAAACCTCTTTCTCATCCTTTCTTTATTATTCATTTCTTTCCATAACCTATCTTTCCTTAGAGTAGGTGATACGCGAGTGATGCCTCTGGTGTTGCTAGCGTCTATTGCTAGACTATACTATAACCACTTACTTATGAAGAACCTATTACAAGTCTACTCAAAGACCAGGAAAACTATTTCATATAATTTTAAGTGACTCAGAACAAAAAAAAAACAAAATAATATATAACTTTTATGCTAATAATTATGTACCTACTGTAGTTTTCCATAATATATGTGCTGTAGTTTAATCCTTATATTGTTAATAACATTTGAAACTAGCATTTGCCTGCGGTTCCGCCGCGTTCAAAAGCTAGCTTTTAGGTTATATCTTAGGTTCCCAATATACGGGATAAAACGTACGTAAATTAATACCAGTTTGTAAGTCTAATCAAACAAATAAAGTCACATCAAAATCCATCCAGTAGTATTTGCGTGATATACGAGCAAACAAACTACAAAAAAAAAATGTATTTAGACACTCCTAAATAGCCTAAATATAGTAATTTTTTCTCAATTATATAAAATTTACTGACATAGTTCTGTGGCAGTTTTATAATAGTTAAGGACTCTCAAAATTATTATACGATTGTAGATAGTATTTACAACAAAGATGTTGCAATTTTTCAGCTTGTAGTAAGTGCCAATTATCATTCTTTTACTAAATTCCGTAATAATGTAACACATCTTTGCCTAATTATTCTATTAGATTACCTGTAGCTTAACGCATTTGTGAACAATTAAATCATTTGAGCTAAAATAAACACTACCTGAAATTGTTACTTCAATTAAACCAAAAAATTATATGTAAAATTTTATAAAAAAATCTAATTAATTCAAAAAATTCCCACGGCAACCTTTTTGAGATTTTCTATCTTATGTACACATTTTAGGATTACGTTATCGTGAAATAGTTCCCACTAGATTTTACATGTCGAATTCACAAGTACTTGCAAAATTGTAGCAGTCTAAGATTTATAGAGTACTGTGATTTTTATCGATTTTTTTCTACTGAATTGGAATTATGCAAGCGCGGTGTGGCCGTGAACTCTCTGGCGCAACGTGTGTTAACGGCCCAATAATATGTATGTACATATAATTTCATTAATTACCACCTTCCTGCGATTGTATTCAAAGACCATTGCTAAGGTATATTAATTACGTTAATGTTTTTACAATCCTATACAATGTACTCGCATAGTTACAAACAGAATTGTACTCATCCTTATCGCCTAATAAATTATTAATTTTATGTAGATACAGAGATTAGATGAAATCTATACGTACGTTAATTAACAATATAACATTGTAATGAGATATTCTTTTAACAACCTTCCACCCACCAGTCTTACGACGTCTAGTGCTGAGCGTAGATGTCTCCAAGGAAACGCTGCAATGAACTCTCCTGTCGCCTTTTTTTATGTGAGGAAATCCTTTGTAATATTTTTATGGACTTGTTAGGTACACCGAAATTCCAGTGAATCTGGTTTACCTGTTCCAACGCCACGGTGTTTCTTCAGACTATCCGGCGAGGTATACGCTTTGCGCATAAGTTCCTCAAGGCAGAGACTTTACTGCTAGAGGGATTTCAACCTGCGCCCTTTCCGATCTGGGGAAGTGCTCTAGACCGATCGCAGTAAAGCTTTCTTTTTCCTCTTTAGCAATAATTTCTGGTTTAATTTCTAGAAAATTATATATGTTTAACTGTATACTTAATTGTTGCAATTGGTGGCCTTATCGCTCAGAGCGATCTCTTCCAGGCAACCATGCATGAACAGGAATTAAGACATTACATGCCTCAGATGTTACTAGTGCATAAAACTAATAGTAACAAAGGAAATTGACATACCCATCTGATGATTATATATAAGTTTGTTTTAATCTAATTAATTAGGACTAATTAATACCTATACGATTACATACAATAGACAAACAATTGAAATACCTATATATAAAACACACAAAGCAATGTTGTTTCCGAATATGTTAAGCACTAATTAAAATATTTATATATTTTTAAGTAAAGAAATGTTATTAAAATATTATTACCAATGACCTATAATCTATAATAAATTAACAAGATATAATTTTCACTATGGTGAACTAGTTTAATTTCCTAATAATTTTCATGCTAATTAGTAAAGTATGGTGAGACAAAGTTTAAAATGTAATCATAATTATATAATTAAACGCATATTTGCAAATAAAGTATACTATTATTATTAAAAATATTATGATGACGAACGTCCATGACTCAAATGAAACCAAAAACTATTTTTAATTATTGTACTCCTACTTGTAGAGACCCGGTAATTTATTAAATAACCTAGTTTAAAAACCTTGTAATGACAAAGTCATACTTAGTCATACGTACCTATAGCATACATGATGTACACATAAACGTATAATAATGACTTCCCGTTTTTTTTTCATACGTTCATAGGATATTCTTTAGAACAATGGCTGGTTATAAAAACAATAAGTAGATAGAATGACGTCATATATTTTAACAGGCTATATTAGAGCACAAACGCGATAGATTCCGTAAACGTAGATTTATTTAATTCTCATTAATATCAGAAAGTGTTGTATAAAAATTCTGAAAACTAAAACTTAAAGATAAATTAACACAAAGTGAGAAAACGTGAAATCGAAAATAACAGTTACGAGCTGGATTTGAACCTGTATCTCCTAGATACCGCCCAGAAGCTTTGCCAATTCAGTCATAGCGACAATCGCTTAGGACTGCTAATTTCTATAACACATTCATACCTAACGCCTTGGGTGACGCCTGCGCCATCTGTCGGAAGTATTTGCATACATTATACCGACTAGGTAAACTTAATGTTACAATTTTGTGGCAGACGAGCCAAAGCCCACCTGATGGTAAATGGTAACCGTCGCTCACGGACTTAACTATACCGAGAGTATTGTCAAGCCGCTGCTCACTATTTCATTACAGTTATGAAATGAAAAATTAACGGCTATCTCTTGCTACGACCGAAAACACACAGATGTGTTTCATGGCCGGTCACACGGAAGATGAGAACCAACCCGCTTGGGCCCGATAGCAAGTGAGAACCCCACTTATTACCCAGCGGTAGGGCTGACCAGTAATACAATTTGTGATAACTGCTTATTTCCCTTAGTCGCCTCGTACGACACTCGTGGAAAGGAATGTGGTGGTGACACTTGTATTCTTACTCCACACGAACAAATATTTTTCATTGTAACGGAAAAACATTTTTTGACGTGACAACGTCTAATAAATCGATGAACGCCGGCTGCACGCACGAAAAAGGATGACTCATTGTCCCGTTACGCTCATTGTACGCTTGCACCGCATCCAATTTTATTCATAAAAGTATGCAATAATTTCATCAATGTTTTGTTATGACGTTGTCACGTTAAACTATCGTCCGTAAATCGGCTTTACAAACAACCGTTTGTTTTTTTATTGTAACTGGACTGATTATTCATTTTCCTGACAATTGCTAGATTAGGTTAGGCTTTAAATGTCTGGAATATTTTTTGACGACTTGTGATGTCTGGCAACACGCACTAGGCCAGTGTAGTGGACTATCGTATAAATTTCAGTAACACTGCGGAGAGAGAACTTGTGAACATAAGATGTATGCTAGCATTACGCGTACCCACGGTGATAACATTAGTTTGCCATCAATAACTATTTGATCACGTATCTATTAGTGATTACTAGTTTGTCCTTTTACTTAATAAGGTGACAGACTAGAAATGTCAATGCCTATATTTTACATTCATTAAAGGAGATGTTAAATATTTATAGGGACAATGTGTTGATTACTACAATGTAAAATTAAGTCGAGTACACAAGTGCAATTATTTGCAGCGAATGGGAAGGCAGAGTCATGGATTATTTGTATAATATTATTGTGTCATTTTAATTAAATAAGTATTATAAAATATTCAAAATATAAAAATATATGACAACAAAATGTCTTTGAAACTTGCATCAATATTTAACAATAAGTTTTAAAAGCTACCCTGCTCTAATCTAACCCTCCATTTTCTCCGGGCTAAATATCGTGATGATTATGTAATAACGGCATCAAGAGATAAGAAACAAATAAATAAACCCACTTTCAGATTTATAATATGTATTGGTAAAGATAGATCCTTAAAGGCCATAATATTCGGCACGAGAAGTCCATTCTTAAAATATTACCGCGCAGTATAGTCAGTGTATATACAGCTTTAGTTTAACCTTGTGGTAGTAGAGATAAGGCTGCGTGCCCATTAGTAAAGCCATTTATTTTTAGAGCGCTCTTTAAGAATGCATTTTCGCCTAATGTAAAATAATGTTCATTTCTTATTGTACTACTAGTTGCGAAAAATTTAAGAGCACCGGCAAATTAGAGTGAGGGTTAAAACGGTATTCTTTTTTATAGACTGCAATCCAATATGTCCATTAATCAAATGGGCATTGTTGAACTTTGTGTAATATATTTCTATGCCAGTATAAAAAATAATATGCATTTCTGATCATCCCCTTTTTACCACCGGACCACAAGACGTTGTAGTAGGGTTCATCCACACCACCTGTAAACGATCTCGTCCAAGACGATTCGTTTCCAGTGCTCTTTTCTACCACGTTTGTGTAGGCTCTGGAATGATCTTCCTGCAACAGTGTTCCCCCGGCGCTACGACATAATCCTTCTTTAAACGAGGTTTGAGAAGAGCACTTTACTCACGGTAGGCGGCGGCTTAGCTGTACCCCTGGTGTTGCCAAAGTCCATGAGCGACAGTTACCACTTACCAACAGGTGTGCCGTTTGCTCGTCAGCCACCGTTGGCAATTAAAAAAAAAACTTTCACTAGTATTAAATGACCAACTGAGTGTTTACAAAAATTGAGGTCATTATACTGCCGCACTACCATGCAACGTATATTATGCTGAACCCGTGTATTAGCATTTCAACTTAGATACTGGATAGCATATTAGTGTATAAGTAATAAAGTCAACTTAAACTATATAGCGAATAAACTTGAGTCCATGAGCGACTGTTACTATTTAGCATCAGGTGACTGTGGCTCGTCTGGCTCCCAAACGCAATAATAAAATATATTATAAAGTTGGAACAGAACTGTGTCTGTACATTGAAGACATTTTAGAAAAATATACTGTAAAACAGGCTATGTAGTGGTCTCTGAACCAAAAACCGTTTTTTATTTGATAAGACTTAAAAACTGGTATACCTACGTATTATTCTGCTTATTATCAGGAATCTGAAATAACTAAAAAACTAGCTTTTGTCTGCAGTGGAGCCCCGGGCAAAGGCTAGACTGTTTATATATTTTTGTTTAAAAAATAAACCAGTTTGTACTTTAGTCCTTCACATGCTCAGTTATTTTAAACACATACCTCTATCAGGTGATAACGATAGCTTAGCGGTCCAGAGCACTTCTACGGAATGGAGGGGACGCAGGCAGGGGTACATCACTCGCTCAAGGCCCCGAGTTAAATGCCTACCGCTTCGCGTACCGACCACGGTACAACCGCTTATGCGCTCGCGCTTGTTGTATTGATTAAAATAAAATTATTTACGCGATTTAGGGTTTCGACAATAAAATTTAATAACCGAAAATTCAGAGCTAAAACTCTAAACGCATATGATCAACAAAAAAAAATGTATAAAAAAATAATCCGACTTGAAAATAACATTTAAAATTATATAAAAGTAATTAAATAGAATCTACTAGAAAAATATTTTTTGAAAGTTTTATAAACGACAGCTTTGTTGGTGGAGTCAGGAGTCTCCGAAACCGGCGAGTGGAAACCGGAGAGTTTATGAAGAGAATTATGAATGTTGAGGAAGCGACAGCTACTCTTATAGTACAAATTATAAAAGTAAACTTACTACATTGGATGAATGCATGTAAATGTGCGCCGATAGATGGCGTTGGTCGTTAAAACAAATGTGGTGAGGAAATTCGGTATTTCTAGAAATGGTACGATAGCTCAATGGATTAGAGCACTTCCCCGGAAAGGAAGGGACGCAGGTTCGATTCCCGCTCGTACTAAAATACTCTTTTTCCTTATTCACAAATTATAATTTGTACTTTAATTAGTGTTATTATTAAGATTTTGTAGGCTATTATAGAGAGATTATGGACAAGTTTTAATGGAAGTGACGTTTCTGTCCATAGGACTAGTATCTATTCTGTGACGCAGGTTCGAATCCTACTCGCAGTAAAACTTTTTTTTTTCATTTCGTATATACTTTTATAAATTCATCTTTGGGCTGTCCATGATCCCAATATCATGTGGAATCTGGCAAATCTTAGGTTATTTTGTGTATGTGCAAAGAGATAACCGGGATTGACAATTCGTAGGTGTAAGTGGTGGGCTCTCCTCCCCTAAAATATTCATTCTATAATAATAACAATGGATTTCCGCCAAGTATCGCCTCATTCAATCAATTATATAGTAAAACAGTCAAGTCTCATTAACGGGGTTGTGATTTTACGGCGTTTAAAAAACCGGTCAAGTGCGTGTTGGACTCACATATAAAAGGTTCCGTACCACCATAGAATATACAAGATTAACGTCAAAGAAGAAAACGTCAAAAAATCAAGTTCCTTGTAAGGGGACCCTCTTTAATTTTAGAAAATTCTTTTATTTATACGTTATTATAGCGGATATACACATTCTTTGAAAATTTTAACTATTTATCTATTACGGTTCATACACAAAAATACAGCAAACAAAAAGGTCTACAAAATAAAGTTTCTCATAGGGAACCTTTTTATTTTGAAATAAAACTACGTTTACAGAATCTATCGCGTTTACTTGATTTTTCTACTATCCCGACGTTTCGAATACTTTACAGCATTCATGATCACGGGTGCACTTAGATGATAGACGTCTAAGGCTGATAATTATGTTATTTCAACGGTTTCATTTACCCACGGTATATGAATTTACAAAATGTTTGGTTTATTTATTTTAACCCACCTAATATTCCTTTAGAAATTACACACGTTTTGGAAAATGATGTAGAGGAGTTATGTCGTCATTTCTTCATATTCCTGAAATATGTCTAAGTGCTATTGTTTAATGCTGGTAAAGGAGTTCTTCAACGCGCTAGTGAAAAGATTGGCCAACATCATATATTCTCGGTGAAGCTTTACAGAGCTTGTTTTTCAGTCCTAGTCTAGATGCTTTCATCTTGATGATTTTGTAGCACAAATAAATTTGAAACCTTTGCGGGACATCCACTTTTGATCCATTCGTGTTTAATGCATTCATAGCAGAATAAATTTGAATGGGTACAGTATCTCAAAAAGGATTTTTAGTCGTACATTCATATCTGTCATTACTAATGTTGCAATTAAGATATTAGAGATAAATAATACTAAACATTATAAACGCTTTTAGGCTCCAATATGGCGTCAACCTTGCGTTAGGCGTAAAATTTACATTACTCACGCACATTTTCTATTGTTAGTAAACAACATACATACACTTACTACAGTGCCAAGCGAAACAAACCCGTGGTACAAAATTGCATAGAATAGACGAGCTAACCTTGTCTCGAGCATGATGTCATTTGACAAATTGACGTACTATTTACATTCATTAGTGCTAAGTGTACTTGTAAAATGCACATACTAATCTGTTTAGTTTTACAAAAGTAGGAGGACTATAGGTATAAATCCTTATCGACGATAAATCGTATAGTTTATGAATGATTGCATTTAAATGAGCGCGGTTTTTTTGTTGTCATATACAAAGTATGCAAATATAATAAAGTTTGAAGAGTAATATATTGTAATTTTAATAAATGAATTTTATACTGTGTAAGCTTTCCTCGAAGTTACATATACCTACATACGTGCATTATTGTAATATACTTATGTATTATACTAGCTGATGCGGCAAACTATGTACAGCCTTAGAATCAATGCATTATGTTGTAACTCTCTTAGCTAATTGAATTTCAGTATTTTCATCAATAAAGTCGTTCCATACAAAATGTATAAGAAAATTATTGACTGTATAGATAGTCCAAGACACCAAACATCATAAAAATCGGTTCAGCCGTTTTTGAGTTTTAAATGGTGTAACTAACCCGATAAAATTACATTGATTAAATCACACTTGTCAATAAAGAATAATAATAAAAAAATTGTTTGTTTAATATTACTCTAAAACACATGCAATTAGGCACGTATAATCCTTACTAATATTGTAAATGCGAGAGTTTTTTTTTATTGTTTTTTGTGGCTAACGAGCTACGGCCCACCTGATGGTAAGTGGTAATCGTACCTCATGGACTCATCATATATATTTATATACCTAAAGTATTGTCAAGCCACTGCGCACCATTTAATTTATTACATATGAAATGAAAGAATAAACGGCTATCTTCTGCTACAGCCAAAACACACTGACGTACTTCATGACCGGTCATACAGAAGACAGTGGTACCGACCCGGTCGGGCCCGATAGCAAGTGAGTACTCCCACTTTGTACCCAGCCCTACCACCAGAAATACAATGGGTGATAATTGCTTACGTCCCTTAGTCGCTTTTCTCCGCGGAAAAGAAAGGGGTGGTGACACTTCTATTCTTAGTCCGTCACCACACGGATAGTGAATTTGTTTGTTTCTTACGCTTTCACGCTAATGCTATTCAACCAATCACCATGAGATTAAGCATACATATAGTACAGAAAATAATGGTGGATAAGTTCCTGTGGGATGGCAATTTTTGTATGGAGGTCAGGAGTAGTATTAGTGTGCAGTATATATAGTAGTAGTGTGTAGTAGAGTTACTTATTGATAGTCTGAATTCCAAGCGTACGAATCTAGTTTATAATACAAATTATTATCTATAAAAAATTAAATTTTTTGCAAACATTTACTTAAAATTACTTTTACTAAGTATATTAGTTTCTATGTATTTAGTTTCGATATTATATTTTACATGATCTTGACCTTACGAATTATCATAAAACTAACACAGATTTAGGCATCTAATGCAATTAATGAATGCAGGAAATTGCAATGCAATCACACATGAGCTCTATCACGGTAGAATAAATACGAAATGAGAACAGAGAAAGGGCGTGTAGCGTATCCTTCCTTGTTGCAACCTGTTAGTTGCGTTATGTCACTGCCCATGTATAAGTAGTGTGCTCATAACTCACTCTTTATGCTATTGCAAGATTCGAAGATTTTAAGTTTGAGCATATGAAGCCCTTTATTTTTTTCCCAGATCGCTTTGTGAGGGCTAACCAAGTTTTCTATTTAATTTATAATTTTTGACAGATGGCGTTAGGAATACAATAAAATTCTAATTTTTATAATTTTCGACAGATGGCGTTAAGGATACTATAAAATTCTATTTTTTATAATTTTCGACAGATGGCAATTCAATTAAGAATACAATAAAATTTTAATTAATAAAAAATGTTATATATTTTATATGTATAAAATAATACTTTTATGACAGCTAACACATCTAGAAATAAATTGAAATTACTATGTCATAGCCCAAATCTGAAAGTGTGATAGTTTCTCAGTAAAGTGTACCACAAAAGTGCATAGATTGTGGGATAGTGATAGGGCTCGCTTACCTCGCCCTAATTACTAGCTGATGCCAGCAGCTTCGCAGGATTGATTTGAATGACCAAGAAACATATTTGTATGATATTTAATGCAACTTGATTTATACAATAAATTAAAAACATATTTAATTTTATACTTCCTGAAATTTACGCAAATGTTATATGAATGTATTATGAAATAAAACTACGTTTACAGAATCTATAGTGCTTACTACTTTACAGCATTCATGATCACGGGTGATTTATTCATGATAATATACTTATATATTGTTATATTGTCACACTAATGTTGGTGTTCGTGCACCCCTATGTCGTATTGTTAATAATTATAACACATATTTCATAGAATTAGATATGTTTACACTATCACAAGGTAAATTTCGAAATTTGCTCTTAGAAAACATAAAATAGATTAAATAGTAAAAAATACTTGACGAAATCTTTTTGTAAACAATGATTAAAAGTAGAATGCCCGATTTGTAATTATAGGTTTTGTCAAAATTTACTTTTAAATTAACTCACTCCAATTTACAGCTCAAGTGAAAAAATATTTTTACTTAAAATGTGGATAACGTTGTGAGTTATGCAATGATGTAGCTAACTGTTAAGACTCTAGAATAAGAAAATTGTGTAACTGTTTTTTTTCCCTAATAAAATAAAATAAAATAAAATAAAATAAAATAAAATAAAATAAAATAAAATAAAATAAAATAAAATAAAATAAAATAAAATAAAATAAAATAAAATAAAATAAAAATTATACAATATCAGCCTTGGACGTCTAACATCTAAGCCCACCCGTGATCATGAATACTGTAAAGTATTCGAAACGTCGGGATAATAGAAAATGAAGTAAAGGCGATAGATTCCGTTTACGTAGTTTTATTTCATAACCGACGCTCCTATGCAAACATTTATCGTTGATTTTTCTTCCCTTAAAACGTGAAATTCCAAAAATACCTGGAACTCATATTTATTTAAAAATTTGTGATTACTAGATATAATTCTAATAATTCAATAAAACCAATATTCCCCTACAAAATTTAACTCCACATTTCCCAGACTAAATATGTGAATATGCAAAGAAACTGGAATACGTTGTTATTTATTTAAACTCAGTAACTTTATTTCACATTTATGTGGTTTAATCTACAAATACCAAAGACTTTAACACAAAGCTCCAAAGGAAATGGGATGGTTATTTCGTAAAATAGAGAAGAATCTCTCAGAATTACTAAAAAATCCTTTCTTAGCGGAAGCTTATGTTAGAAAATAAACCTACATAATCTAATTTCTGTGGTCTTAGTAGTTTTGGCTGTGCGTTGATCGTAAGCCAGGACAAGCAATTATATACGTTTAGATAAATAATAAAACAAAACATAGCATCACGCCTGTATTCCCCGAAGGGGTAGGCAGAGGTGTATTACACACCCACGACTCGCTAGCTATGTTTAAGTCCCACGTAATAGGGGGCGAGCCAATTGACGTCTACCGGGCACATTTCCAAATTCCGGACTGTTACTGAGAATTTTCTTTTTAGGAAAAAGCTCATTAACATTGCCCGACCCGGGAATCGAACCCGAGACCTCATGAATAGCAGTCGCATACACTACCGCTACACCACCGAGGCAGAAATAATAAATAAATAAATAAACATTCTCGTACATTTCACACAACGTCCTCTGGTCTGAAACGAGGCTTAACGCTTGTGCAATGGGTACCAGATTACGGATATAATACATATATTTTTTTTTTTGTAAATACATACATATAATAGACAGAAAGCAGCCAGACGCAGTACAAATATCTGTAGTTCATCTCAAAAATAATTATCCTGAGTGGGAATCGTACCCACGACCTCGTGCACGGAAGTCGGTTAACACTATCGACTACGTCTCGAGGCCCGTCGTAGATATATAGATGGATACATTTCGATAATATTTTTGTTTTTTTTTCTTCTACCCTTGAGAAAGTGTATTAGTAATATCTGATTATTTCTTGTTAAGATATACTAAAACATGTACATATTAATGGATTAAAAAGACAATATTATTTTTAAATTCGCCTGCTGACTGTTGATTTCGTGACCTGTTTATGTGAGTGGGCGTAACAGATTTACATTACTGGTCCTGAGCAATGTGGTCTCTTTGTTATGTGACACAATGTCAAAGCACGGAGCCAAGGAGACCTACCAATTATATTACAATGCTTCCTCGCCTTTGAAATTGCTATTACTTGAAATCATTTGACATAAAATATAATGTAAATGTCACATAAATATATATACAAGTTCATTAGAATATTCTTACATTAATGACACCATCTTAACATTTAACTGCTGTCGTAAAAAGCGGCAGACGTAAGCAAGTAACACTTCCTTGCAAGAGAAAAGAAAAACTAATAAAGAACCAGATAAAGGAGATTTACCAAATGCCCATACATTCTCGGCCTGGAAAGGACATACATAAAACAATATGTTTTTTGAAGATAAATGACTACCCTATTGCCCTGTGTATTTCTTTTCACACTAAAACTTTTGGATGATGAGATAAAAGACATCTAAAATGGATATAATTTTGAAATTGAAATACCTCAAAATCGAATATTTGATCAAAAATAACACCATAATTATAAATAAATAAAATAATATCTACATATATAAACAAATAGTGAGAATTAAAATCACTAAATATATAGCTTATACTCATAAAATCACAATACAATATTCACGATACACAATACACAATAACAACAGTAGACGAGTAGAATGGTATGACATGACAGATGTAAAATGTTTTGCCAATATTTTGAATCATAATTGCTACTCTTGATTAGAAATAATATCAGTTTTCACCAAATAATTATAAAAAATATTTTCTTAAATAGTCATATTACTGTTCTCACGAAATTATTTAAGAAATAACTACGTAATATTGTTTTGTAATATTATAGTACCAAAGTTTTTAATGTTATCAATTCAGCGTAGTGGAAATATCCTATTTGATTGTCAACAGATAACAATAATTCACCAATAACCATTACGATAAAGTACAAATTCAAAATAATAGCTTTTTAAACTATAATATTTTTCTGAAGTTCTATCAAGAAAAACCACTGACGGATTTTATAAATTATTAGTTTAATTTTAAATATTGAAAACATTATGGCCGCCACAGGCCGTAAATGGTGCATGACCTTTCTACTTCTCAGTTGAGCCTAATAGTGGAATATTACTTAACGACTATCACTAAACATCGGCTATATTGTTGGCTTAATGTAAACACATCTATCAAACATTTCAGAGAAAAGCTAGACATATCTATTCCAAAATTCAGAAAGTGGATATGTTTTGTAGTTTTTTTGTATAATCCCACAGACACCTAACATTTTTCCGGGGTAAAAAGTATGTTATGTAATTGACAAATGTGATGAGGAAATTCAGTATTTCTAGAAATAGTACGGTAGCTCAGTGGATTAGAGTACTTCCCTGGAAAGGAAGGGACGCAAGTTCGATTCCCGCTCGTACTAAAATACTCTTTTTCCTTATTCAAAAATTATAATATGTACTTTAAAGTATGTTATGTGTTAATCTGTCTAATAAACTATCTGTGTGCATCATCCAAATCTATTCAGCCATTTTTGCGAATAAGAAACCTTCACACATACGATCTTTTACATGATTAGTATTTAAACATTAGTTTCTATTACCACTTCACTAACGGGCGTACACCAATTATATATTACAATAATTTTACAAATCACTAGGTATAGAAATAGGGAATGTTACGTCAAAAACAATTGAATTACTCTGCATATAAATGACGAAATTGTTTTAATTAAATGTTTCAGTTAATAGGTCGTAATTAACTGCATATTTAATGTAACGTAATGATACCATTTTATTTAAATTACCCACAAAAGGATGCCGCATATAACCACTTTACTAAAATAGTCCACGTTATTTGGCATTAAGTTACTGACGCGGACTGATTTAATGCTTTTGGTAATAAAAGAGATTGAGTAATTAGGAAAGGTCAGTTTTCCTTTTTAGTAGTGAGAAATTCGTCACTGAATAAAAAATACGCATTCTGAGGATAATTCAACACATGCACATTATACACGTAAATATATACGCATAAATAATTAATAGTATACAGATAAATTTTTTGCTATTGGTGAGAAGAATGCGATGAGCTGAAATTACCAGTTTTTGCTAAGGCGGAAAAATTAGATGGACTTAACGGTATCAGGCACACATTTTCACAATAAAGATTATATATATTGGTAAAATCGATTTGTGAAAAATTCATTGTTTTATACAATGAATAGTTTTTATGAAATACACTTACTCGTTTATCTAACACATAATTGTTAGAAACGTAACTTTATTAATTACAGTCAATCCATCATTGTCACTATAAAAATCAAATTTTGTGTTATGTAAATAGATATATTTAGGCACAATCGGACCATGTAAATCATAATTAAAAATATAGAAATGAATCGATAAACCCTTTTTTGAATAAAAATTGCTCGCCTTTTGATTCTCTACCACCTTATGCTAAAGATCTTGATATAAGTTAACGTCTTTAGCGACATGGCTCAAAATGGAAATCCAATGTGTCTAGTAAATAAATTTGATCCAAAACATTTCACCGCTTGATCGACGCTTGACAGAGTACCAGCTACTAACGCTTCAAATGTAATCGCTAATTATACTTACGAGTATTTAATGTCGTTAAATTCTTGCAACGAGACGTAGTGAATACAAATGTGTTAATATTTACCATGAATGGACAATGTGGTTAATCGAACAAATTGATAGCTGTAGTCCAGTCGTATTATCCTCCGGCGATCAGATATAAACTATTACTGCTGCTAATCATTCTGAAAAAGGTAAAATAACTGTAGAAAATATTCTGACGGAATATTTTATATGAAATAGTCAACAGTACTTGCATTTTTTTATGAATTTTGTTCAATTACAAATAGTACACACACACTTATAAGGACGGTTTTAAAGAGGAACGGGTTTAACATAAACACCCGTTAAAGGATATGTGTTATAGAATTAATGAATAAAATATTATGACCATTGACCATGCCTGGTAAACATACAAATTTTATAAATGTAAAGGTTTGTGCGTCTCTACTAGGTCTGTAGTGAAACGTTTGTAAGGAATAAGACATCATTTTGACCTCAGTTAGAACACTTAAGTATTTCTGAATTAGTCTTCCCTAAGTAATTATTGATACTTTCCCCATTTTTTCTTCCATAGGAAAATTCCATAGTTTTTTTTTGTTACTACGCGGGTGGCAAAGTAGCGTACTGTGGTAAGCGATTATCATAGCCTATAGATGATCACCACACCAGAGACATCACTCGCAAGGGATACGATATGAAGAGGAAAGAAAACAGAGGATAAGGGGAGGTTGACGGCTATAATATATAAAATTACATACACAAATAACAATTTACTTATTAATGGTTTGCTCATAAGTAATTGGGATGATACTTTTAATATAATTTTAATTTAGTATGTTAAAAGTGCCGTGTGGGGCCGGCTTTAGAATTGTCCCACCCCTCTCTACCCACGGGAGTCGTAAGAGCCGACTGAGGGATACCGAGGGAGTGGGCAGCAGCTCTCCCTCGAGTATTAACAACATCCACTGCGATCGCCAACCCGCCTGCCAAGCGTGGCGATTACGGCATTATCCCCCATGACGGGACCGCTCGTTCGGAAGCCGTTGGATGCGGTTGGCACAAGACCGCTCGTTGTGGCGTTCTCTTGGGGAGGCCTAAGTCCAGCAGTGGACGGTGAAAGGCTGATGGATGGATGGATGAATGTTAAAAATATAAGGTGACATATCCTAGCCACGTCAGTTATAGTTAGAGTCGGCATGAGGCGGTCAATATTCGCTCGTAGTGCATCAATACCCACATTAATATCTGTTATTGGCGCATTAATATTGTCGTTTCGAGGTGTCATAAGCACTATAATATCCTCTATAAGATAATATTTGATCTTTCGTAACTACAAAGTTACTAAACTAAACGACATTGCGTGTTTAATAAAGGTTACTTGCGGCCTACTTACCTTAGAAAGTGCATTATCTTCAAAACTGTATAATATACCTACATAATTCTACTCAAAAATGCCTCACACATGTAATTTTAAGCTTAGTTTAGAGATTTTTTGTAAAAAAAAGTTCTCAGTAGCAGCCTGGAGTTTGAAAATGTGCCCTGTAGACGTCAATAGGCTCGCCCCCTATTACGTGAGACTTCAACATAGCTGGCGAGTCGTGGGTGTGTAATACACCTCTGCCTACCCCTTCGGGGAATACAGGCGTGAAGCTAGTTGTTATTTAAATATCAAGTAATAGCCTAGCGGCAAAACTAAGGACTGCAGAGACAGTGGTATAGAGTATGATCCCTAGTCTAAGGTCTAGACCTCTTTCGAAATGATGTGTGTATTTGTTTACAAATTACCACTGTTCGGTGAAAGATAACACTGTGAGGCTTCCTGCAGGCTTCTGCATGCCTGACATATTTTCTTGACGGATTGTCAAGTATGCCAAACTCACAGGATGAGCTTGGTGGACTACGACCTAAAGCCCCTCACTATGAGACCTATGCCCAAAAGAGAGGTAAAACGGTTGAAAAAAAAGAAAGAAAAAAATAACTAAATAAATAAATATTTTAGTAAACGTTTATAGCAACTAAAATCTCTGAGAAGTGCAAGTTAATATCAGAAGTAATATCAGAATAAAAATTAACCTTATTACTTAAGTCCCTATTAAATGTAAGCTTTTGAAGATTGGCATTGATATCAACACATCTGTCTTGTGATTTACGTAGTTTGCAATAAATAATATGCAAAAGTTATAAATTTGCACAATAGGTACCAGGAGGATTAGATATAAATAAATGTAGATACTTATAAGAAATAACCATACAACATAATATTATGTACCAATTTTTTCCTATATAATTTACTAGATTCTACTGGCAGTGGCCACGTGCACTTCAGAATATGATTACGTCACCCTACGGAAAATTAATTGCCTTTATGCAAATCATTTTCTCCGTGTACGGACTAAGAATACAAGTGTCACAATCCCATCCTTTTCCGCGGGTGTCGTACAAGGCGACTATGGGAAGTAAGCAATTATCATCCATTGCATTACTGGTGGTGGGGCTGGGTACCAAGTGAGAGTACTCAATTGCTATCGGGCCTGAACGGGTTCTACCACCGTCTTCTTTGTGACCAGTCATGAAGCACGTCAGTGTGTTTTGGCTGTAGCAGAAGATAGCCGTTTATTCTTTCATTTCATATCTGAGAAATGAAATGGTGCGCAGCAGCTTGACAGTACTCTCGGTATAGTTGAGTCCATGAGCGACGGTTACCACTTACGACGGTTAACATTTATCCACAGGTACCTTATTTTTTTCTGGTATACAAAGTAGCTGATGTTCTTTACTAGGCTCCAAACTATATGTATACAAATTTTCATGATGATTTTTCAGCAGTTACGGCGTGAAAACATAACAAACCCATTTTCGCATTTCAAATATTAGGTACTAAGAAAAAAGAAGGTTGCCTGGTAGTAAATGCTCTTAGCAGTAAGGGCCTATTGTATCACATTATGAAAGAAATTCGTTTCTGTACCTTTCTACTGTAATAATGCTGTACAATAAAGTATATAATAAATAAATAAGGTTAGTTTGAAAGTAACAGGGGTGACCCATTGCCTTCAAAAATGTAAAGACCGTGTTACTCCTAATTATCAACAGCAAGTTAGATAATTAATTTATACCATCACTTAATACAATCACTAATTAATTAATCTTATTAGCGCAACCAACATCATTTATTTCGACCTTACTTTGCGTAAAAGAATGCGTGCCATTTTGTTTTGTAAAATATTTCTTTATTAAACATTTAACGTGCAATTACTTTGATTAAACGTATTTATAGAAATGTGAGAGGGATTTGTACTGGCGTGTAATTGCTGCAATATTTCAACAAGAAATGTAATAGTTTAACCTTTCGTGATGATAAAATGTATGCCCAAACACTCTACTTGCTAAGTTCTGTAAATCATTTCCTTCTATTGTAAAATATTGTTATTGAATGTTAATAGCAAGCCTATTATGATTGCACTTTTGGCAACAAAAAATATATTGTAGCAATCAGCGAAACTGAATATTCGCCGATTCTTCGGAACTTCAGTTATTATTGAGTAAACGCTAACTTTTTTCACATTTCGCTAATACGTTAAATGTGAGAGTTTATATGTTTGTTACTCAATCATACAGAAATGACAGAACAGCTTTGGTGGAATTTTGTACACTGATTATTAAGTACTCGGATTAACAAATATGACACATTTTTAACCCTAAAAAAAATTTTAGAATGTGTGCAAATTACACGATCATTGGTTCAGTAGTTAAATTGTGAAATTGTAACAAACAAACATGGACACTTTCCCATTTATAATATTAATAACGATAAAGATTAAGAAAAAGTCTTTAAATATTTTAATAATATTATTATAAAACTTCGTTTGCTATTACAAATGTGAAGTAGAGCTTTTAGTTTTAAAGTTTAATCTACGCCTAACAGAGGAATTGAGAAGGATAAGTACTCATGAATACCTACTTATAATCCTTAATAAAACAAATATTTGTAATTTTTGTTTTCTATATAACAACTAGCTCACCCGGCGAACTTCATACCGCTATATTTTAATAGGGGTTGGCAGTAGAAAAGTGAAAAATTAGGTTTGTGTGTATTTTTTAATGTCAAATCATAAAAAATAAAAAAAAATTGTTTACAAAATAAAAAATAAAAATTTGGGGTGGACCCACCTTACCACTAAGGAGTATGAAAAATCGTTTACATCCTATTCTCAGACCTACTGAATACACACACAAATTTCATAAGAATCGGTCAAGCCGTTTCGCAGGAGTATGGCGAAAAACACTGTGACACTAGAATTTTATATAAGATATATTATTCAGTGTCAAAGTTTGGTAGGTACGAAAAAGAATGATTTCATAGAGATAACCTAAACATATTTCCACTTTTGCATGCCTCGTTTCACTATGAACAGCAAATTTTTCAAATTTATAATGTCTCTATTTATCATATATTGCAATTGTAAAATAATATATACACACACATTAAACACAAAGTAAAAATGTGAAATCGAAAATAATAGTCACGAGCAGGATTTGAACCTGCATCTCCTGGATACCGTCCAGATGCTTTGCCAATTCAGCCATCGTGACAATTGTTCCTGACTGCTAATTTCGATAACACATTCATACTTAACGTCTTTGGGTGACGCCTTTTTTTCACTCTGTGTTTAATGTATAGTGCTAAGCATGTCAAATGCTAAAAATATATAATATATAAAAATATCTAAATATACACACACACATCAAGAAAAAACACAATTTTTAACACTCATGATATTTTTAATGCCATTTTTGTTATTTAAACTAGTTAAAAAACTGTTAAAAAAAGTTCTGTCTTGGACGTCCGTGTGTTGCAGGTATGTTCGAATAATGTTGAGTTTTTTTTCTTTTACGATTTAGCATAATTACGAATAGAGCCCTATCACTTTTCACGGTCTGATTCGATGTGATTTAATTGTTATTAAATAAACAAAAAAAATAGTGAATATTTATTTATTTAATTAAAAAAAAATGTAAAATAGGATGACTAAAATACATTTCAAAATGTAATTAATAGTCACAATGTTTTTTTAAACAAGTTTGAAGATTCAAGATATCTATCTATGTGTAGTTATGAAATGTCGAAGAAAGGTGAACAAGTTGACTGTATCTCGCATGTATCACAATGCTACCAGTAAATAGAGCTTAGCATTTACTGCAACTACCATGGTAACCCAGCCTGTTTAGTGAAACATGTTGTAATGTATCTTTATAACTTAGCAATGAAAGATGATAAATCCTATGTAATATTATAGGCACAGTAAAGTAAGTAATTGTTTAGAAATTAACTTGATTGCTTTACTGTTCAACTTCTTGTGAAACAAATTTTGAATTTTTTGATCTGTATTTTAGTAGTTGACATACTCAGCTACTTTAAAGTACAATTATTTGTGAATGAGGAAAAAGAGAACTTTAATGCGAGCGGGTATTTGTACTTAAGTAGCTGAGCATGTCAAGAGCTAAAATACAGATCAAAATGTTTAAAAAATCGCGCCATTAAATAGTATAAATTTTAATTGCAAAATTAAACTTACTATATTGGATTAATGCATGTAAAGGCATCCGATAGGTGGCGTAGCTCGTAAAGAGAGATGCGATGAGGAGATTGGGTATGGCTGAAGGTCAGTGCAGTAGCTCATCGGCTTAGAGCACTTCCCCGGATTGGAAGGGACGCAGGTTCGTTTCTCGCTCGCACTAAAGTTCTCTTTTTCCTCATTCACAAATAATTTGTACTTTAAAATTTGAGTTATACTCGTATATTCTGTGTATATCGGTATGTATCACCCGTAACGTTCCTTTTTGGACAGGGTTTTAATCTAGTATGACCTGAAACTTCATTGTTATTTTATGACAACTAGTTTTTAGGTTATATCTCAGGTTCCCGATATAGTAGCAGGATAAAATGTTAGACCAGTTTTTGAATCTAATCAAGACCTATCAAATAAAAAAAGTTACGTCAAAATCCGTTTAGAAGCTTTTGCGTGATGCGCGATCGAACAAATAGACAAACAGATGGAAAATCTAAAAAAAAATGTTTTGTGTTTAGACACCCTTATATAGCCTAATACAGTATTGTTTTTATCAAATATCTTAGATGTGCAGACACGACTCTGTTACACTTTATATTTATTAGGATAAGCGATCCGCCCTAGGAAGCGTGCAATCGATTTAATCAAGAAAATCGTCAGATTTGGAAAATGCTGAATTTCTAGTTCTTTATTTCGATTAATCTCTTTAGTTAGCGTGTGCAAAAAATAGATTTTTTAGTCAGATGTTTATAAAACATTAATTGCTCCACTAAAAGTTAACTGAGGATTTATGACACATACAAAAAATTCTGGAAAAAGTATCTAAGTGACTTCGAAAATAATTTAAAAAAGTAGTGTTATTTAGAAAAAATAGGCAACAAATAAGTAGATGCGACAAATATTTTATTTTTTACCTAAAACCTACCACCTTTACTTAGCGCCCTGTCATAGCTTCACATTCATTTATATTTAAAAAAGTTTCATCATATACGTTAAGGCGGGAAGAAATTTACCTAACCGCACGCCCCGTTGTTCGGAGCAACGAACAGGGTAGTGTGGGGACCTAACCTACTAAATAAGCCCACCGTGTACTGTAACGTCTCGCCACCTGTATTGGCAGACCACTGAAACTGTGTGACATTACTTAAGTTATAAAAACCTTCCTTGATGAGAAACAGTTTCATAATTCTTTGCACGGTTTAGATTAGAAGGAGTAGGTAAGTAGCCTATTATTATTTATATTTCTAAATTTATATATAAAAATAATTATAAATATCTAATATCTTTAAACGAGCAATTCTTATTATATATATTATATATATAATTATAATTTAAATCTCGGAAACGGTTCCAACGATTTTCATGAAATTTAGTATGCAGGGGGTTTCGGGGGCGATAAATCGATCTAGCTAGGTTTCATTTTTAAAAAACGTCGTTTTATCCGGGGTTTCAGGCAATGAAAAAATGCTACAATATTATTAGAATACGAAGGTAAATTTCGCCACCACCTACAAAGTTATAATAGCTCAGGTGGGAAATCAGGCGGTCCCGAAACCAGAAGACCCCGGTTCGAGTCCAGATATCTCCCGTTCAATTCTTTCTTTTGTGAGAAAATCTCACTATTTACCAAAAAAAAAAACCGAGCTCGGTCATCCAGATACTAGATATTAATAGAGTTCTCGTATCAATATTCGAAAAACTGTTCTAAGGTTACTCTGTACAGAAAGTATGTATTAAAAAATTTAGAGGTACGATAAGAGAAAAGTCTGGTTGTTTGTTTGTTAGAGCAATTTCTCGGATCACTTAGTAGATTGTAACGCAATTTTCACAGATAAAAGATTTTTGCTTGAAACAGAATATAAGCTTTTTTTTTTTTTAATAAAGTTACTGAAGACAAATTTTATTAGAACATATTATTAGAAATAGAAAGGGATAATTGCGAGCAGAACACACACCCGCTTCTCGTGGTTCACACACACATCTACCACTAAGTTAACAATAACATTATAATACTTATGACTTTAAAAAGTACTAATACTTATGACTATAATAATTAATTTCAATTATTTTTGTTACAGGGCTATTATTGAATATCAAGGTAGAAAACAAATAAAGAACGAACATGCGGGTCTCAGCGAAATTACAGGTACGTTTATAACATTACTAGCCGGCCCGACAGACGTTGTCCTGTCTTAGCTATGCATATTCAATGGGGATGTTTACTGCCATCATTTCACGACAGATGGAGTATTATCAACATGGCCAACAAAAACTGTAATTTCTATACAATTTGTAACCTGTAACTTAGTAAATTTAGATTTTCTCGTGTTATGCCTCTGTGTGATGTACCAAAATGTAAGAACTCCGCATGCATATTTATTTACTAAAGATCCAACATTTAAAAAAGTGGGTAAAGATGAAATAAAATTGTGGCTACACAGCATAGCGTATTTCAATTCTTTCGCTCTAGATGCTATATACCTTTTAACAATATCGCTGATCAAAAGGATTAAACACAAAAAATAGCAAAGAATTCTCAGGCAAACAAAGCTTCTACAATTTCACAGTGCCCATCTCGCCGATAGCCATCTGTGCTCAGCTTTGCCTTTTGCATTTTCTCTATTACTTGCGAACTGACAAACGCGTGAAGTTAAAATACCTAGTAGTTAGCTTTCTGAAAATTTCCAATATTCTGCGCAATTTTCTTAATTCTTCTTTTCGTAAGAACCTTCTATAATTATTTAGAAAACTTAAAAAAATATGAATTAAGTCAATAAAGTCGTTCACAAGTGTATGGCGTGACCAAAGTAGATAAGGATTTATTTTTATATATAACTAACTTATTTAGAGATTTATATATATATATTTAGCATTTGACATGCTTAGCAACATACATTAAACACAAAGTGAAAAATGTGAAACCGAAAATAACAGTCACGAGCAGGATTCGAACCTGCATCTCCTGGATACCGTCCAGATGCTTTGCCAATTCAGCCATCGTGACCCTTGCTCCTGACTGCTAATTTCGATAACACACATTTTTCACTTTGTGTTTAATGTATGTTGCTAAGCATGTCAAATGCTAAAAATATATATAAAAATATCTAAATATTTATAGGGTTTGCGTCATTATTAGGTAAAATCTTAATTGTAAAATTAAGTTTACCTGGTCGGTATAATGTATGAAAATACTTCCGACAGATGGCGTCTGCGTCACCCAGACGTTAAGTATGAATGTGTTTTCGAAATTAGCAGTCAGGAGCAAGGTCACGATGGCTGAATTGGCAAAGCATCTGGACGGTATCCAGGAAATGCAGGTTCGAATCCTGCTCGTGACTGTTATTTTCTATTTCACATTTTTCACTTTGTGTTTAATATAACTAACTTAATTAACTTATCATCACGCCATTTCATTTTTGTATATACATTACAAATATTTGAATTTATAAGTAAGGGTAAAGGTACCGATGAATTTCAAATGTTTTTTTTTTGTAAAAAACAAAATCCTCTCTAGAACAATTTAGGAATACACAGCGAACTTAATAAAGCACTACCAGATGTTTGATAAGACACACTAGTATTTTATAATTATTGTTAGTTTGGAAATATAAGAAGATTGCAACAGGTGGTGTGCTAGTTTACATAAACAATGGCTAGTTGTATCATAAAAGGCGCAATTTACAGAGCATTAATAGATTAAAATTCGTAAAGAAACTAGCGTCTGTGCAACGCTATGTTAAGTAAAAGATGTTCTCGTGAGAAAGATAAGCGTCGAGTTAATTGCGTCAAGGTTGTGAGATGAAGATATGTGATACTGATTTGATTAAGATATCTAAAAAAACTAAGCAGTATAATAAAAAAGTGAACTTGAAATACGTTTGTGGGAATTGACATTTAAATAATATGTATCTAATTATTTATCTTGTGCTTTTCGTAAGAAGCGATGACAAGATAGCAAAGATATTAAAACAGGTAATTTTAATGTTTATTCTTTTATTGCTAATGGTTGCACCTGAACTACAGTCCACCTGATGGTAAGTGCTATCCATTGTTCATGAGCTCTGCAGTACTAAGACTACTGCCAAGGCGCTACGAGTATTTGATTTCGGCCTTTACTGGTGGTAGGACTGGGTATCAAGTGAGAGTACTCACTTGCTATCGGGCCGGTACCACCGTCTCCTGTGTGACCGGTCATCAAGCACGTCAGTGTATTTTGGCTGTAGCAGAAGATAGCCGTTTATTTTACCTATCATATCTGAGAAATGAAATGGTGCGCAGCGGCTTGACAATACTTCCGGTATAGTTGAGAGAAAATTAAACATTTTATTACTTGGTAACACAATTCAATGTTATCTTTAAGCGTGTTTTATTTAGAGATAAAGCAATTTTTTGCGTTGTCAATTATAGAATCGAATACAAATACTTTTGTCCCTTGTATATAATGGTCCTACAATACTAGACACGCGAATACGCAAACTATTACACCAGCTATACAATATGTGCGTGAATTATGCATAGATACGCCAACAAACGTAAAAATAAGATCATCTCAAAAACACGTAGAAGATTTATGTAATGGAAGTCGATGTTAATGATACTATAATACATAAAATTAACATTATGTTGCACGTACTGCTAAGGTTAATATTCTGGTTATACTAGAAACGTTTACATGTTCAAACCTAAGCGTTAGAATATTTATTGGATAACATACTGGACTTAATTATAGCGTTGAGTAGACTTACGATTTATTTATCCCTGTGGTTTGCTACGGACTTTATAATTCGCTCATTATTAATCACTTTGGGTAATAATAGAGGGGAATACATCTGACGGTAAGCGGTATTCGCCACTCATAAACTCAACTATACTAAGAGTACAGTCAAGCCGTTTTCCACCATTTCACCAATCAAGGTGTTTCTTAGTTAGTGGTACGGGACGGTAGTACCGGCCCGCTCGGGCCCGATAAGAAGTGAATTTTCCCTCTTGGTACCCAATCCTACCACCACTAAATATTGCTTTTATATTTCCTATTTTTATTATAGTAATAAATTATTGTTTACTTTATTTCAAATCAGATATGCCTGTCAACAATCTAAATACTTAAGTGATGCCTTCCAATTACAGACAAAGTCCTCCTAATTTTTCTGTTGCTGGTCTCAAGTCGTATCATATAATCATTTATGTACCTATATATTTTTAAACCTTTTTTCTGTCCCACAATTGGGCACGGGTTTCCTCTCATGGTAAGAGGGGATTAGGCCATAATCCACCTGGCCCAATGTGGATTGGCAGACTTCACAAGCCGTCGAGAAAATCTTTCAGCCATGCAGCTTTCGTCACGATGTTTTCCTTTATCGTGCTGTGATCAATTGTAAACAAATACACATATAATTTCGAACCTACCTGGAATAGTCAAATGTGTGCCGTACGAGGTCTGGACCTTGAACTGAATACCACTGTCTTTGCAGTCCTTGGTTTTACCGCTAGGCTGTCACTGTGTACTGGTACTAAACCAGTGGTCCGTCAACACAGGCGGAGAGACGGCACACGGCGGGTTTCTTTAGTGGGTGAGGGCCTCACACTACCTTGTTTGTTGCTCCGAGCGACGGGGTGTGCGGTGTATTTCCCGTCTGAACAAAAAAAAGCTATCACTGTGTTAAAACTTATAAATGAGTTATTAAGATCACGATGAAATCACGATCAGAAACTACCTAATTGATTTATTACATAGATTAAATTAATTACTGCTAATAACCATAAACGCGGAAGTATGTATGTTTTTCTTACTCACAGCAATAGAGTAGCCGATAGGCTTATTGTTTTGCATCGGAATATTTTAGTGATCTCGTGGGGTTTAGTCTATAGAGATCTTGACAAAGATGCGAAGAACGACAAGGCTAATTGTCAGCATCGCGTGGGCAAAATTGTGGCCTGGTAAAAAGGTTGTTCTTTATAAAGCGTACGTAATAAGTATGTATTTCATTATTAAAAAATTGATAGTTGTTTTAATCCGAAACTGGAACACCTAGGTCACAAAAACACAAAAAAAATGTCGTAAAGAAACATCTGAATAAGGACATGATTATTTTTTATGTAATGTACAGAGATGATAGTTAGTACCTATATAACTAAAACTTGTTTACTTTAACAGGTGTTGATATGCCTGATAGTGTGTGTATCGAGTACACATGCAATCAGAGTCAAGTTCGGCACCAAGGATGGTCCCATAGAGCCACCCACGCCGGAACCGTCGCCATCGCCACAGCCATATCGTGACCCGGCTCCAGTCTGGGAACAGCGCTCCAACGATACGCCTGATCCTAATGCTCACTGGTAAACTTATATTCACATGCGAATAAAATTGAATTATTACTATAATATTATAAATGTGAAGATGCGTTTGTTTGTTTGTTATGGTTTAACGCCGTAACTAAACGGGGGGATCATCACGGTCGAACCCCAGAACAGGACATAAACATTTTATCCCAGAAAAGTGGAAAAATCCTGTGGGATAGCTATTTTCGTAAATAAATAATTATAGTATGTGTGTGTGTACACCTGTGTGTGTGTGTGTATGTGTGTGTGTGTGTGTGTGTGTGTGTGTATGCCTGTGTATGTGTGTTTGTGTTGAAGTTTAAGTCTACATAGGCGAAGTGGTGCGTAGATTCCAGTGATTCATATGGATTCTATCGAGTTTCAATGTTGAATTGATTTTTGAATGATTTTTGTAGCAGATAAATAGGTGGTAATAGATGGTAACCACCGCAGCTTAAAAATTTAAAATAATTATTTAAAAATTTATTTACCTATATGACGTCATATCTACTGAAATAACCCAACGTCAACTTCAAATCGGTAGACCCAGATAGAGATAACAAATAACTTTAAAAATAACAATCAACGCAAAAATCATAGATTTCCTTTTTTTATACATTTTCATTGTTAATATTATAAAACAGTTAAATTAGGTATATATTTAAAAATACATTGCAATTTTGTTTTATAAGCAAATATTCACGGTTCACTTCTCCTAATCCATAACCATTATTTTGTACAGGCGTCCTCCACTTTTCGTGCCCCAGAGAAGATATACCAACGTAATCTACAACCCACCAACAGCCCCCATACCCCTCAATAATGCACAACGTTTTGTATTAGGCTACAAACCAGTAAAGCCCGCTGGTTCAGATCAAGGCAATTCTGTTATTTTGAGCTCCCAAAGCTTACCAGGCGTAGGATTACGGTACTTCTATCCTTCTAACAAGAGTGAACAACAGAAGCCAGTGAAACAAGAAGATGCTAAGCTGAATCATATAGATGCTGATGTAGAGACAGGTCATGAGTCTTCTCACGAGTTCCAGTGGAAATATGAGAAAGAAGCCACGAGACGCGCTGTCAGAAACAATCAGGAAGTAAGATAATATGCTTAATTTATCCCAAAGATTTATGCGCATATTTTTATCTATTTTTTTATTGCGTATGGTGGCAGATGAGCCATGATCCACCTGATGGTAAATCGTAACCGTCGCCCATGGATTCAACAGTACCGGGAGTATGGTCAAGCCGCTGCTTACCATTTCATTTCATAGATATGAAATTAAATAATAAACGGCTCTCTCCTGCTACAACCACAACACACATATGTGTTTCATGGCCTCGTATGACACCCGTGGACAAGAATGGGGTGGTGACACTTGTATTCTTAGTCCGTCACCATACGGATATCTTCGGAAAGAGTGATTTTTATCATCACTGAATTTACTTTATATTAATATCCTGGATACTACTTAGAACTCTTTATGTAGTCTCTTATGCTAGTATAGGTTGAATCGCATTTCACAATAGTGCCTATGCTATGTTTTATCGAATTTCCCCAACAGAAAAAATTATGTCATAATTTTTTTAATGCACTTTGCTATGGTAGCGAATCAGCAGCTTTATATGGAGTTTAAACTGAATATTTATAATATTTTGTCTCGAGTATTATTAAATTTTATATCAGATATGTAGTTAATTTGTATGTTATAACAGATTTGTCTTATTTATGATGAATATTTTTTTTTGGAATAATTGACATCATACGTAAAAACCTTAATAAATATTACTTTTGTAATATTCAATGTTATAAAATTTCCTTAGTTTATAATTATGTAAAATAAAATAACACCTTTTATAATAGATTTAATTTTTATTTTATTTTCAGGCCACCGCTGGAGCTCCAGGACTCCCAGTATACCAAGTATACCAATGGCCAATTTATGTTCAGCCTCGACATCACTAAGGTTACCAGGTTCTTTGCGACATGTTCCGCAAGTCGTCAAACGAACACACAAAGTAACTGTGGTGTCTTTATTAAGAACACTAGTGTAAGACAAAAGTGCCAGAAGAAATAATTTTCTATAAATAAATTCTTTAGTGACAGTCGGTCATCGTTCGCTAAAAAGATAAAAATCTCTCTCTCGGCTCTATTCGATAAAAAGTTCGACATAATGCAATATGCATAGATTTATATACTCTATATATAATTATTATATGTAATTCAATATTAAACGAAGATACTTAGGCATGATTACATCCAGTTCTTGTATTTGTCACGATAGCTGAATTGGCAAAGCATCTGGGACGGTATTTCAGGAGATGCAGGTTAAAATCCTGTAATTTTTAATTTCACATTTTCAAACTTTGTGTTAAAGTAATATTACTTTAAAGTACGAGAATATAATATATGCAGAAAGGTTCCTTTAATAAGTCTTAAAAAATCTCATAGCATAATATTCCTTTGTGAATGTATAAAAAATCAAACTATAAGTATTATATCATATTAATATAGGCGTTGAGGATCGATTCTATATTAAAGTTATACAACCACGATGGCCAGTTACTGTAATGCCATATAGTTTTAAGTTCGAGGACATCTCTCAAACAAGCATATCCATATGACGTAATTAAAAATAAATACCTACGTAATAATTAACCAGTGAGTACTTAATAAATTCATTACATAAATATATTGAAGGTCACTAGTACTCTAACAGCGCACACTATTACAACATAGCTTTTAGGTTTAAAAGGAATATTCCATCTTCCTATACTCTGTGGTCAGTTATCCAAAATGCCTATCTAATTTACTATTAAAACAAGCAGTGAGACTGCTGATTTCCTGAATTAGTGTCATTTCTTTGTGACACATATATTTGATATTAATACTAAGTAGGTATGGTTGGTAAAGCGAAGCTAAGCAAAGCGAGTGCTATCGTTCTTCCGTCTTAGAGCATGCGTAGAGGCGTGACCAAATATGTAACCAGTGTTGCCATTCACGCTACGCTCCGTTGAAAACATCTAGTTGGATAACTAAAAATTAATAATAAATCTTTTGTGTTGACATAAAGCTTCACGATGAGTTTTATACAGTATAAATCAACTTGGTTTGGAACACACGAAGGCCAGCAGTCTCGACATTTATCGGTATGCAACAGATTCAGTTGAAAACAACGAAATATAATAAAGCTTAGTTGAACGCCATGAAAAAAATATTTGTCATGAGATTCATTTCTTAAGATCGATGAAATTGTTTCTGACTAAATGAAATGGTGATACCTATTTATTTATGTAAAATATTTATAACGTTATTTACTCGTATGTGGTGTAATTTTGTAAGTTTATACCGTTATACCCAGTTTCTCGTTATGATATGACGAAATAAATTAACGTACCCTTATTTATTCATCCATCCATCCCTCCCATCCATCCATCAGCCTTTCAACGTCTACTGTTGGACATAGGCCTCCCCAAGAGAACGCCACTACGAGCGGTCCTGCGCCGTCCGATACGTGGTCACCACTCGAGAACCTTTTTTGCCCAACGGTTGTCGGTTCGTCGAGCGATGTGGCCTGCCCATTGCCTCTTCAGCATGCCAACCCGGTGGGCTGTGTCGGGCACTCCCGTTATTTATTCGTAGTTAAAAAATCATCTATCAATCAAATAAGTACAATTATATTCGATCCACAACGCCTATTCATTAATATTTGTTATTGATTAATGAGTTGCAGAGGTACTTGTACTTCTATCTCTAATGAATTCTTTATAGCAACATATGTGACAGTAAATTATGTATTCATTGCCCTAATATTTTGTTGACATCCTTTTGCAAAAACATATTGTTCAAAATAAATAGTTTTTTGCACAAAGTAGTCACGGAAATATTATATTATTATGCCATTGCTAAATGCTTCTTATTGTTACGGTTTTTTGAATGTGGTAATATATAAAATTATGATGACCATAAAAACGTTATGAATAATATGTTTCTGGGCTGATCAGAGCCTTATAACTATACCTATACAAGTTAGTTTAATGTTATATTACTTAAGTCACCTGACTATAAGTATAAGTTATGCTTTTACAGATAAACAAAACTATATTTAAATAATAAAAATGTCCAAACATTTTTTTCTTACAGTAACAGTTGTATTGAATCTTTGACTGTCATTCGACCTACAAGCTATTAGACTGTAAAAACTTCTATGATTGTTAATCGATTTAATAATTTATACTCGTGCACTGAAGTGAAAATATTATAAAGAATTGATACATTGTAATAATATATTAATGTGTATTATTTGAAAATGAACGTTTGTCTGGTCGTTAGATGAGATATGATTTTGTCATTCGATGAATACAATCGAAAAATAACTATTGAAATTTGTATCATTTCAATACATGTAAGCATTTTGAATCCAGAAAGTGTGACGAAACCTCTTTGTTCTTTGTAATATATCTTTGCTATAAAGAAGCGTAATTATTCAGTTTATTCAAACTTCCAAAAATATTAAGAAATAATGTCTTTTCGTGAACTTTCATGGTTAAGTTGTGTCATGGTTATGTAATAATTGATTGTTTTATGTAAGTCAATTTAAAGACTTAACGTAAATTAACCTTCAGTTTTGTTATTTTATTGTAATTATTTATGTTTTTGTTTTGATATGTATCAATTAGCTGTAATTATGCTTGTAAATATGTAAAATAAACGATTTTAAGAATATTTAAAAGTTTTTGTTTCACAATTAATGATATTTTCATTCTTATTAAAATATTAATAATAATGATAGCCTAATGAAATTATTCCAAAAGGTGGCGTACACTTCTCACTTTTCAAATTTATCTGGTAATAAGGTGCCTAAATATTTTTTGCTGCAAGAGTATGCTGAAAACATGTTAAGAACGCTAAGCTAAATATCACCATTCTTCCGACTGTAATAAGTACCACAGACATTCAATATAAGTAGTTGCCCTTAAAATATGTTTGATATTAGATCTAACCTTGTTATATCTTAATATTTTCCAACCCAAAATATTCCAGGTCTGAGGCAGTTTGGGGATACTGCTCCGTAGATAAATGTATTGAATAGTTTTAACGATTACTTACAACCAACAAATATGTGTATATCTGTTTGTCCAAACGTCACTAGATCTGAATTTGTTTTTTATAAATCTGTATTGTATAAATTGGAGTAAAATAAGTTTAGATGCCATTTAAATTTCTTGAAGTTATATAAAATCTCCATACAGTTATGAATTCTTAAATCTTGAATTCATTCTCCTCTACCTTGATGTGTATCACCATAGGTAGATTTGTAATAATTCCTTATGCCATTTAATGTATGCTAATTCTGATTTAGCTATTTTTGATGTGAAACATCTATTGCGGAGGGAGGGTAAAATCGGTTGTTAGCGTGGCGACGCTTTTATTGTACCTACTTGTTCCGTTCAAATCTTGCAAGTTAAATTTGACACACTTCCCGGTTTCTGATTGAGCTGAAATTTTACACGCATGTGTATATCACGTGATAATACAATATTATGTTGACATGAAGCTGATCTGACGACGGAGCTGAAAGGTGGACATAGGAACTCTATAATAAAACGGCGCAACCCCATTGAGTTTGGGCTCGTATGATTGGTCTTGCCGAGTGCTTTGTGTCTAGATGGTATCCAAGGACTGATGATGAAGCTGGAAGGTGGCCATAGTAACTATACAATGAAATGACGCAACCCCGTCGAGTTTGGACACGTTTGATTCGTCTTGATGAGTACTTTGTCTTTAGATGGTATCCAGGGTCTGATGATGGAGCTGAAGGTGGCCATGCGAAACTCTGTAATTAAATGGCACAACTCCATCGAATTAGGGCTCGTTTGAAATGTCCTGACTAGAACTTCGGTCATATATGATATCCAGGATCTGATGATGGAGCTGGAAGGTGACCACAGTAACTCTGTAATGAAACGACGCAACACCATCGAGTTTAGAATCATTTGATTCGTCTGACGAGTACTTTGTCTTTAGGTGATATCCAGGGTCTGGTTATGGAGCTATAAGGTGGCCATAGGAACTCCGTTATAAAACGACACAACTCTATCGAGTTTGGGCTCGTATGATTTAACTTGACGAGTACTTTGTCTCTAGGTGGTATCTAGGGTCTGACGATGGAGCTGGAAGGTGGCCACAGTAACTCTGCAATGAAACTACGCAACCTTATCGAGTTTATACTCGTTTGATTCATCTTTAGGAGTACTTTGTCAAGTTAATATCATTTTATTTCTACAAAATAATTTTGATGTTTCACATCTGCTAGACGTCCCGCGACGTCTAGATTTTTTTTATTTATGTTAAATATACAATTACACTATTTTGGTAAACTTACCAGTTCCATTAAATATACATATTACTCAGTATACCTACATAGATACTGACTTCAAAAAAAATATAAAAAGAACTTTGCTTAGCATTTTTAGACGGTAAAATTACAATTTAAATGTTTTAATATTATTACATTTCGTGAGAGGAAGCTCGGAGGTAGGTTAGCATAGATAGACGTGTGACAATTTTTGTTGTTCATGTCTTGGATTTAATTTTGGTTTTTCCTAGCTTACATCAACCTATATCTAACAAATTTAATGATAAACTTTACTGTACAAATCACCATGAACCGAGATTTTTATCGACAAAAGTCAAAAAATATAATCACACAATAATGTAAACATAACAATGTAATATCCTAAAAAACATAGTTTTAAATTACAAGATTTTTCCAAATAAAGTATAAATTGAAATTTTGTTGTTAGAATTTCGTATTTAAAAATAATGATGACGAAAATAAACAATGTAACATTAATTTCAGCTATGAAATGAACATCACAATCACTGATGCAAGAAGTTACCACTAAGGGAAATATATTATTTCTTCAAAATATTCACGATTGTAAAAAAATACAGAATATTAGAATTTTATTATACTGTGCCCGCCGGGAGCTCGCAGACGCCTCTGTGCACTCGTCATGATGATGAGTATCGGATATGGTCGAAACCCGGGTTCAAGTAATCGATCCTAAACGTGAGCTACTTGCCGGTATATAATTCTAATATGTGTCAATATCACGATTATTTCAATACAAAAACACAAAACACTGTTGAGGGCTCGTATCACACCTATGGCCGACTCAAGATGACTTTTCTTTCAAAACAAGTTGCAATGGCGTTGTGGTTGTTTTCTCTTTCTTATTTACGCATATCGCGCTTATGTTTATTTTCTTACTTGCACACTGTATACGTCTATTATAATCTAAGTTTACGTAGGTAATTAAAATGACATTACTGCCTAAATGTATGCCAGCATTTATGTGAAAAATATATATAATGCTGTCAATCAAGTTAGATAACTATCTGCGGGCAGATTTTGAAGCTGTCTGCAGCCACAATGAAATTATGAAAGAATGGTTGTGAAATATTTGCCAAACGTCAACATTGTCTGGATAGTTAAAACTCCGAGTACAATACGTATTGAGAGAAGATCATTACGCATTGTCGTCGTTGAATAATGATGCAGGAAAACTTATTGTATTTTTTCAATTTGTATGACTAAATTTAATATTTTTTGAACGTATGTGGTCTTTTAGGAATGATAAAATTACGACAAAAAAATGCAATTATTATATCAATATAAAAATAGAGATTGGTTTTAGGTTTACTTAAACACGTAAATCCCTAAAAGACTATGTTTTAAATAGGTCCTACTTATGAAATTGGCCTTATGTATAGAAAAAGCAAAACAATTTTTTTAAATGAAATTAATTTAAATTATTAATCAAAGTATACGATTGTTGTCTATGGCGTTTCGCCATTTTATCGACATTTTATTGATTCCTTTGCTGAAAAAGTTGTAGGGGCGAGAATCAATAAAATCATTGAAAGTGGTTTTGATAGTCTCATCGGAATTGTTGATGTGAAACATCTAATGCGGAGGGAGAGTAAAATCGGCTGTTAGCGTGGCGACGCTTTTATTTTCCTTGTGCCGTTCAAATCTTGCAAGTTAAATTTTACACACTTCCCGGTTTCCGATTCAGCTGAAATTTTACAAGCATCTGTATATGGCGTGTCAATGCAATATTATGATGACATGGGGCTGATCTGATGATGAAGCTGGAAGGTGGACATAGGAACTCTATAATGAAACGGCGCAACCCCATCGAATTTGGGCTCGTATGATTCGTCTTGACGAGTACTTTGCCTTTAGATGGTGTCCAGGGGCTGATGATGAAGCTGGAAGGTGGCCACAGTAACTCTATAATGAAACGACGCAACCCCACCGAGTTTGGAATCGTTTGATTTGTTTTGACGGTTACTTTGTCTTTAGATGGTATCCAGGGTCTGACAGCGGATCTGAAAGGTGGTCACAGTAACTCCGTAATAAAACGACGCAACCCCATCGAGTTTGGTATCGTTTGATTCCTCTTGACGAGTACTTTGTCTCTAGATGGTATCCAGCGTCTGACGATGGAACCGAAAGGTGGTCACAGTAACTCTGGAATGAAACGACGCAACCCTCTATCGAGTTTATACTCGTTTGATTCATTTTGAGGAGTACTTTGTCAAGTTATGATCATTTTATTTCTACAAAATAATTTCGATGTTTTCACATCTGGTAGACGTCATGCGACGTCTAGTTTTTTTTTTCCTTGCAAATAGTTGTCTAAATTTGGGAAAAAGTGGTAGTCCTGAGTCATGTTTCTCTTGGGGCAAGGCCTGTTCTCCTGGATTCAACTATTGTGATTAGTATTTCAGACTATCGTACAGGATCCATTTTTCATCACAAGTAACTATAAAATTCAAAATCCCCTCGTTATTGTGACGGTTGAGTAATGTAACACAGCACTCGACTCGTATTTGTTGGTTTGCTTCACTCAATTCAGCATTTCATTTCATTTTCGAGCATTTTCACTTTTCCGATTTGAATATACAAACAAATTTCAGCCAACCTGGGTTTGTACATTAACAAATTATTTTTAAACATTTTGTAATAATTAACAATACTTCAACAGTTCAACTGTTCTCAGTCCATGGGTTGTAGCTTTATGCTAGAAAACTCTCTGAATAAAATGAAACTATAAATAAAAACATTACACATGAGCAGTATGAAAATAATTTCAAACTTCAGTGCGTTCAACTGAACAAAAACTCTTTAACTCTAAGTTACATTTAAATATAACTTATCTTCGTGACTATATGGCACGAAGAAGCTTCTATTTTATGCAATTTGAACCGCGTCGTGATTCATGACGCTAGTTGCAATAATAAAGCTTCCTGGTTACTTGATGACTTGTGTTAAGGATGAGATAATGCACATATTTTTATCAGAGGTATCTATAAACTTGGTATGACCTAATACGTTGACTTTATAATCTATATCTTCTATACTTTTATAAAGCTTTAACAGAGCTGTGTCGGTATATCTAATATATTTGAGAAAATATCTCGCTACTATATCCCGCTACTATATAGGGGAAACTGAGATATAACCTAAAAACTAGCATTTGCTAGTAAATAAATAAATTTTAAGTTTGTAATGTCAACAGCTTTTCTTCCAACAGATTTTACTAAATGCATAATATTTGAAAGTATATTCATTACCTATATTATGTTATGTTTTATAGGACCATTTCAGCAAAATAATTTTTTTTAAATTTTTGGTTGTCGGTCTATCTGTTTGTTCCGGCAAATTTCTGAAATGTCTGGACCGATTTTAACGGGACTTTTACTTGCAGATACATGATGTTAAGGAGTAACTCAGGCTACGTTTTTATTATGGAAATCACAAAAAAATTAAATAAATGAAAAAATGAACGCAGTGTGAAAACTTGGAATCAAAAATAATTGTCATGAGCAGGATTTGAATCTGCATCTCCTGGAAAAAAACGTCTGTAATAAGTATTTTATTTCAAATAAAAATCCATTCATTATGTACATTTCAGATATTCAGTTTTAATTAATCGGAGGATCCATTCGTAGGATTTAAGCAACAGTTACAATAGTAGCTCAGTGGCTTCTACGTCTCATTACCTAGTCAGTCGCTTCTAAGACTAATATGGTTTTGGATTTTCAAATAAATGCAAACGCAATATCCTTCCTACTAATAATAATGAGTTGAATACAGAGCAATTAATACAACCTAAATAAATTTTATTTGCCATTATCAAAAATATTGATTTTAATATTTGAACATGGGAACGAGTTTAAAAATAATTCCTAAAAAAAAAACAGCTATGACTCAAGAAAAGTCCCTCTCACAGTGATAGAGATTAGGCTGTGCCCTACCACGCTGCGGTATCCAGCTGCTGCTCGATTAAATCTTTTAGGTGTACAGGTTTTCTCGATACGTTTTCATTCACCAAACGATAATCATTTAAAAAAATCTCAAATAGTCCGCGATTTGTGCGATATGAGGACTGGGGATTGAAATCAATACCACTGTCTTTGCAAAACCTTTTTGGTTTTAATTTTAATTATGGTAATTTTGCGCCTTCCAGAATTTAAGCCAGAATTACGGAATGGTATAGTTTACATAATATTAAGCCTAGAGTAGACCCGATATGAACCTAGAACAAATTATATAGCAATCATATACATTCAACCTCAATTGTTCCAATTGTCATTGTATATACAATCAAGCACTTGCAATTAACTAATCCATGACAAGAACTCAGAAAACGCTTGCGCGATTAGTAAAACATTTTACTTTGCAATTAGAAATGACCTATAATTGTGTGGCTCTAAGCATTTCTTGTTTCTAAAACAGCTAGATTTGCAGCAAGTGCGCCAACAATGATTGCCAACCCAATGTAAGGTAAAACCTATTAATTATTGCCTAAGTATTAGTCAATTATAAGGGCACAAATATTGCGAGACTGCATAACTGCTTAGCTAGATTTCTATATAGATGGATAAATTGTCTAATTGAGCTACTCCGAGTCTTTTATGAGACGGCTATATTTGCAGACATGCATTGTTCCAATCAGGGAAAACCTATTATGATAATTAAGATTCATACCAAATGGCAGACATTTTAGCACTTCAATGTTCTTTGTATACTTTACATAGCTGGTTACCTCTATTGTAAAAATGTTAAATATTACGACAAGATCTTTACGAGCCCAGAACTTTTATTTTTATACTACATGGATGGCGAACAAGCATACGGCCCACCTGATGGTAAGCGGTTACCGTAGCCTATAGACGCTAGTAACATCAAGGTATGACTCGCGCGTCGCCATCTCCAAGGAATTGGGATAGGAGGTGGATAGGAAGGATAATAAGAAGAGGTAGGATACTAAAGAGTGGATAGGAATGGGGTATGGGCCTCCGGTACTCTCACTCACCATACGAAACACAACGGCAGGCGTAACTACCATTGTTACACTCTGATCTTTTCTGAGAGTACTTCCCTGATCGAGCCAGCCCATTTGTGCTGAGATAAGCAAGGCTCTACCACGAGAAGAACTTTTTAGAAATCGATTTCAAACGCTCTTTTCTCTATTTAAATAACCGCGGATTTCTTAGCAAATAATATCTACTTCTTTGTCGTCTCGAGATCTTCTTCAGCATTTCGTAATATTATCACACACAACCTAGTAGTAGGTATGCTTTTCTAACTTATTCCTGTCCCACGATTGGACGCATACCTTCTCTCAGAATGACAGAGATTTAGGCCGTAGTCCGCTACGTTGGCCTAGGGCGGGTTTGAAGTCGCCGTGTGGGGCCGGCTTTAGAATTATCCCACCCCTCTCTACAGATGCGAGTCGTAAGAGCCGACTGAGGGAATACCGGTTAATTTCGGTAAATAAAAGAAATCCTAAAAAGAGACCATGAATTAGAACAAATGCATATAAGTAATGATATAAGATTTAGCTTGCGCTTAAACATTCAATACAGAACCGGAGATTTATTAGTAAACTTCTTAGAACGATTGGTTGATTACAGCCAGCTTATTTTGTATTATTACGTCTCATTAAGACCAAGCGGTCACAGATAATTGGCTTACATTTAACAGCAATCAGTGGCTATCCCATATCTCAGGCGTATAAGTTACGTGGGAATTTGTCATTATAATTATGGCAACAACATTTTAATGAGCATAATAATGACGTAGTTTTAAATTAACACCCAGCTTCCAATTAGTTGCGGAGAGATGAAATGATGGTTTGTTCAGATTGCCGCTCCAGGTTATTATCTGCTTATAATAAAAAACTAGACGTCACGGGACGTCTACCAGATGTGAAAACATCGAAATTATTTTGTAGAAATAAAATGATTATAACTTGATAAAGTACTCCTCAAGACGAATCAAACGAGTATAAACTCGATAGGGTTGCGTCGTTTCATTACAGAGTTACTGTGACCACTTTCCAGCTCCATCGTCAGACCCTGGACACTATCTAGAGACAAAGTACTCGTCAAGACAAATCATTCGAACCCAAACTCGATGTAGTAATGTCGTTTTATAACGGAGTTCCTATGGCCACCTTCTAGCTCCATCATCAGACCCTGGATACCATCTAAAGACAAAGTACTTGTCAAGACAAATCAAACTATTCCAAACTCAATGATGTTGCGTCGTTTCATTATAGAGTTACTGTGGCCACCTTCCAGTTTCATTATCAGATCAACTCCATGTCATCATAATATTGCACGCGATATACATATGCGTATAAAATTTCAGCTCAATCGGGAACTGGGCACACTGCCCGGTCAAATTTAACTTGCAAGATTTGAACGGGACAAGTAAAATAAAAGCGTCGCCGCGCTAACAGCCGATGTTACCCTCTCTCCACATTAGATGTTTCACATCAAAAATATCTATTGACAGACACTATTGAAATAGACAATCATGATATAATCCTTACTTCCTTACTAATATTACAAATGTGAAAGTGAGTTTGTTTGTTTGTTTGTTACGCTTTCACCCTATAACTACTGAACCAGCCGTCATCCTCTATAATCGCACCTTGCCCCAACCGACTACCATTTTCTTTTTGTTTCCTATTCGCAGGCTATAAACCGTAAAGTAAACAACAAAACATAAGTATAAAAAATAAATAATTAATATATAGAGTCACAGCTACTGTCCAAGAGGAGCAGGCGGAGTCAAAGGATTGCCACTTGTCATAAAATCCGAACGTTTTGCCCTCATGGGCATGAGAGGTGACGGGTGGCGAATTACATCTCCACGTGAATATTACAAATGTAAGTAATGTATGTTTCTAATTCCGCTCCTCTCTTGTGTAAGGCGGTAGATCTTAAATGAAGTCTCTGCTCCTGGTACTTCTACGTCTCTATTTAGAATTTTCCAACACACACTAGGCTCGTTATCACGTTTAGTAATAGAAAGAGATAAAACAATGGAAATTGATGTCTAGTGTTTATATTATGTGGGTTGAAATAAATAAACCAAAAATTTGTAAAATCATATTACTGTGGGTAGATGAAACCGTTGAAACAACATATCAGCTTTGGACATCTACCATCTAAGTTCACCCGTGATCATGAATGCTGTAAAGTATTCGAAACGTCGGGATAGTATAAAAATCAAGTAAACGCGATAGATTCCATAAACGTAGTTTTATTTTAAAATGTATTAAATACGCGTAAATGTTAGAAAGTATTATAGTGTTTTCGTTATTGTTGTGGTATTGTACACTTTGCAATTCCCACATACGATAGACTTGATAAATAAGAAGATAGATAAGATATGGACACGACTTTCATGAAAACTTGTTTGTCTGATAGTTGTAAAATCATACATAAAAACTTAGGTCCACATATTACATTTTTTTTATGGTGGCGGACAAGCCACACCTGATGGTAAGTGGTAACCGTCGCTCATGGACTCAACTATACCAAGAGTATAGTCAAGCCGCTGCGCACCATTTCATTTCTCACATGTGAAATAAAAGAATAAACGGCTATCTTCTGCTACAGTCAAAACACACTGACGTGCTTCATGACCGGTCACACAGGAGACGGTGGTACCGACCTGTTCGGGTATGATAGCAGGTAAGTACTCTTACTTAGTACCCAGCCCTACCACCAGTAATGCAATGGGTGATAATTGTTTACTTCCCTTAGTCGCCTTATACAACACCCGCGGGAAAGGATGGGGACGTGACACTTGTATTCTCAGTCCGTCACCACACGGACAAATTATAAAGATAATATCAGGGACAGGTCCCCAGGCAGGGGTCTATCTCAGGAGATATAACTAAAAAAACTAGCTTGCCTTTGACGGCGCCGTGCGTAAAGGCTTGTTTTTATTGGAAATTAAATATTTGCACTATCTAATATCTCTCTTCCTTATCCATTTACGAGTATTAGACCCTGTTATTAGTCTATCTTTAAAATTGTGGCTATTGCAATAAATATAAATTTTAATATGACATCTACTGTAAGTTAGACAGTTTGCTGTCCTATTAATCCCTGTGGGTCTAGCTAAGTTGCATTCTATGATCGCTAACGCTAATAGAAAACTATTAAAATGTATGGAAATTTGACATCTCTAACGTTAAGTCACGTGACTTAGCGTTATAGATATTATTAAAGACTTAGATAAATATAGGTTCTTTATCTAAGGTTAAAGATGTCAAATTCCCATACATTTTAATAGTTTTCTATTAGCGTTAGCGATCATAGAATGCAACTTGGCTAGGCCCCCAGGTGATGATGCAGCATGACTTCAATGCAACAAAGTTTTTAAGTTCATTGAAGTAACAGAATACCGAATTTTGACTATAATTGAATTTTAAAGGATATAGAAAGGAGCTAACAATTTTCAAACAGCTGAATAGATTTTCATTAAATATAGAACACTCTCTATAAACTTCTTGAAACCTATAAGTTATAGTATGTATCAATATCTATTCAGCTGTTCTCCAGACAAACACACAGATTTACACGTACTTACAAATCCTCTGTGTAACGTCAGCGGTAAAAACAACGAATCGTTTACATCACAAAATACTCTCACTATTATATATTACTTGATACACAATGCTCACATTGCAAGTTCCTGACGTCAAAAACGTCATACTTTCCATGAAGCGCACATTTAAGATTCACTTTCATTTGAAGTGCAAGTGATCTTGACCTATCCCAACTCTCATGATGCTCTAGTGATGTCAAAAACGCCAGCGCTTTCACGTTGTACGTCATACCACGAAAGTAAGAGTGAATCTTAGTACTTTCGGTGTGCTGTATGTTTATCTGAAGTATTTTGGTGCTGTTAGGTTTATACTGAATTTCCAACGTTATGTATGTGACTGCGTATTATGAAGTCTCGGGTTCGAATCCCAGCATGAGCCAACAAAATAGATATTGAGGCTTTCTGCCAAATAAATTCTCAATTGCCGGTGTTTCATCGCCTTGCCCACGAAAACACGTAAAGCCCGTTGGTCCCGCGCTCGATGTCTCTTCGGTCACGTCGAAATACCTTCCTATTGGACTAAGAGAGCTAGGGAACAGAGAGCGAACTTGGTTTCGCATAAAATAAACCCATGTTCTTTAATGTCTGTTTATTTACTTCTTCTAAATTCGGCCAATGGATTTAGATCCATCTTCATTATCGTTAGATATCAAAGAAGTTTTTTAATTATGTATAATATAGGTACACTTATATTTTTTTAAATTTTTAGATTTGTAATCAAGTCGCACAAGAATTGATTTTCAAAGGTTACGCGATTAGCTCACCTTGGACCCTGGAGTTGAGCTCCAGGGTCCAAGGTCCAAGGTTCGGAGATAAATAAAAATAATATGTATAAATGTATTATGTATTTTTAGTTTTTCAAAAACCCAGAAGATTTTCTTTGTGCGTAAATTGCGCTCGTCCGAAGTAAGGGGGACACTAGTCTTCATTATATAAAATTTTTCTGTAGTGTGTTTGGCAATGAACTCCTCTTAAATGGCAGCACCGATTTTGATGAAATATCATGGGTCCCTGGAAGATTGGGTTTACAAATAGGTAAGCTAGTAATAATATAAATTAGGATGTAGGTACTACAAATAGAACATCACAATAAAACCACATATAATAATAGATTTATTTACCGTCAAAATAAAGAAATAAAGAATAAATAAAGAAAAATAAATAAAAAATGACATAAAAGAATGCAGATTACACAACTATCGGGCACGTCCTTAATTAGTATACCTAATTAGATTTAACTAAGTATTTACTAAAAAAAAGATAAAGTGTATCGAACGGGTCTTTATATTTCACGTGTATTTAGGCATTTGTTTCAAAAAGATAAATAGTAATTTAATGATTTTTAGTTTATATATTAATTGCCTCCAATATGAGAGGATAAAGTGCAGATTCAATGAAAATAGTAATTAAATTATTTCTATTCAGTATTTAGTTCATGACTGAATGAATAAATGTTACCATGTGGATGGTAATCGATTTCATCAATTTTCAGATAAGACATCAACATTTCAGTAAGGCCTTATGTTATTACTAATTGTTATTTAGTCGTCATCAGTAAATTAGCACAAAGTGTGAAAATGTGAAATGAAAAATAACAGTCACGAGTAGGATTTGAACCTGCTTCTCCTGGAATACCGCCGCAGATGCTTTGCCAATTCAACCATCGTGACAGCTGCTCGGGACTGCGAATTTTGATGAAACATTCATACGTAATGTCTTGGGCGCCATCTGCCGGAAGTATTTGAATATATTATTCTGACCAGGTAAGCTTAATTCTTAATTTTACAGTTAAGATTCATACAAAATCCTGGTCGTGATTGTTATTTTCGATTTTACATTTTCACAATGTATGTTAATTTATATGGCTAAGCACGTGAAATGCTCAAAAAATATGTAAAATTATCAAAATACTTCAAGAGTCCATAATGAAGTATCACAAATAATTTTAAAACATAAATCGAGATCTCGTTACCACAGTTAAAACTTCAAAATTATGACCTGTTATGTTTAAACTTGACTGCAGTCATCTTCAATATCATTAACGTTACTAAGCTGGAATATAAACAGGTTTTCGTTCTTACCAGCTCATCATTATGCAATGCAACCTTGACATAGTAATATGACACTCATGAATGGTGTATATCGCAAGTATTAAATGTTTTTATGTTAAGCCTTAGGGGTGTTTGTTTTTATATTCAATATTTCATGAAATTCGACTGACATCTGATATTTGAGCCTGATTATGTTATTATTTACTCGTAGCATTTCGAAAGAATGTCGTTTTTATTATCTGGCTGATTGATTATACGTACTGAGAGCACAATAAAGTCGATGTTAATATTATATGTTATGAACTAAATATCTTATATTAATGCATCCATTCATCAGAATTTTTAGTGCACTACTGGGCATAAGGCTCACCAAGATAGGGGTGTGATTAGCGATCTAGTGCTTTTTGCATGCAACGGTTTCCTATGGCTTCGATCAGATATCATTTAACACTAGGGATCTCTAGCATAACCTGCTTCATAGCTCGCTGAGGTTTCAGGAAAACATTCAGAAAACTAAATACAACGCTGTTCCGTATGTCATCACTGTCACATACGCTGGCTGCAGATCGTTGTTTTTAGACGCCGAGGAGTTGTGTATGTGAAGATCTTCTTATGTTTTCCGCATTCTGCTTAGTATTCAGAACAATACTTTAAGATTCGATCAGTTTTTAATCAAAAATATTTTGAGAGTTTTTAAAATAACAATGTATTTTAGTAAGCATGTGAAACATTGTAGAAATGTAAAAACTTACAAGTGAGTGACGGTCCTAAAATAAAAAATTCACACATAAATTTGACTTTTAATTAATTACTTTGAAGCCTTTATGAGTTCTTGCTTAGATCTTGTCAAGGCTTCCAACTATGACTTGAAAAATTCGTTGTGATAGTTCAAGTTACTGTTGTTATGAATGGGATTGTTACATAAATTTAATATACACGATTACGATACACTATCCGCGACAGTATTATATTGAGGTCAGTTTTTCAGTCTTATCAGATTGGCTAAAATATACATTTTTATACGGAGCGACTACACAGGACCTTCGTAACTCAAGGGGATAATGATTTTTAAACATTAGAGTATAGTTAATATTCCCCTATTATATCCTTACTAACATTGTAAATGAAAAACAAGCATTTGTTGTTTGTAACGCTTTCAAGCTATATCTACTAAACTGATCTTTAAATTTAGCATACATGTAGTCTGGAGCCCAGAAAAGAACATTATGTTCTTTTCAAAAGTCAGTTAAAAGTGAAAGGTTCCTATGGGACAAGTATTTTGGCATAGAGGTAATAAATGTACACACACATAAAACAAAACAAATTTTATAAAGAGGTAAAGTTTGGAAGTTTGGTGAATTTGTTTGTATGAAGTAATCTCTTGAATTATCTACTAAACCGATTGAAAATTCTTTTAGCAGTAGCGAGATTATTCCTGAGTAGCATAGGCTATAAGTGATAGTGATTTTAAAAACGGGCTGATGCGTTGGCGTGCCCTTATTAAACTGTGTTTGATAATAGGTGAAACAACATAGCACTTATACAGAAAAATCTTAAACAATCAACATAGTCGCCCAATACATACTAGCACTCAACAATAAATAAAATTATATTCTAAAAGTACGTACTAAGAACCATCAGTAGAGGGTACCCGAAAGGGTAAGCCGCCGGCAGATCACTGAAGCAATGTAACATAGTTCGAGTGGCCCACCAATAAAGGCGGAGAGACGGCACACGGCGGGTTTATTTAGTGGGTGAGGGCCCCACACCACCCTGTTTGTTGCTCCGAACGACGGGGTTTAAAAAAAGGTATTAAGAATCACACAAGATTATTTCAGCACAAGTAAAGCTGTTGCCCATCGGGCACGGGTCAGCTAGTTGTATATATGTTTGTAGTTGATAGAGCAATGCACTCATATTTACATTCTCCTCATAATGTAATTAACAAGTCCTCACTATCTAGTATATTATGTCATAGCTAGATCATAGAATTTGCTACTTAATGATTAGCTGGCCATTTCATGAAACCTAACCTTCCAAAACCTAATCATTTCATGAAATAGTCGGTCGTGAAGTGACCGATTCTAAGATGTCGCCACGACATGTATACCACATTGGTGTTAAGGTTTCGTACCAGGGGAAAGCCCTCACTTGTTGCTAGAGTTAATTTGGTAGGTCCATCACCGTCCTGAATTGAAAAAACTGATGAAAGGATCACCAAATGATAACGTAGTGAATTTAAATTTAATCAAATAAATTTGGACATTTATGACGCTCTGAGAATCAGGAATGATATTGAACAAAGCGGCCCTGCAATACGAGTACTACTATGCTATTTATAGTTTTACTACAAGGTCTTTAACATATTTAAGCCGTAATTCAATCTTCATGCACTATTTTTCTGTAAGACCACAGAAATCTGAGTACTTGGTACCCAGCGCTATCATGATATGATATTGTTTCCTTCCCATAATTGCCTCATAAACCACCCGAGGGAAAGAATGGGGGTTTTGATTCTATTGTTTCTTCTCTTACTAATCTACTTAGTCACTTCAATTACATTATCTCCTTATAATCACAATTCCATGTTCAGTTCATTTAATATTGCAATAGCTCTATTGAGTTCGAATAAGTAAACTTAAGCGAGCATTTCATTATATGGGTGTGAAGATTTGAGTATTTAACTAAGGAGCGCCACTTGACTCAGTGGGCTTGACCCCTGTCGCAAAGATATATTGCTAACGAGTGTCCCGCTGCAATAATTGATATTATCAGTACCAATTATGTCGATAAATAAACTGTATTATATTGGTAGTTGCGAAAATCAATAATAAGGTTATTATTGTCGTAATAATGAAGTTATTAACTGACAAGCTGTCACAAAAATTGAGTACGCAAAGGTGAAATTTGTGTAAAGAAATATTTTAAATATAGTAAAGCGTCAATATGTATTTCGCGATAATTTGAAATTACGACAATTCTCACTAATATTATAATTGTCAAAGTGCGTTGTGTTTCAAGCTAAAAGTATACAACTGATCATCATTAAATTTAGTATTCACTTAGCCCAGAACATTTTTTTTGTTAAGATGGGCAAAAATGTTCCTAACCACACACCCCGTCGTTCGAGGCAACGAACAGGGTAGTGTGGGGCCTTCAACCACTAAAGAAAGCCACCGTGTGCTGTCTCTCTGCGTTTATTGGTGGGCCACCGGAATCATATTACATTCCCTCAGTGGTCAATTAGTCCACATAGAAATATATACAGACGGTTATTATCCCGGGTAAATGAATTTGATAGATATATAACGAAAAAAACGACAATGTTCCAATTTTAAATCTTAAATCTAAAAATAGATACTAGTAAGATAAAAAAATAGAAGTATGTTAGCGCGTTTGTGTATGTGTGTGTGAGAGAGAGAGAGTGTGTAGGTGTGTGTGTGTGTGTGTGTGTGTGTGTGTGTGTGTGTGTGTGTGTGTGTGTGTGTGTGTGTGTGTGTGTGTGTGTGTGTGTGTGTAGGTGTGTGTGTGTTATTGGAAGGTCTGAAATTATGGTGAGATTATGGTTTAATAAAATTTTCCCACAGGAACAGAATTCCTGTATAGAAATCATATCATATTAATATTTTGAAGTTCACGCAGACGTCTGTCAAAGATCTGACAAAGTTACCCTATTAAGGTAATATTTTTCTATTTATTTCATTTCGTATTAATTTTCTAAATTACTTCATTAATTATATGCTGTAAAAATTACTTCTTTTTTGAAATTAGAAGAAGGCAAGTGTCAATCTACCGCTTATTCCAGTATTTAAAGGTATGCTGCGTGTGAAGATCTTCTCGTGGTAATATTGATCTTAGTTTAGTGGGTAGCTTTGGTCTTGTGGAGTGTAAACTATTTCCCAACTATATTACTTTTGCTCAATAAACTGTACTAATAATCAATTTTGATCATAAAATCTTATGCATTTTATGTTTTATATCATCCAAAATTAATATACTTAATTATTTATGATATAGAATCAAAGGCTTCCAAAAGATAAAACACATTGTATCGTCAAAAAAAGATCATTTATTTTTTATTTTTATGTTTATTTTCAAATATACGCACTTGCTTACTACAAAATACAAGAAGGTTGATATTATAAGTAGTTATTATTAAGTATAATACTTAAAAAACAATCATCAATAAAAGTGCTGCCGGAATAATTATCATGACACTTAAACAGTAACGGCTGTTAAGATCTTGCCTTGGTTTACAAAATAATGCTACTTTTTTATCTTTTTTGATGACAGATCAATGTCTTTTAAAATACCCTTAACACAAATTAACTGTACATGAGTCTGCACGACTTATACATACTCTGTGCCGTTTGATATAATACATTTCAGACCATCATATACAGTTCCAGTACTACATTCAACTTTATCTATACATCTATATAAATAAATTAAATTGAAGTGTCTGTTTGTAATTTCTAAATAACAACTTTTTACTAAATGTAACAAATTACCAACTTTTAAAGTTTTTCTCTGTCTGTCTGGCGGTCTGTCTGTTTGTTCCGGCTAATCTCCGGCAAGGCTTGACCAATTTTGACGGGACTTTCACCAGCAGATAACTGTTTTTACAAGGAGTAACTGAGGCTACTTTTATTTTGGAATAATAATTAGGGTTCCGCATAAAAAAACCTATGAAATTGTGAATGAATACTCACTCCTGAACGGCTGGACCGATTTGCACGGGACTTACGGGACGGGAATCACTATATTTATTTTGGAAAAATAAATAGGATTCTGCACTAAAAAAGAAAATAACTAAATCGGGCCTCGTGGCGTAATCGGTAGTGTAACCGACTTCCGTGCACGAGGTCGTGGGTACGATTCTCACTCAGAACAATTATTTGTGTGATGAACAAAGATATTTGTACTGCGTCTGGGTGTTTTCTATCTATTATATGTATGTATTTCCAAAAAAAATTAATATAATATATTATATCCGTAATCTGGTACCCATAGCACAAGCGTTAAGCTTAGTTTGGGACCAGAGGACGATGTGTGAAAATGTCCGTGAATATTTATTTATTAAATTCCACTCGAACGAAGTTGCGGGTAGCACCTAGTAAAATATAAGTTTGAAGCATTCTGCATATTATTGTACAAAAACTCAAAAAAATGCAATTTGATTCAATGCTACATAAAATCACCCCACAACACACCAATATTTACATATATCATATTTCTTTACAAAACTTTCTAATACCTACGTATTATAGAAGTAAGGCAGCTTAAATGTATTAATATTTAAGGTTTGCAGAGCATCTTATGATGCTTCTTCTATGGGACCTGTAGACTACATCTATTCTAATAGTACTATGACTTTAAATATAATATATTTATTTTGACTCTCTATGTAATACCTTCATAAGTATCTAATAGTAGTTATATGTGCAACATGTTATAGCTCATAATTAAAAAAGAACAAATCTATAATGTATCGAAAAAAATATCATAAATAATAGGGCAAATGGATAAGTTTGCATTAACAATTCTCGTAAATGATTATCTTCGCAACACATCCTAAAGATTTTCTCATTAGTAAATAGCTTTGGTAGGTTGTTAGTTATAAATAGTCAAGACTGACTTTACAATCATTTCAACTCCGTGAGAAAATACCAAAGAGATATCAAAATATACCTAATCAGTCGTAATTACAGTAAGTATACTAATTCATGGCATCCCTGCACGAAAAACAACGCTCGGGGGTACATTTACATGTTGCTTAAAGCGTTAGTATTGGTTGCACAAGTATGAGGCAACGACCGATGGCACGCTTTGAGTTAATTTGGTTTATAATATCCCACTGTATCACGACCTAGTAGAAATATCTACCTATTTATTTACACAAATATTGTTATGATTAAGGAATAAAAAAGAGTAGTGATAATATAAAGCCAGTTTTAATGTCGTGTAACTAAATATTTACTGAATAAAATGCCAAAGTTCTCCTTTACAAATCCTAAAGATATAAAATAAAAATAAAATAAACAAGATATTATGTCGTTGTGTTAGTTAAAATAAAACTGAAATGATTGACCGATACGCATTTTACACATTAGCGTGAAACAACGGTACGTACTCCTACTTATGTCTTTCATATGAGGAGTGAGACCGCCGCCTCCTCAGCCTCTCCTTATTATTTTTCCTAGCCACCTCCTATCTCTTTCCTTGAAGTTGGGGACGCGCGAGTAATGCCTTTGGTGTTGCAAGCGTCTTTATGCTACGGTAATCGCGTAACATCAAGCGGGCCGTATGCTTGTTTGCCTCATAGTATAAAAAAGCATAAAATATTTCTTGAACTATATTATTGGATAAAATGTTTACGCAATAAGGTATGAACCACATATCGCTCTAAGCGTCTAATTCTCAGCCTTACATTTTCGTATGCTCATCAGTGTGCTGTCATTTAGTGAGGTCATAAAGTTAATTATTTTAATTACAGTTATGGCAATTAAGTGAAGGCCTTACTAGTCATTTCATGGAGTACTGAATTTGATTATAAGTCTATGGCTCCAAGAGATTTAAAAAAATGCAAATCACTACATTCATTTTCTACTTCACATCCTTGCACTCTATGTAGAGATTAAAAATGACTTTGCACATATTTTTGTATATCGTGTGGTGTCTAACTAAGGCTACAATTTCATTCATTTTTTAAAAAAACTTTAGTACCCTGCAATAAGGTATAATCCTTGTATCGCGGGGGACTTTACAAACGTACAATTTCACGGACACAAAGTACATACAGATCAGAACAACCATTTGTAGATCACACAAAGAGTAGTCCTATGAATCAAACCCACAAACACTCGGGCGGGAGGCCGGTATTTAAACCACTCCGCCATCTATGCAGTTAATTCTTTCACGCTTGTGCCGTGCGAGGCGACTAAGAGCCAGAGGAAGTAAGCAATTTATCACCCAGGCATGCATCACTGGTGGTAGGACTGGGTACCAAGTGGGAGTAATAATTTGTTATCTGGCCCGAGCGGGTACCACTGAGTTCCACGTGACTGACCGTGAAACACCTGGGTGTGTTTTGTTTACCACCGAAGGAATGTAACATAGTTCCGGTGGCCCGCCAATAAAGGCGGAGAGACGGCACATGGCGGATTTCTTTAGTGGATGAAGGCCTCATACTATACTGTTCGTTACCCCGAACGACGGGTTAGGAACATTTTTTCCCGCCTTAACAAAAAAAAAGAGTGTGTTTTGTTTGTAGCGGGAAATAGCCGTCAATCCTCTCTGAAATTAAATGGTAAGCAACGGCTCCAGAGTATTCTTGGTATTACTGACTCTATGAACAGCGGTCACCACTTGCCATAGCCATGTGCCACAATAATTAATACAAAAATAAGTGAACACAATATAAGAAACACTGTCATGTTAGCATTTAGAAGTATTGAATATAAAATGACAGATATCAATTTTCAAATGTGTCTCACAAAATATACTTATTAATTATGCCAACAACATTTGCTGCACAGATAGCATCTGTTTCGCATTATAATAAATTTATTTCTTCACTCGAGTACATCAATAAATGGTATAATTTATTATTTAGCAATATGAAGTTTCATTTCAGGCTCCCATTCTGGATTGCCTACAAGTGGGCGTTTTGTAATCCAATAAATAAGATTTGATATAGTGAGGCAAGTATTTATTATGTGAATAGCTTCGGCAGTCGAATTTAATGGATTAATTTTCTGTAGCGAGAGACATAGGGCTAGTAACTTTTTAGTTATTGCTAAACATTAAGTGGTTTATTATATTTTAAACCAATGCATTTTTGCAGTCATTGCGGTGAAGCTTAGCTTAAAATGTCATGCCAGTCTTTTTTTTTAAAAGTCAACAGTGATAACCCTTTCTTTTTTGTTAAGGCGGGAAAAGCTATGATGATAGCCTAGCAGTAAAATCGAGAGATCTTTTTTATCGTATAAAAATATAAGTTTAAAAAAATATATTAAGTACTTTTAATTTTATTCTCATTATTGTCCCGCTATTGAAACTTCAAAAGTCGCTGAGAAAGTTCTTTCGCCGTGCAGTGAGACTTTGAGATCATAAACTGAAATAATTTTGCAGGTTAGGTTGTATAATATTATCACTGAAGTAATGTCTACCAGTTCCAGTAGTCAACCAGTACAGGCGGAGAGACGGTACACGACGTTATCATTAAGCCATCATTAATCCGCTATCGTGCTACCTAAATACCTATATTCGCAGAGGGGTTTGGGTGAAAGATGCCATTATATAGCATAGTTTAATTTATGATTAGAAAGTTTTAATTTATTTACGTAAATATAATAACGATTAAGTCGTAATCCTAGTAACAAAAGTAAAATGAATTAAAACTAAGCATATTATGTATGCTGAATCATTAAACAATAAAATAAAAACGCAAAACATAAGCATATATTTACATTAACTTATTATTATATAATTAAACATTTGTAAAATAATGTGTTAAAAATAAAAAGTAATACCGGGATTGTATAATGTGTACAGTACGGACATGTTAAATACTTAAAACTAAATTTTAAATACTAGAAATTACGTCGTTTGTATTGTGATTATTTACAAGAAAATATACTCGGCAGTATCATAATATTTTATATAATGTTTCTATATTTGAATACCTATATTTTATAAGATACGTAATTTAAAGACATTTGCTGTGAAATATTGCAAACTTATTGATGGTGGGTATTTTTCATTCAGTGTGTTGTTGTGCGGTGATAGCTTAGCGGTAAAACCAAGGACTGCAAAGAGTGGTAGCAAGTTCGATCTGCAGTCCAAGGTTCAGATCTCATTTGGCACACACCTCTGAATTTTCAAGATTTTTCAAATTTAATTGTTTAAGTATAAATTATTTGTGAATAAGGAAAAAGAGATTTTTTTTACTAGCGGGAATCGAACCCGCGTCTTTTCCAATCCGGGGAAGTGCTCTAAGCCACTGAGCTATAGTACAGATCTTTCGATCATCCCAATTTACTTATCACATTTGTCTTAACGACCAACGCCATCTATCAAAAACGCATTTACATGCAGTTATCCACTATGGTAAGTTTAATTTTGCAATTAAAATTCATACTATTTGATGGCGCAATTTTTTAAACATTATATTTTTTAGCATTTGACATGCTCCGCCACTTTTTAAAGTACAAATTATCACATAAGTAAATTGGGATGATCGAAAGATCTGTACTACAGCTCAGTGGCTTAGAGCACTTCCCCGGATTGGAAAAGACGCGGGTTCGATTCCCGCTAGTACAGAAAATCTCTTTTTCCTTATTCACAAATAATTTGTACTTTAAAAAGTGGCGGAGCATGTCAAATGCTAAAAAATATAGATGTAAAAATGTTTAAAAATCGCGCCATCAAATAGTATGAATTTTAATTGCATAATTAAACTTACTATAGTGGATAATTGCATGTAAATGCGTTTCCGATAGATGGCGTTGGTCGTTAAGACAAATGTGATAAGTAAATTGGGATGATCGAAAGATCTGTACTATAGCTCAGTGGCTTAGAGCACTTCCCCGGATTGGAAAAGACGCGAGTTCGATTCCCGCTAGTACAAAAAATATCTTTTTCGTTATTCACAAATAATTTGTACTTTAAAAAGTGGCGGAGCATGTCAAATGCTAAAAAATATAGATGTAAAAAAAATTATTTGTGTGCATTTGTTCACAATTTATTATTACTTGGTGAAGAAAACATCGGGAGGAAACCTGGGTGCCTGAGAGATTACTACGACGGTTTATGAAGTCTGCAACCCCGCATTGGGCCATCGTGGAGGACTATGGCCTAATTCCTCTCACCCTAAGAAAAGACCCGTGCCCAATAGTAGGACAAAAAATGTGTTGAAAAAAAAACTTTCAATTATTGTATTCCTTGCAATGATAAGTACTATGTGCTTTCTGTCTTTAGTCACCTTGTCCGTGGACCAATCAATTAAAATATATTATATTCTAGCTTTTTCCTTCGACTTTATTTACCTCAGAATGAGGTCCAGAGAGAAATAAAACATGTGCGTCAATGATTAGAAAAAAAATAATAGCACAAAAGATGGCTAGTCTTCCCTTATACCACCTGTGTTGGAAGTAATAAAAATGTTTCGGTATATGTGCATTATAAGATAGCTATATAATCATAAAGTTCGGTATTTGATAGAATATTTAACATCGATATCACCCTAGAATGATACGTGAGGCTATTGAAATTAAGAAACATCCCAATTTCAATAGAGAAGACGGCTGGGTCTTACCATCAAGCTGGAATCCTGTGATAGGCCTCACCAAACAGAATACAAGAAGGCACACCACAAGATTGCAAGACACAGTTAGCGCTTATTGTGTAGATAAAACCCACAGCAGTGATTAGTCTTTGCCTTTTTAAAAAAAATTAAAAATTTAAACTTTATTAGCTCTCAGTAATTCCGTACAAAATTTAATAATCCATAACAGTTGGTGCCTACTGAGTTTTCAGGCCGGATCTTTCTCAGTCAGGCCGCGTTCCGATCCGGTGGTAGCTTCTTAGTCTTAGCTTTTGGCAAAATCAATATATTTAATAACTAGCTAACCCGGCAAACGTTGTTTTGGCATATAAATTATTATTTCTAGGTAATTTCTAGTGTAGACAAAAGTAACTGACTCTTTGTAAGTGTGTAAGGATGTGGTATATGCGTAAAATAGGCATGGAGCGCTGTGGACGATAAGAGAATATAAAAATAACAAACGCCAAACATTATTATTTTTAAGTTATTGTAGGTTATTTCTTAAAATTACATATCACTAATTAATTATGACAGTAACACTAACAAACAATATCAGTCTCTTAATGCTATAGCGTGAACAATATTTTTTGTTAGCCCATCTTTAGCTAACATAGCGGTCACCCGCGGCTCCGCCCGCGTGGATGTCGGTTACCGCTGTAAAAAGCCTCCCCAGGAAAGACAAGACACCAACACTAACATCGACGACGCAGTCATTATCCGCAGGCTGGATAGATTGTCTTTATGAGGATGTTAAAGTTGTTAATGATGAAAATATTTAAATGTAATTAATACTAAATTTTCATTTCTGCCGGCAGTCCCGGAGTGAAACCCGTTGTTTTAGGATAGATAACTAAAGCGATTATTGTAGAGCTTCTCTATAAACAACATTTGACGTTAAATTATTTTCAGGTAACAAAATATACTGATGGTCGAGAGCCCCGACCCGTGATAGGGCAACGTAAAGTTGCCCATGCGTAAAACATTCTTTTCGTAAATCAATTCCTACTAATTTGAATGTTTGGCCCTGGGATTTATTTATCGTTAGTGCGAAAGAAATTTTTACTGGAAATTGGAGCCTTTTGAAGGGTATAGGCAAATCAGTAGGAATCATGGGTATTCTTGGTATATGAGCTAATTCACCAGCTGCAGGGCCGGTGATAATCTTCGCTACTATTAAATTATCTTTTAGCTCCTTTATAAGAAGTCTCGTGCCATTACACATGTTGGGGGAGCTTAAATTTCTGAGAAGCATTATCGCCGTGCCAACTTTTAACGACAGTTCATGAGGTGGTAGCCCAGCGGGGTTCAGAGCATTTAAAAATTCCTGGGGGTAGTGCACTGCGTCCTCGATGTTAGTGACGGTGTCTATGGATTTATAGCACTTCTGCGTAATTAAATTGTTTATTTCGTTGACTGTTTCATTCCTGGGAGAAACTCTACAACACAGCCAACGAAAATCGTTTTGATGTAAGTTTTCGAAGTCAGAATATATAACATCTATCAGACTATCTAAATTATTGACTATTTGGCCTAGAGACTCATCCAAAGTAACTGCATAATCGGTGCCCAAATTTAAAGATGTAAAAATTCCTTCTCCAAGTTTCAGCAGCTGTTGTGGAAAATTGCTATGCGTATTTCCATGTAGATGAGCTCTCATATTGGTGCACAAATTCAAATGTTGAACAGATGTCCAAAGTTGAGACGATTTTAAACATGCTTTCATAATATCTGCTCTCGTACCTCTGTTGACGACTGGAAGCGTTTGTCGGAAATCTCCAGCAAATACAAAAGTGATACCACCCATGACATTAGCAGAGCTTCGGAGGTCTTTTACAGTACGGTCTACGGCCTCCACATGAGCTCTATGACTCATGGTGCATTCATCCCATATTACCAACGACGCGTCTTGCAGTAACTTACCAAGAGGCCCATTTTTCCGAATAGAGCACGTAGACCGTTGATCTAAAGATACGGATAGCGGGCGTTTAAACGTAGAGTGAGCAGTTTTTCCTTCATTCAAGAGAGTTGCAGCAATTCCTGACGAAGCAACTGCAATCGCTATCTTCCCTGATTGCCGTATCTTAGCAAGTATCAAATTTGCGAGAAAAGTCTTTCCGGTGCCTCCTGGCGTCCAAAAAATAATCTCCCCATGTTATTGTTCACGCTATCCACAATAGTCTCATAAGCATGTCTTTGATCTGGTACTAATTTTGGCATATTGTCATTTACAAACGCTGTTAAATCATTTCTGTTATACTGTTGTACCATTGTGTCAATAGTATTATTCTGGGTACGAACGGCAGAAAGTAATCCAAAATCACTTAAATTTTTGTCGTTTAATTCTAGTAGTTTGTTTTCTATTTCAATTAATCCTTCATTATAAATGACTTCAGTGAAGGGTAAAGTGTTATCTTGATTTTGTTGTCTGATACGATGTCTAATATCTTCACAGAACTGATCTTTGAAAGTATCCCATAACTTCAATGGTTCCGATGGTTGACAAAATAAAAGTATGACTACGAACAAATCCCTTAGTTTTTTTGGACAATGTGATAACGAAGCTTTGCTTAAAGTGTTACCCCAATGGTCATCGTTTTCAAGTAAACCTCGGTCACGACAAGCTGCTTGATACGTCTCTTTGACAATACCGTTTACAGTTTTAAGGTATGCAAATGAGGTCGGACCATGTACGTGGTGCAGTAGAATCCTAAGATAAAAACACTCTGATTGTGATGGATGTATCCAGTAGACTCTACCTAAAGTGGCATCTTTTTTTATCTCCGGATGTCCAACTACATCTTCACCACGCCTCCTTCTAGTGAATTTATTATTTGCCCATGTATAGTATTGCGGGACTTCATGATACAGAAGAGTTTTCACGAATTCATCTTCATTACAGAGAGCAAAAAATGCCAGTAATGTGGTATTGTGTGGGTTTTGGACAACTTGATGATCTGTCCCTGGTGTAAAATACACCCTTTGACCGTTCTCTAGATGAACGGCCAAATGCACTACAGAAGGATGCCGGTCGTGAATGGGAAATTCAAATAATCGCCAGACAGCTTCAGATGTGCTTATGTACCTGCCATTTAAATAGTTTTCGACCTCATCGTGTGGGTTTCTAAGGCTAAAAGTTGCCTGATCTGAACCTTTATTTATATACTTACATCCATCCCTCCATTCATCAGCCTTTCAACGTCCACTGTTGGACATAGGCCTCCCCAAATTGGGTATAGTGCCGTAATCGCCACGCTTGGCAGGCGGGTTGGCGATCGCAGTGGCTGTTGTTAATACCTTACTCGAGGAAGTGCTGCTGCCCACTCCCCCCAGGATTTCCTCAGTCGGCTCTTACGATTCCCATGGGTGGAGAGGGGTGGGACAATTCTAAAGCCGGCCCCACACGGCCTATATACTTACATATATATTTAATGGCTTGGATAGAGTGGCAATACTCCACGTTTATATGAGCGTTAAAAGTCTTACATAGTAGCGGGGAGTATGGAACAATCTACCTATTATCTAGTGCTCCGACCGCCATTTCCTGTATCGCGCCTACGATAAACTGGATACCCATCCTCTCCGGTCTGGGTATCGTTCATAAAACGGCGAGGGTATTTTTTTTTTGTACAGACACCGTTCTTCATGCATGGTGCAGCTAAATTATGTTCTCCGCAGGGTCCATGCACCATATTTTTAGTTATAATGTCGTGTAGTACCGGATCAATTTCTTGATCGGGTAGCTTCGCAACTATGACACTGTCGATCTCATCTGGTTGTATTTTAGTTTCTAGCCAGAACAGCAAATGACAATGAGGTAAACCGCGCTTTTGCCACTCCATACTTGCCATATAACATTTTACTTTACCGAATATCTGTTCTTTGACAAATAATTTAATGAATTTCTTCATATTTAAATGAAATTCACGTGAAATTATGTCATGACGGTCGAAAGACCGTTGTCCTGGTAGCAGCTCCGCCTTAATTTCAGTCCATTCGGGGTTACATGTAAAAGTGACAAATAAGTCAGGTGCGTCATTGCGTCCTGCGTTTTCTCGTGCATGAAACGCGGAGAACCCGTAAATGACGATGTCAATATGACATGTTGACCGATATTGGATGGATCAACATTTGCGTCATGATTTAAGGCATCTCTGAGATGACTGTAGTCATCAGCCCTCAGTCTTTGTTGATTCCGAGAAATATAGTTTAATCTTTCCGATATCATTTTCGCCATCATGTCAACACAATATTGACTAAATAAGTCTCTGTAATAATTTAACGGATTAAAAGAGTTAGCTCTAAACATTAATCTAAATGCATAAAATTGCATACACGAAACAGTTTTATTACGCGCAGAACCCTGCTGAGGGATAGTCAAATAATAACCGTCTTCTCCTGTCACAAACATTATAGGATACTGTAGTGGATCATAGGACCGATGTAGCTCAGAAACTCTTTTGAGCTGTCCGTCTCTACCGTGTAAGACTATATCCCTGGGACCTTTGTCTTCATCGACCAAAAGAACGGCTACCTCGTTTACAGTAGGAGCATTATGTCTGCCTCTGTGTGGTGTCTGTGGAGTGCGATCTGAATGAATAATTAACTTTAAATTATCTGAGGAGTTGAGTTCTAAGTTTTGTTTAAAACTTCGTATATACACGTTATGATTATTCAGAGCGGTCTGTAATTCGCGAATTATTTTTAAGGTTGGTGCGATGCTTTATCGCAACGATAACTGGTCTGCATCCGAAATAAAATATATTTGCAAGAACTGTGGGTTTTGGCCTGATGGTGGTAAAAGGCTACCAATGAGATGATACACCTGTCCTTCAATTTTAAAAGTGTGCATAAAATTACCTTCCCTGATTTCTTTTGCGCCAAAAGAAGTCATTTGAAAAAAACTATTGTATTTACGTATATTTGTTAAAAAAATGACCAGATAATGGATGGTTATTAGTTAAAAGATTTTTTATTGGTTGTGGCGGCTCCTGAAGGTTAGGAAGACAAACTTTACCTAAAGCACAGCACATACCATTAGGTTCGTCCGCCCATTTCTTGGCAGAGCAGTTAGAGCAGATCTTATTCATGACTCCGATTTGGACGGACGCTTGCTGTGCATAATCAACCTGCGGATCATATCTGAAAGCCAGTCTGTTGCTGCTAGCTAAAATTCGATTGCGAACTCTATTTGTGGACAACTGCTGTATATCTGCCTGAGCTCTAAGTCGCTGCAAACGCTCGACACTTGACTCTCTTTCGCGCAACTGAGAGGTCCTTATATTTTGTTCATAAAGACTTTGGGAACGCTCCAGCCTCGACTCTCGTGCACGTAACTCAGAGGTTCTCAGATTTTGTTGTGCAAGGCGTTGCGAACGTTCAACACTCGACTCTCGTGCGCGTACCTGAGAGTTTCTCTGATTTTGTTCAGCAAGGTGTTGTGAACGTTCAGGTGAAGATTCTCCCATACGACGTATTCTTGCTGCCCGTGTTTGAGAACTATGTTTAGAAAGTTAAGACCTGGCTCTCTTAGGCATTTTCAAATGTTTAAGAAAATGCTAATAGCGTGTAATATTCTAGCTCTGAAAAGAACTGTTGTTTAGCCCTGAAAAGAACTGTTGTTTACCCCTGAAAAGAACTGTTGGTTAGCCCTGAAAAGAACTGTTGGTTACCCCTGAAAAAACTGTTGGTTAGCCTTGAAAAGAACTGTTGATTAGCTCTGAGAAGAACTGTTGCTTAGCTCGGAGAAGAACTTTTGCGTAGGTGTAGTTTTAAGAAATAAATCTAAAAAAAATTGCACGAAAATTATTAGACTTCGGGCACGATCGCTGCGTAGGGAGCCGACCTCGCGTCTGAGCCGCACGGGTACCTTACTCATAGATCTAAACTCCCCTCCCGCATGCGCACCCCCGCCTTGGTGACGCTCACTTCGCAACGGGCCGTGCAGCAGAAATCGTAATATTTAAATTTCGCGATAACTTCAAAACGAAATGTCCAATTTTAATCATTCAAAGACCAAATATTATCTAAATAAACTTTACTTAATGATGAAATAATTTATTTTGATAAGGATTAATAGCACGAGTAAAATAAATGCGTTTAAATGTAGTCCAAAAGAAATTCAAGATTTTTAAATAAAAAAATTGTTGTTGGGCCTCACTCGACATAGATAGTGGACTTTTTGTAGATATTTATAAGATCTACAATTAATTAAAACATTTTATGGTTCTATCTATTGTAGTTTAGGCAGCGTACGCAAAATAAGTAACTTTTCTGGTTGGTTTTTTACACCTTGTGTCCGAAAAAACCCAAATATCTTACGCAACCCTAATTTTTTCCAAAATAAAATTTAGCCTATGTTACTTGTAGATAATGTAGCTTTCAAATGGTGAAAGAATTTTCAAAAACGGTCCAGTAGTTTTTGAGCCTATTCATTACAACCAAACAAACAAAGTTTTCCTCTTTATAATATTAGTGTAGATATAAACTAATAACCAAGATTGTCTTCTTACTGGTAGTAATTGGTAGTTTGTGGTAGAATTTTTGAGCACTAAATAAAAACAAAAATTTTACAATTTAAAGAGGAGTATTATACTCATTTTAATATACTAACTTAAAGTCTCATACATTGTACGCATAAAAATTTTAAGTAGATATTTTCACTGTTTCTAAATGAATATTAGGTGGGTTAAAATAAATAAACCAAAAATTTTAAAAATTTTGAATTTTTCGTTGAAATAACATATCAGCCTTGGACGTCTATCATCTAAGTCCACCCGTGATCATGAATGCTGTAAAGTATTCGAAACGTCGGGATAGTAGTAAAATCAAGTAAACGCGATAGATTCCGTAAACGTAGTTTTATTTCAAAATGTGTAACATTCGCGTAAATATCAGAAAGTATTATATTTAATAAAAATTAAAAACAGCCGGCTAGTCATATTATTTACTATGAAAAGTATTTTATGTGTTAATACAGGCTAGAAACTATTTGTGTGCTAAATGTCATCCAAATTTGTTTAGCGGGCTTTGCATGATGAAGTTGTCAACCACGTAGTTTATAAAAAGAACCCTTTCTTGATTATAATTAAAATAAATATTATAACTATACCTACAAGTAGTATTCAAGTAAACAAATTACATGGATATAGTTTATTTCATCTTTTTACACGCTATATAAGCATAAATTATGTTGTATTTAAGCGCATTCCACCTCCTCAAAACACCTATCTTATTGCCCTGTTATTGTAAATGGTGGTGACATTGAATTGAAAACAACAATGAAGCAATTTGTTTCACAGATTACATCAGCCGCTTCCCGTCTTGTAGAAAAAAATATTTTTAAATTTTATTTTTACTCGTTCCCTAGATGGTTAACAGTTTCTGGCGTCGTTATAGATACTCTTACTTTAGCAATATTTTTCAAGACATAAAAAGTAAAATTTCAATTTTAAGTAGGTTAAGCGGTTTGAGGTTTCTATACCTACAAAACTTATTCTCTTATTATTTGTTATACTTAGTAATATTCCATCCATGAGCCTATCATCGTCCACTGCTGGACATAGGCCTCCCCAAGAGAACGCCACAACGAGCGGTCCCGTCATGGGGGGCCTTCCCAAGAATGGGGATAGTGCCGTAATCACCACGCTTGGCAGGCGGGTTGGCGATCGCAGTGGATGTTGTTAATACTCGAGGGAGTGCTGCTGCCCACTCCCCTGGTATTCCCTTAGTAGGCTCTTACGAATCCCGTGGGTAAAGAGGGGTGGGACAATTCTAAAGCCGGCCCCACACCACAATATTATAAATTCATATTTGTAATATACTCGTATATATAGCTTAAGTATGTCCTTTTATTATCTAAATCCATATCATTTAAACTTCGAAATATCTTTTAATGGTAAATTATTACTGAATGCAAAAGAATATATAAAAATTGTTGCGGTTATCTATATAAACGATACTGAACTACAGTTAAGTCATTGTAAGTAGGTATATAATAATTGTGTGTTAACCATATTTCATATTAATTATTACTAATATAATAGTATATAGAGAAAGTTCTATAATCATTGTAATAATAATCTATATAGAGCACTTAATAGCTCATAAATAATATTTTTTTCTATCAATCTATTCTAACTATTACAAACCTGCTACATAATACGTCTGTATATTTAAGAAATTTAACAAAAATGACTGCATTAATCTATTTAAGAGCCTCTGTTTGTTTGATTCCACATCACGCAAAACCGAATAAACGGATTTTGATGAAGCCTTTTTTGTTTGATAGCGATGGTACCTATACATTTTTATCGCATAATATATTATACCGGGCACCAGAAATATAACCTTAAAACTAACTTTTGCCTGGCGGAGCCGCGGATACATGCTAATTGTTTTACAAAAAAATATTTGATACTATTTAGGAAAGTTATTAAACTCGATCAAATTGCTTCCAAAACTAGTTAATTGGAATTTAAACTAGATATCCCATCAGCTAGTAATGAAATAAAATACGATAGTAACAATACATTTATTTCCTTTTAAGTGATACAATCTTGTATTGCTTGCTTGTCTCAAATACAGGTCATTAACTATTTATATTCTTAAGTGCGATAGTTTTATGTAATAGGTATTTATAATATTTATAAACTGACACTATTGCATATCTCATTAAAATCACAAATCAGACTTACCCTTCATATCAAGATGTGAACATACAAGTTTTACTTATTGACATCGTGTACTCGTTAAATATTTACATATCAGATAGTATAAGGTAAATAAATTTAATATTATTAAGCTCGGAATTTATTGAAACAAATAAGATCATTATTAAGTAGGGTCAAGTAAGGCAGGGTCCATCCACTTAGCAAATACTAGCTTGGGATCTATTTCCTATTTTAGGATTATTTATTCTAAGCAAATCAGCAATTTCAAAGAATAATAGATAAGCGTGAAACTATGGTTGCTCGCCTTAGTATCGTGTCTATCCTTTCTTTAATATCTATCATTGCTATCCACCTTCTATACCTTTCCTTGGAGATGATGACGCGCGAGTGATGCCTCTGGTGTTGCTAGCGTCTATAGGCCACGGTAACTGTTCACAATGAGGTGGTCCGTATGCTTGTTTACCCCCCAAATAGTATAAATATATATATATATTAAGGTAAATGCTCAAATATCTAATAGGCAGATACTTGATTCTACCTGCAATTTCTTATTCGTGGATTTCGGAATATAAATACGCCAATTCACGGCACACAAATCTCTTCCCGAAAAATTCTATCACACAGAAACCATCTACTTTTCCGGGATTAAACCCCTGTGTCCTTTTATAGATTCTAGACTACCTATATCTAATACATTTCGTTGAGTAATTACTGACTTTAAGGCTTAACAAACTGTAGTATTTGATGCTGCCTACAGACTGTCAAGTGTTCTTTAATGATTAAAAGGGCACTTGTAAATAACACACATGAAATTAATTAATTCGTTGTTTATTATGGATTACCCTTTTGTCGACATATCTTTTTACCCCCCAACCTAATAAAAATTAAATTACAAGAAAAAGAAACTATTTAGACATTACATACTAGTTACAAAATATTTAATTACTAACAGAAATTAGTTTTACCTGTTACTACACTACTACTAGTTACAGACAATGAACCATTACTAATGAATTAGTAAAGTACTCATAGATACAAAACAAAATACTTCCCAAATTACACTTATGAATTTGATTTACATGGCGTTTTACAGACCTTCCCTCTACCTTAATTAAATAAGTTACACCTGACATCAGACACTGCTCTACTTCTCCTATGACCCATTTTCTTTTTCTATCCCTAAAATCCCGGACCATTACCTTCTCCCCCTCAGAAAATTCTATACATATTTCTCCCTTAGTGTATTTTACTAACTGTTCATTATTTATTTGGAGCCTGGTTGCAATTGATTGGGGTCGCAATAATGAAAATCTTGTTCTTAATTCTCTTTGATACATTCATTTTGCAGGGCTGACACCAGCCCTTCCAATCCCTTGCGTACCGAGCTCGGCACGCTCAAGATGGCCGCCGCTATTTCACGCCATTCTCCTCGCTCCCAGCGTGCCGAGCTCGGCACGCAAAACCCATATTTTATTTTATTTTTCATATTTTTGAGTAACTGTCAACTATAACTAAGAACATTTTACCAATTTCCCGCCTAAACAAAAAAAAAAAAAAAAGGGGGGCCATGGTGTTAACATATTTTTTTCCGGAGCATTTCTATTTTCTAAACATAATTTACAAGAGTTTGATATATCTGATATGTCCTTGTCGATCGATGGCCACCAGAAATATGATCTTGCTATTTGTTTCATTCTATTGATTCCAAAATGACTCACATGTAACTCATTCATTACTAAATTTTGTAACCTTTTGGGAATTATAATTCTAGTTCCCCAAAGCAAACAACCCTGATCTATGCTTAATTCATCTCTCCCGTGCCCATATGATTTTAATGTTTCATCTAATTTATCTGGCCATCCATCGACACAATATCTCATAACAGTTGACATTATGACACATTTTTTTGTTTCAATTGCTACAGTTTTCCAACTAACCTTTTCAAAATTTGACAATGACAAAAAATTAATCATACTTAATTCACTATAATCTAATAATGGATGACTGAAATTGTTTTTATCCTCAATAGGATTCCGTGACAAGAAGTCAGCTGGATTTTTTTCTGTAGTTATATGGCGAATAGTATAGTTAAATCCAGATAAAAAAATTGCCCAGTGTTGTAACCTCTTACAAGCCATTTTTGGTATTCCCTTTTTTGAACCAAAAATACTAACTAATGCTGAATTGTCTGTTTCAAGTTGAAATGTTCTTCCAAATAAATATTCATAAAATTTTGTTACTCCAAAAATAATTGCAAACGCCTCTTTCTCAATTGTTGGATATTTTACCTGCGTGGTTGATAACTTTTTGCTAGCATATGCTACTGGTTTAACTATACTATCCTGAGCTTTTACTGATAAAACAGCAGCAACTCCATACTCAGATGCATCACAGCTTAAAATAATAGGTAATTCATTACTATAATGTGCTAATGTACTAGTTTTTGACAAAGCTTCTTTAATTTTTGTAAGTGAAGCCTCACATTCAGTGTTCCAAACTAAATAATCTTTTTTTAGACATTCATATAAGGGACGCAAAGTTGTAGCCATATTTTTAAGAAATCTATTGTAGTAATTAATTTTACCCAAAAATGAGCGTAACATTTTCAGATTTTGAGGCCGAGTTGCTTTTATCAGTGGTTCAATATTTTCTTTGATCACACTAATACCTCCACTAGATACATGATAGCCAAAAACTGACAAACCTAGTACAAAAAATTTACATTTGGATATTTTTAATTTCAATTCTGGCTCACTGTAACGTTGCAACACTGATCTTAATCTTGATTTGGTGTCCTCTAGTGTTTTTCCTGTGACAAAAACGTTATCTATGTATACTTTTACACCTTCTATACCTGCTAAAAGTTGAACAATTAATCACTGAAAAGACCCTGGCTCTGTGCTAACTCCATAGGGCAAATATAAATATTTGTAAATTCCCTTTTCTGTGACTATTGTTGTAAATTTTTGAGACTTATCATCTAATGGTGCCTGTAAATAGGCCTCTTTTAAATCTAATTCACAAAAGAATTTATTTCCTTCAAAACTGGCTTATATTTGATTGATTGTGTGGCAGTGGGAAACGGTCAATTTCTAAATTAGGGTTCAAGGTAGTTTTGTAGTCTCCACACAACCTTACAGAGCCATCACTTTTAATTACTGGGACAACCGGTGTTCCCCATTGACTAAATTCAATAGGTGCAATTTGTCCATTTTCCAATAATCTATTTATCTCCGATTCAACTTTAGACTTAAGTGCAAAAGGTACACTTCTAGCAGGTAAGAATTTTGGTTTTGAATTTGGTTTTAATTTCGAAGTTATCTGTGCTTTATTAAAATTTCCCCAGCCAGCTAACGTTTTCACATTCATACCTTTACATGCCCTGAAAATATGTCCCTGTTTTCCACATTCGCTGCAAAACTTGTTTCTAAAGGACTGACTTTCTAAGGAACTGATCACGGATATGTCCAATTTTTCCACAACAGTAACATTTATTTCCAGAGTTACGACCTGAACTTTGTCGTTGGTTTTTATTCCATACAGGTTTTCCATGTTTTTTTATGGGTTGTGCTTGTACTGTAAACATTTCCATAGCATCGGTAGCTTTTCCCTTGTGTGCCAATTTGAATGCCATTTCCGCAGTCTCCGCTAAAGCTGCCAACTCACTCAATGACTTATCTGCCATTTACAGTAAGTCATAGCAGATTGTCTCACTATATACCCCATTCAATAACCTTTCTTTTAGCTGTTCATCCACATCTCTAAATTGGCAATCTTTAGTCATCTTCCTCAGTGATAATAGATATTCCTTAATGCATTCATTTTCTGCCTGTTTCCTGTCTTTAAATTTTGCTCTATACATGGCCAAATTAGTTTTCGGGTGATAATACTCTTCCAATTTTTGGCATAATTCTCTGTATGATAATTTCAGCGGTGACGTTGGTGTACATAACCCAAGCGGTAGTACTTAATTTTGTCAACAATACGGGAACCTTTTTCTCCTGCATAATCTCATGTAATACATACATATAACAATCTAGTTGGTCTACATAACTACGCCAATTTCCTCCATTAAAATTTTCCAAACTTGATAGCAAGTTCGTATGATGTTCCGACATGGTGGAGGTAGTTTGTTTTCCTAAACTCTTTATGTGATTGCGCGCCAATTTGCGAACTTCATCCACTGTCAAGTTTGCGCTTACCAATAATTGTAGTTCTGCCGCTAAATCCAATAATAACTCCTTCGGTAAGTCTTGTATCCAACCGGTTTTTCCACTTTTAACTTTGGCTTTCAATTGCTCCATAACCTCCATTTTATACATACATTGTCATGTTTGACACTTTGACCACAAACTTTCACGTAGATTCGTGGTTTCTTGTCGCCAATGTAGTATTTGATGCTGCCTACAGACTGTCAGAAACAGAAGTGCTTTCACAATTATTATACTAATCCTAGCCTTTGCCCACGTCTCCGCCGCAGAAAAAGACAAATTTTTACGTCATATGTCAGGTTTTCGATATAGCTGCATATAAAACCTAGGTATACCAAAACTATCAAACAAAGAAAGTTTAATTAAAATCCGTTTAATAGTTTTTGCGTGACATGTGATCAAACAAACAGATAAACAGACAATGATTCTAAAAATAAACCTCGGCAAGCATCTCCGCCTCCAAGTCCCATGGGGGATTCAGGCCAACGCGCAGGCCGCCTCCGTCGACACTGTGCGGTATCCACATATGACCCTGGACGCGACGACTCTCTCCGGCCTCCACAGAAGAGCCCTGTTCAGTGCGTCCAGGGACTCCACCCACACGGGTGCGCCGTACAGCGCCATCGACCGGACCACCCCCGCGTATAGCCGTCGGCACGCATTGTTGGGTCCGCCCATATTCGGCATGAGCCGTGCTAGGGCGGACGCCGCACCGACGAGCCTCGGGGACAGTTTGACAGAAGTGCTCGCTAAAGCGCCACCGCCCGTCCAGCACCAGGCCCAGATACTTAATCTGGGCCTGCACCCCAATTTGGACCCCATCCACAGTGATTGACGCGCCAGCAGGAGGCCGACGTCGGGGCCCATGGAAAAAACAGGGCCTCCGACTTGTCCAGGGCCACCCTAAGCCCCAGGCCCCGACGTCGGCCACCTGCTGGCCCTAACCACATGTCCCTAAGGTGGCCAGAAACGCCGCTTCCTCGAAGTTTCCAACCCGGGCCACGACTAGCGTGTCATCCACATAGCAGATGACCGCAAGCCCGGGAGGGAGCCGGCAGCGTAGCACCCAGTTGTAACCGATGTCCCACAGGAGCGGCTCTAGAACCGAACTCTGTGGGACACCGCAAGACATGGGTCTCCTCACAACGTCCCCTATGCGGCTCTCATAGAGAACGCTGCGGCCTTCAAAACAGTCTGCTACTAGCCACCTCAGGTATGCAGGCACCCCGTGATACTGGAGTGCCTCCCCGATGCAGCTGAATGGCAGACTTTTGAATGCGTTGGCGATGTCAAGCGACACCGCCAACAGCTCGAAAACCGAATTGGGCGTCCGACAAGTCGGGTCCGACGTCGCGCAGGTGCTGGACGATGCGAGCGAGGATTCTCTCCAGCAGCTTACCCGCCTCATCCAGCAGCACGATGGGCCTGAAGGCCCTGACCGAATCCAGCGTTCGCCCCGGCTTCGGTAGGAGTACCAGCCGTCATTATTCTATATTCTGACGAGATGATAATTAGAACGATGAACAAGGTCATCACAAGGTTGATTCTAAAAGATATTATTAATATAAAATTGTGAGTTCATCATGATGTTGTATAAAATTTAGTTCACCTAGATAATACTTGCCTCATCTTTGCTGGGTATTTGACCTCATGAAGGAACATCTGCCATCTGGCCTAAATAGATACCCATTTAGCGCAAATATGGTCGTTGTGACCTTTGAAATGAAGCTGTAGTTATACCATATTAGTGTTGTTTTTTTAAATTGTATTATGGTACCATTATTTAATTAACTCAGATAACTTTGTTAGTAAACGCTCTAAAAGGATCGATACGCATACATTCCTTTAAATGTATAATTGCTATATTATACCAGATTTTTTAATAGGAAGTACACTTCATAGATTATGCATAAAACTTTTGATCTAGAGATTGCCATGAATTGAACTATATTTATCTGTATAAATAAATAATATTGAAGTGTATGTTTGTATGTTTATAACGAGTAGTAAACAATAAAAATATTATAGTGGTATCTTGTTGTTTTATGTATACCTATGTAATATCTGTCTTGTCCCTATTAAATGATATTGGAGAGCGTCGTATGAACGTTGTGTCGGTGATGAACTCCAGATTAATGTTTCTTCTTCGAATCACAACTTCTGGAGTCGCTGAGTGGTTGTCAACCATGATTTATAGATATTAGATAATGTTGACGTGTCTGTTTGTAATGTCTAAATAACAAATAGTAAACAATAAAAAAATATTACACATCACCTATTTAAAGTTCTTGTATGTCTGTCTATCCACCTCTCTGTTTATTCCAGCTAATCTCCGAAATGACTGGATATTTTGACGGGACTTTCTCTGGCAGATAGCTGATGTTATAAGGAGTAACTTAGTTACTTTTCGTAAAATAGGTAGCTGGGGTTCCGCACAAAAAAGAAAATAACCAGATTACTCATGGACGAAGTCGCGGGTAGTAGCTTAACAAAATTATTACTTACAATGTGAATTCCGAGAGATAGAGTAGAAACTATGAAATTTATAGAATCTCATTATTTCGCCGCACATTTGTACTGACCCGGACTTGCTTTAATCAAAAGCCGATAAATTTCTTGTAAATAAAACTTAAGCTCAATTTATAGGTACATGCAAACTCATTTAATTGTACGACGTTTGCACAACAACTAGGGCACTGTTGAGTTATCCCGATTGACATTGCGCTTCTGATGTTAAGTGGTGTAGAAAGCTGTTGACTTTAATCAACCCATTTTACTCGTAATATTCGTTTATACCTTGTTTATTGGATTTGATGTATTTTTATTAAAAACAATAATCATAATATGTACAAGCTAGTGTGTACAAAATAATATTTAGCCTAATATATACAATAACAATATTTACAAACATCTCATCCTAGTCATAGAAGAATTCCTCCGCGTCACTGTCATTGGCTAACGTGCACAGAAGGCTGGCAGCGTTGCCACCTTGTATGTCAATGCTTATTATTTGTGCAAAGAAAAGACCAGCCCTCTGGTCACGTGAAAAGTCACCCAGTTTTCTCGCTATTTCGTTATACAGGGAAAGTGAAAGAACCCTATGACCCAAGCGCCTCAACCCCAAATAACTCAAAAACATAATCTCCAATAAGATTATGATATTTGCGCTGTTTGAGTAGGTATATCTGCTGAAGCAGCAGCAGCACTGTGCACATACCATGGTACTTGGAAGATGCAATGGCGCTAGGGTGCTTACGCATGTGACGTCCCACACCAGAGACCTACCCAACTTCCAAGATAGAATAAATGACATACAATCTGGTCTCTTGTTGTCGTCACGTACCAAGCCGTTAGGTTCAAGCACACCTGGTACACCGGCGGCGACAAGAGCACAACGAATAATGTTATTGAGATGAGCGTGCCGCCGTACCTGCGCTCCTGCTGCATGGTAAGGTAAGGTAAGGTGTCCTAGGCTTTCGACCTCTTCTCCGCAAACCAAAGCGAATTGGTAATGAAGCTTTCGTCCCGGCTCAGTCATTCAAGGCCACATTGAACATTTTGCATATTGTATTATGTATAATTTTATCAATTTTAGCCTAGACTGAAATCTTTTTCCAAAATGGGAAAAACGGTATCTTAAGGTTAGGGTAAGGAGAGTAGCTATGATTTTGGGACTAAACAGCAATATCGAAAATACTATAGTAAAAGCTGAATCAATGTAGGTTGTTGATTTTGAACAATCAAACTAAAATTTCACAAAAATGTTGTATTTCCTTAACTATGAAAGATTAAAAACCTCATCGCAAACTTTGAGATCACCCATTGTCACAAGTCATCTAAAGTTGCCATATAAACGCCATCTAGACGTCACTGTATATACTAATGCAAAACAAAATACGACTTATTAGAAATTTATTGTAAAATTAATTCTGTGGCATTCACGGCAGTGCTTGTGTGAGTTTATGTTTTGAAGTTGTTTATATTGACATAAATATAAAATATGTCATCTTAATATCTCTTTTGAATATAATTTAAAACGCCATCTAGAGAAAACTTTATATACTAATGTAAAACAACAACGACTGGCTCCTGTTTCTAGATTTTGAAAGTGATTGTAAAATCAATGTTGTTCATAAATTCACGCATGCGCTTGCGCGGCTCTTGTTTTGGTTAATACAAGTAGTAGTACGCAAAGATGTTAGCAGATGGCGTTATTTAAAATAAATAGGCAAACTAGACATATTAAATATTTACGATTGCAAAACTTTTAATCGGGTTTTGAAACATTACTTTAATTTATATTGTTAATAATGGAGGTATAAACATAAGAAATGTACAAATCTGTGTACGTACTCTGAAATCATATCGTCTTATTACACGTTCATAAAATTACTATTGAGCAATGGTTTTTTATTGCTGTTAAGAAAGAAATTGAAGTATAAATACTATTATAAAGCCTATTCTATCTGTAGTCATAGTGAAATTTATGGAATTAGATATATGTGATAGAATAACCAAATAACCATGCAGCTCATACAAAACTGTCTAGCCGTCACAAGCACCTAAGGATGATGGTAGTAAGGATGATGGCATCCTAGATATTTTATTAAGACTCATATTTATTTATAACTGTGAAAATTCGCTACTAGACAATAGTACCGAAATTTGTAGATTTTAACATGAATGTTTCAGTTTTAAACCCACGTTGTGCAAAAGTTTGAAAAGCAACTGCTGATCATTAGGTCTCGGGTACAATCACCGGGTCAGGCAGTGCTATTGAGCTTTTTCGTAAAAAGAAAAATTCTCAGTAGCAGCCCGGAGTTTGGAAATGTGCCGGGTAGACTGGAATAGGCTTTCCCACCTATTACGTGACACTTAAGCATGGTTGGCGAACCGTGGGTGTATAATACAGAGGTATATTATAATAACCTACCCCTTCGGGGATACAGGCGTGATGCTGTTTTAACAGCAACGTTCCAATTTCAAACGCAAAATCCATAGTCCAGTCACGTAGACAGCAGACTTTACTAATTTAGTATAATCTTAGTCTCTAGGTAAGGTCTCTACGTCTGCTAGGTAGGTAGGTACATGAAGCGCGGTTGCTATTTGCCATCTGGTTGGCCGCACATCGTTCATCTGCCCCTTCAAAGGAACATAGGCTATGCTTTTATGGGCTTATCTGTTACTGGGTAGAGATAATCAATGGCGTACAGTGACTGGCTCTGGATTATATTTCTCTGACAAAATCTTATGATGATCAGTCGTGTACCTATAGAGCCTTTTATTTAAGGTTACCTAAAATGTACCTACCGCATACCCCGCAGCCCTGGGAGACAGCGGGGTAGTGTGGGGCTCTCACCCACTAAAATCCACCGTGCGCCCTCACCCGCCCGTATTCGGCGGACTACTGGTACCGCGTAAATTCACTTGAGCCTTACCTTTACTTATAGGAAACTTTACCTTTATTTTTGTTTAGACGGGAAAAAATGTACCTAACCGCACACCCCCTCATTTGGGGCAACGAACAGGGTAGTGTGGGGCCTTCACCCACTAAAAAAATCCGCCGTGTGCCGTCTCTCCGCCTGCGCTGACAGACCACTGGTACTGTGTTGGATTACTTCAGTGGTCCGCCGGAACCGCAGAGGAACACAGGCAATCCATCACCATATGGGTGGTATATATCCTGCAAGTCCAGTAACTAGTGAAAGCTTTTTCTTTAAACAAAACCCTACCATCAGAGCCCGTTTGTTTTAAGCCACTCTATAATTACCCTGTACAGTTTCTATTACATGTTCCATGGAAAATAATCATCATTATTCCTCTCCCTAACCTTATCCACAAGCTTGTTTGAGGTGCCTTCCGATCTATTCAGTTTTAGCTGATTTCACCAGGGGACATGGAGTGACGGTCTATTTGACCCATGGAAATTAATGTAATGACATCACACATTGGACAATTTTCAATGTGATCGTGTGTATACAAATGAAAAACATCTTTCTTTTAAATTCAATGTAGCATTACGCCTGTATTCCCCGAAGGCGTAGGCGGAGACACAGCTATGTTTAAGTCCCACGTAATAAGGGGCGAGCCTATTGCCGTCTACCGGGCACATTTCCGAACTCCAGGCTGCTATTAAGATTTTTTCTTTTTAAGAAAACAGCTCAATAATACTGCCCGCCCCAGGGATTGAACCCGAGACCTCATGATCAGCAGTCACACATTCTACCGCTGCACCACCCAGGCAGTTCTTTTAAATTCGTTTATTAAAATATGGTTGCTATTATTAGAAATTGGCATACAAATGAGCTAATTTAGATGAATCAGCAATGTCTAGTATTTCCTCGTCATCATTCAAGGTTTTTGGTCTACTCGTGTGAACTTACTGCTCAATAATCACGCCCTACTTTCGTTTCCATAGCGCTAAATACATAGTACGTAATGCTTCACAAAATACACTGCTTGCTTAAACTATGACTTGATTAGAACCTCTAAACTAGACTATATTTACCGAATTGGATGAAATTTACAGGCGAGCTTCAGATTAGCCCAGCGAGTGATTCTGTGATATTTTTTTTGTTTTTTTTTTTGGGTATACGTCAAAATTTTGCCATAAGTTAAGCTGCCCGTGTAAAGTCGGAGAGAGACAGTAATGTCTATTTAGATATATATTTTTAACATTTGACATGCTTAGCAACATACAGTAAACACAAAGTGAAAAATGTGAAATCGAAAATAACAGTCACGAGCAGGATTCGAACCTGCATCTCCTGGATACCGTCCAGATGCTTTGCCAATTCAGCCATCGTGACCCTTGCTCCTGACTGCTAATCTCGATAACACATTCATACTTAAATTGTCACGATGGCTGAATTGGCAAAGCATCTGGACGGTATCCAGGAGATGCAGGTTCAAATCCTGCTAGTGACTGTTATTTTAGATTTCACATTTTTCACTGCTAAAAAAAAAAAAAACAATTAAAGTTTAAAAATCTCTCGAGCATGCAAGTGTCTCACGGTATATTTTTTTATTTATTCATCAAGGATAATTTTTGATCAAATAATTATAAATTTATGTGTTAACAATACATCGTAATTATCATAATTATGATCTATTAAAGTCAAAGGTGCGTTGAGCCCAAACCGTTGAGATCAGACTCACCCTGGAATTTGCCGAAAGAACACTTTTAAGTAATCACTCTCAGTCTAGAACTCAATTCAATCGTTGTATTTTCTAAGAGACATTACTGTAAACACAAAGTGAAAAATGTGAAATCGAAAATAACAGTCACGAGCAGGATTCGAACCTGCATCTCCTGGATACCGTCCAGATGCTTTGCCAATTCAGCCATCGTGACCCTTGCTCCTGACTGCTAATCTCTATAACACATTCATACTTAACGTCTTTGGGTGACGCCTGCACCATCTGTCGGAAGTATTTTCATACATTATACCGACCAGGTAAACTTAATTTTACAATTAAGATTTTACCTGTCACGATGGCTAAATTGGCAAAGCATCTGGACGGTATCCAGGAGTTGCAGGTTCAAATTCTGCTCGTGACTGTTATTTTCGATTTCACATTTTTCACTTTGTGTTTACTGTATAGTGCTAAGCATGTCAAATGCTAAAAATATATATAAAAATATCTAAATATTAGTTTTTAGTGATAAAGCCTTGCTTGTCCCATCATGAATGGGCATGATCAATCAGGGAAGTACCAGTCTCACAGAAGATCGGTGTGAAACAATGGTAGGCACTTCTACTCTAATGCTTCTTATAGTAAATGAGACTCCCGGAGTCCCAAATCCCTTCATTATCCTGTCCTTCTTATCATTCCTAATCTCGGAGTTGGTAACATGAGAGTGTCGCTTCTGGTGTTGCTAACATCTATATCCTGCGGTAAACGCTTACCATGCACATGACCCATCACTAGGTGGGCCGTATATTGGTTTTTATAAAAAGACGGCTTTTGAATGTAGGTCTGTGTTGTGTCAGAATTTCTTTCCATTTAAATTTCCTATTAAATTTTCACAATAGAACCAGTAGCAACCAGCCAAACATTGAACTAATATTGTACTTATATCTATTTTAAAAATTATTAATGAATTTTTAGAAATACTAGCTATGACCGTATTTACAAATAAAGCGCAAACAGTTGTGCGGAGTACCTAAATATGTTAATAAATTGTCACTATAAATTTAAGAGACTGCAATGAAGCTAACCAATAAATGTAAAATCATTGCCAATAACGCAATTTAACTGCATGTAAGAATGCAAGATACATTAAAATAATTGTTTTCTACAGTAGCAATTTGTATACAAACAATTTAAAGAAATTTTGTCACAGTAGTTCTTTAACGTACGTTACACAATTTATTAATTAGTAATTACACAATGGCAAAGTTGCTTATCAAATCAATGAAATGTAGTGGTTTAATATAAATCCATTGATTAGGGATTAGAGTTAGTTTCTTGGCTTAATAGCCTCTAAATCTGCTGTGTGAAACCAGCTGATGTTCCTCCATAGTATTGTTATTAACGTTTACGATATATTAACAAAAGCGCTTAGAGGGATGCAAATAGTAAATCGGTACTCAGTCGGACCGCTGCGGTCCTTTTCAATATATAACAATAAGCAATAAGTAGCAATATAAGCGGATAGAGGTGTCAAGCAACATCGACCTGGAGTTTTTTCTTATATTTATGCCCTTGAAAATGACACTTCCACACATTTTGGTTAATTGTCCGTGTGGTCTATCCATCAACAAAGTTGATGAAAGCATCGTCCACTGCTGGACATAGGCCTCCCCAAAATGGGGATTTTACCATAATTGCCACGCTTGGCAGGCGGATTGGCGATCACAGTGGATGTTTTTAGTACGTAGGGGCACGCTGCTGCCCGGTTCCCCGGTAATCTCTTAGTCGGCTTTTACGACTCCCATAGAAAGAGACGGAGTGGAGCTATTTTTGGTGACGGCCCCACACTGCTATGTGTGCACAGCCATGTGAGTCACGGACTAAGAATGCAAGTGTCACCACCCCATTCCTTCCCACGGGTGTCGTTTGAGGCGACTAAGGGAAGTAAGCAATTATCATCCATTGCATGACTGGTGGTAGGGCTGGGTACCAAGTGGTCACTCACTTAGTATCGAGCCCGAGTGGGTTGGTACCACCATCTCCCATGTGACTGACCATGAAGCACATCGTTGTGTTTTGGCTGTAGCAGGAGATAGCCGTTTATTATTTCATTTCATATCTGTGAAATGAAATGGTGAGTAGCGGCTTGACAATACTCTTGGTATAGTTGAGTCCATGGGCGACGGTTACCATTTACCATCACATGAGCCGTGGCTCGTCTGCCACTACACGTAATAAAAAATAAAAAAAATACTCATTTCTTACAAGTCCTGTGCCCCCTTTGGTTTCCATTGATGGTGGGTGAAACACGAGATACGAAATCACCCAACCAAGTCAATCGAGCGACGCGCGATAATGCACAAAGAGTTTTGGTGCGGCCGAAGCCAAACCTTCCTATTATTAATTCCTTTTCTTGGAGATGGCGACGTGCGAGTTATGCATCTGGTATTGCTAGCGTCTATAGGCTTAGTCATGCTAAAAAAAAGCACGTTACAGCGTTGGTGATCCTGACTTGATCTCTCTCCGCTCGTGTTGGCATGCCATTTCATCGGACTATGAGAGTGAGGGAATAGAGAGTGCACTCATTCGTGCACCATAATATCTCTTGCGTACATGGCTAGTGTCTGTTGATACTGGCCGCCATGACCGAAATTACGGCCCTTTTTTTGTTTTTTGTTTAGGTGGGAAAAAATGTTCCTAACCGCACACCCCGTCGCTCGGGGCAACGAACAAGGTAGTGTGGGGCCTTCACCCACTAAAGAAACCCGCCGTGTGCCGTCTCTACGCCTGTGTTGACGGACCACTGGTACTGTGTGGAATACTTCAGTGGCCCGTCGAAATTACGGCCTGGAGATTTGTTATTTTATTGTTATATTATTACATAGATGGCGAACAAGCATACGGCCTGATGGTAAGCGGTCACCGTAGCCTATACACGGTGGAAACACCAGTGGCATCACTTGCGCGTCGCCATCTCCAAGGAAAGGGATAGGAAGTGAATAGGAATAATAATAAGGAGAGGATAGGGAGAGGGTTTGAGCCTCCAATGCTCTGACTCAATATACGAAACACTACGATACAAGTAACTACCATTGTAACAAGCTGAACTTATGTCAGAGGGTGGTGCTAATTCCCCGATCGAGCCGGCCCATACGTGCTGGGATAAGCAAGGCCACTAGAATATTATTATACAATTAAATTTTTAGCACCTGTCTTTTTTTTTTTATTCTTTGTTTAGGCGGGTAAAAATGTACCTAACCGCACACCCCGCAACGAACAGGATAGTGTGAAGTATTTTTTTACCTAATGAAGTGGTAAATAATTGAATTTTTTATTAACAGAAAAATACTAAATAGGTACTATACTTACTGATCAAGATGATGTCGCCAAAAATGATTGCTCGCTTAGTACAAAAAAAGATCTTATTCTTAAAACGAAAGATTAGTCACGATGAGCTTTAGCTAAGTACAGAACCTGAGCCTCGATTGATACAATGGATAATTATAGGCTCCATAGTCGACTCAATAGATTTCATGATGAAGTTTCGAAATTACAAACTGAATTACTGAGAAGATGCTCTAGCAAACGGTATTTGGTTTGTACTTGTAGTTTTTTTTTTTTTTTAACTCTTACGATATAATATTGAGTTCATATTACTATTTGCCGTGTGGGGCCAGCTTTAGAGTTGTCCCATCCCTCTCCACCCATGGGAGTCATAAGAGCCGATTGAAGGATTACCGGGGGAGTGGGCAGCAGCACTCCTTCGAGTATTAGCAACATCCACTGCGATAGCCAACCCGCCTGCCAAGCGTGGCGATTACGGCACTATCCCCATTCTTGGGGAGGCCTATGTCCAGCAAAGGACGTTAAAAGGCTGATGGATGGATGGATGGATTACTATTTGACACTAATTTCTACACTTATTTTTCTGTGTGGACCTCAGAGTTGAGTCTAGTTAGGTGTATGCCAAAAATAGCTATCCTACGAGTATCTAGTGCTTCACCTAGTAAACTACCAAAGGAGAAAGCCATTTTTCACCCTGTACGATAGTAGCATCGGGGCTATGATAATTATTAGTATTTTTATAATACAAATTGTATATTTCCATTTAACACGGACTAGCTCCATTTCATAATGAAGAAAAAATATTTCGAAGGGACTATTTGTAGGTACATCCGATGCGCTGCCATGTTTACCTGAAGTATAATCAGCAATCAATACAATCGTTCTTTATTTATTTTTTAAATCATTGTTAGGTTATTTTTAAATCTGAATTACACTTTTGGAATTTATTTAGACATTGTGTGTAAAATTAATATATCTAGACAAAAATCAGAAGTTTTGTTTTATTAAAAGCTTTTGGATCTCACAATTTGTTTAGTCAATAGATTTTGTTAATAGATGTCCCTGCTTTTATAAGACTTATTTTTATTATCAATATTAGTTTGTGAATAGATGTCTGCTTCTAGTAGACTTATTTTTATTATTAATATAAGACAAACTTAAAATGTCATTCTGAATTAAAATAATAAAGTAATCTAATCTTTATTGTATATAGAAAATGAATAGCTAAAAAAATTTTTTGAAACACGTAAAAAATTAATAGAGCTCCATCTAGCGTTGGAAATACGCAACTCTAGGATTATAATCCAACTGAATTGAAAACTATTACAAGAGATAGTGAAACACCAATCTACTATCATACGTAAACTGGACCATTTACATTCCAGCTTCATTGTTAATAAGACAGTATTTGTAATAGAATGATTTTCCAGCTAGTCCGCTATTAAATTATAATTCTATGGGAACTCAATATTATGTTTTAATACAACACATTATCTAGTTTTGAGGTTTTTTTAGGGAAAACTATGTATGGATGCAGAGCAATGTCTTTTCATCCAAACCCGATCATTTAACATGTAAGCATTCAAACATTTTATGTACTACGCAGATGGCGGAGTGTTTTTGGTTGTGAGTTCAATTCCCACACGGGACAACTCTTTATGTGATCCACAAATAGTTGTTCTGAGTCTGGGTATTTACCAGAACACAAAGTACAAATGTGGAATAGAAAACGATAACTACGAGGACCGAACCTGCATCTTCTGTATTACTGACGGGCCTCGTGGCGTAGTCTGTAGTGTAATCGACTTCCGTGCACGAGGTCGTGGGTTCGATTCGCACTCAGGACAATTATTTATGTGATGGACACAGATATTTGTACTGCATGTGGATGTTTTCTATCTATTATATGTATGTATTTACAAAAAAAAATTAGTATATGTATTATATCCGTAATCTGGTACCCATAGCACAAGCGTTAAGCTTAGTTTGGGACCAGACGACGTTGTGTAAAAATATCCGTGAATATTATTATTTTATATTATTATTATACTGTTCCATACAATCTGCCTGAAGTTACTAGAGTCACATCAAATCCTGTTTCACCAATTTGGGTGATGCCCGCGCCTTATGTCGGATGTAGTCAAACTCATATATCCATCCATCCATCAGCCTTTTAACGTCCACTGCTGGACATAGGCCTCCCCAAGAGAACGCCACAACGAGCGTTCCCGTCATGGGGGATCCCCACTTGGCAGGCGGGTTGGCGATCGCAGTTGATGTTGTTAATACTCGAGGGAGTGCTGCTGCCCACTCCGCCGGTATTCCCTCAGTCGGCTCTTACGACTCCCGTGGGTAGAGAGGGGTGGGACAATTCTAAAGCCGGCCCCACATGGCCCCACCAAACCGGCAAACTCATATATGGTTAAGTAATAAATACTAATCGTTTACTGTGTACACAGAAATTCCGAAACACATATTGGTAAAAAGCGAATTCGCAACACAATACAAACAACAAAATGCTGTTTCATTAATTAACTCCATATTACAAATTTTGATTTATGTTTCCATTTGATCATAGACATACTTGTAATGTATTTTGTTAACACATACGCTACCAGCTTGTTTCTACTTTTTTCAAGGTGGGAATAAATGTACCCAACTGCACACCCCGTTGTTCGGGGCAACGAATAGGGCAATGCTCTGTGGGGCTCTCAACCACTAAATAAATCCGCGTTGTGCCGTCTCTCCACCTATATTGGTGGGCCACTGGAACTATATCACATTACTTCAGTGGTCCACCGGTAGCTTGTTTCTACCTAGGATGCATTTGTATAACGAGTAAATCTGCATTGCTAAACAACTATATTATCTATTGGGTTTGAAATTAAAAAAAAAGGTGTGGCGGTAGACTGGGCTCCTGTTTTGAGAGGAGAACATACCTATGAGTGATAACTGTGATGGATTGATGTTGCATTTATTTGTTTTAATACTTGCTAACCTGTAATATTTTGAGAATGAAAAAGAAATTTTTTGAAAAAAGAATTATTTCCTCTTTAATTGTTCCGTGTGTTCACGAACTTATTGTTGCAGCATATACAAATGACTTTTAATTAAACAAAGTAACAATAAAAACGTACATTTCCGATATGACGGTGTTACTAAAGTAACAACAAAATCGTAAATTTCCGATATATGTTACTACAGTTGAACGATTGACGTTAATCATCAGTAATTGGAGCTCACTCGCGAGCTAATTTTAAACTGTTTTTTGGGATCACGTAATTAACAAAATCCTGCCTTAAATGTAAATCTAACAAAATACGCCGGAAATTATATATATATAGTTTTTGGGTAATGGTATTAAGTAGGGATAATTGCAGCAGTAGTCAATACGAATCATAATATGGACTCCAATTATGCACTGATAACACCATCAAAGATAATAAGAATAGAATAGAAAGGATATTGCGGAGAGGATAGGAAGAATACTAAGGAGAGGACACGAATGATAATAAGGAGGAAATAGGGGGGGATTTGGGCTGGGGCGCTCTCATTCACCGTATAAAACACCACGGTAGGATCACCTACCCTTGTTTCACGCTGATATTCTGTGAGAGGGTGGTACCTCCCCGATCGAGCCCCCTATTCATGCAGGGGCAAGGACCTTAAATAAGAAAAAAAAATACAGTATATAGCGTGGCTTGGCCAATAGTAGCGGACATATTGGCCAACTATATCATACTGGCCAGATAAGTACTAGGCTGTATAAGGGCTGCACATAAAAGCTAGGAGACTTTTTCTAGTTTAAATTGTTTGCGAGAACATCGCGTGCGCAGTTTAGCGTGTCGAAGTAATTTTTAAACAACGACATTGTAACGTTTCGAATGTTAGATCATTGGGCGTGAACAATTTTATTGTAAGTGAAGCTATAGGCAATTTTAATGCTCTCAATAAGCGATATAATCGCCATTCGTCAATTTGTCACGCTACTACTGTACGACACACATAAAAATAGTTTATTTGATAAGAATATTTACAACTTTAAAGGGCGAGGAATGTTCCATACATCGTGATATTGGTAAACGTTTTACGAGCGTTGGCAATTTGTACATTTTTACAATTTTCTACAAAATATAATTGAGTAATGCGTCGTTTACATTAGATAAAATTTTATACATCCGCAGGTCATGGCAGACCATAACAAAATGTTGTTATTTTAACAAAGCGTAGAGAAATAGTGACCATAATACCTAATGTTATATCCAAAATTATTATACTATTGTAAATCTAATTAGAAAAACTTAAATTTAATTGTTTGTCGACTGCGTTAAGCTATTGCGTATTTCAAAATTATTTGATTTTATAAATAGTGTAAATGAACATATTCTTAGAAACTGTTAGTTTCTGTCCGCAAGCTAATCCTTTCTTTTTAGTTTTTTTTTTGAGGTGGGAAAATATACCTAACCGCACACCCCATCGTTCGGGGCAACGAACAGGGTAGTGTGGGGCCCTCACCCACTAAATAAACCCGCCGTGTGCCATCTCTCCGCCTTTATTGGCGGGCCACTGGAACTATGTTACATTGCTTCAGTGGTGCCCGCGACGTCATCCTAGACTACAGAATCGGATTCTTGTGATATTATAAAAATATAAGAAACCCTTACTAATATTATTACTTACTAATGTGAAGTAAATGTGACTTTGTTTGTTACACTTTTACAGCGTAACTACCAAAACCAATCATCATGAATTGTTGCATACAAATAGTCTGAAACCAAAAATATGTATATGTTTATGGATACATAGTGACTATTTAATCTATCATCATGCAATTGTTGCTTACATGAGAGAGAGCATAGGCTACTTGTAATCCCGAAAAATGGATGGTTCCTGCTGGATAGTATTTTTTGCATAAATACACTAGATGTGCTGTTGATTTTATATTCTAAACTTCACGCTTTAACTGCCTCGGTGCTGTAGCGGTAGTGTATGCAACTGTTAATCATGAGGTCTCGAGTAAGATCCCCGGGTTGGGCAATGTTGCTTTTTCCTAAAAAGAAAAATTCTCAGTAGCAGCCCGGAGTTTGGTAAATGTACCCGGTAGACGTCATTAGGCTTGCACGTGGGACTTAAACATAGCTGGCGAATCGTGGGTGTATAATACGCCTCTGCCTACACCTTCGGGGAATACAGGCGTGATGCTATGTTGTTCATGTAAACTTCACGCGAATGAAGTGAAGGACAGGAACTATTATTTTGTATATATGTTTTTTTACGGCATATACATACACAGTCATTTCACAGTCTTTTATGCCCTTTTCTGGGTTAGTAAAATTCCATGACCAACCAACCAGGTTAAATTTTAAAGTGGTCATGTATCGAAGGAAGGTGGAGTCAGGAGTCTCCGAAACCGGCGAGCGTGTATGAAGAGAATTATGAATGTTGAGGAAGCGAGAGATGTAGGTATGCAGGAATAGAGCTTCTTGGCACTCTTTTCCCTCTGCCTACCCCTTCGGGGAATACAGGCGTGATGCTATGTTGTTTATGTAAACTTCACGCGAATGAAGTGACGGACAGGAACAAGGGAAATTGCGTTATGATAAGTTAGTTAATTAGTCTAACAAGAATTATGTGTGGTTAATAAATTATTAAATTGTCAGATGGGCCAAAGTAATTTTAGTGCCATACTAGCCTTTGCTCACAGCTCCGCTGCAGACAAAATTTAGTTTTTAGGTTACATCTCAGGTTCTCGATATAGTATATGGATAAAATGTATACCAATTTTTAAATTTAATCTAGACCTAACAAAAATATAGTAAGTAGTAGTTTTTGCATGATTTGCGTAACAAAAAAACAGACGGAAATTAAAAAAAAAAGTTTTATGTTTAGAGACTCCTAAATAGCCGAATCCTCAAATATATTCCGCTTTTAATAGTAGAGATTATGACTCATTGATATATTTGTCAATAACATTTAGTTTTTATATGACATTTGGGTGATATATGTACTATTTTGACGGAAATGACTAATATCTACGGGACCGGATGTAATTAGGTTGTTATAATAAATGTATCCTCTAAATATTTTTTATGGGAACAGTGACAATTAACTAAGTAATAAGAATCAGGACTGGGGTATCAAAATACAGGCACACTTACGACTTTTTGAAATTATGTCTTTATGTATAAGTCATCACTCGCAGTAACTGAATTTGTTTTTAAATTTTGTCAAGCTTTATGGAAATAGTGATAGTAGAAAACAATATTAAAACCTTCTAGAGGAATTTCTGCTTAAAAATGATAAAGTTAATTCACCAAGAAGGTATTTTGAAGATAAGTTAACTAGTAGTCTAACCAGGGCTCAACGAAGTGTAAACAGAATCCACAGCATCGTATAATAAGTGAAGAGACAGGAAACTTGTGCACTACATATTGTTGCATATATTTCTGCAGATATAACTACTCTCACAAACAACCCTGAAGTTTGGTTAGAACATTTCAGAAATGTATAATTCGGCAGACTTCAGCCGACTTAAAAATCGTCAAGACCACTCAAACGTTTTTAGTGTTGTCTTTAAATTGAAGGTTATAAATTGCTATTAAATGCAGGTATAGTTTTCAAAAATGCAAAGGTTTGCTGATTGCAAAGTCGAATCTACGGACCAATTGACAGCCTTTGATCTTGAGTTTAAGTTATGTCGTAATACCAGTCTCTCACAAAACATCAGCGTGAAATAACAGTATTCCTACCGTAGGTACTCACACTCATTGTTATCCTCCCTATCTTCTTCTTACTATCCACCCTATCCATCTCCTATCCCTTTCCTTGGAGATGGTGACGCAAGTGATGCCTCTGGTGTTGCTAGCGTCTATAGGCTACGGTAACCGCTTATCATCAGGTATGCTTGTTTGCCACCCACTTGGTATTCACAAAAGATATATCAAAATCAAAAAAACTTCTAATATACTTTCGGGAAAATTAATATAATGTTGCAACATCATTTAATATTATTATTAACAACTCACAATGAGCTGTAATGGAACGAACGTATCTTAGTAATTATATACTGCAACAAATAGCGTATCCAATAAACTATGTATGTAGATCAATTTGTTTGATAGTCGAGGCACGTAACAATGCGTTAATGATGTTATGATCGTATTTGCGGCTTTAGGATTTCGAAAATCATCTACTATGCAATAACTATGACATAGGTTTGTTATAATATATATATCACGATATTCATTTAACAGTCTGTCAATCGAGCTTTAGTCAATCAAAGATTCCCATTTTTTTTATGCTGTGAAAATATTTTTAGACGTCTCTTTGCCAGTAATACTCGCAGAACGTATCCCAATACTCCTCCCATTACCTGCTATACTGGAATATCCACTAAAATCATAGCGACTTCTTCCGTGCATTAGGAAAGACGTTAGGCTACTTTTTGGATATGCTACTCTGATTGTGGGAGATTTATAGAGTGTATAGGAGAGTTGGCTGTGTGGGGCCGGCTTTAGAATTGTCTCACCCCTCTCTACCCACGGGAGTCGTAAGAGCCGACTGAGGGAATACCGAGGCAGCAGCACTCCCTCGAGTATTAACAACATCCACGATTGCCAACTTGCCTGCCAAGCGTGGCGATTACGGCATTATCCCCCATGACGGGACCGCTCGTGATCGCGTTCTCTTGGGGAGGCCTATGTCCAGCAGTGGACGTTGGAAGGCTAATGGATGGATGGATGGATGGATGGATAGCAGAGTTTTGTGTGAACATATTTGAGGCACAAAAATCGGCATTAACTGTATTTTTCCTTTAAACTGCAAGAACTTCCGTATAAAAAATTGCAAGGGTGCAAATTGTGTTTTGACCAACCATTATCTCACGTCAAACCTAGTTAGGAAGGATTTCGGAGATTCCACAGATGGGAATGCACCACATAACAATAGAGTTTTTTTTTATCATGCTAAGTATGGCTATATATTATAATAAATGAAAACTTAGTTGTAAAAAGTATTATGAAGCTCGATCTAGATCTACGTCTTTGTAAAGCAGACATCTAACTTTTAATTACGCAAGTATTTTTTGACAAATGATCACTGTTAAATGAAGGGAAATATAAGGTAGAAGAGTCTGCCAACGTATACTACGCCAGAGTGGCATACTATACCTTAAATACTCTTACTCTGAGAAGAAACCTGTGTACCAACTGTATATTTTAAAACAAAATATTTTTTGTTTAGCTAAGAATTGTAATTTTTATATTAATTTTATTTAAAAAATATGGAATTATTTTTCCAAGTGTAGTCATTTGTTTATTGATAAGATTTTTATCGCATATGGAACTATTTCGTCATTATGGATACGTTAAAAATTCTAGTAATTATAGGATATGAGAACCGTCGAGGCAGCAACGCTGCACAAACGCACGCAACATCAACGACGTTTACGGAGCTAACATTACAAACCAACGCACTGTCTGTTATTGGTTTGCCCGCTTCCGTTCTGGAAATTTCAACCTGAAAATGAACCTCGTGGTCATCCGAAAACTTTGGTTGACAATCACGAATTAAATGCTATTGTGAAAGCTGATGATACTCAAACTAGGGATGATGTGTCACGTGGAGAAGTGAACACAATTACGGAGAAGCTTGCACATCTCTATCCAGCTTTGGTGAATCGTTTGTCTCCGCTGCTTCCTGCAAGACAACATGCGACCTCGCACTGCTCAGCAGACAGTCTCCAAGTTTAAGGAGCTAGGGTTGAAAGCTCTCCATCGTTCATCGTACTCAGCAGATTTTGCGCCTATAGACTCTTACTTTTCTAGAATATAAGTTAGCTTCAACTAGTACTTAACAAGGATAACTTCTTGGCGGAAAAAAAAAACAATACCGGAGAAGCAGTACGAAATGCCTTTGAAGAATTTTTTGCCTCCAACCCAGTTGATTTCTTCGAGAAGGGCGTCAATAGACTGCCATTGCGTTGGCAAAGATGCATTGATTGCATAGGTGATTATTTTGATAAATGGAAATAAAAAATATATATAAAAAAAAAAAACATATTTAACGGCAATTTCATAGGTATGTATGTCTATAACGGCACTAACTTGTACCGTAATTTATATTACAGTATGGTATATTAATATATAATATACATTCAGTCAAGAAAGTATTGGGAATGGATGATTTGTTTATGGTTCAAAATTCAAATTTTTGTTTTTTTTGTTGTTGTTAGATTGGCAAAACTGTTATCCATTTTGGCGCGGAGTTTGAGTTGCATCTGTTATTTATATTAAATACAGTGCTGTTTTTAGTTTATAGTGTGTATTGCAAATTTCATAATGGACTAAAACATCGAACAAAGAGTTAGTCTCATGTTTTGCATCGCCAATGGAATTTCGTGTTCGGAGTCACTGAAAATGTTACAGAAGGCTTACGGTGAATCGACTTTATCTAAAACACGTGCTTATGAGTACAAAGCATTTAAAAGCGGTCGAGATGTGATGGAAGATTTGCCTCGCTCTGGTAGGCCATCAACGTCTGCAACTGAAGTTAACATTGCAAAAAGGAAGGAAATAGTGACTGAAAATCCTCATTCAACTTTGAGAGAGATAGCCGCCGAACTTTCTGTGTCTCACGAGTCGATCCGTATCATTTTAAATAATCACTTGGGTATGAAACATGTTTCCGCTCGGCTAGTCCCAAAAGACCTGAATTTTTCTCCAAAAACTCAATCGCATGGGAGTCGCTGAGGACAGGCTAGAACGAGTCAATTCCGACCCAACATTCATGAAACGCATTGTTACTGGTGACGAAACGTGGGTTTACGAGTTTGACATGCAAACTAGTCAACAAGCTTCGGAGTGGCGACTTCCAACTGAACCAAAACCGAAAAAAGCATGCCAAAGTCGATCAAAAGTCAAAGTCATGTTGACTGTTTTCTTTGACTATCGCGGTGTTGTGCACTCGGAATTTTTGCCAGAAGATCAAACGATAAATTAAAAATATTATTTGAGCGTTATGCGGCAATTAAGAGAGCAAATTCGACGAAAAAGGCCAGATTTGTAGAAAGAAAATTCTTGGATTTTGCACCACGATAATGCGCCTTCGTACAAGGCCATCATTGTGAATGGATTTTTGTCCAAACACTCAACCAATAGCATCGAGCAACCACCATATTCACCAGATATGGCTCCAACCGATTTCTTTCTTTTTCCTAAACTCAAATGAATTAGGAGAATTCGCGGCGAGAACTGAACTTAATTCCGGAAACAGCGTTTAAAAAATGTTTTGATGATTGGATTATTCGTTGGCGTAAGTCTATCGTTTCTGAAGGAGCATACTTTGAAGGTGATAAAATAAATTTGGACGAATAACAAAATTTTTTTGTATTATTGATCTTATCCCAGTACTTTCTTGACAGAGTAGTATGTATTATAGCTTCTTGTGTGACGGGCTTAAGGATTACACATATATTGATGACTGATGATTTCAGAATAGTTTTAAATAAAGCATCTTCATTTGTTGGGCTTTCTTCTATCACACATAAATTTGAGTTGACTTTCAGGGTAATTATCTTAATAGATATAAAATTAATGATTGATTCTGGACATTGTTATTCCAAATGGAAAAATAGCCTTACAGTAAGAAGAAGAAGAATGTGATCACGTTGTTCATACTTTTTTAATATTAAATTAGTATTTTGTATTAAAGAAAGCTAGTGCTTCTGCTCGCAACTTTATTTGCTGAGATGTAAAAATTTGATCCATAGAGTCGTTTTGACACATCTCACAGAAAATTATTATCGGGGTAAGAATATTCTATGTGTTTATCGAGGCTATATTTACCTTTACATCAAATTTCGTACAAAACTATTTATTTATTAAGTTATTCGTGTAAAATAGCTATCCTACTAGAAATACTAGGATAAAGTAGGAAGTAGGACTAGTAGCATTTAGATATTTTTATATATAAAAAAAAATTGTGTTTAATGTATAGTGCTAAGCATATCAAATGCTAAAAATATACGTAAAAATATCTAAATATTTATAGGGTTGCGTCATTATTAGGTAAAAATCTTAATTGTAAAATTAAGTTTACCAGGTCGGTATAATGTATGTAAATACTTCGGACAGATGGCGCAGGCGTCACTTAGGGCGTTAAGTATGAATGTGTTATAGAAAGTAGCAGTCGAGAGCAGTTGTCACGATGGCTGATTTGACAAAAGCATCTGGACGGTATCCAGGAGATACAGGTTCAAATCCTGCTCGTGACTGTTATTTTCGATTTCACATTTTCCACTTTGTGTTTAATTTATATGGCTAAGCATGTGAAATGCTAAAAATACTCGTATATATAAAAAAATCTAAATATGTAAAATTAAGTTTACTTGGTCGGTATAATGTATGAAAATACTTCCGACAGATGGCGCTGACGTCACCCAAGACGTTAAGTATGAATGTGTTATCGAAATTAGCAGTCAGGAGCAATTGTCACAATGGCTGAATTGGTAAAGCATCTGGACGGTATCCAGGAGATGCAGGTTCAAATCCTGCTCGTGACTTTTATTTTCGATTTCACATTTTCACACTTTGTGTTTGATGAATAGCAAACAAAATACGTAATAAGATAGATAAGGTATGTAATTTGACCGTAGCAGGATTCACTTAATTTAAGACTTCTCCTAAAATTGGTAAAAATGCTCCAAATAAAAAAAAAGACTAGATTATATCACATGTTAGCTGTTTGCAACAAGCTAATTGAAAGGTTGAATAATTTACACCTATGTTTCGTTACTGGTATTTCAAAGAAATTGAGTCAGATAACTTATTAGCTAACGGCCTTGAACTATTGCTACAAATAGTAAATATTATTATCCTTTGTCACTATTCTCTACATCTAGTATTAAATGTAAGCATAGGTTATTAAAAACTACTACGTTTTTGATGCAGGCACAGGTGGAGACCGAGACTCACCTACCTAGACCAAATCTGTCATGTAAAGTTAAAGGAAGGTGGAGTCAAGAGTCTCCGAAACCGGCGAGCATGTGTGAAGAGAATTATGAATGTTGAGGAAGCGAGAGATGTATGTATGCAAGATTAGAACCTCTTGGCACTCTGTTCTCTCTGCCTACCCCACCAGGGAGATGGCGGGATTATAAGTGAGATACTTGGTTTTTAAGGATGTTGATACAGGGAAAACAAAGAGATTTTGAAAGTACTCTTAAAGTTTTGCATGTTACAGCCTTTAGTAGGGCAAATGTACTAGCTTTTGAAACAATACTAATATGTAAAATAATATTCTAAATGTGTATCAATATTGTCAGTTCAAAAATAATTAAAAATCAAAATGCTCTTTAATGAATGTTCTTAGCTTAATCTGAACATTAACGTCGTGTCTATGGAGAGCGGATTTAAAATATTACACAAGAGCTCATAAAACTTTATGGGCGATCTAATTTCTACAAATTGATCACTACATTGAAACACCTATTGATTTTCATCCTCGATCGAGTGAATATGTTAAAAAAAAATCATGTCCTTGGTTAATTGTCGGATTTTATCATCACAGTTTATAATCACGTATTTCTCACATTCTAGTTAACCATCACATCTTAAATATCGAAAATATGCAACTATCCAAAAAACGATATAGTTAATTCAACAACAAATTACAATGAAATCTTTCTGTATAATTCTAGTGCCTAAAGAATTGATATTTTGGTTTATTAAGATTTTTCCAATTTGTGGGCCCCATACAGGCAGGCGAAGTAATCTTCTATGCTAAATTGACTAATTATGATGATAGATTTCACACACTCTTCTAAAATCCTTCTATATAAGCAGCCTTTTTCAATTATGTAATAATCAATGTTGTTTAATATATCATTATTATTACTAATATTATAAACGCAAAGTTAGTTAGTTTGGCATACCTTGACGCCGTGACAACTGAGCCAATCATCCTGAAATTTGACACACGTATAGTCCAGAGTACAGAAAAGGACATAACTTTTCTAATCCGAAAAATTGGAAGGTTTCTGTGGGAGGGCTATTTTGTATAGAAGTTATTATTTATGTGCAAGTCTTTTTTCTATTAATGGTGGATGCTGCGTGCGGGCTTAAGCTGCTCGTAGTGCATTATAAAAACCTTACCCTAAAAAAGGTAAGGAGAGTACATAATCATATTTAATTTAATTATGTAACTTGGCTCTATATCAAGTTTTATTGCTAATACTGTATACACGATTTAGAATTTGAAGGAGGTTATTCGAAGTAAACTATATAACTAAAACAAAATATTATAGTAGTAAAACAAAAATGAGATTTAAATCTTTCAAGTCACAGGAAACTTGAAAACGTTGTCTCTTGGTTTTCATTACCTACTTTTGAAAAAGTTTACTGATAAATACTTTACGATATATATACAAAACTTTTATTTTATTCACTAGTCTCACATAGTACCAATATCAATGTACCTAATATGTATATGCTGTAATTTACCACATTATTATATTGATGAGAAAAATTAATATTTTTTTATAAATATTTTATATATTAATGAGGTCCATCGTCCAAAATTAAGATAAAACTACTCATCATAGCCCTTATAAACAAAGGCACTGTTATCATAATATATGTTGAAAAATAGCGACGCTAAACGTAGCTCACACAGCGTACGATGGCTGTGGTGCAACAAACAGCTAGTTATAAATACAGTGGTATGGTGGGACCTGCATCAGTGTCAGTTCAGCTCCTGTCGACTACGAAGAGGACGAAAGTGACCTTATTTACAAGTGAAAATGCGTGTCTTCCAAGTAAGTGAAGTGTTTTAAATGATGCAGCATTTTTGATAATAAAAATCATTAAATGAGTTTTATAATTACATCAATAGTTTAGGGTATTAATAGTTTAGTATTTTGATATTTTTGAGCATTTGACTAGCCATATAAATTGCGTCACTCATGACGTTAAGAATGAATTTGTTATCGAAATTCGCAGTCCCGAGCAATTGTCACAACGGATAAATTGGCAAAGCATCTGAGACCGTATTCCAAGAAATGCAAGATCAAATCCTGCTCCTGACTTTTATTTTTGATTTCACATTTTCAGACTTTGTGTTAGTAATTAAGTATTGTCTATAGCTTAAGAGACTTACGCCTGGTTTCTGAAAGGCTGATCAATAGATAAATTAACTGACAAGCTATAAAATCTCTTGTTAAGTGACATTTGAGTTGCTGAAAGCACTGTTAGCTATTGGATTTGATCCGGAAAACTGGGGGTTAATACAGTTAAACCTTAAACACAAAGTGTTTAATGTATAGTGCTAAGCATGTCAAATGCTAAAAATATATATAAAAATATCTAAACAGTTAAACCTCTTTACAATAAAAGTAAATATAAAAGCTTTTTATTATTTTCTTAGCTTCAGTATGCACAATAAAATTCCTGCACAGCACGAAAAGATACTGACCGCCAATGCCTGTGCTGTGGGTTCGATTTTCACGCAGAATAACTTTGTGTGATCTACAAATGGTTGTTCTAAATCTGGGTGCATTTTGTGTCTGTGTAATTTTGTGTTTGTAAAATCCTCTGCAATACAGGGATAATCTCCTAGTAAATAGTCTTGGCTTGTATGATAAAAAAGAAACTTTTAATTTGCTATATATATATATATATATATATATATATATATATATATATATATATATATATATATATATATATATATATATATACATATATATATATATATATATGCTAAGTAAAAAATATGCGTAGCTAAAAAGTAAATATGTATAAAAGATGTTAATGGGTACACCACCACTACCATATATTACGCGGTCACAAAAAAATTGCACAAATTATTAATTATATTAACATCAAATTCTTATTCCCAAATTCGAAATTATAACACCAATACAGTAAATGTTTTCTGTCAGAAATCGTTGTTACATAAGAAATTTAGTTACATCTAATCAAAGTATATATTTCGAGTAACAAAATGTCGAGTTTCAAATTTTTGTCACAATGAGCACGTTTCTTAGTTTTGTCACGGTTCTGTTGACAACTACTGTAAATAACAATCATAAGTGATACGTAATACCATGGGAAATATCGATATTATTATGGCAGCGCACGTAACAGATTAAGTAGGAAGAAAACATTTTTATTCATTATACATAACATTGTTATTTTAAAATAGATCACTGCGCTCAAATTTTTTCCCAGTAATTTTCAGGGAGTGACGTGACTTCATGTCATTTCAAATGGGCATATGAAATATTGTCAAATATATTTGCACTGGTGGTGGCATAGGGCGGTGTTGCTGCACGATAAGTAAACATTTTTAGCAATAACATTTTTAAAAGTTAATGTGGGTGATATCTTGTAGGAGCATGCCTGAATGTGCAGGGGGTTGCCGTGCCGGTGCAGGCCCATATGAAATATTTGGGCCTGCACCTCGATAGTAGATGGACTTTCGGGCCGCACTTTGCCCAGCTCGCCCCTAGGCTTATCAAATCTGCCGCGGCCTTAGGTAGGCTTCTGCCAAACACTGGAGGTCCAGGGTCGTCCTGCCGTCGACTCTACAGCGGGATTCTGCGGTCCATGGCACTGTATGGTGCCCCGATCTGGGCGGACGCACTCACCGCTCCTAATAAGGCCCTCTTGCGACGTCCGCAGAGGGCCATAGCGGTGAGGGCCATAAGGGGGTACCCTACGGTGTCCTGGGCCGCAGCCACGCTGCTGGCGGGCGACCCACCTTGGCCCCTCCAGGATGAGGCACTGGCAGAGGTCTACTGGTTACGTGCCGCGGCGCGGGCTGGGGGCGAGGAAATCTCCCAAAGGAGTCTGGGCGGAGCACGACATGCGGCTCGAGGAATGTTGATCCAGCGGTGGACGGAGGAGCTGGAGTCCCCTGTAGCAGGACGGGGGACTATAGAGGCGGTTGCGCCACACCTCCATCGCTGGTTGAATCGAAGGCACGGCAACCTCACTTTTAGGTTGACGCAGGTGCTTACCGGACACGGGTGCTTCGGTAAGTACCTGCATCGTATTGGCAGAGAAGAGGCCCCCGGATGCCACGAGTGTGGCGCGCAAGTCGATGACGCGCGCCACACTCTTGAGGAATGCCCCACCTGGGGGCCCCAGCGCCGCGCTCTGTCAGCGGTAATTGGAGGAGACCTGTCGCTGCCAGCCGTAATCTCACAAATGCTTGGCGGCGACAGGTACTGGTCGTCTATGGCCTCCTTCTGCGAAGCCATTATGTCACTGAAGGAGGCCGCGGAGCGGGAACGCGAGGCGTCTGCCCACGCCGACTCGCTCCGCCGACGGCGGCCTGGGCGAAGGAGGCGGCGTTACGCTCACCTCCTCCCACCGCCTTGATGAAGACAGGGCGTGGCCAGTAGGCCATCCGCCTGGGGTGCCAGAGTAGAATGTCGAAAGATGACCCTCTGGCGCCCCGCTAATAGGCGTGGAAGGGGCCGCTGTGGTTTTAGTGGGTATTCCGGGCGCAACTAAGATCTGAGCATCCGGCGAGTCCTACATACCCCTCCATTGTCATCGGGGGGATGCGTAAATGCATTTCCACAGCGATAAAAAAAAAAAAAAAAAAAAAAGGGTGATATCTTGTAACTAAATTTAAATCAATTATCCCCAAGCAGCTGAATTGAGATTTTACATATAAAGGTACAAGTCCAAGATGGACTGCAACCATAAACTGCAAGCGACACCAGTGGTTTATATAAAAAGGATTCCGAACAGCGCTACACTGTAGCGTGCGGCTGCGGCGACCAATGGTGACGCCGACTGCAGAGCGTGTCGCACCTTCTAAATATATCTTTTCTTTCATGCATATAGTAACAAAAAGTCGTCATCATCTTCCTCTTATAACAAAGACATGACAAGTCTATTTTGTTTAAACTATCCGTAGCGTCGTACGACATTCTGTCTCGCATGCAGTTACCGCAACTATAGAGGCCTAAAACAGCGACATAGTGTGTGGTCTGCAGTTCGTCTTGAAATAGAAAATGCCACGACCGCAGGAAACAATGCGGTCTAATGCAGCTGCTGACCGCAATGTCGCCTACGGCTGCAGTCTGCGGCCCGTCTCGGAGTTGTACTTTAAATCAGATGATAATGCAATATAATTACGTCATGGAATTCTTCTGATGGAATTTGGAAGGCTATAGGAACTCATTAACGATACGACACCACCTCATCGAGTTTGGATTTGTTTGATTTGTACTGACAACTCCTCTTGAATTAGGTAATATGCAATCCATAGGAACTCAATATTGAAACGATACAACTCCAGCCCATTTGTCTCTGTTATTGCTGAAGGCATGATTGTTGGTTATCAATATTTAATATCAGATTGGCTGTGATAGCTAACTAGTCTAACCGATAGCATTAAAGCCAGATTTTGTTTGGAGTAAAAATCTTCCGGTGCAGTACTTATTTACTCGTAAAGTAAAGTGGACTAACCACTTTTATAGAATAATTATGAAAGATGGTAATTCCATTATGTTCTCTATCACCTATAAACAAATGAAATAAAGTGTTTACTTGATAGAAAATCAATATTTAATAATAATTGTCTGACCAAAGGAATATAAACTTCCCATCATCTATCTATACTATTATAAAGCTGTAACAGAGCTATGTCTGTAGGTACATTTAAGATATTTGAGAAAAAATGACTTTATTAGGCTATATAGGCGTGTCTAAACACAAAACATTTTTTTTAGATTTTTTGTTTGTTTGTGTGTTTGTCTGTTTATCTGTGTGTTTGTTCGCGCATCACGCAAAAACTACTGAACGAATTTTGATGCAACTTTTTTATTTGGTAGCTCTTGATTAGATTTAAAAACTGGTATACATTTTATCCCGTTACTATATCGGAAACCTGAGATATAACCTAAAAAAAAAGCATTTAGCTGCGGAGGAGCCGCAGGCAAAGGCTAGAATTATATATAATTATGTCGCAGTCAACAGACTTAGTCGGTCCTTCAATTAACAGTCTAACTTTATACTAAATAGCACCGTTCAACTAGCACACTAGGTGATGGTCAGCTATTAAAATTCAATAATCTAGACATGTAGGTTTAGTATTAATTTAGACATAATAATAATAATAACCCTTTATTGCTGTACATAGTTTTTAGGTATGGTGCCTGAAACTTACTAAAATTGACTATTTTTATTTTCTTTTTAAACTTAATTTACTTACATATAACTTAATAACTAGTACTATTACACTCCACTCTCTTTTCACTCTATGCATATTGTGGTACACTTTACTGAGAAACTATCACACTTTCAGATTTGGACTTTGACATAGTAATTTAAATTTATTTTATAGATGTGTTATCTATCATAAAACATAGTATTTTATACACATAAATATATAACAATTTTTATTAATTAGAATTTAATTGTATTCCTAACACTCTGTCGAAAATTATAAATTAAGGAGAAAGCGAGCCCTTACAAAGCTCAACTTTTTGTTAGTATAGCTTAATATCGGCAAACGGTCAGTTATTTTGGTACAACTTGTCTTCCGACAGCCTACATCATCTCTAGAGATCTCCATTCTGTCCTGTTCCGTGCTATACGAGTCCATGTTACTTTCCTTAAACCCCGGAGCCGTTATTTTCCTTAAGACATCCTCCCATCTCTTAGTTTGTATGCCTCTGTTTCTTTGGCTGTCTAGTGGGCACCATTCTGTTCTTGTCCATTTTTCTATCTTTTCTCTTATCAAAGTGCTGTACATCTCCACTTTAGTTGTTTGTATGTTATATAACTGCCTCTGTGGTGTAGCGGTAGTGTATGCGACTGCTAATCATGAGGTCTCGGATTCGATCCCTGGGTCGGGCAATGTAATTGAGCTTTTTCCTAAAAAGAAAAATTCTCAGTAGCAGCCCGGAGTTTGGAAATGTACCTGGTAGACGTCAATAGGCTAGCCCCCTATTACGTGGGATTTAAACATAGCTGGCGAGTCGTAGGTGTGTAATACACCTCTGCCTACCCCTTCGGGGAATACAGGCGTGATGCTATGTTGTTATAATATATGTATTCTTGAACTTTGCTTTAATTTTTATATTTATTAAATTTTCTTAGACCATTATTTTAACTCCTATTGTACTTAATTTAGACTTATACACAGTTATATCAAGGTACTTTATAAGATTAAGGTCAATACTAGCACCTATGTAATATTGACCTTATGTGTCAGGATTATAATTGGTGCGAATTTCACTGTACCCTATTGTTTCTTTATATGTAATTCATGTAAGTTTTTATCATGGCTAGATGAGATATACGTGTGAACCTTTAACTTCCTGTGTTATTATCATTTGCTTTTGTTTTCCTTTGAGAATATACGTGTATACTCATATGTAAATAAGATACATATTCATATGTTGTATAAAAAAAAAACTATATGTGTGCAATTCACACACGGCACAAGTGAAAATTCTGAAAAGTAGAGTATCAGGAGTAATAGGATAAATGTAAGGTTTATGATTTTTTACCAAGCTTAAAATGACCTCTTATTAATTAAATTTAATGAAACATTAAAATTCACTTAAATTTTGTTTTCTGCAACTATATAATGGATCCCGGTGGAATTTATGGGACAACTTTAGTAAAAGATCTTGTGAACTTCACCATAGGAATATACGAGTAAATAACATAAGTATATGATTCACTTCGGGGGTAGGTGAGAAAAATACTTTAACTGGCATGGGAATACCAAGTGAACATAATAAAACAGAGATATTAGTTTATTATTGAATGCATATCACTTTTTCAAACTTAATATTGTGTACACCATGATCATATTTTATGGTTTTAGTATTGATCGCAATACAATAGATTGATTAATTTGATTGTTTGAAAAACATTCCGTAGTGGCGGACCACTGAAGGAATGTAATATGGTTCCGGTGGCCCGCCAATATTGGCGGAGAGACGGCACGCGGCGGGTTTATTTAGTGGGTGAGGGCCCCACACTACACTGTTCGTTGCCCCGAACGACGATGTGTGCGGTTAGGTAAATTTTATCCCGCCAAAACAAAAAAAAAGGCAGTTATTAATAAAGTGCGCATGTAAAATATTTTTTTATTAGAATAAAATATTCAACAATAAATTTATACTTATTTTAAAATCAGTGCAGTAGTTGTAGATATAATAAATACATAGTTTAAGATTAACGTGAGCGCTACTTCAACATTTAAAATATTTAAGATATAGGTATGTGTATTAAGGCGCTGATTTGCTGAACTAAGTACCCATTTATTGTAGTTTAAAAGAGATATTATATTTAATTTAGATATAAGTATCTTACTTTTTGTTTTTAATAATTTAATCTTTAGGTAAAAATAGCTAACATAAGCAAATAAATATATATAAACATCATGAAGACAATCAATTAGTAGTCAAATCAAAACGCAACAAACAATTAACAATGCACTTAGGCATTTATAATATTAGCACAGATGCCTTTACTTAATATTAGTACATATTTTGATAATTGCTATTTATCAAAATGTCAATTATATTTTTTATTTTTATTTAGCATTTGACATGCTTAGGCATATAAATTAACACAAAGTGTAAAAATGTGAAATAGAGAATAACAGTCACGAGCAGGATTTGAACCTGCATCTCCTGGATACCATCCAGATGATTTGCCAATTTAGCAACCGTGACAATTGCTCGGAACTGCGAATTTCGTAAACACATTCATTCTTAAGGCCTTGGGTGACGCCTGCACCATCTGCCGGAAGTATTTGCATACATTATACCGACCAGATAAACTTAATTTGTGCTGAACCAAGGTTCCAAAGTGTTCGCGATAGATCTGTTTGTTGGGAAAAGCCAGCTGACCAAGCTGAAGACCAATGATGGTACTGGTGTTTCATCCAAAGATATTAAGAGAGGTCCATGAGTTCTATGGACAGTTATACAGATCCCAGAACCCTGTTTTTAGCTTGGTCCAGCAGCCCAGATCCAAGTTAACGCGGCACCTTACCGAAAATATACCGGACGTCAGCCTGTACAAGATCAGAATGGCTCTCAAACAACTAAAGAACGAAAAGGCATCGGGAGTTGACGGAATTACTATAGAGCTTCCGAGGGCAGGAGGAGAGCCGGTCCTCAAAGCCCTCCAGAGGCTATTCAATTCTGTCGTACTCGAGGATGACGTTCCAGTGTCGTGGACCAGGAACGTGGTGGTGCTGTTCTTCAAGAAAGGTAACAGAACCCTCTTGAAGGATTTTAGACTCATCTCGCTCTTGAGCCACGTCTATAAGTTGTTCTCGAGAGTAATTATAAATTGACTCACGCGCAGGCTCGACGATTTCCAGCTTCCCGAACAAGCCGGTTTCCAAAAAGGCTATAGTACCATAGACATATGCTGCGCCAAAATATACAGAAGACCGAGGAGTATAATCGGCCTCTGTGTCTAACGTTTGTGGACTATGAGAAAGCCTTCGATTCGATCGAAACTTGGGCAGTGCGTCAGCGATGCCAAATTGACTACCGGTACATCGAAGTGTTGAAAGGCTTGTATAGAAACGCCACTATGTCTGTCTGAGTTCAGGACAAGAGCACAAAACCTATCCAACTGCAGAAAGACGTGAAACAGGGAGACGTCATGTCCCCGAAACTCTTCACCAATGCATTGGAAGATTTGATTTCTTGAAAACTCAAGCTCTTGAACTGGACTGGGTTCAGCATCAACATAAATGGCGAATACACCTTCAATTTGCAGATGATATCGTGGTCATGGCAGAATCGCTGGAGGACCTTGGTACCATGATCAATGACTTCAACAGTGTCTCCCGACTAGTAGGTCTAAAAATGAACATGGACAAGACAAAAGTCATGCACAATAATCATGTCATTTCAGCATTGGTCCTAGTTGGGAACGCGGATCTCGAAGTTGTCGATCACTATGTATACCTAGGACAAACATACCAGTTAGGTAGGCACAACTTCGAGAAAGAGGTCAATTGACGAATCCAGCTTGGCTGGGCAGCGTTCGGAAAGCTGAGGAAGATCTGCTTGTCCAATATTCCACAGTATCTGAAGACGAAGGTCTACGACCAGTGTGCGTTACCGGTGATGACTTACGGAACAGAGGCGTGGTCTCTAAACGTTGGCCTTATATCAAGGCTCAAAGTTGCTCAGCATGCCATGGCTTGGGATCTCTCTACTTGATAACATCCGTAATACGGAAATCCGTAGGAAAACGGCAGTAACCGACATAGCCCGCCGGGTCAGCATAATAAAGTGGCAATGGGCCGGCCACATCGCGTGACGAAGTGACGACCATTGGGGCAGAAAGGTTCTCGAGTGGCGACCGCGTAATCGGACGGCGCAGTACACTGCGGTGGACTGATGACTTGGTCAAAGTCGCAGGCAGTCTTTGTATGCAGGCGGCACAGGACCTTTCGCTGTCGCATTCGCTTGGGGAGGCCTATGTTCAGTAGTGGACGATGATAGATGGATGGATGGAAACTTAATTTTACAATCAAGATTTTTACCAAATAATGACGCAGCCCTATAAATATGTTTATATTTTTTATATCTTTTTTTAGCATTTGCCATGCTTATAGCCATATAAATGAAAAAAGTGAATGCAAAGCATCTAGACGATAACCAGGAGATGCAGGTTCAAATCCTGCCCATGACTGTTATTTTCAATTTCACATTTTCATACTCTGTGTTAAATGTCAATGAATTATAATTTTCTGTCACAAGCAAATTCAAAGTCATATAATAAATATACTTGTTAATGTTTCTCATACTTAAACTTACAAATAAATATCTATACCTATATATACCTATGTCAATAACCAGATCATAATTATCCTCTTGTAATATGCGCCACTTTAAAGTCTCTCTACTTGTATCTGTTCAGCACTAGTTTAGTTATATAAATAGCAGTTATAAAATACAGGAATAACGATTTATAACATGAAATATATATAATATTTCAGTTATTTGCCTTCATTGCGGTGTGCGGTATCGCTAGTGCTCGCTACATCAGTGCCGGGTACAGCGGCCAAGGAGCAGACTACTCCGAGTACAATGGCATATCGGAAGGCTACGAGAGGTACATCCCCGTCCAGCCAGACTATAGACAAGTTAATATTGGTGGACATAATTATGTAGTAAGTATTTACATGATCATCTGATCGTGCTTTATTTTCCATATACATGATGAGATTTTGAGTTAATGTAATAGCTAACGAAAGTGAAAAAAGCGAATTTTGAGATATTTCCCGGCATGAATGGAACCAGCTCGACTGTGAAAGTACCCACCCTCTCACAGAAGATCACCGTAAAGCAATTGTAGATACTCCTACCGCTGTGTATGATGAGTGTCAGAGGTACAAAACCCTCTCCTCATTCCCTCTTAATTCTTCTGATTATCAACCTCATAATCGTCCTCTCTATCATTCTCCTTCTTCGCGTCCTATTTTTTTTCCCAGTTTTTTCGTATTTTATTTACCACGGCTCTTCCTTGATCTTTTTTGTACCTATGCGTTTCTTTATTACTGTCTAAATTATTTTCTCGTTTCATACTTTTTAGATCAATTTTTTACTGCCGGACTATGAAGGATTATGATTTAACCACGTATGTATGTGTGTATGTCCATCTGTTCCCGCATATCTTCTAGTCTACTTAACATAACTTGTTAAATAAGGTATCGTTAGAAGCATCTCGAATGTCCGCTAGTTATAGCCTATATGATGTCACATTAAACTAAATGTGGCACACAACACAAATAAGTTTGCTAAATTATACCACCTGTATATCAAATAAAAGGACTAGTTATGTAGACTGCAAGTATATTTTTTTTATAATTTTTAAATAATTAATAAAGTTGGCCTTATCTCCGACACTACGGAGTTTTACATTTTGAAAATTCTATTGTCCATCATACAGCTGCATTTGTACATATAATTATAATGCCGTGAATGATACCGTGAGACTGGAATCATAGGAAGTAAAGTATAGGCTAAAGGCATTTCTCTAGGAATGGAAGGATAAAGGGAAAATATTTTTTTTCGCGTTTAAACTTCTTTTTCTGCTTTTAACTTTATTTTTTATTTTATACTTTTCAGTTTTAATTTTTTAACCATGTCTTGTGAGCATTAATCGGGTACAGAGTTCAAAGATCCAGCATGGCCTCTTGATGAAAAAAATAATTATTTTAAAATCCGCGCTTAAGAAGACCTATTGTTGAAGTCGGTCAGGTTACCTGGGCCATAATACCGAATCGATGGACATCTTGTTTTTCAAAATCGGATTATGAGTTTAAGCGCTGTGGAGGAACATACTTCCTTTTGGTTTCGCCGCAGTCGAGTAAAAAACCCTTAATTATTATTGAAGTTAATGTTCGACTTATAACAAAAAAGAAAACTATTATACTATCTTCAGATGACATTTGAAAATTGGTAATAAAAGTCATTAAAAAAAAACACATTACAATAAAAAAATATACATTGCCAAATTTCTTTAGATACTTGGGATACAATTTAAACCATATATAAGATAAGAACTATTGAGTTTGCATACACTTACTATTTTATATAGTTTTCTGTTGTACGAGTAGTTCTACAAACAAGTTCCCAGATAGTATATAGAGCATCCAATGTCGTGACGTTTTCTAAGACATCTAATTTTAGTCTTTTGTTCAAAAAAGTTTTATTTCTTAACATGCTGTATTAAAGATGGTATGCCATTGAAGTTGTACAAAGTAAATACCGTAACGGTTATACACCATGACATCCCATACTTATACTTGCGTCACTGTGTCATTTGTATTGTAAATTGAAGAGTAAAAGGAAATTCGAACATAAGTCGCCTCATTAAAATATTTAATACAGTAACTCAAAACAATACATTGGGAAATATTTTTATACTTACGACGTATCAGGTATATATTTCTAATACGGGATAGTAGACAAACAAACCACTAATGAAAATCCAAGACATCAACTATTTATGTAGATATATCCTGTGAACCCACAATAATCAACAATTGATGTAGATAATTATATTACAGCGCCATCTATTTAGTTAAGTTAAAAAATGCACTGTGTTCAACTTAATTTCATGTCGTTCATTGAATTGAAGTTATGGTCGACGACTACAAACTATATGTAAACCTTTTCTTTTTAATCTTGATAGTTACATCTTATTTTTGTTTACTATTGTTCAACTATATTGTTTAAAACGCGTTCCAATAAAAATGTATTATCATCTTAATCAGGTGTAATATAACAAACTCTCTCAAGTCAAGAATTAAAAAAAAAGCTTACACATGAATAATTAACTGACTTATCTTGATGTATTATTTAGATAATAAAAAAAAATATAGAATCATCAAAAAATTATTTAACATAGTCAATAGTTTAGCCACAAGACCAAATATTTAACTTCATTACTGACCTGGAATGTCCAATCGAAAGATTTCTGTCTAAAATCATAGGAAAATAACCACATAGACTCACTAATAAAAACCAAAGCACGTGAATAAAATAAATGTATGACACTTATATACGTACAGCAGAAACCAGGAACCTACCTTTACCGTAGGTACGTTATTATTATTTGTGATGCTATACTTATCCAGTCGAACCATACAGTCCGAAACCAACTAGGCTCTACAACTATAATGTAGATAAATAGCCTTATTTTGTGATCGAGCGCGTTTATGTCTTTTCTATAGTAGTCTGTGTAGACCATTATCGTAGTAACATTGTGCAACTGATTTTAAGTCATATCTATTATTTCTAATCTTCTTGACTATTTTAAATAATGATTTCTGAATATAACAAACATACACAAATTAAAGCACATAAATATCTATTATCTGTAATCATTGACATTACTCAACTTCAGTGTAGGTTAATAGATTTAGCTTTGTTTTTCAGATTCATTTATTTTTATTAATATTGCATTTTATGTGTAGCTTGTAATATAATTGTACATTTATTAATGATGCGACGGTTTTAATATTTCTATTCTATTTATCAGCCTTTTAAAGTCCACTGCTGGACATAGGCCTCCCTAAGAATGGGGGATAGTGCCGTAATCGCCACGCTTGGCAGGCGGGTTGGCGATCGCAGTGGATGTTGTTAATACTCGAAGGAGTGCTGCTGCCCACTCCCCCGGTATTCCCTCAGTCAGCTCTTACGACTGCCATGGGTGGAGAGGGGTGGGCAATTCTAAAGCCGGCCCCACACGGCATTAATATTTCTATAATCGATATTATTTCCACTGTCTTTTATATTTTGTCTAAACAAAAAATCATACTACCTAAAGTATTGGTTTTGAGAATTAGCTTGTAAAGTACATGTAAAATTTTATAAAGTAACAGCCATTTTCACATCGTTATTACAGCGACAGCTTAGTTGTAAGACCAAAACAAAGACTTCAGTTATTATATTGATGCACACGCCTCTGACTATTCGAAATTATGTGTATTTTTTGCCAACCTGTGAATGAATAAATGCAGAACCTACGAGTACATATTTAAGAAATCTTGTCAAGGGTCCCTGCCAACCCGCACTGGGTGTCAATAAAACGCCCATATTTTTCATATTTATTGCTTAATTTCAGGCCATTAATCCTCATAATAAAAATAGTATTCGATATTAACAGACTTGAATGTGCTTAGAAAAGAACTAATCTGATTGTACGTCTAGTCTAAACTAGAGGGCACTAGTTGTCTTGTAACTGTGGAATTTGTACTTGTATACGAAACAAGGATCAATCACAGATTTACAAGTAGGTACTATTATTTATCTATATTTTAATAACCTGAAAAGCTAAGAGTCTATTATGGCACATAATCTTGCAAACTTGTTTGCCGTAAGTTAGTGTGTCGCAAATATGGTCTATATTAAAATCAGTCTCATGATACCTAGCGTATTCCATACTAACTAAAGACACTTTGTAACTAAAGTTTCGATTAAATAATAAATTCAAATATATGTTTACGAAGATGATGTATAAGTGTTTTAAACGTGTAATTTTATGTTTTTTTTTATTTAACAGTCGCGGCCTAAATATGCATTTGACTACGCTGTATCTGACCCTCACACTGGTGACCACAAAACGCAATGGGAGACACGTGATGGAGATGTCGTAAAAGGTATGAATTTATGTAGTTACATGCGACAAGTTTATTAACGCTGAACTAATAAATATAATTAATTAATGTTGTTTTTCAGGTGCTTATTCCGTTGCTGAACCAGACGGCACTATGCGTATTGTCGAATATACAGCTGACAAACTTCACGGCTTCCGCGCTGTAGTCAAACGTATCGGCCATGCGCAACACCCGCAACCACAATACAACCCTCACGCTTATATTGGTTACAACTCTCACTACTAGATGCCGTTGTTAGATACAAAACAGTATTTACTTTTGCGGATAGATGGCATTGTATTAAGTGAAAAAACTTTCCGTGATCAGTGTCGGACTGTGATATTATAATTCAGCCAATTTATTTATATTTTTGCTGATTCCGAAACAGTTGTAGAAAATATAACTATAGAGGTACCTAGTACTTAAGTTAATGAGATGATGTGTATTTGATTTTTTATGAAATAAAGAAGAATAAAACATTGTAGTTTCATTAAAGTTGTAGGAAAGGAAAGTGATGACACAAATCACTTTTCCTAGAATTTATCATCGTTACTGGGGGAGTTCATGCATGAGACAATGTAATGACGTGATTAGTATAATACAGCTACTATCGGTACGGGACTTTCACACAAACCAAATCACACATATGGGAAGGACCAATCCGATATCCTAGGGATATTATATATTATAAGAATCTGAAAGTTTGTAGAATCACATTCTTAGTGATTCTTTGGATCTGGATAAAAATTCAAAGCAAACATCCTCAAAGGGGCAACCACCGATGTAGCTACCAGTAATACTCTTAAGTTTATATGTATTTACCTATAAAGTTAGTACTCTTAAGTTTCATTTACCTTCAATATATCATAGAGTGGGTAATATGCCAGGCATGATTGCAGATTCTTAGTTGCTAATGCTTTTCACACGACCCACTATTCAATACCACTATCCAGAATCTTACCGTTATATACTCTTTGCTTGCCGTTAAAAGTTCATATCAATAAACAAATATTAGTTTAGAACTGATCTGACTAAGAATCATTTGATTATTATAACAAACTAAAGCATCTTGCGTGTATACAATATTGTAAATATACATTATAAGTATAATTATTATTCTCAATAATTTACGAACATAACTATGTAATGTTTTTTTTTCTGATTAATTTGGTGTTATCTTATCTGAGTGGAGAAAAATAATTTACAATATTACGATTAATTGTGAATAATCGATACCTACTTGCAAATCATCGATACAAAGCATTTTACTTTCTTCAACTTCAACCTACTTTGTACCTTTAATCAGAATAGTTCCTTTATTATTTACATCCCAAGGTACATGGGTATTTCCTAAGGTAATGAGGTATTATATAGTTTTTTTTATTATTATATAGGTTTTTGTAATCGATTATTCATTCAATACTTTACTTAAATTATTGTTTTTTAGGATGGCAACAAATTTGTTACGTCAATTATTTTATTTTTTAGACATTTACATTATGTTGTCGATGCTGCGTGGGGACGCAGGCGCTTCGTAGATTTTGCTCTGTGAAATGCTAATTTTAGTGTAGATCTTTGTCTGTAAATTATTTGAGTAGAGAATCGTGTCCAATAGTAGGTTAGTTATTGCTTGAAAAAACCCTATTCATCATGGTAATGACTACTTTTATAATTCCCGTTTAGTCTTATGTGATTAAAATGCAATACATTCTGAGCGAAAAATAATATTTCAAGAAGCTTTATTTTGTATTTACAAGTTGTCTTATTTATTTTTATCAACATTAGTATTGTAAAAATATTTTAATGTAGTGTTAAACCAAATTAGACTTTAGTGTTGTCGATAAATTACTTTCTTTTAGCTATTGTCTATGCCAGAATGATGGATATGCGTGATATGCTTGTTTTTTTAAATACGAACTGTACTTTCATTGTTGGTTTATAATACTGCTAATCTTTTCATTAGATTGTTTCATTGTAAACTTATTTATCGGTTTCTTAATCTACTTTGCTGTTCCGGGACTGTATAGGAATTGACATGAGGAAATATTACGAGTTGTATCCTACGTTACTATTTATTTTATAAAGTTATAACAATTTTTCAACTTTGTTTGCATATACAATCAAATTCTACTTAATACAATATTTTATTTCACACAAAGTGCGAAAATATGAAAGCTAAAATAACAGTCACGAGTAGGATTTGAACCTGCATCTTATGGAGTGTGTTTTCCCAATTGAGCATTAGTGATAATTGCTCAGAACTGCGAATTTCGATTACAAATTCTTTCTAATGTCTTGGATGACGCCTGCGCCATCTGTGGATGTATTTGAATAAATTATTTGGACCAGGTAAGCTTAATTATTATAATTTAAGATTCATACCAAACAATGACGCAGCCCTATGAATAATTTGGTTTTTAAATAATCGTGTACATTTCTATAAATATTTCAGTATTTTTATATTTATATGGCTAAGAAAATGCTTCAAAAATACATAAAAGTATTAAAATATTTTTTATTTCAGAGAAATGCTGAATGCCATTTTTATTCCCTGTTTTAGTTTCATCTAACCACAATAGATAGCGGTAGCCGCAAACCCTTTAACAGTTTGGTGATAGTTATGCTATTAATATATAGTTTATTAATTTATTACACCTAACTCTTGCATAAAATTATTACTTTATTAGAGACAGACAGACAGACCGACAAAAACGTCAAAATTGATATTTTGTTACAGGTAACATTATATTTAGACATTACAAACGACGCTTTAATTTTATAATGTATAGATTAACGAGGTACATAATAATTATCTTAGGGATCCACAAAAAAAAATCGTGTTAACTTATTTTTTCCCAATTTCCAAAATTGAATTGTTTTAGCAAAAGTGTCAGTCTCTTTGCAAATAATAATAATGTTATTTACAACCAAGATGTAATCTGTAAACATATTTTTAAAACTACTATATAAACGCAACCAAAAGACGAGGTTACAACTGGCTTTCTTTCTTTTAGCAATTGTAATAAAGCTTGTAAAAAAAATGGTAATGATAATTTTCAGGCCAATTTCGAATCACAGTGACCAGTGTTATTGGACACTGACCAGCTGCAGAAGCGATGAATCTCTCGTCCGCAAACACAAGTGCACTCTCTATAACTCTTAATCCGTTGGGACGGCAGTCCGACCGGAGAGAGATCAGGAGCAGCATCAAAGTGCAAAGCACGACGGAGAAACACCACCACCCTCCTAACTCAGAACTGCTATTGAGACGAAGGACAGCTTCAATAACTTTTTGTTCTCCCATCCCGGGATTTAAACAAGAGATATTGTGATCTGCAGTCGCATAGACTATCGCTTAACTACTGAGGGGTTGTATATTTTATCTTCTATACTATTATAAAACTGTAACATAGCTATGTCTGTACATTTAAGATATTTGAGAAAAAATGACTGTAATAAGCTATATAGGCGTGTCTAAACACAAAACGTTTTTTTTAGATTTTTTATCTGTCTGTTTATCTGTTTGTCTATTTATTTGTTCACGCATCACGCAAAAGCGATTGAACGGATTTTGATGCATTTTTTTTATTTGATAGCTCTCGATTAGACTTAACAACTGGTATATATTTTATCCCGCTACTATACCGGGAACCTGAGATATAACCCAAAAAAACACCAATATAACCCAGAGGCTAGTGTGTTTATACAATTAAAATACACGTACAAACATTTTAAATAGTTACATTAGTAAACTTTAGATAACACTGCTCTACTTATTTTAACAGACATTTTGTAAATGTAAATACTTTCATCGACTGATTCGAGTCAAGGATTGCAATAATACTGGCTTATAAAATTAATAGTTTTGTGCAAAATGATGCAAAAATAAGCATTTATTTAATTAAAGTAAATATTGCTAGTAGTAGAACCTTGCTTATCCCAGCAAGAATGGTCTGGCTCGATCGGGGAAGTACCACCCTCTCAAAAAAAATCAGGTTGAATCAATAGTAGTGGTACCCGCTGGTGTGTTTATGGTGAGTGAGAGTGCCGGAGGACCAAACCCCCTCCCTATCCTTTCCTTAATATCCTACCTATGCTCTTCTTCTTATTCTATCCACCTCCTATCTCCTTCCTTGTAGATGGTGACGCGCGAGTGATACCTCTGGTACTGCTAGCGTCTATTGGCTACGGTAAGCGTACTTGATGGTAAATCTGGTGGGTAGAGTGCTTATTTGCCACATACGAAGTATAAAAATAAACTAAAGAGCCACGTTGTTAATTTAAAAAAGGCAAATTAGGAATTACGTTGTTATTCCTTCAACGTTGCGTAGAACTTAATCGTATTATCATTAACTTAATTTATGTATGTAAGTTAAGCTACATTTAACAGATTGTTACCGGTTGTTAATCTGTAATTAAATTGTGTAGCATCATAATCTATTAATTATCACGCTCGTATCAATGTGTACGAACGTGTGACGTTGCCTATACTCTGGGGGTGTTCCCCTGTGCGTTTATAAATATGTGAGTTGCAGTACAAACGGTTCGTCTTTCAGCCTCAACCTTGAAATGGACAGGGTTGCAGTGTTAATATAGTTTTTTTTTTGTTCAGGTTTTGTATACGTGACGTGATTTTTATGTGGTGCTATAGCTATGGATAAAATATTTATAATATTGGTATGTAAAAGTGTGATAAGTTTGCATTGTTAAAAAAAACATATTTTTTTAAAAGTAAAAATATATAATAATAAAAAATAAAAAATTTCAAATGTTTTAGGTCCTATTGGTAAATTTGTTGATAACCAACTGCCAAGAAGGGGAATATGTTGAAGATGAAGTAGACGAGACACCGGTAAAAGTAAGTACAAAATATATTAATACTAAACTATATTCATCAATCAGCTACTCTTTTTTGGTATCTTTTTAACATTGTAAATGTTTTTTTATTAATAAACTTAATTAAAATATTTTTTTATATATAAGTATGTCTATAAATAATATAAAATTATTTATAATATAATATTATATATAAAAATATTTTTCAAGAAAAGTTTTAAATACAGACAATAAAATGAAACAATTTTAAATAAAAGTTTTGAAATTTATTTTACTTGTAATAATAGAGCAATCATTTTCTTAATTTAAACGCACTAAATTAAATAGTAGTTATTTAGATATTTTTATATATATTTTTAGCATTTGACATGCTTAGCAGGAACAGGATGGCTGAATTGGCAAAGCATCTGGACGGTATCCAGGAGATGCAGGTTCAAATCTTGCTCCTGACTGTTATTTTCGATTTCACATTTTTCACTTTGTGTTTAATAAATAGTAGCTCTCATCAGTGATTCAGTGTCAGGCAGTCCTTTTATACCTTGTAATAACATTACCTAATCCTCTTTTCTAAATAGGTTACAAATGATAGGCCTCAAAGAAATGAAACATTTCCAATCTATATTCCTGTATTTTATATCCAAGTGAAAGATTATATCATATGTGTTTTTCCTTTATTTTTTTTTAGACCCCTAGGTAGGTCCTAAATACGTCACAATGACGTGACGGCTTCGCCGTTACGCTATAACTTATAGGTAATTTTGATTGCTTTTTAGTTATCACGATCTCTCAAATCAAAGAAAATGCTCGAAAGCAAATCAAATCTTAATTTTTTAATTAACTAGCTGACCCGGCAAACGTGGTTTTACCATTTGAATTATTTCTAGAGTATGAAAAAATTATTATATCTTTTTAATCTTTACTTTTAAAATGTATTGCGCTCGACGAAGCTTGCTATTACGCTGCTCCCAAGCGGAGAAGTTTGGCAAATCGGAACCCCATTGATCAGACATCGACCGGGGTTAAAAATTACAAAATGTTATTAAAAAGTAGGGATTGGTGGTAGGAAGGTAAAAATTTAGGACTATATGTATTTTTATTGCCACACCATAAAAAATAACCGAAAGAAAGTTGTCCAAAAAATGAAAATTTTTTTTTTGGGGTGTGCTACCCTTAATACCTAGGGCTATACAAAATAGTTATAAACCTATTCTCATACCTACTGAATATACATATAAAATTTGATCAAAATCGGTCAAGCCGTTTCGAAGGAGTATAAAAACTAAAACTGTGACACAAGAATTTTATATATTAGATGTAAGCGAGTTGTCAAAGCAGTTAGTTAGCACTGCTCATCTTAGGGTCACTTCTATCTAGAGTAGGTTGGCCAAAGATAAAAGTTGAATGGCACAAAAAACAAATTGTTTAATAATAATAATTTTTTTCGACCTATTACTGGCCTACTACTGGGCACATGTCTCTTCTAAGAGTGAGAGGGATGCCACGCTGACTCAGTACGTGTTCGCAGACTTCACATACCGTCCTCTCGGGCATCTAGATTGACTTAATGTTTTCCTTCGTGTTCATTTGTAATCAAATACGTACATATATTCGAAAAATCTCAGAAAGTCTAGTGTGTTCCTTGATCTTGGACTGGGGATCGAATTCGATACTATTGTCTTTGCAATCCTTGGTTTTACAACAAGGCTGTTCCTGCTATGATTTAAATCCAATCTAAAAACTGTTTAATGTTTTAAATATACCACAAATGCAAAATATTATTTACTCAAAAATGTTTTAGTTCTATCTGAATAATAATAACTATAATAGACTTGTAAGCGACAAGGGTTGCAACATATCAATACATACAAATGCTTATGGAAAGTGGTCACTGCATGTCGAAAGCCATGTGACTTGCGTTATCTCGTTCACCCACTTTTTAAAGTAACACTACTTGTTAGCCTGTAACACTACTCGAGTTGATACCTTGGTTTTTTGAGAATATTATTATGTAAAGACACAGAAACCAGGACTATGATCAGCTAAGCATTATATATGTATACGAGTATTACTGTACTTGTGATATAAAGTATAAGCTCAGCGTGCCATGGAGCAGTCTATTGGATCCGTAGTTCAGAATCCCATAGGAGAAAAAAAGTGATGGATTTAGCCCGCAGGGTTAGTACGCTCAAGTGGCGAATACTATAACTTTCAGTACTTATTTATGACGCATTTCATATTCAAAACTTAGGTAGTGCATACCTACTCGTACATGTTTTTGTCGTTGCAATAGCTTAAAATAACTAATGACTATAAAAAGCGAGATTTACTGAGTGTATCGGTGCGTTAATCAACGAAAGTGAATAGTGATGTCATTGACATTGGGTAACGGTATTCGATACGGCAGCGCACGTGCCTGTCTCATCTTGAACTTGACAAGAAGATGGACGCCAACAAGTGGCATTTATCTCAACTCTGTTTATAAACAAACTGAATATCATCAAGGGACATTGATCTCCCACATGTTACTAACTTACTTAACATGGATCATTGAATTAATGTTTACTGAATTAACATGTTATATAGTTAAACTGGTAGCTTTATGCAAAGAATGGACGCTTGTTACTACCAAATAATTTAAAGTGATCAAAATAAAAAATAAAAACAAATAGTTTTCTGAAAACAAAATACGAGTATATATGTATTTATATACATACTTATGTTAACATATTATATATAGATATCCTTACCATTTTTAACATTTACTGTTGTGCCGTAAATCAATTGAAAAGAATAGCACAAATACATAATTATGTTTTATTTATTTAAGTAGAAGAAAATGAAACACCTGCTACTTAAATAAAGCAAAAAAGAGGTATATTTACACACATTATTTTAAAATATAAAGTTATGAATAAATTTATTAATCGTAGTAATTAGTAGCTGTCGAGAAGGATATTTATACGGCATACGTTACGCCTAGTAACTTGACAGACAGACTAACATTAATACACCCGCTGTATCTGATAGTAATTACTAGTATAGTTATGTATGGAAACGATAAAAATCCTCATTAGCTATTCAGAATATTAAACTCAAATCGCTGTACATGCAATCACTTGCCATTATGAGTAAAACATTGAATTATTTCACGCAAGTTATCGTTTCACACATTCTTTAGGTTTTTCTTTATTGAAATCACAATTTAATTACCAAGTTATTAATTTACTAAACAGCTTTTTTAATTGTTTTATTAGGGAAAATCAAGCTACTCCTTTGGGTATGGAGTATCCGACGGCCGTACTGGAGATGTGAAAACTGTATGGGAGTCCAGAGATGGTGACACTGTTAAAGGTAAAGAATTTTCTAATAAACTTCGTTTTTAGCAAAAAAATAACAGGAATTTGCTGAGAATTGGGACGAATTAAATCTATACAATATAAGTCTCTGTGATAATTGATATTTTGCTGGAGAAACTAATTTATTTTAAAACTACGGTACTAATGAATCGGTTAAGTTGGAATAAGTTCCATTCTGTCATCATTATAATACTTTTCTATTGCAATTTATGCGATGCTAGACTTTTTTTTATAATACAAGCTTTAACCCGTAATCACCATGTTGAATGTTTTAAATAGTTGTATTCCATATAAAACACTGGACCTGATACATTTTTCCTACAGCAAAAATTATAATCGTAGTTCAAGAGAATAGCATGTTAAACAATAAAAGTAATAAGCTCCTCAGCTTTGTCGTAGTAGTAGTATATATAACTATACCTATTATTTGTAAATATTTTGAAGACCTTATTAAATGCCTACATAAACTAATATCTAGAAAATTATATTTATGATTACATGTATAAACTTTCCAGGTCACTATAGTGTAGTTGAACTAGATGGCTCCACAAGAACAGTAGAATATACAGCAGGCCCCAATACAGGATTCAAGGCTAAAGTCAATACAGAAAATAATGCAGTATATTCAAATGATGAAATAGGGCGAAGCTTTAAAGAAGCTAAAGCAATGAAGGACTACGAAAGGTATTATGATTTTTCTGATAATGATGACATTGAAGACTATTTTCAACGAGATAGAAAAAAAACGTCCCAGAAGAGTCCTCATGCATCAGCATATCAGTATTCAAATAAAAAAAGATCAAAATTTCCATTTTATTCAGATCAAGTACTAGACTCAGAACCGAGTGATTATACCCACAGTATTACAATTAAACATCCTCATGATGATTCCTCGGATATTGAACCACTAAGTCACGTCGGCTATAGTTTTGACCCGAATTGTAAAACAAAAACTAAAAAAGAAAGTTACGGTAATAGAGACATTTCGTATTCAAACAACGTGGAACTGGAACTAAATAAGAAACATCCACTATTTCCTTCAAGCTCATTCAGAGATAGCTACGACAAATATGCAGAACCAAGTTCTGATTACGACAAATATTTGCAACAGTATGATAGTGGACGCTATAGAGGGCATAAATACGATGAACTCAATATGAAGCCCCCGGCACCAGTTAAATATACATTCCCACTATTGCCTGATATGCCACTTTCTGATAAATATCATCCAGATGAATATTCCTCTAGACCTAACAAGAAGAGGCCTTACAAGCAGCGTGAACCAGAAGAACGCTATCCTTCAATAAGTGAAGATCTAAGTGAATATGTTTTAGTTCCTAAAAAAAAGCTAAAAAGACCTGCCTCCGTTGATAGTTATGACTACAGAACTATTGAGGACGAATATGATCGTCCCCATTACTCAAATGGATACAATGATGAACCTCAGGATGACCGATATCACAGTTTCTCTCATGACACACGACCCAAAGAAGTAATTCGAAAAATTGTAAAAAAGCGAAAGCCCGTTATAAATCTTTTAGATATATTGGATATTTAAGTTAAGTTTTTAAAATAACAAATTAGGTAATATTTTAATATGTTTTTAAATTCTAGCCGATCCATTAATACATAGATTGCGATACGATGAAAACATTGTAAGTGTATATTTTTGTTAAGTTGCGTATATATAATATTATATTTACAGCAAGTCATTTTTTTCATACCTATTTATTCTTATTGAATGAAGCCTCAAACCAAAGTTTGTTATGCAACATAATTATAATAAGTTAATAAAATGTATTAGTTATGCTATGTTTTTGTTTTGTTTTAATATAATTCAAACAGATCCCATATATTTTGGAACTTCAGCATATACATTGACTAATATATATATATATATATATATATATATATATATATATATATATATATAACATACACACAGTTAAAGAATCAATTGACAAAATATGAGTTCAGATAAAAGAAGACTGAGTACATACACAGATGTCAGCAAAAATTTGTATATTTTCTTGTTTTTGTATTGGTATATTTATATCAATAGTATTCCGTATTCAGTCCAAAAGCCATGGTATGCAATTCAAACTTTTTAAAGTGCCTATAAAAATATGTACAGCCTTTGATCCTGTTTTTCAAGAACATTAATAATAATCGTGATGGGGAGGCAGTATATAGGCACACTATTTTACATCTCATTTCAAATAAGGTGGCCGTCATCCTATTTAAAATTTATTCTAACGATTAGGTATAATATATCAGCATAATTATATAATGGTAATATCATTAGATTTATGAATAAAATCCATAGAATTCGTGGTAATAATATATATTTTATATGTTTCTATGCTGTTTACGAACATGTGTGTATCGACGTGAAGAATGCAATATACTTGTTGCGTAAATATTCTCACAATGATAGTGAAAGTGCAAAGCCTCGGAAACTGGAGCAAGGGGGAGTGTAGGTGCTGTGTTACCTCACTAGGTACTGAGATATTTCTATATGATATTGCTTTTATTGCAAGATAATTTTATTTTGATTACAATTAATTAGGTCAGCTTATTGACCGACTATGCACGTGATATTTTAGCAATAATTAGACAGTATTGTGAGAACAAATGTAAAAAAACTAATACATATATTTTGGTATTGAATGATGTATCCAACACATGTGAACATAAATTATAATTTCTCATGAATATTTGCAATGTTATAAAGCGTGTTATTTGCATAGATGTATTTAATATGCATGTATAATAAACACGCATGGTGAGAGTGGTAATTGAAATGAACTAAAAGACAATTTGCTATCGTTAATCATTTTTTTATGTCTTATGATGGCAGACGAGCCTCGGCCCACCTGATAGTAAGTGGTAACCGTCGCTCATGGACTCAACTAGGTATACCGAAAGCATAATCAAGCCGCTGCGCACCGTTTTATTTCTCAGATGTGAAATGAAAGAATAAACGGTGTCTATCTTCTATCTTCTGCTACAGCCAAAACACACTGACGTGCTTCATGACCAGTCACACAGATACCGACCCGTCCGGGGCCAATAGCAAGTGAGTACTCTCACTTAGTACCCAGCCCTACCACCAGTAATGCAATAGGTGATAATTGCTTACTTCCCTCGCCTTATACGACACCCGCAGGAAAGGATGGGGTAGTGACACTTGTATTCTTAATCCGTCACCACACAGACTCATTCTTTTATATTTATTGCTTACGGTGCCAGACAAGCTATGAATCAGCTGATGGTAAATGATAAGCCAAGTCCCTGCCCACCATGAAGATCAACCACTATGCTTGAGAGGATTGAGAATCTCAACGTATATCTCCTTCTGCAACTGCTTGATTGCTGTGACAAAGAAAATATCGGTAAACTACGTGTTCAGATCTAATAACAAGTGAAAGGTTTGACTTAGACCTTAGACCAAACCTTACCACCAGTAAAAAAACATTGAAAAAATAACATAAACATAATATAGGATCACGCCTGTATCCCTGAAGGGGTAGGCAGAGGTGTATTACACACCCACGGTTCGCCAGCTATGTTAAGTACCACGTTATAGGGGGCGAGCCTATTGCCGTCTACCGGGCAGATTTTCAAGTTCCGGGCTGCTATTTAGAATTTTTCTTTTTACGAAAAAATAACACTGCCCGACCCGGGGATCGAACCCGTGACCTCATGATCAACAGCCGCATACACAACCACTGCACTAACGAGCCAACTGAAAAAATTTCCAGACTTAGAATTACGACTTATACACAATAAACGCTGGAAATGATCTAGGTATGATGTTATTCCGCCGGCGGACCACTGAAGGAATGTAATATGGTTCCGGTGGCCCGCCAATAAAGGTGGAGAGACGGCACACGGCGGGTATTATTTAGTGGGTGAGGGCCCCACACTACCCTGCTCGTTGCCCAAACAACGGGGTGTGCGGTTAGGTAAATTTTTTCCCGCCTAAACAAAAAAAAGGGTATGTTGTTATTATCTCACGATTTACGCATGTCCTGTGTGTACCTTTATTTGGACATGGCGCAGACATTCGCCAGTAAGGACGGCCATGACACCGTCGGTATTGTCGCAATGCGCCTTCACTTCACCATGCGACACGCGTCAATACATCGTGCGCGCCACTCATGTCTCTAATTAATTAACTCAAAAATATCATTAACTTAATCGTTTTGACACATACCATCTAGATAATTAAGCTGTGTGTTCTGCGATTAAGTTACCGATTAATTTAAAAAAAAAAATCTATCCCATTTAAATACATAACAAGTTAATGTATATTATGTTAATGTATACATTATGTTCTCCCTAGAAAGTCAGCACACAAAACTAAGAAAAAATGCGTGCGCAACGGTAAAAACTCCTACCCTTGTGTTGAGTTGTGAATGAGAGTGCCGGAGGCCCATAACCCCTCCCTTTCCTCTCCTTATTAGCCTTCCTATCAACTTCCTAACCCTTTCCTTGCCCTCCCTTCTACGCATAACATTTCTCTTCTCAAACACTTTGATATGGTTTTGTAGGTGAAAAGACAACAAACAAACAAAGTCAGGCCGCGTTCCGATCCGGTGGTAGTTTTTAAGTCTTAGCTTTTGGCAAAATCAATATATTTAATAATATAAACTAATGACCAAGATTGTCTTCTTACTGGTAGTAATTGGTAGTTTATGGTAGAATTCTCGAGCAACAAAAAAAAAAAAATTAGGTTAAAGAGGAGTATTATACTCATTTTAATATACTAACTTAGTCTCATACATTGTAAGCATAAAAAAATTTGAAGTAAATATTTTAATTGTGTTTCTAAACGAATATTAGGTGGGTTAAAATAAATAAACCAAAAATTTTGTAAATCATATACTGTGGGTAGATGAGACCGTTGAAATAACATATCAGCCTTGGATGTCTATCATCTAAGTCAACCTGTGATCATGAATGCTGTAAAGTATTCGAAACGTCGGGATAGTAGTAAAATCAAGTAAACGCGATAGATTCCGTAAACGAAGTTTTATTTCAAAACAAACTCACATTCGCATTTATCCTTTTTTTTTGTTATCCCGCTACTATATCGGGAATCTGAGATATTACCTAAAAACTAGCTTTTGGCTGTGGCAGAGCCGCTGGAAGAAGCTAGTTTATAATATTATAAGCCACGGTATATTCTATTGTACTCCGAGTGAATTTACAGACAGCCAATAGGATTCTATGTTAAAAAAGAAAATAAGTATCTAGTTATTTTAAAATTTATATATTTTGATAGATTAAAATTGTTTTTTTTTTTTCTTTTACACTACTCCATTGGGATGTGATCTTGTAAAAGTAGCGTAAGTTTGGAGAATGAATAAATAAATAAATTATTAAAGATATGATTATTTAAAGTAACTGCGAAGTATTACAATTATCTGTACAATCGCTGTATAGTAGGTAGTTCAAACTATACCAAATACTCTTTAAGACATTGAGTTACGGGCCCCGTGGTGTAGTCGGTAGAGTCACCGACTTCCGTGCACTCGTCGTGGGTTCGATTCCCACTCAAGACAATTATTTGTGTGATGAACACAGATATTTATACTGCGTCTGGGTGTTTTCTATCTATTGTATGTATGTATTTACAAAAAAATAATAATATATGTATTATATCCGTAACCTGGTAACCATAGCACAAGCGCTAAGCTTAGTTTGGGACCAGAGGACGTTATGTGAAATGTCCGTGAATATTTATTTATTTTATTTATTTATTACTGACCAATCATCATCATCCCAAGCATTGTTAGGGTCGACTTCCAATCTGTTCGCTTATCTGGTCCACAATTATTTATATGGAGCGACTGCCTATCTGACCTCTACGACCCAACTAAGGGGACAACTGGGGATCTTAGAACAAGACCAGGGTTAGGTTAATTTTTCTGGTCTCTAACAACCTATAACAACAGCTGCCAGGAATTTATTAGACGGCAGGGACCCACTGCTTAGTGTCTTCTGAAGTACGAAGGAGAACAGATGGCGGAGTGGCTTAGATACCGGTATCCCTCCTGAGTGATGTTGCTTCGATTCCCACGTTGTACAACTCTTTGTATGATCCAAAAAAGGTTATTCTGAGTCTGGGTGTACTTTATATCCGTGAAATAAAATGTTTGTAAAGTCCCCCCCGATACAAGGATTATTCCTAAGGCATCTAATATAGTTCCGGTGGCCCGCCAATAAAGGCGGAGAGACGGCACATGGCGGGTTTCTTTAGTGGGTGGGGGCCCCACACTACCCTGTTCGTTGCCCCGAACGACAGGGTGTGCAGCTAGGAACATTTTTTCCCGCCTTAACAACAAAAAGGGTGTAGTACTTACTTACTTACTTATCATCACGCCATTTCCCTTGCAGGGTAGGCAGAGAGAACAGAGTGCGAAGAGGCTCTATTCTTGCATACATCTCTTGCTTCCTCAACATTCATAACTCTCTTCATACACGCTCGCCGGTTTCGGAGACTCCTGACTCCACCTTCCTTTAATACATGACCAATTTGGTCTCGGTAGGTAAGTCTCGGTCTCCCCCTGTACCTGCATCCTTCCACCTTCGCATTGCATATCTTCTTATCCAGTAGCTCGTCCAGCATTCTTTCCACATTTCCGAACCATCGGAACATTCCCTTTCGCATCTTTACACCAATACTCTCTTTCATACCTACTCGCTCTCTTACATCATTGTTACGAATACGGTAAGTCAGCCTCACTCCACAGATTCTCCGCAGAGATCGTATTTCGACCGCATTGATTTTGCTCTCATGCTCCTTTTTACATACCCAACTCTCGCTTCCATATAATAACGTTGGGACAAGCACTGCGTTGTGTATTGCGACACGTGCCTTCTGGCTGAGGTGATGGCTGCCAAGAAGTTGTCCCAATGCTCCGTTCACACTATTTCCCGCATACAGTCTTCTTTCTACATCAGTGGTGTACCTTCCAACCCAACTGAATCCACATCCAAGATATACAACATTCATAACTCTCTTCATACACGCTCGCCGGTTTCGGAGACTCCTGACTCCACTTTCCTTTAATACATGACCAATTGGGTCTTGGTAGGTAAGTCTCGGTCTCCCCCTGTACCTACATCCTTCCACTTTCGCATTACATATCTTCTTAGCCAGTCGCTCATCCGGCATTCTTTCCACATTTCCGAACCATCGGAGCATTCCCTTTCGCATCTTTAAATACTCTCTTTCATACCTACTCGCTCTCTTACATCATTGTTACGAATACGGTCAGTCAGCCTCACTCCACAGATTCTCCGCAGAGATCGTATTTCGACCGCATTGATTTTGCTCTCATGTTCCTTTTTACATACCCAACTCTCGCTTCCATATAATAACGTTGGGACAAGCACTGCATTGTGTATTGCGACACGTGCCTTCTGGCTGAGGTGATGGCTGCCAAGAAGTTGTCCCAATGCTCCGTTCACACTATTTCCCGCATACACTCTTCTTTCTACATCAGTAGTGTACCTTCCATCCCGACTGAATCCACATCCAAGATATACAAATTCACCCACTTGTTCTAGCACACCATTTCCTATTACTACTCTAACATCTGTTCTGGCTTCTTCTCTTTCAAAAACCATTACTTTGGTTTTGCTCACATTCACACGTAGGCCCCTTTTCTTACAATCTTCTGCCATTACGTCGACTAGGGTTTGCAGGTAAGTCGCAGACTGCGCTAAAAAGACCACATCGTCTGCATAAAGCAGCGAGTTAACCACTGAGTCGCCCATCTGAACTCCCACATTCATTTTATTCAAACTTTGTAGACATTTATCCAGATATATGTTAAACAGTCTGGCTCATAGAACGCAGCCCTGTTTAACGCCGATATTGGCGTCAAACCAGGGTGACATTCCATCATCCAGCCGCACAGAAGCTCTGCAGTCCATGTAGTTGGACTGCACCGCTTGTAGCAGTCTACCGCTAATACCATATTCCGGCAAAATGTCCCAAAGTTCCTTTCGTACAACAGTGGCGTGGTCAGTAGTGTTACCGACTTCCGTGCACGAGGTCGTGGGTTCGATTCCTACTCAGGACAATTATTTGTGTGATGAACACAGATAATTGTACTGCGTCTGGGTGTTTTCTATCTATGATATGTATGTATTTACAAAAAAAAAGTAGTACAAGTATTATATCCGTAATCTGGTACCCATAGCACAAGCGCTAAGCTTAGTTTGGGACCAGAGGACGTTGTGTGAAAATGTCCGTGAATATTTATATTTATTTATATTTTGGTCTGTATTTTAGCGCTTGACATGCTCAGCTACTTTAAAGTACAAATTATTTGTGAATGAGGAAAAAGATAACTTTTTTCTTTTTTTTCTTTTTGGTCGTAAAGACAAATTTGATGAGGAGATTGGGATGGCCGAAAGGTCAGTGCAGTAGCTCAGTGGCTTAGAGCACTTCCCCGGATTGGAAGGGACGCAGGTTCGATTCCCGCTCGCACTAAAGTTCTCTTTTTCCTAATTCACAAATAATTTGTACTTTAATATTGATTTCTGAGGTATAGTCAAGTAGTTCCTCATTGTGGACGTACGATATAAATACATCACTCTACAACACACTATATTGGAATAATGCATGTTAAATGCATCTGACAGTTGGCGTGGGTCGTAAAGACAAATGTGATGTGGAGATTGCGCATGGCCGTCGATCAATGCTATAGCTTAGTGATCTTGAGCCCTTCCCCGGATTGGAAGGGACGCATGTTTGAATCCCGCTCGCAGTGAAGTTCTTTTTTTGCACATTCACAAATAATTTGTTTGTAGTGTGTAAATAAACTGCATCATATATAGTTGACTGATGAGAATATTTTTCGGATAAGTAATGTAAAGTCGCATGAGGTTAATAACATCGTTGGATACATGATTTACGTATACTTGACACCTGAGACACCTACGTGACAACCCAATTCAAAAGTCTAGTTCCACTACTTTCAGATATGTATCTCAAAATTCATAATCATGTAAATCAAACTTATTTATCTTTCCCAACATTTTAACATAAGGAAAAACGATTAAAGAACCCTTACGAATTATAATCTCACGTCATTGATGTATAAGAAAAATAGAAAAATCACAATTAGGTACTAAAACTGTCCTCTGTAAACGAGTGCAGATTACGCTTGTCTGCACTCATTTCGTTTATTGTTGCTTCGACACGTGAGCAACTGCAACGCCCGCAACTCATTGACTCTCTCTTTTTCTTTCGTTCTTTCTGAATAGTGTCTTTACGCTCTCGAAAGCAGTCAAAAGTTGTTTCTTATTTATAAAATTAATGTGAAATGAATGCTTTATATTTAAGTAAGATACAATTGTGTATCCTTAATTTATACTCGTAGATCAATGCCTCACGTTCATAAATATCTAAAGCTATATTCATGTAGTGGTTGTGGGGTAAATGCGGCATTAAATTTTGTATAGAGGGGTACCTATCAGTTTTAACCTAAATAGGAAAATTAAAATTAGAATTGTATCCCACACTTAAAATCTCACAAATAAATAACGAGGTGTCTAAGAGTTTTTGAATTTTTATTATTTTAATCGTCTTGTGTCGGTTTCTTTTACTAAAAACTTCAAATATTAATAAATTAAATATTTATTAGTGCATAAATGTTTTATTGTCAGTCACTTAAATTATGCGTGTGTAGCTGCTGGCATCAACTATAAGTTTCCGTATATATTATTTTACTCTTTGACTATAAGTTACCTACGTATAAAAGATATATTGTTAATATCCAAACACATTTCCCAAATTTCTAAATAAAAAAATCCGACTGAAGTGTTGCTTAGCTTCATACATTATGAAATACCTAAATAATAAAAAATAAATAAAAAAAAAACATTCAATAATGAATATTAAATGCTTTAAAAGTTAAGCGGAATATTTAATGGACTTCAAGAGAAGGTAAATTTAAAATACCTGAAAACTAAACAAAAAAAATTGTTGCTTTCGCGTCAGTGAAACCACACCTTTAATTAAAACTTGCGATGATTTATTTTGGTCTAAATTTATTCAATGCTAACTAATTCTGGGTCTATTCTTAGACTGAGTTAAGTCAGCTTTAGTAATGACTCATTTGTTATTTAGTGCTCATATTCAAATTAAGACACAACAGAAAATAATAATTATTATATTTGCTTAAAACAAGTTCTGTGTATGTCAAAGTTTAATGACCTATTTAAACCTTATTAAGACTTATAACAGTTTAATTATAGAAATAGGTATATCTATTTTGGAGTTTACATATTTTTATATATTTTTTTAGAATTTGATATGCTTAGCCATATAAATCAACACAAAGTGTGAAAATGTGAAATCAAAAATAACAGTCACGAGCAGGATTTGAACCTGCATCTCCTGGAATACCATCCTAGATAACTCTCAGGACTCTGTTTGTGACTGTTATTTTCGATTTCACACTTTCACACTTTGTGTTGATTTGTTTTGGAGTTGTTATACACCGTTGTTTCTTTTATTTATAATTCATATTATGAAAGGAACGTAATTCTTTTATGTCTTTATTTTATTTTTTTTATGCACTTATCAGCATAATTGGATTTGTCGAGTAAATATTCTAGGTGTTTATCCAGGCCATAATTTATTTTAAATTCCGTACAAATCTTTTTAGCTGCTAGGCTTTTTACGAAAAATAGCTTACAAAATCTTATGGAAATATTTTTTGGGGATATATAGAAACGTATATATTAGTCTAGTGTCTCATCTGTATATTTTGCAAACTTCATATAAATCCGCTCAGTCGTTTATGCGTGATTGACAAGCGTGTAAACATTTTCTCAAACTTTCACATTTTAATATTAAATAGGATTAATTTTACGCGTTATGTCTGTGTATACACATGTCCCTTTTCAAGACTATCAAAGTTATTATCCATCTATCCATCCATCAGCCTTTCAACGTTCACTGCTGGGCATAGGCCTCCCCAAGAGAATGCCACAACGAGCGGGATAATGCCGTAATCGCCACGCTTGGCAGGCGGGTTGGCAATCGCAGTGGATGTTATTAATACTCGAGGGAGTGCTGCTGCCCACTCCCCCGGTATTTCCTCAGTCGGCTCTTACGACTCCCATGGGTGGAGAGGGATGGGACAATTCTAAAGACGGCCCCACACGGCTAATACTTAATTAAATGTAGAAAAAAAAGACAAAGTCATTAATACTCAAGTAAATTTAGGACTTAGAGTGAAATTATCAACCCTAAGCAATGTCATGAGGTGGCATGGAGATTGCGCATTATTATCTACTCTCGCGCACGATCTGGCATTGTTGTTACAATAACTAGTATCAAGGACATGTATTTATTCGACAATTCATAGTTTATGTTAGAAATTTAACTAAAATGAATTGTTTGTTTGTTTCTTCTTGACAAATACATAACTGACCATCATAAAATTTGGCATACCTTATTATAATCCAGAGTAGACAAAGAATGAGCATAGTTTTCGTGGGTAGGTTTTAGAAACATTGACAAGTTTTTTGATTCTTCTATTCAAATATATTTATTTTTACAGTATATATATAAACTTTTGGACTACAATTAATGCAAATTAGTATAAATAAACAGAACTTACATTTGTGACACTATTCATGTAAGCCTAGTTAAAAAACCGCACCACCACCCGCTAGCTTGTATTGAATCCCTCTTTTCGTGTTTAATTTTGTTATTATTGTTCATCAAACTAAACAATGTCACAACTAGAAGCTATTGAAGCTGCACAAAACAACTTGGAAGAGTCCTTCTCTAAGAGAATGGCTGAGCTTGAATCACAACTTCAACTTGGTGTACCCAGCAAAGATACTGTAGCAAGACTCGGAGAAGAATTCCGCACATTTCGGGAGCTCATGTTCTCAATGCTTAAGGTAATTCGCCAACAAATTTCTGAATGCTCAAAAACCATCGACACTATGGAGACTAGACACCGTAGGAAGGCCCTTATATTCTTGGGAGCTGCTGAAAGTGAAAAGGAGAACTGCACTGCTGTTGTTCAGGATATAATCCAAACAAAGCTATCACTGCACGACATCTCAATCTCCAGTATCACTTCTTGTCATAGGATTGGGACTCCCAGCAAGGACCGCATCCGACCAATTCTTGTTTGGTTTACAAATCAGAATATTAGAGCTTCGGTTTGGAGAGTTAAGTCGAAATTGAAAGGTACAGCTATTTCTATGAAAGAGTTCCTGACCAGACCACGACAAGCCGTTTTTAGCAGAGCTCGACAGCACTTTGGAATGCGATCATGCTGGACCCTAGACGGGGTAATCGTGGTTAAAACTGCCGATGAAAGTCGTCGCAAATTTTCCACCATGGATGAGCTAAACCTGCTCATTGCGAAATACCCCAAAGCGCCAGGAGGTTCTCTGTCTGTGGTCAGCGGTACGAGAGCAATATCGCGTAAAAATTAGTGCCGTAACGTGTTTTCAGTAGTTCGGTAAACTCATAATCTTTGTTTATTTTATCAATGCATGCATGCCATTTTTGTCTTGTTTACTCGGACTCATTGGATTATTTGTACCTATAGTATCTAAAATCTATACACAATACACATAAAATATGTCGGGTAGGCGTATCACAAGTCACTTATGTTTTAACTTTTACTTTTTATGTTTTGTTTATTTTACTTTTCATTGTGTTGTATATTTGTACCATTGATTTGTACTTTATGCTTTATATTAATGTCACTATTGTCACTGTCAACTTGATATTTCGCGGTACGTCAGTCTTTAGTCTTTTGACAGAGTAGACAGGAAAATTTTACTCTCTTGTAAAGAGACGCGTTCCGTTTCATTCATATGGTTTCAAGCATGTAATAGTTAATATGATTTCTCGACTTGTTTTAAAATTAATTATGTTATGTATTCTGTTGTTGGCTGGCGGGTGGTGCAAAGATGAAGCGCTAGGCTCATACTGCATTGCTCTTCGTATTTTATTATTTAATAGGTATCTTTATTTTAATATTTATTTTTATTCTTATTTATTTACTTTTATTATTTTATATTCATGAGTTCCGAAGATGATTCATTTTATTCTGCTAATTCGTCAGTCAGTGATACTGATGACAGCCTCTGTTCGGTCTCCGGTACGCTCGGCGATCGCTTGCGACAAAAATTTTACCGTGATTCGCACCACACACTCAACGTTTGTCACATCAACGCTCAGAGTATTCCTAGTCACTACAGTGAATTTTACGATACTTTTTGTGACACTGACGCTCATGCCATTCTGATATCTGAGACTTGGCTTAAACCTCACTTTCTCTCCACTACCTACCCTCTTCCTGGTTTCATTGTCATACGAAATGATCGCGACAATAGAAGAGGGGGGGGTGTTGCTATATATCTCCGCAGTTATTTTCCTTACAAAATACTCTTTTCTTCTTCTACTGATGCTACTGCGGAGTACCTGTTTCTAGAACTTTCTTTCAAAGGGGTTAAAGCCGTTCTGGGAGTTGTATACTGCCCTCCCAATACTGACTACTTCTCCAGTATCGAATCGATACTGGAATCTATAGGGTCGGAATATTCGCATCATGTCGTTATGGGCGATTTCAACACTAATCTTCTTTCTCCTTCATCTCCTCGATCCGTGAAGCTCCTTGATATTATTAACTCCTCCAATTTTCATGTCCTACCTCTATTTGCCACTCATCACAACAGTGACGGAAATGACACGTGGCTGGACCTAATTCTGACCTCTGTTCCTTCCTTAGTTTCTTCTCACGGCCAACTTCTTGCTCCAGGTTTTTCTCATCACGACCTAACTTTCCTTACCTACTTACTTAAGCCCCCAAAAGCTGACCCCCAATACCGATACGTGCGAAGTTTTGGACGGATGGATATAGAAGCCTTACGCAAAGATGCTTCTGCAATTTGTTGGGATCATTTGGATTCTGTCCTCTCGATAGACGATAAAGTGAAATACTTTAACGACTCTGTCCTTAAGCTTTTTGACTTGCATGCACCTATTAAAAGAGTGAGACTGAAACGTTCCCCTGCACCATGGATGTCTAGTGACATACGTAAAGCCATGAAGAAGAGAGATCAAACATTTCGTAGATATAAAAATGTACGCTGTGAACAAAATTGGCTTAGTTTTAAAGCCGCGAGAAACCGGTGCAATCAGATGATACGTAACGCTAAACGCCGCCATATCCTCGAAAACGTTACCTGTTCTTCGGCTTCCACGATTTGGAAATTTCTTGGCAATTTGGGTATAGGTAGACAACGTCAGCAGGGCTCTTGTGCGGCGGTTGGTTTGGATGATCTTAACAATCATTTCTCCACTATAACTCCTATGAATCACCAAACCAAGTGTAGTACCATGAATTATCTGGCTTGTCTGCCTCAACCCAATTTCATATCCTTCCATTTTTCTCCAGTGCCAATGGCTGAGATTAAAACGACCATCCTTTCTATTAAATCAAATGCAACTGGGTGCGATAATATTAGTCGCCGTATGATCGTTACCATATTAGAGCACCTTCTCCCAACTATCTGCCACATCATCAATCATTCCCTAATTTCCGGACACTTCCCATCCCAATGGCGTAAAGCCTACGTAATTCCCTTACCTAAGATACCCAATCCCTCTCTGCCCAATCACTTCCGTCCTATATCCATACTCCCCTACCTCTCAAAGGTGCTGGAGGCCTGCGTACATAAACAACTTTCCAATTTTGTGTTTGATAATGGTCTGTTGAGTACCTTCCAATCGGGCTTTCGACCAGGCCACAGCACTTTATCCGCTCTCCTTAAAGTGACTGGCGATATCAGGGCTGGCATGGAGAATGCCAAAGTTACAGTTCTCGTTTTAATCGACTTCTCTAGTGCTTTTGATTCCGTCAGTCACGATATCCTGCTTTCTATCCTTTCCCACTTTAAGATCTCACCCATTGCCCTGGATTGGTTCACTTCGTATCTTCAGGAGCGTCAGCAGTCGGTTCGCCTCAATGAGACCATGTCTCGTTGGCGTGTTCTCGATGCTGGCGTACCTCAAGGCGGTATTCTTTCTCCTTTGCTATTTTCTCTGTTTATAAATGCTCTTTCTGAAAACCTTCAGTGTGCGTATCATCTATATGCTGATGACCTACAATTGTACTGTCAGGCAAGTATTGACAATGCCTCCTCAGCTGTACTTAGGCTAAATAGCGACCTGGAATACATCTCTGATTGGTCTGCCAGATTTGGATTAGTAGTAAACCCCAGCAAGAGTCAGGCAATTGTTATAGGTAGCCAGCGTATGCTAAGTAGACTCGATCTACAATGTCTTCCACCTATCATTCTTAACGGTGTGACGATACCACTAAGTACCTGTGTCAAAAATCTGGGTCTATATATTGACTCCTCTCTAAGCTGGAGAACTCAGGTTGCGAGTGTAAGTCAAAAAGTTACAGGTACGCTACGAACACTTTATCGACTGAAAAATTTTTTACCTATTAAAACCAAAACTTTACTTGTGCAGTCCTTGATCTTTCCTTTATTCGACTATGGCGACATGAGTTATTTTGACCTGAATGCAGACTTGCTCAACAAACTCGACCGTATTCTTAATAACTGCATTCGATTCATTTTTAATCTTCGTAAGTATGACCATGTCTCTGCTTATCGTCTCCGTCTCAAATTCTTACCCATACGTCAACGCAGGAACATGCGAGCTCTCACTTCACTTTATTCTATTCTTATGTCTCCTTCTTCTCCTTCCTACTTAAAACCCTATTTTCAATATCTATCTTCTAATCATGATAGGGATTTACGCTCTAGTGACAATAGACTACTTCTTTGTCCATCTCATTCTTCTGGTTTTGTTAATTCTTCTTTTCCTGTACAGTCTGTTCTCCTATGGAATACACTCCCACTCAATATCAGGATGTGTAAGAGTCGCTACGAGTTTAAAACTAAAGTCCGACAACACTTCCTGGCGGAGTTAGAGGAATCACTACATCACTTGTGAATATTGTATGTATATGTGTATTTTTGTATGTATGTATTTTATTATACTCTTATATATTTTGCTTATTTATATCTTATGTTTACTATCTAGTATATGTAAATTTTTATTATGTATATCTCTATGTATATGTATCGTATTTATAAGATGTCATATAGTCGCATAATTGTTTAACTCTTGTGAAAATTATTTTTTTCGCCTCTTGTTTTCTGACATAAATTTACCTACCTCCTATTATCTCTGCATCACCCATGGTTGACTGGTAGAGAATGCCTCAGGCATTAAGTCCGCCATTGTAAAACTGAAAATGTACTTTTGTTTTCTGTTTACATAAAGCTAAATAAATAAATAAATAAATAAATAGACTACTTTTTAGCTTACTTTTTATTAACCCGAAATAATGTAGGAATTCGTGGGATGGCTTTAATGTGTATACATTATTTACATGCCAGAAGGTAATGTATTTATATTAAAGGCAGGTGCTAGATTTTTTCTTTTATACAATGTAGCTGGCAAGCAAGCACCAGCCCACCTGATGGTAAGCGGTTACCGTATCCTATCGATGCCAACGACACCAGAGGCATAACTCACACGTCACCATCTCCAAGGAAAGGGATAGGAGGTGAAGATATAGTAAGGAGAGGATAGCGAGGGTATTTGGGCCTCCGGCGCTTTCAGCATACAAAGCACAACGGTAGCAGTACCTACCGTTGTTTCACTTCGTTGTTGATCAAGCCGACCCACTCATGCTGGGATAAGCAAGGTTCTAGTACTAGATAAATTGAAATTATATTTTGCTCTTAGTTCAGGCTAGTCTATACTATTAGGTATAAAGCTGTTACAGAGCTTATGTCTGAACATTCAAGATATTTGAGAAACAAAGCCTGTTATAGGCTATATAGGCGTATCTAAACTCAAAACGATACGGTCGTTGCCCCGAACGTTCGTTCGTCCAGGGTAGTGTGGGGCCTGCACCCACTAAAGAAACCCGCCGTGTGCCATCTCTTCATCTTTGTGTTGGCGGGCCACTGGAACTATGGTACATTCCTTCGGTGGTAACCTGGTATATGGCCTAAAAACTAGCTTTTGGCTACGGCGGAGCCGCGAGCAAGGGCTAGTGTATTTATAAATACACATCTTAGTTTATGAGTACATTAATTTACTCTAACTATATATATATAAGTTATTATATATATGTATAAGTTATTATATATATATAAGTTTGTAATTTCTAATGTAAAATAGGTTAGTAGTTTTAAAATCCTAACTATTCTAAAGCTGTAACAGATCTGTTTCTGTACATTTAGGATATTTTATTGTATTAGGCTTTGTTCGTTCGCATATCACACAAAAACTACTAAACGGATTTTGATGCAACTTTCTTTATTTGATAGCTCCTGATAAGTCCTATATATAAATATATATATATATATATATAGCGGGATAAAATGTATATATATATACATTTTATCCCGCTACTTTATGGAGGATCTAAGATATAACCTAGTTATGTTATATTTTGGTAAAATAAAGTAAATAAAGTTTAAGTTTTGGACTAAGTATAATGTCTTGGTTAAAGTCGTTCAATCAAATATATGGTTTTAAATTTAGTTTATTAGTACAATATTTACAGCAAAATATGTGGACCTATAAATATATTTATTGACAATTCTAATACCAATTATTGGTGGTAATATTTTGTAGTAAGAATTGTATGGATAAAAGATATAATAATATTTTGTAGAGCATGTAGTGCCGATAGTATATTGAAGAGCTGAAGGATATAGAGCTGATACGCAAATACATTCAGTCATGAAAGTATTGGGAATGGATGATATTTTGTTTATGGTTCCAAATTCAACTTTTTGTTTTTTTTGTTGTTGTTAGATTGGCACAACTGTTATCCATTTTGGCGCGGAGTTTGAGTTGCATCTGTTATTTATATTAAATACAGTGCTGTTATATCGTATCTAGTGTGTATTGCGAATTTCATAATGGACAAAACCATCGAACAACGAGTTTGTCTTAAATTTTGCAACGCCAATGGAATTTCGTATTCGGAGTCACTGAAAATGTTACAGAAGGCTTACGGTGAATCGACTATATGAAAAACACGTGCTTATGAGTGGTACAAAGCGTTTAAAAGCGGTCGAGAGGTGATGGAAGATTTACCTCGCTCTGGTAGGCCATCAACGTCTGCAACTGAAGTTAACATTGCAAAAGTGAAGGAAATAGTGACTGAAAATCTTCATTCAACTTTGAGAGAGATAGCCGCCGAACTTTCTGTGTCTCACGAGTCGATTCATACCATTTTAAATAATTACTTGGGTATGAACCATGTTTCCGCTCGGCTAGTCCCAAAAGAATTAAATTTTCTCCAAAAACTCAATCGCATGAGAAAATTCATGAATGTGAATGAATTTCTGTCCCAACACTCAACACTCAACAAATACCATCGAGCAACCACCATATTCATCAGATATAGCTCCAGCCGACTTCTTTCTTTTTCCTAAACTCAAATTACCACTTCGTGGCACCCGTTATCAATCGGTAGAAGACATAAAGGAGAATTCGCGGCGAGAAATGAACTCAATTCCGGAAACAGAGTTTAAAAAATGTTTTGATGATTGGATTATTAGTTGGCGTAAGTCTATCATTACTGAAACAGCATACTTTGAAGGTGATAAAATAATTCAGACACTCGAAAATATTATTTTAGTTCAAAAAAGTATTTTTTTTTTAATTCATTCTCCGTTCATTGAAAACCACGTTAAGCCGGTGATGCCAGGCTATAATGAATATTAACACATAGATGGTATCTATGACAATGCTTTCAAATATTGGGTCTGTTCTAACTTCCAAGAATCGCAACCTCTTTTGATTGTTAAAGTCATATTTATGGCAGTTATTCTGTTTTAAAATTTAAATTTTAATTAGATAGTTATACTGAAAAGCCGAAACTAATGCTAGACAGAAAATTGAAGGCTAAAAACTTATTATAATCCTTAATATTGTTAAATAGTCTTACTGTAAGTTATTAAATATTATTTATATATTATAGTTCTTTTTTTTATGTTTAAAAAAGCCTTTGATTTGATTTGTGTGGATACACAAGAATATTGATTATTACTACATTGTTGAATAAAAAGGCTTGGTCATGTCCACATTTTTCTAACGAGCGAGTTTACGGGTACGGCCCTTTGATTGATACATATACGTACCTACCGGTATATGTTTCTATGACACGCCCCAATGGGACCCTTATATGTATGTATCTATAACACCTACAGGCTCTATATAAGCGCCAGTTATCTAGAATTAGGCACACAACAAGCCCTACAGCTAAGTGTGAAGTACTGCTTAGAGTTAGATAAGACGTTAAGAAAATGTTTGCTAAGGTAAAGTAATTGAGTGTGTCGAGTATTTTGGTTATCAATATGCACTTATGTTTTTTAATTCAGTGCACTGTCAATCTTTCGAATAGTGTAAATTGGGTAAATAATAGAAGATACAGCTGAAGTTTACGCTTATCTTAAATTTTTGGACTATAATTAAAACATATATTACATATTTTTTACATGTTCTGTTATAACTGGGTTAATTAAAGTTACGTTAAAGTACTATGACTTTATTAGAATGTAACATCTTAAATATCTAACTAAAAAGAAGTTCCCAAAAAGTTTAATTTTTTAAGACCTGCCCTTAAGAAGGATCCTTGTAATTGCTTTACAAACATACAATTTCACGAACACAAATACCATTTGTGAATCACTCAAAGAGTTATCCTGTGTGGGAATCGAGCACTGGGGCGGGAGGCCGGTATCTAAACCACTCCGCCATCTGTGCAGTCAATTTATCAGCAGAAAGAACAGTGAACGTGAAACAAAATTAAAAAAAAAACTTTACACATATCGTCTTAATTTGTTTTGAACTTAGTTGTAACTTAAATGTTACTGTTTTTTTAAATATGTAGTTTTTGATTATGTTTTAAAATTATATCCATCCATCCATCCATCCATTAGCCTTTCAACGTCCACTGCTGGACATAGGCCTCCCCAAGAAATGGGGGATAGTGCCGTAATCGCCACGCTTGGCAGACGGGTTGGCGATCGCAGTGGATGTTGTTAATACTCGAGGGAGTGCTGCTGCTCACTCCCCCGGTATTCCCTCAGTCGGCTCTTACGACTCCCGTGGGTAGAGAGGGGTGGGACAAATCTAAAGCCGGCCCCACACGGCCAAAAAACTATTAAAATTATATAAAAAAGCTATTAATATATCTTTCAGATATTAATCGCATTTGCGCTTGTGAGCGTTGCCCGGGCAGGTTTCGTCGCAGCACCGCATGGTGCTATCTCTTCTCAAAGCATTGTGTTGGGTGCTCCTGCACTTGCGCATGGATACGCTGCAGCTGCGCCTGCGATTGCCGCTCCCGCTTATGGTTATGGACTAGGTAACTATAAATTATATACTTTTATGTAGTAGGTAGAATCTCCAAGGAAAACTGCCTCTGTGGTGCAGCGGTAGTGTAAGCGACTGCTGATCATAAGGTATCGGGTTCAATCCTCGAGTAATGTTATTGAGCTAGTAAAAAGAAAATAATTCTCAATAGCAGCCCGGAGTTTGGAAATGTGCCCGGTAGACCGCAATAGGCTCGCGCCCTGTTACGTGGAACTTAAACATAACTGGTGAACCGTGGGTGGGTAATACACCTCTGCCTACCCTTTGGGGGATACAAGCGTGGTGCTGTGTTGTGTTACGTTAGGTAGGATCGTAAACTATTTTTAAACGATAACAATAACTAAAACGAAGAAAAACAAGGTAACTAGCAATATTTAAGTCTTAACCAGCCGCAATAACAACGTTTCATGATATTTACGCGAATGTTACACATCTAAATAAATAACAAAAATTGTAGTGTGTGTTTGTATTTGACATATAAAAATGTGAAAGTTTTTTAAGATTTTTAGACGTGTGGAAGTTTGTTCCTGAATCATGCCTAAGCGACTGAGCGAATTTGGATGACATTTAGTAGGTATATAGACGAGACACAAGATTAAAACATGAGATTATTTAAAAAAAAAAATCTTATCTCAAAAATTATTATTCTAAGGATATTTTTAAACCCGATATGGAGTTCCTGTAGGATATGCATACAAGACTTTAATAAAAATAATATTATTCTATTGCACTGATAATTGAATTTTCAGTAATTATTTATAGATTTGTAATGAACAATGTTGGCTGCAGGTCACAGTGCCGTGGTTGCGCACGCGCCTGTTCTACGGGCATCCTATGCACCCTTAGCTCACGCTGCCGCTCCTGTTGAGATTTATGTAAGTACCTTTAATACCATTGCTCCAAAATTACTGTAAGAACTTAGAGAATTAATTTTTCAATGCCGAGTTTAAACTAATTCAATCAACGTTGTTTGTTTTCTAATAAAAAGCAATAATTAATAATTGTTCCACTGACGCACGGATCTTCGCTCGAAGTGAGTCTACCAAGCCAACCCAGTGTGAGTGGAGTCTTCAAAAGCTATCAAGAAAATTTCACAGTAGTGCAGGTTTTCTCACTTTGTTTCTCTTCACAAAGCAAAGATATTATTTGTGGACCAACAGACACATAATTTTAAATTAATTTCACTGTCTTTACGGTAATTGATTTTGCCACTAGGCACTACTACACTACTACACCATCCATCCATCCATCAGCCTTTCAACGTTCACTGCTGGACGTAAGCCTCCCCAAGAGAACGTCACAACGAGCCGGTCCCATCATGGGGGATAATGCCGTAATCGTCACGCTTGGCAGGCGGGTTGGCGATCACAGTGGATGTTGTTAATACTCGAGGGAGTGCTGCTGCCCACTCCCCCGGTATTTCCTCAGTCGGCTCTTACGACTCCCGTGGGTAGAGAGGGGTGGGACAATTCTAAAGCCGGCCCCACACGGCCTACTACACCACCTTCGTATTAAAATCCACTAATTTATATCCAACTATTCTCACTACACTGCAGTGTATTTTTATTGAAAGCCCATTATAATATTTTTTTTTTATTTGTTGCGTTTATGGTCAGACGAGCCACGGTCAATCTGATGGTAAATGGTAACCGTCGCCCATGGACTCGACTATACTGAGAGTATTGTCAAGCTGCTGCCCAGTAATTCATTTCAATATTATTAATTCATTAATATTATAATTCGTGAATTTTAGGCTCATCCCCGTTATCAGTTCAATTACGGTGTCACCGATGGTCACACCGGTGATCAGAAGAGCCAGTGGGAAGCTCGTGATGGTGACGTAGTGAAGGGACAATATTCGCTCGTCGAACCTGACGGTAGTGTCCGCACTGTTGACTACACCGCTGATGACCATAATGGGTAAGAATTAATAACAGAATTAACGGATTGACGATTGCTAAAAGAATTATTGTTATATACGCTTTATCTTGAATCATTAAAAACGGCATCACAAGCCTGTGTCTTCATATGAGCTTTTTTGTGCATTTTATCTTAGCCCTTAGTTCTTGAACACTGCCCACGAAGTTGGAGTCAATTTAAAATTCTTTAGTATGTTATGAACTAGCCTTTTCCCGCGGATTTGCCGCAGCCAAAAGCTGGTTTTTAGTTTAAATGAGTATCTCAGGTTCCTGATATACTAGCGGGATAAAATGTATACCATTTTTAATTCTAATGAAGACCTATCAAACAAAAAATACTGCATCAAAATCCGTTAAGTAGTTTTTTGCGTGATGCGCGAACTAACAAACAGATAAACAGACAAACACAGCTCAGTTACAGTTTTAAGGTCGTTAGGATTTTGTTAGAAATTTCATAACAGCTAATATAGAAACATATAAAGTGTAATAGGGAGATGCACCATACGTACATAGTGGTGGGTGAGATGAAGAATCAATAATACAATAGTGTGAACACCCTATTCCACTGCATGGAGTTCACAAACACATCAGCTTATTAAGATTATAAACACTATTACACGAAAAGGAAGAATGAAAATAAACCCTTATGCCTACCAGTCTGTAATATCTTAGACGCATTACCTTTCTGTTACGAAGGAGGCTTATATACAACATGGAATAAAAAAAAGATTGTAGTACAAAATGTAATTTTAATGTTTCAGTTTTAACGCGGTGGTCAGCAAGCATGGTCACGCGGCTCACCCTGCACCTCATGCCGCTGTAGTCGCTGCACCCGCTTACGGCCATGGACACTTCCTAGGATAAATTACCCACCAAACACTAAACCAACACCGATGACAATTATTTATTATCATATTTAGTTTATGTAAAATCGGAATGAACGAGGATCGTGATTAAGAATTCAAGCGGGCTTTCAGACTTGTGTATGTGTGTTTCATAAAAATTACAATATATCGAGGAATATAAATAAGACTAAAACTATCTATCTATAATTTGTTATTAGTGGATTTGTATCATATTTTCTAATAGCTTATAAGTCTTTTATATAATTTTCAAGCCCAGTTTATCTATATTTTATGAAACATTAGATTGCAGGGTGATGTGCATAAACTTCGGTTTTCTGTGACTGATATTTGTAATTTAAATATAATATTATATGAAACTATAAATATATATTTTAATTTAAAACTCCCAAGAAGCCTTGACACTTAATTTAAAAACACCCTTTAGAAGACTCCGTCAGCTTCCATCTTTAAAAATCTTAGAAAGTGTTGCGAGAATGACAGATTTTTAGGGTCTAAGGCGAAGAGGTACTAATATTCCTGTTTTAACAACAAAACATCTGACGTTATCTCCTACTGCAGCCGAATCGCTCCTTAGGCAATGTGTTCCGATATGTAATACTTCCTTTAAATTCTCGGATGTCAATGTAAACAGTGTTATAAATTCTTTTAAAAGTCTTAATATTAAAAAAACTGCGGATTTATGGGGTATGTCTGTTAAGTTAGTTAACTCAATTATTCATATTATTGCTCCCCAATTGACATCTGTGTTTAACGGTTGTTTTGTTAATGGTGTATTCCCCGACCTTATGAAGTTTAGTAGAGTAATTCCTTTGTTTAAATCTGGCAGTACCTCAGACCTTAATAGTTTTCGTCCAATTTCTGTACTACCGACACTAAGTAAAGTATTTGAGAAGCTTATTCTCAAACAAATGGTTGATCATTTTGACAATCATAAATTTTTTCATAAAAACCAGTTCGGCTTCACAAAGAATCGCTCTACTACTGATGCAGGTCTAGAATTGTTAAAAACCATATTTAAAGCTTGGGAAGATTCGCACGATGCGTTAGGCGTATTTTGCGATTTGTCTAAGGCATTTGACTCTGTACATCATGAAACCTTCATTAAAAAGTTATACCATTACGGAATCAGGAACAGGGCTCTCGAGCTTTTGACTTCTTATTTGAGCAATAGAATTCAAAGGGTCGATGTTAATGGCACGTTATCACATGGGTCTGTCATGACAATGGGTGTGCCGCAGGGGTCCATGTTGGGGCCATTTATGTTCTTAGTCTATATTAACGACCTACCATACTACGTAGGAGATAATCGAAATATTGTGTTGTTCGCAGATGATACATCTTTATTATTTAAAATAAGAAGGCAACAACTTAATTATGACGATGTGAACAACACACTATCTAAAGTTGTTCGTTGGTTCAATACTAATAACCTAGTTTTAAGTGAAAATAAAACTAAATGTATAAAATTTACTACACCCAATGTAAGGCATGTAGAAACCAATGTACAATTGAATGGCGTCGAACTGGACCTTGTGGAGTCCACGGTTTTCCTAGGTATCACTATAGATAACAAACTCCAATGGGGCCCCCCTATTAAAAAATTGTCAGGTAGGCTTAGCTCAGCGGCATATGCGGTAAAAAAAAATTAGATTATTGACTGATGTTGAAACGGCTAGAATAGTTTATTTCAGTTACTTTCATAGTATTATGTCCTATGGCATACTGCTATGGGGATGCTCCGCCGATTTAAATTCTATATTTGTACTTCAGAAAAGGGCCGTTCGTGCAATCTATAATCTGGGCCCGAGAGTTTCCCTTAGACAGAAATTTAAAGAAATAAATATTCTAACTGTCGTGTCTCAATTTATATATGAAAATCTGTTGTATGTCAAGAAAAACATCAGAAGCTTTGATAAGTATAGCGACGTTCATCACATTAATACAAGGAACAAAGGCAATCTTGTTGCTCACAGTACTCGTCTCCACAGAATCAGTAGATCTTTCATGGGGCAATGTATATGCTTCTACAATAAAATTCCTGAAAATGTCCGAAACATGCCACTAAAAAAGTTTAAGAAAGCCATAAAAATTAGACTTTGTAATCAAGGTTATTACACTGTTTCGGATTATCTTGAGGATAAAACTAAATGGGCTTGAGCTGCTCCTCATTCATTAATTTTCAAAATTGTTTTATAAGAAATAATGTAATGTTATAAAGATTATATTAAATTATAATAAATTTGCAATTTAAAAAAGTGGCCCATGAGTTTCTTGCCGGGTTCTTCTCATGAAAGGCTTTACTACGGAATCCGGCCGCTTGTGGCGATTGCAATCGCCACTTTGTTATTGCGGTTGCACTCGCCTCAGGCGCTCGTGTTAATTATTTTAATTATTAGTGTATTATTGACGATTTTAAGTGCTACTTCATAGGCCTACGAAATAAAGATATTTTTGAATTTGAATTTGAATTTGAAGAACATATTTTAAAATAAAACTACGTTTACGGAATCTATCGCGTTTACTTGATTTTTAAACTATCCCGAAGTTTCGAATACTTTACAGCGTTCATGATCACGAGTGGACTTAGATGGTATGAATTATAAATTGCTGATATTAAGGTAATGCGAAAACCAAGCAACAATAGGCGTACGTAGTTACCTATAAAAAAATACCAATTCTTAAAGCTTTTGTCTTTCTGTCTATCTCTCTGTTTGTTCCGGCTAATCTTCGAAAGACTTTCAGCGGCAGATATTAGATGTTATAAGGTACTCCCACTTATATTTTAGAAATGTAATTAGAGTTCCGCACAAGAAAATAAAATATCTAAATTTCAAGACGCGGACGAAAGTGCGGCTTACAGCTAGTTAACTATAAGAATGCTTGTTTTTCATTTATTAATATGTTATAACTGACACTGTAAACTAGTTTTAAGTGGGTTATGGTATACTAAATCTTTCATTGCGAGGAACCTTAGACACGATGTTGTCCACCAATAAGTATGACATAATTTTGGTTTGGTCCGTGTGGTTACGGATTAAGAATACGATATGTCACACCCCTTACTTGCCCGCGGGTGTCGTAAAAATCGACTAAGGGAGTACCAGGGGAATGGGCAGCAGTATACTCCTGGGAAACGTTTAACACCATTCTGCGATCGCCAACCCGCCTGCCAAGCGTGACAATTATGGCATTTCCCCCCCTTCATGGGGAGGCCCATGTCCAACAGTGGACGTTTATGGGCTGGTGGATGGATGGATGGATGGAATTTTGGTTAATTCGTGGTTAACAGGACTCACAAAGCCCCCAATAGTATCCAAACTATAATAAAATTGTAACAAGATGATATCTGTACTTAGAGATATTTAAGACACAATATGGTAGATCTTTACAACAGTAAGAGAGGCCTTAAAAATCTATTTTTTTTATTTGAGAAAAAAGTGTAAAGCTTGTTTAGCGCCTTTTGTATAACTTTGTACTATAGCACTTGATTAGACTTAAAAACTAGTATACATTTTATCTCACTACTATGTCCGAAACCGGAGATAAAACTAAAAAAAGTTGTCTCCAGTGGATCAGCAAGCAAGGGCTAGTAATTAATAAATGATTGCATAACATTCAAATCAATGATTGCCAAATCGTGTTGATGATTGATATAGGTAATGAGTTTATCATTCAACATTGTTTTATTACTGTAAGAATATTATTTTAAGTAACATTGTCATAAAATACTGCAATTTGTAAATTATAGTGTAATTTTATTTAACAATATAATTTTGTTACAGAAGGTATAATAAAATCCAAACCAGTTTTCAGGATACGTAATACTTTTACTAATAAGGCTTAATGCATTTATTTTGAGTATAAAAGCGCAAAGGTACTTGCAATCATATCATTCAATTATTAACACTCGAAGAACGAAATCAAAGCAAGATGTTTTCTACTGTGAGTATTTTTGATAGTATGAAACCATCACATACTTTTGAATCTGTGTTTCTTTGTGTTTAATGTGGCTAATAGATATTATATTTTCAATTTATTTCAGGTTCTATTGGCTTTCGCTTTAACAGCGGTATGCGCAGAAGATCATCATAGTCATGGTCCTGCGCATTCTTCTCAATCTTTCCATATCTCCCATGGGCACCAAGAATCTTCTGAACATAGCCACCATGGCATAGGACATGAATATAATGATATTGGATATGGACACCACGTATCCTCCGAAAGCCATCACGGATTATCTCTTGGTCATCAGGATTTAGGGCATCATGAAATATCTTTAGGGCACGAATATAATCACAATGGAGGTGACCATTTAGTACATTTTGCGCCCGTCCATCATGCCCCTATTTCTGTCCACCACGAAGCCTTACATCATGAAGTGCCGGCTGTTACTCTACATCATGTTGAACCAGTTCACTATGGTTATGGTCATGAAAATCAAGGTCACGAACAACACAGCCAAGCCCATCATGGTGAAGAGCATCATGTAGATTACTATGTAAGTATTTTTATAATACTAACTATAATGCGTGCCTACTAACTATAATGTATAATGATGGGCCTCATGGTGTAGTCGGTAGTGTAAGAGCGTGCACGAGGTCGTGGGTTTGATTCCCACTCAAGACCATTATTTGTGTGATGAACACAGATATTTGTACTGCGTCTGGGTGCTTTCTATCTATTATATGTATGTATTTACAAAAAAAAAAGTAATATATGTATTATATACGTAATCTGGTGCCCATCGCACAAGCGTTAAGCTTAGTTTGGGACCAGAGAACGTTGTGTAAAATGTCCGTGAATATTTATTTATTTATTTCGCCCTTTTATGCGGATACCTAATCTACAAAAATCATAGCATGAAAAATTATTTTCCATATAAATATTTTTTCCAATTTTTATATAGATAAAGCTCTCATTATTATTCTAGAGTGGGTTTTAGGTGATTTTTTTTACTTAATTATATTTCTTTCGATCTGTATTTAGCACTGTACATGCTCTCTTTAATAAGCATATTTGCGAAAGTGGAAAAAGAGTTACTGCGAGCAGGTTAGTTCTTTTTTTCGACTTCACAAATAATTTAATATTATGATCTGTATTTTAGCACTCGACATGCTCAGCTACTTTAAACATCACTTTTACAAATAATATTGTTTCTGTTCTTTAATTTTATTTGATTGAAAGTAAATTTTTTCACACCTTGCATTTGACTTCCATAACCCAAAAAAAAACAACTTACCACGCTATGTAAGTCTTGCTATATCTTACCACACAGTTATTTTCTAATGAAAAACATCGATATAACGAGCGTCATGTGTTTGAATCTCATATCAACAATATTAGATTCAAATACAATATATTTAGAAACGTACAAGCTATGTCTACATTTATCTAATTGCTTAACTATATCAAACTTAATTCACATACTAAGTACTTGTATTATACTATCTTGACAACAAGTAAACATTTAAATACGCATATTTAATCAGCTAAATCCATCTTTTCCCATATTCTCATCACGTAAACGTACTAGACCAATTTCAATGTCTATAGATTTTCACTTTCGTTACATAGGATCATTACGAAATAGTTTGGCTACTCTATAATAATAATATGCTTCAGATTTAGAAATATGGTATATATCATTATATACGAGTAGATACCTACCATCAAAATTTTATTTCTTCTCGTTAAGATATTATAATTTGTCGCCTACTAAATTACATCAATAATTATTTTATACTATTACTGCATTTTGTGTTTAATATTACTGCATGTCAGAAGGAAAAATCCACAAACACACTTTAGCATTTATCTCAACCACTTGAGGAATGCAGGTAAAATGGAATTCCCTGCAGATCAAGACTAAATACTGTCGATACGGCTTTGGTTTGATATTTCTTAATTCTGTTTTTTTCTAAACTGACCTCAGTGGATTTAAAATACTACGAAAAATAATAATTAGATTGATAGCCGTTCATATTATCCCTCATCATCATCATATTAATTAACTATATAAGAAACAAAAGTAAAAGCTAGAAAACAATTGATAACATTTTGCTTAGTAATCCCTGTACTTATTAAAGTATTGAATTGTTTTCTGCAGGCTCACCCTAAATACCAATTCGAGTACAAAATCGAGGATCCTCATACTGGAGATAACAAATACCAGCATGAGACCCGAGATGGGGATGCTGTCAAGGGAGTATACAGCCTTCATGACGCTGATGGTTCTATTCGTACTGTTGAATATACCGCTGATAAGCACAATGGGTAAGATAATGAATTATTTATTTATTTAAAAAAGACAACACTCCATACTAAGGAATAATCCTTGCATCACGGAACTTTACAAACATACATTTTCGCGGACTCAAAGTACACTCAGACTCAAAATAATATTATGGATCACATAAAGAGTTGTCCTGCGTGGGAATCGAACAAACAATATTGGGGCGGTAGGCCAGTATCTAAACAATTATAAACAAGTCAGAGCAAGTTGTTATACCTACGTTTTTTTTTCAACTTACTAATATCCAACTGCTGGGCCCCTCTATGGGTAAGATAAATTAAAAAAGAAAAATTCTCAATATTCGCCTGGAGTTTGGAAATGTGCCCCGTAGACGTCAACAGGCTCGCGTCTACGTGGGACTCAAACATAGCTGGCGAATCGTGGGTGTGTAATACACCTCTGCCTACCCCTTCAGGGAATACAGGCGTGATGCTATGTATTAATAATATTATTAGACCATATTGGGAGTACTCACTTATTGTCAGGCCCAAGAGGGTACCACCCTCTCTGGTATGACCGACCACAAAGCACCAAGATGTGGTTTGGTTGTGGCTGGAGAGGAGCCGTTAATTTATTCTTTTCATATCCTCGAAAAGAAATCTTGAGCACTTACCATAATCAATGAAAAATACATAATTTTGATTAAATATGTAAAGTCAATAGCGATACAAAAATTTCGGACAACAGGTAGCTATGTTCTTAAAATAAAAACAGTTGAGAGTGTGATGTTATTTTCTACCGAAAAAATTAGCTAAACCAACTTGTATTTCGTATTTCAGTTTCAACGCCATCGTGAAGACTGACACCCAACACGGCCACGCTCATTACCAGCACTAAAATTAGAAATGTTAATACCTACCTGATATTATTATGTTATTGTTGTTGTATATTGGCGTTATTAAATATTTATTTAGCCTAATGTGACTATTTTGTATCATTTGGAAGTTTTTGTAGATAAGTTAGAAGATAAGTAATGGGATCCTTGGCATCAACATATCTAGTAAAGTCCAGTTCGGGAGTCATTTGTAGAACAAAGCCAAATTGGCGAGCAAGAAACTGAGCGTCCTGAACAGAGCCAAGCGGTACTTCACACCAAGGCAGCGACTTGTGCTGCATAAAGCACAAGTCCGCCCTTACGTGGAGTACTCCTCACATCTCTGGCTTACCAAAATACTAGCTCAACCCACTTGACTCCCTGCAAAGAGGCGCTGTTTGGATTGTCGATGATCCCAATCTCACGGATGAGCTGGAGTCGTTGGGGCGGCGAAGAGACTTTGGGGCTCTCTGTATGCTCTATCGACTCTTCAACGGGGAGTGCTCTGAGAAACTGATTGGCGTGGTACCAACATCGCCATTTTGCCGGACCACGAGACGCCGTACTACGGTTCATCCATAACACCTGGAGACGATCTCGTCCAAGACGGTTCGTTTTCAGCTTTCTTTTCTACCACGTACGTGTAAGATCTGGAATGAACTTCTTGCTGCGGTGTTTCCCCAGCGTTACGACTTGTCCCTCTTTAAACGAGGTTTGAGAAGAGCACTTTACTCACGGTAGGCGGCGACATGGCCGTGCCCCTGGTGTTGCCATAGTGCATGGGCGGCGATTACTACTTACCATCAGGTGGGCTATTTACTCGTCTGCCACCGTTGGCAATAAAAAAACAATTACAACCAAAGTTTACACAGCTTGGATAGATATAACCTACAGATACGACCCAATCTGTTTCCATTAAGGTTGATGATTCAGCAGCATAACACAGCTTGACATGGTCTGTAATAATACCAAGCACGTAAGTCTAATCAAGAGCTATTAAACGAAAATATTGTATCTAAATCCGTTCAGTAGTTTTTGCGTGATGTTCGATTAAACAAACAGACAAAAATCCTAAAAAAATATATTATGCGTTCAGATACGCCTAAAAAGCCTACATAAATTCATATATTTTTTTATATTTTAAGACACAGCTCTGTTACAGCTTTATAATAGTATGCCGATAGATTTTTATACTAACCAAGAATATCTTACTTTAATCCTGCTTTTTAAATGTAATTAAAATTCGTTTTGATCTGATCACAAAAGTACAAACACTGTGTGATATCGTTTAAGTTAAATAAAACACGAAAATTGTGATTGACGTGTTCCTAATAAAATAATATTAAGTGGATCAAAGCTTATTGTGTAATAATAAACCACCTTATCTAATATCGTTTTGAAATAGACCATTACAACCTTAGTAGAAAATAACTTTGTATTGTTTTTAATAAATCAATTCACGTAGTCGTCACTTTTACAATAAATTCGTAATAGGTTGTTGTACTAGTGCTCGAACATGAGTGCCCCTATAAGATAAGAATATCAATGTTGCAAGAAAACGCAAATATCTACAGACAGTATTAGAAAAGGCAGATTGATTCTTTTGTTTGTTTATAAAGGTCTTAGTACCAACAAATTTTTATGCAGCCTTTAACTAAAATATGTTGTAGAAATATCTCAAATTGGCAGCATTCCTCAGCCTCAATACTTTGTTATATGTTTATTGTTTATTATGTACTATAATGGCCCAGTGCGGGTTAGCAAACTACAAAAGCCGTCTAGAAAATGTTTAGTTAAACAGGTTTCCTCGGCATGCTTTAATTCACAAAATAGTGAATTTTTTGTAGAAAAAATTTACACCTCATTTTGGAATAAGTAGATTCAACTCGCAGATGTCGTGAAAAATCTTTGACACCACTGTCCTTGCATTCCTTGGTTTTATCACTAGATTGACTTAGTTTTAAATTACATTACTACAATTAAAGATAATGAAAAAAATATAACTGCCTCAGTGGTGTAGCAGTAGTGTATGCGACTGCTAATCATGAGGTCTCGGGTTCGATCCCCGGGTCGGGCAATGTTATTGAACTTTTTCCTAAAAAGAAAAATTCTCAGTAGCAGCCCGGAGTTTGGAAATGTGCTCGGTAGACGTCAATAGGCTCGCCCCCTATTACGTGGGACTTAAACATGGCTGGCGAGTCGTGGGTGTGTAATACACCTCTGCCTACCCCTTCGGGGAATACAGGCGAGATGCTATGTTTGAAAAAAATATCTTTTATATAGGTACTAGAGACTAGGAGGTAACTCCTTTAGGTATTTAAAAAATATATATCGAATTTGTAATGATTTCTCCTTTCTTTTTCTTCATCTAAAGCTCACACTGAGATTGGCAGTGTAATTAACTGTCATTGAATTAGATTTGCGACGTAGTAATTTCTACTGTTTACCTATGCTTTATTATAGACAAACTAACTAGATAGGTAATAATTATAGATCAAAATGATAATGCTATTGTAAAAATGTAACACATCGTATATTCAATAATATTTAGGTTTATAGGTTAATACATAACAGGCAAGTACACATCTAGTAACAATTGAGAAACAATAAGAACTATAAAATAATATAAATACATCAGTCTGACTTAGTTCTGGTGATGACTCTCAACCTGCACGTGTTGACCAGGGACAGAATGTTTCACCACAGCACTAAAACTGCAATTGAAAATGACATAACAGAACTTAGTCTCGATTAAAATAGAAATCAAAAATAAATATGAAATAATGTAGAATCTCGGAAGATTTTAATATCCATTTTCAGTTTTAACCCAAAATATTCATCTTGTATATTTAAACGAGATTGAGTTGTATATTTCTGGGTTGCTTTCACTGTAAATAAAAACATGAATTATACTAGTAGTAAATAAAAATGTTTTACCCATGGTGTTTGTCTGAACTGTATTCAACGGTCCGGATTGATCCATCAGCTTCCAAAAGGCTGTATACACCCTTCACTACATCACCGTCGCGGTACTCGTGTTGAAACTTGTTGTCACCGGTATGAGGATCATCCACTTTATAAGCGTACTGGTACTTAGGGTATGCCTAGAATATCAAAATAATATAATGCTCGACTTTAAATGCGTTCATTCTATTACAGTTATTTAAATGATCTAAGGAGTGATGCGAATACTTGAATAGAAAGTTAATATAAAACCTTTAGTCGGAAATATGTGCTTCATATTCTAATGTTGGACACTTACGTAATAATCAATCGGCTCGTCGTGAGAATCTTGCACATGGGATATATCTTGATGAGCTTGTTGGATAGCGGCTGAATGGAGTTGTGCATTGTGATGGTATTCCTGCTCTTCGTGAGGCTGATTGTAATGAGGTTTAACCGCATGATAATCTTCATGACTCTGAGCGTGCTCTTGATAAACAGGAGCGGGTGCAGGATAATGTATAGATTGGTAATATTTAGCGGGAGATATATTATGAACTGGAGCTTCTTCTTCTCCTTGAATATATTGATACACAGGAGCAACATGTTCATCTTTAGATTCCTGGGAGCTCTCATGTACTGCAAATGTAGGGTGGTGAATCACACTTTGTGATGAGTACGCATGCTCGTGACTTTCAGGAACTGAAGTATAACGCGGCCCACTTGATGATTCATGATCTTGCTGAACTCTCACTGGAATGTGTTCGTAACGATGTCTATGTTCACTTGCTGGCACATGGTGAACTGCCTTGAATGTGTATCCATGATCGTCGCAGAATGCGGCAGCAGCAAAAGCAAGCACCAAAACCTAAAAAAATATATCGTAGATACTATTAGTACTGTGCTATAAAAAGCTTTTACATATATGGTATCGAGCACCTACTTTAGCTAACATTTTGTTCTTTCTCCGAAGACTTCCGTGCAGGAACTGACGAATTAACATAGTCATTAGCTCAATATATACTGGAGACGTTACGAGAGAGTATTGAATCTATTGCTCCTACTTGGGGCGTCGTGTTTGTAACCCACGGCGCGCACGGATCTATGACGTAACTTACGTAAGCAATGTGAAGGTTGCCAATCAGCAAAATTAGATCACTTCAAATATAACAATAGCAATATTTAAAGGCGGGGCCTATACACTTTTGATATGTCAATTTGTGTGTTCCTAGAAATTATTACATATTATTTAATAGGAGTTGAACACTTTCTAGTATTCTTCTTAATAATTACACGAATTCTAAATTATATAAATTTTTGCTTGCTGTGTGCTTGGAATATAAAATAAGTCACTGGTCCCGGTCTAGTCCTGAACTTGACGGCAGAAAGTGTTTCGTATGAAAATAATAAAACCTTGATTTCTGATGATTGTTGTTCTTCGGAAAAAAGTAATATTCTGTGTAATCTTTTTAAACTAAGCAAGCTGTCTCTAATACCTACAATTGAGTTTACCCAACAAATTGAGTAGGAATGTGTCGTTGAAATTGATGGTTCCGAGCAGAGGTCACGATGGATTAGTTGGCAATGCGTTTGAAACGCTTATCCAAGAGTCGCAGGCTCAAATCCTGCCAGTGAATATAATTTATTCGATTTCATATTTTCGGTTTTTATGTTCTAGTACAATAGCCTAGTATGTCAAGTGCTAATATATAATTATACTAGCCTTTGCCCGCGGCTTCGCTACAGCCAAGCTAGTTTTTAGGTTATATCTCAGGTTCCCGATATAGTAGCAAGATAAAATTTATGCCAGTTTTTAAGTCTTATCAAGAGCTCTCAAATAAAAAAAGTTACTGCAAAATCCGTGCAGTAGTTTTTGCATGATGCGCGAACAAACAAACAGACAAAAACTCTAGAAAAAATTGTTTTGTGTTTAGACACGCCTATATAATATAGCCTATTAAAGTATTTTTTCTTAAATATCTTAAATGTACAGACACAGCTCCGCTCCTATTTTCAGCTTTATAATAGTAGTAAACTAGCCTTTGCACGCGGCTTCGCCGCAGCCAAACGCTAGTTTTTAGGCTCTCGATATAGTAGCGGGTTAAAATGTTTACCAGTTTTTAAATATAATCAAGAGCTATAAAATAAAAAAAGTTTCATTCAAATCCGGTCAGTAGTTTTTGCGTGATGCGCGAACAAACAAATATACAAACAGATAAAAAAAGTCGTTTTGTGTTCAGGCACGCCAATATAGCCTAATAAAGTATTTTTTGCTCAAATATGTTAAATGTACAGGCATAGCTCTGTTACAGCTTTATAATAGTTATAAATAGATAAAATATCAAAATGTCATTTTAGTCTATAACATGCTGAAAAAAATAAAAAATGTTACTGTGGACAGTAACTAAGTTAAATCCAAGTTCGGTAGCAAGATTAAACGTCAAATACAATGTTTTCATACTACGTGGGTGGCAAACTAGCATACCTGATTGTAAGCAGTTACCATAGCCTATAAATGCTAGCAACATCAGAGGCATCACTCGCGCATCTCTATCTCCAAAGAAGGGGACAGAAGGTGAGAGTAGGGATGATGAGTAGAGGATAGGAAGGATAATAAGGGAATAGGAAGAAGGTATGGGCCTCCGGCGCTCTCATTCACCATACGAACCACAACTGTAGGTGTACCTACTGTTGTTTCACACTGATCTTCTGCGAGAGGGAGGAAATTCCCCCATCGAGCCGTCTCATTGATAAACAAATAAATAAATAAATATTCACGGATAATTCACACATCGTCCTCTGGTCCCAAACTAAGCTTAATGCTTGTGCTATGGGTACCAGATTACGGATATAATACATTATACCTATTACTTTTTTTTATAAATATATACATACTACTCTGTCAAGAAAGTACCGGGAATGAATGATTTGTTTATGGTTCCAATTCAAATTTTTGTTTTTTTTTGTTGTTGTTAGATTGGCACAACTGTTATCCATTTTGGCGCGGAGTTTAAGTTGCATGTGTTATTTAAATTAAATACAGTGCTGTTTTTAGTTATATCATATCTAGTGTGTATTGCGAATTTCATAATGGACAAAAACATCGAAAAAAGAGTTTGTCTCATATTTTGCATCGCCAATGGAATTTCGTGTTCGGAGTTACTGAAAATGTTACAGAAGGCTTACAGTGAATCGACATTATCAAAAACACGTGCTTGTGAGTGGGACAAAGCGTTTAAAAGCGGTCGAGATGTAATGGAAGATTTGCCTCGCTCTGGTAGGCCATCAACGTCTGCAACTGAAGTTAACATTGCAAAAGTGAAGGAAATAGTGACTGAAAATACTCATTCAACTTTAAGAGAGATAACCACTGAACTTTCTGTGTCTCGTGAGTCGATCCGTACCATTTTAAATAATCACTTGTGTATGAAACATGTTTCCGCTCGGCTAGTCCCAAAAGACCTGAATTTTCTCCAAAAACTCAATCGCATGAGAGTCGCTGAGGACATACTAGAACGAGTAAATTCCAACCCAACATTCATGAAACGCATTGTTACTGGCGACGAGACGTGGGTTTAGGAGTTTGACATGCAAACTAGTCAACAAACTTCGGAGTGGCGACTTCCAACTGAACCGAAACAGAAAAAACCACGCCAAAGTCGATCAAAAGTCAAAGTCATGTTGACTGTTTTCTTTGACTATCGCTTTGTTGTGCACTCGGAATTCTTGCCAGAAGGTCAAACGGTAAATAAAGAATATTATTTGAGCATTATGCGACGTTTAAGAGAGCAAATTCGACGAAAAAGGCCAGATTTGTGGAAAGAAAATTCTTGGATTTTGCACCACGATGATGCGCCTTCGCACAAGGCCATCATTGTGAATGAATTTTTGTCCAAACACTCAACAAATACCATTGGGCAACCACCATATTCACCAGATATGGCTCTAGCCGACTTCTTTCTTTTTCCTAAACTCAAATTACCACTTCGTGCCACCCGTTTTCAATCGCTAGAAGACATAAAGGAGAATTCGCGGTGAGAACTGAACTCAATTCCGGAAACAGCGATTAAAAAATGTTTTGATGATTGGATTATTTTTTTGTATTTCGTAAGTCTATCGTTTCTAAAGGAACATACTTTGAAGGTGATAAAATAAATTTGGATGAATAACAAAAATTTAGTGTATTATTGATCTTTTCCCGGTACTTTCTAGACAGAGTAGTACTCGTATAATAGATAAAAAACACCCAGACGCAGTACAAATATCTGTGTTCATCACACAAATAATTGTCCTGAGTGGGAATTGAATTCTCGACCGCATGGAAGTCGGTTACACTACCGACTACGCCACGAGGCTCGAAACAAAATTATCCTATTTGGCTGGTACAGTAGGACAATTTTTCTTCCACTATTATGGCCCTCCACAACGGAAGAAAAATTCACTAATTAAAACCTTGAACGCATTAGATAATTGACCAGTAGACAATGTCTTAAGCGTATTTTGTATAGTTTCCACTACTACACAGCTGATATGAATAAAGAGATTTGTAATATTCCACAGTTCCTTTAATTAAAAGAAATGTAACCCTAACAAAGCTTGAGAAAAGGCTAGGAAGCAGGCGATAATGATAACTTTAGGCATTAAACTAGTTAAAATGACCTTGAACTTAAAAAATATCTTGAAACTCAAGTAACCTGATAATTGTGATGAGTTTCATGAAGCGTAACACTGAATGAAGTCCCTCAGTTTTCATGGTTTTATTTAAACACGAACAAATAGTTTTTTGTCAAGCTCGTCTTTAGCGACAATGGAAAGTGTCCTCAACATTGTCATTGTCATTCTAAAATTAGGTGAACCCAAAGTACTTACGCATTTAATCTTTTCAATGTTCAACCATGAACTACATTTTAATATTTCTACTATTTCGTAACACTCCTATTCTATGAGGTGTTGTTTTTAATCGATTTCGAACAGGAGAAGGTTCTCGATTGTTTGTTTACTGCTATACTTATTTTGAACGTATAATCGAGTGCAAGATGGTGTCAGAAGTACCTACTTATAGGTAGTATAGTACAGTAGAAAGTAAATATATATAGGTACCTATAATAATATATAATAATATTTGCTAATAATATTTGTACCTATAATAATATTTGCCGTGTGGGTACGGCTTTAGAATTGTCCCACCCCTCTCTACCCACGGGGGTCGTAAGAGCCGACTGAGGGAATACAGGGGAAGTGGGCAGCAGCACACCCTCGAGTATTAGCAACATCCACTGCGATCGTCAACCCGCCTGCCAAGCGTGGCGATTACGGCATTATCCCCCATTCTTGGGGAGGCTTATGTCCAGCAGTGGACTTTAAAAGGCTGATGGATGGATGGATGGATGACCTATAATAATCTCATTGATTTTGTTGGATTTCGAAGAGCTTTGACTACAGCCGCAGAAGACGAGAAAGAGATCACCTTATATTAGAAGAATAGCAATATGTATGTAAGTATAGAGCCTCTTAGCACTATGTTCTCTCTGCCTACGCCGCAAGGGAAATGGCGTGATGATAAGTAAGCTACGGTAGTAACTAATACCATTGAACTTAGAAGCACTTATAGAAAACAGCGTGGGCCTAATGGCGTGGTCGGTAGTGTAACCGATTTCCAACTCAGGACAATTATTTGTGTGATGAACACAGGTATTTGTACTGCGTCTGGGTGTTTTCTATCTATTATTATGCATGTATTTACAAAAAAAAAGTAATATAATGTATTATATCCATAATCTGGAAAAAGGCTGCCGTGTGGGGCCGGCTTTAGAAATGTCCCACCCCTCTCCACACATGGGATTCGTAAGAGCGACTGAGGGAATACCGGGGAAGTGGGCAGCAGCACTCCCTCGAGTATTAACAACATCCACTACGATCACCAACCTGCCTGCCAAGCGTGGCGATTACGGCACTATCCCCCATATGAGCGAAACACATGTTGTGGCATTCTCTTGGGGAGGCCTATGTCCAGCAGTGGACTTGGAAAGGCTGATGGATGGGTTTGTAATCTGGAACCCATAGCACAATCGTTAAGCTTATTTTGGGCCCAGAGGACGTTGTGTGAAATGACCATGAATATTAATTTATTATTCTCTTTATTTATTTCATATTACATTATATACATTTTTAAATATATTATGAAAGAAACAAACACTCACACAAGCATACTTATAAAAATACAAACAAAAACACAAACAAGCAAACATAAAAACTTTAAAAAATTATATAATAGTAGACCATCGACATCGGGTGCAGGGACCAAGCTGCCGGTGGTTAGGGCTCCAGAGTAAGGAACCTTCTCTCAATACGTGCCATGTCGAGGAGTACTGCCTTTTGCATCATAAACCGATATGACTATCGGAACAATAATTGTTGAATCAACATCCCACATGTCGGTAATCTCGTGAGCTAAATCCAAATATATAATTTGCTTTTCTTTTTCAGCTTTCACGAGATTCTCGTCATGCGGAATAGTGACATCAACAATTACGGCACGGCGCTCTGATCGGTCTATCACCACTATATCAGGCTTTTTTATTTATTTATTATTAAAACACTTGTGTTGCCTAGTCGCTGCATATCGAGATGATGCATCACCACATTCAAGAGAACAGTGTTTTTAGGATCGTCTGGCTTCACATATATGGCTAGTGATGGTCTATAGGGGTGATTTTATAATCTAAAAACAAGCGAGGACTAAGTCAGTGGGTAACAATGCTTAGGCTGATGCCTTTTTAATGCTCAATACGTCACTATGCGGAAAAGAACACAAGTTTATTTATAAGCAGTCAGATTAATGATCCAGTTTAGAGCTATTGGTATTACTTTAACTTAGAGAGAGTGATAACTTCCTTGTTGCCTTAGCATGCATATATTTACAACTATATGTAAGTAATAGTGATGCGATTCACTTTCTATAGAGTGAGTTGTAGTAGCAACGATGCAGACTTAATGCGGATTTCTTAAAGTTATCTTAAAATCAGTATCATCAGGGAATACGTAATTTGTATTATTTCTCTATGCATTTATTCGTTTCTAATATTGCGCTTACATATTTATTGTTTATGCGCTTAGACTGTAGAACTAATTTTATACATCACTAATAACTACTAAAGTATTTTAAAATAAAATAATAGCATTAACGTGTGATCATAAAATAGCTATTTTTAAAGCCTTTTGACCTTATTATATTGATTTTATATTCTTACATATTAATCTTGATGCAATTATATAATATTATATAATATATTTATTTTTTAATTTGTGTTTGGAAGACCAATAGCATATATACACTGATTATATTTTATACCCAACCATCTTACGTTGATCGGTATGTGAAACTTATTATAACTGTTTGACAGTTTATAGAACTTTTACTTTTTTTTGTAACCGCCGGTAATGGACTTAGACAACACTAAATACACAGCCAAACCACCACCCTTTTTTGTTAAGGCGGGAAAAAATGTACCTAACCGCAACGAACAGAGTACTGTGGGGCCCTCACCTACTAAATAAATCCGCCGTGTGCCGTCTCTCCACTTATATTGGGGGGCCACTGGATGTTGCATTCCTTCAGTGGTAGCCAAGCTACTGCCTATCGTAAGTAAAGTGCTCTTCTCAAACCTCGTTTAAAGAGGGACAAGTCGTAACACTTGGTAAATACAGATTTAAGACGTGCGTGGTAGAAAGGAAAACTAACAACGAACCGTTTTGGAAGAGATCGTATCCAGTTGGTATGGATGAACCTTATATTACAGCGGGTCGAGGTCCGGTGGTAAAACGGCGATGTTGGTACCACCTCAAACAGTGCTCAGACCATTCCCCATTGAAGAGTCGATAGAGCACACAGAGAGCCTCAAAGTCTCTCTGCCGCCCCAATACCTCCAGTTAATCCGTTAAGTTGAGATCGTCGACAATTCGAACAGCATGCCTTTGCAGGGAGCCAAGTGGGTTGATCTGATATTTTGGTACGCCTACCTAAATATGTTATCAGTACTCCACCTGAGGGTGGACTTGTACACCATAAGTACTGCCTCGGTGTGAAGTACCGCTTGACTCTGTTCAGGACGCCCAGTTTTTTGCTCGCCAATTTGGCTTTGTCCTCCAAATGACTCCTGAGCTAGACTTTGCTGGATATGACGATGCCGAGGATCCCAATACTCTCGGAGAACGGGAGAGTTAACCCTTCGAACTGTGGCACCACGACAAATGCGTCCTTCTTTGCAGTGAACGCGCAGTCTTCGTAGGGTTGAATTGAACCAAGATCTTTTCTCCTATAATTGCCAAATACACTTTGAAATCTTAAAAAAATCACAATTCTAACGATATTTATATTAAAATTAAAACAGTTTTGTTAATTTCTATAAAGTTTTCTTTCTTTTATTTTTAATCGTACAATTAATAATAATAATAATAAAAATATCCCACCTCTTTTACATGGATTACCATAAGTTGTTTACCCCTACCAGATTGTTACTAATGGAGTTACTAAAGTTAACCGAGTCCTTTAGTAATTCCATCAGGATGGAATTTGGTGTGGATGAATGTGCAGTCATGCATGTAAAACGGGAAAGGACAGTAGAATCTGAAGGAATACAACTTTCGGATTCTACACATTTACGATCTCTCCTCGTAACTGACACCTATAAATACTTGGGCATGTCGCAAGCTTTGGGCATTAATGAGGTGGACATGAAACAGTCGTGGCAGGAGCGTTTCTTTGACCGCCTGAAGAAATTACTAAATAGTCTTCTTTCGGGTGGCAAGAAGATGAAGGTAATGAGGTACAACCTCCCACGAAAGTGTGGTGGACGAAGTTTTTTAAATGCGAAGACCTTGTACAATCGTAAGGTGTACAACCTTAGGGAATATTTCCTGCACACTGATAAGGTGCATCGTGATGTGGTCGCTGTAAATTCCGGACTCACTTCACTCTCCTTGGCTAAGAAGAACTGGCGCAGACCTGTAGTACTAAGTGCTGACGATCGCAGGGATGTATGGCAGAGCAAGGAGCTGCACGGAAGATTTTACCGGGCTTTACATGGGCCCGACGTTGTCTTTTCAGCTTCCGTGGCTTGGCTACGTTTCGGTAACCTCTTTGGGGAAACCAAAGGTTTTATCTGTGCAATTGCTGACGAAGTTATCATGACGGACAACTACCGGAGGCATCCTAAGGGATGGTTCAGCTGACATATGCCGTGCCTGCCACCATCCTGGTGAGTCTCTTAGACATATTGTCTTGGGTTGTCCTCGTCTTACTAACGGTGAGTACTTGCACAGACATAAGCAAGTAGCCAGGATTATCCACCAACAGCTTGCTCTGAAATACAGACTTGTGGACGTCGAGGTACCTTACTACAGGTATGTAGCTGAGCCAGTACTCGAAAATGGCTGTATCACATTGTAGGGACTGGGATTGATCAATTATCACAGACAGAACTGTTTTAGCCAACAAACCTGATATTGTGGTAGTGGATCGATCTGAGCGCCGGGCAATGATTGATGATATCACCATCCCGCGTAACGAGAATCTCGTGAAGGCTGAGAAGCATAAACAGATGAAGTATCTGGACTTTGCTCACGAGATTGTTGACATGTGGGATGTAGATTCAGCGATTATTGTGCCGATAGTAGTGTCAGTCAATGGACTGATAGCCAAGAGTCTCGACCAACACCTTAAGAGCGAGCCGCGTTCGATGGTTGGATCAAGGGTTTGGTACAGAAAGCGGTACTTCTGGACACGGCACGCATTGTGAGGAAGTTCCTGTCTTTGAAACCCTAACCACTGACAGTTTGGCCCTTGTGCTCGCTCCGGTGGGTCTACACACTTTTTATACTTTTAAATATTTTGTTATTTTTTAAAATAGGTATATATTTAAAAATGTATTTAGTGGTTGAAGATATATAAATAAAGTAAATAATAATAATAGAACAACAAGACATAGTCTGTACAGTCCATTCTTTGGTAAATTAGAAGTCTCCAGGACCGGAAGGACTGCACAATTTTTGGCTTAAGTAAAAAAATCAGGCAGTACCACGGAACCATGCAATTATAGACCAATTACGTGTTTACCGACACTCTATAAGCTACTTATATCTATTCTGAGAACAAAAATGTCTAATCATATTGAATTAAATTCGATCATGTCTTTCTCTCAGAATGGATGTAGGAGTGGGGGCCGTGGTACTAAGGAGCTCCTCCTTATTGATACGGCAATTAACCAACATGCTCGCCGTAAGAAAAAGGATTTGGTGACATGCTGGATAGACTATAAAAAAGCTTTTGATTCTGTGCCACATACATGGCTCTTGAGGGTGCTGAAGTTATATAAAGTTCATCCTACTTTATGCACCTTCCTGAAATCATATATGGGGCACTGGAGAACACTCTTAGCTATCCAGCGTGTCGGCAGACTCTGGTTCGCTTCGGTGAGCTTATAAGGATTGAGCTGGGTATATTCCAGGGTGATAGACTGAGTCATTTATGGTTTTGTTTAGCCATGAACCCTCTCAGTACACTATTAGAAAGTTCAGCGCTAGGCTACAGGTTGCGAGGTGATGGTCCTCAAATATCCCACATGGATGACCTCCTTAAGTTATTTGCCTCCACCAGATTTCAACTAATGGAGTTACTAAAGTTAACCAATTCCTTTAGTAATTCGATTGGGATGAAATTTGGTGTAGACAAATGTGCGGTCATGCATGTAAAATGGGTAAGAGTAGTGGAAGCCGAGGGAATTCAACTCTCGGATCCTACTTATTTACGACCTCTTCTCGTTACTGATACCTATAAATACTTGGGTATGTCGCAAGCTTTGGGCATAAGTGAGTTGGACATGAAACAATCGTTGCAGAAGTGCTTCTTTGGCCGCCTGACGAAAGTACTAAGTAGTCTTCTATCAGGTGAAAACAAGGTGCGCGCCTGCAACGGCTGGCTCATGCCACTTCTTATGTACTCTTTCGGCATACTGAAGTGGACTCAGACTGAACTTGACGCCTTGGATAAAAGGGTCGGCAGTCTCTTGACCGCAAATCGTATGCATCATACTCGTTCTTTAGTTATGAGGTTGTACATCCCACGAAAGTGTGCAGGTCGAGGTTACTTAAATGCCAAGACATTGCACAATTGTGAGGTGTACAGCCTTAGGAAATATTTCCTGCATACTGATAGGAATATGCATCGTGATGGGTCACTGTAGATTCCGGACTCACTCCACTCTCCTTGGCTAAGGAGAACTGGCACAGACCAGTAATGCTGTGTATTGATGAACGCTGTATGGCAGTATGGGCGGAGTCCCTGGACGCACTGAACAGGGCTCTTCTGTGGAGGCCACAGAGAGTCGTCGCGTCCAGGGTCATACGTGGGTACCGCACGGTGTCGACAGAGGTGGCCTGCGCGTTGGCCGGAACCCCTCCGTGGGACTTGGAGGTGGAGATGCTTGCCGAGGTGTATCGGCGGGCGTCGCAATGCGGGAGGGGGGTGCACGTCCCCCACCAAGCGTTGTGGCCAGATGGCAAGGTGACGTTCGCCGAGCTGCCATGGCCAGCTGGAGGGCGCGGCTGGAGGCGCCCCGGGCCGGTCTTCGGACCGTAGGGGCGCTCCAGCCGGTGCTGGAAGAGTGGGCAGGGCGACGGCACGGAGTCCTTACCTTCCGACTGATGCAGGTGCTGTCGGGGCACGGCTGCTTCGGCAGATATCTGCACATAGTCGCAAGGAGGGAAGCGACTCCGGGCTGTCACCATTGCGGCTGCGACGAGAACACGGCGCAGCACACGCTCGAGTCGTGCCCGACTTGGGCCGAGCAGCGCCGTGAACTCGTCGCGGCAATAGGGGGGGACCTCTCGCTGCCGAGCGTCGTCAGAGCGATGCTTGGCAGCGACAGGAATTGGGCCGCAGTCGCTGCCTTCTGCGAGGAGGTTATCTCGCGGAAGGAAGCGGCGGAGAGGGCCAGGGAGGCTGATCCTTCCGCAGACCCAAACCGCCACCAGCGACTGGGGCGGCGCAGGCGCGAGTATTTGCGCCTAATGCCGCCCTAGCCGGGGCTGCGGGTGGAGGGACCGGGGAACGTCCGCCACCCGCAAGGCCTCCCGCGAAGGTGCGACGCTCCATGCGTCGCTAAGTTGAGGGTACCCGAAAAGGTAAGCCGCCGGCGGACCACTGAAGGAATGTAATATAGTTCCGGTGGCCCGCCAATAAAGGCGGAGAGATGGCACACGGCGGGTTTCTTTAGTGGGTGAGGGCCCCACACTACCCTGTTCGTTGCCCCGAACGACGGGGTGTGCGGTTAGGAACATTTTTTCCCGCCTTAACAAAAAAAAAAAAAAGGGCTGTATGGCAGAGCAAGGAGCTCCACGGAAGATTCTACTGGGCCTTACATGGGCCTGATGTAGACTTCTTAGCTTCCGTATCCTGGCTACGTTTTAGTAACCTCTTTGGGGAAATCGAATGTTTTGTCTGTGCAATTGCTGACGAAGTTATCATGACGAACAACTACCGGAGACACAACCTTAGGGAAGGCACTGCCGATATCTGCCGTGCCTGCCACCGTCCAGGTGAGTCCCTTAGGCATATTGTCTTGGGTTATTCTCGTCTTGCTAACGGTGAGTACTTGCACAGACATAACCAAGTAGCCAGGTACATCCACCAACAGATTGCTCTGAAATACGGGCTTGTGGACGTTGAGGTACCTTACTACAGGTATACAGCTGAGCCAGTTCTCGAAAACGGTTATCACGCTGTACTGGGATCGATCAATCATCATAGACAGGACTGTTGTGGCCAACAAACCTGATATTGTGGTGATTGATCGATCTGAGCGCCGAGCAATGATTGTTGATATCACCATTCCGCATGACGAGAATCTCGAGAAGGCCGAAAAAGATAAACAGATGACCGTATCGATGACCGTATCCGATATATAGTATCTGGACTTGACGTACTAGATTGTTGACATGTGGAATGTGGCTTTAGAATTGTCCCACCCCTCTCCACCCATGGGAGTCGTAAGAGCCGACTGAGGGAATACCGGAGGAGTGGGCAGCAGCACTCCTTTGAGTATTAACAACATCCACTGCGATCGCGAACCCCTGCCAAGCGTGGTGATTACGGCATTATCCCCCATTCTTGGGGAGGCCTATGTCCAGCAGCGGACTTTAAAAGGCTGATGGATGGATGGATAGAATGTGGATTCGGCTATTATTGTACTAAAAGTTGTTACAGTTAACGGACTGATAGCCAAGAGCCTCGATCAACATCTCAAGAGGCTCGCGTTGGATGGCTGGGTTAAGGGTCTGATACAGAAGGTGGTACTTCTGGACACGGCACGCATCATGAGGAAGTTCCTGTCTCCGGAACCCTAACCACTGGCAGTTTGGTCCTTGTACTCGCTGCCGGTGGGTCTACGCACTTTATATATTTTTAAATATATTGTTATTTTTTTATGATATAAATTATATCTAAAGATGTATTAAGTGGCATAATAATTGTAAATAAAGGATAATAATAATGTTAGGAACCAGCACCCCCCTATGGAGCCTTTTTTGACACTTTCTCTCTGTTCATTCACTCATACAATGCCCCATTCACTTTATTTCCAATCATCGCTCTCCGCTAAATATCACAGTCATATTTTCCATCTCTCGTAAACTTTGAACCCAGGTATACAAATTCTTTCATTTGTTCCACTCTTTCTCCTGCAATCAGAATTTTTCAATTTGTCATACTATCATCCCTTTCAAAAAGCATTACTTTCGTCTTACTCGCATTCACTGACATTCCTTTTACTTTTAAAGCTTTATGCAATATATTAACCATCGCCTGCAACTCCTCCTCTGATGGTGCTATGATAACCTGATCATCAGCGTATAGCATGTATTTGATGATTAAATCATTCATTCTCAATCCATACGGGCTCTCTTTCAAATGGATTCCTTGGACAGTGATTTCAGTGCTCGAATCAAGCCACCGCCCACCCCATACTTAGACAATGACGAACCTAATTCCTTTCTTATCACTCTGTCATAGGCTTTTTCTAAGCATACGAACGCACAATAGACCTTCTGGCTTTTGGCCAAGAATTTTTCGGCTATTATTCTTAAGGAGCAGACCTGATCCACGCATCCTCTTCCGTTCCTTAACCCCTCTTGCACATCCCATATTTTCTCATCACTATCTATCTACTGATACAGTGCCGCTTCCCCAGCTAAGGTTAAAAAGATGGTACAGCAGACTGACTACCATGCCTTGTCCAGCCCTCAGCATCTAACCGTTATTCTATCATACCCATGCAGCATTGCCTAATATCAAAAAATTTAACGCATCCATAATCTCTTTCGTACTAATTTCACTTTTGTTATAACTTTCATTCGTATCCTTTAAGATAGCCGGCGCTTTCACATCTTCTTTCTCTTATTTGAGAAAGAAAATGTGACAGCACTGACTTTTAAAATATTCCTTCCGTCTTTTCAAGACACATTCTTCTCCTCTCTCACTATACTTCCATACCGGTTTCTGATTTAACCGAGGTGAGACGTCGACTCGATAGCCCTAGCTGACCTAATGGATTTCCAAAAGAGTTTAATATTCTTCTGGTAGTCGTCAAATAACCTTCTAATTAACTTAAGTATCTCTATCACTCTCTTTCTTGAAACAACCTCTCTTATAATACTATTCAACCTTTTGTACTCAATTCTTGGCTTACATACATCTTCAATCGTTGCCTTCTGCATCCTTTGATTGGCTTTTGTAGCCAACTAATCCAACCAACACTTTTTTTATCATAAACTGACTTATATACTAATACTATAATGCTGCTAGAAAATTGGTCAGATTGCCGAAAGATTAATGTCAATAATTGAATGAATTTCAGTTCTCTTGGTTTAAAGTTCGTTCAAGTGCTTATACTAGTTTTTATTTAAATTTAATTTTATTGCAAAAGAATTAGTTTAGCCTGTATTCACGGGCGGTGCACACGCCCCCGGTCATGGCTCCGCCAGATGGTGACCGGGAGGCCGACGACGGGGAGGTACCACCCGTGACGACGACGGAAATGGGGGCGGCGGCTGCGCGTAAGCGGAGAGGCGCCGCCCCCGGGCCGGACGGGGTTCCCGACCGAGTGCTGGCCTTGGTCCTCGAACACCTTGAGCCCCGCCTCGGGGAGCTGTTCGGCGCTTGCCTGGAGTCCGAACGGTTCCCTGACTGCTGGAAGGAGGGGAAGCTCGTGCTGTTGCTGCTGTTGGCGGTGTCGCTCGACGTCGCCAAAGCCTTCAACAGTCTGCCATTCGGCTGCATCAAGGAGGCACTCCGGTACCATGGAGTGCCCCTCTATCTAAGGCGGCTGGTGGCAGACTACCTGGACGGCCGCAGCGTCCTCTTCGTGGACCGGGAAGGGGACGTTGTAAGGAGGGCTATGTCGTGCGGCGTTCCGCAGGGTTCGGTTCTTGGGCCGCTCCTGTGGGACATGGGCTACGACTGGGTCCTCCGTGGCTGGCTCCCCCCCGGGCTGGGCGTAATTTGCTACGCAGACGATACGCTCGTCACAGCCCGGGGCAGGACCCTCGAGGAGGCGGCAACGCTGGCCACCTCAGGTACCGCGGAGGTGGTCAGGCGGATCGAGGCGCTGGGGCTTAAGGTGGCCCTTGAAAAGTCGGAGGCCCTACTCTTCCATGGGCGCCGACGGGGCCCGCCCGCCAGCGCCTCGATAACGGTCAACGGTGTGGGCTTCCCAATCCAGGCCCACATCAAATATCTGGGCCTGGTATTGGATGGACGGTGGCACTTTGACGAGCACTTACGCCGTCTTGCGCCAAGGCTCGTCAACACGGCGTCCGCCCTCGGGCGACTTATGCCGAATTTGGGCGGACCGAGTCTTGCGTGTCGACGACTCTACGCGGGGGTAGTACGGTCGATGGCGCTGTACGGCGCGCCCGTGTGGGCGGAGTCCCTGGCCGCTCGCAATAGGGCCCTTCTGTGGCGCCCACAGAGGGTCGTAGCGGTCAGGGCAATACGCGGGTACCGCACGGTCTCGACCGATGCAGCCTGCGCGTTGGCCGGAACCCCCCGTGGGATCTGGAGGCGGAGGTGCTCGCCGACGTCTATCGGCGGGCGTCGACGGCGCGGGCGGGGGGCAGCCGCCCCTCGCCGAGCGCAATGTCATCGTGGCGGGAAGATGCCCGCCGCGCCACCGTCCTAAAGTGGAAGTCTCGGCTGGAGACGCCCTGGGCCGGTCTCTGGACCGTGGGGGCGCTCCGGCCGATCTTGGAAGAATGGGCAGGGCGGCAGCACGAGGTCCTCACCTTCCGGTTGGTGCAGGTTTTGTCGGGGCATGGTTGCTTCGGCAAATACCTGCACACGATCGCAAGGAGGGAGACGACCCCAGGCTGTCACCACTGCGACTGCAACGAGGACTCGGCGCAGCACACGCTCGAGTCGTGCCCAGCCTAGGATGTGCAGCGCCGGGAACTCGTTGCAGTCATAGGCGTGGACCTGTCGCTGCCGGCCGTTGCGCGAGCGATGGTTGACAGTGACAGGGCCTAGACCGCGGTCGCCGCCTTCTGCGAGGCTGTCATCTCGCGGAAGGAGGTGGCGGAGAGGGCCCGTGAGGAATCCTCCTTTGCGGACCCGATTCGCCGCCGGCGCGAGTGGCGGCGTGCGCGCGCTTACTTGCGCCTGATGCCGCCCTAGCCGAGGCTGCGGGCGGTGGGGTCGGGGAGTACCCTGCCGTCCGCGGAAGCCTACCGCGAAGGTGCGACGCCCAAGTGCGCGAGGCGTCGCTCAAGAGAGGGTGCCCGAAGGGGCAGCCGCCTGCGGATCGCGGTCGTAACGACGCGGTACCCGTGATCCGCCGTAGCAAGGGCGGGTGGAGGCGCACGGTGGGTTTTTAGTGGGTGAGAGCCCCATTCACCCCGTTGTCTCCCCGGGCAGCGGGGTGTGCGGTAGGACATTTTTGCCCACCTAAAATAAAAAAAAAAAAGCCTGTATTTCCTTTTGATGTGAAACATCTAATGCGGAGGGAGAGTAAAATCGGCTGTTAGCGTGGCGACGCTTTTACTGTACCTACTTGTCCCGTTCAAATCTTGCAAGTTAAATTTGACGGTTTCCGATTGAGCTGAAATTTTACACGCATGTGTATATCATGTGACAATGCCATATTATGATGACATGGAGCTGATTTGATGATATAGCTGGAAGGTGGATATAAGAACTCTATAATAAAACGGCGCAAACCCATCGAGTTTGGGCTCATATGATTTGTCTCGCCGAGTATTTTGTGTCTAGATGATATCCAGGGGCTGATGATGAAGCTGGAAGGTGGCCACAGTAACTATACAATGAAATGACGCAACCCCGTCGAGTTAGGGCTCGTTTGAAATGTCCTGACTAGAACTTCAGATATAGATGATATCCAGGGTCTGATGATGGAGCTGGAAGGTGACTTCAGTAACTCTGTAATGAAACGACGCAACCCCATCGAGTTTGGAATCATTTGATTCGTCTTGAAGAGTACTTTGTCTTTAGATAGTATCCTGGGTCTGATGATAGAGCTAGAAGGTGGCCATAGTAACTTCGTTATAAAACAGTATAATTCCATCGAGCTTGGGCTCGTATGATTTGTTTTGGCGAGTACTTTGTCTCTAGATGGTATCCAGGGTCTGACGATGGAGCTGTAAGGGCCACAGTAACTCTATAATGAAACTACGCAACCTTATCGAGTTTATACTTTTATCGTTTGATTCGCCTTGAGGAGTACTTTGTCAAGTTATGGTGGACATCCATTAGTCCGCATGCACGCGCCGTACGCATCGCATTGAACACATTTGTCGAAAGGGTGCGTCCATTGCTTCAGCATTATGCTGATGTCAAACTTTTTCTGATGAGGTTGCCATTACTTAAAAATTGGTTGCCGTATTTTGTGGTAAACCCTGAAAAATTTAATCAAAATGTAGACTAACACACAAATAGATATTTTAAACACAAAGTGAAAAATGTGAAATCGAAAATAACAGTCAGGAGCAGGATTGTGTTTCCCATCATTGTTATCCCATGTCAAATGCTAAAAATATATATAAAAATATCTAAATATTTAAAGGGTTTGCGTCATTATTAGGTAAAATCTTAATTGTAAAATTAAGTTTACCTGGTCGGTATAATGTATGAAAATACTTCCGACAGATGGCGCAGGCGTCACCCAAAGACGTTAAGTATGATGTGTTATCGAAATTAGCAGTCAGGAGCAATTGTCAGGATGGCTGAATTGGTAAAGCATCTGGACGGTATCCAGAAGATGCAGGTTCAAATCCTGCTCCTGACTGTTATTTTCGATTTCACATTTTTCACTTTGTGTTTAATGTATAGTGCTAAGCATGTCAAATGCTAAAAATATATATAAAAATATCTAAACAAATAGATATTGTTCTTATAGTTTTAGTGATTAAAGGATATTAAATACAAATATGTAACATCCATACAAAATTCATAAAAATATTTCAGATTAACAGACAGATTTTAGGGGTAGGGCTAGGCTGTTAGGTATCACTGATTTTCCTTTGCATATTATATTATAATCTTCTTTCTCTATTTTCGTTCATGCTTGTAAGTCTCGTAACAGTAGAATAAATATCGTAAGCACGTATGAGAGCACGAAAACGATCGATTGAAGAACATCTAATCTTCCGGGGAATTCTCTACTAGTGCCATGTCCATTATTAACTTATCATACTAGCGACTTGAATTCAATAATCAACTAAAGTGTGAAGTCCAATGGTGCTATAGGTTGTATTAATTTACGTTATTGAGTAGCTGTATCCCGCAACTAAATACGTTTTGTGAGGGTCCCCTGATTGACGATTATAATGCCTTGTACCGTGTTCTTTTCAAATGGCACCAAATACCGTATAGTACGGCAATTTTCATGTCAATGGCAACACTGGACGTCATACGTCTAGTTTGTATGGTTTAAGGTGTGGGGCCCTCACCCACTAAATAAACCCGCCATGTGCCTTTTCTTCGCCTTTATGGGCGGGCCACTGGAGTTCCAGTGGTCCAAAATGTTGCATTGCTTCAGTTGTCCGCCGGCGGCTTACCCTTTCGGATATGATCTACTGAGCAACGCATCCGCTCACGGAGCATCGCACCTATACGGCAGGCCTTGCGGGTGGCGGACATTCTCCAGTCCATCCACCCGCAGCCTCAGCTAGGGCAACATTAGGCGCAAATACACACGCCTGCACCGCCCCAGTCGCTGGCGACGGTTCAGGTTAGCGGAAGGATCAGCTTCCCTGGCCCTCCCCGCCACTTTCTTCCGCGAGATAACCTCCTCGCAGAAGGCAGCAACCGCGGTCCAATTCCTGTCGCTGCATTGCTATAACAATGCTTGGCAACGTGAGGTCCCCCCCTATTGCCACGACGAGTCCACGGTGCTGCACGGCCCAAGCCGGGCACGACTCGAGCGTGTGCCGCGCCGTGTCCTTGTCGCAGCACTTGCACCAGTCGGAAGGTAAGGACTCCATGCTATCGTACCGCCCAGTCCTCCAGCACCGGCTGGAGCGGCCCGACGATCCAAAGACCGGCCCGGGGCGCCTCCACCCACGTTCTCCAGCTGACCATGGCAGTTCAGCGGGTGTCGCCCTGCCACCTGGCCACCTCGCTGGGTGAGGGGTGACCACCACGGTGGAAGGCTGTCGTACACTGCGCCATCCGATTCGTGATCGCCACTCGAGAACCTTTTGTCCCCAACAACTGTCGGTTCGTTGTATATATATATATATATATATATATATATATATATATATATATATATATATATATATATACGACATACATATATATATATATATATATATATATATATATATATATATATATATACGACATACATATATATATATATATATATATTTAAAGGACCAATCATAGGTCCTCGCTTATAAAAATTCGCTTATTAATTCGCTTATTAAAATATTGCCATTTTTTTAATATAAATCACTAGTGGCCTTGCTTATGCCGGATCGATCGGGGAAGTACCACCCTCTCACAAAAGATCAGCATGAGACAACGGGAGACCCTATCATTGTGTTTCGTATGGTGAATGAGAGCGCCAGAGACCCTAACCCCTTCTCTATCCACTCTTTATCATTTTTCCTTTTTTTAGTATCCTACCTATTATCTTCTTTATATCCTTCCTATAGTTCCTATCCTCTCCTTAATGTCCTTCCTATCCATCTCCTATCCCTTTCCTTAGAGATGGCGACGCGCTGAGTGATGAATCTGGTGTTGCTAGCGTCTATAGGCTACAGTAACCACTTACGATCAGGCGGCTCATATGTCTTTTTGCCACCCACGCAGTATAAAAAAAATAATAACTAAATAGGAATCAATCAGATTCCCTCCTAACAGGAAATTAGTCTAGTAATCCAGAGAAAGTTATGTTGTACATGTGTAGGTGAATGCTGTCAAGTGTTTCGAAAATCAGAGTTTTATGGTGCTCTATTTAAATCATAAATTAAAAATAATAAATAACCTTATTATTTTAATATATTAACCAATTTAATTTGTCAACAATTATAATTAATTACTATGGTGAGGTGTAATATGCTGCCTGTGGCCCTCGTGCAAAATTTCTGCGTTGAATCTGTGAGCAAAAAGATTGAAATAGTTAGGAAAAGGTGATATTGTTGAGATTTATTAACATTAAAGAACAAATTATTTGCGAAAGTGGAAAAAGGAAACTTTACCGAAAGCAGGATTCGAACCTGCGTCCCATCCAATTGGAAGTGCTCTTGACCACTAAACTGTTGCAGTCGCCCAACGACGATTCTAAATCCACTTCACATTTGTTTTGATGTCTTTACGAACCACGCCACCTATCGGATGCGTTTACGTATATTATTCGAATATCCATCCATCCATCATCAGCCTTTTAACGTCCACTGCTGGACATAGGCTCCCCAAGAATAGGGGATAAAGGAGTGCTGCTGCCCACTCCCCCGGCATTCCCTCAGTCGGCTCTTACGACTCCCATGGGTGGAGAGCGGTGGGACAATTCTAAAGCCGGCCCAACACGGCAATATTCGAATACAGTAAGTTTAATTTTGCTATTAAAATTCAAAAAAGTAAAGCAAAAAGTATTAGGTGATGCGATTTTTTAAATATTTTGATCTGTATTTTAGCACTTGACAATATAATAGCAAAGAACAAATTATTTGTGAAAGTGGACAAAGGGAACTTTACTGCAAGCAGGATGGGACGCAGGTTTGGATCCGTAGCTGAGCATGTCAGTTGCTGAAATACAGATCATAATATTTTTATTAACATTATATATGGACAGTGTACTAAACATCTAAATAGTTTTCTGCCTCGTTGGTCAAGTGGCATAAATGTTCAACTTCTAACCTCGGCCTCGGGTTTGAATTCTAAACCGTATAAAAATATTATTGGGTTTTACCGTATAAAAACAACAGTTTTTAAGTTGAGACTAAGTTATATGAGCAAAATATGAACACGTTCTTCTGTTTACTACTTCCTTTCTAAGTATACAAGCGTTAAACTATAAAATAGAACAAATAATTTCTAATAATAATTAACGCTACATATGTGCTATTATGGAGGAGTTTGTAGCCTAGTTATGCACTTGCAGCTGGAAAAGTTATCAAGATTAAGCAAGTTTCACGCGTCCAGTATCGGATGGGTGACTGAATGTGATAACTAATTGTGACCTCCTAACTTTTTATATGTTGCCGTGTCTAATAATATCCTGGCAATCCGTAAATGTTTTCAGAAGCCTCAATAAAATCCTGACCCCAGTTGTCTTACTAGTTGTATCAAGGAAGTTATATATGTAGCTGTTGTAAGTAATAAACAGTTGGCATCAGCTGAAACCCGAACAGATCCCAAGTCGTCCCCAACAATAAGAAGAGATGATAACTTAAAAACTTACCCAGAGTCTTTATCAGAGCCGTATTTAACGGTTCTGATGGAACCATCAGGCTCGTGCAGACTGTATTCCCCTCTCACAATATCACCATCACGAGTTTCATGCTGATATTTGTGGTCATGTGTGTGAGGATCTTTAACTTCGTATGAGAACTCGTACTTAGGGTGAGCCTGGAAAAAAGATTACAAAACACATAACATAGCATCACGCCTGTATTCCCCGAAGGGGTAGGCAGAGGTGTATTACACACCCATGACTCGCCAGCTATGTTTAAGTCCCACGTAATAGGGGGCGAGCCTATTGACGTCTACCGGGCACATTTCCAAACTCCGGGCTGCTACTGAGAATTTTTCTTTTTAGGAAAAAGCTCAATAACATTGCCCGACCCGGGGATCAAACCCGAGACCTCATGATTAGCAGTCGCATACACTATCGCTACACCACCGAGGCAGTTAAAAAAAAGATTATAAAATTAAAATAGAAATTTACTTTTTAAAAATTAAAATTATTAAACATTTTGATCTGTATTTTTAGCACTTGACATGCTCATCTACTTTAAAGTACAATTCCCGCTCGCACTAAAGTTCTCTTTTTCCTCATTCACAAATAATAATTTGTACTTTAAAATTATTAGTTTATCTATAGCTATGAATTATGACTCATCATATTTTTCATGTTCTCTTTTATGGATCGAATATTTATAATCCACTCGTCATTATAACGTATAATATAGAAGTACCTATTGAATGTGACTAAATAAAAAACAGCAGCAATAGCCTAATTTACCTAACTGCACACCCAGTCGTTCGGGGCAACGAACAGAGTAGTGTGGGGCCCGCACCTACTAAAGAAATCCGCCGTGTACCGTCTGCGACCGGTGCGACGCATCCGCACATGGAGCGTCGCACCTTCGTGGGAGGCCTTGCGGGTGGCGGACGTTCCCGGTCCATCCAACCGCAGGAGCAATAGCCTAGCGGTAAAACCAAGGACGGCAAAGACAGTGGTATTGAGTTCGATCCAGTGTCCACGGTTCAGACCTCGTACGACACACCTCTGATATTTCGAGATTTTTCGAAATTGTGTGTCACACACAATTACAATTTATCACTGTTCGGTGATGAAAAACTTACGTAATAATCCACATCGTGCTCATTATTATGCTCATAATGGGACTTCCCGTCATGCTCACGATAGAGTTCGTGATGAGATTCTTCCTGACGATACTCTGGGTGATCACTTTCCTTCAGAATTGTTTCTTTTTGATAACTTACTGGTACGTGAGCTACACTAGATATGAGCTGCTGAACAGGCGTTTTATGCTCTTCAATAATATGAATTTGCTGTGATGGATTATGAGTAAGCGGAATGGGTGTTTGTACAGTAACAACAGGAACTTGGTACACTGGTGATGCGCTAGCAATTGGTGCAAAATGTCTAATTTGAGGTCTGACTGGGGTTTTCTGAACTGTTTGAATAACACGATGCTGGGCGGGAGAATGTACTGTAGGTAATTTAACTATTTTTAATTGTATTGGAGCACGAATGGGCTGGTGAGACTCATATACTGGAGCTGGTTCAAGCGGAATGAAAAGGTTCCTCTCAGGATTATCCAGGGGCAGGAATTTTATTTGCACAGGGGTGTTAATGTTTTTGGGGATAGTTGGAGTTATATGCGGTATTCTGTTTTGGACAGGTACCACTTTCGGAGCTTCATGAGTTACGATGGTATTCAATGTAAAAAAATTACGTTGATGATCTTGGCAGTATGTAGCTACCATGAGAATTAATATGGTAAATATCTGTAACAGAAAACAATTATGGATGACTAGATTATGAATAACTATCCATTTTCTCAAGATACATTTATGATTATCGGTTCAGTAGTTATGGCGAGAAAGTATAACAAACAAACAAATACACCTTCACAGTTATAACAGTATTAAGGAAGTAAGAGTTATGTGACAATTTCGGAAAAATATTTATAATACCTTTGCGATCATGTTGTTAATGTTTTCATGAAAGTTCTTCCAAAACTGCGTTTATATTTGGAAATAGTTTCGTTTTATACTCAAAATGAGCCATTCCAAAACCGGTTAAAGCAATTATTGATATTATGTGTAAGGATTAATGTTTTTTATGACAAATCACTATACTGAAACTGTCAAAACATCGCCATTTGAGCACTGCACGACTGCACTTCTTATGAAATAATACTTTGGTTAAATATCCGACACATCAAACAAATGCTTTTAAAAAGTAAATTATTTTACACAGTGTGTCTTGCAACGTTTGACCTTCGTTGAAAGTGATCCAAAAAGCTTTGCGACATTTCTCCAATAAACATAATTGTGTATATGAAAGAACCTGATTTTATTTGTATTAACACAACTAATGGAGCAGTTATGAACAATTGTTGCTAAATAACTTCCATTTTTTACAGCCTATTGTGGCAGACGAGCCATGGCCCACCTGATGGTAAATGGTAACCATTGCTTTTGGACTTAACTTTACCGGGAGTATTATCAAGCCACTGCTCACCTTTTCATTTTATGTGCCTGTTTTCTTATTCTAATTCTGCCATGGGATGGAGTTCTGACACAGCCGTAGAGAAATCAGGCGCAGCATCAATAGATTTTCGAAGTACGGGGTTTTGCTGTTCCTAACCGAGATCCGAACTTGAGATTTCATGATCCATAGCCGCAAACACATTGCTAGATCACCGAAGCAGTATATATGTGCTTATATCCTTTTATTAATTTCATAATAATTTTTTTTTTTAATTAGCAAAGCATCTGGACGGTATCCAGGAGATGCAGGTTCAAATCCTGCTCGTAACTGTTATTTTCGATTTTGTGTTTAATGTATGTTATTTTACAATTGGAGTGATTTAGATACCGGCCTTCCCCCGAGTGTTGTGGGTTCGATTTCCACACAGGACAACTTTTTGTGTGATTCACCAATGGTTGTTCTGAGTCTGGGTGTATTTTGTACCCACGAAATTGTAAGTTTAAAAAGTACCCCACGATACAAGGATTATTCCTAGGCCTCCCGTCCAAGTAGTTGGTTCGGTTCTCACACAAGATAACTCCTTGCGTAATCCACAAATGGTTTATTTGAGTCTGGGTGTACTTTATATCCGTGAAATAATATGTTTGTAAAATCCCCGCGAATTATTCCTTAGTGCAGGGTTTTTTTTAAAAATATATATTCATTTTTTTTGCCGTGTGGGGCTGGCTTTAGAATTGTACCACCCCTCTCCACCCATGGGAGTCGTAAGAGCCGACCGAGGGAATGCCGGGGGAGTGGGCAACAGCACTAATTCGAGTATTAATAACATCCACTGCGATCGCCAACCCGGCTGCTAAGCGTGACGATTACGGCACTATCCCCCATTCTTGGGGAGGCCTATGTCCAGCAGTGGACTTTAAAAGGCTGATGGATGGGCGAATGGATGGATGAACATATTCATTGTAAATTTCAACATAGCGACGGATGATGACAATAATATATATTACGATAAAGAAGTAGCTGAGAATGTCAAGTGCTAAAATACAGATCAAAATACTACGATTTTTCAGTGTGTATCAGGCGTTGTAATTCTTGGTATTCCTAATGAAAAGAGTGTTTGTGGTTTTTTACCCTAATATTAAGTAAAATTTGTTTTAATTGAGATTCAAGTTAATAAAACTTACCTACACTACTAGATACATAAAGATAAATTGGTGATGTATTACTTACCTAGATTCCGTACCTAAACTACCTTCGGTCCGTGTGGTGACGGACTCAGAATACAAGTGTCACCACTCTATTCTTTCCCACGGGTGTCGTACAAGGCGACTAAGGGAGGTAAGCAATTATCACCCATTGCAATACTGGTGGTAGGGTTGGGTACCGAGTGGGAGTAAGAGCAGGTTGGTACCACCATCTCCCGTGTGACCGGTCATGAAGCACATCGGTTTGTTTTAGTGTAGCAGGTGAGACTTCGAGTCCCTCTGTGTGCTCTATCGGCTCTACAATGAGGAGTGCTTGGAGGAGCTGTTTGAGGTGGTACCAACAATCATCACCATTTTACCACCAAACTACGAGATGTCGCGGTAGGGTTCATCCACACCATCTGGAAACAATTTCGTCAAAGATAGTTCGTTTTCAGAGTTCTTTTCAACCACTTACGTGTAAGCTCTGGAATGACCTACCTGCTACGGTGTTTCCCTGGTGCTACGACATTTCCCTCTTTAAACGAGGTCTGTATTCCCCGAAGGGGTAGGCAGAGGTGTATTACACACCCACGACTCGCCAGCTAACTTAACTTGTGGTAGGCGGCAGCTTGGCTGTGCCCCTGGTGTTGCTAAAGTCCATGAGCGGCAGTTACCACTTACCATCTCGTCTTCCACCGTTGACAATAAAAAAGGCAATTGTGCATACTGACACTGGCCGTTGTGACCAAAATTCGGTTTAGAAAAAAATCTATAAATAAATAAATTTTCACGGACATTTTCACACAACGTCCTCTGGTCCTAAACTAAGCTTAATGCTTGTGCTATGGGTACCAGGTTACGGATATAATACATATAATATTACTTTTTTTTTGTAAATTAATACATACAATAGATAGAAAACACCCAGATGCAGTACAAATATCTGTGTTCATCACAGAAATAATTGTCCTGAGTGAGAATCGAACCCACGACCACGGAAGTCGGTTACACTATCGACTACGCCACGAGGCCCGTCAAACTCTAACTACCCTAACGAACAATTCATTTCAAAACTACGGCGAAATTCTTTAACGTATAAGAATTTATGATATACATTATAAAACATAAAACGGTTAGTTAGTTAGTTAGTCCTCACTAATATTATAAATGCGAAAGTGAGTTTGTTTATTTATTACGCTTTCACTTCTTAACTACTGAAACAATCATCATGTTGCATACGTAATAGTCTAGAGTCCAAAAAAGGATATTGAGTTTTCTTCCCGGAATAATGTATAATATAAATATAAATATTCACGGACAGTTTTAAGAATCTAGTCCCAAACTAAGCTTAATGCTTGTGCTATGGGTACTAGATTATGGATATAATACATATATTACTTTTTTTTGTAAATACATACATATAATAGATAGAAAACACCCAGACGCAGTACAATATCTGTGTTCATCACACAAATAATTGTCCTGAGTGGGAATCGAGGGTATGGTTCCTGTGGGGTAAGTATTTTTACATTACTCTATATTAATGTCGTAAAGTAATTATATTCTGAAGCATATAATTATGGCGGAGTGGTTTAGATACCGGCTTTCCCCCGAGTGTTTTGGGTTCGATTCCCACACAGGACAACTTTTCGTGTGATCCACCAATGGTTGTTATAAGTCGGAGTGTATTTTGTGCCCGTGAAATTGCATGTTTATAAAGTCCCCCGCGATACAAGGATTATTCCTTAGTGTACAGCATTTTCTTAAAAAAATAGAATTTAATAATAGTAATATAGTATCGTAAATAATAAAAAAACATTATTCTGATAAAATAATTGTGTAAAAAAGTAAATAAATACCCACGGACATTTTCACACAACGTCCTCTGGTCCCAAACTAAGCTTAACACTTGTGCTATATGGGTACCAGATTACGGATGTAATACAATATACTACGTTTTTTATAAATACATACATTGTCATATAATAGATAGAAAACACCCAGACGCAGTACAAACATATGTGTTCATCACACAAATAAAATTTTCCTGGGTGGGAATCGAACCTACGACCTCGTGCACGGAAGTCGGTTACACTACCGACTACGTCACGAGGCCCATCTAAATGTATACACTATTATCACAATGTTTGCAAATACATGTAGTTTAGAAAATAAAGGTATTGCCTTTATTTTCTAAACTACATCTCGAGAACCATACTGCTAACTAATGACTTTTTTCAACATTACCGAAGACTCTGTAATATCTTATCAAGAACTTTTTGCTCATTTAAATTTGCAGCAATAACGCACAACTTTCGCAACCTAGTTTGTAATAAACTGTGACAATGTCATACACCAAAGTGTACGTAGACATTCCGAACAAACGCTTTTACGAAACTTGCAATCACTGCATACTGAAGTTCGTGAATAATTTGCACAGGCCATACCTTAGAGTGAAATCTATATTACCTTGGCTACCTTTATTATTGATATAAAAGACGTTGAAATTTATAATAATGTATCAGTTGATTACCGGTGTTAGAAACATTAGTACCGCAACAACAAATAATTCAATCAAAATGGTCTCAAAGGTAAACAATTGATTTTCAAACAACTTCAAACGTTTGTGTTTAGTGCATAGTGCAGTGATGAGTGTTGGTTTCAGTGCAAACTTGAGGATTTTGTCTTTAACAACTATTTGATACTAAATATAACCACATACTATCTTTTGTTTTTTAAATTTTAGGGCATGAAAAATGTGTATTTCAAGTTATTGGGTTTTGGGTTTTTTTTTCAATAAATTAATTTAATACTTAGCATTACGTCTGTATCCTCGAAGGGGTAGACAGAGGTGTATAATATTACACAACCACGGTTCGCTAAATATGTTTAAGCCCCACGTAATACGGCGCAAGCCTATTGCCGTCTACAGGCACATTTCCAAATTGTTTTTAATATTTATTTATCTCCATTTCAATTTATAGCCCTTGACTAGGCAAACAGCTTCAACAATTGTAGTTATCATGTTAGTAGGAATAAAATATATAAGCTGTTATTCATAATATGCAAACCAAGTAAACAATCTGTAGCATTGGTCTTGAATTTCGATATTAACTTAGCTAACTTTAAAAGGTAAAATTTTGGTCAACTGAGCTATCGTAACTATCAATTTCTATATCACATTCTTTCTTAGATACGAATGTTAGCTACGATAGCTTAGTCGGCATACTTTTTAGGACGGTGATCCAGAAGACACGAGCTCGTAGTTATGATTTTCTATTTAACATTTTAACTATTAATGTTCTACTTAAGCTTGTCAAGTGCTTAACGATTGTTAACAGTATCTTTATAAATATCCTAAAGGCTTAATATTTTCATTTAGATGCTGTGCCTTTTAGCCATCGTTGCTTCTCTGGGAGCTGTGTACGGTCACGGACACGGTTTCTCATCTCAGTTCATTAATCGTCATGACGGCCCCGCACATGTGGTACATGTTGGCGGCCACGACGGTTATGGTCATGGACACGACCACGGTCACGGTCACGCTATTGACTATTATGTAAGTACGATTTGTGGACTCTAAATTGATTTAAATAATTAACATTTCTTTATCGTTATCAATACAGATACTAAACTGAATTGTACTTTTTTATCACAACTTATTACTATGGCACTGTTCTCGATGCTTGAGTTCACAGTTCCATAGTATATCAAGATGGCCTAATACTGATTGTCAGACTTTGGAAGTCGTTGAACAATCTCTAAGGCATGCAGGTTACCTTGCTCAGCCTTCTTAGAAAATATAGAAAATTAGAATACTAATAACAGCATTGTTTCACTATTTCATTTGGGCACTATGTTTTAATCACAGGCGCACCCTAAATATGAGTTTGGATATAAAGTAGAAGACCCTCACACCGGCGACATTAAATCCCAGCATGAGCATCGCGATGGTGACCACGTCAAGGGATACTACGCTCTTCACCAGCCCGATGGTTCCATCAGACACGTTGAGTATCACGGCGACAAGCACTCAGGGTATGTACAGTTAACTTCTTTAATTATGGTGGATATTTAATATTTAAATCAAGGCTATATACTCTAAAGTTTGACCATAATAATTCGTATTATAAAAAAATGCAAGTGCCCGGATGCAAGTATGCAAGTTTTCAAAAAAAGGTGTTGTCGCCTATTGCAGCTCCTTTAAGTAAATTCTAGGGCTAAATTAAATTTAGCCTCAATAAATAGAGATCATCAACTATATTCAAACTCGTTTAATAGTTTTTAAAATAAGCACAAACATGAAAATATACCATCGTTCACAATATTTTTTATAAACTATACACGGATCTATATGATGCTTGCCCGCAACATTTCATTCCATCGATGATCTCAGACTAAAAGTATATAGCTTATTTGTTATTAAAGATATAATGTATTCCATTTCAAATTGTAATTAAACCCTTCCAAACTTTTGTCCATGTGGTGACGGGCAAAAAACACAAGTCACTACCCCACTCTTTCCCACGGGTGTCGTACGAGGCGACTAAGGGAAATTAACAATTATCACCCCTTGGATGACTGGTGGTAGGGCTGGGTACTAACTGGGAGTGCTCACTTGCTATCAGGTCTGAGTGAGTTAGTACCACCATCTCCCGTGTGACCGGGCATGAAGCACATCGGTTGTAGCAGTAAGATGCCATTTATTCTTTCATTTCATATCTGTGAAAAATGGTGAGCAGTGGCTTAAAATTTATCTGCATATATAGTAGTATATATTGAGAATAGTCGAGTCCATGAGCGACCTTTACCACTTGCCATCGGGTAGGCCGTCTGCCACCATAAGCAATAAAAAAAAGACAAACAATGTTTTCTATTTAAAATGACGTCCCTTTGTAGATTAAGCAATCAGTTTAAGTTTACTTTGAAATATGTACTAAATATTATAATGTATTTTCTTAGATTCCACGCCGACGTGAAGCACAGCACACATCATCTTGTGCCACACCACAATCCTCATCATTACTGATCTGTTCTATTGAATATGAACATGCTTGTTATACCCTGCGTAATCTAATGTTATTCTTGTTTTTTGATACTTTGTACAAATTATATGATTTTATTACAATTTAACTTTTTCTCACCTGTTCTTATTTTTTATCTAAATTTATATTTTAATTATCATGGATCGAATTTATATGGAGACAAAGTCCTTATAACACCCCAGTCAGAAGTACAGAATATAATATATGTACGGGGCTTTCTCTGCCCCCTGAGATAATCTTCTCAGCACCTGATGAGTCAGGTTCTCGGGTCTACTTAAATATTCATTCTATTGCAGCCATCAGCCCAAGCCAGTTTTAATCCAAGAGGAGGTTCAGCTCGCAATTACCAGCTACAGCGCTGATGAGACAGCGAATGAGACTGGTCTCATGATCTCTATGCGGCTTCAGCCAACTATTTTATTTAAAACTCATTATTCCTATTTAAAACAATTGAAGACATATATATGATTTATTACGTGTGAATGATATCTAAAAGTATCTAACATTTATATCTAACTACAGGCTAGTGGCACTTGCTTCGTACGCCTGCTTCAGACAAAAATAAAAGATTTATATATACTCGTAAATATCTAAAGTATTCAACTAAAAATAATATAAGGGTTTAAAATATGAAGTTGCCGTTATGCATTATACTTATAATTTTATTGCAACACTGAATAAAAATTAAGTCTGCATAGTTTCAGATATCAGAACAAGAAAACTATGAAATTCTAAATTTAAAAAAACATATGACATTTGATATTCAACTTTCAATTGTTTTTACCTTTAATGTGAAGATAGAAAATATACGAGTATATATATAGAGACAATATTTTTCTTTGTTATTTTTTAATATTTATTCTGCTATTTAGGGTAAAGTGTGTACGAGTGAGTGGTGAAACTAACTCGACTTTGTTTTATACAAATATATAGTTATATAGAATATAAAAAAGCTATAGGTATTGTAACAATAACATGTTTTTCAAGTGTTATTGTTAATTTTTTTTAAATTTTGTGATTCTTTTTTCTAAATGTGGATACTTAAAATAGCTTACCTACAGGAACTGTTGACATTTTTGGGATAAAAAGTACCTATTTCACTTATCTACCTAATAAATTTCATCCAAATCCAATTAGTCAGGCGTGAAGATCCATTTATCTAAACATGACAAACATCTTCACAAAATTTTGCATTTGTAATAAACTAGATTCTGCCTACAACTTCGTCCACGTGGTCTTCAAAAGAATATAAATACGTCACTCTACGGTACATTAATTATCACTACGCAAAACTAGCTATTCCACGGGCATCCTCAATTTGATGAAAAGTAGCCTATGTTCTTTTCTTTTCTGGGTTGTAGAACATTATATATATGTACAAAATTTCATGATGATTAGTTCAGTAGTTACGACATACAACCGTAACAAATAAAAAGAGTGGTGGAATCATACTTATCCCAGCACCAATGGGCCGGCTCGACCGGGAAAGTACCACCTTTTTACAAAACATTGGCGTGTAACAACGGTAGTTACTTCTTAAGTAGTTACCGTTACCGTGTTTCGTAAAGTGAGTGAGAGCGCTGGAGGCCCAAACTTCCTCACTATCCTCTCCTTATTATCCTTCCTATTTACCTCCTATCTCTTTTCTTGGAGATGGCGACGCGAGAGTAAGGCCTCTGATGTTGGTATTGCTAGCCTCTATAGGCTACGCCTATGAGGCTAACACCTCTTACCATCATGTGCCGTATGTATCTAGTATAAAAAAAAACAAGCAAACATACTCACTATCATTTTTATTTATAATATTAGTAAGGATTAGTGGTAGTTATAAAAAAAGAACTTAATAATATTACAATATTAACATCTCAAGCTCAAGCCGTTGTGATTTACCAAAACGAGATTACCGTTAATATGCTTACTAGGTTGTTTATAACCAACCTTCACGGCCATGACCGTACCTCGTTCTCCGATTATATTAGCGAGCTATAGTGATATGATAGAGTGACGATTATTTATGCGTAACATAATATATTGTCTTTGTGTGATTTTTAATGATTATCTAACATTATATGTAGTTTCTTTTCACATTTCAATAAAAAAAATACAAATGAAATGTTAATATGAACTTTAAATTTTCTCTAAACCTAACCTATAAAAGGTGCTTTTTTTTTTCGATACCACATTTTCATATATCTTGATAAGTAGTATTATTATTAAAAACAATCTTCATGAAACTGTATCTGCGTTTAATAGTTATGTAACTCATTCAATAATATCTTGCTCAAGGTCTTCAAGCCTTTTTAAATTTAATTATTAAGATCAAGTTAAAACAGGTCTTTTAAAACAATATCATTGAACCTCAACCTGCAAAGCTTTCTTTTTTGTGTATATAAAACCAAACTTGACTTATCAATCATTATCATTCGACGCTTAGTCTTGAGTGAAGGAATTTAAAGAAATTTAAAATGTACACTAAGGTAAAATCAAATAAAAAAATACAACATTGGGTTTGCTAATCTATAGACTGCACCTGCATAAGTGGTACAATAATTTGTGTGAGCCTGCATCTATTGACCGGTATCCCAGTAGACTCCGGTTCGATTCCCGCTTGCAGTTATCAATTTTTATTTCACATTATCATAAAATCTGTTTTAGTAAAGGTTCAAGCATGTCAAGTGTTTAACTTGTATTATATATGAATTAATATAATAGTAAAACTAAGTACGTTTACGGAATCAACACATATTACAAAATCGTGGATGATAAACATACATGGACGCACATTAACTTGTTAATGCGCCGACGTTTCGAATACTTTACAGCATTCATGACCACGGGTGGACTAGTTTAAGTAGAAAATTAAGTAAACGCGATAGATTCCGTAAACGTACCTAGTTTTATTCCATCACTAGCCTTTGCTCGCGGCTCTGCCGCAGGCAAAAGCTAGTTTTTCGGTTATAACTCAAGTTCCCGTTATAATTGCGGATAAAATGTATACCAGTTCTTAAGTCTGATCAAGAGCTATCAAATAAAAAAAGTTGCATTAAAATCCGTGTTTGCGTATTGCGCGAACGAACAAACAGACAAACAGGCAAACAGACAAAAGTCTAAATAAAATTGTTTTGTGTTCAGACACGTCTATATAGCCTAATACGGCATTTTTTTCTCAAGTAGGTATCTTAAATGTACAGACACAGCTTTGTTACAGCTTTATAATAGTATATATAGATGTGTTACACTTGCGTCAATATCAGAAAGTATCAACATAAGTGGTATAAGAGTTATTTGTACTATCAACAAATAGTTGTAAATCTAGGTGCACTTGCATCCCTTTTCATGGATAATTTGCAAAATCAAAAAATTGTCATTTCTCAGTGCGGGTTTTTATATGTTAATATGTTTATTTTTATTTGCTTACGCAGGTTTTGCTAGCTATTGTTGCCATCACAGCAATTGCTGCGATGCCACAAGGCGACTACCACCATGGTCATACTCACGGCATCACTCTTCACGAGATAAAACACGAACCCGTATATGAACATCATCATCACGAACAACACGTTGATTATTATGTAAGTCGTATACTTATTATCGAGTTAGAACTTTATCTTTAAATAATCCTAGTATCTGCATGAGCGATAACTATAAAAAGAAAGAAAATTATATTAATTAATTATGGTAAATAATTAATTAAATTATGGCAATGCAGACCCCCCCCCCCCCCCTAGGGCCTAGAGGCCTAATGTCCAACAGTGGACGATGAAAGGCTGATGGATGGATGAAACAAATAAGTTACAACCAGAGGCCTTAGAATGTAAGTCATAAAATCGTATCGACATAGTATCGCTTGTTGAAAAACCGACGCATGGTGTCGCAATAATGCCTCAGCCGATCACGGTGATCTCTCAACCAATCACAATGATATAATGCGATATCGATACGATTTAGTGATATACATTCTGACCCCCGGGATGCTATTTACGTTAGATAAATGTTTTACCGCCTAAACAAAAAAAAAATGATGCTCTTTACGAATAGTTAAGCATATTTAGTGACAATAAGAACTCCATTCAACGCTAACGTTGCAGTACAACTTTAAATATGGTCTACTGAGTAACTTTTTATTTAATTATATAACATATACCTAACCGCACACCCTATCGTTCGGGGTAACGAATAGGATAGTGCGAGGCTCTCATCCACTAAATAAACCCCCAGTGTGCTATCTATCCGACTGTATTGGCGGACCACTGGAACCTTTGCCATTATTTCAGTGGTCCACCGGCGGCCAACCCTTTCAGGTATCCTCTTTTAAGCGACGTATCCATGCACTGGAGCGTCGCACCTTCGCGGGAGACCTTGCACTCAGCGGATGTTCTCCGATCCATTCACCCGCGGCCTCAGCTAGAGCAATTTTTCGAACCCTAAGCTGAATAGTTTTTATCCTTATAATTTTATTACAGGCTCACCCTAAATACGACTATGCCTATGAGATTAAAGATACGCACACACACGATATCAAGCAACAGCATGAGCACCGTGATGGTGATGTCGTGAAGGGCGAGTACAGCCTGCACCAGCCCGACGGCACTGTCAGGACTGTAAAGTACTATGCTGATAAGAAGACTGGGTGAGTTCCGTGTAAAAAGGTTATCTTACTTACTTACTTATCCCCACGCCATCTCTAGTAGGCAAAGAGAACAGAGTGCCAAAAGGCTTTATTTTTGCATACATCTCACGTTTTCTCAACATTCATAATTCTCTTCGTACATGCTCATCGGTTTCGAAGACTCTTGACTCCACCTTCCTTCAATACGTAACTGATTTGGTCTAGGTAGATTAGTCTCGGTCTCCCCCTTTACCTACATCTTTCCACTTGATTTAACAAAGGTTACCTTAAATAAATAATAAAACATCAAGATATTTATATATCATTTACTTTACAAATTATAATTTGTGAATAAGGAAAAAGAGTATGTTAGTACAGGCGGGAATCGAACCTGCGTCCCTTCCTAACGACCAACGCCCTCTATCAGAACGCATTTACACGCATTAATCCAATAAAGTAAGTTTAATTTTGCAATTAAAATTCATACTGTTTGATGGCGTGATTTTTTTAAACATTTGTTAAGACAAATGTGATAAGAAGATTGGGTATGTCTAAAAGATAGTACTGTAGCTCAGTGGATTAGAGCACTTCCCCGGATAGGAAGGGACGCAGGTTCGATTCCCGCCTGTACTAAAATACTCTTTTTCCTTATTCACAAATTATAATTTGTACTTTAAGAGTAGCTGAGCATGTCAAGTGCTAAAATATAGATCAAAAATATCATTTACTTTGTTACAGGTTTCACGCGGACGTGAAGTACGAAGGCCATGCCACACATGTCGTTCCTGAACACCACCATTGAATTTTTCTATGTGTTGTCTACTGTTTCTAGTCTCATTAATTGTTACTCTAAATTTTAGTTTGTTTTACGTGTGTTTTGTTAGAAGTGTGAAAAATATATAAGTTTTGACAAACATTTTTTTAATCTAATATAACTGCGTTACTGTATTTATCATTTTTTATTGCTTATGCTAGCAGACTAGCCACAGCATATGTGATGGTAAGTGGATACCGTCATTCATGGATTCGACTATATTAAGAGTAGAAAAAGAATGAAATAATTAATATTCAAGAAATTACTACTTTACTATTATTACGAAGGAAAGTACTCTAATATTGATTTAGTTTTGCTATAATCATCAAAGATTAAATTTAATTATTTCGGAACCATTGATATATAAAAAAGAGAAGATACACAATCAGGCACGAAAAGTGTCCACTATAACGGAGTGCAGATTACGCTTTCCTGCACTCCTTTTGTTTAGTATTATTTCGACGCGCGAGTAGACGAAGCGTGTCAAAATGTCTAATTGTTCGATGAATAAATGCCGAAGTAGTGCATTAAAAGTATAAAAAAAGGATGGCGTTTCTAATTTTCGGTAAGTATTAATAGACAGTATTTCTATTTCATACATATTTTGTTGCTTAAGAGACGCATTTTTTAATTTTTCAATATATTTTGTTTCAAATTATCGACGATGGCCCTGTATGAACCAGTCAAATAGAGTATGTATTAAAACAAAGGCAGTCTCGAACTATGCTCATAATTCAACGCATTTTGCTCACTTTGATAGCATTATACGACGTTCTCGGTTCTAAAAACGAATGGAGTCACCTTGTTGAATGTATTTTTTTATATATATTAAGTAATTAGCTGACATTGTTTTATTTACGAAGTTTAAATATCAATAACATTGACATTTATATGATGATTTTTATTTATGTTTTCTTAGGGACCCAATCAGATGATAAAGCTTGCTCTAAATTATTTATAAATATGTATTCTTTTTTTTTTTAATTAAACGGCGAGCGAATTCGAAGGGCACCACTAGCATTTTATAAGATAATCATTTAAATTGTTGAATTTATGGCTTTTATGCTTCAATAATGAATGTTGAAATGTTGTTTTATGTATAAATTATGGTTTCACATACTAATAGATTTAAAAGTTTTTGTTGGTCTATGTTACGCTAGTGAAGATAAATATACTGTATGTAATAAAAACGAGGAGATAATAAGACGAGAACAGCGCATATGTGGTCAAAAATACAACCAAGGCCTATTTGTGTTCCTTAGTTTTAAAATGTACATTAAATTTAAATATATTTTCTGGTATTGATACACATTCCCTTCAACAACCTGCTCTTTTTAATCATAAAATTAGTCTTATAAAAGCTATTATAGAAAAAAATATAGATTTAACTTCTATTAGTTTACATTATATCGCAAAAAAAAATCAACAGAAAAGCTGAAATCTAATTCAAAAAGACAACTCTATAATAAGCTTCATTTATTTCAAGGAAATTGATTTACTTACTACTGTATTGTCAATGTTTATTATGACGCCATTGATCTAGATTAGAATAAATCTGGGTACTACTAATAATATTAGAATTACTATATTACTATTATTACTATATTGGGAATAAAAACTAAAATTTATATTTACGAGTTTTATTTTATTTATATATAAATAAATATTCTACCTAAAAGCATATTAATACGATCAGATAAAAGTATAAATATGAGTTTGGAAAACATTTATAAATTAAACAAATTTAATAAACTAAGTAAATGTTCATACATGAAAATTATAAAAAAAATATTGGTCTCCACTCCGTCCTTGTCCTGCCCTCAAATTTCGGTCGTAAAAGTTTATTGCTTTTTGCATAATGATTTTTAAATACAACTTTAAACCATACGTGTAAGGTTGAATTTGGATATAATGAATGTATGTCATAACTATTGTAACGTAGCGTTACTTTAACGCTCTTTATATTTTAATAATTATATAATTCTCATAATAAATCTATTTAATCATTCTTATACCTAGTACAAATTACAATTTAAATATCCTAACCAATTAACCTAATCTTATAAAATAGCCACCTAAGACTAATAAAAAATTGTATATTACTGATAGTTCAATTTTTATTATATATATATAAAATATGGTTGCCGAGCCCCTACTCGCTTATAACGCACGAAGCGCGGCCGGTCCCCGCGCTCTTCCACACCTGCGGAGGCCATCTCCGAGTCAGACATACCTGATTTTGTCTTGAAAGTAGGTAGACGTCGCTTTGATGCGCAAGCGCAGTATAAATACTTCGCGCGATCTCTGAATACCTTATTACAAAATCTATATTCTTAAAAATCAAATTAAATAGTTGTAAACTGTGTTCCCATACTGGGTAAGTGGTGTAAATAACTTTTTATCTATTTTCGTAGCTTTTAGACTGTTATCTAGTGAGAATATATAACCGTTAGATATTTTTTTCTATTTAAATTGTGTTAGTACACTACTACCTAGTTGTTTCTGTCTATCGCCTAGCTTATTTGCCTTAATTGCCTTGTATTTAGTGAGTATTTGGCCGTAACACCCTGTGTTTTTATTAAATAATTGTAATTACTTATGTAAATAGTTGCTAAATGCTGCCTTGCCGTTATTGAGTTTCTTTTAAACTGCCACCTTGACTATCTATTCCTAAGGGCTTCCTAAGGCATCTAGAATTCCTCACAATCCGGTCATAAAATCCTAGGAAAGAAAACACCATCATATTTTCTTTGGTGTAATTTCAGGAACACCTTCAGAGTTACCAGACCTCGGCCTGCGCAGGACCACTACTATTTGGTTGACTGGTGCTGCAGCTGATTTTGGGCGTGAACGCCCACGGCAAGACCGAGGAGAGTGCGGTATTTCTGGATCCGGCTGGGGTGAACGCATTTTGATCTAGGCTTCTTTCGAACCCCTTCTTCTTTACTTCTTTTTTTTTTGTAATAAATATTTAATCTTATTTGCCGCCTTGTTTATTAAACCCAGTTTCGATGAACAAGCGTGACACTATAACTACTTATGATACAACTGCGACAGTTTTAGACGTTTCTTTTGTTCGAAACTGTGTATCTATGATTTAATAAATCAATGTTCGGAACATAAAAAATAACATCGCAAAATATGGAAAAAAAATTCTGAACACAACCTAAAAAATCAACCTACTAGGTAGTGGACGACGATTAGGACGACGTCGACTCGTAATTTGACATGAAATTTTGAGTAGCATTATAAATCGTGTATTATGTTTATGACAAAATATTGTATACAATCATACACATCAACTGATGACCTTGATACATATCTATAGCCCATCTTGGTCCTTCTACTTTATTTCACATTGAAATGCATAATAAACTTTTGCAAAAGATTTATGTTAGTGTTTACTAAATCATTGATATAGAATTATAACAATGAAGTGATATTGAGCTTTTTCGTAAAAAGAAAAATTCTTAGTACCAGCGTGGAGTTTTGAAATGTGCCCGGTAGATCATCCCCTATTACGTGGGACCCCCTATTACTGGGCCACATAGCTGGCAAACCGTGGGTGTGTAATACACATCTGCCTACCCCTTTGGGGAATACAGGCGTGACGCAATGCTATGTTTACTTCCTTTCGTCTGGGATTGTTTCGCGCCATTTACCCACTGAAAAGCACTCCTTTATTGTTGAGGCGGCAAAAAATTTACAATTACACCTCGTCAATTGTTTTTCTTTACTGGAACTGGAAAAAATTACTTCAGTGGTATTGAAAACACTCCTATGTGTACAATAATTGGAAAATAAAATTTTGAAATGAGGTTGTTATAATTTAATAGGATTTAAAATATTCCACAAAAATAAACTGACATTTAAGGGCCTAATCTCAGCAGCCCTCAAAAATATGCCTATGAATTCGAGAGTTGTGTAAAAAAAATCAGCTAACTCATGACTTGTCGTACTTCCAGTTCCATTTGTCAAAGGTCTTTATTCTTACAAATGCTTCAGTTGACAGTTCTTGGATATCACTTATAATTATATTTATAACTAGGTGACCCGGTGAACTTCGTATCACCTACAATTTATTTTATCAGCTATTATCAATTCAAATCAATCTGCATCGTCCAAGATATGGATTTTTATAGGGTTTGAAATGAAACTTGCATGTAATGCAAAATAATTAGAAAGAATGACTGTAGCTGTAATTTGGTCGTCTATTAGCCAAATGTCCATACAAAGTTAATACCAATACTGAATTTCCCAATTTTTCTGCTTTTTTGGGTTTTACTAGAGATGGGCTGAATGTGCGTAGTTCGGCCGAATTTTGTTTTGTTTTGTTGTTTCTCGAGAGTAATATGTCGTATTCTGTGTGTATTTTTTTATGATAGACAACGTTGCAAACCAATAAAAAAGTTTAAGGGTATTAGTATTTCAAATTATTGGGTTTATTTATTCATAGACTCTTCGACTGCGAAAAAAACTAATTTATTTATACCTTTTAATTGATCTATAATAATTTTATTATAGTTTAACGTAATACAACTGACCATGATTAAATTACTCTAGAGTATTGGTATATATGTGACTTATTTTAGAGCTATGACAGCTTTGATATTTTTTTCTTTTAAGGTGTGTGAACAAAACAAAAACAAAAACAATTGTCCGTGTGGTGACGGACTAAGAATACAAGTGTTCGTTCGTGTTGCAACCCCATTCTTTTCCATGGGTAGGTATCGTATGAGGCGACTAAGGGAAGTAAGCAATTATCATCCATTGCATGACTGGTGGTAGGGCTGGGTACCAAGTAGAAGTACTCACTTGGCATCGGGCCCGAGCGGGTTGGTACCACCATCTCCCGTGTGACCGGTCATGAAGCAAATCGTTGTGTTTTGGCTGTAGCAGGAGATAGCCGTTTATTTTTTCATTTCATATTGTGAAATGAAATGGTGAGCAGTGGCTTGACAATAATACCAAGAGGTATAGTTGCGTCCATGAGCGACAGTTACTATTTACCATCAGATGGGCCGTGGCTCGTCTGACACGAAATGCAATAAAAAAAAGACGATCAAGCCATTTCAGTGAGACTAATAAACAGCAATTGATTTTTATATCTAGAGATAAGTATTTACAAAGGGTAGGCAAGTTGTATGCAAAATTGTAGACTAAAAGAAACCGATGAGAATATATTTCTGTTCAATTGGTTTTTGAATGTGATTGGAATGTATGGACCAGGTCTTCTCTTTATGATGAATACCGGGAAGTCAAAAGGCTTATTTCGTCTTTCTAGACTTTATGGCATTTTAATTAAATAAAACAATACTTTATACGAACTTTTACCCTCCATTTACTTCCTTTACACCACCCATTCCATGTGAATATTTAAATAATTAAAGTTGATATCAGCTTTGGACATCTACCATCTAAGTCCACCCGTGATCATGAATGCTGTAAAGTATTCGTAACGTCGGGATAGTATAAAAATCAAGTAAATGCGATAGATTCCGTAAACGTAGTTTTGTTTCAAAATGTGTAAAATTCGCGTAAATGTTAGAAAATATCACTATTAAGAAGTTTGATAATGGATTGTCATGCGCTGTATATATTTAGGTACCCTTAAGTCCAATATTTATTAAATAAAAATCTTTCTGTATCTCACAAGCCCTGAATTCAGATTCAGGCACAGATAGGCCATGAAAGGTCGCTGTACTTAAAGCTTTGCTGCGCGATCACTCTCTTATAAGTCATTTAACTTTAAATTTTTATACTATTTACAAAACTTGTAGGCATTCTTATTTATTATCACTGACTTAATGAAAAAGTCTTCAAGTAATTGGATATAAATAATGAGGAAACACAGGCTTTAATAATATTTCATTTTATTTACAGAAAACTTTGCAGGTGTGGTAATTTGTTTAGAATATTAAGTTTTATTCTTACTACAGATCCATTGGTTATTTCTCTATTAAGCAGATTCTATTTAGCGATATGTATTATTTGGGCGAGTATTGTATAATTCTGTTAAAAATAACGTTTTAGTAATAATAACAAAAGTTTAACATTTTACGAGACATAAATTAAAAAAATATGTTTTTGGCTTGTATAGACTCTATTCATGTATTATATAGGTACATAACTCTTAATACTATTTAAACAATAACAGTTCCTAATTAACAGTATCTTGAAATTTGTAGAATGTTACTATGTTAATGATGATGTGGATGATGTTCAGACACAGTGTGTACGGCTTGACCCTCATACTTCACGTCGGCGTTAAATCTGTAAAAAACGAAAAGTTGTGAAATAGGTATATCATTAAAATTACTTTCTCAGAATATACATTTGACTACAAGACAAACGATACTCACCCGTTCTTCTTGTCCGCATGGTAAGTTACAATTCTGATGAATCCATCAGGTTGGTGCAGCCTGTATACTCCTTTTATGACGTCACCATCGCGTGATTCATGTTGGTACTTGAGATCATGCGTATGCGGGTCATTGACCTCATACGTGAAACCATACATAGGGTGACCCTGTAATAAAATTAATTAACTTGTGAAGGGCTATTATAATAGAAATTAATATTTACTACAATCCGATTAAAAACTTACATAGTATTCAATGTGCTTAGTTTTGTGGCTATTATCGTTATGCAAATTAATGCTTTGTGATGAAGCAGCGTAGTGACCGTTAAGTTCTTCATGGTGTCCATTGAAATGTTCTGCATAACGGCCCTGATAATTTTCTTCACGTTGTTCATGACTATGTGCAGCATGGTACCTATTATCGTCTCCTAAGTGATGTTCTCTGTTAAGTCCTACATGCCGTTCTTCATGATGTCCCTGGCCACTTTGTTGTTCATGCTGTTCACGGTATTCATTGCTATATTTGTTGAGGTTTTCCCCATTTGAACTCTGGTATTCTCCAACTTGCACATCTACACCATTGTTTTTATAATTGTGATGGATTACCAAGTTCTGAGATGAATATGCATGACCATTATTGTGACCTTGATGATGTCCTTCTTGACGATATTCTCCATTGCGTCCATATAGGTCTTGTTCTGGAATCTGCAATGATCCCAATCCGTGATGGTATTCTTCGCGATGTTTGTTATGGTGTGCTAGTACATACTCATTTCCATGATCCTGATTTAAAACTTGAGATGAATACACATGGCCATAATTGCGACCGTAATTATGTTCTACGCGTTTAATCTCGTGAGAGTCATCTGCCTGTACTTGGCTCTGTTGTCCATGATGATATACGTCACTGTCTTTATACTGTAAAGATTTGTGTTCATTGTTATGGTTATGATGTAATACAAAGTTTTGAGAAGAATATGCGTGAGCATGTGCATAATGGTTCCCTTCATTTTGTTCTTGGTGGAATATTTTAGGTTGTCTTTGATTCTGTTCTTCTTGATACCTATTGTCTTCGCCATGCTGTGTTAAGTACCTATCGTGATGGGCATGACCATAAAGCCCATCATTTCCATGATTATATTTTTCATCGTTTAATGATGCATGTTTATTTCCATTAATCTGATGTAATATAAAGTTCTGAGAAGAATAGGCGTGAGAATGACCGTGATGATTCCCCTCGTTTTGTTTTTGATGGTATGTCTTATGGTGTATTTGATTTTGTTCTTCTTGGTAGCTATGGTTGTTTTCCTCGTGTCGCTTCAGATAGCTATCATCATGCTTATGATGATATACCCCATCAAGTTCTTGACTATATCCTTCATGTTGTAATGCATCTTTATTTCCCTGACTCTGATGTAATACAAAGTTCTGAGAAGAATATGCCTGAACATGACCATGATTATTTCCCTCGTTTTGTTCTTGGTGATATGTGTCATGGTATGCCTGATTATGCTGTTCTTGGTATCCATGGTTGTTTTCTTCTAGTTTTGTTAGGTGTCCATCTTGGTGGTCATAATGATATATCCCACCATATCCATGATTATAACCTTCATTATGTAATGTTGCATGGTCATTTCCATGGCTTTGATGCAATACAAAGTTCTGAGAAGAATATGCGTGAGCATGACCATTACGATGTCCCCCATTTTTTTCATGATGGTACGAGGTATACTGTACCTGATTCTGTTGTACTTGGTGTCTATGGTTGTTTTCCTCGTATTGGCTTAGCAGTCCGTTGTGATGTCCATAACGGTATGTATTAACATGTTCACTGTCGAGTGACGAGGCGTGCTTATTATCATGAGGCTGATAAATAACAAAGGTCTGAGATGAATGAGCATGGCTATGATTATCATCAATAATTTTTTTTTCATCGTGTTCATGATGTTCATGATAATGCCCTGCATAGCGCTGTATTGGTGCATACTTATCGTCGTGAATCTGGTGTAATACAAAGTTTTGTGATAAGTATGCGTGGCTATGCTTGTCCTCGTAAGGGTGGTTACTTTGGGCTATCACAGTTGTGAGCCCTATAATCAAGAGGATAATCTGAAAATTAAAATAATATTTTTATAATGGGAAATCTAAATATTTTTGGGCTATAAATACTATGGAAATAGAAAATACCTTTATATACATTGTTATTTTTTAATGCGCTTGGTTAAGTGATCAGTTGTAGTATGACGGTACAAAGTATGAATATGAGGTTTTATATACCCAAACTTGCAGTTAGTATCGAAACTTGCTCCTTTAATGAATAAAACTGATATAAAGGGCAAATAACCAGTTCACCGTATATTTCACTCAAGTTTTACAGTGACCGATTATGTAAACTTTAAACGGCCATCCATTGTAATACTTAATTTTTTTCAACATTTTAACAACCTATATAATTGACTTATGGTAAATTAGAAAAACAAACCTAATAATCTATGAAAATGGCCTTTTAGTACAAACAAATAGGTGTTATAGGATGTTTAATTTTCAAATGAAGTTATTATAATAATAATAGTGGCGTGGATAAGAACTGTCAGACTAACACTTAAGTACATTGATGTATATGTACAGTAACTGTTATTATTATTCTATTCATTTGTGGACATCAATTACTATACAAATTAGTTAAGTCTCGAATTTGGTCCAAAGGCTTTATCGCATTCACAACTGCTATCGTTTGATAGCGCTACTATAGATTTCCTATTAATACGTTATGTCACCTCTTCATTTGTTCTCGTGGGTTTGGTACAGTGTGACTTAACGAAGCTAGCATACATCATCGTAAGAGGAGATAAAGTCAAATTGAGACTGCCCTACTGATAGGATTGACAAGCGAAAGAGGCCATACTTGTTGATAAATATGAACCAATATAGTTTTAGGCATTCCTCTTTAAAGTTTGCCAAGAAATCGATATTGACCAATATCACTCAATCCATATTTGTAAAAGTGACGAGTTCAGTTCAACTTCTTTATACTAGTTATTTCACCACTAGTACCATAAATAATTATGTATGAAATAACTACAATTATATAAGCATATACCACAGTTTTGCTAACAAAATATTAATCAGTTGTTTCGTGATCATGGCGCTTGCAACAGTGCCGAAATATCGGAAACTTGTAAGTAAAAATTTACATGGTATAAATCCCGTAAAAACGTTTAGAATGACGAGTAGGTACTTATTACTATACGACGAGTGACTGGTTAAGAAGATATACAATGCGAAAGTGGAAGGATGTAGGTAGACCGAGACTCACCTACCTAGACCAAATCGGTCATGTATTGAAGGAAGGTTAAGTCAGGAGGTTCCGAAACCGACGAGAGTGTATGAAGAGAGTTATGAATGTTGAGGAAGCGAGAGATATATGCAAGAATAGAGCCTCTTGGCACTCTGTTCTCTCTGCCTACCCCTCAAGGGAAATGGCGTGATGATAAGTAAGTAAGTAAGTAGGTACTTTGTATTGAGTAATAAGATTATTATACCTCCGTGTCTGTCAACTTAAATAGAACCAAGTGAGGAGCTTTTTTCCTGTAGTTTAATATAATGGTAATAAACTATCTATTTTAACTCTTCAAAGGTTATGTTATAAAAGTCCTGTTCTGTTTTTTTTTCAATGTTGGCGCACCCGTTTTGTTATGGAATTTGTAAACTCTAAAGTTAAATGTGGCATGAGGTGGCCAATTATTTCGCTTCACAACCATCACACCAGCAACTTAAAGGCAATGTACCACGGATAGTACTGTTTATATTATTCGATTTATAGATGGGATGGAAAGATAGGTGCTGTCAATAACATAACTAATGGGAAATTGGCCAGAATTATTGGAATTCGGGAAATAACGATATACCTTCTCTCTTTGTTACGAATGTCTCTATTTTTTTTCTAAGTTTTATTTATATGTATATTTCTTCTGTTTTTCATTCGTCACAATAAATATTTTCTTTCTTTCTTTCTTTGTTCTGTCATTATAATTGCAATTACAATATCAAATCCAAGGGAACGCCGATGTTATTTAATTAGGTAGTAAAACTATTTTTCTGTTTATTAATAGGTATTTTATTTAGACAGAAATATCTCTTAATTTTCATAATAATTAAATACGGTGGTATATATAAAATCAGAAGCTCTATTCGCTAATATAAATCAACTTTAGATCATTTTTTGAGGATGAAAGTTTGGAATAACATTGATCCGTCAATTATATATATTATTTTGCAATGTGAATAAACCGCACGTTCCGGTTTTCCCGCCTAAACAAAAAAAAAACGGTCAAGTTATTGAAAATGGACCTCTTGAAAACTAGCTGCCACTCATTTGATGGTATTAATTCAATTTACATTATACCTACTTTTTAAATAATGCCATGTGCCGTTCTAGACAAAAAAAAATCACATTTGACGCTAGCGTCCTACTTTAATATATTAAACAAACATATTATCTTTAAGATTTACTGACTAGACTGTCTGAATTAACGTTCTCTAACAAAAATGCCGCCGTGTGGGGCCGGCTTTAGAATTGTCGCACTCCTCTCCACCCATGGGAGTCGTAAGAGCCGACTGAGGAATTAACAGGGGAGTGGGCAGCAGCACTCCTTCGAGTATTAACAACATCCACTGCGATCGCCAACCCGCCTGTCAAGCGTGGCAATTACGGCATTATCCCCCATTCTTAGGGAGGCTTATGTCCAGCAGTGGACTTTAAAAGGCTGATGGATGGCACAAAAATGACAATAGAGCAACACATATTGACTTTTATACATCTACTGGGGGAAAGATATGATATCGAGTAAAAGTAATAAGTGAGACTTATTGTGAGTTCGAATGAATAAATGCTATTGCCTCATCACCACGGACACCACAAAGAATGTGTTTTCGTTTTTAACAGTTGTTAAGCCACTACCATTCGATTTCTGTCAAGCGTAGCGTGGTCTCCACAGTGGCCTTAGGTTAAATAAATAAATATTAAATATTCACGGACATTTCACACAACTTCCTCTGGTCCCAAACTAAGCTTATCGCTTGTACTATGGATACCAGATTACGGGTATAATACATATATTACTTTTTTTGTAAATACATACATCTATTATATATAATTGCAGTGTCACGATGTTTGTCCGGGATGAACTCCGAGACTACTAAACCGATTTTAACTTTTATTTTTTTTAAATGTGTGTTTTGTTCCAACTTAAGAGATAGGATACTTTATATCTCAATTTATAATTGCAATATTTATTCATGAAAAAATATATGGCGGTACGAAGTTTGCCGGGTCAGCTAGTATAATATATATAGAAAACACCCAGACGCAGTACAAATATCTGTGTACATCACACAAATAATTGTCCTGAGTGGGAATCGACACCACGACCTCGTGCACGGAAGTCGGTTACACCACCGACTACGCCACGAGGCCCGTAGTCGGTTGGCTGTGCTTCAAGTATTACGGAATCCATGAGCATCGGTACTTACCACTTACCATAAGGTGATACTTGTCTGCCACCGAAAGATTAATAGAAAACTTAATAAAGTAACATACGAGTAGAGTTAATGTTTACGTAGTATTAATATACAGTTTAATTACTAAAATGAACAGTTTTCGAAACTTATGACAATACTTTAGTTTAGCCTTTTTTTTTTGTTTAGGCGGGAAAAAATGTACCTAACCGCACACCCCGTCGTTCGGGGCAACGAACAGGGTAGTGTGGGGCCTTCACCCACTAAAGAAACCCGCCGTGTGCCGTCTCTCCGCCTGTGTTGACGGGCCACTGATACTGTTTGGATTACTTCAGTGGTCCGCCGGCGACTTACCCATTCGGGTACTCTCTCCTGAGCGACGCATCCGCACACGGAGCATCGCATCTTCGCGGGAGGCCTTGCGGATGGCGGACGTTCCCCGGTCCATCCACCCGCAACCTCAGCTAGGGCGGCATGAGGCGCAAGTAGTCGCGCCTGCGCCGCCCCAGTCGCTGGCAACGGTTTGGGTCAGCGGAAGAGTCCTCCTCCCTGGCCCTTTCCACCGCTTCGTTCCGCGAGATGACCTCCTCGCAGAAGGCAGCGACCGCAGCCCAATTCCTGTCGCTGCCGAGCATCGCTCTGACGACGCTCGGCAGCGAAAGGTCTCCCCCTATTGCCGCGACGAGGTCACGGCGCTGCTCGGCCCAAGCCGAGCACGACTCGGGCGTGTGCCGCGCCGTATCCTCGTCGCAGCCGCAATGGTGACAACCCAGAGTCGCGACTATGTGCAGATATCTGCTGAAACAACCGTGTCCCGACAGCACCTGCACCAGTCGGAAGGTAAGGACTCCGTGCTGTCGCCCCACCCACTCCTCCAGCACGGGCTGGAGCGCCCCTATGGTCCAGAGATCGGCCCGGGGCGTCTCCATCCGCACCCTCCAACTGGCCATGGCAGCTCGGCGAGTGTCGCCCTGCCACCTGGCCACCTCCCTGGGCAGGAGACGACCGTCCCTCGCCCGCTCTTGTGACGCCCGCCAATACACCTCGGCGAGCACCTCCGCCTCCAAGTCTCATGGGGGGATTCCAGCCAATGCGCGTCCAAGGACTCCACCCACACAGGTGCGCCGTACAGCGCCATCGATCGGACCACCCCTGCGTTAAGCCGTCGGCACGCATTGTTGGGTCCGCCCATATTCGGCATGAGCCGTGCAAGGGCGGACGCCGCGCCGGCGAGCCTCGGGGACAGTTGACGAAAGTGCTCGCGAAAGCGCCACCGCCCGTCCAGCACCAGGCCCAGATACTTGATCTGGGCCTTCACCTCTATTTGGAATCCGTCCACCGTGATCGAGGCACCAGCAGGTGGCCGTCGTCGGGGCCCATGGAAAAGTAGGGCCTCCGACTTATTCAAGGCCACCCTAAGTCCCAGCGCCCCGATCCCCCTGACCACCTCCGAGGTCCCTATCGTGGCCAGGAACGCCGCTTCCTCGAAGTTTCCGCCTCGGGCCACGACCAGCGTGTCATCTGCATAGCAGTAGAGTTCTAAAAAATAGGATACTGGCATTTTGATACCTTTTTTTTGTTTAGGCGGGAAAATATGTACCTAACCGCACACCCCGTCGTTCGGTGCAACGAACAGGGTAGTGTGGGGCCCTCACCCACTAAATAAACCCGCCGTGTGCCGTCTCTCCGCCTTTATTGGCAGGCCACCGGAACCATATTGCATTCCTTCAGTGGTGGCGTTTTGATACCTAGTCAAATTCTAGAACAATCATGGTTATTTAAAAAAAAAAGTATTGATTATTTTAAAATATGGATTAAGGTTATACCGTTATTATAAAGACGTCAACATTTTATAGTCATCTATAAATACTCTTTTAGTATTTAATTTGCTATTTTCCGTTTTAATGACCTTTATTTATTGTCTGTAAAATCCATAAAAATAAAACATTCGTTTTAATTTTAAAGTTGTTTTAGATAACTAAAAAATATTTCGCTATACATTTTACAGAATTCCGTCATTTGTATTTAAAACCAAATGTTTTTAATACCTGTTTTGCAAACTATTCTAATATTTCTTCCATAATGTCTCTAAACTTGTTCTCTTAGTACTACTATAAAAACCTGGGTACCTTTTCAAAACTTATCATTTGCCAGACTTATCTTCGAGCCACTGGGAGTAAAAATGTACACAAAGGTATGTTACTCAAAAAAATTAATAGATATGATTTAAAAGAAACAATAGTGTGTCATAGAATATTTTTTTCGTATTTGCAGATATTTCTCCTCACCGTTGCACTCACGTCAGTGACTACTCAAAGTCAATATAGTTATTATGATCATAATAATGTAAATGCACACCATCATCATGGACACCAGGAAAACAATAAAGGACAGCAAGAGGAAAATCACCATGGGCATCATGAGCAAAGCCATTCTGGATATAATGAGCAAAGCCACCCGGGACATCAACAGAACAGCCACCACGGACATCATGAACAAATCCTATCGGGACTTCAAGAGAGCAGCCACCACGGACATTATGAACAAAGCCGCCCGGGACATCAAGAGAGCGGCCACCACGGACATTTTGAACAAAGTTACCCGGGACATCCAGGGGGCAGCTACCACGGACATTATGAACAAAGCCACCCGGGACATCAAGAGAGCAGCCACCACGGACATTTTGAACAAAGCTACCCGGGACATCAAGAAGGCAGCCACCACGGACATTATGAACAAAGTCACCCGGGACATTCAGAGGGTAGCTACCACGGATATTATGAACAAAGCCGCCCGGGACATCAAGAGGGCAGCCACCATGGACATTAACTCCGCCTTAGGTCGACTGTTAAAGAATGCCTAAGGTATTAAGTCCGCCTTGTGCTTATTATTTATGTACAGAAGTATTAAATAAATAAATAAACGCGATAGATTCCGTAAACATAATTTTATTTCATAATGTGTAACATTCGCGTAAATATCAGGAAATATTATATCTAAAGTGTTCTGTTAACAAATATATATTATTAATATTTACACATTAACTCCAACTTCTGTATAACTTCACGTATTTTAGTTTACTTTATTAAAATTTCTGACCATTATCACCCCGAAGTAAACATTGTTAACGATATCATAAAAATAAATAGATAGATAAGTAAATAAATATAGCATAAAAACACTATTTTAATAAACTCGTGTACAGAAATAACTCAATCCTATCTATACTATTATAAAGCTGTAAACAGAGCTGTGTCTGTACATTTAAGATATTTGAGAAAAAAATACTGTATTAGGCTATATAGGCGTGTCTAACCACAAAAGGATACTACAACTGGTATACATTTTATCCCGCTACTACATCGGTAACAGAGATATTAATAAAAAATAAATCTTTTTTATTATTTTATAATAAAAAAGATTCATTTTTTTATATTACATAAAATATTTATTTTTTTATAATACAGAATATTACATAAAGTAATGTACTTAGATACATACTTTATGTAATCATTGACACAAAAGTAATTAATAAGTACTATTAAAACTTACAGTATAGTTATGTAAATCCAGTTCTTGAAAAAAGTAACTTTTGAACTGGTGTAGGTTCAGTAGCAATTTTGTTACATTACTAAAAGTAAAATGCGTTTTGATTGCGTATTCTACAGGTATATAAAATCCAAGACTTTGATTCATGCATATCATTTCACTTTAAACCATTAAAGTTGCTTACAGCAACTCACTAATTAATATAATGTCAATAAAGGTTTGCTTACGTTTTATATTAAAAATAAATAATTCATGTTGTGTAAAAAGTGTAAAATGCCTCAAGTGGTGCAGCAGTAGTGTGAGTGACTGCTGATCATGAGGTCTCGGGTTCGATCCCCGGGTCGGACAATGTTATTGAGCTTTTTCGTAAAAAGGAAATTTCAGTAGCAGCCCGGAGTTTGGAAATGTGCCCGGTAGACGCCAATAGGCTCGCCCTCTATTACGTGGGACTTAAACATAGCTGGGGAATCGTTGGTGTGTATTACACCTCTGCCTACCCCTTCGGGGAATGCAGGCGTGATGCTATGTAATTATAATATATTTACATATATCTACTATTTGCAATAAATAAACAATTATTTAGATATTTTTTATATATATTTTTAGCATTTGACATGCTTAGCACTATACATTAAACACAAAGTGAAAAACGTGAAATCGAAAATAACAGTCAGGAGCAGGATTTGAACCTGCATCTTCTGGATTCCGTCCAGATGCTTTACCAATTCAGCCATCCTGACAATTGCTCCTGACTGCTAATTTCGATAACACATCATACTTAACGTCTTTGGGTGACGTCTGCGCCATCTGTCGGAAGTATTTTCATACATTATACCGACCAGGTAAACTTAATTTTACAATTAAGATTTTACCTAATAATGACGCAAACTGACGTCACCCAAAGACGTTAAGTATGATGTGTTATCGAAATTAGCAGTCAGGAGCAATTGTCAGGATGGCTGAATTGGTAAAGCATCTGGACGGAATCCAGAAGATGCAGGTTCAAATCCTGCTCCTGACTGTTATTTTCGATTTCTCATTTTTCACTTTGTGTTTAATGTATAGTGCTAAGCATGTCAAATGCTAAAAATATATATAAAAAATATCTAAATATTTAAAGGGTTTGCGTCATTATTAGGTAAAATCTTAATTGTAAAATTGAGTTTACCTGGTCGGTATAATGTATGAAAATACTTCCGACAGATGGCGCAGACGTCACCCAAAGACGTTAAGTATGATGTGTTATCGAAATTAGCAGTCAGCAGCAATTGTCAGGATGGCTGAATTGGTAAAGCATCTGGACGGAATCCAGAAGATGCAGGTTCAAATCCTGCTCCTGACTGGATTTCACATTTTTCACTTTGTGTTTAAAATAAACAATTGTTATAAAATAAACAATTTAAAATTAATCTGAAATAAGGGTTAGTTTAACTGTGACAAATATGTTTCACCATCTTCTTCCTAGGCTTATTCAAGACTTTATTTATTAACTGACTACAACAAAGGAGGAGGTTCTCAATTCGGCTATATTTTTTTATGTTTTTTACCTCATAACGTTCGACTGGGTGGAGCGATTTTGATGATTATTTTTTTTATTTGAAAGACATGTGGTCAATTTGGTTCAGTTCTAACAATGGCATCCATGAGAAAACCATATAATTTACATGATTACGAATATAATAGTTATAAACTATATGTTGCAGATCCTTCTATTCGCGGTAGCAATAACGGCAACCGCTGCCCAACATCATGGCACCCACGATCACGGCCAAGCTTACTCATCCCAGAGCTTTGTACTTCATCAAAGTCACGGACATTCACCAGCACACCACGAGGAGCATCATGGGCATCATGGAGAATATCTACGCCATGTTGAGGGAAACAATCATCAAGAGGCCAGCCAGCACGGGTAGAATCTAGGAAGCCATCACGAGCACCATGATACAAGCCATCTCGGACATCACCAGGAACAATATCTCGGACATCATGGAGAACAACATGGTCACGCGTATTCATCTCAAAATGTTCTTTTGCACCATGGCGACCATGTAACTAAACATGTCGAGTATTATGTAAGCTATTACAGCATATTTTTTTCTATTATTACCTACATTATTTTACTTGGATCTTTGTCAATACCACTGGTACTCTTACAGGCTCATCCGAAGTACGAGTTCGCGTATGAAGTTAAGGACTCTCAAACCCATGATCACAAGTATCAGCACGAGGCTCGCAATGGCGATATCGTGAAGGGAGTGTACAGCCTGCACCAACCCGATGGAACTATCAGAACAGTGCAATATCACGCTGATAAGAAAAGCGGGTAAGTATCTACTCTAGATATGTATTTTTGTACAAACCGTATTAAAAAATATCAAATATATAAAATTCTCGTGTCATTGTCACCATTCTTCTCCGAAACGGCTTGACCGATTCTTATGAAATTTTGTGTGTATATTCAGTAGGTCTGAGAATAGGATGTAAACTATTTTTCATACCCCTATGTGATAAGGGTGGTCCACCCCAAAAAATATTTTTTTATTTTTTGGACAATATTTTTGTTTTAATTTTTTTATGATTCGGCATTAAAAATACACACAACCCTAAAGTTTCACCCTTCTACTGCTTACCCCTATTTTTTAATAACGATATTAGTACTTTAATAATTTTCATTGCAAAATATTCACGAAAAAAAATGGCGGTACGAAGTTCACCGGGTGAGCTAGTTTTCTATACTATTATAAAGTTGTAACAGAGCTGTGATGTCTGTACATTTAAGATATTTGAGAAAAAAATACTAAATTAGGCTATATAGGCGTGTCTGAATACAAAAAAACGATTTTTTTTAGATTTTTTGTCTGTCTGTTTATTTGTTTGTCTGTTTGTTTGTTCGCGCATCACGCAAAAACTACTGAACAGATTTTGATGTAACTTATTTGTTTGATAGCTTTTGATTAGACTTAACAACTGGTATACATTTTATCCCGCTACTATATCGGGAACCTGAGATATTACCTAAAAACTAGCTTTTGGCTGCGGCGGAGCCGCGGGCAAAGCCTAGTAACATATAAATCTCTTACAATCTTTATTAATAAGTAGTGTAAATGCAAAAGTGAATTTGTTTGTTTGTTACGCTTTCATAACGTAACTACTAAACTAATCATCATGAACGTTATGCATACATATAGACTCAAGCTCAGAAAAAGACAGGCAGCTTTTTTCACGGAAAAGTTAATGGTACCCGTGGATAGCTATTTTTACATAGATATATAATGGGCCGTAGAGTGATGTATTTATATTTTAGAGTCACGGGCAGCATCTAGAATATTATATAAAAAAAATATTATTAAGTATGATTTTTCAAAACTAATAATCTCAACAAGTTACTCAAAATAATAATTTTCTTGTCCTCAGATTCAACGCCGATGTACATTATGAGGGTCACGCGCAGCACATTGTTCCAGAACGTCACCACCATCACTGATTCCTGTTTAATCTAATGTACTGTTTAGGTCTTGCTGTTAATACTTTTGTTGCTTACTCTTAGAACGAATAAAGTTAGTTAAGTACTTTTTTTTTAAATTGAAAGCAATACTTTATATTTAATAACCCTTCAAAATAATTGTTAGCAAATGTTCCATTCATTTGTTTTATTGCTCAGTTTACGAAATAGTAGCTGCTCAGCTTAATTTTTTACACAATAACATAGTATGACGCCTGTATGCCCCGAAGGGTTAGGCAGAGTTTAATCATACACCCACGGTTCGCCAGCTATGTTTAAGTCCCATGCAATATGTGGTGAGCCTATTGTCGTTTACCGGGCACATTTCCAAGCTCTGGGCTGCTACTGAGAATTAAAAGTTAAATAACACTGCCCAACCCGGGGATCGAACGCAAGACCTCATGATCAGCAGTCGTTCATACTACCGCTGCACCACAGAGGCAGCTACACAAAACTGACTAGCATTTGCCATGGTTCACATCACAATGGTAAGTACTCCGATTGTTACCACTGAAGTGGTGATATATCACACAGTCCCAGTGGTCTGCCAATATAGGTGGAAGGCGGCACATGGCGGTTTAATTTAGTTTGTGAGGGCCCCACTCTACCTTACTCTTTTTATTGTGTTAGGTATGGTAAGTGAAACCGCCGGAGGCATTACGCTTCCTCAAACCAAAAACAAAATTTACATAATACAAGGTTTTCTTTACATTTCCCCATAAGTAAGTAACCGTGTCCTTAAATTATTACTAAGGGGCTGGTTATTGGCCACCTTCATAGATAGTATATATAATTATAATAGAGGTCCACACAGTTTAGGCAGTGTTTGATTTAGAGTTAGCCGTTTCATAATATATTATTATACACACTGTGACATACCATCTGTCAAGGGCCAAACCCACCTGCCCCTGACACGGAATACTTCACGCTCTAATATTTACGAGTACGTCTAAGATATAACGACCGATAAATCGTATATTAGTAAATTATGATTTTGTATCAGAAACCAAAATTATATTTGTGAAATAACCAAATGAGTCCAAACTCGATCGAGTTATTAATAACAGCTGAAGAGTGCAATTATTCACCTCCTGACTCCATCATCACACTCTCCTCGTCACCAAGCAAGCTGTATAGAAGTCGTTAAAACCAACCAAATTTCGATGCGATTACTAGCAACGGTTGAAACTGTCCATCGTCAGACTCTCATGAATCTACCATAACATTGTATTGTCACAGGAGCCCAATATGTATGATAATTTTCATAAGAATCCGTTAGAAATAGTTTAAAAACTGTCGCAAGATTTGAGGCAAACGAATATACGGAGTCAAGTTAATAAAAACCATTTAAAATATGTTTCTTTATTACTATGATTCTTAGTATAGCTCAAAACTCAAATTTATTACGTTCATTATTTATTTTCTTCTTTTTTGAGATATTGGAGTTTATGAATAGTGCTTCAAAACTTTGCATAGTTCAAAAATGTTGAGGCACCAATTGAACATAGACCAAGCTACTGACGAGTACAGCAATAAATCTGACGAAGAGCGTGATATAAGTTAGCTGATGTAGAAAGTCATCACCAAGTCTTCAGTTTCTCGGATCTCGTCAACATAATCTGGTTCTCAGATGTCAAGTGAAGAAGGTCAAAATGAAGTGACGAGAAGAACTGCACAGATGGAGGAGTGGTTTAGATACCGGCTCGAGTGTTATGGGTTTGATTCCTACACAGGACAACTCTCTGTGTGATCCACAAATGGTTGTTTTGAGTTTGGGTGTACTTTGCGTCTATGAAATTGTATATTTGTAAAGTCCCCCGCGATACAAGGATATTTCCTTAATGGATGTGTGTCCACACCACATATGTTGTGTTTTTTCCGCTGACAGAATATAATAATTCTCTTAAACAGCTCATCCTGAACTTACTAGGTATGTAAAATGAAACATGCTACATTATAGTAATTTTTTGATCTGTATTTTAGCACTTTACATGCTCAGCTACTTTATTGTACAAATTATTTGTGAATGAGGAAAAGGAGAACTTTAGTGCGAGCGGGAATCGCACCTGCGTCCCCTTCCAATCCGGAGAAGTGCTCTAAGCCACTGATCTATCACACTGATCTTTCGGCCATACCCAATCTCCTCATTACATTTGTTACGACCAACGCCACCTATCAGATGCATTTACATAAATATTTTTTGTGGGATGGTTATTTTTGGGTAGGTATAGTTTTTTTTGGAACAAAGACGTGGCTTATTAATGTTGGCCTCATTACAAAACTTAAGTCACTTACCATACTATGGAACGGGCTGTGCTCGGATTATCTCTAAGTTTCCGAATCAGGAAATCCGTAACACATCAGACGAGTGAAAAATTAGGAAATCTGTAACAGATCAGCAATGACTGACATAGCCCAGTGGATTAGCATTCTAAAATAGCAATGGCCACATTGCTCGACGAACCGATAACCGTTGGGGAAGAAAGGTTCTCGATTGGTGACCACGTGTCGGTTGGCTCAATATACGGTAACGGATTCCCTCAGGAGAACTGGTGACCAGGACCATTCATTGTGGCGCTCTCTTTAACATACCTATGGCCATCAATAAAGAGTCGATGAAAGCTTAATGGATGATTATGCACCAGAGTGTGACGTATTTGGATTAGAGGTGGCTAGCTTTTCATATGATTATATATATTTTTCATTAGCTTGTACGTATACTAGAAAAGTCTTCTGTTAGAAACTTGAAACGGACCAGTTTCCTAATTGACGTGACTAGTTACACTCGTCTATATGTAGTTTCAATACGTCATCACCTGATTCCATGTATCAACTCTGTGTACAAAAAGAACCATCACATAGAGACCCCCTATTTATCTATGATAGAAAAGTATAGTATTAGTGTAAGAGCCTTGCTAGTCTGGGACTAGCATGAATGGGTCAACACGATCAGGTAAGTGCCACCCTCTCACAGACGATCAGTGTGATACAAGGGTAGGTACTCCTACTATTGAGTTTCATATGGTAAGTGAGCGTGCCGGAGATACAACCCCTCCTTGTCCTCTTCTTATTCTTCTTCACCTCCAATTGCTTCCCTTGGAGTCAGCGACGCGCCAGTATTGCCTCTAGTTTTGCTAGCGTGTAACGGCTACGGTAACTGCTTATAATCAGGTGGGCCGTATGATTGTTTGCCACCCGCGTAGTATAGAAAAAACTTGCCTCCATTTTTCTGGAATAAAAAATATGATGCTTATGTAATTTTCTGTAATCTGGATTACGAGTTTATGTAAATTTTCTTGAAGATTGGTTAAGCAGTTATTACGTCAAAAAGTATCAAATGTTTTTTTTTAACAATTGAATGAATTATCTTCCTCTTCTTTTCTGATTAAGTATTAATTAATTGTAACTGTTTTTTAAGTCTGCTGCTAAGTAAAAATCATAACATGACGCAAGGATGAGGTCACATAAGTTAATTTATGTAAAAACCACCCTTCAAAACGTGTTGGCCGGTTTAACAGCACTTGTGCAATAAAGAAAAGTACGTCAAGAAAGTATTGGTAATGGATGATTTGTTTATGGTTAAAAATTCAAATTTTTATTTTTTGTTGTTGTTAGATTGGCACAACTGTTATCCATTTTGGCGCGGAGTTTGAGTTGCATCTGTTATTTATATTAAATACAGTGCTGTTTTTAGTTATATCATATCTAGTGTGTATTGCGAATTTCATAATGGACAAAAACATCGAATAAAGAGTTTGTCTTAAATTTTGCATCGCCAATGGAATTTCGTGTTCGGGGTCACTGAAAATGTTACAGAAGGTTTACGTTGAATCGACTTTATCAAAAACACGTGCTTATGGGTGGTACAAAGCATTTAAAAGCGGTCGAGATGTGTTGCGTACGGCGCGGATAAATGGACGCGTAGCTTAAGGCTGAAACAAACTGTCAGACGCGTCCGTAAGCCGCGGCTGACAGCCGCTACTGATAAGTGTGCACAATCGTTCGGGACGCGGCTTGCGGATGCGGACTCATCCGAGTAGGCTTGTGCTAAATCGTACCTTCTACCGTTCGCACCGTAACGGGACAGTCCGAATAATATGCTAGTACACCTTATTAGTACTTTAGTCTGTTTCTAACTTTTAACCATCTGTATGAGGCTGCGATTAATTTTACGAATAGGAATACATAGTGATTCTACTTAGTGTCCGGAAACGTTTCCTTCCTCATTCCTTCAGTAACATCTCCTAATCGTACCTCGTACGTGACCTACGTACATACTCTTTGGTTACAAACACGAATATTAAGATTAATTATTTTTGAAGCGAAATCTTCTATATGATGGTTTGGATAGGGAGTAAATTCATGTAAATCGTCATCGACATGGTCACGTTACGTGTTAACGATAACACTGTCTCAGTGGTGCACGCGCAGCTAGTACACATAACACAGGTCGACAAGTAATGCACACGACATATACCAATACATATCTTATTAACCCATGACAGGTACACAAAACATTGCGTGATTCACGTAAATGTCACAATTAATTTGGATATCCAAAAATAACAACTGCTTGTTTTGAATTCGTCTGCATGGACCTGGGAATATAGGGTCACTATAGGGTTTTCATTATCTGTATAACAAATAGCTATCCCACAACCTAATATTTTTCTGGTATAAAAATGTATCCTGTGTTAATTTAGGTAATAAACTACCTATCTTTGTGCCAAATTCACCCAAATCTGTTCAGCCATTTTGGCGTGATCAAGTAACAACCATTCAAACGTCCAAATTCTAAACATACAAATGTTCACATTTATAATATTAGCATTACAGTATGAGTACAGCAGTACGTTTTAAGTGCGTGATTATGTCACGCACTTAAACTTAAAATTAAAAATAACGAATATCGAGTCTCTAATATGTGGTTCTCTTAAGAACATAATTAATCCAAAGCATTAAAATGCGTGCAATTAATGATCAGTTAAATGCGTATTTAACTGATCATCAATTGCTTTGTGTATATTTTTATAATTTAATTTTATAAACTCGACGTATGGTGCTAAAGCTGTTTCAGTTGATGAAACATAAACAGTACCTATCTACATGTTACAAGAGTACCGCCGTCTCTCTTACTCGCACACAATGTATCGCGCTTTATTACTCTCGGACAATGAATGACGACTAGCACTTGGGTCCAGTGTACTAATAGTCCGAATAGTCCGAATAACGGATAGCGTGCGGAAGCGTATCTTTTAGTACAGTGCAGAGTAATGTTACCTAATCGTACATCGTACACGTACTACACCTTAGCTACATCTCAGTGCTATTCCACTAAAAACTCTCAAAGAAACATGTAGAGTAGTGAAAGCCACGACGATAAATTTATAATCTGTGGTCGCATGCTATCAGTATTATGTGTTTAATGTACGGTCACCCGCTTCGTTCTGAGTACCTTTCTAAAAATAAATGGGGATATTTACTGCCATCGTTTCACGGCAGATGTCGTATTATCGACATGATCATTGAAAACTGTCATTTTCATACAATTTATGCCCTGTAATTTGTTAAATTTTAATTTTCTTGTAATATCTGTGTGATGTATATACATGATGGTCACCTCAGTGTACTTTTATTTCCTAAAAATCCAACGTAAAAAAAGTGGGAAAAGTCACAGAGATTTTATGGCTATACAGGATAGCATATTTCAATTCTCTAATCTTCCAGGTACTGTACATTTTAACAATATCGCTGATTAACCGGATTAAATACAAAAAATTGACAAGAATTACAAAGAATTCTCAGGCAAACAAAGCAACTACAATTTGATAGTGGCCTTCTCGCCAATCTCGCCATCTGCGCTCAGCTTTGCCCGTGGATCCCGATTACCTATAAAACTACAATTAGCTGTCTGTTTTATTTGATACAGTTTACAAAATCTAAATACAGTTAGTATGCATTACGATATATAAAAACGGCTACTATTTATTTGTTTAAAAGAAGCAAGCTGTGACAAATATTATCTGTATTGTTTAGTACAGTTTACGATTCATATAGTAAGTATACTAAGTATAACGTGATTTAAAAGCCCTATCATAACTATATAACAGTGTAAAATAATAAATAACGGAACTGCCTTAATATTAATATTAAGTTCCCCAATATTTTGTTTTAAATACAAACAAATGACTTACGATATACCGAAAATGTCAATGTTGTGCGATATTATCACAAAGTACCAATAGAACAATACGATATATTACTATATCGATAAAAATATAGATATTTTTTGTACGTGTACGTCTCGCACCTAGTGAACAACGTCCGCGGACGTTTTCGGCTGACAAAAACATCCAGCGAGCCAGATTCTTATCGGACGTCCGAACGCTCAAGGACGGCGTAAGGTTACATCCGCGACTTACATCTGATAATTTGCACAGTTCAGCGTACATTCATTGTCCAGATACGTACAAGTCGCGGCTATCAGCCGCGGTTTACGGACGCGTCCGACAGTTTGGTTCTAGCTTTAGTCTATCGTTTCTGAAGGAGCATACTTTGAAGGTGATAAAATAAATTTGGATGAATAACAAAATTTATGTGTATTATTGATCTTTTACCGGTACTTTCATGACAGAGTAGTACATTGTTTAATACGTAATTAGGCTTATATATAAGAACCATATAATCCTTTTGCAAAAATATCATTTCACTTTTAGCCGTTAACTAGATCGTAGACAAACAAATAAGTCATGTATAAAAAGGTCGGAATAATATTTATTTACTTTATTTTCTTTTTATTTTGGGATTGTTATTGAACTAATTTTATTAGAATAAATATTATTGAAAAATTGCCTTTCATCAAAATCAATTCAGTAGTTTTAGAGTAAGCATTACCATATAGACAGACAAAAGTGATAACGTAATCTGCTCATTCTCACATCTCAATTTATTACACAGATGTGTGTTAAATTTTTAGTTATTATTGTGGATTCTGTTATTTATTGTCAGAGCACCTTTTCACACCTCGCTGAACGACCCAAGCTTTTATTGAATTTTACGAACAAGATGCATGTTGGCTCTATATCTATTTAAGTTATCAATGGCAATATGGACTGTTTTTTTCTATATTCACTGAAGAGTTTTGAATAACACAAGATGGTCCTTTTTTACTCAAAAAATACTGCTAGATTTGCAAGTTATATAAGCCCGAACTATTAGTTCACCAGGACCAAAGGGTTTACATTATATGCCTCGAGTATCGAGAATAGCGCACATAGTCTATAAAGACCTAGTAAAATATTATACCTAGTAAAATAGTTTATTGCAGCATTCTAAGAACAGGTACCTGTTTATAGTGTTTTTTTCTAGTAATATTTACAAGAAAAACAACCAAAAGTATTTTTTTGTATGGCAACTTATTCATTTTTTTTTTTTACCAATCTCTCTACTTGCGGTAGCACTATCAATAACCGCTGCCCAACATGATGATTCTCATGGTCACGAACATGGCCATGCCTACTCATCTCAGAGCTTTATACTCCATCAAAGTCATGAGCATGTACCGACACATTACGGGGAGCACCAGGGTGATTATGGAAGTAGTCACCATGGATACCATGGACTTCATAAAAATCACCACGCACAAAACGTAGAACATCACGAAGGATCCTACGGTCACCTTGACGTACACCATGGTCATTATGAAGTACCCCATGGACATCACGAAACAAGCCACTATGGAAAACATAATCATCAGGGGGAAAACAGTCACGGTCTTTACAATGAGCGTCATTACGGCCACCACAAGGAAGATCATGGTCACGCCTCCTCTTCTCAGAACATTTATTTGCAACATGGTGGTCATTTAACTAAGCACGTTGAATACTATGTAAGTTATTGCATTGATAAATATATATGTCACTATTATTGTTATATTATTAACAACATTTTTAAATTGTCACTAATATTTTAAAGGCTTATCCTAGTACGAGTATGCGTATGAAGTTAAAGACCCCCACACCCATGTCTTCAAGCACCAGCACGAGACTCGTGACGGTGATGCCGTGAAGGGAGAGTACAGCCTGCATCAGCCTGATGGCACTATCATAATAGTAAAATATCACGCCGATAAAAACAGCGGGTAGGTATCTTTTATATTTAACCGTTTGAAAATATATACTCAGAATTCCGTGAATTCGAGTCCATCATTAACGATAAGACTGATATTTACGCGAATGTTACACATTTTGAAATAAAACCACGTTTACAGAATCTATCGCGTTTACTTGATTTTTCTACTATCCCGACGTTTCGACGTCAGTCTTGGACGTCTATCATCTAAGTCCACCCGTGATCATGAATGCTGTAAATAATTTAAACGTCGGGATAGTAGAAAAATCAAGTAAACGCGATAGATTCCGTAAACGTGTTTTTATTTCCAAAAGATAAGACTATTAATTAATAGTACATTAAACCTTTTTGTTTACATGACATTAATTTATATGTTCTTATAAATTTTTAAGACTAAGTACAATATTTTATGCCACCTTTAGTTTTACTTTTTAATTCCAAATACCTACCTACTTTTTATCGTTTTGTGTAACTTTCTTCATCTTAGTAGATAAAAGAGCTTAATATTATAACTTATTGATTGTTTCATTAAATGTTGTCAAGTTACTAAGTAAAAGTCATTACACGACGCAGTACAAGGTCATATTACTTAGCTTAAACAAAAGTTGCATTAAAATCGTGTTAACTAGTTTTACAGCACTTGTTTAATTTTAAGAAAAGAACATTGTTTAATACGCAGTTATGCTTATATAAAGAACCATATCCTTCTTAAAAATATCATTTTATTTTTAACCGTTCAAGTGGCTGTTTAAAAAATATCATCATGTTAAAGGTGGGATTATGTGTTTATTTATCGTATTATATTTCTTTTTTTATTATTTTGAGCTTTTATATAAATGTCAGTCTATATTATTAAATACGAAATTTAGTAAAATAGAAAATAAGTAATATGAACATAATAAATATTCTTATTGATCTTAGTGTTTCATTAATATTCAAAGTTTTTTTCATGAGCGATCTTAGTTCTTTGGATTACGCTTCTACTCATTGCTAAATCGACTATGAAGACTAATTCAGTTATTATTATGCTCTTATTGAGGATTCCGTCACTAAGAAACAGGTTTATATAGCAAAATATGCTTTAAATTAATAGTTTTATATGGCAACTCATTTATGATTTTTTGCAGATATTCCTACTTGCAGTGGCGCTAGTAGCGATTGCCGCCCAACATCATGACTCCCACGGCCACGAACAAGGCCACGCTTACTCATCCCAAAGCTTTGTACTCCATCAAAGTCATGAACAAGCGCCGGTGCATTACGGGGAGCACCAAGGACATTATGAAGGAAGTCACCATGGACACCATGGACATCATAAAGTAAATCACCATGCACAAAATGTAGTAAATCACGAGGGTTACCACGGACATCTTGACGTACACCATGGTCATTACGAAGTACCCCATGGGCATCACGAAATAAGCCATTATGGACATCGCAATTATGAGGAGGAAAGCCATCATGGTCTTTATGAGCAGCAACATTACGGTCACCATGGGGAAGGTCATGGTCACGCCTCCTCGTCTCAAAACATTAATTTGCACCATGGCGGTCATGTAACTGAACATGTTGAATACTACGTAAGTTCTTGAAATGATCATAATATTATAAATTCTTATTTTTTTTTTATATGGTGACGGACTAAGGACATTAGGTAAAGGAAGTAAGTATTATCACTCAATGCATTACGGGTGGTAGGCTCGTGTACCAAGTGGGGCTACTCACTTGTTATTGGTCCTGAGTGGGTTGAAACCACCTTCTTCTGTGTGACTGCCCATAAAGCACATCAGTAGGTTTTTATTGTAGCGGGAGATAGCCGTACGTGCGATAGCCGTATTCAGGACTTTCGTATACGAAATAAAATGGTAAGTATGGCAGTACTCTTAGTATAGTTGAGTCCAGTTGATTGTTATTGATATTTTATAGGCTCATCCTAAGTACGAATATGCGTATGAAGTTAAAGATCCCCACACCCATGACCTCAAGCACCAGCACGAGACTCGTGACGGAGACGCCGTGAAAGGAGAGTACAGCCTGCATCAACCAGATGGCACTATCAGAATAGTAAAATATCACGCCGATAAGAAAACTGGGTAAGCTGACGTTAATCGTATCGTTTTTATTATTGATTTTAGAATCATCTAGAATTATCTATTTTGACCTTAAAAATATTAATCCAGCATTATTTTATTACATTAATATCTACGAAAAAACTATTACGAGTGATTGCATATTTTATGTAGGTTGAATTGATATTACTTTTTCAAAAAGTTCGTCAAGGTTGATTATAGTATGAATTTTCTTGTTGTCAGATTCAACGCTGATGTGCATTATGAAGGTCACGCACAGCACATTGTTCCGGAGCACCACCACCATCTCTGATTTTCGTGTAGTTTAATGAACCGTTTTCTGTTTAGGTGATACCTACTGTTGTTGTCTACTTTTATAACAATTAAACTTATTTAAATATATTTGTTTGATTCTATCATTACGTTTTTATATTTAAAAAGTACTCATAAGTAACATTGTGGACATATTTGTGTCGGTCATATAGTAGCTATAGACCGTTGCATATCGATTGAGAATAAAGTGCACTGACCTCTAGACCGGCACATCGGGGCCTGTAAACATTATTTTACAAAATTAGTTTACCTAGGAAACATTTCTTTATATAATTCTGTTTGTTATGATAAGCATTTTTTTTAATTTATCTGATACAATACCGACATTGAATTGTTTAAATATTTAAAGGATTTTTAAGTATATAATTAAGTACATAATTTTAAGTTTTCTTACTTAATAAGGTTACAACTAACCAGTGAGTCTTTGAGCTTGTTATATTGATAAACTCATTTTTATTATAGGGGTTTGGGGATAAATAAGTACTAAATATTAGAATCGTATTCGTATATTTAATAAACTAAACTTTATTCACTCCTACTACATAATATACACAAAAAATATATAATGGTGACGTGACTTATTTTATATTTATTAACTTGCTCGTGCCGTCGTGCCATGTGGGGCCGGCTTTAGAATTTTACCCCCTCTCCACCCATGGGAGTCGTAAGATCCGAACTGAAGGAATACCGCGGGAGTGGGCAGCAGCACTCCCTCGAGTATTAACAACATCTACTGCGATCGCCAACCCGCCTGCCAAGCGTGGCGAATACGGCACTATCCCCCATATGAGCCAAACACATGTGGCGTTCTCTTGGGGAGGCCTATATCCAGCAGTGGACTTCGAAAGGCTGATGAATGGATGGATGAACTTGCTTTATGTTAGCTTCGCCTGTATCTATATATCCATCTATTTATGTAACTGATTTTTTTTTTCTTTGGACGTGCGAACCCATGGCCACTCCGTCCACTTGCTTGTAGAAGCCATCATTCCACATGATGTAGTCGGATGTGAGGCAGTACCTTAACAATTCAGCGTATTCCATAGGTATGTTGTTCTCTGGCAGTTTCTTTGACACAATTCTGATAAAGTCTTGCACAGGTAAGCAGGTAAAAAGTGACTGGACATCAAAACTCACCATAGTTTTATTGTTAGCGAGATACCACCAGTTAAGTGACATATACCCTTAAAAGATGTAGGAGTATACAAGCTGGATTGTAATTGTGGTCTCTCCTAAATTGGACAAACAAAGAGATCCGTAACAACTCGGATCACAGAACACATAGCTGATGTGAAGCACCGTCGCTATACAAAGTCTGCAATTTGTGAACACACACAGGACCACCGCCATTACATTAGGTTTGACAAACCTCAAATCATCGCAAAAGAACATCGATATCGCCCTAGAATGATACGTGAGGCTATTGAAATTAAGAAACATCCCAATTTCAATAGAGAAGACGGTTGGGTCTTATCATCAAGCTGGAATCCTGTGATAGACCTCATCAAACAGAATACAAGAAGGCACACCACAAGATTACAAGACACAGTTAGCGCTTATTGTGTAGATAAAACCTACAGAATTGGACAGCTTTTGCTTTTTAAATTTTAAATTAATTAGCTTTCAGTATTTCCGCACAAAATTTAATAACAAATAACAGTTGTTGCCTACTGAGTTTTCTAGCTGGATCTATCTCAGTCAGGCCGCATTGCAATCCGGTGGTAGCTTTTTAGTCTTAGCTACTGGTAAAATCAATATATTTAATAATATAAACTAATAATCAAGATTGTCTTCTTTCTGGTAGCTATATTGCTACAAAAAAAAATTGGTAGTTTGTGGTAGAATTTTACAGCACTAAATAAAAATTAAAAAAATTACAATTTATAGAGGAGTATTATACTCATTTTAATATACTAGCTTAAAATCTCATACATTGTAAGCACACAATTTAAAGTAGATATTTTAATTTTGTTTCCAAACAAATATTATGTGGGTTATAATAAATAAACCAAAAATTTTCTAAAATCATAAATAACTGTGGGCAGATGAAACCGTCGAAATAACATAAATCAGCCTTGGACGTCTACCATCTAAGTCCGTAATCATAAATGCTGTAAAGTATTCGAAACGTCGGGATAGTAGAAAATCGAGTAAACGCGATAGATTCCGTAAACGTACCTAGTTTTATTTCAAAATGTAGGTAGATTAGTCTCGGTCTCCTATTGTACCTATATCTTTCCACTTTCGCGAGTAGAAAATAAAATTAAAATATTTTATTTTCTACTCGCGATTAATATATAATTCACAAAAAATTTTTTTCTTTCAAGAATACTATAATCAAAGAATCACTCATCATTTAATATTTTATTGATATTAAACTTAAAATTCTTTTAAAATAGCCTTTCAAACTTATGAAAAAGGATCTCTCATAAATTTGCAATAGGTGTAACGAAACACAATCAAATGTCACATTATAAGTGAGGTTGACTAGAATAGATGGCGCTGCGAGCTTGAGAGAACTGTCAAAGAAGTTTAACCATCAAGTGAACGTGCTAATTGCTACTTCATCCGACCTATAAGTTACTGGACAGTTTATGTGATCCTACTTGGTGATTGTGAAACGTATGAGAGTGTTTACTTGTCAATTAAGTTAAAAGTAGCCTTATCAGAACATTACTCAGAGATTGTGGAACGGATCCTTAAAGTAATGCTTAACTAATATCTTAAATAAATAATTTTGGCATACATAATCTGTCTTATTAATAAACGTGATATAGTATATCTTTTACTTGAGAATAAACTGAGAATTAGCAAAATATCTACTAATAAACCTGTCTCGATATACAGATCAAAATATTTAAAAAATCGCGTCATCAAATATAAATTTTATTTGCAAAATTAAACTTGCTATATTTAAATGACATATGTAAATACATCTGATATTTGACGTGGGTCGTAATGGCAAATGTGAAGTGGAGATTTGGAATCATCGTTGGGCGACTACAATAGCTTAGAGGTGTAGAGCACTTCCCCGATAGTAGTAGATTTTCTTTTAAAAGTTGTCAAAGGCATGTCCCTAAAACCATTAGGTAGTCTTTTACAACTATCAAATAACTAAAAATAAATTTATTTTCTAAATTACATTGAGTAACTTTAATAAGCAAAGTTTAGATATTAGTTTGCAGCTATTTAGAGATCGAAAATAGGAAAAAAAGGAATACCGCAGGTTATATAACTATATAATAATACTACGAATTACCATTGACTGCCTCGGTGGTGTAGCGGTAGTGTATGCAGCTGCTAATCATGAGGTCTCGGGTTCGATTCCCGGGTCGGCCAAAATGTTATTGAACTTTTTCCTAAAAAGAAAAATTCTCAGTAGCAGCCCGGAGTTTGGAAATGTGCCCGGTAGACGTCAATAGGCTCGCCCCCTATTACGTGGGACTTAAACATAGCTGGCGAGTCGTGGGTGTGTAATACGCCTTTGCCTACCCCTTAGGGGAATAAAGGCGTGATGCTATGTAAGTTTATGAATTACCGTGAAATCACCGCGGGGATTGTTAGGTCTTTTAGATGTAATATTGACAATATTTTACTTTTCATTTTCAAATACTTATAACTTTCTTCATCTCAATTAATAAAAGAGCTTAGGTAATATTATAATTTTTGGATTGTTTCATTAAATGTTATCAAGTTGCTAAGTAAAAGTAATAACAGCACAAGGTCATATTATTTAGCTTAAACGAAAGTTGTCTTAAAATCGTATTAACTAGTTTTACAGCACTTGGATAATTTTAAGAAAGTACATTGTTTAAAACGCAATTATGCTTATATAAAGAACCATATCCTTCTTAAAAAATATCATTTTATTTTTAACTGTACAAGTGGCTAAAGTTTGAAGAACCATCATGATAAAGGTTGGCTTATGTTCATTTATTATATTATATTTTTTAATTAGTTTGAGCTTTTATATAAATATCAGTCTATAGGTAAGAATAAATACTAGATTTAGTAAAATAGATAATACGTATTATGATCATAAGATATACTCTTATTTATCTTAATGTTTCATTAATATTGATATCTTTAGTTCTTTGAATTACGCGTCTACTCATTGCTAAATATATCCACTGTTAGGACTATGAGACTAATTAAGTTATTATTACGCTTTATTGAGGATTCTGTCATTAAGAAAAAGGTTTGTATAAAAAAGTTATACTTTAAATTAATAGTTTTATACGGCAAGTCATTTATGATTTTTTGCAGATATTCCTACTTACTTACTAAAGCTTTGTACTCCATCAAAGTCATGAACAAGCGCCGGTGCATTACAGGGAGCACCAAGGACATTATGAAGGAAGTCACCATGGACACCATGGACATCATGAAGTAAATCACCATGCACAAAATGTAGTAAATCACGAGGGTTACCACGGACATCTTGACGTACACCATGGTCATTACGAAGTACCCCATGGGCATCACGAAATAAGCCATTATGGACATCACAATTATGAGGAGGAAAGCCATCATGGTCTTTATGAGCAGCAACATTACGGTCACCATGGGGAAGGTCATGGTCACGCCTCCTCGTCTCAAAACATTAATTTGCACCATGGCGGTCATGTAACTGAACATGTTGAATACTACGTAAGTTCTTGAAATGATCATAATAATATAAATTCTTATTTTTTTTATATGGTGACGGACTAAGGACATGAGGTAAAGGAAGTAAGCATTATCACTCAATGCAGTACGCCCGTGTGGCTGACCAAGTGGGGCTACTCACTTGTTATTGGTCTTGAGTGGGTTGAAACCACCTTCTTCTGTGTGACTGCCCATAGAGCACATCAGTGTGTTTTTATTGTAGTGGGAGATAGCCGTATTCATGAATTTCGTATACGAAAAATAGTGAGTATGGGAGTACTCCTAATATAGTTGAGTCCATGAACAACGGTTACCATATACCATCAGGAAGGTTGTAGCTCATCTGCTCCTATAAGCTATAAAAAATCCTACTACCAATACTAAAATGGATTGTTATTGATATATTAAAGGCTCATCCTAAATACGAGTATGCGTATGAAGTTAAAGATCCCCACACCCATGACCTCAAGCACCAGCACGAGACTCGTGACGGTGACACCGTGAAGGGAGAGTATAGCCTGCATCAACCAGATGGCACTATCAGAATAGTAAAATATCACGCCGATAAGAAAACTGGGTAAGCTGACGTTAATCGTATCGTTTTTATTATTGATTTTAGAATCATCTAGAATTATCAATTTTGACCTTAAAAATATTAATCCATCATTATTTTATTACATTAATATCTACGAAAAAACTATTACGAGTGATTGCATATTTTATGTAGGTTGAATTGATATTACTTTTTCCAACAAGCTCTATATAGTATGAATTTTAATTAATAATATATAATTTTCTTGTTGTCAGATTCAACGCTGATGTACATTATGAAGGTCACGCGCAGCACATTGTTCCAGAGCACCACCACCATCTCTGATTTTCGTGTAGTTTAATGAACCGTTTTCTGTTTAGGTGATACCTACTGTTGTTGTCTACTTTTATAACAATTAAACTTATTTAAATATATTATTTGTTTGATTCTATCATTACGTTTTTATATTTAAAAAGTACTCATAAGTAACATTGTGGACATATTTATGTCGGTCATATAGTAGCTATAGACCGTTGCATATCGATTGAGAATAAAGTGCACTGACCTCTCGACCGGCACATCGGGGCCTGTAAACATTATTTTACAAAATTAATTTACCTAGGAAACATTTCTTTATATAATTCTGTTTGTTGTGATAAGCATTATTTTAAATTTATCAAATACAATACCTTCATTGAATTATTTAAATATTTAAAGGATTTTTAAGTATATAATACATAATTTTAAGTTTTCTTAAACAATAAGGTTACAACTAACCAGTGAGTCTTTGAGCTTGTTATATGTATTGATAAACTCATTTTTATTATAGGGGTTTGGGGATTAATAAGTACTAAATATTAGAATCGTATATTTAATAACATAAACTTTATTCACTCCCTCTACATAATATACACAAAATATATATAATGGTGACGTGACTTATTTTATATTTATTAACTTGCTCGTGCCGTCGTGCCGTGTGGGGCCGGCTTTAGAATTGAACCCCCTCTCCACACATGGGAGTCTTAAGAACCGACTGAGGGAATACCAAGGGAGTGAGCAACAGCACTCCCCGAGTATTAACAACATCCACTGCGATCGCCAACACGCCTGCCAAGCGTGGCGATTACGGCACTATCCCCCATATGAACCAAACACATGTTGTGGCATTCTCTTGGGGAGGCCTATGTCCAGCAGTGGACTTCGAAAGGCTGATGGATGGATGGATGAATTTGCTTTATGTTAGCTTCGCCTGTATCTATATATCCATCTATTTATGTAACTGTTTTTTTTCTTTGGACTGGCGAACCCATGGCCACTCCGTCCACTTGCTTGTAGAAGCCATCATTCCACATAATGTAGCCAGATGTGAGGCAGTACTATTCAGCGTATTCCATAGGTATGTTGTTCTCTGACAGTTTCTTAGACACAATTCTGATGCTGTCTTCCACAGGTAAGCAGGTAAAAAGTGACTGGACATCAAAACTCACCATAGTTTTACTGTTAGCGAGATACCACCAGTTAAGTGCCATATACCTTTACAGGATGTAGGGGTATACAAACTGGATTGTAATTGTGGTCTCTTCTACTTTGGGCAAACAAAGAGATCCGTAACAACTCGGATCAAAGAACACACAGCTGATGTGAAGCACCATCGCTATACATAGTCTGCAATTTGTGAACACACACAGGACCACACCCGCCATTACATTAGGTTTGACAAACCTAAAATCATCGCAAAAGAACATCGATATCGCCCTATAATGATACGTGAGGCTATTGCAATTAAGAAACATTAAACACAAAGTGAAAAATATGAAATCGAAAATAACAGTCACAAGCAGGATTTGAACCTGCATCTCCTGGATACCGTCCAGATGCTTTGCCAATTCACCCATCGTGACAATTGCTCCTGACTGCTAATTTCGATAACACATTCATACTTAACGTCTTTGGGTGACGCCTGCGCCATCTGTTGGAAGTATTTTCAAACATTATACCGACCACGTAAACTTCATTTTACAATTGAGATTTTTACCTAATAATACCGCAAACCCTATAAATATTTATATATATTTTTAGCATTTGACATGCTTAGCAGTATACATTAAACACAAAGTGAAAAATGTGAAATCGAAAATAACAGTCACGAGCAGGATTTGAACCTGCATCTCCTGGATACCGTCCAGATGCTTTGCCAATTCAGGCATCGTGACAATTGCTCCTGACTGCTAATTTCGATAATACATTCATACCTAACGTCTTTGGGTGACGCCTGCGCCATCTGTCGGAAGTATTTTCATACATTATACTGACCACGTAAGTCCCTCAGTGTGTTTAATGTATAGTGCTAAGCATGTCAAATGCTAAAAATATATGAATGTGTTATCGAAATTAGTAGTCAGGAGCAATTGTCACGATGGCTGAATTGGCAAAGCATCTGGACGGTATCCAGGAGATGCAGGTTCGAATCCTGCGCTTGACTGTTATTTTCGATTTCACATTTTTCACTTTGTGTTTAACTCAATACAATTTATTCTCAATCAATATGGAATGGACTCAGTAATTTTAATGCTGTCAACAAAATGTCTTTAAAAAGTCTATAATCACTTTAGAGGTATTTATTCTAAAATTATAAAAGTAATAGAGGCATCGTGATCACTGATAAACAAAACACTTTACAAAGTTACAAAGCCAAAATAATAAAAAAACATCCATCTTATCAACAATGTCACTGATAGATTCTTTAAAAAAAACAATCGCTAGTTTTTGTTTTCCTCCATTTGTAAAAGAACCTATAAATGTAACAATACATTTAAAATACATTGATTATTCTTATAAACTATTTAAAAAAAAAAGAAAAACCACCTCCAAAAAACACTCGAGAACTAAAAAGCGAAAAATAATTGGTATTTACATACGATTTCCGTGATAGACACCTACTGATGTGTTTGAAGTCGGTGCTAAGTCCAAAAGTAACAAAAACAATACTTATGCTCATACGAGTATACCTAATAACAAAAACAATACTATATAGAAAAAAAAAATGTTGGCACTGGCTTCAAATACATCAGTAGGTATTTAGTTTATGTAAATACAAAGCGTCAAGCACATGAGTCTTAAAGTGACAAAGATGAGCACCTAAAACGAAATAGAGAAGGAAATAATAATAAAAAAATAGAGCACAGCATCTCAGAGAGTCTTCCGAAGACCGTGAAGAAAGGCTTTATCTATAATATGGTACACCAACTAAACGCATGCTGCAATGAGAAAGCGAGCAACCCGTCATCAGATCTATATGAAATTTAAATGGAATTATTTCAGCATAATCCCCTTTCAAACAAAAGAATTTTGCTAACCGCCCTGGCGGAGTTATAACAAATATAAACATCCGAATTGATAATAGATGTGTCAGTTGATTACGCAATATTTTTTCCATTTATGTTATAACTACTTTAGTCACAGAATCTGGACGCTTCTATGTCTAAATTTTAACTTTTTTTTCTCATATAAGTGAATATTGTATTCATGAGAATAAAGATCTTTAAACCTAAACCTAAATGAGGTGACAAGCTGAGTCGATCAAATTAAAGATTTGTCGTGATTGCGGTTGTTAATCGTTACCATTATATCATCGTATGAGTCGACGCGCCGGCTTCACCGGTTATTTATATTTATTTTATCCTTACTAATAATACTTACAAATGCGATGAACGAACATACAGCCCACTTCATGGTAAGCTGTTATCGTAGCCTATAGGCTCTAGCAACACCAAAGATATCATTCGTGCTTTATCGTAAATAATAAGGAAGGTAGTAAAGAAGGTAGTTCGGGCCTCCAGTGTTCTCACTTACTATACAAAATACAATCTAGCGTTAGTAGAATACCTACCGTTGTTTTACGTTTTGTTTTAGGCTGGTCGTTCCGGGCTTTGCATGTTGGGTTCAGCAAGGCTCGACTACCAAGAAGTTTGTTTGTTACATTTTCAAGTCATAACTACTGAACCAATTACTGATAAAAGATTCGAAATAGTTGTTTAGCGTTCTATTAATTTTCTCATTTCGTGCCGTCACCATTTTTAAACATATATTCATCGTAGTAGAGCCTTGCTTAACCTAGCATAAGGGGGCCTACTAGATCGGGGAACCTTTTCACAGAAGATCCGTATGAAACAACGCTAGGTACTGCTACCATAGTGTTTCGTATGGTGAGTGAGAGCACCGGAGGCCCAAACCAGCTGCCTATGCTTTCCTTAGTATCACACCTTTCCTCTCTTTATCATTCTTCCTCTCCACCTCATATCCCATTTCTTAGAGATAGTCACGAGCTATAGTGATGCCTCCGGTGTTGCTAGAGTCATTAGGCTACGGTAACTGCTTACCATCACTTAGTATAATAAAAATGATCCTATATTGTTAGTAATATGTATAGATTTTACATTAAAATTGATCATTTCCATTGTTCATTTATTAGGTATGTTTTAGATTTCACAAATGACATTTATGATATTTATTATTTAAAATAGTAAGTAGTTTAATAAAAAAAAACTTGCGATGAATGTAAATATTAGTTGCATATTCGCCCTTTTTTTTTTTTTTTAATGCGGGCAAAAATGTTCCTAACCGCACACCCCGTCGTTCGGGGCAACGAACAGGGTAGTGTGGGGCCTGCACCCACTAAAGAAACCCGCCGTGTGCCGTCTCTCCGTCTCTAATGGCGGGCCACTGGAACTGTGTTACATTCCTTCGGTGGTTTGCATATTCGCCCTAACAAATATTATTTTGCGAAATACACGCTATAAAGTTTCGTATTAATTTAACGATTTTTTTAAGATTAATTATGTTTGCGAAAAACAAGCCCTATATTATAATCAAAAGAAAGTAAAATCATAAGATATCCTTGAGGTCGCGTCAACGGGTTTGCAGTACTTAGTTCTTGTTAACTGATTGCATAAAAGTACTTTGTTTTAAAACACAGTTACTTATATAAAAGAACGATATTTCTTTCTGAATATATCATTTCACTTTTGGGCTTTAAGGTAGCTAAAGGCAAAGAAACACAGTCATGTATACTAAGGTACAAAATATTAATTTATTTGACAATGGTATAAATATTAATATCAATAATTTTAGACATACTCAATATTATTTTCCGAATTTATTTCAAGAACTAAATGTTTGATACTAACTTCAAGCGACACAAGAGTAACTGAGTAACTGAGGAAATAGAAAAATCAAAATATAACTTTAAATAAATATTTAGATATTTTTATATATATTTTTAGCATTTGACATGTTTAGCACTATACATTAAATAATTATATCACATTTTTCACTTTGTGTTTAATTTAAAAGAATATTTTTTGTTTACAGATTTTCCTACTAGCAGCGGCAGTATTCGTGGCTGCTGCCCAACATCATGACTCCCACGGCCACAATCAAGGCCACGCTTACTCGTCTCAGAGCTTTGTACTCCATCAGGGTCATGAGCATGCACCAACACACCATGAGGAACACGGACATTATGATATAAGCCATCATGGACATCACGAAGCCCAATACCTCGGCCACCATGAACAACACCATGGTCACGCCTCGTCATCTCAAAATATTAATTTACATCACGACGGACATGTTACCGAACATGTCGAATACCATGTAAGCTATTGCATAAAAAATACTCATCTAACTACCTCGGAGGTCTAGCGGTAGTGTATGTGACGTTTGATTCCCGGGTTGAGCCACCAAATAGTTATTGTGTTTTACAGAAATTCCCAATAGCATCCCGGAGTTAAGTTAGCGTGGTTTCACCCCCGTGCCTTGTAAAGCACGTAAAGCCGTTGGTCCTGCGCTTGATCACATCTGACTACGAGAGTAAGAGTGCCCTTGTATTTGCGCACACAGTCGTTTACTGTATCTCCTCGGTAGATGGCTAGTGTCTGTTGACACTGACCACCATGACTGAAATTATGGTTTGGAGAGATCATCCTTATCACAATACTCATTTTATCGTTGTCCTCTACATCTTTTATAAAATGTTAATTATTTCTGATATTTAACAGGGTCATCCTAAGTACGAGTTCGCATATGAAGTTAAGGACCCCCATACCCATGATCACAAGTATCAGCACGAATCTCGTGACGGCGATGTCGTGAAGGGAGTGTACAGCCTTCATCAACCTGATGGCACTGTTAGAACTGTGAAATATCACGCTGATAAGAAAAGCGGGTGAGCCATATTGAAAACGTTTTTCACGTCTTGTTTTCTGTTAGTGTTAATTATAATTTTAATAAGGCACTAGTGGTAAAGTTGGGTACTTACTTGTATTATTACCGATACAACAATTTTTCGTAGAACAGACCGTGAAACACTTAGGTGGGTTTGTTTGTAGCGGGAGATAGCCGTCCATTCATTCATTTCCACGTGTGAAATTAAATGGTTAGCAGCAGTTTGGCATTAATCTTAGTATAACTCAGACTATGATAGTACCACTGACCGTATGCCATTAGCTGGTAATATTATAATAAATGTGAAAGTTTCACGCCTAAATGACAAATTGGATTTCTTTGAAATGTGGTAGCTAGATAGGTGAAATATTGGATGTTTTTGAGATAAAAGTATTCCGTGTGCTATATTATATTATGTGTCATATTTATTTCCCAAAAAACTGTCGTATTCATTACCGCATGAACCATTTTATCTAGTAATTTTGCTGTTATAAATCTTACTTAAATGCATTATCTTGTCGTCAGATTCAACGCCGATGTACATTATGACGGACACGCGCAGCACATTGTTCCAGAGCACCACCACCAACACTGATTGATGTGTAGTATAATGTACTGTTTACGTTTAGTGGGTGTTACTGTTGTTGAAATCTTTGTTGCATACTCTTAGAACGATTAAACTTATAAAACTGTAAATACTTATATAATTTGTTTCGTTTATAATATATCTTAAATAAAACCTTAAAAATAATTTATATATTTGATGATTATTGTTAAGTCTAAAGCTTAGAGGGAGAATTACCAGAGATACGGTTTTGCACTGATCTAAACATCATTATCGAAAGCAAATATCTCTGGCTTATCAAAGAATGCAAAGTTACGCCTATGATGTCTTTGTAAAGCCTTTAAATGTCAATGGGCCTTTAAAGCACGCCAAACCACTGATCCATAATAAATATCTATGCCTTCCCTCAAGAATCCCGACATCTATCATTATCATCCGTTTGATTCAAATATTGTTTATCGTATACGATTTATGATTATGTTTATTTAGCATTTGACATGCACATTCACATGCTAGTAAAAGACTTGTGATTGTGGAAAAGATAAATGTAATACCCAAATCCTATCTCACACTTATCATAAGTGTGAGGTAGTATTTGGGATTAACATTTGGGGTTTAAGATGCCTTTGATACGGTCTACAATGTGGAAAAGATACAGATTCAAATGTTATTTACAGATTACGCTACAGTCTTAGAATAATAACGCTTAGAACCCGAGTAAGTCCAAACGGAGTGAAGCACTTTCAAGTTAGCCTTAAAAGGCTAACTGCGTTGCTCCTTCTGTCAGTGTCCATGACAGGCAGATAAAAATTAGAAATCTTTAATAAATATTCACGGACACGGAAATTTTTCACATAACGTCCTCTGATCCCAAACTAAGCTTAACGCTTGTTCTATGGGTACCAGATTACGGATATAATACATATACTACGTTTTTTTGTAAATACATACATATAATAGATAGAAAATACCCAGACGCAGTATAAATGCCTGTGTTCATCACACAAATAATTGGCCTGAGTGGAAATCGAACCATATCTCTATCGTAGTAGAGTCTTGTTTATCGTAGCATGAATCTCGATCGGGGATTCTTCTTATATCGTTGTATTTCGTATGGTGAGTGAGAGCACCGGAGGCCTAAACCCCCTCCCTTTGCTCTCCTTATTATCCTTCCTCTCCACCTCCTATCCCGTTCCCTGGAGATAGTGCTGCGTTATATTGATGCGTCTGGTGTTGCTAGCGAATATAGGCTACAGTAACCGCTTACCATCAAGTGTCAGTATCCATGATAAAGTGTAATTGTAAACATCTCGCGTAATTTTATTTAATAATGACTTACTGCACCTTAAAAGGATGTCATAACGCGTCTCATAACCACGATAATGATAGAAAGAATACATTTCACTCGTAAGTACTCTTTTATAATTAATAATTTTCAGTAATACATTCATCTAAACAGAAAAAATATTGCCAGCTTTAGAAAAAATATTTACCCCAAATCAAAAAATATCTATTTATTTGTATTCGTTTTTAGATTTCCATCAAATCCGTGCTGCGCGATGGATACAACAAATCCGACTTAATCGAAGCGAAGGATGTTGAAAACCAACTAGATACACAAAGATATGGTCTGAGCATTTCGGTGATAAAGAAAAGTATACTATCTTATGATGGTACTACTTGGTATTACTTGCTATGGTATATTACTACGGTATATACTTGCTATGGTATTACTAGCGTATGATGGCAGACGAGCCACGGCCCACCCGATGGTAAGTGGTAACCGTCGCTCATAGACTCAACTATACCAAGGGAATTGTCAAGCCGCTGGAAATGGTGAGCATTTCATTTCTCAGATATGAAATGAAAGATTTATTCTTAACGGCTATCTTCTGCTACAGCCAAAACACACTGACTTCCTTCATTCTTCTCTTCAGTAGTGCAATGGGTGATAATTGCCTACTTCCCTTAGTTGCCTTGTACGACACCCACAGGAAAGGATGGGGTGATGACACTTGTATTCTTAGTTCGTTACCACACGGAAAAATGTTAATTTAAGTTCCATTACCTACAGTTGTATTATTAATAAATTACAAATTTTGTCTAATTTCCCTATTTCTACTTACATATCCCATCCTTTTTCCATACAAATCTACTATTTATTACAATTTTCTATCAGAAAACTATATACGAGTATCTTGACGTTAGAATACATGTATAACTCATTGAATTAGTGTAAGTTTTGCGGGTTCGTGTGTGTGTATTTGCGGGCATGTGTACATATATATATATATATATATATATATATATATATATATATATATATATATATATATATATATATATATATATATATATGTATATATATATATATGTATATATATATATATATATATATATATATATATATATGTATATATATATATATGTATATATTTGTGTGTGTACGTGTGTGTGTGTGTGTGTGTGTGTGTATGTGTATGTGTGTGTGTGTGTGTGTGTGTGTGTGTGTAAAAGAGAGAGAGAGAGAATATATGTGTGTGTATATGCACGCGCATGTGAAGGTGGAGATAAATTTAAAAAAAAAACTCAATTTTTTAACTTCTTCGTCTAATGTAGTTCACATTCACCCAATCCAAAAATGAGGTGACAAGCTGAATCCATCAATTTACAGATATATCGAGATTACGATTTTTATTCGTTATCATTATATCATCGTATGCATTGACACGTAATAGGTTCACCAGTTTTTTTATATCCTTAATAATACCATAAATTCAAAAGTGACTTTGTGTTTTATATACCACGACGGTGACGAACGAGCACACGGACTGCTTGATGGTATGCTGTTACCATATAAAGAAAGGTGGTGCGGTTGCTCAGTGGATTAGAGCACTTCGCCGGATTGAAGGGGACGCGGGTTGAATTCCCGCTCGCAATAAACTTCTCATTTTCCTTATTCACAAAAAATAATTTGTACTTATCGTATTTTGTTTAGTTATTTATACATATAGATATTCAATGTAAGTTATCATACAGTGACGTATTTATATCCTGAAGTCCACGCGGACGAAGCACGTGAAAAATCTAGCGTTACTATAAATATATAGTGAGTTTGTTTGCATGTTACGCTGTCACGTCGTGACAATTAAACCGACCATCATAAAATATGTTTCTTTTTTATTTTTATGTTTAGGATTTTTTTTACATGAATGTGTATTATTTAAATGATATAGTAACTTAATCTCGTAAATATGAATACACATTATCATATCGATTCTGATAATCCTGACATCCAATTTGAATTAGCCTATATCTTATTCAATCCATGCACTATCTTTCAGTTGCACATGAAATACGTTCAGTAATTTCAGAAATGCGCTTTAACAAACGGGCAGATAAAAAATTAGAAATCTTTAATAAATATTCACGGACACGGACATTTTTCACACAACGTCCTCTGGTCCCAAACTAAGCTTAACGCTTGTGCTATGGGTACCAGATTACGGATATAATATATATACTACTTTTTTTTGGAAATAAATACATATAATAGATAGAAAACACCCAGACACAGTACAAATTTCTGTGTTCATCACACAAATAATTATACTGAGTGGGAATCGAACCCACGACCTCGTGTACGAAAGTCAGTTACACAACCGACGACGCTACGAGGCCCGTCAACTTTTCTCATATCGTCCCCTCCCCACTTTTGACACACATATCTCCATCGTACTAGAATCTTGTTTATTGTAGCATAAATGGACCTACTCGATCGGGGATTCTTCTTATATCGTTGTATTTCGTATTTTTTGTGAATAAGGAAAAAGAGAACTTTATTGCGAGCGGGAATTCAACCCGCGTGGGGACGCGGGAATTCAACCCCCGTGTTGCGGCAATTAAAGTCCAATCCGGGGAAGTGCTCTAATCCACTGAGCTACCGCAGCACCTTTCTTTATATGGTAACAGCATACCATCAAGCAGTCCGTGTGCTCGTTCGTCACCGTCGTGGTATATAAAACACAAAGTCACTTTTGAATTTATAATATTATTAAGGATATAAAAAAACTGGTGAACTTATTACGTGTCAATGCATACGATGATATAATGATAACGACTAACAATCGTAATCTCGATATATGTGTAAATTGATGGATTCAGCTCGTCACCTCATTTTTGTATTGGGTGAATGTGAACTACATTAAACGAAGAATATGTTAGTTCTTTTTAAAAAAAAAGATACATCTGGACGGAGAAAACCTTAGAAGTGCACGTTTGAGGAGTCACTGCAAGTTTGCCAGATGGGTTGCTCAACTATGGATGTCCAGCATATATTTTTTTTTTGTCTTTCTTTTCTAAAGAGCTTTCATATAGTGGAATTGACTGAGGGAAGCGTGGCTGCTTTTGCGTGTAAAGTCGAGGCGTGATGAAGAGTGACTAATATTAGATGATTGCCTTTCTCCTTAGCACTATGGGTTTAACTGCTGTGTTGCCGTGCAATACTTATTTTTCCTTAAACTCTATAAGATTCAGGGGAAGTATGCCTAAACATACTCCTGCTAATTGGGTCTATAATTTATGTTTTTAAATAGTTAGATATTTTTATATATATTTTTAGCATTTGACATGCTTAGCACTATACATTAAACACAAAGTGAAAAATGTGAAATCGAAAATAACAGTCAGGAGCAGGATTTGAACCTGCATCTCCTGGATACCGTCCAGATACTTTGCCAATTCAGCCATCCTGACAATTACTCCTGACTGCTAATTTCGATAACACATCATACTTAACGTCTTTGGGTGACGCCTGCGCCATCTGTCGGAAGTATTTTCATACATTATACCGACCAGGTAAACTTAATTTTACAATTAAGATTTTTACCTAATAATGACGCAAACCCTATAAATATTTAGATATTTTTATATATATTTTTTTAGCATTTGACATGCTTAGCACTATACATTAAACACAAAGTGAAAAATGTGAAATCGAAAATAACAGTCAGGAGCAGGATTTGAACCTGCATCTCCTGGATACCGTCCAGATGCTTTGCCAATTCAGCCATCCTGACAATTACTCCTGACTGCTAATTTCGATAACACATCATACTTAACGTCTTTGGGTGACGCCTGTGCCATCTGTCGGAAGTATTTTCATACATTATACCGACCAGGTAAACTTAATTTTACAATTAAGATTTTTACCTAATAATGACGCAAACCCTATAAATATTTAGATATTTTTATATATATTTTTAGCATTTGACATGCTTAGCACTATACATTAAACACAAAGTGAGAAATGTGAAATCGAAAATAACAGTCAGGAGCAGGATTTGAACCTGCATCTCCTGGAGTAATTGTCAGGATGGCTGAATTGGCAAAGCATCTGGACGGTATCCAGGAGGAGATGGTGCAGGCGTCACCCAAAGACGTTAAGTATGAATGGGTTATCAAAATTAGCAGTCAGGAGCAAGAGTCACGAAGGCTGAATTGGCAAAGCATCTGGACGGTATCCAGGAGATGCAGGTTCAAATCCTGCTCGTGACTGTTATTTTCGATTTCACATTTTTCACTTTGTGTTTAATGTATGTTGCTAAGCATGTCAAATGCTAAAAATATATATAAAAATATCTAAACACATACCTATATTTATAAATCGTATACGATAAACAATATTTAAATCAAACGGATGATAATGATAGATGTCGGGATTCTTGAGGGAAGGCATAGATAATATTTATTATGGACCAGTGATTTGGCGTGATTTAAATGCCCGTTGCCATTTAAAGGCTTTACAAAGACATCATAGGCGTAACTTTGCATTCTTTGATAAGTCAGAGATATTTGCTTTCGATAATGATGTTTAGATCAGTGCAAAACCGTATCTGTGGTAATTCTCCCTCTAAGTTTTAGACTTAACAATAATCATCAAATATATAAATTATTTTCAAGGTTTTATTTAAGATATATTATAAACGAAACAAATTATATAAGTATTTACAGTTTTATAAGTTTAATCGTTCTAAGAGTATGCAACAAAGATTTCAACAACTGTAACACCCACTAAACGTAAACAGTACATTATACTACACATCAATCAGTGTTGGTGGTGGTGCTCTGGAACAATGTGCTGCGCGTGTCCGTCATAATGTACATCGGCGTTGAATCTGACGACAAGAAAATTAATTTGAGTAAGATTTATAATAGCAAAATTACTAGATAAATTGGTTCATGCGATGGTTTGGTAATGAATACGACATTTTTTTGGGAAATAAATATGCTATAACACATGGAATACTTTTATCTCAAAAACATCCAATATTTCACCTATCTGGCTACCACATTTCAAAGAAATCCAATTTGTCGTTTAGGCGTGAAACTTTCACATTTATTATAATATTGCCAGCTAATGGCACACGGTTAGTGTTACCGTCATTGTCTGAGTTATACTAAGATTACTGCCAAACTGCTGCTAAGCATTTAATTTCACACGTGGAAATGAATGAATGGACGGCTATCTCCCGCTACAAACAAACCCACCTAAGTGTTTCACGGTCTGTTTTACGAAAAATGGTTGTATCGGTAATAATACAAGTAAGTACCCAACTTTACCACTAGTGCCTTATTAAAATGATTATTAACACTAACAGAAAACAAGACGTGAAAAACGTTTTCAATATGGCTCACCCGCTTTTCTTATCAGCGTGATATTTCACAGTTCTAACAGTGCCATCAGGTTGATGAAGGCTGTACACTCCCTTCACGACATCGCCGTCACGAGATTCGTGCTGATACTTGTGATCATGGGTATGGGGGTCCTTAACTTCATATGCGAACTCGTACTTAGGATGACCCTGTTAAATATCAGAAATAATTAACATTTTATAAAAGATGTAGAGATCGACGATAATGTGTATTGTGTTAAGGATGATCTCTCCATACCATAATTTCAGTCATGGTGGTCAATGTCAACAGACACTAGCCATCTACCGAGGAAAAACTACAGTGAATGACTGGGTGCGCAAATACAAGGGCACTGTCTATTTCCTTACTCTCATAGTCGGATGTGATCAGGCGCAGGACCAACGGCTTTACGTGCTTTACAAGGCACAGGGGTGAAACCACGCTAACTTAACTCCGGGATGCTATTGGGAATCTCTATACGGAAAACACAATAACTATTTGGTGGCCCAACCCGAGAATCGAACGTCAGCTACACTACCGCTAGACCACCGAGGTAGTTAGATGAGTATTGTTGATGCAATAGCTTACATAGTATTCGACATGTTCGGTAACATGTCCGTCGTGATGTAAATTAATATTTTGAGATGACGAGGCGTGTCCATTGTGTTGATGGCCGAGGTATTGGGCTTCGTGATAATCATGATGACCTCCATCATGATGTTCATGATAGCTTCCTCCGTTATGTCCATGATGACTTGCTTCGTGATGTCCGTGATGGAGTACAAAGCTCTGAGACGAGTAAGCGTGGCCTTGATTGTGGCCGTGGGAGTCATGATGTTGGGCAGCAGCTACGAATACTGCCGCTGCTAGTAGGAAAATCTGTAAACAAAAATATTCATTTAAAGTTATATTTTGATTTTTCTATTGCCACAGTTACTCAGTTACTCTTGTGTCGCTTGAAGTTAGTTTCAAACATTTAGTTCTTGAAATAAATAAGGATTGAGTATGTCTACAATTATTGATATTAATATTTATACCATTGTCAAATAAATTAATATTTTGTACCTTAGTATACATGACTGTATTTCTTTGCCTTAGGCTACCTTAAAGACCTAAAGTGAAATGATATATTCAGAAAGAAATATTGTCCTTTTATATAAGTCACTTAGTTTTTAAAACAATATACTTTTATGCAACCAGTCAACAAGCACTACTGTAAACCAGTTGACGCGACCTTAAGGTTAATTTATGATTTTACTTTCTTTTGATTGTGAATATAGGCTTTGTTTTACGCAAAAATAATTAATTTAAAAAATCTTTAAATTATCAATAAACTTTATAATGCGTATTTCGGAAAGTATTATTTAATAGGGCGAATGTCCAACTAATATTTACATAAGTACGAGTACATGGCATGATTATTTTTTCTATAAAACTCATCATAAATGTAATTTGTAAAGTCTAACACACACCTGTTTTTAGGCGGGAAAAACTCTAATACATACCTAATAAATGATCAATGGAAATGAATAACTTTAATGTAAAATCTATACATATAATACTAACAATAGGATCCGGTATGTATACATTTTCTTACACTACGTAGGTAGTAAACAAGCATACGGCCTACTTGATGGTAAGCGGTTACTGTAGCCTATATTCGCTAGCAACACCAGACGCATCAATATAACGCAGCACTATCTCCAGGGAACGGGATAGGAGGTGGAGAGGAAGGATAATAAGGAGAGCAAAGGGAGGGGGTTTAGGCCTCCGGTGCTCTCACTCACCATACGAAATACAACGATATAAGAAGAATCCCCGATCGAGTAGGTCCATTTATGCTACAATAAACAAGATTCTAGTACGATGGAGATATGTGTGTCAAAAGTGGGGAGGGGACGATATGAGAAAAGTTGACGGGCCTCGTAGCGTCGTCGGTTGTGTAACTGACTTTCGTACACGAGGTCGTGGGTTCGATTCCCACTCAGTATAATTATTTGTGTGATGAACACAGAAATTTGTACTGTGTCTGGGTGTTTTCTATCTATTATATGTATTTATTTCCAAAAAAAAGTAGTATATATATTATATCCGTAATCTGGTCCCAAACTAAGCTTAACGCTTGTGCTATGGGTACCAGATTACGGATATAATATATATACTACTTTTTTTTGGAAATAAATACATATAATAGATAGAAAACACCCAGACACAGTACAAATTTCTGTGTTCATCACACAAATAATTATACTGAGTGGGAATCGAACCCACGACCTCGTGTACGAAAGTCAGTTACACAACCGACGACGCTACGAGGCCCGTCAACTTTTCTCATATCGTCCCCTCCCCACTTTTGACACACATATCTCCATCGTACTAGAATCTTGTTTATTGTAGCATAAATGGACCTACTCGATCGGGGATTCTTCTTATATCGTTGTATTTCGTATGGTGAGTGAGAGCACCGGAGGCCTAAACCCCCTCCCTTTGCTCTCCTTATTATCCTTCCTCTCCACCTCCTATCCCGTTCCCTGGAGATAGTGCTGCGTTATATTGATGCGTCTGGTGTTGCTAGCGAATATAGGCTACAGTAACCGCTTACCATCAAGTAGGCCGTATGCTTGTTTACTACCTACGTAGTGTAAGAAAATGTATACATACCGGATCCTATTGTTAGTATTATATGTATAGATTTTACATTAAAGTTATTCATTTCCATTGATCATTTATTAGGTATGTATTAGAGTTTTTCCCGCCTAAAAACAGGTGTGTGTTAGACTTTACAAATTACATTTATGATGAGTTTTATAGAAAAAATAATCATGCCATGTACTCGTACTTATGTAAATATTAGTTGGACATTCGCCCTATTAAATAATACTTTCCGAAATACGCATTATAAAGTTTATTGATAATTTAAAGATTTTTTAAATTAATTATTTTTGCGTAAAACAAAGCCTATATTCACAATCAAAAGAAAGTAAAATCATAAATTAACCTTAAGGTCGCGTCAACTGGTTTACAGTAGTGCTTGTTGACTGGTTGCATAAAAGTATATTGTTTTAAAAACTAAGTGACTTATATAAAAGGACAATATTTCTTTCTGAATATATCATTTCACTTTAGGTCTTTAAGGTAGCCTAAGGCAAAGAAATACAGTCATGTATACTAAGGTACAAAATATTAATTTATTTGACAATGGTATAAATATTAATATCAATAATTGTAGACATACTCAATCCTTATTTATTTCAAGAACTAAATGTTTGAAACTAACTTCAAGCGACACAAGAGTAACTGAGTAACTGTGGCAATAGAAAAATCAAAATATAACTTTAAATGAATATTTTTGTTTACAGATTTTCCTACTAGCAGCGGCAGTATTCGTAGCTGCTGCCCAACATCATGACTCCCACGGCCACAATCAAGGCCACGCTTACTCGTCTCAGAGCTTTGTACTCCATCACGGACATCACGAAGCAAGTCATCATGGACATAACGGAGGAAGCTATCATGAACATCATGATGGAGGTCATCATGATTATCACGAAGCCCAATACCTCGGCCATCAACACAATGGACACGCCTCGTCATCTCAAAATATTAATTTACATCACGACGGACATGTTACCGAACATGTCGAATACTATGTAAGCTATTGCATCAACAATACTCATCTAACTACCTCGGTGGTCTAGCGGTAGTGTAGCTGACGTTCGATTCTCGGGTTGGGCCACCAAATAGTTATTGTGTTTTCCGTATAGAGATTCCCAATAGCATCCCGGAGTTAAGTTAGCGTGGTTTCACCCCTGTGCCTTGTAAAGCACGTAAAGCCGTTGGTCCTGCGCCTGATCACATCCGACTATGAGAGTAAGGAAATAGACAGTGCCCTTGTATTTGCGCACCCAGTCATTCACTGTAGTATTTCCTCGGTAGATGGCTAGTGTCTGTTGACATTGACCACCATGACTGAAATTATGGTATGGAGAGATCATCCTTAACACAATACACATTATCGTCGATCTCTACATCTTTTATAAAATGTTAATTATTTCTGATATTTAACAGGGTCATCCTAAGTACGAGTTCGCATATGAAGTTAAGGACCCCCATACCCATGATCACAAGTATCAGCACGAATCTCGTGACGGCGATGTCGTGAAGGGAGTGTACAGCCTTCATCAACCTGATGGCACTGTTAGAACTGTGAAATATCACGCTGATAAGAAAAGCGGGTGAGCCATATTGAAAACGTTTTTCACGTCTTGTTTTCTGTTAGTGTTAATAATCATTTTAATAAGGCACTAGTGGTAAAGTTGGGTACTTACTTGTATTATTACCGATACAACCATTTTTCGTAAAACAGACCGTGAAACACTTAGGTGGGTTTGTTTGTAGCGGGAGATAGCCGTCCATTCATTCATTTCCACGTGTGAAATTAAATGCTTAGCAGCAGTTTGGCAGTAATCTTAGTATAACTCAGACAATGACGGTAACACTAACCGTGTGCCATTAGCTGGCAATATTATAATAAATGTGAAAGTTTCACGCCTAAACGACAAATTGGATTTCTTTGAAATGTGGTAGCTAGATAGGTGAAATATTGGATGTTTTTGAGATAAAAGTATTCCATGTGTTATAGCATATTTATTTCCCAAAAAAATGTCGTATTCATTACCAAACCATCGCATGAACCAATTTATCTAGTAATTTTGCTATTATAAATCTTACTCAAATTAATTTTCTTGTCGTCAGATTCAACGCCGATGTACATTATGACGGACACGCGCAGCACATTGTTCCAGAGCACCACCACCAACACTGATTGATGTGTAGTATAATGTACTGTTTACGTTTAGTGGGTGTTACAGTTGTTGAAATCTTTGTTGCATACTCTTAGAACGATTAAACTTATAAAACTGTAAATACTTATATAATTTGTTTCGTTTATAATATATCTTAAATAAAACCTTGAAAATAATTTATATATTTGATGATTATTGTTAAGTCTAAAACTTAGAGGGAGAATTACCACAGATACGGTTTTGCACTGATCTAAACATCATTATCGAAAGCAAATATCTCTGACTTATCAAAGAATGCAAAGTTACGCCTATGATGTCTTTGTAAAGCCTTTAAATGGCAACGGGCATTTAAATCACGCCAAATCACTGGTCCATAATAAATATTATCTATGCCTTCCCTCAAGAATCCCGACATCTATCATTATCATCCGTTTGATTTAAATATTGTTTATCGTATACGATTTATAAATATAGGTATGTGTTTAGATATTTTTATATATATTTTTAGCATTTGACATGCTTAGCAACATACATTAAACACAAAGTGAAAAATGTGAAATCGAAAATAACAGTCACGAGCAGGATTTGAACCTGCATCTCCTGGATACCGTCCAGATGCTTTGCCAATTCAGCCTTCGTGACTCTTGCTCCTGACTGCTAATTTTGATAACCCATTCATACTTAACGTCTTTGGGTGACGCCTGCACCATCTCCTCCTGGATACCGTCCAGATGCTTTGCCAATTCAGCCATCCTGACAATTACTCCAGGAGATGCAGGTTCAAATCCTGCTCCTGACTGTTATTTTCGATTTCACATTTTTCACTTTGTGTTTAATGTATAGTGCTAAGCATGTCAAATGCTAAAAATATATATAAAAATATCTAAATATTTATAGGGTTTGCGTCATTATTAGGTAAAAATCTTAATTGTAAAATTAAGTTTACCTGGTCGGTATAATGTATGAAAATACTTCCGACAGATGGCACAGGCGTCACCCAAAGACGTTAAGTATGATGTGTTATCGAAATTAGCAGTCAGGAGTAATTGTCAGGATGGCTGAATTGGCAAAGCATCTGGACGGTATCCAGGAGATGCAGGTTCAAATCCTGCTCCTGACTGTTATTTTCGATTTCACATTTTTCACTTTGTGTTTAATGTATAGTGCTAAGCATGTCAAATGCTAAAAAAATATATATAAAAATATCTAAATATTTATAGGGTTTGCGTCATTATTAGGTAAAAATCTTAATTGTAAAATTAAGTTTACCTGGTCGGTATAATGTATGAAAATACTTCCGACAGATGGCGCAGGCGTCACCCAAAGACGTTAAGTATGATGTGTTATCGAAATTAGCAGTCAGGAGTAATTGTCAGGATGGCTGAATTGGCAAAGTATCTGGACGGTATCCAGGAGATGCAGGTTCAAATCCTGCTCCTGACTGTTATTTTCGATTTCACATTTTTCACTTTGTGTTTAATGTATAGTGCTAAGCATGTCAAATGCTAAAAATATATATAAAAATATCTAACTATTTAAAAACATAAATTATAGACCCAATTAGCAGGAGTATGTTTAGGCATACTTCCCCTGAATCTTATAGAGTTTAAGGAAAAATAAGTATTGCACGGCAACACAGCAGTTAAACCCATAGTGCTAAGGAGAAAGGCAATCATCTAATATTAGTCACTCTTCATCACGCCTCGACTTTACACGCAAAAGCAGCCACGCTTCCCTCAGTCAATTCCACTATATGAAAGCTCTTTAGAAAAGAAAGACAAAAAAAAAATATATGCTGGACATCCATAGTTGAGCAACCCATCTGGCAAACTTGCAGTGACTCCTCAAACGTGCACTTCTAAGGTTTTCTCCGTCCAGATGTATCTTTTTTTTTAAAAAGAACTAACATATTCTTCGTTTAATGTAGTTCACATTCACCCAATACAAAAATGAGGTGACGAGCTGAATCCATCAATTTACACATATATCGAGATTACGATTGTTAGTCGTTATCATTATATCATCGTATGCATTGACACGTAATAAGTTCACCAGTTTTTTTATATCCTTAATAATATTATAAATTCAAAAGTGATTTTGTGTTTTATATACCACGACGGTGACGAACGAGCACACGGACTGCTTGATGGTATGCTGTTACCATATAAAGAAAGGTGCTGCGGTAGCTCAGTGGATTAGAGCACTTCCCCGGATTGGACTTTAATTGCCGCAACACGGGGGTTGAATTCCCGCGTCCCCACGCGGGTTGAATTCCCGCTCGCAATAAAGTTCTCTTTTTCCTTATTCACAAAAAATAATTTGTACTTATCGTATTTTGTTTAGTTATTTATACATATAGATATTTAATGTAAGTTATCACACAGTGACGTATTTATATCCTGAAGTCCACGCGGACGAAGCACGTGAAAAATCTAGTGTTACTATAAATATATAGTGAGTTTGTTTGCATGTTACGCTGTCACGTCGTGACAATTAAACCGACCATCATAAAATATGTTTCTTTTTTATTTTTATGTTTGGGATTTTTTTTACATGAATGTGTATTATTTAAATGATATAGTAACTTAATCTCGTAAGTATGAATACACATTATAATATACTCGATTCTGATAATCCTGACATCCAATTTGAATTAGCCTATATCTTATTCAATCCATGCACTATCTTTCAGTTGCACATGAAATACTATCAGTAATTTCAGAAATGCGCTTTAACAAACGGGCAGATAAAAAATTAGAAATATCTAATAAATATTCACGGACACGGACATTTTTCACACAACGTCCTCTGGTGCCAAACTAAGCTTAACGCTTGTGCTATGGGTACCAGATTACGGATATAATACATATACTACTTTTTTTTGGAAATAAATACATATAATAGATAGAAAACACCCAGACACAGTACAAATGTCTGTGTTCATCACACAAATAATTATACTGAGTGGGAATCGAACCCACGACCTCGTGTACGAAAGTCAGTTACACAACCGACGACGCTACGAGGCCCGTCAATCGTTGTTCAGCGTTCTATAACTTTTCTCATATCGTCCCCTCCCCACTTTTGACACACATATCTCCATCGTACTAGAATCTTGTTTATTGTAGCATAAATGGACCTACTCGATCGGGGATTCTTCTTATATCGTTGTATTTCGTATGGTGAGTGAGAGCACCGGAGGCCTAAACCCCCTCCCTTTGCTCTCCTTATTATCCTTCCTCTCCACCTCCTATCCCGTTCCCTGGAGATAGTGCTGCGTTATATTGATGCGTCTGGTGTTGCTAGCGAATATAGGCTACAGTAACCGCTTACCATCAAGTAGGCCGTATGCTTGTTTACTACCTACGTAGTGTAAGAAAATGTATACATACCGGATCCTATTGTTAGTATTATATGTATAGATTTTACATTAAAGTTATTCATTTCCATTGATCATTTATTAGGTATGTATTAGAGTTTTTCCCGCCTAAAAACAGGTGTGTGTTAGACTTCACAAATTACATTTATGATGAGTTTTATAGAAAAAATAATCATGCCATGTACTCGTACTTATGTAAATATTAGTTGGACATTCGCCCTATTAAATAATACTTTCCGAAATACGCATTATAAAGTTTATTATTCATTTAAAGATTTTTTAAATTAATTATTTTTGCGTAAAACAAAGCCTATATTCACAATCAAAAGAAAGTAAAATCATAAATTAACCTTAAGGTCGCGTCAACTGGTTTACAGTAGTGCTTGTTGACTGGTTGCATAAAAGTATATTGTTTTAAAAACTCAGTAACGTATATAAAAGGACAATATTTCTTTCTGAATATATCATTTCACTGTTGGTCTTTAAGGTAGCCTAAGGCAAAGAAATACCGTCATGTATACTAAGGTACAAAATATTAATTTATTTGACAATGGTATAAACATTAACATCAATAATTGTAGACATACTCAATATTATTTTCCTTATTTATTTCAAGAACTGAATGTTTGATACTAACTTCAAGCGACACAAGAGTAACTGAGTAACTGTGGAAATAGAAAAATCAAAATATAACTTTAAATGAATATTTTTGTTTACAGATTTTCCTACTAGCAGCGGCAGTGTTCGTAGCTGCTGCCCAACATCATGACTCCCACGGCCACAATCAAGGCCACGCTTACTCGTCTCAGAGCTTTGTACTCCATCAGGGTCATGAGCATGCACCAACACACCATGAAGAACACGGACATTACGATCTAAGCCATCACGGACATCACGAAGCAAGTCATCATGGACATAACGGAGGAAGCTATCATACACATCATGATGGAGGTCATCATGATTATCACGAAGCCCAATACCTCGGCCATCAACACAATGGGCACGCCTCGTCATCTCAAAATATTAATTTACATCACGACGGTCATGTAACCAAACATGTCGAATACTATGTAAGCTATTGCATCAATAATGCTCATCTAACTACCTCCGTGGTCTAGCGGTAGTGTATGTGACGTTCTATTATCGGGTTGGGCCACCAAATAGTTATTGTGTTTTCCGTACAGACATAATAGCGTCCCGGAGTTAAGTTAGCGTGGTTTCACCCCAGTGCTTTGTAAAGCACGTAAAGCCGTTGGTCCTGCACCTTATCACATCCGACTATGAGAGTAAGGGAATAGACAGCGCCCTTGTATTTGCGCACACAGTCGTTTACTGTAGTATCTCCTCGGTAGATCGCTAGTGTCTGTTGACATTGACCACCATGACTGAAATTATGGTTTGGAGAGATCATCCTTATCACAATACTCATTTTATCGTTGTCCTCTACATCTTTTATAAAATGTTAATTATTTCTGATATTTAACAGGGTCATCCTAAGTACGAGTTCGCATATGAAGTTAAGGACCCCCATACCCATGATCACAAGTATCAGCACGAATCTCGTGACGGCGATGTCGTGAAGGGAGTGTACAGCCTTCATCAACCCGATGGCACTGTTAGAACTGTGAAATATCACGCTGATAAGAAAAGCGGGTGAGCCATTTTATATATATTCATTATTAACACTATATATTAATATATATTCACGTCTTGTTTTCTGTTAGTGGTAATTATAATTTTAATAAGGCACTAGTGGTAAAGTTGGGTACTTACTTGTATTATTACCGATACAACCATTTTCCGTAGAACAGACCGTGCCCTAGGTGCAAACATCTAGGTGAATTTGTTTGTAGCGGGAGATAGTCGTCCATTCATTCATTTCCCATGTGCGAAATGAAATGGTTAGCAGCGGTTTGGCAGTAATCTTAGTATAGCTTAGACTATGACGATACCACTAACCGTGTGCCATTAGGTGGTAATATTATAATAAATGTGAAAGTTTGTGAACATGTTTGTCCATCAATCACGCCTAAACGACAAATAGGATTTTTTTGAAATATGGTAGCTAGATATGTAAAACATTGGATGTTTTTGAGATAAAAGTATTCCATATGTTGTGTCATATTTATTTCCCAATGAAATGTTGTATTAATTACCAAATCATAGCATGAACCATTTTATCTAGTAATTTTGCTGTTATAAATCTTACTTAAATGCATTATCTTGTCGTCAGATTCAACGCCGATGTACATTATGACGGACACGCGCAGCACATTGTTCCAGAGCACCACCACCAACACTGATTGATGTGTAGTATAATGTACTGTTTACGTTTAGTGGGTGTTACTGTTGTTGAAATCTTTGTTGCATACTCTTAGAACGATTAAACTTATAAAACTGTAAATACTTATATAACTTGTTTCGTTTATAATATATCTTAAATAATACCTTAAAAATAATTTATAAATTTGATCATCATTGTTAAGGCAATTATAGCTTAGAGAATAACCACAGATACTGTTTTGCGCTGATCTAAACATCATTACCGAAAGCAAATATCTCTGACTTATCAAAGTTACGCCTATGATGTCTTTGTAAAGTCTTCAAATGGCAACGGGCCTTTAAATCACGCCTAACCACTGGTCCATAATAAATATCTATGCCTTCCCTCAAGAATCCCGACATCTATCATTATTATTCGTTTGATTTAAATATTGTTTATCGTATACGATTTATGACTATGTTTATTTAGCATTTGACATGCACATCCACATACTAGTAAAGAACTTGTGAATGTGGAAAAGATAAATGTAGTGCCCAAATTCTACCTCACACTTATGATTGGGATTTACATTTGGGGTTTCCGATGCCTTAGAATTACGGTCTACAGTGTTCCCACAGGCCTTGGAAAAGACACAGATTCAAATCTTGCTCACAGATTACGTTACAGTATGTTTTCCTCTTTTATAATTTTTTTCTTTTATGTAGGTAATTTAAATGGGTTTGATGCAAAATAAATGCATAACTATGTAATAACGTACATGTCAGTTCCGTTAGGGAAAAAAATACTTTTACGTGATGCTAACTAGCGTCGGTTCATATACTGTAACAAGTATTTCGCTGCATGTGATATTGGTAGGCTTAACAGTACCTGAAAGGTGCCCATGTTAAGTAGATTTAAGTGAAAGAATCTCTCTGTATGTCTGATATCAGACACATTCCACCAAAGCATGTTGCACATCTTCAACGGTGCCACATAAATCACCTTGGCGAGCTTTTCACCTTCATCATGTGCGCAAACTTGTTTAGTGGCATATATCCGAATCTCAGCCTGAAAGCTGTTATTGTTAAATTTCTACTTAATTTTGATGTAACAAACCAGAGTATGCGTGGAGGCTCACATTGCAGGGTTTTATACCAAATACATTATCTACTAATCTTTTATTAAAATACTCCTTCCAGTCATTATAACATGTTTTTTGTAATGAGGTAGACACTCTGTATAGTGTGGCAAAATACAGATTTCTATTCCTTCTGAAACGCCTTTTTTGACTAGTATGTCAGCTTCCTCGTTTTCTCTTAGACCTATTGTTATGGTACCCATTGCAATCTCAATGTAGTATTTCCCGAGTGGCCGTTATGTATCTCAGACAGAATTTTATATGCTATCGGTGTACCTCTGAAGCCAGAGGCGCATCGAGCAATATGTAATAAAGCACTTTTGCTGTCTGTACATAAGAGAATGTTCTTATTATTGATAGAACGATCATATATGAGCGCCTTTGAAATTGCTATTAGCTCCATAGACATGACCGAAAGGTCATACCTAGAGTTAAAACTTTTACTATTATGTGGATTCTGAACATCATAATACGAAGCTCCACAACCTTGTTCATTTTTTGATCCATCTTGATCCATCTGTTGCCGTGTGGGGCCGTATTTAAAATTGTCCCACCCCTCTCCACCCATGGGAGTCGTATGAGCCGACTAAGGGAATACCGGGGGAGTGAGCAGCAGCACTCCTCCGAGTATTAACAACATCCACTGCGATCGCCAACCCGCCTGTCAGGCGTGGCGATTACGGCACTATCCCCCATTTTTGGGGAGGTCTATGTCCAGCAGTGGACGTTAAAAGGTTGATGGATGGATTGGCAGCCGCACTCGCTCGAGTATTAACAACATCCAGTGCGATCGCCAACCCGCCACCCAAGCGTGGCGATTATGGCACTAGCCCCCATATGAGCAAAGTTCCCTTGGGGAGGCCTATGTCCAGCAGTGGACTTCGAAAGGCTGATGGATGAATGGATGGATCCATCTGTAAAAATAGTATAAAATCCATGTTATTTATTTTGTAAATCTGCTATGACATTAAGCTTTAAAGAGTTCTGTTCATACAATCGTTTAGGTTGATTTACAGCGTTTAAATTAATTTTTATTAAATTATGAACTTTAATATTAGTGAACCAGGTTCTTTAATCAAACATACGTAATTTAGAAGAAGACGATACTGCTACATTTTTAATTGCGTTAAAGGTTTGGATCACTAAGGGCAATTTCTTGTTATTCCAATACCGATTATTACAAAGATTGGCAAGTTTAGAAATGAGGACTGTTGTAACATTATCAGACAGGGAGAGTGATTTAAAAGTATATTTATACGCTAAGTATCTTCTGCGGACACACAGTGGAGGTACACAGAGCTCAGCTTCCATAACATGAATTGGTGTGGTTCTTATAATCCTCCAACGATTTTTAAAGCTTGGTTCTGAAACTTATCTAATTTATAGGTGTTAGTTTTAGCACTACTGAACCAATAAAATCATGAACTTTGCACGTATAATATTCTGGAGTCCTGAAAAAGATATAGCTGACTTTTAATTCTGAAGATATAAATGGATCGCATTGATCTATATTTTTAGTACTTGACATGCTCAGCTAATTTAAAGTAAAAATTATTATTTAGATATTTTTATATATATTTTTAGCATTTGACATGCTTAGCAACATACATTAAACACAGAGTGAAAAATGTGAAATCGAAAATAACAGTCACGAGCAGGATTTGAACCCGCATCTCCTGGATACCGTCCAGATGCTTTGCCAATTCAGCCATCGTGACCCTTGCTACTGACTGCTGATTTCGATAACACATTCATACCTAACGTCTTTGGGTGACGCCTGCACCATATGTCGGAAGTATTTTCATACATTATACCGACCAGGTAAACTTAATTTTACAATTAAGATTTTACCTAATAATGACGCAAACCCTATAAATATTTAGATATTTTTATATATATTTTTAGCATTTGACATGCTTAGCAACATACATTAAACACAAAGTGAAAAATGTGAAATCGAAAATAACAGTCACGAGCAGGATTCGAACCTGCATCTCCTGGATACCGTCCAGATGCTTTGCCAATTCAGCCATCGTGACCCTTGCTCCTGACTGCTAATTTCGATAACACATTCATACCTAACGTCTTTTGGTGACGCCTGCCCCACCTGGTGAAGTATTTTCATACATTATACTGACCAGGTAAACTTAATTTTACAATTAAGAATTTACCTAATAATGACGCAAACCCTATAAATATTTAGATATTTTTATATATATTTTTGGCATTTGACATGCTTAGCATTTTCGATTTCACATTTTGCACTTTGTGTTTTTTTTTAAATTTAAACTAAATTGATTTTTACAATAAATAAATTAAATTAAAGTGTTTATTTCGGCTAATCTCCAAGGCATTTGAACTGATTTGACGGGAATCTCAATGGCAGATAGCTGATGTTGTAAGGACTAACTTAGGCTACATTTAGTCTTAATTCCATGTGGATGAAGTCGCAGATAGCAGCTTGTTTCATATAAGAACTTTAAATGAAACTATTTAAAAACATAAATTATAGACACAATTAGCAGGAGTATGTTTAGGCATACTTCATCTGAATCTTATAGAGTTTAAGGAAAAATAAGTATTGCTTAGGTACTCTACAAAATGGTCCACGGCAACACAGCAGTCAAACCCATAGTGCTAAGGAGAAAGGCAATCATCTAATATTAGTCTCACTCGTCATCAGGCCTCGACTTTGCACGCAAAAGCAGCCACGCTTCCCTCAGTCAATTCCACTATATGAAAGCTCTTTAGAAAAGAAAGACAAAAAAATATATATGCTGGACATCCATAGTTGAGCAACCCATCTGGCAAACTTGCAGTGACTCCTCAAACGTGCACTTCTAAGGTTTTCTCCGTCCAGAAGTATCTTTTTTTTAAAGAACTAACATATTCTTCGTTTAATGTAGTTCACATTCACCCAATACAAAAATGAGGTGACGAGCTGAATCCATCAATTTACACATATATCGAGATTACGATTGTTAGTCGTTATCATTATATCATCGTATGCATTGACACGTAATAGGTTCACCAGTTTTTTTATATCCTTAATAATATTATAAATTCAAAAGTGACTTTGTGTTTTATATACCACGACGGTGACGAACGAGCACACGGACTGCTTGATGGTATGCTGTTACCATATAAAGAAAGGTGGTGCGGTAGCTCAGTGGATTAGAGCACTTCCCCGGATTGGAGGGGACGCGGGTTGAATTCCCGCTCGCAATAAAGTTCCTTTTTTCCTTATTCACAAAAAATAATTTGTACTTATCGTATTGTGTTTAGTTATTTATACATATAGATATTTAATGTAAGTTATCATACAGTGACGTATTTATATCCTGAAGTCCACGCGGATGAAGCACGTGAAAAATCTAGCGTTACTATAAATATATAGTGAGTTTGTTTGCATGTTACGCTGTCACGTCGTGACAATTAAACCGACCATCATAAAATATGTTTATTTTTTATTTTTATGTTTAGGAGTTTTTTTACATGAATGTGTATTATTTAAATTATATAGTAACTTAATCTCGTAAATAGGAATACACATTATAATATACTCGATTCTGATAATCCTGACATCCAATTTGAATTAGCCTATATCTTATTCAATCCATGCACTATCTTTCAGTTGCACATGGAATACGTTCAGTAATTTCAGAAATGCGCTTTAACAAACGGGCAGATAAAAAATTAGATATCTTTAATAAATATTCAAGGACACGGACATTTTTCACACAACGTCCTCTGGTGCCAAACTAAGCTTAACGCTTGTGATATGCGTACCAGATTACGGATATAATACATATACTACTTTTTTTGTAAATAAATACATATAATAGATAGAAAACACCCAGATGCAGTACAAATGTCTGTGTTCATCACGCAAATAATTGTCCTGAGTGGGAATCGAACCCACGACCTCGTGCACGAAAGTCAGTTACACTACCGACTACGCTACGAGTCCCGTCAATCGTTGTTCAGCGTTCTATAACTTTTCTCTTATCGTCCCCTCCCCACTTTTGACACACATATCTCCATCGTAGTTGAATCTTGTTTACCGTAGCATGAATGGACCTACTCGATCGGGGATTCTTCTTATATCGTTGTATTTCGTATGGTGAGTGAGAGCACCGGAGGCCCAAACCCCCTCCCTTTGCTCTCCTTATTATCCTTCCTCTCCACCTCCTATCCCGTTCCTTGGAGATAGTGCCGCGTTATATTGATGCGTCTGGTGTTGCTAGCGACTATAGGCTACGGTAACCGCTTACCATCAAGTAGGCCGTATGCTTGTTTACTACCTACGTAGTGTAAGAAAATGTATACATACCGGATCCTATTGTTAGTATTATATGTATAGATTTTACATTAAAGTTATTCATTTCCATTGATCATTTATTAGGTATGTATTAGAGTTTTTCCCGCCTAAAAACAGGTGTGTGTTAGACTTCACAAATTACATTTATGATGAGTTTTATAGAAAAAATAATCATGCCATGTACTCGTACTTATGTAAATATTAGTTGGATATTCGCCCTATTAAATAATACTTTCCGAAATACGCATTATAAAGTTTATTATTAATTTAAAGATTTTTTAAATTAATTATTTTTGCGTAAAACAAAGCCTATATTCACAATCAAAAGAAAGTAAAATCATAAATTAACCTTAAGGTCGCGTCAACTGGTTTACAGTAGTGCTTGTTGACTGGTTGCATAAAAGTATATTGTTTTAAAAACTCAGTTACTTATATAAAAGGACAATATTTCTTTCTGAATATATCATTTCACTTTTGATCTTTAAGGTAGCCTAAGGCAAAGAAATACAGTCATGTATACTAAGGTACAAAATATTAATTTATTTGACAATGGTATAAATATAATTGTAGACATACTCAATCCTTATTTATTTCAAGAACTAAATGTTTGATACTAACTTCAAGCGACACAAGAGTAACTAAGTAACTGTGGCAATAGAAAAATCAATATATAACTTTAAATGAATATTTTTGTTTACAGATTTTCCTACTAGCAGCAGCAGTGTTCGTGGCTGCTGCCCAACATCATGACTCCCACGGCCACAATCAAGGCCACGCTTACTCGTCTCAGAGCTTTGTACTCCATCAGGGTCATGAGCATGCACCAACACACCACGAGGAACATTACGATCTAAGCCATCACGGACATCACGAAGCAAGTCATCATGGACATAACGGAGGAAGCTATCATGAACATCATGATGGAGGTCATCATGATTATCATGAAGCCCAATACCTCGGCCATCAACACAATGGACACGCCTCGTCATCTCAAAATATTAATTTACATCACGACGGACATGTTACCGAACATGTCGAATACTATGTAAGCTATTGCATCAACAATACTCATCTAACTACCTCGGTGGTCTAGCGGTAGTGTATGTGACGTTCGATTCTCGGGTTGGGCCACCAAATAGTTATTGTGTTTTCCGTACAGAAATTCCCAATAGCATCCCGGAGTTAAGTTAGCGTGGTTTCACCCCCGTGCCTTGTAAAGCACGCCGTTGGTCCTGCGCCTGATCACATCCGACTATGAGAGTAAGGGAATAGACAGTGCCCTTGTATTTGCGCACACAGTATCTCCTCGGTAGATGGCTAGTGTCTGTTAACATTCACCACCATGACTGAAATTATGGTTTGGAGAGATCATCCTTAACACAATACACATTATCGTCGATCTCTACATCTTTTATAAAATATTAATTATTTCTGATATTTAACAGGGGCATCCTAAGTACGAGTTCGCATATGAAGTTAAGGACCCCCATACCCATGATCACAAGTATCAGCACGAATCTCGTGACGGCGATGTCGTGAAGGGAGTGTACAGCCTTCATCAACCTGATGGCACTGTTAGAACTGTGAAATATCACGCTGATAAGAAAAGCGGGTGAGCCATATTGAAAACGTTTTTCACGTCTTGTTTTCTGTTAGTGTTAATAATCATTTTAATAAGGCACTAGTGGTAAACTTGGGTACTTACTTGTATTATTACCGATACAACCATTTTTCGTAAAACAGACCGTGAAACACTTAGGTGGGTTTGTTTGTAGCGGGAGATAGCCGTCCATTCATTCATTTCCACGTGTGAAATTAAATGCTTAGCAGCAGTTTGGCAGTAATCTTAGTATAACTCAGACTATGACGGTAACACTAACCGTGTGCCATTAGCTGGTAATATTATAATAAATGTGAAAGTTTCACGCCTAAACGACAAATTGGATTTCTTTGAAATTTGGTAGCTAGATAGGTGAAATATTGGATGTTTTTGAGATAAAAGTATTCCATGTGTTATAGCATATTTATTTCCCAAAAAAATGTCGTATTCATTACCAAACCATCGCATGAACCATTTTATCTAGTAATTTTGCTATTATAAATCTTACTCAAATTAATTTTCTTGTCGTCAGATTCAACGCCGATGTACATTATGACGGACACGCGCAGCACATTGTTCCAGAGCACCACCACCAACACTGATTGATGTGTAGTATAATGTACTGTTTACGTTTATTGGGTGTTACTGTTGTTGAAATCTTTGTTGCATACTCTTAGAACGATTAAACTTATAAAACTGTAAATACAAATATAATTTGTTTCGTTTATAATATATCTTAAATAAAACCTTGAAAATAATTTATATATTTGATGATTATTGTTAAGTCTAAAACTTAGAGGGAGAATTACCACAGATACGGTTTTGCACTGATCTAAACATCATTATCGAAAGCAAATATCTCTGACTTATCAAAGAATGCGAAGTTACGCCTATGATGTCTTTGTAAAGCCTTTAAATGGCAACGGGCCTTTAAATCACGCGAAACCACTGGTCCATAATAAATATCTATGCCTTCCCTCAAGAATCCCGACATCTATCATTATCATCCGTTTGATTTAAATATTGTTTATCGCATACGATTTATAATTATAGGTATGTGTTTAGATATTTTTATATACGAGTATATTTTTAGCATTTGACATGCTTAGTAACATACATTAAACACAAAGTGAAAAATGTGAAATCGAAAATAACAGTCAGGAGCAGGATTTGAACCTGCATCTCCTGGATACCGTCCAGATGCTTTGCCAATTCAGCCATCGTGGCTTTTGCTCCTGACTGCTCATTTCGATAACCCATTCATACTTAACGTCTTTGGGTGACGCCTACACCATCTCCTCCTGGATACCGTCCAGATGCTTTGCCAATTCAGCCATCCTGACAATTACTCCAGGAGATGCAGGTTCAAATCCTGCTCCTGACTGTTATTTTCGATTTCACATTTTTCACTTTGTGTTTAATGTATAGTGCTAAGCATGTCAAATGCTAAAAATATATATAAAAATATCTAAATATTTATAGGGTTTGCGTCATTATTAGGTAAAAATCTTAATTGTAAAATTAAGTTTACCTGGTCGGTATAATGTATGAAAATACTTCCGACAGACGGCGCAGGCGTCACCCAAAGACGTTAAGTATGATGTGTTATCGAAATTAGCAGTCAGGAGTAATTGTCAGGATGGCTGAATTGGCAAAGTATCTGGACGGTATCCAGGAGATGCAGGTTCAAATCCTGCTCCTGACTGTTATTTTCGATTTCACATTTTTCACTTTGTGTTTAATGTATAGTGCTAAGCATGTCAAATGCTAAAAATATATATAAAAATATCTAACTATTTAAAAACATAAATTATAGACCCAATTAGCAGGAGTATGTTTAGGCATACTTCCCCTGAATCTTATAGAGTTTAAGGAAAAATAAGTATTGCTTAGATACTCTACAAAATGGTCCACGGCAACACAGCAGTCAAACCCATAGTGCTAAGGAGAAAGGCAATCATCTAATATTAGTCACTCTTCATCACGCCTCGACTTTACACGCAAAAGCAGCCACGCTTCCCTCAGTCAATTCCACTATATGAAAGCTCTTTAGAAAAGAAAGACAAAAAAAAATATATGCTGGACATCCATAGTTGAGCAACCCATCTGGCAAACTTGCAGTGACTCCTCAAACGTGCACTTCTAAGGTTTTCTCCGTCCAGATGTATCTTTTTTTTTAAAAAGAACTAACAGTTTCTTCGTTTAATGTAGTTCACATTCACCCAATACAAAAATGAGGTGACGAGCTGAATCCTTCAATTTACACATATATCGAGATTACGATTGTTAGTCGTTATCATTATATCATCGTATGCATTGACACGTAATAAGTTCACCAGTTTTTTTATATCCTTAATAATATTATAAATTCAAAAGTGACTTTGTGTTTTATATACCACGACGGTGACGAACGAGCACACGGACTGCTTGATGGTCTGCTGTTACCATATAAAGAAAGGTGGTGCGGTAGCTCAGTGGATTAGAGCACTTCCCCGGATTGGACTTTAATTGCCGCAACACGCGGGTTGAATTCCCGCGTCCCCACGCGGGTTGAATTCCTGCTCGCAATAAAGTTCTCTTTTTCCTTATTCACAAAAAATAATTTGTACTTATCGTATTTTGTTTAGTTATTTATACATATAGATATTTAATGTAAGTTATCATACAGTGACGTATTTATATCCTGAAGTCCACGCGGATGAAGCACGTAAAAAAACTAGCGTTACTATAAATATATAGTGAGTTTGTTTGCATGTTACGCTGTCACGTCGTGACAATTAAACCGACCATCATAAAATATGTTTCGTTTTTATTTTTATGTTTAGGTTTTTTTTTGCATGAATGTGTATTATTTAAATGATATAGTAACTTAATCTCGTAAATATGAATACACATTATAATATACTCGATTCTGATAATCCTGACATCCAATTTGAATTAGCCTATATCTTATTCAATCCATGCACTATCTTTCAGTTGCACATGAAATACGTTCAGTAATTTCAGAAATGCGCTTTAACAAACGGGCAGATAAAATATTAGAAATCTTTAATAAATATTCACGGACACGGACATTTTTCACACAACGTCCTCTGGTGCCAAACTAAGCTTAACGCTTGTGCTATGCATACCAGGTTACGGATATAAGACATATACTTCTTTTTTCTGTAAATAAATACATATAATAGATTGAAAACACCCAGATGCAGTACAAATGTCTGTGTTCATCACACAAATAATTGTCCTAAGTGGGAATCGAACCCACGACCTCGTGTACGAAAGTCAGTTACACAACCGACGACGCTACGAGGCCCGTCAATCGTTGTTCAGCGTTCTATAACTTTTCTCATATCGTCCCCTCCCCACTTTTGACACACATATCTCCATCGTACTAGAATCTTGTTTATTGTAGCATAAATGGACCTACTCGATCAGGGATTCTTTTTATAACATTGTATTTCGTATGGTGAGTGAGAGCACCGGAGGCCCAAACCCCCTTTGCTCTCCTTATTATCCTTCCTCTCCACCTCCTATCCCGTTCCTTGGAGATAGTGCCGCGTTATATTGATGCGTCTGGTGTTGCTAGCGACTATAGGCTACGGTAACCGCTTACCATCAAGTAGGCCGTATGCTTGTTTACTACCTACGTAGTGTAAGAAAATGTATACATACCGGATCCTATTGTTAGTATTATATGTAAAGATTTTACATTAAAGTTATTCATTTCCATTGATCATTTATTAGGTATGTATTAGAGTTTTTCCCGCCTAAAAACAGGTGTGTGTTAGACTTCACAAATTACATTTATGATGAGTTTTATAGAAAAAATAATCATGCCATGTACTCGTAATTATGTAAATATTAGTTGGATATTCGCCCTATTAAATAATACTTTCCGAAATACGCATTATAAAGTTTATTATTAATTTAAAGATTTTTTAAATTAATTATTTTTGCGTAAAACAAAGCCTATATTCACAATCAAAAGAAAGTAAAATCATAAATTAACCTTAAGGTCGCGTCAACTGGTTTACAGTAGTGCTTGTTGACTGGTTGCATAAAAGTATATTGTTTTAAAAACTCAGTTACTTATATAAAAGGACAATATTTCTTTCTGAATATATCATTTCACTTTTGGTCTTTAAGGTAGCCTAAGGCAAAGAAATACAGTCATGTATACTAAGGTACAAAATATTAATTTATTTGACAATGGTATAAATATTAATATCAATAATTGTAGACATACTCAATCCTTATTTATTTCAAGAACTAAATGTTTGATACTAACTTCAAGCGACACAAGAGTAACTGAGTAACTGTGGCAATAGAAAAATCAAAATATAACTTTAAATAAATATTTTTGTTTACAGATTTTCCTACTAGCAGCGGCAGTGTTCGTAGCTGCTGCCCAACATCATGACTTCCACGGCCACAATCAAGGTCACGCTTACTCGTCTCAGAGCTTTGTACTCCATCCAGGGTCATGAGCATGCACCAACACACCACGAGGAACACGGATATTACGATCTAAGCCATCACGGACATCACGAAGCAAGTCATCATGGACATAACGCAGGAAGCTATCATGAACATCATGATGGAGGTCATCATGATTATCACGAAGCCCAATACCTCGGCCATCAACACAATGGACACGCCTCGTCATCTCAAAATATTAATTTACATCACGACGGACATGTTACCGAACATGTCGAATACTATGTAAGCTATTGCATCAACAATACTCATCTAACTACCTCGGTGGTCTAGCGGTAGTGTAGCTGACGTTCGATTCTCGGGTTGGGCCACCAAATAGTTATTGTGTTTTCCGTATAGAGATTCCCAATAGCATCCCGGAGTTAAGTTAGCGTGGTTTCACCCCTGTGCCTTGTAAAGCACGTAAAGCCGTTGGTCCTGCGCCTGATCACATCCGACTATGAGAGTAAGGGAATAGACAGTGCCCTTGTATTTGCGCACCCAGTCATTCACTGTAGTATTTCCTCGGTAGATGGCTAGTGTCTGTTGACATTGACCACCATGACTGAAATTATGGTATGGAGAGATCATCCTTAACACAATACACATTATCGTCGATCTCTCCATCTTTTATAAAATATTAATTATTTCTGATATTTAACAGGGTGTCATCCTAAGTACGAGTTCGCATATGAAGTTAAGGACCCCCATACCCATGATCACAAGTATCAGCACGAATCTCGTGACGGCGATGTCGTGAAGGGAGTGTACAGCCTTCATCAACCTGATGGCACTGTTAGAACTGTGAAATATCACGCTGATAAGAAAAGCGGGTGAGCCATATTGAAAACGTTTTTCACGTCTTGTTTTCTGTTAGTGTTAATAATCATTTTAATAAGGCACTAGTGGTAAAGTTGGGTACTTACTTGTATTATTACCGATACAACCATTTTTCGTAGAACAGACCGTGAAACACTTAGGTAGGTTTGTTTGTAGCGGGAGATAGCCGTCCATTCATTCATTTCCACGTGTGAAATTAAATGCTTAGCAGCAGTTTGGCAGTAATCTTAGTATAACTCAGACTATGACGGTAACACTAACCGTGTGCCATTAGCTGGCAATATTATAATAAATGTGAAAGTTTCACGCCTAAACGACAAATTGGATTTCTTTGAAATGTGGTAGCTAGATAGGTGAAATATTGGATGTTTTTGAGATAAAAGTATTTCATGTGCATATTTATTTTCCAAAAAATGCATATTTATTTCCCAAAAAATGTCGTATTCATTACCAAACCATCGCATGAACCATTTTATCTAGTAATTGTGCTGTTATAAATCTTACTCAAATTAATTTTCTTGTCGTCAGATTCAACGCCGATGTACATTATGACGGACACGCGCAGCACATTGTTCCAGAGCACCACCACCAACACTGATTGATGTGTAGTATAATGTACTGTTTACGTTTAGTGGGTGTTACTGTTGTTGAAATCTTTGTTGCATACTCTTAGAACGATTAAACTTATAAAACTGTAAATACTTATATAACTTGTTTCGTTTATAATATATCTTAAATAAAACCTTAAAAATAATTTATAAATTTGATCATCATTGTTAAGGCAATTATAGCTTAGAGAATAACCAAAGATACTGTTTTGCACTGATCTAAACATCATTACCGAAAGCAAATATCTCTGACTTATCAAAGTTACGCCTATGATGTCTTTTTAAAGTCTTTAAATGGCAACGGGCCTTTAAATCACGCCTAACCACTGGTCCATAATAAATATCTATGCCTTCCCTCAAGAATCCCGACATCTATCATTATTATTCGTTTGATTTAAATATTGTTCATCGTATACGATTTATGACTATGTTTATTTAGCATTTGACATGCACATCCACATACTAGTAAAGGACTTGTGAATGTGGAAAAGATAAATGTAGTGCCCAAATTCTACCTCACACTTATGATTGGGATTTACATTTGGGGTTTCCGATGCCTTAGAATTACGGTCTACAGTGTTCCCACAGGCCTTGGAAAAGACACAGATTCAAATCTTGCTCACAGATTACGTTACAGTATGTTTTCCTCTTTTATAATTTTTTTCTTTTATGTAGGTAATTTAAATGGGTTTGATGCAAAATAAATGCATAACTATGTAATAACGTACATGTCAGTTCCGTTAGGGAAAAAAATACTTTTACGTGATGCTAACTAGCGTCGGTTCATATACTGTAACAAGTATTTCGCTGCATCTGATATTGGTAGGCTTAACAATACCTGAAAGGTGCCCATGTTAAGTAGATTTAAGTGAAAGAATCTCTCTGTATGTCTGATATCAGACACATTCCACCAAAGCATGTTGCACATCTTCAACGGTGCCACATAAATCAGCTTGGAGAGGTTTTCACCTTCATCATGTGCGCAAACTTGTTTAGTGGCATATATCCGAATCTCAGCCTGAAAGCTGTTATTGTTAAATTTCTACTTAATTTTGATGTAACAAACCAGAGTATGCGTGGAGGCTCACATTGCAGGGTTTTATACCAAATACATTATCTACTAATCTTTTATTAAAATACTCCTTCCAGTCATTAAAACATGTTTTTTGTAATGAGGTAGACACTCTGTATAGTGTGGCAAAATACAGATTTCTATTCCTTCTGAAACGCCTTTTTTGACTAGTATGTCAGCCTCCTCGTTTCCCCTTAGACCTATTGTTATGGTACCCATTGTAATCTCAATGTAGTATTTCCCGAGTGGGCGTCATGTATCTCAGACAGAATTTCATATGCTATCGGTGTACCTCTGAAGCCAGAGGCGCATCGAGCAATATGTAATAAAGCACTTTTGCTGTCTGTACATAAGAGAATGTTCTTATTATTGATAGAACGATCATATATGAGCGCCTTTGAAATTGCTATTAGCTCCATAGACATGACCGAAAGGTCATACCTAGAGTTAAAACTTTTACTATTATGTGGATTCTGAGCATCATAATACGAAGCTCCACAATCTTGTTCATTTTTTGATCCATTTTGATCCATCTGTTGCCGTGTGGGGCCGTATTTAAAATTGTCCCACCCCTCTCCACCCATGGGAGTCGTAAGAGCCGACTAAGGGAATACCGGGGGAGTGAGCAGCAGCACTCCTCCGAGTATTAACAACATCCACTGCGATCGCCAACCCGCCTGCCAGGCGTGGCGATTACGGCACTATCCCCCATTTTTGGGGAGGCCTATGTCCAGTAGTGGACGTTAAAAGGCTGATGGATGGATGGGCAGCCGCACTTCCTCGAGTATTAACAACATCCAGTGCGATCGCCAACCCGCCACCCAATTGTGGCGATTATGGCACTAGCCTCCATATGAGCGAAGTTCCCTTGGGGAGGCCTATGTACAGCAGTGGACTTCGAAAGGCTGATGGATGGATGGATGGATCCATCTGTAAAAATAGTATAAAATCCATGGTATTTATTTTGTAAATCTGCTATGACATTAAGCTTTAAAGAGTTCTGTTCATACAATCGTTTAGGTTGATTTACAGCGTTTAAATTAATTTTTATTAAATTATGAACTTTAATATTAGTGATCCAGGTTCTTAAATCAAACATACGTAATTTAGAAGAAGACGATACTGCTACATTTTTAATTGCATTAAAGGTTTGGATCACTAAGGGCAATTTCTTGTTATTCCAATACCGATTATTACAAAGATTGGCAAGTTTAGAAATGAGGACTGTTGTAACATTATCAGACAGAGAGAGTGATTCAAAAGTATATTTATACGCTAAGTATCTTCTGCGGACACACAGTGGAGGTACACAGAGCTCAGCTTCCATAACATGAATTGGTGTGGTTCTTATAATCCTACAACGATTTTTAAAGCTTGGTTCTGCAACTTATCTAATTTATAGGTGCTAGTTTTAGCACTACTGAACCAATAAAATTATGAACTTTGCACGTATAATATTCTGGAGTCCTGAAAAAGATATAGCTGACTTTTCATTCTGAAGAAATAAATGGATCGCATTGATCTATATTTTTAGTACTTGACATGCACAGCTACTTTAAAGTACAAATTATTATTTAGATATTTTTATATTTATTTTTAGCATTTGACATGCTTAGCAACATACATTAAACACAAAGTGAAAAATGTGAAATCGAAAATAACAGTCACGAGCAGGATTCGAACCTGCATCTCCTGGATACCGTCCAGATGCTTTGCCAATTCAGCCATCGTGACCCTTGCTGCTGACTGCTAATTTCAATAACACATTCATACCTAACATCTTTGGGTGACGCCTGCACCATCTGTTGGAAGTATTTTCATACATTATACCGACCAGGTAAACTTAATTTTACAATTAAGATTTTACCTAATAATGACGCAAACCCTATAAATATTTAGATATTTTTATATATATTTTTAGCATTTGACATGCTTAGCAACATACATTAAACACAAAGTGAAAAATGTGAAATCGAAAATAACAGTCACGAGCAGGATTCGAACCTGCATCTCCTGGATACCGTCCAGATGCTTTGCCAAATTCAGCCATCGTGACCCTTGCTCCTGACTGTTAATTTTGATAACACATTCATACCTAACGTCTTTGGGTGACGCCTGCACCATCTGTCGGAAGTATTTTCATACATTATACCGACCAGGTAAACTTAATTTTACAATTAAGATTTTACCTAATAATGACGCAAACCCTATAAATATTTAGATATTTTTATATATATTTTTAGCATTTGACATGCTTAGCAACATACGTTAAACACAAAGAGAAAAATGTGAAATCGAAAATAACAGTCACGAGCAGGATTCGAACAGTCACGACTGTTATTTTCGATTTCACATTTTTCACTTTGTGTTTAATACAAATTATTATTTGTGAATGAGGAAAGAGAAAACTTTAGTGCGAGCGGGAATCGAACCCACGTCCCCTCCAACCCGAGGAAGTGCTCTAATCCACTGAGCTACCGCATCACCTTTCGGCCACACCCAATCCTCCAGCCAAATTGGCCGCCGGCCAAATTCCTTTATGAATATATCATTTCACTTTTGGTCTTTAAGGTAGCTAAAGGCAAAGAAATACAGTCATGTATACTAAGGTACAAAATATTAATTTATTTGCCAATGGTATAAATATTATAATCATAAATTGTAGACTTACTCAATATCCATCCATATCCATATCAGCCAACGTCCACTGCTGGACATAGGCCTCCCTAAGAATGGGGGATAGTGCCGTAATCGCCACGCTTGGAAGGCGGGTTGGCAATCGCAGTGGATTTTGTTAATACTCGAAGGAGTGCTGCTGCCCACTTCCCCGGAATTCCCTCAGTCGGCTCTTACGACTCCCAAGGGTTGAGAGGGGTGGGACAATTCTAAAGCCAGCCCCACACGGCATACTCAATATTATTTATTCTATTTTATTTCAAGAAACGTTAAGTTTAATAATAACATCAGGCGATACAAGAGTAACTAATCTATGGAAATGGAAAAATCGAAACATAAATTTTAATAAATCTTTTTGTTTACAGATTTTCCTACTAGTAGTGGCAGTAATAGCGGCTGCTGCCCAACATCATGACTCCCACGGCCACAATCAAGGCCACGCTTACTCATCTCAGAGCTTTGTACTCCATCAGGGTCATAAGCATACACCAACACACCATGAGGAACACGGACATTACGATCTAAGCCATCACGGACATCACGGAGCAAGTCATTATGGACATAATAAAGAAACCTGTCATGGACATCACGATGGAGGCCATCATGATTATCACGAAGCCCAATACCTCGGCCATCAACACAATGGACACGCCTTGTCATCTCAAAATAATAATTTACATCACGACGGACATGTTACTAAACATGTCGCATACTATGTAAGCTATTGCTTCAATAATACTCACATAACTGCCTCGGTGGTATAGCGATAGTGTATGTGACTGCAGATCATGTCATGTCAGTCTCGGGTTCATTTCCTGGGTTGGGCCATCAAATAGTTATTGCGTTTTCCGTAAAGAAATTCCCAATAGCAGCTCGGAGTTAGGAAGTTGGTGGTGGTTGATTGGTGGTTTCACCCCTGTGGCTTGTAAAACACGTAAAACCGTTGGTCCTGCGCCTGATGACATCCGACTATGAGAGTAAGGGAATAGACAGTGCCCTTGTATTTGCGCACACAGTCGTTCACTGTAGTATCTCCTCGGTAGAAGGCTAGTCTGTTGACACTGACCACCGTCACGAAAATTACGGTTTGGAGAGATCATCCTTTTTTATTTTTTATTTTTTTTTTTTTATTTTAGGTGGGCAAAAATGTCCTACCGCACACCCCGCTGCCCGGGGAGACAACGGGGTGAATGGGGCTCTCACCCACTAAAAACCCACCGTGCGCCTCCACCCGCCCTTGCTACGGCGGATCACGGGTACCGCGTCGTTACGACCGCGATCCGCAGGCGGCAGCCCCTACGGGCACCCTCTCTTGAGCGACGCCTCGCGTACTTGGGCGTCGCACCTTCGCGGTAGGCTTCCGCGGACGGCAGGGTACTCCCCGACCCCACCGTCCGCAGCCTCGGCTAGGGCGGCATCAGGCGCAGATAAGCGCGCGCACGCCGCCCCTCGCGCCGGCGGCGAATCGGGTCCGCGAAGGAGGATTCCTCCCGGGCCCTCTACGCCACCTCCTTCCGCAAGATGACAGCCTCGCAGAAGGCGGCGACCGCGGTCCAGGCCCTGTCACTGCCAACCATCGCTCGCGCAACGGCCGGCAGCGACAGGTCCATGCCTATGACTGCAACGAGTTCCCGGCGCTGCACATCCCATGCCGGGCACGACTCGAGCGTGTGCTGCGCCGAGTCCTCGTCGCAGTCGCAGTGGTGACAGCCTGGGGTCGTCTCCCTCCTTGCGATCGTGTGCAGGTATTTGCCGAAGCAACCATGCCCCGACAAAACCTGCACCAACCGGAAGGTGAGGATCCCATGCTGCCGCCCTGCCCATTCTTCCAAGATCGGTCGGAGTGCCCCCACGGTCCAGAGACCGGCTCGGGGCGTCTCCAGCCGAGACTTCCACTTTAGGACGGTGGCGCGGCGGGCATCTTCCCGCCACGATGACATTACGCTCGGCGAGGGGCGGCTGCCCCCCGCCCGCGCCGTCGACGCCCGCTGATAGACGTCGGCGAGCACCTCCGCCTCCAGATCCCACGGCGGGGTTCCGGCCAACGCGCAGGCTGCATCGGTCGAGACCGTGCGGTACCCGCGTATTGCCCTGACCGCTACGACCCTCTGTGGGCGCCACAGAAGGGCCCTATTACGAGCGGCCAGGGACTCTGCCCACACGGGCGCGCCGTACAGCGCCATCGACCGTACTACCCCCGCGTAGAGTCGTCGACACGCAAGACTCGGTCCGCCCAATGGAGAGATCATCCTTAACACAATACACATTTTATCGTTGATCTCTACATCTTTTATAAAATAGTATTTATTTCTGATATTTAACAGGGTCATCCTAAGTACGAGTTCGCATATGAAGTTAAGGACCCCCATACCCATGATCACAAGTATCAGCACGAATCTCGTGACGGCGATGTCGTGAAGGTAGTGTACAGCCTTCATCAACCCGATGGCACTGTTAGAACTGTGAAATATCACGCTGATAAGAAAAGCGGGTGAGCCATATTGTTAAACTTATTGCAAGCCTTGATTTCTGCTAGTGTCAATTATAATTCTATTGAAGCACTGGTTGTAAACTTGAATACTCACTTGTATTAGTACTGGTACAGCCATCTTCTGTAAAACAGACCGTGAAATACCTCGAGTGGGTGTTACTGTTGTTGAAATCTTTGTTGCATACTCTTAGAACGATTAAACTTATAAAACTGTAAATACTTACATAAATTGTTTGATTTCATAATATATCTAGCTTAAAAAATGAATTTGATAATGATCGTTTTAAGATGCCTATGGTCCATAGGGAGATTAACCAGAGATACTGTTTAGCACTGATCTAAACATCATTACAGACAGCGGATAGGTATCTCTGACTTATCGAATTTACGTGCATATTAGTGTGAATTATGTCTTGTATCTTCTCCATCCATCCATCAGCCTTTCAACATCCACTGCTGGACATTGGCCTCCTCAAGAGAACGCCACAATGAGCAGTCCTGCGCCGACCGCACCCAACGCCCCCCGCGGCTTTGACCAGATCGTTGGTCCCATTTTTTGTTGCGTGCTCATTATGGGGAATATTGCCGTAATCGCCACGCTTGGCAGGCGGGTTGGCGATCGCAGTGGATGTTGTTAATACTCGAGGAAGTGCTGCTGCCTACTCCCCCAGTATTTCCTCAGTCGGTTCTGACAACTCCCGTGGGTAGAGAGGGGTGGGACAATTCTAAAGCCGGCCCCACACGGCATATATCGTCTATCGCCTTTAAAATCACGTCTAACCACTGGTCCATAATAAATATCTATGACAGCCCTTTTTTTTTTGTTTAGGTGGGAAAAAATGTTCCTAACCGCCACCCCATCGTTTGGGGCAACGAACAGGGTAGTGTGGGGCCTGCACCCACTAAAGAAACTCGCCGTGTGCCGTCTCTCCGCCTTTATTGGCGGGCCACCAGAACTATGTTACATTCCTTCTGTGGTCCGCCGGCGGCTTACCCTTTCGGGTACCCTCTACTGAGCGACGCATCCGCGCATGGAGCGTCGCACCTTCTCGGGAGGCCTTGTGGGTGGCGGACGTTCCCCGGTCCATCCACTCGCAGCCTCAGCTAGGGCGGCATGAGGCGCAAGTACCTGCGCCTGCGCCGCCCCGGTCGCTGGCGGCGGTTCGGGTCAGCGGAAGAATCCTCCTCCCTGGCTCTCTCCGCCACTTCCTTCCGCGAGATAACCTCCTCACAGAAGGCAGGTTACAGCCCTTCCCTCAAAATTCCCATCCCTTTAAATATTGTTTATCGTACATGATTTGTGATAATAATGTTTATTTAGCATTTGACATACATATCTAAATACTAGTAAACAAATTGTAAATGTGGAAAAGACAAATAATTGAAATGTGAGGTATAGTTTAGGATTTTCCGTGTGGTGTCGGACTAAGAATACAAGTGTCACCACCTCATTCTTTCCCACGGGTGTCGTATGAGGCGACTAAGGGAAGTAAGCAGTTTGTGGCGGACGTTACCGCGCCATGTCTCGACGCGTACCTTGCGCTTGCAATCATTTAGTTCGTGGGGCATTTGTCAAGCTTTTTTACTTTACCAATTTGACGCAAATGGACCAATATTGTGCTAACGTCGAAAGCTGCTGCTAATTCAGCCGTAGATTGCGTATCATCAGTTTTCACAATCGCCTTTAATTCATCATTGTCGACCAAAGAAATTTCAGACAACCACGAGGTTCATTTTTCAAGACGAAATTTTCAGAATGGAAGCGGACAAACCAATAACAGGCGGTGCTTTGGCTTGTAGTGTTAGCTCCGTAAACGTTGTTGATATTGCGTGCCGCTTATGCCACGTTGCTGCTTTGACGGTACTCATATTCCATAATTACTCGAATTTTTAACGTACTCATGATGATGAAAAAGATTAAAATGCGATGAAAACATAACACTAATCAATAAACAAATGACTACTTTTGGATAAAGAATTCCATGTATTTAAAATAAAATTAATTTGAAATGGCTAGTACTGTAGACCGGCAATTTCATAGGTAAAGGCCATTATTTATTATATTGGTATCTACAGTAATAAATTCACTTATAAACTATAATATAAAAATAACTGGGTAGTGATTGTTATTTAAACTTAAGTTTTTTTTTGTTGTGAAATTTTGATATAATCGCTCTTTGTACTACAGTCGCGATATGCCAATCCGTGTGGACATCATAAAATAGTATCCTATCCATAAAAAATACTCTTGAATATCTTCTTAAAGATAAGTCACAAAATTATATGAAATTTATACTTAACGTAATGTTGCAATGTGCACCAGGAAACTATACATGTATCATAAGAAACTTTAGAAAGTACATTATAATAAAGACAAAGAATATAGTTACTCCCAATGACTAAATCGTATGCAGAAATCGAACTTACATTACTAGAAACAGAATTTGGGTTTTAAACCGCTGTCCTAAGTCAAATAAATGGAATGGGATTCATCCATCCATTCTCTGCCATCTATCGTCCTCTGTTGAACATGGTGGAGGTCCATGAGATTGCCACAAAACACGGCACTATGCCGTCTGCATCCAACAACAAATAAAAATTAACGCTCTTTTCTCATTGCATAATTGCCAAATAATATTTTAGCTCACGCAACATTTAACGTATAAAATGCAGTTACATGTGTAAAAGCATTTCCGTTGTATGAATATTTACGAAATTGTTGCATTTCTTAACAAATCAGTAATAAACACTTCAATTTTAATGTATACAAGTGAAATTAATTTTACCTTGGTTGCTAAAGTTTGAATATAAAAGTCTCAATTGTTTTAGACATTTATCAGTCTTCTCAGAAAAATAGCACAAGTAATACGGTACAAACGCAAAATGTATTCTAAGGTAGTTATAATAATTTAATCTGGATGATTATAATCCGATTGTATTTGTAACAATTATATTTTATAAATATTAATTAACAAATAATTAAATTCCATCAGATAGTCAACATTAAAAAGTATTCAGAACCCGTAAACTGTTTTAAAGTTTGTGAGGTAATATTTGGAGTTAGTCAATTGTGAAGTAGTTTTAGAGTTACCACGTGCTTAGCCAGGACGAAAAGTTATTTTCTACGTGTAAACCAACCGTTTCATCCTCGACATTACTCGATAAAAAACTTTGAAGTGTACAAAATCATGGCAGTCGTTCGATTATTTTACCATTGCAATATAATATAGTTTCTTTGAGAATATAGTTATAAATAATATATTAGAGTTGATTGGATGAAGCCAATATGTACCGTTACCAAGATAACGTGCAAATTAGTATTCGACGTTCGTTATAACTCTTATTAAGACAATGTAATAAAGCAGAATATAAATCCCCTGAGTAGCTTCATACCGATTGTTAAAAGAAATATAAATAACTAGCTTTGCTTGCAACTTCGTTCGCGTGGACTTCAGCATAATATACATTTACGTCACTCTACGGTAGATTAATTATTTCTATGCAAAAATAAAAAATAAACTACATACAAAATAGCCCATGTCATTTTCTGAACGCCAGACTGTAATTATGTACGCAAAATTATTTTTACTTAAAAGTCTTAGATAAATAATGCAATAGATACCGCGTCGGCCCAAATAATCCGTCTCGGCAAATAACTTGAGAACACACTTAAGAAGGGTCATGATTGTAATTAGGTTGTATTTAAAACTGTTTTAAAACCATTGTCTCAATTCATTAGTAAACAATTATTTATTTATTTAATTACATACTATTATATCATTACAGTATTACACCAATGCGCTACAATATATGAAATTTACAAAACACTCAATAATTAAACCTAATATTTGTTACAAAAATAATAATTAATAAAATATAAATTAAATTAGTCGATTATCCCATTACTTTCATAACATAATGAACAAATGTAGCTGTATAACTACTAATTCACACGGTCAGTTTTTAGCTTGATTTTGTTCATGACACTGTATCTTGGTATTGATGATCGAAGCTTAAATTGTTTAATGATGATAAGTTCAGTAGTTACAGTGTGAAAACATAACAAACAAACTAACGCATTTATAAAATAAGTAATCTATATTTACTGATTAAATACTACTTAAATATTTACTTTTCAGGTTATATGTGTTCTTGCTGTAGTAGCAACAGTTACTGCAGAGCACGCTCACTCATCCCAGCACATTCATCGTCATGACGGGCACCATACAGAAGTGTCAATAAAAGACCACCATGGACATCATGACGTCCATTACTATGTAAGTATTCAATGTGGTTATATCAACTGAGCTAATAGTATAATTTACTAACCACAAGTATTTAAAACGTATATTTCCATACTATTTTAATAAAAGATGGCGAGTGGTTTAGATACCGGCCTCCCACCTGAGTGTTGTGGGTTCTGGGTGTATTTTGTGTCCATGAAATTGTATATTTGTAGTCCCCCGCGATACTAGGATTATTCCTTAGCGCAAGGTGTCCTCTTTTTAAAAAAAAATAGAAAGTTTTGACATAAAATAGGATTAGTGTAGTACAAGAAATAGCCAGTAATTTATTGATAATTGACTTTTATTTTGACATTTTATACTCTTTGTGTCGTAGAGAAATTTATAAACATACTAACAGACACAAACTTTATTTTGATTTAGAACCATGCATCGCAGTACGGAACGACAATATTTGTTACGGGAGCTTAACATTAAAATCACTGTCCCATCTATCCCACAATCACAACCGTATAAACTTGAAACAATAGATTAAGAAATGGATGCAGGTAATATTTTGACAGGCCTCATGGCGTAGTCGATAGTGTAACCGACTTCCGTGCGAGGTCATGGGTTCTATTCCCACTCGGGACAATTATTTTTGTGATGAACACAGATATTTGTACTGCGTCTGGGTGTTTTTTATCTATTATATGTATGTATTTACAAAAAAAAAGTAATATATGTATTATATCCCTCATCTGGTACCCATAGCACAAGCGTTAAACTTAGTTTGGGACCAGAGGACATTGTGTGAAATGCCCGTGAATATTTATTTATTTATTATTTGTACAGTTTAAGCTTATGAACTTAAGATTAAATAATTATATATATCTTTTATTCTCTTAGACACACCCTAAGTACGACTTCAAATACGAAGTCAAGGACTCACATACACATGACCATAAGTCACAGCATGAAGATCGCGATGGTGACGTTGTTAAAGGTTACTACGCGTTGCATGACCCTGATGGCACTGAAAGGCATGTGCACTATCACGCTGACAAACACTCCGGGTAAGCATATTACTTTTAATGTTTACGGCGACAGACGAACCATGGCCTACCTATTGGTAAGTAGTAACCGCCGCTCAAGGGTTCAAAATTATTAAGATTACTTCAAGGCACTGCTTATCATTTCTTTTCGCGGATGGGAATAGAATATGAATGGACGGATACCTAGCTACAACCACAAGACACCGAGGTGTTTTACGGGCAAACGTATGGAATATGGTGGTACAGATTTGCACAGGCCCGATAGCTAGTAAATGCTCCGGTTGGTACCACCATTTCCCATGTAACCGGCCATAAAGCACATCGCTGTGTTTTGTTTGTAGCAGGATATAGCCGTTTATTCTTTTATTTCATAACCGTGAAATGAAATGGTGAGCAGCGGCTCGACAATACCTCGGTATAGTTGAGTCAATGTGCGACGGTTACCATTTACCATCAGATGGGCTGTAGCTCCTCTGCCACCACACGCAATAAAAAAATGGATAAATTTGGTTCATTATAATATGGACTTCCATCACTTCATTCATCTCATCATACCCTCTCACATAATAATGTGAGAGGGTATGATGAGATGAATGAAGGAATACCTTCTCTCCGCTACCTGTTCTCTTTCATAGGAACGGCGTTGCGAGTGATACCTTTGGCGTAGCTAGCCTCTATATAGGTTATGAATTATCATTCGAATAATTGATCCAACCGGTTTCAATCATGGACTTCTAGTTGGCAAGGTGCTGGTGCGCCCGGTGATAGCTAACATAGTAAATATTCTCACTTAGCGTACGTGAATTTAACATCAACATAATTGGATAGCCGAATCATAAGGACTAGAACTATTACATTATAATCTGGAGCGTCGAAAAGAACATAGGCTACTATTTATCAAGGAAAAATGGCGAGTTCCTATACGAGTAGTTAAAAGTCGACCCCAACAATGTTTGGGATAAGGCTAGGGAGATAAGAGTGATAAGAGGTGATTAACTTTTATATTAGCTTAATGTAATAAGTTTTAAGGCCATTTAGGGAAAAACACATAGCAACTTAACGCATAAAAAATACATTATAAGTAACTAATACGTTGACGTTATTTCGTTTTAATAATTTTGATTTGTTTTTCAGATTTCACGCGGATGTGAAACACAGCACTCATCACATCGTACCTCACCATCATCACCACTAGAATAATGTGTTATAGTCAGATTTCTTGTTATATTGTTACACAGTTAATAAAACTATTTATACCTTTTTTTATATATTTTTTAAAGTTAACCGGTCTTATAAACATAATCCTTACATATCCTTAAATAAGATAAGCTGTTAAAAATGTTACTTAATTACTTGACTGAGTGTTTGTATAGGTTACAAACAGAAGCTAAATCTATTTATTTTTGTCTATTTATTACAAAAAATCATTTATATTTTAGCAGACATGCTTATAGAACAAATTATTTTTGAAAGTACAAAGAGGGAACTTTCCTGCAAGCAGGATTCGAACCAGTGGGCCTAGCCAAGTTGCATTCTATGATCGCTAACGCTATAGAAAACTGTTAAAATGTATGGGAATTTTACAGCATAATGATATCTATAACGCTAAGTCACGTGACTTAACGCAAGACATGTCAAATCTCCACACATTTTAATAGTTTTCTATAGCGTTAGTGATCATAGAATGTAACTTGGCTAGGCTCACTGCTCTGCTTCTTCTTCTTCACGAATAATTTGTACTCATACTCCCTTGATAATAAACATTGTATAAGCTCCGAATAGATATTTAGTGTTTTGTTCCGGTCTTTCAACGTCAAACTGCCATAAATATTAGTGACAAAGACATAACACTGAATAACTATTCAGAGGTATACAACGTTTATTAGTAAGGCAGTAAAGCGTTAGTAGAAAACAACGTCACTCCCGTCTCATAATTCCTATAGGTATGAGTAACCTATATATTATAAAACAAAACAACAACTAAAAAAAAATATGACATCATGAGAAGATAATTACATTGAAATAAAAACAAGTGATTACCTTACCTTTTTTGCCTTATAAATATACCTTTTGGAGAATGTTGGGCTTAGTGAGGAAGTAAGCGTCAATGATAAAATAAAGACCATTCTTTTCTTTTGTTAAGGCGGGAAAAAATGTTCCTAACCGCACACTCCGTCGTTCGGGGCAACGAATAGGCTAGTGTGGGGCCTTCATCCACTAAAGAAACCCGCCGTGTGCCGTCTCTCCGCCTTTATTGGCGGGCCACTGGAACTATGTCACATTCCTTCGGTGGGAAATAAAGACCATCCTGCTCTTAGGAATAATCCTTGTATCGCGGGGACTTTACAAACATACAATTTCACAGACACAAAGTACGTCCAGACACAAAGAGTTGTCCTTTTTTTTTATACTACCTGGGTGGCGGACAACCATACGGCCCACCTGATGGTAAGCGGTTACCGTAGCCTATAGGCGCTAGCAACACCAGAGGTAACACTCGCGCGTCGCCATCTCCAAGGAATAGGATAGCGGGTGGATAGAAAGAATAATAAGGAGAGGTTAGGTAGGATACTAAGGAGAGGATAGGAAGGATAACAAGGAGAGGATAGTGAGGGGGGTTGAGCCTCCGGCGCTCTCATTCACCATACGAAACACAACGGTAGGAACAACTACCGTAACGTACACGCTGATCTTATGAGAGGGTGGTACTTCTTGGGGTGCTAATTTGTCCGGTTTACCTCCTAGTGGTGCACCCCGGGCAACGTCGGCAGTCGCCGGCGGCTAAAATTCCGGACAGGACGGGTCTCCGCGTGTCCCTCTGACTCAGCAGAGGGCACAGCGGATAGACCAGGCGTCGGAGTCGGTGGGGCCAGACTGGCTCACCGGGCTCTGGAGAGGGGGGACAGTGGGGCCACAGCGCCCCCCCCCGTCCCAAATCGTAAACCTGAGCGCGTGCCTGTGGTTACGTCTCGCGGGCATACAGGAACGAGGGTCTTGGCTTAATCGCCCGGACCGCGAGGAAGACAACCTCTATAAAAAAAATTACCCCGAATCTCAAGCTCTGGCGCGCGGCGAGGAGATGCATGGCTGATGGGTAGTTCAGTCTCGAGCGCGGCCCCAGCCAGGGTACCTGCGGACCCCCTGTGTTGGGTCACAAATGTACGCTTACCCGGGTAATGGGAGCTCTGCCCGGGCGGACCTCTTTTCTCCCACACTCGTGGGAATCATATGGATTTGTCAAATTTAAAACCAACCACTTCGACGGAGTCGGGTAAGGCACCTGACGCCTCAGCCGTAAGGGGTCCGGCTGTAAATGCGGCCCCTACTAGTGCAGCTGCGCGTAAAACGCGCGGCTGCAAGAAGTCCCGCAAGGGCAATAAGAAGACGACCAAGGGAGCGTCCCAGTCGTCAAGGGACGGCTCGATAACGAGCAGCTCGGCCGGCACTTCAGCCGCCGAGATGTCCGCCGCTGAAGAGGGTGGCCTGACTGAGGCTGCCGAGAGTCAGCCATCGCGGTCGGCAGAGGTGGTGTCGGAGTCGCGGTTCTGGCGCAAGCGCACCCTATCTCAGGGGGGCGCTGCCTCGGACTCCGACCGTAACGACGCGGTACCCGTGATCCGCCATAGCAGGGCGGGTGGAGGCGCACGGTGGGTTTTTAGTGGGTGAGAGCCCCATTCACCCCGTTGTCTCCCCGGGCAGCGGGGTGTGCGGTAGGACATTTTTGCCCACCTAAAATAAAAAAAAAAAAAAAAAAAAAGGGTGGTACTTCTTTAATCCAGCCGGCCCATTTGCGTTGAAATAAGCAAGGCTCTACCATTAAAACTCTAGTCCTGTCTGAGAATCGAACCCACAGCACTCGGGCGGAAGGACAGTATCAAAACCACTTAGCCATCTGTGCAGTCATGTTTAGACAGTCATTCTCCAATTCTATTTGTCTACTTAAGATGTAATCTGAAGGTAAAAAAGTGATGTTCAAAGTCTATTTTTCCGTTTAAAGAAAAGAGCACTTTTCCTTATTAACAACAAAACAAATGCGAAACTAATATCAAATCTAAATTTACCTGTAAAAGTACACGTACAAAATTATGTTTATAGAAAACATTTATTAATTTACACGGTATTAAAATAGTTTGTTGCATCAATAGCATTCAAAAATAATAGCCAGTAAATTGCTCTACGGTTTTAAATACGTTTGCGTGTAGTGGAAACGGCAATCAATATTCCTTACTTCACTCATAGAGTATAATATTTAATCTAAACAGTATAAAGCAAAAATAAAAATTTCTAAAAGCGTTTACCTGCAGCGCTCCCTGGTCTACAACGCCATAAAATTTCTAAGAATCTGCTCTGAAATAATATCTTTTAAATGCAAAACACCGCAACGAAATTGTCTTAGTACTACAAGAATAATGGTAACAGACATGCACAATGACGGGCCTCGTGGCGTAGTCGGTAGTGTAACCGACTTCCGCGCAAGACGTGGTGGGTTCGATCACTCAGGACAATTATTTGTGTGATGAACACAGATATTTTTGTACTGCGTCTAGGTGTTTTCTATCTATTATATGTATGTATTTACAAACAAAAGTAATATACGTATTATATCCGTAATCTGGTACCCATATGTGTGAAATGTCCATGAATATTTATATACTAGCCTTTGCCCGCGGCTTCGCCGCAGCCAAAAGCTGGTTTTTGGGTTATATCTCAGGTTCCCAGTAGCAGGATAATATTGTATACCAGTTGTTAATTCTAATCAATAGCTATCAAATAAAAAAAGTTACATCAAAAACCGTTCAGTAGTTTTTGCGTGATGCGCGAACAAACAAACAGACAAAAAATCTAAAAAATTGTTTTGTGTTTAGACACGCCTATATAGCCTATTACAGTATTTTACTCAAATATCTTAAATTTACAGACATAGCTATGTTATAGCTTTACAATAGTATAGATTTATTATATAGACAGACACAAACAACCTCAATCGAAACGCACACCGTAACTACCATCGCTTCGTCACGTCACATATTTTTTACACTTTCACAGCAATAATATTATCATGATCTAATATAATTGTAATCGTAAGTTATTATTATTTAAAAATCCAATTATTACGATACCGCGGTGTTGATGCTAAAAGTTAAAAGAAGCATTTTATTTCAGAAAAAGCTAGGTTTTTCGTAATCAACCACCGAAGGAATGTAACATAGTTCCAGTGGCCCACCAATAAAGGCGGAGAGACGGCACACGGCGGGTGTCTTTGGTGGGTGAAGGCCCCACACTATCCTGTTCGTTGCCCCGAGCGACGGGGTGTGCGCTTTGGAACATTTTTCCAAAAAAAAAAAAGCTTTATTTGTATTTGGGAACCTTTCTTTTTATTACTAATGATGACAGACGAACCACAGCCCACCTGATGGTACGTGGTAACCGTCGCTCATGGACTCAACTATACCGAGAGTATTGTCAAGCCGCTGCCACCATTTCATTTCACAGATTTGTAATGAAAGAATAAACAGCTATCTCCTGCTACAGCCAAAACGCACTGACGTGCTTCATGACTGGTGGTCACACAGTAGACGGTGGTACCGACCCGTTCGTGCTCGATAGCAAGTAAGTACTCTCACTTAGTACCCAGCCGTACTACCAGTAATGCAATGAGTGATAATTGCTTTTTCTTTATTAACTTCCCTTAGTTTCCTTGTACGACACCCGCGGGAGAGGATAGGGTGGTGACACTTTTTCTTAGTCCAGTCCCAGCAACGCAAAATTTGTCTTGATGTTGGATAATATTTAATTATATTTGTTTAATTATTTATTTGTTATTCATTGGAAGACTTACGTACAAATAACAATTTTGTGTTATATTATAATTAGGATTCTCAGATTGCCAATGCCTCCATATTTAATACTAACATTACACACACAAAAAATAAAAATATATTTAGACGTATTTTGTGTTTACATAATTAGTGCTATCAAAGAATAAGCATATTTAGCAAGAAGCTGTCTTTCTGAGCTCGTTTTGGTGCAGAACAAGTCATTGTCAATATCACAAGGGTGTCTATCAAAACTTAATGCATTTCGTAGAATGTGTTACATCTATAGTTAAAGCTTGTGATGGGTGCATGTTACGTTACAATAGCGTGGGCAATGTTAAACGACATTTTGGTATGTTCGCAATTCTAGCTTTGAAAATATTGCCCCGCATTCAATCTCTCCAAGACAGACGCATCAAATCTTTGACGCATCTGTTGTTTATGCATCGTCTTAAATCAAGGGGTAAAAAACGATATTAAAAAGATATTTTTTACAATTGTGCTTCATATGAACATTGCTGTGCTTTATAAAATAGTCCAGATAACGACGAAAATGTTACACCCTCAATGCTTGACTTATATAATTATCTTATATAAGGAGCCTTTTTTTTGTTTAGGCGGGAAAAAATGTACCTAACCGCATACCCCGTCGTTCAGGGTAACGAACATGGTAGTGTCCTCACCCACTAAATATATAACGGGCCCTACCCTAATAAGGTATATCAATATCTATACATAACTAGCTCACCCTATACTAATATCGCTATTAAAAAATAGGGATTGACAGTAGAAAAGTGACAATTTAGGGATGTATGTATTTTTTTAAGCCGAATTATAAAAAAATAAAAATATTTTTTTTTGGGTTTGGCCACCCTTATCATTTAGGGGTATTAAAAATAGTTTATATCCTATTCTCAGACCTACTTAATATACACACAAAATTTCATAAGAATCGGTCAAGCTGTTTCGGAGGAGAATGGCGACAAACACTGTGACACGAGAATTTTATATATTAGAATAAAATAGCAGAATTCAGTATATCTGTATAGTGAAGGTATGTATCACAGGAGATTTGAATGGAAAACAGAAAATGTATGATGATCACAATTTATGTATGAAAATTTGTTATACCTATATGCCAAGAATTTTTTTTATTGCAATTGATAGCAGACGAGCCACGGCCCACCTGATGGTAAGTGGTAACCATCGCTCATGGACTCACCTATACTGAGAATATTGTTAAGCCGCTGCTCACCATTTCATTTCATCAATATGAAATGAAAGAATAAATGGCTATCTCCTGCTACAGCCCAAACGCAACGATGCGCTTCATGGCCGGTCACACTGGAAATGGTGGTACCAACCCGCTCGGGCCCGATACCAAGTGAGTGCTCCCACTCGGTACCCAGCCCTACCACCAGTCATGCGTTGGATGATAGTTGCTTACTTCCCTTAGTCGCCTCATACGACACCCGTGGGAGAGAATGGGGTGGTGACACCTGTATTCTTAATCCGTCACCACACGGGAAATGTTTTAAATAAACACGATTTTATTTTGTTATATTTTATAATTATTTAAACATCTATACATACATACAAAAAATAAAATTAACACTTCCTGCTATTTTATAATTATTTAAACATCTATTATTATTAAAATTAACACTTCCTGTTTGTAGTGTCTAAATAACTGCTGTGTATACGAGATATAGTATATACGCTACCTATAGTTAAATACCAATTTTTAAAGTATTTATTCTGCCTCTTTGTTCCGGCTGTTTTTTGGAACGGCTGGACTGATTTGTACGGGACTTTTATAAGCAGATAGCTGATGTTACAAGAAGTAACTTAGGCTATTTTTATTTTGGAAAAATAATTAGTTCCGCGCCAAACAAATAAAACCTTCTCCGGAACGGCTGGATCGATTTGGACGAGACTTTCACTAGCAGCTGTTTTTATAAGAAGTAGCTTAGGCTACTTATATTTTGGAAAAATAATTAGGGCACCGCGCAAAAAAAGTCAATCAAATTCCTAATGAATACCGATTCAAATAGCGATATTAGTTACAAATGGACTTGCCTCAAGCACTCGTGTTAGTGCTTTTATTTTTTTATTTTTTAGTTCTTAGTAAACTTTATTTTATTTGTTATCCGTTTATTTATTATTTAGATATTTTTATATATATTTTTAGCATTTGACATACTTAGCACTATACATTAAACACAAAGTGAAAAATGTGAAATCGAAAATAACAGTCACGAGCAGGATTTGAACCTGCATCTTCTGGATACCGTCCAGATGCTTTACCAATTCAGCCATCCTGACAATTGCTCCTGACTGCTAAATTTCGATAACACATCATACTTAAAGTCTTTGGGTGACGCATGCGCCATATATAAAACATACGAACATATATAAAGAGCACGCAAAGATGATTCAATCGTTAATGATCTTATAGGTAGTAATAATAACAAAATTATAAAAAAATTCAACTTTTCAGGATTGTCGTAAGATTTGAATAAGGATGTACTAAATGTCCTCCTTCGCGGACCCGATTCGCCGCCGGCGCGCGTGGCGTCGTGCGCAAGCTTACCTGCGCCTGATGCCGCCCTAGCCGAGGCTGCGGACGGTGGGGTCGGGGGGGGTGGTACCCTGCCGTCCGCGGAAGCCTACCGCGAAGGTGTGAGGCCCAAGTGCACGGGGCGTCGCTCAAGAGAGGGTGCCCGAAGGGGCTGCCGCCTGCGGATCGCGGTCGTAAAGACGCGGTACTCGTGATCCACCGTAGCAAGGGCGGGTGAGGGCGCACGGTAGGTTTTTAGCGGGTGAGAGCCCCGCACTACCCCGTTGTCTTCCCGGGCAGCGGGGTGTGTGGTAGGAATAGGATGCACTAAATTAACCACATAATACTACTGCGAGATGACAAAATCTTGAAATTACGAGTAGGTAAGCCTTTTTTTATTTTTTTTTAGGCGGTATAAAATATTCCTAACCGCACACCCCGTCATTCCGAGCAACGAACATGGTAGTATGGAACCTTCACCCACTAAATAAACCCGCCGTGTGCCGTCTCTCCGTCTTTGTCGGCGGGCCACTGGAACCATATTATATTCCTTTAGTGGACGAGTAGGTAAGCCTAGCTCGCAAGCTTTGGGCAATTAACGTTCTTTGGCAGTAAGCTGAATTGCCATTCAGCCTTAGAGGAAGATGGTGGCCAACAGTGGGAGATTTAAAATGCAATAAAGAATAATTTATTATTTGATAAACTGAGAATAATACAATTTACCTACTTCGGCATTTGAAATGCGATTAAAAGTACAGGCATTCAACTATTTCTAATATTACATCATGATAGCTTGAATTATCCTCGTATTAAGCAATACACGTTTATACATGTAACGTTTTGGTTGCGAGGCAATAATAATTAAAATATGAATTCATCTAAAAAACTTCTGGCGAAAATTCAAAGTGAAATCAATGTTACCTTGGCTATCTTAGATTGGTATATAAAAGCCACGTTTTGTTCTGACCATATATTATTTAGCTAAAGCATTTACCGTCTACATAGCAGCAATACTTGTTATCAAATATGCTTATCAAGGTGAGTCTAACATTAGTTACAAAATACTACATAATCAGCAAGCATAATATGCTGATAAAAAAACGAAAATATTACGCATATTTCAAAAGTTCATCATTAGAGAATGTTTATGCATGTTATTTTTACAGAGATAAGTGCTGTTATTTTTAAATTTATATTCTCTATTTAAGGTTAATATACACGTATCTCTCTCTCTCTCTCTCTCTCTCTCTCTCTGTGTCGATACATTTGCATATCTTTACTACTGCAACGAAAAAACGTGATTTATGTTATCACAAAGTTAACGAGTGAAGCCGCGCCTGATGGTAAGCAGTTACCATAGCCTATAGAAGCTAGCAGCAATAGGTATCACTTCCCTTCATCCATCCATCAGCCCTTTCAAGTCCACTGCTGGACATAGGCCTCCCCGAGAATGGGGGATAGTGCCGTAATCGCCACGCCTGGCAGGCGGGTTGGCGATCGCAGTGGATGTTGTTAATACTCGAAAGAGTGCTGCTGCCCACTCCCCCGGTATTCCCTCAGTCGGCTCTTACGACTCCCATGGGTGGAGAGGGGTGGGATAATTCTAAAGCCGGCCCCACACGGCAAGGTATATATCTGTGATAGGTATCACTTACGCGTCGCTTACTCCAAGGAAAGGGATAGGAAAGGTAATAACGATGGGATTGAGGATAAGGAGGGGGTTTGTACCGCTCTCACTAACCATAGAAATATAACTACAGTTGTTTCACGCTGATCTGTGAGAGGGTGGTACTCCCATTCACACTGGGGCAAGCAAGGCTCTACCACTTTATTTATTTTTAATGTAATAGGTCGTTTGTTTACTGGCTGTGGTGATGGCGGTATCAGCAGAACATGCTCACTCGTCCCAGCACATCCATCGACATGACAGCCATCACACAGAAGTGTCCGTAAAAGATGATCATGGACATCATCACGTTGACTACTATGTAAGTAGATCAATCTAGCCAGATTACCTAATTATATTTTGTGATATAGTTATAAATGCCATTCAGTTTGATATACGGTAAGAAATAGGTTTTATTAGATCATTGAATTAGTTTTACGGGTGTTGAAGAGATTTAAGTAAACTATTAGTTGTATTCTGAAGTCTCTAGTATGTACAACGATTATAACGACAATGTGGTAGATGTGAAACTACATTATATTTCGCCAAAATTAGGCATGTTTTTTTTATACTACGCTGTGGCAAACATGCATACGGCTCATGTGATGGTAAACGGGTACCGTAGGCTATAGACGCTAGCAACACCAGAGGTATCACTCGCGTGTCGCCAATTCCAAGGAAACGGATAGCTGGAGAGAAAGAATAATAAGGGGAAGATAAGGAAGGGGTTACAACCAAACACAATAGTAGGAGTACTTACTGATGTTTAACGCTGATCTTCTGTGTGAGGGTGGTAGGTACTTACCACCGAAGCAATGGTACATAGTTCCAGTGGCCCGCCAATAACGGCGGAGAGACGGCACACGGCGGGTTTCTTTAGTGGGTGAGGCCCCACACTACCCTGTTCGTTTCCCCGAACGACAGAGTGTGCGATTAGGAACATTTATTCCCGAATTAACAAAAAAAAAACAAAAAAAATTGGGTGGTAGATATTTCTACGATCGAGTCGGCCCATTCATGCTGGGTCAAGGAAAGCTGGAATAATGATCTAATATAGGTAATGTGGAAAACTTCAAACGAAAGTATATACCAACATACCAAATTGTCTGACAGCATAATTGCCAATTTTTTTTCACATATATAGAAGACAGAAATACATATATTTAGATATTTTTATATATATTTTTAGCATTTGACATGCTTAGCACTATACATTAAACACAAAGTGAAAAATGTGAAATCGAAAATAACAGTCAGGAGCAGGATTTGAACCTGCATCTCCTGGATTCCGTCCAGATGCTTTACCAATTCAGCCATCCTGACAATTACTCCTGACTGCTAATTTCGATAACACATTCATACTTAACGTCTTTGGGTGACGCCTGCACCATCTGTCGGAAGTATTTTCATACATTATACCGACCAGGTAAACTTAATTTTACAATTAAGATTTTACCTAATAATGACGCAAACCCTATAAATATTTAGATATTTTTATATATATTTTTAGCATTTGACATGCTTAGCACTATACATTAAACACAAAGTGAAAAATGTGAAATCGAAAATAACAGTCAGGAGCAGGATTTGAACCTGCATCTCCTGGATTCCGTCCAGATGCTTTACCAATTCAGCCATCCTGACCTGTTTACCTGGTCGGTATAATGTATGAAAATACTTCCGACAGATGGTGCAGGCGTCACCCAAAGACGTTAAGTATGAATGTGTTATCGAAATTAGCAGTCAGGAGTAATTGTCAGGATGGCTGAATTGGTAAAGCATCTGGACGGAATCCAGGAGATGCAGGTTCAAATCCTGCTCCTGACTGTTATTTTCGATTTCACATTTTTCACTTTGTGTTTAATGTATAGTGCTAAGCATGTCAAATGCTAAAAATATATATAAAAATATCTAAATATTTATAGGGTTTGCGTCATTATTAGGTAAAATCTTAATTGTAAAATTAAGTTTACCTGGTCGGTATAATGTATGAAAATACTTCCGACAGATGGTGCAGGCGTCACCCAAAGACGTTAAGTATGAATGTGTTATCGAAATTAGCAGTCAGGAGTAATTGTCAGGATGGCTGAATTGGTAAAGCATCTGGACGGAATCCAGGAGATGCAGGTTCAAATCCTGCTCCTGACTGTTATTTTCGATTTCACATTTTTCACTTTGTGTTTAAGAAATACATATGTTATATAGCTGTGATGCTAAATGATGGTACACTATATAGTTATATTATACCTTTTGTTTGTTTCCAGGCTTATCCTAAATACGAGTTTGAGTACAAAGTAGACGATCATCACACTGGCGACCATAAGGAGCAACACGAACATCGAGATGGTCACGATACTAAGAGCAAATATTCTGTGCACGTTGACCATATCATACCCCATCATCATCATTAGCACAGACACGTTTGGAACATAAATTATTATAAATATTGTGAATAAAATTGTTTTATTCGTAAAATGTACTTTCCTATTAATTTAATTAAGATATATATTTAACTGTTCTTTCTATTCAAAGATAGAGGTAGGTATTAAGTTTTATAACCTCTCTGACAGAGACATTTTTTACAATTATGTGCATATTTATACTCAAACTATCACTGTCCGATGAGATTAAAAATTAGCACACCTGAGCACTTGCATTGGACTAGCGAAGTGGACTTGCATTATCTATTTTAGTTTTTAATTGGAGGGGCAACCGTTGTACTAATTTAGACAAGTAATATTTTATTAAAATGATATTATATTGTTAAAATTTAATAAAATATATTTTTCATTGTCTGATTGACTATACCTATAATTCGACAACCGTCACGTCTTAATTCCTCAACGGGAAAAAAGGGGAAGCAAAAGACTGTTTTATTACAATAAAGCGCACCTGCGGCTCCTCAAAACATCGTTTTTAGGTCATACTTCACGTTCGCAACATAGTAGCAATAAAACGTATACCAGTTTTTAAATCTAATTATCAAACAAAAAAGTTTCATGAAAATCTGTTTAGCAGTTATTGCGTGATGTGCGAACAAATAGCCACAAACTCTAAAAGAAATTATTTATGATTTAGAGACACCCACATAGACTCGTCATTTTCTGAACATTTTGATATATATTTTAGCACTTGACATGCTCAGCTACTCTTAAAGTACAAATTATAATTTGTGAATAAGGAAAAAGAGTATTTTAGTACAGGCGGGAATCGAACCTGCGTCCCTTTATTTTTCCTTATTCACAAATATAAGAGTAGCTGAGCATGTCAAGTGCTAAAATATAGATCAAAATGTTCAAAAAATCACGCCATCAAATAGTATGAATTTTAATTGCAAAATTAAAGTTACTGTATTGGATTAGTGCCGTAATTTTTTTCTTAAATATCTGCAATTTACATACACAGCCCTGTTACAGATTTTTAATAGTGCAGATGGTAACCCTTTCTTTCTGCCTACCCCTCTGAGAAACAAGCGTGATTCTATATAATGTGTAAGTTTTTACCGCCTATATACGTCCTAGGTGATCCCCCACAATACCCTGTTCGTTGCCCCGAACGACGGGGTGGGTGGCTAGGTACATTTTTTCCCGCCTAAACCATAAAAAAAAACATTGTTATGTTGACAATGAATACACATAGTCACGACATACATAGTCACGAGTGTAGTCTACGCGACCTTGAATGAATTACTCAAAACGTCGGCACCGTAGAAAATCAAGTAAACGCGATAAATTTCGTAAAAGTTGTTTTATTTTATTAGGTATGTGTTGTATTCACGGAAATATCAGACAAAATAATGTGCAATCATTTTAATATAGATATAAACTGAATTAGTATAATAAATTTAATTAAATAGTATACATGTATGACAAAAATACTAAGATTTATATAAATAGTCATATTTTCAATAGTTTATTAAATAAAACAATAAAAGCAATACAACAATACTAGACAAAAAAAATCAAAATGTTTTTCCTAATGATGTTTGATGATATGATCCACATGAAGGGAGTAGTCGTTTTTGGTGTCATGTCCATCACGGTGTTCAAACTGCTCCTTGTGATCACCAGTATGATGATCATCCACTTTGTATTCGAATTCGTATTTAGGATATGCCTAAAAATAATAAATAAAATATTATATACAGTATTAGAATAGTTCAACTGATCCACAATCAACAACATTGTGATTCGGTGAATTCCGCAAAGATTATTTTGATATAAACACAGAATACAAAATATCACCACCCCTAAAATCTAGGGCGTGGCCCACTTGCAATTTGTTTGTCACTCGGTAAGCTTATATCCTTAGATCATACTCTAAAATTATTATAATGTACAACTCTTCAAGGCAATTGTATTAAAGTTTATTCTTCAATTTTACAATAACCCCTGTTCAATAATATCAGACATAATATTACTAAAAACAGTACAAGTTGAAAGTTTCAGTTTTTTATAAGAGCTAGTTTTACTTACATAATAGTCAATCTCAATGTGTTCTTTTTGTCCGCGGTGTTTCTTGTCATCTTCTTGTTTATGGATGGTTACTAATTTAGAATCGTCATGGCGGTGAACGTATTGCGATGAATGAGCGATAAAGTGATTTTTATAATATTCTTTAGAATCATCATCGTGCTTGTTTAGCTCAGTGAATTGTTGTTGGTGTTCGTGAAGATACTCATTTTCTTTTTATGAATATAATCATACTCATGAGATCCGTCATAACGCTGAATAAATTGTGAAGAATGAGCAACTTTATGGTGTTTTTGGTATTTGTGGTCATCTTGATTTTCTATTGTCTCATATTTTTGCTGTCCGTGAAGGTATTCATTTTGTTCTTTGGTATATTTGTACTCATGTCAATTTTCCTGATCCTTTTCATAGACATATTCATGAGGTCCATCATGGCGCTTGATATATTGAGATGAATATGCAACTTCGAGGTGTTTTTGAGATCTGTGATCATTATTATTATCTATTTCTTGCTGTTTATAAAAAATATTATTTTGATTGTTATTGTGTTCAATTTTCTGTTCAATTTGAATGGGCGACTTCATGATGTTCGACATTTTCATGTTTTTGTTCATTATGGTGATCGGATTGCTTATGTTGATATTTATTTTCTTCATAGTGTCCATTATAGTATTCCCCGTCGTTATTATTAACCAGTCCCTTGTGCTTATGGAGATATTGTAACGATTGGTCAGGTTTACGTACTTTGAGATGATTATTTTCTTCTGTGTGCTGTTCAATAAGAGTAACATCTTCGTGTTCTAATTTTGGTGCATACACTTCTTGGACTTCGCCAATATATTGATGAATGTATTGCGATGCCTGAGCATGTTTTGATGACACAAAAACCACCGCGACTAATATGCATATTGCCTGTAATAGAAAATAGCAAGTAAAGGTGTTGTTAATTCAAATATAAATTTAAAAGTAAATTCATGTACATATTTAATATTAAATTATAATAAATACCTTTAAGAACATTTTAAGACAAGTTATTGTTTCTACTTAGTCTCCAAGTAAATTGATACATTTGCCTGGTTATGAGAGTTTATATATAAGAGAATTATATAAGTAAATATGTGAAATAATATAATTATTTCCTTTGAGTAACAATTTATTGTTTTAAGTTTTGATTTGCAATATTTCAATACAAATGTGTTATAATTTATTATTTTATAAATAGGTACTTGTAGTGCACTCAAACGCCCTAGTACTAGTAATAAAATGATCGTTACTTTTTTATTGAAAGTGGACAGAAGAAGGAGTTTTATGACAAGTGGTAATCTGCTGACTCTGCCTACCCCTCTGGGTGAGTCTATGTATTAAATGTAAAGTTTGTTTAAATAAATAGTATTTTTTAAATCATGGAATAAAGTATATTTATGTTTTTGATCTATATTTTTTAGCATTTGACATGCTCCGCCACTTTTTAAAGTACAAATTATTTGCGAATAAGGAAAAAGAGATTTTTTGTACTAGCGGGAATCGAACCCGCGTCTTTTCCAATGCGGGGAAGTGCTCTAAGCCACTATACTATATCTGAAGGTGACCGTTATTTGGATTCCTATGAATATGCCTACCCTTTCTATGCCTAATAAGGAGTAGACACCACTTATACATCATTAGAGGGATAGCTGGGTAACCTGCCAATATTTGCAATAAAAAAATAAAAATATAACCCTAACAATTTTTGGCAATCATTAAAAGAGATATATAAGAATGTTTTAACAAACTTTTCTAGAATTAAAATCCTGCTACTCAACCCACGTATTCGTATAATGTTGGTGTATATGTGAGCATTAAATAAATTAAATATTTGGGTTACCGGATAAGCAACACATAAAATAAAATTACTAAAATGGATAAAATTTATCCATCTTAGTTTTTTTACATTTAATGTAGTGTTGGTACTTAGATGAGTATGAGTTTCAATCTGACACACTATCATTCTTCCGTATAAAATATTCATATTAAGCTTTTTGCACAAGTGTGTTGTGTGGTAAGTGGTAAGTAATGAAATTTTTAAAGTAGTGTTGGAATTTAGGTTGAATTTTATAGAAATAAATTTTATGTTTTATTATTTTGCAAAAATATTGACTTTCCGCTATAAATTAAGCAATTAGTATAATTTACAACAGTTAAACATTTTTATTTACGTAAGTGCTATTAAACCATTCATATTGAACTGTCGTAAATTATTTATACTGCCAAAATTTCTTATTGTTCCAAGATCGCCTTCATAGCTTTAGTATTTAATATAAAAGGTTTCTTAATTTAAATTAATTCATCAGTTATATTCACACTTTTCTTGTATAAATCGTTGTCTTACAACGATTTATACAAGAAAATGTTTTATAAGGTATACAAATAAAATTAATATGTGATATTTATTTTAAGTTAATATATTCAATTGTAGTTTGTTAGAAATTTAGGAAAAGACACATTTTTACTAACGTTAAAAATATATTATGAATAATATTCAGATAATTTACAATAATACGTTATTACATAGCATCACGCCTGTATTCCCCGAAGGGGTAGGTAGAGGTGTAATACACACACGCGGTTCGCCAGCTATGTTTAACCGGGCACATTTCCAAACTGCGGGCTGCTACTGAGAATTTTTCTTTTTACGAAAAAGCTGAATAAAACTACCAGACCCGGAGATCGAACCCGAGACCTCATACTACTGCACCACAAAGGAAATAAAATATGTATATTTTAGGTATTTTTTCTTTACAGGTATTTTATGTTATAACAATTGCGATGACAGTCTCATCAGCCTATCACGCATACTCGTCGCAGCATATCCACCGTCATGACGGACATCACTCGGAGGTGTCCGTAAAAGATCACCGCGGGCATCACCACATCGACTACTATGTAAGATATATTACGATTTACCATAGCATCATATTATGTGAGATGCTGACCCATGTTCGTATATTGTTCTAGGCGTATCCTAAATACGAGTTCGAGTACAAAGTGGACGACGACCACACCGGTGACCACAAAGAGCAACACGAACATCGCGATGGACACAAAACTGAGAGCAAGTACTCATGGCATGTTGATCACATCGTGCCACATCATTACCATTAAAACTGATTTATTATACAAATATAAGAATAAATATTTGTTGAATATAACAGTATTTTATTGCATATAATATAAGCAACGTAGTAAACAATTATAAATTATGCGCGAAAAGAATTTTCGTAGTAAAAATTTCAAATGATATAATGAATATTAAAAATTAAGCTAGGCTCATTAGGATCTATTTCAATAACGGGAACGGATGGTATATTTTCTGTGTATTAACTTCCTAATTATATATATTCATATAATTAAAGTGTCTGTTTGTAATATCTAAACAACATTGCAGGTGTCTGGTTGTAATGTAAGTACAAACAACATCATAGCATCACGCCTGTATTCTCCGAAGGGGTAAGCAGAGTTGTGTTACACGCCCACGGTTCGCCAGCTATGTTTAAGTCCCACGTAATAGGGGCGAGCCTATTGGCGTCTACTGGGCACATTTCCAATTTCCGGGCTGCTACTGAGAATTTTTCTTTTTACGATAAAGCTCGATAGCACTGGTATACGAGTATACCAGTTTTAAGTCTAATCAAGAGTTATTAAACAGAAGTTGTGCACCAGTGGCAACAGACACTAGGCATGTAGCAGGAGTTATTAAAGTGCTCGTGTGTGTGCAAATACAAGTGCACTATCTGTTCTCTCACTCTCATAGTCCGATAAAACGGCATTGTGAAACGACCAGAGAGAGGTCAGGCGCAGGGCCAGCGGCTATACATGAATTCCGAGAAACAGAGACGAAACACCGCCAACTTCCTAAGTCTGGGCTACTAAAAATTTCTTGACGGAAACACCTAATAACTTTTTGCTGGCCCGACCCGGGCATCGACTTCGTTATCCGCAGTGACATACACTACCGCTAGACCACCAAGGCAGTTTGTTTATGACATTTCTAATATAAAATAATAACCCAGTGTGTGTTGTCTTAAAGAAATTGTTTAGTTATCATTGTTGTTGAGCTATATTTAAGCTGGGTGAACTATTTTGACGTAAAAGTAGAGAATATTCTATAAGAATACTAATAATTGCGGCTTTAGAATTGTCCCACCCCTCTCCACCTATGGGAGTTGTAAGAGCCGACTGAGGAAATACAGGGGGAGTGGGCAGGAGCAATCCTTCGAGTATTAACAACATCCACTGCGATCGCCAACCCGCCTGCCAAGCGTGGCGATTACGGCACTATCCCTCATTCTTGGGGAGGCCTACATCCAGCAGTGGACGTTAAAAGGCTGATGGATGGATGAGTGGATTCTATAAGATATCTATATCTTCAATCTATAGTATATATAAATAGAGAGCCGGTTTTTTTGTTCGGTTATACTGCGAAAACTGCTGAACCGATCGGAATAACACTTATACCATAAGATGCAGCGTGTTTCGGAGAAGGTTGTACTCGTAGTATATGATTATGTTGGTGATTACTTATTCGAAACCTATATTTTTTTGAATTAGAAATAATGAATTTTTACTGGAATTGATTCTATTCGATTGTCATTTTAAAATAAATATTTTAATTCTATTTGACATTGGTAAATCGAGGACTATCAAGAATATTTTTAAATCGAAAATAGATGTTTCCATTATTTTATGATTTAACTAGCCTTTGGCAAAAGCTTAGCTTTTTGGGTTATATCTCAGGTTCCCGGTATAGTAGCGGGATAAAATGTATACCAATTGTTAAGTCTAATCGAGAGCTATCAAATAAAAAGTTGCATCAAAATCCGTTTAGTAGTTTTTAAGGCAAACAGACAATAATCTAAAAAAAATTGTGTTGTGTTTAGACACGCCTATATAGTCTATTACAGTATTTTTTTCTCAAATATCTTAAATGTACATCTGTACATTTGTACTCGTACATCTGTACATTTAAGATATTTGAGATCTATCATACTAAATATATTTATCATACTAAATTGTTTTTTTAACTATCTAGTTTAGATGATAACTTTACTTTTCTCAGAATTAATTAAGTTTTTTTTTCTTTGTGACAGTTAATAAATTAATTTGATTAAAATAAACAAAAACACTACTACATTCAAGTACAAGTACAATATTGTTAAATTATTTATTTATCTGTTATAACTGTCATTTAAACTAAATAATAACTGGAATTTAAAATATATAATATAATAATAATTACTAAATTAATTAAAAAGGTTTATTTTTAACGAGTCATTTAATTTTAAAGAGAATTTGATATTTATATTCTAAAATGCCGAGAAAAAGAAAATCTGCACTGGAAGGGGTAACAGCTGATGCCAAAAAACACGAGTTAATCGAGCTAATGATAAAAATAAGAAAGCAAGGTAAATAAAATACCTCAAATTAAATAAACTAAAGTAAATAGTACGTTATCATACTAAATTGTTCTTTAATTATTTAATTTTTTTAGTATTAAATCTTCTCTTAAAGAAAATGATGCCTTCAACTATGATTGTAATATCACTTATGATATAGGTAAAATTTAAAAAAATGGTTTATTATAACACGTATGCTTACATTGCAACGCACTTACATGGAAAGACGAATCAGTTGGAATGTGTTATTTGAGTGGACAAATTAAATTATGGCCGATTACTAAACCATCAGAACCATTTATGAGTCTTTTAAATGTAGACCATCCTACATCTAAAAGCTTTTTGAAAAACAAGAAAATACAATAGCCTGTTCCAAATGACTTCGTTCCGAGCTAAGCACATCGATAAAGATAAGTACAATTATTCTTTCATTGTTCAAGGCCAGGTACATCATTCTATCGGTAGTATCTACCCCCATGAGCTTAACCAGGAAAAATGTTTGCAAGTTTATTTTATTGACAATAAACAAGTGTCCAGGCCAAACTTTGAAAATAGCTGGATTAGACTTATCTTGTAATATAATATAATATAATATAATATAATATTTTTGTTAATAACACAGACAGCCGAGAACAATTTACACATGGTACACACCAATCACCAAACACACAATCAGAAGATGTCATCACACCCACGCCACACAGTACTACAACTACACCACAAGATAACAGAATTGCACGCACACCACATACACCAGAAATAGATCATAATATACCCATACACGCAACAAACACACAAACAGTGAGAGGACGAGGACGAGGTAGAGGGCGAGGGAGGGGAAGAGCAAGAGGAAGAATAGGTATGACACCAGAAAACGAATTAACGGGGAGGTAAATATCTCTTTTCCCGTGGGAAACGGGACGGGGTATTTATAAAAAACCGACAAAAGTCGAGAAAAAAAAAACAAAAATTAATATAATATACATTGAAATGCTTACATTTTTCTTTACTAATACAAAACTGTAACAGTGGCATGTTTGTAAATATGTGTCAGATAATATGAATATATTAGGCTATTTAGGTGACTCTGAAAACAAAAATAGTAATTTGGTCTGTTTGTTTTGTTCTGGCATCACGTAAAAACTACTGAACGGATTATACAATATAAAAGGAAAAAACATATATAATATATAAAATTGTATCATAATAATATAACGGGTATCGACGGGGCTTGACATGGACATGGGTCAGATACTGGCTTTGCCGCATCTCCTGCCTACTGGCTACAATATTCTGTGATATCTTCAGAGAAATGGGCATATTTCTTTGCAATAATAGACGAAGTGATGACGAATAACTGCCGGAAATATATCCTAAAAGATGGTACGCTAGACATCAGTCGGGCATGTAACACATTTTCAGTCGTCAATCCAAGCGGAGAGACGGCAGGTTTATTTAGTGGGCGAGGGCCCCACACTATCCTGTTCGTTCCCCGAATGACGGGGTGTGCGTCGACGGGGTGTGGGGTAAGGTTCATTTAATCCCATCTTTACAAAAAAGCCATCATTTTTTTTAATAAATTATATTCAGTTTTATTTGTTTTCATAATAGTGATTGTGTGTGCTGGTGTATGTTTATAATGTATTTAAACATGGTATAAAATAAAAATAAATTATTTTTGATATATATTTTTAAGCATTTGACATGCTCAGCTACTTTAAAAGTACAAATTATTTGTGAATGAGGAAAAAGAGTACTTTAGTGCGAGCGGGAATCGAACCCGCGTCCCTTCCAATCCGGGGAAGAATTTGTACTTTAACAAATTATTTGTAAATGTGGAAAAAGAGAAGTTTATTGCGATCGGGATTCGAGCCTCCGGGAAAGTGCTCTAGGCAGCTAAGCTATCACACTGACCGACGGCTATTCCCAATCTCCTCTTCTCTGGCGTGGATCGTAAAGATAAATGTGATGTACATATGTATGTTTATGTACGTACATAATTCCACAAGTTTTTAATTAATGTAGACTCTCGGCAACTATGTTTTAACAAATAGTAATCCAGATTTTATGTTACCATCAATCATCAACTGGTCTCTCTATCCGTATTTGCTAGGATATTAGAATAGTATATAATACTAAGATATTACATACTATATATATAATACTAGGATATTACATACTATACTACGACACTTACTTACTTATCATCACGCCATTTCCCTTGCGGGGTAGGCAGAGAGAACAGAGTGCCAAGAGGCTCTATTCTTGCATACATCTCTCGCTTCCTCAACATTCATAACTCTCTTCATACACGCTCGCCGGTTTCGGAGACTCCTGACTCCACCTTCGTATATCTTCTTAGCCAGTCGCTCGTCCGGTATACTTTCTATATGTCCGAACCATCGGAGCATTCCCTTTCGCATCTTTACACCAATACTCTCTTTCATACCTACTCGCTCTCTTACGTCATTGTTACGAATGCAGTCAGTCAGCCTCACTCCACAGATTCTCCGCAGAGATCGCATTTCGACCGCATTGGTTTTACTCTCATGCTCCTTTTTACATACCCAACTCTCGCTTCCATATAATAACCTTGGGACAAGCACTGCGTTGTGTATTACGTGCCTTCTGGCTGGGGTGGTGGCTGCCGAGAAGTTGTTCCAATGCTCCGTTCACTCTATTTCCCGCATTCACTCTTCTCTCTACATCTGTGGTGTACCTTCCATCCCGACTGAATCTACATCCAAGATATACAAATTCGTCCACGTGTTCTAGCACACCATTTCCTATTGCTACTCTAACATCTGTTCTGGCTTCTTCTCTTTCAAAAACCATTACTTTGATTTTGCTCACATTCACACGTAGGTCTTACAATCTTCTGCCATTACGTCGACTAGGGTTTTCAGGTAAGTCGCAAACTGCGCTAGTAGGACCGCATCGTCTGCATATAACACAGATTTAACCACTGAGTCGCCCATGTGAACTCCCACATTCATTTCATTCAACCTTTGTAGGCATTTATCCAGCTATATGATAAACAGTCTGGCTGATAGAACGCAGCCCCGTTTAACGCCGATATTGACATCAAACCAAGGTGACATTCCATCATCCAGCCGCACACAAGCTCTGCAGTCCATTTAGTTGGACTGCACCGCTTGTAGCAGTCTACCGTTAATACCATACTCCGGCAAAATGTCCCAAAGTTCCTTTCGTACAACAGTGTCAAATGCTTTCTCCAAATCCACAAAACTGCAGAAAACCCTCTGACCTACAGCCAGATGCTTCTCCACAATGTTGCGCAGAGAAAACACTTGATCCATGCATCCTCTTCCACACCTGAAACCTCCTTGTGCCTCACACAAAAATTCATCAGACACCATCCTCATTCTCCTTTCAATAATCTTACCATACACTTTGGCTGCCAAACTGGTCAAGCTTATGGCTCTGTAGTTTACACAGTCATAACGTGAACCCTTGTTTTTAAACAAGGGCACGATGACTGCGCTTCTACAGTCCTTGGGAACCATTCCTGAGCTCCAGCATAAATTGAGAAGCATCAGGAAAGATTCCCAGACACATGAGCCTCCAAGCTTGATCATCTCAGCAGACACCATAACAATACCCGCTGCCTTACCATTTTTCAAACTTCTAATTGCCCATTCAACTTCATCCATACTAATGTCATCAGAGGATGACGGTACCGAATGATGATCTGTTAGACCACATGTGGCACCAGCATCACCCTGAACATCCGCATACATATCTCCAAAATATTCACTCCATCGGCTTAACACATCTTGTGTTTGAGTAAGAATGTCTCCACCTTTAGACCTTATTTTATTCGTTCTGAAAGCTGACTAACCACTCCGAGACTTCTTCACCTCCCTCTAGTAAAGTTTGGTGTTGCTCTCGAAGTTTTTGGCCTTTCTTCTGCAATCATATTTTCTCTATCACGCTTCTCTTTCACTAAGACTTTGGTGTCATTCTTACGTTGCCGGTATATTTCTTTCTTCTGTTCTTTCATACTTGCACTCAGGTTCAAAGAAGATACATAGTCCAGCCACACTTTCTTCTTTTGGTCTACGGAAGCTGCTTCTTCCGTATCCCACCATGCATCACCTTTCAATTTCCTATGCTTCTTTGAGTATCCACATACTTCTTTCGCTGTATCTACCATACTATCTTTCAATACTCTCCAGCATTCTTCTATGTCAGATCCCGGCTGACTTGCCATAGTCAGCCGTTCACGGACACCCTCTACATACTTTGCTCTTACACTCTCTTCCTGCAACTTTTCAATCTTTATTCTTTCAAGCCCTCCAAAGTGGACACGCTCTCGCCAGTGTATCCACTTTCTGAACAGACTACTAAATCTCGCAATAATGAGATAGTGGTCCGTGTCGACAGTGGGACCCCTGTAGGCTCTTGTATCCAAAATTTTACTTCGGAGGCGACTGTCTACCAGAATTAAATCTATCATAATTCTCTGTTCATTCCTTCTCCATGTATACATATGGATGTCCTTATATTGAAAAAATGTATTTGACACAATAAAGTTTCTCTCCATACATACATCCGCAATGAGCCTACCTGCATCATTCCCTCGAAGTCTGGACGCTTGGTCCCAACCCATCCATTCAAGTCTCTGCATACAATCCCGCGTTCACTAGCTTCTGCCAAATCCAGAATTTCCCTAACATTATCCCAGAACTTCTCTAGATCCGATGCCACCGAAGAGCCTACGGGAGCATAAGCTGCGACCATGAAGACCCTGGTGACACCTAGTTTTATTCGGACCCATAGAAGTCTGGGATCGAACATTCCGTAGTCTTTCACACCAAGCGAGTGGACAGCAACACCCCTACTCCCATGCTGGCCCGATCGCTCTGCGGTACACCAGACCACAGAGCTAACCCGCCACCAGGAAGATCACAGGCGTCGCCTTTCGCTTGGTCTCTGTTACACAGAGCACATCGAGCTGTCTGAACGATATTATGATGAATATCCCTAATGTGATATTATAATAGTTATAATTCATCATGCTAGCGGATTGCAGTTTAGCAGACTTTACACGTGAATCCACCTATATAATTTCCTCGGCACCTTTGTTTTTCCGCATAATTTCCCCCCAACTTGTTAAGCAAAGGATGACTGTGATTTAATTAAATCTACTCCAGTATTTTGATTTTACAGCATTCACATTAAATACAAAAGCAACGTGTATTTTGTTTTCTTATTTCGATATTAAAATGCGACTAAAAGTAAAAGCGTAAAAGTTTGCCAATTATTACAAACGGCATATACGAGACAATCAAATTATTTTACTGTCAAAAATACAGACTATATAAACCTTGATTTTGTTTGGTTGTGTATCAAATCTCTTTTAGGCTTTACACCTAAAAGTGTTCCCTTGTAACTATAGTTTGAACGACATCAAAAATTTAACATAATTATGATTGTTAAGGTAGTTGATTTGCTAAAATAATTAAGTATCACGTTAAATTTAAAATGTTTTGCAAAATATAATATAATTATACTGACAAATTTACAGTTTTTTTGTATCTTGGCCCTGGCATCCGCTGCCTCAGCGGGACACGCTCACTCATCACAACATATCCACCGTCACGATGGACATGCTGAGGAAGTAACTATTCACGACAAGCACGGACACCACCACGTAGATTACTATGTAAAATCTTTCACTATTTATTTAAACAGAAAATATGATGATATAATCATGATCACTGACCTATAAAACGTGTGTTCACAGGCGCATCCCAAGTATGAATTCAAATACGAAGTGAAGGACTCTCATACACACGACCACAAGTCTCAACACGAGGAACGCGACGGCGACGTCGTTAAGGGATACTACTCACTGCACGAGCCTGACGGTTCTGAGAGACACGTGCACTACCATTCTGATAAACACTCAGGGTAGGTCGTTACAAATATTATTATTATTTTTAGTGTATCATCATCATCATCCTAGCGTTATACCAAGATCTGTCAAGGTCCACTTCGTAACTATATGGATTTAGCTAATTCACCAATATTTACACCAAGCAACTGACCATTTAATTAAGGGGATAACTGGCAAGCATAGAACTAGACCAGTTATATTTTGTATTAAAGTCTCTGCCAACCTAGAACGACTACAAGTATTATTTGACTTGTGTGACTTGCGAAGGTTGAAGTATTTATATTATCTAAAGCCCGCTGAACAAAAGTTGCTTGACTTTGCTGATGGTTCATGTGTAAAGTACACAAATAGGCTACGACCTTCTTTTAGTGTAAATTCTAAATAAAAATTTAATAACATATTTATATTTTTTTCCATTTATAGTTTCCACGCGGATGTGAAGCACGGTACTCATCACATCGTGCCTCATCATCATCATTAGATTATTTAACTGATAATTTATAAGTGACTGATAATTAACCCTTTACTCAACATTGGAGCCCCTGTTGGGTTATTATCTAATCAAATTGTTCCTGTTATTATATTGTTATTACCACTATTATTTTGCTTTAAATAAAGCTGATATTGTTATAAATATTTTGTTTTTAATTTATTGGTGATTGTGTATTCTAGTAAGCACCTACTTTAGTTAAGTAATAATTTAAACATTGTAAGAAATTTAAGATTTAAAAAAGTGACTCATGAGTTACCTAGGCACACGCACGCATTTTAAGTTTGCGGATATCGTATCCGGTATCAATTGAATATGCGACATTACAATTTATTTAATAATTGATCGGTTATATCGTAACAATATCGATTGATATACTAAATTGAAACTTGTGTATACTTAGACATCAGCATTATGCTGATGTCAAAGTTGCACAATGGACGCACCCTTTCGACAAATGCGTTCAATGCGATGCGTACGGCGCGTGCGTACTGGCTATTGGACGTTCACCATAATTGTTCTGTGTCTATGTATTTTATCAATATGATCGCTTATCAATATTTTTTGTACTTTTAATCAAACAAAGCATTAAAAAAAAAGACAACACTGCATACTAAGGAATAATCCTCGTATCACGGAGGACTTTACAAACATACAATATCACGGACACAAAGTACAGCCAGATTTAGAACAACCATTTGTGGATCACACAAAGAGTTATCCTGTTTGGCATTTGAACCCACAACATTCGGGCGGCAGCCTGCTATCTAAACCACTCCGCTATATGTGCAGTCAGTTTAGACTAACTTTAGATACAAATAAACAAAATACCTTATAAATGTCCACTTTTTGGCCAAACCATGACAGGTGGCGAGCCTTGTCGCCTCTGTTGGGATAATTGATACTAAAAACGTGTGGTGACGGACTAAGAATATAAGAGTCACCACCCCATTTTTTCCCACAAAGGGTAGTAAGCAATAATCACCCATTGCATTACTGGTGGTGGGATGGTAAGGTACCAAGTGGGAGTACTCACTTGCTATCAGGCTCGAGCAGTTTGGTACCACCATCTCCCGTGTGACCGGCCATGAAGCACATCGGCGTGTTTTGGTTGTAGCATAAGATAGCCGTTAGTTTGTTAATTTCATATATATATATATATATATATATATATATATATATATATATCTAAAATGAAATAGTAAGCAGCAGCTTGATAATACTCTCGGTATACTTGAGTCTACGAGCAACAGGTGGGCCGTGGCTTGTATGCCACCTTATGTAATAAAAAAGAAGGAGTTTAAAAGTTAAATAAAATTTCAAAGGAGCACAATTTTGTTTTAACGTAACACAATTTAATAATAATCTACAGATGTAATAACACGGCGATGTGATGTGATAGCATGTATATGATTACCTGCAGTGATGGCCTATATATGAGAATAGATTAGTGTTAAACACAAAGTGAGAAATGTGAAATCGAAAACAGTCACGAGCAGGGTTTGAACCTGCATCTCCTGAATACCGTCCAGGTGCTTTGCCAAATCAGCCATCGTGACAATTGCTTCTGACTGCTAACTTCGATAACACATTCATACTTAACGTCTTTGGGTGACGCCTGCGCCATCTGTCGGAAGTATTTTCATACATTATACCGACCAGGTAAACTTAATTTTACAATTAAGATTTTTACGTAATAATGACGCAAACCCTATAAATATTTAGATATTTATATATATATTTATCCAGATGCAGGTTCAAATCCTGCTCGTGACTGTTATTTTCTATTTCACAATTTTCACTTTGTGTTTAATGTATAGATAGTACTAAGCATGTCAAATGCTAAAAATATATAAATAAAAATATCTAAATAATAGATTAGTGGTAAAGTTAATGATATCATATTCGATCCCCAATCCTAAGGTCTCGCATTATGCACATCTGACTAATCGAAATTTTAGAATTTATGTGTGTTTTAAAAATTATCAGTGCTCGGTGAAGAAAAACATTGTAAGGAAACCTGCACGCCTGATTATAATACAAGTACCTATTATCAATTCCCGCGAGTATCACAAAATATAAGATCACTAAGGGAAGTGCCGTGTGGGGCTGGCTACCGGGGGAGTGGTGCTGCCCACTCCCACGGTATTCCCTCAGTCGGTTCTTACGACTCCCATGGGTGGAGAGGGGTAAGACAATTCTAAAACCGGCCCCACACGGTAGACTCATCACTTACCAATAAGGTACTGTAATATTCTACATTGTCAATCAATTGTTTAAACAAACATTCATTATCAGTTGTTATCATAGGTAATAAACTGAGAGCTACTTTCAGATTTATCGCACTCCCTCGAGTATTAACAACATCCACTGCGATCGCCAATCCGCCTGCCAAGCGTGGCGATTTACGGCACTATCCCCCATATGAGCGAAACACATGTTGTGGCGTTCTCTTGGGGAGGCCTATGTCCAGCAGTGGACTTCGAAAGGCTGATGGAAGGGAAGTAGGTACGTAGTTATCACCCAATGCATTATTGGTAGTAGTACTCACTTCTTAGGGCCCGAACGGTTCAAATGAGCAGGCCGTGCCTGCTGTGTAACCGACTGCGAAGCTGATCAGTGTATTTTGCCTGTAGCGAATAGCTATCCATTCATTGATTTGCATTTCGCAAAACGTAATGGTGAGCATAGCGGCAGTTACCACTTACCACGAGCTGGTTTTTTTTAGTTGCTTACGATGGCAGACGAGCCGTGGCCCACCCGATAGTAAGTGGTAACTTTCGCTCATGGCTCAACTATGCCAAGAGATAGTCAAGCCGCTGCGCACTATTTCATTTCTCAGATGTGAAATCAAAGAGCAAACGGCTATCTTCTGCTACAGCCAAAACACACTGACGTGCTTCATGACCACGGTGGTACAGACCCGTTTAAGCCTGATTTGCTATCGGGCTCGAACGGGTGTGAGTACTCTCACTTAGTACCCAGCCCTACCCCCATTAATTCAATGGCTGATAATTGCTTACTTTCCTTAGTCGCCTTGTATGGCACCCGCGGGAAAGGATGGGGTGGTGACACTTGTATTCTTAGTCTGTCACCACACGGACAAAAGGTAGGCCATGGCTAGTCTGTCACTGTTAAACAAAAAATCTTAGCACATTTTGTTGCAGTGCATTTGTGCAGTGATGTTTATCATGAGTCATTCCTATGACTCATGATAAACATCACTGCAGTATTTTTATTTAGCTAGATATTATAATGAATAGGCAGCTAAATGCATGTACTGGAGCAATTTGTAATTTTAGTCTCCTTACCTCGCTGTGAAAATAAGACAAAAGTAAAAGCGTAAAAGTTAGCCAATTGTTACCAACGAAACGTACGAGACAATTTAATTATTATAATGTCAAAAATACTGACTATATAAACCTTGCATTTTTTTGGTAGTGTATCAAATCTTTTTTAGGCTTTAAACCAAGCAGTTTAGTGTTCGCTCAAAGCTTTATCTTTCACGATAGTAACACTTTAATATACTTACAATAATTATGTTTGTTAAGGTAGTTGATAATTCAGAATAATTAATGTTTATGTTAAAATTTAAATATTATGCAGAATATATTATTATTATACGATTAAATTTACAGTTTATGTGCATCTTGGCCTTGGCAACAGTTGCCTCGGCGGGACACGCTCACTCATCACAACATATCCATCGTCACGATGGTCATGCCGAGGAAGTAACTATTCATGACAAGCACGGACATCACCATGTGGATTACTATGTAAAATCTTTTACTGTTTTTTAAACAGTTAATACGATGATATAATCATGATCACTGACCTATAAAACGTGTGTTCACAGGCGCATCCCAAGTATGACTTCAAATACGAAGTTAAGGACTCTCATACACACGATCACAAGTCTCAACACGAGGAGCGCGACGGCGACGTCGTTAAGGGATACTACTCACTGCACGAGCCTGATGGTTCTGAGAGACACGTGCACTACCATTCTGATAAACACTCAGGGTATGTTATAAATATTATCATTATGCTTAGGCTACCTATCACAATCATCTTTTTTTTTTAGCATTAGACATGCTCAGCTACTTTTTTTTTAAAGTACAAATTATTTGTGAATGAGGAAAAAGACGTCCCTTCTAATCCGGGGATGTGCTCTAAGCCACTGAGCTACCGTACCGACCTTTTCGGTCATCCCAATCTCCTCATCAAATTTGTCTTTACGACCAACGCCATCTATTGGAATGCATTTACATGCATTGATCCAATATAGTGTTTAATTTTTCAATTAAAATTCATACTATTTGATGGCGCTTTCACTTCCCGCTCGTACTAAAAATCTCTTTTTCCTCATTCACAAATAATTTGTACTTTAAAAAAAACAATCATCTTTCTTAGCTTAACAAAAATTGTCAAGGTCAGCTTCTAATCTGTTGGGTTTTAGCTAATCCACCGATATTTACAAGGAGCCACTGCCTATCTGATCTCCACGTCCAACTAGAGGGACAACTGCCGACCTTAGAACAAGATCGGAGGATTATTTGACTTCTACGACTTCCCAAGCATGATGTGTTCATAAGTATGTGTAACACTTTATAGCCACCCATCTGATGCTGGCTGAACAAGAGTAGCAGAAGCCAATAGTTCAAACAGAAAGTACACATCTAGACTACGACTACTTTTAGTATAAATATAATTTATGGGTTATAAAAATATTAACAACATATTTAATTGTATATTTTTTCCATTTTTAGTTTCCACGCAGATGTGAAGCACAGCACTCATCACATCGTGCCTCATCACCATCATCATCACTAGATTATTTAACTGATAATTGAAGTGATTGGAATTGAACCCTTTCGTCAACATGGTAGTCCTTGTTGGACTATCAAATTGTTTCTGTTATTATATTGTTATCGTCATTACTGTGTGCTGAAAATAAAGCAACTATTGTTATAAATATTTTGTTTTATTGTGCTCAGCAAAACACTTGTGTGTTCATTGAGAATATATCTTTATTTTTAGTAGGTGTTATGAATGACTAACAAATTTTTCATCAGTAAACAAATTGAGATACCCCTCTAATTTTGTAACAAGTGGGATGTACAAAGATTTAGTTCATGAAAATAAAGTTGGCGGAGGAAAAGATACTGGCGGGTTTTCTAGGAGCGTTCGGCCTGGTCACCTACACGAGTAATTTTAATGTTTCCTGATAGCATTATTAATTGGAAAATCACCTACGGTTGTCACTTTTTAAAAACTGGTCTGAAAGTAGATGTACAACATTAACTTACCACATTGACATAAGGTTATATCACACGCATAAACTTCTTCAATATTTTAACAATTAAGTTATTTCACTCATATGAAGTGAATATCATACTGCAACGAGTAACTCAAGGTCAAAAATAATAATCGATAGCACAGAGAAACCTCTACGAAGCGCCGGCGCTAGGACCAGGGAAAACAACGACAACATAACGTTAAATGTCTTAAAAATAAAATGATTGACAAGAGTGGCGGTTTGTTGCCATCCTAAAAAACAATACTTTGGAAAATCCAAAACTGCACACCTCATAATCTTCATTTTTTACAATAAAATTGATTATTTGATAAGTAACTAATAATGTATTAATCTTACTAAATAGTTTTCAATAAATCACATAGATAGCGCTAATTTCAAAAAGTACTAATGTGGGTTTCATGTCTTATACGCCATCTAGCGCTAATTTTAAGAAGTACTTCTATATTGGTCTACCTCTCAGTTCAGGGCGGCGCGCATACTAAAGCCACGCAAAAAAAATGTGGAATGTAAAATATGTTTTTTTCGTGTTTTATAACGTTAGTGTGTTATTATTTACGTGTGTTTAGTGTTTTTAATTATTTTTATGGATAAAATAGTTATTATACTTGACAAATATCATCAGTTCGTCAAGCAAAGGTAAGAACTTTCTTTTAACAAAAAACAATGTACTGGCCGGGCGTACGTAAAAAGGTAGTTCTCATGAAAGGCGCTGGTTTTAGTGTCGTGTCGAGCGTAAATATTCAGTGTATTATTTTTATTTATTTAATAACAATTAAACCACATCGAATCAGACCGTGAAAAGTAATAGGGCTCTATTCCTAATCATAATAATTCGTAAACGAAAAAAAAAGACTCGATTAGTAAAGTATTTTGGTCGTTATCGTGTTAACATACATTACCTACGACTCACGGACGTCCAAGCCAGATTTTTTTCAAACAGTTTTTTAACTAGTTTAAATAACAAAAATGCCATCAAAAATATCATGAGTGTTAAAAATAGTGTTTGTTCTTTATATGTGTGTGTAGATATTATATTAAAAGTGCAATATATGATAAATAGAGACATTTTATGTTTGAAAAATCAGTTCTTCCGTGCAAAACGGGAGTAGAACCCACCTCAACGCTTCGCTTATGAGGCGTGCAATAGTTTAAGTACTGAGTGTATAATCGATTACAAAAAACTGTAAATTGAAATAAAAAATCTATAAAATACTTCATTACCTTAGCAAATAGGTACCACCTTTGGATGTAAATAATGAAGGAACCAATCTGATTTAAGGTACAAAGTTGGTTGAATCATTTGATGAAAGTAAAATGGTTTGTTTCGATTATTTGGAAGTATAGATTTTTCACAATATAATCATAATATGAAAAAATATTTTTCTCCACTCAGACAAGTTTTCTGGAAATAGTACTGAAGTAAATAGTCATGAGTAAAAATGTACTTTTGTAATTTTATTTCTGTAGGAATTCAGGCCGAAATCCGACAGTCTTTACATACTAATAAGATATATAGGCACATAATTATGACAATTACATCATAAAAAGTAACGAATCCGGTGAAAACAATAGTGTGCCTTACTTGTGACCTATACATATAAAGTCTGTGGCAAAATTCGTCATATTTTTGGGCAACACTTTCAATAATAAAATAAAATGTACCAAAATGTATTCAAGAATATATACTTACACCTAAATATTATTAAAACACTTGGTACCTTTGACAATATTGCATGTATTGTACATGTTTCAATTATATTTTATGTATTGCACTTTTAAAAGTTTATTCTGTAAGTACCTTTTTTTTTGTTGTGGCGGGAAAAAATGTTCCTAACCGCACACCCTATCGTTCGGGGCAACGACCAGGGTAGTGTGGGCATGCACCCACTAAAGAAACCCGCCGTGTGCCGTCTCTCCGCCTTTATTGGCGGGCCACTGGAACCATGTTACATTCATTCTGTAAGTACCTACCTATATACTTTTGCATTACTTTATATTATAAAGTAATTAATAGATCACGTTCTGCACTCGCCGTGTATACTGTTACAATCAAAATATTTTTTGTGAAAGTGGAAAAATAGTATCTTCTACATAACGAGCAGAACTTGTATCTCCCCATATCTAGGAGGCTGCTTAAGATCGTTAAGCTATCGTAGAAACATACTAATACTTCCAATTTCAACCTGATATTTTAGTGTTATAAGACGTAGCGAAGTCCTATGGATAAGCAAATACATCCAGTAGATAGCGTGCTTTGAATCCTGATCGTAAAAAAATAATGTTTTTCCAACTTTCATAAACATGTGTGTCTAGTAAAACAATGATCATGTCAAATGCTAAAAACTTAAATAATACTATAAAATGACTGTTACAATATTTTATTTTAATTTAGTCATTTGCATAGGACGCCCGGAACGGAATATAGGTACAAAATGTAAGTGACTAAACAGTGAGCATAAGACGCTAATAAAAAAAAATTTTTGATAAATAAATCCTTACTAATATTATAAATGCGCAAGAAGCCGTGTGGGGCCGGCTTTAGAATTGACCCACCCCTCTCTACCCACGGGAGTCGTAAGAGCCGACTGAGGGAATACCAGGGGAGTGGGCAGCAGCACTCCCTCGAGTATTAACAACATCCACTGCGATCGCCAACCCGCCTGCCAAGCGTGGCGATTACGGCATTATCCCCCATGACGGGAGCGCTCGTTATGGCGTTCTCTTGGGGAGGCCTATGTCCAGCAGTGGACGTCGAAAGGCTGATGGATGGACGGATGGATTACAAATGCGAAAGTAAGTTTATTTCTCTCATCGGCTCTATCTCGGATTGCGGCAGCGATCAGTTGTGTGCATAACGTGTCGTACTTAATATTTTATTTTTTATTTTTCTACGGTAGTCAGACAGCCTTTTGTATTAGTGTCCATCGTAACTTGGCCCTCAAGAGCTCTTGTATGCAGTGCGCGCTAAGATCAAGTTATTCTGGGCAATTTTAACCACTGCACCTTTGCACAGCGATGAGAACACCTCCTAGTAGAATCAGTATTGTACATCAAGTAAATGACATCACCTGGATCCTGAAAGTCAAACGAGTTTTGTCAGCAGAAGACCAAAAAGACCAAGGAATGAAGCTAAGCCGGGAGATTTCTCTCTAAAAGAGGTGTTGTTGGCAATGCTTAGGGACTGGAAGAAAGATCAGGACGCCACCTTGAATAAATTATGCTCAGACACTGCCGAATAAAAATAAAAAAAATCCAGTATTAAAGCTACTAGTGATGTATTAGAAAGATCAATAAAATTCATGTCTTCACAGTACGAAGATATCAGAGGAAGACTTTTCGAAATGGAACGAGAACGTCAGGAAAACCTAAGCTACATAAGATCACCGGAAAACAAAATAGATGACATGCAAAAAAAGCTCAAGTCCACAGTCATCGAGTTCCGCAAATTGCCCCAGCAATTAAAGCAAGTATGTGATCTTGTATTAAAAACTAGCAAGTCCTTCAATACCCCACTCCAATCTTCCGAAATAAAAGATGTGTTTAGAACCACAACCAAGATGGGCACTTCCATAGTCATTACTGACGTTTCCAGTTTTATCCAAAAATAAGATTTTAACCGGATTAAAGGAATTTAACCAGATAAACCCTAACAACAAACTATCTTCACTTACCATCGGATGCCCGGGTCCCGCTAAACCTATATTTATCGCTGAGAGACTCACAAAGAAAGATAGAAAACTATACTCTATGGCCCGTGATACAGCGAAAACCCTGGACTATAAATACTGCTGGACTAAAGGAGGAAATATCTATATGAAGAAAAATGACGGCGGTATGCGATTGGTGATTAGGAAAGAGAATGATTTATCAATATTAATGAAAAAATGACTAGGTAAATCTATATTTATGCTTTGTGTGTTACTTATATCAGTTTTTTGTTTAATGTTGTCTTTACATTATTATTGGCCCAAGTGTATCTCTTGATTTACGGGCGTAGTTGATAGTGTAACCGACTTCCGTGCACGAGGTCGTGGGTTCGATTCCCACTCAGGACAATTATTTGTGTGATGAACACAGATATTTGTACTGCGTCTGGGTGTTTTCTATCTATTGTATGTATGTATTTACAAAAAAAAAGTAGTATATGTATTATATCCGTTATCTGGTACCCATAGCACAAGCGTTAAGCTTAGTTTGGGACCAGAGAACGTTGTATGAAAATGTCCGTGAATATTTATTTATATTTATTTACTGTGTTCGAAGAAGGTCAGATGTTTACTTATAAATATCATACAGCGAGCTTGATTGTAAACCTACCCGCTTTTTCCTATTATAATTTTGTTACAAATTTATATTCATACAGTTACACTACAATATCAAACAATTATCCTATACTCGTATCAGCAAATAACATTATACATCTATATGTTATCTTTTCTACAATACAACAATATTACTCCTTCAATAATAACTAACTTACTTACACCTCGCTATAAAACTTTTAATTCTATGATACGTCTGTCACTATTTTACTTAGATAACTTGATAATGACTTATATGTACGTGCGTTGTATAGGTATATACAGTCCTGCAAGTTTAGGTGAACGGTTTAACAATAACGATATTTTGATCAACTTTGACACTCGCTCCTGCATCTTGTTGGAAATTAGAACTAAAATTCGCAGCGATTAACGATCTATTAGATAATTTAGATAACGTATCATTCTGTGACTCGTCAATATGTAACCCGGACGATTGTAACAATTTACTACCTACAGTTTCTTTGTGTTTTACTGTGTAATTACAAAATAAACGACGTGTAAACGCAAATTTTTTAGGAATTTTGACCTTATTAGGGAGAATAAATAGGTATATTGACATAATTGTACTATCAGAGTGCTGGCTTTCTTGCAACCCAACGATTCCTGGGTTGGATGGGTACAACGCCCACAGAACTTTAATAACGCATAATAAAAATGACGGTGTAATTTTTTACATTAAATCAAGCTTGTCTAATATTAAAATAACTGAACCGGGTTTGGCCGATGCTAGTTGCCTGTTAATCACTATGGGCTCGGCATTGGCGGTTGTTACAATTTATAGATCATATGCCTTTAACGACCCATCTAACTTTATACAATCTTTGGATAACCTACTCACCAAACTCAAGTCGTATAGAAGCGTTGTTCTTGTGGGAGATATTAATATTGATATTGTATTGACTTTAACCCTGTCTATGAAGCTAATTAACCTAATTTAGCAACCAAACTTTTCATTGATTCTATTCTTTCTGCATTAACTAGGAATACTAAAATTGTCAAGTTACCTCGTAGGCGAAGGCCTATCAAAGCATGGATTACACCGGGACTACGATGATGGAGCTGGAAGGTGGACATAGGAACTCTATAATGAAACGGCGCAACCCCATTGAGTTTGGGCTCGTATGATTCGTCTTGACGAGTACTTACTTTGCCTCTAAATAGTATCCAGGGTCTGATTATGGAGCTGGAAGGTGGTCACATTAACTCTGTAATGAAATGACGCTTCCCTATCGAGTCTATACTCCTTTGATTCGTCTTAAGAAGTACTTTGTCAAATTATGATCATTTTATTTCTACAAAATAATTTCGATGTTTTCACATCTGGTAGACGTCCTGCGACGTCTAGTTTTTTTTTACACAGAGATGGTGCGGCGTAGAGTCATAGTAGAAAGAGTGGGAAGTAGGTTATCTTCATACAAATGCACCGCGCGCGGCTTGTATGTGTGCGCCATAGTATCGTACGCACACTCTAACAAAATCTCGACCCGTTTCTCAGTACGCCAGTCGGGGCTAACGCCGCACAAGGTTCGCGCGTAACGGCTTTTCGGCACCGCTAAATAAATGAAAAACGTGTGATAATCGCAGGAGAACTTATTGTTGTGTGTTTGGCTGTCTAAATGTCATGTCATGTCGATCTCTCAGTATTGTAGGTATAGTGACTAAGTAATAATCGTAAATAAAAATCGTAAGTTAAAATAATCTGTGTTGTGTCGTCTGGGTTCAGGGTTAGTGGGGTCGGTTTTACCTAAACTATTACAAGTAAAAAATACAACTTTCCGGCCCTTGCCAATTTGTAGGCACTGAATTAATATTTAGCTAAAAGTGACAACCCTGAGACAGGCAAGTATGGTAGGTAATTATATCGCGGAATGGGCCGGAGATAGCCTACTTTCCCACTCTTTCTACTATGGTAGAGTGATGTATTTATATTTTGAAAGTCTAAGCGGACTGAGTCGCGGGATGTATCTAGTAGATAGAAAGAGAAATATTATCACTATCAGAAATATTACCACTTAATAATCCTAATATCGCGGGGGACTTTACAAACATACAATTTCACGGACACAAAGTAGCAACACCCAGATTCAGGACAACCATTTGTAGATCACACAAAGAGTTGTGCTGTGCGGGAATCGAACCTACAACACTCGGACGGGAGGCTGGTATCTTAACCACTCCGCCATCTGTGCAGTGAAATGATTAGGTATTGTAAGGTGACATGAAATGGCCGGCTACATCATTAAGTGGGCAATTCGATGCTCGCTACGAAATAAATTTATATTTTAAACACTTGAGATAGAACCTGTGCTTTCTGGGTCACGGTTCCAAACGCTTTGCCAACTATACTATCGTAGCATTCACTCGAACCAATAAATTTCCATATCACATGCTTTCTTTATCGACTTGGTGACGCTCACATCATCTGTTAAATGTATTTGCATACATTGTTACGGCTTGGTAAGCTTAATTATTACAATTAATATGCCAGGATTCTTTTCTAGTTCTTCATGATTAAAACGAAGCTACTTTCAACCCTTTGGTTTAAAATGAGGTAATGTCACACAGTTCCAATGGTACGCCAGTATAGGCAGTATAGTGAGTTTATTTAGTGGGTGAGGGCCTCATATTACTCTATTCGTTGCCCGAGACGACCGAGTGTGCGGTTAGATCCAGTGTTTATGTTAAGCCATAACAAAAAAAGGCAGCATCGAACACAGTGGAACTTTAATTCACTATACCTGGGGGGTTAGGCAGAATCTCATATATCACATGTCGATCGTATCGAGATCACTGTGATTGGTTGAGAGATCACTATGATTGGCCAACGGATTATTGTGACATCACGCGTCAGTTTCTCAACCAATCACAGTGAACACGATACGATCGACATGTGAGATATGAGATTCTGCCTAACCCCCCTGAGCTAGTCTTTCAAGCACATATCACATCTACTTATTAACACCATACTGCACTATAAGTACTTAATTTCCTTGTCTAGCCTAATTTTTTACTTTTTATTATCACAGAGTACTTGTGATATTACATGAAATCTCATGCAGAGGCAAGCTATTCCTAAAAACAGCATAACAATATGCAGGTATTTGTGAGAAATAATAGAATTGTAATCAGTACAAACATTTTTATTTAACAAATCTGTTAATGAATAGATAAATAATTAGAAGATTTTGTAAAATAATCAATGGTGATGATGTGGCACGATGTGATCAACATGCCATGAGTATTTGCTCTCAGTTTTGTGTCCATCGCGATGTTCGTGTTGCTCTTTGTGGTCACCGGTGTGGTCGTCGTCCACTTTGTACTCGAACTCGTATTTAGGATACGCCTAGAACAATATACGGACATTAATTAAGTAATCACACAAATAATGCTTGATTACACCCACAAAACATAGCATCACGCCTGTATTCCCCGAAGGGGTAGGTAGAGGTGTATTATACACCCACGATTCGCCAGCTATGTTAAGTCCCACGTAATAGGGGGCGAGCCTATTGCCGTCTACCGGGTACATTTCCAAACTCCAGGCTGCTATTGAGAATTTTTCTTTTTACGAAAAAGCTCAATAACACTACCCGACCCGGGGATCGAGCCCGAGACCTCATGATCAGCAGTCGCTTACACTACCGCTGCACCACCGAAGCAGTTATGCTTGATTACAAAGACGTTATACATACTTACTTACTTATCATCACGCCATCTCCCTTGCGAGGTAGACAGAGAGAGCACAGTGCCAAAAGGCTCTATTCTTGCATACATCTCTCGCTTCGTCTACATTCATAATTATCTCCATACAAGTTCGCCAGTTTCGGAGACTCCTGACTCTACCTTCCTTCAATACATGATCGATTTGGTCTAGGTAGGTGAGTCTCGGTATCACCCTGTACCTACATCCTTCCTCTTTCGCATTGTATATCTTGTTAACCAGTCACTAGTCGGACATTCTTTTAACTTGTCCGAACCATCGCACGTTATTCATAAAATTGACTTACGTAGTAGTCGACGTCGTGATGTCCGTGGTGATCTTTTACGGACACCTCCGAGTGATGCCCGTCATGACGGTGGATATGCTGTGATGAGTAAGCATGATGGGCTGATGCTACTGCCATTGTTAGAGCTAATAGATATAATACCTGGGATGAAAATCACTATAAGTTAGTAAAACTAATATAAGACATAGTTTTCACTAGACAAAAATGATCCTAACTATTACAAAACTGTAACAGAGCTGTGTCTGTACATTTGAACTATTTGAAAAAATACTATATAGGCGTGTCTAAACACAAAATATTTTTTTCTGTTTGTCTATTTATCTGTTTGCTCGTTCGCGGATCATGCAAAAACTACTGAACGGATTTTAATGCATCTTTTTCATTTGGTAGATTAGACTTAAAACTGGTATACATTTTATCCCGCAACTATATCGGGAACCTGAGATATAACCTAAAAGTTATCTTTTGGCTGCGGGCAGAGCCGCGGGCAAAGGCAAAACAAGTAAGTAATATATTTTTGTATTGCAATTATCGTGAGATTGACACCTATTAGATTTATTATAGATGCAAGTAACTCTCGTTAGTAATATATTATTTTAATACATATATAATTGTATTGTATTACCTTGAAAGACATTTTAAGTTGTTGTAACTGTCAATCTTAACTGTAATAAGAGTATTAGTGAACTGATGTATTGTGAGAAAAACGTGTCTTTTATATTTAAAACAAAGGCTATTAAAATATTATTGATATCATAAAAATAAAAGGCGTAAAAGTTTATTTACGACAGTTTAATATAAGCTATTTTTACAATTACGTAAAAAACATTCTTGCATGTAAGACCACCTACTATAATTGCTCAAGTGCAAACTGAATAGTTCTTTGGAATATTACAATTAACTAGCGGTTGCCCGCGGCTTCGCTCGTGTAAATAAATAAATATTGAAATAGGAACTAATTTGTATCAAAATACTAACTCTAATTAAATAAAACTATTAGAACTCACAAAAATATAACTCATCAAAAAAGTTTGTAGTCCCAGCGGTTTAGGCTCTGCGTTGATCAGTCAGTCACTTGAAACGAAATTAAATTAATTACCCTAGTATCGAGACTAAGTTCACGTTGGACAAGCTAAGCCGATGATAAACCCCGTGGGCCTCGCAAAGTTACATTCTATGATCTCTAACGCTATAGAAAACTATTAAAATGTATGGAAATTTGTCATCTCTAACGTTAAGTCACATGACTTATCGTTATAGAAATCGTTAAAGATATCAAAGCTGATAAGAAAGTTTTCTGTATCGTTAGTGACCATAGAATGCAACTTGGCCAGGCCCACTGGTCTTACAATAATGAACGTCGGAATATGTAAAATAACTATATTTTAAACAAAATACAATCAGTACCCATATTTTCCATGTTTTCTGGAAAAAGAAGCTGGACTCTTTGTTGCTCCCTGTTATCGGACCCTTATGACACATAATATGTTACATTTTGGGTGCCATATTTTTTTTAAATTAAAACTATTCCTGCATCTATATCTCACAACTTGCGTAAGGTTCATTAAAATCGGATAAAGGAAACAAAGAAACTTTATTGTACATATTATATTTTATTAGTCGTGATTTATGAATGTCTTTCTATATCAGTGTGAGATTAAAAGTAAAAGCATGAAAGTTACCCAATCTCTAACTATATCATTTTTATATTGTAATCAACGATTGTACTATATATAAATCTTGAAGCTTTCTGCTAATGTATCAGTCTGTCTATAGACTTTGTGATATTACTAACTATTACATTATGTTCCTTAAGGTAATTCTACTGAATTACAATCATGTTATACCTATAATTATTAATCAAAGATAATTATTATTACTTTACAAATAATAATAAATCTAATTATATTAACATTGCTCTTATTATTATTATCTATAGGTGGTGTGCATTTTGGCCCTGGCAGCAGCTGCCTCAGCGGGACACGCTCACTCATCACAACATATCCACCGTCACGATGGACACGCTGAAGAAGTAACTGTTCACGACAAGCACGGACACCACCATGTGGATTACTATGTAAAATCTTTTACTATTTTTTTAAACAGTTAATATGATAATATTATTATAATCATGATCACTGACCTATAAAACCTATGTTCACAGGCGCATCCTAAGTATGACTTCAAATACGAAGTGAAGGACTCTCATACACACGACCACAAGTCTCAACACGAGGAGCGCGACGGTGACGTCGTTAAGGGATACTACTCACTTCACGAGCCTGATGGTTCCGAGAGACACGTGCACTACCATTCTGATAAACACTCGGGGTGAGTTCAGTGACATATTTTTGAAGTGAAAAGTTCTTTAGGCGCGTTGAGCACTTTTTGGGTGCACAAAAATCATGGAACTCGCGCCATCGTCACCGAACGCACTGATCTTCTTTAGGCGAGTTGCGTACTTTTTGGATGAACAAAAATCATGGAACTCGCGTCTTCGTCACCGAACGCTCCGATAGAAGTGAAAACTAAGTAACTTGTGAATTGTATCGTCGAGTTATTAGATTATTATTTTTGAATTATTTTTGATTTGTAAGTAAGAAGTGTTAATGACCAATTAATTGGTCCTCGACAATACAATTCACAAGTTACTTAGTTTTTACTTCTATCGGCAGTCCCCAAAGATTACCCCGCATGTTTTTTTAGTTGTAAACACGACCAGTAAAACATACTTTTCAATAATCTCTAATTTGTGTAATTGTCTTTCCAAATTCAAGGCTATTATTAATAACAACCTCATTAGTATCAGTTTCACACAGTTATATATTAAAGGGAAAAAATATATTTTTTATATTTTCCCTAGTAACAGAAGTTAACATTCTTGAATTACATAAAATTTATATTTAAAAATTTAAGGGTACTTTATTAGATATTTTTGTCTGATTTTTCCCCGTAGTTATTCTTAACTTAGATCAGATATAATTGTCACCTTTGCATCTTTGACTTACGTTACTTATTAGTTTGTGGCACTAGAACTTACATGTGTTAATCCTCTTTGATTGTTACTATACAAACTAAACGATTCATCAAAAATACAAAAATATCATAAATTAACTTTCTTTAAATTTCCAGTTTCCACGCGGACGTGAAGCACAGTACTCATCACATCGTGCCTCATCACCATCACTAGGTTTAAATAGTTTTATTTAAGTTTTTGGAAATGAACTATACGCTATACTTGTTATTAATATTTTCTGTGATTGAAATTAATTGTTGTTTGAAATAAAATAAAGTTAATATACTTTAAACTTGTAAGTATGGACCAGTGATTATTTCTGATTCAGGCAGTTCTAAGTTACTGAATAAAAGTTAGATATTAGTGTGAAAATGCACGACCAAAATAATACAATGACAAAAATAGTCTCCAAAAGTTGTGTCTTCAAACAAACTTAGCTATTTCATTAGGCTTTGCAAGAACTACATCACTACTTTTTTCTGGTACACGTACCAGAGTATCATAAAACATTTAATGATTTTTCGTTATTAAAAACATTCATACAAGAATCAATGAGCCTATAGCAAATTGGTAATGCACTACGTGCATACATAGGCTATACTTAATTTATGACCATGATGATATGGTTCTCCAATTCTCCAAGGCGGTGGGAATTGTCTAGATTTGCTTTGTACAGGTCATAACACCATCTAATGAACAGGTGTCTTACTCTTCATATACTTGGGACACTCAGAAAGTTTTAATTAAATCTTTTCAAAGAACTCTCCACCAGCCTCTATACAAAGTTTCATGCGGGTGAACCAATTTTCGAAACATTTTATCCAGTCCGCCGCAGACACCTCTTCCACGGCCTTCTCGAATGCTGCTAGAACGTCTTCCGGCGGTGAAAACTGTATCCCTTTCAGCAGATTTTTTATTTTAGGGAATAAAAAGAACAGGACTGTAAAGAGGGTCACCCAAGACTATGACCGGTATGGTGTCCAGGAAATCCCTCGATTTGAGCGCTGAGTGCGCGGGCGCGTTGTTATGGTGAAGCAGTATCCCGAGGAGGCCGGTGTTCGGTCACTTGTTGCTTATCGCAGACAAAACTTCTGGCAGGCATTTTGTGGTATACTATTCAACGTTGATGCTGCTTTGGTCTCGTAATGGAATTAAATCCAGATATCCCGTCAAATTGAAGAAACTAGCGATCAAAAAATGTTTCCATGCGCTTCTCGGTCGCTTCACTTTCGTAGGCGTTGGTTCGTTTTGAAACAGCCAAACTGTCACATGATGCTTTGTTTCTGAATCGTATTGATAAATCCAGAATTCGTCACCAGTCACAATGTCGTAAACGCGCCGACACGAGCCTTCTTCAAATTTTTGAATCATATTACGGTACCACTCCACACGGGCCTGCTTCTCAGAAGCAGGCCCGTGTGGAGTGGGGCTGTGCGGCATCCAGCGCAAAACTATCCCCCTCACACGAAGGTGCTCGTGTTGAATCATGTGAACGCTTGCCGAACCAATCTGCAATGTATGCTGAATTTCTTCGTATGTAATTCGCCTGTTTTCTTTTTAAATGAGACACGATAATTGAATTTGTCTCTCGAAATTGGTTGAGAGAAATTCGAAATTCGAACAATGGTATTTTTACTTTTAAATAACCAAATTTTTCAAAATAATTACAAGGGACCAATGCCTTATACAATAAAACTTTTTTACGCAAAACTTTCTGGGTGGCCTGGTACGATTAGCGGTATACTCCCTAGAACCTTTCTACTCCAGTGATTATCCAGGTCCTTTGGTGAGCATAGTCAGCCAACCACCGCTTCAGTTCTCTGATTATAAAAGCCAGTTCTTTGTGTCAATAACATCAGTCCTTTACTTATCTATGCTAACAATCGCTATGCTTCAGATCGATCGATCAGGCGTGTACATAATTATGGTCACGTGTAAATAATAGTAGTAGTCATAAAAATAAATATGCACAATAATTTATAACTTACCTACCTTCAGAGTATAATATATATATACTTTCAGTGTGTAATAGTTATTATACTATCAGTAAGTAGTTTATAATACCTGCAGTAATGTGTGCTTAATATATGAAAAAGTATACTAAATACTTGGTTACTTCAGAGTATTAGTAGCTGAACCCACGTAGGCGATTCGATAAATTAATTACTAATTGCAACAAGCTATGTTTTTTTTTCTCCCCCACAGTCAATGTCCTATTGTTAGGCACTGGTTTCGCTTTATGGGATTTAGGACTTAGTTCAAAATGTAGGCCCAGTTCGGCTGTTTTCAGTAATGCCTACTCGGTTCTCATTAGCCTTAAATACCACGTGTACCGCATTGCTAGTGTAATTTCTTATTCTTTTCTTTTTGCGCATCCCATAAGAGTTATAGCATGATGTAAAATAGACTAAAACGTTCCAGATATTAGCACGTTTAAATTAAAAAAAAAATATATCTTTATTATATTAATGGAGTCAATACAAATAGGTGGTAGAATTCATCATGTAAGGCCCAGTGGCTGGCAGACTGCAGGTAATTTACTAAGTTCCAAGTTTAGTTAGTGGTGATCAATATGACATCACTCAAGCAGCAAAAGTAGAAAATTTAGACCAACATCAAAAGTAATTTAGCAAGCTAGGGTTGAAAATTCAGACCAACTTCAAAAGTAATTTAGCAAGCTAAGGTAGAAAATTTAGACAATCTTGAAAAGTATTTTAGCAAGCTAAGGTAGAAAATTTAGACAAACTTCAAAAGTAATTTAGCAAGCTAGGGTTGAAAATTTAGACCAACTTCAAAAGTAATTTAGCAAGCTAAGGTAGAAAATTTAGACAAACTTCAAAAGTAATTTAGCAAGCTAGGGTTGAAAATTTAGACCAACTTCAAAAGTAATTTAACAAGCTAATGTAGAAAATTTAGACAAACTTCAAAAGTAATTTAGCAAGCTAGGGTTGAAAATTTAGACCAACTTCAAAAGTAATTTAGCAAGCTAAGGTAGAAAATTTAGACAAACTTCAAAAGTAATTTAGCAAGCTAGGGTTGAAAATTTAGACCAACTTCAAAAGTAATTTAGCAAGCTAAGGTAGAAAATTTAGACAAACTTCAAAAGCAATTTAGCAAGCGAAGGTAGAAAAAAGTTAGACAAACCTCAAAAGTAATTTAGCAAGCTAGGGTTGAAAATTTAGACCAACTTCAAAAGTAATTTAGCAAGCTAAGGTAGAAAATTTAGACAAACTTCAAAAGTAATTTAGCAAGCTAGGGTTGAAAATTTAGACCAACTTCAAAAGTAATTTAGCAAGCTAAGGTAGAAAATTTAGACAAACTTCAAAAGTAATTTAGCAAGCTAAGGTAGAAAATTTAGACAAACTTCAAAAGTAATTAAGCAAGCTAATGCAGAAAATTTTGACAAACTTCAAAAGTAATTTAGCAAGCTAAGGTAGAAAATTTAGACAAACTTCAAAAGTAATTTAGCAAGCTAAGGTAGAAAATTTAGACATACTTCAAAAGTAATTTAGCAAGGTGAGGTAGAAAATTTAGACAAACTTCAAAAGTAATTTAGCAAGCTAAGGTAGAAAATTTAGACAAACTTCAAAAGTAATTTAGCAAGCTGAGGTAGAAAATTTAGACCAAGTTCAAAAGTAATTTAGCAAGCTGAGGTAGAAAATTTAGACAAACTTCAAAAGTAATTTAGCAAGCTAATGTAGAAAATTTAGACAAACTTCAAAAGTAATTAAGCAAGCTAGGGTAGAAAATTTAGACAAACTTCAAAAGTAATTTAGCAAGCTAAGGTAGAAAATTTAGACAAACTTCAAAAGTAATTTAGCAAGCTAAGGTAGAAAATTTAGACATACTTCAAAAGTAATTTAGCAAGGTGAGGTAGAAAATTTAGACAAACTTCAAAAGTAATTTAGCAAGCTAAGGTAGAAAATTTAGACAAACTTCAAAAGTAATTTAGCAAGCTAAGGTAGAAAATTTAGACATACTTCAAAAGTAATTTAGCAAGGTGAGGTAGAAAATTTAGACAAACTTCAAAAGTAATTTAGCAAGCTAAGGTAGAAAATTTAGACAAACTTTAAAAGTAATTTAGCAAGCTGAGGTAGAAAATTTAGACCAAGTTCAAAAGTAATTTAGCAAGCTGAGGTAGAAAATTTAGACAAACTTCAAAAGTAATTTAGCAAGCTAATGTAGAAAATTTAGACAAACTTCAAAAGTAATTTAGCAAGCTAGGGTAGAAGATTTAGACAAACTTCAAAAGTAATTTAGCAAGCTGGGGTAGAAAATTTAGACAAACTTCAAAAGTAATTTAGCAAGCTAAGGTAGAAAATTTAGACAAACTTCAAAAGTAATTTAGCAAGCTAAGGTAGAAAATTTAGACATACTTCAAAAGTAATTTAGCAAGGTGAGGTAGAAAATTTAGACAAACTTCAAAAGTAATTTAGCAAGCTAAGGTAGAAAATTTAGACAAACTTCAAAAGTAATTTACCAAGCTGAGGTAGAAAATTTAGACAAACTTCAAAAGTAATTTAGCAAGCTAATGTAGAAAATTTAGACAAACTTCAAAAGTAATTTAGCAAGCTAAGGTAGAAAATTTAGACCAACTTCAAAAGTAATTTACCAAGCCTTTTTATTATTATTTTTTGTTATGGCGGGAATAATTTATCTAACCGCTCACTCCAACGTTTGGAGTAACGTACAAGGTAGCGTGGGCCCTCACCTACTAAATAAACCCGTCGTGTGCCATCTCTCCGTCTATATTAGCGGGCCACTGGAAGTATGTTACATTACTTCAGTGGTAATGTCATGTGGATATTGTAGTACTTATTACTACTATTATTGACTATATGTAGACAATAGGACGATTCTAAGTTCGCGGCAGACACGTTTGAAAGTGCCAAAAAAAACAAAAATATTATAACTAATCTTAAATTTTAATATGTTATTTATTACAGTATTAGGAGCCTATGTTTATGACGGTAGACTTGGTTGCTGCTGTATTCGACCCACTAAACTGCCTGTGTGGTGCAATGGTAGTATGAGCGACTGCTGATCATGAATTCTCGGGTTCGATCCCCGGATTATTCAGCTTTTTCGTAATAAGAAATTTTCAGTAGCAGCCTGGAGTTTGGAAATGGGCCCGGTAGACGGCAATAGGCTCGCCCCCTATTATGTGGGACTTAAACATAGCTGGCGAACCGTGAGTACGTAATACCCTTCTGCCTACCCCTTCGGGGAATACGGGCATGATGCTATGTTTTAATCCACAAAAAATCAGTTAAACGGTTTTATTATATACTTTATTGTACACCATTATTAAAGTAGAGAAGTACAGAAACAAATATCTTATATTATGTGGTACAATGGGCGGCCTTATTGCTAAAAGTAATTTCTACCAGGCAACCTTTAGATGGAGACGATTGAGAGAGAGAGAGAGAGAGAGAGGTAGTAGTTGGTGTAACATACCTACATATCGTAGATATTAAATACATATATATATATATATATATATATATACAAAATACCCTACATACAAATAAGCAAAGAAGTGACGGGCCTCGTGGCGTAGTCGGTAGTGTAACCGACTTCCGTGCACAAGGTCGTGGGTTCGATTCCCACTCAAGACAATTATTTGTGTGATGAACACAGATACTTGTACTGCATCTGGGTGTTTTCTATCTATATTACGTTTGTATTTACAAAAAAAAGTAATATATGTATTATATCCGTAATCTGGTACCCATAGTACAAGCGTTAAGCTTAGTTTGGGACCAGAGGCCATTGTGTGAAAAATGTCCGTGAATATTTATTATAATAAATTCACAAATTATAATTTGTACTTTAAGAGTAGCTGAGCATGTCAAGAGCTAAAATTTAGATGAAATATATATCATTATGTCATTTTGATCTGTATTTTAGCACTTGACATGCTCAGCTACCTTAAACAACAAATTGTTTGAGAATGTGGAAAAAGAGAACTTTACTGCGAGCGGAATTCCGCTGATTTAATCATCAATTGCCTTCAATCAATTAATTGGTGCAAAGTTTACAAGAGATGGAAAGTACGACTGATAGTAGTAGATTTACTACTACCTCAACACAAAGTGTGAAAATGTGTAATAGAAAATAACAGTCACGAGCAGGATTTGAACCTGCATCACTTGGACCGTCCAGATTCTTTGCCAATTCAGCCATCGTGGCAATTGCTCAGGGCTGCTAATTTCAACAACTTCATTCATTCTTAACGTCTTGGGCGACGCCTGCGCCATCTGTCGAAAGTATTTTCATACCTACTTAAAAGAAGAAATATAACAGATAGAGCTCACAAGTTTATATAACAGTATATATATCGCCTAGATTAAACACTGAAGAAAAATGCATCCCTGGAATTTATTCAAGTATTTATAACGTCTGTTTAGTTACTGTGTGTTACAAAACTGTTAAAAAATGTGTGCAATTTAATAACATTGCAAAGAATATGTGCGTGAGAATCTCGGTACGCACAAAATCGCTGATAAACTCCAATATATCTAGAATTCCAATAGGTTTCATTGCTTTGGACACGTCAAAAGAAGACAACTACAATATATGTGAAACAGAAAATGATTACGCTAAATATTCCTAGGTTCAAGCGAAGAGAAAGATCACACTCCCATGACTTACCCATTACATTGGGCGAAGTAAAAAGAAAAAACGAGAAAGGGAGAGAGAGATAGCTTTTTTTAGAACGTAAGAAATAATAATGCAAAAAATATAGAAAGTGTATCAAAACTCAAGATGCATGTAAATCTCTAAGTGATCTGTAAAGAGTTGTGATTATCAGCAACACAAAAAAAACATAGCATCACGACTGTATTCCCCGAAGGGGTAGACAGAGGTGTATTACACAACCACGATTCTCCAGCTATGTTTAAGTCCCACGTAATAGGGGGCGAGCCTATTGACGTCTACCGGGCACATTTCCAAACTCCGGGCTGCTACTGAGAATTTTTCTTTTTAGGATAAAGCTCAATAACATTGCCCGACCAGGGGATCGAACCCGAGACCTCATGATTAGCAGTCGTATACACTACCGCTACACCATCGAGGCATTTAAAACAGCAACACAAATTATGCTTTTAATGGAAGTACGAAGTCATACCAGGTTACCTAATTGCTATCAATTGTAATCACGAATTAAGCAATAAAGATCGATTAACCAGTAAATTATATGAATCTGTATTTTCATAAAAAAGATTATTTTTATATTAGATTTTATAAAACTAGTCTTTTCCAGTGGCTATGCTACATCCAAAAGCTAGTTTGTAGGTTATTGATTCGGACATGTGGAAAGAATGCCGGCGATGAGCTGATTAAGAATATTATACAATGCGAAAGTGCAAAGATATAGGTACAGATCGAGACCGAGACTCGCCTACCTAGACCAAATCGATCATGTATTGAAGGAAGGAGTCGGAAACCTCTGAAACCGGCGAGCTTGAAGAGAACTATGAATGTCGAGGAAGCGAGAGATGTATGTGCAAGAATAGAACCTTTTGGCTTGCTGTTCTCTCTGCCCATCCCGCAAGGTAATTGGCGTGATGATAAGTAAGTAAGCATGCGCATTTGATTACAAAATATCGAAACCCAGTGGAAGAAAGCACAAACGCAGATTGCATTTTAACCTTGGTGAATTCTGATAAGGTTATACTTCTCTTTTTGAGTAAAGATATAATATGCAACAGTGGGGCAGTTTTTATTATACTTATACAATGTGTGCAGTTTGGTCCAACTTGAGACATAGGACTGTTTTTATTTAGATTATTTCCCATTTTTATTGCAAAATTAACTATTTATGTATCCGATCCAGACAGGGGGAATCCCAGAAAACCTGAGAAACGGTTACCCCGTCAATACTAAATAGGTATTTTAATATACTATAATAATTGAACGAGCAGTGTACCACAGCAACGTGTGGCCGGCTCTACATGTACGGTAAACAGCACAGAAAACTTGTTTGAGTTTCAGTATTGCTGACCTACTCAATAGGTAGTATTATTCAATAAAAAAATCATTGATAGTATTAAGCTGGTTAGTCATGTTCTCATTCATTACTATGACAATAATTATTTAAATATTTTTCTCTACACCCATACACCCATAATTTTCCTCTTCACTTAAGCCGGTTTGTGATTTTTATAGTACATGTTTGTTTCATAAACTAAGTATTATATTTTAATAATTGTATCAGTGTTTGAAAACGGGATAGCCCGCCGGATTGGCAAACCAAAGCGGCAGTAGGCTGGGCGACGTGCATTCGACAAGCCAACAAGTGTTGGGGAAAAAAGATGGCGGCCATGTATCTGACGGAGCAGCATAGGATGGCCTCCCACCAGAATCAACCGACGTTCTGGTCAAAGACATAGGGAGCCGTTGTGATGCTCTCTTAGGGAGGATTGTGATCAGCAATGGACGTCAAAAGGCTGATGGATGGATGGATAGTGATTACAGAGCTATGAATGAATCCCACAACTCTTGGCACTGGAGATTGAATCTATGTTATGCAACCAATATAGTTCACCATTGTTCACAACACACATGAGCAGGAAAAAAAACATAATATTTCACATTACTTAGCGACAGTGTTGAAAACTTTGTCGGTACATTGAACTTGTTTGACCACCATTTCAGATAATGTTAAGTACAGTCACTAATTTATTGTTTGATTTAAGCCTGTTCTTAATTTAAATGTATTATGAAATTGAAACCTGATCCTTTAGCACCCTAAGTTTATAAACAATTATATGTTTTGGTAATTATTAGTTGCCTTTCTGTAAATACTGTGTTGACAATCATAAAATGTACGCAAAAGTAATTACCTATCATATACATATTACTATTGTAAAGCTGTAACAGATCTGTGTCTTTACATTTAAGACATTTGAGAAAAAAATACTGTATAATCAAAAAAAAAAAACATTCTTGTTTTAGATATTTTTGTCTGTGTATTTTACGCACCACGCAAAAACTACTGAATGGATTTTGATGCAACTATTTCTATTTGATAGCTCTTGATTAGACTTAAGAAACTGGTATACATTTTATCTCGCTATTATATCGTGAACCAATGATATAACCTAAAAACAAGCTAGTAAATTTTAATCATGAGGTCTCGGGTTCGATCCCTGGGTGGCGCAAAGTTATTGAGCTTTTTCCTAAAATGAAAAATTCTCAGTAGCAGCCCGGAGTTTGGAAATGTACCCGGTAGACGTCAATAGGCTCGCCCCCTATTACGTGGGACTTAAATATAGCTGGCGAGTCGTGCTACAGGGGGAGACCGAGACTTACCCACCTAGACCAAATTGGTCATGTGTTGAAGGAAGGTGGAGTCAAGAGTCTCCGAAACTGGCGAGCGTGTATGAAGAGAGTCATGAATGTTGTGGAAGCGAGAGATGTGTGCAAGAATAGAGCCTCTTGGCACTCTGTTCTCTCTGCCTACCCCGCAAGGGAAATGGCGTGATGATAAGTTGGTTAGTTTGGTGAGTCGTGGGTGTGTAATACACCTCTGCCTACCCCTTCAGGAAATACAGGCGTAAACTATGTTAGTAAATTTTAAAATTATATTTGTAAAATTCATTATAGCACGGGAAAAAACGCAATGGGGATTTTTAGTAACAATCATTCTAATGACAGTGATGCGAGTGATGTGGGTCACCTCTTGAACCCAATTGAGAGAAATGTTGATAACGGAAGACCGATTTACGATAAGTTTTGTAGCCGTTATCGCTGTCTACCCCTCTGGGAAATAGACCTGAATTTGATGCTATGTTGGGCAAAATATTAACTATTATATCTTGTTATGCATGAGCATACCACATAATAATTTACTGCTTATTTTTCTAAGTCCACCCGTGATCATGAATGCTGTAAAGTATTCGAAACGTCGGGATAGTAGTAAAATCAAGCAAACGCGATAGATTCCGTAAACGTAGTTTTATTTCAAAATGAATATAAAAACTTAATAAGTCTTAAATAAAATAAAGTAAAATTTTAATATAATCATTTTAAAATTCTTTTAACTTTCTCTCTAGGACAGAAGTTGATTAGCGACATAAAGACAATAACAATTGACAATCACGCAAGTAAATAATAACATTTACGAAACTATTGCACGCATTAAGTCGTTTATTTTTATCACTGTCCAACAGGTATTGAGAAAGACTTCAATATCAATATAATTTTAATTGCTCTGTTTTCAATATAAAAACTCACAGTTTTGTTAGAATATGTATCAGTCTATTACTAGCTAAGATACTTGTGTGTGATTTGTGTCGAAGCTTTACCATGGTTTCCAAGGTAAATCTACTTACATCTAGTCGCTCTCAAATAATGTACATTATCTAATTTTAAACATTAGATAATAGAGATTAAACTTAATATTAAAATATTACTTTCGAATTAACATTAACGTTTTAGATTAAGATTTTTATATTTTTTATTAGACCAAAAACGGCTAAACTTAAAAAGTTTTTAAAATATCTGTTTCTCTGGTTTCACTCAAAATATACTGAATCTATTTTAATGTTTTTTTTTTGTTGTTTGATAACTCTTAGCAGATTTGACTTGACAGTTAGTAGTTCTCGTAACTTCGTCCAGAGATATAAGCATAATCTACCATTTGGACAGAAGCTAGTATCCTGAAATCTCGGTTTATATATGTTTTAATAAAATTCATTGATTTTTATAATTTTTATGGTTCTAAATAAATACTAACACATAACATCTTTAGGTGCTATACTTACTGGCTGTCATAGCCGCTGTGGTGTCAGCAGAGCATGCTCATTCATCACAATATATCCACCGCCACGATGGACATCCCCACGAAGTGACCATTCACGATCACCATGGTCATCACCATGTTGACTACTACGTAAGTAATATTGAACGAACATCGATGAGTATTCAGTTTTGTGGTACACGAGGCAATGACCTGTCTAATATTGTGAGGCTCTTATGTAAACCAGGTCCCAAACGAAAGAACTTTCTACTATAGGTACCCAAAAAAAATGGGACCTAAAAAATATATGCATAATTATAAAGCTTTTTTTTACAGACAGCGTTTGGACCTAGCAGTAAATAAAATATTTTAATCTGTACCTAATATGCCACCACTGTAATTTTCTTCCGAATTTTATTTCACTTACAATGGCATCTGCTTGCCTCAGTCAGCTCTAACTGTACCTGTAGCAAAGAATGATGTGGTAACATTTTTTATTCTTAGTAATTACAATGCAGTAAGTAGTGGCCTTAGCCGTGTGGGGCCGGCTTTAGAATTGTTCCACCCCTCTCCACCCATGGGAGTCGTAGGAGCCGACTGAGGGAATATCGGGGGGAGTGGGCAGCAGCACTCCCTCGAGTATTAACAACATCCACTGCGATCGCCAACCCGCCTGTCAAGCGTGGTGATTACGGCACTATACCCCCAATTTGGGGAGGCCTGTGTCTAGCAGTGGACGTAGAAAGGCTGATGGATGGATGGGAGTAATGGCCTGGTGGTAATCCAAAAGAGGATCTAGTTGCATCCCCAGTCCGCAGTGGAGACCTTGAAATGCATACAATTCCAATTTTCTAAATTATGTGTATTTCTTCACCAATGATCAATAGAAAAAAACCAAAGAGAAGAGAAGCGGGGCAGCTTCTGAATTGTGCACAACTGTCATGCATCCTCTTCGTTAGGTAGTAATAGTTTGGGCAAAAATAATAAAATATATGAAATAGTGGTAGAGTAATAGGTTGGGTAAAAAGAATAAAATATATATCATGTCTCTTTAGGCGCACCCAAAGTACGACTTCAAGTACGAAGTGAAGGACCCACATACTCATGATCATCATTCGCAACACGAAGAGCGAGATGGTGACGTAGTTAAGGGGTACTACTCCCTTCATGAACCCGATGGTACTGTCAGACATGTACACTATCACGCTGACAAGCACACTGGGTATGTGTATTTTTATATATCCTTTAAAATTTCAATATTTTTTAAAAGAATAGCGATTTAAAAAGTTTACGACTTTCTTACTAGATTCTCGTAGACAAAATATGTTAGAAAATGTGGCTGGTTGTGGTAATCACAACGACAGCATAAATACTGCAAATTTACTTATCACAAGCACTCGTTATTGGCAATTAGTGTTTGATAATGCTTACATCTTTTGAATACTTACTCATTTTACTGTGGCCATTTTCAGTGCTAATATTGGTCTATTGGTTAATTAGTAGTAGTTTATTGGTAAATTAATATTTTGAATTGTATATTATAACTAGCGATTACAGCAAAATATTCATGTGTTCAAACAGCCGGCTTTACAATGTTAAAGAATCTATTTTTATAATTGTCTGGTATGTACCTAAGAGTCAGGCAACTGTAATTTTATAGGTCTAAAATAAAATGTTTCTTTTTCCACGATAAACATATTGATTTAGTCATTAATAATGGTAATCATTTATTTACTTACAGAAAATTCCACTCGGTTGTTATTTGTCCTGTCATTTGAAAATATTTGAATAATTTCTTTTTTTCCAGTTTCCATGCGGATGTCAAACACGTTCCTCATCTCCATGAACATCCTCATCATCATCACCATCACTTCTAGTCTGAAAAAAACAATTATAAACCAATTCTTGTTACCTATGTTAAATAAAGTTTGTAGAAATATAGATACTGCTTCTATTTATCTGTTATTTTGGAAAAGTTTATCTTGAAGCCTTAATTAACAAAAAAATTAAGATCTCCATACCATAATTTCGGACAAGGCACTCAGTATCAACAGACAATAGTCATGTACACAGGATACATTTTGTCCGTATGGTGACGGACTAAGGAATACAAGTGTCACCACCCCATTCTTTCCCACGGGTGTCGTATGAGGCGACTAAGGGAAGTAAGCAATCATCATCCATTGCATAACTGGTAGTAGGGCTGGGTACCAAGTGGGAGTACTCACTTGGTATCGGGCCCAAGCGAGTTTGTACCACCATCTCCCGTGTGACCGGCCATGAAGCACATCGTTGCGCTTTAGCTGTAACAGGAGATAGCCGTTTATTCTTTCATAAGATATCGGTGAAATTAAATGGTGAGCAGCGGCTTGATAATACTCTTGGTATAGTTGAGTCCATGAGCGACGGTTACCATTTACCATCAGATGGGCCGTGGCTTGTTTGCCACTACATGCAATAAAATCATAAAAAAGACAGTGCACGGGTGTACCTATGCGTAAACAAGTGTAGTCTCTGTTCCTTTACTCTCATAGGCCGATGGGACAGCATAGGACAGAAATCAGGCCAAGAAACAACGGCTTTAATGCTTCCTCGGGTCAGGGGTGAATTGTCCTAGCTCCGAGCTGCTATTGAGAATTTATTTACGGAAAACATAATAACTATTTGTCGGACCAAGCCCGGATTTAACCCGAGAACTCATGATCCGTAGTCGCATGCACTATACAATACTTAATAAGTAAAAATTCACGAAGGATTTTATAAATTTTACACTATATTTTTTTTTAAAGTAAGATTGCTACGATGGGCACCCATGTTTCTCGTACGATAACCACGTTTCGGTTGCGCAAATCTTGTACATCGTTTATTAAATAATTGGTAACTTTAGCAGCAACAATATATTAATTACATAAACAAATATGACAAAAATATTATATACTATAATAAAGATATATCTATACATTCAAGATAATATCTTAGAAAAAAATGCTGTACTAAGCCTAGTACAACAAATAGCCATTTAGGCGTGTTCGAATACAAAACAATCTGTTTTGGAATTTTATATGTTTGATTGCACATCACGCAAAAAACTTTTGAACGTAGCTCTATTGATTATTTTAAAAACTAGTACCTATACGTTTTATCCCGTTAGTATATTTGGAACCTGAGACAGCTTAATACGAGCTTTTATCTAGGGCGGAGCCTTTGGCATACGCTAGTATATAATAAGTGTGTCACGTTAATGTTCTGCAATTCAACTGCAACTGATCATTATAAAATTTAGTATACTAATAGCCTTTTATTAGCTTAGCTCTTTATCTCGGAAAAATGGATAGTACTTGTGGGACAGTAATTATTGCACAGAAATCATAGTTTGCCATAGACGTATTTATATAAGCACTGTAGTCGACCCAGACGACGTGGGCTGTAAATAAAAATAATGATTAAAATGCATTTATTAAAATTCTAACAATTTAAAATTTAGATTTTACTTTCATTTTTCTTTTGTAGCAATTTAATGGAGAAAGGATTTAAAATACATATTATTTCAAGGACACCAATACACTTACTTTATATCATATCGATCAACAAAACCGGGTTCACCCAATAAAATTGTAGTTAATGAAACATTACAAGAAATATTACCTTCTTGGCTGGCTGTGTATAAAAGAAAATGAATGCGTTTCTAAATTATCAGTTACTTTCTGTTACTTTAAGAATAAACAACTAAAATTAAAATATATAAAATGTTTACTAAGGTAAACTATTTAGTTAAAAAATAAATAATTTACGTGACCCATTTTGCATTGGGTTACGTGTAACTAGGATGCTTCCATAATTAATTTAATTGCTATTGGCCCACGGACTTCGAACATTCACAACAGATTTCCTCAATGACAAATAATATTTTATTTTGGATTAGATCTTAATAAACTTAACCCTTACTAATAAACATTGTATAAGCACCGAATACTTATTTAGTGTTATGATGTTATGTTCCGTTCTTGCAACGTCAAACGGTCATATTAGTGACAAAAACAAAAACACTGAATAACTATTCAAAGTTATGCAACGTTTATTAGTTAAGGCAGTTATATATAGTCAGTTTGTCTTATATCATGTTTTGCACAGGTCTTTCTAGTAGCATGTGTACTCGTCATCTCCATCGTCAGCGCGCAACACACCCACGACTACAGTCATCACTTAAACCACGAGGCACATCATGACGTTGACTATTACGTAAGAAATCTAACCAATCACACTCCTAGTATATTAATTAACCGCTATATAAATTTTTATATACACTTATTACAGGCTCATCCCAAGTACGAGTACGCTTACGAAATCAAAGACCCTCATACGCATGATCTCAAGCAACAGCACGAACATCGCGACGGTGACAGCGTGAAGGGCGAGTACAGTCTGCACCAGCCCGACGGCACTGTCAGGATTGTGAAGTACTATGCCGACAAGAAGACTGGGTAAGGATGCAGATATTTTATTAGATTATAACTATTATTGTGCGTTTGTGAAGAGTCTCCATCTCTATAGTACAGGAGCCGCCGCCTATTTTTTTAAGTGATTTATAGCAGGTTATATCTTTGTGAGTGGGTTCCATTCGACGAGACGCCCAAGTTTTACTCTGTGAAAAATCTCGATAGATGTAGCTAATAAAGAGCGCAGGTATAAAACATTTCGATTTGGTTGGATGTCAAAACTGTCTGACTAACAGTAAGTTTAAATGTTTAGATAATTGGATAATAAACTCGGAATAACAATGGTCCTAGAAAATGGGTAGTTTGACTAGAGCGTGCTCTTCTACAAATATAGAGAGACAAATATAAATAAAAAGGTCATTCCAATTATTAACACTCTGATGAATGCAGCTTTGTAAATATTTGTATAATGAAATGACCATATAGTCCTACAAATTTAATGGTACGTTTTCTCTGTCCCACGCTTGGAAGTTGTCGAATTCACGGACACTTAATAGCTACCCCTTACAAGATTTTTCACTGAGAAAAATTTACGTGTCTCATCGAACGGAACCTACTCACAAATATTCAGCCTATTATTAATCACTAAAAAAAATAGGCGGCGGCTCCTGGACCATTATTAATTATTGTTTACTAATTTCAGGTTTCACGCCGATGTGAAATACAAAGGTCACGGCAAACATAGTGTTCCCGAACACCACCACCATTGATACTGTAATATTTAATAATGTTAAGATCGTTATTATGCGACTATTTATATTAAGTTGTTATTTACTTATTAATAATAAAATAATGTTTAAATAAATTATGTAGTTTTCTTATCAAATCTCATTGTGATAAAGTGTTTTCAAACACTCAATCATTGACAAAATTAATGACGTAAGAATAAAAATATCCACACTATACACTATATAGCAAGACTAGATATCGTTATTCCAATTGATTTTTGTATTTATAATGTCTTATACATTACATATGCCTACATTATAATGCTAGTCGTATTCTACTATTTATTTATAACTGACAAAGTCAACACCTGCATTAAGTTTATATAATTTTTTAAAGTTTATAGAAATTTAACAATTTATATATAATACAAAAAACATAAATATTAAAAATGTGAATTAGAAGATGATAACTAGAAGATTATAAGACATTATATACAATTCATGTTTCACATTTTCTCACTGTGTTTTATTAAATAGTTGAGCATTCCAAATGCCAAAGGTTAAATGTGTAAAAATAACAACATGTAATATTATGTATCTTTAGGCTATGATAAATATGAAGGATATATACCACTGAAGTAATGTAACATGGTTCCAGGGGCTCGTCAATACAGGTGGAGAGACGGCACGCGGCAGGTTTATTTAGTGGGTGAGGGCCCCACATTACCCTGTTCGTTGCCTCGAGCGACAGGGTGTGTGGTAAGGTACATTTTTTCCCGCCTGGACAAAAAAAAGAAGGCTATATGATAGCCTTCTTTAATATAATCTAACAATTCACACAAAAAAACAAAACACATAGCATCACGCCTGTATTCCCCAAAGTGGTAGGCAGAGTTGTATTACACACCCACGATTCACCAGCTATGTTTAAGTCCCACGTAATAGCGCCCCCTATAGCCTATTGACGTCTACCGGGCACATTTCCAAACTCCGGGCTGCAGCTACTTAGAATTTTTCTTTTTAAGAAAAAGCTCAATGACATTGCGCTACTCGGGGATCGAACCCGAGACCTTATGATTAGCAGTCGCATACACTACCGTTACACCACCGAGGCAGTTAACAATTCAGAGCTAATAAGATTAAATTTTTAGGAACATTACAGCTATTTTTGTACTTAATGTTGAAAGGGTGGTAAACCGCCACCTGGGGGTTTACATTTTATCTTTTTGACCGGCACTGAAATGTTACACTGTCAATAAAGCCTGGCAAAACTTGTTATTGAAAGTAAAAACAATAGTCGAACTTTCTGATGCAAGCCAATTTTTAAACCCAAACCGACTTACTACAAAACACGGACTAAATCGCGGTTTAAACCTGAACTAGTTGGTCCAGGTCTAACTTATAAACCATTGACTAAACTTAGTCTTATTACAAAAAATAATTAAACCATGGACTTCCTAGTACTGTGATTTAGGTCTTTCTAAATAATATTGTTCATTTAGTGCATCACCATTCATTACGCACGCTTAGAAAGGAACGTATTTTATAGAAAAAATATTGGCGATTAATTTAGGAACGAAGAAAATAAATAGACATTGGGATATTTTATATCAGTTATCACTTTTCTTTTGATTACCATTTATTCTGACACATAAATTAATTATGCTGGTACTTTATTACACGATTACCCGGATCAATCTTTGTGGACGTAAAACGGATTAAAGTTGTTGCGATAGGATATCTCATAATGACAATAAAACACTAATTTATGAAACCTTGAACAATAAACAAACAAAACTATTTCATCGCAACATAATTTAGTTAACTTTTCAGCTTTTTTAGGTTCGGAATTACTTCTATGTATTTTTGTGTTTTCGTAGTACCTACCTATTAATAAATGTCTGAGTTCTTTAACGAGCGAAGTTATAGGTATATGGTACGCAAATTGAAGTAGACCTTTGGAATGCACTGGACCATGCTATTATTTCATAGTGAATTATTATTACTTACTTAAAACCTCAGGATACAATACGAATTTTATTAAATTAATATTACACAAAACTGTTGCGTATATGTAATACTGAATATGGAAACATGGAAACATTTTTGTATGAATATAATTTTATTATTATTAAAATAATACTTAGTGCATCATTTAATACTGTTTTATTTTTCTATATATATTATTGCCATTTAAAGTTATTTACGAGGGTGTTAATACCTAATCACTGTGCAAGACATACCTATAGGTATGTGAAGAGTTTAATCCTTTGAGTGAAATTAAAGTAACCTATTAGAAAAACAAAGAAAAAAAAGATAAAAAAATACCGATTTTTTTTTAGTTTCTACAGGATTCAAATCACATACACTATACTTATGCAATATTATACAACTTGTAGAAGCCAAAAAGGTCCTACCTCAGCCAACCAACATTTGGCTGCTGCAGAACTGATTTTCAGGTATAGTACCCATTCGAGCATGATTCGACTGCCACGATACAATGCTTTACCGTTATATTAACTGGATAGATAGAATTATGTAATTGATTAGACAAGAAAAATAGATGTAAAATTTTATTTATCCTAATACAAATTCACTCATTATATAAAATATAAACTTTAATATCTTGAGATTGCTAGCTGATTTTCATCTATTTGTCTTTAATGTCCATCCTTGGATTTTTTATTCAAATGTAATAGTTGTTATGTAGAATGTATAGGTATAATGTCACAATGCATTGTTGTATTTCATTTCTCCTCTCTGTTTGTCTTTTGGCAAAAGCCTGCCCCACCTTTTCCATTTTGTATCTTCTTTTATGTATGCCAACTAATTGTATTTCAATACATTTCACAACACATACACAATTTGGATGTAATCTTGATTGAATCCAATTCTACAGGAGATAATTCTGTAACTAAAAGAATTTATGCGTAAGTAGGTATATTGGCTCGGCATGGCATTTCTGAGAGAGAGGCCACTTTAAATATCTTTCACATAAATTAAATCAAACATATTATTATTCACTTTTCACATAAAATCATATTTTAATATTAACCATAACTTGCAATAAAAATATTTGTCATTACTTTGACATTAAACACAAAGTGAAAAATGTGAAAAATGTGAAATCGAAAATAACAGTCAGGAGCAGGATTTGAACCTGCATCTTCTGGATACCGTCCAGATGCTTTACCAATTCAGCCATCCTGACAATTGCTCCTGACTGCTAATTTCGATAACACATCATACTTAACGTCTTTGGGTGACGCCTGCGCCATCTGTCGGACGTATTTTCATACATTTCACATTTTTCACTTTATGTTTAATGTATAGTGCTAAGCATGTCAAATGCTACAAATATATATAAATATTTATAGGGTTTGCGTCATTATTAGGTAAAAATCTTAATTGTAAAATTAAGTTTACCTGGTCGGTATAATGTATGAAAATACGTCCGACAGATGGCGCAGGCGTCACCCAAAGACGTTAAGTATGATGTGTTATCGAAATTAGCAGTCAGGAGCAATTGTCAGGATGGCTGAATTGGTAAAGCATCTGGACGGTATCCAGAAGATGCAGGTTCAAATCCTGCTCCTGACTGTTATTTTCGATTTCACATTTTTCACTTTGTGTTTAATGTATGGTGCTAAGCATGTCAAATGCTACAAATATATATAAATATTTATAGGGTTTGCGTCATTATTAGGTAAAAATCTTAATTGTAAAATTAAGTTTACCTGGTCGTTATAATGTATGAAAATACGTCCGACAGATGGCGCAGGCGTCACCCAAAGACGTTAAGTATGATGTGTTATCGAAATTAGCAGTCAGGAGCAATTGTCAGGATGGCTGAATTGGTAAAGCATCTGGACGGTATCCAGAAGATGCAGGTTCAAATCCTGCTCCTGACTGTTATTTTCGATTTCACATTTTTCACTTTGTGTTTAACTGATTTTGTAATAAGAATTTTGTTAAACCGTGGTCTAAAGATGATATAGACCTGGTTTAGGAGTTAGACTATGTTTTGTAATAAGGCGGATAATGTTTTACTAACTCTCTTTTTTATTGACAGACTAAGATAGATCAAGTGAAAAAATTACTATGCCAATACGGTTATAGACAGGAATTCGGACTCTTTTCTTAGATTCTTGACCAAAAACTTCGAGTACTAAATACTCGAAATTTTTTTTCAGGCATATGTATGCAGTAGTGTTATAAATATAATTCTTGCATGCTAGTTCTGTATGTTTTGTTATTTTCAAGGAGTAGACTCATTATGAACCAACAAAGAATATTGTAAGTTCGCTGTGTATGGACAACCCCTTAGGTACTGTCCAACTGATAGCCTCCTCCTTTCAGACTGAAATGGATTTAGTTCATAAGTCGTCGTGCTGATTCAGTGCTAAATGGCGAATTTATTTTGTCGGAAAAAAAGCAGAGGATAGCCGTTTATATTTCGTTTCATATCTGTGAAATGAATTGGTGAGCAGTGGCTTGACAATATAGTCTCGGTATAGTCGAGTCCATGGGCAACGGTCACCATTTACCATCAGATGGACCGTGGCTCGTCTGCCAAAACATGCAATAAAAAAAAAATTAAAAAAAAAACCTATTATTTCTTAGTATAGAATTTCATGCATCTCTAACTTTTTTTTTTATTGTATGTGGTGGCAGACGAGCCACGACCTATCTGATAGTAAATGGTAACCGTCGCTCATGGACTCAACTATACCGAGACTATTGTCAAGCCACTGCTCACCATTTCATTTCGCAGATATGAAATAAAAGAATAAACGGCTATCTCCTGCTACAGCCAAAACGCAAAAATGTGTTTCATGGCCGGTCACACGGGAGATAGTGGTACAAACCCGCTGGGGCTCGATACCAAGTGAGTACTCCCACTTGGTACCCAGCCCTAAAGACTGCGTTCCCACTATGTCGTAACGGTCAATTTATCGTTGAACGATTATCTCTGGCTGTTCCCGTATAACGACTAATTTGTTGAGAATATGTCGAAATTTTTTGTCGATAAACGATTATCCTCGCTGTTCCCATTGGACCGTGACGACATTTAAGTACAATTAATAAAAAAAATATTTTAATAATGTATTATATTTTAAAAAGACAAAAGTATGGGCAGAGATGGTGAGGGGGGAGGGGGTTTACCACCGAATGAATGTAACACAGTTCCAGTGGCCCACCAATAAAGGCGGAGAGACGGCACACGGCGGGTTTCTTTAGTGGGTGCAGGCCCCACACTACCATGTTCGTTGCCCCGAACGACGGGATGTGCAGTTAGGAACATTTTTTCCCGCCTTAACAAAAAAAAGGGATGATGAGGGGGCAGGAAAACATTGAGTTAACGACGAGACGATATTTTTTCGTGGCTACGATAGATAGTTGCAACAATGACACAATTTGCTGGCATGATTTAGTTGTGATGTTTTATATCATTTGTTCGTTCATTACACAAATCTATATGTATAAGTAATCATAAACACTGTTGGTAGGGCTGGGTACCAAGTGGGAGTACTCACTTGCTATCGGGCCCGAACGGGTTAGTACCATCTCCCGTGTGACTGGCCATGCGTATATCAGTGTGTTTTGTTTGTAGCCTCCTGCTACTGCCGTTTATACTTTCATTTCATATCTGTGAAATGAAATGGTGAGCAGCGGCTTGACAATACTCCTGGTATAGTTGAGTTCATGAGTGACGGTTAACACCAGGTGGGCCATGGCTCATCTACCACCATAATACCATCAAGAAAATCTCTCAAACATGCATCTTTATGGAAAAAAATCTCAAAAATCTACATATATAATTTTTTTTTAGCCTAAAGATGGGTTTGATAGCTACTAGTATGACTCGATCAGACTGTATCTACCCATATAATTATATTCTTCCCCATTTTCACTCTAAGTAAATATTTTTTTAATAATTTATTCAGCGCCTTATTATTAATTATCTATTATTATTAATTATTCGTTTAAGAATGTTTATGTCGTACTGGTAACAAAATAATTGATTTGAGAGGCTGTGTTTAGAATATTGGATTTCGGGATTTTAGAACATATTGGTTTATACCTATAACAGGACAATAATATAATATGTAGATGATGGTATGGTGGTTTTATGTTGAGACACAATAATTGAAATGAATAAAATACCTTATAGCTATCTAAAATAAAAAACATAGCATCACGCCTGTATTCCCCAAAGGCAGAGATGTATTGCAACCACGGTTAGCCAGCTATGTTTAAGTCCACGTAGGGGGCGAGCCTATTGCCGTCTATCGGGCACATTTCCAAACTCCGGGCTGCTATTGATATTTTTTCTTTTTACAAAAAGCTCTATATTTACCAATGGGTATCTCTGACATACACGGGATAGTAAAATTAATATCTAAAATAATTGTGAAATTATTATCATTCTTAATACGGCAACAAAAGCTGATTGGCACAAACATGAAAACTACATCTTAATGTAAAACTTGTTTTACAATATACGAGTAGGTACTTGTTACGAAAATAACATACACGAATCAAAACAAACATGTATATAAAGCGCGGCAAGTATTAAAGCGACATCAGTTTGTTACACTGCATTGTACAAATAACTGAGAAAATGTACGCCAAAGTAAGTAATAACAATAATATCTATGTTATTAAAGTACAAATTATAATTTGTGAATAAGGAAATAGAGTATTTTAGTACGAGCGGGATTCGAACCTGCGTCCCTTCCTTTCCGGGGAAGTGCTCTAATCCATTGAGCTATCGTACCATTTCTAGAAATACCGAATTTCCTCATCACATTTGTCTTAACGACCAACACCCTCTATCAGCAATGCATTTACATGCATTCATCCAATGTAGTAAGTTTAATTTTGCAATTAAAATTCATACTATTTGATGGTGTGATTTTTCAAACATTTTTGATCTATATTTTAGCACATGACATCTACATGAATAAATAAAATTTAAGTGTCGGTTTCTAATGTCTAAATAACTATTACCTACTTGCATTTATACTAAATGCATAATAATATAAAAGTACGAATATATACGTTATCAATAACAAAATAACAATTTTTTATCTGTCTGTCTGTCTTTTCATTCCGGCTTATCGCTGAAACGTCGTACTTACGACAGCAGATAGCGGAGCAACTTAGGCTACTTTTATTTTAGGAAAACAATTAGGATTCCTCACAAGAAAGGCAATATCTAAAATAATAAATAAAAAAATGTGGAACATAGCAGATAGCCGCTGGTAGTAAACAAAAGTAAAATCTAATACTAGGAGTAACATCCTGTGCTTACATTCTTCAGAGTAAAAACGTGATCACTCACTCCTTTTAATAAAAAATACTATTGTTGCTTTAAAACACAAACTACTTTTTCACAGTTATTCGTTGTCGCTGCAGTACTGGCCGTAGTCAGCGCTCGGCCTCAGAGTAATCATGGATATGATCACCATCACAAGGAACCTGCATATTCATCACAAAAACTTATTCAACACCACGGCCACGCTGAGAAAATTCTCGTTGATGTAAGTAGACATTGAAATAACGAAAAGATAGAGCAGCTGCTAAATTATTACTTTTTTTAATTAATGAAAGACTCACTTACTGCTAATAATTTACTAGTGAGCCTTTATCTTAGGAGTCTAATTATTTTTTTACGTGACGTTGGACCGACGTCATAGACAATGATGAGAGACGATCCTGAGAGGATATTTAATATGTACAACCACACAGCATTTATATAAATAATAGAGCAAAGGTGAAAGTACAATTAAAGCTCCATTTAACTCGCAGATGATTATGTTCCTAAGCAAAATATTTACACTACAGGGCAATGCCAAGTACGAGTTCGCATATGAAGTCAAGGATCCTCACACTCACGACATCAAGCAGCAGCACGAACAGCGTCATGGTGACGTAGTGAAGGGTGTATACAGACTGCACCAACCCGATGGCACCGTCAGGGTTGTGGAGTACCATTCTGACAAAGAGAGGGTATGTTAGAGCAGCAGCGTAATATATATTTATCTTTTGAAAACGTACGCATAGATCAAAACTATACCCTATGTCTTTTGGATACAAGCTGATTGATTGATGTTTTGTCTCTTCTTTTTGCGTGTGGGGCCGGCTTTAGAATTGTCCCACCCCTGTCTACCCACGGGAGTCGTAAGAGCCGACTGAAGGAATACCGGGGGAGTGGTGGTATCGTTTCTTACAAAATGTAGACTATAATATAAGCTACCGAGGCACTCATAGTGACAATTGGCATGTTCTTGAAAAACTGGACATAGATAAGCACTTTCGCATCATTATAGAAAAAAGAAAAATTGTTAACGTGGTAACGTCTTATAAATCGATGAACGCCGGCCGCACGCACGAAAAAGTGTCACGTTCCGCCCAGATTTGCTAAATCATAAAAATAGGTGGTGGTATTTAAAGTAATCTGACTACGTGGTTCATCTGCGGTTCGTAAGATGGCAAGGGTTGCTAAATTATAAAAATAGGTGGCGATATTTAAAGTAATCTGACTACGTGGTTCATCTGCGGTTCGTAAGATGGCAAGGGTTGCTAAATTATAAAAATAGGTGGCGATATTTAAAGTAATCTGACTACGTGGTTCATCTGCGGTTCGTAAGATGGCAAGGGTTGCTAAATTATAAAAATAGGTGGCGATATTTAAAGTAATCTGACTACGTGGTTCATCTGCGGCTCGTAAGATGGCAAGGGTTGCTAAATTATAAAAATAGGTGGCGATATTTAAAGTAATCTGAATACGTGGTTCATCTGCGGTTCGTAAGATGGCAAGGGTTGCTAAATTATAAAAATAGGTGGCGATATTTAAAGTAATCTGACTACGTGGTTCATCTGCGGTTCGTAAGATGGCAAGGGTTGCTAAATTATAAAAATAGGTGGCGATATTTAAAGTAATCTGACTACGTGGTTCATCTGCGGTTCGTAAGATGGCAAGGGTTGCTAAATTATAAAAAGAGGTGGCGATATTTAAAGTAATCTGTTTACGTGGTTCATCTGCGGTTCGTAAGATGGCAAGGGTTGCTAAATTATAAAAATAGGTGGCGATATTTAAAGTAATCTGACTACGTGGTTCATCTGCGGCTCGTAAGATGGCAAGGGTTGCTAAATTATAAAAATAGGTGGCGATATTTAAAGTAATCTGACTACGTGGTTCATCTGCGGTTCGTAAGATGGCAAGGGTTGCTAAATTATAAAAATAGGTGGCGATATTTAAAGTAATCTGAATACGTGGTTCATCAGATTCGGTTCGTAAGATGGCGACCGATGCATTGTTTGTGAAACTCTTAGAAAACATATATGTCGTTATTACGTTTTTAAATTATCGTCCGAAAACCGACTTTACAGACAAACATATAGTTTTTTTTTTTATTTCACATAAATTTTTAACTAAAATTTCTTTATTTCAGATTCAACGCTCACGTGAAACTGGAAGGACACGCGAAACACATTGTTCCTGAACATCCTCATCATTACTAATTCTAAAACTTTACTAACTTTAAGTGCACTGTGTATAAGCCGTTACCTTTATTTATTTGTTTTCCTTTTTATGTTAAAGATATTATTATGTTACTATTCATAAATATATTGATACTGAAATAAATATTATATCCGTTATCATTCGTTTATTTATTAATAGAAACTACCTACCTTAGAATCCCCTGAATTGACCTGACCTTACAAGACATTCTTGGCTGAATCATTTATTATTATCATTAGATCTGGATATAATTATTTGCAGGTTTAGCTATAATTTTATAAATCAATCTCAATTTGAAAGAATATGACGTAAGGAATGTAAAAAATAGGCTGATGGTGTAAATAATTATAGTATTATTATAATTTTTAAAGTAAAATAAACGGGTCTTTTTGCTCGTTTAAATTAGGTGTGTTCGTCTACCACGGCTGCTGCAACGCAGTTGAAACGTCGGACAAAGGTAGTTAAAATAATAAATTTATTTTTCACTACCTACTTAAAACTACTACATTTTTTGTGGGCGAGCATTTTGATATTGATACTAACTCAATTTCCACATTCAATGTGCTTTTTTCAAACATTTTTGATCTATTTTTTTTAGCATTTGACATACTCCGCCACTTTTTAAAGTACAAATTATTTGCGAATAAGGAAAAAGAGAATTTTTTTTTGTTTGTGTTGTGGCGGAGCATGTCAAATGCTAAAAAATATAGATCAAAAATGTTTAAAAAATCGCGCCATCAAATAGTATGAATTTTAATTGCAAAATTAAACTTACTATATTGGTTTAATGCTTCCGATAGATGGCGTTGGTCGTAAAGACAAATGTGACAAGGAGATTGGGATGATTGAAAGATCTGTACTATAGCTCAGTGGCTTAGATCACATCCCCGGATTGGAAAATACGCGGGTTCGGTTCCCGCTAGTACAAAAAATCTATTTTTCCTTATTGTGAATATTGTACTTTAAAAAGTGTTTTTTTTATTAAGGATTCATAGTCTAAGTCGAGTCCAGAACTCATCTGACCATTTTTAGTCATGGATATTGGTGGGCTTAAGCCTTCCCAAAGCGAGGTAGGATACTTTGCTTGTGGTAAGCGTAAACCCGCCAATATCTCAATCATTATACATTTCCTAATTGATTTAAAGAGTTATATCTTGTGTATCTACCAAATCCTATTGCCAATTAAAATAAAAAGAGACACACCCTTATTTCGTCTCCTTGCCAACAGCAATAAAATTACGAGAACATTATTTTTTGTGAAGTGGAAAAACAGGTATTTTCTACGAACAGGATTCGAGCTTACGTCTTTCCCAAACCAGGGGACTGCATTAAACTGCTAAGAATGAGTTTGTTTGTTACAATTTTACACCGTAACTACTGAATCAATCATCGTGAAATTTTGCATGCATACATTTTAGAGTCCAGAAAAGGACATAAGCTAACTTTTTATCCCGGAGAAATGAACGAACACTGTGGGATACCTAAATAAAAGAAATTAATGTGCCGTAAATTAACGTATTCCAGATTCCCGTGAAGGTGCGACGCTCCATGTGCACGTGCGTCGCTCAGTAGAGGGTACCCGAAAGGTTAAGCCGCCGGCGGACCACCGAAGGAATGTAACGTAGTTCCAGTGGCCCGTGAATAAAGGCGGAGAGACGGCACACGGCGGGTTTCTTTAATGATTGAAGGCCCCACACTACCCAGTTCGTTGCCTCGAACAGCGGGGTGTGCGGTCAGGAACATTTTTTCCCACCTTAACAAAAAAAAGGTGGACAAAGTTGCAGAAAGGTAGTCTTTAATATTTTCCCTCGTGTTATGGACAAGCAAAAAACTAGTCATGGAAACGCAGTAATATACATAACAACTTATTTAATCTACATTAATGAATTTCTAGCTATGGATTATTGATTTGGATATTACGAACCTCTATTGTTAAATAGCTTTTAATGTGGTCCGTCACTGATAAGTTCAAAATACTCTAAATTACTCCTTTTTTTTGAAGACGTATCAATCATGAGGTACTGCTATTAGTTTATACATAAACAAATAACATTTAAAATCTTTCTCTAGTTATGGATGGGCAAAGAACCAGTCATAGACATCCACTAAAGTATGTAAAGTATGTCAACCAACTCATGTAGATAGATTACTATTGAATTTGGAATTAAATTATAAAAATATTTATTACTTAACAACCTTTTAATAATAATTACAATAGACGCAATAAAACGGAATTCATTATTTGTTGCACTTTATCTCTTTGAAAAGTTCAAAATCCATAGTAATATTATTCCCATGCCCTTGTCCCTGACCGACAAGGGCGGGGAATGAAGCGCCGTAGATCCGACTACCGCCACGGAGTCATCGCGGCTGCCTGCCCAATTGGGACAGTCAGGAACGCGATAGGGCTCCGCGGCTACGGCTACACCGATCGACCGCTCCGCCATGGACTGCAGGAAAAGATCTTGCGCTGCAGCGGAGCGGCCGATATTCGCCTGGAGGAGGACGGTGTCACGGTCCGTGACAGACCGTGACTATGTCCTCCTCCTCCCGCACTGGCGGTCGCGTCCGAAAGGGTGGGGCAGCCTGGGCTGATTGGCTGCCCCCCCCTTTAGGGCCTCTGGCCGGAGGTCTGCACCCCTCCCGCCCCATGCTATGATTGGCGGGACGCTTTCCCGCCGCACACGCGGGGCAAAACGGGGCTGCAGTGCAGGTCGCCGCTTAGTGCCCTGCCTGACCGCAGCGGAAGCAGAGACCGCTGCAGTCAAAGCAGTTCGTGCATGTCGGCCGTGTATGTCCGACCGCCATGCACTTAAAACACCTCGCGGGCCTGGGCTCCAGCACGGTGACTCGTGCGGAGCTCCAGCCCACGAGAATTCTACCTGCGGCGGCCAACGTGGCAGCCGCTGCGACAGGGCATTGCACCCATACGGCGCCTACACCTCCAGGCCCGGGGCGAATGGTGCCCACCCGGACGGTGTCCGCAGTAGATCCGGTTTTCAGCGTTACCGCCTCCCGGATATCGTCCACCGTCACTGAGTCGTCCAGTCCGGAAATGCGCAATTCTGCACACTTCACGGGCCTGGCGACCCGGACCCCACTCTCCCCGGCGAACAGACCTCGCAGCTTTTCCGCTATGAGTAGTTTTAGTACGGTAGTTTATCTTTTAGTACATGGTTTAACTCTTAAAACTGATTTTGTAATAAGAATTTTGTTAAACCGTGGTCTAAAAATGATATAGACCTGGTTTAGGAGTTAGAATATGTTTTGTAATAAGGCGGATAATGTTTTACTAACTCTCTTTTTTATTGACAGACTAAGATAGATCAAGTGAAAAAATTACTATGCCAATACGGTTATAGACAGGAATTCGGACTCTTTTCTTAGATTCTTGACCAAAAACTTCGAGTACTAAATACTCGAAATTTTTTTTCAGGCATATGTATGCAGTAGTGTTATAAATATAATTCTTGCATGCTAGTTCTGTATGTTTTGTTATTTTCAAGGAGTAGACTCATTATGAACCAACAAAGAATATTGTAAGTTCGCTGTGTATGGACAACCCCTTAGGTACTGTCCAACTGATAGCCTCCTCCTTTCAGACTGAAATGGATTTAGTTCATAAGTCGTCGTGCTGATTCAGTGCTAAATGGCGAATTTATTTTGTCGGAAAAAAAGCAGAGGATAGCCGTTTATATTTCGTTTCATATCTGTGAAATGAATTGGTGAGCAGTGGCTTGACAATATAGTCTCGGTATAGTCGAGTCCATGGGCAACGATCACCATTTACCATCAGATGGACCGTGGCTCGTCTGCCAATACATGCAATAAAAAAAAAACCTATTATTTCTTAGTATAGAATTTCATGCATCTCTAACATTTTTTTTTATTGTATGTGGTGGCAGACGAGCCACGACCTATCTGATAGTAAATGGTAACCGTCGCTCATGGACTCAACTATACCGAGACTATTGTCAAGCCACTGCTCACCATTTCATTTCGCAGATATGAAATAAAAGAATAAACGGCTATCTCCTGCTACAGCCAAAACGCAAAAATGTGTTTCATGGCCGGTCACACGGGAGATAGTGGTACAAACCCGCTGGGGCTCGATACCAAGTGAGTACTCCCACTTGGTACCCAGCCCTAAAGACTGCGTTCCCACTATGTCGTAACGGTCAATTTATCGTTGAACGATTATCTCTGGCTGTTCCCGTATAACGACTAATTTGTTGAGAATATGTCGAAATTTTTTGTCGATAAACGATTATCCTCGCTGTTCCCATTGGACCGTGACGACATTTAAGTACAATTAATAAAAAAAATATTTTAATAATGTATTATATTTTAAAAAGACAAAAGTATGGGCAGAGATGGTGAGGGGGGAGGGGGTTTACCACCGAATGAATGTAACACAGTTCCAGTGGCCCACCAATAAAGGCGGAGAGACGGCACACGGCGGGTTTCTTTAGTGGGTGCAGGCCCCACACTACCATGTTCGTTGCCCCGAACGACGGGATGTGCAGTTAGGGACATTTTTTCCCGCCTTAACAAAAAAAAGGGATGATGAGGGGGCAGGAAAACATTGAGTTAACGACGAGACGATATTTTTTCGTGGCTACGATAGATAGTTGCAACAATGACACAATTTGCTGGCATGATTTAGTTGTGATGTTTTATATCATTTGTTCGTTCATTACACAAATCTATATGTATAAGTAATCATAAATACTGTTGGTAGGGCTGGGTACCAAGTGGGAGTACTCACTTGCTATCGGGCCCGAACGGGTTAGTACCATCTCCCGTGTGACTGGCCATGAAGCATATCAGTGTGTTTTGTTTGTAGCCTCCTGCTACTGCCGTTTATACTTTCATTTCATATCTGTGAAATGAAATGGTGAGCAGCGGCTTGACAATACTCCTGGTATAGTTGAGTTCATGAGTGACGGTTAACACCAGGTGGGCCATGGCTCGTCTACCACCATAATACCATCAAAAAAATCTCTCAGACATGCAACTTTATGGAAAAAAATCTCAAAAATCTACATATATAATCTTTTTAGCCTAAAGATGGGTTTGATAGCTACTAGTATGACTCGATCAGACTGTATCTACCCATATAATTATATTCTTCCCCATTTTCACTCTAAGTAAATATTTTTTTAATAATTTATTCAGCGCCTTAGATTCGTTAAAGAATGTTTATGTCGTACTGGTAACAAAATAATTGATTTGAGAGGCTGTGTTAAGAATATTGGATTTCGGGATTTTAGAACATATTGGTTTATACCTACAACAGGACAATAATATAATATGTAGATGATGGTATGGTGGTTTTATGTTGAGACACAATAATTGAAATGAATAAAATACCTTATAGCTATCTAAAATAAAAAACATAGCATCACGCCTGTATTCCCCAAAGGCAGAGATGTATTGCAACCACGGGAAGCCAGCTATGTTTAAGTCCACGTAGGGGGCGAGCCTATTGCCGTCGTTCGGGCACATTTCCAAACTCCGGGCTGCTATTGATATTTTTTCTTTTTACAAAAAGCTCTATATTGACCAATGGGGATCTCTGACATACACGGGATAGTAAAATTAATATCTTAAATAATTGTGAAATTATTATCATTCTTAATACGGCAACAAAAGCTGATTGGCACAAACATGAAAACTACATCTTAATGTAAAACTTGTTTTACAATATACGAGTAGGTACTTGTTACGAAAATAACATACACGAATCAAAACAAACATGTATATAAGGCGCGGCAAGTACTAAAGCGACATCAGTTTGTTACACTGCATTGTACAAATAACTGAGAAAATGTACGCCAAAGTAAGTAATAAAAATAATATCTATGTTATTAAAGTACAAATTATAATTTGTGAATAAGGAAATAAAGTATTTTAGTACGAGCGGGAATCGAACCTGCGTCCCTTCCTTTCCGGGGAAGTGCTCTAATCCATTGAGCTATCGTACCATTTCTAGAAATACCGAATTTCCTCATCACATTTGTCTTAACGACCAACACCCTCTATCAGCAATGCATTTACATGCATTCATCCAATGTAGTAAGTTTAATTTTGCAATTAAAATTCATACTATTTGATGGCGTGATTTTTCAAACATTTTTGATCTATATTTTAGCACATGACATTTACATGAATAAATAAAATTTAAGTGTCGGTTTCTAATGTCTAAATAACTATTACCTACTTGCATTTATACTAAATGCATAATAATATAAAAGTACGAGTATATATGTTATCAATAACAAAATAACAATTTTTAAAGTTTTTATCTGTCTGTCTGTCTGTCTTTTCATTCCGGCTTATCGCTGAAACGTCGTACTTACGACAGCAGATAGCGAAGCAACTTAGGCTACTTTTATTTTAGGAAAACAATTAGGATTCCTCACAAGAAAGGCAATATCTAAAATAATAAATAAAAAAAATGTGGAACATAGCAGATAGCCGCTGGTAGTAAATAAAAGTAAAATCTAATACTGGGAGTAACATCCTGTGCTTACATTCTTCAGAGTAAAAACGTGATCACTCACTCCTTTTAATAAAAAATACTATTGTTGCTTTAAAACTCAAACTACTTTTTCAGTTATTCGTTGTCGCTGCAGTACTGGCCGTAGTCAGCGCTCGGCCTCAGAGTAATCATGGATATGATCACCATCACAAGGAACCTGCATATTCATCACAAAAACTTATTCAACACCACGGCCACGCTGAGAAAATTCTTGTTGATGTAAGTGAACATTGAAATAACGAAAAGAGCAGCTGCTAAATTATTACTTTTTTTAATTAATGACTCACTTACTGCTATTAATTTACTAGTGAGCCTTTATCTTAGGAGTCTAATTATTTTTTTACGTGACGTTGGACCGACGTCATAGACAATGATCAGAGACGATCCTGAGAGGATATTTAATATGTACAACCACACAGCATTTATATAAATAATAGAGCGAAGGTGAAAGTACAATTAAAGCTCCATTTAACTCGCAGATAATTATGTTCCTAAGCAAAATATTTACACTACAGGGCAATGCCAAGTACGAGTTCGCATATGAAGTCAAGGATCCTCACACTCACGACATCAAGCAGCAGCACGAACAGCGTCATGGTGACGTAGTGAAGGGTGTATACAGTCTGCACCAACCCGATGGCACCGTCAGGGTAGTGGAGTACCATTCTGACAAAAAGAGCGGGTATGTTAGAGCAGCAGCGTAATATATATTTATCTTTTAAAAACGTACTCATAGATCAAAACCATACCCTATGTCTTTTGGATACAAGCTGATTGATTGATGTTATGTCTCTTAATCTTTTTGCGTGTGGGGCCGGCTTTAGAATTGTCCCACCCCTGTCTACCCACGGGAGTCGTAAGAGCCGACTGAGGGAATACCGGGGGAGTGGGCAGCAGCACTCCCTCGAGTATTAACAACATCCACTGCGATCGCCAACCCGCCTGCCAAGCGTGGCGATTACGGCATTATCCCCCATGACGGGACCGCTTGTGGCGTTCTCTTGGGGAGGCCTATGTCTAGCAGTGGACGTTGAAAGGCTGATGGATGGATGGATGATGTCTCTTAATAGAAAGGAGCCTAAATACAAGTTTCGTATTACTGATTTAAGAATCTATTGGTCGTCATACCAATTTCCAACAATATCGTTTCTTACAAAATGTAGACTATAATATAATCTACCGAGGCACTCATAGTGACAATTGGCATGTTCTTGAAAAACTGGACATAGATAAGCACTTTCGCATCATTATAGAAAAAAGAAAAATTGTTGACGTGGTAACGTCAACAATTAAATCGATGAACGCCGGCCGCACGCACGAAAAAGTGTCACGTTCGCCCAGAGTTGCTAAATCATAAAAATAGGTGGTGTTATTTAAAGTAATCTGACTACGTGGTTCATCTGCGGTTCGTAAGATTGCGAGGGTTGCTAAATTATAAAAATAGGTGGCGATATTTAATGTAATCTGAATACGTGGTTCATCAGATTCGGTTCGTAAGATGGCGACAGTTGCATTGTTTGTGAAACTCTTAGAAAACATATATGTCGTTATTACGTTTTTGAATTATCGTCCGAAAACCGACTTTACAGACAAACATATAGTTTTTTTTTTTTTGACATAAATTTTCAACTAAAATTTCTTTATTTCAGATTCAACGCTCACGTGAAACTGGAAGGACACGCTAAGCACATTGTTCCTGAACATCCTCATCATTACTAATTCTAAAACTTTACTAACTTTAATTGCACTGTGTATAAGCCGTTACCTTTATTTATTTGTTTTCCTTTTTTTGTTAAAGATATTATTATGTTACTATTCATAAATATATTGATACTGAAATAAATATTATATCCGTTATCATCCGTTTATTTATTAATAGAAACTACCTACCTTAGAATCCCCTGAATTGACCTGACCTTACAAGACATTCTTGGCGGAATCATTTATTATTATCATTAGATCTGGATATAATTTTTTGCAGGTTTAGCTATAATTTTATAAATCAATCTCAATTTGAAAGAATATGACGTAAGGAATGTAAAAAATAGGCTGGTGGTGTAAATAATTATAGTATTATTATAATTTTTAAAGTAAAATAAACGGGTCTTTTTGCGCGTTTAAATTAGGTGTGTTCGTCGACCACGGCTGCTGCAACGCAGTTGAAACGTCGGACAAAGGTAGTTAAAATTTCACCTAACTTATAAATTTATTTTTCACTGCCTACTTATTACTAGTACATTTTTTGTGGGCGAGCATTTTGATATTGATACTAACTCAATTTCCACATTCAATGTGTTTTTTTTTCAAACAATTTTAATCAATTTTTTTTAGCATTTGCCATACTCCGCCACTTTTTAAAGTACAAATTATTTGCGAATAAGGAAAAAGAGATTTTTTTGTTTGTGTTATAGCGGAGCATGTCAAATGCTAAAAAATATAGATCAAAAATGTTTAAAAAATCGCGCCATCAAATAGTAGATATGAATTTTAATTGCAAAATTAAATTAAACACAAAGTGAAAAATGTGAAATCGAAAATAACAATCAGGAGCAGGATTTGAACCTGCATCTTCTGGATACCGTCCTTTCCAATTTTCCCCTTTACCAATTCAGTTATTTTCGATTTCAAATTTTTCACTTTGTGTTTAATGTATAGTGCTAAGCATGTCAAATGCTAAAAATATATATAAAAATATCTAAATATTTAAAGGGTTTGCGTCATTATTAGGTAAAATCTTAATTGTAAAATTAAGTTTACCTGGTCGGTATAATGTATGAAAATACTCCCGACAGATGGCGCAGGCGTCACCCAAAGACGTTAAGTATGATGTGTTATCGAAATGAGCAGTCAAGAGCAATTGTCAGGATTGCTGAATTGGTAAAGCATCTGGACGGTATCCAGAAGATGCAGGTTCAAATCCTGCTCCTGACTGTTATTTTCGAATTCACATTTTTCACTTTGTGTTTAATGTATAGTGCTAAGCATGTCAAATGCTAAAAATATATATAAAAATATCTAAATATGCAAAATTAAACTTACTATATTGGTTTAATGCTTCCGATAGATGGCGTTGGTCGTAAAGACAAATGTGATAAGGAGATTGGGATGATCGAAAGATCTGTACTATAGCTCAGTGGATTAGATCACTTCCCCGGATTGGAAAATACGCGGGTTCGGTTCCCGCTAGTACAAAAAATCTATTTTTCCTTATTGTGAATATTGTACTTTAAAAAGTGTTTTTTTTTATTAAGGATTCATAGTCTAAGTCTAGTCCAGAACTCATCTGACCATTTTTAGTCATGGATATTGGTGGGCTTAAGCCTTCCCAAAGCGAGGTAGGATACTTTGCTTATGGTAAGCGTAAACCCGCCAATATCTCAATCATTATACATTTCCTAATTGATTTAAAGAGTTATATCTTGTGTATCTACCAAATCCTATTGCCAATTAAAATAAAAAGAGACACACCCTTATTTCGTCTTCTTGCCAACAACAATAAAATTACGAGAACATTATTTTTTGTGAAGTGGAAAAACAGGTATTTTCTACGAACAGGATTCGAACTTACGTCTTTCCCAAACCAGGGGACTGCATTAAACTGCTAAGAATGAGTTTGTTTGTTACAATTTTATACCGTAACTACTGAATCAATCATCGTGAAATTTTGCATGCATACATTTTAGAGTCCAGAAAAGGACATAAGCTAACTTTTTATCCCGGAGAAATGAATGAACACTGTGGGATACCTAAATAGAAGAAATTAATGTGCCGTAAATTAACGTATTCCAGATTCCCGTGAAGGTGCGACGCTCCGTGTGCAGGTGCGTCGCTCAGTAGAGGGTACCCGAAAGGTTAAGCCGCCGGCGGACCACCGAAGGAATGTAACGTAGTTCCAGTGGCCCGTGAATAAAGGCGGAGAGACGGCACACGGCGGGTTTCTTTAATCATTGAAGGCCCCACACTACCCAGTTCGTTGCCTCGAACGGCGGGGTGTGCGGTCAGGAACATTTTTTCCCACCTTACCAAAAAAAAAGGTGGACAAATTTGCAGAAAGGTAGTCTTTAATATTTTCCCTCGTGTTATGGACAAGCAAAAAACTAGTCATGGAAACGCAGTAATATACATAACAACTTATTTAATCTACATTAATGAATTTCTAGCTATGGATTATTGATTTGGATATTACGAACCTCTATTATTAAATAGCTTTTAATGTGGTCCGTCACTGAAAAGTTCAAAATACTCTCAATTACTCCTTTCTTTTTGAAGACGTATCAATCATGAGGTACTGCAATTAGTTTATACATAAACAAATAACATTTAAAATCTTTCTCTAGTTATAGATGGGCAAAGAACCAGTCATAGACATCCACTAAAGTATGTAAAGTATGTCAACCAACTCATGTAGATAGATTACTATTGAATTTGGAATTAAATTATAAAAATATTTATTACTTAACAACCTTTTAATAATAATTACAATAGACGCAATAAAACGGAATTCATTATTTGTTGCACTTTATCTCTTCGAAAAGTTCAAAATCCATAGTAATTTTATTGCAATTTTTTTAGCATTTGACATGATCAACTAGAGTTGATCACCTAGACTAGAAATTTTTTTTTGAGAAAGTGGAAAAAGAGAAATTTTCTACGCGCAGGGTTCGAACTTGCATATTCCTCTATATGGGAGGATCCTTTAGATCATTAAGCTGTCATAGAAGCTTGCTAAAACTCCCGATTCCCACCTTCACATTGTAGTCATATAAGACCCGCGCCATCTACCAGATGTATTTGCATACGCGATTCACAAAATAATTTTATTGTGATTTTTTGACATATGACATTATCAGCTATTTTATTTGTATAAAGAATACAATTTAACTGCCTCTGTGGTGCAGTGATAGTGTGAGTGACTGCTGAGCATGAGGTGTCGATTTCGATCCCAGGGTCAGGCAGTGTTACTGAACTTTTTCGTAAAAAGAAAAATTCTCAGTAGCAGCCCGGAGTTTGGAATTGTAGATGACAATAGGCTCACCCCCTATTACGTGGGACTTAAACATAGCTGGCGCACCATGGGTGTATAATACACCTCTACCTACCCCTTAGGGGAATACAGGCATGATGCTGTGTATGCATTTATACAATTTACCAGGACACGGCGCTGCACACGCTAGTGGACTGCTCAGCTTGGGTAGAGCAGCGCCGCGAACACCGCGGCAGTCATGGTGGAAATGCTTTCGCTCCCAGCCGTGGTAAAGCCCATATGGTCCGGAGTGAGAGTGGGTGGGACGTCGCCGTCTTCTTTTGCGAGCAAAGGAGACGGCGGAGCGTGAGTGGGAGATTACCAGCCATCTCCCGTACCGCAGAAGACGCACCGAGTGCCGAAGGGCACTTGTCGACCTCCAGCCCCCATAAGCGCTGGCCTGAGGGTGACGGACCCAGGGCAGTCCACCACCCTAATAGAAGCGGGACCGAGATGGCGGCGCACGTGTTCCGCGAGCGCCTCTCGACGAGGAAGGGCTAGGCCCTCCAAACCAGACGGGACCATCAGCTCTGGAGGCCCAGACCTGCCAGGGGTAGAGGAAATCATGCGAAGCGCGTATACCTTGCCCCTGGCCACAGGAAGTCTGAAGAAACACCGCGAGGTTTTAGCAGGCATACCAATTGTAAAAATTGGGACTCTGGCATAACCTCTCTGCCCGCCCGCCAGAAGGAACCCATAAACGATTTCCTCGCGAAAAAATAGGGAGTCAAGTAGGTCGAGCTGGTATTGTGGTGCGCCTGCCCAGAGATGTGAGCAGTACTCCACGTGAGGGCGGACTTGTGCTTTATACAAAATATATAACTAAAACCTACAAAAATAAACAAAAAAAGAAAAGTTTTTTTTAATAATATCGTTTTTACTTAAAACAAGCTATAAATTTAAGAATTGCAATAAATTGTTGTTTTACTTCGATTCGATAATCTTGTTGCTATGGTGAAGCATAAAACTTTTAAATCAAGGTCGATATCGACCTTTCACGATAAATCACGTCTTTTCTTACGTCCGAACCAGGTTTTGAAAATTGGAAACAAATTTGAACTGAAATCAATGTTACAAAATTATTTCCTAATTTTCGATTATTGTGTATAAAAGATAATACACACGTTCCCAAATTATCAGTTATCGTTGGTGACTTAAGGGACAAACAACAAAAATACATATAAATAAAATGTTCGCTAAAGTAAGAAATTAATTTTTATAACATGTTTAATAAATAATTATAAAATAATACATATTATAAAGATAAGGGCTAATATTGTTTTGTTGCTATATAAAATTGTTTTTTTTTTGCATAGATCTTTCTAGTAGCATCTGTATTCGCCGTCATCAGCGCGCAACACACCCACGACTACGGTCATCACTTGAACCACGAGGGTCATCATGACGTTGATTATCACGTAAGAAATCTAACCAATCATATTATTTTGATATTATTACATATTTTTTGAGCATTTATGTGCTTAGCCATATAAAATAACACAAAGTGTGAAATCGAAAATAATAGTGACGAGCAGGATTTGAACCTGCATCTCCTTGAATACCGTCCCAGAAGCTTTGCAAATTAAGCCATCGTGACAATTGCTCGGGACTGCAAATTTAGATAAGATACCCAAGGCGTTAATAACTCCTAGTACCTATATTTATTAACGCATAATATATTAACATTTTTTTAACCGCTTATTACAGGCTCACCCCAAGTACGAGTTCGCTTATGAAATCAAAGACCCTCACACGCATGATCTTAAGCAACAGCACGAACATCGCGACGGCGATACCGTGAAGGGCGAATACAGTCTGCACCAGCCCGACGGCACTGTCAGGATTGTGAAGTACTATGCAGACCAGAAGACTGGGTAAGGATGCAGATATTGGTCATAACTACACATGAACAGCAACATACTAGACATGAGACTTTCCTAATTTATGTGTGGCATATATTTCTCCACGTGCCGCACTATTTCGCACTATTCTTCTCTCCCTCATGTTAAATATTTTCTCTATAGTAATTATTGTTTACTAATTAACAGGTTCCACGCTGATGTCAAATATGAAGGTCACGCCAAACACATCGTTCCCGAGCACCGTCACCATTGATGATGATTTAGATATAATAATAATATTTAGAAACCTATTGTGTAAATAATGCTTTTCTATATTTAAGAATAAAATATTCTAATTAAATCAGGTATTTTATAATACGCATTTCTATAAGTAAGCATATTAAAATTATATTAACATAAAATTATATATTGCCATGTAGCTTTATGTTAACTATACTACTTATAACAAATCTAAGTACATACACATTATTGACGTGCTAAAGAATTATTTGTAGAACTTTTACTGGATTGATCCTACAATAGGCTTTTCTATATAGAATTAAGAAAAGATCTCAAAAATCTTTTGACTTAATTTATACAAAATCCATCATACACGATATAATATCGTCAGCTGTTGAATATAGACCTCCCCAAGAGACAGGCCTTATGAAAACTGGATCCAACGACTGCCTGTGGCTTTGACCAGGTTACCGGTGCACCTGGTGGGAAGCCGTCTCATACCATCTGCTACATGGTCACTACTTAAGAATATTTTTCACCGACGTTTATCGGTTGGTCGAGCGATTTGGCCTGCCCATTGCTAATTCAGCATGCTGACCCAGTGTGCTGTGTTGATTACTCCAGCTCCGCAAATAAAAAAAAAACAAGGAAATCTGGCAAATTATTTCATTTTCTCGCCACGCATGTAATAAAAGATGACACAAAACAGTTAGTTCAACTAAATCTGACATCCATAACAAAACATAAAAGAACGCCTTTCCTTTGATGATACTAAAACCAAATAATTTATAACGAATTCCGGACGAGCGACTGGTTAAGATGATATACAATGCGAAAGTGGAAGGATGTAGGTACAGGGGGAGACCGAGACTCACCTACCTAGACCAAATCGGTCATGTATTGAAGGAAGGTGGAGTCAGGAGTCTCCGAAACCGGCGAGCGTGTAGGAAGAGAGTTATGAATGTTGAGGAAGCAAGAGATGTATGCAAGAATAGAGCCTCTTGGCACTCTGTTCTCTCTGCCTACCCCGCAAGGGAAATGGCGTGATGATAAAATAGTTAGTTAGAAAACTATTAAAATGTATGGAAATTTAACATCCCTAATGTTAAGTCGCGTGACTTAGCGTTATAGATATCGTTAAAGATGTCAAATCCCCATACACTTAAAATTGTTGCGCGTTAGCGATCATAGAATGCAACTTGGCTAGGCCCACTGTACTGCTACTATATTTAACAAATATTGTTAAGAATAATTTGTTCTTTATTGAAATCATTCATATATTATCACAACAGATACTCGTAATTATGTTTTCTTAGTCGAATATTTTTTAATAACATCTGAAAAAACCAAATTCTAACTGTTAAGAAGTTATTAATTTAATGATTTACGTTGTTACAGTAGAATATACTTAGATGCTTATGTGCAATGTACACTTAAAAAGAAGAGTTTAGGTAGTTAATCACAAATTTAATATAATAACAAGAATTACGCATTTACAAATCAAACATTAAAATTATTTGAAGTAGTAGGAGTTAAAATGTGATTTTAGCATAATGTTCGCTTGCTATCCATGGGAGATAATATTCCCATCCTTTCCTCCTCAGGTGTTAGGGTGTGGCATTTACTAAGAATTCTCATTCTCAGCCATAATGCAAAGCTAACACAATCCAAACTTCTTTTAAAAAAAACAACCAGTTTGTATTTCAAAGAAACCTGCTGTTAGTTTCAAATAGATATCAGGGGCATCGGTGAAGTCAAGTATGTTCCTTCTAAGAATAACTGGCGAAGTTTTGTTTTCATTGATTGCGTTTGGTGGCGAACGAGCCACAGCCTACCTGATGGTAACTGGCAATCCTCGCTCATGGACTCAACTATACCGGGAGTACTGTCAAGCCGCTGCTCGCCATTTCATTTCAGATATGAAAGAATTAACGGCTATTTCCTGCTACAACCAAAACACACCAATGTACTTCAAGGCCGCTCACACGGGAGATGGTACCAACTCACTCGGGCTCGATAACAAACAAGTGAGCACTCCTACACAGCCCTACCACTAGTAATGCAATGGGTGATAACTGCTTACTTCCCTTAGTTGCCTCGTACGACACCCGCGGGAAAGAATGGAACGGTTCACTTGCATTCTTATAGATGAAGTGAGTATTTAAACATAAGAATTGAAGGTCCCAATATATGGCTCATAATAATAAGCACCTGGATGACCCGGGGTCTTCTGGTATTGAGACTGCCCGATTTCCCACCTGAGCTATTAACCTTGTAGATGATGCCAAAATTTACCTTCGTATTCTAATAATATTGTAGCAGTTCTTCATTGCCTAAAAACCCGGATAAAACGACATTTTCTAAAAATTAAACCTAGCTAGATCGATTTATCACCCCCGAAACCCCCTGCATACTAAATTTCATGAAAATCGTTATATTATATATATATATATATATATATATTTTTAAAAGAATGGCTCGTTTAAAGGCATTAGATAATGAGGTTGGATCAAAGGTTCGATACAGAAAGCAGTATTTCTGGATACGGCACGTATTGTAAGGAAGTTCTTGTCTTTGACACCTTAATCACTGGCATTTTGGCACTGGGCCACTTTTTATGTTTTAAATCTTTTATTATTTTTTATAATTATCCATTATCCATCCATCAGCCTTTCGACGTCCACTGCTGGGCATAGGCCTCCCCAAATTGGAGGGTACTTACTAACTTACTTATCATCACACCATTTCCCTAGCGGGGTAGGCAGAGAGAACAGAGTGCCAAGAGGCTCTATTCTTGCATACATCTCTCGCTTCCTCAACATTCATAACTCTCTTTATACACGCTCGCCAGTTTCGGAGACTTCTGACTCCACCTTCCTTCAATACAGTCATGACCGATTTGGTCTAGGTAGGTGAGTCTCGGTCTCCCCCTGTACCTACATCCTTCCACTTTTGCATTGTATATGGGAGGTATAGTGCCGTAATCGCCACGCTTGGCAGGCGGGTTGGCGATCGCAGTGGATGTTGTTAATACTCGAGGGAGTGCTGCTGCCCACTCCCCCGGTATTCCTTCAGTCAGCTCTTACGACTCCCATGGGTGGAGAGGGGTGGGACAATTCTAAAACCGGCCCCACACGACATTTTTACAATGGTAGGTATACTCGTATATTTAAAAATGTACTTAGTGGTTAAGATATGTCCATCCATCCATCAGCCTTTTAAAGTCCACTGCTGGACATAAGCCTCCCCAAGAATGGGGAATAGTGACGTAATCGCCACACTCGGCAGGCGGGTTGGCGATCGCAGTAGATGTTGTTAATACTCGAAGGAGTGCTCCTGCCCACTCCCTCAGTATTCCCTCAGTCGGCTCTTACGACTCCCATGGGTGGAGAGGGGTGAGACAATTCTAAAGCCGGCCCCACATGGCATAGATATGTAAATAAGGAAAATAATAACGATCTCCAAACCGATTTTAGTCACTGTGGCCAGTGGCAATAAACACTAACTAACTATACAGGAGATATTATAGTGCACAAGTGTGTACAAACATATGTAAGTACACTCTTTGTTTTCTTACTCCCTTAGTCCGATGGGATGACATTCTGAAACCATCGGAAAGAGAGATCAGGCGCAGGACTAGCTCTCTGAGGCATGGTACCGCTAATTTCCTAAGTCCAAGCTGCCATTGAATTTTTTTAAAAGGTAATCCATTACTCTTTTTGACTCCGGAGCTTGAGAGAGGCCTTATGATCCTCAGAGGCAATATCACTAGACCACCGAGGCAGTTAGTTTGTATAAAAACATATACCACCTTTTTCGAAAAGTTAAAGGTGAGTACCCTGAGACATCTGGACCTCAAACGGCGTATTGAAATCAATACCACTGTCTTTGTAGTGCTTGGTTTTATCACTGAATTATCATTGAATTTCGCAATTCTGTTATACTTGCCCTTTTTTTGTTAAATTAGGAAAAAAATATTTTAGCGCCGTCGTTGGTGGTATCGAAAAGGGTAATGTATTATAAAGGGAATACAATATATATATATATATATATAATAATAATATATTATAATAATATATTAGGATAATGTTATTTACTTAACAAACCCACTCTGTGTTGCCTCTCTGTGTTTACGTGGTCGACTGGAACTGTTTGACATTAGTTCAGTGGTTAGAGACACAGCGTAGTTGAAGTTTATACCATGATAGTTTACTGGTTTCAAATCAAGTATTGCATTTTGTTTTATATCAAAGTCCTATATTTCAAGATATGATAATTTTTACGTAACACTTACATTACTTAAGAGAATAAGTAATATGGAGAAATGTATCAGTAAAAGTATCAAGTCAAGGTCGACAGAGTGTCATGTCACATAAAAACTGTAACGTACACCCTGACAAACAGGTTGGAGCTAATTAATTACTGAATAAAATATTACTATGCTTTTAACTTCGACGTATAAAAGACGAAATAAACCTCACCAAATTATCAGTTATCTGTTATTAATTGACCTGTGAACAACAGAATTAAAACAAAATGTACACAAAAGTAAGTAATTATTTGTGATAATATTGAATATTATAATTATTTAATTTATAATTAATATTCAATAATCGATGCTCGCCGGTTTCAGAGACTCTGCCATCCTTTTATTTTGTAACATTTTATTACTTGGATGTTTAAATATATTATAATTTCGAAATTTAAAAGAAATATCAATTGTTATTTGCTTCTGAGCAAATATGAAGTAGGTTTAAATAAATAAATATTTTTAAAATGATTATTATTCTGGGTACATAGAGAAGCTTGTTTAAAACAACTGATCAATGACTGGACGTCAACACCTAAATCTACCCACGACTATAGATGCTGTAAAGTTTTCAAAATATTGAAATAGTATAATACTATATAAAAATAAGTAAACTCAATAGAGTTAGTAATATTAGTTTTATTTTATAAAATTATGTTTTTTTTGTATAATATTTATAATTAATTTTGTTTGTAGGTTCTGCTTGTAGCTGCTATTATTGCCGCCGTCAATACACAGGAACATCACGGTTATTATTCGACACACACAGGGCATCACGAGAACCATGATATTGATTACTATGTAAGATTATTTAGCTATTATAATAAGATTATTTAGCTGTTATCATTATCACCTCTCTAGCATTAATTATTTATTCACAGTCGACTCTCTTATCCAACAAGATTCAGCATAATTTTTCTCCAGGGAGTGACCCTATGATATGATATTTATAAACTACCATTACGTGAACTTGATCAGGTGTCAGCCATGGTTCTCTCAATAATGTCTATCATAAATGTTCACCAAAATACAGCTTACTCATAGATACTTCTTCCTGCAGTATATGCATTAGTCATTCATGTCAGTTTATGACTACTGTTTATTCCTATAATTAACTAAATCATTCTCTATTCCTACTATAGGCTCATCCCAAGTACGAGTATGCTTACGAAATCAAGGATCCTCACACACACGATATCAAGCAACAGCATGAGCACCGTGATGGTGATGTCGTGAAGGGCGAATACAGCCTGCATCAGCCCGACGGCACTGTCAGGATTGTGAAGTACTATGCTGATAAGAAGAGTGGGTAAGAAACTGATAACAGAAACTATCCTTTTAGTAATATTTTAAAAAGAGAATCTCTTATAATGAGAGGGAGTTTGTCATACATAGGGCCAACCGAGTCCCAATGCGCGTTGTCAGACATCACAAGCGGTCTAGAAATTTTTATGGTGTTTTTAACTAAGGAGCAGCAATAATTTGTGAACCTTATGAAGTCTCGACTTTTGACCGGGGATCGAACCCGATACGGCCTTGGCAGTACTATGTCTTAACACTGTACTATCACTACATAATTAAATTTAATTACATTAATTATGATGAATTAAATTTCAGTTTCAACGCTGACGTGAAATATGAAGGTCACGCTGTACATGCTGTTCCTGAACATCATCACCACCATTAATATAATATAATTGAAATATTTGATTAGAATTTTTGTTACGTTTGTAAATATTTAGAATAAAAATCACATAAAAATATTATGTTCATTTTAATTCCATTCTACAAGATTATGATGCAGCCAGAGCCTTTTGTATAAAACAACTAATACCTATAATATTTCTAGATTCAGCTTTCATAACCCTTGCTACTAAGACTACTTATAATGTTAGATATTTAAATATTTGTTACTCCATCACGCAAAAACGCTTTCCGTGTGGTGGCGGACTAAGAATACAAGTGTCACCAACCCATTCTTTCCCACGGGTGTCGTATGAAGCGACTAAAGGAAGTAAGCAATTATCATCCATTGCATGACTGGTGGTAGGGCTGGGTACCGAGTGGGAGTACTCACTTGGTATCGGGCCCGAGCGGGTTGGTATCACTATCTCCAGTGTGACCAGCCATGAAGCACATCGTTGCGTTTTGGCTGTAGCAGGAGATAGTCGTTTATTCTTTCATTTCATATTGGTGAAATGAAATGGTGAGCAGTGGCTTGACAATACTCTCAGTACAGTTGAGTCCATGAGCGACGGTTACCATTTACCATCAGATGGGCCGTGGCTCGTCTGCCACTACAAGCAATAAAAAAAAACGATTGAACCGACGACTAATAGACGAGCACAGAATATCTTAATAATGTGCACACGGTTTCATTAATAAATAGCGTTTTCTTATTCTTCTACTCTTAATACACCTATCACATAGGTATTTCATGGCTGACTCACAAATACCCATTCCTCACTCATACTCTTTCCTGTTCCAGCATGCGATCGATTGTATTGTAAAATATCGGGCTACGATATTGACAATAAAATTTATTAGAACATAAGGTATTATTGTGTTGAATAATTATTATTTATAATCGTTATATGGCGCGTTACAAAAATATTGTTTATAAAACAATTGCAAGCTACCGTTAACTTTTTAAATCTTTGGCTCCTGCCCAATATTTATAACGCAATAAAAGATTGTGAATACATAGTGTCACTATATTTATATTCCACGGGAGTCATAATAATATATTAATAAATAATAATAATCCATCCATCCATCCATCAGCCTTTAAGTCCACTGCTGGACATAGGCCTCCCCATGAATGGGGGATAGTGCCGTAATCGCCACGCTTGGCAGGCGGGTTGTCGATCGCATGGTTAGGAAGCTGGATGCCAAAATTTCTATATGATCTGTTCGTGTGGCAGACATGATTAATATCCATGATTGTACCATAAAAAGCATTAAGGACCGCGTCTGCCACCATAACAGGCCTGCGTTATCAATTGACAGCACTTTAAAAATGTAAAAAAAAATGGTATGCTAAATCATTTGTTCGTCTCTGCCTCTTGAACCGATGGTCAGAAACACCTTTAAAACGAGGCACATCGAAGCGAGCAGACGTCCAGCCCTCTGACTTTTTAATAAATAATTAAAAAAAAAAATTATGGTTTAAAAATTTGTAAATGAATTGTTCGCTTGGCAGACCCGAATTGTTCCATTAATGACGATATAAAGAACCACAAAAAAATAGTCTGCCACCATGATAGCGCTGCGTTTTCAATCGACAGCGCTTTAAAAGTGTAAAAAAAAATTTCTGCTAAGTCATTTGTTTGTATTTGCCTTTTGGACTGATGGTCAGAATCATCCTCAAGACGATAAACATCGAAGAGGCAGATGTCCAGACCTCTGATTTTCCAAGGGCAGGGTTTTTTTATATAATTTTTTTTCGAATGTTTTGTCTTCCTTAGAGAGAAGAGAGTGACAACGGTATAATTCCCCAGGTAGTTGGCGTTTACCTATGGGGCATTCCGCCTCAAATCACACGGTCATTGGCCTGACCCCTCGGATTTTGATGTCCAATGAATCGTGGGTTTCGTTTGGTTCCAAATATTATTTCAAATGTTTATTTTATTTTTATTAGGGTTGTCCGAGCTAAAAAAAAAACATTAAATTGAGGAAAAACAAAGATTTTTGATCTATAGTAAATGTACTATGGTGTACAATATATGTATATCTAAATATTTAACAAAGGCAGGGGCTTATCTTCATTTTCAGTTTCATCAGAATGATGGTCAGACATGAGGGTAGTCTTGAAATCACACGACGTTATTGTTAAATACACTAATTTACATGGATAGTTTAGTTTTGGTAACAAAATAAGGTTGATGAGAAGGTGAGCATTTTTTACGATGCAGGCGTCAATCTTTACGATGTTCATGCGCCAATCAGAAGAGTTAAGCTGAAGCGACTGCCGGCACCATGGATGTCAGATGAGATTCGAACCGAAATGAGACGTAGGGATCGTGCGTTTCGTAACTTTAAGCTAAATCGTTGTGACGGTAACTGGACAAGGCTTAAGAAAGTTAGGAATTGTGGCAATCAGATGATACGCAATGCTAAACGCCGACATATCCTTGATAGTATTTCTTCCACTTCTTCTGCTGGTGTTTGGAAGTTTTTAGGGAGTCTAGGGATCGGCAAATCACGTCACTCAGATTTGCCTAAAACAATTACTTAAGACGATATTAACAGTCATTTTACGACTATGGATACTCTCCATGTTACAACCAAACATAGTACTATTAACTATGTAGGGAGTTTACCACGTCCCAACTATAATCAATTTCAGTTTTCCCCGATTGCTCCAGGTGAGGTTAAAAAAACAATTTTTTCTATAAAGTCCATGGGATATGACAACATTAACCGTCGCATGATGGTCACCGCTTTGGATCAATTTTTACTGCGCTTAGCTCATATTCAAAATTTTTTGCTCTCTTCTGGCTCTTTTCCTTCCCTCTGGCGTGTGGCTTTTGTCTGTCCTTTGCCTAGGATTCCTAATCCTACACTTTTTTCTCATTTTCACTCTATATCTATCCTTCCCTTCTTATCCAAAATTATGGAAAAATGTGTCCTCAAACAACTGTCTAGTTTTGTCCAACATAATAACATTCTCTCTTCGTTTCAATCGGGTTTTAGACCTGGGCACAGCACAATTTTAGCCTTATTAAAGGTAACTGGTGACGTAAGGTCGGAAATTGAAAAGACTAAAGTAACATTGATGGTCTTGGTGGACTTTTCAAATGCTTTTAATACGATCAACCATGATATCCTTCTTTCTATCCTCTCCTATCTTTTGATCTCACCTGAAGCACTGGGTTGGTTCTCCTCTTATATTCGGGGTTGCCGGCAGTCAGTTCACAATGAGGAAGTCACTTCTAACTGGCGTGTTCTTGACTGTGGTGTTCCTCAAGGCGGTATACTTTCTCCTCTTCAGTTTTCATTATTTATCAATACGGTCACTCAAGAATTTCAATGTGCGTATCATCTTTACGCCGATGATCTGCAACTGTATACACAAATGGGAATTGATGACCTTTCGACAGCAATTCATGCCATCAACCGGGACTTGGCTTCACTAAAACAATGGTCTGACCGGTTTGGCCTTGAATCCATCTAAATGCCAGGCCATTATAATAGGTAGTTCTCGGATAACAAATAGAATCGACGGGTCATCTGTGCCACCTGTGATGTTTGATGGTACTATTATTCCTGTAACTGTTTCTGTTAAAAACCTTGGTCTACATATTGGTGCAAAATTAGATTGGCGAACTCAGGTTACAAATGTTAGCAGAAAAGTTACTGGTACCCTACGCTCTCTATATCGGCTTAAAAATTTCCTGCCTTGCAAAACAAAGAAAATGCTCGTGCAAACTTTAATCTTTACAATTATCGACTATGGTGATGTGTGCTATCTCGACCTGAATGCAGATCTACTCAATAAGCTAGACCGATTTCTCAATAATTGCATTCGGTTCGTTTACAACCTTCGTAAATATGATCATGTCATGAATTCTCCCCATTATCTGACTGATAACTTTAAATTTCTTTATTCTTGTAATAACAAAAATCTTCGGTCTTCACATAATCTTCTACTATCCTGCCCTTCACATATATATATATATATATATATATATGTGTGTGTGTGTGTGTGTGTGCTATAATTATAAGTGTATAGTATGTATTTAGTGTGTAATGCGTATGTTTATATATCGCTTACGTATATATATAGATATATATATCCCTTTTGACCTACCTACTTCTTTTTCTGCATGACCTAAAGGTTGACTGGTAGAGAATGCTTTTAGCATTAAGTCCGCCTTTGTACGTATAGTGTGCATGAAGGTTAAATAAATAAATAACAAGTGATGCTCACAATATTTTAGTATGTAACTCTCAAAATAATCACATAGAGTGCAGGTTAGTTGTATGGCGACCACGACTGACTGTGTTCACGCTCTTGCCAATCGAATCCCTCGTAGGACGTCTGTCCTCTTTTAAATTGACTAACTGCTATCTGTCAACCGCCTGATGTCTGTCATCGCATCACAACTAAATACTTATAATTTGAAGACATTATAAGATATTGAAGGTAAGTGACTCAAGCAATACTAAAATTACATTACATAGTCTAGTAGACGTCAATAGTCTCGCCCTTTGTTACATGAGACTTAAACATAGCTGGTGAGTCGTGGGTATGTAATACACCACTGCCTACCCCCTCGGGAACACAGGCGTGATGCTACGTTTTTTTTTAAATAAACCTTTTTAAATTTTTAATTGATTTAAATTTTATTTCCTTTCATAAAAGACAGAAAATAATACACTATTACGTGAACTCTTAGTCCATCCATCAGCTTTTCGACGTCCACTGCTGGACATAGGCTCATATCGCTCATATGGAGGATAGTGCCGTAATCTTCACGTTGGTGGGATTGCGATCGCAGTAGATGTTGTTAATACTCGAGGGAGTGCTGCTGTCCACTCCTCCGGTATTCCCTCAGTCGGCTCGTACGACTCCCATGGGTGGAGAGGGGTGAGACAATTCTCAAGCCGGCCCCACACGGCACAAGTAAGAGCTCTTAGTAATATCAATAATAAACCGTGAAACCCGCTTTACCTTAATTCCTGAAAAAAACTTTAAAAATTCGTACAAAAAAAAATCAGCGACCTAGACGTCTGCCAACTTTTTTTTCCTATTTTGGGAGTCCTAATGAATCGAATGGACGCAACGAGAATGACGAACAAATGATTTAGTACAGCTTTTTTTTACATTTTTGCACCTACGTCCCGTGATTAAACAGAGCCCTGCACATCTGCCTCTTCGATGTTTATAGTTTTAAGGATGATTTTGACCATCAGTCCAAGAGGCAGACGCGAACAAATGATATAGTCTCACATTTTTTTTTACATTTTTCTAGCGCTGTAACTTGAAAACGCAGGGACTTACGACTTTCATTTACAGGACCAAATCGGTTTGTATTGGCATAAACTTTCATCCCCATTTAATATGAAAGACGAACAAATCACATACCAAAGTGGCACTCAGCTCCCTAACCAGCAGTGGATGTTGTTAATCCCAGTAGAGTATTTGAATATGGTTAAATTGATAATTGAATTATTTATTTTATCATTTAGAGTATTCATAACGTGTTTCAATCTATTTCTTAATTGCTAGAATACTATAAAAGATCTTGGTATTTTCTTCTAATTTTTACAGTACAAGTAAATGTGTGACTACCTACAATATACTCTTTTATTGAAATGTGTTTTAATTAATTCACCTAGTGGGTTTTACGACATGTAGGACATATATATATATATATATATATATATATATCCTTTTATCCTAATTGTTTCTATCAAATGCGTATTCGTGGAATAAAAATTGGCAAATTTGTTTTGGGAAAATTTTATTATAGGTACAAATGTATAATTATAAAGTTAACAAACTCAGGATTATAATACTCTCGAAATTAATAATGGTGGTGATGAGGCACGATATGATGAGTACTGTGTTTCACATCTGCGTGGAATCTAAGGAAAAAAAGATAAAATATAAATATTTTCAATTTATCGCTTTTTATAACCCCATAAAACAATTAATCTGGGTTGCGCCAGCCGTGGTCAGGCTGATGTGGTTTAACCTTGAAAGATCGGGAATAAATAATGTATTTAACCAACAAATATACCTATATCTGTTTTATGGTTTTATGTTAAAAATTTAATTACTATTAATAAAGAAAACCAATTATCGAATAAGAAATCTATTTATGAGAGCGATCTAATATATAAAAATCAATGTTTGTTTGTCTCTCTTTCAGGAAAGGTTAAGGCATTTTTTATCCCCATAAAATTTATGGTTTCAGTAACGCGTGGCTAGGTTTGCTAGTATGTAATGTAATAAAGAAATGATCGGATTGTTATTTCGATAGCAAAAATGAACATAAACTATGAAGATGTAAAACTTTTTAGTTAGGCACATATTGCATTATTATACTCACCCTGTGTGGTGGTCGCCGTGGTACTCGACGTGTCTGACGGAGCCGTCAGGCTCGTGTAACGAGTAGTGTCCCTTGACGACATCTCCGTCCCGGTGCTCGTGCTGCGACTTGTGGTCTCCCGTGTGCGCGTCCTCTACCTTATACTCGAACTCATACTTGGGATGAGTCTGGAAACGATAACATGTGCTGAAAACTATACATATAATGGTTTCATATCATGCATAATTGTTACAGTATAACTCTACATACGTAGTAGTCGTGATGATCATGTCCGTGATGCACAGGTTCATGGTGTCCGTCGTATTTGTGGATGTACTGTGAGGAGTGGCCGTGACTGGCGACTACTGCTATAGCCACAGAAAAGAAGCACACCACCTTAAAAAAACAATTGAATTTATAAATTTTTGGGTGAATTAGGATGAACATAATAATAATATCTAAACCTCAAGGTTAATGACCTATTCGGTAAATTATCTCAGCAGAATTATTCTGTTAGCAGTTCACACATGTTTCACTAATAGACACGAACCTCCTCCACTATGAGAGGGAAATGGGGCTTCTTTTGCTATGTTTTTCAGAATGGCTGGCACTGATAATTTCGAATTCTTTTCTTCTAGCGTATATTCGTACCCTTACAGATTAAATGGGCAGGTGTGCTCTCAGATCACCGAAGGAATGTAACATAGTTCCAGTGGCCCGCCAATAAAGGCGGAGAGATGGCACACGGCGGGTTTCTTTAGTGGTGGAAGGCCCCACACTACCCTGTTCGTTTCCCCGAACGACAAAACAACGGGGTGTGCGGGTAGGAACATTTTTTCCCGCCTTAACAAAAGAAAAAAAAAAGCCTGCTCTCAGAGCTTTCTATTTATAAATAGTGCTTCTTTATAGTGGACAGCAATTACGATTACTAATCTAGTATAATATATGTCTATTATTCACGGAAACGAGATGGATCATTGGCCAGTCTGTCACAATAGGCAGTAAAAATAAAGGTAAGGAATGCTCTAATAAAATGCCTTCTTAATCATAAATACTAGTACCTTAAAAAGCATGTTGTTTTAGTACAAATAGGTAGATACTACTTAATGCACCTAAATTCAGCGGTGAACTGATACCGTTATCTAAGCATTTAGTATTTTATATATTTTTAAAAGTCAAGGTAGATTTCTCTATGTTCATAATTATTGGTCGCGATATGAGTGTTGCAACTTGGCATTCCCAAGTTTATAACAACAACGTATAAGATCGCGTGCTAAGTACTCTAATGTATATTTAAAACGTAACAACTTACTATTTATACTAAGACTAAAGTAATCAAAGAAGAAGGTACATAGGTACCTTCTAGGTACTCTTCTTCATAGGTCTTACTAATATTAGAAATGCGAAAGTTTGGATGAATGTTCGTTAATCAATCACGCCAGAATGGCTGAATGGGTGAAATTTGGCACAGAGATAGATTATAGTATCTACATAGGTTTTTTATCGTGGAAAAATTGATAGTTCATGAGGTATAGCAATATTTGCATACAATTCATTAGTGTAGTGATGTATTTATTTTGTGAAGTACGGCTCGTGGGCAGAACTATACTCGGTTACTCCAAAACCATATTAGGTACTCCTAATAAATGAAAACAAAACTCAAAATTGTGTTGAGGAGATCAAGTTCGAGAGAGACAGACTAAAGAGAGGACTCCATCCGTGGCATAAGATCGCTAGTAGTGGCGCTCTCTTTAGTAGGGCTGTATCCAGCAGTTGACAATATAAGGGTGACGGAAGGGTAGGTGAAAGGATGGATAGATAATATATACATGGTTTTATTATAGCAAAATGCAATGATATATGCAATGATATAATGCAATGATGAAGCAGATTTAATTTGTAATAGCGAAGAAGGGCATAGGTTATGTAATGATATATTTTGATCTATTTTTTTAGAACTTGACATGCTCAGCTAATAAGAACAAAAATTATTTGTGAAAGTGGAAAGAGACACCTTTACTGCTAGCGGGATTTGAACCTGCGTCCTATCCAATCCGGGGAAGTGCTCTGGACAGCTAAGCCATCCCAGTCACCTAACGGTGACTCCAAATCTCCACCTCATATTTATTTTAGATGTCTACGACCTATGCCACCTATCGGGTGCATTTACATAGGAACATTATTCCAATATACTGATGTAAATATGTTTTAAAGGCGCTATGGTAACACAGTAACAAAGTCCTATATAAAAAAATCCTCAAGACGTATTTCTCAGTACTTAGAGCCCATTCAAAGCCAATTTTTGACATAGTAAAGATGATAGTAACATCATGTGCATATAATCATAAAAGCGAATATGATCACAAAATCATCCCTATCAGTAAGCGTAATGAAAACATTGGATGCACCTATTGTTAGGCAGTTATGGAAGGTTTTGGCCAAAGTTTTGTCCGTGTGGTGATGAACTAAGAATACAAGTGTCACCACCCCATTCATTCCCACGGGTATCGTATGATGTGACTAAAGGAAGTAAGAAATTATCATCCATTGCATGACTGGTGGTAGGGCTGGGTACCAAGTGGGAGTACTCACTTGGTATCGGGCCAGAGCGGGTTGGTATCTCCTGTGTGACCGGCAATGAAGCACATCGTTGGGTTTGGCTATAGCAGGAAATAGCTGCTTATTTTTTCATTAATTTCATATCGGTGAACACAAAAAAATGAAGACACTTGAGTATGACATTTATTTATTGTAAAGAAATATCTTAGAAACTGATATTGATTACTTATATTTTAAAACTCAAACAGGACCAGTAGAAAATCAACATCAAGTTTTGAAAATAATGAGTAGATATTAGGTACTGTAAGGCATTAGCGTCTTAGGTTACATATAGGTACCTTTTTAGGTTACATATACCTAATGCTTATTGTATTGTCAATAAGTAACTTGTTATAATATTCTTGAGTGAACATTTTATATCGACGCCTGTATTGACATTGAGATCAAAATAGTAAACTCACTCTTTTTTTGAACTTATATATATCAGGCGTTTTTAGTTGCAAGTCCTCAATTTATTTAAATGATAGTAACTAATAATTTTATTAAGGGGAAGATCTTTTATTTCACAATATTATTTAAACTAATTAAATAGAAACATGGTCTTTAAAATTAGGGTATGTATGACGTTCCAAACTCTTGCGTGTTATGGAAACTAAAATTGATTCTTGTTAGCTCTAGTCGATAATCAAACATTTTCTTTACTTGCTTAGGTATTTTTTTTATTTTTATCAAAAAGACAACACCTTGCACTAAGGAATAATCCTTGTATCGCGGGAAACTTTACAAACATACAATTTCACGGATACAAAGTACACCCAGACTCGGAACAGCTATTTGTGGTTCACACTAAGAGTTGTGCAGTGTGGGAATCGAACCCCACAACACTCGGGCGGGAGTCTGGTATCTAATCCACTCTGCCATCTGTGTTATATATCAATTATTATTTTTAGATATAATATACTAATTTATATTATTTACACTCTTAGATACTACTACAAAGTTTATAAGAAAAAAGGAGCAAAATAAAAAAGAAAAGAAAGAAATTAAAATTATGCATCATAGAATTCATCCGCGTCACTGGCTACCGGCAAAGTGCCCAGAAGGCTGGCAGCATTGCCACGTTGAATGGCAATGCTAATTCTTTGAGCTAGGTAAAGGCCAGCCCTCTGATCACGTGAGGCCTCAATGAGACGACTCGCAATTTCTTTATACAATTTGCGAGCGTTCAGGCCCCATGACCCTCTCTTCCTTCCTTTCGACCCTAAACGGTTCGAAAATATAATTACCCTCAAGGTTAATATATTTCCGCCGTTTGAGGGTCTCCGCTGATGCAGCAGCAGCACCACGACAACCAGCAGTGCTTGGTAGATGTGATGGAGCAAGGGTGTCGACGCAGGTGGCGTCCCACACCAAAGGCCTATCCATCTTCCAAGACATCAGATAATACCGTCTGGTCTCTTCCCATCGTCGCGTACCAAACCATTAGGTTCACGTATGGCTGGTATGCCAACGGTAATAAGAGCACGACGGATTATCTCATTTAAACTGGCATGGCGTGGTATTCTGCCTGCACTTTTGCTGCATGATAAGCCATGGTGTCCAAGATCATCGACGGCCTCCCCACAGAGACAGTGATGCGGAGTAACACACGGGGCTCTTAAACGGAGACAAGCTGCAATTCGAAAAGTTGTGTCGTCCATCATAGTACCTGTGTTGGACGACGGAAGTGCTTGAACCTAAATACCTGACTCCCACTCCCCCACAGCTAACAGACGAGCACGCTCAGCAGCACCAATAGAAATATTTATAAGTTTTTTTCTAATGATCCCGCATAACGGCTCATCCCATTGTCTCTGAGAAAGCGGGTTTATTGGTAAGTCAGTGTTTGGATATGCCATTTTCCAGGCATCCACGGCATCAGTCTTACATAACACTTCAGAATTAACTAGGGTGGAAGATAAGATTTTCCTAATTAAATCTTCTGTGCTATGGACTGAGGACAGGAAGGCCGGTAAACTTATATCGTATAGTTTGCGAATACCGAGCCAACCCAAACGAACCGGTAGGGATGCTTGGAGCCAAGCTCAGTCATTAAATTTTATGTTTAGAATTTTACTTGTGGTTGATTTTAATATTTCATATTTTTTTTCTAAAAGTGCCAGATGTTTATAGAAATGAGAAGATCTTAAAACATGTATAAATTTTGGAACGAAAAGGCAATAACGAATAATGGTAAAAGCCGAATGGATATTAATTTTTAGAAGGCGGTCCGAAACCTCGTCAAATTTTTCAATCTTTTCTTCTATAAAAGATACATAGGCATCATCTAAAATACCCGAGGAGGTGAAAAGAGCTTCTTTCTATAATTTTGATATTTGGAGTCAAAGAGTTAAATTTAGAGAAAGCTAAAAATTTTGTCTATATTATCATTAAAAAATATTTCACATTTTGAGGAATTTAATTCTAAGCCAATCGCTTTAAATTCTTTTTTTAAAACTACCAGATCTTGGAACACAGTGTCTACTTGACCTCCAAGAGTCCCATCATCTAGATACCAGACATTAAATTTGGAATTTAGCTGCCGAATAATAGGGTGTATTGCCAAACTGAAAATGGCAGGCCCAAGAGGGTCACCCTGTTGACAACCAACTGCTGATTCTAATAAGTTTTCTTTATATAATAATTTTGATGGATGTCTGTATCATTGCCAAAGAAACTTGTAAATTTTTGGAGTTACTAATTTTGCCTGTGTCAGCAGGGTATCCCTATTCAATGAGTGGAAAGTGTTTTTCAAGTCAACCTTTAAGATGATCTCACCTTCACCACCACCAAGGCATGTAGACAGGGCATGTATGGCAGCCTCACAGCCTCCTTTAGAGCCAAAGCCCAACTGAACAGGCTGAAAAACAGAAGACAGTTGCGATTTATAAAACTGGCAGCATATTTTGACTACCAAACGCCTGTACGTACAACCTACAGCAATGGGACGAATGCCACCATCCTTCTTAAGAAGAGCGCATAAATTGGCACCATATAAAATGTCAATGATGCACTCGTTTACATTTCCGGAAAGCATAAGATTAATTAAAGCAGTTAACTTCTTCAGAAGAGAAACACCAGATTCTCCGGCGGTCGTACAGACAAGATCTTTTAAATGTTGTGGTGTCAGGCCATCGAGGCCGCCAGCTGAACCACTTCTAAAAGAGCTAACTGCTCCAAATACATCCTTGGAAGTAGTAATCAGATGATCTGAAGAAAGATTAGGAAGATCCGGGAAAGAAAGGCCATCAGACGGCGCTGGATGCTTACTCTTCAGACTGTTAATTGTGTCCGAAGAGCAAGGCGCCACTACATCTTTGCTAAAAAAAAAGCCTTGATGATCCCCTTATATCACCTTCCTTTAACTTTGACTCTACAAAATGGTAAAGAGAATTTTTGTAAAACGTGGTGAATTTTGGTGTAAAATCATTAACTGAAATTTGGCAATTTTGTTTAATTTGTGTGGTTTTTGTTGTTTATGTGTTTGTGTTCTTTATTTTTAGATATTTATTTATTTAGACAATAATTTCTTTAGATATTTCAAGAATACAAAATACCATAGATCAGGTACAAAGTTTTAAACAAAACAAACTTACAGCCAAAAATACATTTGGCACGCGGAGCATTTTCTAACGTACAATATTATTTCAATGCATAATTATGTGTTACGGCACACGAATACCTATTATTTTACAACTCTAGAAATTTTCTGTAACAATGTCACTAATATGTATTGTGGACAGCATAACTGCCAATAATTTCATTTGTGAAATCGCCATTACCTTGGCAATCTAGATAGAACAATATATAAGTCATAAGTTTTAGACAGAGCATATCATTTCAATTCAAGTTTCGGTACACAAAGTTCAGCGGAAGTATTTTAACTTTTAAACATGTCTTTAAAGGTTAGTACTATATATTTAAACATTTTGATCTATATTTTAGCACTTGACATGCTCCGCTACTCTTAAAGTACAAATCATAATTTGTGAATAAGGAAAAAGAGTATTTTAGTACAGGTGGGAATCGAACCTGCGTCCCTTCCTATCCGGGGAAGTGCTCTAATCCACTGAGCTACAGTACTATCTTTTATTTTTGTTATTCTGTGGAAATTCATTTACGAATCCTTATTACTGATACCACAGATGGACCTGTAGTGACATCAGACAGGCGTATCATACTCCGAAACAGGAGCTCCGAAATACTTATAGCGCACCTTCCCAGTCCTTATCACCATCACACTACCCCCAACTAACTTCACGGTCTCACGGTGAATCCTTGTAACCTTTAGATAGCCGCAGTCTCCTCTAGGCTTTCTGTGGTATCTGAGTTATAGAGAGAGTCTCACGGATTCTACTATCGGGGATCTAATTTTCAATTTTCGATTCAAAATTTTTATGTGAATTGTGATAAGTTAAAACTTAAAATAATCACTAATTAAATACTGCAGCAATCGGATAAGTATAAGTCCCTATGTATAAATTAATATGTTGGTATAACGCCATCTTTTTGTTATAGATGATCTGCTTCTTGTCGGTGGCTGTAGCATTAGTCGCCGGTCACGGCCACTCCTCTCAGTACATCCACAAATACGACGGACACCACGAGCCGGTACATCACGGACATGATCATCACGACTACTATGTAAGTACAGTTTTATTGCGTCAAAAATTCACAATGTAATCAAGCCACATTACAGTTTTGAGCAAAATGTATCGTTTCCAGACTCACCCTAAATACGAGTTCGAGTACAAAGTAGAGGACGCACACACGGGAGACCATAAGTCGCAGCACGAGCACCGGGATGGAGATGTCGTCAAGGGACACTACTCGCTCCACGAGCCTGACGGTTCCGTCAGACATGTCGAGTATCACGGCGACCACCACACCGGGTAAATAACAGCTAGAATATTTGTTTTACACTACAGGTGTATCAACCAAGCAAACCGCCTGATGGTAAGAGGTTACCATGGCCTATAGACACTAGCAACATCGGAGGTAAAGCTTGCTTATTGCCAATCTCATGTGGAGGAAGGATATTAAAGAGGGGATGAGGAGATAAAGAAGAAAGATGATTGATATAACGACACAGTCCTAAACTCTACAAAACTAATTATTGTGGTGATCGTCAGAAAATTGTTAGAAGCAACAAAGAGTTTAGTTATACGCCTGGTGGAAATATATACACCTTTTGCAATAAATTAATTAACTTTTTCGTTAATAGGAAAGGGTGAAACAATACGTTTTACAATGTACTAAAACATGTTTTTTTCAATAGGTTCCACGCAGATGTGAAACATAGCACTCATCACATAGTTCCTCATCATCACCACTACTAAGTCTTAGAAACAAATACAGCTTTTAGTAATCAAGATCACTCTATAAGAAGAAATGTATCGTTTCGTTGACTAAATGATTGTTAAATATTTTTTTATATGAATAAAAATCTTTATACAAAATCTTATGCATGTTTATTTGTATGTCATCATCTCATAATTTGTATTGTAGGTGTAAAAAGAAAACAATTACAATGTAATTATTATAAGATAACTAGATGACCCGGTGAACTTACTTATATTACCAGCGACTATAAATATCAACCCCTTTTTTTTTATTTTGTTTTGACGGGAAAATATGTACCTAACCGCACGGTGACTGCGATGGTTTAGCGGTCTAGAGCACTTCCCCTTCTCCTTTTTTTTTGTTAAGGCGAGAAATAATTATCCTAACCGCACACCCCGTCGTTCGGGGCAACGAACAGGGTAGTGTGGGGCCCTCACCCATTAAAGAAACCCGCCGTGTGCCGTCTCTCCGCTTTTATTGGTGGGCCACTGGAACTATGTTACATTCCTGCGGTGGTCCGCCGGCGGCTTACCCTTTCGGGTACCCTCTACTGAGCGACGCACCCGCACACGGAGCGTCGCACCTTCGCGGGAGGCCTTGCGGGTGGCGGACGTCCCCCGGTCCATCCACCCGCAGCCTCAGCTAGGGCGGCATTAGGCGCAAATACTCATGCCTGCGCCGCCCCAGTCGCTGGCGGCGGTTCGGGTCTGCGGAAGGATCAGCCTCCCTGGCCCACTTCGCTGCTTCCTTCCGCGAGATAACCTCCTCGCAGAAGGCAGCGACCACGGCCCAATTCCTGTCGCTGCCAAGCATCGCTCTAACGACGCTTGGCAGCGAGAGGTCCCCCCCTATTGCCGCGACGAGTTCACGGCGCTGCCCGCCCCAAGCCGGGCACGACTCGAGCGTGTGTGTGTCTTCGTCGCAGCCGCAATGGTGACAGCTCGGAGTCGCTTTCCTCCTTGCGACTATGTGCAGATATCTGCCGAAGCAACCGTGCCCCGACAGCACCTGCACCAGTCGGAAGGTAAGGATGCCGTGCCGTCGCCCCGCCCACTCCTACAGCACAGGCTGGAGCGCCCCTACGGTCCAGAGACCGGCTCGGGGCGCCTCCAACCGTATCCTTCATCAGGCCATGGCAGCTCGGTGGGCATTGCCCTGCCACCTGGCCACCTCCCTGGGTGGGGGGACGACCACCCACCTCCTGCTCTTGCGACTCCTGCCGACTTCGGCGAGCACCTCCGCCTCCAAGTCCCACGGGGGGGCTCCGGCCAACGCGCAGGCCGCTTCCGTCGACACCGTGCGGTATCCGCGTATGAGCCTGAACGCGACAACTCTTTGTGGTCTCCATAGAAGAGCCCTGTTCGGCACGTCCAGGCACCCCGCCCACACAGATGCACCGTACAGCGCCATCGACCGGACATAAATATCAACCCTAATCAATCTAAATCGTCTAAGGTTTGAATTACAATAGGTATAATAATTCTTGTTTTAATGGCTATGTTAAATGAGTTAGACAGAATGGCAGTAGGTGTTATTTTGTCATCTGTTGTCAGTCCCAAAATCCAAAAAGACGATTCCCATACAAATTTTCCAATTTAGATTTTTTTTTTACTTTGAGTTGTTTTTGTAATCTTCAAAAAAGCCTGTATTAGAACGAACAATACAAAAAAACACAATTATTCAACTCGATCAAGCCATTTTTGAGTTTTAGCGAAACAGCAATTGACTTTTATATTTATATAGATATTTGCTTGTCCGGTAAATTTTGTATTTACATTTTCTGTCTTATATACCATAATAAATGTGTGTTGTATCTGGATGATATTAATAAATAGTATAAAATACACCTGCTACTAATGACTCTCTTTTATTTTTCTTCTTTACAAAGACTATCGTTTTTGCATATTGCGGTTCAAATGGTATGTGTTCATTACATAACCCTCAGCACACACATGCTACGATCCTATGAATTTGCAGTCCTCTCTCCCTTTCCATTCTAACCTTCGCCTTTCCTTCGTCCTTATGCCCCTCAGATTCTTTAAGCGCCTTTGATGATCTGTCTTTACTCACCTTTTTTTTTAATACTACTTGGGTGGTGAACAAGGATATGGACCACCTGATGGTAAGCGGTTACCGTAGCCCATAGACGCTAGCAACATCAAAAGCATCACTCACGTGTCACCATCTCCAAGGAAAGCGATAGGGGGTGGATAGGAAGAATAATAAGGAGAGGATAGGTAGGACATTACGGAGAGGATAGGTAAGGAGTTTGGTCCTCCGGCGCTCTCACTCACCATACGAAACACAACGGTAGGAGTAACTACCATTATTACACGCTGATCTTATGTGGGAGGGTGGTACTTCCTCGATCGAGCCAGCCTATTCGTGCTGGGATAATCAAGGCTCTACCGCCAGTAGTCCTGCATTGGATGAAAAAGAATACTTTAATTTTCGCAGTATTTGTTATATTGATAAATGGACAGTGATTTACTGATTTAATCAGTAATCATTAATCAAATAGAAATTAAAATTTTCAATAAAGAAGACAAAAGAAGATGCCACGATATCAAATAATATTTTATTTTTATTATTACGTCGTCTATAACAACTTGCTAGAGCGCCACGACTTACAATTTTCTTATAATTTAAGAAAGGATACCAAAGAGCTTTTGTTTATGCCCCAGGCAGACAGTCTCGGTATCACAAGTACTTGTAAATATAGTGCACGTTATGATATAGATCCTTTTCTAGTGTTAAATTATTAAGGCCTTTTAAATTACTGGGAAAGCAAAGAAATATTCGAGCTTCCTGGTAGTACGCGCTTACTGAAGCCTGATATATATATTATTATCTATTAGTAATAGATAATACAAATATATAAAATATTAAGTAATAGATCCAATTAGCTAATTTCTCTCCAATTATAGAATGAGCCCGTGCCATTGTATCACTTCTTTGCCTACGCCTTATAATAGGGGAGCCGACGATGCTAATTGGGGATTAACTCGAGCGCCATGGAGACCTATTGGGTTGCAAAGCTTAGATGATAAGAAGAAAAAAAAATTATATAATGTATCCTTTTCGTTAGTGGGGTAAGCAGCTATAGATTTTCAAATATGTAAAAAATAAACTGTTGCATGGACATACTCGCGCGTCAGATATTGATATCATCAATGTCCTACGTATTTTAATAATGTATGTATGTTAATCTGATCGTTTGCATGATGCGGGTGGTCGTACGAAAGGGTTGAAAATGAAAAATCAACCCACCATATCTTAATCTGACGCGCTTTAATATTTCTGACCATCGATTTTTTTTACTAATCTGATGGGCTGTCCTAGACGCACGTCACTATATAGAGGGCTTATATATGTTACAGGTACTCAGCAGGATGCAAGGTATCGTGCTGAGTACGAAGAAGGTATTTGACGAGCTTCGTGGTGTAGTCGGTAGTGTAACCGACTTCCGTGCACGAGGTCGTGGGTTCGATTCCCACTCAGGACAATTATTTGTGTGATGAACACAGATATTTGTACTGCGTCTGGGTGTTTTCTATCTATTATATATATGTATTTACAAAAAAAAAGTAGTATATGTATTTTATCCGTAATCTGGTACCATAGCACAAGCGTTAAGATTAGTTTGGGACCAGAGCACGTTGTGTGAAAATGTCCGATGTGTCTGCCGCGCTCGAGTAAATCCCAAACTTCCTTCTGCGGCTCCCCTACTATTATGTGTAATGAAGGTAAAGTATAAACTGAAGAGAATAAAATATTCTGTAGCAGTTTAGGATACAAATTTGTAATTTATGATTCTACACATTTTCAAATTATTACTATCAGCCAAACGGCTCTTTTAAAACCAACACGTGTACTTTAAATTATATTACGTTTCAATCCATGCCCATTTATGAAATGATTTTGGTGTTTTATTTATTTAGCTAAAACCTTGCAACAATTACAACAGGCAACTGGTTACTCTACCACCTATTTTGTACGATTGCATAAATCGCTGCAACGCCTAAATGGCACACATAGCAAATTAAACTTAACCCAGCATTTGTATATTTGCGTTTGTGTAACTTCTATAATTATGATATCAATATGATTATCTTCCATTATCCTAGCAGTATAGCAAATATTGTTGGGGTCAGCTAAATAACCGCATCTCTTTGATTTTAACTAATCACCAATATTTACACAAAGCTACTGCCTATCTGACCTCTTCGACTCGACTCGTCTGCTGCGACAATAAAATAAAGGCGTGGGAGAGAGTTTTATCTAGGTTTTGTCAATCTGCAACGACTGATAAGCATTGCATGACTGCGATGATCCACTGCTTCAGCACAGAAGAGGTCAAATGTTCACAAACAATTATAACGTTCACCTATGTGATGGCGACTGGGAGAAAGATGCTTTTCTTTTTTGCTTATCTAGCGACAAAAGGAAATCTAGGGTACAACCTATTTCTATATTTACCCTATATAATATGTCATAGTTCATTTGATAATAAATATAGTAAATTCGTATTCATTTAATTTATTTTGTCATTTTTTTTGTTGTATTTTTACACCGAGTACTTTGTCTTGTATTGATTAGGAGCACAACCTAGCCACTGACCACCATGAATATCAATCACTCTTCGATTTAGATGAGAAAGAATCAGAATGACTATCCTCGTCTGCAATCAAAACACTTCGAAATACCTACTTCACGGCTTTAAGAAGATAGTAGCTACTACCTGTTCGAATCTGTCAACAAATGATAGCTTCTAAAATAAACCCTAAAGTCTTACCTACTGTGCGAGACCTTTAAATTATCAAAATTATTTGCGTATAATACATACACACTTCAGAAATGGGTTAACCTAGTATGGATTATGAAAAATAAGCTATCCCACAAGAACTGTCAACTTTTCTGCGAATAGTATTAGAAAACCTTTCCTTTTCTGGGCACTGGACTATATGTATGCTAAATTTCATAAGGTTCGGTCAAGTTATTACGGCGTAAAAGTGTAGTAAGCAAATAAAAGTCACTTTGATATTTATAATATTAAATTTAAAAAAATGAAGTAAAGGTAAATATTATTTGCCTAAGAATTGGCATCATCCTCCTAAAACCCACATGTATTTCCTAATAGTTTATCTAGACATAATTACTGTAAGCTCAATACTCTCAGTGTCCAAATAAGCTATGTTCGTAACATGTTAACGCATGAACGCCTCTTACAGCACACGAACAAAAACTATAGTTATAATCTTAGGAATGTTAGTGTCACAACGCGACCATATCGTGAATAATCTAACGGCCAATTATAATTATAGTGAAATCAATTTTACCTTGATTACCTTTTCTGAACTATATAAAAGGCGATAACTTCTATGCTTTGTATCAGTTTACTTTTGGACTTTAAAAGAATTCCAAAATCACCGAACAAAATGTTCTTTAAGGTAGATTCATTTATTATCGTTTTATTGGTAACGTCAGGGCAAATACCTCATCTGCTGATGAGTGGTGGCCACCCCCTGCCTTTTTTTACGCGATCAATACATAATTTATGATTTTAATTTGTTTGTAAATTGGAGATTTATTTCTTACAACGGAATTTTAAAAATAATCTATATAGGATAAATAAATATATTTGAAATATCTGTTTGTAATGTATATAGTAAATAATAGTTTTTTACTAAATACACCTACGTTACCTTTAAAAGTTGTTAGCTGTCTGTGTGTTTGTTCTGGTTAACTTCTGGAACAGCTGGACTGATTTGGACGGGACTTTCAGTGACAGATAGCTGATGTTATAAGGAGTCACTTCAGCTACTTTTATTTTTGAAAAATTATTAGGGTTCCACACAGAAAGAATATAAGTTAATCCCACGCGGACGAAGTCGCGCGTAGCAACTAGTTAATAAACATTTTGAAGGTGGCACATTATTTATTTCAGATGGTATGCGTTTTTTCGGTGGCTGTAGTGGTGGTTGCAGGTCACGGCCACTCCTCGCAGTACATCCACAAATACGACGGACACCACGAGCCGGTACATCACGGACATGATCATCACGACTATTACGTATGTATATAGTTTTAATTTACTGTTAAACGCGATAGTGTAAAGAAGCCACAATACAGTTCTTAATACAATGTATCGTCTACAGACACACCCTAAGTACGAATTTGAGTACAAAGTAGAGGACGCACACACGGGAGACCACAAGTCGCAGCACGAGCACCGGGACGGAGATGTCGTCAAGGGACACTACTCGCTCCACGAGCCTGACGGTTCCGTCAGACACGTCGAGTACCACGGCGACCACCACACCGGGTGAGTTATCCTCTTAGATATAATACTAAAGACCATAAAATAACAAACTATACGTTCTAAGAAGAAAAGAGGCTTCTTACCTAAAAGAGGTCCGACCTGTTTATTTTTTTTTTGTTAAAGCGGGAAACAATGTACCTAACCACACACCCCATCGTTCGGGGCAACGAACAGCTTACCCTTTGGGGAACCCTCTTTGAGCGACTCTTCCAGCCATATTTGTTTATACCTTCCATAATCATAACTTACCTTAGTTTAATCGGATAAGATGGTTCAGTAAAAAATTCAAGAGTTTTCTTTCGCGAAAAAGATTTGTTTTTTCTATCACAATAAAATGCTGAATGGTAATATCAGAAAATGTAGGTAATACGAATGTTTTTATATTACAGTTTCCATGCCGATGTAAAGCATAGCACTCATCACATCGTGCCCCATCATCACCACTATTAAGAACTGCAAGACTGACAAATTGGACTAAATATATTTTTTATAATATTACTGAATGTTACGAGTACTATTGTAATATAGTTTACATCTATTTGATTATGTATTTTATTTTTTGACCTTCCATATAATGCTTAACATTAATACACTTACTAACTTCAAATTAACTTCTGCAAATTGTCCCAGAAATATTATTTCTGCTACATGATCTCCTTTTTTTTGACCTCAGTTTAAAACTAAAAATCTTATAAACTTAACTAACTTACTTATAAACATTAGTCTTTGTAAATATAAGAATGTAACTCTCTGCACCAAAGGTTATTGCACGCCTCATAAGCGAAGCGTTGAGGTGGGTACTATTCCCGTTTTACACAGAACAACTGATTTTTCAAACTTTAAATGTCTCTATTTATCATATATTGCACTTTTAAAACAATATATACACACACATATCAAGAAAAAATGCCATTTGTGTTATTTAAACTAGTTAAAAAACTGTTTAAAATAAATCTGTATTGGACGTCCGTTAGTTGTAGGTAGTGTATGTTAACACGATAACAATCGAAATACTTTACTAATCGAGTCTTTTTTTTTCGTTTTAACTTGAGTATTACTACGAATAGAATAGAATACTACATTATTACTTTTCACGGTCTGATTCGATGTGGTATAATTGTTATTAAATAAACAAAAAAATACTGAATATTTACGCTCGACGCGACACTAAAACCAGCACCTTTCATGAGAGGTATTTACAAATATGGAAGTGCTTCTTAAAATTAGCGCTAGATGGCGTATAAGACATGAAACCCACATTAGTACTTTTTGAAATGAGCGTTATCTATGTGATTTATTGAAAACTACTTAGTAAGACCAATACATTATTAGTTACTAATCAAATAATCAATTTTATTGTGAAAAATGAAGTTTATGAGGCGTGCAGTTTTGGATTTTCCACAGTATTTTAAAGTATTTCTTTTTCTAATTGTAATTTTTGTTGTATATACAATAGTCTTTAAATAATGTCGTAAAATAAATAAAATTACAGAATTATAACTAAACTAACTATATACACCTACAAAAGAAAAACATATATATTATATATACAATAGTAGCATAATATGCCGTGTGGGGCCGGCTTTAGAACTGTCCCACCCCTTTCCACCCATGGGAGTCGTAAGAGCCGACTGAGGGCATAACGGGGGAGTGGGCAGCAGCACTCCTTCGAGTATTAACAACTTCCACTGCGATCGCCAACTCGCCTGCCAAGCGTGGCGATTACGGCACTATCCCCCATTCTTGGGGAGGCCTATGTCCAGCAGTGGACTTTAAAAGGCTGATGGATGGATGGAATATGATAATGTAGTATGTTCGTAAAAAAAACACTAAAATATGTATTTTATGAAAACATTTGACTACAAAAGGCTAACTTTCTCATGTCGTATGTATGATTACATAATACTAAAAGTATAGTGTGCTTTTAAGGTTTTATTGTAAAGTCATTTTTAAAAGTAGAGTAGAAATTAATATGCTAAATAAGTACTAATTAAGTAGTAGTACAATAATTTTCAATGCACTCTAATATCTAAATAAAAAAAAAAACTATTTGATATTCGTACAAATCCCCCAAAAACCTTATACCTAAATATATTTTTTTTTGTTATATTCTCATATATACATATAAATAAATAAATGATAAGAGGTTAAAACTTATAAATAATATCACTAGATACATATGAATACTTCAACGGACTTTAGAGCAAGTGGACTTAATTCGTTCAAGTGACAATCCACAGCCGGCAACGTGCCCAAAATGCTGGCAATTTTAGCCCGCTGGATGACGACGGGCCGTGTGGGGCTGGCTTTAGAATTGTCCCACCCCTCTCTACCCACGGGAGTCGTAAGAGCCGAATGAGGGAATACCGGGGGAGTGGGCAGTAGCACTCCCTCTAGTATTAAGGATATTGATCCACTGCGATCGCCAACCCGCCTGCCAAGCGTGGCGATTACAGCATTATCCCCCATGACGGGACCACTCGTTGTGGCGTTCTCTTGGGGAGGCCTATGTCCAGCAGTGGACGTTAAAAGGCTGATGGATGGATGGATGGATGGATGACGAGGTTTATCCTTTAGCCGAGAACAAGAATTTCCGCCGCGTTTTGACTCCACAACAACAGACGTCGTTCAGAGTCCTTGTCGAGTTACACGGTGGACAGTTCTAGTGCAAATCATAATTTTAAACTGCCTTATTAAACACAAAAAAAATGTGAATTCAAAAATAAAAGTCACGAGCAGGATTTGTACCTACATCTCCTGCATACCGTCCAGACGCTTTGCCAATTCAGCCATCGTAACAATTGCTCCTGACTGCTAATTTCGATAACACATTCATACTTAACACCTTTGGGTGACGCCTGCGCCATCTGTCGGAAGTATTTTCATACATTATACCGACCAGGTAAACTTAATTGTACAATTAAGATTTTTACCTAATAATGACGCAAAACCCTATAAATATTTCGATATTTTTATATATATATATTTTTAGCATTTGACATGCTTAGGACTATACATTAAACACAAAGTTCACTTTGTGTTAAATGTATAGTGAAATTTCACATTTTTCACTTTGAAAAATGGCATCAGAAATGTTAAAAATTGTGATTTTTCTTGATTTGTGTGTGTATATATTATTTTACAAGTGCAATATATGATAAATAGAGACATTTTAAGTTTGAAAAATCAGTTGTTCTGTGTGAAGCGACAGTAGTACCCACCTCAACGCTTCGTTTATGAGGCGTGCAATACAAAAACGTGAAACGTCATTATTTTTGATCTATATTTTTAGCATTTGACATGCTCAGCTACTTATTAAGTATAAATTATTTGTGAATGAGGAAAAAGATAACTTTAGTGCGAGCGGGAATCGAACCCACGTCCCTTCCAATCCAGGAAAGTGCTCTAAGCCAGTGAGCTACCGCACAATTAAATTAGATAATTTACAATTAAATTAGATTAGATAGCTGTTTCCACGCCATATTCCATCTTTGGCAATATTTTATAGAATATTATACATTTACAGATAACAATATTTAATTGTTATTGACAACAAAATTATAAGAATGCGAATACACGTAATTTGAATATATGATTCTTTCTATTCAAATTACGTGTATTCGAATTTAAACATTTTAATTATTATAAATGTATAAATATGAATGAAAGTGACGTAGAGCGCCTGACAACAGAATTTTAACATTGTGCATACTGACCGGATTGTTTAAAAACTGGTTTGTTTCTTGGTCAACGACATGGTATTATTAAATAATATACCGGTCATCGACAATCCATCAATTATAAGTTTCCAGAAATACTATAATGAAAGAAAAATTGTCCTCCATTTCGAAACAGAACACCTGACAAAGGTTTAATAAAATAAATGCCAGTTTAAAAAAATATCTTAGTTGCGGTAATAAACAAAATTGATACACTTTTAGCGTACTACCAATTTACAACCTACTTGGACAAACACCAATATTTTCTTGAAAGTACGTAATACAATCTTGTTAAGGTAGAAATACCTTCAACCCTTTTACTGCCTTACTATTGAGCACGGGAAGTTATTAATCAAATTATTTAAAAGAGAAGAAGTTTTAAAGAAGTTTTTCATTAAATTATTTAGCTTTAGTTATTATTTATTAAGTTAACTTTGTTCTTTTAATAGAACCAGTCAGCAACAAGTCAGTTAAAACTACAGATTATTAGGAAGAAAACTCTTTCATAGGATGACTATATTTATAGATAGTCTTGTAACGTTGCAAATTTTAGTGGCATACCCCTCCACCTGACTTCACAACTTGGAAGCCTCTTATAGTATTAAAACTAAGAAGTTTTACATGTCATCGCGAAAGATGGCGTATTTCTTAGTTGGCGTATTTCTTAGCAAAGTTGTTTAGTAGGTTGTGACAGACGGCGCATTTGTCGTATTTTAAAATTAGTGGAAATATAGATTGTTTACTCTATGGTCGGTACCTAATTTTTGGTCTGACAGAGGGACTGTGATTGATAGATCCGGACAGCGTTCTAAAACGTACTGTTCGCTATGGCTAGGATATAAATAAGGGTGGGTGAATGGCAGAGTCTTTTTTCCATTGGCTCCGCTACTTCCTGGTATAACAAATGGAGGGAGACCCACGGTCAAACCCGTCGCTCATGGCGAGTGCGAGCGCTGGGGGTCAATGCAGCTATTAGAAACAAAACGTCAGTAGTCTTACATTTTCTGTTTTCTTGTTTCAGGAGGGTTTTTAATATTTTACGGTAGTTCAGTGCATTAGAGCACTTTCCCAGATAGAAAGGGACGCAGGTTCGTTTCCCGCTCGTACCAAAATACTCTTTTTCCTTATTCATAAATTATAATTTGTACTTTTACAAAGGCATTTAAAATCTCATTGGATATATTTCATTTTAAGATTTTATAAAAGCATCTATCTTTTTGAGAACCTTTTACTGAGGATTTGATCTTGAGACTATGAAGGATACTTTTTGATATTTACGCGAATGTTACACATTTTGAAATGAAACTACGTTTACGGAATCCATCGTGTTTACTTGATTTTCTACTATCCCTACGTTTCGAATACTTAACAGCATTCATGATCACGGATATTCACCATGTGATCACGCACATTCTTATTAGACATAATACACATTAATTATGGATGCCCCTTAATCCATAAGTTAAACACTACCAGCGGTTTAAAAATAATGAGCATGAGATAAAAAACATTACAGTTAAACAAATACAATCTCACGGGTTCGTAATCTAGCTAACATAATCTAAGCTGAGGTAATCATGTCACAGATCAGCCTGGACCAGCCCCAGAGGGCGAAGGCCAGCGTGATGGGCTAACTGGCCGCGCGGTTACCTTAGGCGATGTCGCGGATGGTGCTGCGAATACCCCTCTGCTCAGAACCATGCGCACGGAACAGACTAGATCTTAGCATCTTCGGACGTAGAGGTCCACATTCAAAACATTGATCATGACCGTATCTCGACTACATGACTTCTCAAGGTCTCAATAAATTCATATACAATCCTTCATAGTTTGAAATAAAACTGCGTTTACGGAATCTATCGCATTTACTTGATTTTCTAATATCCCGACGTTTTGAATACTTTACAGCATTCATGATCAAACCCCGCCCGAAAAACGGTTACCGTTAGACGAAACCGTCGTTTCATCTAACGGTAACCGTTGAAACAACATATCAGCCTTGGACGTCTATCATCTAAGTCTACTCGTGATCTTTTTTTAAACTGTGTGTTTCAATCTTTCCCCATTTAGCAGGTAAAGTACCATATTTCTTCTTCACAAACTTTGTAACTAACCGATGTCACAATCTTTCTCACTGCAATCATAGCTGCCTATTTGACGCCAGAGTATGCTTTCTCTTCTCAAAGTACAACACGATATGAGAAGTACCATAATGAGTATCAGGATTTTAAGAGCGCAAACGGTGATTATAAACAATAAAGAGTATGAAATTGAATATCTTAAAAAGCACCCTACTTGCGTGTAGAATATAAAAAGGAACATTACATCATAAACTAGCTCACAAAATTGAGCATACTGCTTAATCTTTGGCCTAAGCACTTTGAATCAATATATTTCATTTACATACTCCAAAATTTATAATCACATCACGTTAATAATAATTGTTTCTATAGACAAATATTAAAAAAAAAATGAAATGCTTGCAGTTATTGATCCTGCTTCGAGCAGAATATTTTCCGTCTCAATTAGCTTGCTCTACCTGCGAAAGCATTCACTGACCGCTCTCTGCGCATATTTTGTTATTGTATAACATAATTTAATCAGTTAAAAATATTAAGTTATAAAAGACAATCCACGGTATGATAAAATTAATGTACTCTTCATAATATCTTCGACTTTGACCAGAGACCCACTAACACAAATAAAATATTCATCGAAATTGGTCAAAATTTAGAAGGAATCCATTGATAAATACACATGCAGATAAATTATATACATATAACCATAGTAACATATTTACTTGCTACCTATATAAAACCATAAAATCAAGTTTTATTCTAAAATCTATGAAGTCAATATTCATTATTTCGTCCAATTAGTCATTGTACTACAAGCATAAAAGTTTGAACTTAACCAACTTTTGGCCTGTTAACCTTGTTGCATCCAAAAATGCTTGTTACTCATACTATATAAGCAGCTCTTTACAGATACAAAGCATCAGTTGTGTACTTCTTTTGAACGTATCAAAATGTTCTCTAAAGTAAGTTAAGCGTGTAGTATAATAATTAAGTTCAAGCATTTTATAATTTTTTTCAAGGCTTTTATTGATAGCATAATTGTTTGGTAATGCAATTTTACGTAGGTATATTTATAGACTCAAGTCAAAGCCCAGATGGGTAAGCAAGGATTACGGATTTCAATAATTAATGGCTATATATTATAAGATTTAGTACTGTCATTTCTCTAATATACTGATGACGTGCTTTATTTCCCACGCTCCCTTTGGCTCATAAATACATTTATTGTCATAGTTTAGTCCCTCTCTTATTAATATCTTTATATTTTTTCCAATTCTTTTATAAAAATACCCACTCAGGTAGATAATATATACTTAATGTTATAAAATCACATGTTATATACTCATTATAAAATCTCCTTCAACAGATCGTTGCTCTAAGCGCGGTGTTGGCTGTGTCTACGGCGGGTCTCCTACCAACGGCGCACTACTCCCCTGCTGCAGCTGTTTCCTCACAGAGTATCGTACGCCATGACGAGGGTCATTCCGTTGCTCATGTTGCCGCTGCCCCCATCGCTCACGTAGCCACCCCCGTCGCTTATGCCGTACCTACTCAGTATGCTGCCGCTCCTGCCCACTATGTCACTGCACCAACCCACTTTGCCACGGCTCCTGCCCAATATGCTGCTGCTCCTACCCACTACGCCACTGCTCCTGCCCACTACGCCACTGCCAGTGCCAAGGTGATCGCTCCCGCACCCAAAGTCCTTGTATCGGCTCATGCCGAGGAATATGTAAGTATAATATACATCTACGAAATAAATCAAAATATTATTATATATCACAAACTCTCTGTGCCAACAGTTTATATTAATAATATGATTATTACAGGCTCACCCCAAATACGACTTCTCCTACTCCGTGGCGGACGGACACTCTGGCGACAACAAATCCCAGCACGAGTCCCGTGACGGCGACGCAGTGCACGGCGAGTACTCTCTGCTTGAAGCTGACGGTTCAGTACGTCACGTTCAGTACACCGCTGATGACCACAATGGATTCAACGCAGTAGTCTCTAACTCTGCTCCCGCACACACGCACGCACACGCCGATTCCCATGCTCCCTTATTTCTCGGCCATCACTAAGAAAAAGCTGACCTGAAACTAACCTAAGTAGTTTTTCTACTTCTATTAGTAAATAGTGATTATTTATTTATAATAAAGAGAGCAAATAACGTTAGTATTATATTTTATTACACACTTCCTAAAATACTCTACTAGGAGATACTCGTGAATCTTATTATATACATATCTAGAATCAGTATTCCATAAATATTTAGCAGCTTTTGCTTCGCTTAAAAGTATCCCACAGGAATCGCTTCCTTTTTCAGTCCTACTAGTGGGACACGGGTCTCTTCTCGCGGTGGCTTTGCCATTGTAATTGGACATTGTAAACACATAAGGAACAAATTATTTATTTGTGAATGTGGAAAAAGAGAAGTTTAGTACATAGATAGATATTTTTCTTTTTCCTTTTCTCTTTTTCCGCATTCACTAAATTTGTTCTTCCTTTATTTTTTAATTTAAGATATTAAAAAAGATATTTCGTATAACTTTTTGATACACACTTTCAATGTACCGACAAACCAGTTTCTTATTACATTATTGCAATAATTGACACTATAAATAAAAATACATTTTTTTTTTATAGTAGCTAAGCATGTTAAGTGCTAAAATACATTTTAGATCTATTTCTTTTTAGCAATTGACATGCTCCGCTGCTTTTTAAAGTATAAATTATTTGTGAATAAAGAAAAAGAGATTTTTAGTAGGGGCGGGAATCGAACCACGCATCTTTTCCAGTTCGGGGAAGTGCTCTAAACCACTGAGCTACCCTACTGATCCTTCGATCATCCCAAATTCTTAATCACATTTGTCTTACGACTAACGCCATCTACCGGCAAGCATTACATGCATCCAATATAAAAAAATCTCTTTTTCTTTATTCACAAATAATTTGTATGCTAAAATACAGATCAAAAAATACACACATAATTTCGAAAAATCTCGAATATCAGAGATGGTTGCCGTTCGAGATAGGATCTTGAAGTGGCGATCGAACTCAATGTCACTCTCATTGCAGTTCTTGGTTTTACCGCTAGGCTATTACTGCCTCAATTGTCTGCTACGTTTGTTGTTATAAGTAGGACAATAGGATATAATTGTTATTTATCATAGGAATGTAATATGGTTCCGGTGGCCCACCAATAAAGGCGGAGAGATGGCACACAGCGGGTTTCTTTAGTGGGTGAGGACCCCACATTACCCTGTTTGTTGCCCCGAACAACGGGGTGTGTGGGTAGGGAAATTTTTCCCCGCGTTAACAAAAATAAAAGGTAGCACTTATCAAAATTCAAATTTTTGTTATTTTCAAAATTAAGTTAATCTCAGCACATTGCAATAATACACAGATTACTAGCAACTATTTACTAGAGCTTTATACACAAAAATATACCATAAATTTGTCTCCAACAAATTGTATGTTATACTTTCTGATATTTACGCGAATGTTACACATTTTGAAATAAAACTACGTTTACGGAATCTATATAATTATCAGCCTTGGACGTCTATCATCTAAGTCCACCCGTGATCATGAATGCTATAAAGTATTCGAAACGTCGGGATAGTAGTAAAATCAAGTAAACGCGATAGATTCTGTAAACGTAGTTTTATTTCAAAATTGTATGTATGTAAAGTCCCCCACATTCCCACACAGGACAACTCTTTGAGTGGTCACAAATGGTTGTTCTGCGTCTGGGTGTACTTTGTGTCCGTGTTATTGTATGTATGTAAAGTACCCCGCGATACAAGGATTATTGAATATTAAAAAAATTGGAAAGCGGAAAGTGGGTCTTAACAAGCTATATTTTATTATAGACAGAAACAGGGGCAAGTGGAGATTAATAAAAGAGAAGCCCTTCAATTCAAAATCATAAAAATATGTTCACTGATTATCATAATTTACTGTCTCTGGATCCGTTATTTAGACATTTTTTTACCTTTCAATCACTTTTAAACACCTCTTTCATTTACGTCTTTCAATCTTTGCAAGATAGGCAGCGAATCTTATCAAGAAGACCTGCAACAGGTTTCTGGGAGATAGCTATTTTTGCATATAAATTATATTCTAATGAGTGACATACCTACTTATATTATATTGACCCAATTCAGAGATCGACACAGACGAAGTTACGGGCCTCAGTTACATGTATACATTTTTAAATTATGAAACAAGAGTCGAGTTTTTTGATCTTGGAATAGAGTCCATTACGCATTGTGACATTTACTAAGGAAACGCATATCGGTTTGTAATCACTAGATACAAATTGAGAAAGGTGGAGGCGAAGAAAATATATAAAATTTCTAGTAGTTTTTTTTTTAGAGCCTTGCTTATCCCATCATGAATGGGCCGGCTCGATTGGGGAAGTACCACCCTCTCACAGAAGATCAGCTTGAAACAATGGTAGGTACTCCTACCACTGTGTTTCGTATAGTGTGGGAGAACCCTGAAGGCCCAAACTCCCTTCCTATCCTCTGCTTACTATCCTTCCTATCCTCTCCTTCCTATACTACCTATCCTCTCCTGATTATCCTTAGGTAAGCTTGGCAACGGGAGTTAGATGTAAGTTTATTCCTTTACGTGCAGATGGCGAGGCGCGAGTGATGCATCTAGTATTGCTAGCATCTATACACTACGGTAACCAATTACCAACAGGTGGGCCGAATGCTTATTTGCCACGTACGTAGTATTATAAAATATCCTGGAAAGTAGGAGGTTCTGGGGCTCCTTTTGGATAGAATAAAATATTTTAAACATTAGCATTATTGATTTTCATAACAATTTAACAGCCCAGCATCCAGAACCAGATGTTCTGGGATATAAAATAGGTACTGGTTGGAACCAGTGATGGATCATTCGGTTGGTATTTATCTATAAAAGTGCTGTAGTCTATATGTACATAAAGGCCCTGCATTAAAATATCGTGCAGGAATGGAGAAAACAGACTCTCGAGGAACCCCAGCGATGTTCGATCTAGTCTCTGATGTATAATTGTCGGTGATAATTTGGAAAAAAAGCTTGAAAAATATTTTACATATTTAATTTTTAAGGACTATAAAAAGGAAGAAAATAAATAATATGGTTAAAATAATTTGCTTCGTATATTATAAATAAATATTGAGTATTTACAAAAGATTAGTCTCCTCTAATGTTAAAGGGGTATAATAACTACTTAACTTATATTCAAATAATTATGACTTAGTGATGGGCGAGGAGAATGGGTGCATGAGGAGCAGCGTGCGCGTGCGCGTGTGTGGGAGCAGAGTTGGAGACTACCGCGTTAAATCCGTTGTGGTCGTCAGCGGTGTACTGCACATGACGCACTGAGCCGTCAGCCTCGAGCAGAGAGTACTCGCCGTGCACTGCGTCACCATCACGAGACTCGTGCTGGGACTTGTTATCACCAGTGTGACCATCAGCCACAGAGTATGAGAAGTCGTATTTAGGGTGAGCCTATAATAAAAACAATAATTATTAGAATTGACACATACACTTTTGAAACATTTTATTGAACTGACTTTGTAGTGGAATATTTATTGATTTTGCAGACTAAGTTAATTATACTTACATATTCCTCAGCGTGAGCTGACACAAGAACTTTCTGCGCGGGCGCGATCACCTTGGCAACGGGAGCGGCGTAGTGGACAGGAGCAGCGGCGTAGTGGGTAGGAGCGGCGGCATAGTGGGCAGGAGCGGCGGCATAGTGGGCAGGTGTAGAATAAGCGACTGGGGCTACGTGAGCGATGGGAGCAGCGGCAACATGAGCGATAGAATGACCTTCGTCATGTCGTAGGATGCTCTGTGAGGAGACGGCAGCAGCAGGGGAGTAATGCGCTGTCGGTATGAGACCCGCTGCGGACAAAGCCAACACCGCGCTTAGAGTAACAATCTAAAACAAGAAAAAAAAAACAAATCTTAAATTTTCATCACGCATTTTTATTTACAATAGTGGGCAACGTAGAATGGAACTAATTACACAGTAATTATCTTACTGTAAGACAAACAAAACCCTCTGATAGTAGAGTTTAGTACTGAGTTATATTGTGTATTTATTACTGGACCTGGTTTCATACCAAATAAAACTTATTTTTACCAGATGTAAGCTGTATAGTAAAATTTGTGATACCAACATCTCTCATGCTCTTGATAGGACTTAGCATAGCATCACGCCTTTATTTCACACACACATTTCCCAACTCCGGGATGCTACTGAGATTTTTTATTTTTACGAAACAGCTCAATAGCACCGCCTGATCCCGGGGATCGAACCCGAGACCTCTTGATCAGCAGTCGCTCACGCTACCGCTGCACCACAGAGGCAGTTTAGAGGCACAGAACTACATAAGAAACAGAAGTTCTATTCTGGTGGTAAAGTCCATGAGTAAGTTACACTTCCACTACTTATAGAATCTGCTTACTACAAGGTAAGCTGTTAGCCCATTCACCACAAATAGGCAATAAAGAAAAATATAAAACAGCAACTCACTTTGGTAAACATGTTGTTAAGATTATCTCAGACAAGTAACGAATGATTTGCAAATACTTTGAATTCGGCTTATATGTATGTTGCTCGTGCATGTTTTGGGCATGACAAGGTCGACGGGTCACGAAACAGCTTCATAGATTAACGGATGCTTTCACAATAGCTACTTACTAATTAATAAACAGTATTCAAAATGAATCATGGGCTGTAGGAAATTATTTATTATTCCATGTTACACAACAGTTACTCAAGACAAAATGGAGGGATTATGTTAAAATCAGGTTACGCTTCCACTGACTCGAGTCTGGGTAAGGGCGAAAAAAATTACGTTGTTACGAGATAAATCTTAATTTTTAAATTTTAAGAAAGTGAAATCTGTGTTGAAGTTTTATATTCCACTCTAAACGAATTTTAAGTCATCAAAGATCTCTACATGTCTACCTAACTAGAAAATCGGTGTCAAGTGATTCCACAGTAACTATAATCATCTTTACAATGCGATTTTGTAATATAATATATCAGAGGACCCTTTTTATATTAATTTTATTGCGTATGGTGGCAGACTAGCCACGGCCCACCTGATGGTAAATGGTAACCGTCGCTCATGATTTCAACTATACCAAGAGTATTGTTAAGCCACTGCTCACCATTTCATCTCACATGTATGAAATGAAAGAATTAACGGCTATCTCCTGCTACAACCAAAACACACCGATGTGCTTCATGGCCAGTTACGCCGGAGATGGTGGTACCAACCAGCTCGGGCCCGATAGCAAGTGAGTAAGTACTATCACTTAGTACCTAGCCCTTTTTTTAGATGGAAAAAAATGTTCCTAACCACACCCTGTCGTTCGGGGCAAAGAACAGGGTAGTGTGGGGCCCTCACCCACTAAAGAAACCCACCGTGTGTCGTCTCTCCGCCTTTATTGGCGGGCCACTGGAACTATGTTACATTACTTCGGTGGTTTAGTACCTAGCCCTACTACCACGAGTAATGCAATAAGCGATAATTGCTTACTTCCCTTAGTCGCCTCGTACGACACCCGTGGGAAAGAAAGGAGTAGTGACATTATTGTATTCTTAATTCGTCACCACAAGGACAGCACCCCAGATTCTTATATTTTAAGTAGCACAGAAGGCAAAATATAGCCACATACTAGGTATATTTGTGTAAACTTTAATAAATTTTCAATAAATAATACACGTTTATGTATTCTTTAGGTGTAATAATTATTACGGTTAAATATTGACGGTTCCTCGTCCCAAAGTTGTTTTTACTGTCAATGTCATGGGCATAATAAAATCATCGTGACCTCAAGATGCGGTTTTCGAACGTATTATGTAATGAAGATGATGCGATGATGATTCATAACTTAATTCATAAAACGTTCTCTCGACATACATAGACTGACTGTCTGCGAAGATGTTATTGCGTGATTTATGTGAACCAGAACATCGTTTAAATTTAAATCTATTGCAATTGCTTGTTATCGTGAATGGGATCTATTGTTACAGATAATGTTGTTATAATTTTATTATATATTTAAGAATTAATTTCCCACTAGGTGTACCTATGAGTCGAAGTCGTTGGCAGCCTATGGATGCAGGCAATACAAGACTTGTTGTGTTTTCAGGTTCCCTTGGAGAAGCCTATATCCAAGAGTGGAAGACAAAAGGCTGATGGAAGAAGAAATCCTAATAGTCAATTAAGTCATAAGGAAGATTTCTAATTGACAGCAGCAGTAGCACAATATCTAGATAGTGAATTCTTATAATAACTATAATAATTCTTATAATAAATTATTATTCCTTTTTGTCTTCCTTTTAGCGACTGGCTGATTATGAGATCTCGGGTTTGATCCCCGGGTCAGGCAGTGTTATTAAGCTTTTTCATAAAAAGAAAAATTCTTAGTTGGAATTGTGCCCGGTAGACGACAACAGGCTCGCCCCCTATTACGTGGGACTTAAACATAGCTGGCGAGCCGTAGGTGTGTAATACACTTCTGCCTATTCCTTCAGGAATACAGGCGTGATGCTATGTTTGTTTACATTTTTTGAATTCTTATGCCAAGGGTTAGATGCATAAATCATCAATCAATCAATTTTGTGTAGGTATATACATTGGTGACAAATTAACATTAATATAGTTTCTTTAAAAGTAGAATGATACAATTTTGCAAATGAAAAAGTTTTAGTACTCATTTATTTTGCCAAACTTGGAATATATTTCAAAATGAGTTTCAATACACCAATTTCTCGAAAGGCCACGGGGCTAACCTTTTATTAAAGACCTTATTTTAATAAGGTTACTTACATTTTAGCTCCATTAAACTTATTTTGCTAAATTATTACATTGCTAATGTGGATTCAACTCTGCGAATTTGATTAAATTTTTTAGCCCATTCCCGGTCTGCTTATAAACACAATAGAAGGTTAATTGTTATGCATGATACATGATTCATAGGACAGGGAACCTTTAAATCCCTTTTTTGAAACATTAAACACTGATCCCAAGTGAGAGATATCATTTGTTGCTTGTGGCTGGGACGTATAAATATATATTAATATATTTCAAAAACTTTCAGTATATTTCATTCTAAGGTTAAAAGCCAGCTCTGTGTTAATTTCTTCTCATAGTAAAGTGGTAGGCTTGACCTGCAGAACCACTGAAGTAATGTAACATAGTTCCAGTGGTCTGCCAATAAAGGCGGAGAGACGGCACACGGCGGGTTTATTTAGTGGATGAGGGCCCCACACTACCCTGTTCGTTGCCCCGAACAACGGGGTGTGCAGGTACGAATATTTTACCCGCTTTGATAAAAAAAAAAGAAGGCTTGCTCTGTAGAAGGAACCTCAGCTGTGCCTTTCATATTTCTGCATCCGTGGGCTTCAATCACAAACCATGAGCAATGAAATCATATCTGATTAACGTCACTATATTTACGACTTAATATATAACTCATCAGCCATTACTTTACCACTGTTTAATGTCTGCCACATAGATAGTTGTACAAACTCAAATTCAAAAATCAAAGTAGACGGCAATAGGCTCGCCCCCTATTACGTGGGACCTAAACATAGCTGGCGAATCGTGGATGTGTAATACACCTCTGCCTACCCCTTCGGGGAATACAGGCGTGATACTATTACTCTTGTTCAATTTTACGTAATACAATACCAAACACAGTGTTGTAATGCACCAAGATGAATAATAAACCACTTACGCTCATTTGTAAAGCAACTGAATTCATAGCTACGGGAATATTGTGGCCATGATCAATCTAGAGATCTTCTCTTAAACGAGCAGTAAAAACATTAAGATAAGGGCCGGTATAAAAGCCATTTATACGCTGCAAGTGGTCACATCTGAAAATTAAAAAGAGCATATCCAAAGGACGACTATTATAATAGTATAGTCTATTAGTATAGTCTATTTAGGACTTAATATAATCTTTGTTACCCTTTGGAAACTACTGAACTAATTTTAATATATTTTTTAATAGACTTGAAAACTATTAGTATACCTTTTATAATAATAATAATAGAATATAATACATTGTACCGATAGTGGTTACAGTTAACGGACTGATAGCCAAGAGCCTCGATCAACATCTCAAGAGGCTCGCGTTAGGTGGCTGGGTTAAGGATCTGATACAGAAGGCGGTACTTCTGGACACGGCACGCATCGTGAGGAAGTTCCTGTCTCTGGAACCCTTACCACTGGCAGTTTGGTCCTCGTACTCGCTGCCGGTGGGTCTACGCACTTTTTATATTTTTAAATATTTTGTTATTTTTTTTATGATATATTTATATTTAAAAATGTATTAAGTGGAAAAATAATTGTAAATAAAGGAATAATAATATAATAATAATTATACATTTACCTACTGCCTAGTCATTTTACTTTAATGCAAAATAGTACATTTAAAACTTTGTAAAATCACTTGCTAATATGATTATGAGCGTGTGTAGTGTGGTGTAGTGGTGTGCGGTATTTCTATTTTATCAATAATAAAAAAAATCTAAGAAAGTTAAGATTTATGCATCACAAAATTCATTCTACTGGCTGGCTACTGGCAACATTTCCAGAAGGTTGGTTGCATTGCGTTTAATGGCAATGCAATGATTATATCATGATGTGATAATAAATAAAATGGCATTTCATCTTTCATAATTTTTAATTATTAAATAAATACATCCTATAAATTAGTCATATTTACGTAGGTCTAGGATACACATTTTAATGATGAGCGAGAAGTATGGGGGCATGAGGGGCGGCATGTGCGTGCGCATGTGCGGGAGCAGAGTTAGAGACTACCGCGTTGAATCCATTGTGGTCATCAGCGGTGTACTGCACGTGACGCACTGAACCGTCAGCTTCAAGCAGAGAGTACTCGCCGTGCACTGCATCACCGTCGCGGGACTCTTGTTGGGATTTGTTGTCGCCAGTGTGTCCGTCCGCCACGGAGTAAGAGAAATCGTATTTAGGGTGAGCCTGTAATAAACATATTGTTAACATCGCGCATTTAAATTATGACTGATGATTTGATTGATTTGATAGCACTATGTTGAACTTACGTATTCCTCAGCATGAGCCGACACGAGCACTTTGTGTGCGGGTGCGATCACCTTGGCAACGGGAGCGGCGTAGTGGACGGGAGCAGCGGCGTAGTGGGTAGGAGCAGCGGCGTAGTGGGTAGGAGCAGCGGCGTAGTGGGCAGGAGCAGCAGCATAGTGGGTAGGTGCAGCGTAAGCGATTTGAGAGGCAACGTGGGCAACTGGGGCGGCGGCTACATGTGCGATAGAACGACCCTCGTCGTGACGGACAATGCTTTGTGAAGAGACAGCTCCAGCAGAAGAGTAGTGCGCCGTGGGTAGGAGACCCGCCGCCGACACAGCCAACACCGCGCTAAGAGCGACGATCTGTAATTTATTATACATTGTTATTTTATATTAAACATTGAATATGGCAATAATAATAATCCCCAGCCGTATTTATTGTCACGGCTACTGACACTAGCCATGTATGCAAGTGATTGCATAATATATGAATATGTGTGCAAACACAAATGTACTTTCTGTTCCTTCATTCCCTTAGCCTTTGGACGGCAATCCGACACGACTTTAGAAAGACAGGCACAGAATTTAGGTATCGAAAAATCAGCACCGCCAGCTTCTCTTCAGGCTGTATTAATAATTTCTTGACAGAAAATACCAATAACTTTTTGCTGGCCAACCCGGGATTAAAACCCGAGAAATCGTGATCCACAGTCACAATGCTCAACCACCAAAGCATTTATCAAACATTGAATGTACTTAATATTCTAAAGCTTACTTTAGAGAACATGTTGTTGTGATAATCTGAGATACAACTGATGCATTGCATGTTTTAAGAGCGGCTTATATATTGTAGGTTCACGGTTTGGGCGCGACAAGGTCGACGGGTCACCGAGCGGCCTCATATATTATTTGTTGCTTTCTCTATATCATATTTGTATTTAAGGCATAGTTTAGTACACTTGAAAGTAATAACTATGCAATTTTGTAAAAAATAACTTGTGTAGACTGATTAAAAGAAGCCGTGTGGGGCCGGCAGTAAGAATAGCTCCACCCTTTCTCTTCCTATGGGAGTCGTAAAAGCCGACTAAGGGATTAAAACATCCACTGCGATCGCCAACCCGCCTGCCAAGCGTGGCGATTATGGTAAAACCCCCATTTTGGGGAGGCCTATGTCCAGCAGTGGACGATGAAAGGCTGATGGATGGATGGATGGAGACTTATTTTAAAGACTGATATGTGATACTTGAATAGGTGTTTTGGATTCATTGTAGAAGAATAGATACTTAGAAATTCTTTGCTAAGTTCAATGACAGACATAGAAGAGCTAGTCTTGGATTGATCTTAAGACTACGCACAAACTATGCGATTTAGTTTCTATATGTCCATAAGTTAAGTATCAAATGCTCTGACAAATATTAGATCTATTTTAAGCAGCTACTGGTAAAGTAGATTGATCGTTTATAATCGGTTTAGATACCGACCTTCCGTGCTTAGTGTTGTGGATTCGATTTCTACACAGTACAATTATTTATGTGATTTACTAGTTGTTATTAGTCTGGGTTTACTTTGTGTCCGTCATATTGTGTGTTCATAATATTTGCCGCCATACACGGATTATTTTAGTACCTTAGTGGTCATTTTTGAAAAAATGATGTAATCGGGTGCTGTCTGTAAAACAATGAATGAGTATCCTAACTATTATAAAGCTGCAACGAAGCTGTGTCTGTACATTTACAATATTTGAGAAAAAATACTTTAATAGGCTATACGACTATAGGCGTGTTAGAACACAATACATTTTGGAACGAAGTTACTTATTGCACGCCTCATAAGCGAAGCGTTGAGGTGGGTCCTACTCTCTAACAACTGATTTTTCAAACTTAAAATATATCTGTTTATTATATATTGCACTTGCAAAATAATATATACACACATATAAGGAAAAAACACTATTTATAACACTCATGATATTTTTGATGCCATTTTTGTTATTTAAACTCGTTAAAAACTGTTTAAAAAATTCTGTCTTGGACGTCCGTGTGTCTGTAGGTATATTCGGATAATGTATGTTAACACGATATACTTTACTAATCGAGTCTTTTTCTCTTACGCTTCAGTATAATTACGAATAAAGCCCTATCACTTTTCACGGTCTGATTCGATGTGGTTTAATTGTTATTAAATAAATAAAAATAGTGAATATTTACGGTCAATTCGATGGTACAGTGGTACACTAAAACCAGCGCTATACCTAATTTCGTGAGAACTACTGCTATAGACCAACATAGTCCATCCATCCATCCATCAGCCTTTCGACGTCCAATGCTGGACATAGGCCTCCCCAAGAGAACGCCACAACAAGCAGTCCTGTGCGCTCATATGGGGGGATAGTGCCGTAATCGCCACGCTTGGCAGGCGGGTTGGCGATCGCAGTGAATGTTGTTAATACTCGAGAGAGTGCTGCTGCCCACTCCGCCGGTATTCCCTCAGTCGGCTCTTACGACTCCCATGGTTAGAGAGGGGTGGGACAATTCTAAAGCCGGCCCCACACGGCCAGACCAACATAGTAGTACTTCTTAAAAATAGCGCCAGATGGCGTCTAAGACATGAGAACCACATCATTACTTTTTTAAATTGGCGCTATCTATGTGATTTACTGAAAACTACTTTGTAAGACCAATACATTATTAGTTACTTATATAATAATCAATTTTATCGTGAAAAATGAAGATTATGAGGCGTGCACTTTTGGATTTTCCAAAGTATTTTTAGATTTTTTGTCTGTTTGTCTGTTTGTTCGTTCGCGCATCACGCAAAATCTATTATTCCCCTCGAATCGGGGATCTGAGATATAACCTAAAAACTAGCTTTTAGCTGCGGCGGAGCCGCAAGCAATAGCCTATATTTGTAACGATAGAATAGTGCAAATTATCAGACTCTTGTCAAACAAAGTACTTACAAAGACGTGATATTAAGACAAGATACGCTCACAACACATAACGCTTAAGCTAATCAAGCATTACGAATTTAAAGTTAAGATATTCCGATACGCCGTCTGGCTATAAATTCGTAAATGTACATAAGTTTTAAAGTTAAATAAAAGCGAATAAAGTAAATTAACCACATCATGTTTAATAAGTAAACTGCATATTGTTTTTTTTTTAAATCAGCCTTTTTTTATTTATTAACGGCACTCATATCTCAGAGTGAGGGCTTTAAGCTATCCCAAGTCTTGCCTGCTGACCTTGTACTGGTTGGAACAAAATAATATAAGCCCTCAAAACAGTCTCTTAGACAATTTTGATCTATATTTTTTAGCATTTGACATGCTTCGTCACTTTTTAAATTATAAATTATTTGTGAATAAGGAAAAAGAGTTTCCCGCTAGTACAAAAAATCTCTTTTTCCTTAGTCTCTTAGACTTAGATTCTGCTGGTGAAGTGGAAAGTACAACATAAGTTATCGCAACAAATTTCTTTGCTTATTAAAAAATTCATCCATCCATCCATCAGCCTTTCTAACTCCACTGCTGGAGTTAGGCCTCCCCAAGAGAACGCCACAACATTTGTTTCGCTCATATGGGGGATAGTGCCGTAATCGCCAAGCTTGGAAGGCGGGTTGGTGACCGCAGTGGATGTTGTTAATACTCGACGGAGTGCTGCTGCCCACTCCCCCGGTATCCCTCAGTCAGCTCTTACGACTCCCATGGGTGGAGGGGAAAAAAAAACTTAAGTAAACAATATTGCATACATAATTTCGAAAAGCTAGCGGCGTGTGCCTAGCGAAGTTTTGACTCGCACAGTGGATTGAACTCAATATTCCTGACCTGGCAGTTCTCAATCTTAACAGTATGTTGTAACTGCACTATAGTAAATACAAATCATATAATCACGACAATTGCTAGTAAAGATAAAATTATATTTTTGTACTTTTTTTTTAACTGCTTCGGTGGTGCAGTGGTCGTGTGAGCGACTGCTGATCATGAGGTCTTAGGTTCAATGCCTGGGTCAGGCAGTGCTATTGAGCTTTTTCGTAAAAAGAAAAATTCTCGGTAGCAGCCTGGAGTTTGGAAATGTGCCCGGTAGACGGCAATAGGCTCGCCCTCTATTACGTGGGAAACATAGTTGGCGAATCGTGTGAATACACCCCTACCTACCCCTTCGGGGATATAGGCATGATCCTATGTTATTTTGTAGTCCCCTGCCCTTACAGATCCATATAAACATGATAAAAACATAAGACAGTAATAAATAAATAAAAATTAGAACTTATAAGGTCAGGGCCAACATGTGCATATCAGATCAAGTCATGTCAGAGCAGATTAAGGTACTCATTCAATATGTTACATTGTACTCCGACACATGAAAATCAAGCCACGGTATAAATCAAAGGAACTAGCGATTTTGTTTTATTTTAGTCTAAGTACCGAACCGTGTGGATTTCACTAAGTTCAGAAGTGTTATACGAGTACTTAACTATAAACTGGAAACACATTTTTAAAAATTCATTAATTTTAATGTTTTAGTAGTTGACTTTTGCCTGACGCACCAAAAATACCGGCAGGTCCTTTCACTGTATCCCGTTCCTATAGTCTTTACTGTCCTCCTCCTCATCACTTCTCTATCATCTTTCCTTTCCACTTCTTATTCCTTTCCTTGGAGTTGGCAACATGCAAGTGATGCTTCTAGCATTGCTAGTATCTATATAGTAAACAAACTCTATGGTAACCGTGAGCGGTAATGCTTTTTTTTTTGTTTGTTAAGTTGAGGAAAAATGTTCCTAACCGCACGTAAGCGGTAACCCTAAGCAGTCACCGTAAGTAGTAAGTCAACAGGCGGGCTTTCGGTTTGCTTGATACTAAGAACTGCATAGATAATGACATTGAGCTTGAACCTTAGTTTTAAAACTAGACAACGCAACACATCTCTATTTTGAATTCATCATTACTTGGTAAAGGAAAACATTGCGAGGAAATCTCTATGCCTAATTTTCTTGAAGGTTTATGAAGTCTGCCGACCTTTACTGGGCCAGCGTGATAGACTATGGCCTGAATCCTTCTCACTCTGAGAGGAAACTTGTACGCAGCAGTGTATCAGTTCTGGCTTGAAAAAAAAACAGATAGAATGAGAAAATAATTGATTTCTAAATATTGTACTTATTGTGAAATAAAATAACTACACAATATAAATGAATTAAAATACATTATTATCTATCCATAGTGCATCCCGCCACTTTAATTGTTTTTGATATAACTGTGTCAAGAATACGCGTCTAGATAAGTGCAATAAACCAATTTTCAATGGCATGTTAGAAAAAAACGGCCATGATCTTAATAAGTACTAAAGTTTTTGTTTAACTCCCATGACTTGTACCACCATCAATACCCTAAAGCACTCCACCCACACTATTGCCTTATCAACAATTTTATATGGTAAAATATTTATATGCAAATTGGTTTTCATAACAATGAATTTCAAATAGAATCCAATTAAACTGTGGTATACTTGAAGCATTTCAGGTTCTCATTTCTTCACTTAAAAGAGCAGTGTTAAATTTATGTTCAATAGTAACAGAATTATCGACAAGGTTAAGTAACTTTCGCTCAGCCTACGTCTATTTGTGACCACCTTTCCTCCTCTGTGCTTTGGAAGGCATGTTAAGCAGGCCTAAATGCAATAATGTTACTCTAGTCCTGTTCTAAGGTCTCCCTGGTACTGGTTGTCCCCTGAGGTGGAAAAAAAAAGGTTGTCCCCTTAGGTGGGTTATATAGATTAAATAGCTAGTGGATTAGCTAAAAACGAATAGATTGGAAGCCGACCCCAACTAGCTCAGAGGACTACTCAGTGGTAAAATTAATGACTGCAAGTTTGAAGCCTTTGCCGTGTGGGGCCGGCTTTAGAATTGTCCCACCCTTCTCCACCCATGGGAGTCGTAAGAGCCGACTGATGGAATTCCAGGGGAGTGGGCAGCAGCACTCCCCCGAGTATACAACATCCACTGCGATCGCCAACCCGCCTGCCAAGCGTGGCGATTACGGCACTATCCCCCATATGAGCGAAACACATGTTGTGGCGTTCTCTTGGGGAGGCCTATATCCAGCAGTGGACCTTGAAAGGCTGATGGATGGATAGATGGAAGCCCCACACTAAGCTGGTAGGATTCACTATGGCCTAAATTACTCTCACTCTAAGAGCAGACCTGTGCCCATTAATCATCAATAGGTCATCATCAATAGGTCAAAAGAATAAAGAATTAGAGTTCTTGTCATTAATCGTTATATGTCCCTGGATACTGTCTATGGTACACAATGTACCGTAATCCACTGTATATCAGGTAACAGTTTTTGCAATAGTGGTAAAGCATTGCTGCTTCCAGCATGAATGGGGCTCTATTGGGGAAGTATCACCATCTCGCAGAAAATCAGTGTAAAATAACGGTAGATACCGCCCTTTTTTTTGTTTAGACGGGAAAATATGTGCCTATCCGCACCGAACGGGCAACAAACAGGGTAGTGTGGGGCCCTCACCCACTAAAGAAACGCGCCGTGTGCCGTCTCTCCACCTGTGTTGACGGACCACTGGTACTGTGTTGGATTACTTCAGTGGCCCGCCGGCGGCTTACCCTTTCGGGTACCCTCTACTGAGTGACGCATCCCCACACGGAGTGTCGCTCCTTCGCGGGAGGCCTTGCGGGTGGCGGACGTTCCCTGGTTCATCCACCCGCAACCTCAGCTAGGGCGACGGTAAGTACCCCTGCTGTTGTGTTTTCTATGGATATTGAGAACGCCGTAGAATCATATTTATTTTATATTTTCTCTCCCTTTCCTTGAAGTTGATTTATTTTATCTTTTCTCTCCCTTTCCTTGAAGTTGGCGAGGTGCGAGTGATGCCTCTGATGTAGCTGACGACTGTAGGCTACGGTTACCTATATCTATCAGATTAATATAAAAATAAAAAAATAACAGTCATCATGACGCATATATATGCTTTCACCTTCAAGGTTATTATCTTAGCAACTTCTAAATTATGCCTCATGGTAAATCTCATTTATCTATAAATATATATCAATAAATGCCTCAGATTAAACTGATAATTTATGTAATGAAACTCGAGCCGGTAATGTTAAAACCTGTTTTGAAAATAATAATTGTATTGCGCGATCTTCACATTACTGTGTGTAAATCAAATCAAACGGCTTTAAAGACTTGTCTAGCTGTTGCCCGCGGTTCTGCCGCAGGAAAAGCTAGTTTTAGGTCTCATGTTCCCGATATAGTAGTAGGTTAAAATGTTTAAACGTTCTTAAGTCTAATCAAGAGCAATCAACTCAAAAATTATTATAAAATCCGCGCAGTAGTTTTTGCATTATATGCAAACAAACAGAAAATAATTCCAAAAACATGTTTTCGGTTCAGAGAGACCGTAACAGAGTTTTTTTTTCTCAAATATCATGAACTAGATTCTGCCTGCAACTACGTCCGCATGAAATTCAAAACATAAATACATCACTGTACGGCACATTAGTTATAGCATCACGCCTGTATCCCCGAAGGAGTAGGCAGAGGTGTATCATACACTCACGGTTGGCCAAATATGTTTGTGTCCCACGTAAAAGGGGGCGAGCTAATTGCCGTCTGCCGCGAACATTCCCAAACTCCGGGTTGCTACCTACTCAGAATTATTCTTTTTACGAAAAAGCTCAATAGCATTTGTCTGAGCCGGGGATCGAACCCGAGACCTCATGATCAGCAGTTGTTCACGCTACCGCTGCACCTCCGAGGCAGTTGTGTGTTGTTGTTAATTATTAATTCTAACAAAAATAGTTCCTACACGAACCATTCATTTTTACGGGATAAAAATATCCTATGTCCTTTTCTGGGCTCATTACTACGAGTACCTATATACATACTACAGTTTATGATTATATAGTAACAAAGAAACGACCAAACAAACGAACTTTCCCATTTATAATATTAGTAAGGATTTACAGACACAACTCTGTTATAGCTTTATAATAGTATACAGACCATTACATGAATATGAGTTAGGTCATGTGTTTCGTTGTCATTCAAAATTATAATTCAAACCTAGCATGTAATAATTAAATGATAAGTCTATAGGCAAAATAAATCGTGATGATGTAACGGCATAACTAGGTGCGAATATAGACAATGGGTGGATATAATAGAACAAGTTGACGTCATCTATATTAAATGAAAATATTTTTCTAAATAGATCGCATCTTCTAATCACTAGCCTTTTGAATCATTATGTTCTTGCGATGAGCAGGCATGATACGTTATTGAAATATATTTATATTTTACTGACATCAATTGGCAGTGAAACATATAAGTGGTCCCTACTAGTGGTTGCTATTATATTATATTAATGGAAATAAATATTGCCCCAACTAAGTTATAATATAAAATGTATTTTCTGGTGAGTGTATTTTATAATAATGATATTATATTATATTATAATTTATGAATAAGCAAAAATAAAATAATTATCTAATGTTGTGCTTTCAGATAATATTACTATCATTTTTAATGAGTATGCAAACATTGCAATCGTTTCCTCAGTCAAATTATAATATACCAGAAATACCGCCAACCAATAAAAATGTATTACCTGGTAAACTTCGTTTCCCTGATAATTTCATTTATAATACATTATATAGGCAACCAACAAGCTTTAAAGGGATACAATATGCACCTTTGCACATATCTAAGGAAGAGCGGAAAATACGTAATAACAAGAGTCATGTAGAAAAGCATATTAAACAAGCCCCAACTATTTCAAGTGCTACGCACTCAACTGTTCATGAAAACAGTCTTTATGAGAAAGATCATCTAGAACCACGGATTAAAGGAAATAAAAAAGATAAAAATACTGAAATCACAAAATGCAATACAGAGGTTTCAACTCAAAGAAGTCGTAGTCCAGGGCTTAATGCTGTTTACAGAATCTTTCCGCAGATAGTTCCCAGGGATAAATCTTTTAAAGTAAGTGAGTGACCCATCACGTATTTGTAGTAGACATGCAAATTACCCGTGGCTTAGCTCGCTTCAATGAAAAAATCATTTTGGATAGGACTTGCGCAAACTTTTTTCTTAGTGGTGAAGTAGTTTAGATACGAACCTATGACCTACGATGTGTATTCAATTCACAGTATGTTGTGGATTAAATTCACGTACAGCGAGGTTAGACAGAATCTCATATCTCACATGTCGATCGTATCGTGATCACTGTGATTGGTTGAGAGATCACCGTGATTGGCCAACGGATTATTGCGACATCAGGCGTCGGATTCTTTACCAATCACAAGCGAGTCGATAAGATGTCGATTGTGAGATATGAGATTCCATCTAACCCCCCAGGACAATTTTTTGAGTAATCCAGAAATGGTTTTTCGGAGACTAGGTGTACTTTTTGTCCGATAAATTGTAAATTTGTAAAGCCCCCAGCGACCCATGGATTCTTATTGCATGTGTCGTCTTTAAAAAACTCTATTCTATAATATGAATAAAAAACAACATAAACATCATTTACTATAATAGCATCATTTTTTGTTGTATTAAATAATTTTATTTTTTTTATCAACCTTAACACTGTAAGTAATTTATTTTTAAATATGATTAAGAAATTGGGATGATCGAAAGATCAGTAGGATAGCTTAGTGGCTTAGAGCACTTCCCCGGATTGGAAAAGATGCGGGTTCAATTCCTGCTCCTACTAAAAATCTCTTTTTCTTTATTCACAAATAATTTGTACTTTAAAAAGTAGCGGAGCATGTCAATTGCTAAAAGAAATAGATCTAAAATGTTTCTATAAATATGTTTATATAAAAGTAAAGGTATGTCATACGCGTAGATATTAAAAACTATATAATTTACAAAAACTTGATTCATAAAATGACAAAACAATTTTCCATTGTTAGCAATTCCCATAAGATATTATTCATAATAATGATTCCTGTACAACAACTCTATTTATAACGTTATTATATTTAAAATCTTAATAACTTTGCTTTACAAAACAGATGTAAATATCCTTATTTTGAATGTTTTTCAGGGTAGTCAGCATACTCATTCCAAGAAGCGATTCCAGGCCCCTAGCGATACTCAAGAAGTTCTGAAATCGATGGTGCCTCCTAAAAAATCATTGACGAAAGTTAGTCATTACTAACTAACATACATTTACGATTATGGCTATTAATTAACTAATAATACATATATTCAACCTAATTTATTTTACATCTGAATATAAAAAGAAGAGGCATTGTAAATGTTACTTGCCGCCAACAAGACTTTAATGTTTAGGTCTTCTAATCTGACAAGATTTTATAAAAACTTGTCATAACATTATGATAGATTATTTAAACGTTAACACGAGAGATGCAGGTTGAAATCCTGCTCATGACTGTCTGATATCACATTTTCACACTTTGTGTTAATTTATATGGCTAAGAATGTCAAATGCTAAAAAAAATATAAAAATATCAATAAGAAAATGAGAATCTATTGTTGTATATTTTAAAATCAAAGAAAAATAATTTAAAAGTTTTATATTTGAATGATACACTTTACGCAGTAATAAATTTATACTGTAAACATAAGAATTAATACTCAACTGCCAACCTGCACTGGGCCAGTGCGGTTGACTTTGGCCTAATCCATTAGAGGAGCCCCGTGCCCAATAGCGGGACAAAAAAGGCTTAAAAAAATTAAGTAATATAATAAACTAGCTTCTATACGCTTCTTCGTTACAGCGGACTTCAGAACTGCGTAAATGTAAGCTATAATATCTAACCGATCATTCCAGCTATCCCAAAATAAAAATAAAACATTTTTTCCGAATCAGAATTAGCCTATGTGATTTTTTGGGACACACACTAAGAGTATGCAAAATCTCATCAATAAACTATTTACGATTTAAAAGCCATGTGGGGCCGGCTTTAGAATTGTGCCACGCCTCTCCACCCATGGGAGTCGTAAGAGCCGACTGAGGGGATACCGGGAGAGAGGGTAGCAGCACTCCCTCGAGTATTAACAACATCCACTGCGATCGCCAACCCGCCTGCCAAGCGTGGCGATTACGGCACTATTCCCCCACATGAGCGCACAGACCGCTCGTTGTGGCGTTCTCCTCGGGAGGCCATGTCCAGCAGTGGACGTCAAAAGGCTGATGGATGGATGGATGGATGGTTTAAAAGCATAACAAATAATAATAATTTGTTTAACTAAGGATAGTGTCATACCAAAATATATGGAAAGCGTACAGACAGATAATTGATATCTTGATTAACTTATGAAAAAAAACATTTTTCAGATTAATTACTTGAAACCCTATATACATCAAGCTGTTGAAGTGCCTCGTACTGAAAATAGACCAATTACTAGCGCAATTCAAGAAACGATACCTCTTACTTTAGCGAACCAGAAATTTAACAATAATAAGTATGTAATTTTTATAATGTAGAGTATGAGACTACTTTCAATAATAATATAAGGAATTTCAGTAATAAATAATAAATGTATTTAAATGTTTCTTTTTGTGATCTTGTTTTTTTTTGTTAACGCTGGGTGGTAATTTATTTTTATCTGTTTCAGAGTCGACAGAGGCATCGGTTCGGTATCTTCAAATACGAAACGCCAGCTGTCCCAACCAACAGGGAAATTGTATAGAAATAGACTTCACATGAATATCGCTAGAGTGTACGGATCAGGACAACTACATCAAGCGCCAATTTATACCGATACCCGCTCTTTGGAATTTGATAGACTACCAAGAAAATCAAGACCGTTTCGTCAAAATGCACTAAGCTTGACAATGTTTCATACAATGTAGATAAATATATATTCAATACTGAATAGCAGTCATTAAATATCACAAGCTTTTGGTAATTTTTTTGGTATTGGTTATATTACTGTTTCAAACACAACATTATTGTTCCATTGAAAAACGTTTACTACATTTATAAAAAATACTTATTATTATTTAAAAAAAACAACATCCGAAAGTCCATTAGGTGGCTCTTCAGTTTAATGCATTCAGATAATCAGACAGACAGATATGGCAAGGGGACTTTATTTTATATAGATGAATTCATTCATTCATTCATTCTTTATATTATATAAAGGTATTAGAATTTTGATGGATTATATTAATGGGTGAATAAAAATAAAACTATTGCTTCTATTTTCATTTAAATTGTGTATTTATTGCATTACTTTACATACATTTTTTTTTAAATAAATTGTAATATAAAATTGAACTCATTGTAACAAAATAAGACCGTGCAAAACTCAAGGGTCCCTAATTTCTACTGTAGGTATATTTATTTAATAACATATAAAAATAGAGTGTTGGCTTGCACGCTATTTACCACTGATGCAAAGTTACATAGTTCCAGTGGCCCGCCAATAAAAATGGAACGACGGCACATGGCGGGTTTCTTTAGTAGGTGAGGGTGCCAAACTACCCTCTTCGTTGCCCCGAACGACGGGGTGTGCGGTAAGGAGCATTTTTTCCCACCTTAATAAAAAATAAAAGGCTTGCACGTTATTTAAATAATTAAGTACGCTAATGAGTAAAGCAACCAAGCTTGTTAAAGTTAAACATTTGTAACCCAAGGTAAGGTTGTTAAGTTCTACATTTAGTCATGTTCCTCAGTATAAAACGAGAAACTAAATCTCCTGGGTATCATTCGATGCTCTAAAGTAAGTAATCTTTATTATTATGTTACGCAGTCTATCTAATACTGGAGTTAGACTGACTATCGATAAAATAATAAAACAAATCAGTTTCTTTAACGAACTCACTCATTCAAATAATCATATTCAACTAATGAAACAAAACAGACATAATAAATTAAAACAAACATAATTCATTCGTTTTTATTTATTTCGCCACCGTTGCCGTGTGGGGCCGGCTTTAGAATTGTCCCACCCCTCTCTACCCACCGGAGTCGTAAGAGCCGACTAAGGGAATATCGGGGGAGTGGGCAGCAGCACTCCCTCGAGTATTAACAACATTCACTGCGATCGCCAAGCGCCAAGCGTGGCGATTACGGCATTATCCCCCATGACGGGACCGCACGTTGTGGCGTTCTCTTGGGGAGGCCTATGTCCAGCAGTGGCTGATGGATGGATGGGATATTTATTTCACCAGCAACGTCAGTTAACGATATTAAGTATGCATTTTATAAATATATACATATATATATATATATATACACTCAGCTTTTAGCAACATAAACCTACTTATACCTAATTTTTAAATTAAGTATATCGACTTGACTGTCAATATCTGCTGTAGAACTTTTATTGCATTTTTTTCCATTAATGTGTTGGAGAAAATGTTCCAAACAGTTAGGATAAATATCGACAATATACCTTGTCGATAAAGTCAAGCCCTAGTGTATATGTACCTAAAAACTTTTTTACTAAAATCTTGCAAATATGTAACAATGCGACATATTATTTCTATGTAAAATATAAACAGTAACAATAAAATTGAAATTAATTTGTAACTGAAACAGAAAATATCAGCAATTATGACCTAAAATAAAATAATTTAAGTTGTGATAACATCCTGAGAACTTACATGTGAAACATGCAATTATATATGATTGCTTGCATAATTTACATCGAAGGCACTCACGGAACAAACAACCATTATATTTAATAGTTATGATCATATAATAAACAAGATTTATAACACAAATAAATCCAAAAACTGCGAGGCTAATTTCAAGCTAGAAGACTGTAGAATACCTGTCATTCAAATGGGTTACAACGATATTAGATTTGCTTTCCTCTTCCATCTTGATATGTTGCCGTATAAGATTTTCTTCTTGCTCACACGCTTTGGTGATCTATACGTTACTATATTTATGGTCAGAACATTATAATTCAAAATCACAACCAAAGAGTTTCGTTTGACCTACATTTAGGTAAGGAGGTTGAGTGGGAAATACTATTATTCCCACACTTTCTTCCCATGTTAATTTCTCCTTGCACTGATGATAATAATTAAGTAGGTAATTAAAACATTTTTCACAGCGTTCCTTGTCAAACAATCGGCCCGACTAACTGTCAAAGTAATGTATAAGCTTTTTGATAGTGTACACCAATATGAGCAACCAAACTTAAAATTAAAATAAAATTAATAAAAAAATAACAAAAAATTTGCAACTCACATTCATGCTTTATGATTTTGTAAATATGTAAATCTTATTATAAGACAACTAGAAACTTTTAAAATGATGTATGCAATAGTAGTAATCAGTTATCTCGACTTAGCAAGGTCACATTAAGCTCGTCTAACAACTTGACACGAGCTTGCGTATTCATATAACTGTCAACTATATAAAAACTGCTTTGCGTCAAATTATATTGTTATTGATTCCATCATATTGGCAGTGATGTTCTATGACTATGAATATACATTATAAATGCAGATTCTTATACAAATTTAATGAACTAATACAAATGAAAACCACGGAATGTAATAAATCAGCTCTGTCTGTAATTTAACTGTTTTTGAAGTAAATACTTCTTTACGCACGCTTGACTTGGGGAATAATCTGGTGAATGCGTGACGTGAGCGTTACGAAAAGTGTGATTGGGCGAGGCGAACGGAAGTTGAGAGGGAGATATAAGTTAGTGAAGATAAAAAGAGAGTTACGTTTCGTATATTACTGTAGGGGCAAGAGAAAGAGAGATGCGAGCACGCATTTTCTTTTTCTCTTTCTCATTATTAATAGATATTAACATTATTAATAATATATATATTTATTGTTAAGTTTGAATTCAGTCGTGTGGTCTAAAGCACACTCGTTTTTTTTCTCTAATTTAATAAAACCTACATACTTTAAAGCTTACAGTACCTTACAACTTCTGAATTGTCGGAAGAACACTACACGGACTTGTTTATAGTGACCCCATCACTATATCTTCATGATTACGGTGGTCAATCTACAATAAGGCATGTGATGTGCATCATTTAAATACTCATTCACGTTACCGTTACAAAAGCCGGTGTAATATCTCATAACCTGAGAGTTTATTTTTAATATTAATATCACACAGTTTTAACATAACATACATATTATAGCATCACGCCTGTATCCCCGAAGGGGTAGGCAAAGGTTTATTACACAGCCATGATTCGCCAGCTATGTTTAGGTCCCACCTAATAGGGGGCGAGCCTTTTTCTTTTTAAGAAACAGCTCAATAACATTGCTGACCCCGGGGATCGAACCCAAGACGTCATAATTAGCAGTCGCACAAACTACCGCTGCACCACCGAGCACCACCGAATACGCAAGCTGCTGCCAAGTTTTAATGATAGCTATTCAATTACAATACCAACATTCCTACTGTAAAAGTGAGGTTTTACCACGGAGTACGGAAAAATAGCGGAGATGCCGCAAGCCGACTAGGTCATGTCGCCTTCAAGTAGGTCAGTGACGTCACAGTGGGCGGAGCCTCAAACCGCAGTTTCGAGTGAACCGTCATTGCATTCGGTTCGGACGCATCTTACGTTTAAATAAGTATTAAATTCTTTTAACCATGAAGTGCGCTCTTGATGGGTGTAGAAATGGCTCAGCATAACATTTTATGTGTCAGTAGTTTAAATTTGTAAATATATGCAAACACATTTTCTTGTTTCATTACAAAGAGACATCTGTCGTCGGAAAGTTGCGTTCTGACCACAACTCACCGATATCGTCATTTTAATATTATAAAAGCATATTATAAGAATTCGGCACAAATGAGTAAATTTAGTTTAATTCCTTTATTCAAATATTAATTATTTCAAAGATTTATTGCTTAGTTACTAGAAATTTGAAAAAATAATAATTGTAAAATGATGTGTCATCTGTCGGTGAGTATTCGAAAATAATTGATAACAAAAGAGTTTACGTCGTACCAGCGAACCCATCATCGAATATATTAAAGTCATGTTATTTATTAAATTTCTTTTTTTCTTGTTATTTGTTATCATTTTAGATTCCCGGTTTATACAGAAATTAGAAACGCATGAATACGTTAGGACTGCATGACGGAAATTGTGCTAATAGGGATGGATTAATTTATCCCAAGATGCCCGTCAGCGGTGGTATTCGTCCCTTTTTTTTTAGTTTTCGCTGTGGATATGCATTTACGCATCCCCCCTGGTGAGAACGTAGGGGTATGTAGAGCTCACCGAGCGCTCGGATCTTAGTTGCGCCCGGAATACCCACTAAAACCACAGCGGCCCTTTCCACGCCTATTAGCGGGGCGCCGGAGGGTCAACTTTAGACATTCTACTCCGGCGCCCCAGGCGGATGGCCTACTGGCTACGCCCTGGTGTCATCAAGGCGTGGAAGGAGGCGAGCATAGTGACGCACGCTGTCTCCTTCGGCAGGCCAGCAGAGGTCTGTTCAACGACCGGGGCAGCCACAAAGGACCGTGCAGCCGCCTTCATACGGGCTGGTTCAGTTGGGCCAATCCTCGTCAGCAACATAGCCAACTCAAGCCGCGTGAGCTTGGCCTCCAGCTCCATCACCTGAGAATTGAGGCAGCAATTTTTTGCTCGCATTTCTGCCACTTCTGCCGCTAGGTGGTCGTTAGCCGCCTGTAGATGCTGTGTCTCCTCATTGGTGGAGCACCTGGCCAGCGCCCCACCTTCTTGTTGTCGGTGACCATCTCCTTTGCGGTGCGCACGAAGGTTCTCTTGATGTTTGTGGACTTTGTGGCCACCCTGTTAGGGATGACCGCGTGATCCTAGGCTCTCTTTTTCAGATTCGTAACTCACAGGGACTTAACGTCCTCCTTGGACTCGCGGATCTTCAAAGAGAGCTGCTAGACTTCTTCTTCGGCTTGCAGCTCACCTTTGGCACGCTTCGCTCTACGAGTGGCAGCTTCCGACAAAATTGGCCCCAGTGTAAGAGGCGGCGTAATTCCTCGCCCTCTGCGGACAGTGCGCGCCTGCGGCGTCGGTTTTATATATAGAATTGTAGTTTTTTTTAGACCAGAATTTTTTAAATCGGTCCATTAGTTTCGGAGCCTATCCAATGCAAACCAACAATCAAATCTAGCCTGTTTATAATATTAGTATAAATGTGGTCGAGCCATCCTAATGCATATAGAATGTTCTGGAACAAACTGTTTTGCTTGTAACGCCATAGTGGTAAAAAGACAAACTAAATTAAAGAAAAATTTGCTCTATTACGCTGTAAAATACTTTTTACCGCTCGATGGATTTTGATCTAGGGGTGGAGCTATAGTTGTACCTCGTCCCCCGAACACCCTCATTTAGCGACGCTAGATTTTGCCTTGAAACACCTCAGATCAGGTCCAATAGAACCCTTCCTCCAGATAACATCTTATGGATGCGATAAGCGCTTAATACCTATAAGTACGACTTGTGCGCCGTTTGTCAACTTTTCGATGAATATCTTTTATACTTTGGGATTAAGCAGCTACTGCACCTGAAGCACTATTCAATAAAGTGACCAAGAAACCTTTTTGATTTTGTTCAAAAACAAAGTTTTACTTAAGTTACTATAATGGTTACTATATATATAAGTGACATCTATGTTATAGACTAGAGTTTTATCTACTATATTTAAATACACGCCTTTACCCGCGGCTCCGCCGCAGCCAAAAGCTCGATATAGTAGCGGGATAAAATGTATACCAGTTTTTAAGTTTAATCAAGAGCTCTCAAATAAAAAAAGTTGCATCAAAATTATTCAGTAGTTTTTGCGTGATGCGCAAACGAATGAAGAAAAAAAATCTAAAAATGTCGTTTTGGGATTTGACCCGCTTATTATAGTATTTTTTTTTTCACATATCTTAAATGTACAGATACAGCTCTGTTACAATAGTATCTATAGATATAGCTATATTTTTTTTTATTATACGAAGTTGGCCCTCCTGGTGTTAAGTGGTTACCGTAGCCTATAGAAGCTAACAACACTTTTGTCCGTGTGGTTACGGACTAAAAATACAAGTGTCACCACCCCATTCTTTCCCATGGGTGTCGTATAAGGCGACTAAGGGAAGTAAGCAATTATCATCCATTGCATTACTGGTGGTGGTAGGGCTGGGTACTAAGTGGGATTACTTACTCACTTGCTATCGGGCCCGAGCGGGTTGGTACCGCCATCTCCCGTGTGACCGGCCATGAAGCACATCGTTGCGTTTTGGCTGTAGCAGGAGATAGCCGTTTATTCTTTCATTTCATGTCTGTGAAATGAAATGGTGAGCAGCGGCTGGACAATACTCTCAGTATAGTCGAGTCCAAGAGCGACGGTTACCACCATCAGATGGGCCGTGGCTCGTCGGCCACTACATGAAATAAAAAAAAACTTGAGGCATCGTTCGCGTAGCGCTAACTCCAAGGAAAGTGATAGGAGGTGGGAGGAGGGATAATAAGGAGAAAGGGTTTAGGCTTCCGGTGCCCTCATTCATTATACGAAACCCAACAGTAGGAGTATCTACCCGTTGTTTCACGATGATCTTCTGTGAGAGGGTGGTACTTCTCCGAGCGAGCCACCTAATCATGCTGGGATGAGCAAGGTTCTACTTGTTGTTTAAATTTTTTATTAGAGAAAAATGTTAGAAGCCTGTGGGATTATTTACAATCTAACTAGAGGCAGTATCCATTTAAAATTTGGTAGAAATGTGTCTATCTGAGCCGCTGGTACAAACAAAAGTACTTAATTAACAAATTACTATTTTTTATTAGGTTTGATTATTTACTTAAAAACATGAACTAATTTTAATTTTTATAATAAAACGGTAGCAGCAGCTATGACTAAGAAAACGCAAAGGTTTGGCTAAATGAATACAACTTTATTTTATAAAGATATTAGTAACAATAAATTCATAAAAAAGCTACATATTGGTAGCAAAGTGAAATAAAATATCAACAACTGCGTCATTTGACCTCATTTCCGACGCAATTGTCTTAAATGAAACCTTATTTTGGCAGGCGGCATTAACATTTATGTGTTTCTTCGGACCCTTAAACTAATACGGCTGGGTACCAAGTGAGAGTACTTATTTGCTATCGGGCCCAAACGGGTTGGTACCACCATCTCCTGTGTGACAAGTCATGAAGCGCGTCAGTGTGTTTTGGCTGTAGCAGAAGACAGCCGTTTCTTTTATTTCACAATGACAAACGAAATGGTGCGCAGCGCCTTGACAATACTCTCAGTATAGTTGAGTCCTCATGGACTCAACTATACCGTCGCTCATGCGACGGTTACCACTTACCGTCAGGTGGGCCGTGGCTTGTCTACCATCATAAGCAATAAAAAAACGTCTACAAAGGTTGAATTAAATTAATGTGGAAGTGCAGATGGGTGACTTATTGGTTAACTCTCTGCTATATGCTGATGATGCGGTCTTATCAGCGCAGTCCAAGACTGACAAAAACTGTAAAAATGTGAAAGGGAATGCTCTGATGATTCGGACATGTGGAAATGTGCCTGACGTGCGGCTGGTTAAGAAGATATACATTGCGAAAGTGGAAGGATGTAGATACAGGGAGAGACCGAGACTCACCTACCTGGACCAAATTGGTCTTGTATTGAAGGAAGTTGGAGCCTGGAAAGTACATTCAGACTCAGAACAATCATTTGTAGGTTACACAAAGAAAAGATAATTGTCTTACCTGTGAATCGAAAACATATCATTCGGCTTGAAAGGCCAGTATCTAACTCACTCCGCGATCTATGCGGTTAATAGTCTAGTTTTTCGAAATATGTGACCTAGTCAAGGTCTTTTAAGCGGTTCTGCAACTTGAATATGAGCTTTCATATTCATTTCACTATTAACTAGTATAAAAGCTAAATTGAGTGCTATAAATATATTATTTGCTAAACGATTACATCAGTGAATTAAACAAAATGTTTTCTGGAGTAAGTAACATTTAAAAAAAAACTGCTATCACCGTCAGAGATATTTATTAAAGTCTAAATATTTGTTTAAATATTTGCTATCAAAAGCAGTATTATATTAATTTTTAAACTAACACATTTAGGCTCAAAACATTTATAGATCTTGTACGTATTCTGCAATTATGGAGAATAAGTATTAGACATTCAAATGAGTGTATGAGATCTTTGCAACTGCAGACTTAATAGTAATGATTGATTTGTATTTCGTTTTAGATCCTGGCGCTGTTCGGTTTGGTAGTGGTGTGCCAAGCGGGTTTGCTCCCTGCGGCTGTACACTACTCTCCTGCTGAAGCAGTTTCCTCACAGAACATCGTACGCCAAGATCAGGCCGTCAAGCGCGTTGCCCTCGCCGCGCCTCTTGCTTACCACGCCGCTCCCGCTACCCTCGCCTACCATTCCGCTCCCGCCACCCCGGTCTTATCATATGCTGGACCACTCGACGCACACCCTAAATATGAATACACGTACTCTGTAGCTGACAGCCATACTGGCGACAACAAATCGCAACAGGAGTCCCGTGATGGAGATGTCGTGAAGGGCTCGTACTCGTTCCATGAGGCTGACGGTTCAATCAGAACTGTGGAGTATTCGGCTGACGATCACAATGGCTTTAATGCAGTTGTACACAACACCGCGCCTACTGCCGCACCCGTACATGTCAAAGCTGTACCAGCTTACGTCGCTGCCCCCGCTCGATTCTACCACTGATTAAGCTACTACTATTGTTATGATACTTGTGACTGACTATTATAATAATCTATTGGATAAAAACAATAAAATATTAGTTTAGATTACCTAGTTTTACTTAAAATTTCGTTGTTGTTGTTTTTGTTGTTGCGGGTTGAACGTGCACAAAGATGAATCTTATAGGTACCCTACAGTGCATTAGACTGCAAAGTACTAACTGTTTGTCAATTCTACGTACTACGATCTGTTATGAGAACACATAACACTATTCTACCTTTAGACCCTAGCAAACACTAGCAAATCTTCCCTCGGTTACTCGACATAGAACCACATTTGCTAGACACCTCTCTTCAACACTTTAAGCACATACATTTATAAAAAAAATCACAAACTACTAAACATACATAATATCTTCATACAATATATATAATTCATACGATAATCTTCATACAAGATTATAATAAAAACATAGACAAACGATCGGTTACTGTGTGGCTGCTCCAGCAAGATTATTTACGAGTAGGTACGGAATGCTTAGTCACATTTATTGACTAATGATGATACAAACATGCAGACACACACACGCATCCACACAAACAAACACATAGACACACGTAAAAACACCTACCATCACCCACAAACGCATACACACATACCACCACCACCCACAAACTCACACATACACACACATGCACCACCGCCACCCGCAAACACAAACATTTTAAGACACAAAATTAAATCAAGATAATTCTTAACAAAGTTTATATTAACTGATAAGTTGTGCTGTACATTTTTAAGCCGTGTGGGGCCGGCATCAAGAATACCACCCGCTCTCTTCCTATGGGAGTCGTAAAAGCCGACTAAGGGATTACCGGGGGACCGGGCAGTAGCGTTCCCCTGTGTACTAAAAACATCCACTGCGATCGCCAACCCGCCTGCCAAGCGTGGCGATTATGGCAATACCCCCCTTAGGGTAGGCCTATGTCCAGCAGTGGACGATGAAAGGCTGATGGATGGTACATTTTTAAGAACACTGTCTCTAAGATACAGGTTTACCTAGCTTAAGAGGCAGGGCCCAAATACTAAACTGAGGTACAGTTACTTACCTATCAATTATTAAAATATAAAAAAATATAGTATTTTTGTAACTATTTCTTATAATCTAAAACTGTTTTCATTTCACTGAACTGTATATTTTGTGGCAATAAAGAATTTATTATTATTATTATAAATGAAATGGTGGGGATCAAATTTGCGACTTCCTGTAAATTCCTTTGAAATGCCTCTAATTTTTACTACAATTCTACTAGATTGTATTCGTAGTTACAGAAATTGATGATTCAAAATTTGTATTTAAACTCTACGGTATATGGGAGAAGCCCAAGCATGATATCGGATATATTTGCACACCCTAATAATTAGTTACCTACGAATCAAATATTGCCAAAGCTTTCACCTGCATTCATGCCGATGTCAGAGCAAAAATGTGAGACGGTGAATAAGATCGATCAAGGCAATAAATGCAACCTTGAGTCTGAAACAAAACAGGGTCCAGACTGCACTTATTAAGATTGCTTAAGATCAGCTTATCTTTATGAATTATTTTTCTTTCGAATACTTTAGTATCCATTATTTAGCTAATGAAGAACTATAGGTAACATATTATATTTTTTCACGGGCGACCCGACCCTTGCTTTACACATCCAAGACACCAACTTTTTCATAATTCTACCTTCAAAAGTTTAAAGGCTCATGCTAACATTCCTTGAATAATTATGTAAAGGACAGTGAAAGCCGTTTCAAACACGGGTTTTTTTTTTATTGCAAACGGTGCCAGCTACTCCCCAAAAATGTTAAAGTAAGTTCAAATAGCACGCTTTTGCAAGGAACGAAGTGGGTCAAGCTGGTACTTGGGCACGCCTGCATAGAGATTTGAGCAATAAGTACTCCACGTGTGGGTGGACCTTTCTTGCCCTGTATAATACAATTCATTGCCCCATTGTGAGGAGGCTTAAAAGAAATAGATATAAATATTGTACTATTTATAGATGTCATCAACTTTTCATAGGCCACTCCTGGACCGCCTCAACGGTCCTACTGCTGCCTGCAGTTACAGTAGTTAGTACAATTGTACACGCGCCTGTTTATTTCTCAAATCAGTGATAATGACACAATGTCATGGTTTGTCATCGATATCGAAACTTTAATTTCTATAAAAAAATTAACAATTAATTAATTAAGGTGAAGTACTTTGAATTAACAAATTCAGACTCAATTACAAAAACTGGTCTATGCAAACTGAGTTTTAAATTAAGTAGGTACCTACTTACTGTATGAATACGCATATGTGTACATGTGTACTTGGGCATGCTTGCCCAGAGATTTTAGCAGTACTCCACGTGAGGGCGTATCTCTCCTGATCTTTATAGCACAAGTCAACTTTACTGCATAACTTTAAGATTAAATTATAAACAGAAACATATCGTAGGCAATATTCTCATGACTAGTTACAATAAATTGTGTAAGAAAATGTTGTATGGGCAATATGGACATTCAATTGTAAAATTATTTAGGGGACTGGGAAATTCAGTCAAAAAAAAATATACGAGTAATATGATTTTAAAGTTTTTTTAAAGGATAATTATGTGCTCACAAGATACATTATCTTATTATTACCAATCTTCACACGTTGAGATTTAATCAGCATAACGTAAATATATCAACGCAATGAAATCGATAACAGTAGAATTGATTTTAATCAAATATTTCAAACATACCAGTTGTAAGATAAGATGATATTAATTCTGCAATAACCCTTGCTTGCATTAATGCATCATTGAACAAGTTTGACTTAGGTATAAGTAATATGCATGTGTCTGTTTGTCACTTGAAAAATCGTATCCTAAACATTTTATAATAAAAATTAGGTACACAAACGATTTTATAATATGTATATTTTAATACAACGTGGGTGGCAAACAAGCATATGGCCCACCAGATATGAAGAGGTTACCGTAGCATACGAGTAATAGATGCTAGCAACACCAGAGTCATCACTCGTATAGGGAGAGGATAAGATAGATAATAAGGACAGGATAGGGAAGAAATTTAAGTCTCCGGCGCTCGCACTCACAATACAAAAGATTATGGTAGGAGTACCTACGCTAGGTTGTTTCACGTCGATGTTCTGTAAGAGGATAGTAATTCCCCGAACGAGCCGGCCTATTCATGCTGGGATAAGCAGTGCTCTACTACTGAATTATGTAAGCAACTTGCAGTGATCGGATAGGTAGTGGTAAAGCTAAAAAAAGCAAGGCATATTATAATTTGTGAATAAGGAAAAAGAGTATTTTAGTACAGGCGGGAATCGAACTTGCGTCCCTTCCTATCCGGGGAAGCGCTCTAATCCACTGAACTACAGTACTATCTTTTAGACATACCCAATCTCCTTAACACATTTGTCTTAATGACCAACGCCCTCTATCGGAACGCATTTAAATGCATTAATCCAATAAAGTAAGTTTAATTTTTCAATTAAAATTCATACTATTTGATGGCGTGATTTTTTTAAACATTTTTGATATATATTTTAGCACTTGACATGCTCAGCTACTCTTAAAGTACAAATTATAATTTGTGAATAAGAAAAAAGAGTCTTTTAGTACAGGCGGGAATCGATCCTGCGTCCCTTCCTATCCGGGGAAGTGCTCTAATCCACTTAGCTACAGTACTATCTTTTAGACATACCCAATCTCCTTATCACATTTGTCTTAACGACCAACGCCGTCTATCGGAACGCATTTACATGCATTAATCCAATATAGTAAGTTTAATTTTTCAATTAAATTGTACTTTAAGAGTAGCTGAGCATGTCAAGTGCTAAAATATATATCAAAAAGTTGTCCCGTGACCACGGCTGCTGCAACGCGGTTGAAACGTCGGGTAAAAGGTAGTTAATAATTTCACCTATTTTATACGCGAAAAAAGACCCGTTTATGCTACTTTAAATATGTGTACAATTCGCGAATCTTTAAAAGTTACTATATATCAAAAATGTTTAAAGCAAGGCATACTTCTGAATTTTCGAAATGGTGTGTTATTGAATTTTTTTTTATTGCTTGTAGTGGCAGACGAGCCACGGCCCATCTGATGTTAAATGGTAACCGTCGCTCATGGACTCAACAACACCGAGAGTATTGTCAAGCCGCTGCTTACCATTTAATTTCACCAATATGAAATTAAAGACTAAACGGCTATCTCCTGCTACAGCCAAAACGCAACGATGCGCTTCATGGCCGGTCACACGGGAGATGGTTGTACCAACCCGCTAGGGCCCGATAGCAAATGAGTACTCTCACTTGGTACCCAGCCCTACCACCAGTCATACAATGGATGATAATTGCTAACTTCCCTTAGTCGCCTCATACGACACCCGTGGGAAATAATGGGGTGGTGACACTTGTATTCTTAGTCCGTCACCAAACAGACAAAAGTGTATAGTGCAAATGTGTTTAGTGGACAACAAATTATCACTGTTCGGTAAGGAAATCATGGTGAACAAACCTGTGAGTTAGCCAAGTTGCATTCTATAATCGCTAACGCTAATAGAAAACTATTAAAATATATGGAAGTTTGACAGCTCTAACGTTAAGTCACGTGACTTAACGTTATAGATATTGTTAAATACTTAGATAAATATAGGTTATTTATCTAAGGTTAAAGATCATAGAATGCAACTTGGCAAGGCCCACTGAACCCTGAGAGCTTTTCTCAGCTTGTGAAGTATGCCAACCCGCACTGGGCTAAGTATCTCGCACTCTAAGAGGAGCCACATGCCCAACAGTGAGACATTAGTAAAGGGTTGTGAAAAAACAAAAACATATAAGAAGGAATTTATTACTTTCCTCCTTCATGATCGGTGTGTGATATGTCTTAATAGGATTTCTATTGTGTTTGTATGTATATGAATGCTAAACAAAGGTTAATTTTCCTGTTGAGCATGCAATTGTCATCTGCACAAATGGCACATTGGTTTACATTATTACCTACCAATCTCCCGTGGCGAATGTTGTTGAAAATTTAGTGTGATCCACAACTGTAATGAGTCTTGGTGCACATTGTAAAATCCTCGCAATATGCATTACCCTAGTGCTGGGTATTTTAGCATACTCACATTTTATCTTATAGACTATAAAAATTACACTCCGTGTTACTAACATTACATATGCATAAGATGAGTAAATTATAATAGTTCTTCATACAGGTCCCACTGTATTCTCTACTTTTGATTTTATTCTGTTACACACAAACTTCTCACATAGTATGAGAGACAATAATGCATGCTAGCCAAATTTTACTTCCTAGTCCGCCTATCATTACGATACTCTAAAATGGAATGAGGGGATGATAACCCATTAAAAGTATGATATTTATTTTACAGTATTACCAGTGAATAACTAGTGAATGGGTCATATAGCAAGTTATGTGACACAGCACGAGGTCATCGTAAACTTGATCAACAACTTCCACCACTTATTGTGGACAGATTACTGTAGTATCATTTGTAGTATAAAAGCAGACCTATGACATTACATGTATCAGTCAATTCGACAGCATTTGGGATATAAACATGTTTCCTAAAGTAAGTATTGAGAAAGAGGGTACCTTAGATTTGTAGCGTATTGTAGAGCAACTATAGCATCACAACCACCTTATTATTTCAAGCTGCTCTAAAAGATATAATAAGCACGAACTCATAGTTTTTCGCGTAAGTTTGCAACTTCTACTAATAAGGTTCTTAGTTAGAAACCTGGAGCGTGGAAAATGTATTAACAATACCGAGTTTATAAAGATTTGCTCGGTAGACAGTAATAGGCTCCTTGGTAGTCGAAGTTGACTGTGACTGCTAACCCTTTAGAATAAAGCCGTGAGATTTAAAAAAAGAAAAATACGATCTGGTATTTCAATATGTTTTAGTGTTTGTTTTTTTTTTCAGTTTGTTGCTCTGTGCGCTTTCGTGGTAGTGGCCAATGCCGGTCTCCTGCCTGCTGCGGTGCACTACTCTCCCGCCTCAGCCGTCTCTTCTCAGAGCATAGTTCGCCACGACCAACCTCATGGCATTGCTAAGGTCGCCGTAGCCGCCCCTGTTGCCTACCACGCTGCCCCTGTTGCCTACCACGCTGCCCCTGTTGCCTACCACTCTGCCCCCGTCGCTTATCACGCTGCTCCGGTTCAGTATTCGTCTGCTGCAGCGGTCTCTTCTCAAAATATCGTACGTCACGACCAACCTAAGCAAGTAGCCATATCCGCCCCTAGTGTGGCCTACCACGCAGCACCTGCCGCCGTCGCGTACCATGCTGCTCCCGCTGTCATCGCTCACCACGCTGCCCCTGTTCTGTCTCATGCTGAACCTTTCGACGCTCACCCTAAATATGAATACAGCTACTCCGTAGCAGACAGCCACACTGGTGACATTAAGTCTCAACAAGAATCTCGTGATGGTGATGTAGTCAAGGGCTCTTACTCCCTCCACGAGGCTGACGGTTCAGTGAGAACAGTGGAATACGCCGCCGATGAACACAGTGGATTCAACGCAGTTGTACACAACACCGCACCTACAGCGGCGCCCGTGCACGTCAAGGCTGTTCCCGTGCATGTTGCACCATCATACTACCATCATTGAGTTTACTAGTTATGAAATGCCATATGCCAAAATGAATGTTAACTTATAATTTATTTGAAACAATATACGAATAAGTTCGTTATATATTTTTATGATTTCAAACCCTTCATTATTCTATACAAAAAAAATATAGGGCACCAGTGCTCAACTTTTGATGAGATTCTCAAATCTATAGGTTCTGTTGTCAAAAATAAATGGTAATAATGTGATTAAGACCATTAAGTAACCAAAAGAAAGACGTTTTAATAAACGTTTATAATAAAATAAATGTAATTGACAGTATAATTATCTAATAAATATTAGTATAGGTAGTTTAAATCAACAATGACGCTTTTAAGAATATGTATAAAATCCAGTAGACAGCCATGTCTGACAGGGAAATAATACACCTGCACGTAGAAAAAGAATACCCAGTACTCAGCCGTCAAAATATTACAAAACCCATATAACGGCACAATTTTTTTTTTAACAACCGACGATTTTTGAGAGAGTATTGGTTTAAAGATGCGAAAGAGCATGTTCCGATGGTTCAGACATGTGGAATGTGGAAAGAATGCCGGAGAGCGACTGCTTAAGAAGATATACAATGCGAATATGGAAGGATGTACAGAGGGAGACCAAGACACCTACTTATACCAAATCAGTCATGTATTGTAGAAAGGTGGAGTCATTTTTCTGCCAACATGACCAATTATAATGAAAAAGTAGATAACTTTTAAATAAAATAGCATTTTTAATGTTACAACTTACAAGCTGCTCGTGCTGCGTTCGCGTAGAATTTGATTTTTAGTGCAGTGCTTTGTTAGTGCAGAATCCCAATTTATTTTTCCAAAATAAAAGCAATAATCCCGTGGGTCCCGTCCAAATCAGTCCAGCCGTTTAGGAGATTAGCTGGATGTATATTCGATGTATATACTTATCTATTTGAATCGGTACTTATTCACAATTTCATGTTTTTTTTTGCGCAGAACCTCAATTATTTCGAAAATAAAAGTAGCCTAAGTTACTCCTTGTAACAACAGCTCTCTGTTTAGATATTTTTATATATATTTTTAGCATTTGACATGCTTTAGCACTATACATTAAACACAAAGTGAAAAATGTGAAATCGAAAATAACAGTCAGGAGCAGGATTTGAACTTGCATCTTCTGGATACCGTCCAGATGCTTTACCAATTCAGCCATCCTGACAATTGTTCCTGACTGCTAATTTCGATAACACATCATACTTAACGTCTTTGGGTGACGCCTGCGCCATCTGTCGGAAATATTTTCATACATTATACCGACCAGGTAAACTTAATTTTACAATTAAGATTTTACCTAATAATGACGCAAACCCTTTAAATATTTAGATATTTTTATATATATTTTTAGCATTTGACATGCTTAGCACTATACATTAAACACAAAGTGAAAAATGTGAAATCGAAAATAACAGTCAGGAGCAGGATTTGAACCTGCATCTTCTGGATACCGTCCAGATGCTTTACCAATTCAGCCAATATCTAAATATTTAAAGGGTTTGCGTCATTATTAGGTAAAATCTTAATTGTAAGATTAAGTTTACCTGGTCGGTATAATGTATGAAAATACTTCCGACAGATGGCGCAGGCGTCACCCAAAGACGTTAAGTATGATGTGTTATCGAAATTAGCAGTCAGGAGCAATTGTCAGGATGGCTATTATAAATATTCGCAGGAGGACATTTCACAGAACGTCCTCTGGTCCCAAACTAAGCTTAACGGTTGTGTTATGGGTACCAGATTACAGATATAATACATTTTATATTATTTTTTTTGTAAATCATACATATAATAGATAGAAAACATCCAGACGCAGTACAAATATCTGTGTTCATCACACAAATAATTCTCCTGAGTGGGAATCGAACCCACGACCTTGTGCACGGAAGTTGGTTACAGTACCGACTACGCCACGAGGCCTGAAGTTGTCCAAATTCCGAAAAAAATGGTAATCTGTTGGAGCAAGGTCCGGGGAGTATGGTTGGTGTCGGAATTATTTAACGACCATCTGTTGTGGAGATGTGGTTTAACGTTGTCCCGAAGCGGCAGTGGGCTAGAGCAATTGACCAGTCTCGGTTGTTTAACGTCTAGCTTTACCATCATGGTTGGCAACTGTTGACAATACAAATCTGTCGTAATCGTCTGGCCAGATCTTAGAAAGCTGTAGTGGAAACCACCAGCACTGGTCCACCAGATACTTACCAGCACCTTTTTCTGAGTCAACTTTTGCTTGGGGCAAGATTTGCTCGGTTCTCCTGGGTTCAACCATTGTGATGAGCGTATCTTCTCATCGTACAGGATCCATTTTTCATCACAAGTAACGATACGATTCATAATCCCCTCGTTGCTGTGATGGTTGAGTAATGTAACGCAGCACTCAACTCGCGTTCGTTGGTTTGCTTCACTCAATTCATGGCGTACCTACCCATTTTTCGAGATTTTTCGCTTTTCCAATTTGTTTCAAGTAAAGTAAAATTGTTTTATCAGTTACACCTAAGCCTGCCGCTAATTCTGACGTGTTTTGTGACGGTTCCGCTTCCACGATTACTTCTAATTCAAAGTGTGAAAATGTGAAATCGAAAATAACAGTCACGAGCAGCTGTTATTTTCGATTTCACATTTTCACACTTTGTGTTTATCTATATAGCTAAAGCATGGCAAATGCTAATATAAAAATATCAAAATACTTCTAATTCTTCATTGTCAACTAGGGTCTCCAGCCGGCTTTGTGGTTCATTCTGTAAGTCAAAATTTCTAGAACGAAAACGTTGGAGTCAAAACCGTACCATGTTATCTTTTACGGTAGCTTCCCCATACTTTCTTATTATCACGCCATTTCCTTTGTGGGGTAGGCAGAGAGAACAGAGTGCCAAAAGCAGGCGTACATCACTCGCTCAAGGCCCCGAGTTAAATGCCTACCACTTCGCGTACCGACCATGGTACAACCGACACGAGACTGTCACACGCGCGCCTAAGCGCTCGCACTTGTAGTATTGATTAAAATAAAATTATTTACGCGATTTAGGGTATTTCGACAATAAAATTGTGTAACCGAAAATTCAGAGCTAAAACTCTAAACGTATAATTATTATTATGATCAACAAAAAAAAACAATTTATTAAAAAATAATACGACTTGAAAATAACATTTAAAATGATATAAAAAGTAATCAATTAGAATCTACTAGAAAAATAAATTTTGTAAGTTTTATAAGCGACAGCTTTGTTGCTGTTGTTGGAGTCAGGAGTCTCCGAAACCGGCGAGCAGAAACCGGAGAGTATATGAAGAGAATTATGAACGTTGAGGAAGCGATAGATGTATGCAAGAATAGAGCCTTTTGTCACTCTGTTCTCTCTGCCTACCCCGCAAGGGAGATGAGTGATGATAAGTAAGTAAGTAAAATCATCATAGGTGCAACCCTAGCACATTCGTTGAATGACGCGGTTGCCCGAGGATTATGCGGCGGGCAAAACAATATCAACTGTATTTCTGTGGACCAAAGGTACATTAATTTCTTCTCGCTACGAACAATTGGTATTATTATTAAGATTTTGTATGCTAGAGAAATTTTGGACAAGTTTTAAAGGAAGTGATGTTTCTCTCCGTAGGACTAGTATTTATTCTGTGCCAAAAGGCTCTATTATTAAAGAAACGAAAGTAGTTGCTACCACTCATGGTCCTTTCTAGAAAATAAGGGCCGATAACCTTATTACCCATAATTCCCGCCCAAACATTTATCTTCCATCGATATTGGAAGTGACTGGGTTTTATGCAATGAGGGTTAATGGTAGACCATACGTGTTCATTCTGTGCATTAAAGATTCCTGTTTTAACGAAGGAGCACTCATCAGTGAACAGTATGTGGTTCAAAAAATCTCTATCTTCTTGAACTTTATCTAAGACCCATCTGCTGTACTCCATTCTAGGCTCGTAGTCGGTAGGAAGTAGAGACTGAACTTGAAGATAGTGATATGGGTGCTGGCCATCATCTTTGAGTGCTCGCTAAACGCGCATATGGTTTACACCGAGCTGGCGTCCTACTGAACGCGTGCTTCGCGTGGGATCTTCCCCAAATATATCTAAGATTTGTTCTTCGACATTGTCATGCAGTCTTGGCCTTCCTGCGTCAATACGACGTTGTTCATGACCGTGCACACTGCCAGTATTGTACATGCGTACATGTAAACGCTGAAATGCCATCGCTGATGGCAATGCAATGTTCCGTGGAACACTGAAGAGTTCCTCGTAAATTCTGCGCGCCTCTGCATAATTGCAGTCACATTTTGCAAGACACATCAACATATTAAAATTTTTTTTGTTTTTTTTATTTTGAATTTCGTTTGAATACGACATCTCATAAAATACAAGTCACTCAAGGTAGATATTACGTGAAAATACAGACGTGCGTTCGAAAGAAATCTGCGCGGGAGACTAAGGGGCAAGGGGCGGCTTATAAAAGGAATAGGTACAAAAGCGGCACGTGCGAAAGGCGGGCAGCATCGTTTAATATTTTCCCGATTTCTTATTTTTAATTTTTCAAAGACTGCCGGCATAAATTATATCTATTTATGGATCGACAAGTACTTGTAAATGTAGGAGCTAATAACATTTTTTGCTTGTGTCGGTTTTATAAATAATTTTGATTGTCAACTGTAACTGGCAACCATTTATTTTATTTCAATTATAATTACATATATAAAACACCTATAGGATTACATATCTATCCCTAAATTTTCCAACGGGGTTTGCGTTAAAGCCTGTATAATTAATCTTTGGGGCTGTTTCTGCGGCGTTGGTGCCACGGTAGATCTGATATTCGTAACTAACGCGATATTTTAAGTTTTGTATATTGTAAACAGAACGATGCCTTAGAAAAATCAAATGGTGCGAAAACAAATATGATTATTTTTTTGAAGTGAAAAGTTCTTTTAACGCGGTACGCATATTTTTAGATAAGATAAAATCTCGAGGCGCAGCTATAGTGTGTGCATATATGCATGTACATATAGCAGACCGCGAACGCGTCTAGATAAATATAAAAATTCTAGAGTTTTACAATCATTATGTATATCAGGTGACAATGCAATATTATGATGACATGGAGCTGATCTGATGATGGAGCTGGACGGTGGACATAGGAACTCTATAAGAAAACGGCGCACCCCATCGAGTTTGGGCTCGTATGATTCGTCTTGACGAGTACTTTGTCTCTAGATCTAGGTATCCAGGGTCTGATGATGGAGCTGGAAGGTGGCCATGGGAAAAACTCTGTAATTAAATGGCGCAAATCCATCGAGTAAGGGGTCGTTTGAAATGTCTTCACTAGTACTCCAGATCTATATGATATCCAGGGTCTGATGGAGCTGGAAGGTGGCCACAGTAGCTCTGTAATGAAATGAGGCAACCCCATCGAGTTTGGAATCTTTTTATTCGTCTTGACGAATACTTTGTCTTTAGATGGTATCCAGGGTCTAATGATGGATCTAGAAGGTGGCCATAGGAACACCGTTATAAAACGACATAGCTCCATCGAGATTGGGCTCGTATGATTCGTCTTGACGATTAAATGGTATCCAGGGTCTGATGATGTAGCTACAAGGTGGCCACAGTAACTCTGTAATGACCCTAACCCATGGAGTTTATACTAGTTTGATTCGTCTTAAGGAGTACTTTGTCAAGTTATGATCATTTTATTTCTACAAAATAACTTCGATGTTTTCATATCTGGTACACGTCCCGCGACGTCAAGTTTTTATTTTATTAAATTGAAAACACAAATACGCAAGCCTAAAGGAGATGGCCGATTTTTGCCCCGAAGTGTACAACAACTTAAGTATAGCAATAAATTTAAACTAATAAAATAACGAATTTGGAATACTTTTTATCTCTAAGAGCAGAAGTGAAAAAAGACATATAATCATTAGGTATTTGTTTGACTTCACAGTTCATTTATGCTCTGATGTTGTCTTATTGTTAACTAATATCTACTTTGTAATATATGTCAAATCAGTCAACATACAAATGTCACCTTTCGGCTTTGATGAAGTTTGATGCTTGCCTTGCGCCGCCGGTGAATATCGTTATATCGTTTTCTTTCTGTTTAAGTGGAATAAATTGTTTGTATATATTTATAGTGTCGTAGCCCCACGCGAGTGCTCCACTAAACCTAAACTCTACATAAGGAAAATTGACCTTTTTCAAGTTTATGTAAACTGTGGTATCACAATTAGAGAACGTATCAGGCGGCATTTTTTTTTTTTAATATGTTTACTCTCCCCTGATATGATTGTTCTTTTATCAAAGTGGTTAACTTTTGAGCTAAGTTTGAGTTTTGTTAAGTACCTATAAATTTACTGTTGGGTGTTGTGCTCATGTCATGACAATTCCTTGGTATTTAGGATGGGCGAGATATCAAGACATTATTGTTCCCCCATCTGCATTTTTAGTTAGTGTATTAGCAACAATAAATGATTAAAATAATATACTTTGTTTTATTTTCTGTCTTAAATCTTTAATATTTAAAAAAATAGTAGTTTTAGTTTTTTTTTTAGGTACCTAAAAATATTGCATCTACAATTTTTTTTACTTAAATACTTACTTACAATGAACACAAACCACTGAGACAGATATATATTTATTATAATCAATTCTATATAGAAAACATTATCTTAGTCGTTGTGTAAAATCAACTTTTTGAAACCTTCATAACTTTAGTCCACAACTGCTTAGCAATATGCAACTTTTTTATGTGCATTCTACAAGACCTCTATTATCAAATAACATAGATTTGATTCATGTACACTCTGGGGCACAGGTCCATACAATTTTCGGCCATATCCTTTGAAATAAATTTGAATTTGGAATTCCTAAGCAAACCTGGCGTTAACAAAGGTATAGCAGATATGTCTCTATATTTCAAGATAGTTGAAAAAAAAACAATTTAATACTATTTAGGCATCTCTGAACATAACACATTTTATTTTGAAATTCTGGTTGTTTGTCTATTTGCTGAATGGATTTTGATTTATTTGATAACACTGGTATACATTTTACTGCGCTACAAAATTGGGATCCTGATACATAACCTAAAAACTAGGTTTTGGGTATGGTGGAGTCAGGGGCAAAGGCAAAGCATATAATATATACAATTTATTAGGTCCTTATTTAATAAATTGCCGTTTTGTCAAACTCGCCACTTTGATCTCAAATATCTGGTTAAGAATTCCAAATTCAAATTTATTCCAATTTAATAAAAAAAAATAATCGTCATTTGTTTCCGCGTCATTTGATTTTTCTACACAGATATACACTAAATCTGTTTCTTTTTTTCACAAACTATTACTCCCTACTACAACAATTCTACACTCCGTGTTACTAAGACTACACGTACATGAGACACGAGATAGGGTTTTATTTTACAGTTTAGAAGTAAATTATAATCATACAGTTCTCAATATACTTCTTTGGGTTATCGTCTTTCAATAGTTAAACACGCACTAATGGTAAGAGAGATATTGGGCTACTACATATTTTTCAAATTTTACTTTCTAATATGCCCTAAGATACATTAAAAGGAAATGAGGTGATGAGATTACTAATTAAAAAAAAAAAAATTTCTTCTACAGTATTACCAGTGACTAACTAGTGAATGGGTCATTTCGCAGGTTATGTGACACAGCACGAGGTCATAGTAAACTCGATCAACAACTTCCACCACTTATTGTGGACAGATTACTGTAGTATCATTTGTAGTATAAAAGTAGACCTCTGACATTACATGTATCAGTTAACTCGACAACATCTGTGATATAAACATGTTTGCTAAAGTAAGTATTTTAGATTTATAGAGCAACTGTAGCATCACAGCGGCCTTATTATCTCAAGCTACCTTGAAATATATAATAAGAACAAACTAAAGTTGCGAAAGCTTACAACTTCTACTATTAAGGTTTTTCATTCGAATCCTGGATCGTGGTTAATGTGTTTACAATAGTCTGCGAGATTTGCTCGGTAGACAATAATAGGCTCCCCTATTAGCAAATTGAATGCTCCACTTCTGCTAACCTTTTAGGATAAAGGCGTAAAACTGGTAAAATAAATAAAAAATATGATCGGAATTTCAATATTTTGTATTAATTTTTTTTCAGTTCGTGGGTCTGTGCGCTTTCGTGGTGGTGGCCAATGCCGGTCTCCTGCCTGCTGCGGTGCACTACTCTCCCGCCTCCGCCGTCTCTTCTCAGAGCATAGTTCGCCACGACCAACCTCATGGCATTGCTAAGGTCGCCATAGCCGCCCCTGTTGCCTACCACGCTGCCCCTGTTGCCTACCACGCTGCCCCTGTTGCCTACCACACTGCCCCCGTCGCTTATCACGCTACTCCGGTTCAGTATTCGTCTGCTGCAGCGGTCTCTTCTCAAAATATCGTACGTCACGACCAACCTAAGCAAGTAGCCATATCCGCCCCTAGTGTGGCCTACCACGCAGCACCCGCCGCCGTCGCGTACCATGCTGCTCCCGCTGTCATCGCTCACCACGCTGCCCCTGTTCTGTCTCATGCTGAACCTTTCGACGCTCACCCTAAATATGAATACAGCTACTCCGTAGCAGACAGCCACACTGGTGACATTAAGTCTCAACAAGAATCTCGTGATGGTGATGTAGTCAAGGGCTCTTACTCCCTCCACGAGGCTGACGGTTCAGTGAGAACAGTGGAATACGCCGCCGATGAACACAGTGGATTCAACGCAGTTGTACACAACACCGCACCTACAGCGGCGCCCGTGCACGTCAAGGCTGTTCCCGTGCATGTTGCACCATCATACTACCATCATTGAGTTTACTAGTTATGACATGCCATATGCCAAAATGAATGTCAACTTATAATTTATTTGAAACAATATACGAATAAGTTCGTTATGTATTTTTATGATTTCAAACCCTTCATTATTCTATACAAAAAAAATATAGGGCACCAGTGCTCAACTTTTGATGAGATTCTCAAATCTAAAGGTTCTGCTGTCAAAAATAAATGGTAATAGTGTGATTAAGACCATTAAGTAACCAAAAGAAAGACGTTTTAATAAACGTTTATAATAAAATAAATGTAATTGACAGTATAATTATCTAATAAATATTAGTATAGGTAGTTTAAATAAACAATGACGCTTTTAAGAATATGTATAAAATCCAGTAGACAGCCATGTCTGACAGGGAAATAATACACCTGCACGTAGAAAAAGAATACCCAGTACTCAGCCGACAAAATATTACAAAACCCATATAAAGGCACAATTTTTTTTTTTTAACGACCGACGAATTTTGAGAAAGAGAGTATTGGTGTAAAGATGCGAAAGAGCATGTTCCGATGGTTCAGACATGTGGAATGTGGAAAGAATGCCGGATGAGCGACTGCTTAAGAAGATATACAATGCGAGTATGGAAGGATGTACAGAGGGAGACCAAGACACCTACTTATACCAAATCAGTCATGTATTGTAGAAAGGTGAAGTCATTTTTCTGCCAACATGGCCAATTAAAATGAAAAAGTAGATAACTTTTAAATAAAATAACATTTTTAATGTAAATTTATAATGTTACAACTTACAAGCTGCTCGTGCTGCGTTCGCGTAGAATTTGATTTTTAGTGCAGTGCTTTGTTAGTGCAGAATCCCAATTTATTTTTCCAAAATAAAAGCAATGATCCCGTGGGTCCCGTCCAAATCAGTCCAGCCGTTCAGGAGATTAGCTGGATGTGCATTCGATGTATATACTTATCTATTTGAATCGGTACTTATTCACAATTTCATGTTTTTTTTTTGCGCAGAAACCCAATTATTTCCAAAATAAAAGTAGCCTAAGTTACTCCTTGTAACAACAGCTCTCTGCTCATGAAAGTCCGTTCAAATCGGTCCTGCCGTTCCAGAGAGGTAATCATTTATAATTTCATGGGTTTCATTTTTTTTACAGAACCCTAATTACTTTTCCAAAATAAAAGTTGCCTAAGTTACTCCTTGTAATAACAGCCTTCTGCTAGTAAAAGTCGCGTATAGAGCATAGATAGCTAACCACAAAATAAATAATGATATTAACGCTAATCATATAATGAAGTACTCGTATGTACCATTGCACTTTCGCCATTTTAGTTTACTGATTCCTTTGCTAAAAAAATTGTGGGAGCGAGAATCAATAAAATCTTTGAAAGTGGTTTTGACAGTCTCATCAGAATTGAATTGTGTTCCTTGCAAGAATATAAATATAAATATCCACGGACATTTCACAGAAAGTCCTATGGTCACTTTTTTTTTTTTTTTTTTTTTTAGTTGGGCAAAAATGTCCTACCGCACACCCCGCTGCCCGGGGAGACAACGGGGTAGTGTGGGGCTCTCACCGGCGGATCACGGGTACCGCGTCGTTTCGACCGCGATCCGCAGGCGGCAGCCCCTTCGGGCACCCTCTCTTGAGCGACGCCTCGCGCACTTGGGCGTCGCACCTTCGCGGTAGGCTTCCGCGGACGGCAGGGTACTCCCCGACCCTACCGTCCGCGGCCTCGGCTAGGGCGGCATCAGGCGCAGGTAAGCGCGCGCACGCCGCCCCGCGCGCCGGCGGCGAATCGGGTCCGCGAAGGAGGATTCCTCCCGGGCCCTCTCCGCCACCTCCTTCCGCGAGATGACAGCCTCGCAGAAGGCGGCGACCGCGGTCCAGGCCCTGTCACTGCCAACCATCGCTCGCGTAACGGCCGGCAGCGACAGGTCCACGCCTATGACTGCAACGAGTTCCCGGCGCTGCACATCCCAGGCCGGGCACGACTCGAGCGTGTGCTGCGCCGAGTCCTCGTCGCAGCCGCAGTGGTGACAGCCTGGGGTCGTCTCCCTCCTAGCGATCATGTGCAGGTATTTGCCGAAGCAACCATGCCCCGACAAAACCTGCACCAACCGGAAGGTGAGGATCCCGTTCTGTCGCCCTGCCCATTCTTCCAAAATCGGCTGGAGCGCCCCCACGGTCCAGAGACCAGCCCGGGGCGTCTCCAGCCGAGACTTCCACTTTAGGACGGTGGCGCGGCGGGCATCTTCCCGCCACGATGACATTGCGCTCGGCGAGGGGCGGCTGCCCCCCGCCCGCGCCGTCGACGCCCGCCGATAGACGTCGGTGAGCACTTCCGCCTCCAGATCCCACGGGGGGGTTCCGGCGAAGGCGCAGGCTGTATCAGTCGTGACCGTGCGGTACCCGCGTATTGCCCTGACCGCTACGACCCTCTGTGGACGCCACAGAAGGGCCCTATTGCGAGCGGCCAGGGACTCCGCCCACACGGGCGCGCCGTACAGTGCCATCGACCGTACTACCCCCGCGTAGAGTCGTCGACACGCGAGACTCGGTCCGCCCAGATTCGGCATCAGTCGCCCGAGGGCGGACGCCGTGCCGACGAGCTTTGGCGCAAGACGGCGGAAGTGCTCGTCAAAGTGCCACCGTCCATCCAATACCAGGCCCAGATATTTGATGTGGGCCTGGATTGGCAAGCCCACACCGTTGACCGTTATCGAGGCGCTGGAGGGCGGGCCCCGTCGGCGCCCATGAAAGAGTAGGGCCTCCGACTTTTCAAGGGCCACCCTAAGCCCCACCGCCTCGATCCGCCTGACCACCTCCGCGGTACCTGAGGTGGCCAGCGTTGCCGCCTCCTCGAGGGTCCAGCCCCGGGCTGTGACGAGCGTATCGTCTGCGTAGCAAATTACGCCCAGCCCGGGGGGGAGCCGGCCACGGAGGACCCAGTCGTAGCCGATGTCCCACAGGAGCGGCCCAAGAACCGAACCCTGCGGGACGCCGCACGACATAGCCCTCCTTACAACGTCCCCTTCCCGGTCCACGAAGAGGACGCTGCGGCCGTCGAGGTAGTCTGCCACCAGCCGCCTTAGGTAGAGGTGCACTCCATGGTACCGGAGTGCCTCCTTGATGCAGCCGAATGGCAGACTATTGAAGGCGTTGGCGATGTCGAGCGACACCGCCAACAGCACATCCCTCGAGGTGACGGCCTCCGCAGCCGCGGCCTTCAGGCGCAGAATGGCGTCGACCGTAGACCGACCCGCCCGAAATCCAAACTGGGCGTCGGACAGGTCGGGGCCGACCACTCCTAGGTGCCGGACGATGCGGGCAGCGACTACCCGCTCAAGGAGTTTGCCCACCTCGTCCAGCAACACGATGAGCCTGAAGGCCAAGACTGTGTTCGGAGGCCGTCCCGGCTTCGGCAGGAGCACGAGCTTCCCCTCCTTCCAGCAGTCAGGGAACCGTCCGGACACCAGGCAAGCGCCGAACAGTCCCCCGAGGCGGGGCTCAAGGTGGTCGAGGACCAGGGCCAGCACTCGGGCGGGAACCCCGTCCGGCCCGGGGGCGGCGCCGTACGCCGCATACAGACGGCCCTCCCGCTCTTCGTCGCGGATTTGGCGACGGCGGCTGCGGGTGTAGGACCTCCGGGCACGAATACAGGCCGCACGGAGGTCCGCCAGCTCCGGGGACCACCAGTAGACCCCCTTCCGTCGAGGTGGGCGCCGCACACGGGGCATGGCCGCATCGCAAATCTGCGTAAGCATGCCGCGAATGCAGCCAGCCTCGGCGTCCACGTCTTCCGTCAGGGGGGGAGGCAGCCAAGATTGAAAAATGGCCGCCTCCACTAGCAGGTCCCGGTCGAGCCTACCCACAGCCCATCGCGGAAAAGCGGGAGTTCTGTCCGCCGCGTGACCCCTGCTGGCGCCCTGAAGGTTCCGGGAGACCTCTATCTGAATATATCTGTGGTCAGATAGGGTCTCGACCTCCTCCAGGACTTGCCAGCTCCTTACGCGTGCGGCGACACCGGGGCTAGCGAACGAAAAGTCCACTATCGACCCGCCCCAGGGCCGCACGCACGTTTGGGCGAACCCTCGGTTGAGTAACACGAGGTCCGCCGCTGCCGCCCACTCGTGGACCGCCGCACCTCGGGGGTCCGTCCTGGGGGACCCCCACGCCATTGATTTGGCGTTGAAGTCCCCCAGCACGAGCACAGGGCTCGGTGCTATACGCCGTATCGAGGTCTCCAGGTTGTGCAGGAAGACCTCGAAAGCCGCCAGACTACGACTAAGGGAGAAGTACACGCCATACAGCGTGACCCCTCTCCATTCGGCCGCCACATATCTCGTGCCCTGGTCTTTGAGTGACAAGGGCGGGGAATGCGGCGCCGCCGAGCCGACGACCGCCACGGAGCCATCCCCGCTACCCGCCCAATTGGGGCGATCCGGGACTATGTAGGGCTCCGCGGCTACGGCAACACCGATCGACCGCTCCGCCATGGATTGCAGGAAGAGGTCCTGCGCCCTGGCGGAATGGCCGAGATTCCCCTGGAGGATAGCGTCGTGATCCGTTATTGGACCACGATATCCTCCTCCATGCGCTGCGGCGGTCCAGCCGCGCCGGGTTGGGCAGCCGGGGCCGATTGGCTGCCCACCCCCCTCTTAGGGCCTGACTTGGCCGGAGGCCTGCACCCCACCCGCCCCATACAGTGGTTGGCGGGGCGATTGCCCGCCGCGCACGCGGGGCAGTGTGGGGTGGCAGAACAAGCAGCCGCCTGGTGCCCTGCCTGACCGCAGCGGAAACAAAGCCCGCTGCAGTCGAAGCAGTTTGTGCACAGCGGCCGGGTGTGACCGACCGCCATGCACTTGTAGCATCTGGCAGGCCGGGGCTCCAGCGCGATTACCCGCGCGGCGCTCCAGCCCACCAGAAGTCTACCGGCAGCGACCAAATCCTTGGCCGCCGCGACGGCACCCACACCACCTGGACCTGGGCGAATGGTGCCCACCCGGACGGCGCTGCTGGGAGACCCGGTTTTCGAGACGACTGCCTCCCGGATCTCTTCCGCCGTCACGGAATCGTCCAGCCCGGAAATGCGTAGTTCAGCGCACTTCACGGGTCTGGCGGCTCGGACAACACTCTCCTCTGGGAACAGGCCCAGCAGCCTCGCAGCCATTGCGTCGGCCGTCTTGGCGCCCTCTGGCTCCAGGTACTCGAAGATACGAGCACCTGTGCGGGCTTGGCGGGAGCGAGCGGAAACGTCCCCGAGATCGGAGACGTTTATCTCCCGCCGGGCACGCTTCAAGACGGCCTCGTAAGTCAGGCCCTTTTCTCTTCCCTCCGGCAGCACGGTGATCACCACCGCAGCTGCTTTCGGAACCTTTAGCTTCCGCGACTTCTTTTTTCGCTACGGGGCTTCCCCTCTCTGATTTATTGGCGCCACCTCACGCTCCGAGGCAGCGCCGCGATCCTTGGCCCGGGATCGCCAGGGCCCAACCACCTGCCAGTCCCCGTCTGAGGACGTAGCAGCGGCAGGGGCGGGGGCAGCCCGGGGCGCGTCCGCCGCAGCCCGCGAGGGTGCGACCGTTCGTTGCGGCGCAGCAGAATGCGGAGGCGTAGCGGCGCTAGGCAGAGGCGGGAACTCCTCTCGGGGCTGACCCCTCGTGGCTTGTCCCGCCTTCTCCTTTTTCTTGGCCTTTTTTTGGCCCTTTCCCTGGGCTACAGGGGCCGTAGGCGAAGGGCTGGCCGCTGGTGGTTTGGCCGCCGGTGGTTTGGCCGCCGTCGTGGCAAACGAGACATGCCCCCCTGGCACGGCAGAGCTGTCGGTGCCGAGGACGCCGCAGCACCTCTTTTGTCAGCCGCAAGCGGCGGCTGGAGTCTGGGCTCCGGCGGCAATCTTGTGGCCAGAGCATCGAACCGCGGACCAAAGACCGCAGCAATGCGATCAATGATCACGCGGAACGATTCGTCCTCCCGTTCGGGTCCAGCGCCTGACTGGGCAGTGGACGAAGCCGGGGCAGCGGCAGGGAGCCCAAGCTCAACCCGCAACCCAGCCTGTCCCTGCTCCAATTCCGCCATCCGCGCCTCGAGGCAGCAGTTAGCCTCGTCGAGGCGCTGATTCTGCGCCTCCAGACGAGCGTTCTGAGCCTCGAGGCGCTTATTTTGTTCCGCCAAATGCTGGACCGACAGCAGGCAGTAGGCTTCGCGCCTCGGCCTCTTTTGCTGAGGCGGCACGCGGTATCGGCGTCCCTGGTCGGCTGATGCCTCGACCCCTAGCCACCGCGGGTATTTTTTGGGGAGGCATCTCTGCCGAGCTCAGGTCGGACTCTGAGGCAGCGCCCCCCTGAGACAGGGTGCGCTTGCGCCAGAAACGCGATTCCGACACCACCTCTGCCGGCTGCGATAGCTGACTCTCGGCAGCCTCAGTAAGGCCACCCTTCTCAGCAGACATCTCGGCAGCTGATGTGCAGGCCGAGCTGCCCGTCACTGAGCCGTCCCTTGAAGACTGGGGGGACGCTCCCTTGGACGTCTTTTTGCCCTTGCAGGACTTTCTGCCGCCGCGCGTTTTACGCGCAGCTGCACTAGTAGGGGCCGAATTTACAGCCGGACCCCTTACGGCTGAGGCGTCAGGTGCATTACCCGACTCCGTCGAACTTGTTTTTAAATTTTTCGAATAATCCATATGATTCCCACGAGTATGGGAGAAAGGAGGTCCACCCGGGCAGAGCTCCCTGTACCCGGGTAAGCGTACATTTGTAACCCAACACAGGGGGTCCGCAGGTACCCTGGCTGGGGCCGCGCTCGAGACTGAAGTACCCATCAGCCACGCATCTCCTCGCCGCGCGCCAGAGCTTGAGATTCGGGGTAATTTTTTATAGAGGTTGTCTTCCTCGCGGTCCGGGCGATTAAGCCAAGACCCTCGTTCCTGTATGCCCGCGAGACGTAACCACAGGCACGCGCTCAGGTTTACGATTTGGGACGGGGGGAGGCCGCTGTGGCCCCACTGTCCCCCCTCTCCAGAGCCCGGTGAGCCAGTCTGGCCCCACCGACTCCGACGCCTGGTCTATCCGCCATGCCCTCTGCTGAGTCAGAGGGACACGCGGAACTGTCCGGAATTTTAGCCGCCGGCGACTGCCGACGTTGCCCGGGGTGCACCACTAGGAGGTAAACCGGACAAATTAGCACCCCACGTCCTCTGGTCCCAAACTAAGCTTAACGCTTGTGTTATGGGTACCAGTTTACAGATATAATACATTTTATATTATTTTTTTGTAAATCATACATATAATAGATAGAAAACATCCAGACGCAGTACAAATATCTGTGTTCATCACACAAATAATTCTCCTGAGTGGGAATCAAACGCACGACCTCGTGCACGGAAGTTGGTTACAGTACCGACTACGCCATGAGGCCTGAAGTTGTCCAAATTCCGAAAAAAATGGTAATCTGTTGGAGCAAGGTCCGGGGAGTATGGTTGGTGTCGGAATTATTTAACGACCATCTGTTGTGGAGATGTGGTTTAACGTTGTCCCGAAGCGGCAGTGGGCTAGAGCAATTGACCAGTCTCGGTTGTTTAACGTCTAGCTTTACCATCATGGTTGGCAACTGTTGACAATACAAATCTGTCGTAATCGTCTGGCCAGATCTTAGAAAGCTGTAGTGGAAACCACCAGCACTGGTCCACCAGATACTTACCAGCACCTTTTTCTGAGTCAACTTTTGCTTGGGGCAAGATTTGCTCGGTTCTCCTGGGTTCAACCATTGTGATGAGCGTATCTGCTCATCGTACAGGATCCATTTTTCATCACAAGTAACGATACGATTCATAATCCCCTTGTTGCTGTGATGGTTGAGTAATGTAACGCAGCACTCGACTCGCGTTCGTTGGTTTGCTTCACTCAATTCATGGCGTACCTACCCATTTTTCGAGTTTTTTCGCTTTTCCAATTTGTTTCAAGTAAAGTAAAATTGTTTTATCAGTTACACCTAAGCCTGCCGCTAATTCTGACGTGTTTTGTGACGGTTCCGCTTCCACGATTACTTCTAATTCAAAGTGTGAAAATGTGAAATCGAAAATAACAGTCACGAGCAGCTGTTATTTTCGATTTCACATTTTCACACTTTGTGTTTATTTATATGGCTAAAGCATGGCAAATGCTAATAAAGTATATATAAATATCAAAATACTTCTAATTCTTCATTGTCAACTAGGATCTCCAGCCGGCTTTGTGGTTCATTCTGTAAGTCAAAATTTCTAGAACGAAAACGTTGGAGTGAAAACCGTACCATGTTATCTTTTACGGTAGCTTCCCCATACTTTCTTATTATCACGCCATTTGCTTTGTGGGGTAGGCAGAGAGAACAGAGTGCCAAAAGCAGGCGTACATCACTCGCTCAAGGCCCCGAGTTAAATGCCTACCGCTTCGCGTACCGACCATGGTACAACCGACACGAGACTGTCACACGCGCGCCTAAGCGCTCGCGCTTGTAGTATTGATTAAAATAAAATTATTTACGCGATTTAGGGTATTTCGACAATAAAATTGTATAACCGAAAATTCAGAGCTAAAACTCTAAACGTATAATTATTATTATGATCAACAAAAAAAAACAATTTATTAAAAAATAATCCGACTTGAAAATTACATTTAAAATGATATAAAAAGTAATCAATTAGAATCTACTAGAAAAATAAATTTTGTTAGTTTTATAAACGACAGCTTTGTTGGTGTTGGTGGAGTCAGGAGTCTCCGAAACCGGCGAGCAGAAACGGGAGAGTATTTGAAGAGAATTATGAACGTTGAGGAAGCGAGAGATGTATGCAAGAATAGAGCCTTTTGTCACTCTGTTCTCTCTGCCTACCCCGCAAGGGAGATGAGTGATGATAAGTAAGTAAGTAAAATCATCATAGGTGCAACCCTAGCACATTCGTTGAATGACGCGGTTGCCCGAGGATTATGCGGCGGGCAAAACAATATCAACTGTATTTCTGTGGACCAAAGGTACATTAATTTCTTCTCGCTACGAACAATTGGTATTATTATTAAGATTTTGTATGCTAGAGAAATTTTGGACAAGTTTTAAAGGAAGTGATGTTTCTGTCCGTAGGACTAGTATTTATTCTGTGCCAAAAGGCTCTATTCTTGCATACATCGCTCGCTTTCTCAACATTCATAATTCTCTTCATACACCTGACTCCACCTTCCTTCAATACATGACCGATTTGGTCTACGTAAGTTAGTCTCGGTCTCCCCATGTACTTACATCCTTCCGCTTCCGCATACATACAGCGTGTAATTTAAACTACGTTTGATATCGTAGCTACGTTATCGCTATCGATATCCAAATGTCACAAGCACAGCACAAGTAATTTTGGGAATAATTCAATTAAAAAAAAATCATATTAAATATTAATTAATTAATATTTGTAAAATTAAATCGATTCCTCTCTCTGACATTCTGCGTGCAACGTTGTATACCTAGAGCGCGGCTCCTTTGTGTTCGGGACGAAAGAGCGCCGCTCGTATTTCAGCGAACCAACTATGCCTACACCAAGGGTCATGACCTTGTCACGTGTAACTAGATTTTTTAAATTGATCACCTTACTAGACGATTGTTTGTAACTTTTAATTTGGTTTGTCCGATAATACCACACACAATAATACTAATTTATTATCACATCAACTTGACGGTTACGGAGATGTTGTTCAATATGTCCGACTTGTAAGTCTACGCATTTTTCGCATCGTTTACGAATGTTTTCACAAATAAGTTGTAGCACTGATGTATCGGATTTAATTTGATCAAACGCCGAGACTATCTAAATATGATTATTTTTTTGAAGTGAAAAGTTCTTTTAACGCGGTACGCATATTTTTAGATGAGATAAAATCTCGAGGCGCAGCTATAGTGTGTGCATATATGCATGTACATATAGCAGACCGCGAACGCGTCTAGATAAATATAAAAATTCTAGAGTTTTACAATCATTATGTGGTGACAATGCAATATTATGATGACATGGAGCTGATCTGATGATGGAGCTGGACGGTGGACATAGGAACTCTATAAGAAAACGGCGCACCCCATCGAGTTTGGGCTCGTATGATTCGTCTTGACGAGTACTTTGTCTCTAGATCTAGGTATCCAGGGTCTGATGATGGAGCTGGAAGGTGGCCATGGGAAAAACTCTGTAATTAAATGGCGCAAATCCATCGAGTTAGGGGTCGTTTGAAATGTCTTCACTAGTACTCCAGATCTATATGATGTCCAGGGTCTGATGGAGCTGGAAGGTGGCCACAGTAGCTCTGTAATGAAATGAGGCAACCCCATCGAGTTTGGAATCTTTTTATTCGTCTTGATGAATACTTTTTCTTTAGATGGTATCCAGGGTCTAATGATGGATCTAGAAGGTGGCCATAGGAACACCGTTATAAAACGACATAGCTCCATCGAGATTGGGCTCGTATGATTCGTCTTGACGATTAAATGGTATCCAGGGTCTGATGATGTAGCTACAAGGTGGCCACAGTAACTCTGTAATGACCCTAACCCATGGAGTTTATACTAGTTTGATTCGTCTTAAGGAGTACTTTGTCAAGTTATGATCATTTTATTTCTACAAAATAACTTCGATGTTTTCATATCTGGTACACGTCCCGCGACGTCAAGTTTTTATTTTATTAAATTGAAAACACAAATACGCAAGCCTAAAGGAGATGGCCGATTTTTGCCCCGAAGTGTACAACAACTTAAGTATAGCAATAAATTTAAACTAATAAAATAACGAATTTGGAATACTTTTTATCTCTAAGAGCAGAAGTGAAAAAAGACATATAATCATTAGGTATTTGTTTGACTTCACAGTTCATTTATGCTCTGATGTTGTCTTATTGTTAACTAATATCTACTTTGTAATATATGTCAAATCAGTCAACATACAAATGTCACCTTTCGGCTTTGATGAAGTTTGATGCTTGCCTTGCGCCGCCGGTGAATATCGTTATATCGTTTTCTTTCTGTTTAAGTGGAATAAATTGTTTGTATATATTTATAGTGTCGTAGCCCCACGCGAGTGCTCCACTAAACCTAAACTCTACATAAGGAAAATTGACCTTTTTCAAGTTTATGTAAACTGTGGTATCACAATTAGAGAACGTATCAGGCGGCATTTTTTTTTTTTAATATGTTTACTCTCCCCTGATATGATTGTTCTTTTATCAAAGTGGTTAACTTTTGAGCTAAGTTTGAGTTTTGTTAAGTACCTATAAATTTACTGTTGGGTGTTGTGCTCATGTCATGACAATTCCTTGGTATTTAGGATGGGCGAGATATCAAGACATTATTGTTCCCTCAGCTGCATTTTTAGTTAGTGTATTAGCAACAATAAATGATTAAAATAATATACTTTGTTTTATTTTCTGTCTTAAATCTTTAATATTTAAAAAAATAGTAGTTTTAGTTTTTTTTCTAGGTACCTAAAAATATTAGATCTACAATTTTTTTTACTTAAATACTTACTTACAATGAACACAAACCCCTGAGACAGATATATATTTATTATAATCAATTCTATATAGAAAACATTATCTTAGTCGTTGTGTAAAATCAACTTTTTGAAACCTTCATAACTTTAGTCCACAACTGCTTAGCAATATGCAACTTTTTTATGTGCATTCTACAAGACCTCTATTATCAAATAACATAGATTTGATTCATGTACACTCTGGGGCACAGGTCCATACAATTTTCGGCCATATCCTTTGAAATAAATTTGAATTTGGAATTCCTAAGCAAACCTGGCGTTAACAAAGGTATAGCAGATATGTCTCTATATTTCAAGATAGTTGAAAAAAAAACAATTTAATACTATTTAGGCATTTCTGAACATAACACATTTTATTTTGAAATTCTGGTTGTTTGTCTATTTGCTGAATGGATTTTGATTTATTTGATAACACTGGTATACATTTTACTGCGCTACAAAATTGTGATCCTGATACATAACCTAAAAACTAGGTTTAGGGTATGGTGGAGTCAGGGGCAAAGGCAAAGCATATAATATATACAATTTATTAGGTCCTTATTTATGAAATTGCCGTTTTGTCAAACTCGCCACTTTGATCTCAAATATCTGGTTAGGAATTCCAAATTCAAATTTATTCCAATTTAATAAAAAAAAAAAAATCGTCATTTGTTTCCGCGTCATTTGATTTTTCTACACAGATGTACACTAAATTTGTTTCTTTTTTTCACAAACTATTACTCCCTACTACAACAATTCTACACTCCGTGTTACTAAGACTACACGTACATGAGACACGAGATAGGGTTTTATTTTACAGTTTAGAAGTAAATTATAATCATACAGTTCTCAATATACTACTTTGGGTTATCGTCTTTCAATAGTTAAACACGCACTAATGGTAAGAGAGATATTGGGCTACTACATATTTTTCAAATTTTACTTTCTAATATGCCCTAAGATACATTAAAAGGAAATGAGGTGATGAGATTACTAATTAAAAAAAATATATTTCTTCTACAGTATTACCAGTGACTAACTAGTGAATGGGTCATTTCGCAGGTTATGTGACACAGCACGAGGTCGTAGTAAACTCGATCAACAACTTCCACCACTTATTGTGGACAGATTACTGTAGTATCATTTGTAGTATAAAAGTAGACCTCTGACATTACATGTATCAGTTAACTCGACAACATCTGTGATATAAACATGTTTGCTAAAGTAAGTATTTTAGATTTATAGAGCAACTGTAGCATCACAGCGGCCTTATTATCTCAAGCTACCTTGAAATATATAATAAGAACAAACTAAAGTTGCGAAAGCTTACAACTTCTACTATTAAGGTTTTTCATTCGAATCCTGGATCGTGGTTAATGTGTTTACAATAGTCTGCGAGATTTGCTCGGTAGACAATAATAGGCTCCCCTATTAGCAAATTGAATGCTCCACTTCTGCTAACCTTTTAGGATAAAGGCGTAAAACTGGTAAAATAAATAAAAAATATGATCGGAATTTCAATATTTTGTATTAATTTTTTTTTCAGTTCGTGAGTCTGTGCGCTTTCGTGGTGGTAGCCAATGCCGGTCTCCTGCCTGCTGCGGTGCACTACTCTCCCGCCTCCGCCGTCTCTTCTCAGAGCATAGTTCGCCACGACCAACCTCATGGCATTGCTAAGGTCGCCATAGCCGCCCCTGTTGCCTACCACGCTGCCCCTGTTGCCTACCACGCTGCCCCTGTTGCCTACCACACTGCCCCCGTCGCTTATCACGCCGCTCCGGTTCAGTATTCGTCTGCTGCAGCGGTCTCTTCTCAAAACATCGTACGTCACGACCAACCTAAGCAAGTAGCCATATCCGCCCCTAGTGTGGCCTACCACGCAGCACCCGCCACCGTCGCGTACCATGCTGCTCCCGCTGTCATCGCTCACCACGCTGCCCCTGTTCTGTCTCATGCTGAACCTTTTGACACTCACCCTAAATATGAATACAGCTACTCCGTAGCCGACAGCCATACTGGTGACATTAAGTCTCAACAAGAATCTCGTGATGGTGACGTAGTCAAGGGCTCTTACTCCCTCCACGAGGCTGACGGTTCAGTAAGAACAGTGGAATACGCCGCCGATGAACACAATGGATTTAACGCAGTTGTACACAACACCGCACCTACCGCGGCCCCCGTGCACGTCAAGGCTGTTCCCGTGCATGTTGCACCATCATACTACCATCATTGAGCTTACTAGTTATGACATGCCATATGCCAAAATGAATGTTATCTTATTATTTATTTCAAGCAATATACGAATAAGTTCGTTACATCTTTTTATGATTTCAAACCCTTCATTATTCTATACAAAAAAATTATAGGGCACCAGTGCTCAACTTTTAATGAGATTCTCAAATCTATAGGTTCTGCTGTCAAAAAGAAACGGTAATAGTGTGATTAAGACCATAAAGTAACTCGAGATGTTAATAAACTTTTATAATAAAATATATCTAATCGGCAGTATAATTATGTAATAAATATTAATATACTTTGAATAAACAATGACGTTTTTATGAATATATATAAAATTCAGTTGTCTGCTGTATCTGACATGGATACTGGTAAACCTACACTTAGAAAAATAATACGCAGTACTCAGCCGTCAAAATTTTACAAACCCATATAAATGAACTATATTTTATTTTTTTCGTAACGACGACGTAAGAGAGGTAGTAGGTATGAAGGAGAGTGTTGGTGTAAAAATGTGATTTCATCAATTCAGAAAAATATACAATGCGAAAGTGGAAGGATATACAGCGGGAGACCAAGACACGCCTACCATGACTGCACAGATGGCGAAGTGGTTTAGATACCAGCCTCCCGCCTGAGTATTGTGAATTCGATTCCCACATAGGACCACTTTTTGTGCGATCCACAAATGGTTGTTCTGAGTCTGGGTGTAATTTGTATCCGTGAAATTGTATGTTTTTTAAGGCCCAGGTGATACAACGATGATTCGTTAATGCAGAGTGTTGTCTTTCACTGAAGGAATGTAACATAGTTCTAGTGGCCCGCCAACACTGGCGGAGAGACAGCATACGGTAGGTTCATTTTGTGGGTGAGGGCCCCACACTACCCCATTCGTTGTCCCTAACGACGGGGTGTGCGGTTAGGTAAATTTTTTCCCGCCTAAAAGAAAAAGCGCAGAAAAAAAACCTGCGTGAACTGAGTGAAGCAAACTAACAAACACAAGCCAAGTCAGACCTTAGGCTTCAATAGGTATATTATCCTAAGTTATAAGAAGAAATTATATTTTAAGTTGTTATAAAACTTTTTATGTTGTTATAAATAAATTTCAGGACTGACCATTGAACTTGGCACCCATTTAGGTTGATCTCATTTCTATTGTCATTGAAGTCAACAACCAAAGCACATATCATAATATTGCATATACTTGGCTCGCATTTCACATTTATGTTTTTGATGGGATATCATTACTTTTTATACAGAAGTTATGAGTAGGTACTATTTCATAATAATATTAACACCAAATGGTGTTTGTTAATATACTGTATTATTCTACGTATACGGGGTATAATTGTCTTTTTTTGTGCTAGTTACTATATTTTCTTGTACCTTTGAAAATGTGAAGACCTTAAAAGCCACAAATAAGACCGGTTGTCATCAATTTGGATTGCTGATTTTTACATAACAGGCACTATAAGTTCTTGCTAATTCTTACATACATTATTACAAGCATTATTATTATGTGTTCCTAATAGAATCGAGTATTGGAAAAATCATAATAAAATGATAAAAAATACTAGTTTCAGATTTATTCCTTTGTCCCAACCCAACTACCTAAGGTCAGTCAGTGATAAAAATGACGATTTTTTGACGTTAATATCTAAATAACAGTTTAAGGTTTGCTTATGAAATTTACAGCACATATGTATCTCGGAAGTATCAATATATGAGCTAAATTTAATATGTTTATGTGAAATAGTTTTTGAATTATGAGGGCGTCACAAGTGGCTCCAAATGATTCGTGTAATATTACACATGGTACTGCTCGCCAATTATTTAGCTTGAACTTAGCCTGACAAGCTAACGCGTGTCTAGATATATATATACATGTTTTGCTTTTGCCCGCGCCTCCACCGTACCTAAAAATTAGTGTTTATGTTATGTCCCAGGTTCCCAATATAGTAGCGGGGTAAAATGTATGATACCAGTATTATCAAACAAATCAAAATCCGTTCAACAAACAGACAAGGAACCAAAATTTCAAAAAAAGAAGTTTTATGTTCAGATGTGCCTAAATAGAATTTCTTTTTCTCAACTATCTTAAATGTAGAGACATAGTGCTGTTACAGCGTTATAGTAGGTAAAGATAAAATATACATATTACATGTTCCGATCAATAAATTCTTATAAATATTCTATTGTGTTTGTACATATATATGTATGCTTAACAGAGGTTAATTTTCCTGTTCATGTAATGGTTATCTGCACAAATGGCATAGTGGTTTATATACCAACCTTCCATGCCAAATGTTTTTGGTTAGATTCCAATACAGGGCAATATTTTATGTGATCTACAAATGGTCATTCCGAGTCTTGGTACAACACTTGGTACACTTTCCCCCCCTAATCCCCGCAATACAGGCATACTCACATTTTATCGCACAGATGTACGCTAAACCTCCGTTTATTTTTTTCACAAATTATTACTGCCTACTACCACAATTTTACACTTCATGTTACTAACATTACACATACGTAAGACTCGAAACAGGGTTTTACTTTTTCAGATAAGAGTAAATTATAATAGTTCTTCATACAGTTCACACTATACTACTTTTGATTTTCTACTTTCAATAGTTAAACACGAAGTTTCCATATTGTAAGAGAGATATTGGGCTACTACATATTTGCCAAATTTTACTTTCTTGTATGCCTTGAGATACATTAAAATGGAATGAGCCGATAAGATTACTTTCCAAAAAATATGATATTTCTTTTACAGTGACTAACTGGTGAATGGGTTGATGCGCAGGTTAAGTGACACAGCACGAGGTCATAGTAAACTCGATCAACAACTTCCACCACTTATTGTGGACAGATTACTGTAGTATCATTTGTAGTATAAAAGTACACCTCTGACATTACATGTATCAGTTAACTCGACAACATCTGTGATATAAACATGTTTGCTAAAGTAAGTATTGAGCAATAGTGTATCTTATATTTGTAGTGTATTGTAGAGCAACTGTAGCATCATAGTGGCCTTATTATCTTAAAGAACTCTGAAAGATATAATAAGAACAAACCATTGTTTAGTTGCGAAAGCAATTTCTACTAGTAAGATTCTTCGTTGGAATCCTGGATCGTGGAAAACGTGTTAACAATACGGGGTCTGGGAGATTTGCTCGATAGACAATAATAGGCTCCCCTATTAGTCGAAGATGAATGTACTACACTTACACTTCTGCTAAACCTTTAGGATAAAAGCGTGAAACTGTCAAAATAAATAAAAATGCGATCTGAATTTTAATATATTTTAGAGTATTTGTTTTTTTGTTTTTTCAGTTCGTGGCTCTGTGTGGTTTCGTGGTGGTGGCCAAAGCCGGTCTCTTGCCGGCTGCGGTGCACTACTCTCCCGCCTCCGCCGTCTCTTCTCAGAGCATAGTTCGCCACGACCAACCTCATGGCATTGCTAAGGTCGCCGTAGCCGCCCCTGTTGCCTACCACGCTGCCCCTGTTGCCTACCATGCTGCCCCCGTCGCTTATCACGCTGCTCCGGTTCAGTATTCATCTGCTGCAGCGGTCTCTTCTCAAAACATCGTACGTCACGACCAACCTAAGCAAGTAGTTATATCCGCCCCTAGTGTGGCCTACCACGCAGCACCTGCCACCGTCGCGTACCATGCTGCTCCTGCTGTCATCGCTCACCACGCTGCCCCCGTTCTGTCTCATGCCGAACCTTTCGACGCTCACCCTAAATATGAATACAGCTACTCCGTAGCCGACAGCCACACTGGTGACATTAAGTCTCAACAAGAGTCTCGTGATGGTGACGTAGTCAAGGGCTCTTACTCCCTCCACGAGGCTGACGGTTCAGTGAGAACAGTGGAATACGCCGCCGATGAACACAGTGGATTTAACGCAGTTGTACACAACACCGCACCTACAGCGGCGCCCGTGCACGTCAAGGCTGTTCCCGTGCATGTTGCACCATCATACTACCATCATTGAGCTTACTATTTATGATGCCTTATGCCAAAATGAATGTTAACTTATAATTTATTTAAAGCAATATACGAATAAGTTCGTTATATCTTTTTATGATTTCAAACCCTTTATTATTATATTATACAACAAATTTATAGAGCACCAGTGTTCTACTTTTAATGAGAATTTATACTTCTGTCAAAAATTTTATAAACTATTATATTAAAAGAAATGTAATTGACAATATAATTGTTTAATAAATATTGATATGTTTGTGCCGTGTGGGGCCGGCTTTAGAATTGTCCCACCCCTCTCCACCCATGGGAGTCGTAAGAGCCGACTCCCTCAGTTGGGTACCGGGGAAGTGGGCAGCAGCACTCCCTCGAGTATTAACAACATCCACTGCGATCGCAACCCGCCTGCCAAGCGTGGCGATTTCAGCATTATCCCCCATATGAGCGAAACACATGTTGTGGCGTTCTCTTGGGGAGGCCTATGTCAAGCAGTGGACTTCAAAAGGCTGATGCATGATGTTTATGTAAATTATAATGCTATTAAGAAAATGTACATCCAGTTGTCGGCCGCGTCTGACAGAGAACTAGTAAACCATCACGTAGAGTAAAAAAAGTATATATATATCTAAATATTTATAGGGTTGCATCATTTATTAGGTGAAAATCTTAATTGTAAAATGAGGTTTACCTGCCCCCTTATAATGAAAAACGAAACGTTAGACGAACTTTCGTTTCGAGTCATCGTGATTGATCAACAGTCCGACGCGTGATTCCTGATTAGTCGAGATTTTGACGCGTGATTCAGGCGACCAATCACAATGAAGCGAAACGAAAGTTCGTCTAACGTTTCGTTTTTCATTCTAAGGCTGGTCGGTATAATGTATGAAAATACTGCCGACAGATGGCGCAGGCGTCACCCAAAGACGTTACGTTTGACTGTGTTATCGAGATTAGCAGTCAGGAGCAATTATCACGATGGCTGAATTGGCAAAGTATCTGGTCAGTATCCAGAAGATGCAGGTTCAAATCCTGCTCGTGACTGTTATTTTCGATTTCACATTTTTCCCTTTATGTTTAAATTATAATGCTAAGCATGTCAAATGCTACAAATATATATAAAAATATCTAAATAATTACAGGGTTTGCATCATTATTAGGTAAAAATCTTAATTGTAAAATTAAGTTTACCTGGTCGGTATAATGTATGAAAATACTTCCGACAGATGGCGCAGGCGTCACCCAAAGACGTTAAGTATGAATGTGTTATCGAGATTAGCAGTCAGCAGCAATTGTCACGATGGCTGAATTGGCAAAGCATCTAGACGGTATCCAGGAGATGTAGGTTCAAATCCTGCTCGTGCCTGTTATTTTCAATTTCACATTTTTCACTTTGTGTTTAACGTATAGTGCTAAGCATGTCAAATGCTAAAAATATATATAAAAATATCTAAATAGCATTATACGCTTTGTTAATGAATGAATAGGTATACTATTGCCATGGAATAAAATAATTGAAACCTCAGCGATACTTGTAATTCATCTATTTATTACATAACTAGCTTCTGTCCGCGACTTCGTCTGCGTATAATAGTTACTTTGGGCTAACGCTAACTTCAGTACTTAATCATTATTTTGCTACGATGTTATTTTAAAACTGCGATATCTCCTAAGATATTCACTGAGATCGAATTATGTAATGTGCCATTGTAATAAGTACTTGTATTACGGATATAATACATATACTTATAACTTTTTTTTTTATATACATACATATAATAGATAGAAAACACCCGGACGCAGTACAAATATCTGTGTTCAACACACAAATAATTGTACTGAGTGGGAATCGAAACCACGACTTCGTGCACAGAAGTCAGTTACACTACCGAGCACGCCACGAGGACCGTCAAACAACGGTGGGTACTTCTACAGATGTGTTTTTCATGGTGAGTGAGATTTGTGGAGGCCTTTTTTATTTTTGTTTAGGCGGGAAAAAATGTACCTAACCGTACACCCCGTCGTTCGGGGCAACGAACAGGGTAGTGTGGGGCCCGCACCCACTAAAGAAACCCGCCATGTGCCGTCTCTCCGCCTGTGTTGACGGACCACTGATACTGGTTGGATTACTTCAGTGGCCCGTCAGTGGTAGATTGGTGGAGGCCTAAAGCGCCGCTTCATCTCTTCCTTATTATCTTTCATCTTCACCTACTATGCCTTTCCATAGAGTTGGTGACGTGGGAGCGATGTCTCTGGTGGTTACGGCAGTTGCTTACGATCAGGTGGGCCGTATGCTGTCTCCCACCCATGTAGTATAAAAAAAACAATAAAGATCAGTCACTACGCTTGAGAGGAGTGAGAATAGAGTCCGCTATCTACCTCAGCAATATAAATACGAGATACTTCTCGGTTGTTATGAGGAAGATGGTGGTACCTAGCCATTGTAATCTATTAAAAAGTGATAGTTTTCGCTATGTACGTAGTCCCCTGTAAAAATGTTGACTATCCCTAAATCTATCTATCTATACTATTATAAAACTGTAACAGTGCTATGTACAGACATTTAAGATATTTGAGAAAAAAAATCTGTATTAGGCTAAATAGGCATGTCTAAACACAAAAGAATTTTTTTTAGATTTTTTGTCAGTTTGCCTGTTTATCTGTTTGTTTGTTCGCGCATCACGCAAAAACTACTGAACAGCTTTTGATGCAACTTTTTTTATTTGATAGCTTAAGAATTGGTATACATTTTATTCCGCTACTATATCGGGAATCTGAGATATATCCTAAAATCTTTCGGCTGCCGTAAGTAACATTATAATTGTGAAAGTGAGGTTATTTGTTTGCAATGTTTTTACGCTGTTAGAATTGAATAAATCATCATTGCGTACATGTAGTCTGGATTCCAGAACAGTATATATGCTACATATCATCCCGGCAATTACCAATATGAAACTCCCCCGCCCTCTTACCATTACTCCATCATCAGACCATGTTTATCGTCAATCTATAACCTAGATTGGTGAAAAAGCTAATAGCCTCCATAAACTTTAAAAGATTGTTTAATATCATAGCTATAAACCGAAAGTGTTTAAACTGAGTTACCTTTCAAACAAAAAAAAAATCCTAAATTGAAGTCCGTTCATCTCAAAGAAAAAAAACTCACTTTCGCTTTTATAATATTAGTAAGGATAACAACTTTAAAAATTCTTACATAATTGCAGAAACCTTTAGATACAATTCAGACGTGCCCTAAACTAACTACCTGTAACACAATACAAGGTCGCCGAGGTTATATCAACTCGATTGACAACTTCCACTACTACGAGCCGTAACACATACTACGATTGAGCTGTATATAAACTGATATTCTGATTTTACATGTATCATTCAACTCGATAATATCATAGTACGAAACATGTTCTCCAAAGTGAGTAACAAATTATTATTATAAAGAGTAATATTTGTGCATATAATCCAAACATGAGTTTTTGTAGAAACATTAGTTCTAGTTAGTCTGTCACAATAGAGTAACAAAATTTGAAACCAGCACAGTCCTTCGTTACTCGCATATGTAAAATATTATTATTTATTTCATATACCTATATAAACCATTTCGTTGACAATATCTAGTTTAGTCTCTGAAAACAACAACAAAACTAAATTTAAAACCAACTATAATAAATAAACCTAATATCTATCTTTATTATTTTCAGATCGCAGCTTTGTGTGTTTTCGTGGCGGTGGCTCAGGCTGGTCTCCTGGCCGCTCCAGTCCAGCATTACTCTCCAGCCGAAGCTGTGTCATCTCAAAGTATCGTGCGCCATGATCAAGCACATGGCAGCGCCAGATTAGCCATAGCGACACCTGTCGCTTATCATTCTGCACCCGTCGCCTACCACTCCGCTCCTGCCCACTATTCTTCAGCTGCGGCAGTCTCTTCTCAGAACATCGTGCGTCACGAGCAGCCCACTAGACATGTCAACATCGCTGCCCCTGCCTATCACGCTGCCCCTGTCTATCACGCTGCCCCTGCCTATCACGCCGTCCCTGCTGCAGTTGCCTACCACGCAGCCCCCGCCCTCGCTCACGCCGAACCTTTTGATGATCACCCTAAATACGAGTACAACTACTCAGTTGCTGATAGCCACACCGGCGACATTAAGTCTCAGCAAGAAGCTCGCGACAATGATGTCGTCAAGGGCTCGTACTCTTTCCATGAGGCTGATGGTTCTGTGAGAACTGTAGAGTACTCCGCTGACGACCATAATGGTTTCAATGCATTGGTACATAACACCGCTCCTACTGCCGCACCTACTCACGTCAAAGCTCTGCCCGTACATGTTGCCCCCGCCTACTACCATCATTAAAATCCTATATCAATTAGGTGTAATTTAATTTTAGTAACCAAAACATTATCTGTATAATTTATTGCAATACACAAATATGTTGAAAAACTGAAATTTGTTTTATAATTACGTATCTTTTTTGCCTTGGAATAAATTTATTGATACGAATTCATAAACTTAAATTAATATTTTAAGCCTGTATTTAGCGAAGGTAGAAAACAGAAAATACAATATTTTGTGTTTCCTACCGTCAATAGAATCGATGATTGCAACCTCAAATTATGACTTTCATAAAAGTCTTTTAAATTATCATAAGTTACAAGAGTTACTGTACACTGGCGTGACTGAACATAATTTTTTTATTTATAGATTTTGGTCTGTTCGTTTATACCTCACGCAAAACTTATTGAATGGATTTTGAACAAACAGACAAAAAATTTAAAAAATATCGTTTTGTGTTTAGACATGCCTATATAGCCTATTACAGAAATTTTTTGACAAATATCTTAAATGTATAGACATAGCTCTATTACAGCTGTATAATAGTATAGTTATATAATTCATTGAATGAGACGACACCTTGCGGAAGTCCATTGTTACTATTATATAATGGATTTTAGGAGGAGAGCCCACCACTCACCCACGGATTGTCAATCCCGGTTATCTTTGGACAGAATAACCTAAGATATTATTATTTAAGTTATTTATATACACCAGACTTTTTACATTTATCAATACTATCTTTACCGTTACAAAGATTTTTAAGCGAAAGGTTAGGCCTAAATGCGGGATAGATACCGTGAACCCTCAGCTTTGCTAACCTGTCTGATATGCCACCAAAGTAAGACTAAGTACACGTAAAATTAGTTTGTTCCACTGCAACAGGATACAAAAGTTGTTTTACTATGCTGCATAGCAAGTTGCACGAGTAAGCTTCGCTCATTTGTTGCCGAGCGTTCTTGAGAATGCCTCGTTTAATGGTGAAACACGTGTCGAATTTATGTTCGGATTTTTGCGGAATATTGCAATATTGTGGTTCTGAGAGTTCTACCGTATCGCATGGTTGTGTCGTGTTGGTGAGTTTTTTGTCATTATCGTGCATGCTACTTTGCTATTATCACAATCTCCTCTATCTGTGAGAGTGCGGATTGGCAATCTTAGGTTATTCTGTCCAAAGATAACCGGGATTGACAATCCGTGGGTGAGTGGTGGGCACTCCTCCTAAAATCCATTCTATAATAGTAATAGTATAGTTAATAAAATACTGACAGGTCTGCGTCATTATTGGTATACCTACCTAATTCTTAATCGTAATAATGAAGCTTATCTTGTCGCGATAATGTATGCAAATACATTCGACAACAACTGCCTTGGTGGTTGCAGCTAGTCGCTAACAGTCAATAAAATTTTCTGCCACCATAGGCAATGCATGAACCAAGATATAAATGCAGAATATAACTATAGATCAACTGTATTTTAGCACTTAAAATGCTCAGTTTATTTTAAGAAGAAATTGTTTGTGAAAGTGTAAAAACAGAGCTTTACTGCGAGCGGGATTCGAACCTGCGTCCCTTCCAATCCAGGAAAATACCCTAGACCGCTAAGCCATTTGCTTTTGACGGGCCTCGTGGCGTAGTCGGTAGTGTAACCGACTTCCGTGCATGAGGTCGTGGGTTCGATTTCCGCTCAGGACAATTATTTGTGTGATGAACACAGATATTTGTACTGCGTCTGGATGTTTTCTATCTATTATATGTATGTATTTACAAAAAAAAAGTAATAATGTATTATATCCGTAATCTGGTACCCATAGCACAAGCGTTAAGCTTAGGTTGGGAGCAGAGGACGTTGTGTGAAAATGTCCGTGAATATTTATTTATTTATTTTTTAATTTTATTTAAAATGTCTCACTATCTAATAGTATGAAAATTAATTCCAATATTAAAATTTTTTATTACAATAATGTATGTAAATGCATCCGATAGATGGCGTGAGTCTTAAAGACATCTAAAAGCAAACACGATAGGTTTTCAGGACCTATCTAACAACAAAATTTATCACACCAACAACCTCATTTTTTTATGAAAATAATCCTTAGTAGCTAAAATAAATGACTCCAAACCAAACGCCAATGTTCGGACAGGACAACGTCTGTCGGGTCCACTAGTATAAATCTATACTAATAAATGGAGAGTTGGTTTATTTGTTCGGCTATACTGCAAAAACTACTGAATCGATCGGAATAATACGTATACCATAAAATTTAGCGTGTTTCGGAGAAGGTTTTAGTATAATATATGATATGTTGGTGATTACTTATCCGGAACCTATATTTCTGATATGAAACAACTAATGCGGAGGGAGGGTAAAACCGGCGACGCTTATACCTAATAATAGGAATCCTATCCTAAATTGATTGTTCATCGACAAGACTATGACGCAAGCGAAGCCACGGGTAATGTACTAGTATAAATATATCAAATGTTTTGTTAAATACATTCTAATACATAAATTCACAAAAAATCAGACAATCTATAAAATAATTAATGTAGTTTTTTTATTATTTATAGTTTGTAAACTCGCCAAAAAGCATAGCTAAGTGACTGCCACCACTTTCTTAGCCGTATGGCGAGTAAGAGCACTGTAGGCCTAAACCTCCACCTCCCATCCTCTCCTTGTTATACTTCCTCTCCATGTTCTACCCCTTTCCTTGGAGTTGGTGATGGGCGAATGATGAGTCTGGTGTTGCTAGCATTTGTAGGCTCAGTAACCGCTTAACATCAAGTAAGCCGTATACTGTCTTCCACCTGTGTAGTATAAAAAAAACAATGAATATCAGTTACTACGCTTGAGAGGAGTGAGAATAGAGTCTGCTAGGTACCTTAGCAATAGAAACACGAGATACTTCTCGGTTGTTATAAGGAAGATGGTGGTACCTAGCCATTTTTATCTATCAAAAAGTCTAATCGAGATCTATCAAATAGAAAAAGTTGCATCAAAATCCGTTCAGTAGTTTTCGCTATGTACGTAGTCCCCTGTAAAAAGGTTGACTATCCCTAAATCTATCTATCTATACTATTATAAAACTGTAACAGAGCTATGTACAGACATTTAAGATATTTAAGAAAAAAATACTGAATCAGGTTTTATAGGCGTGTCTAAACACAAAATGATTGTTTTTATATTTTTTGTCTGTTTGTCTGTTTATCTGTTTGTTTGTTCGCGCATCACGCAAAAACTACTGAACGGATTTTGATGCAACTTTTTCTATTTGATAGATCTCGATTAGACTTAACAACTGAAATACATTTTATCCCGTTACTATATTGGGAACGTGAGATATAACCTAAAAACTTTTGGCTGCGGCGAAACCGCGGACAAAGGCTAGTAATATTATAAATGTAAAAGTGAGTTTATTTGTTTATAATGTTTTCACGCTATTATATCTGAATAAATCATAATTGCTTACATGTTGTCTGGATCCTGGAACAGGATATAGGCTACTTATTATCCCGGAAAGTGAATGGTTCCTGTAGGATAGCTATTTTTATATAGAGATAACTAGTGTACTGCAGAGTGATGTATTTATTTTTACATAGAGATAACTAGTATACTGCAGAGTGATGTATTTATTTTTACATAGAGATAACTAATGTACTGCAGAGTGAGGTATTTATTTTTACATAGAGATAACTAGTGTACTGCAGAGTGATGTATTTATTTTTACATAGAGATAACTAGTGTACTGCAGAGTGATGTATTTATTTTTACATAGAGATAACTAGTGTACTGCAAAGTGATGTATTTATTTTTACATAGAGATAACTAATGTACTGCAGAGTGATGTATTTATTTTTACATAGAGATAACTAGTGTACTGCAGAGTGATGTATTTATTTTTACATAGAGATAACTAGTGTACTGCAGAGTGATGTATTTATTTTTACATAGAGATAACTAGTGTACTGCAGAGTGATGTATTTATTTTTACATAGAGATAACTAGTGTACTGCAGAGTGATGTATTTATTTTTACATAGAGATAACTTGTGTTCTGCAGAGTGATGTATTTATTGTCTGAAGTAAACACAGACGGAGTCGCGGGCAAAATTTTGTTGATTTTGAAAAGACTAGGCTATTTAGGCGTTCCTGAACACAAACATTTTTTTTAGAATTCTGGTCTGTTTTTCAGTTTGTATTTCTATTTGTGTTCACATTACACAAAAACTACTGAAACTTTTTTGTTTTTAGCTATTAAACATTTTTGACCAGTTTTAAGACTAATCAAGACCTCTTAATTAGACGTAAAAATTTATATTAGTTTATGGCACCTGCTATATCGGGGGCCTGAAATATAAAAAAAATAGCTTTTTCGGTGGTGCCGTGAGCTAGTCATATATAAATGTACAAAAATATATGAATGTTAGCTTTTGATCATTCTTAGTATCGATCGCTAATTTTTTTTATTGATTATGATGGCAGACTAGCCACGGTCTACCTGATGGTAAGTTGCAATCGTCGCTCATGGACTCAACTATACCGACAGTATAGGCAAGCCGCTGCGTACCATTTTATTTCTCAGATGTGAAATGAAAGAAACATTCGGACCCTAAGACCCTTTAGTAACCCCAGTCTTTTAGTAGGTGAAAATCCTTTTGAGTATAACTAATTTGAGGTTTTATAGCTATATCTCACGAACAATGAAACGCTGGTGATACCATCTTGTCTAATTAGATTTTCTCTGATCTCAGAAAGTAATCGCAGCCAGAGTTGTAGATTTAATGTCCTCGCAGGAGAAGCATATTGAGGGATGCGATACATATTTATTAGTTGTTTTAAGTTTGTTTGCATTTGGTATTCATAATTTTATAATAGCAAAATTTCCACAGAGATTTATTGTGTCCATATTCTGTGTGTATTTGTTTTTAATTTGTCCGTGTGGTGACAGACTAAGAATACAAGTGTCACCACCCCATTCTTTCCCACGGGTGTCGTATGCGGCGACTAAGGGAAGTAAGCAATTATCATCCATTGCATTACTGGGTAGGTACCCACTAGGTTAGTGGGAGTACTCACTTGGTATCGGGCCCGAGCGGGTTGCGACCACCATCTCCCGTGTGACCGGCCATGAAGCACATCGTTGCGTTTTGGCTATAGCAGGAGATAGCCGTTTATATTTCATTTCATATATGTGAAATGAATTGGTGAGCAGCGGCTTGACATACTCTTGGTATAGTCGAGTCCATGGGCGACGGTTACCATTTACCATCAGATGGACCGTGGCTCATCTGCCACTAATTGCAATAAAAAGAAAATATTACTGCGGTAAAAATCGTCAGGAAACCTGCAAGCCTACTTTTCTTAACAACCTCGGACTATTATAGTCTACCACATTGATTTAAATCCCTATTAATCTGAGAGAAGACCCGCATGCACAAAAAGCCATAAGTTGCAAAAAAATAAACAAGTACGAATTACCAATATGAAACTCCCTGGCCCACTTACCATTACTTCATCATTAGAGCATGTTTATCGTCAATCTATAAACTTGATTGGTGAAAAAACTAAGCCTTCAATAGCCTAAAAAATTTTATGATAACATAGCTATAAACAGTAAGTGTTTTAAATTGACTTACCTTTCAAATAAAAAAAACCTTAATTAAAGTCCTTTCAGCTCAAAGAAAAAAACTCACTTTTGCATTTATAATATCAGTAAGGATAACAACTTTAAAATTCTTACATAATTGCAAAAACCTTTTGATACAATTCAAACGTGCCCTAAACTAACTACCTGTAACACAATACAAGGTCGCCGAGGTCATATCAACTCGATTGACAACTTCCACTACTACGAGCCGTAACACATACTACGATTGAGCTGTATATAAACTGATATTCTGATTTTACATGTATCATTCAACTCGATAATATCATAGTACGAAACATGTTCTCCAAAGTGAGTAACAAATTATTATTATAAAGAGTAATATTTGTGCATATAATCCAAACATGAGTTTTTGTTTTAGTCTTAGAGTTTGTTGTTAGTCTGTCACAATAGAGTAACAAAATTTGAAAACAGCACAGTCCTTCGTTACTCGCATATGTAAAATATTATTATTTATTTCATATACCTATATAAACCATTTCGTTGACAATATCTAGTTTAGTCTCTGAAAACAACAAAAAAACTAAATTTAAAACAAACTATAATAAATAAACCTAATATTCATGTTTATTATTTTCAGATTGCAGCTTTGTGTGTTTTCGTGGCGGTGGCTCAGGCTGGTCTCCTGGCCGCTCCAGTCCAGCATTACTCTCCAGCCGAAGCTGTGTCATCTCAAAGTATCGTGCACCATGATCAAGCACATGGCAGCGCCAGAGTAGCCATAGCGACACCTGTCGCTTATCATTCTGCCCCCGTCGCCTACCACTCCGCTCCTGCCCACTATTCTTCAGCTGCGGCAGTCTCTTCTCAGAACATCGTGCGTCACGAGCAGCCCACTACACATATCAACATCGCTGCCCCTGCATATCACGCTGCCCCTGTCTATCACGCTGCCCCTGTCTATCACGCTGCCCCTGCCTATCACGCCGCCCCTGCTGCAGTTGCCTACCACGCAGCCCCCGCCCTCGCTCACGCCGAACCTTTTGATGATCACCCTAAATACGAGTACAACTACTCAGTTGCTGATAGCCACACCGGCGACATTAAGTCTCAGCAAGAAGCTCGCGACAATGATGTCGTCAAGGGCTCGTACTCTTTCCATGAGGCTGATGGTTCTGTGAGAACTGTAGAGTACTCCGCTGACGACCATAATGGTTTCAATGCATTGGTACATAACACCGCTCCTACTGCCGCACCTACTCATGTCAAAGCTCTGCCCGTACATGTTGCCCCCGCCTACTACCATCATTAAAATCCTATATCAATTAGGTGTAATTTAATTTTAGTAACCAAAACATTATCTGTATAATTTATTGCAATACACAAATATGTTGAAAAACTGAAATTTGTTTTATAATTACGTATCTTTTTTGCCTTGGAATAAATTTATTGATACGAATTCATAAACTTAAATTTGTATTTTAAGTCTGTATTCAGCGAAGGTAGAAAGCAGAAAATACAATATTTTGTGTTTCCTACCGTCAATAGAGTAGATGATTGTAACCTCAAATTATGACTTTTGTAAAAGTCTTTTAAATTATCATAAGTTACAAGAGTTACACTGGCGTGACCGAACACAATTTTTTCATTTTTAGATTTTTTGTCTGTTCGTTTATACCTCACGCAAAACCTATTGAATGGATTTTGAACAAATAGACAAACATTAAACACAAAGTGAAAAATGTGAAATCGAAAATAACAGTCACGAACAGGATTTGAACCTGCATCTCCTGGATACCTTCCAGATGCTTTGCCAATTCAGCCATCGTGACAATTGCTCCTGACTGCTAATTTTGATAACACATTCATACTTAACGTCACGTTCACACTTTTTAAAATGGCTTAGCGGTCTAGCGCTAAGACATTTTTTAATAATATTTAAAAAGTGTTACCATCTAATAGTATGAGTATTAATTCCAAAATTAAACGTACTGTATTAGAATAATGTATGTAAATGCATCCGATAGATGGCGTGAGTCGTAAAGAGCAAACACGATAGGTTTTCAGGACATACCTTTTTCTTGTTAAAGCGGGAAACAATGTACCTAACCTCACACCCTGTCGTTCGGGGGCAACGAACAGAGTAGTGTGGGGCCCTCACCCACTAAATAAACCCGCTGTGTGCCGTCTCTCCACCTATATTGGCGGTCCACCGGAACCATATTACATTCCTTGAGTGGTCCGCCGGGGGATACCCTTTTGGGTACTTTCTACTGAGCGACACATCCGCGCACAGAGCGTCACACCTTCGCGGGAGGTCTTGCGGGTGGTGGACGTTCCCCGGTCCAGCCACCGGCAGCCTCGGCTAGGGTGGCATCAGGCTGTCTTTTGCCACGACGGCGGCCAAACCACCGGCGGCCAAACCACCAGCGCCAAAACCTTCGCCAGCTCCTGTAGACCAAGGAAAGGGCCAAAAAAAGGCTAGGAAAAAGGACAAGGCGGAATAAGCCCCGAGGGGTCAGCCCCGAGAGGAGTTCCCGCCTCTGCCAAGCACCGCTGTGCCTCCGCGTTCTGCTGCGCCGCAACAAACGGTCGCACCCTCACGGGCTGCGTCGGTCACACCCCGAGCTCCTGCCCCTACCTCTGCCACTGCTACGTCCTCAGATGGGGACTGGCAGGTGGTTGGGCTTCGGCGATCCCGGGCCAAGGGTCGCGGCGCTGCCTCGGAGCGCAAGGCGGCGCCAATCAATCAGAGAGGGGAAGCCCCGAAGCGAAGAAAGAAGTCGCGGAAGCTGAAGGTTCCGATGGCAGCTACGGTGGTGATCACCGTACTGCCTGAGGGAAAAGAAAAGGGCCTGACTTACGAGGCCGTCTTGGGGACGTTTCCGCTCGCTCCCGCCAAGCCGGGACAGGTGCTCGGATTTTCGAGTACCTGGGGCCAGAGGGCGCCAAGACGGCCGACACAATGGCCGCGAGGCTGCTAGGCCTGTTCCCAGAGGAGAGTGGTGGCTAGACCCGTAAAGTGCGCCGAACTGCGCATTTCTGGGCTGGACGATTCTGTGACGGCGGAAGAGATCCGGGAGGTAATCGTCTCGAAAACCGGGTCTCCCAGCAGCGCCATCCGGGTGGACACCATTCGCCCAGTTCCAGGTGGTGTGGGTGCCGTCCGAGTCTCGTGCCCTGTCGCGGCGGCCAAGGATTTGGTCACCACCGGTAGACTTCTGGAGGGCTGGAGCGCCGCGCGGGTAATCGCGTTGGAGCCCCGGCCTGCCACCTGGCAGGCCGGGGATCCAACCACCAACCGACTGTTACAAGTGCATGGCGGTCGGACACACCCGGCTGCTGTGCACTAACTGCTTCGACTGCAGCGGGCTTTGTATCCGCTGCGGTCAGACCGGGCACCAGGTGGCTGCCTGTTCTGCCACCCCACAATACCCCGCGTGCGTGGCGGGCAATCGCCCCGCCAACCACTGTATGATGTATGCTGTATGGCGGGTAGTCTGGCGGCTTTTGAGGTCTTCCTGCATAGCCTGAAGACCTCGATACGGTGTATAGCACCGGGCCCTGTGCTCGTGCTGGGGGACTTTAACACCAAATCAACGGCGTGGGGGTCCCCCAGGACGGACGCCCGAGGTGCGGCGGTCCTGGAGTTCTGGAGGAGGTCGAGACCCTATCTGACCACAGATACATTCAGATAGAGGTCTCCCGGACCCTTCAGGGCGCCAGCAGGGGACCGCGACCTGCTAGTGGAGTCGGCCATTTTTCAATCTTGATTGCCTCCTCTCCTGACGGAGACGTGGGCGCCGTGGCTGGCCGCATTCGCGGCATGCTTACGCAGATCTGCGATGCGGCAATGCACCGCGTGCGGCGCCCGCCTCGACGGAAGGGGGTCTACTGGTGGTCCCCGAAGCTGGTGGACCTCCGTGCGGCCTGGCTTGGCACCCAGGCTTCCTCTCTGAGGTGGTCGAGGGACTCTTCACTTCACGGGTGGTGCACACGCCCCCGGTCATGGCTCCGCCAGATAATGACCGGGAGGTACCGCCCGTGACGACGACGGAAATGGGGGCGGCGGCAGCGCGTATGCGGAGAGGCGCCGCCTTAGGTTAGGCGTAATTTGCTACGCAGACGATACAGTCGTCACAGCCCGGAGCGGGACCCTCGAGGAGGTGGCAACGCTGGCCACCTCAGGTACTGCGGAGGTGGTCAGGTGGATCGAGGCGCTGGGGCTCAGGGTGGCCCTCGAAAAGTCGGAGGCCCTACTCTTCCATGGGCGCTGACGTGGCCCGCCCGCCTGCGCCTTAATAACGGTCAACGATGTGGGCTTCCCAATTCAGGCCCACATCAAATATCTGGGCCTGGTATTGGATGGAAGGTGGCACTTTGACGAGCACTTCCGCCGTCTTGAGCCAAAGCTCGTCGGCACGGCGTCCGCCCCCAGGCGACTGATGCTGAATTTGGGTGAACCGAATCTCGCGTGTCGACTACTCTACGCGGGGGTAGTACGGTCGATGGCACTGTACGGCGCGCCGGTGTGGGCGGAGTCCCTGGCCACTCGCAATAGGGCCCTTCTGTGGCGTCCACAGAGGGTCGTAGCGGTCAGGGCAATACGCGGGTACCGCACGGTCTCGACCGATGCAGCTTGCGCGTTGGCCGGAACCCGCCCATGGGATCTGGAGACAGAGGTGCTCGCCAACATCTATCAGTGGGCCTCGACGACGCGGGCGGGGGCGGCCGCCCCTCGCCGAGCGCAATCTCATTGTGGCGGGAAGATGCCCGCCGTGCCACCGTCTTAAAGTGGAAGTCTCGGCTGGAGACGCCCCGGGCTGGTCTCAGGACCATGGGGGCGCTCCAGCTGATCTTGGAAGAATGCGCAGGGCGGCAGAATGGGGTCCTCACCTTCTGGTTGGTGCAGGTTTTGTCGGGGCATGGTTGCTCCAGCAAATACCTGCACATAGTCGCGAGGAGGGAGGCGACTCCGTGCTGTCACCATTGCGGCTGTAACGAGGATACGGCGCGGCACACCCTCGAGTCGTGCCCGGCTTGGGCGGGGCAGCGCCGTGAACTTGTTGCGGCAATAGAGGAAGACCTCACGCTGCCGGGCGTTGTTAGAGCGATGCTTGGCAGCGACGGGAATCTGGCCGCGGTCGCTGCCTTCTGTGAGGTCGTCATCTCGTAGGAGGAAGCGGTGGAGTGGGCCAGGGAGGCCAATCCTTCCGCGGAACCGAACCGCCACCAGCGACTGGGGCGGCGCATGCGCCAGTACTTGCGCCTGATGCCACCCAATTTATTTTTTTTGTTTTAGTTGCCCGCCTTGCCACCTGGTCACCTCACGGGGCTGGGGGCCGTGCCCCGCCCACTCTTGCCACGCCCGCCAATACACCTCCGCGAGCTCCTCCGCCTCCAAGTCCCATGGGGGGATTCCGGCCAATGCACAGGCCGCCTCCGTCGACACCGTGCGGTATCCTTGTATGACCCTGGACGCGACGACCCTCTGTGGTCTCCACAGAAGAGCCCTGTTCAGTGCGTCCAGGGACTCCACCCACACGGGTGCGCCGTACAGCGCCATCGACCGGACCACACCCGCGTAAAGCCGTCAGCACGCATTGTTGGGTCCGCCCATATTCGGCATGAGCCGTTCAAGGGCGGACGCCACACCGACGAGCTTCGAGGACAGTTGGCGGAAGTGCTCGCGAAAGTGCCACCGCCCGTCCAGCACCAGACCCAGATACTTGATATGGGCGCAAACCTCAATTTGGACCCCATCCACTGTGATCGAGGCACCAGCAGGTGGCCGACGTTGAAGCCCATTGAAAAGTAGGGCCTCCGACTTATCTAGGGCCACCATAAGCCCTTGTGCCCCGATCCTCCTGACCACCTCCGAGGTCCCTAAGGTAGCCAGGAACGCCGCTTCCTCGAAGTTTCCGCCCCGAGCCGCGACCAGCGTGTCATCCGCATAGCATATGACTGCCAGCCCGGGAGGGAGCCGACAGCGCAGCACCCAGACGTAACAAATGTCCCACAGGTGCGGCCCTAGAACCAAACCCTGTGGGACACCGCACGACATGGGTCTCCTTACAACGTGCCCTATGCGGCTCTCATAGAGAACGCTGCGGCCCTTAAGGTAGTTTGCCACTAGCCGCCTCAGGTATGTAGGTACCCCGTGATACTGGAGCGCCTTCCTGATGGAGCTGAATGGCAGACTGTTGAATGCGTTGACGATGTCAAGTGACACCGCCAACAGCACTCCACCGCTGGCGACGATCGCCCCGGCCGGTGCCCTCAGGCGCATAATCGCCCTGACCGTCGAACAACCAGCTCGAAAACCAAACTGGGTGTCTGACAAGTCAGGTCCGACGCCGCGCAGGTGCTGGACGATGCGGACAGCGAGGATTCTCTCTAGCAGCTTACCCGCCTCATCCAGTAGCACGATGGGCCTGAAGGCCCCGACCGAATCCGGCGTTCATCCCGCCTTCGGCAGGAGTACCAGCCTCCCCTCCTTCCAGGAGTCTGGGAACCATCCGGACACCAGGCACGCGTCAAACAGTCCCCTGAGGCGGGGCTCCAGGTGGTCCAGAGCCAGGGCCAGCACCCGGGCGGATATCTCGTCCGGGCCGGGGGCGGTGTTCTTGAAACGATTCCGCAAAACAGCCGCCCCCATTTCTGACGCAGGGACGGGCGGTACACTGAGGTCGGCCTCCCGGTAGCTACCTGGCTGTGCCATGACTGGGGGCGTGTGCTGCGCCCGTCGTCGGAATAGGCCATCGACCACCTCGGTGAGGAGGCTGGGCTAAAGGGTCTCTGTGAGGGGAGGGCCCTGAGTGCGGAGCTTGTTCAGCACCGCACGATACGGGCGACCCCAGGGGTCACGGTTGAAAATGTCCAGCATCTCCTGGCTTTTCTCCGTTTTGGCGCGGCAGATGGCCAACTTGAACGCGGCCCGCAAAGTGCGGTACGCCTCGTACAGCTGGCCTTCCCACTCCCCATCGCGGTTGCGCCGCCGACTGCAGGTGTAGGACCTCCGGGCACGAATGCACGCCGCACGGAGGTCCGCCAGCTCCTTTCAGGACCTACCTAACAACAAAATTTATCACACCAACAACCTCATTTTTTTATGAAAATAATCCTTAGTATATAAAATAAATGGCTCCAAACCAAACGCCAATGTTCGGACAGGAAAACGTCTATCGGGTCCGCTAGTATATCTATACAAATAAATGGAGAGCCGGTTTTTTGTTCGGTTGTACTGCAAAAACTACTGAACCGATCGGAATAATACGTATACCATAAAATTCAGCGTGTTTCGTAGAAGGTTTTAGTATGGGTGAGGGCCCCACACTACCCTGTTCGTTGCCCCGGACGACGGGGCACCGCACACCCCGTCGTAAACATTTTTTCCCGCCTTAACAAATAAAAAGGCCGTATGTTCCACCTGTGTATTATAAAAAAACAATGACGATCAGTCACTACGCTTCAGAGGAGTGAGAAAAGAGTCCGCTAGGTATCTCAGTAATAGAAACACGAGATACTTCTCGGTTGTTATAAGGAAGATGGTGGTACCTTTTTTGTTGTTAAGGCGGGACAAAATGTTCCAAGCCGCATACCCCGTCATTTGGGGCAACGAACAGGGTAGTGTGGAGCCCTCACCCACTAAAGAGCCATTTTTATCTATCAAAAAGTTATAGTTTTCGCTATGTACGTAAATGATGACCATCCCTAAATAATATTATAAATGTGAAAGTAAGTTTATTTGTTTGTAATGTTTTCACGCTGTTATTACTCAATAAAACATCAAATTGTTATTTGTGAATGAGGAAAAAGAGAATTTTAGTACAAGCGGGAAACGAACCTGCGTCCCTTCCTTTCCGGGGAAGTGCTCTAATCCACTGAGCTATTGTACTCCCATGCGGTCGTACCCAATTTCCTCATCACATTTGTCTTAACGATTAACGTCATCTATCGGAACGCATTTACATGCAATAACCCAATATAGTAAGTTTAATTTTGCAATTAAAATTCATACTATTTGATGGCGTGATTTTTTAAACATTTTGATCTATATTTTTAGCACTTGACATGCTCAACTACTAGAACTTTAGTACAAGCGGGAAACATTCTCTTTTTCCTCGTTCACAAATAACAATTTGTAATTTAAAAAAGTAGTTGAGCATGTCAAATGCTAAAAATATAGATCAAAATGAATAAATCATCATTGCGTACATGTAGTCTGGATCCCAGAACAAGATATAGGCTAATTTTCATCCCGACAAGTTAATGGTTCCTGTGGGATAGCTATTTTTACATAGAGATAACTAGTGTACTGCGGAGTGATGTATTGATTTTTACATAGAGATAACTTGTGTACTGCGGAGTGATGTATTGATTTTTACATAGAGATAACTAGTGTACTGCGGAGTGATGTATTGATTTTTACATAGAGATAACTAGTGTACTGCGGAGTGATGTATTGATTTTTACATAGAGATAACTAGTGTACTGCGGAGTGATGTATTTATTTTTACATAGAGATAACTAGTGTACTGCGGAGTGATGTATTTATTTTCTGAAGTGAACACAGACGGAGTCGCGCGCAGAATCTTGCTTAAGATTTTGAAAAGACTATATATTATGTTATTTAGGTGATCGCAGTTGTAGATTTAACGTCCTTGCAGGAGAAGCAAACTGAGGGATGCGATACATATTATTAGTTGTTTTAATTTGTATGCATTTGGTATTTATAATTTTATAATAGCAAAACCGCCATGTGGGGCCGGTATCAAGAATAGCTCCACCCCGTCTCTTCCTATGGGAGTCGTAAAAGCCGACTAAGGGATTACCAGGGGACCGGGCAGCAGCGTTCCCTCTGTGTACTGAAAAAATACACTGCGATCGCCAACCCGCCTGCCAAGCGTGGCGATTATGGCAATACCCTCCTAGGGGAGGCCTATGTCCAGCAGTGGACGATCAAAGGCTGATGGATGGATGGATGAATAGCAACACTTCCATAGAGATTTATTTTTATTGTGTCCAAATTCTGTGTATGTTTTTAATTTATTTTAACTTGTTTTTCTTAACAAACTTGGACTATTATAGTTTACCATATTGATTTGAATCTCTCTTACTCTGAGAGAAGACCCGCATGCGCAAGAGGCGATAAGTTGCGAAAAAATAAACAAGTACGAATTACCACTATGAAACTCCCCGGCCCTCTTACCATTACTCCATCATCAGACCATGTTTATCGTCAATCTATAACCTAGATGGTGAAAAAGCTCATAGCCTTCAAAAGCATAAAGATATTTTTTAATATCATAGCTATAAACCGAAAGTATTTAAATTGAGTTACCTTTCAAACAAAAAAACCTTAATTGAAATCTGTTCATCTTACAGAAAAAAACTCACTTTTGCATTTAAAATATATCAGTAAGGATGACAAATTTCAAAAATCTTACATAATTGCAGAAACCTTTAGATACAATTCAGACGTGCCCTAAACTAATTGTAACACAATACAAGGTAGCCGAGGCCATATCAACTCGATTGACAACTTCCACTACTACGAGCCGTAACACATACTACGATTGAGCTGTATATAAACTGACATTCTGATTTTACATGTATCATTCAACTCGATAATATTCATAGTACGAAACATGTTCTCCAAAGTGAGTAACAAATTATTATTATAAAGAGTAATATTTGTGCATATAATCCAAACATCAGTTTTTGTAGAAACATTAGGTCTAGTTAGTCTGTCACAATAGAGTAACAAAATTTGAAACCAGCACAGTCCTTCGTAACTCGCATATGTAAAATATTATTATTTATTTCATATATAAAAACCATTTCATTGACAATATGTATCTTAGCCTCTCACAACTACAAAAAAAAAAAAAAATTTTACAACCTAATATCCATGTTTATTATTTTCAGCTCGCAGCTTTGTGTGTTTTCGTGGCGGTGGCTCAGGCTGGTCTCCTGGCCGCTCCAGTCCAGCATTACTCTCCAGCCGAAGCTGTGTCATCTCAAAGTATCGTGCGCCATGATCAAGCACATGGCAGCGCCAGAGTAGCCATAGCGACACCTATCGCTTATCATTCTGCCCCCGTTGCCTACCACTCCGCTCCTGCCCACTATTCTTCAGCTGCGGCAGTCTCTTCTCAGAACATCGTGCGTCACGAGCAGCCCACTAGACATGTCAACATCGCTGCCCCTGCCTATCACGCTGCCCCTGTCTATCACGCTGCCCCTGCCTATCACGCCGTCCCTGCTGCAGTTGCCTACCACGCAGCCCCCGCCCTCGCTCACGCCGAACCTTTTGATGATCACCCTAAATACGAGTACAACTACTCAGTTGCTGATAGCCACACCGGCGACATTAAGTCTCAGCAAGAAGCTCGCGACAATGATGTCGTCAAGGGCTCGTACTCTTTCCATGAGGCTGATGGTTCTGTGAGAACTGTAGAGTACTCCGCTGACGACCATAATGGTTTCAATGCATTGGTACATAACACCGCTCCTACTGCCGCACCTACTCACGTCAAAGCTCTGCCCGTACATGTTGCCCCCGCCTACTACCATCATTAAAATCCTATATCAATTAGGTGTAATTTAATTTTAGTAACCAAAACATTATCTGTATAATTTATTGCAATACACAAATATGTTGAAAAACTGAAAATTGTTTTATAATTACGTATCTTTACTGCCTTGGAATAAATTTATTGATACGAATTCATAAACTTAAATTTGTATTTTGAGTCTGTAGTCAGCGTAGGTAGAAAACAGAAAATACAATGTTTTATGTTTCCTACCGTCAATAGAGTAGATGATTGCATCCTCAAATTATGACTTTTATAAAAGTCTTTTAAATTATCATAAGTTACAAGATTATTATTTGTGAATAAGGAAAAAATAATTTTTAGTATGAGCGGTAATCAAACCCGCGTCTTTTCCAATCCGGGCGAATCTATATATATATCTATATATATAGGTTTAATTTCCCCCTCGTACTTTAAAATCTCTTTTTCCTTATTCACAAATAATTTGATTAAAAAAAGTAGCGGAGCATGTCAATTGCTAAAAAATAGATTAAAAATAATTTACAAGAGTTACACTGGCGCGACCGAACACAATTTTTGTATTTTTAGAATTTTTGTCTGTTCGTTCATACCTCATGCAAAACTATTCAATAGGAATGGATTGAGAACAAACAGACAAAAAATCTAAAAGATATCGTTTTGTGTTTAGACATACCTATATAGGCATATTGCAGTAATTTTTTCTCAAATATCTTAAATGTGCAGACATAGCTCAGTTACAGCTTTATAATAGTATAGTTAATAAAATACTGACAGGTCTGCGTCTTATTGGAATACCTACCTAATTCTTAATTGTAATAATAAAGCTTATCTTGTCGCGATAATGTATGCTAATACATGGAAAAAGAGAGCTTCACTGCGAGAGGGATTCGAACCTGCGTCCCTTTCAATCCAGAGAATTGTCCTAGACCGCTAAGGCATTCTTTAATATTATTTAAAAAGTCTCACAATCTAATAGTATGAATATTAATTCCAAAATTAAACTTACTATATTATGAATAACGTATGTAAATGCATCCGATAGATGGCGTGAGTCGTAAAGACATCTAAAAGCAATTGTTGCAAACACGATAGGTTTTCAGGACCTATCTAACAACTAAATTTATCACACCAACAACCTCATTTTTTTATAAAAATAATCCTTAGTAGCTAAAATAAATGACTCCAAACCAAACGCCAATGTTCGGACAGGACTACGTCTGTCGGGTCCGCTAGTATAAATATATACTAATAAATGGAGAGTTGGTTTATTTGTTCGGTTATACTGCAAAAACTACTGAATCGATCGGAATAATACGTATACCATAAAATTCAGCGTGTTTCGGAGAAGGTTTTAGTATAATATATGATATGTTGGTGATTACTTATCCGGAACCTATATTTCTGATATGAAACAACTAATGCGGAGGGAGGGTAAAACCGGCGACGCTTATACCTAATAATAGGAATCCTATCCTAAACTGATTGTTCGTCGACAAGACTATGACGCAAGCCAAGCCACGGGTAATTTACTAGTATAAATATATCAAATGTTTTGTTAAATACATTCTAATACATAAATTCACAAAAAATCAGACAATCTATAAAATAATTAATGTAGTTTTTTTATTATTTATAGTTTGTAAACTCACCAAACAAAGCATAGCTAAGTGACTGCCACTAATTTCTTAGTGATAGAGCCTTGCTTGTACCAACAGGAATAAGGTGGCTTGATCTGGGTAGTACCACCCTCTCACAGAAGATCAGTGTGAAACAACGGTAGGTACCTGCTGTGTTTAGTATGGCGAGTAAGAGCACTGAAGGCCTAAACGTCCACCTCCATCCTCTCCTTGTTATACTTCCTCTCCATCTTCTACCCCTTTCCTTGGAGTTGGTGATGAGCGAATGATGCCTTTGGTGTTGCTAACATTTGTAGGCTCAGTAACCGCTACCACCGAAGCAATGTAACATAGTTCCAGTGGGTCGCCAATAAAGGCGGAGAGACGGCACACGGCTGGTTTCTTTAGATGGTGAGGGCTCCACACTACCCTGTTCGTTGCCCCGAACGGCGGGGTGTGCGGTTAGGTACATTTTTTTCCGCATAAAAAAAACCACTTTACATCCAGTAGACCGTATGCTGCCTTCCACCTGTGTAGTATAAAAAAACAATGAAGACCAGTCACTACGCTTGAGAGGAGAGAGGAGTGTAAATAGAGTCCGCTTGGTACCTCAGTAATATCATCCATCCATCCATCCATCCATCAGCCTTTCAACGTCCACTGCTGGACATAGGCCTCCCCAAGAGAACGCCACAACGAGCGGTTCTGTGCCGACCGCATCCAACTGCTCCCCGCGGCTTTGACCAGATCGTCGGTCCATCTGGTGGGGGGCCGTCCTACGCTGCGCAGTCCGATACGTGGTCGCCACTCGAGAACCTTTCTTCCCCAACAATTGCCGGTTCGTCGAGCGATGTGGCCTGCCCATTGCCACTTCAGCATGGGAACTCGGCGGCCTGTGTCGGTCACTTTCGTCCTCCTCAGCAATATAAACACGAGATACTTCTCGGTTGTTATGAGGAAGATGGTGGTACCTAGCCATTTTTATCTATAAAAAAGTGATAGTTTTCGCTATGTACGTAGTCCCCTGTAAAAAGGTTGACTATCCCTAAATAATATTATAAATGTGAATCTGAGTTTATTTGTTTATAATGTTTTCACACTGTTATTGCTGATTTTTTTTTTGTACTTGTGGTGACAGTCTAAGAATACAAGTGTCACCACCCCATTCTTTCCCACGGGTGTCGTAGGAGGCGACAAGGGGAAGTGAGCAATTATCATCCATTGCATGACTGGTGGTAGGGCTGGGTACCAAGCGGGAGTATTGACTTGGTATCGAGCCCAAGCAGGTTGGTACCACCATCTCCCGTGTGACTGGCCTTGAAGCACATCGTTGAGTTTTGGGCGTAGCAGGAGATAGCCGTTTATGATTCCATTTCATATCTGTCAGTGTAATGAAATGGTGAGCAGCGGCTTGACAATACTCTCGGTATAGTTGAGTCCATGAGCGACGGTTACCATTTACCATCAGATGGGCTGTGGCTCGTCTGCCACTACATGCAATAAAAAAAAACATCATTGCGTACATGTAGTATGGATTCCAGAACAGGAATCCCAGAACTTATCATTCCGGAAAGTTAATAGTTCCTGTGGGATAGCTATTTTTACATAGAGATAACTAGTTTACTGCAGAGTGATGTATTGATTTTACATAGAGATAACTAGTGTACTGCAGAGTGATGTATTGATTTTTACATAGGGATAACTAGTGTACTGCAGAGTGATGTATTGATTTTTACATAGAGATAACTAGTGTACTGCAGAGTGATGTATTGATTTTTACATAGAGATAACTAGTGTACTGCAGAGTGATGTATTGATTTTTACATAGAGATAACTAGTGTACTGCAGAGTGATGTATTGATTTTTACATAGTGATAATTAGTGTACTGCAGAGTGATGTATTGATTTTTACATAGAGATAACTAGTGTACTGCAGAGTGATGTATTGATTTTTACATAGAGATAACTAGTGTACTGCAGAGTGATGTATTGATTTTTACATAGAGATAACTAGTGTACTGCAGAGTGATGTATTTATTTTTACATAGAGATAACTAATGTACTGCAGAGTGATGTATTGATTTTTACATAGAGATAACTAGTGTACTGCAGAGTGATGTATTGATTTTTACATAGAGATAACTAGTGTGCTGCAGAGTGATGTATTGATTTTTACATAGAGATAACTAGTGTACTGCAGAGTGATGTATTTATCTTTACATAGAGATAACTAATGTACTGCAGAGTGATGTATTGATTTTTATACAGACATAACTAGTGTAGTGTAGAGTGATGTATTTATTTTCTAAAGTGATTACAGACGAAGTCGCGGGCAGAATCTTGTTTAAGATTTTGAAAAGACTATATTAGGTTATTTAGGCGTTCCTGAACACAAACATTTTTTTTAGAATTCTGGTCTGTTTTTCGGTTTGTATTTTTAATTGTACACAAAAACTACTGAACGTTTTTAATGAAACTTTTTGTTTGAAGCTAACAAACAGTTTTGACCAGTTTTTAAGACTAATCAAAACCTCTTAATTAGACGTAAACATTTATATTAGTTTACAATATCGGGGTCCTGAAATATAAAAAAAAAACAGCTTTTGCGGTGGTGCCGTGAGCAAAAGATAGTCATATATAAATGTACAAAAATATATGAATGTCAGCTTTTGATCATTCGTTTATTCATTATCATTAGTATCGTACACTCATTTTTTTTATTGCTTATGATGGCAGACGAGCCATGGCCCATCTGATGGTAAATTGTAACCGTCGCTCATGGACTCAACTATACCGACAGTATAGGTAAGCCGCTGCGCACCATTTCATTTCTCAGATGTGAAATGAAAGAATCGCCACTCATTACACATTTAGAGAGCAAACATTCGGACCCTAAGACCCTTTAGTAACCCCAGCCTTTTAGTAGGTGAAAATCCTTTTGAGTATAACTAATTTGAGGTTTTATAGCTATATCTCACGAACAATGAAACGCTGGTGATACCATCTTGTCTAATTAGATTTTCTCTGATCTCAGAAAGTAATCGCAGCCAGAGTTGTAGATTTAATGTCCTCGCAGGAGAAGCATATTGAGGGATGCGACACATATTTATTAGTTGTTTTAAGTTTGTTTGCATTTGGTATTCATAATTTTATAATAGCAAAATTTCCACAGAGATTTATTGTGTCCATATTCTGTGTGTATTTGTTTTTAATTTATTACTGCGGTAAAAATCGTCAGGAAACCTGCAAGCCTACTTTTCTTAACAACCTCGGACTATTATAGTCTACCACATTGATTTAAATCCCTATTAATCTGAGAGAAGACCCGCATGCACAAAAGGCCATAAGTTGCAAAAAAATAAACAAGTACGAATTACCAATATGAAACTCCCTGGCCCACTTACCATTACTTCATCATCAGACCATGTTCATCATCAATCTTTAAACTAGATTGATGAAAAAACTAAGCCTTCGAAAGCCTAAAAAGATTTTTTTATATCATAGCTATAAACCGAAAGTGTTTTAAATTGACTTACATTTAAAATAAAAAAAACCATAATTAAAGTCCTTTCAGCTCAAAGAAAAAAACTCACTTTTGCATTTATAATATCAGTAAGTTTAACAACTTTAAAATTCTTACATAATTGCAAAAACCTTTTGATACAATTCAAACGTGCCCTAAACTAATTAACTGTAACACAATACAAGGTCGCCGAGGTCATATCGACTCGATTGACAACTTCCACTACTACGAGCCGTAACACATACTACGATTGAGCTGTATATAAACTGATATTCTGATTTTACATGTATCATTCAACTCGATAATATCATAGTACGAAACATGTTCTCCAAAGTGAGTAACAAATTATTATTATAAAGAATAATATTTGTGCATATAATCTAAACATCAGTTTTTATAGAAACTTCAGACTATCTCTGTCACAATAGTGTAAAAATTCTTTAAACAAGGGAATAATAAATAAAACAGTCCTTGGTTAATCATAATTATGTAAAATATTATTATTTATTTCATATATAAAAACCATTTCGTTGAAAAACAGTAACAAAAAAATCTAAAATACTGTTAAATATAATAAATAAGTCCATATTATTAACATCCATTATTTTTTTTTTCAGCTCGTAGCTTTGTGCGCTTTCGTGGCGGTGGCTCAGGCTGGTCTCCTGGCTGCTCCAGTCCAGCATTACTCTCCAGCCGAAGCTGTATCATCTCAAAGTATCGTGCGCCACGATCAATCACACGGTAGCGCCAGAGTAGCCATAGCGACACCTGTCACTTATCACGCTGCCCCCATCGCCTACCACTCCGCTCCTGCCCACTATTCTTCAGCTGCGGCAGTCTCTTCTCAGAATATCGTGCGTCACGAACAGCCCACTAGACACATCAACATAGCTGCCCCTGCCTATCACACTGCTCCTGTCTATCACGCTGCCCCTGCTTATCACGCCGCCCCTGCTGCAGTTGCCTACCACGCAGCCCCCGCCCTCGCTCACGCCGAACCTTTTGATGATCACCCTAAATACGAGTACAACTACTCAGTTGCTGATAGCCACACCGGCGACATTAAGTCTCAGCAAGAAGCTCGCGACAATGATGTCGTCAAGGGCTCGTACTCTTTCCATGAGGCTGATGGTTCTGTGAGAACTGTAGAGTACTCCGCTGACGACCATAATGGTTTCAATGCATTGGTACATAACACCGCTCCTACTGCCGCACCTACTCACGTCAAAGCTCTGCCCGTACATGTTGCCCCCGCCTACTACCAACACTAAAATCCTATATCAATTAGGTGTAATTTAATTTTAGTAACCATAACATTATCTGTATAATTTATTGCAATACACAAATATGTTGAAAAACTAAAAATTGTTTATAATTACGTATCATTTTTCCCTTGAAATAAATTTAGCGGTATTTATTTTAAGTCTGTAGTTAGCGAATGTAGGAAGAGAATATTGTGACAATAGTAGATGATTGCAACCTCAAATGATGACTATCTTGAGACTTTTATCATAAGTAATAAGTGTTACACTTTCTATCTCTGCATCTAATATTGACTAGTTTCTTACTACGAGGTAATAAACCACAATTATAAAATCTAGATACGAAATGACAGTACAATTCCAATAATTCTATGCTAAGAAGCTTATCCTTATATGTTGTTATCACATATAAGCTTCTTGTTGTATACCTGTTCAGTATGTTGCTGCAAGTCAATCATTAAATTCAGAACATTTGGATATTCCTTTTAATTAAAATGATCCAAAAGGATTGCCACAAGCAGCATTTGAATTTAAATAGAAATAAAATACTTATAAGTCTGCATCATTATTGGTATACCTAATACTTAAATGTAATAATGAAGCTCATCTTGTCGCGGCAATGTATGCAAATACATCCGACATCGGGCTCGATTGCCGGAGTGTTATAAAGCTTTTTCGTAAAAAGAAGAATTCTCAGTAACAGCCCGAAGTTTGGAAATGTGCCCGGTAGACGGCAATAGTCTCGCCCCCTATTACGTGGGACTTAAACATAGTTGGTGCACCGTAGGTGTGTAATACACCTCTGCCTACTCTTTCGGGGATACAAGCGTCAGACTATGTTGTACATCCAACAGAATAGATGTCGCAGGCATCCCATAGATATTAAGAATCAATGTTTTATCAAAATTAATTGTCCAGAGCAAATGTCACAGACAGCTTAGTGGGCAAATCGTCTGGAACTGTTCCACTGATCCAGGAGACGTAGGCTCAAATCCTGCTCATTGCTATCATTTTCGATTTCACTATTTGTTCATTTATACACTTTGTGATCATTTAAACAGCTAATTAGTTAATCTAAGCATATTGAATTAAAAAAATATATATTAGTAATAATAACATGTTCTACGTCACCCACGACGTTAAGCAGGAATGTGTTATCCAAATAGGCAATTCCGAGAAATTGCCACTGAATTGGCAAAACATCTGGAACGGTTTCCCAGAAGATTAATGTTCAAATTCTGTTCGTAACTTAAGATTTCACTTTTTCGCACTTTGTGTGATTTCTTTTAATCATTCAGATCTTCATGAAACATTTACTTAGCTTGAATAATTATATTTAAAAATTAATACATACCTACGTCTGCACCTCCTAACAATAGATTCCTAATGTCTATTGAATTGAAACGGTATCGTGAGATAACATTCGCGTCTGAATCCTCTCTCTTTTGTGAAATTCTATGTATTATAGAGTCGATTTGGTGTAACTGGTATTAGTGGTTTAAAAATATTTCACACTATTTGTTACCATAACAACATGCTAGTAATTCCAGGCTCATCACTCGCAGGTTAACAATCATAGAGATAAAGATAGTGATAGAAGATATAGAAAAAATAGGCTGGAAGAGGCTTGATGCTATTGGCACTCTCATTTGCCCAAGAAGAAATACCTACCGTAAAGTAGCAGTCAGGAGCAATTATCACGATTGCTGAATTGGCAAAGCATCTGGACGGTATCCAGGAGATGCAGGTTCAAATCCTGCTCGTGACTGTTATTTTCGATTTCACATTTTTCACTTTGTGTTTAATGTATAGTGCTAAGAATGTCAAATGCTAAAATATATTGTATAAAAATATCTAAATATACCTATCGTAACTTTACGCCGGAAGAAGGTTATGTTACTGACACCAAGCTGGCCAATTTTTGCAAGAATCCAAAATACCTCCACCCTTAGGATTTTCTGCTATTATCTATCTTTTATATATAAAAAAAATTGGATTAGTTACACCATTTATAACTAAAGAATAGCTAGACATTTTTAGTTATAAATGGTTTAGTTACACATGGTTATGATTTTTGATTTGTTAGATCTATTTCCGCCCCACAGAATAAGTATTAAAAAAGTGGTGAAATTAAAAGAAAACATGAAGAAAATTATATACCTTTTGTATGGAACGACTTTTTGGTGATATGTCGAGAATAGAATGACTGATTTCGATAATATTTTTTAATTAATTCAGACAATACATTAAAACTAAATTTATTGATTCTAAGTCGGAGCGAAGTTCGCAGGGTCAATCAGTAAATAATCCGGGTAACAAACCTGTCAATTAAAAAATGCAAGGTTACGCCTCTTAGGATTGAAGGACAATGTTAGTGTACCGCACTTATACGCGCCATAACTACTGAACCAATCATCATAAAATTTTGCATGCATATAGTCTGAGTTGGAGTCTGGAGAAAAAATAGCTAAAAGTAATAACTATTTTTTATCTCCTTTTTACGTACCTATTTATATTCCGAAGTACACGCGTTTGAAGTCGTCAGCAGACTTTAGTAATTAATATTTGGCTAAAAATGCTTTCTCTCCTCCGCTTGTTACTTAGAAAAATGGGCTCAAAGCCTCCTTTAATCTCTGATTGTGATGATACGATAACTACAACTACTTAAAGTTCCGGGTTAACATAAAGTGGATATGACTTTTATTATTATCTATACTATTATAAAACTGTAATAGAGCTGTGTCTGTACATTTAATATATTTGAGAAAAAATGACTTTATTGGGCTATATAGGTCTAAACACAAAACAATTTTTTTTAGTTTTTTTTTCTGTTTATGTTCGTTCGTGCATCATGCAAAAACTACTGAACGGAATTTGATGCAACTTTTTTTATTTGATAGATCTCAATTAGACTTAAAAAGTGGTATACATTTTATCCCGCTACTATATCGGGAACCTGAAATACAACCTAAAAACTAGCTTTTGGTTGAACCGCAAGCAAAAGCTAGTTTTAATTATATATCGGTATGGACTACATTTCGTTATTTTTGCTTATTTATAAATATTATTACTTGAAATAAAACTAGATGAAAACATATTTTTTTTATTTTCTCGATATTACATATTTTTAATTCTACTTTAATTTACTACTTAACTATCAGTTCGACAAATGTTTCGTTGTTGTTTGTACTTGATTGATTTTATTACAACATAATATGAATACATTATAATGCTACCTAATTACAAATATCTCATTGGACCTAATTATTATTATTTTAACTGCCTCGGTGGTGTAGCGGTAGTGTATGCGACTGCTAATCATGAGGCCTCGGGTTCGATCCCCGGGTCGGGTAATGTTATGGAGCTTTTTCTTAAAAAGAAAAATTCTCAGTAGGAGCCCGGAGTTTGGAAATGTGCCTTTTAGACGTTTGTCGTTTGTCTCGCTTTTGTCTTTTAAAATCTCTGCATTCTTTTTTGCCGATCTATATTGTCCTTTCGTATTGTAATCGAGCAATAGTATGTCAATATTAAAGTTTTAACAAAATTTATGTAATTACTATTAGAAAAGTATAAAATGGTTTCAGTTTCTACGTTTCATCAACAGTCGACAAGAACTTCTTGTTAGCGACAGTTCAAATTAAGTGTTTCAATATGTTTGTTAAGGTAAAAACTTAAATTAATTTTCATCGTGACACAATTAAATGTGAATATAAGAATTAAGATATCAATAGAAACCTGTTGATTTCTTAACTCAACATGTCTTCTAATATAATTTTAATAATTGTTTTTTCAGATCTTACTTTTCATTTACGCCGTGGGGATCAGCAATGCAGTTTTTGTGGATACTTCTGGAAATCACAAGGATCTAGGAACAACTAACGGATGGCAGATGGTTAAAATCTACCACCCTCAGACAGTTGGATACAAATATGAACCTTACGTAAGTACACATATTCAAGAACTACATAATTCTTAAGATATATACATATATATCTTCTTAGAATAGAAAAGGATACATTGATATAGTTACATGTTTTGATTTATTTTTTTCAATCCTAATGAGCTCGGGTCTCCTCTCAGAGTAAGAGGGATTATTAGAGTATTTTATATATATTTTTAGCATTTGACATGCTTAGCAACATACAGTAAACACAAAGTGAAAAATGTGAAATCGAAAATAACAGTCACGAGCAGGATTCGAACCTGCATCTCCTGGATAGGAGATTATTAGAGGAGGGATTATTAGAGTATTTTTTAAACAAAAAGGTACACATAACACATACAAATAACAATTTATTTCTGAAATGTGGAAAAAGAGAACTATAGTGCGAGCGGGAATCGAACCTACGTCCCCTCCAATCCAGGGAAGTGCTCTAACCGCTAAGCAATCGCACTGACCAACGGCCATTCCCAGTCTCCACATCACGGTTAGAGCACTTCCACGGAATGGAAGGGACGCAAGTTCGATTCCCGCTCGCACTAAAGTTCCCTTTTTCCACATATAATTTGTTATTAAAGTAGCTGAGCATGTCGTGCTAAAATACAGATCAAAAAAAGGTACACACAAAATTTCCAAATGTATGACATGGGTGTGTTCTGTGTAAGGACCTAGGACTGGGGGTCGAACTCGATACCACTGTCCATGGTCTTACCACTCAACTATCACTACACTGACCTACATATATGTATGTATAATTACTCAATCCACAAGTGATTGTGCCATGTAGTCTGATTAATTACAAAAATTGTCACAAACAAGTATGCCTAATAAATTATGCTAATCATTTACGTACTTGAGATTATGCGAGGACTACATATATGGCATGTACTTCATAAATAACATATATATAAATATAATTAGTATGTGAAATAGCAATATAGTAGGTAAACATGTTAAATAAGAACATTCTGAAAGAGAAGCTCTTGTCAAAATCATTCCTCGACCCTAGTACTGGCTATTCAAAACGACTAATTAATATTATATTTTATGAAATTTTTCTGAAAATGATAGTCATATTTTACAGAGAATTTTTAATTAATTTATTTTTTTTAAATACAGGCGTATCCCAAATATGAATTCGAATATTCAGTATCAGACAAAAAAACTGGAGACCAGAAGCATCATCATGAAGCCCGAGACGGTGACCAAGTTCGTGGCGAGTACAGCCTTGTTGAGAACGATGGATCTTTGCGGAAAGTGCAATACCATGCTGATGATCACAATGGGTAATTAAACATTCCATCCATCCATTCATCCATCAGCCTTTCAACGTCCACTGTTGGGCATAGGCCTCCCCAAGAGAACGCCACAACGAGTGGTCCCGTCATGGGGATAATGCCGTAATCGCCACGCTTGGCAGGCGGGTTAGCGATCGCAGTGGATGTTGTTAATACTCGAGGGAGTGCTGCTGTCCACTCCCCCGGTAATCCCTCAGTAGGCTCTTACGACTCCCGTGGGTAAAGAGGGGTGGAACAATTCTAAAGCCGACCCCACACGGCCAATTAAACATTCAGTTTATTGTGACCGTAGACAAGAATCACGTTTTCAATAACTTTCTGCAAAAATGCATCTACGTAATCTTAATTACGACGTAACTCATTTCGTCTATTGAACTTGAACATACTTAATAGATCATTTTATAGCCATGATACTGGACAATGTATTTCATGCCACAATAAATTTGTTGTCCTAAATCCTTGAACTGAGATCGTTATTAACTAATTAAAGCAAACAATTTATTTATAATTTTGTCCATTTTAAATTGCTTAAAATCCATTCGAGAAGTCTACCTATCGGCGTACCGATACGTACGTGTAGCTATATTGTAGAGGAATGACCTCTCCCTTTTTTATTGCTAATAATGGCAGACGTGCCACGCCCCACCTGATAGTAAGTGGTAACCGTTGCTCATGGACTTGACGATGGATGGATCTTCAGCTACAGCCAAAGCATACTGACGTGCTTCATGATGGGTCACACAGGACTGTGTTACTGAGCCATTCGGGTCCGATAGCAAGGGAGTACTCTCATTTGGTACCCAGCCCTACCAGTATTGCAATGGATGATAATTGCTTATTTCCCTTAGTCACCTTGTACGTTACCCGCGGGAAAGGATGGGGTGGTGATACTTGTATTCTTAGTCCGTCACCACACGGACAAAACCCTGCTGCGTTGTTTCCCCAAAGCTACAACATGCCCTTCTTTAAATGAGGTTTGAAAAGAAAACTTTGTCATGGTAGGCAGTGGCTTTGCTACTGGTGTTACCAAATTCTATGAACGGCAGTTACCACTTACCATTATGTAGACCATTTGCTCATATACCAAAGTTGTTAAATAAAAAATAGCATTAGTTTTAAAAAATATAAAGATATTTTAAAGATAATATTAATTTTTCAGGTTTAATGCCATAGTGAGCAAGTTTGTCAACAAGCATGGTGATCACGCTGTTTCAGTTACTGATCAAACTCGATTTTTTTATCCTTTAGGACACAATGTAAAAATCAACCATTATTTTCCTGGTAAAAACTATCACTATGAAAGCATTAAAAAACCTGAAAATTCCAAAATTAGCATACCAGTTCATGAAGAAACCACCCAAGCAAAAAACGATGATGCTAAAATAATAGTGACTGAATCCGGAGATAAGGTTGCATTAATAAAAACAGTAGAATCTGACGAAGAAGTTAAGCGATTACTATCTGAAGAACCATCACAACAAGCAGAGATAATCGAGGCTCTTCCAATTAAAGTAGTGCCAACGATAATTTCAATGATCCCACAGAAAGAAGAATTGAATGAAATTAAAGCAGAAACTGATATATCTTCACCAAATATGATAGTTAATGAAAATATACCTTCTAACAAAATATCATCAGCTAGTGGTGATCAAAAAATTCAGGAGGATCAAGGTGATTCTGACGTAGCCTCATCATACTACCACTCCAAATTTTACTACATAGATTACTAGTGAAACTTTTATTAATATCTTTCATGTTTCGTTAATTAGTTTATAAGTATTTAAAATTGTTATATATCGTTAATTGGTAAATAATAATAAACATATAAATCACAAAATACTTTTTCTGGTCGCAATACCAGTGCCATCTTTAGTAAACGCGTAGTATAAACTTGTTACAACAACAATATCGCAACGAATAACGAAAAAGTTGCAAGTGGATAGCGATAGATGGCTGTATTACTGCGACAAGTTGCTGGTATTAGAATACCTGTTGATACAATAAATTATAAAACTGAAACTGTTCTACCTTAAAATTGACTCTAATATATGCAAAAAATAGTGATCATTTAAGAGTGCAACTTATCCAAGAAAAACAAACTGTGGCTCATGCAAAAAGAGTTGCTGGATTCAGGTAAACTCAGTAGCATCTTGGAGTCTGGATATTTCAAAGAGTGCACGAGTATCTTTCGCGTGGTAACAGAGTTTGGGATTGACGTTTATAAATATAGTGAAAGTTTATTATAAATCCTGATTATGACAGAAATTTGTCATAGAGATGCTGAGAGAGATGAGTGCATGATCTGAAGAAGGCTACCTTCTAATTACATAGTTACGGAAGTGAAATGCTGGCAATATTGACCTATTATACACACAAGTAAGCTAATGTGATATATTATTATATTTTAATTTTCTCGGTCAGTGTTATCGTCTGCTACGTTTTAATTACTCAGTTAGCTCTAAGGACACGCTGTAGGTGTGCACCAAAACAGGATTTTGTGCAAATCCTATCCAAAACAGATTTTTTAATAAGACGCGAGCTAAGCCGCGGATAATGCGCTGGTGTAATATAAGTAAAGGACTTACGCGAATATTACAGGTTATTAAATAAAACGACTTTTATGGAATATACTACTATCCCGACCTTTCGAATGCTTTACAGCTTTCATGGTGTTCGTGACCACAAATACTTTATAGCTTTCGTGGCTTTACATGATAACTTACGCACACCAACCGCGTTAAGCAATTCCATTATAGTGTATCCATCATTCCAAATAGATGATATATATTATTCAGTTTGCATAAAGTAAAGTTGCTGTCCACGTCTATCTTCTTATCCCCAAATATGTTTTAAAAAAAAAATTTTGCTATGCTACTGTATACACTGTCGTATAATTATATATTTTTCAAGGAAAGTTTGTATGTATAATATTTATATCCTAACTAAACTTTTCTAAGTGGAGACATCCTAATTATACTTTTTTAAGTGGATAATAGCAATGTTTTCTGATAAAGAACATATTTTTATTTTTGGTTTCGTTGGATAAACCTTAAGAGATAAAGTTGTAGCTTCAAAAGTCCCAGATTTTCTTTTCGTTAGTAAATTACAACTCTGCGAAATTAGGATATGTTTTATATGCGGAACAAATGACGGTCATGGAATCACAATTAACAAGTTTCAAAAAATATAAGATTTATTATATCGAAGTATTCGAAACATCGGGATAGCACAAAAAACAAGTAATCGCGATAGATTCCGTAAACATTGTTTTATTTCAAAATTTATTATATCATCTATTTTTTCCACAATCCACTAATTTCCCACTACTGGACTATGTTGGCCTACTATTGAGAAATTCTCTCAGATCTGCAGCAGCTAATTATTAGCTAAGTATTTTCCTCTACCGATCAGTGATAATTTACAAGAAAATAAATAATAAAAAAATAATAGAATTAAAAAATGTATGATAATGTAAAATGAAAAATAATAACTAAAGCAGGGTATGAACCCAACTCTTCTGGTTCACTGATTCCGACGTTTAGCCAAATATTGTAGCATAATACTTTCTGATATTTACGCGAATGTTGTTGCTGTATAGTTAAATCAAGTAAACGCGATAGATTCCGTAAACGTAGTTTTATTTCAAAATATTGTAGCAGTTAGTATCAATTTGCAACCACAGTCTTTCTTACTGTCTTTGGTAATGTCCGCGCCATCAATTGTATGTATTATCTTCTACCTGTTAAGATAATTTAAACGTGTAAAGAGGGATGGAAGAAGAAGAACGAAAGACATTATCGCAAAAGACAAGGTTATTTTTTTTTTCTTTATTTAGTTTCGGGACTTTTATCGAACATGGATATGCCAGTCCCATTGTACTCTTAATTAATAATAATCTAAGTAGCAGGGAGGAGCTGCTGAGAAGCAACCACCATCTCATATACCCTTCTTGCAGCAACTGAAGCGGGTTCTGCCAGAATGGATTGAAAAATACCCACATTGCTTCTAATCAGCCCAAACTCTCTCAGCAACGCTTCCCTATGTCTCCGGTTCCTATTACACTCCACTAACAAATGATGCACGTCCTCCACCACATCACATATATCACATTTGGGTGAGGTGCATTTTTTTAGCAGAAATGCATACTTTGCCGATGGATAGTGACCGGAACGGAGTTTGAAAGAAATTTTTAAATATTGCTTTTTAATTAAGACATCTCCGAACCAGGGACTACGAAAGATTGAGCACTGTATGGTTTTATACCAAATACCCTTTTCTATTGATCTTAAATCAAAATATTCCTGCCATATATCCCAGTATTTCCTTTTGTATTTAAGGATTACTTCGCTGTAATGAGGAGATATTTCATAGTATGTCCCACTCGAAGATGCTGATTTAACAAGTTGGTCTGCCTTTGCGTTACCCCCAATTCCAAAGGCAAGGTCAGGAGTGCACGTCTGGGAAATGTAATTAGCATAAGCGAGGCAAAATGGCAACCAAGGATGGTAGCCAGTCCAAACCCGTTCTCTCTGCTTACCCCTTTGGGAAACAGGCGTTAATAAATATTCGCGGACATTTTTTCACACAACGTCCTCTGGTCCCAAACTAAGCTTAAAACTTGTGCTATGGGTACCAGATTACGGATATAATACATATACTACTTTTTTTTTTGTAAATACATACATATAATACATAGAAAACAACCAGATGCAGTACAAATATGTGTTGAAAACAGACAAATAATTGTCCTGAGTGGGAATCGAACCCACGACCGCGTGCACGGAAGTCGGTTACACTACCGACTACGCCACGAGGCAATGGCGTATTTATGTTTGTATGTTAAAGTTATTGTATTTTTCATAAAACACCAACTGTTTCATAAAACGCAAATGTCAGTAATATCGCAAATGCTACGCTTTATATAAGCTATTGTTTTGGAAGTCTAAAGATATTCCAGGTGTCTTATTTTACTTGGCGCTTATATTATTTATGAATAAGAAACAAGCATGTTATAATGAGGTGAATTTTCATTAAATTTGGAAACAAACATTTTAGAGCAGTTTTCGCAATGTATTGCATAGAGCACTTACGCATGTGTCGGACAATGCTTTGTTAGAATAACTGTTTCACAAAAGTAATTATTTATATATAGAAGCATCGAGATAAATTTAAGACATTCGTTTTTTTATAAAAATCTATTTTAGGAACGCAAAGTAACGCTTTTATACCAGACATCTTACGCTTGTATCTGCAACCAGCCTTTGCCCGCGGCTCCGCCGCAGACAAATTTTGGCCTTTATCTCAAGTTGCCGTTATAGTAACAGGATAAAGCCTATACAAGTTTTAAATCTAATTAAACCAAACTAGGCCGTGTGGGGCCGGCTTTGAAATTGTCCCACCCGTCTCTACCCACGGGAGTCGTAAGAGCTGACTGAGGGAATACTGTGAATAGAGTGGGCAGCAGCACTCCCTCGAGTATTAACAACATCCTCTGCGATCGCCAACCCGCCTGCCAAGCGTGGCGATTACGGCATTATCCCCCATGACGGGTCCGCTCCTTGTGGCGTTCTCTTGGGGAGACCTATGTCCAGCAGTGGACGTTGAAAGGCTGATGCATGGATGGATGAAGCCAAACTAAAAAGTTTAAATTTTGGATGGATTATGTATATTTTTTTGTCAAACAAAAAGAATAAAATTCATTAAAAAAATTGTATGTTTTGGTTTTACAGATTTTTTTTTTTGACTACATTAATTTTATTACAAATATTTTTTAAAACAACATAAAACAGATATATCTAGCTCATTTAAAGATTTATAATAATATAGAAGAAGTCATTATTACTTGTTCTTAAATAAAATTCTTAGTGACGTCATTGCTTGTGCTAGTTCTACGTGTCTGTGACGTTTTATTAATTGAATGCAAAATACGAAATTATATAACTTTTAATATTATGGTACCTTTTATTTCATAATAATAAAACGTGGTAACCTCCAAATAAAAAAAACGGTGTACTACAATAATAAAAGTATTTGTTAAATTTAATTAACGTTAAAATTATAAGAAATAATTCTAATTATGATGTACTATTATGGCGTTATGTAGCCCATAGCAAAATATTTTTAACTTATTAAGATAATAAATTCTAAAAACTTCGAGAGCATTAATCAAGTAACCCAAATAGTGACTGATTATTTGACTAAGAATTCATAAACTAATTACAATTTATTTTATTCTTTTTAGTCTCAAAACTGCATCAAAAGTAATTCCATTTAAAAGAAATAAAGCCTACTTAGCTATGATAATTTTCCTGGTAACTTCGTCATGGTTAATTCTTACTACCGTAAATTTTCACACATATTATCCAAAAACTACAATTTAGCAGGCCCTCTAACCTAAGTTAGCGTTTTGAGGCTTAATATTTCACAAACGCATCCTTTATTCGAAAAATTGTTTGCATAAACCCAGAATGTTTTTAAAAGATCTATTGAACGACACGACGGTTTTTCAAGAATGTTTTTTTGCACGCCTCATAAGCGAAGCGTTGAGGTGGATATTACTTTCGTTTCACCCAGAACAACAGATTTTTCAAACTTAAAATGTCTCTATTTATCATATATTGCACTTGTAAAATAATATATACACAAAAAGAAAAAACACTATTTTTAACACTCGTGATATTTTTGATGCCATTTTTGTTATTTAAACTAGATAAAGAACTGTTTAAAAAAGTTCTGTCTTGGACGTCCGTGTGTTGTAGGTATGTTCGGATAATGTATGGTAACACGATAACGACCGAAATACTTTACTAATCGAGTATTTTTTTTCTTTTACGATTCCCTATCACTTTTCGCGGTCCGATTCGATGTGGTTTAATTATTATTAAATAAAGAAAAAAAAAATGAATATTTACGCTCGACTCGACACTAAAACCAGCGCTTTCCTTATTTCGTGAGAACTACTTCTATAGACCAATATATATATAGTACTTCTTAAAATTAGCGCTAGATGGCGTAGGTATAAGACATGAAAACCACAGTACTTTTTGAAATTAGCGCTATCTATGTGATTTATTGAAAACTACTTAGTAAGACCAATACATGATTAGTTGCTTATCAAATAATCAATTTAATTGTGAAAAATGAAGATTGAGGCGTGCGCTTTTGGATTTTCCATATATATTTTTGTTTCATTTTGTTTACGTGACTAATACATATACAGTCTTACTAATAAAGAATCACAATACAGGTGTTTAACAACTGTGTACTTACACAATGTGTAAGCAGTGTAAAAGCGTTACACACCTCTCTTACCTCTTTCCAGTAATTTTTGATTCGTTTGATGTTGGAGCAGAGACTCATCAATGTATTTATTTTATACTAGAAAACGTAATTTTATGTTTATTAATATTTTACTTGTTTATAATATTATGATACTTGTGTTTTTATTAAAAAAATAAATTAATGGATTACTTTTTATGAAAAAAGTTTTCATATTCAAGTTAGCCATTATAGAGTATTTTATGGTTTTTTTGAACGTATCTTTCAAACTTGAGTGACATAAGAAAATAAACATCAGCGTAGCAGTTATTTACTCTTTGAAAATGAAATAAACGGAAAATAATGTTGAAAATCTAATTTTAACCAATTCAATGTGATGGCGCCACGCCATCAAATAGTATGAATTTTAATTGCAAAATTAAACTTACTACATTGGATGAATGCATGTAAATGCATTGCCGATAGAGGGCGTTGGTCGTTAAGACAAATGTGATGAGGAAATTCAGTATTTCTAGAAATGGTACGATAGCTCAATGGATTAGAGCACTTCCCCGGAAAGGAAGGGACGCAGGTTCGATTCCCGCTCGCACTAAAATACACTTTATCCTTATTCACAAATTATAATTTGTACTTTAAGAGTAGCTGAGCACGTCAAGTGCTAAAATATAGATCAAAATGTTTGAAAAATCACGCCATCAAATAGTATAAATTTTAATTGCAAAATTAAACTTACTACATTGGATGAATGCATGTAAATGCATTGCCGATAGAGGGCGTTGGTCGTTAAGACAAATGTGATGAGGAAATTCGGTATTTCTAGAAATGGTACGATAGCTATTGAGCTATCGTAAATCCATTGGGATTAGAGCACTTCCCCGGAAAGAAAGGGACGCATGTACGATTCCCGCTCGTACTAAAATATTTTTTTTTCCTTATTCACAAATTATAATTTGTACTTTAAGAGTAGCTGAGCACGTCAAGTGCTAAAATATAGATCAAAGTTTCATCAAACACTTCGAAATGACACATATACAACGTAGACAATTCATTCTCATTTTAAGTTACACGCTGCAGAAGACTTTTATAATAAAGGATTACAAAACAGACGTTTCAACTGTGTTATTATACAAGGTGTATGCACTGAATAGGAGTTACACACCTTCCTTACTAATAAACGATGTTAAATCATTGTATAGTTACAACACTGGTTATAACAAAAAATACTGGCAACATTCATTGAAAGGGTTTATAAACTTATATCAAGTAAATTTCGGTTAGATTGATGTTTGGGCTGAGACTTATGAATGTATTTATGTTATACTTGAAAAGATGATTTTTATGTTGATTAATGTTTGTCTTGTTTATAATGTTACGATAATTGTGTTTTTAATAAACAAAGAAATGAATGGTTTACTTATTTATGAAAAAAGATTTCATATGCAAGATAACTATTATTTTTATGGGTTGGAACGTTCCCTTCAAACTTGAACGTCATGAGAATGTAAACTTCAAAGTTGCAGATATCTGACATCTGATCTCCGCTTTGAAATCGAAATAAACGGAATTGAAATAATGTAGAAAACTTAATTTTATCTATATTTAAAATTGTCCACCTCTAATTCACGAAGTTAAATTGAATACCTGATATTGTTATTGCGAAATATTGGCCTGTGATTTTATAAATATAAAGAAATAGACATGCTGTTAAGTGCTGAAGAACGTGAGCTAAAAAGCTCAAAAATATGAATAAAGATCATGGTTTAGCTACAGAAGAATACAATATTCCAAAATCAAACATATGTTAGAAGTACACAAATTTTTAATAAAGAAGAAATATCAACTAAAAATTGAAAAAATATTCAATTAGATAACATATATCCACTAAAATCGATAATAATAATTAACGGATCATTAAGCAATAGCATGCCAACCCGGCGGGCAGACAGACTCACTTTTATATCTGTTTCATATATAAAATAAATATAACAGGCTCTCCAAAATCAATATCTTACTTCATGTCAATGGCGAAATTGTACAATAGGAGACTAGGGCAACATACTGAAACCATAAAGCAAATACCTAAATCTCTGTGTATCTCAGTATGGGGATTCAGAACCGGAGTAAATAATTTGTTAAGTCATAGCAAGAATGCCACAATAATAATAATCCCATGTTGAATCTACTACCATTAGAGGTAATTTTGTATAAATATTTTTTTCTTGGTACTTGTTACAATAGGAAATGGTGTGCTAGAACAAGTGGATGAATTTGTATATATTGGATGTGGATTCAGTCGGGATGGAAGGTACATCACTGATGTAGAGAGAAGAGTGAATGCGGGAAAAAGAGTGAACGGAGCATTGGGACAACTTCTCGGCAGCCACCGCCTCAGAAGGCACGTGTCGCAATACACAACGCAGTGCTTGTCCCAACGTTATTGTATGGAAGCGAGAGTTGGATATGTAAAAAGGAGCATGAGAGTAAAATCAATGCGGTCAAAATGCGATCTCTGCGGAGAATCTGTGGAGTGAGGCTGACTGACCGCATTCGTAACAATGACGTAAGAGAGCGAGTAGGTATGAAAGAGAGTATTGGTGTAAAGATGCGAAAGGGAATGCTCCGATGGTTTGGACATGTGGAAAGAATGCCGGACGAGCGACTGGCTAAGAAGATATACAATGCGAAAGTGGAAAGATGTAGGTACAGGGGGAGACCGAGACTTACGTACCTAGACCAAATTGGTCATGTATTGAAGGAAGGTGGAGTCAGGAGTCTCCGAAACCGGCGAGCGTGTATGAAGAGAGTTATGAATGTTGAGGAAGCGAGAGATGTATGCAAGAAAAGAGCTTCTTGGCACTCTGTTCTCTCTGCCTACCCCGCAAGGGAAATGACGTGATGATAAGTAAGTAAGTAAGTAAGTACTTGTTACATCTAACACTTCGAAATGATCTAAATAATTCATTCTCATTTGAATTTAATGAATACAATTTTAAGTTACACGCTAGATAAACTAGGGTCGCGGAGTGTTTAGTGGTTGTGTAAATTCTCATACAATTTATCCATTCGTTTTAACAGATGTATACAACAGAACTGTCAAAATATTGTTTATTAGTAACATTGATGATATATATCTCGTATACGCCGTGTGTAAAATTTTATTAGTAAGACGGTAGATAAACAGCAGTCGCGAGGTGTATAGCGGTTGGGTAAATTTCATAGAGTTGCACGCGTTATAACAGATGTATACAACAGAACTGTCAAAATATTGTTTATTAGTAACATTGATGTTATACATCGTGTATACGCCGTGTATAAAAGTTTATTAGTAAGACGGATAATGTATATTCATGCAAAATTACAGCTTTCTAGTACCAAGTCTCTAAGTTTAGATGCAAACAACGGACATCTCAAATTATTGTATGGTCATCGGTCCTTGATTTAATCCAATATAGTAGTACAACATACGAAGTGGGTCAAAATCACGTTCAAAGATTCCGTTACATAGGCAAAGCTAATAAAAATTTGTTAATGATGCTGCTTTATTTTAAACTATTGGATACTAGTACATTCCCTGCGGCTTCGCTCGCGTCATAGTATTGTCGATGAAAAATCAATTTCGGACAGGATTCCTATTATTAGGTATAACCGTCGCCACGCTAACAGCCGGTTTTATCCTCTCTCCGCATTAGATGTTTCACATCAAAAATATAGGTTGTGGATAAGTAATTACCAACATAAAATATCATATACCAAAAAAACCTTCTCCGAAACACGCTGCATCTTATTGTATAAGTATATTTCCGATCGGTTCAGTAGTTTTCGCAGTATAACCGAACAAAAAAACCGGCTCTCCATTTATTGGTATAGATTATTGTTTTTGAATAACATACATTTTATACATAAATTGCTGGTATAAATATGAAAAGTGACGCAAAAATTCTGCTGCACACCTGAACGCTCCGAATACTTCCTAAAATAAATTTTGATTTTTTTCAATAAGTTGATTGATATAATTCCTTAAATAATTTATTTAATTAATAGCACGTACCCGCGACTTAGTTTGTGTGAACATTTAATGACAATATCTTTTTTCTAATATACCATTTAAATGACATAAAGCCTATATTTTGCTTCAAGATGAGTTCAATCTACCCGTGGAAACCCCATTTTAAATCTGTTGAGTCATTTCTGATTTTAGTGCGGTTTCCACAAAATGTGCTCTAACGCATAGACAGACAGACAAAATGTTAATAGAGAGGTGCTAGCTGATAAAAACAAGATTTTTTCATTTTTTTATTATACAATGACACGACATTTCTGTGGCAATTTAGCCGTGCAACCGACTTAAAACTTGTTTTACTTTTTTGGCCGGAGCATCTGTTATTTTAAGCTAATGAGAAATTGCATATGTTTAATGTACGGACATTTCATGACAGGTTAATATAAATAATATATTGTTTCATTGCCTGTTGCTACGTAACTCGATACTTTAGTTTAAAACAACATCATGTATCCAGAACACTTTATTATGTCAATTACCACTTCGAATCCTTCATATTGTCAAAGTATTATTATGCTTTTTGCATATATCTTAAATAATATTAAATGATTGCGATATTTGCAATTTATTCTGGCTGCTGGAAAGTTTCATTATTTTCGAGATGGCTATTTAATTTGTTCTTGATTTTGATATTGAAAATTTAATTTTGATTCAAAATTAGGGAACATATTTTAAAAACGCCTGTCATAAACAAAACATAAAGATTATTGAAAGACAAAACGCATACAAGCGTATGTATATACGCCTAGATAAAACGTTTGTATGATAGAAATGTATATTTCTACAGCATTCATTTATTACTAGCTGGCACCCGCGACTTCTTCTACGTAGACACTTAAATGAGCATAACTTTTTTCCTGACTTACGATTTTTTTTTAACTAAACATCCTGTACTAAGCAATAATCCTTGTATCACAAGAACATACAATTTCACGGACACAAAGTACACCCAGACTCAGAACAACCATTTGTGAATCACACAAAGATTTGTCCTGTGTAGGAATCGAACCCATAACACTCGGACCTGGAGGCCGGTATCTAAACCACTCCACCATCTGTGCAGTTAAATAAAGCCTGTGAAAACCCGTTCCGTAATTTCAGAGATGTGCTCTAACAAATAGATAGACATACAAAAATAACCGTTATTTGGTATTCTATTAACTTTCTTTTATGAGTCCATTTTTGATATATAAATTCTTCAATGTACACATACATCGGGATCTGCTGTTTTATTATATACGAGTATGTATAGATTATTGTGCGAAGTAAATTATCCAATATTTGATTATTTACGGTAATACTTTAGTTATTATGGAGCCGAAACGCTTATTTCTTTAACTGTATAATTACTACCAATTCATTGTCATCGTCATGCCCTTCACATTTATCAAGCATTGTGTGCTGCCTGTGGCTTTGTTCGCATATCGCACAAGAGGCAAAATCAAAGCAATTATTACTTGATTTTATCGTTTTTATATAAAAGTCTACATCCACCATTGTTAAAATTGATAGTTATATGTTAGTAGTTTAGAAAGTTATACTTTTAACAAAGTAAGCTATATTGGTGTTTATCATCATTTAAATCGAAAACTAAGATATCACCAAGACTTTTTATAGGTATACAAATTGTCATTATTTATTTTTTGTTTACAATACAATCCAGTTTTACCAATCTATATATTTTTTATTTGCTGTTTTGATTAAAATTAATTTCAATGAAGGTTTTAATGAATGGATTAATAATAACAAAATATTAGATAATCGCAATAATGCACCAGTACATTGTATGAATGATTTGTTTTGATTTATAATGATCGCTACGCATTTGATAAAATTTTGTACCTATAAATATATTTACTCAGTCTTAATTAAGCAAGCTTGAATTAATGAGACATCAAAAGAACTAACATATTTGAAATAAAGGAGGGAATATGCAAATGTGGACAATTATTTTTTTCACTTTAGCGAATAGATATGGTTAGGTATACTAACAGAAAAATATATTATTAGCTATTATTTATAATGTTGCATAAATATGTTACGACAAAAATTATTGTTATAAAAATAGTGACCGCTTATTTAAAATATTTTTTCAAACATATTTGCTAACCACTAAAGTGCGCCGTTGCTTCATAATAAGGTTGCATTTTAATGAAATTGTTCGTTTTATGGCGTTAAATTATATCATATAAGGAAATGAAGTGGGCACTGATTATGACTACTGCGTTTAAGAACACTTTTGTGCACTATTGAGTACAGATACTTTTTACTGTGATTTTGTGTCTGAACTGAAATAGTAATGTCCCCATTTTATAATATTTTACATGAATATGAAGACTATTATTTCTAGTTGGATTATACCAAGAAAGCTATCCTGCGGGGATCCTTCATTTTTTAGGAATAAGTATTACCTATTGTATATATTACATTAATGCGGGGAATTTCTTTTTATACTACGGTAGTTACAAACAAGCATAAGACCCACCCCATGGCAAGCGGTTATGGTAGCCTATAGACGCTAGCAACACCAGAGGCATCATTCACGGGTCGCCATCTCCAAGGAAAGAGATAGGATTTGGATAGGACGAATAATAAGGAGAGGATAGAGAGTTTGTGCCCCCTGCGCTCTCACTCACCATACAAAACACAACAGTAGGAGTAACTACCGTTCACGTTGATCTTTTATGCGAGGGTAGTATTTACCGTGGAGATAAGCAAGGCTCAAGGATCTATTCAATTTCATCATCATAATTCCATTTATTTAGGCTTTGTGGGTCGGCTTTAGAATTGTCCCACACCTCTATACCCACGGGAGTCGTAAGAGCCGACTGAGGGAATACCGGGGGAGTGAGCAGCAGCACTTCCTCAAATATTAACAACATCCACTGCGATCATCAACCCGCCTGTCAAGCGTGGTGATTACGGAATGCCGGGGATAATGATCCCCCATGACGGGACCGCTCGTTTTGGCGTTCTTTTGGGGAGGCCTATGTCCAGCAGTGGACGTTGAAAGGATGATGGATGGATGGGATATCATTTAGTCATTTAGGCAAATTGACGGATACACATGTATATTATAAAAATCCAAATATTTTTACAAATACTCATATAACAAATAAAAGTACATAATACATTATCTAATTATCCGGTCCACATAATTAGAAACCTATATTCTTTACCGACAACTTATTTAATATAGGTATGTATTCAGGAAGCTTTAAAGTTCTAGTTGTAAATTAAATATTCAGACCAGTAAGACGATGACAAAATCGTGTACTTAAACATTATTCATAGTCGTCGATCGAAGCCCTACTTTTCTCTTCAGGAAGTCTAGTACTGGACAAGACTGGACTGAATCATTCCTAATTTTAAATTGACCGTAGTTTCTATGTAATGACTATAACTAGAACAATCATAAAATACGAGTATTTGTACAGGTGATTATATCTTAGAATTAATTAGACCTTATTGCGCTTAGGTGCATGCGATTTCGTTATCTAAACCTATTTTGATAAATGGCTAGAACCATGCATAAAGTAATTATAGTGAGGATAGTTTAGTGTCACCACTAAGGACTACTACGACCTAGACTGAATCGTTCGATTCCCAGAACTAGGTCAAGATTTCATAAGGCCTTTGACTTATACATAAATAAACAAATTATTACTGCTTGGAGCCTTGTACTTGGAGCCTACAAGCCTCCTGAGCTATTTGTTTTCGATGGCTAGTAAAGTCTGACCCCGCACTAGACCAACGTGTTGTACTAAGCCCTAAATCTCTGTTATTGAGAGAAGACTCGTGTCTAATAGTGGAACGATTCTAGGCGCCGAATAGGGTAATAAATTAAATGATGTGAGATGCATTATCAATCTTCAAAAGCTATCAAAACAGAAAATATATATCTGACAAAGCAACGTAATCCTTGCGAGGTGAATGTTTGACCTAATTTATTAAAATAAAAATACATATGGCAACTCTATATCTCATGGTCCACCACTTTACGCACTACACCTGTCTGCGCCAATAAAACACGCAGAAGTATTCTAGAAAATTTTTAAACAGTGAATCGATTGCATTCGAGAAATATCTCAGAACTTGTAACGAGCTTGGAGTAATTTCATGTGTAAGTTAATCTACGATCAAATCTTAAATTTTGACGCTACATACTTATTTCATACGGAGTTTTCTTATATTTAAAATATAAACTTATATCAGAATATGTCCTTAAATTATCCAGGAATAGTTGTATTCGCAATTACATATTTCGTCTCATTAGGTTTCGAGGCAAATTTTACAAATTAATAAGAATTAACTCTAAATAATATCTTAATACTTATATTTTATATAAAATATGATTCCATTTTAATAAGAACTTTTAAAGATACGTGTGATCATATATAACTTTATGCTAATTATGATCTAAACACGCTATTGAGATATTTATACTAAGATAATTATATGAAATATCAGCTTCCTTTGACAAAATTCTGCACACACTCATACTGGAATTGTAGTAACCAAACCATCTAGAAACATTTAATTTAGGAAACATTATTTTAATTAAAATAAAGAAGAAATGTGTAGCGTTAGATAAAATAATGAGAAGATTAAAAAAAATAGTAGTCTGTCGCTTATCGTTCCTTTTTGCTGTATTTTGAAGCGACATCTAGGGTTGCGACATTCCATAAATGGAGTAGATTGGAATGGCGGTAATCACACCGATCCAATCAAATATCGTCGGGAATGGGCCCCCTCCAGACCACCACTTATATTTTGTTTGTTATATAAAAAGAGTGAACTATCATAACGGTACCAGTCAAGGCATTAAAGTCTGTAAAGCAAAATGTACTCCAAAGTAAGCTTTATTTAATTTCAAATAGTAACTTATGTAACAATTATTACAATTTAATTTGACGTAATTTATGACTACGTTTCGTTGCCTATTCTTAGTGTGCTATGAAAATTGGTTTTGATAATATAAACAGTGACAGTTAAACAAGTGACAAAAACAATTATAACAATAAGTGTTTATCTTAAATATATAAAATTTGCCGCATCATATTTTCTTTTTTTATGTTATCAGGTCATCATCGCGTGTGCCGTTGTAGCAGTGTGCCAAGCTGGTTTCCTGCACCATGCACATAATATTGTTCACCACGGTCACGCTATACACCACGAGGCGCCCATCCACCATTCAGCACCACTCCACACTCACGTAGAAACACACTCAACTCACATCGAACATCCCTCTCCTTCAGAACATCATCCCGTGCATGCTGCTCCTGCCCACGAGCATGAAGAACATCATGAACATGAGGAGGATCATTATGTCGACCAATTCGTGAGTACTTTTTTGCCTTTTTATGTCCGTGGAGAATTTCGAGGATTCTTGCTAAGGGACTAGAACATTTTGCAGTGGGATTATATTTTACTTATTTATTTACTATCATTTGCCCGCGCCTCTGCTGCATACAAAAGCTAGTTTTTTGTTGTTTATATCACAGGTTCCCGAATTAGAGCGGGATATAAAACCTATACCAATAAATAATTTTTAACTTCTTTCATTTCTTTCTATTTTCTTTTTTTATCTTTTTAATATAAAAGTTTATGTGAATAAAAAAATCTTTAATATAAAAAAAGGATTATTAAAATTGACTTTGCAGTTATCGCGCACAAGTAAAGACAAAAATTCTGAAAAAAAAAAATATATAGATACGCCCTAATAGCCCAAATACATTCACTTTTTCTCATATATCTTAAATATATGGACAGATTTGTTACAACTTTATAATAGTACAGATTAATTTTTATGCAAAAATTATAATGGAGACCTAAAGCATTCTCTAATGACGTCTCTGTTTAAGCATTTTACTACGATTGATACAACTTCTATTTTAATCACACAACATGCAAACTTTAAATCTCTTTTTTGTAAAGGCTCACCCTAAATACAAGTACTCTTACGCGGTGGAGGACCCCCACACTGGTGACCACAAGTCGCAGCACGAGACTCGTGACGGTGACGTCGTGAAAGGAGAATATTCACTGCTGCAGCCCGATGGTTCCTTCCGTAAAGTCACCTACACCGCTGACCCTCACAATGGGTATGTGTTGTCATATTATCATGTAATATTTATTCTCACTGCACTTCAATACAACTCTAGTGTATTATATCTACGATTAGGATCAACCTCATACACAATGAGGTCATCGGCGGCTAGATCAGAATAGTCAAATAGATGGGTCACAACTCTAGTGTATTATATCTACGATTAGGATCAACCTCATACACAATGAGGTCATCGGCGGCTAGATCAGAATAGTCAAATAGATGGGTCACTAAAGAATTTTATTTTAAACATATTGATCTGTATTTTAGCACTTGACATGTTCAACTACTTTAAAAAACAAATTATTTGTGAATGTGGTGCGAGTGGGATTCGTAGGGACGAATGTGATGTGGAGATCGGGAATAGCCGTTAATCGGTGCGATGGCATAGCGGTCTAGAGCACTTCCCCGGATTGGAAGGGACGCAGGTTCCAATCCCACTCGCACTAAACTTCTCTTTTTACACATTCACAAATAATTTTTTCTTTAAAATTTTGTGTTAGCTTTTTTTATTGTTATCCGATTAACTCAGCTCTAATAGCAGGTGGTGAGTAGTGATATAATATTCTCCAGCATCACGAAGATAACCTTGTTAGTATTATTAACTAGATTCTGCCTTGTTACACTTTCTGGTCGTATCTACTAAGCCAGTTATCATAAAATTCTGCATACGTATAGTTCAGAACACTGAAAAAGATATTAGGCTACTTTTATCACGGAAAATTTTATGGTTCTTGTAGAAAAGCTATTTTTGCACATAAATCATTAGTATGACGTAGAGTGATTTATTCATAATCTTATTAATAACTAGCCTTTGCCCGCGGCTCCACCGCAGCCTAAAACTAGTTTTTAGGTAATATCTCAGGTTCCCGTTGTAGTAGTGGGATAAAATGTATACCAGTTTTTAAGTCTAATCAAAATCTATCACACAAAAAAGTTGCATCAAAATCTATCCAGTAGATTTTGCGTGATGCGTGAAAGAATAAATAGACAAACAGAGAAAAAAAATGTTTTGTTTTTAGACACGCCTATATAGCTTATTATAGTAATTTTTTCTCAAATATCTTAAATGTATAGGCACAGTTCTGTTACAGCTTCATAATAGTATAGATGAAGTGCAACCGAATGAAGTCGCGGGCAAAATCTTGTATAAATATAATAAGTACATTTAACAATCCAACAAATGAAATATTATAAAAGTACTAGCTACCCGCCCTGCATCCGTGGGAAGGGGTGCCATGAACTGATGAAGATGTCTAGAATTGTCGATAACCAACCCTTTTTACTGACCCGCTATTGAGCACCGGTCTCCCTTCATACCAAGAGGAATATTGGCCATAGTCCGCCATACTGGCGTAGATTTCATAAGCTGTCGAGAAAACTTCTTGGGGATGCAGGTTTCCTTACATGTTTTCCTTCATCGAGCAGTGATAATTTATAAATACACATAATTTCGTAAAATCTTCGTTCGTCTTACCCTTGGACTGGCGATTGAACTCGATGTCACTGTGTTTGCAGTCTGCAGTTTTACCGCCAGGCTACCACTGCCGTTCGAAGAACTGCGTCTCTGTAATACATCACATTGATTTCACTAAAGGTTTAGCCAGCGAAACCTATGAAAATATAAATAAACCTAATAAAATCTGTTGCGTGGCTTAGAAAAAGTACACAGCGACGAAAACACAAGCGAATAGCGACTCTAATACTTATTTTGAGAAATGTTATAAAAATGGAATATTTGAACCAATATTCCCTAATCAACAATCCTTCCCTAAAATATTGCCAATGTAAAAAATTTAACAAAAATAAATAAAAATATTCACGGACATTTGACACAACGTCCTCTGGTCCCAAACTAAGCTTAATGTTTGTGCTATGGGTACCAGGTTATGGATATAAACATAGCATCACGCCTGTACTCCCGAAGGGGTAGGCAGAGGTGTATTACGCACCCACGATTCGCCAGCTATGTTTAAGTCCCACGTGATAGGGGGCGAGCCTATTGACGTCTACCA